>OZ025294.1:390494547-393116059 GCA_964019185.1 Maratus speculifer | reverse complement strand
TATTTTTTAGAGTGTACGTATATGATCCATGAAAAAAAAAAGAGTTAAAGTCTTAAAAAAACATGCATTACAAAAATAACTTATACTATAAATTATCATTTTACTTACCCATCATACGTAGTATAGGGTCAGTCTTGCAATCGTTTTAAAAATCGAAAAAAAAAATTTGGCGGATTTACACGCTTTAGATAGTAGAGATTCCGAAAAACATATTTTTAGAAAAAAAAATTGCCGTCCGTCTGCATGTCTGTCTGTCTGTAATAGCTCTATCTCCCGAACAAATTGAGATAGAGACTTAAAATTTTGTATGTACTTAGTATGTAAGAATGGGACAAAGCCTATTTAATATCAGGAACCTCGATTATACGGAAAATTTTTTTCGGACTCTCGAAAGATTCGTTCTGATGAAAGGCATATACAAATTTTCGAATTTTTTTATTTTAAGGAATGGACGCAAAAGGCAATAAAATAACACAAATTTTGCATCAAGAACGAAGTCGATCGGATTATTAGTTGCCGAGATATTTGTAATCCTGATTTCCACATTCTTCGATTTTTCATGACCCTGTATTTTAATTCAAATTTTAATTATTTTAATTCAGAGGTATATTTTAATTGAAAATGAGACGCTTAATCCAACGCAGTAAATTGTTAGTTAATATTACTATTATTTTTGGAGTCATAAGGATGTTTTTTTTACGCAGTTCGGTACTACTTGAGTAGTTTCGCGTTTTAAATTATTTGTCGAAATTGGTACATCAGCAATTCTTTATTACAATTCTTTATTTCAATATTATTCTTTATTACTATGTGTACTAACAATATTTAAATTTTGTTTTGGAATTGCAATACATTGTATAAATAGTTTTCACATGTTTTATTTTCATATGCATATCCATGATGGGTAAGTATTACGGTGGCCCCCAACGACTAGTTTTTTATTGCTCTTATTATTTTAATACTATATTTTATAATCGTGTTTTTTTTTTTTAAAGATAACACTGATAATGAAAATCATTTTATGAGAATTTGTAAAGACTTTCCAAAAAAAAATCTTGTAGATCTAACAATAATCAGAGATGAAAAAAAAAAATATGGAAACTCTTTATCTTTTTTTAGTTTAATTTTCTCTTGAAGATAATAAAAAGAAAAATTCTTGATCAATAATATCAAATAGAACATTATATGTTTTTCGAGTAAGAAATAAAAATAAACTAAAAATGAGGTTGAAATATTTCTTTATGCTCTGAAGGATATTTCCCTTTTCATCATGGTTTAAACTTATAACAAAACAACTTGTACTTTCACAAAAAATTATAGACTGCTTAACATTATTGAAAAGAAATGAAGGACTGTTTTAATTGTCACCATTAAATATAATAGATGATAAAGACATTTAAAATACAATAAGAACATTTAGTAAATAGAACTCAAACTTACCAAAGTATCACTAGCAAAGTTTATTTAACAATTTTTACACTATCTTATAATGTAAAAAAAATAATTTCATTTTTTTTTTTTTTTTTATAAATTTTAATTTCATTATTCTTTTTATTTTATTTATTCTATTCAATTATCTCTAAATTCTCTTTATCTTTTATTGTTTTAACGTATTGAAAACTAAGAAAATTTATCATTATACAGTATTATTTACGTTAGAAATGCGATTATTGCAACTTCTAGTTAGGTCTATGTTCATAGATTCATTTTAATTAGTTACATTGTACATATAATTTTGCATTTATCACTGCTAAGAATTCTTCAGTTATGTTTAATTTTTGGGTACATTCTGATTAGATTAGGCGACCGCTCCCGCAGTCATTGTGTTTATATTCTATTCTTTCATTTATTATCTAATATATTTTTGACGGCGGTCTGGAGACCATGCATGTAGTGCCTTTGATCTCTTCTCGAGTTAGCACTGAATCATTTACGGAGGGTGTCCTTTCCCTTTTCACACTCCTGTCTTGGCCGTTGGCTATCCGTAAAGCATGGTGATGTCACTTCAACGTCGTTGTGAAGTCACATTGTGACTTTGTGACCATCGATTGTCGATGTGACGTCACGTGACGTCGATGTGAAGTCACAGTGACTAAAATGTGAAGTCGTTATAGCCGTTTTAGAGCTCCTTTGTGACGTTTCACAAAGTGGTCACAATGTGACAAATTTGTGAAAAATGTGTCATTTGTGACTAATTTGACATTAACATTGTGACGAAACTGTGACAAAAGCGACGGTATTTAAATTGTCAGAAACATGTTTTTTTAAAGTAAATAACATGTTTTGAAGGATATTTATAAATTTCTAAAGATTTTTAAGAAAGTCACATCTCAATCACAATGTGACGTCACCGAAAGGTGGCATTTTGGTCACAGATTCGATGTGACCAAAGTGACTCACAGTGACGTCACTGTTACATCACTGTGACCATACATGCTATTAGGGTGGGATCTTTAGCCTAGTAGATATACTCTGCTAGGTAGTGCTTGTTGTGCTTAAGAGCCCATACTACTGACTGAAAAAGACCCGGATGATAATGTAAAGTCTATGGGGGCGTTTCTTTTCAAATATCTCGCACAAATTTTAATATTTTAACGTGATTTTTTTTGCATAGGATAGCTGATGACGATCCACAACTGGTCTAATTTTTACTTTTTTGATTTGGGTTACATTCTATTTATATTAGGATAGTTTCAATTTAAAAACCGGTTCAAACCAGCTGTGAAAGTTAAAGTATTCTGTTTTAAATCTGACAACATAATCGAAAAAGTAAAAACTAGGGCAGTTGTGGATTGTGCTCAGCTATCCTATGCCAAAATAAATCACGTAAAAGTATTAAAATTTGAACGATGTATTTGAAAGGAACGCCCCCATGGACTTTACATTATCATCCGGGTCTTTTTCAGTCAGTAATGTGGCGTCTTAAGTCACTGGTTAGGCCTCCTTACCTAGCTGAAACTAAAACTGAAACTGAAACTGGCGATGCCATTTCACCACTTTGTAGATGTTCTTTCATTTGTAACTTCAAGAAACTTGTAAGTCTTCAAAGAAATATTTCTAAAACGTTCATAAAATAAACGTTCAACATGATGTTCAAAAAATCAGTATTACATCATTATTCTCTTCAGACTGGAAGATAAAATAACTCGTTGATTGCATATTCTTTGATTTTGCACAAGAATAAAGACACCACAGATGACAGAAAAAACTTTTTTTTTAATTGATACTTTTGGAGGCTGGTAATTTAGATTCAAACTACCTTTGACAATAAAGTTTGGTGAATAGTAATGTAACATTAACGTAGATGAAATATTAACGTAAGTTACTATATCATCCATTGAAATAGTCATCTCCCATAACTATCCACCGCTGAGTTCTCGCAAGAAGTCTTCTTTTGGGTAGAAGTTTAAAAGTTTCGTCACATTTCGTTGGAAGTCCGCAATATGGTCAAATGTTTTTCGAAGAGAGTTTGAGTGATGAAAATAGGAAGAAGTCTGAAGGATTGAGATCTGGCGAACATGGTGGATGTTCAATTTGCACCACCCTTCATGAGTTTCTTTCGATGTCTTGCAAAGCTTAAAACGAAACTTTAAACTGATCTTTTGTTCGTTCATTTTCCTGTTCTCAGTTAAGAACCAACATACTGAACAGGCACTTAGTAAAGTACGTCTTAGACAGAACATAAACAACGCTCAACTGAACTACGGTGGAAGAAAATGGTCACCACTTGTCTCTATGCAGGTGCACTAGTGTTGCTAGATCGACAGTTCTGAATTCATTCACCGAACATTATTGTCAGTGGTAGTAAATACGGATCTAAAATGAATAACACCCTTAAAATATCGATTTAATTATTGATAATCTAAATTACACAGTAACAAATTGAAAACCTTTATTTAATTATCGGCAAATTTTCAAGTTAATTTATTGTAAAACATTTAAGTTAATTAATTACGAAAATTTCTTACTTTCTTGGGCACACTCTCTTCAATGCATTTTGTAAACTCAAATAACAATAATACTTATTTTATGCGGAAATAAGCATCAGTGCAGCCATTTTTTGGTTTGGATGCAAAGCTAGAAACATGCAGCTATATAAAAGTAAATTAAAAATGTAAAAAGAAAATCAATTAGTTTAGTTTATATTCACCAAGTTTCGGAAATATCCATACGATACTTTGAATCGAGAAGGTTAAACATATGGTTCGTTTCCGAAATAAATAGAATTTTCCTAAGTACTTATTTAAAACTACTAATTTCAGTCAAACTCGGTCTACACTGAGAGTTACTCGTAATAGAAAATCTCATTAGCAATTCGAAATAAACTAGTCGTTGGGGGCCACCGTAACACTTACCCATCATAGATATGCATAATATAAAATATGAAAATAAAACATGTGTAAACTATTTATAAAATGCAATGCAATTCCAAAAGAAAACTTAAACATGCATTTTAATACTTTTAATATACATAGCTCTATATATATGCTCTATAATGAATTGCTGATGAACCCATTTCGACAAATTATACAAAACGCCAAAATACTCAAGTAAGTACCAAATTGCGTAAAAGAAACATCCTTATAACTCCAAAAATAATAATCATATTAACTAAAAATTTACTGCGTCAAATTAAGCGTCTCATTTCCAATTAAAATATATCTTTGTATTGAAATTTGAATGAAATGCAGGGTCATGAAAAATCGAAGAATTAGAAAAACAGGATTACAGATATCTCGGCAACTAATAATCCGATCGACTACGTTCTTTACACAAAATTTGTGTTATTTTATTGCCTTTTATGTCCACTCCTTAAAATAAAAAAATTCGAAAATATTTATATGCCTTTCATCAGAACGAATTTTTCGAGAGCCCGAAAAAAATAGTTCCGGATAATCGAGGTTATTGATATTAAATAGGCTTCGTCCTATTCTTACATACTAAGTACATACAAAATTTTAAGTCTCTATCTCAATTTGTTCGGGAGATAGAGCGGTTACAGACAGACAGACAGACAGACACACAGACGGACGGACGGCAAAATTTTTTTTCTAAAAATATGTTTATCGGAATCTCCACTATCTGAAACGTGTTAATCTGTCAAAAAAATTTTTTCGATTTTCAAAACGATTGCAAGACTTACCCTATATTACGTATGATGGGTAAGTAAAATAGAAATAGGATAACCCGTAGGAAATTACCTGACCCTTGAAGTTAATGAAGATCTCAAGCTTTCACTGCACCACGCGGTACATCTGGTACATAAATGAAACATTATTCGTTATGTGCATGAATTTGGACAATATCATCTCTATCCCTGACCGAGAACAGACCAAAGAATAGAATAGCATTTGGTTTGTGCATGACAGATCTCTGCATTTGACAAAAAATTAGAATTTGTTCGCCGAAACAAACAAAATAAAAAAATAAGCCAGCTATTAAGATAAAATTTACTTACATTCATTTTACTGAATACTTAAATATATTAGAATTAAAAAAAAAGTTACCGAATATTAAACAAATAAAATGAATTAGTTTAAGTTCATTTAGTTGCGAAACATACTCTCTTAAAAAGTCAGCCACAAAATAGCTCAAGTTGAGCTGAAATCCACTCATCTAAATGTTGAAAGGCAGCTTCTCAAAAAAGAGTTGAAATAACTCGAGTTTTAACCAATGTAAATGAAGTTGAGCTATTTAAATAACCAATTTAGATCAAAAAGATTTAATCGTTTGAAAAACAACTTTTTTATGATCGAAAAAAAATTACAGCTCTTTTATGAGAGGCCAAATCAGCTCTTTCGTTTTAAGAGTGTAGTTGTATAATATTTTAAAACCCTATTTGTGTGCATAGAGTATGCGCCATAAAATATGAAATTTTAGCTTTAAAAAAATTTATATTTTTTTACCATTTTTTTCATAGCATCCGTATGTATATTTCAAATATATGTTTTTCTAATAAAAATACAAAAATTCGTGCTGTTAAGGTTTAAAAATCACGCATAATAAAACTAAATTATACTGTAAAATATTATTTTACATTATTGATCTTACTATTTCAATGTTAAATAATATTATTTTAAGTTATTTTATTATTTTATTTTAAGTTTTAATTATTTTAAGTTAATAATGAAAGAAGCATTTTATGCTAATTTAAGAATTTGCGAAAAAAATCTTGTAGATCTAAAACAAAAATCAGCTACGAAAAATCTCAGAAAGGCTTTACAATTTTCTTCTTAAAATTTATTTTTTCAATGGAGATAATAAAAAGAAGACTCTTAATCAATAATACCAAATGGAAAGTTATATGTTAGTCGAATCAGACATGAAAGGAAACTAAAAATGAGTTTGAAATATTTCTTTATGGTCTGAATGATATTTCCCTTGGCGATGCAATTTTCCTCAGTTTGAAGATTTATTTCATTTTTTAATCTTTGAAGTTATAAAACTTCAAGACATTTGTAAATTTTAGAGAAATATTTTTAAAGCGGGCATAAAATAAAGTTAAAGTAAATCAGTATTACATGATTATGCTAATGGTTCGTATCGAAAATAAGTAAAACTGTCTCATAAATTAAAATATACAAATTATAAAGCACAGAAACAATTTTTTAAGATATTTTCATCATTTTTAGTACATTAAATTGATTAGTAAGTAATTTATATGAGTAGTAACGTTTAGCGAAAATGTGTTTGAACACTGGCTTGGTTTCGAACCCAGAACTTCTGACTTCAACTTCAGAAACACTTATAGTTAAGCTTTCTAGACAACATCCCGTCCAACAAAATATGCGTTCAGATGTGTTGAATGTAATGTTGTCCCGATATCTCAATAGGAAGAACGAATGATCTGGGTTCAAGTAGTAGCATGGACACATCTTCGATCAGACTGTATTTTGTTCAAAACTAATTACAGCCACAATCGGATAACAAATAAAGAAATGAAATTTTAAATGTCTACATATTGTAACGTGGCTACGATAACGATAAACTTACCTTCAATTCTGACAGAAATTTGTTTCTTAGAAACATATTGCTTGTGTATATAGCCAAAACTATTAGTGACGTTCTCGTATATGTAGGAAAAGTTTTGCGTTTTCATTTGTTATCCATATTTTATGCACATTCTGAACTGCGTAACCTGTAATAGCACCATAATCATTCCATTGGCCGGTATTTTGAACAGATTTTTCCGGGTATATTTTTTCCATAGAATTATTAATTTACTTGCCAATGTTAGTGTTATTTCAGTTATTAGGAAGAGGTATAGATGGACGAAAAAAATAGGATTTTAAGAACAAAAAACTCATAACGTTGTCAATTCACAAAATATTAAATCAACTTAAAATTAAATTATTACAAATCTTCTTCGTCTTATCTGCAACATTTATATTGGCAATTTTTTAATAGGGCCAATTGTTACATGAAATTAAATTTTTAAAATAAAAGGTGGAGAGGGAAAAATAAACAAATTTACAACTTCGTCAATTCACATGATAAGAAATTCGCTTATATTTAGTATAAATCGTCTTATTATTACCTACAACTTTTACTTTGTTAAGTTTTTGATAGGATTAACACTTTCTGGAAAGGAAAATTAAAACATAAAATAGGAGTTGAAGAAAATATCTAATTAGCATGATTTTGACAAATCCATCTATTGAAGAAAAATGAAATTAAAAACTACAAAATTACATTTAATATACATATAAATTTAATACAAAATTAAACACTTCTGGCGCACATCATCGACGTAAAAAGCTTACAAAGATTTAACAATCTGATCCCTTCACGTTGTGTAAAATAGGAGATGTTCTTTGGAGTAATCTAGTGTATGTGGATTCCAAATTTTATCAAAATCAGTCGGTAGTTTCCGAAAAAAAAGGGTCTTAAAGCTCGAACATTTCCCATAAGATTACACTCAGCCACTCAGCCTTCTTCTTTCTTAAAAACAGGAAAATCCTTAATTACATTCCTATATAGTTCTTTTGCTTAATACGCCGAAATTTATTCTAATGAGTGCTCAAAGTAAATTATATACATATATACATACATACATACACACACAAATACACACACACACACACACACACATATATATATATATATATGAAACGATATGGCGATTTTCTATCTAAATGCATCAGTTCTCGTAGAACACCATCCCTGCTGTATAATACGTATATTCACTTAAGAACCAATAACAGGATGAGCAGTCGTTATGGTAAGCAATGGATTTGTTCAGTTTAGGTATTTCTCCGAAATAAAGGTAAGTCAATCAGTTTTTTAATCCATATTTATTTAGAACAAGCCATAATGTTATTCCATCTGTCACCATTACACAAAATTAGCACTATAGCATTCGCTCTCAAAGCTGCGTAATCTCCATGTTCTAAATTATCGAAAAAAAATGAGACGGACATCTTAACAATTCAAAGATCAGTTGCATTCTGACGCTCTCGAATCCTAAAATGAATTTCCCACACTCTACGCAAAAACTAGCTTCTCCCTAGTCCGCGTCAGCAATTTAAAGACCCATTAGGATTAATTTCAAGGCTAAAACCACCCAAATCACCATCTCCTATTGGTAGCTGATGCGTGTCTTCTTTCAAGAACTACTAACTATACGCGTAATAATACAACCCGCTCACAAGCAAAAAGGCGCATGAACACTCTAGCTGACGATTTAATAAAACAAAATTAAAGTCTGGATAAATATTCCAAAAAGGAAAAATGAACCTCTACACTGAAAGAAAGATTTCGCAATCATTCCCGCTCTTCTTGAGAAAACAATCAATAGATTATTACTAAGTTAAGTAAAACAAAATAAAAGAACTTTAGCTGTTAAAATTTTAATACATTACGAAACTGAGAATAAAAGTATGCTCCATAAAGTTAGACTTAAAAACTCAGGGCATGCAAAATGGCGCATTTTTTATTTTATTTAATACATATATATATATCTGTAGAGAGGCAAGTCTTAATTAAATTGCGCGTGTTTTTATTTAATTGCATTTTATTTTAACTGTCAGGTATTTCTGACTTTCTAAACAATACATCGTTAAGAAGAATATTAAACAATATTGACTACAAATCTCACCAGTGCATAAGGTACATTTTTTTTCTTATGAAACTGTGTAAAAGAAAGTAAAAATTTAAACAATTTAGAGTATATTTAATAAATTCAATACAGATGCATCTAATTTTAAAAAGTATAAACCTAAAAAGGATTTACTAAACATTTTTATGTTTTGTTCTTCTGCAAATAGATTGAAATTTAATCTCAAATAAATTCGAAAATGTATTAAAAATAAAAAAAAGAATTTAATAACTTAAAAATTTCTATTTATAATTAACTGTAAGTCATTTTAATCGCCATATGTTCTTGACATTTACATAAACTTTGGGATATTAAATTAGAAATATTTAGAATATCCTTTTATTCAAGATATTGATCCATTTTTAATGCAAGTTGTAAATTATCTCCCTTCAAAATAATATATGTGGCAAATTTGACACTAAATTAAAATTTAAAATAAGCAAAAATTTGCCTTTCACATTTATATGTATTTCTTTTATGAATCGTGCAGTTATTTTAACGATGAATTTTGTGAAGGGACATTTAAAAAGCAATAACAATGAAGATGTGAAGAGAAACAAATATAAAGATTTTTTTCTTGATAATTATTAATCGCTATAATGATATAATAATAATTATTCATGCTTTTAATATTAAAAATGCCTTTTGTCAAAATTTTCATTAAAATAAATTGATTATGACAGGCGAGATTTTTGATGTCATTTATAATGTTGGGCAGAAGTATTGAATGTATTTATGTTTTAAATATATCTTTAAAAATTATCCTCGGACACAAATCGTCACCTGAGAATAATAACGTTCTACCTGTGTTTAAAAAAAATGAATTACGGATACAGAAATGTTCTATTTGCATCTATGAAGGCATTTCTGGTTTAAAATAATCTCATATCATGATTGTAAGGTCATATGTAACTTATATATAACACTATTTTGATTCTTAAATTCCTTCATAGCTACAAATAGAACCTATTTATATCGATAAGTAAATTTTTCAAAAACACAGATAGAACTTTATTATTCTCAGGTGAAGAAATATTGACTACACAAAATTGTGCATTTTTTTAGATTCCATACCAAAATATATTAGAATTTATTGAAATGCATTGACCCTTCATTGCCCAATTTTTCGATTTTTATTTTTTTTTTTAAACTATTTGAAATTTATATATCTGTCTAACAATAGGAAAAATAGTAAGAAAAAATCAAATTAGGGTTTTTAAATATTGTATTGCTCAATTTTACAATTGAATGAGCTTAAATTAATTCATTTTATCTGCTTAATACTCAGCAATATTTATACATTGCAAACAAGAGTATTAAATATTATTAACGATAAATTTAGCTATTATATAAAGTACATGTTTTTTTTTATTTTATTTTATTTATTTATTTTTTTGTAAATAATGGTAAAGAATTTAGAGAATATTTAATGAATCCAAAACAGATGCATCTAATTAAAAAGCATAAATCTAATAGGGATTTACTAAACATTTTTATATTTCGTCCTTCTGCGAATATAAAGAAATTTAATCTCAAGTGAATACGAAAACGTATTAAAAAAAGAAAAAAGTTATAAGCTAAAAATTTCTATTTATAATTAAATATATGTCATTTCGATCGTCACATGTTCTTGACATTTACATAAACTTTTGGGATATTAAATTAGAAATATTTTGAATATCATTTTATTCAAGATATCGATCCGTTTTTAATGTAAGTTGTAAATTATCTCCCTTTAAAATAGTATATGTGTGAAAATTTACCTTTCATGTATATGGGTGATTCTCAAAATAGGGGACAATTTATGTCTTTCGGCATATAAAAAAAATTGAGAGGTTTTCTGTCATGTTTTTATATTTAGATATGTTTGTCTTAATATTATTCATTATTTGCACTCCAGAATTACTCACTTTTTAGTTAAAAACACCTTAAAATAACAGAATAAATGTTTAAAATGTCATTAGCATGGATGTCCACAGCAGCTGTGCCTTATATATACTAGCTTTTTCAAGACTTAATATCATGTTTATAAAATAAAACAAATGTTATTCTTTCTTTAAATTAATCAAGGAAAGGATTTATCCAATAAATTTCTTTTTAAAAATAAAATTATAGTACATAAAAAAAGAATTAAAGTTTGTCCTCCATATTCGATTTTCAAAACAAGGTCATACTAAAACAGCTGGTTATTAATCAAAATTTCATTTTCACATATGACACTAGTTTGAAAATATAAAGTTTCTCCATAACAACAAGTAGTCATTTTAAACCAGCCAGAAAATAGAAGCATGTATTGTATTTTAAGAATAGAAGTTGAATATTAGGGGGTTACAACAATTGTATGTCATTAGAATGGATAATAATTTTCATGTTTATTTTATAGTTAAAATCTTTATTTTATTTATTTGCATAGAACTTTTGTGTTTTAAAAAGCCCCAGAAAGGAATATTGCATTGTGATTATATTATGGCTCATAATCTTATTTAAATTAAAATTTGTCATTAGCATGGGCCGATATCAGTGTCATTAGCATGGTTTTCTGTCCATGCTAAAGACTCCTATGTACATAAATGTAACCAGTGCTTATATTGTATCCTTTATAAAGTTTAATTTTACGTATAAATTTAGGTATTACATTTATTATCCCTAAAATATGCATTAAATCTGTAGGAAAATCACTAAGACAGCTTCTTACATTGTTAGTGTCAGAATGTTGCTCATGTAACAAAGTTTGCTCTTTGGCAATGTTTTTATTCTCCTTATATGTATATATGTAAAAATGGAAACCATTTGCTGAAAAAGAAGGCTAATAAATATAGATAAAAAATATTTAAACAGGAAGAAAATAAAAATTTCATAATATATCTATTCCATACAATTCGTTTTGTCATTAGCATGGCTCAAAAAATACTAATTATTTTTTTAAGTTTATTTTTAAATATTTAGCTCTGCTGACTACATGGAAAGTATACCTAATACTATATTAACAACACCTATTTTTTTCAGAAATTTTGCTAATAGTAAATTTTTAAAATTTCATTTTTGAAATCGTCCCCTATTTTGAGAATCACCCATATATATATATATACATATACATATATATATATATATATGTATATATATATATTTATATATATATATATTTCTTTTATTAATCGTGCGATTATTTTAACGATGAATTTTGTGAAAGAAAACTTAAAAAGTTATAATGATGACGGCGTAAAGAAAAAAATATGATTTTTTATGATATTTTTAATAACTATATTAAAAAATGCCTTTCATCGAAATTATAATTTAGAAAATTTATATAAGACATTGACGGTTTTTGATGCTATTTTTAACTTTTCAAATGTCTAAAAAGAACATTTGAAATTAATTACATCAACAAAATTGCTTCAACAAAAAGATGTTCATATTTGGATATTTTCCTTTATGTATGGGTTTAAATAAAAACAAATTATATCTAAATTGTGCGTATCTTAAATGAATTTTTTATAAATTTAACTATTTGATGTTCTTGACTATTTCAGTAACATTTATACATTACAAACAATATCATTAAAATAGTATTATTAATGACAAATCTCTCTATTAATAGAGTACATGTTAATTTGTATTTATTTATTTATTTATTTATTTTGTGGAACTGTAATAAATAAAAAGGAAAAATCGTAATCAATTCAGAATATTTTCAATAAATTCAAGACACATGTATCTCTAATTAAAGAAAATAAATAAATAAACTAACGGGGATTTATTAAACATTTTTATATTTTGTTCTTTTGCGAATATATTGAAATTTAACCTCAAGTGAATTCGAAAATTTGTTAAAAAAAAAGTTATAAGTTACATTTTTCTGTTTATAATTAAATGTATGTCATTTTGATCCTCACATGTTCTTGACATTTACACAAAATTTGGGATATTAAATTAGAAATATTTTGAATATCCTTTTATTTAAGATACCGATCCATTTTTAATGCAAGTTGTAAATTATCTCGCTTTAAAATAGTATATTTAATTAATTTGACATTAAATTAAGATTTAAAATAAGCAAAAATATACCTTGCACACATAAATTTATTTATTTTATTAATCGTGCTATTATTTTGACGATGAATTTTGTGAAAGAAATTTTAAAAAGTAATAATAATGACGTCGCGAGAGAAATATATATATAAGGATTTTTTTATGATAATTATTAATGGCTATATTAAAAATGTCTTTAATCGTAATTTTCATTTAGAAACTTTATATACGACAGGGAAAGGTTTTGATGTCATTTATAATATTAAGCAAGAGCATTAAACATCTTAATATTTTTAATTTAACTTTGAGAATTATCCTCAGACATAGCTGTTGACTGCACATAATAGTGAATTTTTTCAGGTTCTATATCATAAGATAATAGAATTTAGCGAAATGCATTAACCTTTCACAGTACAATTCTTACTATTTTTCTAAAAGAAAAAAAAATTGAAGTTTTTATATCGGTCGAATAATGGGAAAAATAGAAAAAAAAATCTAATTTCAAATTTTCAGCTGAAATTTAATATTTTTTGGCCTATACACAATTATAGTTAATAAATATTGCATTGCTATATTTTGAAATTAAACGGTCTTAAATTAATTAGTTTTAATTAATTAATTCTAATTGTCGATAAGTTTTAGATAAGGGCAGCAAATATTGTTATAAATAAAAAAATATCACGCAAACACTGTTACACATAATTGTATTATAAAACAATGATAAACTTTATATACACTTTGTAAAATATTTAAAATAATTACATCACTTGTTAAAAGACAAACACGCACATTTATTTTACACAAAAGAACGAGAAAAATACAGAATGCATATAAATTCATAGTTACACATATTTTCAGCATTGAATTATTAGTTAAAAGCGTACTCTTAACCGAAAGTAGTTTTTTTTTTTTTTTTTACTTGAGGCAAACATTGATTTTAACGCTTTCCCTACTTCTTTCCCCAACAGAATTTACATGGAGAATTTTTCTAAGTTTCTAATAGCCAACATACATTAAAAAAATTTAAATGTGTAATCATAAATAAATTATAATGAACTACATAATCCGCTTTGTCAAACTTTGATTCATTCAAACCTTGAAAACTTATCCGAAAGAAAATGAAAAATATTCTGTTTTTATAGGTTTCCATCTTAGCAGGAATAGTTGTTGATATTCTTTGTATTGGAAACATGTAATTTTTTTCAGTTAAGGCACGATTCCTTTAAACGATATATTTTCACAGATTTTACGGTAATTGTAGTAATATAAATGATATGCTTAAAATCACTGCGATGTGCATTGTCTTTAGAAATGACACAAATCATGCGAAAACATTCGCAAGTTAATGCGTATGGGAGTGTTCTTGACAAATATTTAGCTTGTATTTTAATACTTTTAAATATATTTGTGAGACACGAGTAGAGACCGATCTTAAAAAAAAAAAAAAAGTAAGTGATTTATCTTAGAGAAGAAGTGATTTCAATGATAAAATGCAAAGGCTGTGGATAAACTATGGATTTATAATGGGAGAAAAAAATAGTCCATGAGAAAAATTCTTTTTTCTTATTTATTTGTATAATTTTATAATGTCTTTTATCTGTTTTTGAATTTTAACTGTTTTCTATTTGGATTTTCTGGGTGACAGACTTTTTTATCCAAATTATATGTACATTTGAAATATAATGTACATTATATAATTTCTGTTTTTATTTGCACCTGCAGTGCTTATCACATTGGTGTTATATTTAGTTTTAACCCTTATTTAGCTTATATAAATATACGTTCATTTGTTTATTTATATACATCTTTACACTAAAAAAAATTTTCATTGCGCTCTTCCATCGCAGTGGCGTAACCAGAGGGGGTGCCTGAAACTATTAATATTGTAAGGTTTTTTTTTCTCCATCATTCATAACAGAAAGGTTTCTGGTTAAATAAGACAAACAAGACTTTCTTAAATTATCGCTATTCAGAGCATTTGGGCACCAAACCTGGTTACGCCACTGTTTTGTCCATGTCGCCTCGTTTGGTTTGTTTCAACAATGAATATACTACATTTCGTTTCAGAAGTAATACGATCAATATTACAATGGCCTTCTAAATCCACAAAAAAGATCTTAATTCATCAGAAAGATATTATGTTTCTCTTAGTATGTCGATCTTTGTATCTCGTTCCTACGCGTTAGATTTACTTTCGTTCCTTAAGGGTGTATTTCGATTCAAACGGCTTATTTTCTGACTTATTTTCAAATTCATTTTCGCTCTGAAATTCACCAAACTGGCATATTGTCTTATTTACAAAGTACACAAGGTGCCGTGATTGTCAATTCTTTGATAAAAGCAAAAAATATTGTAAAAAAGCAATCAAAGAAAGCATTTTGAACCGATTTTTCATTAGAGGAAGATCTAGGAACAAAACAAAGAGTCATACTGAGAAGATAATTGTTTAGAAATCAAATTCTAATGAATGGAGCGTAAAATGACATCACATGGCACTTAATACGTCTCTTCTAAAATCCCTTTAGCAAGTTTCATGTTTCTACTTTAAAAAAATGTGTTTGAAATTGTATCCGAAAATTTCGAGCTGTTCAAGATCGAAAATCGTTTTTCGAATACACCCTTAATCTCCAAACAGGATTCTGATTTTTATCGAGCGAAGTGGTACCAATTGTATATAACTTCGTATGGAAGTGCAGTTCGCAATACAACATAATTTACTAATGGCTATTTTATCAAATCAGGTTTTTGGACGAAAGCTCTCATAATGACTTTGGGAGCGATACAAAAATGTCATATTCAGTGTAGTTCCAGGCAGTTGTGACCAGGCAGTTGTGACCGCTGCCATATTGGAGAAAACTGTGTACGGTAAAATTTTGTTTCGCGCTTAGAAATTAACTTCATAATGTATTTTTCATTTTAGATATTCTTTATCACTAGTCTGAAGCATTTTTGAGATCCAAATAATGATTTGAAACAAAGTCTACTAAAATCTTTGATGAACAGATTTGTCAGTTTGGAGTTCTAATGGTCGCAATTATCCCCAAACAAATAGTTATAGGAATGTATAAAGGAAAAAAATAATGGTTATACTTTCTCCACTAGTGGTCTTATTTATCTCAAACTTTTGTGATTACGAGTTTTTGATGGCGTAATTTTTTAACTTAGAAAACAAACAGTTCTGAGAATTACTGAGAACTTTTAAAATGTGTTCTTTAAGATGTGTCTGTCCAAATTACTTCTTGTGTATTACAAACACCACTTTTCCAAATAGAAAAAGAGTAAAAAACATAAAAGCAACAATGTGTAAAATGCACATAACTACCCCCTCCTGACCCTATAGAAAACAAGATTTTAGCTGTCTTGTTTTACATCCAAGCCTTTTAACTCACAATGTTTACTCATCATCAATAAGTAAAAATTCTTTTAACATAAAGATATCTCTCTTATAGTCACTTTTCATTTATAAAAAGATATGATTGGATAGCGAAACATTTAACTATGATAAAAAGTTTATTAAATCCACTAGATTTTTTAAATCACCAGATTTTAATCTTTTTATATAAACAATTTAATAAAAATTTTACTTTATTTAAGAAAGGTTTTATAATAATTAAAATAAATGACATTGACATGTTTCGGATCCGTCTACTAAGATCCATAATAATAATAAAAATTAAAATTAAATTTTAAAACATTTCACGGTCAGTACAAATGGCACGCGACAATGAGATATATATAAAAAAAATCACGCGCTCTATTGTAAAAAATTAAATTAAAATAGACCATGATCTAAAACACTTAACGTTATTGTGCATAAAGTTGGGGAATGAAATCGAACATAATTTTTTTCGCTTAAATTGATTCTATAAAATAAGAAATGTTGAAATTGTTATTTTACTTTCCAGCTTCTTTTAGCAATTTATTTTAAAATGTTTAGCTATTCGAAAAATTTGTAAATCTGCAAAGTCCCTTTAAGAAAATTTGAAGAAAACTAAAGCCTTAAAGAACGACAATTTTTTTTTCACAACTTTTACACTTGACTTCTCTGCATGTAATCAGTTACAGGATACTGAAACTCTTTTTGCAAACTGTGCACGCACCATAGCGCTTCAAGTTGAAAATTTAAACTAAAACTTTCATATGTATATTTCAAATAAAAATGTTTACAAAAAGTGCTGTGAAATTCCTTCCCCCCCCCCTTTCTTCCCGAAAGAAAAAAATAGCAGACATAATTTTTTTTACTGTATTTTTTTATAGTTTACAATAGGTTATTCTAAACAGATGTATAAATTTATTAACCCCTTGCGGCGCGGTGGTATACCTATGAAATCACTTAATTTTAGTTCCCAAACACCACATTTGTACCAGAATTTCGGTAAAGAAAATAACGGTATGTGGAATGCATGAAATGTAGCTTTTTCTTATTTACAAATAACGTTGTTTTCAAATTCTGATGTCAGTCATTAATTTCAACACAACAATGAATTTGCCCTGCGCTGCATAGGATTAAAGACAAATAAAAAATGGTGCAAAGATAAGTAACAATAACTATAAGGAATAAAGATAAATTTATCTAAAAGACCAGTTAGAAGATAATATATTTTTGAATTAATCATCATACTTAAGAATCTAACAAGTTGAAAACATTATTACTATGTGATTGTTCCTATTATTGATAAGGAATTTATTCAGTTCAAATGTTTTCATTCTTTTTAACTATAACAATTTTGTGATTGGCATATACAGTAGAACCTCCATTATCCGAACCTCGATTAACCGAAACTCTCCGTTAACGGAAGTCGGTTTTTCTGCACTTTTTTTTTCATTTTATATTATCATCTAAAATTTTCTCTGAAGAAACATGCATTTTAAGTGTTCTTTTCCCAAATTCCTTTTGTATGCAAGCCGTCCTTTCTAACTACAAATGCAGATAAATATTTTCTTCTTTGGAATTCCCTATTTTAGAATTCCTTCTCACAAGCTCACTTCTCCGTATCCCCATTTTTAAGCGTCCCTATTCTAAACAAAAACGCGCCCACTTTGAAATTTGGAAGGCTATATTGCCAAGTCCCAGAACAAGCAAATGATATTGCACCGTCTGATTCTAAGCGAGTAAAAAGAACCTAACGTCTTTTGTCATCTCAAGAACAAATAGATTTTCATCGCAGCAGAATTTGAAAAGAGGGAAGAGTCACTTTGTGTCACTTATTTTTTGTAGAAAATTCTATTTCAGATAAAGAAAAAGGATGAAATGAAGAAAAAACCTGTTTGCTATTTTTTTCTTCCGTACTATGACGACAATTCAAGTATGGTCACTTTTGACAGTTTGCCAGAGTTTAAGTTTATTCTCTTTTTCTGCTGTTACATTTGCGATCAGAATTTTCTTCAGTGCTATCATATAGAGCTTACGCATTGTCTTTCTTATTTTTTTATACTCAAGTTTTCTTTTTTATTATGGCTTCCATTAAGAGAAAAAGAATCGCTTAACTATACAGAAAAGATATGATATTGTTACGCTAGTAGAATCGGGAAAAGCTGTGACAAAACTTGGAAAGGAGTTTCACGTTGGCATGTCAACTGTCAGTGAGATGAAAAGAAGCTCGGAAAAAATTAAAAAATTTTAAGTTTTTGTTTTAGAAATAAATTTATTTTCATTTAAATTTTTTATTTAGTATTTAACAGTTAAAATAAGTCAAAATGACTGTTCAATGACGACATACTAAAGTAGATGATTATTGATGAATGATGATTCTCGATTATCCGAAGTAGCATCGGTCCCAATAACTTCGGATTATCGTGATTCTACTGTAATTATATATGTGGATCCCAGAAGCCAAATGGTATAAGTGACAAAATTAAAAAAAAAATAACTATGTGCACAACACGACCTGGAAATATGCTTTTTTCTTTTCAGGTAATGAAATGTAAGTGATTATCTAATTATCCACCACTTTTGCCGAATAATAAACAGTGTTGATTAATTATAAATTTAAATAAAATTGTTTTTTTTTACAGTTTTTTTTAAATTAGAGTTCAAAGATCCAAATGAAACAAGTGGAAATTTCCTATTTCAATTCAATTCATTAATATTGGTTTTCAAATTTAACGCTAATTATCTTTGGACTCATTTTACTCCAAATCCATTTTTTGTCATTTGTGCCCTTGGCTTATGAGGTCATCATGTATAAAACTAAGGAGGGTTGACCATTTACTGAAAATATGTACAGGCCTCATCTATTGCACATAAAACTGCTTCTTCCCCTGAAGTAATTCTGCACTGAAAAAAATGAAGTACTCAAAAATGAGTATATGGATGTACTCATATCAAAATGAGTATGATTGGATAAAAAATTATCACATTGCTTTCTCAATTTTGAAACATCACATGTTATTAAATCCAAACAAAATATAAATTTGTACCTTATACTGGTTTATCTCATTCATTCTGACATAAAAGATGCTTATTAATGTAAATATTAAATTACGCAAAGTATTTTAAAATACTTTTAAAATAAACTTACTAATAATGTCCTTCACATAAAAATGTTCGACTTGGGTATTTTTCTTATGATTTTGGGTATTTTTCTTATAATTATAAATAATCAATTAAATGTTTATTGTTCATAATTTTGAGCAATAAATAAATATCAGCATACTTTCACTCTAATTTGTAAATTCAGGGATCAGTATGTATGTATGTTTGTATGTCGGCCAATTATCTACGCTATGGGATATAGGCCCTATGGGGTAGGATGCCCTCCGTGGGGGGTCTTTCTAAGGGAACCTAACCCGTATTTACGCAAGGTTCGGAGAAAACCACGGAAAACTCCGAACGGTTAGGCCGACGGTCGCGATTGGGTTCGAACCCAGTACCTGCCGTCTACCAGTTTGGAGGTCAGAACCTCGCGGCCACTGCCCTCATAGCATGCATGTTCACAGTGACGTCACAATGACATCACTGTGAGTCACTTTGGTCACATCACATCTGTGACGAAAATGCCACCACTCAGTGACGTCACAATGTGACTAAGATGTGACTTTCTAAAAAAATTTTCACAGTTCGTCACAATGTTAATGTCAAAGTAGTCACAAATGACACACTTTTCACAAATTGGTCACATTGTGACGTCACAAAGTGGTCACAATGTGACGTCACAAAAAAGCTCTAAAACGGCCATAACGACTTCACATTTTAGTCACTGTGACTTCACATCGACGTCACGTGACGTCACATCGACAATCGATGGTCACAAAGTCACAATGTGACTTCACAACGACGTTGCAGTGACGTCACCATGTCTTACGGGTGGTTGGGCTAATTCAGGGATCAGATAATAGTGATTTATATTTGAATAGGAGCCATGGAATCATAAAATGAGTACATGTGTATCTCAGTTTTGAGAACTTTTGGATCGGAGCTATTTTGAGTATGTGAAGTACTTAAAATTGAATACTTTTTACTCAATTTTGAGAACCCATTTTTTTTCAGTGTGCGATATTCTCCAGCGCCTGTAAATCATCTCAAAGCATAAAACGATCTACTCGATACATCCATAAATTAAAAAGAAAGAATAGAGGTGAAGTATGGTGGCTGGGCGCAAAATAGTAATCCTAAACTCTGCTACATTAGACCCAAACACAATGTCATGCTTTCGGAAGAAAAAGGAAGAAAAACTTTAGTAACTCATAATAAAATGAAATGCTAATTTAGATTGCCTATATATAAGAAAGTTCTTTTTTATTTCGAAAAAAAAGTGCACGGCTGATGTCAAAGAATTCGATTTCTGTGATTGTTTTGTTTGGGCAAATGAAAGTATTTATTTTTGATCGATAAGCGGTAACATATTACAAACCGTTTTTAAGGGTGTTCTTAAATAAAAAAGGGCAACTTTGTGACACATGCATTAATTTATTTTTGTTCGGAAATGCATGAAAATAGCAGGTGTTGTTATTTAGAAACTGTCTAATGGCACTCAATGTTCTGTTTTTTAAACAACACAATAGATTTTTCATAACAAGCCTTCAAAGTTGACACTTTTGAGCACATTTTCCGACGAAAGCAGAAAAACCGGTAGAAAAGCAGGAGAAAAATGGGTGATTACGTGATCGAAATAGCTTAGAACTGGACAGATCATTTAATTATCATAAAAAAGAAAAATACGTTCGATTAAAAATCACTTCCATAGTCAGGCCGTCCAATTTTATATCTTTCCGTTAAAAAATGAATTTGTAAATGTGTCAAAATGTTTTGCGCTTGCTAAGCAAAGCTGTTGAGAACCAACTTAAAGCATGCTTCACTTCTGTCTATCTCATTTCTCCATGCACACAACTTCTAATGAAGACATGTTCAGTGACCCTACAGATTCCTATACGAAAATCATTCATCGAATCATGTTCGTCCTTTGAGCAGCCGCTTTATTACCTTGCGCGGCCCCATTCATAAAATACATCTCGACAAGCTCCGTTTTGGTATAAAGACGCATGTTGCTATAATTTTATGCGAAGGAGAATGATCATTCAAGCCAGCATAGCGGTTTCATCCATCGAACTCAATAGCGCCCTCTACTGCTTCAATGCTAAATTTCTGCACCTACAATACTTTAGGAAAATCAACTTACTTATATCCCCTGTACCTGCTTTTACATTTCTTGCATATAGCCTTGAAAAATACAGTATTTACAGTCACTTGTTTACTACACTGTAAAAAAAAAGGACGATTATACGGAAATTGTACTGGTAATCAGAGCACCAGTACAATTCAGAGTTTTTTAACGGAAAAACCTTTGTAAATTCCAAAAAAATGCTGTTTCTTCCTGGAATTTATTGGAATTTTTCCGTTAAAAAACAGTAAATTGTAATGGCGTCGCTATAACAAACATAATTTCCGTTTTGTTTTGTTTTTTTACAGTGCAGTATTACTTGCATTTCATTAATACACAAATCTAAAGTTACGAAATTTAGTATATCTTCCGTAAGCAAATTACAACGCTAGTTCATTAAAATTATCATAAAAAATTATTTATACTGTTAAAATATCGTTATAACTTTGCGTTCATTTGCAGAGTACTTTTTTATAAATTAGACAGTTTTCATAGAAAATTATAAAACTGATATATATATATTTATAGAAATAGCAGATAAATAGAATGTTTTTCAACTAATGGTAAAAACTATCTTAAAGCATGATTTTCTGAAAACGGTGAAAACTATATTAAATACTGGTATAAAACAATACACGAAATTGCATATCATTCTGCAATGTATTACATTATTTTGCACAATTTTTGTCATGGTTACACTATTTTAATTTAAAATTATAAAAGTAATAAATATTTTTTTTTT
This sequence comes from Maratus speculifer, assembly GCA_964019185.1. Classification (NCBI taxonomy): domain Eukaryota; kingdom Metazoa; phylum Arthropoda; class Arachnida; order Araneae; family Salticidae; genus Maratus; species Maratus speculifer. Next base: position 393,093,591 of record OZ025294.1, on the reverse strand, counting down.
TTTTTTATAGAAATAGCAGATAAGTTGAAAGTTTTTCAAAAGATAGTAAACACTATCTTAAATCATGATTGTCCGAAGACGGTGAAAATCATGGTAAATACATGTAAATATATCCTTATTTCTTTGGAAAATAAAAGAAATATAATTTTTTTCATTGTTACAACGTCAGAAATAAAACTTTTTTAGCAATTTAATTTAAAATGTAAAACTATTCGGAAATTTTGTAAAACAACAATTAAAAAAGAAAAAACATTTTTAGGCATCGTCGGGAAAACTACAGTCGTAAAGAACAACTTTATTGTTCTTGTTAAAACTTTTACACGTGACTTCTCTCCCCGTAATTAGGTATACAAACTCAAACTTGACTTTTGAAACTGTGGATGCATTAGTGCTCTCGCAGCGCAAAAATTATTACTGAAATTTACTACATTTTTTTAATGCTAAAATATTTTAAACTTTTTTGGAAAATTTAACATCATTTGAAATCTATTCAAATATTTGTACACTGTAAAAAAAAAAGTTAAATTTACGTTAAAAACTGCTGGCAGCAATGTTGCATCAGTTTTTACTATAAAAATTGCAGTAAAATTTAATTCAAATTTAAAAAAATTTGTACTAAATTTTACTGCAATTAAATTTTGCATTAAATTTATTAAATTTATTTTGCATTAAATTTTACTGCAAACAGTAAATGTATTAATTAACATGTTTACATTAAATTTATTAAATTTATTTTGCATTAAATATTACTGCAAACAATATATTTTACATCTAATTTTACTGCAATATATACGGCAAAAACTGCTGGCAACATTGCTACAACGTAAGTTAAACGAATTATTATTATTATTATTATTATTATTATTTTTTTTTTATTTTTTTTTTTTCAGTGAATTGAAAAATATATTATTTTGTATCATATAAATTGGACGTAAATGCATATTCAAGACTGATATTTAAACAAATGAATATTTCCTTTAATGTATGTTTATATTTATTTCAAGCCTTTAGATGGTAATTGTGCTATGGGACAAAAAACGTAGATCGAGTTAATCATATGCGGATCTGAGTTCCAAATCCCGCCTTATGGAAAATTTCTAAAATCGAATTTTCTCTATCAATATGTGCTATTGTTAAACGTGCATCGAAAAATCAAAATATTCTACAACAAGAAAAACTGGTTTTATCGTGTATTTTTGGCATTGTAAAATCTTGGTTTACAATGGATGCAGTCAGAGGTCTATCATGATATCCGAAATTTTAATTTACTGGATATGGCCAGTTTTGAAACTTACGTCCTTTCAATAATGAAGATAATCAATCGTTTTCTATAATTTATTATATGGAGTTATCTATGATAATCTATTTTATTGTTGAACATGCGTCGCAAATAATTACAATCTGATTATAAAAAAGTCCTTCCGGCAGCACCGGGAGGAAGAGGTAGCTTTCATATACTTATTTATTTATTAATTTAATTTAAATTAAGTTACATTATTTAAACATACGAAGATCAAATTAGTGTCAATACTGAATATTAATAGTAATATTTAGAAATTAGTCATCTTTTATTCAACTTGGTTTTATTTTAAGCGATATATAGAGTCGCCAAATTCCACGTTATCATGAAGTGTATGCCATTTTAAAGCAACATGATGGATAAAACAAACCAATGAGTTTGGTCGAAATTTTAATTCATGTGCACATGCACACTCACATCGAAATCGTTTAATATATACAAGTGCTGTCGCGGGTGAATTGATTTAAAAAAAAAAAAAAAAAATGTAACCCACATTAGGAATTCAAACTGCTATATCTCAGGAGTTTTCTACGGTAAAGACAAAGCAAAAAACGCCCCGGAATTCATTATTAAAATAAATACTTTAGAAAGAACTTTTTTCAATTTCAAAATTTTTGATTTTACATCATTATACATTTAAAAGATTTTTGACAAAATTAAATGGCCGCCATTTTGAAACAAGATAGCGGTTGAAGTTGACCGATGAACTCGATCAAGACATTGGTATGTACCGAGTACATACGGAGTTATATCCAAATCAGTTTATAAATATGCGTATCATCGCATGACAAATTTCAGATCGTTTCAAAATATCAACCACACTGGAAATTGAAAGTGCTATAACTCAGCCATTTTTTCAAGATATAAATTAAACAAAAAATGCTCTGAAATATATGTATATGTCAACATTTGAACGAAGGGTGGTTTTGGGGTCTGGGGGTCATGATCGATGAAAATATGCCAAAATTTTCTGGAAGTGCTTTCCTCCCCGTAAGGCATAGTGACGTCACTGCAACGTCGTTGTGAAGTCACATTGTGACTTGTGACCATCGATTGTCAATGTGACGTCACGTGACGTCGATGTGAAGTCACAGTGACTAAAATGTGAAGTCGTTATGGCCGTTTTAGAGCTTTTTTGTGACGTCACATTGTGACCACTTTGTGACGTCACAATGTTACCAATTTGTGAAAAGTGTGTCATTTGTGACTACTTTGACATTAACATTGTGACGAACTGTGAAAATTTTTTTAGAAAGTCACATCTTAGTTACATTGTGACGTCACTGAGTGGTGGCATTTTCGTCACAGATGTGATGTGACCAAAGTGACTCACAGTGACGTCATTGTGACGTCACTGTGAACATGCATGCTATGAGGGTCCGGACGGCTGCAATAGGTGGCTTTTTACTTTTTGCAATAAAAGCTACCTAAAACTGTTTTTATCGCATATTTTTGGCATTGTAAAATATTGGTTTACTACGGAAACCAATGGAGGCTGTAAGAGGTTTTTTGTGATTTCCAAATTTTGATTTTCTAGATAAAACCAGTTTTGAAACTTACGTCTTCTTATGAGTGAAGATACTCAATAGTTTTCTACCATCTGTTTAAATCACATTTTTCTCTATCAATCTATTCTATTGTTGAACGTTCATCGCAAAAAAATTGTAACATAGAAAAAATAATCTTGCATTGTCGTATGTTTTTGGCATTGTGAAATCTTGATTTGCAATGGAAACCGCTGGACAAAATCAGAGATTTTTTATGATTTGTCGAATTTTGATTTTCTGGATATAACCAGTTTTTGAAGCTCACGTCCTCTCATTATTGAAGGTAATCAAAATTTTTCTATAATCTGTAAATTGAATTTTTTCTAACAATATATTCTATTATTGAAAGTACATCGCAAAAGAATTACAATCTGAAAAAAAAATCTGGCATTATATCTGACATTATAAAATTTTGGTTTATAGAGGAAACCAATGAACGCAATTAGAGGTTTATCTTGATTTCCTAAATTTTGATTTTCTAGATTGGGCAGATTTTGATCTATTTTTCAATCTATTTTATTGTTGAACATGTATTACGGAAAATTACAATCTGCTGAACAAACAAACATACAAACAAAAAAGAACTGGATTTATCTCGTATTTCTGCATTATAAAATCTTAGTTTACAACGTAACCAATATATGTGATTTTCGTGATTTCTAAATTTTGATTTTCTAGATTAGACGAGTTTCGAAACCCACGTCCTCGCACGAATGAAGATCATCAGTGATTTTATACCATCTGTTAAACTGACATTTAAAAATTCTAATACTGACATATTTTAAGTGATAAAAGTGGTATTAGCAATAAAAAATGCAACTTTAGTTCATGATAGCATTGTTTAACTACGTGTTAACGTTAGATGTGTTAACGTTTTCACTAAGTCACTTACCATCTGTATCATCTCAGATCTTTACTACAAGTTATGCCCATTTAACAACGTTCAGTTTTGTGAAAAAAGATTTAAACAGAAATAAAAATAATTAAAAATCGAAATGCTAACTGATAACTGATAAATACTATTATTATTAATTGAATAAAAATTATTTTAATATTAAAAATGCTTTTAAAGAAGCCTTGATTCCTTTTAAAATTAAGATAAGATAAAGAAACTTTTTAATACTATCCAAAAAAATAGGAAATGTACTTGATCACATGATGTTTTAAGCAAAATAAGTCGCGGTTAGATTTATATTTTACATTTATGGTTAAACTTCTTTTAGCAGTTTCACTTTAAAATGTAAAACTATTTGAAAATTTCATGAATCAGCAAATCCTGCTCTTGAATATTTCAGGAAAACTAGAATCGTAAAGAGGAAAAGTATTCTATTTTAAAATTTTATATTTTACTTTTCCATACGTAATCAGTTACAGAAATCCAAATCTGTTTCTCCAAATAACGCATGCATCACAGTGCTTTAAGGAAAAATATAAAACCACATATGATTTTACAACCTTTCTCAGCACAAAACGTTTTTAAGGCAGCTATCAAATTTATACCTTTATATTGTTTTTTACATTTTGAAAAAAAAGAACAATTTTGAATTAAAGAAAATGAAACATAATGAAAATATTTAAATAATATATATGGCAAATTAAAATTTAATATGATTATTTTAATCGATTTTAAATTTTGTATAAGACTTATTTGAATATGTGTTTATTTAGGGTACACTAGGGTTGATCATAGGGAAGGTTTGACCCACCTCTTAGTTTTCATATTTAAAAATATTTCAAAGATTTATCAATAGGTGTGTGCCAAACTGATTGGTATGCTCAAACAACAGTCTTCGTTTTATATATATAATCGAAATAGGTAAATTCATAAAAATACATGTAAATGTATATATACTGTTTAACAGGTGCATAAAAACTTATAAAAACACTGAAATTTGCATTCAAGTCATTTCAAAAAATTCAGAACATTTTCGACCGTCACTTACGCGGTCCTCATCAGTGAGAAAAACTCATCTGTTACCAGGCTCTATCCGGAACAGTCCACTTTATTCGAAGGGGGGGGGGTAGTATAATGTGAGAAATAGAAAAACTATTGAAATTATTTTTAAAAGCACAGGTTTAAATATCATGTATAAAACTTCTCCAGATATCGTGAATATCGTAGGAAAATGCATTATTACATAGTATTTTGTTATTGGATATTATTTCGATGGATTCTTTTATAATAGCTTTAAGGTGACTAGTTGTATAAAAGATTATTTTCGATCCATTAAAATCGATTTCTATATTAAAATAGCAATAGAAATAGAATAGATTTCTATAGACTCAGCCTATGTTTTATGCACCTTTTTATATGCAGTATATATGCATTTACGTGTATTTTTATGAATTTAATTAGTGAACAAAAACAATTCTGCACTGAATTTGTTTTTAACTCCGATTGTATCGAAATAGGTGTGGAAAAATCAATTGTGAGGCATTTTCTACCTAAAGGTTGTGTTTCTTAGAAATATGTTGTAAGTTTCTTTTTCATATAAAATATATTATAGAAATTTAAGTAATTAATGCGGAATTATCCTGTATTTCTTCCATGTATATAGATTGTACAAAAAATTAGGCTTAACATAACAATGTTCTTTTTTTTCAGAAAAGGGCTGAAGAGGTTTGACCCAGCCAATGAAAAGGAGGGTTGACCAGATGCTCAAGGCTTTCTCAGTTAAGTGCAGTGTTCTCGCTGACATTTGACTGACGTTAGTAATTTGGCTAATTAAAAATAAAAAAAACATTCGCCAAATGAAAAAAGTATTAGCCAAATAGATTTGCCGTGTAGCACAAAAAAAATCTTTAATTCTTTAATGTACCCCCTTTTTTTCAATATTTTCTAAAAAACCTAAGTTTTTATAACTGCGACAACGATTGTTATTAATCTAATTTCAACTATCAGCTACAAATATATTAAAAATATGTATATATGCAAACGTATGAAAAACGAAAAAGAAAAGAAAAAAAGTATAGCAATTTGGCGAATCTAATCGCTTGTTTACTCGCCAAATGGAGAATTTAGTCGCAATTTGGCGCATTGGCGAACGACAGCGAGAACTCTGGTTAAGTGGTTTTGTAAATCGATTCATTATACATTGTGTATAATGAAATGTTAGTGGTTTTATGTATAAAATAATGTAAATTCATTCTGTATAGATATAGTAAAATGTGGTGCCGAAAAAGAAGAGATTTAAAACTAACCGAAGAAAAATATGAACATTCCTATAGTATTCACCGCAAGAAAAACAATTGGGAAATAAAAATGGGAAACTTGATAGGAACTTTTTTCATTTAAATATTGCTTATAATAGGTAAATAGAAACATTGGAAAAGAGTATAAAAAACAAGAAAATATGAGAGCAGCAGTCCTAAAAGATGTTTTCATTTAGATTACGGGTTAGTACTGGGGATTGTTTATATATTCACTCACTCCACAATTTACAAAATCAATATCTTTATGATAGAAATCTCTTGAATTTCTTCTGGGGTAAGTGTACGGAAAAGAAGTTTTTTTTTCAAATATAGAATAAACAGTCGTTGAAACATGCACTGTAAAAATGGTCAGATGTTTCTGAATATATAAAAATGTACTGTTCTCAAAAACGAAAATATACAGTAACCACTTCTAACTCACCTAAGGTTTCGAAAACCGTTTCTTTACCTTTAAAAATCTCAGAAAACAATTTGTTTTCGAAATTTAAATAAGAATTTATAAAAATTAATTTTTATTAGCTGCCCGTTCTTTTCGGAAACGTTTCTAAGTAAGTAGCTTTTACAGTGCAATAATCACTTTTCGTAAATCAAAATATCACTTTTTCTGATTCTATCAATTCTCAAGTAAACATTTTCAGCAGCATAACTGATTTTGTGCATTGTGCTAGCAAAATAATGTTAATTTTCATATTAATGTTAATACAATTAATAGTGTATGTTTGTCTATTAAATATGTTCTCTAAATATCAAAATATTTTCGTATGAATTGTGTAACATCCGAAAAAGTGTTATTTTGATTTGCGAAAAGTGATTGTTGTACTATAAAAACTACTTAGAAATGTTTCCGAAAAGAACGGGCAGCTAATAAAAATTAATTTTTATAAATTCTTCTCTAGACTTCGAAACAAATAGTTTTCTGGGATTTTTAAAGGTAAAGGAATGGTTTTTGGAACCTTAAGTGAGTTAGAAGAGGTTATTGTATATTTTCGTTTTTGATTACAGTACATTTTTATATATTCAGAAACATCTGACATTTTTTACAGTGTGTAGAAACCTCGTGATCAAAAGTTGAATGATAAGTTAAGTGCTCATGTGACTTGCAAAATAACATAGATCGAAAAATGATCGAAAAATTTTAGGAAGTTATGTAGACAAATTTCACCAGGATGAATACAGTGAAAAGCCAAATTACGTGACAACAAGAGGTGTCACAGAATGACGGACAAAGATTTAAAAAAAAAGATCAAGAATTTGATTTATAATTCCGGATATATAAATACACAAAAGCCTTTGTAAAGTGAAATTATTTCTTATGAAATACTGTCTTAAATAATAAACTTTAATTTTCAGTGCTGTACAATTATGCCTTCATATAAAATCCTCTTTAAAACATTAGTTTCCATACCTGACTTGCGATTGCATCTAAACAGGTTTGTTTTAGTATCACACCATGAAAAATATTTTTTATAAAAATTAAAACATGTAGCACAAAATTATTTTGCTTTTTTAAATTCATTTTATTTCTCTTCACAAATATTTCAATATAAAGCAAAGTGGGTGAATCCTCCAGTATAGTGGGTCAACCCTCTCATATGCGGGAAGTCTTGAGCCATTATTTTTTATGGTTAAAATCAATCAATTTTCGAATTTATTATATATTATACTTATGTAGTGAATTTATTTTTAATGAATAAAATGATGCATACCGCTTCATTTTAGACTCAATGCATAAAAAATAAAAAATTCTTTTGTAAAAAAGAAGCGAGTCATCCAAAATCTCTGCTGTTTTTGTTTATTTATTTATTTGCCAGTTAAACAATATGAAATTTATTTTTGTGATTAAATATTTTTAAACGTGGGATATATGGTTTAATCCCCTGACTGCCCAGCAAAAGGGTAAAATTGTAATATTTTTTTCTTTGTAATTTATTAAAAATATTTTTAAAAAAGATGTTCTTTTTTTTCACACTGATAAAAATTTTTTTATTACGTATAGGTATATAAGCTTTGAGAGCATTAATCATGCATTAATTTTTCAAAACTGGCTTTTATTTGTAGAATTATATTAATTTAAATATTGGTAATGTTGCAGTGAAACCTGCAGGTTAGAGAACGGAAAAATCCTGCAGCATATTACATGCAATATACTTTAATTGCATTAACGCACGCGTAGTGAAATAGGATTTAGTAAACCTGCTCATTTTTCATATAATTTTTATTACTTTTTTATTCTAATTACAGCTTATTATTTACAATGTTGTTTGTCATATTTTCTGGAAAGAAATTTCTTTATATTAAGAACTCTGCAAATTATAAGCAAAAATTATATGCAATATATTTTAATTGCATTAACGCACGCGCAGTGAAATATTATTTAGTAAACCTGCTCATTTTTCATATAATTTTTATTATTTTTTTATTCTAATTACAGGGTATTATTTATAATATTTTTGTCATATTTTCTGGAAAGAAATTTCTTTATGTTAAGGACTTTGCAAATTATAAGCAAAAAGAACTTGCAAAATGTGAACTGTTTTTATTAAAACCTTCATTTTTCTACTCGCATATATGCTATCCTGCAAAAAATGAATAGAATTTATTACAATAAGCCTATTAGTTATAATCTACAGTATGAACAATTATGCTACATTTGTTTTGAGGGATTATTCAAAAAATATTCTATATTTTGTAATTTGTTGACGGCCATCTATAGGGTTTCAGAAAAAAAATTTACAGCAATTTATGACCTTGACTATTCTGTTTACACACCACAAATTTTAATAATACATCATGTATTATTCTAGATACTTAACAAAATGCCTATAATCGTAAGTGACCAGTCGCCTTTGACCATATACTACTTCAGTGTTGGTTGCAACAACAGTTCTTTAGACAATATTTCCCCGATCCCGCAAAGTTTAAAAAATAAATTTAAGTTTGTATCTGACCTTTGTACTTTAATCGATCGATGAACCAGGGAATCGCGTAAGTAATTTTTCATTACCCAATATCGGGTTGTAGATTTGTATAATATTGTGTTTATTATTTATTAACTTTTTTTTGTTTTTTAAATGTCATTTTACAAAATTTGCCACACTGTCACATTTATTTACACATAGTTTACACAGCCCCTCCCTCTGCCGCGGTTACTGGTGAGTTCAGCTTCAGCTGAATTTCATAATTCTTATTCTCTTGCACTTCATGAGAGGTTGGCGAGAGAGTCATCTATTCTCTACAGACTTAATTCCTAGTTTGAGCAGTCCCACTCGGTCAGTAGAAGTAGACTCTTAGCATTTGTGCTATCTAGAAAATTCCTGTCATGCAAGTTTCATATGTTGCGCCCATATATTCATACATAATGAAATTTAATTACAACATTAACATTTATCAAGCCTTACAGTTTGCTCCTTGAGCTGAAAGAGACTTCTTTTTATCTTCAAATACGAAATTATGATATTTATAAATGTTACAAAATAATGGGGGTTTATTAATAATGAGTTTACTGGTTTGAAAACCTAAAACTAAAATTAATTTTTAAAAAATGCTTAGTTAAACAGATGGCTTTAATATCAAAGGGTAAATTGTATTATAATTGTATATTATATTAGATAATATATATTATTATCTTTTTTCAGAAAAAATAATTCGGCATGCCAAATTAATGCATATCGAACAATTCTGCATGAAAGAATTGTTTATCCAAATTAACGGAGGAGTTGACCCTTGTCCTACTTCTCTTTATACTTAATCAGTGAGATGCAAAATCTAACCAGTGAAATGTCACGTATAAAAACATTTCACATTTATTTACTTAGAACAGGTGTCACAAATAAAAATTAAATTAAAAAGTTGACATGTTTCGGTTCATTCATAAGAACCGTATTCATAACACATAAAATCAGTAGAAAATTAAATGACACATGAAAGTAGAAAATTAAATGAGTGTCATTTAATTTTCTACTGATTTTATGTGTTATGAATACGGTTCTTATGAATGAACCGAAACATGTCAACTTTTTAATTTAATTTTTATTTGTGACACCTGTTCTAAGTAAATAAATATGAAATGTTTTTATACGTGAATGAAAAAGGTGAAGTGATTTTGTTTTAGTTTTTAGTTTTGAAAAAAAACGAAAGCTAACAACAGTTTTAACAGTGAAATGTCTTTTCAGAAAAAAAAAAAAAAAAAAAAAAAAAACAGAATACTAAAATTGAAATGAATCAAATAATTCTGCATAAAAATCCATTTATCTGAAAGAATGAAAGATTAATTATCCCCCCTCCCGTTTCCTACGCTTATGCCTGTGAGCCTCCAAATAAAATAAGAGATGCGCCTTATCAGAATTTCCCTGCATACTAATTTTGAAGCAATCCGGATGTTGTGCATTAAAAATCCATTTATATGTATTAAGGGAGTATTAGACTCCCGTCCCCGTCTTTATATTTAACCAATAAACCTTTAAAAGAAAACAGGGAAGTGCCTTATCAGAAAGAAGCTATATTCAAAATTTGAAGCAAATTAGATATTTATATCAAGAGTTATTGCGTTATGTATCTACCGGGTGTCCAGTAAATAACTGACCCATTTTGAACTTAAATAACAAATAAACGGTTTGAGATAATAATGCGCGGTTTACGGTATTGTTATTAGAAACTCAATAAATTTTTAAACATGTACTTTGTTAATATAGTTCAAATTTCGGAAAAAAATATCGCGTTAGCGGTAACAGGCTGTTTGAATACAGACATCACTCTAATTTTCATAAATATGAGATTTTCGGCTGAATCTGATTCTATATGTTGTCGACTCTGAATCTATATGTTGAATCGACTCTCGAATCAGCTTCAGAAATAGGGTACGTTGGTTGGAAAGGGATTTAAAATAATATTTGAGATTGAACCATCTGCATTATATTTAACTCCTCAGTCTTGAGACTGAGATTTTATTTTAAATATTATTATATTACATTAACAAAGTGCATGTTTTAAAATTTATTTATATTCTAATAACAATGCAGCAAGCCGCGCATTTTTATATCAAGCAGTTTTTTGTTATTTACATTCAAAATGGGTCAGTCATTTACTGGACACCCGGTACATACGTACATATATGCGTGCGTATATACAAAACTTGCATTAGCTAGCAGGCTTTGATAGTCTGTGAGCTAAAAAGTTTTATATATATATATATTTTTAAAGCTGCTCATAACAATTGTAGAAAATATTCTTTTCTAAATCCCAGTTAAGTATTTTCACTGCCTTAAAAAAATATTCAATAATATTGATAATACATTATAATGTAATAAGTAGTTTTTAAAGCCAGAATTAAGTATTTCTCAAATAAATTTAATAACAACACGTGAAATATTGGTGAAAAACTCGAAATTTTAGAATTGAAAAACTGGTGATACTCCTTAGGGTTCCCTGGAAGTTTAGAGACACCAAACATCAAAAGTTATATTATTAAATTAAATAAATTATCACTTACGGTATGTATTATATATATATGTATATATATATGTATATACAAAGTTTACATAAACTGCAAAATTAGAGTGTATATTTTATGTATTATAAGAAACATTAAGAATACTTACAATAAATGATATGGTCTTGATATATTTCCTTATCTGTTACATCAAAATAGATTGTTCTAGTGTTCCAGGAAAACAACTGAAAGAAGAAAAAAACGTAAATATATATTTCTCTTTCTATTATATGTATAAATATGACTAAAAGTAAAACTTTTTCTATATTTTATGGTTACAGCAGGAAACCTGAAGAGTTTCAGGAATGTTAAGTTAGACGATTTCCCCTTTACATTTAAGAGAATTTTTTTTTCTTCGCTCTGTGAAATATATATACATACATATGTGCACATGTATATATATATATACATAATATATACATTATATACATAAATATATATATATATTTATGTATATATATATATATATATATATATATATATATATATACATAAATTTATGGTATTTTGCTGAGAATTATATCAGTAAATTTACACAAAATGCCACTTTTTACGGATAAACGGCCAACATTGTAAATTTTATGTTATACAGGTAAAACCCATTTATCTAAAGCCAATGTTGGTTAATTTATGTACAAAGCCTGTTTTTTTACGTGCCTTTGTCTGTAATCTCTACTGAAGTAAATTTGTAACATTATTTTGCAGAACAAAGAGACCCTCACCAGTGACTGAGAGATTCTGCTCTCGAAACTGGTAAACGGTAGGTGTTGGGTTCGAACCCATTCATGACCGTCGGCCTAATCGTTCGGGGTTTTCCGTGGTTTTATTCGAATCTTGAATTTACTTACATAAAAATGGGTTAGGTTCCCTTAAAATCACCTCCATAGAGGGCCCCTCCCCTCTTAGGGCCTATATGCATGGTGCTGATAATCAGCCGCCACTAATACAACCAACAACAGTGCGGTGTATTTTCAGGGAAGGACAAAGTTACTTGAGGGGGAGAGGATAAAATCTCGCTGTAACATCACATTTTCGCATTATTTGACGTTTGTTACATCTTCTTCTAAATAAAAAATACCATATTTTGATACAGTAGAATTCTGCTTATCTGAACTAATTGAGATTTTTCCTCTGTTATAGTCTTAGAGCCGATAACAATAAATCCTATGTTATCGAGTACAAGAAAAAACCCTTCAGTTTATATGGAAGAGTAGAAATAGGAAAATCTAATGGTCCACGTTTGGCAGAAGTGAAATGGTGAATAAGCCAATAATTAATGCCACCAGTGGTTGAGGTAGGGTTTAGAATTGTGTTTGTTCTACAATCAAAAGAATGTAATTATGGAAAACACGATGCTAAATTTTCGAGTCAACCATTGGTGGTATTCATATACATACTAAATAAATACTAGTTGTAAGTTGTAGAAAAATATTTTAATTATTTTTTTAAATTATAAACTAGTCGTTGGGGGCCACCGTAATACTTACCCATCATATATATGCATATATAATATATGAAAATTATACATTTGAAAACTATTTATAAAATGGATTGCAATTCCAAAACAAAATTTAAACGTGTATTTATATTTTTACTGAGCATAGTAATGCTGTATTAATGAGTTGCTGATGAATCTCTTTCGATAAATTATACAACACGCCTAACTACTCAAGTAGTACTGAATTGTGAAAAAGAAACATCCTTATAACTCCAAAAATAATAATCTTATTAACTAACAGTTTATTGCGTCGGATTAAGCGTCTCATTTCCAATTAAAATATATCTTTGAATTGAAATTTGAATGAAATACAGGGTAATTAAAAATCGAAGAATGTAGAAAACATGATTACAGATATCTCGGCAACTAATAATTCGATCAACTTCGTTCTTTATGCAAAATTTGTGTTATTTTATTGCCTTTTAACGATCACTACTTAAAATAAAAAATTTCGAAAATTTTTATATACCTTTCATCAGAACGAATTTTTCGAGAGTCCGAAAAAAATAGTTCCGGATAATCGAGGTTACTGATATTAAATAGGCTTCGTCCCATTTTTACATACTAAGTACATACAAAATTTCAAGTCTCTATCTGAATTCATTCGGGAGATAGAGCGTTTTACAGACAGACAGACGGACGGCAAAATTTTTTTGCTAAAAATATGTTTTTCGAAATCTCCAGTGTCGAAAACGTGTAAATCCGTCAAAAAAAATTTTTTTCGATTTTCAAAACGATTGTAAGACTTACCCTATACTACGTATGATGGGTAAGTAAAAATAAATAAATTAATTGCAAAATTTTAAATTTTGTTTTAATTTTTGCTGAATTTTTGAATTCTGAAGTATGAATTTGGGTTAAATACTTTTCTTTGTTTTGGAAAAAAATAATTTACAATTTAGAATAATTTTTTTAAGTATACGAGTTTTCCTCAAATTAAATATATTATACGCATACATACCTTGGTTTTTCTTCCTTAATGAATTTTTTAAATGAGCATCTGTTTTCGTAGAACGTTTCTTAAAAGTACTCAAAACACTTCTGCGATTTCAAACATAAATTTCTATTGCTGTTAAGTCTGGAGATTTTAAGTAGAACATCAAAAGCTCATTAAAAGTTATTTATATATGAATTGTTTGCTTAATAATTTACACACACGTCTCCAATCAACCATGACTGATAATGATAAACAGTAATACTTTGTGAAGAACAGTGATTTTCTCATTTCAGTAGATATAGCTCAAATAACTGGGAAATGTTGATAATTATGTGCAAAACTGAGAATTTTTGGCCAAAAATGAAAACAAAATCGAATTTTTGATCCAACGCTTGTTAAATGTATCATTTTATTTATTTATCAAAAATATAAACTTGGCAAATTGATATGTTTTATTTACCGTGTACTTTACGATCTAACAAAAAATAAATCAGACAAAAGAATAAAATTTTTACATGCTTCGTTTTTAATGTTACAATAAATGAATTGCAATTAATAAATAATAACTGCTAGTGAGCATATAAAAAAGCAAATAAAGTAAAAAAAAAATTCAAACTATTTTTTTTTATTTATTTATATGTATTATATTTTTATAAATATAAAAAAGGCTTTCTGCGTGAAAATTCATTAAAAAACAATTTAATGCATAAAGAAGACAGGTACTGCGCATTATTGTATACTTATGTTACGCTATGTAAATGATATGATAAACGATAGAATAAGAATAAATGAATATAAAAGAATAAAATATTTCTATATTTGATTTTTAATCAGTATAATCAAAATAAAAACTGACGATATTTTCTCAAACATGTTCCTTTCATAAATATGCAAGTAAAAAACAAGTGACATAAAAAATAAAAAATTATTTTTTTTAATTTAAATTTTACATTAAAAATGAAATGAAACCTTATTAAAATAAACGATTATGCATTCTTGTAAACTCAACTTATTCATCAAACTTATTTCAGAATTTTAAATAGAAAAATATAGAATAAATCAAACGGGTATACTGCTTTTGTAGGGCATGTTTATTTTGTTTTATGATAGAATAAAACAATATTTAAATAATCACTTAATTCTTACCAAATTATATCCCGGATTTAACGCTAAATATATAAGTTATATAGCCTAAATTACAGTTTTAAAGTTAACTGATAAAATCTAAGTAGATACATTTGGGAAGAATAAATATAAAAATAATATATTTTAATATTAATTTTAAGCAAAGTTAGGCAGTGTTTACTTTTGCATGTTGCTTACATAAATATTAAAAAATAATAATATTTATAGATCTTATTCTAATAAAATTTAGTCGCTCCTAAAAATGTCAAGAAATATTAAGATAAAACAAACGATTAAAATTTGTACAAAATTAATATTAAAATAAACAGTTATGCTTTTCTAAAAAAATCAATTAATTGATTTTTAACGCTTTCAGAATTTGACAAATTTATTAACAGAATTTTAAAACAATCTGTTGTTTATGTATTTCATTTTCAAGAGATATATTCTAAAAAAAGTTTCTCATTTTCGAAATTAATTTTGCATTTTGCTTACATAGATATAAATAGTAATAATAATAATAATAATAATAATAATAATAATAATAATAATAATAATAATAATAATAATAATAATAATAATAATAATAATAATAATAATAAGTTTTATTTCAATAAACTTCAATGTGAATAAACTTCAATGAAATGTCAATGGTTTTTAAAATAAACTTACAAACTTACAATAAAATTTGCTTAATTTTTTTATTGAAATGAAAGGTTAGACTTATTACAAATTCAACTAATTGATCTTTTTCACTTTCAGAATTTGACAAATTTAATAATTGAATTTAAAAATAAAAAATTCATCATTTACGTAAATCATTAGCAAGCAATAATTTATTGAGAAATTTCAACAATGTTTATTTTAACATGCAGCTGACATAAATATAAAAATAACAAGAATAATAAGTATTATTCTTATAAAATTTAATTTTTATTTATATTGTCAACGATATTTAAATTGATATTTAACTTACAATAAAATTTATTTTAAAAAATCCTATTCAAATAAAATATTACATATTTTGCGAAATTAAACTAATTCATTTTTCAAGCTTTTAAGATTTCACACATTTACTATATACATATAAAAAGCATATATTATTTATGTACCTCATTTTCAAGCGATACATTATCAAGAAGATTCGCAATGTTTACTTTAGAATGTTATTATGTAAACATGAAAATAACAGCAATAATAAGTTTTTCCTAAAAATGTCAACGAATTTTTAAATCAACTTATATTAAAATTTGCATAAATCTTTCATTGAAATGAATTATTATACTTTTTACAAAATTCAACTAATTGATCTTTTACATTTTCAGAATCTGATACATTTAATAACGAAATTTTAAACTAATATATTGTTTATGCACCTCATTTTCAAGCGATACATTATCAAGTAATTTCGGTAACGTTTACTTTAGCATGTTTATTACATAAACATGAAAATACCAAGAATAATACATCTTACGCTAATAAAATTTAAAGTTTTTCCCGAAAATTTCAACAAATTTTAAGAGAAACTTACAATGAAATTTGCATGAACTCTTATTAAAATAAACGATTATATTTTTTTCCAAAATTTAATTTATTCATTTTTCATGCTTTCAGAATTTGATAAATTTAATAAATGGATTCAAAATTAATTTATTGTTTACTTTCGATATTTTCAAGCGATACCCACTAAAGATATTTCGAAAATGCTTTCTTTTGCATGTTGGTCTTCTTCCAATTAAATTTTGTTTTTCCTTAAACTGTGAACGATATTAAAAATAAATTTATAATAAAATTAGTATAAAATTCTTATTAAAATAAATTATTATTCTTTTCATGAAATTTAACCAATTGGTAGTTCACAATTTCCGAATTTAATAAAATTAATAACTAAATTTAAAAATACTATATTGTCCACATACCTTATTATCAAGAAATGTCGACAACGTTAATTTTTGCACATTGCTTATATAAATATTAATTTTAAATAATAATAATGGGTCTCACTCTAATAAAATTAAGTTTTTCCTGAAAACGTGAACGATTTTTAAAATAAGCTTACAATAAAATCTTTATCGAATTCTTAAAATAAATAATTATACTTTTCCAAAATTCAACTAATTGATCATTCAAGCTTTCAGAATTCGCAATGACATATTTTAATTCAGTTGCTTTTATAGAAATGTAGGTAATTTGTTTACTAGAATTTTATATTCATTTACGCGACATTCTAAAGCTGTCTACAGAATGTAGTCAAATAGAAACTTGAAGTGCACTCAGAATCATGGCATTCGAAATGATTAACAAGCAGAGCAGCTGTTCATACTCTCATTTGAGTTATCTTTATTGATTCAATTCACGATACGCGAAGCAGCTGGTTAAATCCTAAAAATATCGTTTCAATGCATTCGCATTATGCCTCTCAGGACTAAATAATTTTGAACGGATTTAAGATAAAAATGGTTGCGAATTTGATATTGGTATGTAAATCATGATGAATTAAAGGGTTTGAATAAAGTGCACTGTTTTTCTTTAAATACCTTAATACGTTGCAATAATCAATATAATATATATTTAAACATTATAAACCAATAAAATTTACCATCATTAAATGTGAATATATAAATTATTATCAATTTGCGATTCGGATTATAATTCTTATAGACTAAATAAATTTGAACGGATTTAAGATAAAAATGGTAGCGTATTTGATAGTGGTATATGTAAATTATAAAGAAATAATAGGTTTTGATAAAATGTAATGTTTATCTTTAATTGCGGTACAATAATCTTTTAACACACACACATGTATACATATAACCTTTATAAACAAATAAATATTATCCTCAATAGATGTGAATGCATAAATTATTATCAATTCGTGATATGTGAAGCAGATGGTTAAAAACTAAAAATATCGATTCAATTCGATTTACCCCAGTACAATAAGTTCATATCTATATTATAAAGGCCAAAGGTATCTGTGCGTAACGCATACGTCATTTTGCGAATGGCAACACTTTCAAATTTTAAATGAAATCTCGATATTGAAGTTTTTACTACTAAACATTTTTTAACTTTTGAACATCGCACAATTTCAATTTTTATACCATCGTATAGGGAATAAAATTTACTTTTAAATGCAATTTACTTGAAAACTGTATCTTAATTTATTTCTGAAATATTATTTTTTCTATAGTTTTTAATACTTCTTTTCTAATTGTGGCAACAGTACTCCATTTTTATTAAAAGAAACGAGAAAAAAATTATTAATGTATCTTTATGTTGCCATTTTCTCATTAAAAGTGGAAAAATTGAAATTTAAATAGACATTTAAATAGTCACAAGAATATCATCTTTTATAAAACCGGGGAAATTTTGATTTCTTTTACAAAATTTGATTTACACTTGAAAGAATATCAACAGTTTAATATATGTTTTAGGTAATAGCATTGAGACTTCAAGTTTTGAATAAAAACGATCAAATTAAAATACCAATTATTTTGAAAATGTGCATACAGATACGAAATATGCATTTGTAAACTTTGATATGGTGAAAATGATGTCGGGTTTTTTATTTCACAGAAAAAAAAAATCTATGATTGAGTTAAACTTGAACATTTTTTTTTCATTTTGGAATACTAGCATAAGTGCCTTAATTGATAACTTTATCATAATAACAGATCTTTATTATTATTTACTACTTGCATGTACGATTAAAGTTTTATTTTAACAATTTCTACAACTGAGTTTTACAGAAATAGTATTTTGTTAACTTTATGTTAAAAATGATTTGTGTTAGAGTTAGACTTACCAATATACGGTGCGTTTTTTACTATAACTAATTTTGTGGGTTTATTTTAAATCAATGAAAGTTTTCCTTCTTAAACATTTTCTTTCGTCAAAATTTGACGGGTTCTACCTTGTAATTATAATTTTCAAATGTGGGATGCATTGCTACAAATCGCAGTAATCGCAACTTTTCTCTCAATCAACAAATCTTGTAAGTAAAAATGAATAATCTATTTATTGCAAATTACTGTAAACATACTAAATAATTTCTGTAATGCTGATGTATGTTTTTGACTTTATTTATGCTTGACTTTTTTAACTTTTTTTTCCAGTTTAAAGAATGGGTATGTCCATGATTTATAAATAACATATAATACATAGTTATTGACACATTAGTTCTTCAGAGTCTGTTCTTTAATTGTGTTGTGTATTAATTTGCATTCACTTCATAATCTATTTATTTCAAATTACTGTAAACATACTAAATAATTTCTGTAATGCTGATTTATATTTTTTACATTTTTTAGGCTTGACGTTTTTTAACATTTTTTCCAGTTAAAAAATTGGGTAAGTTCATGATATATAAACAACGTATAATACCTAGTTAAGGACACATTAGTTCTCCAGTGTCTGTTCTTTAATTGTGTTATGTATTAATTTGCATTCACTTCTACTGTTGAAAAATATAACGTTACAGAAAAACTTTATTAATAATTTGGCCACTTTGTTATTATTCGCGATGCATTTTATAAATAATTTACTCATATTTTATTTTCATACTTTATATTATGTGTATCCATAATGGGTAAGTATTACGGTGGCCCCCTCCCCCCAATGACGAGTTTTAATTACAGTAATAAATTTATATTAGCAAACTGATATCTAAGAAAGACTAAACAGTGAAAAAAAATTTTAATTTATTTTTGATCCATAAAATTTGATGACACATGGGGACTCAATAAGTACATTTTTGACAGTTCCTTCTGATATATATATTGCGTTGCAAAAACATTCAAAACATAAAAAAATATATATTTAATAGATTTTAACTGGTAATGGTCAATAAAAATAGTCTATCAATGCATAGAAAAATTAATTACGTTTTCAGTTTTGTACATTTCATACATTTCTGGTGAAAGCCCTTTTACATAACAAATAGCTCGCTAAAACAGCAATATACAAAATAAATAGATATTTTGTTTAGTTCTTGCTACCTGTTAGGCTACCTTCACACCAATTTTTCGTTTCTTAACATTATTTACATACAAAAAAATGCGTATTCTATAAGATACATCAGGACCGAAGACATTATTAAACTATGAATATTTCTTACTGTATTCTGAATGTTTTGGAAAGTTTATCATAATCTATTATGTACGTACGATTTCTCATTATTGTCTTGAAGTATATTCATTTTTCCTAGAACACTGCTTAAAGAATAAAATTCAGTATTTAAAATTTTTAAACATAGCAAATCCTAGACATTTTTGTTTATAAATAATGATTTTTTTATGTATTATTATCAACAATTTGGAAAATAGTTGTTATCCTCGGCAGATAACTGGGAAATCTGAAGTACATCTGAACCTTTTTATTGGTTGAATAGCGCAATATTTTTCTTTTATTCGTTTTCTGATTGGCGCATGTTTAATGTCCAGAAACGGAATACTTCTGTTTTTTAATTTATTCATTTTCTAATTGCTCCATGTTTAATGTCCAAAAATGGAGTAATTTTATTGCTTCGATGACAAAATTAATAAAAACTGAACAAAAATGGTAATAATTTGAAAACAAATTGCGATAAAGATTTCAAACAAATTTCATTTAAAAGTTAATTTTTTCTCTAAGCAACGGTGCAAAATTTTAATATGTGCAGTTTTTAGAAGTTAAAAAAATTGTAAGTCCGAAAATTATAAAATTGAAATTTCATTTAAAATTTATTTATGTTGGGCCCAGGAATATTAATATTTTATCCATGCCGTACGTAATATAAGGCGTTCAGAAGTCAATCTGATTAACTCCATCCAATAAAAATGAACATTTTAAACAGTTAAAATTTTATATCTATAAACCACTGTTTTTTTTAAATCATTGGTCTAGGAATAATAATGCTTAAAGAATGGGGTACGTAATATGTGACTGGGTAGGGTCATCCTGAAAATGATGTTTATTATTATTATTAATTTAAATATATTTATATGTAAATTTGAACGGGTTTAAGATAAAAATGGTAGTGTATTTGACAGTGGTATTTGTAAATTACAATGAAATAATAGGTTTTGATAAAATGTAATGTTTATCTTTAATTGCGTTAGAATAGTCTTTTAACACACACACACACACATGTATGCATATAACATTTACAATTAAATAAATATTATCCTCAATAGGTGTGAATACATAAATAAGTCATAAATAAAAATTTAATTATGTCTTTAAAACCGTTTGAAAATTTCATTTTCAAAATAGTCGTCGTAATTTGTTAAATTACAATTTTGTTCTAATTATTATTTCTTTTTAAAGAAAAAAACTAATTTTTCCCCTCGTTAACTCTCCGAGAATATGTAGAAAAAAATTTTAATGCAGAATATTTATTAACATCATAATGAACTAAGAATTTTCTTTGAGCCATAATTTTATTCTGCTGTGACGGAAATGACATGGCTTCGAAACTTTGTTGAGTAACCGGGGAACATTATTTCTAAAACAGTTCTCAGGGTTGTCGGGGGAAGTGAGTAAACAGTTCAGCTATTTCAGTCGCAAAACAGTAAAACATTAGCCGGAAAGTTTCAAACTAAACTATTTTTAGTAGCTACATATTTATTAGGTAAAGTGCAACAAGAAAAGATCCAGATGTTGACAAATTCATTTTATAAAAGTAATGTGTTTATCATATATTTCCTGAAAAGTTTTATTTAGAAATGGGTATACTTTGTTTCTGAAAAACTTTCATTGCAAAAGTTAGTACACTTAAAATGTATATTATAAACCATTTTTTTTTTTTTTTTATCAAAATAAATTATCTGGTTTTAGAGTTTAAATTTAAATTTTAATAAATTCGCAAACAAACTTCTGAATTATAAAAAAAGAAAAAAGACAAAAAAGAATAAAATTTGTGGGTTAAGCATAGATTATGAGACACTTTCCAACATTTCCCGAAATCTTAAAAAAAGAAAAAAAAAAACTTCGTTATTTAGGGAAATAATGTGTTATTCTCCGTAACCAAATATTTATTGTAATACTTTTAAACAGCCTGCATTTGATTTGTAGGTTTATATACATATTATATAACGGGAAAAGGTAATATTCCAAGAAACGCATAACGGGTTAGAATTTATTTTTCAGCAATTGATAAAGTTAGAATTAAACAAACTTAAATAATTTTGTTTATTCCTGCAGTTTACCTAGTACCTTTATTAGGTGACAATATTTTGCTAAAACTTAATTCAAACTAAAACCCTGTAAAAACTATGGAAATCACATTTCCAGAAATTATCGTCTATAGACGGCGGTGTATCATATTCTTTGCGTGATCCTGTATGTAATTTAATCTATATTATACAATAATTTCTTAGCAAAATAAATGCCGTTAAGCGTAAAAATGTATAACACATTTTAAAATGTCTTTTAAGCAATTTACGCTCATACTCAATAACCTTTATGAAATCTTTTGTATAGCTCTGTATATCATCTACAGAATTTATACGCACCATATAGTGTGCATCAATATAGCGAAACTTAAAAGTGCATGCCGCATTTAAAAAAGCGTTTCCTGTAGTCATCGCTGTTATATAGTACTTCAAATAAAATATACTTTTTTTTTTTTTTTTTTTTTGCTCGACTTTGTAAACACTACGCATTTAACATTACACATGAAATAACATCTATCAGCCTCAGCAATGCATATCAATTTCATAATACATAGTATATTTTAATATAATCAAGATATGTCGCAAACGATTTCCTTTATATCTTTATGCAATGGAATTATTTGTGCGACTCTGAAAATGAATAATAACTATTCTTTGCACCTCACGTTCTACAGAAACTTCTTAAATGTGTATCCCTTTCATTAAATTTGAAAGGGTGTAACATCTTAAAAAATTTTTTTGAAACCAGTTGCCCGTAATGTATCGAAATGCTTTTGACTGTCCCTGTAAATTAGCTAAGCATGTAAGAAACTTCATTTGAAATAGCTTTCATGCTAGGAAAAACGTCAATAACTTCATAAATTTTCAGGGTGATCCGAGTATATTTACGAAAGTTAGAGCGCGGAAAGAAGAACAAACAACTAGACAGACCCAAATCATAACACGTTTCAATTTTATTGTTAAATGCTTTTCAAAAAAAAAAAAAAAAAAAAAAAAAAAAAAAGGATTTAATCGTAATTTTTCTAACGTTTTTATATACAACATAGATCTTTATCTCAAAATTTGGTACTACTCTGTTATCCCGTCGCCAATTTCGCCAAATTATACAAATCGCTTATATATATTGACATAATTTTTATTTTAAATAACGAAAAAACAAATAATTAATAGAATATTAATAAAAATACAAACAAAAATTCGAAATAAAAATCCCTTAATGACATTTTAAACACGTGAATTGTATTTAATGTCATTGAATGTGACATTCACGATCATCCATTATTGGTATTTAATCTTATAGTTTGGAGATAACTTTTTGGTCGACGGGATAACCTAGTAGTACCCAAAATTTACATTAATAATGGATTTATGTACCATACACTACCATTTTTACGACCATTCATCATTGCGTAAAATAAGCGTGCAGTGATTTTGTAATTATATTTGCGAAATTAAGAATGTCATATTTTTGTTAATATAATAAAATGAATTTGAAGTATTTTTATTTTACACATTACGAGAATTTTTTTCTCTCCAAAATCTATTACTAAAAATTTAAGTGCAACTGTTAGACACCAGCTGAGCATGTAAAAGTTTAGAATATTACACATTATGCATAAAAACCGCAATCATAAAAAAACGGTACTTCAAAAAAATAAATTATACATAAAGTTGCGTACAATAGCTTATATGGGATACTAGAAATATCGTTAATTTTGTCTTTATTGTCTAATTATTTTAGCAATTTAAACATTTATATCATATAACGTAAAGGTAATGTTTTGTAAAATAAAGTATAATGAAGCATTTCAGAATTTGAATTATTTTATTAGTCAAATTAAATTATAATGCAATCTGACTTTCTTTAGAAATATACATATTTATATTTTCATCTACAATAAAATATTGTTATTTTATAATAAACACCACCACGCGAACACATTTAAATTACAATTAACACACAAGAAAAAAAATGTACAACACTTAATGCGTAAAAATTTACTATACAAATCTGTAACGAACTGTCGAATGTTGCGAGTATATTTAATACTCATTAGGTCGCTGGTTCAATTAATACTACTAATAATACTTAAAATTTCTTTATATACAAATTATTTACACATTATTTACATTTCGAATAAAGAATACAGATCCAGCGAACACACGATAGGCCCGCTAAGATCGCCGAAAACCAAAACCAAAACAAACGATATTCCAATGTTGCCAAAACGGCAAACCTAAAGTACAATAGAATGCGCCACAAGCAGACGCGCGACATCCAAGGTTATGTTGAAGCCGTTACAAAAGAATGCGCCATGGAGACGCGATATACAAGATTCTGGTGAAGCCGTAACATACCGGCCCCCGTTGATATGTGCCAACATTCAACAATAATACTAAATGTAACAATAAACAATTGCAAATAATAGAAATTTCAATTCTACAATCAATAATACAGTATTTTCGATAAAATACAATATACTTCTTCAATATTATTACTTAATATATTACTTAATATAAGTTTACCAAATGCAAATAGATAAGTTATAATACAAACAATAATTACATTTGAATAATATGCAAGATAGTTATCAAATTAACACTCAATAAATGTAACAATCTAATAAATTTAACAAGTTAATATTAGTTAATCAAGAATATATACAGACGAAGACACGTAAGTTTACACTTATGTTATAAAGTTAAGCTACACAAATTATGAAGCAAAAAATTAAAATATTTTTAAATCTCAAATGAAATTGTTATACATAATAAACAGTTCAATACAAATATACAATAATGGTAACTATAATATAATTATTTAAATCTTTCAAAATAACAGAATTCATCAATTCTCTGAAGGAAATGGGCAAACTTTAGAGACACACCTCCTAACTATACCTGTAGATGTTTTTATATCTAAATGGATTGCCTTTGTGGCAAGACAAACAAAATTGCAACGTAAATTTTATTATATATCCCCTTTCTCTGATTTTTATACTTAATCATAAAAGGTCCACAAATGTCAACCGAACATTTTTGAAATGGCGGGCTAGGATTTACTCGTTCGGCTGGCAAATTTCCCATAATTTGATTTGCCCCTATTGGTTTGCTTTTAAAGCACGTTACACATTTGTGAACTATTTTACGAGCCAAAGATCGTCCATTTATTACCCAATATTTTTGCCGGACATGATGTAACAATGATTATGGCCCTAAATGGAAAAATTTGGAATGAAAATATTCAAAAATCATTTCACTTATTTTATGATCATGTGGTAACACTATAGGGTGTTTTCTCTCATAGGTCAGACTAGAATTGTCTAAACGACCTCCAACTCTAATTAAATTATCGGAATCTATATAAGGATTTAGAAATTTTAATTTACTGTTACCTGAAATGCTCCTTTGGTTTTTCAAATGCTTAAGCTCTTCAGAGAAGGCTGAATACTGTACCTGTTTAATCAGGAAAATTTCTCCAAATCTCAATTCACTTGCAGATAAGGCACCACTTTTTTTCTCCTTACCCTTTCGACAATTGTTTAGAAATCTAAAAATATAACTAGTAATACGAATTAATTTCAAAAAATTATTAGTTAAAGATAATAAACAATTATGAAAACAGTTTTCAGTTCTAAGTGAAAAGTTACTGTTAATTTCAGTTCTAAATTCGGACTCATAGTCAGTGTTGTTTTCCAGTTTTACTGGATAATCTTCTGCATATTGAATTTTGTCCCGAAGAAAATTTGGTCCACTAAACCAAAATTTGCAGTTAGTCAGTTCTTTAGCATCTAGACCTCGAGGTAGGACGTCAGCAGGATTATTTTCCGATGATACGTGTTGCCACTGATAAGAGTCCGTGAGGTCTTGTATAGCAGCCACTCTATTACTCACAAATGTTTTCAATTGGTGGGAAGATTTTCTAATCCATGCCAGTGATATTGTGGAGTCGCTCCAGAGAAGAACAGCTTCTACTGGAATATCAAGTGACGGTATAACTTTATGCATTAATTTTGCTAAGAGAAGACATGAGCAAAGTTCAAGACGAGGGATTGTCACTGTACTCTAGACTTGCTACAGAGTAAATGTGCATCAGGAGAACCTTCAGTTGGTATATACTGGATGTATATGGCGGCTTCATATGCCAAAGAAGAGGCATCTGCGAAGCCATGTACGACTATGCGCTCTTCACGAAAAACAAATCTAGGGATTTTTAAATTTTCTAACTCTGAAAGAGTGGAAACAAAATCACTCCATTCTTTCGCTATGGAATTTGGTAATGGCTCATTCCAATCTATCTTAGCTAGCCAAGTCTTTTGCATGAAGATCTTAGCCCTTGTTACTAAAGGGCCAATTAATCCGAGTGGATCGAAGATTTTTGAAATCAAAGAGAGAACATCTCGTTTACTATAAAATTCCTTGTTATGAATCTTTAGTTTATACAAAAAACAATAACTTAAAGGTTCCCAGAGAACACCCAAAGTTTTTACTGAACTACAATCTGTTTGATCATCGAAGTTATATTCGGTGGCAGCCATAGTATTAGGTTCAAGTAATTCTCGGTAGTTTGCACACCATTTGTGCAATTTCATGTTTCCACGCTTCAAAAGTTCAATCAATTGGGACTTTAAAATTTTCGCCTTTTCGAGAGTCGATTCCCCGGAAAGAAGGTCGTCTACATAAAAATCTTTTAAAACGACTGACGATGCTAGAGGTAAGTTTGGTTGCTCATCAAGAGCTAATTGTTTAAGAGCACGAGTTGCTAAATAAGGAGCATTAGATGTCCCATAAGTAACTGTATTAAGCTTATAAGTATTCACTGGCGCGTTAATACTGTCCTTCCACAAGATTATAAGGAAGTCTCGTTGGGATGGGTCAATTAATACCATTCTATACATTTTTTCTACATCCGCTGTGAATGCATATCGATGTTTTCGGAAACGTATCATAATTACGAATAATTCTTTTTGAGGAGTTGATAATTCTTCCCTTTAAAAGAATGTCATTCAATGACAAACCAGATGTCGTTGACGTTGAAGCGTTAAAAACGACTCGCAAGCGTGTTGTACTTTTTTCTGGCCTTTAGACCCCATGATGTGGTATATAATAAAGGTCCTTTACGGGTTTTGATTCTTCTACTAATTCCATATGATTTAAGTTTTTGTATTCTTCCATAAATTCCGAATAGAGAGGTTGTAAATTCGAATCCTCATCTAATCGGTGCCAAACTTGATCGAGCCTTTTTTCGGCTAGTTTTTTGGATTCTCCTAAGAGTGTAGCATCCTCCATAGGTATGCTAACAACACACTGACCATTAGAAGTTCGATAATGAGTCATTTCAAAATGATTTTCGCAAAATTTCTCTTCATTACTAAGTGGAGAACTAGAATCATTAATGTTTTCGATTTCCCAAAATTTTCTTAAGGATTCATCTATTTTTTCATTGGTTAATAAACCACAATATTGGGAATCATCTGAGGAATTATTCACGACACCACTAGCAACATATCCGAACACTGTTTCTTGAAATAACAAGTTTTGAGATGAGCTGCGAATTTTACCAGATTTTAATAAATCGAAGAAACATTGCGCGCCGACCAACAGGTCTATCCTCCCAGGGATATAAAATTCAGCATCTGCTAACGAAATATTTGTAGGAATATCAGCAATTTCTATACGAATAGGTGTAAGTGGGGTTATTTCTGTAATTTTTGGCACTACAAGAAATTCCAGTTCCCTTGTGAAATCTCTATTTTTATTTGAAATCACAGTTTTAATTTTATAATTTAATGTTGTGGTTGGGTTATTCAAACCCGATATTGGAGCAAAAACCTTTGATTTCTTTATGCCCAATTTCTTTGCAAATTCAAGCGACACACAATTTATTTGGCTACAAGAATCTAAGAGAGTTCTTGCCTGGATAAAATTTCCTTTATTTGTTTTTATGTCAATAACTGCAGTTGACAAGATAACAGTTTTATTTGAAGCGAATAAGCAATTAGAAAGATTTTGTGAGACTGGAGGCGTCGGACTTCATTCTAGGCGACGTACTGTCTGATCAACACCTGTTTTTTGGAAATGAGTCTCATTACTGGAACCGATTTCTTTATCTCTATGTAATAAAGTGTTGTGAGGGGATTTGCAATGTTTACATAAATGTTTCGAAACACAGTTAGCTGCTAAATGTGATTTGTTAAAGTATATCAGACAAAGTTTATTTTTTTTAACGATAGCAAATCTTTCACCTAAATTCATATTTAAGAATTTATTACATTTATATAGGAGATGAAATGAGTCACAAATAATACACTGTTTTTCAGAACTTGTATTTAATAATAGGGATTTTGATTTTATTTCACTAGAAATTTTTGGTCTAGCTAAATTGCTTCTATTTATGCTTTCGAGCGATTGGCTTCTTTTTTCTAAGAAGTCCATTAAACTGTCAAAATTAGGAACTTCAGATGTGTTTATTGACAATTCAAATTGTTTTCTTGTTTCCTTATCTAGTTTTTCTAAAATTATAGTTGTAAACAAAATGTCAGAGAGGTTATTTCTCTCAAATCCTAAATTATTTAGAGCCCTGATATTTTTGTTTATAACATCTAATAAATGCCTTTATTCTTTAGATGATTCATGTGTAATTTTTTCAAAATCTAACACAGCCTTTGAATGTATATTAACCACAATTCTTTTGTTCTCAAATCTATTTTCTAACGCTTTAAATAACGAATCAAGTGTATCATCTGGAGTTTCTAATAATTTGACTTCCTTTCTTAGTGCGGAATGCAAATAATGTAATTTCTGAACATCAGTCAGTTCTTCATTATTCGTAACAATATTATTAAACTCTATTTTAAACATATTCCATTCTTCATATTTGCCACTGAATAGCGGAAGAGGTATGTCAGGAAGTTTTATTTTACTGTTACTTATCTTTAATTCCGAATCTTTAGTTTCTTTTTTATTATTAGAATATAATAATTGATTGAAACTTACCTCTAGCTTTTCTACTCGCTCTTCCACTTCGACGAATGAAGCATCAATTTTCGTTAAATCCTGATCTTCAGGTGCTGTTATATAGTAATCGCGACGTAATATATCGATGTTGGTAGACAGTTTTTGAAGATTCTTGATTTTCGTTTCAATTTGAATTCTAGACAATTC
The DNA here is from genome assembly GCA_964019185.1 of Maratus speculifer. NCBI lineage: Eukaryota > Metazoa > Arthropoda > Arachnida > Araneae > Salticidae > Maratus > Maratus speculifer. The sequence continues at coordinate 393,064,159 of OZ025294.1, read as the reverse complement.
TTCGGTTTTTTCACTTACAGAATTTTCTAATCTTGTTAATTGGGCTTTTAATGAGCCTCTAGTCCTATTCAAACTAATTATGGTAGCCATTTTAATTCAAATAGAACAAGGAGATTTAATATAAAGTTCGAATTAAAAACGAAAGTCCTACCGGCGAGCGGACCAATGTAACGAACTGTCGAATGTTGCGAGTATTTTTAATACTCATTAGGTCGCTGGTTCAATTAATACTACTAATAATACTTAAAATTTCTTTATATACAAATTATTTACACATTATTTACATTTCGAATAAAGAATACAGATCCAGCAAACACACGATAGGCCCGCTAAGATCGCCGAAAACCAAAACAAAAACAAACGATATTCCAATGTTGCCAAAACGGCAAACCTAAAGTACAATAGAATGCGCCACAAGCAGACGCGCGACATCCAAGGTTATGATGAAGCCGTTACAAAAGAATGCGCCATGGAGGCGCGATATACAAGATTATGGTGAAGCCGTAACAAAATCTTTATTTAAAAAAATCGTATTATTGAAATTTATTACCATTTAATGGCATGGAGTTTTTCAAAATGCATTTTAAAAAAAGTGTAATTCTTTCTTTATCTTTTTTTTTTTTTTTTTTTTTTTTTTTTTTTTTTTTTTTTGATTGATTGAGTTTTACACATTTTCTTTTAATTTACAAGAAAGAGTTCAAGCTTAAACAGTAAATTCTTTTATTATAAAAAAAAAATGCATAAAATGCAAGGAACAGGATATCTCGTTAAATTTGCATTATCGCTTAGCGATCACATTTTATTCAAATAGTTGTAATTTTCATATTATTTCTCTCTCACAAAATATATCATGAAATAACTGTATTCCCTGCGGGAAAGTTTCCTTTGGATTTTAACATTTTACTTTTAACTAATGACAATTTAGAATTTATGGTGGGATTTGGGATTATTATTCCAATAAAATTTCCCTCGTTAAATAAAAATAAGAACATTTTTATATACGTATATTTATTCATATTTTGTAACTAAGTTTTTTTTTTAAGTTTTGCGATGGTTTTTTATTTAAGAAATTATCGAAAAAAGGTGTTATACATTGTTTACAAAAATATTTCTCTTTTTTCAAAATCTGATGTTTTATTCATTTTTAAGGAGTAAAATAAACGCATGTTATGGATGTGAAAATGATTCACGTGTAACCCAAGTACAGAAAAAAAAACTGTATGCATATAATAATGCATGACTTTCTTTATTAAAATTGAAAAAAAAAATACACAAAGATTTAAATTAAAAGATATATGTAGAGAAAAAAAATATTTGTTATTAAAACAAATTCTGAATTAATTTCAAATTTCCCAGTTCTTTAAAATAATTAATGAAGCCATATCCATCTGAAGCAAATTTATTTACATTTTGCAATGTCTCATTTTCTTTTTTTAAAGTTAATTGCTTAGATTAATCTGCACGAAGGCCGTTTTGTATTGTTTTTATTTTATTTAAAAATATTTTTGTTAGACATTTACTTTTCGAAACCGGTTTTGAAAGTGAAATCATCATCATAAAAAAATAAAATAATAATAAATTTGCAATCGAATTTGTAAAAGTATAAAAATGATCTTTGTACAGTTCAATGCCAGCTGTAGGAAAAAAAGGTCATCATTAGCCGATCCAGTGGAGTGGTCGGTACGTCAGCTCCTCCCACGCCGCTGGATACTGGTTCGAATCCAGCTAGCGTCATGGATGTCTGTGTTGTCCCTGTGATGTGTATTAAATGTATGTACTGTATTTCCTGTAATAATAAAAGTGTTCTGTATTAGTTTCTGTGTATTATGGATCATTCGAGGTAACAGCCACTGTAGCTACAGACCTCAAAGCATTGTAAACTCAAACTCAAACTCAGGTCATCATTATAAATTTCTTTCATAGGATTAGCTTTTGCAAACAAGTCTTTTCGCTCAAACTTTAATATTTGTGCGTGATTTTTTTGCACAAGATAGCTGAGGACGATCCACAACCGGCATAGTTTTTACTTTTCGATTTTGCTTATATATTTTTTATATTACGATAGTTTCAGTTTCGGAACCGGTTTAAACCGTATTCGAAAGTTAGAGTAATTAAAAAAAATCTTAAACCAAAACTGAAAAAGTAAAAACTAGACCGGTTGTGGATCATCCTCAGCTATCTTGGGCAGAAAAATTATGGACAAATATTAAAATTTTGGCTAGATATTTGAAAAGAACACTCCCATAGATTTTACATTATCAGCCAGGTCTTTTTTGTGCCTAGTGTTTAGCCTTAAGATACTTGGCTTGTGACAGTAACATAGCTCATTCGACTTTAAAATTAGCGGCTTATATTTTATTTTTATTTTCATATTTTATCTGCTGTGTTGTTGAAAAAAAGAAACGAAGATTCTTCAAATCACGGAAATATCCCACTAGCACTGTTGCAGACAATAACTGTACAATTTCCTGGATTTAAATAAAAGTATTCATGACAGTGTATAAAGTATTCTTTGTAACATTCCGTTGGTAAATCCGGTGCATGGATCTTTTATTGCGAAAATGTTGAAATGATTGAATGAAATAGAATTTGCGTACAAATGTATTTGAAAATAACAATATATTTTTAAATTAAAATTCACTAAATTCGCAGAATATACAACTAACTAAATTAAAAACATAAAAGCACTAAAACAAATTCATAAAACGTTTCGGATTCTTTCTATATCCCTCATCAGTTATTTCAACTTCAATGAGATTTAAAAAACCAACAAATTGAAAACATCACAACAAGTTGCCAAAAAAGAAAAGAAAATTATAGTTAAATGAGAGGCGAGTACTCATTTGGCGTCGATGCAGCTTCATTAATTGCGAATGCATTTGTTTTCGAGAGCCAGGCCTCCATTTCTATTTGTTGGTTTTAATCATCTTACTGAGTTTTTTTGTTCACAGTGCATATCTGTTACAAGGATATTTGTTGAAGCCGTTGAATAAAAATTGCCAGGAATCGCAGTTTCCTAGAAAAAGTTTAGTAACTTAAGATATTTTATTTATTTATTTAATAAATACATTATAGGTTTTTTTTATAACATTTAAGGATAAGTTATTTAAGTCTTTGAAATTAAATTTTTCGCTTTTAACAATTTATCCAGCATAGTAAAATGAATACAACAATTATTTTTAATGTTCAGGACTGTTAAATAATTTGCCCTAAAAATGGTACGTAGACTGTAAAAAAAAGTCTGTACGATTACTAAGATTTTTCCAGTAGATTTGTATTCCTAGAACTTTCCATGTAATGGTAGCAGGAAAAACTCATGTAACCTTCCTCGGTTACATGAAATTTCATTGTTGTCGTTATATGAAAATTTCTTGGAATACAAGTTTGCTAGAAAAACTTTAGTAACTTCACAGATTTTTTTTTTTTTTTTTTTTTTTTTTTTTTTTTTTTTTTTACCATGTGCTGATCAATTTGTCTACCGATAAATATAAATAATAATTATCGATAATATATATAAATAATATCGATATGTATAAATAATATATATATCGATAATAATGTATATCTAGATATATTATAGAATCCTTTTAAATTTTGGATCGAATTTAAATTTTGTTTCTAAACCTCAATCCATAAGCAAGTTTTAATTACTGTTTAATAACTTACTGATGCGTGTAGTTTTCTAAACAATATCGTTACGAGTTTATAATATTTTTCGTAAATGTTGCGCATGTTTCTATTTTCTTCCTCAAGATATAGGGTGTTTTTTCAGAAAATTTCAATCATCTAATTTAATTTTTTTTAAATCTTGACATTTTAAAAATTCAATCTCACATTTTATAATTGAATGCGGCAGCAAAAGTACTTTTTTGTGAATAAATTAAATGTAAAATTGCAACTCTGTTGATCTAAGAAATGCAAAGCTCAAATTTCTTCAACTAAACCAAATTGGCCAGTTCGTCAGGAAAAAAAAAATATTGCAGAATTTTACAACGCCAGCTCTCTCTCTCTCTTTTTTTTCTAATTCCGTTTATAAATTTGTGGATTTGAGTACACTGTAAAAAAAATCTGCAAAGGTACTAAACCTTTTCTAGGAAACTGGGATTCCAAGAATTTTTCCTGTAACGGTAACAGCAAAAATTCAAGTTTCAGAATCGATTACATGAATTTTTCCTGTTATCGTTACATGAAAAGTTCTTGGAATCTCAGTTTCCTAGAAAATGTTTAGTACCTTCACAGATTTCTTTTTTACAGTGTAGACGATGGCCATCGATATTACATATATCGATACATATTATTTATATATATTATCTAATAATAATCTTAGTCTATAATTTATCTATTATTATTATTATTGTTTAATTATACGTCAGATCATATTTGATATTTTTTCGTCAGTGAAATATTTATTTTTTTATTTTTTCCCAAACAGAATTATTTCTGTGGCGTCGTCAAGAAAATTATTCCATTAAGAAATGAATAGATAATGCTATCACTGAAAATAAAAAGCGCATTACATTTATTCGTTTTCTGACAAAAGCCTTTTCGTCATACTTATCTAATGCTGCAGTTATGTTTCTAAAGGAATGACATTTGTCAGCTTATTTTTTTTTCTTCTACGTCAATGGCTAAAATTTTGAAGTACTTTCACACAGCTTAAATATCGAACAAAATATTTCTTTCGTCAAGTAAAAGAGCTAACATAAATTCTTTTAGGAAATAAGACCTAATGAGAAGATTATAAATATAAAAAAAAAAAAAAAAAAAAAAAAAAAAAGACTAGATAATCTTTACAACGTTGTAAATGACACTTGACATTGTATGAGTTGGGAATTTTGGGAAATGATGTCGCCTTTTATATAGGAAAAAAGATCTTAATATAAATACATTACTTTTACAGATTAAAACGATCAATCCATTTTCCAAATAAACATACGAAAAAAATATTTTTCTAAAATAAGATAAGATTTTTCTTTATGTAACCAAAGGTTTTTTTTATGTAAATAAGGGAAAAAAAATATTAGAATATATTTAAGGAATCTCTAGAATTTAAGAATTTTTTACAATGTACATTATATGTTTTTTTTTTTTTTTTTTTTTTTTTTTTTTTTTTTTTTACGATAGTTTATATTTATAGGTTATTTAATTCTCTGAAATTAGCTTTTTCGCTTTTAACAATTTATCCATCATAGTAAGTGAATAAAGTAACCTACCTTAATATTAAGAATTGTTAAATAATTTTTCTTTAAATTGGTACGATCTTGTGTAATCTGTTTACCTTTCTATCGATTTTTTTATTCATATATTATAATAATTATTATTTTATTATACAACCGGTCATATTTGATTGGGTTTTTTCGTTAACGAGACAAATTTTTAGAATTATTTTATGTGGCGTCGCCAAAAAAAAATATTCCATTAAGACGCGTAAAGATAATTCTATCACTGAAAATAAAGCGCATTACATTTATTCGTTTACTGACAAAGCCTTTTCTTCGAATTTATCTATTACTGCAGTTATGTTTCTAAAGAAATGACATTTGTCAGCTTATTTTTTTTTCTCCTACGTGAATGACTAAAATTCTGAAGTACTTTCACACATCTCAAATATTGAACAAAAATTATTTTTATTAGGTAAAAAAAAAAAAAAAAAAAAAAAAAAAAAAAAAACTAATATAAATTCTGTTAGGAAATAATACTTAATGGGAAGATTATAGATATAATAAAAATGGACTAGGTAAGCTTTATAGCGTTGTAAATGACACTTGACATTGTATGAGTAAGAATTTCGGAAAATGACATCGAATTTTATGTATGGGAAAAAATTAATATATATATTACTTTCATAGACTAAAACGAACTAGGAATCATAAAGTAAACATAAGAAAATATATATATTTCTAATATAAGATAAGAATTTTTTTATGTAAGAAAGGCTTATAAAAAGAATACCGGTCCAAGATTGAAAAAAAAAACATATTTTCTGATACTCTTGAAAGCAATTCTTCAATATTTTTTTTTTCAATATTCGTGTTTTATAGAAAATATTTTTAATGTAACAGTTTTTTTTCTTAATATATCCATTTTAATGCAAAAGCTTAATACGTTTCTTTCTCATTAATTTATCCAATGTTTGCAATATATTGCTGTCTTTATAAGGAATAGTGGTATGATTTAAAATGTATTTTTGGTTTATTTAATTTTGTCCTGTAGTTTCACATGGTAATTGTTGAATAATTTTTCATAATTTAAAATTGATATTTTTTTTTTTGGGGGGGGGGGGTTGAACAAAATGTCTAAATCTATGTAAAATAAGCAAATAAATCTTTATTTAAATATTAATTGTTTTTAAGAATGATTAAGAACAGAGCATATTTATAGAATTTCTTTAGAATTTGCAGGAATGTTTTTATGCACAAAGTTTATTATATGTTTTTATATGATAGTTTTTATTAATAAGTTATTTAAGACTTAGAAATGAGCTTTTATCATTTTAAAAATGTATCCAGTATCGTAGTAAGTTAACAACAATCAGTCTTTAATGTTCAGTATTGTTAAACAATTTCTTCTATAAATGGCTGATCAAATCGCTTTTTACCATTTACCGATATATCTATTTAGCTGTTATTATTATTATTTTATTATACGACTGATCTCATTTAAAAGAATTTCTAGGGAGGTAATATTTTTATTGTTTTCTAAGACAGTATTATTTCTGTGGAGTCATCAAAAAATATTCCATTAAGAAGTATAAAGAGAATGCTACCAATGAAATTAATAAGCGCTTTACATTTCTTCGTTTTATACATAGCCTTTTCTTAGAATTTATCTAATACACTGTAAAAAAAATCTGCAAAGGTACTAAACCTTTTCTAGGAAACTGGGATTCCAAGAACTTTTCCTGTAACGGTAACAGCAAAAATTCAAATTTCAGAATCGATTACATGAATTTTTCCTGTTAGCGTAACATGAAAAGTTCTTGGAATCCCAGTTTCCTAGAAAAGGTTTAGTACCTTCACAGTTTTTTTTTTTTACAGTGTGCTGCAGCTATGTTTCTAACAAAATAACATTTGTCAGCCTTATTTTTTTTCTGCTACCGCAATGACTAAAATTCTGATGTACTTTCATGCAGCTCAAATATTGAAGAAAATATTTCTTTCATTGACCCGGGAGGACGCGCGCAGGGCCTAAAAAACCCGGAGTGCATATGGTTTTTACAAATGTAACCACTAAATTTTTTAAAGTAATCTTCAACCTATTTTATTGCAAAATTTATAAGAATTGTCTCCGTCTAAATAAAGTGACTGTTATAATTTGATTTTATTGGTGACAAAGTTAAAACCTTTTATACCCTGGGTAAGCGCGTTCTCCCGAATCAAGAGAAAGTTCCATTTCAAATTATTTTAAGAAATCATATCTTATAGGACGATTATCGATCTAATAAAAAAACGGAGAATAGATAAGCTTTACAACGTTGTAAATGACACTTGACATTGTATGAGAAAGAATTTTAGGAGATGACATAGCCTTTTCTATAAGGATAGAAAATCAACGATTAGAAAAGGACAAATAATGCACGAAAAAGTAGCAAACAGCCGTTTCGAATATACCATCCACATTCTTCAGCAGGCTTCTTCGTGGCTCAGTTTAGCATTTTCTAGCTTGCCGAGTCTTGCACTGGTGTAGAATCTCGATAGTAGATTCGAAATGGCTTTTTGCTACTTTTTCATGCATTATTTGTGCATTCCTAATCGTTCGTTTTCTATTCTTATATATTTTTGCACAAAGGCTTTATTTGCTATTTTAATTGTTTTTTATGTAGGAAAAAAACGTAATAAAAATATACTACTTTCATTGACTAAAAGGAACGATCTGTTTTCAAAGTAAATACACTGTAAAAAAATCTGTAAACTTACTAAACTTTTTAGGAAACTGGGACTCCAAAAACATTTCCTGTAACGGTAACAGCAAAAATTCAAGTTTCAGAATCGGTTACATAAAATTTTCCTGTAACCTTTACATGAAAAGTTCTTGGAATCCCAGTTTCCTAGAAAAAGTTTAGTAACTTTGCAGATTTTTTTTTTTTTTTTTTTTTTTTTTTTTTTTTTACAGTGTATAAGAAAAAAAATATTTTTCTAAAATAAGATAAGATTTTTTTTAATGCACTTAGACTTATTATAAGAAACGAATACTGGTCCAGTATTGAAAAAAAAATTCCAGGTAATGTCGTAAGCAATTCTTCAATATTTTATCAATATTTGCATTTTGTAGAAAATATTTTTAATGTAAAATTTTTATTTTTAACCTATCCGTTTACATGCAAAAGCTTAGCAAGTTTCTTTTTCATTAGAGACATATTTAAAATGTGCAGTGTTTTAAATTATTGCTATTATTATAAAGGACAGTGGTTTACATTAAGGAATATTTATTGATTTTTTTAAAATATTGTTCTGTAGTTTCACCTGGTATTTGTATAATTATTTTATAATGATCAAAAATTTGTCAAAAAACTTAGTTGAATTAAACGTCTAAATCCATGTAAAATATGAAAATAAATCAGTATTTAAATATTAATTATCTTTAATAGGAATACAATAAGAATATATTTAAGAATTTCTCTAGAATTTGCAGCAATTTTTTAGAATGTACATTAGATGTTTTTTTATGATAGCTTTTATTGATAAGTTATTTAAGACTTTGAAATTGGCTTTTTCGTTTTTAACAATTTATCGAGAATAATAGTAGTAGAATAATAGTAGTATCGAGAATAAAGTGAACTGATCTCATTAAAAAAAATTCCAGGGAGGCAATATTTTTATTGTTTTCTAAGACAGTATTATTTCTGTGGAGTCATCTAAAAAAAATATCCCATTAAGAAGTGTAAAGATAATGCTATCAATATTAATAATAAGTGCTTTACATTTATTCGTTTTATACCAAAGCCTTTTCTTCGAATTTATCTAATGCTGCAGTTATGTTTCTAACAAAATCTCATTTGTCGGCCTACTATTTTTTTCTGCTACCGCAATGAATAAAATTCTGAAGTACTTTCACACACCTCAAATATTGAACAAAATATTTCTTTAATTGAGTAAAAGGGCTAATATAAAATCTTTTAGAAAATAAGATGTAACAGGAAGATTATAGATATAAAGTAAAAATGGACTAGGTAAGCTTTACAACGTTGTAAATGACACTTGATATTGTATGAGTAAGAATTTTCGGAAATGGCATCACTTTTTATGTAGCGAAAAAGAAACTTAATATAAATATATTACTTTTATTGACTACAACGAACAATCCGTTTTCCAAGTAAATATAATAAAAAAAATATTTTTCTAAAATGAGATAAGATTTATTTTTTGTAACCAAGGCCTATTTAAACAAGTAAGAAAAATCATGCGTTAAACATAGATTATTAAACACTTTCCAACGCTTCCTGAAATCATTAACAAAAATTTGTTATTTAAGGAAATAAGAAGGTACTGTCCATAGCCAAATATGTTTTGAAATACTTTTGAACATCCCTGTATTTCATCCGCCGGTTGATATGTATATATATATATATATATATATATATATTTAAACAATATAGTGGGAAATCTTTGTTTAGCAAGAAAATGCCTAACAGGCTGAAATATCTCTTGCAGCACTTTATTCTAATATAATGAAAATACTTCAATACTTTTGTTCAGTCCTGTAATTTATCCAGAATCTTTACTACACGCCAGTATTTTTTTTTTAAATTTAGTTCAGACAAACACATTTTTAAAGCTACTTAAATCACACTAAAAATTATCACATATGGGTGACCATGTAGCTAATACTTTGCGTGACCCTGTATATCATTTCATCTACATTTTATAAACATTTCTTAGTAAACTGAAAGCAGTTCAACGTGAAAATGCATTAGTACTACCTTTAAGTTAATTACTCTCATATTCAGTAATCTTTATGAGGTCTTTTGTGTAACCCCGTATATCAACTATAACATTTATTACACCATATAATTTGCAAACATTTTGTAAGACTTAAAACCGCATATCATAATTGAAAATGCATTTCAACCATCCATCAGCTATCATCGATAATACACAGTATTTCGGATAAAAATATAAGGACTAAAATATTTTGTGTGTCCCTGTAAAAGCTATCCACTTCATATTATACGTTGAATTTCAAGTCTCAGCGGCGTGTATAAATTTTATAATACTTGAAATCGTTTAACATCATTAAAATGTGTCGCAAACAATTCCCTCCTTTATTATTGTGTAATGGAATTCTTTTGAGTGACCCTGTAAATGATAACTATTATAAATGATAATTGATACAAAATAATAACTATTATTTTGATAGCATATTTTACAGAATGCGTATTTTAGTGTACTTTGTGAATCCATGTAAATATGAATAAGTTTAATAGGTTGTAACACCTTTAAGATTCATTTGAAACGATTTTTTGCCATTGGCCGTAATGTATCGGAAAACTTTTGACTATCCCTGTAAACAAACTAATCATAGTAGAAACTTCATTTTCAATAGAGTTCGTGCTAGTGTAAACATCAACAACATATAAAAATTTCAGAACAATCCGAGTATATTTACGGGAGTTAGAGCGCGGCCAGACGGACAGACGGACAGACAAACCGAATGCATAAACACTTTTTAACTTTGTTAGAAAGTGTTAAAGAGAATTTCGGTCTACTATTGAACAAAAAAAAAAAAAAAAAAAAAAAAAATCCCTGGTAATCTCGAAAGCAATTCTTCAATCTTTTATGAATATTCGCATTTTATATAAAAAAAAATATTTATAATGTAGCATTTTTATTTCTTAATATATCCTTTTGAATGCCAAACCATAGTAAGTTTCTTTTTCGTTGCAGACATTTTTAAAACATGCAATGTTTACAATATACTGCTGTCATTATAGAGAACAGTGGTTTGCTTTGAGGTTTGTATATGGATTTTATTTAATATTGTCCTATTGTTTCACATGGCAGTTGTATAATAATTTTTAACAATTTAATTTTGATTTTTTTTAGTTGAACAAAACGTATAAATCCATGTAAAATATGCAAATAAATCTTCATTCAAATATTAATTATCTTTAATAATGAATAGAATAAGGATATATTTAAGGAATTTCTCTAAAATTTGCAGGAATTTTTTACAATGTATATTCGATGTTTTTTTTATATATATATCTTTTATTGATAAGTTATTCTAGACTTTGAAATTGGCTTTTTCGTTTTTAACAGTTTATTTAGCATAGTAAGTGAACACAACAATCTTCTTTAACTTTCATCATTGTTATACAATTTGTCCTAAAAATGGTACGTGCTGGTGAAATCGCTTTGCCTTTTTACCGATTTATATATCTAGCTTTATTATTATTATTATTATTATACAACTGATCTCATTTGACTTTTCTTTTCATAGAGGCAACAATTTTTTTTTTTTTTCTAAGGCAGTATTATTTTTGTAGAGTAATCAAAAAGATTATTCCATTAAGAAGTGTAAAGATAATGCTATAACTGAAAAAAAAGCGCATTATGATTTTTTTTCGTTTTCGTTTTTTTCTTTGTCATTAGGATGAAATTGTCGCATGTCGCACGTTTTTTGTTCAATATTTCACTGGTGTGTGGCAGGCCTAACAGATAAAAATAGCGCTTAAATATTATTATTTATGTATCTACAAATAAAAATGTAATTTTTGTAACCGTATTGTATTATCTTTTGATTACAGGTCTATTTCGATTATCCGCCATAACTTCGGACCCGTAGGGACGGATAATCGAAATTTTACTGAACGTTGAAAAATTTTTACTTGATACTGACCTCCATTATTACAGATATCTTTTTCTCTGTAACAATAAAAAATAATATTTTGTAAGAAACTTTTATCATTGTACTGGATTAATCTGATGTATGGCACACGAGTAAAAATTAAATAAGAATGATGAAAGAAACTGAAAAACATAAAGTATGACAGATACATTGGAAAATGTTTATTAGCTAAGGCCATCGATTATTACAAATACCTTTTTCTGTGTAACAATAAAAGAGAATAGCCTCAAAGAAAATCTATTATTGCAACGGATTAGTCTTATTTATGTCACGCGAGTAACAGCTACATGAGAATGATGAAAGAAACTTTAACCTAGTCGTTGGGGGCCACCGTAATACTTACACATTATGGATATGCATACAATAAAATATGAAAATAAAAAATAATTAATAAATAATAATTCAAATAATTAATATGAGTTGCGTAAAAGTACCATATTTATAACTCCAAAAATTATAATTATATTGACTAACAATTTACTGCGCTTGATTGAGCGTTCTTGAGTTGAAATTTGAATTGTCATGAAAAATGGAAGAGTATGGAAAACTTGATTACAAATATCTCTTCAACTAATTATTCGATCAACTTCATGCTTTATGCAATATTTGTGTTATTTTTTGCTTTTATATCCATTTCTTAAAATTAAAAAAAATCGAAAAATTTTAGATACCTATCATCACAACGAATGTTTCGTGTGTCAAAAAAAAAGTTCCAGATAATCGATGTTACTGATATTAAAACTTCATTCCATTCCTACATACTACGTACACACCAAATTTCAAGTCTCTGTCACAATTTGCTTGGGAGATAGAGCGTTTACAGACACATAGACAGACACACGGACGGCAAAAAGTGTTTTTTCTCAAAATATGTTTTTCGGAATCTCCACTGTCTCAAACGTGTAAATCCGTCAAATTTTTTTTTCGATTTTTCAAACAATTGCAAGACTTATCCTATACTATGTATGATGGATAATTAAAAGTAAAGTATGATAGATACATTGAAAACCTTTTAGCTCACAAGCTATCATAGCCTGAGAGCTTAAGTGCCCCTGCGTTCTGTATGTACGTTCGTACGTTTGTGCGTAACGCAATAACTCATGATAAAAATATCCCATCCACTTGAAACTTTAGACGTAGGTATATCCTGACAAGGCGCTTCCCTGATTAGTTTTTGGAGTTCATTCGATATGTATAAGAGGGGAAACGGGGGGCTCATGTCCCTCCCCTTAATTGATATAAACGGGATTTTCATGTAGAATTAAGTTTTCTTTCAAAATTTAGATTAGGATCATTCTGATGAGGCGATTCCGTGACTGTTATTAGGTGTTCATTGAATAAGTATAAATAGGGGGAACAGGGGTTCTAATGCCCCCCCCCCTTAATTTATATAAATGGGTTTTTCAAGCAGAATTTTCAGATTTCGTTCAAATCTCTGAATAGTTTTGGAAGTTTAATGGTTAAGTATAAAAGAGGGGGATAACTCCTTTTAAATTATATAAATGCTAAATGGGTTTTTATTAAGAATTATCTCATTTGCTCTGAATTTTGGATATAGATTTTTTATATGATAAAGCGTGTCTTTGATAGTATAGGAGGTTCAATGATTAAGTATAAAAAAGAGGAAAAGGGAGAGCTGTTTCCTCTTCTTAATTTTTTTCGAACGGAATTAACCCTTGAAAATATAAGGCTTTAATGTACAATTAGTATTTGTAGCCTGTGAGGTCAATGCCATCAGTTTAACTGAAGAGTATTCTTTATTATAAGTTACGGACATTCATTATTACAGATATTTTTTTAGTGTAAAAATAAAAGACAATTTTCTGTAAGGAACATCCAGTATTGACAGATGGGCTATTTTTTTTTAAATTCGAATTCTTGATTCGCACCACTTTTTTGAAATAGTAAAATGCGCCTTATTTAATGACTTGTTAATCACAGAATAAACAAGCGGAATTTTACCGTTTCAAAAAAGTGGTACCGGTCACGAAATCTGAATTGAAAAAAAGTAGCCCACTGACAAAAGTGGGAACAACTATTATTAGATTGGATTAATCACATTTAAGCAACGCGAGTAAAAGATAAATCAGAATGATGAAAGAAACGGAAAAACGGTAAAATATGACAGATACAGTCGACTCTCGTTAATTCGAAATCGGATAATTCGAATCTTCGTTTAATTCGAACTAAAGATGGAGCCCCGAATTTTTCAATGGCGGAATAACGTTAAAAACTTTCGCTAATTCGAACTAATTTTCTCTTGACTTCGTTTAATTCGAACTAACGAGAATTCCGATTTTTCATTTTTCTTTTCTTTCTCACGGATTTCAGACCGTTTGTATAACTTTCTTTCTTTGTGAAAATTGTTCCGAACGAATATACATATAATCCAATGCATTTGATATCCATTTTATTACTGCCCCGTCTGTACATCAGTGACACCTCAAAGTTTTCTTTCATTGTGCTCGTTTCTAATCATTTAATTAGTTTATGTATTTATACATTCTAATTTATTATTAAGTCATATTCAAATGATAGCAGACGAAATATATTTAAAAAACACTGTAACATTAATACCTTTGTAATAGTACCATATTAAGCATGTTTTTATTTCATATTTTCCATAATTCGAACTTCGGATAATTCGAACACTTCTTGTGATCCCGACGAGTTCGAATTAACGAGAGTCGACGGTACATTGAAAATGTTTTTTACGTTACTGCTTTCCATTACTATATATACCTCTTTTTCAGTAACAATAAAAGAGAATAATATGAAAGGAACACCTATTATTGCACTGTAATTACCTGAATAATACCGCTCGATTAAATAGTAAAAAAAAAAAAAAAAATATGAAAGAAACTGAATAAAGCAAAGTGTTTCAGATACATTGAAAAACTTTTATGAGTTACTGCTATCCCTTACTACAAATACTTCTTTCTATGTAACTATAAAAGAGAATATCCTGCAGAAAACATGTATTATAGGACAGGATTAATCTGATTTATTCCACGCGAGTAAAAAGTAAATAAGAATTATGAAAGAAACCTTAAAATGTAAAGTATGACAAATATACTTTTATCAACATACCGTTCAAGAAATTCGTGATAAATCTTCGTAGGCTTTTTAGGTCCGTTCGTAATTATGTAAATGCGTAGCACCTATTGTTGTCGCTCAGTCCGTCTGTCTGTCTGTCTGTCCGTCCGCATATAACAACGTAAAAACTATTCAACCGAATCGTTTGAAATTTAAAATACATAATTATAACGTTATTTTGTCGAGTCATTTCAAATTTTATGTAAATCGGATGGATAGATCAATTACAGGACAATAAAAAGGATTCCGTTACATTACGGTCAATGGGGAAAAGTTTCAAATGCATTTTAATTGTTTGAAATTTAAAACATATAATTATTACGTAATTTTTTCGAGTAATTTCAAATGTTATGAAAGTCGGATGCATAGATCATTTACAGGGACAATCAAAAGTATTCCATTGCATTACGGTCAATGGGAAAAAAGTTTCAAATGCATTTTAATGATGTTACATTCATTCGAACATAATAGAATTGGCATGAATCTATGAAATATATACTAAAATATGCATTCTGTACAATCTGTGATGCAAAGAATTTTAATTATTAAATTACAGGGCCACACAAAAGTATTCCACTACATAATGCTATACGGGGAAACATGGTTTGGTACGTGTTTTAATTATATTCAACTATTTCGCATTTTATGAATAAGATATATGTTGATGAGGTGTAATAAAAATTACTACCTGCATATTTACAGAAACACAAAGATTTCGACTACTATATTGTATCCGAGGTACGCTCTACTATAGCAGAAAGATCTGAATAATTTTAAAACTTCGTTATCGTACTAACGCACCTCATTTGCTACGGGAACGTGCAATTTCCAACTTGTTTTTATACGAGTTGCATAAGGTACCTAAATATTCATAAACGGGGGCAAGAATAGATTGGAAATATTTTATAAAGTAAATCAAATACAGAAAAAAGTAGTAAATTTATTTTGACAGTACACTGAAATATTGCTGCGACACATTTTGTTGACAAATATGTGATTGATCACTCTTGACTAAAGATACAAATATAAAGTAAAAAATTTCGATAAACACTTAGATATTAAAATTGGTTTTCCATCAATCGACAGAAAAGAAATTTCGATGCTAGATTTCACATGGACATATATCGATATTTTTTTTAAATAAAAATAACTGCAACTGCAAAGGAATACATAAATAATAACAAGGAGCACATTATTTTAATTTTTCAATCACTATGGCATCAGCATGTTAAATTAGAAATCTTTCTTAACCCCATCGCGACGGGAGCTTTTTACAAAATTGTTAATATTTTGTTGCCAGTTTTTAAAAACAGAATTTGTGGTTTATTAAATTGAGTAAATACTCCGATTAAATAAGGTAAATTTGACAGTAAAATTTTACTGGTGGGAATAAACAAGGATTCATATGTCTTTTTGCGTCATATCTACGTGTCACTCATCCCCAAGGGATTAATGTATATTTTTTTATGAGCCTTTATTGGATTAATAGCAAAATTTGCAATATTTTTCTATATTAATACTAGAATGGTTAATGTTTTCTTGTGATTGAATAAGTAGAAAACATCTGTTTAAAAATTATGGTACAACGTATGTATCCGTATTAGACATAATTATTTATAACATAATATGTAACAGTATAGAGTATAATTTTAGTTAATTTTAATTTAATATATAGTATGACAGTTCAAAATGTATGTAAATTTGAAATGTATAAGCTGTAGTCAAACTATCCTTCTGTAGATTTAATGACTGATATATATATATATATATGTATGTGTGTGTGTAATAAAACGACGACGATGTTCTATAATAGTGTATAAGCTCTAGTAGAATACCCTGTTGGCTGTAGAATACTACTATTCACTAAGAATCAATAGCGGGATGAGCAGAGCAGTCGTTCTGGTAAGTGGATAAGCCATGGATTTGTTCTCGTAGGAGTTTCTCCAATAACAATGCAAGAAAATCAGTTTTAGTTCTTTATTATTTAGAGCACGAACTTAAGTTACTCCACAGATCACCGTTCCACACATCTATCACTACGGCCTTCGCTTACTAAGCTGCAACATTCCGGCGTTCTACATTCTCGGAAAAAATGACATGGCTTTCGAGCAGTTTAAAGGAAAGATGCATTCTAACCTCCTAAAAGACCAAATGAAAATGGGACATTTCCAAGACAAACTAGCTCCCTCCTACTCAGCGTCAATCATTTAAAAAATCCAATTAGGATGAACTCGAGCCTCAAACGGACAAAAATGATCAATTCTAATTGGTCGTAGCAGGCGGTCCTTGGCAAGAACTATATTTTTTCTTCGGAAGAACAAGCCCATTAGCAACGCGTAATAACAGCTGTCACGCGATGTTAAAATAAAAAATAAAATTAAAATCCCAGGAATATTCCAGAAAGTAAAAAGCTTACGAAATACCTCCCGCCGTTTTGAGAAGCAAGCAATAATTTATTAATAACTAAAGTAAGAAAAAGAATTTTAGCTGTTACAAGTTACGAAACTAAGATTGAAATATGTTCCACAAATTTAGAATTGAAGCTAAGACAGAACAAAAATGGCGCAAAATTTTTTTTATTTTATTACATATATATCATATATGTATAATATACATATGTAATATACATAATTATATGTATTATGAATAAGTAATCAGCATTTAACTGCAGATCAAAGATATAAAAGAAGTAAATTGTTTTTCTCACGACAGTGAGAAAAAATGTGTCTAATTTCGTAGGGAATTAATTAATATTTCTGTTTTATTTACTGGCGAATAGCAAAGAGTAAAAACCTCAACAATGGAAAAAAATATATCATAGTCAATATGTTTTATCCTAATTGAGTTAATTAGTCTACATTAATAGTACTCTTCATTAAAAGAAGTACAATTATTCTGAACATATAATGAAAACAGTACCGTTAACCAATTACATTGTTCTAAATAAACACGTAATTTTTAAAAAAAGTCATTACACATACATTCAGATACACAGAACAAACAATTTCAATTTTTCAAGCTCCATGAATTAGTTTATTAAATAGAAGATATCGTCATCTGTCATAAATCTGCCATCTAGAAAACACATTTAATTTTAATTTTTTTATTCATAGAGAGAATAAACTTTATTTTTTTCCTGCTTTTTATCAGAACCATTGAAAAATACATTTTCCGGTAACCCTAGCCGAATGTTAATTCCCGAAAACAAGATAATTAAAAAATCCGTAGTGCTCATTTGGCCAATTAATTCACTTTAGATAAATAAATAAAAATATAATTAAAACAATAAATTACGAAAAATATTCAATATATAATTCTGGCGAACAATTTTTATCGGACCTCTAATTTTTATGCATAGGACTTCAAAATGTACCTGGCATGGTCTCGATCTTAGATGCAAGCAACACCAAAAAAATTCCCTTTTTCGTAACATGAAAAAAAATAAGGATATATTTTAGAATATTCTCTGTTACGCTTTCGAATGTACCTTCATCTGCAAAGACACCTCTTAGCATCATGAAAAAAATTACTTCTATCATTTAGAATATCCGCCATTACGCTTTTCGAAGGCACTTTCATCTTCGAAGATACATATTTTTATTAATTTCTTACAAGGAAGGTCTCCATACGGACAGACTCAAAAAAATTTGAAAAAAATACCGAGTATTCTTCTCATGTGTATATGTATGTTTAAAAAAAATCGGCGGGATTTTTTTTTTTAAGTTTGTAAAAAAAATAATGAACCTTTCGTTTATTTGGCGGTTTATCACTGGTTGGCGAAGAAATAAAATTTCAAAAAATACTTTTTTATGTCAAATACTTTTTAAGATCCAACATGAAACAATAACTTCAATAATGTTTCGTGTTGGACTTTATTTTTAAAAAAATATATATTTAAATAACTTTAGTTTTGTCCGTTTTAGTTTGTTTTACATGTAGTTTTATCATACATATATATACTGATTTATCATGCATATATATATACTATGATATACTATGATTTATTTAAAATCTATTGATAAATAATTTTCAGTTATAATAAAATCTTTTGCTTTTGTCGAGGAAATGTGGTGCTCGCCAAATCGAGTGACGTTTTCTCCTTTTCTCGCTAAATAGTCGAAGGTATTTTATTTTTTTACAAACCTTTTACTGTTATTCCGCCGCTAAATTTGACTGATACTTACATAAATAATAAATATTATATAAATAAATAGTTAAATTGGTATTTTATTCAAAAACTTCTGAGTACGCCCAGTATGGGGACTTACCTTGTTAGTATCATGAAAAAAAAAAAAAAAAAAAAAAAAAAAAGATATTGTTTTAGAATCACTTTCGCTTTTCAAATGTACCTTCATCGGTAAAGATACCTTCTCTACATTTTTTTAAAAATTAAACGTGAATGCTAATTATTGAAAGCAAAACTTACAAACAAAAGAAATACATTCTGAAATCTTATTTCGAAAAACTACTGTTATTCGTTATTTATTCATCTTTAGCAAAATAAGAAGATATTTTAAGATAACGAGGTGGAATCTGTCCAAATTCGACGAAAAAAAATGTTTAAGAAGGAATTGTTTCATTGATTCATAATAAACCTACAAAATTAGCTAAAGTAAAAAATGCATTTTATATTGGACAGTCTAACTCTCTAACACGTATTATTCTAAACTAAAACTAACAAAATAATATTTCTATGAAAATCGGGTTTCGAAATTATTAAAATTAAAGTTTAATCGGATATGTAATTAGTAATCTTCTATATTAATAAAATAACAAATCGCTCTGTGAGTGTGTGTGTCTGCGATAGTTAGCGAAAACTACGGCACGTACGAAGTTCAAATTTTTTTTTAAGATTGTCCAAAGCCTTTCCTAATGCACCTGACCCTCAGAATTTTAAAATTCTAATAATTAGTTGAGAAATTAATTAAAATCCCTAAATTAGAAGAAAGGAAAAGTATTCATAATTCAATAAGGGCATATATTTTTCTTAAACCACAGAATATTTCTTCGAAAATTCAAAGAAAAGGAAAAGGGTTACTGTAAATACACGGTTGCCATGGCGATGAATGTACTAGGCTTTTTAATAAAGGGCTGTATTTTAAATTCTTCTGGACCTAAAAACTCAAAAATTAGACAGCTACACGCAGAAAAAATTCCTCTTTCAGAAATTCTAAAAATAATTTTCATACTCCTGTAAATAGTTGAAAAATCCGTAAAAATCTATTTATAAAATCTCATTTTATTTCCTTTCAAAGAAACAGAATTTCGAGAAATCTTTCTGAACGAGAGCAGGTGTTTTGTAATTCAGACAGCTGGGCGTCAGATAGTAGTGGCATTTTTAGACGACCTGTAAATATTTTCGAATGTTTAATTTATGAATTTAATTTTTATCAATTCAAATGAAGAATTTTTCGCTGATTTTAAATATATAAATTTCTTCGCAGTCGCTCAATTACAACCTTATATATTAATTATTAATTTGTTACTTGGATGACTTGCTCTATTTAAAAAGCAAGTATATGGAAACCACAAATGTTTTTTAGTACACTGTTATTTTTTTAAAAATACACCATTTAGAGGTTTTAAAGTTATGCATTGAGCAATATCTTTAAACGTTGTTTAATAATATGTAAATTTATAAAAATCCAAGTTTTCTTTTAAATAAAAAGTTGATTTACAAAAAGAAAAAGAAACGCTGAAACGCGAATTAACTAAAATTAAGAAAAAAAACTCACAAAACGATCCTTTTGAGCTTTCAGATGCATTTATAACGCATAGTAAATATTTTAAAGGTCAGTGAGCATGAAATACGGGGCGGTGGATTTTTTAGGGGGAGCGATCAAACATTTAAAATTGTACCGTTTTCTACCATTTCATATGAGGGATTTTCACTAAGCCCTGGAATAAATATTACTTATTTAATATAAATTTTCAGATTGTTTATAACACTTAATATAAATTTTAAACAGTAGGGTACGGGGGGGGGGGGGCAATAATTATTTTAGAGAGGTATTGATCAAATATTTGAGACCGTACCGTTTTAGATGCGGATATTTCAGAGCCCTGGGATAAAAATGCATATTTAATATAGAATTTTAAAAGTGTACTCACCCGTGTTTTCGAATAATAATATCATGAAATATCTTTTTTAAGTCCAGAAACGCTTTTGTTAAGAAAAGAGTTCGCCATCTGGTGGTAGAATGTGAAACTTATCCCCCCCCCTTTTTTTTCTACCGTGTGTGCACAGCATTTCAGCTAAACGGTACCGTAGGCAGCGGGGATTAAGTTCGAGATAAGGTCTTTCTACAACATTTTGTAGTACGAATTTCAGGTGTATTTTAGAATATTATTACGGGCCCGAGCAACGCCGGGCGACTCAGCTAGTATATAATAAAGGTTATTATGATGAAATTATCAATTGAGGCTCTTACGTTTCGTATAAATGCGAATGAAAATAAAATTATTCTAAATTTATATGATCACAGACGATATATTTGAAAAAAGTGTACGCATTATAATTTTTATTTATTTATTTATTTTCACAATTTTAAGAGAAAATGAAGTGATTCTGTTGCCACAATTACAAAATTTGTGCTAAAAACTATAAAAAATAAATAATACATCATAAATAAATTCAGATACAGCTGTCAAACAAATTGTATTTAAAAGTAGTTTTTTTTTCTCTATACGACGGTGTAAAAACTTTAAGTGTGCGATGTTTAGCAGTGTAAAATTTGCAGTAGCGAAGATTGCAAAATCGAAATTGTAAGGAAAACTGTTGCCATTCGCAAAATGACGTATGCGTTACGCACAGATACGTTTGGCCTTTATAATATAGATAGATTAAAAAGATATTATTATGTTTATTATATCTATTATTTTTATATCTATTATTCTATGATTTATATAGATAGATTATAAAAAATAAATAATACATCATAAATAAATTCAGATACAGCTGTCAAACAAATTGTATTTAAAAGTAGTTTTTTTTTCTCTATACGACGGTGTAAAAACTTTAAGTGTGCGATGTTTAGCAGTGTAAAATTTGCAGTAGCGAAGATTGCAAAATCGAAATTGTAAGGAAAACTGTTGCCATTCGCAAAATGACGTATGCGTTACGCACAGATACGTTTGGCCTTTATAATATAGATAGATTAAAAAGATATTATTATATTTATTATATCTATTATTTTTATATCTATTATTCTATGATTTATATAGATAGATTATAAAAAATAAATAATACATCATAAATAAATTCAGATACAGCTGTCAAACAAATTGTATTTAAAAGTAGTTTTTTTTTCTCTATACGACGGTGTAAAAACTTTAAGTGTGCGATGTTTAGCAGTGTAAAATTTGCAGTAGCGAAGATTGCAAAATCGAAATTGTAAGGAAAACTGTTGCCATTCGCAAAATGACGTATGCGTTACGCACAGATACGTTTGGCCTTTATAATATAGATAGATTAAAAAGATATTATTATGTTTATTATATCTATTATTTTTATATCTATTATTCTATGATTTATATAGATAGATTATAAAAAATAAATAATACATCATAAATAAATTCAGATACAGCTGTCAAACAAATTGTATTTAAAAGTAGTTTTTTTTTCTCTATACGACGGTGTAAAAACTTTAAGTGTGCGATGTTTAGCAGTGTAAAATTTGCAGTAGCGAAGATTGCAAAATCGAAATTGTAAGGAAAACTGTTGCCATTCGCAAAATGACGTATGCGTTACGCACAGATACGTTTGGCCTTTATAATATAGATAGATTAAAAAGATATTATTATATTTATTATATCTATTATTTTTATATCTATTATTCTATGATTTATATAGATAGATTATAAAAAATAAATAATACATCATAAATAAATTCAGATACAGCTGTCAAACAAATTGTATTTAAAAGTAGTTTTTTTTTCTCTATACGACGGTGTAAAAACTTTAAGTGTGCGATGTTTAGCAGTGTAAAATTTGCAGTAGCGAAGATTGCAAAATCGAAATTGTAAGGAAAACTGTTGCCATTCGCAAAATGACGTATGCGTTACGCACAGATACGTTTGGCCTTTATAATATAGATAGATTAAAAAGATATTATTATATTTATTATATCTATTATTTTTATATCTATTATTCTATGATTTATATAGATAGATTATAAAAAATAAATAATACATCATAAATAAATTCAGATACAGCTGTCAAACAAATTGTATTTAAAAGTAGTTTTTTTTTCTCTATACGACGGTGTAAAAACTTTAAGTGTGCGATGTTTAGCAGTGTAAAATTTGCAGTAGCGAAGATTGCAAAATCGAAATTGTAAGGAAAACTGTTGCCATTCGCAAAATGACGTATGCGTTACGCACAGATACGTTTGGCCTTTATAATATAGATAGATAGATATATTCTAAAAATATGTTTAAATTTCACGTTTTTTCATCCTTCAAAAACAAAAATAGCAAGATTAATGGATCCTTAAGAATTCAAGAAAGAAAGTTTTGCGTTTCGTGAATAATAATGAATTGCGTGCTGTTCATTTTCTATGGGAAAAAAAGGAATATTTTTCCGTACTTATGCTTTTTGCAGTACAACTTCAATATACTAGAATTAATACATCAGTGTGCCATGTTATGTTAAATATTATTAAGCGTCATAAATAATATAAATTATTTAATGGGGGAAATTATTTGTTCGACATTTATTTTGTTAGATAAATAAGAGTATATTTTGTTTTATGATTAAATTAGAAGTACATAATTTTGGTTTATTCTTTTCGAAGATAATTCATCGGCAAAAGCGCCTTCTTTATATTTTTTCAATTAAAAACAAATGCATATTATTGAAGACAAAACATGCAATGAAAAGAAACGCATAACTGAAAACCTATTGCGAAAAACTACTGTTATGCCTTTTTTATTAATCTTTAGCAAAATAAAGAGATATTTTAAGATATTTCTAAAAATTATGTTTAAATTTCACGTTTTTTCATCCTTCAAAAACATAAAAAGCAAGATTAATGGATCATTGGGAATAGTGCGAATTCAAGAAAGTTTTGCGTTTCGTGTATAATAATGAATTGCGTGCTGTTCATTTTCTATGGAAAAAAAGCGAATATTTATCCATACTTATGCTTTTTGCAGTATGACTTCAATATACTAGTATTAAAACATCAATGTTTTTAATTATTATTAAAAAATGTTATAAATCATATAAAATAATAATTAAAGGAGAAGAAAAAACTCTTTGTTTGACATAAATTTTGTTAGATAAATAAGATGATTGAATTTTGTTTTATTATTATATAAGATTATATAATTTTTGTTCACGCTTTTAAATGGTACTTTCAATGGCAAGATATCTTCGCTGCAATTTCTTTAATTAAAAGCAAATGCTTATTATTGAAGACAAAACATACAAAGAAAAGAAACTCATAACTGAAAACGTATTGCAAAAAAGTACTGTTACGCATTTTTTATTAATCTTTAGCGAAATAAAGAAATATTTTAAGACAATTCTAAAAAATATGTTTAAATTTCACGTTTTTTCATCCTTCAAAAACATAAAAAGCAAGATTACTGGATCATTGAGAATTGTGCCAGTTTAAGAAAGTTTTGCGTTTCGTGAATAACAATGAATTGCGTGTTATTCAGTTTCGATGAAAAAAAAAGCGATTATTTTTCCGTACTTATGCTTTTTCAGTGCGACTTCAATATGCTAGAATTAATACATCAATGTTCCTTGTAATGTTAAATATTATTAAGAAGTGTTATAAATCATATAAAATAATAAAGCGAGAAAAAAATTCTTTGTTCGACATTTATTTTGTTAGATAAATAAAATTATAATTTGTTTTATTATTAAATAAGAGTATATAATTTGGGTTCATATTGAAAACAAAAAACTATCATTATAAATAACTAATTTTATGGAAGCTATATTCATATACAGGTGGTTATCAAAATAATGGAAATACTTGTGAATGAAAGGGACATTGAAGAATTCCCTTCGTAAGCATTAAAATATAATCTTAGCTACCAGATTTTTTTACTATAAAAAGTACAGTAGTATGAGAGAGCTCTAGAAGAGTTGTCTACGTTTTGATTTTTTTTGTCAGAAGCGTAAAATGTCAGACCTCACAGATTTTCAAAGAGGCCAAATTGTAGGAGCCCGACTAGCTGGAGCAACGATGACCGAAACATCCCAGCTTATAGGCGTTTCTAGAGGTACGGTGTCTAAAGTCATGACAACAGCGGAAAGACAAGCTCAGCAAAGCAAAATAGTGGACGGAAGGAGAAGATGAGTGAAAGAGACCGACGGCTATTGAAGCGGATTGTAATGTCTAAAAAGAAAACAACTGCAGCCAAATTGACCGCAGAGCTCAATCAGCATCTGGATTCTCCAGTGTCAACAATTACAGTTCGGAGATACCTTCATAAAGAGAACATTTACGGCAGAACAGCAATTCCCAAGCCACTTGTCACAAATGCTATTGCCAAACGTCGTGTAGAGTGGTGCCACAACCACAAAACCTAATCGATTGATAAGTGAAAGACTGTTATATGGTCAGACGAATCATCTTTCACATTTTTCCCCACAGCAGGACGGGTACATGTCTGGCGAACACCTGCACAAGCGTATGATCCTGATTGCCTCCGTCCAACTGTCAAGCATGGAGGTGGATCGGTCATGGTATGGGCAGCCGTGTAATGGTTTTCTGCTGGTCCAATCGCAACCCTCAAAGGAAGGATCACTAGGGAGAAGTATAGAGAAGTTTTAGCTGACCAGGTCCATCCCATGATGCAAATTTTGTTTCCTGCAAGAGATGGAATTTTCCAGGATGATAATGCCCCTATTCATGGAGCCAGAGTTGTCCAATCATGGTTTGATGAACATGAGGATAAGGTGGAACATCTACCTTGGCCCGCAAAGTCCCCAGACCTCAACATAATCGAACCTTTGTGGTCTATTTTAGAGCTTTCAATCCGGAATCGATATCCTCCACAGGCATCTCTCACGGAACTTTCACAATATCTCCATGAAAAATGGTACACTATTCCTCTAAACACTATTCAGAATTTGTATGATTCGATTCCCAGGCGAATCCAAGCTGTATTACATGCCAAAGGCGGTCCTACGCCATATTAATAAAGAATTCCTTCAAAATCTAGGCTGTTTCCATTATTTTGATAATCGCCTGTATAAAAATATATGTCTATTTAATGTATTTTTATTCAAAAAGACATTGAAAGAAAAGAATAATTTCGAAATTTAATAATTTCGCTATCATCTATAAATTATATACTAAAATATACATTCAGTACAATTTGTGGTGCAAAAAATATTTGTTAATAGTTTACAGGGTCACACAGAAGTATTCCATTACATAATGGTGGTATAGGAGGAAACATTATTTGGGGCGCGTTTTAATTATATTAAATTATTTTACATTTTATGAAATTGATATATGTTTCTAAAGTTTACTACAAGCTACCTCTTGTATAATAGAAAGCAGATTGTATTTACATGGACATACAAAAGATTTCGGATACTATATTGCATCCGAAGTACACTTTTAAAACGAAAGAGCTGATTTGGCTTTTCATGAAAGAGCTGTAATTTTTTCGATCATAAAAGAGTTGTTTTTCAAACGATTAAATCTTCTTGATCTAAATTGGTTCTTTAAATAGCTCAACTTCATTTAAATTGGTTAAAACTCGAGTTATTTCAACACTTTTTTGAGAAGCTGCCTTTCAACATTGAGATGAGTGGATTTCAGCTCAACTTGAGCTATTTTGTGGCTGACGTTTTAAGAGAGTACTTATGCCATTAGTCTAAAATCTAAGAAAACCAGAAATCTAACTATATTTAAAACTTCGTTATAGTACGAACGCACCTCATTTACTACCTTTGACGTGCAAATTCCTGACACTAGTTTCCTGATTTCCTGATTTGGTACTTCTAGGTTTTCTCGTCGACCAAAAAATTATCGCCAAACTAGAAGATTATATGCCAATAATGGATGATCGTGATGACACATTCAATGACATTAAATACGATTCACGTGTTTAAAATTTCATTCAGTGATTTTTATTTCGAATTTTAATTTGTATTTTTATTAATATTCCACTATTTTTTTTTCGTTATTCAAAATAAAAATTATGTCAATATGTAAAATTTGGTTATTAGTTTGGCGATTTGTATAATTTGGCGAAATTGGTCGACGGGATAACAGAGTAGTACCCCTGATTTTCTACGTGACTTGTTTTTATTGATAGAGTAAAGTAAGTAAATAAATAAATAAATAAATAAACCAAAGTTTTCACATATTGTAATAATATGCAAACGAATTAAATAATAAATTAGAAGTGAGTTGACATTTATTTCTGATGTAGTTTATATTTTCCTCCGATTTTTTATGATGTAGTCAGACCTGTGAATTTTATGTTTTTACAGTTTAAGATGAGGATAAATTTCATGCTTTTTCGACTTTTCAATACATTCTTGTTAAAGCAGCCATCGGTTTTTATTCATTCGAGCAAAATGCTAATTTTAAAATTTTAAATTAATAAATGACACGATAAATTAAAAAAAAAAATCTACATTCTTCTACGACTAAATGTACAACAATATAAATGTTTCAAATGTGCAAAAAATATAAACGATTTAAATGATAAAGTTTCTCATAAAAACATTATTTAAAGTCAGATAATTTCTTAGACATCAATGAAAACATTACTTCTCTTCAAATCGGGATGAACAAACTTTGAAATCGGAAAGATCTAAAAACAAAAACAGTCAATTTTATTTCAAATATAATAAATATAATTATTTTTATCATTATTTATTAGTTCTTCTTTAATTAATTATTAGAGGTTGTAGTCTGATAAATTGAATTAACCTTCTTCGATACAAAGATAAATTGGACAACAGCAAAATGCTTTTTCCACCCAATAGCTTTTGATGTTATCATTGAATCATAACTGACACAATACGTCCTACCGAACACAAGATAAATTAAAAAAATATATATAATATATATACTGATATAACACTGATATAACACTGATATAACAGATTGTCACAAGTCCCTGCAATCAAAATTGACTGACGTCCCATCTAATTTTATTGAATTTTTATAATTTGATATATTTATCATAAGGAATAAAAAGTAATTCTAGGCAATAAGCTGTATATCGTTTCGTATAAGAAAATAAAATTATATATAATGTTTTTAAACTTTGACGTGATATTGCTATTTTACCGTAACAATAAATAGGATTTTTTCTTTAACGAGTTAATAATTCAACAGATTAAAAATGCTTGCCTTTCTTATTGATGTTTATTGAAAAATATGATTACAGATAAACTCAAACTGTACAAAAAAGAAATACTAGTCCCAACTCAGTGACTTTAATTAATAAATTTTTTTCATACTTACCACGTAAATAATCGAAAATATAAGAAAACTCTAAGCAAAAATAAGACAGAAATGAAATAGTAAAAGAAAGGTTTCTTTTTAAACGAAAACGGAAAACAATTACTTCGCTTTACATTGCGATCTTAAAACCAAAACAGTCAATTTTGCTTGATACCTATCAAGTATAATTATTTTATCATACTTTATTACTTTTTCTTCAGTTGTTTATTCGAAGTTGTATTATAATACAGTCAGCTCTCGTTAATGCGATATCGGATAAGTCGAAACTTCACTTAGTTCGAACTAAACATGAAGTTCCGAAATTTTCAGTAGCAGAATAGCGTTAAAAATTTTCATTTATGCAAACTCTTTGTTTCTTCACTTCGTTAATTTCGAACTAACGACATTCCGATTTTTCCTTTTTCCTTACTTTCTTCCGGACTTCAGATTCTTGAAACAACTTTTTTTCTTTCATTTTTGTATGAATTGTTCTGAACAAGTATATATATAGTCCCATGCATTTGATATCAGCTTTTTTTAGAGCTCCTTCTGACCATCAATCACATCTCTACCCCATCTTCGTTTGTGTTTTTTCCTATAATCCCTGAATTTATTTATGTATTTAAATCCTTTAATTTAGTATTAAATCACATTCTAATGATAACAGCCGAAATACATTTAAAAAATATTATAACATTAACTTCTTTGTAATAGTATACCTTAAACACGTTTCTCTTTCATACTTTCCAAAATTCGAACATTTTTTGGGGTCCCGACGAGGTCGAATAAACGAGAGTCGACTGTAGATTTAAATGATTTTTTTTTCTACGCAAAGACAAATAGGACAAA
Organism: Maratus speculifer; assembly: GCA_964019185.1. Classification (NCBI taxonomy): domain Eukaryota; kingdom Metazoa; phylum Arthropoda; class Arachnida; order Araneae; family Salticidae; genus Maratus; species Maratus speculifer. The sequence continues at coordinate 393,034,934 of OZ025294.1, read as the reverse complement.
AGCAAATGGCTTTTTCTACCCAGTAGCATTTAATGTTATCGTTAGATCATAACTGTCACCACAAATCTACAGAACATTAGAAAGATAAAAAACAAGAAGAAGAATCAGACATGATATCATTTATATATGAGATTGTCACAAGTCTATGTAATCAAAATTGAGTGACGGACCATCTAATTTTACTGAATTTTTATAGTTTGATATTTTTATCATAAGGAATAAAAATTAATTCTGGGCAATAAGCTGTATATCATTTCATGTAAGACAATAAAATTATATATGAAATTGCTGTTTTACCATAACAATAAATAGAATTTTTTCTTTAACGAGTTAATTATTTAACAGTTTAAAAATACTTGCATTTCTTTTTGATATTTATTGAAAAAATATAATCGCAGATAAACTCAAATTGTACAAAAATACTATATCAGTCCCAAAACATTGACTTTTATTCATACTTTTTATCATAAATAATCGAAAAGATAAGAAAGCTCTAAACAAAAAATATCAGACAAGAATGAGATCGTTAAAGAAAGATGTTTTTTTAGACGCCAAAGAAAACTTCTCTTTAAATTACGATCTTAAAACAAAAACTGTCAATTCTGCTTCAAATCTAACAAGTGCAATTATTTTTATCATATTCTATTACTTTTTCTTTAGTTGTTTATTCGGAGTTGCATCTTAATAGATTTAAATGAATTTTTTTCTACACAAAGACAAATAGGACAACAAATAATGGCTTTTTCTATCCAGTAGCATTTAATGCTATTATTAGATCATAACTGTCACCACAAATGCTACAGAACATTAGAAAGATAAAAAACAAGAAGAAGAATCAGACATGATATCATTTATATATGAGATTGTCACAAGTCTATGTAATCAAAATTGAGTGACAGACCATATAATTTTTTGGATTATTATATTTTGATATATTTATCATTTATCACGAGGATTAAAAATTAATTCTGGGCAATAAGCTATATATTATTTCATCTAAGACAATAAAATTATATGTCATATTATAAATCTTTGTCATGATATTGCTGTTTTATTATAACAATAAATAGGATTTTTTCTTCAACGAGTTAATAATTCAACAGTTTAAAAATTCTGGTCTTTCTTAGTAATGTTTATTGAAAAATATGATAGCAGATAAATTCAAATTGTACAAATATAAAATACTAGTCCCAACTCAGTGATTATAACTCTACATTTTATTCAACCTTATCACATAAATAATCAAAAATATAATAAAACTCCAAACAAAGATTATGGAGACAGAAATGAGATCGTTAAAGGAAGGATTCTTTTTTAGACGTCTAAGTAAAACAATTACTTCACTTTAAATTGCGATCTTAAAACAAAAACAGTCAAATTTGCTTCAAATCTATCATGTATAGTTATTTTATCATTCTTTATTACTTTTTCTTTAGTTTCTTATCCGGAGTTTTATCTTAATAGATGTAAATGATTTTTTTTTTCTACACGAAGACAAATAGGACAACGGGAAAATGTTTTTCCTACCCAGCGGCATTAAATGTTATCATTGGATCATAGCTGTCACCATAAATCCTGCAGAACACCAGAAAGATCAAAAACAAGAAGGAAGAATCAGACATGAGACCTTTTATATATGAGTTTTTCACAAATCTTTGTAATCAAAATTGAGTGACGGACCATCTAATTTTATGAAATTTATATATTTTGATATGTTTAACATTTATCATGAGGATTAAAAATTAATTTTGGGCAATAAACTGTAAATCATTTCATCTAAGTACAAAAAAATTATATGTGAGATTATAAATCTTTGTCATGATATTGCTGTTTTATTATAACAATAAATAGGATATTTTCTTTAACGAGTTAAATATTTAAACAGTTTGAAAATGCTTGCCTTTCTTATTGATATTCATTGAAAAATATGATCGGAGATAAACTCAAACTGTATAAAAATAAAATACTAGTCCCAATTCAATCCCTTTAAACCGTACATTTTATACGTTATTTTCACATAAATGATCGAAAAGATAAGAAAGCTCTAAACAAAGAGCATCACACAGAAATAAGATAGTTAAACAGGAGTGTTTTTTTTTTTTGACGCCAAAGAAAAAAAAACATATTTTTCTTTAAATTACGATCTTAAAACAAAAAGGAGTCAATTATCCTTCAAATCTGTCAAGTACAGTTATTTTTATATTAATATATTAGTTCTTCTTTAGTTATTTATTCGCTGTTGTATCCTGATAAATTTGAATGATCTTTTTCGACACAAAGACAAATACGACAATAGCTAAAAAAAATTTCCACCCAGCGGGCATTTAATGTTATCATTGGATCATAATTGTCACCATATATCCTACAGAACACAAGAAAAATTAAAAGCAAGAAAAAGAATCAGAGATGAGATCATTTATATGAGAGATTGTCACAAGTCCCTGTAATCAAAACTGAGTGATGGACCATTTAATTTTATTGAATACTTATATTTTTATATGTTTATCATAAGGAATAGAAATTAATTCGGAGCAACAAGCTATATATCATTTCATGTAAGAAAATAAAATTATGTATGATATTATTATTCTTTGTCGTGATATTGCTATTTTACCATAAGAATAAAAGAGATTTCTTGTTTAACGAGTAAGTTAGTTCACGTTTTAAAAATGTTTGACTTTGCGTTATGATATTTATTGAAAAATACGATCGCAGATAAATTGCTATTGTGCAAAAATAAAATACGAGTCTCAACTCACCGACTTTAATTCATACTTTTTATTCTTGCTTATCACATAATTAAGCATGAATAAAAAATATGAATTAAAGGGGCAGAGTTGGGACTAGTGTTTTTTTCTACAATTTGAATTTATCTGCGATCATATTTTTCAATAAATATCGATAAGAAAGGTAAGCGTATTGAAATGCAAGCATATCGCATAATCAAAAATATAAGAATACTCCAAGCAAGGTATATCAGACAGAAATGAGATCGTTAAACAAAGCTTTTTTGAGACGGAAAAAACTTTTTAAATTAAAATCTTCAAAACATAAATGGTCAATTTTGCTTCAAATCTATCAAGTACAATTATTTTTATCGTACTCTGTTAGTTCTTCTTTAGGTGTTTATTTTTTGTTGTATCCTGATAAATTTGAATGATCTTTTTCTATACACGCAGGCAAATAGGAGAACAGCAAAAGGCATTTTCTATCCAGTAGCTTTTAATGTTATCATTGGATCATAATTGTTACCATAAATCCTACAGAACACAAGAATGATTAATACCAAGACAAAAAAAAGTCAGAGATGAGATCATATATATGAGAGATTGTCACAAGTCTCCGTCATCAAAATTGAGTGACGGGCCATGTCATTTTGTTGAGTTTCTTATAGTTTGATATATTTGTCATAAGGAATGGAAATTTATACCGGAGATTAAGAGAGATATCACTTCATATAAAAAAGTAAAATAATATACTTTGTGTCTCTAAAATAACTGATGGATTTTCAATTTAATCGTACTTTATTAGTTCTTCTTTAGTTGTTTATTCGGAGTTGTATACTAATTGATTTAAATAAACATTTTTCTACACAAAGACAAATAGGAAAACAGTAAATGGCTTTTTCTACCCAGTAGCATTTAATGTTACCATTAGATCATAACTGCCACCATAAATCCTATAGAATACAAGAAAAATAAAAAAACAAGTATAAGAATCAGACATGAGATCATTTATATGAGAGATTGTCACAAGTCCCTGTAATCAAAATTGAGAGAATAACCATCTAATTTTAATGAGTTTTTATAGTTTGATATATTTATCGTAAGGAATAGAAAATAATTCTCGGCAATAAGCTATATACCATTTCATGTAAGACAATAAAATTATATGTGATATTATAAATCTTTGTCGTGGTGTTGCTGTTTTACCATAACAATAAATAGGACTTTTTCTTTAACGATTTAATCATTTAGCAGTTTAAAAATGTTTCCCTTTCTTATTGATATTTATTGCAAAATATGATCGCAGAGTAACTTAACTTGTGCAAAAAATAAAATACTAGTCCAATCTCAATGATTATAACTCATACTTTTTATTCGTGCTTATCACATAAATAATCGAAAATATAAGAAAGCTCCAATCAAACAATATCAGACAAAATTGAGATAGTTAAAGAGGAATGTTTTTTAAGGCGACAAAGAAAAAAAAATATTTATTTTTAAATTACGATCTTATAACAAAAAAAAACAGTCAATTTTACTTCAAATCTATCAAGTACAATTTTTTTATCATACTCTATTAGATCTTTAGTTATTTATTTGTTGTTTTATCCCGGTAAATTTGAATGAACTTTTTCCACACACCGATAAATAGTACAGCAGCAAAAGGCTTTTTCTACCCAGCGCCATTTAATGTTATCATTGGAACTTAATTATCACCATAAATCCTACATAACACAAGAAAGATTAAAAACAAGAAAAAAAAGTCAGAGATAAGATCATTTATATGAGAGATTGTCACAAGTCTCCGTCATCAAAATTGAGTGACGGACCAACTAATTTTATTGAGTTTTTTATACTTTGATACATTTTTCATAAGGAATAGAAATTAATACTGGAGATTAAGACATATATACTTTCATGTAAGAAAGTTAAATTATATACCTTGTGTCACTAAAATAACTGATGGATAATCATCTTTATCGTACTTTATTGTTTATTTTTTATTTTTTTTATTCGGATAGATTTAAATATTTTTTTTTGTACACAAAGACAAATAGGAAAACAACAAATGGTTTTTTCTAGCCTGTAGTATCCAACATTATTATTAATTCATAATTGTCACCATAAATCCTGCAGAATACAAGAAAGATCAAAAACAAGAAAAAGATGATATCATTTATAAGAGAGATTGTCGCAAATATCTGTAATCAAAATTGAGTGACGAATCTTCTAATATTATTGAATTTTTATAGTTTGATATTTTTATCATAAGGAATAAAAATTAATTCTGGGCAAGAAGCTGTATATCATTTCATGTAAGACGATAAAATTATGTATGATATTGCTGTTTTACTATAACAATAAATAGGATTTTTTCTTTAACGAGTTAATTATTTAACAATTCAAAAATGCTTGCCTTTCTTATTGATAGTTATTGAAAAATATGATCGCAGATAAACTCAAATTGTACAAAAATAATACACCAGTGCTAACACATTGCCTTTTTTATTTCTACTTTTTATCATAAATAATGGAAAAGATAAGAAAGCTCTAAACAAAAAATATCAGACAAGAATTAGATCATTAATGAAAGAGTTTTTTTTTTTTTTTTTTTTTTTTTTTTTTTTTTTTAGACGCTAAAGAAAACTTCTCTTTAAATTACTATCTTAAAACAAAAACTGTCAATTCTGCTTCAAATCTATCAAGTAAAATTATTTTTATTATACTCTATTACTTTTTCTTTAGTTGTTTATTCGAAGTTGCATCTTAATAGATTTAAATGAATTTTTTTCTACACAAAGACAAATAGGACAACAGCAAATTGCTTTTTCTATCATGTAGTATTTAACGTTATCATTAGATCATAACTGTAACCATAAATCTTACAGAACACTTGAAAGAAAAAACAAGAAGAAGAATCAGACATGATATCATTTATAAATGAAATTGTCACAAGTCTATGTAATCAAAATTGAGTTACGGACTATCTAATTTTATGGAATATTTATAGATTGATATATTTATCATAAGGAATAGAAATTAATTCTGGGCAAAAAGCGATGTATCATTTCATGTAATAAAATAAAATTATATATAATATTATTTATGTTTCTCGTGATATTGCTATTTTACCATAACTGTAAAAGTGATTTTTTTTTCGTTAACGAGTAAATTATTTAAAAGTTTAAAAATACTTGTTTTTCTTATTGGTATTTATTGAAAAATACGATCGCAGATAAATTGCTATTGTGCAAATATATATATATACATATATATATATATATATATTAGTCCCAACTTACTAAATTTAATTCATAGTTTTTATTCATGCTTATCACATAATTAAGCATGAATAAAATGTATGAATTAAAGGCGCAAGGTTGAGACTAACTATTTTATTTTTCTACAATTTGAATTTATCTGTGATCATATTTTTCAATAATCAAATATCAAGAGGAAAGGCTAGCATATCGAAAGGCAAGTATATCGCATAATTGAAAATATACGAAAAGTCCAGGCAAGAAATATCAGACAAAAATAAAATCATTAAAAAAAGTTTTTTTTTCTGAGACACACACACAAAAAAAAAAAAAAAAAAAAAAAAAAAAAACTTCTCTTTAAATTACAATCTTAAACAAAAACAGTCAATTCCGCTTTAAATTTATCAAGTACAATTATATTTATCATATTCTATTTGTTCTTTAGATAGTTATTCGTTGTTGTATCCTGATAAATTTGAATGGTCTTTTTCAGCACACAAAGACAAATAGGACAACAGCAAAAGGCTTTTTCTACCCAGCGGCATTTAATGTTATCATTAGATCATAGCTGCCACCATAAATCCTACAGAATACAAGAAAGATTCAAAAGAAGAAAAAAAGTCAGAGATGAGATCATTTATATGAGAAATTGTCACAAGTCTATGTAATCAAAAGTGAGTGACGGACTATCTAATTTTATGGAATATTTATAGATTGATATATTTATCATAAGGAATAGAAATTAATTTTGGACAAAAAGCGATGTATCATTTCATGTAATAAAATAAAATTATATATAATATTATTTATGTTTCTCGTGATATTGCTATTTTACCATAACTGTAAAAGTGATTTTTTTTTCGTTAACGAGTAAATTATTTAAAAGTTTAAAAATACTTGTTTTTCTTATTGGTATTTATTGAAAAATACGATCGCAGATAAATTGCTATTGTGCAAATATATATATATACATATATATATATATATATATATATATATATATATATTAGTCCCAACTTACTAAATTTAATTCATAGTTTTTATTCATGCTTATCACATAATTAAGCATGAATAAAATGTATGAATTAAAGGCGCAAGGTTGAGACTAACTATTTTATTTTTCTACAATTTGAATTTATCTGTGATCATATTTTTCAATAATCAAATATCAAGATGAAAGGCTAGCATATCGAAAGGCAAGTATATCGCATAATTGAAAATATACGAAAAATCCAAGCAAGAAATATCAGACAAAAATGAAATCATTAAAAAAAGTTTTTTTTTTCTAAGACACCAAAAAAAAAAAAAAAAAAAAAAAAAAAAAAAAAAAAAATACTTCTCTTTAAATTACAATATTAAACAAAAACAGTCAATTCCGCTTCAAATTTATCAAGTACAATTATATTTATCATAATCTATTTGTTCTTTAGATATTTATTCGTTGTTGTATCCTGATAAATTTGTATGGTTTTTTTCAGCACACATACAAATAGGACAACAGCAAAAGGCTTTTTCTACCCAGCGGCATTTAATGTTATCATTAGATCATAGCTGCCACCATAAATCCTACAGAACACCAGAAAGATTCAAAAGAAGACAAGAAGTCAGAGATGAGATCATTTATATGAGAAATTGTCATAAGTCTATTTAATCAAATTTGAGTGACGAATCATCTAATTTTATTGCATTCCTTATTGTGATATATATTTATCATAAGGAATGGTAATTTATTCTAGGGTATAAGTTATTTTAGGATTTAGTGTAGGAAAATAAAATTATATATGATTTTATTAATCTTTGTCGTAATATTGCTATTTTACTATACCAATAAAACAGATATATTATTTAACGAGTAAATTATTTAACAGTTTAAAAATGATTGCCTTTCCTATTGATAGTTATTGAAAAATATGATCATAGATAAGCATAAATTGTACAAAAATAAAACACTAATCCTAGTCATTGATTTTAATTCACACTTTTGATTCATGAATATTACATAAATAATGGAAAACATAAGAAAGCTCTAAGCAGAGAAAATGATACAGAACTGAGGCCATTTATGTCTGAGGTTAGTTTTCTTATCCCTAATCTCAATAATCATATAAGTTTTTCATATAAAGTAATGTGCAAGACAGGGATAAATTAGTTGGGAGAAAAAGAATAATTATTTTGCGAAAATATATAGTCTAAACTGATTTCATTTATGTTTATGATCTATTGAAACCTATAAAATTTACTTATTTTAGAAAATTTCCATGTGGTTGCACTTTATTTTTCTCCAAGTATTTTCTTAATCAATCATTTTCCCCATATAATAAACAGCATTTTAAAGTTGATAAAAAACAATAAAAACTGCAGAATTGATTCGTAATTCCAGATTAAGAATGTATTTCTTGTGTAACAGACTGTAAGTGTAATTCTTAATAGAAAGCATAAACAGAAATTTGGGGTCAAGGAACTTGTGATCATGGTGACGTGCGTAGAATAACACATAGGAAAAAAAAATTGAAATTGAAATTAAAGCTCTCACGTAATCCATATAACCGCAAATTTATGATCAGGTTCTAGAAATTTTCCATTGAACAGGTTTCTTACAATTAATATTTCGCAAATTATTCTGTAATATAATGGTCCAAATTTTAATGTGTTTAGATCCTATAATAATTAAGAACAAGCGCGTCGCAATCTACTTGTATAGTTCGCGAATAATATGTGTTAATGCTATTTGAAAAAATTATATTTTGCAAATATTTGACCGTTGCATATTTTTTGTCACATTACAGTGGGTTTTTGTCAGCGAAACAACGAAATTTAGTCGAATGAAAATATCACTAAGAAAGCAATCCTTAAAAAGTCCGGTTATGTTTTTATCCTTGTAAAAGATCTATCGATCTGTTTGTTTTCGAAAACATACCAAAATGTTGAAAATATGCAATGAGCTATTAATTAAGACATTGTAAATGAATTTCTTATTCAATATAGTAGATATTGATCGAAAATATAATCTCAACGCTTACAGCATTAGTAGAACTATTAAGGTAGAATTTTTAATTCCCTTCTCAGCAACGTAATAATTTTTTACACATTTTCTGATTCATGTTTAAACGTAAAGGCACAAAACTGGTTCACCTGACTAGTGAAACGATTAAGCTACTGTGTATACATTTGGATATGGGATTCGTTTGTAGCTCTTGGATTGTCCACCCAATATTGAATCTCAACCCACCTGTTATGCAGCCTATCACATGTGACTGAATCAATGGCTTCCTCAATTTTATGAGCATACATGTGTTTAACAGCTGTAGCGTAAACAAATACAGCAAAATGAACTTGCTGTGTTGCTGGGGATGATACTGCATACATAAAAGCTCGATAAGTCATAACGATTAACATTAAAAATCAGACAGGTTTTGTGTGGACATGCTGCATATATTAGGTTGTAAATGAAAATTTCCTTCCATAGCTAATACCCCCCCCCCCCCCCCCGTCTGCGTAAACAGTTCGCGTTGACTTGTTTGATCATATTTTGTAAAAGATTTTTTAGAAGTTGAAAGAAAGACACTTGCTTTATAATACTGTGCTGTGAAATTTGTATAACGATATCGTTAACATTCAGTACAATGTATTTGAAATGTAAATTCCACGCTACCATATTAGAACCATCATTTATTTCCCGTTCTGTTGCAGAAAGTAAGTTAAAGATTGTCGTCGAATCATGTGTATAGCTTTAGATACTATTGTTTTATTATATGACACAGTGAGGATTTGGTACCGAAAGCTAAAAACAATGAACTATGGCATTCAAGAAGCAAAGTGCTCTGGCCGGCTTTCTAACGTTAAAGAGGTTCACGTGGGAAAAACTTGTGGATCAGTATTCAACTACTCCACGTCAGTATTCAACTACTCGATATCAGTATTCAACTAGTTAGTGCCATGTATGGACTCGAATGGGATCTTTTGTCAAACCCTATAGCGCCGACATCGTTCAGTATACCGTTTTCATACTTGCAGCAATATCTTGCTGATGCTATCTTTAATTCCACAAAGGACGTCCTAAATGATATGGATCTGTTTTTGGACTCGTGGCCTCTACGTTTATGGGCAGAAGGTTTTGAATGACTGCCAAAATATTGGTAAAAAATCATAGATTTGGGTGTTTATTATTACTTGTACTAAAGGTAGTGCCATAATTTTTTTTCTAATTTTATTAAGAATTTCTCGGAGGATAACTTTTATTACAACTAATTTTATTATTATTATTGCTTATATTATTTATATGTTGTATTTTCACATCTGAGTAAATATTTATCAAATCGAAATTCATAACAAACCAAAGGTTAGTATCTTTTGATAGTATTTTTTTCTCTTACAGTTTAATCATTACAAATTTAAATGTATTTTCTTCCAAACTTTCAATTAAAAAAAAAGAAAAAGCTTCTCTTGCACAGTTCTTTACCCATAGATTCTTTACAAATAAATAAATAAATAAAGTAATCATAAGAAAAATATACAAATAGGTCAAACGTTAAGGTCTGGTGCTACTCCATATATTTTTAACATATCAATGGAGGTATTTCGCAATAAATTTACCAAGAAACTCTGCGCAATAAATATATAAATCCGTTAAAGGTTTCATCATTTATCAAAGAGATCACCCTTAATTATAGTCATCATAAATGGAGGAAGAGAATCTGAAGACTCTGCAATTTTATAGAACTTTTTATTGTTTGATATATATTTCATATGAAATAGACATTAATTACAATGAAGGATTTCATAGGTTTTCCTTGGGAAATAAATAAATAGATATAAGACTAATCTGAAATTGCTGCGTCGTATAATTTTTAGATATTTGTCATCACTATTTTCTCAAAAAAGAAAAGAAAAACATCTTCGGTGTGGTGTGATTTGTATATTATGATAAACAAAGTTCATCATAAAGTTTATAATTTTGAAATATTGGTAGAAAATATTTAAAAATATGCAGGGTGATCACTGCATAACGATGTCCAATGGTTAATTTCTAAACCGTTAGCTATAAATATATAGTTCCAAATACAAATGAATAAGATGTGACAATACCAAAACTTTCATTTATCTCATACATGTTAACACTTCCCGAAAAATAAAGCATATTACAACGTCACCACTTAGGCTATTTACACCAACATCTACTCAGTAAAAATATTCTTGTTATATTTGACCATCATGTACAAGTAATTTTGTGATTCATTTATATTTCGCAGTAACAATTATCCAACTTTAAACGTCTATCACTAGTCAGGTTTAATTGTAGAAAAAGATAGAATTTTCTTTTGTCTGACATCTCATACACTGTAAAAAAAAATCTGTAAAGGTACTATACTTTATCTAGGAAACTGGGATTCCAAGAACTTTTCCTGTAACGGTAACAACAAAAACTCAAGTTTTAGAATCGGTTACATGGATTTTTCCTGTTATCGTTACATGAAAAGTTCTTGGAATCCCAGTTTCCTAAAAAATGTTTAGTACCTTTGCAGATTTTTTTACAGTGTAGTAATAGGGTATTTTATCTAAATATAAATTATGGGACATTGGAGCCGTATAAAAATTTGTTTCGTAATTTAAAAAAAAAATATTTTATTGACTCGAAGAAAAACCGACCGCATTCAAAATGCATCTTTACCTCACTGAAAATATTTTTTGTAATTGTTTTTATATATCTATGATCAACTGTTTAGGAATTAGACATTGGATGCCAGTGAAATGGACACCGTGTACAGAAATGTTTCTTAATCTTTTCTGATTGATAACCCACTAAAATTCTGTGGATTGGTTTGCAGCACGCATGTATATCAAATATTAAAAGTTGTATAATGCAATATATATGTATGACTTTATAAAAAATATTCAGTGAGAATGATAAAACCGTTTTCTTGTGCAAATTAATTCAAATCGGAATTTCAAAGTCGTCAGACAAATTTGCATTTAATCATCAACTTTTAAAAGCCTTTCTTGATTTTTGGACATGTTTTATGGGAATACTGAAAATCTAAATTGACCAAGAAATCAAGATTCAAAAGGTTGGAAAATGTTAAAAATTTTCAACTGATTCCAGAGTAAAAATTTTGACAGAAAGCCAAAGCGCATCCAAAAATCGTTTAGTAAAATGTATTTAACTGTGTGATGTATCGTTTATTAAATAAATGAGATATTCTTTTGCTATTCCTGTCAAATTTGGTGGTTTGCAAATTACAAATGATTTTTTTAACCAATCAAATTTACCAACTGAAAGCAAGGAAATGTAGCTTTTAAGTGAGTTTTGGTAAATCAGCGGTGCTTATAGCCACAATGTAGCTTTTAAGTGAGTTTTGGTAAATCAGCGGTGCTTATAGCCACATATGCATTACTTTTCGAATGAGATTCATTAACACCTCAAACTTTTTTATTAATTGTTCAGATATCAAAAGTGTTATAACCAACTATGGAAACTATGTTTCATCAAATGAGCTCATTTTTGACGTTGATGTGACTTTAGTCCCGGATGTGCTTTGAAATTAGAAATTCAGAGAAACCAGGCTTTTCATACAAATGCGAATGAAATGATAACTTATGCCACCACATTTCCTCATAAAGAGAGAATTCTGATAATGTTTCCTCGACCTCCAAGAACATAATGACTACTTTTTCCGGTTACCACTATACTTTAATTACTCGTTATTTTGACATGGTTCTACTAACATGTCCATTATTAAAAATTTTTACACATGATTTTTCAATGTCGAAATCGAGTTTTAAATAATTAACACATAACAATGTAGCATACTGTATGATTGTAACATTGCAATCTTTTATTTATTTCTTTTTTAATCATCCTTAAAATTTTGAAACAAAGTAGCACCTTTTTAGGTGATTCTTTTGTCCATTCGCAAAGTTCCATACAAATTGAATACATTTCATATGTTCGACTATTTAAACCTCTTGCAATAGGACTAGCTAATGAATTGATATTATGTATTCGATAAACGAATATTTTTTTCATGGCATTTCTAAAAAATTTAGCACCAAACCAAAGCTGCTGTGACATATCCCCGAAAATAGTTTTCTTTTTCAGCTTTATTAAAACATAACCATTTCCTGTCAAAATAAAAATTTGAAGGAAAAACTGTGATCACGCATGAGTTACAAGTTACTAAAGGTAATATTTTGATATTTTCTTTATTTGTTGGAGAATAAACAAATTTGCAAATGTAAAGGACCAAAGTAGCCCCTGTTGGTGGTGTATAAAATGTTTGAATACCCTTCTCGTCGAAAATGAATGCACTTCGGTGTGATATAAAGTTGTTTTGCAGTCGAGATTCGTAGCATCACATTGCTGTTATATTCGAGGGTTAGCCCTTTATCTACCGACGGTACTTACAAATACCATTAAAATTACTTATTATAAAATTCTTTTAATGCGTCTTTTAGTTGTAATACTGTTTAGAATGAGTTACAGATATATTACTTTTTTTCTGTTCCAAAAGCTTTATTGGTTATGCAAAATAAACATATTCTTAAAAGGATTATTTCTTTTTCTTTTGCATTTTTTTTTTCAGCTTTCTTGGCGCTGAGGGAGAGGGATGGAGATTTTTCAATTCAGAAATATTTCTATATTTATATTATGAGAACATGATACAGGGTGCCCAGCAAATAACACCCATATTTTAAAATTAAATTTCTCAAAAACAAAGACCGACAGAACTATGCGGTAAACGGTTTGTTTATTAGGTTAGCTATAAAAATCTTATACAGAAGTTTCGAACGGTGAATTTTTGGAAAATATTGTGTTCTGATTGCAAAGAATGCTTTGATTTGACATTTTTCTTATTTTAGATTGTTTGCGGAGAATGAGTTTTTCGGCTTAAATTGCCATAGTTTAAAGATTTTTGGAATTAAATTTTTAAAATTTCGAAATTTAAGAAATTTAGTTCAAAAAATCTTTAAACTATGGCAATTTAAGCCGAAAAACTCATTCTCCGCAAACAATCTAAAACAAGAAAAATGTCAAATCAAAGCATTCTTTGCAATCAGAACACAATATTTTCAAAATATTCACCGTTCGAAACTTCAGTATAAGATTATTACAGCTTACCAAATAAACAAACCGTTTACCGCATAGTTCTGTCGATATTTGTTTTTGAGAAATTTAATTTTAAAATCAGGGTGTTATTTGCTGGACACCCTGTATTTGTAAATTTTATAATTCTATAAAATACTAAGAAATCAATTTAAAATAAAAGATTAGAATAGGGTTATAAATATTGCTCAAAATCCCAGTAAATTCAAATTTAATTAATCCTTCTAAAATCCTTTTAAAGTTTATTAAATGATTATGTAATAATCCTTTAATTTAGTTCAAATATTTTACGTAAAATGCTTTAGAATGTAAAATTATCATGAATTCATAATTCGGTAGATAAAAGATTAAGAGGTCGTCTTTTGATGAAAGAGACCATTTAGATGATTTTTTTCACAACTATATCAACATATCTGGAATTAAAGATTTTGAAACGAGATATTATCTGTGAATTATGCAATGAACACTTCTGACATTCAAATTTGCTTGGCGCACAAATATGATAAATCATTTTTTGTTTAACAGTATTAATAACATCTCTCTGTACAAACGCCAACGTAGTTTTCCCACAGAAAATTAAAGCATAATTATTTTATTTTATTTTATCTTATTTTATTTTGTTTTACAAGCTCAATTATGTCTTTTCTTAGCGTCATTCTCATAAAATCTTTGCAGAAAAATACTAATTCAAGATTTGTTTTTTCATACTTAAAAACTCAAATAATAACAAAGAAGTGTGTTTTCCACTGACATCTGTCGTTTCATCAATCTAATGTTACAATAGTTTATTGTCATGAAATTATAAATGCTGGAAATTTCTTTGCTCTCTCTCTCTGTCTCTATCTATCATTTCTAAAAGAAATTTCTGAATATAAATCTTCGATTCTAAGTAGTAATGGTTCATTGATAATGGTACTTGTAATAATATTAGCTAATATTGGGGGTATGATGGCTTTGGCAGCGATATGGGCTTTTTTGCGTTGTATTATTAAGTTTGCGACCTTATAGCTAAAATGCATATATTTTCTTAAAAATATGTTTTTTACACATTTAGATTTTTTTTTTTTTTTTTTTTTTTTTTACGTCTGAGCCTAACGTTGTCAAATGTCTTCTAACTTTTCTCGGTACGTGTACTTTATCGACGAGTTTCCTTTTGGAGATTACACAGACTGGCATTTGATGATCTTATGTTTCAATTGCGATGAATCGAATATCGATATAGTCATATTTATAGTTTTTTTTTTGTTTATTTATCTTCCGTTTGTGATGCACCAGATTTTTAAAAAATTTCTTTTACTTTTACTTTTTATATTTTTAACAAGTTTGAGAGTCCAGAGAAAGCAAATTCCAGTCGAAATTTGCGGAGGCGTATGGCTGCTGCTTGAGTTAAACCTTTATCTACCGACGGTCCTTATAAGTATCGTTAAAATTACTTATTATAATTTTTTTTAATGCGTCAATTAGTTATAATACTGTTTAGAATAAGTTACAGATACATTACTTCATCTTGTTCCAAAAATATTATTGGTTACACAAAACAAAAATATTTTTAAAAGGATGATTTATTTTGCCTTTGGATCTTTTCAGCTTTCTTGGCGCTGAGGGATGGGGATTTTTCAATTCGGAAATATTTCTATATTTATATTGTAAGAACATCAGATTTGTGCACTTTATAATTTCACAAAATACTACGAAAACAATTTAAAACAAAAGATTTGAGTAGGGTTATAAATATTGCGCAAAATCCCTCTAAATGAAATTTAATTAATCCTTCTAAATCATTCTAAAATTCTTCCCAAATTTATTAAATGGCTATATAAATCTTTTAATTTAGTTTAAACAATTTACGTAAAATGCTTTAGAATGTAAAAATTTCATGAATTCATAATTCCTTAGATATAGGTTTAAAGGAAATCTCATATGATGTAATATGAAAATCCAAATCCGGTGTATAGCGACAAAGGAAAAGCGACACGCTATAAACTATAATACGAGGAATGAATTGAACAAGAAAGTAGCATTTTATAACTAGAAATTGTTGTGTCATTGATACGTCAACATGGATCTTTAATTATTTGTCATAAAACCTCCTGGTGCATTTGATAATCTCTCATGGCAGATAGGTTGAGAAACAATAGGATGATGCTACAATTGTAGTAATATTTTATCGTCATAATGAAAGGGAAGTAATTTTCTTTGGCTATTGAAGGAAATGCATTGTATTACACCATAGAATTAATTTATCTTTCTTACACATTTATCTTGATAAATGTGACAAACACCTGTTTACTTTGCAAATTATAAGCAGGACAAAGCAAAAAATAGTCCAACAAGCTGACTTTTAATCATATAATCCGATGTTTCTTGTAACCATAAATCTTCCGAAACACAAGGAAGCTCTAAGCAAAGAAAGTTAGTGAAATTTGATACTCTATTTTTGGGCTATCATTACTTACTTCCATACATTCATTATTAACGTGAGAAGAAAACTCAATAATTTTTAACCGACTTGAAGGTGTAAGTTATGATTTCGACCTGTATGTATTTCTTGTTCACTCATAACTTCCTTAAATATGAACCGATTTTGATAATTCTTTTATTGTTTGAAAGTGTAAGATGCCCGTGTGGTTCCATTTTAATTTCATTAAATTCTAATGATTAGAATTTTTTTAAATAAAAAATGTGGATTTGATAAAAAAATAATGATTTGTCGCAAATAATCTTTCATTGTTGCAACCGTTTTCAAATCATAAGCATATTAAAACTATGCATTCATATGCGTTAGCGCCAAGTTGTCGCCAAGGTTGATTCTTTTTTGAAGTCGGTTAGTATTTTTTAAAGCATAATTATATGGTATTTTTTACGGTATAAGACTGCTATTAATATAGAAAAGAAACGTAGTTACATCATATAGATGCCAACTGTTTTTTCACAAATCAAATAAACATATTTGTACTAGAATTTATTTTTCTTTAATTAAAAGTTATATTTAACTTTTCGGCGCGCGCGCCGTTTTAAAAACTCCAACGTTCGCTTTCTTTTTTCTTTAAAACAAAATTCATGCCTCCTTTAATATGTTATAACAAAATAAATCTGAGTGTATTGCGGAATATTTTCATAAATTGTGAGCAGAAAAAACTTACATGATATTTGTATGTTAAATTATTTGTAAAATTAAAACAAAACAGCAATGATTGAATGTTTTCCTCCTGTTGTACAATTTACAACGTGCGCCTGCTCATGTGATGAAAATTTGCGCGCCCGGCGAAAGGTTAAATCATAGAAAAAGAGTAATATTGATCCACATGGAAACATATAAATAATTTATGGAAAGCAGATAACATTTTAAAAAAGTTTCTAGCTAAATATATGTATTGAAATAATAAAATTTGGTACTACTCTGTTTTCCCGTCTATCAAAACACGATCGCCAAATTATAAGATTAAATGCCAATAATGGAGGATCATGAATGTCAATTCAATGACATTAAATACGATACACGTGTTTAAAACGTATTTATATTTTTATTAATATTCTACTAATTATTTGTTTTTTTATTATTTAAAATAAAAATTACATCAATATGTATGATTTGGCTATTAGTTTGGCGATTTGTATAATTTGGAGAAATCAGTCGACGGGATAACAGACTAGTACCTTTGAATTTTATATAAATCACTATAATATAAAAGTAGTTCACGGGACAAATTTCGAGCTGAAAAATATAACAGCACGTCATCGACTTTTAATTTTGTTAGTAAGAGGACAAGATAACAAAGGTACAATTTCATTGCGGTTTTTATGTGGCCTTGTCTGCTTACGGCAATTTTTTTACGGTAGATGATGACGTGCTATTATATTTTTCAGCTCTAAACTTGCTTTATAAATTGCCTTTGTGTTATGGCGATTTATAAAAAGTTTTATTATTTTAACTGTGGCTTATCACCAGTTCTTCGTAATGTTTTTAAATTCATCCTTAAGTGAAGATTTTTGTTTGCCTGTGTCAAGCCATGCTAAAGAATTATGCAAGATTCGATTAATCCAAATCATCCAAAATACAAGAAAACTCTAAAGAAAGACAATGAGGTAAAAAATTCAATGTTCAACATTTTACTAAAGTATGATCATAAATATGGTTGCCAAGTCCTGTAAATAGTTTTAAACACAATCTGAAAAAAAAAAAGTCCAAGCACTGCTTAGGCATTAATAGAAGAGGTAGTGCATTGATACTTAAGTCAGGGATTCAGCATTCAATTTCCCGCCCATACAATCTTCAAGGTAAAAAAAAATCATTCACAAATTTTAAAGCTAAGGTTTCAAAGATTAATTAATGCTAAATTTCGGAGCAGACAAAATGAGATGTTTTATCTCAGAAACTGCAATTTTTCTAAGTTATCAAAGATTTACCAGTCAATAATCCATTTCCACCAATGGAAGAAAACAAAGAAATGCAAGGACATTCTTTAGAAAACAAAATTGCCTGAAATACAGCCACATTTCAAAATTATCACTGGGGGGGTTTAGAAAAAAAATATGAATTTATATACTTAGTAAAATATCTAGAGAAAAACTTGACAATTTTATCGGGAACTTTAGGATTAAAAGAACACGTTTTTTAATTATATTTTTCAATGAAGATTTGATCCGTAGAATAATAAGTGGACTTACAACAAAATGAAGAAAAATAAAAGTATTTGCAATAACCCTGTAAAACAAAATACACAAAATGTGTTATTTAAAAACTATAACTTATACATAGATTCAAATACATGACCTTTAGTTTTTGTATTTCATAACCTTTATGTATCTCATACTTTTTTGTGTTTTAGTTATTTTTAGACAAATATCAATAGATTTGATCATTGAGCCTAATACATACAGGGTAAAAATAGCTGATTACACACCCAAATAATAGCTAAATAACAATTTAATGCATTTTGTATTGCAACAAATGCCTTTAAAGCACTATAAATACTCAACGAAGGAATGAAGTCAAGCATCAAATCAGTAATTTGTTACTACATCACGTATGATCCAAATAAAACATATTTTACAAAATTATATTGTCAGAAGATATTGTACGGCAATCGAACAACTAAAAAATGCCGAGAAATGTACTCCTTTAAATGATTAAAAGTTCTGAACGATAAATAGTGATCGTAGTGACATCTGTAACTTTAAAACTAAAAGTTATATAGCAGATGTCGCGGAGTTTTGCATTCGCCATTCAACATTGTTAAACATTTATTTAATTAAACTTTCCAGCATTTTTTAAAACTATATTGTTTAGACGCTATGCGAAAATGTAAAACTTAAAAGAAACACATTTTTCATTTTATCTTTAAGGCAAAATGTGAGCTGTTTTTGAGAACTATAAAAGAAGTAAATTGTAATTGTAGTTTACAAGATTGTTCAGAAACTAGTCGTTGGGGGCCACCGTAACACTTACCCATCATAGATATGCATAATATAAAATATGAAAATAAAACATGTGTAAACTATTTATAAAATGCATTGCAATTCCAAAACAAAACTTAAACATGCATTTTAATACTTTTAATATACATAGCTCTATATATATGCTCTATAATGAATTGCTGATGAACCCATTTCGACAAATTATACAAAACGAGAAAATACTCAAGTAAGTACCAGATTGCGTAAAAGAAACATCCTTATAACTCCAAAAATAATAATCATATTAACTAAAAATTTACTGCGTCGAATTAAGCGTCTCATTTCTAATTAAAATATATCTTTGTATTGAAATTTGAATGAGATACAGGGTCATGAAAAATCGAAGAATGTGAAAAACAGGATTACAGACATCTCGACAACTAATAATCCGATCGACTTCGTTCTTTATACAAAATTTGTGTTATTTTACTGCCTTTTATGTCCACTCCTTAAAATAAAAAAATTCGAAAATTTTTATATACCTTTCATCAGAACGAATTTTTCGAGAGTCCGAAAAAAATAGTTCCGGATAATCGAGGTTAGTGATATTAAATAGGCTTCGTCCCATTCTTACATACGAAGTACATACAAAATTTCAAGTCTCTATCTCAATTTGTTCGGGAGATAGAGCGGTTACAGACAGACAGACAGACAGACACACAGACGGACGGACGGCAATTTTTTTTTTTTTTCTAAAAACATGTTTTTCGGAATCTCCAGTATCTGAAACG
Source organism: Maratus speculifer (assembly GCA_964019185.1). Lineage (NCBI taxonomy): Eukaryota > Metazoa > Arthropoda > Arachnida > Araneae > Salticidae > Maratus > Maratus speculifer. Next base: position 393,014,659 of record OZ025294.1, on the reverse strand, counting down.
TGTAAATCCGTCAAAAAAAATTTTCGATTTTCAAAACGATTGCAAGACTTACCCTATACTACGTATGATGGGTAAGTAAAAAATGCTGTTTTAAAAACCGAATATGTATATGTTTTCTGTTTAATCACTATATTCAAATTTATTGTTAGGTGCAATTAATAAATAATGAGGCAGAAACCGTTAAGCCAAAAGTTAAAAAAAATTGAGATGGTCTGAAATATAAATAAGCTAAAAAAAATCACCATAAAAAGAGAATTAAACAGGACGCGTTTCGAGCTTCAAAAATACAGCTCATCATCAGCTAATCCAAACACGTGTCACAAAGGAGAGAGTGGAGATAAAAGTCCTTTTTTCTCCACTCTGTCCCTTGTGACACGTTTTTTTAGCTTATTTATAAATTTATCGCCAGTGATTTCGGTGTTTCTCAATGGTCTGAAATACATTTGCTGGTATGACGAAAAGGATTTGGGTGCCACTATGTTGCAGTGCATGTCATGCAAACAATCATAAATGAGGATAACCGAGTAGCTGATAAGTCCATTTATTGTACTTCAAAAAGCGATATGTTAACCCCTTTGCGACAGGAGCCTTTTACAAAAATTTAAATGTTTTGCCACCGGTTTTTAAAAACAGAAAAATCTATTTTATTAAATCGAGAAAATGCTCCGATTAAATAAGACAAAGTTTACAGTAAAATTTTACTGGTGGTTATAAAGAAGGACTCTTAAGCCTTGATGCGTCACGTATATGTGTCGTTCGTCCCCAAGGGGTTAAAGATTTGCAAAGTGGTGCTATGCGCTTTTTGACGGCAGAAGTTATTGCAGGCTATGAAATCAACCAACGAATGAAAAAGTTTTATGGGGGAGGGGCACTGTATATCCCTGTAAAGTGTTAGGAAAAAGAGAAAACGATTTTGGGAAGGACGCATGTCACTTGGGTATGACGCGTAGAGTTTGGCAACAAAATATGTCCCAGACCAGCGTGTTGCAAAAATAGATGTCTGTGTCAACGTGACATTCACGACTTCGATGAACTCAAAAAAGGCACAGCGGAGAGAACGGTTTTAAGAGGCAACACTAGCCACTGAAAAAAAAAAAAAACGGATGATAATGCTAAGTCTATGGGGACGTTCTATTCAAATATCTCGCTTAAGTTTTAATATTTTTGCATGATTATTTTGCATAGGATAGCTGAGGACAATTTACAACCGGGCTAGTTTTTTTTCGATTTTGGTTTCAGATTGAAAAAAAAATACTTTAACTTTCGAAACCAGTTAAGACCAGTTCTGAAATTGGGAATATCATAATATAAAAAGGTACTTCTAGGTTATCCCGTCGACCAAAAAATTATCGCAAAACTATAAGATTAAATGCCAATAATGGATGATCGTAAATGTCACATTCAAAGACATTAAATAAGATTCACGTGTTTAAAATGTCATAAGTGATTTTAATGTCGTTTTTTTACTTGAATTTTTATTAATATTCCACTAATTATTTGTTTTTTCGTTATTTAAAATAAAAATCGTATCAATATGTAAAATTTGGCTATTAGTTTGGCGATTTGTATAATTTGGCGAAATTGGTCGACGGGATAATAGAGAAGTACCTATAAAAATATATGTAACCAAAATCGAGAAAGTAAAAACTAGGCCGGCTGTGCATCGTTCTCAGCTATCCTATGCAAAAAAAAAACCATGTAACAATATTACAATGAGCGAGATATTTAAAAAGAACACCCCCATAGACTTAACATTATCATCCGGGTCTTTTTCTGCGACTAGTGTTGCTTCATAAATTGATTATGAAATCACGGAGAGCGTGCGCAACTTGTTCCAACAACAGCCAAAAGTTTTTCATGAGCATTTCATTGTGCGACTAGTATTACAATGGGATAAATGCCAAGAAAATGGTGTTTCATGAAATAAATTAAATGAAATAAGTCTATGTCTCGTTATTAATTGGCTAACTTTTATTTCATTTATTTAATAATTATTTAAGTTTTCATAATTCCTTATTTTAAATTGCATTCTGATTCATTTCATCAGTGATATTACCACACAGAAGGTAAAAAAGGACAAAAGACTATTCCTATAAATAAGCTTTTTATCATCTCAGTGGATCGTGCAAGTCATCAGAAATTCTACACCATCACAAGAAACACTGAGCAACGAAAATAAATCAAAGGTGAAATCATTCATATCAAATTTTTCTATTAATTTCATCATTCATAAATGAATGACAAGTAGAGAAGATTATTCAAATTTATGATATTCCTTTTATTATGACATACATATCTAACAGGACGAAAACTAGTTTTAGTCAATATACGTTTAGTCAAACACGTATTACTATGTAATATATATATATATAAAGCAATTAATCCTTGCAGCTATATTTCATTTTCACCTCTACAATGAAAGAGCTGAAAGCTTTTTTGAATTTCATAAGAGTATATTGCGTTATATCTGCAAAGCGTTTCTTTTTTATTGTAGTTTATAGACAGAATTGAGCACTCTCTTATATTGCGAGAAGGATAAATAGGACAAAAATAATCTATTCAGTGAATTTAAATCATCATTGGATCTAGACTGTCACCATAAATCTCGCAAAACACAAGAATGCTCTAAGAAAATATGTTAGATATAACGTTATTTATTTCAGCAATAATTCCAATATCACAATCTATAAATGAACGCATAAAGCAAGAATAGATTTATGTCATTAAATAAAGTTTGTTATAATAAAGATAAACAACAAATATAATTAACTGTCAGTATATCATACAAGTCATTATGTAATAACAATAATAATAATAAAAAGCATGGTGATCATTTTATATAAAACGAACAAAAATTAAAAAAAAGCCGTGGTCACATAGGCTCTGATTTTAATAAAATTTTATGCACATTTCAATTCATATTTAAACAGAGCTCTGCAAAATATCTTGTTGAAAAATAAATTATTTCAGCAGTTTTGAATATTTAAATAAACTTGTGGTATAAATGGGGGGGGGGGGGGCATGCGTGCGTTTGTTGCTGTTTAAAGCTGCAAGTTTAAAGTTGACCTTATCTTGAAAAGTATTTAACAAAATTGAAAATTTTTTATATAATATTGTAACGTCTCAAAATATATCTTCATATTTATTGAGTAATAATAATTTAGTAATACCATGATTAATCATTGTATGTGTACATGGCATAATACTATGAAAATTTGTGAATTTTCAAAAAATTAGAAACGTTATAAAAGTCAAAGGGATTAAAAAACATCTATGAAGTTTATGCCTGATGTAGAATTACATATGAAGATCGAATTCTCCAAGTTTAAAATATTTATTTCCTTCATCTTCAAAAATTTAGAAATAAAAAAAAGTCTAAGAAATTATGATATTTTCTAATGTATTTCCAAAAAATAAATAAAACAAAGGTCCGACAATAACAATATTGCGCAGTAATATAGTTCAGTATATCCATGACATATTCCAAAAAATTCAAGGTTGCTTTTATTGATTCCTAAGTTAGCAAAAATGGTTTAAAAATAGTAATATTCATTATATTCCATGGACTGCTTCTTTTTAAAATAGCGCGCGTTTCTTAAAATATTGCAGGATTTCTTACAATATTGCAGGATTTGTTTTTGTTTTTTTCACTCAAATTTAAAATATTCTTGAGACAAAAATATACTGAAAACATGGGTAAAAATTTCTATATTTAAAAAATATATTTTTATTGATAATATCAAATAATCTAAAAGTTTTAATTTTTTTTCATATCAAACTAAGTGATTCAATCTAAGTATTGAATTTTTCTATCAATAGTTTTCACTGTTTATTTTTTTCTCTCATTGAGGAATAAAAAAGGCAAGAATGAAATTTTTCTATTTTTAAATTACATGTTATTAACTATAACGACAAATAATTTTTAAACCTAAGAGGTGTCCTTACTGTTCAGACAAGTAATAAAAATATTTTATTTTTCCCACAATTTTGTTGATTATTTATTTATTTTTAAATGATATAATAAAAATACAATTACTAAATTACGCTAATCTGTTAATAATTCTTCATATTTAATTGTAAATAATTTTCATCACAGTCTTTCCATTCTTAAAGCTAATAATCAAACTTGACATTTCAAACATGTACACTAAACCAAGATTTTGTATCGACTTTTAATGGTAGTTGGTTGAATGAGGTTTTAAGGCACAAAGTCTATTTTGAGACATGCTGACATATTTTTTATACCGAAATAAACAAATCTCAAATCTATTTCTTTGCACTTACTTTTATTGAATTTGATCTACTTATATGATGATTTTCAATAAAAATTGGTGGCTTGTCAGCTACACATAATTTGTTTATTTTGCATGGTATCACCAATGGGACAATTCACTGTTGTTAATTCTTTGTTGACAGACTATCGTTCATTTTGTTAAAAGTTGCACTTTTACAATAATGGGAAAATACATTACATTAACTATTTACATCAATTAAAACTAGTCGGATGTGGCAATCCTAAATTTTTCTTCTATCTCATACATATTAATAGGACAAAATTAGCTGGAAAAGTGCAAAAATTAAATGACAATCCATGCCGATCGCGAGGATTGAATATGCATGAAATTCCGTGCATTAGTTCTTGAAATAGTACTATTGAAAATATTAGAGGAAATGCATAATAAAAGCGTCGAATGGCCAAAAACTGATTTTGGCCAGTAACATATACATTCTAAGTTGAGTTATCACGCGAATTGTGACATACGGAGTGAAAACAATTGAAATAATAAAGTAACTGTATTTTTTATTATATTATATTATAAGAGTTTATTTTTACATTTTATAAAACAAATTATAATAAAATTAAATATTACAATAATAATTATTATTGATTAAATATATTAAATATATTACAAATATTCATATAATTGAAATAAATATTTAAAAAGTTATGATAACTTAAAATCACCTCACTTTTCAGTGGCGACGGAAATATTCATAAAATAAGAAACTCATTAAAAGAATGCGTGCTTCTTTTAAAAAAAGTAAAGAGTAATAATTTAAAGTGAACAATAAATTAAAAAGCAAGTTAATTGAGACAGTAAAAATCGCTGAAAATGCAGGTGTGATAATTATTTAATTTCCGATTAATAATATAATAAATATTCTTTTAAAATAATCGTATATCGTAATTAAAGAAACAAACTCCTTAAGATAATTTCTTCATTTCAAAGTAGCTGAAATAGAATATTATTTAACACATCTAATAATAACGTTCACAAAATATAAAACGTGAATATTTCGGTTTTTAAGTTTTAAAAGTAAATTAAAACAGCTTACAGAAATATTATGCTGGAAAACTTCAGAAACCCTCAAATTTTGTTCCCATTATTTACCTTGAAAATTAGACAAATTTTCTTCATGAGTAACGAAGCAGAAATTTCAATTATAACTTGTGGAGAAAATTAAAAATCAACCATATCTATCTTAGCCAAAATTACGTAAATATGTTTCTTGAATGTATCATAAATTTTTCCTTGCAGTTTTTTTAATTATGCATTAGTAGTTATTTTTATATAAATTTTGCAGCAAGAGGGAAGGGAGATTTTGTAAGGTGTAGGATTGAATAAATTTATTATTATCGGAGGGATGTGTTCAGGAAAGACATTTAAAACGAAAATGACCCGAATTACCTCGATGATTGGAAAAATGTAAAAACCATTCGCATTAATCCAAATCGATTCGGTTATACACCACTGGATTCACTTGCAAATTCAGTGCATGATCCACAGTTTGCAAAAAGCCTGCTAACAACTTTAATGAGTGAACCCATAAAAGTAACAGGTTACTAAAATATAAAAAGATGTAAATAATAATGTTAAAAAATGTAAAACGTGTATATTCCAGTTCTATACTTTTGAAAGTAAGATAAAACAGCTTATACTATAAATAGTCTAATCTTATACTAGAAATTTCGAAAACCTTCACTTTGTTCTCATTAGTATTTTTTTGAAAATTAAACAATTTTCTTCATGAGTAACGAAGCAGAAATATCAGTTATAACTTTTGGAGAATATTAAAAATACACTAGTTTATCCTAATCAAAATTAAGCAAGTGTATTCCTTGAATGCATAAAATTTGCCCTTGCAATTTTTTAGCTCACAGGCTATCAAAGCCTAGGAGCTTATAGGAGCTTATGTGTCCGTCCATTCTGTATGTGCGTATGTGCGTAACGCGATAACTCATGATAAAAATATCCGATTCATTTAAAATTTTGGTTATATATATATTCTGATAAGGCGCTTCCTTAATTAGTTTTTACAGTTCATTCGATATATATCAGAAGGGGAACGGGGACTAATGATCCCTCCCCTTAATTTATATAAATGGATTTTTCAAGCAGAATTATCAGTTTTCGTTCAAAATTTAGATATAGGATCATTCTGACGAGGCACCTCCGTGATCAGTATTATTTATTCTTTGGATAAGGATAAAGAGAGGGAATGAGGGGGATCATGCCCCTCCCATTAATTGATGTTTTCCGATTTGCTCCGAATTTTGGATATAGACTTTTTATATGATAATGCATATATCTGATTAATTTAAGGTATTCAATGATTAAGTGTAAAACGGGGAAATGAAGGGAGCTGCCCCTCCCCTCCCTCAATTTGTTTTTCGAACGGAATTAATTCTTGAAATATAAGTCTGTAATGTACAATTAGTATGCGTAGACTGTGAGCACAATGCCATCAGTTTAACAGCACTCTCAAAAAAACTTCCGTCTTTTCACAGAAAATGCACTGGCAGCACTGCTGCCAGAAATTGTCTGTATATTGACGATTTTCTGTTTATTTTTTTCTCTGTCAAAAGAGGAAAAATATCCGTCACTTGAAAAAAGTTTGGAAAAAATCAATGCGGAAGAGGCGGGGATCGAACCAAGGACCCCAGGATTACCAGACCAACGCTAATCCACGGCGCTACGGCTGCTCATGATGATTGTGCGTTAAAATAGAACTCTTCATTTCATATGGTGTGGGTTGGTGTATTTCGTTAAAAAGCTTTTAATTATGCAGTTAATCTCGGAAAGATTTCATCTTTAATGAAACTGTGGCTGGGTTTTTTTTACGTTTAGTATTAATATAGTATAAAAATGTGAATTTTAAATATATTACGTAGAATGTTAGAGAAAAAACATGGATGTTCTATTTGTGAGAATTTTTGAACGAATAAAGAAAGTAATTGTTATTTATTTTTAAATTCGAAAACATTTTTGTCTTTTAAAACTAAATTAGACATTTTAATCAATAGAATATTTTTGTTTTTCATTTTAAAAATAAATTCGAACTTATTACTAACAGACCCAATGCGCATGCGTGCTGGATAGAAACGGAAACTTTTCCTCATTTTTCGACGCTCGGAATGAACTCACAGAACAAATACGTTTTCTGGGAGAACAGAAATTATTTGTGAAAAAATAACGATAACTTAGTGTATATTGACGAATTTTTCTGACAGTGAGGGCAATATTCTTATTTAAATTATGTTTTATAAATTAATTTTATATACATTTTGTAGAATGGGAGGAAGAGATTTTATAAAGCACCGGCTCTAGAAAACTTATAATTTTAGAGTGATGCGTTCAGAAAAGACTTTTGAAACTAAAATGAAACGAATAATTTAGAACATTCGAAAAACTTGAAAACCATTCAAATCTAACCCACTGTGTTGGATTCGATGAAATATCGCTGTATTCGGTGGTTCTTCTGCACATTTGTGCATGCTCCACAATTTTCAGCAAATCTGCTAACAATACAGCTGAGTGAGTCCATAAAATTAACAGATTACTAAAATATAAAGAGATGTAAGTGATAATGTTCAAAACTCTAAAACGTGTGTATTTCGGTTCTAAATTTTTAAAAAGTAAATTAAAACCGCTTTCATAAATATTATACTAAATAATCCTGAAAACCTTAAAATTATTTTTTATTATTTACTTTAAAAATTTGACAATTTTTCTTATTGAATAGCGAAGCAGAAGTTTCAATTATAACTTTGGAGAAAATAAAAAATCAACATGCTTATTTTCACCGAATTCTTACGAAAGTATATACAGTCGGTTCTCGTTAATTCGAACTCGCCGGGACCACAAGAAATGTTCGAATTATCCGAAGTTCGAATTATGGAAAATATGAAATGAAAACATGCTCAATATGGTACTATTACAAAGGAATTAATGTTATAGAGTTTTTTTTAATTTTTTTCGTCTGTTATCATTAGAACATGGCTTAATATTAAATAGGAATTTATAAATATATAAATTAATTAAAAGATTAGAAACAACCACAATGAAAGAAAAATTTGAAGTGTCACTGATGGGCTTACGGAGCACTAAGAGAGTGGATATGAAATTCATGGGATTACATGGAATGTATGAAATTACATGTATGCTCTTTCGGAACAATTTTCACAAAAATCAAAGAAAGAAAGGTATTCAAATATCTGAAATCCGCGAGAAAGAAAAGAAAAATGAAAAATCGGAATTCTCATTGGTTCGAATTAAACGAAGTTAAGAGAAAATGAGTTCGAATTAATGAAATTTTTAATGTTATTCTGCTATTGAAAATGTTTAGTTCGAATTAAGCGAAAATTCGAATTATCCGATTTCGGATTAACGAGAGTCGACAGTATTTGAATTTATCAGGAATTTGCCCTTGTAGTTTTTTTAATTATGCCTTAGAAGTTACTTTTAAATAAATTTTGCAGAACAAAAGGAAGAGTTTTCAAAAACATCGACTTTACAAAATTTATTACTATCGGAGGGAAGTGTTCAGGAAAACAATTAGATCGAAAATGACCCGAATTACTTCATAGATTTAAAAACTTGAAAACCCTTCACATCCATCCGATTGCGCTGGATTCGATAGAATACTGCTGGATTCAGTGGTTCACCTACACATTCGGTGAGTGCTCCATAATTTGTAGCAAGCCCGCTAAAAACAGAGCTGAGTGAACCCATAAAATTACACAAAAACAAAAATATATCAATAATAATGTTTAAAAAATGTAAAACGTGTATATTTCGGTTCTAAATTGTGTAACCCTTTAAGCAGCCTAACCGGGGTTTTTTGTCAGGTAATTTTTGGTATTCAAAGGCTAATTCAACTCAAAATTAATGTTAATGTAAATTTTTTGAATTGCAGATGAAAAATAAATATCTAAGATTGTAAAATACAAATCTATATATCAATTCTTTTAGTAGCTATTATTTTATGAATCATTATATTTGCATGTAAATTTTTTTTAGGACGCTTAAAGGGTTAAACTAGATTTAAACAGATGATAGAACTGTTATGCTAGAAAACTTCGAAAACCTTAAACTTTTTTTTCCTTTTTTACTTTGTGAATGAGACAATTTTTCTTCATTAGTAACAAAGCTCAAATTTCGATTACTATAACTTTTTGAAAAAATTAAAAATCAACCATGCTTACCCTAACCGAAATCACGTAAGTATAATCTTTGAATGTATCATAAATATACCCTTGAAGTTTTTTGAAATCATGCATTAGAAGTTATTTTTATATAAATTTTGCAGAATGGCAAGAAGAGATTTTTGTAAAGCATCGGCCCTTTTTGGTCATATTACTATTCAAAGAATTTGTCTATGAAGACACTTGCATTGAAAATGTCCAAATTACCTCAAATCTTGGAAAAATTTAAAGCCATTCATATCCATCCCACTGTGCTGTATTCGATGGATTCAGTGTCTGTCCTGCATATTCAGAGCATGCTTCATAATTTGTCGCAAGTCTGCTAACAACAGAGCTGTTTGAACCAATTAAATTACGCAAAAATAAAAAGATGTAAGTAATGGTTTTCTAAATAGTTAATAAATATTATTCAAAATAATAATGTTCAAAAAATTAATGGTCAAAAAATGTAAAACGTGCATATTTCGATTCTTAATTTTTAAAAGTAAATTGAAATAGCTTATAGAATTATTATACTACAATACATCGAAAACTTTAAACTTAGTTCTCCTTATTTACTTTAAAAATTTGACATTTTTTCTTTATGAGTAACGCAGCAAAAGTTTCAATTGTAACATTTTGAGAAAATTAAAAATCACCATGCTTATCCTAACCGAAATTAAGTATGTATATTCTTTAACCCGCGAGTAGTCGCGACTTTTTTCACAACGTCATTAGTCGCGCTCGGTCTTTTCGCCGCTGGCTTCCCGTATACCAAATATGTAAAATAAGAAATATTTTTCACCTAATATACGAAAATAACATTACAACGAAGATATAAATTTGCAGTTTTCTTAAATTATGCATTTTATTCATGAGATTTGGAATAACTGGAAAAAGTAAAAATGAACTCACATTAGTGACATTTACGTAGACTTTTTTGCCAATTTCAACTTTGTTTCTAAAAATCTACTTGAAAGAAAAACAGAGGTGTCCTGTTACTTCACTAAGGTGGTCGAAAAAGCTTTAAAGTCAGCTACACGGTAGATCTCCGCTGTATTTCTAATGTGATATAAGTTAGGAGAAGATAAGTTATACGGGCGGCGGAAAGACCGACACGCGAATACTGACGGGTTAAATCTCTCATAAATTTGTCTTTGCAGTTTTTTAAATTATACATTCGAAGTTATTTTTTTTCTTAAATTTTCCAGGAATGGAGCATGAGATTCTGTAAAGCATCGGCAATTTACATCTTGAAGTTTTGAATTGTTTTCAATGGATACCTCCAATATATCAGATGATAAAAATATGATATTTTGTGATATCTACACTATTAAAATCCGACTGTACATACATACATGCACATACATACATCACATACATACAACATACATGTTGTATGTATGTGACGCTATCCTCTCCAATCCCGGAAAAAACGTCCCGTTTGTTTTTTATTGAAGGGAGAGAATCCCGGGATCCCGAGTTTCCCATTCGTGTATCAGTCTGTCCGTCCGTCCGTCCTTAACTCCACATATAACAACTCAAAAACTACATAACCTAACCTTTTGAAACTCAAAATATATTATTATTATATAATTTTGTCGAGTCATTTCAAATTTTATGAAAATCGGATGCATAGTTCAATTACAGGGACAATCAAAAGGATTCCGATACATAACGGTCAACGGGAAAAAAAGTATCAAGTGCATTTTAATGGTCTTACACTTTTTCGAACATAATAAAGTTGATATGCATCTATGAAGTATATACTATAATATACATTCTGTACAATCTGTGGTGCAAATAATATTTCTTATTGATTTACAGGTCCACACAAAAATATTCCATGGCATACTAATATATTGAGACATTGTTTGACATGCATTTTAATAGTATTAAACTATTTGATACCAATAATTATACTATTTAATGCCCGTAATTAATAAATTTTTAAACTATTTCATGCCCGTAGGTCTGTCTAAACGGACCAGCATAGCGGGCGAAGGCCGCTAGTTCATACCTAAAAATCAAAGAAAACATTTATATTATCATTTTCTTTTCAAATATTTGGAAACAGGCATAGCGAAATATGGCATTCTGATACGATGAAATGTATAGAGATTGCATAAAAATAAATTGTACAGGATTTTTCATTTAGGAGAAATGGAAACAAAAATCTTTGGAATTTCATGAAGAATGTCGGTAAGTGTGATCACAGATTGCACAGAGGGTTTCGTTTAACATTTCTTTCAAAACAATTTATCTTTTAATTAATAAATCTAAATTGTTAATTTCTGATTATAAAATCCTTGAACAGATGGCAGCACTAATAAATTTGATTTTTAAATAATTCTAAAAGGAAACAATTTATTTTAATCAAATTAAATATGATGAAACAAAATTATTTAAATAAAATCCAAAATTCAATTTTTTTATGAAATCCGAATTATTAAGATTTAGCGAACATATAAAAAAAAATTTAAATTTCTAAAAACGAACGAAATTTAAAATGCTGAAATTAATGAATCGCATTTATAATTTTTTTAATAGAAAAAAAAATGAATTACAAAAAAATATTATGAATGTTCGATGAACGAAATCCTAATAATATGAACTCTTAAATTAGCAAAAAATACGAAATTTCTTCTAATCAAATCCATATTACTATGACAATTTCTACTTCCAGCACCGTGGCTCGAACTAAGAACTTTCTGTTTACTAGCGAGACACTTTACCTCCAATCTATTATGTGTTCACACAAAACGTTAAAACTGAGGTTCCCTTTTAACACGTTCGTTGCCACTTACGCGCCAGCGCGTGATGTGGGGTGTTCTTCAATAGCCAGTCACGCGCTGGCGCGGGAAAATCTTTCATTGATTCTTTATTGTAAAAAGTAAATCGGCTTCTGCGAAAAACCCACTTCTACAGGACGGCATTAACTATCATCACATCTTCATGTAAGCGGCAGCGAACGTGTTAAAATTTAAATCTCGAAAACGACCAGTTGACATTGAAAAAAATAATTTAATTAAAACAGTAGACTTTTACAAAATTTTATGATTTGTCGCGTGACATGAGACAATACGACAGCAGCTGTAAGTACACAAAATTTAAAGTTTCTGACTTATGCAAATGTTGTGTACGGATTGTGTGACGGACACACAAATAGAGAAATAGGATTTCGTCAGATAAACGAAACAAACAAAAGGAAAGATTCTTTAACATGAGAGGGAGGGAGTGCTTATATTCTGAGGGCAACTTACTTTCGGTACTTTACGATAAATAACGATATTTGTATTATATAAACACACGATTTCTATTGCATAAGCCAAATATATGCTATTTAATATTAGCGGTAAAAACAACTATGAAAAAATCCCCCTCCCCCAGGAAGAGGCCCTCAAAGACAGAACTTTAAAACAATGTGCTTAGATTTCAACAACTTCACAAAAAGTTAACTTGTAATTTTAATGTGAGATGACAGCAGCAGATTTGGATATGATATACAATACTTCATAACGAACCGCATTAACCTCCTTTGCCTAAAACAAACCTCCTTTGCCATTAAAAAATAACAAATAATCTCAATTTCTGTATATATATATATATATATATACCGGGTGTCGCAGAAATGAATGATGGATTTTAAAATTCAATAACTTGCAAACGGTGACAGCTATTTAAAAAATGTTTGCAGGAGGATTATGTATAATGTCAGGAGTTTTATTACCGCAACTTTTGATTTTAGTTTGAATTTCAAACAATAGATGGCGCTGACGGCAATTGAAGCCCAGGTCGACGCTGAAACTGACCTCACTCAGCACTAATCACCTGGCCTTCAATCACCGTCAGCGCCATCTATTGTTTGAAATTCGAACTAAAGTAAAAAATTACGGTAAAAAAAAAAAACTCCTGACATTATATATAACCCTCTTGCAAAAATTTTTTAAATAGCTGTCACCGTTTGCAAGTTATTGAATTTTAAAATCCAACAGTCATTTTTGGGACACCCGGTATATGTCAATATAATCCTTACAAAACCGGATATTTTATTAAGAGTGATTAATTATTAGACTGTTAAAAACTGTCAAACGGTTGAAAGATTTCAATGGCGTTTATTCTGCTACAAATGTTTGAAATATGTCTTCATTCCAAACTCCCGTCAAAATTAACGACGTGTAAAACACAAATGCTAACCAAAACCTCATTTCAAGTCGGAAGGAAACTCCGAACAACATTTAGATTTTATTAATAGCTGTTGTTTTCATAACCTTTGGGGATTTGCCTTTTATGCTTAGACAGTCTCAAGAGGCATGTTTAAAACATGCAAGAAAATAAAGTACTCAGAGGCTTAAAAACAGCGCATATAAACCGAGAATATTTTGCGTATCGCAAAGGTATATCTATTTAGAATAAAATGTTTATGTATGTTGTTTTTTTTACATATTTCAAATTTCTAATTTTTTTAGTGAACGTAAAATTTACGCTATTTTTGTTTTTAAATATTAAATGAAAGTCTGATTAATTGTGAATATTTTGACATCTCGTTTTTATGCATTGGCAATTATATTATATATTTTGTTAATGCACCCATAACAGTTACTCACAGAAATGAAATTTTTAATTCGCTTTTTATTTGTGTTCATATTTTCTTTGCTTTTATATTTTAAAAAAGCTGATTTTTTTCCTTTTGTATTTGCGAAAGAGATTTTTGTACAGGTTCATTTATATATATATGATAAATCTGATTATAGAGTTAGCCTTTAGGGTTTTTTTCTTAAAAATAAATAAATAAATAAATGTACATGAAGATGTGTTGCATTCCATTTTTCTGCACTTTATAAATATAAGTAAAAAAAATATATATATATATTGAATGTAATAATATATTTATCTGTAACTCCATAAACAGCTGTGTGCAGTACTAATTTGAAAATCTAAAAAGATATATCTGGGCGAACATATTAATATTTTAAAAAATAGTAAGTATTTTTAAAAATTTCAAATGTTTTAACGTTTAAAATTTTAATAAAATATGCATTTTTTAAAAACTTTTTTTATCGTTACCAGAAGAAAGTATTGAATTCGTGAAATTTTCGGTTTCGAACTCCGGTTTTCGACGAATTTACACATTTTAGGGATCACCCCTCCCCCCCCCCCAAAAAAAAATACAAAGTATCTGTTTGTGAATTTGTCTGTCACTCTGTATGAACATAAATTTTGTGGGTGCTCTATCTTAACAACCAATAAGAAGAATTTTACAAAACTTTACATTCAGTTAGACATTGATTTAAACTAGAGCTGACTAGTTTTTGGTGTTTATCACTCAGCAGATGTCACTATTATGCTGCCTTTGTCAAGATTCCTGCAATAGCTTTATCTCAAGAACTAATGGGTTTATGTTATGTATTAAAACATCAGATTCAATTAGTCCATGATATAATATGCTGCTGATTACCTTTTGTGTAAATAGACCACCAAGCAGCATCATTCTCGTCTATTACAAAAGCTCTATATCAGGAACTAATACACTAATTTTCATCAAATTTCGGATTCTGTTAGTCTCCGATATAAATTAGTATTTTTTAATATTTGGAGTAAATCGCTCAACAGGTGGCGCTTCTATTAAAATTGTTTTACTATTTCTGCAATGGTTCTTTGCATTTAACAATTGTTTCTTTAAATATGACACACTGAGAAACATTTGTGGAAACGTTACTCCGTAAAATTGGTGGCAGCATTGCTGCCTCGAGTTTTATGGAGTATTTTAACCTTTAAAACCGGTGTAACATTGTCATGTTACACCAGTAATATATGTTTAAATTACACCGTTGCACATGTGAAAACAATTACTCCATGAAATTGGGGGCATCATTTGCCACCATTTTTACACCAATTGTATGGAATAACGTTTCCACAAATGCGATACCATTTACAGTGCAATTGGTCCATCCAAAGGAAATCTAAACTCCATATAAAGAAAACTGCAGTGATTCCCAGACTTATCGAACGTTTAAAGGATCTTACAGATAACTACCCCTTAGACCTATTGTTCCTAAATGTTTTGTCCCAATCTATACAATAGAAAAAGTTTTTGTACCATTACTTCAAATCTTGCAGAGAATTCATTGAAAAAATAAAGGAAGAAAATATATATGAAAATAATATACTTGCTAGCATGGACATCAAGTCCCTGTCCCTTCAATCAATGTAAAATAAGTATAAATCCCCATAATGCAATTCATAGATAATAACCCAGCTTACAGCGATGAAATATTAACAACTCTAAAATGAGGTATCATTTTAATTACAAATAATAACGTCTTTCAATTTAATGGAATTTTTTATAACCCTTTAAGACCCGAAACATTTTCATCATTAAATATTATATTCAACTGGTTATTAACTCTATACTAACCCTAATGACACCTAAAAAAAATAATTTAAAAAATTTTCTCGCCCCCCTAGTGCGTGAAGAGTACCCGCACGAACGTGCGGGTTGGGCTCTTTCTGTGAAAGCCGCACCAGCACGATTGTGCGGGTTGAGCTTTTCCTCTGAAATCATGACTTATTGCATGTTAAGATTTTATACATTATCTGGCTCTAAATGGATAGAAGAGATAAACTGAACCAAAACAAATTTTACAAATATGGTAATTATTAATGTATTATTTTTTATTTTATGGATTCGTTACTTTTTTACAGTAAAAATCTTTAAAACTTTTTTTTTTTTTTTTTTTTTTTTGACATACACAAATAAACGTTGCATTTTTCACAACGTGTTTTTGAACTTTTTTCGCAGTTTTCAAACCTGCACTTGCGCAGACTTGAAATGTCATCAACACATGGGATATGGTTCGCTCTAAAGCCTAAAAAAGAAGGAACAAAATAATATTGGAGAAGTACTTATCGACTTAAAAAAATATTTTAATTGATTTAAAAATGTTTGTTATATTTTTAAAGTTTTTATTTATTATATCGTTTTAATTTCTTCTATAAGTCTATAACTTTTTTTGTTACAATTTAAGAAATGAAAAACATAATTGCAGTTGCGTGAAATCTAATGTTCCAGGATAAGGTACAGAAATGAACTTTTTAACAGTCCACTTGTATTCCTTTTTTTTCTTTTTTCATTCTTTTAGTATTTTCCGAAAACGCCTTGGAGGTAAAACTTTGAAAGATGAATTCAGGAGACTTTGAAGAGGAAGAATGATCTAAAATTGTCATTTTTTCTTCATCGAGCTCATCTGAACTTGACTGTCCTTCTAATAAATCTGCTTCAAATGTTTTGTCCGTAACATCGTCATCATCCAAGAGATCACTAAACTCAGAATCTGATTTATTCATCAGTTAAAATATTTCTTCTTGAGTGAGAATTCTTTTCCGCTTAGACATCTGAAAAAATATTTTATTTTGCTTTATTAAAAGTTAATAAAGTACTGCATAAAAAAATTAGAAAAAGTATTTGAAAAATTTATTAATTAAAAAGAAAAAAAGTAAAAATTATTTTAAAAAAGGGGGGGTTATCTATGACAACACCCAAGAAAATAATATAGTATTAATTATGAAACAGCATACTTCGTTTTATTTTGGCTGTCATCAAAATTGTTGAAACAGAAATCAAAATGAACATTGAAAAACACTTACCTTTACTGTAGCACTGACTAACGTAACGCCCAAGTTGCACGATCGTGCGAGTGACGAAATCTTGAGTCCTAAGAGCAAAATAAATAGTCTATAATTAATGTTTTTTATTATATTATACTTATTTAGACATTAAAGCAAAAATATTTATCTAAGCAATTAAAAATATATTGATAATTACCTTTTTACGACAGATAAAATGATGAGCTATATTCGTTGTATTTGTAAACAAAGCTAGACATGCCACCTAAAAGTAAAACATGGACTACTACCGCAATCTGTTGATAAAAAAAGATACTTTACTCTTTCTGCTAACCGGAACAATCGTTCAATTTGGGTTTATATTACATACAACTGTTTCAGAAGCAAAAATTTAAATGTATGTCTAACCCGCACGATCGTGCGAGCTGGGTCTTAAAGGGATAAACAAATTGAGGGTGCACCAATGGTCTAGCCGAGTTCAGGGCTATTAGCAGATTTTAGTACCTTTTTAAGTAAATTAAATATTAGAATTTTATCATCTCGTATTTGTATTTAATATATATGATGCAAACATTAATTATCTTAAAGAAAGGATCCTTTATAATAGAATTTCACTTCCAAACAGGCTAGCAACAAAAAATCTTCAAAAAAGACTCTAAGGAAACCTTCAAAGAACACCATGGTGCACGCGGATGCCTAATTGGGCAACGCTGAATTAAAGTATTTATAAATCATCCTAAATTGCACCATTAAGCAGAATTAGTTTTTATGATACTTTAAAGTACTGCCTGAATATAAATAGTTAAAATAAGTTTTGACATAAAGCAATTTAAAAAGAACTACCCTAATTTCTACTAGAATTACTAGAACTAGTTCCTACCCTAAATGGACTAATCGACCCATTTCTATAATTTATTTCGTTCGATTCGAACCCGAAAATTCTTCTTAGCAAGTTAAATTAAAGATTTTAATTTTTCAGTGTCTCTTTTGTATTTAGAAATATAGAACACATATAGAATTTAAATAAGATATATAAAAAAAAAAGAAACTTTAAGAGTCTCACAAATAATTCACACCTTTCCATTTTCTGGGAAAGTGCAAAATTAAGTATCGTTCAACTAAATTTACATCTCTAGATATTAATAATCCGGAAAACAAGGATTTCATGTTTTATGAAAAATTTTAAGCAACATTAACACTCCATGTCATTAACAAATGGTTATTTTGCTTTCATAATGAAAGTTTCATTTTCAAAATGTTCATTTCTAAATTAACATAAGTATATTCAAGTGTATTACTGCTTTTAAACTTGGAATAGCTTTAATATATATTTACATATCCAGCGATGAAAAAGAATTTATTAGTTTTTGATGTGTAGAGATATGCTTGAAACAAAGTAATTCTAAGTATGAGAACAAGGAATATTACTCTAAGAAAGCAATTTCACTAAAAGCTTCCGCCAAAAGAATCGTAAATCATCATTTGCATAAGCATCAAATACTTTCTCACTATTTAGTAGGACTTCTTTGACTTCAAGGTTGAAAGATCGATTTTTGACAAATGAGTTCTTGTCAGTCGATTATATGTTTAAAATTTATCATTTTGATTATAGGCTGTATTTTCACTGAAAGTTTTTTTTTTTTTTATAATCGTTGAGGGTTAAAATTTTAATTAAAAATATCAAACAATTGATAATCCAGTAATACGAGATAAGGCGAATAAAAACATTCCGTTAGATATTATGTACAGAGTTTTCATTGAAGACGGTTAATATAATTTTTTTCTGCATAATCACCAAAGATATTCGAGATTTTTTTTAAATGTTTACTAAAGCTAAAATCCATTTTGCAAAATACTTATTCATCGCACAAGAAAAAAATCACTTTTGTATAAGATACTTGAAGTCGACGTTTGTATGTTTTCGAATTTAATTAAAGTTTTAATTTTAATTTTAATTTAATTTAAATTTAATTTATTTTTGTATAAAGACAATTTTAATTTCATAGCCGGATACAAAAAAACAAGTGTACGTATATAAAAATATATGGTTAAATGCGAGTACTACTCACACTAAGGGCGTTTGGTATAATAAATATAGGAAATATTGATAGTATTATTGAAAAAAAATTCTAGTTAAATTAATTGCTATACAACATAGGGTTGGGAGTAGTTATATGTACTAGAAAGTATGATTGGGTGTACCAAAAAAGTTCAATAATTTATTAAGCCTAAATAATACCAAATAATGATATTATTTACAATGCTTTCTTTTAATCTTATCCTAAACTGTTTCAGATAAAACTAATTCAGTGTGCTTACTATAAAAGAAGTGCATATTTAAAAAAAAAAATTCTGGCATTTCATAAAACTAAATTCAGCGTACTTGTAATATTTTCTTTTTGCAGCATAGGTAAAACAAAACCCTTGTTCAAAATTTAAACTTCGCGTTGTGCTAAATGAGATTCAAAAGGAGATCGCAAAGTTTAAACGCCGCCTTGGACAGTGCGCATTCTTCCATACAAATTTTTATTGAGCTTTTAAAGACACGGGATACAGATTGAGAGATCCAGTCAGTGTAAACTAATCACAAATCCTAAATACTTATGCGATTACTTCCAATTAAATTAGGTTGTTTTAAGAATTTTATGTTTATTACTTTTATATTTCTGGCCATTGAATTACACAAGTATGTTATTAAAAGGTCTTATCTAGGCTTTAAAAACCTGTGGTACTTAGAGTAAACCGCAGATTCATTATGTATGTCGAAACCGACCGTATCTTTAAGGGTTAATATCTCGGCTACTTACCGACGACATTTTTCGGAAATCATTATCAACTCAACAAGCTTTTATACTTTTGCTATGATAGGTGTTTCCAGTGTTCCTCAATCATTTGGCTAAGTGCTTCCAAATCGAAAATTCCATGCAACGGGAAAATGCGCTTTTGTCAAAGTTTATGTGACCTATGGTAAAAGCTATAGTTTTAAGGTTTACCTGTAAGGTTTAAATTAATGTTTACCACTTCTAATTTACGTTTCAATATATATATATATATATATATATATATATATGAGGTATAGAATTATATACAACAGCAAAAACAAAAAATAAAAAGATCAATTTAAAAGAGCATTTCAAAATTGAAAATACACTTCCAGCAATTATTACTTAAAAACAGTATTATAACTAATTTCTTTTATTTGTCCCTGCATATGCACATCAAATGCCATGAATGTTCTATTCTATTGTAATTATCTTGAAATGAAATTCAGTGATTTGTATCATCTTCAGTACTTTTGAAATAGCGTAATCATTAAAATACTCTACAAACGAATTTTCCCCATGTAGCAACATAATTTTTTTGGGTGCCCCTGTAAATGAATTAGTAATCTCACATACTTCATATAGAATACCCAGAATGGCTAGGCGACTATAAAAAATGTTTATCAGTTAATTGAAAATACCATAATTTTTACGGAATATAGAACATGGACAGGAGGACAGACAAACCGAATGCAGAAAACTTTTCGACTTTGTTGGAAAGTCTTAAAATAATGATAAAAGACTCTTAGCTTTAAGAATCATTTCTCACATATGTCTAATTGATTTTTAAGAATTAGTGAGTGAACTTAATCTATTTAAAAAAAATTAGTTTTAAAAACTACTTATTTGTTTTAAAAATGGATAATTTGTACTTTCTTGAGACTAATTTAATTTTAGTAACATAAGCTAGTTATCACATTTACATTAGTAAAAGTTAAGAAAGTTTTAACATTCACTCAACTGCTGTTATAACCTCTTCAGATCCGATGTCATCTATAAAATATACATCATTAAAAAAAAATTTCACTTACCGTATTTACTCGTGTATAAGGCGCACTTTTTTTTCCAAAAAATTAGGGCAAAACTCCTAGGTGCGACTTATACACGGAATAATTTTTTACTGTTGGATGCAGTCAAACGATGTACACATGAAACAAGAAATTATTCAAAGAAGATATTAAAACTCGGAAAATGTTACTTAATTGAAGTATGACTGCACATTTATTTCATTACTTGCATTTTTGTATACAACAGAGCTGATGACATAATCTAAACTCTAATTAGCAATTCTCTTTACCGTCACTCATTCCTACTTCCCGCCATTCTCTTACAACCCGAAGTCTAAAAATGTATTTTCGTCTTGTTTTCTGGTCTGGTGTAATGTTAAATTTCGACCTTTTTTTTTTTTTTTTTTTTTTTTTTTTTTTTTAACTGAAATTTATTTAGTCGTTCTTCATTAGCATATCAAATTTATGGTGCGCGTTATATATGAGATTTTAAGAAATCGCCATTTTTGCTTGTAAAGTAGGGGTGCGCCATATACACGCGTGAGCCCTATTCACGAGTAAATACGGTATGTAAAAAAATATTTAAAAAAATGGATATGAAAAGAATTTAATAAATAGCAGAACTAAACAAAATAGCAATTTGTTTCTTAAAAAGCTGTTTTGGCGTGCTACATGTTATACAAATGGTTAAATGATAAATGCTTTGCAGAAGAAATGTGCGAAATGTGCAGGAATTGAAAATGTAAATAATTTTGCTGTGCATTAAGATACCATTTGTACTGTCCATCATTAATAAAAATTATTAAATATACATTTATTTTATGTTTTTCAATGTTCCAAAAAAAGGTACTACTCTGTTATCCCGTCGACCAATTTCGCCAAATTATACAAATCGCCAAACTAATAGCCAAATTATACATATTGACATAATTTTTATTTTAAATAACGACAAAACAAATAATTAATAGAATATTAATAAAAGTTCAAATAAAAAATCGATATAAAAATCACTTAATGACATATAAAACACGTGAATCGTATTTAATGTCATTGAATGTGACTTTCACGATCGTCCATTATTGGCATTTAATCTTATAGTTTGGCTATAATTTTTTGGTCGACGGGATAACCTAGTAGTACCCAAAAAGTGTATTTATTAAGTCCCCATGTACCTTCAAATATTACGTACAAAAAAAAAAGCATTTTAATTTTTTTGCTTCCCAATCTTTCTAAGTAATCAGTTTGTTGCTATGTTTAACACGTTCGCTGCCGCTTACGTGAAGATGTGACGATAGTTAATGCCGCACCGTAGAAGTGGGGTTTTCCCAGAAGCCGATTTACTTTTTATAACAAAGAATCAGTGAAAGGTTTTCCCGCGCCAGCGCGTGAATGGCTATTGAGACATCACGCGCTGTCGCGTGAGTGGCCCCTAAACGTTGGCGCCACATCACGCGCTTACGCGTGAGCGGCAGCGAATGCGTTAAGGACCAATTTCCGACTTGTCAATGAAGCTTAATTAATAATATACGGCTGCATATATGTATATTATTATGCCAGTAGCAATTTGGCTGAAATTTAGGTGTTCGTGTGTAAAGATCTTCCATAAGATGCAAGCATTTTTTTTTTTTTTTAATTTTCCTTTTTCGAAAGTGCAGTTAGACGACAAGAGTTACATAAAATACATGGATTGTGCGGTATAAGATAGTTTATATTAATTATTTTAATTTAAGGATTTCTGTTATATTTTTCTGATTTTTATGTATGAATTTTTAGAATATTTTTCAGATATAAATATTATGATCTGATGTATATATTTTATAAAAGACTTTTTCTTTGAAGTTTAAAGAAATGGGTGTAGTTACTTACAGAATTTTGTATAACTCTCTTTAGAATTAATTTTAAACATGGTTATTCACAAAAGCAAAATTAAGGAAAAAAGGCAGACTTAACATGTTCGCTGCCGCTTACGTGAAGATGTGATGATAGTTAGTGCCGCACTGTAGAAGTGTTTTTTTTTCCCAGAAACCGATAACCTTTTTATAACAAAGA
The DNA here is from genome assembly GCA_964019185.1 of Maratus speculifer. Classification (NCBI taxonomy): domain Eukaryota; kingdom Metazoa; phylum Arthropoda; class Arachnida; order Araneae; family Salticidae; genus Maratus; species Maratus speculifer. Next base: position 392,991,689 of record OZ025294.1, on the reverse strand, counting down.
GTCAGTGAAAGATTTTCTGGCACCAGTGCGTGACTGGCTATTGAGACATCACCCCACATCACGCGCTGGCGCGTGAGTGGCCCATTAACGTTGGCGCCATATCACTCGCTGGCGCGTAATCGGCAGGGAATGTATTAAAAGATGACTAAAAAAAGACAGTATTAATCTATATAGCTAGTAAAAATGTTTTCTGTCTGTGTGTGTTCCTGTTTCATTGTAAGCGATAACTAGGAAAATTTATTGCATGTTGCTGTCTATGAAATTAGTTCCTGATAGATGAAGGCATGTTCCAGAGAATCTAAAACTCAGATTTTGGATTAGATATTTTTAATAAAAAATTAAAATTCAATGCAAAATTTATCATGATTAATACTTAAAGTCGCAAAAATACAGTTAAATGCACATCCATTCTTTAGAGCGTGTGTAAAATGTAATATAAAATCATTTATTTAAAAATACATTAAAGTGTCTCTAAAATCAAAATGTTTTTAATCGAAACTTACTCGGTCTTCATCACTGAAAAACTAATATTTGTTGTCCTTTCTCTTATTTATAATAACTTTTTTCTTTACCACCTTATACTCCATAACACACTCGAGATAAAGTGGGTTGTTCCGGGTGGAGGTATTCTAGCTCCCAAAGGGTCAACAACTATTAGTTTTTTTATGGATGAAAACGGAGTAAGTTCCGGTTGAAAATATTTTAATTTTAAAAGGTCTTTGATGTATTTGTAAATGCACTGTAAAAATCGTTAAATTTACGGCAAAAACTACTGGCAGCAATGTTGCCAGCAGTTTTTGCCGTAAAATTGCGTTAAAATTAGATGTAAATTTATTTATTTCATCTAATTTTATTGCAATTTTTACGACGAAAACTGCTGGCAACATTGCTGCGAGCAGTTTTGCCGTAAATGGAACGTTTTTTTTAAGTGTAATTTTATATTATGTTTTACGCACCTATAAAAGCACATTTGTTAGCATTTGGTAAATTTTAATTAAATGTATTTTTTATTTAGAATTAAAGGTTAAATTTCGAGTATTTTCCTATTAAAGTTCGCTTATGATTCTGAAGTAGGCGTAAAAGCAACCCATATGCAATCTTATAGTCGAATTTAATAGGTTTTTTCCTCTTTCAATAAATAATTTTAGGAATTTATACAGCAATTTATTTTTTGTTATTTTTTTTGAGATATTCTTTTCACGGAAAATGTGTACTTTGTCATTACTGACTGATTTCTAATTGATAATTTAACCATGAAATCTTATATTTTCTATAAAATTAAAAATCACGTTTTTATGAAAACACACTAAAAATTTTTATTTTTGAAAATCTATTAAACAAATTTTAATACAAGTTTTTGAAACGGCCCACATTTATTTCTTACGATTTCCTAATTCCGAAGTTTTATTTCAGGAAGGTCTGTTTATTTAAATATACAAACACAATTTGAGTATTAAATTCTATCAGCTAAAACTAACTTCTACTGTAGAAGCATAAAAAATGAAAAAGAAATAACTATTTCTTGTATCTATTATTTAAAAAAATCTCTTTAAAAAAGTAAATAAACAAATAAATAAAATAAAAAAATCTACATTTTCTAAATTTGGTTTTTTAAACGTAGTAAAATACACTTAATTATAATTTAATAAATACTTTTAAATGTAATTCATTGTAATTGCTGTGTCTACAAAACAGAGTTTGAATTTTATATTTATATAGAGAATTTAGTTGTAAATTAACACATTAATCATGTTTTGTATTGTACTTTTTCTGTTTTGTATTGTACTTCTTTAACGTGCAGTATACAGTGAATCACATAAAACCCTACTAAAATGCACTTTGGACCCTATTTGATTGTACTGATATAGGAATTAGATATGTTTTTATACAAAATGTTAAAATGTTTGATGTGAAACAAATGATAACTCATTTATGATACTTATAGTTTGTTTAAATTAAACGTGTTACACATTAAATAAACAATAATGTGTCCATTTAAACTGATAACATTGAGCTAGTAGGCTATTCACACTAACTGTATATTACACTTCTATTTTAAATAACAATTTGCCTCGAAATAGAAGTTGATTGGGCATTAGTCCTGAAACACCCCCCCCCCTTTTATATTTAACCAATGAATCTAATTAGGGACGCACCTTATCTAAATAAGCAAAAATACAAAATGAAACAAATCGAATAATTCTGCATGAATAAGCCTTTACTCTAAATTAAGGGGGTATTAGCGACCCGTCAGACATTTATACTTATGCAATGATTGAGCAAACTTAATCAGGGAAACTCCTTATCAAAATCATCCCACATAACAAAGTTGAAGCAAATCCAAAAATTCTGCATGAAAATCAGATTCTAAATTAACAGGAGGGATTACCCCTCCCCCCAATTTTTCTATTTTACTTAACCAATCAACCCACAATATTTAATTCAGGGAAGCGGATTTTTCGAATGAACTCATACACAAAATTTAAAGGAAATCCAACATTTCTATCCAATGTTATCTCATTTTACACATATATGAATGAATATACAGACCCTACGGCCCGATTGTTTTCAGATTTTGATAATTTGAGAGCTAAAAAATTAGAATCGATTCTCTTTTGCCGTAAATGTTAATTCCCGATATTACAACAACATCTTATTTGTTTTTAAAATGCGAATACTTATTCAATGTAATTCAAAAAAAAAATCTTTATTTTTTATTTCATTTTTTAAACTTTATTTAAAAGAATAAAATATTTTTTTTATTATACACAGGAAAAAATACATGTTTCATAGTCCAAACGAATGAATATTAAAAATATTTTTCCCTTTTTCTATTAATATCCAAAATCATTATGCAAATGTTATTCAATTCACCCGATTCTGTTCGTGAAATCTTATCCTGCTTGTGATTTTAAATTCAAATCTATTCAAAGACATTTTGAAAGACACAATTGTAAAGCAGGAAAGGCATTTATTATTGTCAAGTTAAGGTATTAAGTATTTTTCCTTTACTTTGTAAAGAGTTTTGAAAAAGGCAATTCTGATAGAATTTACTTACAATAAAAAAATCAAAATAAAAAATATTTTGAATTCTATCAAGACCACAGGCGCATACATGCACTTTCAAACAATAGTTATCCTCTGTATACCCCAGGATTTATTGATCTACTTCTTTTTAAATTACAGTTATGAATTTATATTAAAAAACTCACAACTGCTAAAAAAAATGGTGCCAACTGATTAAAATTGGTGCGAGTAACGATGTGCTTGAACGAGTTTAACTAACATTGTTCAGAGTGCTGTTTAGAAAAGTAATTATAGTAGTGAATAAGTACACATATTTTTAGCTCAGTTGTAATATGGAATAATAAAAAGTAATAAAAAAATGACATAAAATCCTATAAATATATTTGTATTCTTTGAAAAAAATTGGGCTCTATGCCATTTTATTTAGCAAATTTTCAAGCTTGCACTAGACATCGTACGCTTAACTAAATTGTCAACCTCAGAAGACAAGGGGTATAAGTGACAAAAATTCGGTTTGGAGTAAATTGTGTTAAAAAATTGACGTTAAACTTAAACATAAATAATAATTGACAGAATGGAAATAGGAAACTACCGCTTGTTTTATTGTAGTCTTTGAACTTTTATTTCAATAAATGTAAAAAATGTACAGTGAAATTTTCATTAAAATTATACTAGATTAATTTATGACACGATTTTTCAATCACAGTTTTTAAATTAATTATAAGAGAAGTAAATTTTGCATGTGGTTGAAAAAAGTCCGGGCCAGGATTCGAACCAGGGATGTATTAGCTGAAGCCGCCAATGTTCTTCCAACTGAACCATCCCGAACACGAACACTGGAGGACTGTTTCACCCAAATAACCTCAACGATCATATAATATGGTCTGATGCAATGAATCAACTCAACAGAATAAATCGAAGTTCAATATATGGAAACTGCAGGTAACGCTGCATACGAATTTATACTAGTTAAATTTATAATTAATCAGCATTGTTTAATTTTCGACAAAAGTGGTTTATCTTTAGAACGTAGCACATAACTAAAAAATCCTTTACATTATTTTATCTTACTTGTCACTTATATCCCTTCGCTTCTGGGGACCTCATTTAAATATAGGAGTATAGTAGACTATCTGAAATCCGCAACCTTAAAATCCACAACTCTCTAAAATCTGCACATATTTTCCGGATGTAAAAATGAAAAACTCGATTCAGATATAGAGATAAAATTCGACTGTTTTTTAGATTTATATCGATTTCCTATGTATTTAATTTTGTAATTGTTTCTAATATCACTGAAATCAGTTTTTGTTTGTTTGTTTGTTTTTTCGTGAAGGAAGAATAAATTTATTTTTGAAAAAACGCAAGATATTGCTGATATCATTGGTAATCACAATCTTCTTACCAAATATATTTATGTATTAATCAAGTTTGTTTAGTCATTAAGTCTAGCTAAACCAGAAATAAAACTTCCTTATTTCACGATTTTGATGTGAATTAGTTGTATCTTTACGAGGCAAGATCCATTGAATAATTTAGGAAAAAATGCATTGAACCTTTACAATGAATATTTAATCATACATTATTCAATATTAACTTCACCTTTGCTTTTTTTAAATCATTTTAAAAATTATCTAATTTTTTTTTATTATTTTAGTTTGTTTTTTTTTACTTATTTTAATATTTTATTACATTGTAAGCATTCATTATAGTTTCGATTGCATTATTAATTACATTCAAATTACTATTCAGGAAATGTAAAAAAAAGCAGTGACCAGAAATCTGCAAAATTTCTAAAATCCGCACAATCTCTGATTCCAAGCTGTGCGAAATTGAGGGTATTTAAATTTCCTTTATACTACGTGCTAGTATAACCATTTCCTGCGCACTGAACTTGTACTTTATAATACATTAAAAATGAATTTAAGGTGCACTGGGACTCATTATCAAATAAGTTTTATTTATTAAGTTAAAATATCGAAATTTTTTGTGATGATTAACCATATTATTCTTAAACAAAATCACATAATAAAACTTCTCATTAATTTACTATTTTTTTAATTTAAAATTTGTAAAGAAAGTGGGTTAATTTAAAATCGTTATAAGTGGAAATGTTATTTGTAGAATTTTAATTGTTTTTCATTTAAATAAATAAAAATATATAACATTTAAATAATATTCTTCCGGAATGATCCGATTCGATTACGACCTTGGGATAAAATTTTAGTACGAGAAAGAATTTTTTTCTTGATATAACTTAAAGTTCAACTTGGAAGATTTATGTTAAATAAATCAATTAAATAATTTTGAATAAAAAATCTTATGAGAAATATAGTTATAAAAATTAGGAAAATTTTCCGCGCGTTCTAGTGTGAAAATTTCTAAATAAATAAATAAATAAAAATAAAGGGAAGGATTAAGATTTTAACGAGCATAGCTGGCATTCTAGCTCTTGATCTACAAATAAAAGAGTTAAAACAAAACCTGTAGTACCTAACAGAAATAAGAATTTAAAATAAGTTGAGAAGAATATTTTCTTAGGTTTCAATCAATTAAATGGGAAAAAATGCATGTTCCATTGCTCAATAAAGTTACATGTCTCATTCTACGGTACACAATTTGTTTTCTCGATAAGTATACATATTATCCTTTGATATTTATATATCGTTTACATAAATTCTACCGTTATAAGTTCTAAAGAGGAGAATCAGGCAACATTAATTTTTAAAAAATTGATCAGAACGGAATGCAATGGGGTCGTCTGAAATTGGAATGCAATATTTTCAGAAAAATGTCACGATCAAAATCAATTCCTCGTTACTTATAATTCAGGTATATTTAAAACATTCTCTGATGGCATTTAGAAATTGACGCTTGGTTTTATTTTAAACATTATCGATCATTGTATGTTTGAAATAAAAAAAAATTGCAGAATGTAATGTGATTAAAAATATTATTTAAATTAACAAATTATATTACATCTTTTTCCAGTATTTCTACCGATGAAAAAGATAAAACTGAAATTCTATTATGTACAATATTATTAATAATAATTCAAAATAAATGGAAAAGAATTTTTCCATAGGATACAATAAATTAAATTAGAACAAAATGCATGAATCTAAAAAGTCCTTTCGGCAATGCCGGGAGGAAGAGGTAGCTTTCATATACTTATATATTTATTTATTTAATTTAAGGTAAATTACATTGTTCAAAAATACTAAGCTCAAATTAGTGGAAATAATCTTATAAAATTAGTGATTTTATAAGATTGAAACTAGTTTTTGTCAAGACTGAATATTAATAGGAATTTTTAGAAATTAGTCATCTTTTATTCAACCTGGTTTTATTTTAAGCAATTTAGAGAGTCACCAAATTCCACGATATCATAAAGTGTATGCCATTTTAAAGCAACATTGTGGATCGTTCAGATCAGACCGTTTCAAAATGTCAGCCATAAGCAAAATTCAAAGTGCTATAACTCAGTCATTTTTTAAGATATAGACAAAATAAAAAGTGTTCTGGAATCGTTGTTTTAAATTCTAACACGTAAAAGAAAAATATTTTTCAATTTTTAATTTTTTCGCATTTAATTTTAAATTTTAATTTTTTTTTAAAATTTAAAATGGCCACCATTTTGAAACAAAATGGTGGATGATTCTGGCCAACGAACTCGGTCGAGACATTTGTATGTACTATGTACATCCCAAGTTTCATTGAAATCGGTGCATAAATACGCGTGTTATAACGTGACAAAAACCAGATCGTTTCAAAATGTCAGACATAAGAAAAATTCAAAGTGCTATAACTCAATCATTTTGTAAGATATAGACAAAATAAAAATTGTTCTGGAATTGTTGTTTTAAGTTCTAACACGTAAAAGAAAAATGTTTTTCAAATTTTGATTTTTTTGCATTTAATTTTAAATTTTTAAATTTTTAGAAAATTTAAAATGGCCACCATTTTGAAACAACATGGCGGATGATGCTGGCTAACGAACTCGGTCGAGACATTTGTATGTACTATGTACATACCAAGTTTCGTTGAAATCGGTTCATAAATACGCGTGTTATCACGTGACAAAAATCAGATCGTTTCAAAATGTCAGCCATAAGAAAAATTCAAAGTGCTATAACTCAATCATTTTTTAAGATATAGACAAAATAAAAAGTGTTCTGGAATCTTTGTTTTAAGTTCTAACACGTAAAAGGAAAATATTTTTCAACTTTTAATTTTTTCGCATTTAATTTTAAATTTAAATTTCTTTTAAAAATTTAAAATGGCCGCCATTTCGAAACAAAATGGTTGATGATACTGACCAACGAACTCGGTCGAGACATTTGTATGTACTATGTACATACCAAGTTTCATTCAAATCGGTTCATAAATACGTTAGTTATCGCATGACAAAAATCATATATATATATATATATATATATATATATATATATGTCAACATTTGAACGGAGGGTGGTTTTGGGGTCTGGGGGTCTTGATCAGTGAAAATATACCAAAATTTTCCGGAAGTACTTTCCTACGGACGGCTGCAATAGGTAGCTTTTTACTTTTTGTAATGAAAGCTACCTAAAATATATCAGCTTAAAAAAACCGGCATCAAAACCATCTTTACCCTTTTATTTACATTTCCAAGTTATAACAGAAGAAGAAAAGCAATTTTTTATGAATTGAAAACTTCAAAATCGAAAATAAAAAAATGTTACGGCAAAAATTGATTACTTGTTACTTATAATTCAGGCATACTTAAAACATTCTCTTATGACATCTGGAATCGGGGGCTTGGTTATATTGTAAATTTCACCGAACATTTTACGATTGAAATTTCAAAAAAAGAATATTGTAAAATATAGTGTCATTAAAAATATATTTTTTTAAAAATAAACAAATTGCATTTATATCCCTCTGCAATTTTTTTGCTGATGTTAAAACTGAAACTCTAGTATCTGAAAGAAATAATAATTAAAAATAAGTAGAAAAGAATTTTGCCTTAGGTTGCAATCAAATGTATTAGAATATTATTCATACTCCATTGCTCATTAAAAAGTTCACGTATATTTCTCTCTTAAACTGTCTATTTACTAGAAAAGTATATAAATTTCCTTGATATTTACTTGAAATTTCCTTGATATTTACTTGAAATTTACTTGATATTTAAATATTATTTGCATAAATTCGACCGTTACTTCTTTCAGAGCGGAGAATCAGCCAATATTAATTTTTCAAAATTGATCAGACTGGAATGCAATGAGCGTTGTCTGACATTGGAATGCAATATTTTCAGAAAAATGTCACGGCAAAAATCGATTCCTTTTTACTTAAAATTCAGGCATACTTAAAACAATCTCTTATGATATTTGGAATTGGGGGTTTGGTTATATTACAAATTTCACCGAACATTTTACGATTGAAATTTCCCTCTGCAATGTTTTTGCAGATGAAAAAGTTAAAACTGGAACTCTAGTATCTAAAAGAAATAATAATTAAAAATAAGGGGAAAAGAATTTTTCCATAGATTGCAATCAAATTAGGTAAAACCTCCATAACGGACACTCCCGAATAGCGGACACCTTTATTTAACGGACAGTTTTCCGATTCCCACTCCCAAAATCTAAATTTTTGTATATTTAACCTCTGATTAACGGACATTCCGAATAGTGGACACTAATTTTGGCGATAAAGTATGAGAAATTGTTTTTTTAAAGAAGAAAAATGTAAAAAGCCTCTAAATTTGTCAGTGCAATGAGTCAAAATTTTCTGATCACAGATAAATGTAGTGAGTGAGCCAGGGAAAATCTTCCCTCCCACATCAGTATTAAATTCAGGGAATGGTCCGGAGGGACATTACCTCCTGGAGCATCACAATGCCTCTCCACTCCTCTATGGGTGATTTGAGATTTTATGTTTTTAATAAGTGGCAAAATACAGCGAGGAATTAATTGTTTTTTCTTTAAGTTGATTCAAAAACATCAGAACTATTGACAGGGTTAAAACTTCACATTGAAAAAAAACTATATGTAATCTTTAAATGCAAATGGAAACTTTTTAAATATTTTTTCTTGTAAGAATGTAATAAACTGTGCATAAATGTATGTACCATTTTATTTCAATTTAATTGCTTAAAGAAATATTTTAATTTCTGATACATCATGTATTAGAATTTTAAGACATATAAAAGTCAATTAATGAAATTTTAAGCATTTCTTAGCAAGTTTTGAATTTCTGAGATTTTTTTCCAATAGCAGACAGTTTCTATGCTCTCAACGTGTCCGTTATTTGGAGGTTTTACTGTATATTAGAATATTATTCATACTCCATTGCTCACTAAAAATTCTACTTCTATTTCTCTGGTAGACTGTTTATTTACTAGACAAGTACATAAATTTTACTTGATATTTAAATATTATTTGCATAAATTCGACCGTTACTTCTTCCAGAGAAGAGAATCGGGCAATATTAATTTTTCAAAATTGATCAGACCGGAATGCAATGGGCGTTGTCTGACATTGGAATGCAATATTTTCAGAAAAATGTCATGATAAAAATTGATTCCTCGTTATTTATGATTTAGGCATATTTAAAACATTCTCTTGTGGCATTTGGAATAGGGGGCTTGGTTATATTATAAATTTCACCGAACATTTTACTATTGAAATTTCAAAAAAGAATATTGTAAAATATAATGTCATTAATGTATATATATATATATATTTAAATAAACAAATTACATTTATATCCCTCTGCAATGTTTTTGCAGATGAAAAAGTTAAAACTGAAACTCTACTATCTGAAAGAAATAATAATTAAAAATAAGTTGAAAAGAATTTTTCCATAGGTTGCAATCAAATATTATATATATAAAACGCCTCCGTGTACGACGATTCCGGGGTCAACCCATCCACGAGAAAAAGAAACTTATTGCAATTGCGTCCACGTTAGGCTTAACTATTCCGAGCCGTTCACAAATATTTTAATTGTTCAACTTATGAAAATATACATGCAAAAGATTTATTCATTACGCATTTTCTTTAAAACCTACAAAAACTATTTAATTATAATGTTTAAGTTCTAAATAAAACAACCAGCAATTACGAAAAAGAACAAACAATGTAAACAAGTTAATACTGTTGCCATTTAAGAATGACAAATTCCGTGAATGAATCTTTAGAATGACTCCATTGTAATATCACGACTCAGGAATGATTGGGTGCGTTCGGGAGCTATGCGCGCTGAGCGCGCGTGTTCAGGAGACAGTTACATGGAGTGAATATTACAGCGGATTTAGTACTCGGAAGCAAAAATCCCTGAGCTCGCGCGCGCAGCACGTGTGTCTCACGAACACGCGCTGTTTACTCTTTGTTATTTTCATTTGTTTCCGATCTTATAGAGTGTTTTTGTTAAGTATTAGCTAAAAAATAGTCCAAAATAGGAAATTTTTTTATACATTTTAGCTATTTTTATTATTTTCTCTCAGTATTTTTATATATTTTTTGGCTGTAGTTTCACAATATAATCTTTTATAATTGATTTTTTGCGTTACTTTATTCTTTTAAAATTTATGTATTTACGATTTGTTCATTACAATCCCCCCCCCCCCCCATCCACCAGACAGTTTTGTTATAGTTTTAAATGCAAATTTCTGTTAAAATTTCCTTTTTTATAAAGATTTTTTTCCGCGTGTTTAATCGCTGTATTTTTTAAAAATTGTTTAAGCCTACAGTGGCTGATTGACCACAGTTGTAATTTTTTTATCATCCTTTTAAAAATGCAAACACGTCATTTTGACGGGCTATCTTCTAGTATTAGAATATTATTCATACTCCATTGATCACTAAAAATTCCACGTCTATTTCTGCGGTAGACTGTTTATTTACTAGATAATTACACAAATTTTACTTGCTATTTAAATATAATTTGCATAAATTCGACCGTTACTTCTTTTAGAGCGAAGAATCCGGCAATATTAATTTTTAAAAATTGATCAGACCGGAATGCAATGGGCGTTGTCTGACATTGGAATGCAATATTTTCAGAAAAATGTCACGCTAAAAATCGATTCCTCGTTATTTATGATTTAGGTATATTTAAAAGATTTTCTTGTGACATTTTGAAATGGAGGCTTAGCTTTCTATTAAATAGTACCGAACATTTTATAGAAATGAAACAAAAAGAATTTTGTAGAATGCAATATGATTAATGTGTATGTATATTTAAATTAACAAACTGTAATTATGTCCCGTAGAAATATTCAATATTCTCATAATTCTGAAATTTTAAAAATATAAACATATCATATTGAATATTTAAAATTTGTTGATATAAAATTCCAGATACTGCATTTTAGAGTGTTACAACTACTGAATTTCCAAGTCAATAAATTTAATGGTGAAACTAATCTTCTGAATGTAAAGTTATTTGTGATATCATAAAATGTTCACAGAAATACAAAATTTTATGTTAAAGTACATATTATCATGTTATTATATATTCTATTAGTTTAGTTATGTTAATGTGAAGTGAATGTCACAGCGTTTTGAAAGCTGGAAATATTAAATTTTAATTAGTTCATCTTTAAAAATGTTATTTTTAAATCATACGTTTAGATGGTACTACTCTGTTATCCCGTCGACCAATTTCGCCAAATTATAGAAATTGCCAAACTAATAGCCAATTATACATATTGACATGATTTTTATTTTAAATAACGAAAAAAAACCAAATAATTAGTAGAATATTTAATAAAAATACAAATAAAAAGTCGGAATAAAAATCACTTAATGAACTTTAAACACGTGAATCGTATTTAATGTCATTGAATGTGACATTCACGATCAACCATTATTGGCATTTAATCTTATAGTTTGGCGATAATTTTTTGGTCGACGGGATAACCTAGTAGTACCGTTTAGATTCTGATCTGACGCTTTAGTAACAATAAAAAGATTAAATTTAATTTCTATGAAGATTCTAGCAACATTAATTATTGATTGCAATAATTTAAATTTGAACAAAATGCGTATATCATTACTCTGTATCATTTATATGTCTAGTATACTCTAGAACATAATTTATTTTCTCGACATATGTGTGATACTTTGAGAATGGAGCCATCAATATTATTTGCAGGTTTCCCCCATGTTATGGCACAGGAGTCGAGGCGAGATAAAAATCAAATAAAATAATAAACATAGAAACTTGATTAAATTACACAATTGCTGTTCGAAAAGATTTATTTAAATTCATTTATATGCAGAGAGAAAACGCTCTTTCCTTCCGAAGCAACATTCCATAAAAAAAAAAATCGTCTAGCTTTTAAATCGTTCAAACTCGAAACATCGATTAAAAGATTTCATCCATCTCTGGGCTTCTTCACTCAAGTCAATAATAAAAAGCTTCTAGAACTTCTCTAATATCTAATCATGTTTTTCACATGTAAACAGAATTCATGCCCATCGTCGAGATTAATTTCATTCAGACGATATTTTTTTATAAAAATAATTATTATTTAACTAATTTATAATCGAACACTGCATTCGATATCTTGCAGACGATATTTTGAAACAAAAAAAAAAAATGAATTTATTGATACGCACAAATATCAAACGTTAAAGGGTGGGGAAATTAAATAAATAAAAATAATGATGTTTTTGAAAGGTTAGGTTTTTGAATAAATTTAATAAGACTTTCTTAAAAAGGGTTGATAAAAACATAGAAAAAATGAGTTTTATTTGGAATATTAAGAAAAAAAGTTTAATTAAGAATATTTTAATTTAGAGCCATCTTTTTAAATTCACGCATATTGGAATAAATGTTTTTTTAAGGCGAATTAAGAATTTATATAGTTTCCATAAAGATTAATAGATTAGACCTAGAAACAAGATTATAATTTAATAAATTGAACTAAGTACGGAATATTGTTAGAAGGAAATTAATACAGTATAAAGGTTAATTTTGGCAAAAAAAATTAAATTTGTAATATATATATATACATATATATATATATATATAAATTGAATATCTGAATGTATTTTAAGTATATTTAATCGCTATTTATTCTAAAGCGGCGAGTCAGACAAAATTAATTTTTTTAAAATTGATCAGATAGGAATACAATGGGCGTCGTCTGGCATCGGAATACAGTATTTTCAGAAAAATGTCACGATAAAAATCGGTAATTATAATTCAGGTATATTTAAAGCATTCTCTTATGTCATGTGGAAATGTAGGCTTGATTTTCTATTAAATATTACCGAATATTTTATATGTGAAATTAAATTAAAAAAATATTTTGTAAAATATGATATGGTTAAAATAGATTTTTAAAGCAAACAAATATTTATTTTCTGTAGAAATATTGAATAGTCTCATTATTCCACATTTTTAAAAATAAAAACGTAACCTACCGAATATTTAGTATATTTATATATAAAATTCCAGATACTGCATTTTATACAATTACGACTACTGAATTTCTAAGACAACGAATTCAGTGGGGAGATTAGACTTCTGATTTTAAAATTATTTGTAATATCATAAAGTGTTTCCAGAAATACGGCAAGGGGCGCATTATCGTATTTCTATATTCTGTATTACATTAAGTATGTTAATAGGAAAATGTCAACTTTAAAAACGTTATTTGCAAATCATACGTGCATGTTTTTTATCTGAAACTTTAATTTCTAAGAAAATTCTAGCAACATTAATTACAAATTAGTTGAAAGGATTTTTGATGTGTTGCAATAATTTAATTAAGAGAAGAAATTCATGTTTCCACACTGCATTATTCTGAGTTGGTTAAACGTCTATTTTTCAGTTTACTATTTCAGGGTACCAAGTCTTCTGGGAAAAATACAGTTAAAAAAGAGAAAAAAAATTCCAATATTTTAGTTTAGAAAATAGTTCAAATACTATTAAAAGTTTAACGAAAGCGAATTTCTCTTTAACAAAATACACTGTTTAACACTTTTTTGACTGTGTTTTTTCCAGACTACTCCCGACCCTGTACTTATATTCTCAAGACTTATAAATGTTTGTTATAGCCATTTTACTTACCCATCATACGTAGTATAGGGTGTCTTGCAATCGTTTTGAAAATCGAAAATTTTTTTTGACGGATTTACACGTTTCAGATAGTGGAGATTCCGAAAAACGTAGTTTTAGAAAAAAAAATTTTGCCGTCCGTCTGTCTTTCTGTCTGTCTGTCTGTAAACACTCTATTTCCCGAACAAATTGAGATAGAGACTTGAAATTTTGTATGTACTTAGTATGTAAGGATGGGACGAAGCCTATTTAATATCAAAAACCTCGATTATCCGGAACTATTTTTTTCGGACTCTCGAAAAATTCGTTCTGATGAAAGATAGATAAAATTTTTCGATTTTTTCAATTTTAAGGAATGAAAGTAAAAGGCAATAAAATTACACAAATTTTGCTTAGAGAACAAAGTCGATCATTTTATTAGTTGCCGAGATATTTGTAATCCTGTTTTCCACATTCTTCGATTTTTCATGACCCTGTATTTCATTCAAATTCCAATTCAGAGGTATATTTTAATTGAAAATGAGACGCTTAATCCGACACAGTTGATTGTTTGTTAATAGAATTATTATTTTTGGAGTTATAAGGATGTTTCTTTTACGCAGTTTGGTACTACTTAAGTAATTTGGCGTTTTATATAATTTATCGAAATTGGTACATCAGCAGTTCTTTAATATAGCATTACTATGTATATTAACAATATTTAAATTTTGTTTATGAATTGCAATGAATTGTATAAATAGTTTTCACATGTTTTATTTTCATATACCTATCCATGATGGGTAAGTATTACGGTGGCCACCAACGACTAGTTTACATCATTTACATAAAAGCGATCTCTGTTTCTTTTTAAACTGATAGTAGGTTATTAAATTCACGTAATAGTGCATATATGTTTCTTTATGTAATAATGTATTATTGTAAAGCATATTTAAATATATTAAAGTGTATTACTTACCCATCATACGTAGTATAGGGCAAGTCTTGCAATCGTTTTGAAAATCGAAAATTTTTTTTTGACGGATTTACACGTTTCGGACACTGGAGATTCCGAAAAACATATTTATAGAAAAAAAAATTGCCGTCCGTCCGTCTGTGTGTCTGTCTGTCTGTAACCGCTCTATCTCTCGAACAAATTGAGATAGAGACTTGAAATTTTGTATGTGCTTAGTATGTAAGAATGGGACGAAGCCTATTTAATATCAGTAACCTCGATTATCCGGAACTATTTTTTTCGGACTCTCGAAAACTTCGTTCTGATGAAAGGTACATAAAAAATTTTGAATTTTTTTATTTTAAGGAGTGGACGTAAAAGGCAAAAAATTAACACAAATTTTGCATAAAAAACGAAGTCGATCGGATTATTAGTTGTCGAGATATTTCTAATCCGGTTTTTTACATTCTTTGATTTTTCATGACTCTGTATTTCATTCAAATTTCAATTCAAAGATATCTTTTAATTGCAAATGAGACACTTAATTCGATGCAAGAAACCGTTAGTGAATATGATAATTATTTTTAGAGTTATAAGGATGTTTCTTTTATGCAATTCAGTGCTACTTGAATAGTTTGGCGTTTCATGCAATTTATCGAAATTGGTTCATCAGAAATTCATTAATACACGGAAAGAAGTGTTTTGTTGAAACAACTAAATTTTTGTTACTATTGCCCCTACAAAATATTTTGGTTGCAATTACCAAATTATGGTTGGATTAAACAAATAATTTTGTTAATTCAACAAAATTTTGTTGAATTAACAAAAATCATGGTCATTTCAACAAAAAAATTTTGTGGGGGCAATAGTAATCAAAATTTAGTTGTTTCAACAAAACAATTCTTTCCGTGTAGAGCATGATTATGTGTTAAAAATACTTAATTATACGTTTATATTTTGTTTTGCAATTGTAATGCATTTTATAAATTGTTTACATATGTTATGTTTTCATATATTATGTTATGCATATCCATGATGGGTAAGTATTACGGTGGCCTCCAACGACTAGTTTTTGTAAAGAATGAATGATTTAAAACTCGTTTAATGCAATCACAATGCGCGTTTTATGACAATAAGATAAAAAAACTTTGGTAGAAGGCTTACTCTCATTTCTTTATAATGCAGAGATATTTAAAAAAATGTTTACGATACTTATGTGTGAAAGGTTAATTTGATTCTAATTTAAGTTTTAACGAAGCATTTGGATTATAATGCTAATTACTGCAGTGTCACTAAAATTACTTTTATAAAAAAAAAGTTAAATATACAAAATGTACATTACCTAACAACTGTTTATAAATCACTAAACAGTTACAACTCTCTTTAAGGTATTCAATATTTAAGGGCTATAATTAGAAGATTTAAGGTGCCGAATTCTAGAAGCTTAACATAACTGATTGGATGAATAACGGGAGTATCAGTAATCTCAAATTATAGTGATTTCAAAATATTAAACTATCGTAAATTATTTTTTAAAGAATTATGCAACTGGTAAATAAACCATAACATTTGAAAATTTCCAAGTAGATGAAAAATATCCATGCCGGAAATGTCTAGATTGATTCCACCAATGCTCTATAGTAGTGGTTCCCCCTTTTTTTTTTGCCATAATCACCAAAGCATAGCTTAAGTCATTATGCCCTTTCTCTTTAATCTGTGAATTGCGTATTTTATTGTTTAAAAGATGATCTCAATTCACATGAGAGAAGGTTAATAAAGCCTTAACGATAACTATTGATTTCGCATCATATTTAACATTAAGACTGACAACAAACACACATTTTATAATTCATTTCCTTAACTTATTAAGAGCTAGTGGAAAAGCTTTGGACTCTAAATTTGCTTTCAACGAATAATACAATACACAAGAAGCACTTCAAGATTCTCACCTTTATCAGATTGAAGCAGCCATTGTTCTCCTTTATAATGCATTTTCTGTGTTTTCCTTTTTCCAATATAATTGTCTGCGATGTATTGTGTGAATAATAAATTTAAAATGTATATGTGAAATGTGATCATTCAAATTCATATATCTTGCAATATACATGAACTGTATCCATAAATTTTTAACCATTTCCTTTTCTAATGGCATTTAACATTTGTAAGTTTTATGATAAAACTTTGTTCAGAAATGTTTAAAGTGAAATACATTCAAGACCGTCAAACATTTATCTACATTTATGCAGTTTGACGAATAAAAGAATGATTATGTGACTTAAAGCAAAGTGAATAGTAGTAGAAAGTTCTAAAAAGTTGTAAAATTCTGCACCATAAACAATATAATGAGATTTCAAACTTCACAAATATGCCAAAATATTATTAATAATTGATCGTTTAATTTATCTGGTATTAATTTATTTTAAAGAACGTGTTGAACGTGTTTCATTGTGAATATATAAAAAGTAAAACTTAACCCTAGTAGCAAACCAATATTGGTCCAACGTTACGCCAATATTTCATTTATTGGAAATGTTGCAAATAAAACGTCAATATTGCTCCAATATTGTGATGTTTACATTTTGCCATTATTTAGCCAATATTTTCAGCCAATATTATACCAATATTGAGGTTTATTGGAAATATTGCCAATAAAACGACAATAGTGTACAAATGTTGGCGTTACAATGAAAATATTTCCAATGAACTCCCAATATTTAACCAATATTGGCGTTTTATTGGCAATATTTCCAATGAAACCCCAATACTGGCATAATATTGGCTGAAAATATTGGCTATATAAGGGCAAAATCTAAATACCTCAATATTGGAGCAATATTTCATGCCAATATTGCGCCAATGTGCAATATTGCTCGAAGATGTAGCCAACATTGCCCAATATTGTTTGGTTACTGGGGAAGTAAGGGATTCTTTATATCTTGCTTATATTCCATTACTTTTTAGTCTACAAAATCACTTTTGAAAGAAAGAAAAAAAAGACAAAAGATATTGATAGTGACTGAGGCTTGACAAATTTGGAATCGTTCCCCTAAAATGTCAAATTGTCTAGTAGAGTGTACGCCTCACGCTGTGCTCTACAGACAGGAGGATTAATTCACGCAAAAAACTTTTAACGTTCATGGTTTTTAGACAGATAACTCAATTAGCTGAACAGAATAAATCGAGGGTTATTTTTGGAACTGTAGTATGTGCTTCATGTGAAATTACATTCGATTAATTTGTAACACAATTATTCAATTGGTAAATAACCCGTAACAATAGAAAATTTTCAAATGAAAATTTTCTTGAGACATTCGCACTTTATATTTGATTTAATTTATTAAATGTACAATTGTAAAATTAACCTAATATAATTACGGATGAAACGTTTTCTGTAGTTCCAAAAATAACCTTCATTTTATTTTGTTGATCTGATTAAGACATCAGACCAGATACTGTAAACTCTAAATGCTATCTTTCGACTAAATTTCACAAAAATTGATATCGTAATCTGTTTAGTGAAGTTAAATAATAATTTATTATAAGGTCACCCAACTAGCATAGCAGATTATTTCATATAACATTTCAAATATTTTTCTAAATACTTTATTTCAAGCGATTTACATCTGTTTCTATACTTATTATTAATAATTCTGATTAACATTGTTTCATATCGTATATGCACATCAATAAAATTTAATAACAAAAAAGTTTTTCAATTTAATTTCACTGGTGTTGAATTAAACAATGCATATGAAGAAAAATATTATTAAGCATGACTTGTAAATATAAACTACATAAAAAGAGGAGATATAATTTTCAATTATTCTTAATATGTTTATGCAGTCATAAAATTTAAAATTATTGATTTTTTTTTTTTGAGAAGCGATTTAGACTAATGGTTATCTTGGCTAGTGTAAAAAGGCGTGCCCATAATTTTCATCAATTTGATTTATGAAGTAAGTAGTTATAAAGGTTAAACGTTTTTAATAACATGTGACGAGAAAAAGCCGCATGTCCACACCCATTTCATTAAAACTGAAAATAGTCTTTCGAAAATTATATAATAGATATCATTAGCTGCGTTCATAAATACTTGCTCTATAAAAGCACATGCTTTCGATATTAAAAATAATATTTTGCGATTATGATTACATTTTTCCCCCAATAGTCATGAGACAAATGCAATATCCAACCTTGAGTTAATCGCAAACTGCACAATATAAACTTTAAAAAGTTCTATGCTTATTTAAAAGGCGACAGATAATATAGATGTTACAACTTTAAAATATACATTCCATATAAAGTTTCTCGTACTTTCAGTATGCAATACCGCAACCATCGTAAGGTATATTTTCATCAATTGCCGTCATTTCATTTAAAATATGACAGTGCATAAATCTTACTGTAGCTGGAAGTAGCTATTATTTGCTCGACAATGATTTAAAGCAGCACTACTACTCGTACTTCAATGAACCCTAAGGGGCCTCCGTAGCTGAGCGGTCAAAACACCACGCCGCTAATCGGCTTCGAGTATAGGAGGTTATGGGTTCGAAATAAACTGGCTCCCTTGCACGCACTCTTTGTGTGGAGCTCCTGGTTGTGTACCTCTTGTGTTGTAAAATTTCCTTGTGCTATCTCGTTCCTGGATATTGACGATGAATTACAAGCAGGCTTCATCTCGAGCACACAAGCCTGATGGATGTTGTTCGATCAACTCTAATAATATAGACTCTCTTATTTTAAACAAAGGCACATTTGAAACTAATAGAATTACAACTAATGAAAACACTAGTTTACAGTACATCTGTTGCCAAAAAAATTTTAACTAATGCTGACTACACATGATATGCTGTTTTCAAAAATATAATTAGAATATTTTAGTCAGCTCTAGTTTTTGAGTTTCAGGTATGTGGGTATTAAACAGAAAAAACATGTATTTACTAAGAAAAACTTGACTAAAAAATAATTAATCATTAAGTTCTAAAAAACTTCATTTTAAAGATCTTCTCCGATGTGTAGACTGTAGAAAATAATGTATCAGAGGCCAACAATTGTCAGACATTATATTCGTATCTCAGAAACCCTCATAGAACTCTTCAATGACGCGTAAGTCCTGATGCATACGCTCTCACTGCTCTTCGCTCATATCTTCTAAATTTTCCGCAAACCTGTCCAGGTGACTACGGAGGAAGTGGAGTTTTATGCTCATATTGCACCCCATATTTTTTAATTGTAGCAGAAAGTCCTCTACAAGTTCAATATAATTTTCAGATTTTTTATTTCCGAAAAACTTTTTTTAATACTTGAGGAAAGCAATTTTTTCTTTTAGTCTTGATGCTAACAATTCTGAAGCTTGTTTAGAAAGATTTAAATCTCTTACAAGAACATCTAACTCATTTCGGGAAAAGCATTTTGGCTCAACTGACATACCTCCAAAATCCACATGAGGTTGGTCCTTCAATGTCTTGTTGTAATGGTTCGGATATATTTTTAGCAGGTAAACGCTGCTCTGGACGTTGAACACAACTAGTACTTGGGTACTGCCATTTAGCTCGATTATTAGTGTTTAAACCGTTTACGTTCATGCTACAAAAATAACAGTCTTCGAGATGTTTTCATGGTTCTCGCCAAATAGTCGGTGTTCTAAATTTAAAGGCACTTCTTTTACCACTTTTCCATAATCTTAAATATTCCACACACGATTTACAAACTTAATTCGGCGCCCAACAATTCACATTTTTATCTAAGGGCATCCCAAAATACTCAAAATAGGTATTTTTCACCAACTCTGATATAACTTTTCTGCAATTATTAAACACATATTCTCTGCATATGTAGCAAATCTGGATTGTTTAAACATCGTCTCCTTGAACTTCTCATTGCGCAAAAACTTGAGAAACTAATTTTAACACAGTAAAATACGATTAATATGTATGCATAAATGATAAAAATAAAAAACAAAGTAATCTGAGCTGCTCAAAAGATTTTTCGGTTAGATTTGACAGAAACAAGACATAAGTGAACATTATCGCGGCAACAGGCAAAAAGTTTAATTTTGTAAACTAGTGTAATATTCCCTGGCTATGGCTGCGGATTTGCAGACCGAAAGCACTAAGAAATTAAAATAAAATGTATATTTTAATCTTGTATTGTATATGTATTGTTACTATCTGCCACCTTTTAAATAAACAGAGAATTTGGCACAGTTGTATTTAACTTTTGACGACAAATGCTGCATGCGGAACTATATAAGATTAATTTTCTAACACAATTACATAATTGGTAAATAACCCATAATAACTATAATTTTTTCAAGTGGAAATTTTCTTCGAACTGTCAGAGTTAAAACAATTCACACTTGGAAATTTGTTATTGTCAAATTTTATTTACTAATTATACAATTGTGCTAAAAATTAATCTAATTACTGAAGCAGTATCTACTGCAATTCCAAAAATAGCCTTTGATTTATTCTGTTGAGATGAATCAGATATCAAATCAGATACTGTGAACTCTAAAGGCTATCTTTTGCATAAATTTGGCAAAAAATATTCGATATCGTAATCTGTTTAATCTAGTTTATCCCTCTGGATCTGGTGTACAATTAGTAGTACATGTTTTTTAATGGACTATTATTTTATTTAAAAAATACTTTTGCTATTATTTACATGTAGTAAGGTTAGTATATGTCTGCGTGTTTTCTAAATAACTTCATTTATGTTTAGATATATTGAGATAATAATATTTATTATTTTTTGCTTATTTCTTTTTGCGCTGTTTGCAATTCTTTTAGTTTAATTATGTATTTCACTCTTTAAATTAAAAACAAAAATTACTTTTCTGAGAGAATTATGTATAATAAATTGGGAAAAGTTCTATTAACTTGCAATATAAGTTATTGTAATTCAATATTTTCTAAACATCTCCAAACGTTATAAAAAGAGGTAAATGGAGGTAAAAGTTCCAATTATTCTTAATATGTTTATGCAATCATGAAAGTTAAAGTTATTCGACTTTATATATTTAGAAATTTTTTTGGTACTTCAGGCGTGATTTAGACTAATGGTTAGATGGGCTAGTCTAAAACTGGCAGTGTCTGTAATTTAATCAATTTGATTTATGAAGCAACTAGTTATAAAGGTTAAACGTTTTTAATAACATGTGACGAGAAAAAGCCGCCTGTCCCCACCCATTTCATTAAAACTGAAAATGGTCTTTCGAAGATTAGATGATAAATATCATTAGCTGCATTCACAAATACTTGCTCTATAAAAGCACATACTTGCGATATTAAAACTAATAAATTGCGATTATGATTGATTTTTTTTTATTTTTTTTTTTTTTTTTTTTGAAAATTATAAGACAAATACAATATTCCACCTTGACTTAATCGCAAACTACACAATATAAACTTTAAAGGGTTCTATGCTTACTTAAAATGTGACAGATAATATAGATGTTAACCCTTTAAGGTATACATTCCATATAAAGTTTCTAGTACTTTCGGTTTGCAATGCCGCAACCATCGTCAGGGTGTATTTTCCTTAATTGCCGTTATTTCATTTAAAATAGGAGAATGCATAATTCTTAGTGTAGCTGGAAGAAGCTATTATTTTCTCTACAAACATTTAAACCAGATCATTAGTACTCGTACTTCAATCAATTCTAATAATATAGACTTTCCTAATTTAAACAAAGGCACTTTTCAAAATAATAGAATTGCATCCAAAGAAAATATTCCCTCACTATGACTGCGGGTTTGCAGACTGAAAGTGCTAAGAAATTAAAATAAAATGTATATTTTAATCTTGTAACACGTGTATTGTTATTATCTGTCACCTTTTAAATAAACAAGGAATTCGGGTCAGTTATATTTAACTTTTGACGACAAACGATGCATGCGGAATTATATTAGATTAATTTTCTACCAGATTTACATAATTGATAAACAACCCATAATAATTAAAAAAAATTTCCAAGTGGAAATTTTCTTCGAATAGTCACAATTAAAACCATTCATACTTGGAAAATTTTTAATTGTCAAGTGTTATTTACTAATTGTACAATTGTGCTAAAAATTAATCAAATTACTGAAGCAGTGTTTACTGCAATTCCAAAAATAGCGTTTGCAGGGCTCTCAAATGGTACGCGAACTGAACACCAACATTTTTTAACAGAAAATTTCATAGTAATTTTCTACAGCATTTGTGCTAAAACTAACTTCCGAAGGCAGTTTCTGCGCAATTTGCAAGAAAAGTGTATAACGAAAATATTTCTAAGAAAGTATTGATGTTCAGTGTGCGGACCATTTGGGAGCCCTGCGATTGATTTATTCTGTTGAGATGACGCAGATATCAGATGCGATACTGTGAACTCAAATGATATATTTTTGCATAAATAATACAAAAAATATTCGATATCGTAGTCTGTTTAATCTAGTTAAATAACAATTTATCATAGCGTTCTCAAGTAACATAACAGAGTGATTTACATAACATTTCAAATTTTTTTCATAATACTTCATTCAAGCGATTTAAATTTTTTTACTATACTTATTATTATTACAGTGAAATCTCCGAATAAGGGACACCTATGGGACCGGAACATTTGTCCCTTAAATAGAGGTGTCCCTTATTCAGAGTTTTTTTTTTTAATTAATCGATCTGAAGGATGTGAAAATAACAAAACCTTAAAGGTGAAGTTTAAATGTATTCAAAGTGTATAAATTACATTAATCAGACACAAAAGGTATAAAAAATTAATTAAAATTTTTAAATGATTACTAAATCATTAAATGATTTGTAGAATTATTGATTTTTATTTTTTATACAAACTGTGTACATGCAAAAAGTATAAAAACATTTAACAGAATTATATGTACTTGAAGTAATTAATCAAAAGTGATTGTTTTGCTAATTTCAGTTTTTCACTATAAACCTTTCAAGTGCTCATTTACCATACTTATAGATTTTCATTCTTCATTATCACCAGTATTTACAAAACAACAACAACAACAACTATTCAACTACTTTGCGTATTTTAAGGCAACAACTCTCTCAATTATTCAGCTCAGTAAGCGAAAACGTTTTGACACATTTGCAAATTCATTTTTTATCGGAAAGGTATAAAACTGGAACTTCTGACAATGAAAGCGATTTGAAGTCGAAAAGTGTTTTCACGTTTTTAATAAATTACCTATTGATTTAAAAGTGATTTTGATCTCGTGACAGACATTTTTCATCCTTTTTTGAGTACTTAATCTTCTTTCGCGTATAAGTTCGGTCCAAAACACCTATGTGGACAGTTTTGTCTAAAAGATCTATTGCGTTCGATTTAAAAAAAAGGAAAAGAAAAAAGAAAAATAGTTTGATTTCATAGTTGACACTGATCAACAACGCCTGCTAATTTCAGGCATTTCTGAATAAAAATGAATTTAAACTTTTGTCATAAAATTTGCCCTTTTGGATTCGAGAACAATCTTAAAGCATCTGTAAAATTCTTTACTTCACAATTTTCTTTTATTCTCCACTTTCAGAATCATCCTCATAATTTTCAGCTAATAATTTGCAATGGAAAAAAAACACACTGAAGTCGAATGAGAATTATGGGTAAATAAATGCTTGTTAATTGCGCTGTATGCCTCTGTATCAACATGACTGCCTGTCTGTTTAATGAGTTCACAAAAATCTGTCTTTTCATTTTCATCTTAGACTACTTCATTATCTGAAATTTAAAAGCAAGTCCTTTTAATCTCATTTTCAAGTGTCCCTTAAATAGAGTTCTCCCTTATTCAGAGGTAAATACATTACACGTCCTATACCAAGGGACTGGGACCGGAAGTTTTGTCCCTTAAATAGAGGTGTCCCTTATTCGGAGTGTCCCTTATTTGGAGGTTTCACTGTATTATTATTTTGATAATAATAATTTAAAAAAAATTCCATTTAATTTTCCTGATGCTGAATTAAAATATGCACATAAAGCAAAATCTATTTAAGTATGAATTTTAAACATAAAAATAGGCAAATGAAGGTAAAATTTCCCATTATTTTTTATGTGTTTATGCAGTCTTAAAAATTAAAATTATTGAACTTTATATATTTAGAAATTTCTTTTGGTACTTGAGGAGTGATTTAGACTAATGCTTATCTGGACTAGTGTAAAAAGTCGTGCCTGTAATTCCATTAATTTGTAATAGTATACAGTGCTTCGGATTTAATACAGTAACCGAAATCTTTTGTGTGTCCATTTTATCTTTTGTGTAAATACTATCTGTTTTCGCTTATATAGAAAGTAACTTATATTAATCTCAGCAACGTATATCAATTTCATATAATGTGAAATAGTTAACCGTTCAGACGCCGAATTAATATCGCAATGTAATTATAATTTTGTTTTTCCTATATTACAGTTTCAAATGTTTCAATCTATGCATACAAATTTAGAAAATACCAAAAAATATATTTCTGCAGTT
This sequence comes from Maratus speculifer, assembly GCA_964019185.1. NCBI lineage: Eukaryota > Metazoa > Arthropoda > Arachnida > Araneae > Salticidae > Maratus > Maratus speculifer. The sequence goes on along the minus strand of OZ025294.1, from coordinate 392,966,207 downwards.
TTTTTTTCTTTTGGTCGTTTTCATTTCAGTGTTTGCATTTTCGAACGTGATTATTGATTAACAACCTATGCAAATATAACAAATTATTTTTCTCTATATGCTATTGTATATTGAATCTTGAGTTTTGTCTCGAATTCAAAAAACATTTAGATTCCTAGCGGTCAAATGTTAGTAATGTAGAGAAAACGATAAAAGCAAATAATATGTTATTTATGCAAATCAATGGAATTACATATTCTTTAATACATGTGATAAATGCTTAACCATAAATATTTTCTTTTTAAAAGTTGAAATCAATCTTACATTTCATAAGAAAAATAAGGGCATCGTCATTATGTTGGAAAATATATGTTTGGCATCACAAATAATACAAAGTTCCCATTTGGGAATATTGGCGTTTAAACGGTTAAAGTAATTAAAACACATCATAAACAATATTTCACCTTATACCGTTATGCAATGGAATACTTTTGTGTGTCCCTGTAAATTAATAACATTTACTCTTTGTAGCATAGCTTGTACAGAATGTATGTTTTAGTATATACTTCCTAGATAAAATTCAATTTCATTATGTTCGAAAGAGTGTAACATCATAAAAATGCACTTGAAACTATTTTTTTTTCCATTTGCCTGTAACGAAATACTTTTGATTGAATCTGTAATTGAACTATACATTCGACTTTCGTAAAAATTGAAATGACTGGACAAAATTATGGAAAAATTATATGCAGTCGACTTTCGTTAATTCGAAATCGGATAATTCGAATTTTCGCTTAATTCGAACTAAACATAAAGTCCCGAAATTTAAATGGCAGAATAACGCTAAAAAATTTCATTAATTTGAACTCATTTTCTCTGGACTTCGTTTAATTCGAACTAACGAGAATTCCGATTTTTCATTTTTCTCTTCTTTTTCACAGATTTCAGATTTCATTTAAATAACTTTCTTTCTTTTATTTTTGTTAATATTGTTTCGAACGAGTATACATATAATACAATGCATTTGATATCCACTTTCTTAGAGCACCGTCTGTCCATCAGTGTCGCTTTAAATTTTTCTTCCATCGTACTTGTTTCTAATCTTTTAATTAGTTTATGTCTTTATACATTCTAATTTAGTATTAAGTCATATTCTAATGATAACAGACAAAACAAGTTTTAAAAACACTATAACATTAATTGATTTGAAATAGTACCATATTAAGCATGTTTTCCTTAATTCGAACATTTCTTATGGTCCCGACGAGTTCGATTTAACGAGAGTCGGCTGTATTTTAATTTTCAAACGATTCGGTTGGGTACTTTTTACGTTATTACATATTGACAGACATACGGACGGACGGACAGACTGAACGACGACTGTAGGTGCTACGTATTTACATAATTACAAACACACCTAAAAACAAGATTCCTTTAAAATAACAAAAGAATATTATTTCTTAACCTTGTCTTGTTTTCAGTCTAATTAAATGTCAAACTTAATTAAGCTTAATTGCATTTTATTTACTTTCACAAAGAAATAAAGCGTTTCTTTTCATTGACGTGAATTAATTATCTTTCTTCGCGTTAATCGTTAAAATAATTCCTGGCGAAAAAAAATATTTTTTAGAGTACTATTACTTTAATAAAAATTTTTTGGAATTAAAGCTTTTACCTAAAATCTTCTCGAATTATTGATCGAATATGCATAAAATATTTTACACAAGATGCAGAGATAACAGAAACTGTCTTTGTTAATAAATTTTCGATTCATAAGAAAGATATCTTATCTTTCACATTAAATGAACAAATTTGGAGAAGAAGCATGATTTTCCTTTTTAGGTTTTCCTTCATCTGATGAAACCCAATTCGTCTCTTTTTTTGTGTGTCCGTCCGTCATACAGCCCATAGACAAAAACTGTGTAAGTCAGAGACTTCTGATTTTGTATACTTATAGCTGAATACCTCGTTTCACACGACAAATAATTTTTTTTTAAGAATCTATTATTTTAATTAAATTCATTTTATTCAATATTATCCGCTCATTTTTCCGATGTAAATTTTAAAAGAGAAGCTTACGCATAAGACATGGTGACGTCACTGCGATGTCGTTGTGAAGTCACACTGTGATTTTGTGACCATAGATTGTCGATGTGATCTCACGTGACGTCGATGTGAAGTCACAGTGACTAAAAATGTAAAGTCGTTATGGCCGTTTTAGAGCTCGTTTGTGACGTCACATTGTGAAGTCACGGTGTTACAAATTTGTGAAAAATGTGTCATTTGTGACTACTTTGACATTAACATCGTGACGAAACTGTGATAAAAGTGTTTTTTAATGTAAATAACGTGTTTTGAAGAATGTTTTTATTTTCTAAAGATTTTTAAGAAAGTCACATCTCAGTCACAATATGACGTCACTGAGTGCTGGCATTTTGGTCATAGATGTGATGTGACCACAGTGTCTCGCAGTGACGTCCTTGTGCCGTCACTGTGACCATGCAGGCTATGAAGGTAATTTCAATGTTTTTCGTGTAGCAAACATAGCTTGGAAGTAAGGCATCTCGCTAGTAAACAGAAGGATCTTAGTTCGAGTACCGGTGCTGGGACTTGAAATTTTCATACTAAAATAGATTTAATTATAATAAAATAAACCATTTCGTACTTTTTGCCAATTTAAGTCCTTATATTATAAGGGTTTCATTCATCTGACATTTATTGATTTATTTTTAAATAAAAGTATATGAAGCTGTGTTAAATTTTCCAAATTAACATTATATATACCAATGAAAAAATACATTAAATATAATATCAGATGTATTTAAAAATCTATACGTAATCTCGTGTTAATACACATTTTAAAATCTTTTTTAAAAAGGGAACAAAAACATTAATATGTAAAATAGTAAGGATTTCAAAAAGCTCAAATTTTTACATTTTTACTTTTAAATTTTAGTTAAATATGCAGTTAAAAAAATTCCGCTTAAAATATACTCTTAGATGGATAAGGAAATGTAGTGAATTAACCGCTTAACCACTTTATTTTTAAAGATAAAAATAAATAGTTGAACTGATCAAATTTTTCCTTAGAAATGACAAGTTAATATTATTTTTACTTTCTTCTATCTATACAAAAAAACAGCATTGGATTCGCGAAGATTTCTGAATTTCGGTTTTCGGCGGATTTACACGTTTTAAGGTCTGAAATCCCCCAAAACATGGATATTCATTTTCATGACATAAATATACACATAAAATTTTTATTTAAAATAATTATTTGTTTTATTAGAAAAATTATTTAAAAAAATGATTTAAAAATGTTTTATATGTCTAAATTTATTAATATATTCAAAGAAATATTTAACTTAATTCAAATGACAAAAAACAAATAGTACAGCTCATATATTTTGGAAAAGAAAAAAAAACAGCGGTTTGAAGCAGATATTGAAATAATAATCTATCAACATTTTTACTTTCTTCTATCTTCGCAAGAAGAAAGCATTAGATTCGTCTAAAATTTCGAATTCCGGTTTTCGACATATTTATACGTTATAGGGATCAGTTAATCCAAAAAATGTATCTTTACAAAATGTCTGGGTATAAGTCTTTGAGTATGTATATGGCAAAAAGTTTGTGACAGTCTACCTCAAGAACTAATAGAAAGAATATCATAAAAGTTTAGATACAATTAAACCTTAACATAAACTGGAGCCGTTTAGGTTTTGATGCATATCGCTCAAAAGATGGCACTGCAATGTTGTTTTTTAATGATCTACGCAATACATATATCTCAAGAAACGATGGGCGAATTTTCATAAAAACTTCAGATTCCGTTAGTCCGTTATATAATAAAGAGCTAATTGCCTTTTGACGCTAATTACCCAAAAGGTGGCGCTTGTATGCACCATTATTAATGAAAATCGCAATAGCTCTATCTCAGAAACTAATGGACGAATTATCATAAAACTTCAGATTCAGTTTGTTCCTGATATAAATTAGAATTGTTTTGCATTTTGAGTAAATCGCACAATAGATGGTGCTTCTATCCAGATTTATTGACGATTTTGCAATGATTCTGCCTCAAAAATGAACACACCGATTTTCGTCAATCTTCAGATTGAGTCAGAATTTGAGATAAGTTGTTACTGTTTAAATTTTGGTTTAAATCACCCAACCGGTGATGCTGTTATGCTTTATTTTTCTTAAAGTATAAACATGTATAAGATATGTATTTTTTTTAATTACCACATCCGACTAGTTTAATTCTGTTTTATTTTCAGATTAAATAACTTAATTGAACTTAATTACACTTTATATATTTTTACAAGAAAACAAAGAGCACCTTTTCATTTACGTGATTATCTTTCGTATCGATACTCGTTAAAAATTTTCCTTTTTTTTCTTTCAAAATTTTTGCTTTAATAAAGAAAGTTTCAAAGAAAAGTTTTAGCTAAAATATTCTTTAATTATTCATCGAACATGCAAAAAATATTTTAGGAAAAATGTATAAATTAAATAATAGAGAATGTCCTTTTTAACAAATGTTCGATTCATGTGAAAAATGTATTATTTAAAAACTTTAAAATAACTGTGAACAAAGCATGTTTTTCATTTTTCATTTCCTTTGTTATAATAATTATTATGATTTGAATTTACATTTATTACCTTTCTCCCCATTCCTCTTTTAGAAACATGCTGTAAAAGAAAAGAAAATGTTAGGAAATACATCTTTTTCAAAAATAAATTCTCTAAAGAAATGTTTCATCCATTTACACCTGAAGTTTTGCTTTCTGAAAAAAAATACAGTGTCTCACATAAGTGATGGGACACTTGTGCTTTACAAAAGTAAACTAATCAAATAAATTAAAAAAACATGTACACATTTTTTGTGGGTGTGTTTCATACTTAAATTTAGTAAAGATTATTACATAACATACATTTTGTGAAAATATTAAAATATTAATTTAATAAAAATACAAATGTTTAGAACGGAGCAAAAAATAGCTCACATAAGTGATGGGACACCATTATATATGCAACAAAAATCGTTTGAAATAAGCAATAAAAATATTTTTGGGGTTTTATTTTTACTTAAAAGCAATTGGCAATAATTTATAAAATCGTCTGCAGTATTTCTCTCCAGTTTCTTTTGGAATTTTTGTGTTTTTTAGCTCTGTGTAGCCATGAATGCTAAACGAAAAGAAACTTCGCCTGAAATTCGAAAATTAGTTATTAATTTGCATATTGAACGTGGAAAATCTATTAGAAAAACTGCTGAAACAGTTAACTTGAGTCGTTCAACAGTTTTCAATATCATTAAACGATATAAAAAGAATCATATGATTCAGGATAAAAGAAGACCTGGTCGACCATCAAAGCTATACAATGGAATAAAGCGAATTATCGTTCGAAATATTAAAAAACATCCAAGAAACAGTGCTTCAAAAGTTGCTGCTGATTTACAAGCATTATATGGTATAATTGTTAATCCTGAGACTATTAGAAGGGTAATTCGATCTGCTGGATATCGCGGTAGAGTAGCCAGGAAAAAAATCTTCGTAGGTGAAAAGAATAGAAAACTTAGACTAGCTTTCGCAAAATCCAACATAAATAAGAATTCAGATTACTGTAATAAAGTTATATTTGCTGATGAGAGTAAATTTAATATATTTGGTTCTGAGGGTAGAATCTTGGTGTGGAGAAAACCCAGGGAAGAAATTCGCTAACAGAACTTGGTACCAACAGTAAAACATGGTGGAGGAGGAGTTATGGTATGGGGGTGTATGTCGTCCGCTGGAGTTGGTAATCTTGTTTTTATTGACAGTATAATGGATCAGTACAAGTATATTGATATTTTAAAGCAAAATTTGAAATCTTCAGCACGAAAATTGAACCTTTATAACGATTTTAAATTCTACCAGGACAATGACCCCAAGCACACTGCTCTGAACGTTAGACTCTGGCTGCTATATAACAGTTCTGAAATAATAAAAACACCACCACAATCTCCAGACTTAAATCCCATAGAGAATATTTGGCAAGAATTGGAATCAAGAATTCGCAAACACACCATTTCTTCAAAACAACAACTAAAATCGGTGCTTCAAGAAGAATGGGGTAAAATCACTCCAGAAATCACAAAAAAATTAGTCGAATCCATCCCAAAAAGATTAAATCGTGTTTTAAAAGTAAAAGGAAATCCAAAAAAATATTAAAAGCTTTTAAAAAGTAAAATTTTTGGATAAATATTTGATGGAAAAGTAAGTGTCCCATCACTTATGTGAGCCATTTTTTGCTCCATTCTGAGCAATTGTATTTTTACTAAATTAATGTTTTAATATTTTGACAAAATGTATGTTATGTAATAATTGTTACTAACTTTAAATATGAAACACACCCAAAAAATTTTTGCACATGTTTGTTTGTTTATTTTATTGCAGTTTCTTTTTATAAAGCACAAGTGTCCCATCACTTTTGTGAGACACTGTATATTAGATAAAAATTCGAATTAATTTACTTTAAAGGTCCTAAAATATACATAGAAATGCCTTTATAACATAAAAACCGTCAAAAAATACCTAGTAGCACTTTGTGATATATTTGTTTTTCGTATATTTATATAAATTGATGCATAATAATTGTAAAATATGATTTTGCAGTCAAACTATTTCGATAGCTTAAAAATCAAAATTACTTAATAATATAAACACATAAAATTGTCACTTTTGGTACATATCTTTGAAATTTTTAGTTTTGATTTTATAGTGTTTTCCTTGCTTATTCCGTGAGCTTGATCTTATAGAAGCATTAAATAAACGTAGTTTTATATCTTGTTTTAATAATACATTTTTTCAATTTATATTTGTGTTTTGATGTTTTTTAGATTATTGGGAGCAATAGTAACAACGTGCGTTTTTTTAAATTTATGAAAGATTTAAAGGGATTGTTATAAATCTATTTTTCTGCTTATTAAATTATTAAAACATAATTAAAATGATCATAGACGCCCATTTCCATTACATTTAATAATACAAAATCTCAGTACTTCCATGAGGAGGGGGGTATGTTCAGTAATTTTCTGTCAGATTCACAAAAACAAGCTTAATTTAATGCGAAACATACACAATAAACAAGACTATGCCAAAGTTTAGAGGTGGTGCAGCTGCATTCTTTCCCCTACCCCCCAATCTTACACACACACTATGGGACCTATTATAAAGATATTTTGAAGAATGTAAAACAAATTTCATTGTTTACTAAGTATTATGTTTAAAATGCACGGCATGAATTTATTTATTTTAAATTATGGCTGTGTTATATTTAAAATGCAATATGTAAATTATTTGTTATTTTACAATTAAAGTTATAAATATATTAGGAAATTTCGTGTTTTACCAACTCACACTACTACTAATTTAGTGTACTTTAGTAACTGATAGCAGAATAAAAATTAATTTAAAGATTAAATTTTAAATTTAATCGAGCCATAATTTAAAATAAACAACTTCATGCAAAGAGGCTTCCAAATTTCTTTTTAATTGAGAAAATTTATTATAATGTATATTTTAAATATATTATTTAATTCGTACCAAAAATAGTGGCGACTAGGTTGCCACAAAAAGTCGATGTTTGTTTGCATCAGTCTATTCTTGGTGGTTTATCACACCCACTTATTGGTGGTGTTTCCTTCCTTTTCTTTTTGTGGCAACGAATTGCCATTATTTTTCGAGCAAAGTCATACGGATGTTTTTTACAGTGTACATAAAAAAGTTTAGAGATATATTTGTGTAATGCAGTGGTTCTTAACATTTTATTGGCCACGCCCCACCAAAGCATCTGTAAAATCGCGACCCCGCTTCCTCTCTTCCTCATTCCGCACACACTTTCTGTAAAATATACATTTTATTATATAAAAATGAACCCTATTCACTTCAAATAAGCTTGACATAGCTTTAACAGAAACTAAAAATTTCGCAATTTAAAAAGTTTCAAAAAGTTGAATTATCCCAGAAATGTGTTCTAGTCTAAAACATTACTTTTTGATAAAACTTAATAGTGAATAATTGAGTTACAAACATAAAAATGTCGTCTAGTGGGTTGTATGCCTTTCTTAGGGAGTCACCGGTGCACATACGGGTATTTGCGTTATCTAGGCGGCCAAAATTATTTTATTGCATATATCTATTCTAAATGGTACAATTGAAAGAAAAAATACGTTTATTAAATTTACAAAGACAATTTATTAAAATAATTTCATTTTTAAACACACTAATATTCATTTCCGTCACTTCCAGAAGAATCATCTCTAACATTGGGCTTCCCAGGTAAAAGAGGAGCAATTGCTTCTGGCAAAAAGGAGTTCATTTTTCTACCATTGACTTTTATCATGCTACTTATAAAAGGGTCTGATGTTAAAAGTAGCCGATTCAAAATATCTTTGTTGTAGCTTTCCCTCGAAAATTTTCGCGCGACGTATTGCCGGTATAGTCTAAAATGCTTATTGCGCGCTTCTGTGGTCTCTTCTGAAAGCTGCCCAATGGGCAATAATGCATTTTTAATGATAGTTGAACCATGAATCAATATTTTATGCATAGTTGGAGACATTCGATGCCACTGGTACAAATCTACATATAAGCGAGCAGTGTCTAATGCTTATTTTTCGTATTTTTCTGGATCAAGTATATGTTCGCTTGAAATTGTCTCGAGTATGACTTTTAAGCGATATATTAAGTCATAACTAATGCCTATTATGTCAGAAGCCAATTACGGATATTCAAAAAACATCCTACTTGTATTACCGTCATCGGTGTTGCCAATATTTGCCTTTGGCATGTCTACCAGTAAATCTGTTTCTTCGAGAAATCTTTTCTCTATTTCGAGTTTTTTTTCCAGCTCAGTTTTTTTTCTCAGATTCAGTCTTCCACTCTCTATATTTCTTTACTGGCAACTTATAAGCTAAATGAAGAATGCTTTAAAAAAGTCTAATTCGAGCATGTAAAATTGAAAGACCAAACTCGATAGCTTTAGGATTAATTTCTTTCTGAATATAAATTTTCTTAAAGTCCTTAGAAGTGGCACAGCATATGTAGCATTGACTTGTGGACTTTGTGCTAATCGCAGCGTTGCAGACCTTGCCATCTACTATTGTCATGATGAAGACATGACTGACTGAAAACCTGCTCCCCTTTAAATTAACCACCGTGGCGTTTAGTGACATCGCAGAATTTTTTATAAAATTAATTTCTTCCTCCGTAACATCAGTATTTACTTTTGCAAAACGAAATCTTATAGGACGAAAAAATCGAGGGAATGAAGGTGTTGGGTTTTCCCATAATAGACTTTCGTTTTCACTATCAGAAACTAATCGTAAAGGGACGAAACTACTTCCCATCAGTGTAGGCATCATTTACAAAGTTCTGCTTAAATTGTGCTTGTTGTGAACCATCACAATCCCATTTTGAAATTAACTTTAAACTATCTCGTTCTTGCTCTTTCACTGTTGTTAAAACCTCTTCCAGGAACATGGATAAACGCTTAACTGTATGGTCAACCAAAGACTGTAAATCAGTTTCAGCATAAGTACTTGTTACTCTGCATGACTCTGGGGGCGGATAGCATTCTTGTTCGCTTTTTGCAGCAAGGTATAACAAGGAAAGAATTTCTTGTTGGTATTCCTTACTATTTCGTATTTTCGACGAATTAAGTCGGCTTCTACGAACATGGACAGTGCTTGAGTTGGCGTGAGTGAGTCAGTTTTTTCGATCTCTGATTTAGAAAACACCTTTCTATATTTTTTTGCACGTTTCGGACTACTTATGATTTCTTTGAGTATTTCAGATTTCTTTGTTTTCCAGATTTCTGCAACTCAGCCTGAGCTGCATGAATTATTACTTCCTTTTCTAGAGAAGATCGTACTTCTGTTTTTCTCCTCTTAGTTCTCTCACTTGATTCTAGCAATAATTTAGATGGTCGTCCAGGCCGAGGTTGTGGTATGACAGGTATATCAAACGTTCCTTCTAGCCAAGATTGATTGTTTTTGATAAATATGTCTTCCTTCTTATGTTCTTTTAACCATCTCTTTTTAATTTATGATTTAAATCGTGAAAAATTGCGTTTTAAACACTCAATTTGGTCGTCTGTGTAATCTTCATCCGATATCAGCTGATCTTTTAAGAAATTTAATTTATCTTCAAAATTTGGCAAATCAAAACTCTGCATTCGATTAAACAAACATTTACGGGTCACAACTCTTACTCTCGAGGTATCTTGTGAACCTAAAATAAAAATATTTTCTTTCAGAATGCTATATGCGATAGCCAAATTTTTTTTAATATTTCGAAAAAAATGTTCAAAGTACCAGACAATGCACATCCGCGCTTTTCCGCGGCAGTTTCTTTAATTTTTCATTACTTAAAACTTTAAACTTTCGATTTAGTTAAAAATTATAGCAGGATATGTCTGGGCAATACAACAAAAACTCAATTAAATAAATTATTTTAAAAAAGATCTTACTCTAAAATGAGGGTATCTTAAAAGTGCATGAATTAAATTTCTTAATGATAAAGCAATAAAAAAATATAATAAACTTTTGCATTATTACCTGCTGTATCAGGATCCATCACAATCACTTTCAAAATAAACGTAAAATAATATACATTTCACTTCGAAGGTAACGTCGCTACACGAACGCCAAGAACTGACACAAACAACAAGTTGAATGATTGAATTCCGACTAAGATTTTCACGAGATGCGTTGGCCGGGGAAAGGATGAATGGTTGGTTGCTGTTCACAAAACTGTCCTCTAACTCAGGTTGTCATTCGTTTAACGGTTTTAGTACTTTAAAAAATTGACTTTTGGCCGCCTAGATTGGTCAAATACCCGTATGTGCGGTGTATTGCAATGCCCAGAAGCACTGCAAAAGCAAGCAACGTCAAATTTTTGAAAACAGGCTAATTTAATAATAAATTGAAAAAATACCATCGGATTCGCGACTAATTTGGATTGTGTGGATAATCAATATGCCTTCCGTGTGTTTAAAAGTTAACCACTTCCCCAGAGACAGGTACGGGGAAATAGTGATTTTATACCCGATTTCTCTCGGGGCAAATTAAAAACCCATTTGGAAAAACGCGGAACGGACCAAGGAGGCGTAGCAACTTGGCGACCTCCTTTCGAAGCCTGCTTAGAACAATGCCAAGTTTAAACTTTGGACAAATATTTTGCTTTATGACATTATATGGAAAATTTGTTCATACTTTTTTAGTACAGAACGCTGTATCGAAGCCTATGCTGTGTAATATTTTGCAAAGCCTTATTCTTGTAGCAAAAATGTTTTTTTAATAATACAGTTAATAATTCATATATTTTTAGTAAGGTTCCCTCTGAGCGCAACTAATACTCACACTTGACTGTTTATTCATGTATATTTTAACATTTTTTAAAGAAAATTAAAACAGATTTCCTCTTTGTATAGTCTTCATTTACAAATTAATGTGAACATGACGTTAAATATTTGTAGTTTAAGCTATATTTGATATTTCTCAATTATGTTGGTAAAATTAGTTTAAAATTTTATAAAATGAATTGGAAAAATATAAAAATAAAAACTACGCTATTTTTTTATTGATTTATTAAAAGTAAATGTATTATATATGAGAATATGCTTGGTATTTTTAATGCAATATTATCTATAATTGTAAGTTTTATTTAATGTTATATAGAATAGTCTTTTAAATAGTGTATTATTTACTACAGTAAAAATAGGATAATACATATGATTCCATAATTAAAAAAATACATGTTTCAAATAAGTCTATAAGCTAAGATTATGATTTATTTTATTTAATCCGCGGTTGAGAAAATACTAAAAACTTACTTTTTACATTTCTCCATCTTAAAAAATAAAAAAAAAATCTGTAAAGAGCAGCCTCCCCCCCAAAAAAATGCTTTAGATAGGAGGGGGGGGCACCTGGCTTCCGTATTCTCCTTTGTAATGTCTTAGTCATAGGGCGTTTAATGCATTCATGTATTTAAAATATCTCTTGAGAAAACTAATATCCCAACTTCTTTTTTCAGTGTTCTCTTTTTAAAGGATCACTGCTAAAATTACAGGTGAGACATTGCACCTTTTAGGGGTGAAAGACTTGTCTCACTGGTGATACCACTACGGGAGCCAGTACCTCTAATTAAGGTGAGAAGATGGCACACCTAATCCAGAGTACCAAATAATAAAAAGAAATTATAAAAACGACTTTGGCCCGCGAAGGATTCGAACCCACAATGTCTGATTGCAAGCTCAACGCTCTAACCGTTCAACCATCGAGCTCACTTTCAAAGTCTCTTTGAAATGTTGAAATGTCCTGAAATTCAAATGTTGCTTTATAGAAAAAGCTCGCCAAAAGTTAGATATCCGAAGTTCTAAACGAAATTGGGATGGCGCATGAGCGGTGATAGTCTTCGTAGGGAGAAACTGCTGTTTTGATCCACCAGTGACGGGAGTTGAAGGGGAAGGACACACGTCAGAGAGCATAAGCAAATGACTACGGTGTGAAAATCTTTCAATGGTATGCATTGCGCGGCACGCTAATTAGCGTGAATAACCCATTGAGGAATCAAACGGCACCCCAAACACATTTTTAAGCTCACGAGTGTCAAATGGTAGCCCCTTTTCAACCCTGGGCGCCAAATGCAACTGGTTTGTCATCTTTATTTTTAACTGTAATATTTCTTCTTTTCTTAGTTGTCAAAATATTTCTACATACTTAAATTAACATTTTATGGGTTAAAGGCTGACGAATTGTGAGAAAGATTTGAACACTTCATATAAAATAAAGTAATATACTTAAAAAAAATTTTAAAATGAAGAAAAAGAGAAATATGTTTTAAGGAGCGAATGAAGCAATTAGAAGTTAAGCCTACTAATTTCCCGATGTAGTATTTTAATTATATATACGCATTAAACGTTCATGGACTTTACATAAGTGAAGGAAATTCGGCGACTGAGTGACAAGCCCCGTTAAACCAATAAATATACATTCTTTACAGTTATCTATCGGTAACAGATAAAGACATTTATAGACAATTTTTTTTATACGTCTCAAGCTGTAAAGAGGAAAACTTTAGAAATTCATTAAAATTCGATGTCTTTCAAAGAACGGACTCTAGGCAAAAATTTGTTAAATCAAAAATGAATTTATTCGTAAAGGGATATGGATAAATAGTTACAAAAAAATACATTTCAGTGAATGCATGATCTTTTTTTAGGTGCGTTCTTAATTATGTTATTATGTAAAACTTATATTCGTCGTTCATCCCGTTTGTCTGCATATAACAGAGAAAAAAACTTTGTCTCATAATTTTGTAAAATCATTTCAAATTTTATGAAAATCGGATATATAGTTTGATTGCAGGGACAATCTTAAATATTGTGTTAGATTACGGGCAATGGGAAACATAATTTAAATTGCATTTTAATGAAGTTATACTCTTGCGAACGTTATAAAATTGATATGCATCTATGATGCACATACTAAAATATACATTCTGTACAATCTATGGTGTAAAGAAAAATTTTTATTAAGTTACTGGGCCACAAAAAAGTATTCCAAGGGATAACGGTATAGGGTGAAACATTGGTTGGGGGGGGGGGCGTTTTAAATATATTAAACTATTTATCATTTTATGAAAAATATAATCTACGCTGAGGTTTATTATCCGTTACTTCCTGTATAATATAAAGCAGATAGTATTTACAGGGACACATAAAAGGTTATAGTATACTGTATCCGAAGTACTGTATACTACTACACCAAGATCTGAATTTTTTTAAAACTTCGTTATAGTACGAACGCACCTCATTTATTGCGATTCACGTGCACTATTCGACTTCTTTAAAGGACATTAACAACAACAACAAAAAATAATTCTTTTAAATATAAAAATGAATAATGTTCTTTAAATCTTTATCTTCGTGAAGAATTCATTAAGTGTAAAAGTCAATTAAACTTAATTACATTTAATTTTTCTTTATCAAAGAAACAAGACTTATTGATTATTGCTTTTAATTAGTATTGATTTTATTTCAACCCTTTAGTTGTGAAAATATTTTTTTGAGCGGGATTGCTTTAATAAAGAAATGGGGAACAAAAAGTTTAGCTTAAGTATTCATTAGTTTTTTTTCTTGTCTAGGCATAAATATTCTTAAAGCGATCATTATAAAGTGTAAGCATAGTTTTGAAGTCGGTTGAAATATTTTAAAAGCAGAAGAATTTTTTGCATCATAAAAATTTTCCTCTCACTTTTATATTAAGATGGATGTAAAACATGTTTTTAAAAATTATTATTGTATCTATAATTTTACTGTATAAGTTTAAACAAATACTAAACGAAAACACGAAAATAGTAATTCAGACAATGGAATGATTTGTGAAAAGTATTATTTTTTTTAGAAGGATTTATTTAGCAAAGAAATAACGAGAAAAAGACTTTGCTTAAGTATTCATTTACCCTTTATCATTTATGCGGAAATATGAATAAAGCACTCATTATAAAATGAACGCATAGTTTTGTAGTCGGCGTAAGTATATAAAACGTAAAGAATTTTTTCATGAAATTTTTCCTCTAACGCTAAAATTAATCGCATTTTTGAAATAACTGTTGTATTTAAAATTGTGTTTTTAAGCTTTAAAAAATTTAAATTATCCAGAATTAAATTATCCAGAATTTAAATTATCCCATATTATCCAGAAATACTAAAGTAAGCGAAAAAATGATTCGGGCAAAATTTTATTATTATTATTGTTATTTTTATTTGAATTCATTTATTTATTTTAACAGTTGCTGAGGAAACCATGAATAAAAAGCTTAACTTCAAACATTCATTTATTTTTTTTTTTAATCACAAATGCTGAAACGTTTATAAAGAGATTATTATAAATTGAAATCATAAACTTTTAGTCGTTATAAATATTTTAGATACTTTTTTTTTCAACATGAAAATTTTCCTCTCCCATTGAAATTAAGAGGAATGTGCAACAGGGTATTTTAAAAATAATTGCTGTATCTAAAAATTTGCTATTTGAATATTTCACAAGCATTAACGTATAGAACAAAGATAGTAATATAAGCGAAATAAGGGTTTAGGAGAATTATTATTATTATCGTATACACTAAAGTATAAGTCAAATGATTAATAATAATATTTCGCAAGCAAATTGGAGAGGGAGATCGAAAAATAAAAAACATCAATTTCTGCAAACTTCTGATTTTTTGTGTATATTAATAATAAAGTAATACATAAAATACACAAATAATAATAATTATCATAGAAATTTTTTTCAATGATTTGTTTTTGTTTATTTACTACTGATTTCATATTGTCAAATGAAATCTTTGGTTTAATTTTTTAATTTTTTTTTTTTTTTTTTTTAATGAAGAAATGGATAGCCATTTAATGTGTTATGGAAATTTAACAAAGAAATCATTTTATTTGCACTCTAAAGTACTTTTTTTTATTTATAGGCTTTTTTGAAAAAACGACTAAATTTTAAAGCGATTGTTATTGTTATTTTTCCCTCAAAAGTAGATTAGTCTTTCTTAGGTTTTTGTTTGCCTATAATGGTATTTCTTTTTACAAATGTCTTTCATAAGATATTAAAGGAATAAATATTTGTTTTCATGGAAATCATTGAATTTGTACTCTAAAATGTAATTTTTATTAATTTACATGCTTTTTAGAGAACAAAAGTTAGTAAATTTTAAAGAGATAGTTATTTTTATATTTTTATTAGAAAATAGATTAGTCTTCATAAAGTTTTCGTTATTATAACAGCATTTCTTTCAAATAATGTATTTCATAATATATTAAAGGAATAAATATTTGTTTATATGGAAATCATTGAATTTAGGCACTGAAATGTGATTTTTATGAATTTATAGAGTTTTTAAAGAACAATAGCCAGTAAATTAAAAATATACTGTTATTTTTTAATTTCAAAAAATTAGTCTTCGTAATGTTTTCATTTGCCTGCAACGGTATTTCTTCTTATAGATGTATTTCATAAAATATTAAAGAAATAAATATCTATTTACATGGAAGTCATTTAATTTGTATTCTGAAATGTAATTTTGATTAATTTATTGATTTTTTAGAAAAGAATAGCGAGTTCATTTTAAGGAGATAGTTTTTGTTACTTTGTTTAATAAACAATAGATTAGTCTTCTTACGGTTTTCGTTTGCCTAGTGCGATATTTCTTACAACAAATGTATTTAATAAGATATTAAAGGAATAGATATTTTTTTATATGGAAATCATTAAATTTGTACTGTTATTGTTATATATTTAATAAATATAGATTAGTCTATCTAAGTTTTTCGTTTGGCTATAACGGTATTTCCTTCGACTAATGTACTTCATACGATATTAAATTAGTAAATATTAATAACAAATTTATTCTGAAATGAAATTTTTAGTAATTTATAGATTTTTTAGAGAAGAATAGCGAGTAAATTTTAAAGAGATAGTTATTGTTACATTTTTAATTAAAAATAGATTAGTCTTCCTTAGGTTTTCGTTTCACTAGAACAGTATTTCTGTCGACTAATGTATTGCATAAGACATTAAAGCAATAAATATATGTTTATATGGAAATCATTTAAATTGTACACTGAAATATATTTTTTATTAATTTATAGTCTTTTACAAAAACAATACTGAGCAAATTTTAAAGAGATATATACTGTTATTTTTTATAATAAAATATAGATTAATCTTCATAAGATTTTCGTTTCACTAGAACAGTACTTCTTTTGACTTATGTATTTCATAAGATGATAAAGGAATAGATATTTTTTATATGGAAGTAATTTTACAAAAACAGATTATTGAAAGATATTGTTTTTCAATTCTTTGCTGATATTCTCAAATAAAAATGAAGAAACATATATTGCTTTTTTCAAAAAGAGCTGAACAAAAAGTATAAATAAAATATTCTTTCGATAAGTAGATCATAACTAAAATGGAAAGACATATCATGTTAATATCGATTTTGCAGTGAATGTCCTCAAAAATGAATTCTATTCTGGCCAACATTTGGATGAAGCAGAACGCGAAAGAAGAATACAAAAACCTTTATCTAGTTTTAAAATATGAAAAAACTATGCATATATTGTTTTTTTTTTTACATGAAGACTCAGAAAAGAAAGATTTTAAATTCATGTTTTAGAACATTTTTAATTTTTATATATTTAAAAAATAAATAAATAAATAAATAAAAATCTACTCCCGTTTTCACATTTACTTTTATACGAAATGAATGAGGATAAAAAAAGTAGCATAGTCAGCAACAATCTTTATTCTAATGTTTAATAATCAACTTGTTCAGGATATATACTGGAAATGCGTGAAACACTTTCGCAACATTAACTGAACATAAAAATAACAAGTTGAAAATTGCACATGAAGCGTAGCAAATTAGGTGCGTCCGTACGATAACGAAGTTTTAAAAATATTACTTTCATATATCAATCTCATAAAATTGTAAATAGTGAATTACAATTAAAACGGTCATCAAACAATGTTCTTCCTATACCATTATGTAATGGAATACTTTTGTGTGGTCTTGTAAATCAATAACAAATGTCCTTTGCACCACAAATTATGTAAGATGTCTATTATAATATGTAGTTTATAGTTGCATATAAATTTTATTAAGTTCGCATGAGTGTAACACGATTAAAATGCATTTGAAACATTTTTTTCCCACTGACCGTAATGCGTAATGTAACGGAATACTTTTGATTATCCCTGTAATTGATCTATGCATCCGATTTTCATAAAATTTGGAATAACTAGACAAAATTATGTAATAATTATGTATTTTAAATTTCAAACGTATAGAATATATTTGAAACTTTTTTCCCATTGACCATAATGTAATTGAATACTTTTGATTGCCCCTGTAATTGATCTATGCACACGATTATAAAAAAATTTGAAATAACTCGAAAAAAATTATGTAATAATTGCGTATTTTAAATTTCAAACGATTAAAATGCATTTGAAACTTTTTTCCTAATTGACCGTAATGTAATGGAATACTTTTGATTGCCCCTGTAATTGATCTATGCATCCGAGTTTCATAAAATTTGAAATGACTCGACAAAATTATGTAATAATTATGTATTTTAAATTTCAAACAGTTTTTGCGTTGTTATATGCGGACAGACAGACGGACTGACAGACAGACGGACAGACGGACGCACTGAACGACCACTATAGGTGCTACGTATTATATAATTACGAACGCACCTAAAAACGTCTATATAAAATCGCTTTCAATTGTGTTATGATTGTGCAAAAAGAGTTTTCAAGAATTACAACAAAAGAAAATGTACTTTTAAAACTTATTTCAAAAGATCCATTTTTAAAATTTTGTAAACTTAAAGGCACCATGTAAAAAACATTTTTAAAGTGTATGTACATATGTTGTTTTATAATGTTGTAAATTGTGTGGTGTTTGCAATGTTTTGTTAATTTAGGAACAACGTGTTGTGCAACACGACACTATTTTTAGAAACTATTTTCATCAACACTATTTACAAACTATTTCAATACAATTAACAACATTTTAGAGTACATTTCTAGATAGCAATACTTCTGCAACATATTAAGAACATATTGCTGGAGAGCAACACTTTTGCAACATATTAATTACACAATTACAGCAACAAAAACGTTTCACAACACATTAATGCGTTATGAATTCGGGCACAAAAAGTGTTCCGGAATGTGTTTTTTTGTGCAGGGTTAATTACAAATCAACCTAAAAGCATGGAAACATCAATATGCATGTAACAAAGTGTAAATTATTGAACTATGTGCATCTTACTCCACATATTAATTTCAACGCAACTATTGAATGCCAAGAGACTCAGTTTTATGAACCCTTTTAATTAAACTAAAAGTTCAGGTGATAAAGGTGGTACACTGTAAAAAAAAAAAAAAAAAAAATCTTTTATTCTAGAAATGTAAAGTTGCAAATTCTGTATGCATATTAATATTTTGCCTGTACACTGTAAAAAAAAAAAAAAAAAAAAAAAAAAAAAAAAAAAAAAAAAAAAACGGACGATTTAACGGAAGTATTACTGGTAATCTAGACGCCAGTACTATTTACTTTTTTTAACGGAAAAATTTCAGAAATTCCAGAAAAAATCTCGAAAAAAACGGAATATTTACCAGAAAAAAGCGGAAATCTTTCCGTTAAAAAACAGTAAATAGTACTGGCGTCCAGATTACCAGTAATACTTCCGTTAAATCGTCCGTTTTTTTTACAGTGTACACTGTACAAGAAAATATGCAAATTTACAAAATTAACTTTTGTAAAACTATTGAAATCTGTAAAATCTATTACAATTACACTTAATTTACAAAATTTTATCTGTAGTCCTGGTTGTAGTTACTTAAAAAATTCTAGGAATCTTAGTTTTCCATAAAATTCTAAGTAACCTTAGAGACTTTTTGACTTTCAGTGTAAATCTGTATGTGTTACATGCATTTTTGCTGTTACCGTTACAGGAAAAGTTCTAGAAATCCCAGTTTCCTCGAAAACTTTTTGTAACTTTACAGATTTCTTTTACAGTGTATGTGCATTAAAAAATCATTTTATAATATAACCGAAGATAATGAGTTGTTTTCTTTCACACTGTAAAAAAAAAAAGACCGCTTAATTTCCTAAAATTTTTGGAAGAAACTACACAGTAAAAAAAAAATATATATATATATGTAAAAGTACTGAACATTTTCTAGGAAACTGGGATTCCAAGAACTTTTCATGTTGTGGTGACGAAAATAAACACATCCTACTAGGTACGCAAACGTGACGTGGTTAGTACGAAGACAAATGAAAATAATATCCCTTCGGCGTTGTGAACGAAGATCGGATATTATTAATTACTGAAATTAATTCCTTAATATCATACATAAAATTAACATTTTGCAATAACATTAGGATCGCCTTATTTAACGTATGAATTTGTGAAAATTGGGATTGATGAGTCAATCAAAAACTTGAGATATTAATCTACAAATTTAAATGTTAACATTCCCTAATCTGCATCTAGAAATTACCTTAAAATACATAAAGGGAGAAAACTGGAATAAAGACCAGAATAGGTACATATATACAAAATTTTATTAAAACATATAAATTGGCATCATGCAAACACTATAAAAATATAATATGCAAGGCAATAACTACTGAAATATGGTTATAGTGAAATATACAATATATTTTATTTCATTTTTTTTTTTTTTGTTGTTGTTGTTTGTTTATTTATTCATTTCCTATTTTTCTGCTATCCTCACAGCTCATAATGCTTAAGTTCACGACACAACTTATAGGCAAAGCCCCAAAATTTCATATTTTATAAAATCGAATCCTCCGTTCTTATTATTAGTATTATTTTACTGGTATTATTATTTTATTTGTTTATTCATTTTACTATTAATTAAGTTTGAGCATTAAATTCTGATAATTTTGAGCCCCAAAGATAATAATAATTTTAAAATTTTAAAATAATCAAATTTTAAATAATCAAATTTCAAAAACCAAAATTTTAACACCACATTATATCAATAAAATAAATTGGCCAGTCACATGAACAATGAAATTTTCTCACCTTACAAGTATGTTCCTGGTATTGGTCGTCGTTGGCTTATAGCTGTCCATACAGTTCATCAGTACACTGACACAATTAAATCCAGGTGCTGAGTTCCAAGGCATTTTGTTTTTTTTTTATTAACACAAATAGTTTGCAACTTTTCAAATTTTGCGCACTTTCCAATCATCAGTTAGACGTATGGTCCTTTTCACAATAATAAGCACTTTCAAATTTCACTGGGAGTTTCAGGCAAAGTTTTTTTTTTTGTTTTGCAGAAATGAATTCCACTCAGCAATACTTAGAAATCATCCGATGAAAAATAGTCCGCTCAGCAATACTCAGGTGTTCCTTTTTGAATTGGAAATCAGTCGACGATTCGTTCTCTATGCAGAGCATAGCGTCGCTTCTCATCACTTCGTCCGGGAGGCATAAGATCACATCTTCCGACGACACGGATTATTTCGATTTCCTCTTTTCCCTCTCATCTTAGCGGGAAACTCGCAGCAGAGAGAAAAAAATCTTTTTTTACTTTTACACTTTCAATTCCAAAACTGCACTGACTCATGTGGGGTTTTCTTTTCAGGTCCTGTACGCCCCCTTTGACCCCATTGGGTATAAAATTCGGACTCCAATTGGCTTTGAATATGTTTCGCTGTCCATTGGTCAAGTAAAAGAAACGGGGTTGGATTTTTAGACATTGTTCCTCCATTATTTATTGCCGGAGCTACGATTCCGAACCAACCGCCCAAGTAGACCACACGTGGGAGTCATAAATTTGATTGTAAATCTTTCATTGTTGCTTGTGTACGTTAATGTCACGAATGGCGACTCTAGGTTTTATTGCTTCTCGTAAACATTTGTTCCTTTTATAACTAATGGTGAGAAAATCCCTTCGTTCATGTGATTTTGCTATTCCCAGGCTTTGACTAAAGGAGAGCTTATAGTATAATAAAACTTCCGAACAAACAACACATATTATTGTTATCATTTCTTGTTTACGAAAGCTAAAATAAAAATTTATTTTAATACTTTTATATACATTAATATCATTTCATTTTCTATCTCTTTCTAGATTATTTATTTATTTATTTATTTATTTATTTATTTATTTATTATTATTCTTTCTCTCTCTTTGTTTTTTCTTTTCTTTTCTTTTATTTTATTCTAAGCGATGTCGTGACATTTCTTTACGACACATGTAACGATAACAGGAAAAATCCATGTAACCTATTCTAAAACTTGAGTTTTTGTTGTTACCGCTACAGGAAAAGTTCTTGGAATCCCAGTTTCCTAGATAAAGTATAGTACCTTTACAGATTTTTTTACAGTGTAGGATTTATATAACTTTTAATGTAACGACAACAGCAAAAATGCATCTGACAGATTCACGTTTGCACACACTGTAAAAAAATCTGTAAAGTTACTAAAAGTTTTCTTGGAAATTGGGATTCCTAGACCTTTTTATGTAACAGCAGCAGCAAAAATGCATGTAACAGATACAGATTTGCATTAAAAAAATCTGTAAGGTTACAAAGAATTTTTTAGGAAACTGGGATTCCAAGAATTTTTCTTGTAACTGCAACCCAAATTACAGATAAATTTTTAGTAAGATAACTGTAATTTTAGTAGACTCGTTTGCAAAGTTACTGATTTCTGCAAATTTACAAAAATTATTTTTGTAGGTTTACATTATTTTTGTACAATGTACAGATAAAATGTTAGTAACCATACAGATTTCGGCAACTTTAAATTTGTGGGATTAAAAATGTTTTTTTTTTTTTCTGTGCAGCAAATCTAAAAATCTGTAGGAAGCTGGCATTTCTAGAACTTTTTATGTAGCGGCAGCCGGAGTTACAGACAAAGCTTTAGTAAAATTACTGATATTTTAGTAGATTCTTTTGTAAAGTTAACTGATTTCTATAAGTTACAAAAACTAGTTTTGTCAATTTACGTCTCTTTTGTACAGAGTAAAGATAAAATTTTAGCAACCATACAGATTTCCATAACTTAATAGGGTAACATCCCCAGTAATTGGCACATTAAGGATTTGTCTTTTAACTTACTTCTATTTTCATTACCAAGAAATAAAATATTTACTTGCAAATATTTTTAAATCAAAGAGTGCATATTTGTGCATCTATTTTGTGCGCTAAAAGCAAAAATATTTGAAAAAGTATTTTTATAAAAATATATTTATAAAAAGTTGCTGTAATCACCAGTAATTGGCACTTAGACTTTTATACAATTAAAATAACCCTTTTCAACTAAATAAAACTGTTGTCAATTAAAATTTAAAATATACTATAAATCAGATAATAATAAATTGAAAGCTTTCTTAAGCCACAGAAGAAGCATTTGCAACAAAAATGGCTAATTTGATACAAGCCATAATTGTTTCTCTTTCCTAGGCACTATTGTCATCAAGTAGCATAAATCAAAGTTATAATCTGTAATGTAAATGAGCATATAACTGGTATATGGTCTTGGATTATTAAAAGACTGATATAAATCTTATTTTAGGACATTTTGTAGGATGTGCTAATCACTGGTGCCTGCAAATTACTGGGGTTGTTACCCTATCTGTAAAATTGCACCTTTTTTTACAATGTTGACGCCAACGGACTGAGTTTTTATGAATCCAATTAATAAAACGAAAAATTCAGATGATAAAAGTGTATGTAAATAAAAAAAAATCTTTTAATCATAGGATTGAAGGTAACAAATGAATTTCTACCATCTGTTAAATAACTATTTAAAAAATGATAATACTCGCAGAGATTTTAATTTAGGAGACATTCAACAATAAACGGATATAGAGTTTCGAGTACTTTACATCTGATTTTTTTTTTTTTTTTTAAGTGACTTCAAAAGTAGCACCTTTATCATCTGAACTTTTGAAATAATTGGCTTTGAAAATTTTAAAATAGGAAAGTTTACAGAAATAATTACATTTTTGCCCAGATTATCCTTCGTAAGGTGATCATTAACAAACACTAAAAAAAAATTGCAAAGATTTTTTTTGGAAACAAGGATTTTTTCTTTTCTAAAGAGAAAGAAACATTATTAGGAATATTTACTGATCTTGGAAACGGTTATCGTGAATATACTTAATCTTCGTAGTTTAAAACCCTGTTTTTTTTACAATACACCATATGAGATAGCAAAAACACAGTACAATTTTTAGGTGGTATAACTGAAAAGTGCCCAGTTCTAAATCTTTATTTATTTTTACAAAGAAAGATAAAGAAACATATGCTTAATTCTATCGTAACTGATAATGATCGAAAACTGTTTTTCAAGGCTTTCTTATTAGGATTCTTTAATGTAAGAGGAAAATATAAAATTTTCCAATCACACTCTTAAATTAACTATATTAATAATTTCATCCTCTCCCCCTAAAAAAAGATATTTTTTTGTGAAATTGCCTATATACTTCTTTATTTAGTTCTTCAAAAAATGAGCACATGAGAAATACGAGAAAAAAATCCTTCGATAAGTAGGCTGCACCTAAAGTCGCAAGATGTATTATGCTAATATTGATTTTTAACTAGATGTCCTCTAAAATAAAATGGATCATAACCAACTTTACAATAAAGTCGTGCCTTAAAAAAGAATAATAAAACTTTCAACTTATATAAGGATATGAAAAAACATTTATATTGTATTTTTCTTTCTTTAACATAAAGACAAAAAAAATGATGGATTTTGAATTTGTGTTTTTTTTTTTTTTTTTTTTTTGTTTTTACATTGTTTGTATGTATTTATGAAATGCAAAACTGAAAGACTGCTACTAATTTTGTAACTTTTTTCTTTTTTTTAAACCAAAGGAAAGAGGGCAAATGAAAAATAATCAAAATTGCTATTTACGTGTATTTTTCTCTTTAATAGGAAATGATTACATGACAAACATTTAATATCCATGTAAAAATAAATAGAACAATACATACACTGCTAAAAAAAACTGTAAAGTTGCTAAAATTATTCAACGAAACTGGGATTTCTAGAACACTATGTAACTGTAACAACGAAATTTCATATAACAGGCACAGGTTTGCACTGTGAATGAAAAAGTCAGGTTACTGAGAATTTTTAGAGAAAATGGAATACCTAGACCTTCTTATGTAACTATGATCCGGGCAACAGATGCAATTTTAGTAAGATTATTGTAACTTTAACAGACAATTTTGTAAATACAGAGATTTCTGTAGCTTTATAAAAATTTGTTTTACAGATTTAAATCTTTTTTTGTACAGTATACTCTTAAAAGTTTACTAAGTTTCTCTAAATTTACATCTGTAGGATTACAGATTTTTTTTTACAGTGTATGGAAATGTTCACTGTTACTCTTCTGGAAATTGAATTTTATTAATTATTATTTTTTTGAATCATTCTAAAAGTTTATTTAACTTTCGGTGAGAGAACCTTTATTTAAATAGAATATTAAATTGAATCCTATAATTCATTTATTTTAATCTTGAGCAGGAGAGAATATTTCTCAGAAGTCCGTATGCAAAGTCTTTTGTGAAAGAAGCATTATGCTAATTCAATAATTAGATTAGAAGACGATTTATGGCAGTTTACATCCTCTGAAATCCTGCTATATTCATATGATAATTAAATAGCTCTACATTTACGGAAAACAAATTCCGTTTCATATAACTTGTTGAAAATAATCAGGAAATCCGAACTTTATGAACACAAACTTTTGCTGCATTAACGGATATATAGTCTTCTTTGCGTGAAATTGCATTTCTGATACAACTCCTTTTTGTTTTGCGCATCATTGTAAATTTAACAAAACTAATGAAATTTCTGAGATTATTAAACACTAGATATTAAATGATATTGGTAAATTATGAAGAACTTATAAATTTGTTTAGAGTATTGATATCAACTAGAAACTAAACAAGTGTATAATAAGTGATTTTTTTTTCTTTAAAAAAAATATTTATAATGTTTTATTAGCTGACATTTTGAATCCTTCTGTTTTTTCTCCCATGAAAAGCTCAGTTATTTTCTTTAGTTCCTTAAGCAATTTATCTTATGCAACTTATTTTAATCAAATTCCTTTACACGTCATTGTATCAGAATGATACATTAGGGTGGTCACAAGATACATGAAGAATTTTTTTTTATCGTTTTCTTTCGGGGGACCAAAAATTTGCCAATTAGTTAGAAAAGGATATTGGCAAAGTTTCAGATCAATTAAATAATATTAACCCGTGCCGCATCGGGAATTATTGAAAAACGGGAATTATTGGGAATCGTTGAATTATTGAAAAAAATGCAATTTTTTGCAAAAAATTGTGGTTTTTCCTTTATTAAATAAAAACTATTTATCCTTGAAACCTATTTCTTATCTTATTTCAAAGAACATTTTATTGACTCTGACGTTTACCCACTTAAATCTTATATTTAATGACATTTATAATTTTTCAGGCAAAGTAGTGAACGATGCTCTCAAACTTTGCTTTTGAAAAAAGGGGAAAATGAGAAAAGAATAATTCTAATTACCTCGGATCTTCATTATTATTATTGTTATTATTTGTATTGTAAGACAAGAAAAATAACAATTTTTGTTATTAAAAAAGTATTTTCCCGAATTATAATGAATTCACGGGTATTTAGGCCTGCATCTCTAAAAAAATAGCTATCTAATTTATATTGCAATCAAAATGCATTAAAAACAAATCTTTTAATTATCTCTTTTTTTTTTCTTTTCCTTTTTTTTTCAGCAAGAAACATTTCTGTTACATGCTACCATAATCTATTTTTAGAATCCGAAACCTTCCGGCACCCAGCTATACTCAAACTGCACCCCTCTTTCCGAAATGACTGACAGGAGGTTTCATATTACCTCCCCCCGCTTATTCGTAAAAGCAGAAAAGAGCGCTTCAGTAACTGTTTAGATTTCAAGCGGTTAAGTTCATTTAGAGATTTTTTCCTTTGTGAAGTTCGAGATAAAATGGATTTAGAACCTTCGTGTTCTACATTAACAGTGAATATGAGTTTAAGGCAGCAAGACCGGATTTTTCTAATTGGCCACATGTCACATTAAATAACTGGCAGTAAGTTACCCAGTAACTGTCAAGTTTTACGCAGTTTATTTTATAATATTCGCCAAGTAAAACTGATGACCAGAGAAGCTGCCAAACTAACAGCTCAAGAAGTTATACTTTTCTGGGAGAAAGCCAAGATACCAACTAGGCATTTTAAAGATTGTGTTGCAAAAATTGAAAAGCTTTGAAGAGTGGAGAAATCTACAAAAAAGTGCTAGCAGATCCAATTCAAAAGCACAAAATAATAAATAGACACATTTAAGTCAACTCTTGATGACCTTTTTGATATAGCTCATCAGGATGCCCTTAAAAACATTACTGAGGAAGTTTTTATTATTCCAGAGAAAGAAAGGGCGCAATGGCTGCATGGGAGGCGTTGACATGAAATTTGTAAAAGTAGAAGAACGAAGAGAAAAAAGACAAGCAGCTCAAATGGCACGATTGGAAAAATAAAGAAAAACTGCTGGTGAGTTTTGCCTATTTTTTAATGTTATTCAAATTTAATAGTTTTAATTGCATATATTTTAATATTTATTAAGACATTAATTAAATTTCTTTATTATATTTTCTGTTAAGATTATTAAGCAAAATACAATTTTCTCTAAGGGCTCTTTTGTATGATGTTTCTTTTTATTTTTAGAAGATAAAGGTGCAGAATTGGAGCCTTTACCAAGAACAAGCAGCACCAGTTAGTCGGAGGAAGAGAAAACTTTTCAAGATGATACGGCGGAGAATTTTTCGGATGCAGATGAATGCGAGGCAAAAATTAAGAAAAGGAAATACTCTCGAGGAACGGAGGAAATTATGACCGACAATTTGTCTTTGTTATTAGATAGGTGTAGCATTTCTGATAGAGATGCATTTCGAATAATAACAGCTACTGCAGAAGCATTGGGTCACAATCCACAAACATTAATTTTAAGCAGAAGTGTAATACGACTCCGCAGACAGTTATTTCGAAAACAGAGAACTGAACTCATTAAAAAAAGATTTGACAATTCCGATTTAGAGGGAGCTGTTGATCACTGGGATGGAAAACTGCTTCCACATATTTTCAATAAAGAAAATGTAGAGAGAATAGCGGTTTTAATTAGCTGTGGGAATGGAGAGCAGTTGATAGGTGTTCCCCAGCTTGAAAATAGCATGGGAATAACTCAAACAAAAACTGTATTTTCTGCGGTTGAAATGTGGGGAGCAGTTGACAAAATACAGGCAGTGTGTTTTGATACAACGTCTGTAAACACTGGTCATCTGAGAGGAACCTGCGTTTTGCTACAACAGTTATTAGGCAATAATCTTCTGCATTTAGCATGTCGCCACCATATTTTAGAAATTATTCTAAAAGCTGTTTTTGGTACCAAAACAGGCAAAACCACTGGTCCTCAGCCAGATATTTTTAAGAAATTTCAGGCTGGCTGGTCTAAGTTAGACAAGACCAAATACAAAAAAGCTATTGAAGATGAAGATGCTAAACATAAAATACGAAATTTGGACGAAATTTCAAGTTTTTTCATCGAACATTTAAAATCTCAACAATCAAGGGATGATTATAAAGAATTTGCTAAGCTTTGTTTAATTTTTATAGGACGTTATCCTCTAAAAGACATTTTCTTCAGAGCTCCTGGTGCTATTCCTCATGGCAGATGGATGGCAAAAGCAATATATTCTCTAAAAATTTATCTTTTCAGGGATTTGTTTTTATTAACAGACTTAGAAAAATAGGCTTTTAGACACATTTGTCTATTTATAGTCAACGTTTATGTAAAAGCATGGTTTAACGCTCCCATTCCCTTTCTGGCCCCCCAATCAAGATCTAAAACTAATAAAATCACTTGTTGAATATCGAAATATAGATAAAGAAATTGCGAACAAAGCACTGTCTAAAATGAAAAAACACCTTTGGTACCTCAGCCCCGAGCTAATTCCTTTTTATTTTTTGATGATACTTTGGTAAAAAAAAATCAAAATAAGCATGGCCGCTAAAATAATGTCAATTGAAAAAGAATATGATGAGGATGAGGTTGATAATATGAATGTAAGAGCATTAATAGGTTTCAACGAAGTGGATAATTTATTGGACAAAGAAGTCGATTTTTTTGTTTTATCTCAAACTGTAATTTTTTTTAAAGGTTTGATATAAATGTGCGATTTTTAAACGCTGATCCCGATTTATGGTATGAAAACAAGGATTACTTGAAAGGAAAAAAATAGTGAATGGTTATAAGGTTGTCAATGACCCAGCTGAAAGAGGAATAAAGTTAATACAAGATTTCAATTCATGTTTAACAAAAGACGAAGAACAAAAACAATTTCTGTTACAAGTTGTGTCTGAATGTAGAAAAACTTTTCCGGATTCTTCCAAAGCCACTTTAAATAAGCCATTATCATCTTAACGTGACAGTAGTAAATGATAATGTTGTTTCTTTATTAAGCTCCTTTTTAATAATAAAACTTTTGCATTTGAACATAATTTGTTCTCATTTTATACTTTATTTGCTCTTTTTTTTTTTTTTTTTTTTTTTTTTTTTTTTGTCATTTATTCACTGTAAATTTCAATTTTTTTCAATTACTTTGATTTTTTTCTTATAATTATAACATTTTTTAAGTGCAAAATGAAAAAAATTAAAAAAATAAAAAAAGTTAGAAAAAGATAAAAGAAAATTTTGCATTTATTTTTCGCATTATCATAAGTCTATTTTGAGGATCCGATTACGCCTGATCCTGAAAATTGCATATATTATACATCTATATATATATTTTTTAAATGATGGTAAGTGATCCTTCAAGACAAAAGATTACTTTATCAAATAAAACTAGGATTATGTTTCTATGTCTGTTTTTATTCATTTTATGAAGGAAAACTGCATTTCTGAACTTTGACCCGAATGCGGCACGGGTTAATATTATGCAAATGAGCTGAAACTTTTCCAATCTCATTTTCTAATCAATTGGCAACTTTTTGAGGGGTCCCCCCTAAAAAATTCGAAAATTGATTTTTTGTGACCACCCTAATGATACATGTTCTCTATTATGTAGTATTAAAGATTTCTTTGATTTTTATTTACAAAGATTTAATGAATATTTAGATTGTGTTCAAGTGTCATAATTTTGTTCACATTTCTTTCGTATCTAAATTAGATATTTCAAAAAAAAATTCAATAATTTATAATTACTTAATGAAAAGTAGTGAGCTTTATAGAAAGTAAACTTAAAACATAAATATCAATTTTATTTGGTTTGGCTTTGTAAATTGTATAAATCCTATGAAATGTCGTAAATTTCAAAAGTAACCTCCCAACTTACCGATTTTACTATCCGCAAAAATTATATGTCCCGCCTTAAAATGATTAAATTTCCTGTTAGGTAGTGGTGGTCTTACTTCACTCTCAGAAATGGATACTCAGATTTCAGGAAATTTTCTTCGTTTTTGACGAAACCGTTTCCTGGGAAATACTCCGAGCGAATATTTCGTCAGAAAGACGAAATGAGTTTCTTTGCTTATTTGACGATAGTAATTTCTTAAAAAGTTTCGTCAAAACAGCGCTGGTGATGCCATCTATCGAAAAATTTAGAAGCACCCGTAATTTTTGACAGTGGGGAAAAAAAGCGTCATCGAGGGGATTCGAACTAACAACCTTCGGTATGACAGCGCACTGTCTTATCCATTACGCCGTAGGGACCTTGAATAATTCTGTTTCGAAAGAGATATAATGGATTTGACTGCGTGTTTATATTTTTTAAAGTAGTTTGTAATTTTATCCATGTTGTTATATATCTTTTAAGTTTTAATAAATAAGGCTAATTTATTGTTATGGTTTTCTTCTGGTTAACGAATAATTATAATATGTCTTAATTAATATAATTTATTAGAGAAATTTTCTTTCCTCAATGAATGGTCAAAATATGGCCTGGTTAATTTATTGCTCTGAAGTAACGAATTTTGATGTGCATATTGGGAAGTTTTTTATATGCTATAAGATAATTTATAAGATAAAGCTAAGATTTTAACACTACTCTTTATAAAAGGGAGAGGGATGAGTTATGTACGTTTTCATTTGATTTATTTCTTGGATGGATAGAAGAGATACTAGAATTTTGAAATGTAAGTGACCAAATTTTCTTTTAGAACGATTTTGCATAACACAACAAGTTAGTTCTTTCCGAATTAAACCATACCGAATATCAACAGCAACAATAAATAAATAAACATTTCTAAAAATGTTAACAGCTAAAAAATAACTATTTCAGAAACAATAACTTTCCATATTTCAGTATTTTTTGAAAAGCGCTAAGAAGTACTGTTTTAAAATAAATTATTACAAGACTGACATAAACAACCAAATATCTACTTGCTAAAATCGCAAGAATTGCGGAAATAAGTAGTGCGTCCTTTGACAAACAACTTACCACAACTGTTTCTTTAAAGTGCATTGAATCTGGCCATGATTGACACAACAGTTTCGTCAAATATTTGAGGGTTTATGTTTCTTTAAAAGTCATGTGATTTTGATACAAAATTATCGTCAAAAACGACGAAATATAGCCCAAGGATTCCTGTATCGTTAAAATTGAGAGTTTTATTTTTGAGAGTGTTTTGGCACTTAAAAAAATTATAACACGAATTAATAAAAATCACACATAATTAAAATTTTGTAAAGCTTGAAAGCATTAATCTAAAATGAACATAAATCAGACCTCTGGGTGCTTTTGATTAATGCACATTCTCTTATTATTTTAAATAGGAAGAATCCTTTTATTCAGCTCTTGGCGAGTAAATCTTTATTTTAATGGGATATTAAGTTGAGTTGTGTAATTCATTTATTTTAATCCTGAGCAGGAGATATTAGTTTTCAAAAATCCGCACGCAAAGCATTTTGCGTAAGAAGAATTATGATAATTTAATAATTAAATTAGAAGACGATATATGGTAGTTTACATCGTTCATTTCAAATCCTGTCATATTCATATGATAATTGAATAACTTTATATTAATAGAAAACAAATTCCGTTTAGATATAATTTGTTGAAAATATTAAGGAAATATGAACTTTATGAACACAAACCTTAACATGTATATAATACTAAACATACATTTGATATTATTGACTACACATTATAAAACATATATGTACATATATATATATATATTATAAATATGTATATTAAATTTACGGAAAAAAACTGCTGGTAACATTGCAGCCAGCAGATTTTAAAATATATTTAACGGTTTTTTTTACAGTGCATGTATAATAAAGCTTGTAAGCATCTATCTGAAATGAAGATAAATCATAACTTTTGCTTACTGCATATTTCTTTTATTAATTTACCTATTACGAATTCTTTTAAAAGCTTATTCGGCTTTCAATGAAAAAATCTTTATTTAAATGGAATATTAAATTGAATCCTGTAATTCATTTATTTTAATCTTGAGCATGAGAAAATATTTTTCAAAAATCTGCACGCAAAGCCTTTTGTGCAAGAAGAAGTATGCTAATTCAATAATTAATTTAGAAAACCATTTATGGCAGTTTACATCGTTCCCCTGAAATCCTGCTATACTCAGATGATAATTGAATAGCTTTATGTTTATGTAAAACGAATTCCGTTTCGGTATAATTTATATAAAATATTAAGGATTTCCTAACTTTATGAACACAATCCTTTGCTGCATTAACGAATATGTAGTTTTCTTGGCGTGAAATTGCATTTCTGATGTAACTTTATTTTGTTTTGAGCATCGTCATAAATTTAACAAAACTAATGAGATTTCTGAGACTATTAAGCACTAGATATTTAAGTAATTGATAAATTACGAAGAAATTATAAATTTGTTTAAAATATAAATTGAAACTAGAATGGTATGCACATGTTAATAAAATATATGCATTTTCCCTTTTTTTTTAAATGTATTTATCATATTTTATTATCTGACACATTGAATCCTTCTTCATTTACGTTTATTTTCAGCAAAAGTTCAGTTTTTTTTCTTTATTTCCTAAAAATTTATAACTTATGTAAATTATTTTAATCAAATCTCTTTACATGTCATTGTATCAGAATTGTATATGTTCGCTATATTATACAGTATTAAAATATTCATTGATTTTCTATCCGCTAAGATTTAATATATGGCTCATTCTCCAAAAAATGTACCTTTTGAAAAAAAATATTTTTCAGTTTCAAAATTTTGCATTTTTCTTTTTTTCCATTTTTATATAAAACTTTTACTTACTACAAGTAATCATGAACAACGGTCCTACTTAATTTTATTTCTTTTACTCATAAATGAAAGATATATATAAACTTATTCATGGAATTGTGCTTTAAATACCACGGAGGTGAGATTCGCGGAAGTGAGGAATCTGCTATAAAAATAGGCAAACTGGATACTTTTTTCAGGAAAAGAAATTTATTTTTTGGTACTACAATTTGCATTTAAGCTTATTAAAATTTGCAATCTTGTATTTTTACAATATTTTACCTACCTGAAATTCAAGATCACGGTGGTCAGAGTTCTTAATGAACATATTAATTAAAAAAAAAAAAACTGTCTTATTATTTTTCATTGAAAATCTCACAACTTTTTTATAGCTTAAAGCCCCACAGCACTGACTGAAAAAGATCCAGATGATAATGTTAAGTCTATGGGAGCGTTCTTTTCAAATATCTCGCTCGAATTTTAATATTTTTACATGATTTATTTTATTTTATTTTATTTTATTTTTGCACAGGATAACTGAGGATGATTTACAACCGGGCTAGATTTTACTTTTTCGATTTTGGTTTCATATTAAAAAAAAAAAAAATAAAAAAATCTTTAATTTTCCAAACGGGCTCGAACCGGTTCTAAAATTGAAACTATCATAATGTAAAAAAATAATAAGCCTAAATAAAAAATGTAAAAACTTGTCCGGTTGTAGATCGTCCTCAGCTATCCTATAAAAAAAAATTGCGTAAAAATGTTAAAATTTGACCGAGATTTTTGAAAAGAACGCCCACATAGACTTAACATTATCATCCGGGTCTCTTTAAGTCAGTAGTGTGGACTGTTATCAAAATGGGTAACTTGAATCATGGTAAATAAAATGTGGCGTCCTGTCATCTATCACTGAGAAATGGCATTTTATGAATGGGTAACGGGTGTGAGAATTTTCTGTATGACACACATTCTTCTACTAAAAACTAACTAAATCGCATTATAAAAATTTTAAATATGCTTAAATGTATACAATTTGAAATACTTGTGAAAGGAATAATAAATAGGTGAATATATTTTTCCAACTAAAGAATTTATTAAGCAGCATTAGCAGACAAACCTGGTGCGTGAGATGCCATGGGCGTGAGAATTCATATACAGTGCACCAATAAAATGATTGATGCCCAGTTAAACTGACGGCATAGAGCACACAGGCTATGCAGACTAATTGTATATTGCAGCCTTATATAATAATGCCTTTTGAAAAAAATAAGGAAGGAAGTACTCCTCATCCATTTCCTTTCTTTATACTTAATCATTGAAGCCCCAAAACTAATCAGGGGTACGTCTCATCATATGATAAACCTATATCCAAAATTCGAAACAAATCGAATAATTCTGCATAAAAACTAATTTATGTAATTTAAAAAACGTTGTCCCCCGTTATCTCCTTTAAAATTAACAATTAAACCTCCAAAAATGTTCAGAAATTCAACTTATCAGAAAGAACCTACATACAAAATTTAAAGAAAATCGATAACTTAGCATAAAACTCTATTTAGCTAAATTAAAAGGGAGGTAATCGCCCGTACCCTCCTTTATAACTTATATCCAAAATTTCATGTAAATCGGATATTTTTATCATGAGTTATCGCGTTACGTACGTACGTACGTACGCACGTACATACATACATACAGAACGGGCGGGCACATGAGCTCTCAGGCTTTGATAGCCTGTGAGCTAAAAAACTAATAAATTAAAAAGTACTATGAAAAAAATGGGTATTGATTTAAATAGACATAATTTTATTGCAATTAAAAAATACAATTAAAAGAATTATTCTTTAAAATTATTACTGTAAAATGCATTTGACAAAAATGTTACACTTTTTGAAGAATAACCCAGATATTGATATTCAACTCAAGTTTTAAAATTATTGTTCATATTTCTTTTATATATAAATTAGATATTTAATATAAATTTATTTCATTAATTAATTTATTTTTTGATCAGGATAGCTATAAAATGGAAATTTAAAACTAAAAATTTAATATTGTTTGATTTCACTTTGTACATTGTATAAATTCTATGAAATTTTATAAAATTCCTAAATGGATTTTCGTATCATTTTCACAAAAATTCCAATTATAAGTCCCACCTTAAAATCATCAGAATTTCCTGTATGCTGATGAGGGGGTTAGTTTCAGTACTTTACGGTGTCTAAAAAAATTATAATACAAATTAATAAAAATCACACGATATTAAAATTTTATACTAAATATATGGGGTTGTTCGGAAAGGCCTTTCCGTTTGGGAAAATCAATTTATACAGGAAAATTTTGGTATTGAATTATTAGACACGGTTCCCGATATCTAATACTAAGTTATTAATGTGTTAATTTTTCCCAAACGGAAAGGACTTTCCGAACAACCCAATATATTTAATAATATTAACTAGATGCATGAAAAAGCTTGTAAGAATTAATTTAAAATGAACATAAATCATAACTCTGGATGTTTTTGATTAATGCATATTCTCTTATTAATTTAAACAGGAAGAATCCTTTTAAAAGCTTATTTCGGTGAGTAAATACTTATATCAATGGAATATTAAATTGAATCCTGTAATTCATTTATTTTAATTTTGAGCAGGAGAGAATATTTTTCACAAATCCGCACGCAAAGCCTTTAATGCAAGCAGAATTATGCTAATTTAATAATTAAATTAGAAAGCGTTATATGGCACTTTACATCGTTTTTTTTTTTTTTTTTTTTTTTAATCCTGATATATTCAAATGAAAATTAATTTCATGTATGCCTACGGAAAATAAATTCCGTGTTTGTATAATTTATTTTAAATACTAAGAAAATCCAAACTTTACAAACCTTTACTGCACAAACGGATATGTAGTCTTCTTCACGTGAAATTTCTAATATAACTTTCTTTTGATTTGTTCATCAATATTGATTTAATAAAACCATTCAAACTTCTGAGATTATTAAACACTAGACATTGAAAGTTATTAATAAGTTATGAAGAACACATATAGTTCTTTAAAATATTAATTTATACTAGAAGATCTGTGCGTGTAAAAAATATGTGGAGATTTTCCCTTTTTGTTTAAAATGCCATTTATAATGTTTTATTATCTGGCAGTTTGAATCCTTCTGTTTTGTTTTTTCGGGGAAAATTCAGTTTTTTATTATTATTATTATTTTCTTAAGTAATATATCCTATGTAATTTATTTTAATCAAATCGCTTTACACAACACAGTGTCTCTATTATATAATATTAAAGGTTTCCTTGATATTTGTTCACAAATTTTTAATAGATGTTTATGTTTAATTCAAGTTTTATAATTTTTATTCACATTTCTTTACATCTAAATTAGATACTTCATATTAATTTATTTCAATATTTTATTATTTTTTTAATGGAAACTAGTTAACTTTATGGAAAAGAATTAATGAAAAAAATAATATGGTTCGATTTGATTTGTAAATTTTATAAATTTTATGAAATTTCATAAATTTTATGTATAAACTCCCAATCTGCTAAAAATTTGTTTAAAAATTAATTTAAAAATAAGGGCATGCACGTGTTATTATGATATGTGAATTTTCCCTCAAAAAAAAGACTAGTCGTTGGGGCCACCGTAATACTTACCCATCATGGATATGCATATGAAAATGAAACATGTGAAACTATTTATACAATGCATTGCAATTCATAAACAAAATTTAAATATTGTTAATCTACATAGTAATTCTCTATTAAAGAACTGCTGATGTACCAATTTCGACAAATTATATAAAACGCCAAACTACTCAAGTAGTACCGAACTGCGTAAAAGAAACATCCTTATAACTCCAAAAATAATAATTCTATTAACTAACAATTAACTGCGTCGGATGAAGCGTCTCATTTCCAATTAAAATATACCTCTGAATTGAAATTTGAATGAAATACAGGGTCATGAAAAATCGAAGAATGTGGAAAACAGGATTACAAATATCTCGGCAACTAATAATTCGATCGACTTCGTTCTATATGCAAAATGTGTGTTATTCTATTGCCTTTTACGTCCATTCCATAAAACAAAAAAATTCGAAAATTTTTATCTATCTTTCATCAGAACGAATTTTTCGAGTGTCCGAAAAAAAACAGTTCCGGATAATCGAGGTTGCTGATATTAAATAGGGTTCGTCCCATTCTTACATACTAACAACATACAAAATTTCAAGTCTCTATCTCAATTTGTTCGGGAGATAGAGCGTTTACAGATAGACAGACAGACAGACAGACGGACGGCAAAATTTTTTTTCTAAAAATATGTTTTTCGGAATCTCCACTATCTAAAACGTGTAAATCCGTCAAAAATTTTTTTTCGATTTTCAAAACGATTGCAAGACTTACCCTATACTACGTATGATGGGTAAGTAAAAAATATATATAATGTTTAATTATTTGACACTTTGAATCCTTCTGTTTTTATTTTCAGGAAAAATATAGTTTTTTTTTCTTTGTTTCATTAAATAATATATCTTATGCCATTTATAGTAATGAAATCTCTTTACATAATTTATTGTATGAAAATAGAAGATATTCTCTATTAATTAATATTAAAAGTTTAATTGATTTTTATTCACAAATATTTAATAGATATTTATATTTAATTCTAGTTTTATAATTTTTTCACATTCTCTTCATATCTAAATTATACATTTCATATAAATTTATTTCAATAAGTTAATATTTTTTAATGAAACTAGTTATATTTCTGGAAGTGAATTTTAAAACCAAAAATACGTTAATTTGATTTGATTTGGGTTTGTAGATTATAAATATAATATGACATTTCGTAAATTTCAAATGTAACTTCTTATCTGAAAGATTTTCTTTTCCACAAATTCTTAGCGTGAAATTGCATTTCTGATGAAACTTCCTTATACTTTGAGCATCGTTGTAAATTTAACGAAACTAATGAAATTTCTTAGATTATTAAGCACTATGCATTATACATTAAATATTATGCTATTTCAATAATTAAATTAGAAGACACCTTATAGAAGTTTACAACGTTTCTATGAAATCTTGCCATACTCATATGATAGTTAAATAGCTTTATATTTATGGAACACAAATTCCGTTTCGGTATAATTTGTTTAAAATATTAAGAAAATCCAAAATTTATCAACACAAACATTTGCTGCATTAACAGTTTTATTAGTGTGATGTTGCATTTCTGATATAAATTCCTTTTGTTTTACACTGTAAAAAAATCCATTAAATTTACGGGAAAAATTTTGGCAGCAATTATTGCCGTAAGTTTAACAGATTTTTTTACAGTGTCAACATCATTATAAATTTAACAAAACTAATAAGATTTCCGAAATTATTAAACACTGCACAAATAACAGATAAGTATAACAGATAAATTATGAAGAAGTTTTAAATTTGTTTAAAATAGTAATTTGAAGCTTACGCGTGTTATTATAATAAGTGAATTTTTCCTTAAAAAACCCATTTATAATGTTTTATTACCTGACACTTTGAATCCTTCTGTTTTTATTTTTATTTTTAATATTTTTTTTTTCACGAAAAGTTCAGTTTTTTCTTTAATTAATATATTCAATCTAATTAATTTTAATCAAATATATTTACGCGATATTGTTTCAAAATGGCTTATATTTCAAATTATTTGGTTTAAATGGCTTATATTTCATATTATTTGGTTAAAGGTTTCCTCGATTTTTTATTCACTAACATTTAATAGATATTTATATTACGTTCAAGTTTTATATTTTTTTCTTCATATTTCTTTTATATCTAAATTAGATATTTTATATAAATTTATTTCATTTTTTTATTATTGTTTTTAATGAAAACGAGTTACTTTGTATGGAAGGGGATTTTAAAACCAAAATTTTAATATTATTTGATTCGACCTTGTAAATTGTATAAATCATCTAAGGTTTCATAAATTTCAAATATAAACTCCTATCCAACCCCCCCCCCCCCTCCGATTTTCCTATCCATAAAAATTCAATAAAAAATCCAATCTTAAGATCATTAGAATTTTCCTTTCTTTTAGCGGTGGGATTAATTTCGGTATTTTACGATACCTAAAATATTTTATAATGCGAAATGATAAAAAACACACATAATTAAAATTTTACACTAAATACATATTTAATATTATTAACTGCATGTATAAAAATTCATATAAGTATTAATCTGAAATGAACATAAATCATTACTCTGCGTAGTTTTGATTAATGTTCATTCTCTTTATTAATTTACCTATTAAGAATCCTTTTAAAAGCTTATCCAGCTTTCTGTGAGTAAATCTTTATTTAAATGGGATATTAAGTTGAGTTCTATAATTCATTTATTTTAATCTTGAGCAGGAGAGAATATTTTTCAAAAATCTGCACGCAAAGTCTTTTGTGTAAGGAGAATTATGTTAATTCAATAATTAAATTAGAAGACGATTTATGGCAGTTTATTCATATGCTAATTGAATAGCTTTGTGTTTATAGAATACAATTTCCGTTTCGGTATAATTTGTTTGAAATATTACGGAAATCCGAACCTTCTTATCACAAACCTTTGCTGTAGTAATGGATATCTATGCTTAGCGTGAAATTGCCTTTCTGATATAACTTTCTTTTCTTTTGCACATCATTATAAACTTAATTAAACTAATGACATTTATGAGATTATTAAACAGTAGATATTAAAAGTATTTAATAAAATATGAACGACTTATAACTTTGTTTAAAAATTTAATTTAAACTTCAAGGCATGCACGTGTTAAAACGATGTATAAATTTTTAATTATGTAAAAAGTGCCATTTATAATGTTTAATTATCTGACACTGTGAATCTTCATTGTTTATTTATTATTATTATTATTATTATTTGTCGGTAAAAGTTCAGTTTTTCCCCTTATTTTCTTAAGTAATATATTTTATATAATTTATTTTATTCAAACCTCTTTACACGTCATTGTATTAAAATGACATATGTTCTTTATATTATATAGTATTACTGGTGTCCTTTATTTTTATTCAGAAAGATTCATTAGCTATTTATACTAAATTCAAGTTTTATAATTTTAGTTCA
This sequence comes from Maratus speculifer, assembly GCA_964019185.1. Classification (NCBI taxonomy): domain Eukaryota; kingdom Metazoa; phylum Arthropoda; class Arachnida; order Araneae; family Salticidae; genus Maratus; species Maratus speculifer. The sequence continues at coordinate 392,926,181 of OZ025294.1, read as the reverse complement.
TATTCTTTTCATATCTAAATTAGATGTTTCATGCAAATTCATTTCAATAGTTTAATATGTTTTAAAATGAAAACTAGTTAGCTTTATTGAACGAATTTTAACACTAAAAAGCATTAATTTGATTTGATTTGACTTTGGTATAAATCCTACGATTTTAGTTTTAAATTTCAAATATAACCTACAGCTCTACCGATTTTTCTATCCACAAAAATTTCATTTATAAATTACACTTTAAAATCATTAGAATTTCTTGTATGTGAATGACGGATTTACTTACGGTACTTAACGATACCTAAAAATAATTATGATACAAAAAAATAATAAAAATAACACATTATGAAAATTTTATTCTTAACAATATGTATAAAAATCTTGCAGCATTAATATGAAATTAACGTAAATCATAACTCTTCGTACTTTTGATTAATGCACTTTCTCTTTATTAATTTACCTAGTAAGAATCGTTTTAAAAGCATATACAGCTTTTGGCGAGTAAATCTTTATTTAAATGGAATATTTAATTGAATCCCGTTATTCATTTATTTTAATCTTGAGCAGGAGAGAATAATTTTCAAAAATCAGCACGCAAAGCCTTTTGTGTAAGAAGAAGTATGCTAACTCAATAATTAAATTAAAAGACGATTTATGGCAGTTTACATCGTTCCTTTGAAATTCCGCATATTAATATAATAATTAAATAGCTTTATAATTATGAAGAAGAAATACCGTTTAGGTTTAATTTGTTTAAAGTATTAAGGAAATCCGAATCTTATGAACACAAACCTTTTGTGCATTAACAGATATATATAGTCTTTTTAACTTTAATGTTCTGATATAACTTTCTTTTGTTTTGCGCATCGTTATGAATTTAACAAAACTCAATAAATTTCTGAGATTATTAAACACTATGCTTTAATTGATATTGAAAAATTATGAAAAACTTACAAATTTGTTTAAAATGTTAATTTAAACGAAAAGATATACGCGTGTTTTTATGAAAAGTGAATTTTTCCTTTAAAAAAAATGTCATTAATTCAGTTTTATTATGTGACATTTTAAATCCTCGTGGTTTTTTCCTCGAAAAATTGAGTTTTTCCATATTTTCTTGCGAATTATATCTTAGGCAATTTGTTTAAATCTAATCTCTTTATACGCTATTGTATCAGAATGACATGCGTTCTTTATTATATGGTATAAAAGGTTTCCTTGACTTTTATTCTCAAAGAGTTAATAGTTGTTTATGTTAAACTCAAACTTTATAATTTTTGTTCTTGTTCCTTTTATATATAAATTAGCTATTTTACATAACTTTATTTCAATAATTTATTTTTCTATTAATGAAAATTTGTTAGCTTTTATGGAAACAAATTTTAAAACGAAAATTTTTTAATTTGATTTGATTTGACATTGTAAATTGCATAAATCCTATGAAAGTTCGTAATTTCAAAGTATAACCTATCACCCTGCCTTTTTCGTATCCCTATTACAAAAATTCTAATTATAAGTCCCGACTTAAAATCATTACATCAAAATATTCATTATTCTAAAAATGGGCTTACTTTTAGTACTTTACGGTACCTAAAAAAAATATAATGCGAAAGAATAAAAATCACACATTATGAAAATTTTATACTAATGTAAAAAACTAAACTTTACAAATTGAATTGCCTATGTGGGAACTCATCATTGTACTATTTCTTAGATATTTTGGGACCCAGATTGAGGTTTTCGTTGACAAGAGAACACTTTGGTTTAGACAGCAAATACCTTTCTCACAATTTGTCCAAATATGCCGCGGAATGCTTTTATTTTGAAGTGCGACAGGTGTTAGATTTTCTCACGGTAGTTTGTGTATGACCTCAGCATTTTTAAGGTACCAATTCTGGAAGACTTTAAGGCTGTCATCATGTGTAAGTTTTCTGATAGAATCTACAAGGTCTCTCCCTAATCGAGTTGTTTTCAGGGGAGGACACGAGAGAACAAGAGACAGTTTGGTGTGGAAGCCTGGGACTAAGCAGGCAGCCCAGTGAGAATTGCGGAGAAGGAATCTCCTTATACAGTGAGGAGGGAAAGAGCGAAAATTCGTCGAGGTCCCCGGAGACGCTTGTACATATGATCAAGTGAATTTATGAACCTTAGGCCTGTAAGACTCTATAATCTGACTTTCTCAGAAACTTTCTGTGTTCAGGGAGCATTCGCGCAAGACACAGAACCCACTTCTAAAAAAATGCACTACTGACTGATTTATATTTTAAATAAAACTTTTTTGTAAATAAATTTTATTTAATCACTTAGATTGGTTCAGTGGGTGAATTTCATCTCATACGCTACCGGACTAATCATTTAGTCCGAGAGGAATTCGCAACACTAAGCATACATTTAATATTATTGACTGTGTGTATAAAAAAGCTTGTAGCATTAATCTGAAATGAACATAAATCATAACACTGAGTGCATTTGATTAATGTGTAATCCTTTTGTTGATTATTATTTTGCTAATTTTTTGTTAATTGTGCTTTTAAAAGCTTATTCAGTATTCAGTGAGTGAATCTTTATTTAAATGAAATATTAAATTCAAACCTGTTATTCATTTATTTAAATTTTGAGAAGGAGAGAATATTTTTCAAAAATTCGCATGTAAAGCGTTTTCTATAGAAGCATTATGCTAATTCAATAATTAAATTAGAAGACGATTTAAGGCTCTTTACATCGTTCCTTTGAAATCCCTCAACATACATATGAAATTAAATAGATTTATATTTAATGAAAAGAAATTCCGTTTCGTTTTAACATGTTAAAAATATTGAGGAAATCCGAACTTTATGGGCGCAAACTATTGCTGAATTAACGGATATCTATTATTATTTTAACACAATCAACTGATTGGCAAATTTATCATACGAATTGAATATTTCCAACTGAGCTAAAAATTGCCTAGGCCGGGAATCGAACCCAGATATTTGGATGTTACGACCAATAAGGTTATCTGAGCGAAAAATCTCAGCCGGCTATCGCCCAGTTAGTCTAACAGGTAAAGCATTGGCCTTGTAAGCCAAGTATTTGGGTTCGATTCTCGGCTTGGGCAATTTTTCACTCAGTTGGAAATATTCAGTTCGTATAACGGATATCTACTCTTCTTGGCGTGAAATTTCTGATATAATTTTCTTTTGTTTTGCGCATCATTATAAATTTAACAAAAAATAATGAAGTTTCGGAGTTTATTAAATACTGGACATTAAATTTTATTGATATATTATGAAGAAGCTATATAAATTTGTTTAAGATTATAGTTAAAACTGTAAGACCTGCCCCACATTGCATAGATCGAGTAGCCTCTGAATAAAAGGAAACACTCGAAAAAGAGAAACTTGGTGTACGCGTATTGAATTGAAAAACTTTGTATAAAAAATGAGCTTTCTCAAATTTGAAATCCCACTTGTTATCAAACCTAGACAAAACTATCTACTCTATAATGGTTATTTCAATTATGATGGTATAATATATGTTTTTTTTATGTAAATACTAAACTGTGCATGTTATTTTTAAGCTTTTCGATTCCGATTTTTTTTAAATTCTGAGAACAAAACTATTTTTTTAATAATATTAATCGTAGCTATCCAAATAAACTTACTAGTTTGGTTTTGTTTATGTCGGCCGATTATCTACACAAGGGATAGAGGCACAAAGGGTGGGATGCCCTCCGTGTGGGTCTTCCTATAGGAACCTAATCCGTATTTACGCTTGGGAATCTAAGGTTCGAAGAAAATGACAGAAAATTCCAAACGGTTAGGCCGACGGTCACCCTTGGGTTCGAACCCAGCACCTACCGTCTACCAGTTTCGACGACATAACCTCTTGGCCTCTGGTGGTGTCAATAAACTTACTAAAATTGAAATATTATCTCATTGTCTCAAGTCCAATGTATGTACTTATTTTGTGTACCTTTCAATTCATATTTATATGATGATAGTTTTAGGAAAATTGATTTAAGGCATTTGGAAAATATCGTTTTCCAGCAGTATTTAACAAATATTACCAATTTCTAATATTTTTTGCTTTTCATTACACATCATTAATTCATTTAGAAAAAAAAAACCATTTTTTTTAATTTAAAGAGTGAAATATATGTATAAAATAAGGGAGTTGAAACAGGTGAAAGAGAATTTATCACAACTTTAATGCTATTTTATTATTCAATGTCGAAACATAAATGGAGTCATGATAAGAAAGGCATAGGCTGTTCATTACGTACAAAATTTTATACAATGAATATCTTATTGTAATGACTCGCAGTTTATAGTAATTCGTTTTTATCTTAATATCAAATAGTTTTTCCTAGAGATAGACGGAAAATTCATTTTCGTTTTCGTCCCAAATCTGAGCTTCTTCATAAATTATTTTTCTGTGAATATTCTCCCAAAATAACGAATTTTGATATAATATTTTTATGTTTTAATATATCGAAGTCAATTTTATAATATTTTACCAACAAGCGTATGAAATTTTGGGATTTTTTATACTCTCTGTTGCTTCCAAACACACAATTCTTGTCAAATAAGTAATTACTAAATTTTCCCGATGGAACATCTATCTCAATAATTTATAAACAGTTACCGTTATTAAACTATAAATAAAAAACTAGATAACAAATACTTCACCAAAATGTTACCTAATTTTCTGTATAGTGAAAATTTAAACTTATGTAAAAAGCTAGAAATTCCTCTCAAATTTAACTCATACTAATATTTCTTGTTTACACAATACAGCTTCAAATAAATTAAATTCTGTAATCAGAAAATTTAAAATGCTGATACAAATCCACATATGCTGTTCCCAAACACAATAAAACGTAATTAATAAACACTAACTTTATTTCGCCGATAGGAATTTTAACCGTGAGTCATATTAAAATACGATAAACAGAGCTATTAATTTACCTTTCGGGTACGAAAATCTGTTTATTATGTACAAAACTTTATACAATTAATATCATATTGTGATGACTAGTAGTTTATAATAGTTCGCTTTTCTCTAAATAACAAATAGATTTTTCTAGAGTTGGAACGAAAATTCAGTTATTCCAAAGTTTATTTCTGTCAAGGATAACGAAGTTTTCAAAAGATTTCCACAGAAGAAACTTAGTTTTGAGCTCCAATGCCTGAATCTATACATTAGAGACAAATTCGAATACCTCAACTTTTTATCAAATAAGGTTTTCCATCTTTATAGTGAATTTGTTGATAAAACCCCTGCTGATATTTTAGACTATAAAATGCATATAATATCCAGTTTGCTTCATATCCAACATACAGAGAAAACTAATATCCACACAAGGAAATTCAAACTACTTATGGACCGGAAGCTTCGTTCTTCGCCTCCTTCAACTGCTAAACAAGTTCCTTATATTAATTATTCAAGTAGTCTTTTCTAGTAATTGAAGATAGTTCTCTTTCTCTTGGACCAAAATTTGTATTTGATAATAATAAAAACCGTAATAATATTATTGCAGATTGTGAAAACATCATTCAAGTCATCCCGGAAAGTAATAGAGATGAAGAGCGGGCAGCAATGTACAGATTAGTAAGACAAATTTCATATAAGCAGAATAAAGAACAGAGCGTAATTTTGAGGACATTAAATAATTTAAAAAAGGACCCTAATATTATCATTATCAAGACAGACAAATCAAACAAAATAGCACTTTTGGACAGATTAACTTATATTGATAAAATGAATGTGTGTATTGCTGATATGGATTGTGAACTTCTGGAGGAAGACTTAAACAAGAAAATTTTCCGTAAAGTTGAAGAGTTGGTTCGCACTGGAAAATGACCAGATAGTATAAAATCACTTATTAAGATCAATCATACTGGTGTTACTCCGATGTTGACTGGGAGACTGAAAGATCATAAGCCAGGTTTACCATTAAGACCCATAGTTTAAAGCTGTGTTGCACCCACATACATTTTAGAAAAAGCTTTCGTGATCTTCTTGAAATCAATACTTCCTGTTTCAGAATTTGCAATTTTGTCTACAAGAGATTTTATTGATAAAGTTAAAGTCATTCCAGTTAATACAAACACCATTATGGCTAGTTTAGATGTAGTTTCATTATATCCTTCCATCAATATGCACGAAGTCATAGAATACATTAATTTGATAATAGATAAAAATTCTGATATATCTCAAGATACCAAAACCTCCCTTAAATCTGGCCTAAACCTAATAGTTTTCAGTAACATTTTCATTTTTAATAAGAATATTTACCGACATCTGCATGGTGCGCCAATGGGGTCACCAGTATCCGGTTTGTTTGCTGAATTCGCGTTAAGACCACTAGAACAAAAAAAAAATTAATACGTTTAATTTAAAACCTGAATGTTGGTTCCGTTATGTTGATGATGTTTTCATCTTATGGAACCACAGTTTGGCTGATTTATATGTTTTTCTACAAGATGTCTATAAATTAAGCAATAGTATTAATTTCACTTTTGAAGTCGAAGAAAATGCCACCCTTCCATTTTTAGATGTTCAAATTAATAGATGCAATTCAAGTTTAAAATTTTCAGTTTATAGAAAACCATTAAAAGAAAATACAGTTATCCCATTTTCAGCCAACATGCCTTTCGAATACAAAATATCTGCTTTCAGGTCATTTATTAAAAGATCTTTTATGATTTGTTCAGATGACACATCAAATAAAGAAATTGATTTTATACAGAAAATAGCTTTTGACCATGGTTTTCCAGCAAAATTTGTAAATAAAATAGTTCAACAGTACAATACTCCTCCCACATCTGGCCAACGACAGAATAAACTTATGGTTTACAGAAAATTTCATTATATCTCTTATATATGTGAAAAAGTAAAAAAGATCGCACAAAAATATAACATAAAACATGTCGCCATTCCTCCTCCATATCTCATTGACCTCGTTACAGATAAAATTGACAAAATTCCAATAGATCAAAAATCTGGTATTTATGAAATCCCCATCACTTTATCTAATAATCTTTAAAAAGTCTACATCGGCATGACAACGCGGAAACTTTTAATTAGAATTAAAGAGCATCGCAGAGATATAGAACAATATAAACAGAATACTGCCCTTGCTCCCTTCTACTTGGCGAACGAGAGTTGCCATATTAATTTTGAGGAAGCCAAAATCATAGTTCCATGCAATAACCCAGTTCAAGGTAAGATAAGAGAATCCATCGAAATCATAGCACGAGAAAATAAACCATGTAATGATAATTTATCCTACAATATACCAAAAATATGGCACAACATCATAAAACCTTAAAATTTTTATTTCCTTGCAGTATTTTAATTTTTACTCACGTGTAAACGGCAAAATTTTTTAAAATTTTAATTCATTTAGTTTTTAATTTAGTAAAAATATTATCTCTCGAACAAGATGCAAACGTAGTCCTTCCATTTCATATTTTCCTGAAGACGCCCGCAGAAGACGGCGCGAAACGTTGAAAGTTTTATTTTATTTTAATATGTACTAATGTATATTAAAATTCCTGTTTTGTGCACCACTGAGCAATGTGTTATTATTAGTTAAATTTTATGGTGCAACTGTACTATATATAATTATGAATTTTGGGGATCTTTCAGACTCCCTGTTGCATACAAAATTTCTTTTCTTGTCACACAAATAATTACTAACTTTTCCGCATGGAACAACTATCTCAATAATTTATAAACAGTTACCGTTATTAAAAGATAAATCAAAAATTAGGTAACTAATACTTCACGAAAATAATGTGAAGATTTCGCATGAAATTTTAAACATACATGAAAAGGTAGAAATTCCTCTCAAACATATTTATATTATTTTACTTAAAATGTTTAGTATTTACTATTTATAAAATGCTGCTTCAATTAAAGTAAATTCTGCAATCAGCAAACTTGAAATGCTGATGCAAATACAGATATTCTGTTCCCAAACACATTAAAATGCAATTAATAAACACTAACTTTACCTCACCAGAAGAATTTTAACAACATCAATGATGTTAAAGTAAGATAAACCATAGGGGGGGGGGAGAAGATAGATGGAAGTGCAATCTGCCGTCAATTCTGTTTGCAATATGATGTGCATTATTGTTCAAATTTAAATGTCCTCACAAAGCTTGAACAAACTAATCACTGACAGATTTCTTTAACATCAGCCGTGCATTTTTTGTCTAAATGAAGATTATATGCATATATTTAAGCATTGAAAGTAGCATAACGTTATATTATGAATTAAAAACTGTTATACTAAAACTTTTGCAAACTCGCGTGGTTATGTTTGGGCTTATTGTTATGGATTTTATGGTTACTATTTTGGAGTCACCTCTAGCGACCATACTTCATCTCTATTATTATTGTTTTCTCTATAAAGGTAATGCGATCTATTAATTTATCTTGCTCCAGAAAAAAAAATCAATGCACAAAATTTTATCCAATGAAAATCTTATTGTAATGTCTTGCTGTTTATGATTGTTCATTTTTCTCTTAAGGGTGTATTTCGATTCAAACTGCTTATTTTCCGATTTATTTTTAAATTCATTTTTCTCTCAAATGCATCAAACTGACAAATTATCTTATTTAGAAAGTCCTCAAGGTGCCGTGATTGTCAATTCTTTCATAAATGCAGAAAATATTGCAAAAAAAGCTATCAAAAACAGCATTTTGAACCGATTTTTCCGAAGCGGGAAGTCTGGGAAAAGTGTCATACTGAGAAGGTAATTGTTTATAAATCAAATTCTAATGAATTGAGCGAAAAATGACATCACGCGGCCTCTTAAACATCTCTTCAAAAATCACCTCAGCAAGTTTCACGTATCTACATTTAAAAATGAATCTGAAAATGTATCGGAAAATTTCGAGTTGTTAAAGGTGGAAAAGTGATTTTTCGAATACACCCTTAATATCAAATAGTTTTGCCTGGAAATGGACCAAAAATTCGCTTTCGTTTTCGTTTTAGGACAAAAATATCAAATTCACGGTAAAATTGTTTTCGGCAAAAACGCTGCAGAAAATTTTGCCGACCTGAAACTCGGCCGATATTAACTATATTGGAAAAAAAATCGCGTTTTTTATTGCCCATATTACTCTTTTTTCGCATTTCTCGGTTCATATTATTCATTGATTTGAGGTGTATCAGCTCAAATGAGACACTACTTTATTGCTACGAATTTAAATATTTATAATTGTCAGTCAAGAGTAACTAAACACGTGAGTGCAAATTATACAGCAAGCAATGTAAATACGATTAATCGTTGCAGTCACTTTTCACGTGCTCATTAAAATATGCAAACTTAAGACTCATTGAAAATTTTTAGTTTCGAGCTGCAAAAGTGTTTTGAATATTCCTTTAGAAAGTTCTAGTATAACAGATGACAAAAAACATTATAAAATTAATTCGAGATAGGTATATGTGCCTAAAGCATTCTTTTAATTAGATGAAATTAATATACCGTATATTTTCGTATATAAGCCGGGTATACGACTTTCCAGCGAAAAATCGTCTAAAATCTGGAACCCGTATATAAGACGATGTTAAAAAATGGTGAGGAAAAATTTCGCGAACAAAAAATTAACATATTTAAAAAAAAAAAAAAAAAAAATAGCTCTCCGAAATTTTTGATCTCTTATGCTTAGTCCTAGGCGAGCAGCCAAAACTGCCTAATTGGCCACCACTCATTCTGATATAACTTGATCATTTATAAAAGCCGAATATCCTATTTTAGATTTGTATTACCGCAAGAAATGATCATTTGATCTTTCAAAAAATGTCGCTTTGATAATTCGATAGATTGAACAGGATATACTGCCTTTTTAAAAGAAAATGTTTACTATAATAATGATAAATTAGACATTGTTAACATTCATACTGAAGATGAATTGAAACTACTCATAATGAACATGATGATTATGATTACTCATAATGAATTGAAAAAAAGAGAGGTCTTAATAAATTGCTTGAAAATTATGATAATGATTTGTATAATGAATAAGGATTGTTAGCTTTTTTATAGTACAAGAATGAAACTATAAATAATTATAAAAAATTGTAATATTTTTGAAAAATTTTTTTGTAATATTTACCATTTTTTCTTTTTCATTTTAGAAAAAAATTTGAAATTTACTCATTACATTTCAAAAATTCATTTTTGAAATTTACTTACACTTGTGTATAAGCTCACTGCCTTCTTTGGAGCGTCAGAAATGCCCCAAAATTATCGGCTTATACAGAGAAATATTCGGTAGTTAAACATTCTTGTAATTATAAGTTTATTCATTATCGTTGTCAAATTAATAACTTTTTTTTATATCTTAAAATAAAGAGCTTTGGAAAAAGTCATTACGAGTACCACAAGTATATTTATTTAATAATTACGTATACTTAACAAACACGCATAACTGATTAATAATTATTATATTTATATATATATATATTAATTTTTAATGGGATTTTCATTTTGGTTTCCGGCCGAAAATTGGCAGATTACCGAAATTAGGTTTCCGGTTTCTGTTTTTTTACTATATATATGTGTAGATTGATCCTTGTTTTTTTTCTTAAATAATCCAAATTGGTTTTGGAGTAAGCGGAATTATATACAGCTTTTACTTCCACATGATTTACGGAAAAATTTCGGAAATTCATGTTTAACAGGTATGAGGCAGAATTTTCTATGCATTATGTGTTTTAGTTTATTTAAGAAATTGAAACATTTTATAGATATTTGTATTTTTTATTTAAATTGCGTCGTTTACACAAAACAGACTTACCAAACTTTTTTCCACGGTCATTCAAACTTTGATGCTCCGAAAATACGAAATGATGTTCTTAAATCAAAAAGGACAACTTTATGGGATAAGTTTCGATTTTTTTTTGTTTGAAAACGCATGAAACTAGCAAGTGTTGTTGTTCAGAAACTACTTATTCCCACCCATTTCCCATTCTTTTCTTGCAAACACAACAGATGTTTCAAAAAATAGTGTCAAAGTGGGTATTTTGAACCGATTTTTGCGGGAAAGTAGAATAACCACTAAAACTGGGGTTAAATACACATTAGGGGTCTCGTTATGAATATGCTTATAACTCCATAGGCAATTTATTGATTAAAAAAGGGAAAATTCAGTTCGATTCCAAATCACTTCCCTAGGCAGGGTTTCCAATTTTATATCTCTCCTTTAAAAAATAAATTCGTAAATGTGTCAAAATGTTTTTCATTTGGTAAGCTGAGCTGTTGAGAACAGCCATAACTATTTAACTGATTAATATTGTTGAAAAGAAAACACTTTCAAATAATGCCTATTTTTTCATGTCTTATAGAAGATTTTAATCTTCTATCACCGGTTTTTCAAAAGAGATATTTTTGCCTAATTTAAGTAGAAAAACGACCGGATTAAATAAAGCAAAATTTAGTATGATTGTTTACTGATGAGAATATATCATGATGGGAATATGGAAGCCCATTACGTGGTACAGCAAATCATGTTTAGCAAAAAAAAAAAAAAAAAAAAAAAAAAAAAAAAAAACACGTTGCCCCGTATGGCGTACGGGCCAATCAGGGAAGCGGTTAAATGCAGTTGATGAGCATTAGTTTTATCTTATCAAAAGATAATAGCAATGTTAATGATTTTCAAGTGTAATAAAGCTATCTATTAATTTAGCGTGTAAGCATAAAAATGTGTTTACTATGCCCAAAATTTTGTAGAATAGAAAAACTACTGTAATGCTTCTCAGTTTATAATTATTCGTTTACTTTTTGATTATCGTCATCTTTTCTATTTAGAATGCGAAACTGTTGACTGCAATAGTAACAAACATAAATAATAAGCAAGTTTTATTTTCATACGATAAACTGAAAATTTAGGATATTCCCGTAAAGCATGGTGATGTCACTGGAACGTCGTTGTGAAGTCACATTGTGACTTTGTGATCATCGATTGTCGATGTGACGTCACGTAACGTCGATGTGAAGTCGTTATGGCCGTTTTAGAGCTCTTTTGTGACGTTTCACAAAGTGGTCACAATGTGACAAATTTGTGAAAAATGTTTCATTTGTGACTAATTTGACATTAACATTGTGACGAAACTGTGACAAAAGCGACGATATTTAAATTGCCAGAAACATGTTTTTTAAAGTAAATAACATGTTTTGAAGGATATTTATAAATTTCTAAAGATTTTTAAAGAAGTCACATCTCAGTCACAATGTGACGTCACTGAGTGGTGGCATTTTGGTCACAGATGTGATGTGACCAAAGTGACTCACCTTGACGTCACTGTGATCATGCATGCTATTAGGGTTAATACCTCACAATGACTCACATACAATTTTTTATACATTGAATATTAGTTTATATAAAAAATTTTAGACTTTTATAAATATATACAACATTTTATTTCAAATTTAATGTTCATATAATACAATTTCTACCAAACTATACTATGAAATCAGCAAATTTGATTTGCTGACGCAAAACAAAATATTACGTTCCGGAAAGTCATTAAAATGTAATTAATAAACATTAGTTTTATCTTATCCAAAGATACTATCGGTATTTATGTCTTAGGGCATAGAACGGTATTCATGTGTCTAGAGTTAATAGTATCTAAATGGTAATCATAAGCACAAAAATTTATTTATTATGAGCAAAATTTTATACAATGGGCATTGTATTTTAATGGTCGACGTTTAGAATTTTGCGGATTTTTTTCTAATTCTAATTAAAATTGTTTTTAGCTAATAATTGAAACTTTTGACAGAAGTAAGCAACATTTATAAGCGCTTTTATTTTCACTTGATAAACTTAAATCATGAGAATTTAACTCTCACAGATGAATTACACAATTTTCTACATGTTATTTTTTGTGTTTATGTTAGAAATAGAAGGCTTTTCTAAATATTCAAAATATTTTATTATAAAGGTACAGTTCACGTCATACAGTTTACACCAAAATATTTTCCATTATCAGCAAATTTGTTTTATGGATATGAATGAGAGTATGTTATTACCGAAATACATTGAAATGTGTTCGGGAATCAGCTTTATTTATTCATTATTTTTGCTCAAAATCACGGGATCAGCAATGGACAGTGTAAAAAAGAAAAAGATAAAAAGCAACATAGAGTTAAATTGACATTTTAATATTTTGTTTTATTTGCGTGTTCGTATGTGATTGTCTCATGTTAAAAAGAAATTGAGAAAAACCAAGTTTTGATGTATTTTATGGCAACAGCCTTTTTTCTTCTATTCGAAGATAGAAAATTAAAAATGCTGGTAGATTGAATTATATGCGTCTTTATTGTTTAGATTTAGGGTATAACTCGTTGCAAGTGTTGCGATCTTACTTCAGCAATGCGCAAATGTACTAATTGTGAGTATTCTTTTGTATAAAAATTTAAAGTTAAAGTAAAATATATTTAATCTTAAAATTAAAGTCGATAGCAATTACTATCGTGTTACTTATAGTAGATTGTACAATAAGCATTGATTTTGTCTCACCAAAATATACTAGCAGCAATGATGATTTTAAAGTGTGGTAATGGCGTCTATTTTAATTTCCTTTGTGAGTTGAAAAATCTGCTTGTTATTTTCACAGTTTCCTGATATGAAAATCTTATTGCAATGCCTTACATTGTATAATTATTCAATATTGATTTTATTCTGTTAACCATTATTATTTTTTAATAATCTAAATAGTTTTCAGAAGTAAAGAGTATTTCAAACAGTTTTTACTATCACATGATAGACTTGAAAGTTTTAGTAAATTAGCACCTCATGAAAAACTAAAACTTGAGACGTTTACGTCTCACTGATAAACTGCACAATTTTCTGCATGTTATATATTTTTAACTTTATGTAAGAAATTTAAGGTATGTATAAATATTTTCATACGTTTCAGTTAATTCATAAACATTTGTTTTATCTCATTAAAAGGTACAAGCGGTGATTTATAATTTTTATGTGTGGTAATAAATCTGTTAATTACCTTTCTGAAGCTAAATTCTGCTTGTTATTTATAAAGATTTCTACAGTGAAATTCTTATTGTCACGCCTTGCATTTTATACTTATTTTTATTGTTGGTTTTCTGATTACTATTCAAGATTTTGTTTTTAATAATCGAAATGTTTGGCAGAAATAATGATATTTAAAATAGTTTTTACTATTAATAGATAAACTAGACATTTTTGTTAATTTAGCAATTTACAAAAAAATACACAAGTTATGCATATATAGGTTTATGTAAAAATAATTTTTATAAATATTTATATTATTTGAATTTAAAATTTATTGTTCACAAAAATGCATTTTGTTCCAAATTATCTCATAGAATCAAATAATTTGTTGTACTGATATGAATGAAGTTAAGTTCGCACAATACATTAAAATGTAATTTATAAACATTAGCTTTATTTCAACAAAAGATGCTTATAGCGATGATGATTTTTAAGTCCGGTAATGACATCTCTTAATTATCTCTGTGAGCAGAAAATCTGCTTGTTATATTCAAAGATTTATGCAATGAAATTCTTATTTCGATGCCTTGCAGTTTATAATTATTCGTTTAGTTTCTGATTATCATTATTATTTTAATAATCTTAATTGTTGACGGGGGTAAAAAAGACAAGAAATGGCTTTTATTGTCCCTCGACAATCATTAAATTAATGTCTCGCAGGTATATTACACAATATTCTGCAAATTAAATATTTGTTTATATAAAAACTCTCGGATTTAAAAAGAGAAAATTTCTAAATGTATTTCAAATTTAGTGATAACATAACACAATTTTTCCTATTATCTACACTGTTATCTGCAATAAGCAGAAAATAGTCTGATTTGCTGACGCAAAGAAAACTATACTGTTATTAACAGATACTAAAATGTAGAAAAAAAAGAAAAACATATTATTTACCTCATCAAGAATTGCTAACATAATATCGTGGTAAAGGCTATTATGTTAGTTATGGTTAATTCGACTTGTGAGCATAAAAATGTGTTTACTGTTTGACAGTAAGAACTAGTCATCAGCACTGGCCGGACCGTGTCCCGAAATCCCAACCCGGCTCACAGACCATACTCTAGTCTATTCTATTCACGACACTAGGTCCAGACCAAACTTACGGAACTGAACTTTTTTCTGTACACAGCTGGTTTCATTCCTAGTCTTGACGGCCCAGAATTTTCAGTTCTAATTTAGGCCCAGCCCGTAAGAAAATCGATGAGTGGTTTGGTGCGTTCAAAGGTCAATAAAATTAGCCACATTGATGCATTCACAAACACGACCAAAAATCACTTTACCAAGACAAAAAAAAAATAATAAGGAATGATGAGTGGCCGGAAACTTTTGCACACGCGATCTTCGGTTTCTATCCCTTTGCATGAAGCGTTTTTAGTATTTAATCAAAATAATCACGTGATCAGAGGTCATTCACATATTCCTAACTTTTGAAGCAATCGTGCTTCTTCTTTGCTGAAACCTTCTGGTAAATAAATGAAAGAAGCTAACTGGCCGGAAACTTTTGACCGACACTGTATATATATATATACATATGTATAAGAATATAAATAAGATATTCACAAATTTTAATTTAATTTTACAAGATTTATTATGCTAACAAATATTTATATATTCATTGTGATTGTAGTCGAGGACATTTCTGGTGAAACAAGAGAAAAAAGAGCAATTATCTTACCTTTATCCTTACTATGAAGATGAATGAATTATTAAGACATTCAGAATTTTTAATTTAACTTTCCTATATTTATTACGTATAAAATTTTATACCATGCAATAAACTATAACAGATTCAGTTTATAATTGTGCGATTTTTTTTAATTTTCATTGACTTAACGGGGTTCAGAGCTTGATCGATACGGAAAAACATGTAAACAGAGCTCTCGCTTCGAATCCATATAAAAACAGAAGAATTCAGTGTAATTAATTTAAACTTTCTGAAATTTTAAATTTATGTTTGTAGTCTTACAAAATTATAAAATGAAGTACTTCAATGTAATATAATAGGAAATATAGCAAAATTTATGGAACACAATTTTCGAAATA
Source organism: Maratus speculifer (assembly GCA_964019185.1). NCBI lineage: Eukaryota > Metazoa > Arthropoda > Arachnida > Araneae > Salticidae > Maratus > Maratus speculifer. Next base: position 392,910,104 of record OZ025294.1, on the reverse strand, counting down.
AAAATTATGTATTATATCACCACCCGCAAGATATCTTAACGTTGAATTGACATAAGAACCTAATTTTTGTTTTAAAATGATCCGGAAACTTTACTCTATAGAATGAATTAAGGATATAACTATCACTAAATAAAAACATTATTAAAAAACTCTCAAATTTGAAAATTCAAAAAACCCCTAAAAAATACAATTTTTTTTTTCATTGAAAATACTCAAAATATTAAACTATCTAAAATATATCAATTCTTTCTATAGATAATGATGTTATATGCATGAAAAAAAATAAGACTTTTCATCAAATAGTTTTTTTTTATCTTGGTGATAGTCGTCAAAAATCAAGTTTTGAGAAAATGCGACTTAAAACAGAAATTATATGGGTGTGCCTTTGAAAATGTTGATACATAAATGCTTGTAACTCCGTTAAAAATGCAAATATTTTTATGCGGTTTTTTGCATTGAGTTCATAATTAATTGAATAATCAAACTAGATCATAAAAAATCGATTTTTTTTAAAGTTTTCAAGCCTTGAGCCCCCTTAATAACCGAAATGTTCGACAGTGTTAAGCTAATTTATTAATTAATAATAATTTATATTATCACATTCATAACTTGAGACGGTAACACCTCACAGATAAATTTTGCAATTTTCTACATATTAAATATGTTTAAGTTTATGTAAGAAATATAAGGCTCTTGTAAATATTTACAGTATTTTATTTAAAACTTATTGCTTACTGTAAAATTTCTGTGAAACTATGCCCCATAATCAGCAAATTTGTTATGCTGATACGAATGAAAGTGTTTTATTCCCAAAACACATTAAAATCCAATTATCAAACATTAGTTTTATCTCATCAAAAGATACAAACAACGATGATGATTTTTAAGTATGGTAATGATACCTGTTAATTTCCCCTGTGAGGCGAAAAATCTGCTTTGTTGTAAAAATTTTGTTTACTATGAACATCTTAATGTAATGCCTTTATTTTAATAATTATTCGCTGCTGTTGTGTTTCTGATTATCATTAAAAATTATTTTTTTAGTATTCGAAATATTTTTTAGAAGTAAGGAGCATTATAAAGAGTTTTTATTATCGCATTAAAATTTTTAGGAAGATAGTATCCGACAGAAAAATTGCATAATTCCTGTACATTTAAGTTTACGTAAAAATCAGAAGTCTTTATAAATATCTACATTATTTAATTTAAAATTTAATGTTCACTGAATAGAGTTTCTACCAAAATATTTTTCATAAATTTTGTGAAATAGATAGGTCAAAGTAAGAGGGTGTGAGGAATGCTTGGAATTTATAAATTTTCAATGATTTATACAGCTTACAAAATATATGAAGGAGAGGGTATATTTTCCTGGGCTTATTTTCGCTGCTCTACGTAGATATTTTTGGTTTTACTTCTTTATCTCGATGACCTCGAATTCTCGTCGAATTCGATGAGTAATTTAAGAATTAAAATTCAGAACAATCAATTTAAACGATAAACTAATTGATATGTGAAATGTTATGCATTTATGTAAATTGCATAGTATATAATGTGTATTTAATTTTATAAATTTGATAATATGTAAAATAAGATCTATAGAAGTTAATGTGATGAGTAAGAAACAAGGTTATAATACTATTTCATTCATATACTAGGTATATCCACAAAGTAAGTTCCGTTTCTATTTTTATCCATAACAGCGCTATGATCGCAGTTCCGAGCATGCGCGGCAGTTACTCTGACTGAAGGAGAAGAAATGTACGCCATTTTCAGATCGCTGCTGCCGACGTGTTATTTGTAGTGCTTCTTTAGAATGTGAGCCTAAATTGAAAATGCCGCCATTTGTGAAATCAGATCTGTGATTCGTTTTCTCAAACCAAATAAAGTTAAACCAAGTGAAATTTATCGGCAAATCTGCGAGGTTTACGGACAAAATGCTATGAGTGATTCAATGGTTAGAAGATCGGTCAGACAGTTTAATGAAGAACGTGATCAAGTTCACGATGAAGAAGGAAGTGGACGCTCGTCTTTAGTTACTGATAAACTGGTTCACGCAGTTAAAGAGAAGGTTAAGCAAAACCGTAAGTCCACCTGAAATCTTTCCTTGGTGGTCAACACTTCACCGATGATGACGAGTTGAAAGAACATGTAACCACATGATTGAAAACACAGGCGGCAACCTTCTATGAAGAAGGCGTACAAAACCTTCTAGAACGCTACGACAAGTGCTTACAAAATTTCGGAAGCTATGTAGAAAAGTAGTTTCACAGCTGTAGATTTCTGTACAATAAGTATTTTTTTGTATCTGCACACTTTTTTTTATATAAAATACTGAACTTACTTTGTGGATACATCAAGTATAAATAATGTTAATAGTCATTTCGAAATTAAAAAAATAATAAAATAAAATTATTTTTACTATACCGAATATTTCAGCGCTTCGGGCAAATGATCATTTAAGCTAAATAGTCCAACAGCCGGCAGCACAAAAAACTTTGTTATCGAGCACAAGAAAAAAAACCTTTATTTTATGGAAGAGTAGTAACAGTGGAATTTAATGATCCATGTCTGCTGGAGGTGAAGTGGTACATAAGCCACAAATTAATACCACTAGTGGTTTACTTGCAGGTTTAACTTTGTGTTTGCCGTACAATCAAAGGTATGAAAACATGGAAAACTGAGAGCAGGAAAACACAATGATAAACCTACGAGTGAGCCTCTAGTGGTATTAATTTTTGGATTATGCACCATTTCACTTCCGGCAGACATGAATCATTAAATTCCACTGTTACTACTCTTCCATAAAATAAAAGCTTTTTTCTTGTGTTCAATAACATAGGTTTTTGTGCTATTGGCTCTTGGAATAAAATTAAGAAGAAAAAAAACTATTTAGCAAAATTAAAGGAGAATTAGCTCCCATCGTTTTCCACTTTAATCAATCAACCTTCAAATCTAATAGCCACACTCTTAAAACGAAAAAAATGTTTTTGGCTTCTAAGGAAAATTTTGCAATTTATTGGATTGTAAATGAGTTGTTTTTATTTTTTTTTATTTTACTCATCTTGATTTAAATTGCTTTAAGGCAATTCATTCACTCGTGTTGTTTCAACTCATTACGAGAAACTAACTTTCAAAACGTGAGATGAGTGGAATTCGGCTCAACTTGAGTTATTTTGAGACTGAGATTTTAAGGGAGTAATATGCTTCATAATAATCCGGAATACCATATTTGAAGCAAATTGGATAATTCTGAATGAAAACCCTTTTTCACTTAATTAAGGAAAGGACTAGATCCCCCGATTTCTCACTTTGTTTCTAACCAATGAACTCCCAAATTTAATCAGGGAAGAGCATTATCTGAATAAACATAGAAAAGAAATGAAGCAAATCGGATATTTAAATCAGAAATTATCGGGTTATGTACATACATAAATACATACAGAACCTTCGGGCACATTAGTTATCGTGCTTTGATAGCTTTGGAACAAAAAATACACTTAAAACGAAATTTTTCAGACAATCTTTGTCATCATCATTATCACGCTAAGAAATGTCTGTCAATTAAAGGATTGAATGATATAAACTAAGACAGACTTGAATACACTTTTTAAAAGTAAATTTTATTTATTTTTATGTAAAAAAAATTAAAGCACTAAAAACATTTAAAAATACAAGAATAAATGTGTAACGATCTCGATCAGTATAAAGCGAGTTACTACCTGCGAGTAACTGGCTTGGCCTTTTGCTCAACGGTTAACGCACTCGCTTCCTGATCACGAGGTCCTCAGATCAAAACCAACCGGCGCACAAATCTCCTTCAAATGCATCGTGAAGTTTTGGCGAAACCTTTACAATTGTATTTTAAACTGATTTTAGAGTTTTAATTTTTTGTATAAACATTTTATTTATTTTTAAAATGTGTATTTAAGTCTGTCTTACTTTATATTATTAAATCTTTTAATAGTTTTCTTTAATTTAGACGTTAAATGCATGTGTATTGCAAAAAGATGTCTGTATGTGTCCATTTACCAGGCGGTAAATGTGGGATTTAACGACTGCGTTTAGCCGTTAAATGCTAGCAACAAATTGCTAACTCATTTGTTAATTTTTCCTGTTAAGATGATTTTGTTTTTCTTGATTGATTTACAGTCGATCTTCAAAATCCATCTATGGCATCATCCAAAATATTAGTAAATTGGGTAATTACTCCTTTTATGTTTTCTTAGGGTTTGTTCAGATGTGCAATGCAAGTCGCGCGCATGCTCAGAAGATTTTGCATGTAGTAGGTTTTTTTCAAGAAAGGAATTTTAAAATAATTCAATCAATGGAATGTTTTTATGGTTCAAAACAACAATGGGTTTGTTCAGATGTGCAGCGCAAGTTGCACGCGTGCTCAGAAGATTTTGCATGTAGTAGGTCTTTTTGCAGAAAGAAATTTTAAAATAATTCAGTCAATGGAATATTTTTACGGTTCAAAACCACAATGGGTTTGTTCAGATGTGCAGCGCAAGTCGCGCGCGTGCTCAGAAGATTTTGCATGTAGTAGGTCTCCTTGAAGAAAGTAATTTTAAAATAATTCAGTTACTGGAATATTTTTATGGTTCAAAACATATAAAATCAACGACTATATTACTTTATTCTTGCAAAAAACATGGTTTTCGTGACAGATACACATACCTGTGTTAACTCATATAAAATTTAAAACATTCTAAAACTTAAAATATTCTCCAGATAAATTATTTCTATTTTAATATGAATGGAGATTTTAAGTATTCGCAATTTGTTTGAAAACATGTACGGTCGCGGGCAACGCCGGGTGAATATGATAATATCGATATAAAAATTTAACTTACTATCTATATATATATCTGTCAGGAGAGCTTTATTATGTTAACCCGTCAGTAGTCGCGTGTCGGTCTTTTCGCCGCCCGTATAACTTATCTTCTCCTAACTTGTATCACATTACAAATACAGCGGACATCTACCAGGCAGCTGACTTTGAAAGTTTCTAGAGAACCTTAGTGAAGTAACAGGACACCTGTGTTTTTCTTTCAGGTACATTTTTAGAAAGAAAGTTGAAATTGGCAAATCAATCACTAATGTCAGTTCATTTTTACTTTTCTAATTACTCCAGAATGAATAAACTGCATAACTTAAGAAAACTGCGAATTTATATATTAATTGAAAGGTTATCTTCGTATATTAGGTGAAAAATATTTCTTTTTTTACATATTTGGTATGCGGGGGCCCAGCGGTGAAAAGACCGAACGCGACTAATGACGTTGTGAAAAAAGTCGCGACTACTCGCGGGTTAAGTATAATAAAGTAATTAAGTAGAATAAAATATCTAACCCTGATCGTACAAACATTTTAAGCAAAAGAAAGAAAAATCTTTCGGATTATCAATTCTTCATATTGCTGCAATTACATTTCAAGGATTTAAAAGAGGGAGAATTGCATTAATAAATGTAGTAACTCATTACTAAAGAAGTAATTGCATTAATAAATTCAATTATAATAATACATTATGACACTACATGTATAATAAGCATTCCAAATTTCTCCGTATTCAATTATACTTTATAATCCCATCTATAGAATTACTATGTGCGATTGACAGAAAAGGATTACAAATATTGAAAGAAATATTTTGGGAACCAAAACCTATTTTAGTCTCCATACATTGTTAATGAGTACTTTAGCAGCCATATCAATATTACTTCTAGCGTATTGCTAATAATTTAAGAATTTTTTAATAAAACTGAAATTAATAATTCAGTATTTTTTATCTATTAATATTTAATAGTTTATAGTAATGCATTTTAGCTTTTTCAAATAAACTTTAAAACGTATTTAAATTTTTATCGAATTTATATAAATCCACCCAAGAATATTATTTATTTAAACTTATTATTATTATATTACTTTTACTAGTACGAGTAAATTATCTATATTTATATATTTTAGGAACATTTAACATCATAATAATAATAATTTCTTATACATGTGCGAAAATTTTTGCATTTGCGTTTAAACATTATCCAATATATTGTCCTTAATTAAATCTAGTATAAAATTACATATACATATCAAAATACCTAATACCTTCGAACAGCAAATAAATATAAATATTTAATCATATTAAACCTTTCTTTCGTTATGCTTCCTTTTTAAGAAAAAAAGATTTAATGATACATAAAAAATCAATATTTCACGTTGGTCCAATTACTTTTCAGAAAAAAAATTTCTGGGGTAAAACAGACAAATAATACTGGTATTTTGCGAGCTGAAATATTCGCCGTCATTAAATCTAATATAAAAATACATCTATGTATGAAAACATATTAAAGGAATTTATTTAAATTAAATTCGTCTTTCATGATGCCATTTTTTTTAAAGCGAAATAGTTAATGTTCCATGAAGGATCCATATTTAACTTTGCTCCAATTTTTTTTCGGATAGTCGTTGCTTTGGAAAAAAAAGAGAAATAATTGTTTATATCCCTCTGACAGTCTTGAAAAAGGGCAAAATTGTAATGTTGTTTTCTAAGCATTTTGTTTTAATTGCTAAAAAAATATGATTCTTTCAAAATTATAGAAAAATCTTATTTACGAATATGAATGTTATCCCCGAGTGTGTTAATCATTGCACAATGTATTAAAAATCCATTAAATCAACTGAGTTATATCATTTTAATTATTGCTTGCATTGCAGTGAAACCTGGAGCTTAGGGAACGTCTATAGACGGGCTTGTCAGTGAGAGGGATATTTCGCTTAGTAAAATATTAAAATTCATAAAATTTAATAGGAAAATATATACCCGTGAAAAAATAAAAGACGAATTTATTTATATTAAATCTATCTCTGATGCTGCCAACTTTTTAAACGAAAGAGTAAATTTTCCGTTAAAGATAAATAGATCATGTTGTTCCAATTACTTTTCTAGAATGCTTTCCATACTCAAACAAGTAAAATAAATATTTATATTTTGTTTACTAAAACATTTGTCTTCATTAAATTTAATATAAAAATACATCACTATAAAAACAATCACTTATCACAAAAACTTATTTGTGTTTAATTTATCTTTTGTGATGTCAAATTGTTAAGTGAAAGAGTTAAAGTGTCATATTTCCTGTTGTTTAAATTACTTTTTAGGAAGTTTTGGATTAAGCAAAAAGGGAAATATATATTTTACTTTTGCTAACTGAAAAATTTTTCTTGATTATAAATGATATGAAAATACATACCTGTAAAAAACAAATATCTATCACAAAAATTTGTTTGTTAATTCTATATTTCGTAATGTCAATGTTTTAAGCGAAATAATTTATTTTGGTATAAGGAAATGGATTGCGTCTGATAATATTCATTTTAAATAAAATTAACTAAAATAAAAACATAAAAGCATTAAAACATTTCGGATTCTATCTAAATTCCTCATAAGTTATTTCAACGTGTAAGTCATTCAGATGTAAAAAGCAACATATAGAAAAATCACAGCAGGATGCCAAAAACTAAAACAAAATTACAGTTAAATGAAAGGCGAAGACTCAATTGATATCGATGCAGCTTTATTAATTGCGAATTCATTTGTTTTCGAGAACCAGGCCTCGTAATTGTTACAGTTGAATCTAATTACAGATAGCAACAGAATTCATGTTTTGTGTAAGCTTTAATACTTGACGTTGGTCTAATTAATTTTCACGAAAGTTTTGGGTTAGGGTAAAAAGAAAAATAAATATTTCACTTTGACTTATTGTACTATTTGTCTTCAGAAAATCTAATATAAAAATGCATACTTATCTAAAACAAATACCTATTATAAAAATTTCGCTGTATTGAATGTATTATTCGTGTCTACTTTTAAATCCAGGGAATTTATGTTCCATGGAAAGATCAATACTTCGCGTTGCTCCAATTACTTTTTAGAAAAATTATTGGTTAGGTGAATGAGATATCAAAATACATAGCTATCAATAACAAATACCCATTACAAGAATTTGTTTATATTGAATTCATCTTTCATGATGCCCTTTTTTAAGCGAAAGAGTTAATGTTACATGAAGGATAAATTTGTTACGTTGCTCCAATTGCTTTTTCAGGAAGTTTTTGCCTTGGAGAAAAAGATAAATCAGTGCTTATATTTCGCTTAATATATATAAAATATTAGTCTTCATAAAACCGAATAGGAAATTACATACCTATAAAACAAATAACTATAAGAAGAAATTAGTTATATTAAATCCATCTCTAATTCTGCTAACATTTAAAGGGAAAGATAAATATTTCATGTTGCTCCAAGTACGTTTAAAGAATGCTTTTTATACGCAAACAAGTAAAATAAATATTTATATTTTGTTAACTAAAATATTTGTTTTCATTTTAAAGTACATAACCATAAAAAACAATCCCTTATCATATAAATTTATTTGTGTTTAATCTATCTTTTGTGATGTCAAATTTTAAAGCGAAATAAGTTAATGTTTCATTTTTTATGTTTCAATTATTTTTTATTAAAGTTTTTCATTAAGCAAAAAGGAAATTACATATTTTACTTTTGCTTACTGAAATATTTGTTTTGATTTTAACTGATATGAAAATACATACCTATCAAAATCAAATATCTATTACAATAAGTTGTTTATTAATTCTATCTTTCGTGATGCCAATGTTTTAAGCGAAATAATTTATTTTTGATATAAGGATTGCGTCTAATAATATTCATTTTAAATAAAATTCACTAAAATCACAGACAATAAAATTAACTAAATTAAAAACATAAAATCATTTAAACAATTTCATAAAACGTTTCCGATTCTATCTAAATCCCTGTTTCAACGTTTATATCATTCAGATGTTAAAAACGAACACACAGAGAGAATCACATAAGATGTCAAAAAATAAAAGAAAATTACAGTTAAATGAAAGGCAAATACTCAATTGGGATCGATACAGCTTTATTAATTGCGAATGCATTTGTTTTCGAAAGCCAGGCCTCCAAAAAGATACGGTTCTCGTAATTGTGTTGTTGGATCTAATTATAGATAACAACAGAATTTATGTTTTCTGTAAGCTTTAATACTTGACGTTGCTCTAATTAATTTTCAGGAAAGTTTTGGATTAGGCGAGAAAATTAAATAAAAATTTCGCTTTGACTTACTGGAATATTTGTCTTCATAAAATCTAATATAAATATACATACTTATATAAAACAAATACCTATTATAAAAATTTCTTTGTATTGAATGTATTATTTGTGTCTACGTTTAAAGCGAAGGAATTTATGTTCCATGGAAATATCAATACTTCACGTTGCCCAAAATATTTTTCTGGGAAGTTTTTGATTAGGCAAATCCAATATTAAAATACATAACTATCAAAAACAAATACCCATTACCAGAATTTGATTATATTAAATTCGTCTTTCATGATGCCACTTTTTTTCAAAGCGAAAGAATTGATGTTCCAAGAAGTATCAATATTTCATGTACCTTCAATTGCTTTTACGGAGTTTTTACCTTGGAGCAAAAGAGAGATATGTATTTATATTTCGCGCAGTAAAATATTTGTCTTCGTAAAATATAATAGTTAAATATATACCTGTCAAAAACAAATGACCATAAGAAGAATTTATTTATGTTAAATCTATCTCTGATGCAGCTACATTTTAACAGAGAGAGTAAACCTCCATTAAAGTTACATATTTCATATTGCTCCAATTATTTTTCAAGAAAGCTTTTTTTATGCAAACGAGAGATATAAATATTTATATTTCGTTTACTAAAATATTTGTTTTCGTTAAATTTAATATAAAAATACATAAACATAAAAAACAATCACTTTCCACAAAAATTTATTTCTGTTTAATCTATCTTTTGTGATGCCAAATTTTTAACAGATAGAGTTAATGTTCCATGAAAAATCAATATTTCACATTGCTCCAACTACTTTTTAGGAAAGTTTTTGATTAAGCAAAAAATAGAAATAAATAATTTTTGTTTACTGAAATATTTGTCTTCATTCAAACTGATACGAAAATATATACCTTTCAAAAACAAATATCTACCACAAGAATTTGTTTATATTAAAGCTAACTTTTGTGATGATAACGTGTTAATCGAAAATATTTATGTTTTGTGAAATGTTTATTACTTGGTGTTGTTTCTATTACTCTTGAGGAATGTTTTTGATTAAACGCAAAAGAGAAATAAATATTTGTCTTTAACTTATTAAAATATTTGTATTCATTAAATATAATATCAAAATACTCACCTAATAAAAGCAAATACCTTTTACAAAAATATGTTTAAAATTTAAATCTATTAAAATCATAATATTAAATCATGATATTAAATCTATCTTTCGTGATGCCAAAATTTTAAGTGAAAGAACTTATGTTTCATGAAAGGATCAATATTTTGCATTGCCCCAATTAGTTTTTAGGAAAATTTTTGGCCAAGCCAAAATGAGAAATAAATGGTTAACTTTTGCTTATTACAATATTTGTCGTCATTAAAACTAATATAAAAATGCATACCTATCAAAAACAAATACATACATAAAAATTTCATTGTATTAAATCTATCTTTTGTGCCAACATTTTAAACGAAAGAATTTATGTTCCATGGAAAAATTATTTCTTCAGATAGCTCCAATTTCTTTTCAAGACACTTTTTTATAAGGCGAATCTAATATCAAAATACATAGCTATAAAAAAGAAGTACCTATCAAAAGAATTTGTTTACATTAAATATATCACTTTTGATGCCAATATTTTTAAGCGTAAGTATTTATGTTCCTTGAAAAAGCAATGTTTCACGTTGCTCCAATTCTTAGGAAAGTTTTTGATTAGGCGAAAAAGAGAAATAAATATTTGACTTACTGGAATTTTTGTCTCCATTAAATCTAAAATTGATCTATTCACATCTGTTCACATTAATCTATTCACATCTGTTCAAAACAAATACCTATCACAAACATTTGTTTACATAAAATCTATGTTTCGTGATGCTAACTTTTTAAATGTAAGAGTAACATTTCATGCTGATCGTATTATGTTTCCTAATGGATTTTGCTTTTTCATAATAGAGAAATAAATAATTGTATTTTGTACTGAATCCCATTGATTACGTTAGACAGCTAATTAATATAGAATCTTTCTGTAAATACAATAGTATTTCATAGTATTTCACATTTCTAATTTCTTTCATCATCATTTGAGAATTGCATTAAATGTTTGGCGATGTTAAACCAAATATTATAAGTAGATAAATTTAAATTTCCATATACATTATTATACTTGACGTGTTATTAGCATAATTGCTACCTTTCTGTTTTTTTAGATCTAATACAAATATTTAGAACCCGAAATTTTACATTTTGCTCTTATTTAGCCAATATTTGCAGTCAATATTATGCCCATATTGGGGTTTCATTGAAGATATTGCCAATAAAATGCAAATTTTGTACAAATGTTGGCGTTAAATTGGAAATATTTTTAGTGAAATCCCAATATTTAACCAATATTGGCGTTTTATTGGCAGTATTTCCAATGAAATCCTAATATTGGCGAAATATTAGCTGCTAATATTGGCTAAATAAGGACAAAATGTAAACACTCCAATATTGGAGCAATATTTCATGCCAATATTGCGCCAGTTTTCCTATGTTGTTCCAAGATGTAGCCAATATTGGTCCGAAATTGTTTGGCTACTGGGGATGCATCAGCCAAAAATTAATACCACTAGTGGTTGACTCGTAGGTTTAATATTGTGTTTTCCATAATATCAAAAGTATGAAAACATGGAAAACTGGGAAAAGGAAAATACAATGATAAAGCAACGAGTGAGTCCCTGCTGGTATTAATTTTTGGCTTATGCAAAACTTCACTTCTGGCAGATTAGATTCAATAGATTTCTCCTATTACCTTTTATATAATAAAAGTTTTTTTTTCTTGTGCTTGATAACATAGGTTTTTGTGCTGTCGGCTCTTGGGCTATAATCACCAGTTTCGGTTTCCGTTCATTTTTTCCGCGAAAAATTTGTCTCCGTTTTTGTTGGTCGCCTTGAATTTCGTCGGTGTAACTACGTAATCTCTCTGCAATTATCCGGAAACCATGGAGGTGATTCACACGCTCTCCTGATCGGTGTGGCGTTGTTTCTCGTCATATGTGTATCACTCTGCGAGTCTAATACTCTGTTCGAATCGGACAATGAAGATATCTTAGATAGTCTGACAGAGTTCCACAGATTCTCGGAGTGAGTTTCAACTACCTTTTTTTTAATTTTAGTTTGAGCAACTACCACTCATTCTGAATGGCAATAAACTCCACTTTAACTAATGGACAGTATTCCTGTGACGTCGCAATTGGTAAAAGGGCATTTTTTATATTCTCGAAACGAAAGGGAGAGTGTGGTTCATTTCTTTATGGATTATTAATTGAAAAGAAATTCTAAGCTACTGATAATCTTTTAAATTTAAACGAAATTTTTTGTAATCGTCTGCATGTTTTATGTATTGCAAGCAGTATTAGTGTGACGTTACAATTGGTTAAAATGAGACTTTTATAATCTCGAACCGAAAGGAAGAATAGGGTCCATTGGCTTTTGCGACCAGCTTTATTTTATAATCATTCGTACATGATACATTTGTTTAAATTTCCGACACAGTGATGTTCACTGTGTAATCTTAAAAGGGTTTCGTGAAATAAATAGTTATTCTATTCCGAAAATGTACCATCTTAAAAATGGCGTCAATAATATCTTAAATATCCAATCTGAACAGTTTATTAGCAAACAGTTTCGTTTATATCCGGTGTTTTTTTATTGTTTACAATTAACGATCAACATCAAACCAAATAAAGTTTCCAGTGCAAGCATTCCTTCAAAGAAAAAAAACCACAAAGAAAAAAGATTCAGATAAAGAAGAAAATTATTCAAAAATACACGAGCGGCAACACGTTTACTGAAATCGAACGTACGTAAAAGTACTCGAGATCCCCGATAAACTAGTTTTTGGAGAAAATGAAAGTGTAAAGGAAGGGTAATGTAATCTCTCACAACAACAAGCTCTTACAGTTATGCCATTCAGAAATGCCTAGACATTTTAAGCAGAAACAATGTGATTAAAAGCAAATTGTGTATGATATAGAGGGCAAACCAATAAGTATGGTTTACGAGACACCATTTTAATGAGTGGATGAATGAAGGGTTTTGATAATCAGTTGACCTTTGAGTGTATATTGGTAATGAACAATGTTCCTGCACATCATACAGATTTGAATAACACATTGTTTTAAAAATTCGATTTTATCGCAGTGAAGTTTCTTTTTTCCTAATACCTCACCGCGTACCCAATCACGAGGCAGGATGTATTTTCAAATTTCAGGAAATTGTACTCAAAAAGATTGTTTCAAAGATGCACTGAGGTGACACCAGGTACAGAATACAGCTCATATTCAAAATATTAGAATAATTACCTTTTTTTTAGAAATTGAAAATATCGTTTGGTAATTTAATGTCTTTTAATGAAAATATGCAAACGATATTTTTATTAAGAACTTATTGTTGATTAAACTTACTTGTTATCTTAAATTTAATATCATTTTTGAAAAGATTAATTGCAAAAAAAAATTATTTTGAAAAGTCAAAATATTAGAATATTTATTCAAGTGGTTCAAAATATTAGAATATTTCACATTAATTATCCTTTAATTCTTACCAATTCTTAACTGGTGGCATCATTGATTAAATTCAGACTATTTTATTTAAAATCAGTATTCTTTTTTGCAGTTTGTTTCTTTTTCGTCTTAAAATGGGCCGTGTGAGTGATATTCCTGAATCTACTAAACTTCGTATGGTTGATTTGTATCGGCACGGTAAAAATCAATGTTTTATAGCGAATTATTTACATTGTTCGCAATCGAGCGTTAGTAAAATACTAACACAATATTCAAAAATTGGAAAATTTCAAAATAATTGCCGAAATGGTGGCCGAAAACCAAAAACATCTGCTAGAGATGACAGGAAACTGAAGCGTATAGTTAAGAAAAACCGTTTTAAAAGTGTGCGATTCTTGCACCGAAAATGGAAAGAAGAAGGAGTTGAAGTTTCTACATCGACAACATTAAGACGTCTCCATAAATTTAAATTTGAATCTCGTGTACCGAAAACAAAACCTCTCATGACTGCAAGACAAAAGCGTATAAGATTGAACTGGTGTAAATCAAGACGTTTATGGAGCAATGAAGATTGGAAAAATATATTATTTAGTGATGAAAGTATGTTTTGTGTTTCATATGGTAATCAAGGTATTCGAGTTTGGAGAATGAAGCAAGAAGCATTTGATAAAGAATGCCTTAAACGTTCCGTAAAATTTGCTGCTAGTGTCATGGTTTGGGGTTGTATGAGTGCAGAAGGACCTGAAAAGTTATGCATCGTCTACGAAAAGGTTAACTCTCTGGTATATCAAGAAATTTTAGAATATTACATGATTCCATCATCAGAAGATTTATTTGAAGATGATTTCATCTTTCAACAAGATTTAGCGTCCCCGCATACCTCGGTGTCAACTAAGAATTGGTTCCGCCAACGCAACATTAAGGTACTTCCTTGGCCACCAAATTCACCAGATCTTAATCCCATCGAAAACTTATGGGTATAATGAAGAAAAAACTTCAAGAAAATCCTCCTTCAAGTAAAACTGAGTTAGTGGCACGTATAAAGTCTATTTGGGCTAATATTGATAGAAATGTTTGTAAACACCTTGTATATAGTATGCAAGATCGATTGTACGCTTTTATGAAAGCTAAAGGGGATGCTACAAAATATTAACTACCATTTACTTCATATTCATAAGGTAATATTGTTAAGTAAAATAAAATATTCTAATATTTTGAACCAATCTAAATTTTATTCTAATATTCTGGTGTGTTTAAGGAAGCTGTATACCTAATTTATTGTGCTGTATTTTATATTTTATAAATGTTAAAATCTTATCTAAACATTCCAGATTTAATTTATAAGAAATTTAATTGCATTTACTTAGTATAAAAAATAAATAAATGACAAATAATTTTTTTCTTATTACTTTTTCTCAATTATTCTAATATTTTGAATATGAGCTGTAGACCTTAAGACTCGGATAAACACTTCAACATCTCAACGGCGTCTTAGTGTAGTAGATAAGGCTTTTCAGGGAGTGATATTCAGGACAATGGACAGCGCCGTGCGATTTAGGTAGAAAAATCTTCCAGCCAAAGCTGAAGTTTTTGCAAGCCGCCTCTGTAACTTGATGCATGATTATATTCCGAGAAATTTCAAGCCAATATTAAATAGGTGTTTCAGATGAGGAGAAAGAAACAGGGGTGAATGTGCTTCCTTTATAAAGTAATCAGGCTTTCTTTATGTAGAGGGATTTAGGGGAAAAATCTTACAGACAAAACTGAAGTTGTTGCATGCAGCGTCTCTAACTTGTTATATGATAATATTCCGCGGAATTTCCTGCCAATATTAAAGAGGTGACAGAAATAGACCACTTTTTATAATTTGTTTGTGCGACATACATTCTTTAACTTTGTAGCTAGTACTACTGCAAATAGACCATAAAGAGGTGTGACGTTGTATCTTTATACTATGCGCCAAAATAATGTATTAACTTGTTACTGTTTCTTTTTGTGTTAAACTCTGTACTAAACTTCTATAAAATATGTTTTGGCATTACACTGTTAAAAATAAAGGTGACAAACCGGTGCCATTTGGGACCCGGAGGTGAAAAGGTGGTGCCATTTGGAACCCTAGGGTGTCATAGGAGCTTGAATATGTGGTTGGGGTGACGACAGATCTGTTCCTGGATGATGGGAGCTAAATAAGGTGCCATGTACTTCGTATTGGCAGCACTGTACCACCTCATCGGGTGACTGGCAACTTGCGCATGCGCTATGACGTGTGTCTTTCTGCTTTCGGTGTCGGCAAGTAAAGTTTACGGGTGTGAGCAAAGCAAAACATGGCGGTGTGTAAATTGGCTATATTAATTGAGGACTAACCACTGAGCTACAATAATACAACAATGAGGACTTAATGATCCGATTTGCGCGACCAGTGAACCGGGCAGTCTGATTAAAGGTAAGATTTAACTTTATTTTATTTTATTTTATTGTTACGTAAATTTATCGTACATCCCTATATGTAATGTCATAAGAAAACAGTAAATCAGATTTTTTTGTTAGTATGATTGATTGGTAAGTTTATTATGTGAAGCTACAAGCTACACTCTCACCAAAATACCCGCTTGCTAATGTTAAACCTATGAGGCAGTTATTTTACAATTTCTCGTTTACATGTCAATATTTTTAAATGATTTATCGAGGCCTTAGCTACCGAGGAGCAATTGGAGCAAACTGCTCTAGGCACGGGAATCCTAAGGACGCACAATTAGAAAGAGCGAAATGAAAGATTGTAAAAATATTTACATCTTTTTTCATTACAAATCAGTTATTATAGACGAATCTTGTTGCAATCGGAATATTCTATGACCATTTTACCTTGTGTTTAAACTCAACTGTTTAGATTTAACCCTTAACTGCTCTTAGTGGTCTCAGACACCGTGAGTTTTTCAAGTTTCACAGTTTAACTTGTAATTTTTAGTTTAACTATAGATACTGGTCAGATTTTTTTAGTTTGGAGTCTTATTACTACCTCTAAATACTTTTGAATAGCTGAATCTGATTTATAATATTCTTGTACATAAAGTTTAATACATAAATAGTATTCTGAGAATTAATGAAACATTTTATCCATCTTCAGATTAAATGGTCTGACAGACAGGTCACAGTAGTTGTGTAACAATTTTTGTCAGAGCAGTTAAGGTTAAAATATGTTTTTGCGTCTATATACAGTTAAAAGCAATTAATTTTATTCGCGAAGTTTTAATTTTAACCTTTACACGGGATCTCGGACAGCATCTGGCCGGCTTTGCATATATTGTCGGATAGATGCTATTCGAACCCTTCCTATAAAGGCTAATTCACACCATATTGCAGCCTCGCGTAACTTCTCTAATATTGTTTCAGTATACCTGATTTGTCTTTATTTGAGAGGGGGGGGGGTAACTTTTTCATTTAAGACAATTGAATACTTGCAAATCTTAAAGTAATCAAAACTTATTTACAGGGTTTTCATTATTAATATTTTCCTTATTAACCACCATTATTTCCAAAATAATCTTCATAATAAGATTAGATCGGGGGGGGGGGCGGTAGCACGGACAATCATTTAGTCTCATTTAAGGATAAAAATCACGGATAAAACCTCGATTTGCATATTAAAACGTTATTAGTCAGCCAAGTCATATCTTGGTGGGAAATGCCTAAAAACCCGAATTTAGCGGTACCTTCGGTTTACCATTATGTTTTCTTACTCCCAATTCTTCATATTTTCATACTTTTGGTTTCATTTTCTTTCAAAAAGGGAGAAAATGTTAGGGAATTGAAATGAATATACCTTATGATCTGATTATCGGCTATGCAGATTTACACCCATTTTTTTCGAAATTATTCTTTCGCATTAAACCTTATTTAGTAACAGAATTTTATGGTTAAATAAAATAAAATATTTTTTTCAATAATAGTAATTTAAGTTTGATTAGACCGTAATCAGTCCCCCCCCCCTTCTCAATCATCAACATCATCCGATATGACAAATTTTTAGTCATGAACATTCAAATTATAAAAGGAAAACAATCTGTATTTACTCCACTGAACTTCAGAATAGTTTACAGAAATAGTGTGTGTTCAAAAAATATAACAATGAATAAAAACTTATATCGTAATTTTACACAAATGTGAAATTTTTCCGCAGGTGATGAAGATCTCGTGTTTTAAAGGCGATTTTTGCACTGTCATTTATAAATCTTAAACATTTTTCTAATGATATAATTTTTAACAATCTTTCATTCTACCCGTTCTGAAACAAGACCAATAAACAGGGTTGGCTTTTTACCAGTAAAAACCTGGGGAGAAGGTGGTAAAAACCTAAGGATATACAATAAACTGTTAGCTCTTAAACTGTATTTTAATACTATTGATAAAAATTCTATTTTCATGTAAATGGTGTATTAATATATAATATCTATATAGGGGAGAGTGGGGTGGTGTGGGACTTTTTTTTACAAAAGTAAGATTTTTTTTATATACAAAAAGAAAAATTTAAATTTACAGGATGCAAGGTAAAACACTTTTTAATCCCCCTGAACAATATAGAAACAAAACGTGCAAATACTATTTTATTTTAAAGAGAACGTAAGTTTCAAAATGTGTCTTATACCTCCTCATTAAGAGTTATGGGACAGCAATAATAAAAAAAAGCTATAAGGCACAAAATAACCTATAGTGTCGGTAAGATAAACAATCAACCAAAGGTTGTAAGTTGATAATGTATATGCCACAATATAAAATTCCAGTATCTTCATGACTGGAATGAAAATTCAGAATTCTCTGTCATGGGTGTCATTAAGGCCCCACACTAGGCACAGAAAGAGACCCGGATGATAATGTAAAAGTCTATAGGAGCGTTCTTTTCAAATACCTAACTCAAATTTTTATATTTTAACATGATTTTTTTGAACAAGACAGCTGAGGATGATCCATAACCGGCCTAGTTTTTATTTTATTTTTTCGATTTTGCTTTTATATTTTTTGTATAACGATAGTTTCAATTTCAGAACCAGTTTAAATCGATTTCGTAAGTTAAAGTAATTTTTAAAAAAAATCTGAAACCAAAACTGAAAAAGTAAAAACTACGCCGGTTGCGGATCGCCCTCAGCAATCTTGTGCAAAACAATCACGTAAAAATATTAAAATTTGGACGAAATATTTGAAAAGAACGCCCCCATAAACTTTGCATTATCATCCGGGTCTTTTTCTGTGCCTAGCGTTGCGCCTTAAATAATCACCAATTTATTTATTTTTTGAAGTATGAATATATATATTATCAATGTTAAAATTAATATATTATCCTTTAAAAATATTTGCATGTTGGAAATTCGCATTATTATTAATTTGAAAAAGGAACTGGGCGCGTCTTATTCCTCCCTTTTCTGGCATGTCCCATTCCGCGCCACTTCCTTATTTGTGTTAAACTTCTTGTTCAAACAAAAATGCTGCTTTAGGCTTAGTTTAAATTATGGATAATATACAGTATAATGTTCCATAAACAGGAAAACTATTACATTTATACATAAACAAGCCTTTAATATATTGAAAGCAAATAAATCAAATTTAAATTGGATTTTTGAAATAATTTTTTCTTTCATACATTTGCAAGTCTATGCATAACAATATTTTTTGTAAACTGAAGAATGGATTACCATTGCTTCATCTTGTGTGCGATCGATGAAATGTTTAGAATAATGCACAAAAACAAAAACCTACTGTCCCATTCCACCCGACTTTCCCCCATATAGCAAAAGGGGAAATAAAGAATTAGCCAGTTCCCTAAAGCTCCTGATATACACTATATGGCCAGAGATGACCGTCCACTTGCGATTTTAGACATTTAGTTAAATATTTAGAAAAATGTATGAAGAATTATCCTGAAAATCTTAGTGTATAAATATAATACACTACCTGGACATTGATTATCGTCCACTTGCGATTTTAGACATTTTGCAAAATATCTAGAAAAATACATGAGGAATTATCCTGAAACTATCAGTGTATAAACAATATAGTACAGGTCATATATTTTCGTGAAGATTTTTTCAAGAAACTTTATAGGGGACCGCCAACAAATTAAACAAAGTATGAATGTAAATCTGTCAAAGTAACTCTGTCAAAACTAATGCATCAAAAGCGCTCAAACTGTAGATTGTCATTAAGTGGCTTATTGTTATAAACTGTGTCCATTTTTATGTCGATAGCATGTATACTCGTAGAGAAATTAAGGTTTTTATAAAAATACTCCCCAATTTTTCCAAGATTTTTGCTTATAATTTGCAGAATTCTTAATATAAAATAATAATATTTTCTGAAAATGTGACAAACAACATTGCACATAAAACCCTGTAATCAGAATTAAAAAATAATAAAAATTGTATGAAAAATGAGTAGGTTTACGAAATAATTTTTCACTGCGCATGCGTCAACGATATCAAAATTTCATTTGCATATTATGTTGGCTAAATATATAGAGCAACTTTTGTGAAAGTTGCAAAATCATAGCTTGAAAATTCTGAAAATAATCGTCAATAGAATCACTTAAAAATCCGTTATTTCCAAAATGAAGCAAAAACAAGAGCGGTTGTATCCATATATTCATTGATTAGTGTCAATATAGAATACACAATACGGAACTTACTACTACATTTGAGAAAAATCCCTCTTTTTTTTTATTGCTTTATTTTGGGAACAACTTATTTTCAACTTATTATATTGACCATTATTTTTAGAATTTTCAAGCTATGATTTTGTGACATTCACAAAAGTTGCTCTATACATTTAGCCAACATAATATGCAAATGAAATTTTGATATCGTTGACGCATGCGTAGTGAAAAATTATTTAGTAAACCTACTCATCTTTCATACAAATTTTATTATTTTTTAATTCTGATTACAGGGTATTATGTGCAATGTTGTTTACTATGTGCTATGTTTGTCAGATTTTCAGAAAATATTATTATTTTATATTAAGAACTCTGCAAATTATAAGCAAAAATCTTGGAAACATTTGGGACTATTTTTATAAAAACCTTAATTTCTCTACGAGTATACATGCTATCGACATAAAAATGAACACAGTTTTTAACAATAAGCCACTTAATCACAATCTACAGTTTGAGCGCTTCTGCTGCATTTGTTTTGACAGGGTTATCCGAAAGATATTCATTCTTTTTTAATTTGTTGACGGTCTCCTCTAAGGTTTCTGGGAAAAATCTTCACGGATATATATGACCTGTCCTATTATGTTTATACACTGTGAGTTTCAGGATAATTCCTCATGTATTTTTCTAGATATTTAACAAAATGTCTAAAATCGCAAGTGGACGATAATCAATGGTCAGGTAGTGTAGTACAAGTCATATATTTCCCTGAAGGTTTTATTCCGGAACTCCAATAGGGGACCGTCAACAAATTAAAAAAGAATGAATGCCTTTTGGATATCTTTTGGATAACCCTGTCAAAACTAATGTAGCAAAAGCGCTCAAACTGTAGATTATGATTAAGTGGGTTATTGTAATAAAATGTGTTCATTTTTATGTCGATAGCATGTATAGTCGTAGAAAAATTAAGGTTTTCTACTTATCCGAAAAACAGTCTCAAATTACCCAAGATTTTTGCTTATAATTTTAAGAGTTCTTAATATAAAGTAACATTCTTTTCAGAAAATGCGACAAACAACATTGCACATAGGGTATTAAAAAATAATAAAAATTGTTCGAATATTGAGTAGGTTTACTGAATAATTTTTCACTGCGCATGCGTCAAAGATATCAAAATTTCATTTGCATATTATGTTAGCCAAATGCATAGAGCAACTTTTGTGAAAGTCGCAAAATCACATCTTGAAAATTTTGAAAATAATTGTCAATAGAATATGTTGAAAATTCGTTATTCCCAAAATGAAGGGAAAAAACGAGGGGTTGTGACCATATATTCATTGATTAGTGCCAATATAGGTCACATAATAGGGGCGTACAAATAAATTTGAATAAAATTCCTTATTTTTTTATTATTATTACTGGTATGGGATACCAGGACATATTAGGGAAATTCGTTGCTAATCTGGAATAGACACTTTGTTGCAAAATATGTTTTGTAAATATGATTAATAATGTAAATACAGGGTGGTCATAAAAAAACTTTGCCGATATATGGAGCTCTAGCGGCCAGTCCGCTCAACCGATAGAGGTGAAATTTCAGATATAGCTATTCAGAGATATGAGCTCGTGATTCTGTGAACGGCAACAAAATGGCGCTCACGGTTACGGTTATAGTTACAGAAACTCGATATTTTCCAATGGCAACACCAATTTTTTTCATCGCAAAATGCTCAGCGCATGCGAAAACCTGGAAGAGCGTTGGAACCGTGCGTGTATAGGAAGAAACAGTCATGTTATACATGCACAAAATACTGTTCTGTGAATTCCCCCCCCCCCTCCCATAAAAAAAATCTCGATTGGGCGTAAGGAGGAAATTTGCATATGACACAAAGTCAGTACACTAATCTCTGATTACAATACAGATCGGAGAAAAGAAAACTTTTATTTTGATTACATATTTTCCACATGGGTGCCATCACAAGCAATTACACTTTGCATGGTGGCGACTGTGGACAGTACAGCCGAACGTTACATCGCATGAGGGATGTTTGCAATGGCACGTTTGATAGAATCTTTCAAATCTGTAAAGTTTGCGGATTGCGCATGTAGACTCTAGATTTTAGATATCTCTAGAACCTGAAATCCATAGGAGCGAGGACGAGGGATCACGGAGGCCATTGACGTTACCAGTTAAGATGAAATGTGCCTCATCCGTTCATAATATGCGAAGAGGCCGATCGTTATCTCCATCATATTGGATAAGAAATTCATAAACAAAATCTATATGTTGTTGATGATCTCTCACTTCCAACATCTGGGCGTGCTGGTACCGGTAAGGAAACATGCGAATTATAGAGCGCAGTAACTTTAAGACCATTGATTTTGGCATATTAAATACACGAGATGAACCTTTTGTAGTTTGCATGTGTCCTCTTGTCACTACGTGACGCACTTGCATCATTGTGCGCGCGGCAGCGCGCAACAATAATATGATTGAGCGATGATGCACACGGATTTTTCAATTTTTCTTTTTGCAATAACTAACTAAATACTTATCCAATTTTGATGATTTTTTTAAATGTTCGTCTGACCAAGAAGCACAACATAGCACAAAAATTATTTTTTTTATGGCATACTGTAGGTGTACTGTAGAGTATTCTGAAAATCGGACAAAAATTTTGTGTCACAGCACTTTTCTCGAAAACTACTAAAGATAAAAACTTAATTTTTTTTAAACAAAAGACAAACTTTTTATCCCGAGGTAGTCATCGAGAAAACGCTATTTCGCTGGGCTGTTTTTCTGAAATTGCGTATTTTCCAAACTTGGTCATAAATGGGTATATCTAACGTTCTATTGCAGATAGAATGTTGCGGTAAAGTTTATTTTAAAGATTTTGCGATGCTAATTAATCCTGCAAAAATTCATAGCTTTACGTTAAACAGTTTTTTTACAAGATGAAATAAAAGAATAGCAGTCATTAATCTAAGGTACTTGTGATCATCGGAGAGAAAAACCAGTTACACCATTCGATTAAGCATAAAAAAATACAGAATGCTTTTTTTTTCTCTTATTTTTAACTTAATTTTTTAACGAATTATGAATTTTTTTTTGAAATTTTTGACATGCTGATTTTTGTCATTTTTTAACACTAGAACGCCCGGATGGAGTCGATTCGACTCCAATCATGTAACTAAATTTCAATTCGAACCAGAAAAATTTTCTTGAAATAATTTAAATCTAATCCACGTAAATTTACGTTAAATAAATCAATTAAATAATTTTGAATAAAAATTCTGGTGAGAAATATTATTTTCAAACTTGAGTAGAATTTCCGGGCGTTCTAGTGTTAATGAATCATTTACTGAATAATTATGCACGGTGTCTAGCCCTGGTGGCTGTCAAATTTGATTTTTAATTTTAAATTAGGCAATTTTTTGCACCATACCAAATTTATATTTTATCCATTTTTTTCATTTATTTATATTTTGTTTTTAGCACAATGGCATCAATGGCAAAAATGCCTGGCATACCTGTCAAATATTGGGGCCCTGTACTTTAACAAAGTGTATTTATTATAAGTATATACCGTATTTATTCTAATAGAATGCGCCCTCTAATAGAGCGCGTCTTCTAATAAAGTGCGCACCTTGGTGCTGATTAATAAAATAAATATACGGAAACGATATAGTAGATAAGTAGAAAACGATTACTTAAATGCATTATCGAGGATTCTCATCGATCAAAATAGAGATATTCTATCAAAGTGATGGAGTGGCGATGCAGCAAAAGTTTCAAATTTTGAACAATGTACCACTCCTGTAAACTATAGCGCCAAGGATATGCACACTGTTAAAAATCTGCTGCATTTTGCTGCAACGCACTCCCCTGCTTGTATAGAAAACGGTTACTTGGCCGTGAAATGGCGCTTTGTCATTGGTTGGAATAGAGATATTATATACAAGTGCACTGTTAAAAATTTGACCCATTTGTTGCAGAGTCACTCCACAGCTTTTATAGAATGTCTCTTTATGGCCAATGAGAATGCTCCATAACACAGTAAAGCAATCGTTTCCTATAAAAGCGGTGGAGTACATTTTTAACAAGTCCGTAATAAATACGTATTAAGAAAAAAAAGAAGCATGGTTTTTGTATCAAACTTTACTCTTGCATAAAAAAAGTTCCTGTTTTTGGCAAAAATAATGGATATTTGAATGAAAAATCTATTCTTTGAAAGGATTTATTATTTTATTCACTTTAGTAAAAAACTGATTTTTTTTTTCTTTTTTTGAAAACCACCGTAGAATTTTGGTATAGAAAAACTTGTTTTAAAATTTTTTTTAATTTGTAACACCAGAGTATTAGAGTATGTAGCATTTTTTAATTTCAATACAAATAAGATTTTGTTTTCTATATATAAAATACAAAACAAGTTGTGCAGTATCCCTATGGAATATGGAAAAATAGAAGGACTAGTGAAAAATGCTCCAAGGAGCAGTGCAAAAGCAGAATATGATTTTAATTGAGCATTAAAAAGTAATGGACAAGTGCTTCTGTTAATTGCTGAGCATGAGGAAGGATAAGGGATCCCTTCTTGGCTACAACTCACTTCAATGCCAACTTTGAAAAAATCATATTTGCGCTTTTTCCGTGAAAACAAATCAGTCGCAGTTACTATAAAAATGTATAGTGTAAAGACGTAACCAAAAAAGATGCAGCTTAATTAGACATAAATGTAAAGGAAGGCGACATAATGCCAGATACCTAGTTCCTGCAGGTATCACATTCATGCACTGCCACCAAGCATACCCTAAGTGTATAATTGCACAGAAAATTGATTTGTAGTATAGTGCAGAGTGAACAGTGCAGTTAACATCAGAGATGTAGTACAGGCTATACGCCGTACACCTTCTGGACTTTTTAATAGAACACCATATACCCTCTGTTTTTCAAGAAAGCTTATAGTATACACATTCTAGAATATCCCTCTGCTTAGAGCATATATCTTATGTTATTTTTATGACTAAACCCCTGGTTAACATCTAAAGCACGGTGGAAAATTCTACTAAAGAACCGCAAATTTCTTTTATATGGAAAAAGCGCAAATATGATTTTTTCAAAGTTGGCATTGAAGTGAGTTGTAGCCAAGAAGGGATCCCTTATCCTTCCTCATGCTCAGTAATTAACAGAAGCACTTGTCCATTACTTTTTAATGCTCAATTAAAATCATATTCTGCTTTTGCACTGCTCCTTGGAGCATTTTTCACTAGTAACAGTATCCTCAGGAACAGTTGGTCGTCCGGATCGCGGACTATCGCAGGTGCAGCCAATTGCTTCGAATTTCATTACTAAATCACGAAGAGCTTGTGAAATGCTTAGGCTACGTATTTGGCGATGATTTCGACGGTAAACGCGCCAGGTTTTCGAACATTCATCGAATTTTGATAATAGTTTTACCAACTCACCACGAACGAAGTCATTTTGTTGGCATCTGCGAACTCCAACTGAAGAACTAACACTCCCATCCCAGTTTTTATCTGTTTTCTACGCTGACTATCTGGCAAACGACGTTATGTAATTGGTATTTTGTCTCGGTCACATTCAAATTTTCTTTGTACGCCTTGGTCGTGTTTTTTGGGAGCCGTTCGTAGAGCTGATTTTATGCGAGCATAACGCGTCCGTTTATTGCAATAACCATACCGTTCCAATGCTCTTTAGGGTTTTTGCATGCGCTGAGCATTTTGTGATGAGAAAATGGGTGTTGCCATTGAAAAATTTCGAGTTTCTGTAACTATAACCGTAACCGTGCGCGATATTTTATTGCCATTCACAGAATCTCGACCTCATACCTCTGAATAGCTATATCTGAAATTTCACTTCGATCGCTTGAGCGGACTGGCCGCTAGAGCTCCATATATCGGCAAAGTTTTTTTATGACCACCCTGTAGTTTGTAACTCTTAATGATAACATAGGAAAAGAATAACTGAATGACAAGTATGAGTTACTCATGTAATTTTCTCGTGCTGTCCGAAAATAGGCAATAAAGAGGAAAGTGCCCAGTTAAACTGATGGCATTGAGCTCGCAGGCTATACATACAACTGTATATTATACTCTTATTTCACAGAATAATGCCCTTCCAAAAATAAAAGAAATCAACTGTAAGTTATTGGACAGTGGATTAACTACCCAGGTCGAAATTAATGTTGGTATTTGTTTGCTAGACAAGCACCAAGTGCTATTACCCAACAAGTAAAATAGCATAAACTAGCATTACCCATTGCTGGTTCCAGCAGATTTTCCAGCAATTCGTGGTGTGTATTGGCCCACTTTATGCTTTTACAGGTGGAAATAAACATGAAATGCTTGCATATAGCTTGTCATGCTTTTGTTATACAAGCTAGCGATATAGCATGTGATGCTAGCTAGCATATAATAGCATGGAAATCTAGCAGACATAGCAATAAGTAGCAATAACTAGCATATTTTTGTTGCTGGTACAAGCATAAATTTTGACCTGGGTACCACCCCTCTTTTTACTTAACCAATGTGCCCCTAAAACTAATCAGGGAAGTGCCTTATCAGGTTGAACCTATTAACAAAATTTTAAGAAAATTAGATAATTCTGCATGATTTCTGCATATTTATATAAATTAAGGGGGGGTAGCACTCTCTTTTCCCCCCTTCATATTTAACCAATGAGCCTCCAATGCTAATCAGTGAAGAACCTTATCAAAATGAACCTACATATAAAATTTGAACCAAATCTGATATTTATATAAAGAGTTATCACGTTACATACAGAACCTGCGGGCACATTAGCTGCCAGGCTTTGATAGCCTTGTGAGTTATAATTTAAATTTTATTTAAATTTTATTCATTCTTTTTTTGTTCATCTACCATTTTTGCTGTACTTTGATGATACATTTTAATTGGACTGTCTTGTTGTGTGTTTTCCTTAATGTGTTATTATTATTATTTCAGATAGTAAACTTACATTTACAGTACTTACATTACCATGTTTGATACACGAAAAGTTTCCGACTCTTTATCATGAAGAAGATGCAGAAATTTCTGTGTTTCAACCTGTTATTGTGCTCCACATCTCAAGCAACTTGTTAAATTACTCATGCTATGTATTAATTTTATATAAACAGTTAATTACAAAAACTGATAATTTTATAAGCTTAGTTACTTTGTGGCATGCATTATTTTGGTTGTTTAACGTTAACTATAGCAAAAGCCAATTTAAATTTTTATCATTTTTATTAGATACTTATGTCTTCAAAACTTTCTTAGTGGCATCAGTTCCACATAGTGTCACGTCTTTGTTTAATAATATTTAATACATTCTTGGTGTTTACAATAAAAAGATTATTTGAACTAAAAGGTTGTTTTTTTAATTCAGTGTTTTGTTCCTTTCATTATAATTACTCTTTGGATTAAAATTTCAGATGCAATAAGTCAAAACATAAAACAATTTCGCAGAAAGTGTTTTGATGTGGATACAGGACTAGAAATCAGCAGTCGTTAGTCGTCAAATGAAACTAAATTATAGAAAAATTATTCCTAGTCGTCAAATCTTGATAGCTAGCTTTCTTTAACTTTATTTTTTGTTTAGCAAATGCTTTCATTTGTATTTTAGCATACACCCCCCCCCCTCTGCACCATGACATCAGCACGTGTCTTAAGAATTTTGAACCTGTCAATAACCTCTAAGTTAACTTCACTTTAACCAATGACTGATAAAACTGGTCCTTGGATATTACACCCCTGTAAACAAGATTTTCTTTTATTATGAGATATTTCTGCATCCTTATATGTTCCTAAAATAAGAAACTGTATTAAAATTGTTTTAAAATTTTTGTACTCCCTTTCTCAAACAAAGAAACAAAAAAAATATGTGTGATTTGGAAATGTTTTAAATGCCACACCATAATTGACAATCAAAGATTCTTTTATTTGCTAACTTTTTGTTTTCTGATGTACTGTTAGTCTCAGATTTTTTAAAAATTAGCTTATCCCTAGGTATAGCTAAAGCTCATGTTTTCTTTCTGTGGACATATTTGCTTGATTATCTGTTTATGCATATTAGCTTTATAAAAAGAATAAGTTTTTCCAGAATGCAAATATTGTAGTTTAATCAGGTTTCATACTTATGCAAAATCAGTTTTTATTTTGTTTAGTAAGAAAAAGTGTTTAATATATAAAGTTTCCTCTCCACTTCCCTTCAATACATTAAAATTAAATATGCAATGCAATATTATTACTATTAACATGGTTGTGAAAATAAATAAGAAAATATAAAGTGCAGTTGGCACATCGAAAAAAATTTGTAGGCATTATTTTGGCACCTTACATACAGTTCTTAACTTCTAATCCTGTGTGGATATATGCTATAAAATATGGATTTGCTTAAGTTCACTATAAAGGTAATTGCTACATATATTGTAAAAATGTTTTTTTAACTCAATTTCATCTGTGATTTTACCACAACTATAAAATGAACTTATTTTCTATAATTCATTTCATAGCTTGATGGCTAACTTTCTGGAGGAATTTTAAAGAATATGAAATATTCTTACTAATTTAAAAGTTACACAGCATTTATTACATATTCTTTTCTAATTTGTGTTTTACATTTTTTTTAATTAGATACAGCAGGGTATCTGAAAAAATATTGGTGCGTTGTTTGACATTTCACAACTAAAATCTGAGATATGCTTATTTTAAAATTTTGTAGCATTTCTTCTATTATATGAAAACCTTAATCCTCCGAAAAGTTCACAACCGTCAAAATGATCAGCAACTAATATGTTCAACGATGTGTTGGCCTCATGGAAGCAAAATAATTTTAATAGAACATCCACCAGTATTGGGACCTTCACATGGAGCAAAAACAACATTGACCTTCAACGCCCATCTGCGTGGATATTTAATAACAGGTGTATTACCTTCGAACAATCAGATCTTAACTCACTTGACTTCTGTAGAAAAGTTAGTAATAGAAAATCCCCAGTTTGTATTGTATGTGATGCGAAATTATCAAGGCATAGAATGATTCAAATCAGAATTATCTGAAGCGGACTGTCAATTCTGTGATTTTTCGTTTTCAAACTTGTGTAAAAAATAAATATCAAGCCATTGAACAATTTGTTAAAATATTGTTATTTCTTTTCTTTTTTTTTTATTAAAATATGGCATATATTTTACAGGATATAGCATTTTTCTGTGTCCCCCATACTTTTCAGTTGCTTTGTATATAAAATAATGAAAATACATGTCAAGCAATATACTATGTGTCAAAAAAGATGGTTACGGATTACTTCTGAAACTATAAGAAAATTATAAAAATATTCATATGAAGATAGATAATTCAATTTGTACTTTCTCTTATTTTAGAGTCAAAAAGCATAAAATTTTTATAATGTTCCTGCATCTAAAAAGGCCCAATCACAAAAATAGTTACTGGCCCTTTCTTAAACATACCCAAAAAGTTTGATCCAAACATCCGAGTTAGAGACTGTCAAAAATCATGATTTATTTCATTTTACAAGAAATTCAAAACATAAAATTGAAAATCAGGCTTCAAATTGCATGACAAAGTCATAATATTTGACTCTAACTCAGTGATTTTTAGAGGC
Source organism: Maratus speculifer (assembly GCA_964019185.1). NCBI lineage: Eukaryota > Metazoa > Arthropoda > Arachnida > Araneae > Salticidae > Maratus > Maratus speculifer. The sequence continues at coordinate 392,880,144 of OZ025294.1, read as the reverse complement.
AGAAAATAGGTGTAGAAGTTGTGTAAATTTTGCGATTTATTCTAACAAAACCTTTTGGGTATGACTAACAATGCAATAGTGATGACTTATGATTGGTGATTTTGAAATGCAAAGACTGTATAAAAGTTAAAAATTTTGAATTTTTCTTAAAATACTCTCCATGTAAATGAAAGTACAATTTGAATTTTCTGCCTTTCTATGATTATTTTTGTAGTTCATATTATCCCTCTCTGAGTTACAAAAATATGCTACAATTTTTCTTTGGACACCTGATAATGAGTTTAAAAATATAATATTCCATCAATCTAAAAGAAAAAAAAGACTCAAAATATTGACTGATCATGATAATTTTCTCTGCAGAATTCAATTTAAAAATGGGTAAACACTTTGTATTTCATGATTCAAACCAATACAATTTCTTGACAAGCGGGGTGGGGGGAGGGGATTGCAACTGTGGGCCATAGATTGTGAGTGCTATTTCTTGAAGGATGCCACAGGGCACACTGGATTATGTGTGTCATTCGTTCCCCCTCTGGGGAACCCTTGATAAGTGGTATCATTATTCTCCCCTGAGATGCCATTCTTTCACCCCTTAAGGAATCCTGGATGAGGGGTACCATTACTCTCCCCTCAGATGCGATCCTTTCACCCTCTGGGGCACCCTGGATAAGGGGTGCAATTATTCTCCCCTGAGGCGCCATCTTTTCACCCCCTGGGGCACCCTGGTTAAGGGGTGCCATTACTCTCCCCTGAGATGCCATCCTTTCACCTCCTGGGGCACCCTCGATAAGGGGTGTCATTATTCTCCCCTGTGGTGCCATCTTTTCACCCTATTGAACACTGTGGATAAGGGGTGCCATTATTCTTCCCTGAGGTGCCGTCCTTTCACCCCCTGAAACACCCTGGATTAGGGGGACCATCCTTTCACCCTAGTTAAGGGTGCCATTTTAGCTCCTCTAGGGGTGTCACCAGTGAGACAAGCCTTTCACCCTTAAAAGGTGCAATGTGTCACCATTAGTTTTAACAGTGTACTTTTGGAGCGTTTAGAACGAAACAATTGCATTTACATAGATTCATATGGTAGTAATTGCTTCGGTTTTTAGTCGGTTTCGTATTTCGTCGATTGTTTTCGAATGTATTATTGACGAAAATAGAGATATCACTGCACTGGCAAAGGCGACAGTTTAGCAGGCATGGTTATTGAACTGAATTAAGTATTATTAGATATCCAATACAGCGCCTAAAGGAGACATTTTACCTTTTTTAAAAAATTTTTAATTTAAAAAACTATGTTTCAAACGGTGAAATCACTGTCTTTCACTGTTGAAAAAAAATAGTTTAAAATCCATATTTAATTAACATTTTTAAAATGTTATATTTTAAATTTGAATATTTAAATCTCTCTACTACTTTTGTGAAATATTGATATTTTTGACCATTGTTTTATAAGCTTTGAAATGTGTATTATACAATAATGCGAATTGATTTTTAGATAATCTAATATTACATTGTGCAAAACAATTAAATCTAACACATCATTATATTACTTTATATAAAAAAGGTAAATAAGGAAAAAACCCAAAGGCTAATTCCATCCGCAGATTTTTGACATATAGTATAATAAAGAACATGTACACAAAATTTTAAATCTCAGTTTCAAATACAAAAAAAAAGCATTAGCACTTTTAAAAGAAGAAAGGAACAAAATTATCAACATGGAGAAAGATCCATTTAAAGTTTCATTTCTGTGGATAAATGCACTGAGTGGTGATTAAAAAAATTTAAAATATCCCACAAAGTAATTTCTGTATGGGTAAAAATGACGTGTCAAAATATTCACAATTAAACTTTCACCTTAAGCGATGAAAAGGCTTTACTCGTCGACACTTCATTCTTACATGGATAGTAATTATATACGCATGAGTGTTCAATATGAATATTGGAGCTGTAACTTGAACCAATTTTCCAAAATGATCAAGGGAGAATTTCAATCAAAGTAATTTTCCTATTTGAGCAAATACTCAATTTTTCACTGTAAAAAATTACTGCAGTAATTTTACTGTAGCAGAGATTTCAGGCAATAAAACTAAAAATAGTAGCTTTGATCCTAGATCAACGGGCATATATATATATATATATATATATATGGAAAATGTCATTTATACGGAAAAAGTGTCATTTTCTGTAAATTTACTGGATTAATTTACTGTAAAATACCGTACATTTACAATTTTGTTACAGTATTGAGCTACTCAAATGTATCTTAAAGTTTTCATATCATTAGAATTTCAATTTAGAATCTTAAATGGTAATAACCCTTTGCACATGGAAAATTCATTCCTCCATTATTGTAGAATAGTACCACGACGAAATTCATTAAATAGCACGCACTTCGATTTCCAGTGTCAGTCACGTGGTAGTGACTAATAAACAATGTCACTGGATACAAGTTAGATACTCAAGCGTAGCAAATAAGGTGCGTTCATACTATTAGGAAGGTTTTAAAATATCCAGATCTCGGTGCAGTAATATACAATACTTCGGATGCAGTATAGTATCCGAAACATTTTGTGTGTCCATGTAAATACTATCTGCTTTCTATTACACCTGAAAACATCCGCGAATGTTGAAAGTATCTTTCCTTGCATTAAGGGAGACCCGAACCCCATTATTGGACAAAAATCATCAAAAGTTCAAAAAAAAATATCTCAGAAAACGATAAACTACATATTTGCGAATATCCATGCAAAATTTCAGAACTCGGGGACACTTGGAACAGGTAGCAAATGAGCTTTTTTTAATTGTGGTCACTAGAGTTTAAAGGACTAACGGCACAAAATGACTTTTTCCAGATTTTGCCTAAGTTCAAAGTACTAAGACTCAGTTGAAAATGGTTTAGAAACAAAGTGTTTATTTTTTCAGAATCTTAAAACATTTCGAAACAAAAGTAAGGAGAGATATATTTTTTAAATATTTCTGAAAATTTTACATAAATTGGTAAACATGAAAATTACAACGAATTTAAAGAACGTAATTTCTTTCTTTTTTTTTAGCTGATTAAAATAGAAAATTAAAAATATTTCTCCCTAGGTCGTTTCCATATACTATAACACTATTTAAGAAATTTTAGTAAGACCAAAATTTTGAAAATTGTATGAGGAGTAGTAATTTTAATAAGTGTATTTTTCCACAAAAAAATCATAAAAATTGACATAAAAGTATACTTTTTAATGAAAAGTGAATTTTTTTGCTAATTATTCCTTACAAAAAGATTCTTAAGTAGTACACCAAAATTCATTACTTTAAAATCAATAATAAAAATTTGGGTTTTTTTCTTACGGGTCTTGCTTAAAGGGGGTAGGGGAACAAAATTTAAAATTTATAAACATATTACACAAAATTTATTTCCCAGTATATGGCGGAAAAAAATTAGTGCTGTGCGATTGTTTTACAAAACAGATCTTTTGTTTATGAATTTCATTGGAAGGATAAGTTACGGCCTCGATTTCTATGTTAAATTTAATTCTCATTAGTGACAAATCACATTCTAATACTTTTTTAACAGGTTGTTGCCGAATTTTTAAAAATTTCCCGACAATTTTTGTGGAAAATATTTCACCGGCAATAAAAAAAAAATTAAATTTGGGAAAATTTAGAAAGCCGAAAAAAAACTGCATAAAACAAAGTAAATCATTGATATATATTTCTCCTCAACACAAGGGCTAGAGTTCTCACAATTTAGGTCATACAGTAGGCTACACTTTAGATAAATGTCCAGTGTCACGTAGGGTATAGAAATGGTTAAACAAAGCGAATTTACTTTGTAAAAAAATATTTTGGTACTTACGTATTAACGCCACCGCAGCTATAGATTTGACGGTTTTTAATTATCGCCAATCTACACCTTAAATTTTTGCGACATATCATAACTCTTTATTTACAATCAAATCACTTTCAAATAAAAAAAAATGTATTTAAAAACAAAGTATTCAATCTGGTTTCTTAGGAAAATGGGCCGATATAGAGTTTAACATAGATTCAAAATAAAATTGCATCTTGTTATGTTTTTGGCATATTACAAATGAGCATTTTCGTAGCACTAAAAAATGCGTCAAAAATCTGCAAACAACAAGGCAACAAAGCATCCAAAAGACAACTGCATGCGAACAACAAGATTGCCCTTCATTGGCGCATTAGCCCAACTTCTGCTGCGGTGGCATTAATACGTAAGTACCAATATTTTTTATAAAACAAAATTCGCAAATAACTAAGTTAAATATTCGCGAATGGTGAAATGTCTCGCATTTTGCATTTTGCACGAATAATCAAATTTCGCGAACGTTACTTTATTACTGTAGATAAAAGTTCTGTCACTTTAAACATGACTTTTCGAAAAATATATATATATATCTACATTATAAAGGCCAAACGTATCTGTGCGTGACGCATACGCCATTTTGCGAATGACAACACTTTCTAATGCAATTTCGTCGTTGCTATTTTCGCTACTACAAATTTTACACTTCTAAACATCGTACATTTTAAATTTTTACACCGTCGTATAGAGAAAAATAAATGTACTTTTAAATGCAATTAGTTTCAATGCTGTATCTCAATTTATTTTTGAGATATTATTTTTTTTTAAGTTTTTAGTATCAATTTTGTAATTGTGGCATCAGAATCATTCCATTTTCTTCTAAAATTGAAAAAAAAAGAAGAAAAGAAAGAAAGAAAGAAATTAAAATCCGCAACACATTTCCATGCAATTTTAATTTTGCAATTTTTGGTACTGCAAATTTTATACTTCTAAACATCGTGCATTTTAAATTTTTACGCCATCGTATATAATAAAAAAAGTACTTTTAAATGCAATTTGTTTGAAAGCTGTATCTCAATTTATTTTTGAGATATAATTCTTTTTTTATAATATTTGGTACCAATTTTGTAATTGTGGCGACAGAATCACTCCATTTTCCCTTAAAATAAAAAATAAAATAAAATAAAATGCGTATACTATTTCAAAAATATCGGCTGTTATAAAATCCGGTGAAGTTCGGTTTTTTTTTTTTTCGTTTAATAATCTGGATAATTGAGTTTTATTGATTTTTTTTTTTTTTGGCTTAAAATAACATTTGTTTGAAAGTTAGCTGACCAATATAAGATGTATTTTTCGCTGTAACTAATTTTATAGATTTATTATAAATCAATGAAACAGTTCCTTCTTAAAAATTTTCTTCCGTCGATTTTCGACGGGTTCCACCTCGTATATATAATGAGAAAAATCACTTCCACGTGAAGCGGATTGTGTCATTTAAAGGGAAAGCAAGTTAACAAAATATTTTAAACTGTATTATCTCGGATCTATGTGAAACTGTATCAGAATGTAGTAGGGAGGATAAAACAAAATCTAGGCAAAAAGTTAGAAAATTAATATCTTCATCATTTTTCGCCAACTGAAGAGTACCGAGATCCCTTAAAAAGATATTTACAAAAGGTACGCTTCTTTTGTAGGAACTGATTTTAATAAACGTTTCTAAGTAATTTTTGTAGCGTGTCAAGCAGTCTTTTCAACCTGGAAATATGGTTTTTTAAGATACTATCAATTATTAAGTAATTATTATTATATATTCTTATTATTATTACATATTATTATTATATTATATAATATACCTATCAATAAAAACCTCGTGTGAACAACTACAATCATTAAAACCAACGTTTAAACACACAATAATTCAAATCACATAAACATACGTAGAGGTTTCGCGAGTAACTGGGACTCGCTTCCTTAGTGATAAAATGTTTCAAATCAAAAATCCCCCCCCCCCCCAATTATTAACAAGTCACAAATCCAAATATTAATTAAACCCAATAAAATTTGGGTTTCAGACTTGTTAAAAGTTGGGGGGGGGGGATTGATTTGAAACATTTTATCACTAAGGAAGCGAGTCCCAGTTACTCGCGAAACCTATACGCATGTTTATGTGATTTGAATTATTGTGTGTTTAAACGTTGATTTTAAAGATTGTATTATTATGTTCATTAAACATGTTTAACATACAAGCATGATACGTTAACAATATTAACATTAACCTCTTCACATCTGATGTATCTTATAAGATACACACGGTGTTCTCGCTGACATTTGACCAACGTTAGTAATTTGGCTAATTAAAAATAAAAAACATTCGCCAAATAAGAAAAGTATTAGCAAAAAAAAAAAAAAAAAAAAAAAATCAACAAATTGTACAAAAAAAAAAAAAAAAACTTTAATCCTTTAACGCATTTTTTTTTCAATACGTTTCTACAAGTTTCTATAACTGTGACAGCGATTGTTATTAACCTAATTTCAACTATCCGCTAAAAATATATTAAAAGTATGTATACATTAAATATATATGCATATGTAAGAAAAACGAAAAAGCAAAAATTGAGCATTAGCAATTTGGCGAATCTAATCGCTTGTTTACTCGCCAAATGGAGAATTTAGTCGTAATTTGGCGCATTGGCGAGCGACAACGAGAACACTGGATACACACATTTACAATTTTTAATGTTAAAAACAAATAATGTTAAAAAAAGAGAGAAATTGGTGTGAATGGAACCTAACCGGTAGCAGAACTAAAAAAATAGCATTTTTTAAGCACTAATTAAGCAAGCTACGAGATATATAATAGTGGCTTGCAGCAGAAACGTATGAAATGTACAAAAATAAATAAAAAGAACATTGCCCAGTTAAACTGATGGCACTGAGCTCACAAGCTACGCATACAATTTGTTCATTACATCCTTATATTTTCAAGGGTTAATGCCGTTCGAAAAACAAGTTAAGGGGGGGGGGGATAGCTCTGGCCATTTCCCCTTATTATATTTAATCATTGAATCCCTTAACTAATCAGGGATATGATTTATCATATAAAAAACCATCTATATAAATTAAGAGGAGGGACATTAGTCCCCGTTCCCCCTCTTATACATATCGAATGAAATTCAAAAATTAATCAGGTAAGCGCCTTATCAGTATGTACATATAACCAAAATTTTAAGTGAATCGGACATTTCTATCATGAGTTATCGCGCTACGCACATACGCACATACAGAACGGACGGACACATAAGCTCTCAGGCTTTGATAGCTTGTGAGTTAAAACGTAAATAGCTGTACTGTGCAGTAAGATGCTATTTGTTGTGACCATTACTAAAACAACTTTTTAAAATATGCATTTAGACTAATTTTCTTAATTTTTTTAAAGCAAAATAAATTACAAAAAAATTCCAAGAAATTGTAAACAAATGTACTATTTGAGTCTCCGTAAATCGTCAAATTTTATAAACACAAAAATAAATTTGAATTTTTTACGCGTTTGAATCTTTCTTAGTTATTAGTTTCTTAATATAAATCCATAACTGAAATTTTTAAAAAAATACATAAATAAATCCTGGGATATGAAAAGATTAATATTTAAAAAAATATCTAATTTTGTAACTGTTAAATTTCTTCAAGTACGCAGTTCAAAACATTTAATTTAGGATTGATAGGAATCGAAAAACTTATGTTCTGGTTTTAGAAAACTAGTTGATACAGCATAACACTATTTGGAAATGAATTGAATATTTCCAACTGAACAAAATATTACCCAGGCCGGCAATCGAACTCAGATATTTGTCTTACAAGGCCAATGCTTTACCTGTTAAGTCGACTGGGCGATAGCCAGCTAGAGTTTTTCGCTCACATAACCTTACTGGACATAACATCTGATCTGTCTTTGAGACAGCTCGACAGAATAAACCGCAGGTAATGGAACTCCATATAACGATGGATACGTAGATATACTATTATTTTAACACAATCAAACTGATTGGTAAAGTTATCATACGAATTGAATTATACGCATTGGTCTTGTAAGCGAATGATCTTGGTTCGATTCCCGTCCTGGGCAATTTTTCACTCAGTTGGAAATATTCAATTCGTATGATAAATTTACCAATCAGTTTGATTGTGTTAAAATAATATTCGATTTGGAAACGTTCCCAAAATTTAAGAAATGAAACTTAACTTTTATAAATCTCAAAAACTCGGTTTTCGAAGGGTTTTTTTTAATGAGAAAGTACATCTTTCGTGGCAATTGTGGGCAATTCTGAAGTTATTATTATATATTTTATTTGTGGTAATATTATATTTTTGTTAATTAATTATTTTTTTTTGCATTTTTTTATAAATTTCAATTATTTAATTAATAACAAATGAAATAAAACACTTTTAAACTGTAATGTCTTTTATGTTACGCTTTCAGTTACTTATTAATCTTAGAAGAAGATATTTAAACTATATTAACTTTAAAAAAATCAAAGCGAGTTCCGAGTACAATGTCACTTTAACCTCGTGTTTAAATTACTAAAAATCAAACTATTTAATAAAAAAGTGCAATGAGAAAGATTTTCCGTTACGAGATTAAATGATTTTTAAAACTTAAAAACTGAAAGATGTTAAAAATCCTATTTTTTTTCGGTTTTAAATATGATCATTAACATCTTTAACCTTCACGTTTTATAAACCAGTTATTCTTGTAACGGAAATTTTTAATAAATTCTGATTTGCAACTTTTTAGTAAATAATTTTATTTTCAGTAAGTCATATTGATTTTTTATTTCCACAAGAAAAAGTACATTTTATACAGTGTAGAGGAGCTTAACTTAAGTAATACTTATAAAATATAGCTATAAAATACTAAGAAAATAGAAATAATTCTAATAAAAATAAAATATTTTGTAGATATTCTAATTTAAAAAAATCTTACATATGTAGGGATATTATTATACATATTTGTCAAGGAGAAAAAATTACATTACGCTTAAAAATAAGAGTAAAAAAATGGCTAGTTTTTAAAATTGTAATTTTAATATTTTCCCATTTCATTGCAAAAGTTGAATATTAAATATAATTCCGTAAAAACTAAGTTGGATCAGCAGATCTTTTTATTAACATTCTTTCAAAAAAGATAACAGAAAAGTCAATAGATCCGCTGTAAAGCACGCAATATTACGCCATTTAGCAATCCATCATTGTCAAAAAAAGTGTTCCGAAGTTTAATTAATTTAGCAGTTTCAATTTTGATTAACTAAATACAGGAAAGGAATCTCGGTTTCCTTTTGTTTAAGAACCGAAAATAAAAAGAAGATACATTGATGAAAGTAATTTCCTTAGAGAATATATCTGCGAATTCTTTTCAAATGAGATAATAAAAAGGTCAATAAATCCACTCTAAAGAGCATAATACTTTAACATTATGCAAATCAATCATTGTCAAACAAAGTATTCCGAAAGTTTGTTAATTGAGCTCATTTAATTTTGATTAACTAAATACAGGAAAGGAATCTGGATTTTGTCAGTTTTAAGCACCAAAAAGAAGAGAAGATATATTGATGAAATTAATTTCCATAAAGAATATATTGGATCTTCCATTTTTTTTTAATAAAAAAGTCAATGAATCCGTAAAAACGTCAATGAATCCGCTGTAAAGAAAGCATTATTTTGACATTTGCAAATCGCTCATTGTCAAAAAAAAAATAATAATAATAATAATAATAATAAAAAATAAAGAGTTCGGAGGTTAATTAATTTAGCTGTATTAATTTTAATTAACCAAATACAGGAAAGGAATCTCAATCAAGTTGTAAAAACGTCAATGAATCCGCTGTAAAGAAAACATTATTTTGACATCTGCAAATCGCTCATTGTCAAAAAAAAGTGTTCGAAGGTTAATTAATTTAACTGTTTTAATTTTGATTAACCAAATACAGGAAAGAAATCTCAGTTTCCTATTCTTTAAGAACTAAAAAGTAAAGAAGATATATTGATGAAATTAATTTCCATAAAGAATATATTGGACCTGCCATTTTTTTTCAAATGAATTAATAAAAAAGTCAATAAATCCACTATAAAGAATGAAATATTTCAACAATATGCAAATCGATCAATTTACATAAAAGAATTTCGACAGTTAAATAATTTAACAGTTTTAATTTTGATTAAATGAATTCAGTAAAAAAGTCTAGTTTTCCCCATATTTAAGTAACAAACTAGGTGACATAAAAATATTAATGAAATAATGTATTTTCCATTTAATGTACTTTATTTTTTAGAATATTTTTAACATATAGATAAAAATAGTTGTGATTCAAACATAGATAAAATGAAATTATTCAGAAAAAAATAAAAGATTTAAAGTATAATTATAATTCTTTTTCAATGTAATTTTGATATTCCTTTAAATTTCATCGTATAATGAAAAAAAAATTATGCTGGCAATATAAATTATTATTTAATCCAGATATTGTTGTACATTAAAAAATTAGTAACTTAAAAAAAAACTTACCTTTTTAAACTCTATATTAGATTCTGTAACACATTCTCATATCCTCTCAGAACAAATTAAAATGTCTAACTTGGACCAATCAGAAATTCTCCATCTTCTTTGAGTTTCATTCAACAGGTTATGTGGATAAAAGAGTTCAACTTTTCAAATATCTCATCAACCGTTGTGTATAAGTATTTTTTGAGTTTTAAATATTCGAAATTAGATTTTCATCGAATAGATATAATTCAATTACATTAATAATTTGTTTACATATATAAATATTAAATAACGAATAATTTCGCCTCAATTTACAAACGCAGTCTCTTTTTCAAATACAACGCTCAAGTCTGATAAAAACAAAATATGGAAAGTTACATTTAAAATTATTCTTTAATATTCTGGTTATCTAAACAGTATTTTCAAAAATTTATGCATCGTTAAAAAACATGAATTTTAACATTTTCTATAAATGTTACTTATTTTTCGTAGTTTTATTTCAAATCTAAAGCAAAAAAGCTGACCTTTTCCTCCCTTAAATTAAAAAAAGTTCAACTTTCACGGTTTTATGAATTAAATTCTACACTTTTCTTTAAAAATTATAAAAATTTTCTATATGTAACAAATACCTAAAAAAAAAACAAAAAGTAAAAGTAAAAACAAATAACAAATACGATCCCGATTATAAGTCATTAGCACCGGAAAAAAATTTAAAAGTTTCTTTTTCTATATTAAAAAATTAAAAGTTTACCCGATTAACACATATTAAAAAGTAACGAAAAGTTTCTGATCGGAGCCCAATCCAGATTGTCTCTGTTCATCCGGCTCCTCAGTACAGACTGCGTGCTCATTCAGATCCTAGGCAACTCTGAGTCCCCCGACCACACTCTACGAGATGCGGGCGCACGCGCAACAGATTCCCGCCCCCACGACAACTAGATTCAGCGCTCGAAGGAAAACCGCTCGCATTTTGGAGATAGCCGTGGGAAAAGGAAGAGCTTTTTCGATGCGAAGTCGAAGTTTCTTCAAAATATCAGTCATAAAAAAAACCTTGATATTCATCGAAATATCGAAAAATAAAATGTTATGGATTTTGGTAGCATTACCTTATGGGGAGGAACGCTTGGGAATTCTGGCAATGGAAGAAATAGAATACTTTCTTGATATGAGAATGAAAATATACGAAGCAGTTGTAACATAAGAATAAAAATGTGCGCAAAAAAATCTAAAGAAACTGTACACGCAATTTGAGCATCAAATATATATATATTTAATAGTCTTAACCTTAGGGAAAAGTCGCTCGCATTTTGGAAGAAAAACCATGAGAAAAGTAAGAGCTTTATCGATGTCAAATCGAAGATTCTTCAAAGATACATTCATAAAAAACTTGATATTCATCCCAAATACCCAAAAGGAGAATATTATGAATTTCGGCAGTATTACTTTTGGGGATGAACGCTTGTGTTTTCCAGGAAAGGGAAAACGACAAAGGGTTTTTAATACGGTAGAGAAAATATGCAAAACGTGTTTAACCCATTTTAGGCCAAGCACAGAAATTTTATAAAATGTAGCATTATTTTTATTGAAATATGCTTAAATTACATACATTAAGACACAAAAAAAGATTAGTACATGAAAAATAATATTTTATATAAGAAATAATATTTTATATAATGATATAAAATATTATTTCTTATAATGAATAATATGAATATGAATAATATTTTTATGACTTTTGTTTTATTCTTATTTCATATACAGAATTTGCAACTTTAATCTATTTTAAAAACATATAATTCATTTCAATTGGAATAATAATATATTTTTAAAAAGTCGAATTTGTCAAAGGCGTTTCAAATTAAAACTCTAGCGTATTTTGAAAATTTTTTAAGAGAAAGTGTTTACTCCAATTGAATTACTAATATTTTATGGATGTCTTCAAAAGCCTTAAAAAATAGAAGAAAAATAAAATTCTTGAAAAAAAAATGTGTCAGAGTGTTAAAAAAAAATATTTATCGAAATGTTTCGTATACGAACCTTTGGCCGAAAATGGGTTAATATGTCAACAGAAAATTTCAACGAAGTCATCCTAAATTCAGAACATCAAGAAATATTTATTTTTTTTCTATTTTTGATAGTCTTGACGTTAAGGAACACGCATTTTAGAGGTAGCCGTGAGAAAAAGAAGAGCTTATTCGATGCGAAGTCGATGTCTCTTTAAAGATACATTCATAAAAAAGTTGATATTCATCCAAATACAGTCGATTCTTGTTAATTCGAAATCGGATAATTCGAATCTTTGCTTAATTTGAACTAAACATGAAGTCCCGAAATTTTCAATGGCAGAATAGCGTTGAAAATTTTCATTAATTCGAACTCATTTTCTCTTGACTTTCTTTAATTCGAACAAACAAGAATTCAGATTTTTCTTTTTTCTTTTCTTTCTCTCTGATTTCAGATCATTTGAATAACTGTCTTTCTTTGATTTTGTGTGAACATTGTTTCGAACGAGTATACATATAATGCAATGCAATTGATATCCACTTTCTTAGAGCCCCGTCTGTCCATCAGTGACGCTTTAAATTTTTCTTCCAACGTGCTTATTTCTAATGTTTTAATTAGTTTATGTATTTATCCATTCTAATTTAATATTAAGTCATATTCTAATGATAAGAGACGGAATGAATTTAATATATACATTAACATTAATTCCTCTGTAATAATACCATATTGAGCATGTTTTCATTTCATATTTTCAATAATTCGAACTTCAGATAATTCGAACATTTCTTAATGTATCGAAAAAAATATTGTGTATTACGGGAATAACGTACGCTGGAGTTTTGAGGAATGGGAGTGAGGATATAGAATATTTTTAATATAGCAACAAAGATGTAATTGATAATTTTTAATAACGAAGCTCAAATAGGTGTAATAAAGTCTAAAGTAATTATTCACAGATCAGAACATCAATATATATATATTTTTTATTTTTGATAGTCTTAACCTTAGGGAAAAATCACTTGCATTTTGGAGTAAACCGTGAGAAAGAAACAGAGCTTTTATTGATGCGAAGGCAAAGTTTCTTCAAAAAACATGGATAAAAAAGTTGATGTTTATCGAAATACCGAAAAAAAAGAATATTACTGATTTCGATAGTATTACCTTTGGGGGATTAACGCTGCGGATTTGATGAAAGGAGGGAGACAAAATATTTTTGATACAACAACAAAAAAATACACATCATTTATAGTATGGAAGTACAAAGATAAGCAAAAAGTTCTAAAGAAATTATATACTTATTTGAACATTTTTTTTGATAGTCATAACGTTATAAAAAATCGCTTTCATTTATGAAAAAACCATAAAAGCTATAAATAAAGAGCTTTTATGATGCGAAGACAAATTTTCTTCAAAAAACATTCATAAAAGAATTATGTTTATGAAACTATCGGAAAGAGAAATACCAAGAATTTTGGTAGTATTACCTTTCAGAGTTGAAAACTTGAGATTTCAGGTAGAACATTTTTCGTACGATAGCAAAGACATGCAGCGTATTTTTAACATTCATACAAAAAATGCGTGTAGAAAATTTGAATGAAACACTAAGAAATATACAATATATACAAATATATTTTTTCTATTTTTTATAGTCTTGACGATAGGGGGAAATCGATCGCATTTTGGAAATAGCCGTGAGAAAAGGAAGAGCTTTTTCGAAGTTTCTTCAAAATATCAGTCATAAAAAACCATCCAAATATCGAAAAATAGAATATTAATGAATTTTGGTAGCATTACCTTATGGAGATGAACGTTTGGGACCTTCAGGGAATGGAAGAAATAGAATACTTTCTTGATATGCGAATGAAAATATACGAAACAGTTGTAACATAAGTATAAAAATGTGCGCAAAAAATTCTAAAGAAACTATACACGCACTTAGAATATCAAATATATAGGGTGTTTCAAAAATGACCAGTATGTTTGAAAAATCAATAAAAAATAAACGCGCAGCGTTAAAAATACACCGTTTGTTGCAATATATTTGGACAACAGTAAATTTTCAGGCAGACAAACTTACGAAAATAGTTAAAATTTTCAACAACAGATGGCGCTGCAGTCTTAAAAATCTAAAATACGATATTTTGCATATATCTACCATGCGCAGCAATAATATAACAGAAATATAACAGCAATATAACAATAATATAACAGCAATAAAATCGCCTACAGCGCCATCTGTTGTTGAAAATTGTAACTAATTTCGAAAGTTTATCTGCCACAAAATTTACAGTTGTCCGAAGCATATTTCAACAAACGTTGTATTTCTATCGTGCCCGTTTAATTTTTATTGATTTTTCAAATATACCGGCCATTTTTGAAACACCCTGTATATATATATTTATTTTTAATAGCCTTAACCTTAGGGAAAAGTCGCTCGAATTTTGGAAGGAAAACCATTAGAAAAGTAAGAGCTTTATCGAAGTTTCTTCAAAGATATATTCATAAAAATCTTGATATTCATTCAAATATCCAAGAGAAGAATATTATGGATTTTCGCAGCATTACTTTTTGGTGGATGAACGCTTGTATTTTTCAGGAAAGGGGAGTAAGACAAAGGGTTTTTAATATGGTAGCAAAAATATGCAAAATGTTTTAAATATGGCAACAGAAAATTTCAAAGAAATTATCTTCACATTCAGGACATAAAGAAATATATATTTTTTTCTATTTTTGTTAGTCTTGACGTCAAACAATATTGGACCAATATTGTCTATATCTTGGAGCAATATTGGCATACTGGCACAATATTGGCATGAAATATTGATCCAATATTAGGATGTTTACATTTTGCCCTTATTTAGCCAATATTTGCAGCCAGTATTATGCCAATATTG
This sequence comes from Maratus speculifer, assembly GCA_964019185.1. Taxonomy (NCBI): domain Eukaryota; kingdom Metazoa; phylum Arthropoda; class Arachnida; order Araneae; family Salticidae; genus Maratus; species Maratus speculifer. The sequence continues at coordinate 392,864,891 of OZ025294.1, read as the reverse complement.
GGGATTCATTGGAATATTACCAATGAAATGCCAATATTGGTTAAATATTCTAATTTCATTGGAAATATTTCCAATGAAATGCCAACATTTGTACAATATTGGCATTTTATTTGCAATATTTCCAATAAAATCCCAATATTGGCTTAATATCCGTTGCAAATATTGGCTAAATAAGGGCAAAATGTAAACATCCCAATATTGGAGCAATATTGACGTTTTATTGGCAATATTTCCAATAGATGAAATATTGGCGCAACGTTGGACCAATATTGGTTTGCTACTAGAGTAAGGAACAGTCGCATGCATTTTGGAGGTAGCCGTGAGAAAAAGAAGAGCTTATTCGATGCGAAGTCAAAGTTTCTTAAAAAGAAAAAAAAACTTGCTGCTTATTTAAATTTTGAAAAGAAGATTATTACGTATTTTGCGAGATTGATGCTGGAGATTTTAGAAAAGGAGGGGGGGAAAACACTTTTAATATGATATCAAAAGTATACGGATCTTTAATCTTTTCACTGACAAGCCCGCATTAATATGTTCACTAAGGTCCAGGCTTCCCTGCAATATGAACAATATTTAAAGTAATATAAATCTAATGATTTAATTGATTTTTAATGCATTGTTGAATGGTTAATATTCTCAAGTTTAACATTCGTATTTGTAATAAAGTATTTTTTTTAATATTGAAATAAATATGTTTTATAAGCATTTAAAACAATATGCAGGGAACATCAGAAATTTGCCCTTTTGCAAGACTGTCAGAGGGTACCTGAGAGTAGCGAGGCAAATACTACGAAGCACCACAAAATTCGGTTTAAAAATTGCTATACAACATTTTAAAAGTTGCACCAGTGTATACAAGGTGATTCAAAATTATGTGGACAAACTGATATGACAAATCAGGCATACAAGGATAAAAAATCGCATGGAAACATAGGGCAGCAAACCATTTATTGCGTCACAAATACAGGGCGTTTCATCCTAACTCCATTTGGGTTTACGGTTATAAATTTCAGAAAACTGAAGTATATTTTAATAAAACATTTAACAGACATCGTCACCTTTGTTTTAAATGTGATAACACCCAACAAAAGTGATAGAAGTGTGCATTATGCGCGCCAGCAATATACACTTCGCATCTCAAATTATGGATTGTGATGATCAGTTTATATGGTATCATCAAGCAACATGTTTTTCCAGATCTTTTCGTAACGTTATGAAATTTCACACAAAATAAGGTACATATCGTTGCGTTTTCATTAAAATATTTTTAATATCTTCGAAATTACTACTTTCAAGCCAGGTGTAGCTAGAATGAAACACCCTGTATTTGATTCTTACGATATCCACGCATTTAATAAAAAGGTCTAGAAGTAATTTTTGTAATTCTAAAAGCATTTAAATTAAATAAAAATGTGTTATTTAGTGTCTCCTCCAGGCGGAATCAGGACTGAGGAGGTTAATTTGGGAACACAAATATGTGTAAAATGCTCTAAAAAAATTATATGCACATTAGAATATTAAAAAAAGGTTTTTTTTTATATTTAATATCTTAATTTTACGGAAAATTCTCTCACATTTTGGAGAAAACCGCGAGAAGGACAAAGTTTTTTCGATGCGATGTCGAAGTTTCTTCAAAGATGTATTCATAAAGAAACTTGGTATTCATCCAAATATCGAAAAATAGAATGTTATGAACTTCAGTAGTATTACTTTTGGGGGGATTAACAATGGAGCAACGCAAACACTTATATTCTTAAAATCTTGGAATGATTGAATGAAACCGGTATTTAAAAACAAATGTATTTCAAAACAGATAAAAGCTTTTAGTCCCGTACTTAATAAAATTAAAATTTCTTTTCAAAATTGTGGTGCCAATGAGGCATTTCGAATTGAAATTAACTGGGATAATATTTTATCCCACCGCCCTTCAAGGGGTTGATACATTTTTATTAATAATATTTTAATAATATTAATTAATTAATTTTAATAATATTTTAAATTACATAACTATATGTAAAAAAAAAAAAAATGTGTAAAAGTGATTATACACACATCAGAACATCAAATTATGTATTTTTTTATTTTTGATAATTTGGAGAAAGTCTCTTGCATTTTGCAGAAATCTGTAAGAAAACAAGTTGGAAATTGCACGTGAACGTAGCAAATGAGGTGCGTTCGTACGATAACGAAGTTTTAAAAATATTCAGATCTTGCTAATATAGTAGAGCGTACTCCGGATACAGTATAGTAGTCGAAATCTTTACGTTTCTGTAAATAGCAGGAAGTAATTTTTATTACACCTCAGCAACGTATATCTCGTTCATGAAATGTGAAGTAGTTGAATATAATTGAATATAATTAAAACACGTACCAAACCATGTTTCCCCGTATAGCATTATATAGTGGAATACTTTTGTGTGGCCCTGTAATTTAATAATAAAAATTCTTTGCATCACAGATGGTACAGAATGCATATTTTAGTATATATTTCATAGATTCATGCCAATTCTATTATGTTCGAATGAGTGTAACATCATTAAAATGCATTTAAAACTTTTTCCCTATTGACCGTAATGTAATGGAATCCATTTGATTGTCCCTGTAATTGATCTATGCATCCGATTTTCATAATATTTGAAATGGCTTGACAAAATTACGCAATAATTATATGTTTTAAATTTAAAACGATTAAAATGCATCTAAAACTTTTTTCCCTATTGACCGTAATGTAACGGAATCCTTTTGAATGTCCCTGTAATTGATCTATCCATCCGATTTTCATAAAATTTGAAATGACTCGACAAAATTATGTTATAATTATGCATTTTAAATTTCAACCGATTCGGTTGGGTAGTTTTTACGTTGTTATATGCGGACAGACGGACAGACGGACAGACGGACAGACGGACAGACGGACAGACGGACAGACAGACGGACGGACGGACTGAGTGACAACAATAGGTGCTACGTATTTACATAATTACGAACGCACCTAAAAAAGTGCTTTATTCGACGCAAAAACAAAGTTTCTTCATAAACAATTTACAGGAAGGTTGATGTTCATCCCAATATCAAAAAGAAGAATCTTATGGATTTCGGTAGCATAAGCTTTCGGAGAATAATGCTAGGGTTTTCAGGGGGGGGGGGGGGGAGCAGAACATTTTAATCTGGCAACAAAAATATATGGATCAGTGGGATCATATAGGAACACAAATGAGTGTAAAAAAGTCTAAAGAAATTATACACATACTTTGAGCATCATATATATATATACAGTCGACTCTCGTTAATTCGAAATCGGATAATTCGAATCTTCGCTTAATTCGAACTAAAGATGAAGTCCCGAAATGTTCAATGCCAGAATAACGTTAAAATTTTTCATTAATTCGAACTCATTTTCTCTTGACTTCGTTTAATTCGAACGAACAAGAATTCCGATTTTTCATTTTTCTTTTCTTGTTCACGGATTTCAGATCATTTGAATAACTTTCTTTCTTTGTTTTTTCTGAAAATTCTTCCGAACGAGTATACATATAATCCGATGCATTTGATATCCTTTTCTTAGTGCCCCGTCTGTCCATCAGTGACGCTTTAAATTTTTCTTCCATTGTGCTTGTTTCTAATCTTTTAATTAGTTTATTTATGCGTTTTAATTAAATATTTAGTCATATTCTAATGATAACAGACGAAATAAATTTAGAAAACACTATAACATTAAATTATTTGTAATAGCACCATAATAAGCCTGTTTTCATTTCATTTTTTCCATAATTCGAACTTCGGGTAATTCGGACATTTTTTGCGGTCCCGACGAGTTCGAATTAACGAAAGCCGACTGTATATTGATAGTCTTAACCTTAGAGAAAAGTTGCTCGCATTTTGAAAAAAAAAAACCGCGAGAAAAGAACAGCTTTTTCGATGCGAATTGAAAGATACATTCATTAAAAAAACTTGATGTTTATGCAAACATCCAAAAGAAGAATATTATGGATTTCGATAGCATAACCTTTCGGAGATTAATGCTTGTACTTTGAGGAAAGGTGGGGGGGGGGGAGCAGAACATTTTTAATCTGACAACAAAAATATGTGGAACATTTTTAATATGGGAGCATAAATGTGTGTAAAAAATTCTAAAATACACGCATTTTGAACATCATGCATATGTATATTTTAATATTCTTAACTTTAGGAAAAATCAGCTCGCAATTTGGAAGAAACCGCGAGAAAAGAAAGAGCTTTTTCGATGCGAAATCGAAGTTTATTCAAAGATACATTCATAATAAAACCTGAAGTTCATCCAAGTATCCAAAAGAAGAATGCTATGGATTTCGGTAGTATTACCTTTAGTGGAAGAATGCTTGAGAATTCAGGCAAAGGAAAAAAGAGAAAACCTTTTAGAAATTACAATAAAAATATACGAAACAGTTGTAACATAAGAATAAAACTATGCTTAACAAAATTCCGAAGCAATTATACACGCATTTAAAACATCAAGATCTCTCTCTCTCTCTCTCTCTCTATATATATATATATATATATGACGTTTTAAGGAGAAACTCGAAATATCTTCACTGGTTCCCCTTTTTTAAACACACATTCGTGGCTAGCGAGAGAAAAAACAAAATAAATAAATAAAAGAAGATTCATTAAATTACACATTGGCTGCTGCAAGTTAATTTATTAAACTGTAGTCATATAGAGAGAAAAATGCTCCCTTTGCAAGCCGTCTTGAGCCGAATCATCAAAAATAATCTTCCATTATTACTTCCGCAAGCCGTCTTTAATGGACTCATCGAAGAAAAAGCAAAGAATCTCTATCATCATTTGCCGGCTTCCTTTTTAAATCTAAAAACAAACTTCTAGAAAATTCTCTACTCTCTGACCATTATTTTCCCAAGTAAACATAATTTAATCCAGTGTCGAGATTTTTATTTCATCCAGACGATAATTTTTATTAAAAAAAGTATATTTTAACTAATTTATAATCGAATTAAGAATTTCGAATATCCTGCAGACGATATTTTTTCAAACGATTACTCTTAAAACAAAAAGAAAATAAATGAATTTATTGATACACAAAAATATCAAACGCGAAGGAAAAATAAAAATAAATAAAAAGAATGATATTTTTGAAAGGTATGGTTTTGGAATACATTTAATAAGACTTTCTTAAAAAGAATCGATATAAACGGGGCAAAAATGAGTTTTATTTGAAATAATAAGAAATAAAGTTTAATTAAGAATATTTTTAATTTAGAGCATTCTTTTATAATTTACGCATATTGGAATAAATGTTTTTTAAGGCGAATTAAGAATTTATATCGTATCCATTAAGATTAATAGATTAGATCTAGAAACATGATTTTAATTTAATAAGTTAAACTAAGTACGGAATATTGTTAAAAGGAAATTAATGTAGTATAAAGGTTAATTTTGGCGAAAAAAATTTAAATTTGTAATATATATATATATATATATATATATTATTTTTCATAGTCTTAAAGTCTTATTAGTAGAATTATTATTTAATAACTTAGGGAAAAGTCGCCCGCATTTTGGAGAAGACTGTGAGAAAAGAAAGAGCTTTCTCGAAGCCAAGAGAAAGTTTCTTAAAAAACATTCATAAAGGAAGTGATGATCATCCAACTATCAAAAAGAAGATTATCATGGATTTTGGTATCATTACCTTTCGCGGATTAACACTAGGGTTTTGGGGAAAGGAGTGGGGGGGGCAGAACATTTTTAATATGACAACAAAAACATATGTATCATTTTTATTATGGAAGCACAAATGTGTGTAAAAATTCTAAAGAAGTTATACACACACTATCAAATATATATTTTTTGCTACTACTAGGTTATCCCGTTGACGAAAAAATTATCTCTAAACTATAAGATTAAATGCCAATAATGGATGATCGTGAATATCACATTCAATGACATTAAATACGATTCATGTATTTAAAATGTCATTAAGTGATTTTTATTTCGATATTTTATTTGAATTTTTATTAATATTTCACTAATTATTTGTTTTTTTGTTATTTAAAATAAAAATTATGTCAATATGTATAATTTGGCTATTAGTTTGGCGATTTGTATAATTTGGCGAAATTGATCGGCGGGATAACAGAGTAGTACCTTTTTTTAAATAGTCTTAATCTTAAGAACAAATCGCTTGCATTTTGGAAAAAAAATGAGAAAGGAAAGAGCTTTTTTGTCGCAAAGACAGAGTTTCTCCAAAAGATATTCTTATAAAAAGTTGATATTCATTCAAATATCAAAAGGAAGATTAATACAGATTTCAGTATCATTACCTTTCGGGAATGAACACTTGAGATTTCACGAAAAGAGAAAAAAATAATATGGTAACAAAAGTATTCAAAACATTTAAACATTAAAACAAAAAATTTGCTTAAAAAATTTCTTAAGAAATTATACAATATTTAGAACATTAATATATAAATATTGATAGTTTTAAACTTAGGGGAAAATACCTCTAATTTTGGAGGCAGCTTTGAGAAAAGAAAAATCGATACGAAGACAAACAGCTTCTTTAAAAAACATTGATAAAAAAATTTTGATTGTCATCCAAATATCGAAATGAAGAATATCACGGAACTCAGTAGAATTAAGGAATAAACGCTTGAATTTTCAGGAAAGGGAAGAAAGGCAGAACATATTTGAAACAAAAACATGTGCAGAATATGCTAAAGAAATTATGCACATATTCAAAAGATAAAAAAAAAAAAAAATTATTTTTGATAGTGTTAAACTTAGCGAAAAATTGCTTGCTTTTTTGAGAAAACCATGTGAAAAGAAAAAATTTTCAATGCGAAGAGAAAGTTTTTTGAATTAATTTGAGAAACTGATTTTAGCTATTACCATAAAATATGTATTCCAATTCTTCTGGACATCCCTGTATTTGATATATATATATATATATATATATATATATATATTCATAGCAAGTTGAAATTTTTCTAAGAACAATTTATACTAACAGATGAAAACATACTTGAATACTTTTGTTCAACCCTGTAATTTAAATAATATCTTTATTACACGTTAGTCTTACTAAAATTAAATTAAAACCAAAGTACTCTTAAAACTACTAAAATTACATTTCAAGAAATTATCATCAATAGATGGCCATGTATCCGGTTCTTTCCTTTGCCATGTATATCATTTTATTTGTATTCTACAAACATTTCCAAATAAAATAAATGCAATTTTGCCTACAAATGTGTAACCCATTTAAAAACCACTTTTATGCAATTTACGCTAGTACTCAACAATATTTATGAATTCTTTTGTGTAACCTTATACGTCAGCTATAGCACTTATACAGGGTGTTTCGCTACCAGACCGACATACTTTGAAGGGTGATAGTAGGCACGAAGACAAACATTTTTAAATGGGAAAACGTGGGGCGCAAACGTCTTCCGTAGGAGCCAGAGGCCATTAAAGTTTAGGATCCAAAACTTCAAACGATTATAAAAAGCGGAAAAAAAGGGTGGATTCGTTTGCGGTTTTCGCTAAAATCATTCTTTATATCACGTTTTGTTTGTAAAAAAATTTCAAAGGTTACGTTCAAAAATTGTCAGTAGAGGGCGCTTTAGACTTTAGAGTAACAAACAACTACTTTTTACCCTTATTTTGTGCACGGGGTTGAAATTATTTTAAAGTTTAGACTTTAACTTAAATTTTAAGCCCAAAATCGGAAACATTGTTATCGGGTGACTAGCGAAAATTGAACTGTGAACAGAGGAGGGGATTTTGAATGCTCATAAACATTTGAGAAACTAATCTATTTTATTGCGGTTTGCGTGTAGGTCATTCCCATGGTAATTATTTTATTCAAAATGACATACAGCATTAATGTCCCCATTTTTTGTTAGAGGGCGCTTCCGACACATCTCCGAAATTTCAATGGCATTACTCCTGGGTGTTTTACTACCAGACCAACATACTTCCATTAAGTGTTAGGGATGCAAAGACGACTGGGAATCATAATATAATAAAATGTCAAAAATACTTTTTTACGAGTTAGGGTTTAAAGAAGCAGAGAAAAAAAAACAATTGATATTTCTACAACACGTTCTGTCGAAACTTCTGGTAAAAGCACATGTTTCTCTTTCGTTGCGCAACTCTATAGCTCGATGGGGCTCCTCCACATTTAACCAATGATGTAGGCAGACACCTCAACGTAACATGTGGACAGAGGTGGATAGGTAGTGGTGGCCCGGTTCGTTGGCCTGCCAGATCGTCGTACCTACTTCATTATATCAATTCCTTTTTGTTACCTACCGTTATTTTATTACTGTATAATTGTTTTCTATTTTTTTAAATAAACATTGCTGGGTGAGGCTAGTTGAGCTCAAACCAATTCATAGCCCCCCCCCTCTACCACCACCACCACCTGTCTCAATCTTAATCTGAATCTGCATGGACTTCTTCTGCTGGGATCAAATGAAAAGTTGAATGTATGAGACTCCTGTACAGTCAGTTGAAGACCTGTCAGCTCTAATTTCTTTAGCTGCCAGAAAGCTATCCGCGATGCCAGGAATCTTTCAAAGCGTAAGGTATTGCATGCGACGCTGCTGTCAAGCATGCCCGACTACTTCTGGTCGTAATTTCGGATACCTTTTGTAGTAAAACCCTTAACTAAATTGTTTTCTGCCACATTAACGTGTTGCTGTTTCACTATCTGTTTCTATTGCTTTTTTCTCTGCTTCTCTTAACCACAGCTCGTGAAAAAGGCATTTTCAATGTTACATTCCTATGTGATTTCAAGTCGCTTTGCATCTCTAACACTTCCTGGAAGTACGTTGGTCTGGTAGTAAAACACACAGGAGTAATGCCATTTAAATGTCGGAGATATGTCGGAAGCGTCCTCAACCAAAAAATTAATACACAAGAGCTGTAAGTCATTTGGAATAAAATAATTTCAAGGGAATGAACTACACGCAAACCGCAACAAAATCGATCAGTTTGTATAATGTTTATGACTGTTTAAAATCCGCCCATCTGTTCATAGTTAAATTTTTGCCAGTTACCCGAACCCAATGTTTCCGATTTTGGGATTAAAATTTAAGTTAAAGTCTAAACTTTAAAATAATTTCAATCCCATGCACAAAATAACGAAAAAAAGTAGTTTTTTGTTATTCTAAAGTCTAAAGCGCCCTCTATCGACAATTTTTGAATGGAACCTTTAAAATTTTTTTACAAACAAAACATGATATAAAGAATGATTTTAGCGAAAACTGCAAACGAATCCGCCCCTTTTTCCGTTTTTTATCATCGTTTGAATTTTTGGACCTTAAACTTTAAGCCCTTGGGGACGAACGACCACTATAGATGCCGGCACCGATTGTACTCAGATCCCGCGAGACTATAATTCATGCCGGCGCTGTTTGTACTCACATCCCGCGAGACTACCATTCATGCCGATCAAACGGAACGTTTTTTTTTTTCACAGTTTAGCATATAAAAAATTTATCCTAATTCTATTTGAATGTATATTAAGGAAGAAGACTTTTCTTTCAAATTAGGAAAGCTAATGAAAACATTTTTTTTTTAATCCACGCAAATTTAATTTTTTATGGAAATACTACAATGGGAAAAAGATTATTTTTTCATCACGTCTTTGTGTTTGATAAATCTTTTTAAGCGTCTAGTAAAACTTTATTTTTCTTTATTAGAAATAATGCTACTGAACTTCAGAAGGAAAAATTTGCGGTTAACGTAGGTAAGTGTATTAGTAAGCAGATTTAAGGTTACGAATGATAACATGAACATCTGATTCATTGCTTTTTTTCCCGCTCTTTTATATCAAACAGATCGTAGTGGCGAAAACCGGCATCATTAATATTTCGTGTTTTTCATTCTTGTAGAAGGAAAGATTTAACTTTTTTTATATTTTTATTTTATTTCAGGAGTGCTTCGCAGTTAAAAAATAAAAAATAATAAGAAAGAAAAAAGGGTTACATACTAATTGTAGGAGCTGATACGCTGATAATATTCTTTCTCAGTGCAGCTAAATTAAGAATATTTTTCTGCGTTACTGACTAGTTTTTTTTTCTATAATTCTATATATTTATCTAATATGTTTTACATTACATGCTTGCATATACATACATTTCATTTTAAAAATTACTAGTAACATTAACAAAAGTTTTTAAAGAGTGTTTTAAGTTTTAAAGAGTATTTTAAAGTATTATTGTGCTTTATGCATTATTATTCAAGATTTTTTTCTTACTTATATATTAGATTATATGTTAACATAGATTTTAAAAGATAATTTTAACATCAACGAACGTTTTGAAAGTTTCAAATCATTATTAAATTTTATTCATAATTTACCAATAATTTTTATTTGATATACCTTATTATACGATATACCATATGGAAATATATTTTCTATTTCTGAAATAATTTTAACATAAACATACTTTGGGAAGGTACATTTTTAATTTTTACTCTGATTTGCACATCATTACTGATTATTATTCAAGACTGTTTGTTTGTTTTTAATTATGTGTTATATATATTTTTTTTATTTCAAAAATATTATAAAATTAAATTAAGTTTTTTTTTAATCCAAACTCACACACACACACACACATATATATATATATATAAGTGTTACAAAGCAACAGTAGCAGGTCGTTTGTATATTTTATTTAATATTTTTCATTTCTAAATAAATCGTTTTTTGTAAAAAATTATTTTATTTACTGAAAGTGTTAAAAATTATTAAATATCAAGATGGTTAGGCTTGTTTTTCTATTATAGCAAAATGTTTCATAGGTTGATATTTAACAGCCTGGTAAGTATTTTTCTGTCATGTTATATTATTTTAAAAGCTAAAAACAGGATATTAACTATTCATTATTTACATTTAAACATTTTTTTCCAATTAAAATATCACACAATATACATAATTTTTTGAATAAATATGTAAAATAACATCAAATTCCATGTATGTGAATTTCAAAAAGTTTCATGCGAAAGTTATTTTTTTTATTAATTTTTAAAGAATTTTTGATAAGCGTTAGGCTTAACTGCGCGAAATCCTCCGGCCCAGAAGGTGAAATCGAATTTCCCCGCTCCGTCCTCAGATGCGCACTTCAAAATGCGCGTGCCGTCGCGAACGGGTTAATGGCCCCTAGCTGCTACAGAAGACGTTTGCGCCCCATGGTTTCCTATTTAATAATGTTTGTCTTCGTGTCTACTACCACCCCTCAAAATTTGTCGGTCTGGTAGCGAAACACCCTGTACACACCGTATAGTTTGCATAAATATATGAAATTTAAAAGCGCATATCGTAACGAAAAATGTATATTCTGCCATCATCTCCAATATATAGTGCTTAAGATAGAATATACTATCTGAAATATTTTGTATGTCATGTAAATGTTATGGCCTTCGTATTATTCATGAAATAACTTATAGTAAGCCACAGCGACATATATCAATTTAATTATACAGGGTTGTTATAATTAAAGTTCGCCTATTCAGAAGGCTGTGGAGCCGGTTCTATTGCTCCAAACAAAACAAAATTGCACTAGTACATAGTTAAAGAGATGCGCTCTGCGAAAATCGAAAAAAAAAATTGTCAAATTTTTTGTCACTAGGTGGCGCTGCGCCAATATTTAAAATGATGTTTGCAGATTCATTATATCAATATCAGTCAATCCAGACGAAACACACAAATTTAAAAGTTTCAGCAAACTTCGACGAACTGCGAATTGTTATAATTAAGTTCACTTAATCAGACAGCTCTAGAGCCTGACCTATGACTCCGAACAATACAGAAAAATGAATATCATTTCATGTGATGTAAACTGCATCGAGAAAAATAAAACATGTCGCTCGGCAGTAAGGAAAGAACGAAGAATAGCATGATGCATGCTCAATGAATCTTCTGCCATTTTTAATAATGCATTCCATTCTAGAATTGTGCTTTCTACAACATTGCATAAACTGTCCTTGTAATATTGAGCGAATGCGAAGTCTAATACTGTCTTTCAGATCAGAGATTGTCTGACATCTGTCTTTAGATACAGAATCTTTCAAAAATCCCCAGAAAATAAAGAAATATGTAAATATTGGCTTAAATATTGGTGCAGCGCCACCTACTGACAAAAATTCTAACTACTTTTTTTTTCATTTTCGCAGAGCGCATGTCTTCAACTACTTACTAGTGAAATTCTGATTTGTTTGGAGCCATACAACCGGCTATAGAGCCTTCTGAATAGGCGAACTTTAATTATAACAACCCTGTATATGAAACAGATTAACATATTTTAAGTATGCCTTAAACACTCTTCTGTATACAATTATGTAACGTCAATCTTTTGTATGGCCCTTTAAAGAATAATAACTGTTCTTTGAACAGCATATTCCATAGAATGCATATTTTGGTACACTTCGCCAATGCTTATCAATTTTATTATATGCTTGAAAGTGTGCAACACCTTTAAAATTCATTTGAAATGATTATTCTCATTAGCCTTAATGTAACAGAACACTTTTGACTGTCCCTATAAATAAACTAAAGAATGCTACACACATTATTTGTGATAAGGATTGCGCAAGTAGAAACGTTAGTAGCATCCAAAAATTCAGGAAAATTCAAGCATATTTATTAAAGTTAGAGCGCGGACAGACGGACACTCAATTCGAAATCATAAACACTTTTCAACTTTCTTGGAAAGTGTTTAAAACACCTCAAACGATATTTTTCCATAGGCACTAATGTGTCAGTCTTTTTATTTTCAGTGTTCCTGTAAATGAAATGTAAATATCACTCATTTAATTTTCAATATTGAAATAATAAATCTCAATAACTTATATGAGTCCATTGTCAATCTGACAATATTTTCGCGAGTTAGAACGACAAACAAATCGAATTTTTAAACATTTTTCAGCTATGTTTAAAGTGTTCAAAAAGTATTTATTACGTATAAATATTTTAATTAGCTTTTAATTCGAAATTCTTCAGTGAAAAAAAAAGGATAATGATATTAAGTCCCCTGTGATGCAGTAACGAAATACTTTATATATAAAACTCACAGCACCGAGTTAAATTCTAAAACGTTTAATGAACGACGAGGATATATAAGAAACATCTTAATACTGAAATTTTATATTATCATATTTTTTTCCACTTTTTTATATATTTTTAATCTGTATCATTATTATTATTTTTAAAAGTACCCAATTAAACTGACAGCATTGAACTCGCAGGTTACTCATATTATTGTATATTGTACTCTCATTTCTAAGAGTAATGCACGTAATTAAAGAAAAAATAACAATGAAGTGCCCAATCATAATAAACCTATAAGCCAATTTTGAAGGAAATCGAATAATTCTATATGAAAAATCCATTTATTGAAATTAAGAGGGTGTTTCCCCCTCCCATCCCTTTATATTTAGCCAATGAACTTTCACATCGAATCAAGGAATCGAATTATGAGTGCAAACCAGTACATCAAATTTGTATCAAATCTGATAATTCTGCATGAAAAACCTATTTTTCGAAATTGAGAGAAAATAGTCCCCACTCCCTTCCTTCATACTTAACCAATGAACTCCCATAACTATTAACGCAGGTACCATATCAAAATAAATGATGCAAAATTTAAAGCAATCGTATATTTCTACCGAGAGTCAGGCTCATACATATGTACATACATACACACGTTCATACAAAACCTGAGAGCGCAATAGCTCTCTATTTTTAATACCTTGTAAGCTAAAAATTTATATGGTACACTTGATATATATATATTGTGATCAATAAATGCTTTGCTATACGCACTTCCTGGTTTATTGAAATATTCATCAATACTGCCAAATGATAGGTTTTAAATTTCGATGCATTTCTAGTATTTAGTTTAGTTCTGCGATAGTTAAACTCAGCAAGTAATATCGATCAGTATATTTATGGCTTTGTGAATCATTAGAGTAATATCCGTATCTAAACATGAAAATATATTACAAAATTATTATGTTGTAAGCTAAAAATATTTTCCAGAATAATATGCACATAATTTCATTGAAATTTAATATTAAGTAAATGAAATAAGTCAAGTTTTGCAAACTACTGTATATTTAATATAGATTTTAACAAGTTTTGTGTTTCTGTCACATTTTGCCGTTTCAATTACTTCTTTATTGAAATCCCTTTTCAGTTTTATGAAATATTTTAATTAATTTTTGAAATATCCATTGATATTACTTTCAAGACTGTCTTTAAAATTGTATTATTTTTATATACTCATTTTAAATTTATATCTTGTTATTATTATGTGTATCTTCGAATAATATCGATAATCAACCCTGGCGATTGTTTCATAATTCAGTAGAAAAATATCCACTACTACAAATTAGAATGTTTTGTAAAATGTCTGGACTTGAAATGAAAATTTAAATTGGAGAATGAATGGAATGTTATAAGTTAACGTTGTGTTTACTATTAAATAAATGGGATAAATTGAATTACAAAATTTTGCGAACTATTTCATCTTATTATAATTTTTAAAAAATTCCATGTTTGTTTATCACTTTACGTCATGTAACATGCTTGTTCGCTGAGAGCGCTTCTTAATTTCATAAAATCATTTAATTAAACATGGGAAATATCTCGATATTCTGATGACTATTTTGAAATTTCTATTATTTTTTAATATTGAGTTTAAATTCATATAAATATCATATCTTTAAATCTCTTCGATGTTATAGTAGGATAGACTAGGGAAGCTTGACCCACTTTTAACAAATGATTTTTTATTTTTGAATAGTGAATCCTGATTAAAAATTTATGTATAATTTTAGTCGCTATACAATCACTTATGAAATGAAAATTGTTACAGATGTACAATATAGAAGAATTTGAAAAATGATTGATTTTAATCCTGAGAGTATAATGGGTCTAAGCTCCTCATTTATGACAGGTTTGACCCACTATATTTTATATTGAAATAATTGTTAGGAGAAATAAAACCATTTAAAAATAAGAAATAATAATTTTATGCCACATGCTTTAATTATCGTAATTTCCAGCGTATAATCCGCAGATCAATCAGTCATATTTTTACCTTTTTTTAAAATGTTACTTTTTAGATCGCAGAAAAAATGAAATTGTATTATTTAAGACAGTATTATGTTAGAAACATGTTCCGCTTTCATTAGGTTTCATGCATTTTTATGTCCGGATTTACAAGTTACCGTCACGCTCTTTTTTGTCTCATTTTTACCTTCTTTTTGTGACGCTCGACATGGAAAAACTAGTTTTTAGCTCACAGGCTATCATAGCCTGAGAGCTTATGTGCCCGTCCGTTCTGTATGTACGTTCGTACGTTCGTGCGTAACGTGATAACTCATGATAAAAATATCCGATCCACTTGAAATTTTGTATGTAGGTCTATCCTGACAAGGCGCTTCCCTGATTAGTTTTTGGAGTTCATTCGATATGTATAAGGGGGGGGGACGGGGGGTGCTGATGCCCCTCCCCTTAGTTAATATAAATGGGATTTTCATGCAGAATTAAGTTTTCGTTCAAAATTTAGATTAGAATAATTATGATGAGGCGATTCCGTGACTGTTATTAGGTGTTCATTGAATAAGTATAAATAGGGGAAACAGGGGTTCTAATGCCCCCTCCTTAATTTATATAAATGGGTTTTTCAAGCAGAATTTTCAGATTTCGTTCAAATCTCTGAATCGTTTTGGAAGTTTAATGGTTAAGTATAAAAGAGGGGGATAACTCCTTTTAAATTATATAAATGTTAACTGGGTTTTTATTAAGAATTATCTCATTTGCTCTGAATTTTGGATATAGATTTTTTATATGATAAAGCATGTCTTTGATAGTATAGGAGGTTCAATGATAAAAAAAGAGGAAAGGGGAAAGCTGTTTCCCCTTCTTAAATTTTTTTCGAACGGAATTAACCCTTGAAAATATAAGGCGTTAATGTACAATTAGTATTTGTAGCCTATGAGCTCAATGCCATCAGTTTAACTGGGCAGTATTCTTTATTTTATAATTTGGCTCCATATCACTGGATTCAACTCGATAAAATCTACTACATAATACCTTCTAAAAGTTTTTCCATCACGGACATGGTCATTTGCAGCCGTTGGAGCACTTGATGTATCATTACCATCTTTTAAGTCTACTGCTTTCATTATTTCCAGTCTTTTCTACTATTTCTATGTACCTATTGCAGGTAATACTTAAATAAGAAAATGTTCCTATAAACTTTCTCCTTTATATATACGATTTCGATGCAGTGGATACTATAGCAATTTTTCAAATATTTTTTTAATAAGTCTTCAACATTTTCTTTACTATTACGTCATTTTACGTAGCTTTACAACATAAATTTACATTCTTTTTTATATGTAACCGTCAACCTTTTATTATGTAAAGTGTATAATAAAAAGGTTTCCAAAATTACTTAATTAAGGGAGCCTTGACCATCTGGCAACCATTCTTTACATTGATTGAGTCAAACATCCCCACATAACTATTTTTTTAAGTAATAGCATATTTCTATGTTAAGCCTTACTCACTGTACAATCTTTAAGAGAGGAATAAAAACTCAATATTTCTGCATTACATAAATCCCATTCACTTAAATTTTTATGATGTATTTTATTATTAAAAAAAATTTTCATACGTATTTCGATTATATGTATGAAAGAAGGGCAGTTGTTGAATATTTCAGTAGCTTTTGTTGATACCTATTGATGAAACTCCAAAATTCTTTTAAATGTGAAAACTGAGGGTTGGGTTAAGCCTCCCCTCATGGAGTACTACTTGCAATATTGTGTATGCTATATTGACACTAATCAATGGATATATGGATACAACACCTCATGTTTTTGCTTAATTTTGGAAATAACGTATTTTGAGCTTATTCTATCCACGAACACTTTTAGAATTTTCAAGCTATGTTTTTGAAACTTTCACAAAAGTTGCTCTACACCTTTAACTAACACATTATGCAGATTATATTTTGGATGCTTTCCTATGCACTGTGAAATAATATTTAGTAAACTTGTTCATTTTTCATACAACATTTATTATTCTTTTAATTCTGATTACATTATATTGTGTACATTTATGTTTTTCATATTTAAAAAAAACATTTTTTATACGCAAAAAGTTTGGCAAAATGTAGGACTTTTTTTTATAAAATCTTTAATTTCTCTACGAGTATAAATGATAGCCTCATAAAAATGAACACAGTTTATTAAAATAAGCCATTTAATCATAATATACACTTTGAATGCTTTTGATACGTTAGTTTTGACAGGGTTATCCAAAAGAGTTTTGTTCTTTATCAATTAGTCGACGGTTCTCCAGGGGAATTTGGAAAAAAAATCTTCGCGGAAAGGTATGACCTGTCAAATTTGTTTACACACCTGGAGTTTCACAATATTTCCTCATATAAATATATATTTATTAATTATTTAAAAGCACGTTTAAAATTGCAAATGTCCTGTCATTAATGGCTATACAGTGTACATGTCACCCTCATAAAAATGAACACAATTTATTACAATAAACCTTTTAATCATGATCTACAGTTTGAGCGTTTTTGCTATGTTAGTTTTTACAGGGTAATTCAGAAGTAATTCTTTCTTTTCCATTTGTTGACAGTCCCATATTGTGTTTCGTGAAAAGAAAATCTCCGCAAAATATATGACGTTTACTATACTGTTTATACACCTGAAGTTTCGGGTTAATCCGTTACATATTTTTCTGGTTGTTTAACAAAAGCCTAAAATTGCAAGAGACCGTTCATCATTCGCTATATAGAGTATAAAGAAAATTCCTTTTTAAATTGCGTTAAATATGTTCGTTAATGTAAAATTAATGTAATTTTTAACTTCATTTTATTTCTGAAAAAGATAATTCTGAAATATGATTTTGCTTAAAAGCACGTTCTTCAAATAATAATAATATTCTAAAACAGATTTATTTATTAATTATACTAGTCAACAGCCAATTTGTATCTAATTTCAAACAAATATATTTTTTAAGTATTTTCGTATGTAGAATGAATTTGCTAAAATAAAATGTCTTTCTTTCTGTTCTATAAATCATAACATTTTTGGCGTTCAGCATTGATATATGTAAATGACTAAGTGGAATGTTTAGTCAATTAGTATAATTGATATGGAGATAGTGCATTTATCGAAGAAACATAAATTCTACCGAGAATATTTGGAAACGCATACTTAAAAAAATGCAGTTCGTCAGGTTTGTAAATTCTAATCATTTATTGGAATCTTAAATGTTATTTTAATGTAAGTTAAATATTACAGAAATTTTATAATAATTTCCGATTCTCTAATTATTTTCAAAAAAATATGTTAAGACTGGTGAAGCGTACTTATGCATATAACGACATAAGAGGCTTTTTAAGAGTAGTATTATATTTTATTTATGAGTTTACGATATCTTCTATATGCAGGATGAGTCATAATTATCGAAACAACAGGCTATCTCCTTAAATATTGTCCCTAGGCACAATTCTTCTAGTTGCAAAAATTCATTCAAAAAAGATGCAAAATATGATGGCATATGTTGCAACTGTATGGGAGATCTATTTCAAAAAAAAAAAAAAAAAAAAAAAAAGCGAAAATAAAATTTTTATGCATCTTCCGTAGGAGGAAAATTTCAATTGGGATAACTTTCCTTATCCATTCCTGAATTAAACATAAAAAATTTCCTCTCCATATGTGCAAAACGCACAGAGTTATGGTCGTTTAAATAATTTGTCAGGTTTTAATGGATCGGACACAAATTGAAACACGTGCAATTCAAGAAAAATGTTACTGTAATCTTTCTAGGAAGCATCATAAAAATATATTTATTGAGTTTGAATTTTGATTTTTTTTTTTTTGTTGTTGTTTGTTTATGTGAAAGTTAACCGTATAATTTCCAAACAAAATCACATCATAAAATTTATCATAAAGTTAAAAATAAAAATAATAACTCATTAGTGTTTTTTTAAGTGCAGTAATTTAAAATTGTTATAACTCGAAACATCCATCAGATTTCTTTATGTTATTTTATCAAAGAGGTAAATATAATTTTAGTTTTATTTCAGGATATTTTTTAAATATTAATTTTAAAAATATTAACAATATTTATTTTAAAATGATGTAATTTTTTTCAAAAATCGTATATTTAAATGTAAATATTTTTTTTTCAAATTTGCCGAAACAAAAATAATGTAAAAAAAGAGACAAGTTTCAAGTTTCAACCGTATTTACTTAACTGTTCTTGAGTTAATAATTTAAAAACGAGAAATGATGAAAGAAAAAAAAACTAGAGAAAAACGCACTTGCAATTGTAAACAATGATTGGCTTATTATGAAATGTTTAAGTTCTTTTTTTAAAAAAATGCATGTAAATAAACAACTTCTTTCTGTAGCTTAAACTTCCGATTCAGTTTCATTCTTGCCGTTTCCACCTCCTCTCTGTACTGTTTAAATGTTTATCCGTTACTTAAAAAAATTATTTTTCTAACATGCGATTAGGAGCTTAGTCATCAAAAATTTGCGTTTTTTATCATCCCGGCGAAGTCAAATTATTTAAACGACAGGAACTCTGTGCGTTTGCAGATATGAAGATATATTTTTCGGTTTTTAAAGTCCCTGTCCTCGCTCGAGGAAACGCTCTCGAGCTAATGCTATTCCTATGGGGAAGCATTTTTCTAATAACTCTTTCGCATTTTGACATTTTTGAATTTTTTTTTTTTTTTTTTTTTTTTTTTTTTTTTTTTTGCATCGGATAGTTGAGGTGCATGCCGACAGCGCACCTTTTTCACTTTTTCGATTTTGGTTGCCGATATTTTTTACAAAGTTAGTTTCACTTTCAAAACCGATTTCAAACCGGAAAGTGCTTTTTAAAAAAATATCTGCATCCAAAATCGAAAAAGTAAAAAAGGTGCGCTATCAGCATGCACCTCAGCAATCCAATGCAAAAAAAATTATTCAAAAATGTCAAAATGCGAAAGAGTTATTAGAAAAATGCTTCCCCATAGGAATAGCATTAGCTCGCGAGCGTTTCCTCGAGCGAGGACAGGGACCTTAATTCAGGAATGTATAAAGAATATTATCCTAACTGTAAATTTTACTCTACGGGGGCTGTATAAAAATTTTAATCTTCGTATTTATTCTAATAAATCCCCACCCATAGATTTGCAACTTATGCCATCATATTTTGCACCATTTTTGAATACATATTTGCAATTAGAAGCATGTGTCTAAGGACAATACTTAAGTAGATAGACTATTCTTTCGATAACTATAACTCATCCTGTATATAGAAGATATCATACAACTTATAAATAAAATATTGTACTTCATTCCGTAAAAGCCTCTTATATTGCGACATACATAAGTACGCTTCACCGGTCTTTTTGAAAATCATTAGAGTATCGGAAATTATTATAAAATTCCTGTAATATTTACCGGGTGTCCCAAAAATGACTGATGGATTTTAAAATTCAATAGCTTGCAAACGATGACAGCTATTTAAAAAATTTTTGCAGGAGGGTTATGTATAATGTCAGGAGTTTTTACCGTAATTTTTTATTTTAGTTCGCATCTCAAACAATAGGTGGCGCTGATGGCGATTGAAGACCAGGTCGACGCTTCCCTCAGCACTGATCACCTGGGCTTCAATCGCCGTCAGCGCCACCTATTGCTTGAGATGCGAACAAAAATAAAAAAAATTACGATAAAAAAAACTCCTGACATTATACATAACCCTCCTGCAAAATTTTTTTAAATAGCTGTCACAGTTTGCAAGTTATTGAATTTTAAAATCCATCAGTCATTTTTGGGACACCCGGTAGATGGAATTAAAATAACAGCTAAGATTCCAATAAAAGTTTAGAATTCACAAATCTGACAAACTGCATTTTTATAAACATGCGTTTCCAACTATTCTTGGTGGAATTAATATCTCTTCGATAAATGCACTATCTCTATTCTAATTATACAAATGTGACATACATTTTGTGGGCGCTCTATCTCAAGTGCTAATGCAAGTAATTTAATAAAAATTATATTGCGGTAGTCCTTAATATAAACCGATCCTTATAAATTTTTTGTGTAAATAACTCAATAGGTTGCACTGCTCTGTGGATTTTTTTACGATTTACGCAACAGATATATCTCAATTACCTATGCGAAGATTTGTAACAAACTTCAGATTCAGTTAGTTCTTGACATGAGTTGATTTTGCTTTTATTTTGGTGAAATCCCTGAACAGGTAACACTGCTATGCTCCATTTTTCATGATTTCTGCAATAGCTTTATCTCTAGAGTTAATGCCCGGATTTCCATTAAAGTACATATTCAGTAAATTCGTGATATTAACTAGTTTTGTTTACGTTTTAGTGTCAATCTCCCATTAACTTGCGCTGCTACGCTGAATTTTTTCAGATTCTGGAATAGCTGTATCAAGATCTAATGCACGAATTTTCATCAAACTTTAGAATCAGGCATAGCTTTTAACCATTATTGCTGTTTATGTTTTGAAATACATTGCTAAACAGGTTGCACTTAAAAGGGGCATTTTTCCCGATATCCACAATAGTCCTATTTCAATAACTAATGCACGGAATTTCCTGCTTAATTGATGAGCATAGACTGTCATTTAATTTTGGAACTGTGGTAGCAAATTTTGATGCATTGACATAGATGAAATAGAAGAAATTTTTGAGATTGCCACATCTGACTAGTTTTATAATGTTTTTATTTTAAACATCTAGTTAAAATTTTTTGTAATGTCTTCATTGCATTAAAAAGCAACTTCCAAATTAAAGAACACTTTGTTTCAAATATATTTAATTTAATGTGTATTTTTCATTTTTATGCATGTATACTTTATTATACAAATTTCATTAATTTGAATTGCTTTACCTTTAGACATTATTTAAAACATCTTCTAATTAAAGTTTTCTATAATGTCTACATTACATAAAAAAGTTGCTTCCAAATTAAAGCACACATTGTTTCAAATATATTCCATTTAATGTGTATTTTTCATTTTTATCCATATATACTTTATTATACAAATTTCATTAATTTGAATTGCTTTATATTTAACGAAATTTCTTTATAGCGAGTATTTAAGCGTAGCAAAGAGGCTTCGTTAAATGGAAATTTCATTGTATTAAGGAAATTCTAAAATATGTTGAGGAAAATTTGTCAGTTTTCCAAAGTTTTCGATATGGTATACGAATTCTTTGCATTTAATAACACCTAAGTCTATGATACTTTTCGGAGAATCTTACATATAATAATATGTAAGATTCTCCGAAAAGTATCATAGACTGTATTATTGAAAATTCCCAGTCTAAGCTTTCCTAAGAAACATCCTTTACTTAGAAGCAGAAAATGGAACAGCTTAATCATATTTATTACTTTTAATGGCATCGTCTGGGTTATAGCGGTAATCACTTATATATGGCATATTTTCTTCGTAACACCATTGCTTTTTCGTCTTTAAAGAAAAAAAAATAATTTAGATATTATTTCCTGTTAAAGTAATTGAGTACAATTATAAAACACGCAACTTCAAATGTTTTATTAATTAATAATCCAAGATGGGAAAAGTCATCAGCTATCTATAAGACAGCCAAGTAAGAGAAGATAGATAAGATAATATGATATGATAATTTTATAATATAGATACTATATCTATAATAGGATAGATAAATAAAAGAGTAGATGGTTGATGACTTTCCCCAGTTTGGTTTTTTTAGTGAAAGATTGCAGAAATAGAAATAGAACGGAGTAACTCAGTGGATAGAACAACAGCCTGGAATGCTTTGGTTGAGGTTCGCTTCTTGGCTCTGGTTAACTTTTCACTCCAGTTGGGTTTATAGCATTTAGCAGGAGTTATTTGTGGGTGCATGTATGTTTTATGTATCTGTCATTATTTGGATATGATAAGAGAAACAAATCTGAGACTTTTCATATTTAGATTCGAAGAGGCACTGTGGATTGAAACGTGCATAATACGCAGAACACAACAACTAAAACTACTCTATTAACATTTTCTCAGTCTTCAGAGGCCATGTTTCGCTTTTGTTTGATTCAAGACAAACATTTCAATTTCATAGCTGAAGTTAATTTGGGTTTCTTGGCTAACCTGAGGCAATTAATCTTCAATTCTGCAACACAGAGCTTTCTTGTTTTGATAGAAATAGCAATGCTTTCTTAATTTCCAATTCTTGTCAATACTTTTGTGGACTTCCGTCTGTTATTAAGACAAATGAAAAGGACTTTCTATTCATCTCCATACATATTAAAGTGACATTCACAATTTCCACATCTTTGGTTCACTATGAAAGCGATTTTATCAAGTTCAGATTTTATTCTGCTTACAATCGTAGCAAATGTATGTATATAATTAGAAATTCGTCTTTGTGAATAATGGGAATGCTTTAACACAGTAGCCATTTCTGAAATCATCACCGAAAGCAAATCTTTACTTTCCTTCATTTTAGTTTGACGCTACTAAAATTAGAGAATTGCGATAATTCAAATTCCTAAAGCACTGATTAGCAGAATTTAATATAAAAAAAATACCATAAAGCGTGTGACATCATTAAAATGCACTTGAAACTATTTTTCCCATTGACTATACTGTACGGAATACTTTTGGTTGTCCTTTTAATTGAACTATACATCCGAATGTGAAATTACTCAACAAAATTAGTGAACAACAATATATTTTAAATTTCAAACGATTCTTTTTTAAAATTTTTGTGTTGTTATATGCAGACGAATAGACAGACTTGTTATATGTGGACTGACAGGCAGACAGACGGACAGACGAACAGAACGACGAGTGTAGGTGTTAAGTATTTATATAATTACGAAAGCATCTAAAACAGAAGCCAACATACTGCCAGCATTTAAATCCAAAGACGTGTGGAGAAAACTATATATGTGTGTATGTATGTATATACAGTATTTGCATTAGGGTATCATCCACTGACAATTATGAATATTTAATTAATTTAGTATTTTGTATTTTAATCTATAACATTTTATTTTACAAATATCTCAAAAGTGGCAACACTGCAATATTTTATTTGACCATAAGGTAGAGTGTGGCTGTACTATAAGGACCGCTGGTTCCACATATTGAAATTTGCATTTTATACGCATTACAGCCAAAGGTGACCGACCGCTTGTGATTTTAGACGTTTCAGAATGTGGGATTTTGCTGAAAAACCTGGCCAAAATTATTTAAAATATTTTGTGCTTCCTTTAGCACATGAAATGCTTTAAGAAGACGTAAAATATATTATTATGCTAGAAACAAATCATTTTTCAAACAATTTACGCAAATTAGTGTCCTACTACCCATCATTCTTTCAAGCATAATCTACCATGTCATACTCTTCAGCATCACTCGAAAACTAGATTCTTGCAATAAAAACTCTAATGGCTCTGCAGAAGTTTTTTTTAATGTTTTGTGGAGTTTTTTTCGTCATTACAACTTAAATAAAGATCGAAACAAAAAAGAAGCCATTAAGTACATTTTCATTGCAGTCTATGAGCAAAATTTTGACTATATGAAAGAAAATGCATGTTGCGGGTTTCAGCCGCCATCTCTGATAGCTGCCGAATTGAGTTGTATGCATATTCTTTAATAGTAGCTCCGTGATTCAAAATTTTAAAATGGGTGTGACAGTGGGTGCCAACCGTAAAGATTTACATAAAAGTAAGAAGTGTTATTCGCAATTTCTTGAAATTTTTTAGTATCTATTTTATAACCGCTAGATAGACCACTAGATCACTAGAATAGCTTTTAGATAGTGCATTAATTTTATATCAAATCCTGTAATTTAAGCTAATGTTTCTCGAACAAAGAAAACTTTTTTGAGGTATTTCCGAAACTAACTTTTGCAATCTGTACCAGTATCGCATTACATAAACATGCCTTGCATTAGTTTTTTTCCTTTTATTGACTGTCTTTCTCATTTTTGCTTCTAGCTAACTATTTTCTTTATTGGAAGCTTTTTTATTACAAGCAAGATGTAAAATTGAATCAAAAAATTAGAATTGAAATCCATTTATTCGCTTATTAATCTCAATGAAGCAAAAGATTTTTGGAAAATATTTGCGTCATTTAAATGTTTAAGTCATGTTTGAGTCAAAGGAATTTTCAAATTTTTGTTTAAATATTTGTTGTGGAGATCTGTCACAATCCCGTTTGCAGAGGAGTTCTAACTTATCAATTCTGCTTCAATTGCTTTATGAAAACATTTTCTATGTATTTACACAGTCTTTGAGTAAACTGATCTAAAAGATTTAAAAGTTTTACTTCCGCCATGTTTTCAGTAATAAAGTTAACTTTTTGATAAAATTGTTCTTTAGCTCTCTGAAGAAGTATATAGCGAGAACATATATATTTATTAAATGTTCGGGTGATATTATACAGATTGTATATAAAACCTGCTGCAACAAACATGGCCACAGCCTCAGTCGGTAAACGAATTTTTTTTCCGAGCACCTTCGTTGTTCCAAGCCCAAGCTCACACTCTGATTGGTGTTGCTCTCTGCACTGTTTTCATGTAACTTGGTGATAATCATACTTGGCGTAGCGTTAGATGCTTCCATCGAGTTTAATTTCCATTCGAACCGAGTACAAAGTAACTTTTCTGTTGCAGCATTGGATTGGATGGAACGTGTCTTACTGAAAGCTGTACTCTTTAAAAGTTTTTACACACAAGAGCACAAGACCACGAGGATAAGAATGAAGGAAGAATAAGAATGATTAGGTTAGGTTTTAGGTTTACTCGTTCACTTACGAACGAAGTGTTTTTCGCCAAGTATGGTTATCGCCAAGTTACGTGAAAACAGTGCCGAGAGCAACAACCAATCAGAGTGCGAGCTTGGGCTTGGAGCGACGAAGGTGCTCGGAAAAAAAATACGCAGTCGGTAATAACTTCAGTGTACGTAGGTTTGAGGTTTACGACAAAGAATTAAACTTTTTTCGATATTTGCTGTCCTTGTTGGCCTGAATGCAATGTCTTTAATAATTTATGAAACATCTGTATGCCCTACAGCTTTTTTTTCTCAATTGAACTGCAATTGTTCTTGGCTAATTTCAGATTTAAATTGTTCCATTTTATATCTCTTACTTCTGCCAATACAATTTTTAAACTATTTTGCTGGGTGACAGAATTTCTCTACTATCCTTATAGAAAAATAAAGCATTGCTTTCAGTCATTCCTCATTGTTTTCTCAAAGACATTGTTCAGTAAATCCCAAAGAAGCTCATTTTTGTTTATAACTATGTTTTAAAGATTTTATTTTCTGACATAAGCAAATGTATTTAATTTTATAAACATTTCGTAATTTCGATAATTTTCTCGTTTAGAAACTTTAACTCGTTACTTTTTATGTGTCACAATACTTTGTTACATCACTCATATATTTTTTTGATATTTCTACTGATTTTTTTATTCAATAGGTTAAAAAAATAATGTATGTTTGTCTAGTAAATTTCTTTTTAATAATATAAAACTTTCTTACCTCGTTAGTGAGTAAAGAACGCAATTACTTATCGTTGATTTAAAATATATTATTCAAAAAGATATCAGATAATTCTCATACTACAAACACTTGGTACAAAACCAAAATGTTACATTATTTACAAAAAATCATTTAGTCCACGTTATGGATGTACGATCAAAAAAGGTTTTACAAAAAGAAAAAAAAGAAACATCCAACTACTTAAAAAAGGATTTTCCCCCTTCAGCTCGTAAATTTATCATCTGCACACCAAAGGGTATCCAGTAGAAAAAAAATACAGCACATATTAAATGTAAACAGTTAATAAATTTTAAAAGTTAATTAAAGTAAAAAAAAAACTGCTTTTCAAAAACATTTTTTTTGAAATTTTGTTTTACTTATTAAAAAAATGGAGGCTAATCGGGGCAAATTTTATTTCATATCATTTAATTAGAAGGTCTATACATTATGAAAACACAAGAGTTCTTACTGAACTCATTTTAATTCAATATTAAAATTATAATTTTATATAAAATATTTAACCCCGAAAAAAACAATGGTTTCAAACTTGAATATCATAATGAACATGTATTGTTTTTACAAAAATATTTATGTAAAAGAGAGTATATACCTTCGTCTTTTAAAAGTGTAAAATGTTTCTGAAGTTCAACTTAAAATACTTTTTTAGACTTTCGATAAAATTATGCATAGATCAGAAGCATAAAATGAGAAATGCAAAAACCATGAATTCCAAGTAAAATACAAGACAATTGGAGCGTCTACAGAAAGAAATGTACCCTTTTAGCAAATGAACAGGATAGTCCTTTTATATCAAGCAGAAAATGGTCAACTAAATGCGAAATTTAAAATTTTGAGCGAAATACCACACTGTGCGTTTGTTAAATATCCAGAAAGACATGTGAGGAATTATTCTGAAACTATTAGTGTATACACAGAATAGTACATGTCATATATTTCCGTGAAGATATTTTTTCCGAAATCTGATAGGGAACCGTCAACAAATTGAAAACTCACGAAGATCTTTTGGGAAACCCTATCAAAACTAATGTAGAAAAGTGCTCAAACTGCAAATTAAGTTTAAGTGACATATTGCGTTCGTTTTTATTAGGATAGCATGTATACTCGTAGAGAAATTAAGGGTTTTTATAAAAACAGTCCGAAATTTTTTTTTATAATTTGCAGAGTTCTATAATCAAGTAATATATAAAATGTTCTTTTCAAAAAATGTGACAAACATCATTGTAATTAATACTGTTACGAATTTTGTAAATAGTTAATTTTTGTACTGTAAAATAATGTAGATAATCTTATTAAGCTCCATTTCTTTACTAATATTAGTTTTTGTTACATTGTCTCTGTTATCAAGCAAACTTGTCTATTATTTTCAGTGAATGTCTATGGCAGCTTGGCGAAATAATAGAGATATCGCCAAGTTGGCGTCACTTTTGACGACTAATTTTGGTCGCCAAATTTGGCGATATATCGCCAAGTTGGCGACAAACTTGGCGATTGTTAGCGATGGTAACAGTTCCCTACTCTATGGTAACCCCCCTATTGATATACTGATACACTGAATGTTGTTCCGTGGATTTTTCGAGATGGTTTTAGAAATTTCCAGCACCTGCTGCGAGCCTATATAAGAAGAGAAGCGATGCGAGCTGTTGTTATTATTTACCAGTCAGTTATTGAGTGAACAAGGCATTTGTTAAGCAAGTTTGCTTGAGTTTCATTTATGTTGTTTTGAATGTTATTAAGTGTTGAGACGTTGTATAAAGAGTCTCTGGGATCTAAAGCTGTACTTTTACGATAGATTTTAGCAGTTATTTTTGAATATCTAGTAATAGTTGTGAGTTTTGAAGACTTTGTTGTTCTGAAGATCTGTAAATAAATTATTTTCTACTTTTCTAAGAGAAAAGAGTTTGAAGTTGTCTAACCATAAGATCAAAAGAACCCTATATACGCAACAATTTTTGGTGTCAGAAGTCGGAATATTATGGCGAAAACAAGAACAATGGACGGACAACTGAAAGAACTGTTAGAAGCTATTAACGGATTAAGGACAGAGCTGACCAATAAAATCGATAAAGGCCAAGAAGAGTTGACTGAAGAAATGAGAAGAAGCCAAGAGAGAATGGAAGAATTAAAGGAGGAAGTTAATAAAAGCCAAGAAGAAATGAAGAAAACTTTGGAAGATAAGTTCTCGTCGGTAGAGAGAAGAATAGATTCGGTAGAAAAGAATATTCAGAATGAAGTTAGTAATGTTGAAGAGAAAATGGAAAGGAAAATGGCGGAAGTAGAAGAGAAAATTCAGAATGAAGTTTGTAACGTTGAAGAGAAAATAGGTGAAGTAGATGAAAAGCTAAATAAAAAAGTACAAGATCTTGAGAAGAAGCTTTCAGCGTCCACTGGTAATTATGAAGAATTTAGGAATCCGACTGCTTCTCCCGTGCACATCAAGATGTCGACATACGACGGAAAGAGTTCCTGGTAAGTTTACAAGACCCAATTCACCATTGTAGCCGAAGCGAACAAATGGAGTGACGAGGTGAAAGCTTGTCAACTGGCAGCGTCTTTGAGAGGAGAAGCCGCCAACGTGCTGCAAACATTGCCCGATATGACGCAACTCAATTTTGACACTCTAAGTTGTGCACTTGAAATGAGATTCGGAGAAAAATTCTTCAAGGATTATACGAGAATACAAATGAAGAGCCGCCATCAAAAATCGAGTGAAACCCTTCAAGAGTTTGCCTCGGAAATTGAACGACTTGCAAATTTAGCATTCATTGACTGTCCAACAAATGTACGGGAAATGCTCTCACTGCAATATTTTGTAGACGGAATAAAAGATCCAGAAGTGCAGAGAGCGGTACGAATGGCAGATGTGCAGGATTTAAAGGCTGCATTACTATATGCCTTAAAGTTGGAAGCAGCTACACAAGCCAGCCGAAGAGATCGTCATTCAGTCCGAGGGGCAACGGTGAACAAAAGCCCAGACACTGAGAGCGACGTCTTGAAAGAAATTAGGAAATTAAATCAAGAGATTGAAGCTTTAAAATATGGAAGAACAAGCTCAAGAAGACAGAATCTCACGTGCTGGGGATGCGGTGATACAAAACATCTCCGAAGAAATTGCCCCAAAATCCACGAACGTAAGATAAATTCAAACAGTCAGCAGGGAAACTAAATTTTGGCCATCTCGCGGGGCGGAGGTTGCAAAGAATGAAAAGCCCCACCTGAAGATCCTCCAGATATCAAAAAAGAGTGGCGGTGATAATGAATTATATGTGATAGGCTTTATTAACGGAATTCAGTGCCGTTTGATTGTTGATACAGGAGCCAATGTAACAATAATAAGAGAAGATTTGGCTCGAAAACTGAAACGTAAACTCATCTGGACTCCACCATGCGTTACCCTGCAAACTGTGACGGGCGACAAGATAGGCATATATGGAAAGGCCAATTTAACTATCAACTTTGGAGGAAGCAAATATTATCATACGGCATATGTGGCTGACATAACAGATCCTTGCATAATCGGGCTAGATTTTCTGAAGAAGTTTGGCTTCAAACTTGATTTTAAAAATAATGAAATGCTATCTAAATCTGAAGAAATAAGCCTTTTTGGATTAAATAACGAAATTGAATATAAACAAACAGTAATAGCCAAAGAAGACATCGATCTAAATCCAAGAACAGAATTTTTAGTTCCAGCTGCAATTAACAATGAAACTAATTATCGATTTGGCCAAATAGATTATCCAGAAGACAATAGTACACAAGCATTAGTATTGGTGGCTTCTTCTGTAGTGGACCTTTCGAAGAAGACCATTCCAGTCAGAATTGCTAACATCAGTGATAAGACGAGGACTATCAAGAAAGGAGAGGTGATAGCATCATGTGCTCCTGTGACGTGCATAAGTCAAAATTCCAATCACTCTCAGAAATCTTCAGATAATTTAGTCAAGGATTTGTTACAAAATACGGACTTAGATCCAAATCAAAGGGATGCTGCGGAAAGTTTAATTAGAGAATTCCAAAGTTTATTTTCCCAAACATCTGAAGACTTTGGACTAACTAAAATGGCACAACACCGAATTGACACGGGAGATCACTCTCCTATTAAACAGCACCCTAGACGATTACCTTTTGCCAAGCAAGAAGAGGTGCAGAATTTAATTAAGGATATGGAAGAAAATGACGTCATCGAACCATCAACAAGTCCATGGGCGTCTCCCATTGTATTAGTAAGAAAGAAGGATGGTTCTACAAGATTTTGTGTGGACTACCGCCGACTGAATGACGTCACTAAAAAGGTTAGTTACCCTCTACCAAGGATTGACGACACTCTTGGCACACTTGCGGGCAACACTTGGTTCTCGACTCTGGATCTGAAGAGTGGTTACTGACAGGTAGAGATCCATCCGGACGACCGTGAGAAGACTGCCTTTACAACGGGACAAGGATTATGGCAGTTCAAGGTAATGCCTTTTGGTCTATGTAACGCACCTGCAACTTTCGAACGGCTTATGGAAACGGTTCTCCGGGGGCTGTCGTATGAAGCATGTCTTGTTTATTTAGATGACATCATAATCATAGGAAAATCTTTTGATGAACATCTGAACAACCTCAGGCGAGTTCTACAAAAATTAAAGGAAGCTAATTTGAAGTTAAGCCCTTCGAAGTGCAGTTTGTTTCGTAATGAAGTCGCCTACCTTGGACACATCATTTCGGCGGAAGGAGTTAGGACTGATCCGGAGAAGATATCGGCCGTGAAAAATTGGAATCGTCCAGCAGATGTTCACCAGCTTCGAAGTTTTCTAGGATTATGCACCTATTACAGAAAATTCGTCAAAGGCTTCTCGATGATCGCAAGACCACTTCATAAATTAATAGAAGCCAATCAAAAATTTATGTGGACACAGGAATGTGACGCTGCTTTCGAAAAGCTTAAGGAGGCCTTCACATACACTCCAATTCTGTCTTATCCTCAAATCGATAAACAGTTTATACTTGATGCGGATGCAAGTAACGAAAGCATTGGCGCTGTACTGTCCCAGGAAATCGACGGCCAGGAGCGTGTTATCGCTTATTTCAGCAAGTGCTTATCAAAGGCAGAGCGAAACTACTGCGTAACAAGAAAAGAGCTTCTTGCTGTAGTGAAAGCCGTAGATAATTTTCACCACTATCTTTACGGTCGAAAGTTCCTGATCCGAACTGATCATGCTTCTCTAACTTGGCTATTGAATTTTAAGAAACCTGAAGGCCAGATAGCCAGGTTTATACAAAAGCTTCAAGAGTACGATATGGAGATACGCCATCGAAAAGTCTCATCACATGGAAATGCAGATGCTCTCTCAAGAAGACCCTGCTCAGAGAATTGTAGATACTGCGACCGGGTTGAGAAGAAATTTAATGTCAAAGGTCCTATAGTAAGACAAGTTACAACTGGATCTACATCATCGCAAGATCAGTGGAGTGACGAGAGCCTGCGTAAAGATCAACTTGCTGATCCTGAAATTAAGCCAATTCTAGAGCTGAAAGAGGAGTCCAACAGGAAGCCCAGCTGGCAAGACATGACCCATTACTATCCTACGACTAAACGTTATTGGGCTCTCTGGGATTCCTTACATTTGAAGAACGGCATCTTGTACCGAAAATGGGAGTCTGACGATGGAAAGACATGTAGATGGCAACTACTACTCCCTAAGTCGAGAATTTCTATGTTCCTTCAAGAACTGCATGGTAGTCCCACAGGAGGTCATTTTGGTGTAATGAAGACCCTGCAAAAGGTTCGAGAGCGTTTCTACTGGAATAATGTTCGCAGTGATGTGGAGAAGTGGTGTCGAACTTGTGACACCTGTGTAGCACGTAAAAGTCCAAAGAAGCGCACCCGTGGACGATTGCAACGTTATAATGTAGGAGCTCCTTTGGAACGAATTGCACTAGACATCCTGGGTCCACTTCCTAGAACATCTGATGGCAATAAGTACATCCTCGTTGTCATGGACTACTTCACTAAGTGGCCTGAAACATATGCCATTCCTAATCAAGAGGCGGTAACCGTAGCAGACATACTGGTTCAACACTGGGTTTCCAGAAACGGAGTTCCTCTTCAAATCCATTCTGATCAAGGAAGAAACTTTGATTCGGCTGTGTTTAAGGAAATGTGCGGACTACTCGGCATGGACAAAACTCGAACAACACCTCTACACCCTCAATCGGACGGTATGGTGGAACGGTTCAATCGTACCATCCTAAATAGCCTCTCTCTCCTGGTGTCTAGAGACCAACAGGAGTGGGAGAAGAAATTGCCTCTTTTCCTGCTTGCCTACAGGAGTGCCACCCATGAGACCACTGGTTACTCCCCTTCTCAAATGCTCTTTGGTCGTGATCTTCGTCTGCCTGCGGATCTTTTGTTTGGCCGCCCTCCTGACGCTCCTTTGTCGCCTGAAGAATGCGTGGATGAACTCCAGGCACGGATTGAGGAGATTCATCGTCTAGCGAGGAACCGAATCGAACTGACAACGGAAAAGATGAAGACACGGTACGACACAAAGGCAACAGGACATGAGTTCAACGAAGGTGACAAAGTTTGGTTGTGGAATCACATACGTCGTAAGAGACTGTCGCCAAAACTACAAAGAAACTGGGACGGTCCTTACACAGTCGTCAACAGGCTGAATGACGTCGTCGTACGCATACGAAAATCGCCACACACCAAGCCAAAGTCGTACATTATAACCGGCTAGCCCCTTATTTTGGCCAAAGTCATTAGAAATTCAAAATTGGAATTTCAGACCATGGTCATGAAAGTCACTTTTTGTAAATATGTAAATAGTAATTAGTTCTTATTTATGTAAATTTTATTATTATTGTTATTATTTATTTATTTATTTATTTGTTTATTTATTTTAAGTGTTTTCCTCTAACTCAAGGATTGCACTTCCCGGGACGTGCAGTCTTTGAGGAGGGGGTAGTGTTACGAATTTTGTAAATAGTTAGTGTTTGTACTGTAAAATAATGTAGATAATCTTATTAAGCTCCATTTCTTTACTAATATTAGTTTTTGTTACATTGTCTCTGTTATCAAGCAAACTTGTCTATTATTTTCAGTGAATGTCTATGGCAGCTTGGCGAAATAATAGAGATATCGCCAAGTTGGCGTCACTTTTGACGACTAATTTTGGTCGCCAAAATTGGCGATATATCGCCAAGTTGGCGACAAACTTGGCGATTGTTGGCGATGCTAACCCTTCCCTACTCTATGGTAACCCCCCTATTGATATACTGATACATTGAATGTTGTTCCGTGGATTTTTCGAGATGGTTCTAGAAATTTCCAGCACCTGCTGCGAGCCTATATAAGAAGAGAAGCGATGCGAGCTGTTGTTATTATTTACCAGTCAGTCATTGAGTGAACAAGGCATTTGTTAAGCAAGTTTGCTTGAGTTTCATTTATGTTGTTTTGAATGTTATTAAATGTTGAGACGTTGTATAAAGAGTCTCTGGGATCTAAAGCTGTACTTTTACGATAGATTTGAGCAGTTATTTTTGAATATCTAGTAATAGTTGTGAGTTTTGAAGACTTTGTTGTTCTGAAGATCTGTAAATAAATTATTTCCTACTTTTCTAAGAGAAAAGAGTTTGAAGTTGTCTAACCATAAGATCAAAAGAATCCTATATACGCAACAATACTGTATAATCAGATTTTAAAAATAACAAAAATTGTATGGAAAATGAGCAGGTTTATTAGGTAATGTTTCACGGTACAAGTGTGGTCACAATCAAAATATAATTTGCGTAATACGTTAGTTAACTGTATAGAACAACTTTTGTAAAAGTCCAAAAAACATAGCTTGAAATATCTGAAAATTATCATCGATAGAATAATCTCAAAATTCGTTGTTCCCAAAAAGATGAGGGGCTGTACCAAATATAGTAGTTCGTGCACTATTG
The DNA here is from genome assembly GCA_964019185.1 of Maratus speculifer. Lineage (NCBI taxonomy): Eukaryota > Metazoa > Arthropoda > Arachnida > Araneae > Salticidae > Maratus > Maratus speculifer. The sequence continues at coordinate 392,830,337 of OZ025294.1, read as the reverse complement.
TGTATGTATATTGTCACTAATCAGTAGACATATGGATACAGTCCATCATCATTTTGCATCATTTTGGGAATAACAAATTTTGAGCTTATACTATCGACAAATATTTTCACAATTTTCAAGCTATGTTTTTGAAATTTTAACAAAAGTTGCATTATACATTTAAACACATTATGTAAATTGCATTTTGATTGCGTTCACGCTTTCGCGGGAAAAAATTATTTGGCAAACTTACTCATTTTCCATATAATTATTATTTTTTTATTCGTATTACATGGTATAGTTGAACAATGTTGTTTGTCATACTTTATGGAAATAAATAGTTTTTTTTTTAATTTAGAACTTTTTTTATTTACAAATTTCAGGCAGAAAAACTTATCAAAATTTGGACTGTTTTTATGAAAACCATATTTTTTTCTACAATTATACATGTTATTCTCTCAAAAATGAACTCATTTTATTACAATGAGCCATTAAGTGACAATCTATAGTTTGAACGCTTTTGCTACATTAGTTTTAACATGGTTATCTAAAAGTTTTTCGTTGAATGTCGCCTATTGTTGACCTATTGTCTCCTATTGTCTCTATTAATATCCCCCTTTGAATATGTCCTGTACTATTATATACACATGCCTGGAGTTTCAGAATAATTCCTTGTGTGTTTTTCTGGATGTTTAACAAAACCTGTAAAATTGCATGCGGCCGGTCACCTATGGCTATATAGTGTATATAGGGGCATACTCGATGGTCCATTTTCCCTAAAATATTTATGCAACTTTTATACTTATTTATCATACTAAAATATCCATGTAATTACTTAATTCATATGTTTTTCGTATAAAGAAATCTAATTATTTATCGTTTGATGCTTTTTTTAAAAACCTCAATAGTAAAAGTATCCCTTACAGCATTTTTTACTTCATATATAATTTACAAGATTTATTTGTCTTCATGTTTAAAAAAATATTTACACTTTTTTAAACAAAGCCTGTGATACTCTCTCTCTCTCTCTCTCTCTCTATATATATATATATATATATATATATATATATGTATGTATGTAGATAGATATACACTGGTGTCCAAAAGTTAAGCATAATTGGTAATTAAGTAATTATTTTTAAGTAATGAAAGAAATATGAATCGGAATGTGCTGAAACTCCAGGTGTGTAAACAAAATAGTACGCGTCACATAATTTCGCGAAGAGTTTTCCCCGAAATCGAACAGGGGACCGTCAACAAATTGAAAAAGAACAAAGATCTTTTGGATAACCCTGTCAAAACTAATGTAGCAAAAGCGTTCAAACTGCACATTATGATTAATTGGCTTAATTGTAATGTACTGTGTTAATTTTTACAAGGATAGCATGTATACTCGTAAAGAAATTAAGGTTTTTATAAAAACAGTCCTAAATTTTTCCAAGTTTTTTGCTTATAATTTGCAGAGTTCTTATTATAAAATAATGTTCTTTTCTGAAAATATGACAAACATCATTGTACACAATACCCTGTCATCAGAATTTAAAAATAATAAAAATTGTATGAAAAATGAGTATGTTATAATTTTTCATTGCGCATGCGTCAAAGATATCAAAATGTCATTTGCATATTGTGTTAGCTAAATGTATAGAGCAACTTCCGTAAAAGTTTCAAAAACATAGCTTGAAAATTCTGAAAATGGGAGCCTATAGAATCAACTCAAAATCCGTTATTCCTAAAGGAAGCAAAAAAATCAGGGGTTTTACCTAAATATAGTTGTACGTGCAATATTGTGTAGGCACTAAACAATGGAATATGGATACAGCCCCTCATCTTTTTGCTTCATTTAGGGAATAAAGGATTTTGAGTTGATTCTATAGGCTCCCATTTTCAGAATTTTCAAGCTATGTTTTTGAAACTTTTACAGAAGTTGCTCTATACATTTAGCTAACACAATATGCAAATGACATTTTGATATCGTTGACGCATGCGCAATGAAAAATTATTTACTAAACATACTCATTTTTCATACAATTTTTATTATTTTTAAATTCTGATGACAGGGTGTTATGTACAATGATGTTTGTCATATTTTCAGAAAAGAACATTATTTTATAATAAGAACTCTGCAAATTATAAGCAAAAAACTTGGAAAAATTTAGGACTGTTTTTATAAAAACCTTAATTTCTCTACGAGTGTACATGCTATCCTTATAAAAATAAACACAGTACATTACAATAAGCCAATTAATCATAATGTGCAGTTTGAACACTTTTGCTATATTAGTTTTGACAGAGTTATCCAAAAGATCTTCGTTCTTTTTCAATTTGTTGACGGTCCCCTGTTTGATTTCGGGGAAAACTCTTCTTGAAAATATGTGACGCGTACTATTTTGTTTACACACCTGGAGTTTCACCACATTTCGATTTATATTTCTTTCATTACTTAAAAATAATTACTTAATTACCAATTATGCTTAACTTTTGGACACCAGTGTAGATATCGATATAGATATATACGTATAAATGTGTGTGGAACATATGTTTGTCTGATCTGTTAATTGGACTTATGGAAAAAAGGAAATTAAATATATGTATTGTTTTATTTTTAGACCTTAAAATATAACTTTGAAAATATGTATCTACAAGAGTGGACATAACTGTAGACATTTGCAAAGATTCGGAATGATTCACGTAAACATTAGCTTTTGGAATTTGAATTTTCAGAATCTCCAACAATCGCATTATAACATCATGGCCCATTTGCCCTAATTAAACTTACTTTAAATAAACAAAATGCATAACACCTTGAAAATAAGATTACAGTGATTACCATTCATAGACAAAAAGGTACTCAAATAATACGGAGAATCCTTGTATATGTTATAGATTGAATATTATGAATTGGGGAGGCGAGTGGTCAGGGAAAAAAGGGAAAAACACAGTCAAGAAAAGAGGAAACTACCAGCATTTTCTTACAGAAAATATTTCAAATAATATAAAGAGATTATATAAACTGAATTTATCTTGAACAAAATACTGGTATTTATCATCTATCCTGACTGTGTTTTTATCTAACCACTCGCCACCATGATTATATACAGGGTGATTCCGAATTTTTTTTACAATAAAAGAGGGGTGATAGTACACATCAAGACAAACAATACTAAATAGGAGACCAAGGGCCCAAAACGTTTTCCTAAGGAAATAGCCGCCATTAAAGTTTAGGGACCAAAATTTCAAATAAACATAAAAAACGGAAAAATCGGTCGATTGATTTGCGGTTTTCACTAAAATTATTCTTTATGTCGGCATTTTCTTGAAATTAAATTATAAAGATAAATTTCAAAAAATGCCGATAGAGGGCGCTTTAGACTTTGCAGTAACGAACAACTATTTTTTGCCGGTATTTTTTGCATCTCATTAAATGTTTTCGTAAGCTTAGACTCAAACTTAAATTTTGAGCTCAAAATCTGTAGTTGGGAGTGGTTAAGTAACACAAACTGAGCAGTGTTCAGAGGGTTCAAATTTCAAATGATTATAAAAAACCGAAAAATTGGTCGATTGATTTGCGGTTTTCAATAAAACTATTCTTTATTTAGGTATTTTCGTGAAAATAAATTACAAAGATAAATTTCAAAAAATGAAAATAGAGGGCGCTTTAGACTTTGGAGTAACGAAACACTCTTTTTTGGCGTTATTTTTTGCATATTTTTAAATGCTTTCGTAAGCTTAGACTTGAACTTAAATTTTGAGCTCAAAATCTGAATAGCTAGGAGTGGTTAAGTAACACAAAGTGAACTGTGTTCAAGGGGGAGGGGGAGGTTCAAATTTAAAGTAATTATAGAAAATGGAAAAATTGGTCGATTCCTTTGCGGTTTAAAAGAAAACTCTTCTTTAAGTCAGTATCTTCTTGAAAATAATTTTTAAAGATAAATCAAGGGCGCCTTAAACTTTAAAGGAACCAACAATTCATTTTAACCATTATTTTTTGGTTCTAATTAAATGCTTGCAAAAGCATTTTAAATGTTCTCGGAAGCTTATATTTAAACTTAAATTTTGAGCTCAAATCCTGAATCGTTATGAGGAGTTAAGAAGTGCAAACTGAAGTGTGTTCAGGGGTTAAAATTTAACCCTCTTTCCTCCTCGAGCACAATTCAATTTTTCGCTACTTAAACACTCCCGACGATTCAGAATTTCAGCCCAAAATTTAAGTCTATGCAATCGAAAGCACTTAATGAGATTAAAAAAATAATAGTTAAAAATAGTTGTACGCTACTCCAAAGTCTAAGGCGCCCTCTATCGGCATTTTGTGAAATTTATCTTTAAAAATTATTTCCAAGAAAACACTGATTGATCAAGAAAACTGCTGATTTAAAAATTAGTTTTAGCAAAAACCGCAAACGAATCGACCAATTTTTCCATTTTTTACAATTATTTAAAATTTGAACCCTCTAAACACAGCTATATTTGTTTACCACTCCTAGCTATTCAGATTTTGAGCTCAAAATTTAAGTTCAAGTCTAAGCTTACGAAAGCTTTTAAAAAGATGCAAAAAATAACGCCAAAAAAGAGTGTTTCGTTACTCCAAAGTCTAAAGCGCCCTCTATCGGCATTTTTTGAAATTTATCTTTATAATTTATTTTCATGAAAATACCTAAATAAAGAATAGTTTTAGTGAAAACCGTAAATCAATCGACCAATTTTTCCGTTTTTTATAATCATTTGAAATTTGAACCCTCTGAACACAGCTCAGTTTGTGTTACTTAACCACTCCCAACTACAGATTTTGAACTCAAAATTTAAGTTTGAGTCTAAGCTTACGAAAACATTTAATAAGATGCAGAAAATACCGGCAAAAAATAGTTGTTCGTTAATCCAAAGTCTAAAGCGCCCTCTATCGGCATTTTTTGAAATTTATCTTTATAATTTAATTTCAAGAAAATGCCCACATAAAGAATAATTTTAGTGAAAACCGCAAATCAATCGACCGATTTTTCCGTTTTTTATGTTTATTTGAAATTTTGGTCCCTAAACTTTAATGGCGGCTATTTCCTTAGGAAAACGTTTTGGACCCTTGGTCTCCCATTTAGTATTGTTTGTCTTGATGTCTACTATCACCCTTCTTTTATTGAAAAAAAAATTCGGAATCACCCTGTATACCGGGTGTCCCAAAAATGACTGATGGATTTTAAAATTCAATAACTTGCAAATGGTGACAGCTATTTAAAAAAAAAATTGCAGGAGGGTTATGTATAATGTCAGGAGTTTTTTATAGTATATTTTTTATTTTAGTTCGCTTATCAAGCAATAGGTGGCGCTGACGGCGATTGAAGGCCAAGGGATCAGTGCTGAGTGAAGCGTCGACCTGGCTTTCAATCGCCGTCAGTGCCACCTATTGTTTGATATGCGAACTAAAATAAAAAATTACGGTATAAAAACTCCTGACATTATACATAACCCTTCTGCAAAAATTTTTTAAATAGCTGTCTCCGTTTGCAAGTTATTGCATTTTAAAATCCATCAGTCATTTTTGGGACACCCGGTCTATTCATTGGCGCCAACTTTTGAAAAATATTGGGTAGGCTCAAAAATATTTTTCTAAAATGGCACGCCAGATTGTTTTTCTTTGAATTGTTGACATATGGTGAAAGATGAGAATTTTAAGTTAAGCTATCACAGTTTAATAAATTTGCAATTTTATTAAATTATATTCTCATGCGTTTTTCCTTATAAAATATGATATTTATTGTAATGTCATGATACCATAAACATGTCAACAAAATAAAGTAGCAGAAAGTTAAATATGGAGCAAAACATTTCAGTCATTTGGGATTTATGGGTGTCAGTCGGAGAAATTAAACACGTGGCTATTGGCAAAAAAATATATTCTAAGGCCAAAAATGACTAATAAAATAATAAGGAAATAAATAACTACCCGCAAAGCATTGTGACGTCACTGCAACGTCGTTGTGAAGTCACATTGTGAATTTGTGACCATCGATTGTCGATGTGACGTCACGTGACGTCGATGTGAAGTCACAGTGACTGAAATGTGAAGTTGTTATGGCCGTTTTAGAGCTCTTTTGTGACCTTTCACAAAGTGGTTACAATGTGACAAATTTGTGAAAAATGTGTCATTTGTGACTAATTTGATATTAACATTGTGACGAAACTGTGACAAAAGCAACGATATTTAAATTGCCAGAAATATGTTTTTTAAAGTAAATAACATGTTTTGAAGACTTTTTTATAATTTTCTAAAGATTTAAAAAAAGTCACATCTCAGTCACAATGTGACGTCACTGAGTAGTGGCAATTTGGTCATAGATGTGATGTGACCAAAGTGACTCACAGTGACGTCACTGTGACCATGCATGCTATTAAGGTAGAGGAATGAAAATTGGGTACGCTCTGAATCAAAGTTTATTGGGTGGGACCGGACCCCATGGACCCATATAAGTTTGCACCACTGTATATATTACATATTGTTTTAAAAGTTAGTTTATTATGAAAGCGCATAACAAATAAAAATTAGCTTTCAACAACTTCTACATACAGACAGAAACTTACTTAAATTATTTTATATAATCTTCTATCTTATCTACAAAGCTTTATATAAGTCACAATTAAAATTAAAATTTATTTCAAGTAAAAACACGGTTATTACTGTCGAAGCTGAAATCGCAGAATTTATCATTCATAGAAGACCTTATATCCAGTTTTTTGCATAGACCTGCGTATAACTTTACTCGTAAAAATAAAGCATTTTTTGATATACTTAACTAGTTAACTTGTAAATATTTATTTTAACTAAAAAGACCTTTAAACAAAACATATTTTTACACTGTAATGCCTAAGAATTCCTTTGTGCATTCTTGTATGTGTTTTCGAGAAATTATACAAACACGTGGTCTGCATAACTTTAGTTAATTTTCGAAACACTTCTCAACGAAGTGCGCATTCCGTCTTATTGACTAAATTCTAAACACTTGTGCAAGCATACACTAGCATATATTTCACCATCTTAAGAAAGCTTTTGCTTGTGTATTTTGTTTAAATTACAGCGTGTGTAAAACTATAAGGATAGCAAAAAAGTATTAATTTTTTTTGATAAATTTGAAAAGAAATGACACTTTTTACCTTATAATATGTGTAATCAAGCTAAAAAGCTAATATATACGTCAACAAAATTCAATTGTGAGTATTTTATTACAAAAATAAAGTAATTGTTCAAAAAATCATTATTTTTGCATGTGAAAAAATTTTAAGAACAGTAAAATAATTCAATATATTAAACGAAGAAACAAATATTTAATATATTATGCATCCACCTATGAAATCAATGATTGCAAATATTCCATCACTCTTCGACATCATTAATTTTTGGTACAGTTCGGGATAGTTTTGTACTCTACATATTCAGTTGCGGATCTGAGTTCCTATGTTTAAGAAAAATGCCTTCCAGTTTTATAAACTTTTATTCTACTTTAATTCTACTCTGGATCAGGAAACCATGCAATGTCTAATATTTACGCATTCGGCAGCGAGAAAAGTCAGTCGTCGATTGAGCAATCGTGAATAGCTTTTAAAATTGTCCACAAAAAAATAAGTTATAGCTGGGTTGCGATGACCTTGTAAGGTTTTTAGTCTGGTGTGTATCGGGTATCCCAAAAATGATTGATGGATTTTAAAATTCAATATTTTTTAAAGGTAACAGAAATGAAAATAATTCTTGTAGGAGGGATTTATATGCTATCAGGAGTTATTTTACCGTGATTCTCGTTTTTAGTTCAAGTCTCATGCGATAGATGACACTGACAGCAATTGGCGGTTCTTTCAGACCCGATTTTTGGTAATTTGGGATCTATGCTATATTTTTTAATCTCCTTTTTTCGCATAAGAGGAAAGAGAGCTGTAAAAATCTAATCTGTATTTAGAGGTTATTACTTCCAGTACCATTTAATCTCTGCTATTTGTAACTAAAACTCGTAATAACTGGATAAAAACTCCTGACATCATATATAACCATCGTAGAAGAATTTTTGTACATCTGTCACTGTTTGCAAATTATTGAATACTAGAATTCATTACTCATTTTTGTGACACCTGGTAGTTTAGTGTTAGAACTGTATCTATCTACTATTATCAATTGTAAACCAATCGGAATTGGGACTCAGCACTCTACGTGACTCATTTCAAAATGTCAATGATCCAGTTACGATATTATGTGGTCCATGTTTTAGTATGATGGTATGCATTTCATGCTATTATCATGGATCTCCTGGTACTGAAGACCATTTGGTTTAGCGAGCAATGTATATTACCTATACCGACAATTTACTTAGACGCATTAATAATGTGTTTAGTCATTCAATTGAGGTTTTTTGTCAAATTCTGCATATGAAACAGCTTAATCTTAATGAAATTAAGTTCGTTCCTGCATGCCTAAACTTACGTCATTTTTCTCTGCTTTTCGTTATGTATTATGCGCTCTTGTAACTGTAGAACGCAAAACACGCAGGTGTCAAAGTCTTGTTGAAAGTGAATAATCCATGCAGTTATCTCCTGTTCTTTATTTTCAGTCAAAGTAATTAAAGAGCTCTGACAGTCTTGCAAATGTGCAAAATTGTAATGTTCTTTACTTTGCATTATGCTTTAAATGCTACAAAATAAGATTATTTCAACATTATGTACAAAATTTTAATTAAAATTATGAATCTGATCCTTGTGAGTATTAATTGAAGTTCATTGTATTAAAATGCATTAAATCAATAGAATTTCATTGCAGTAAAACCCTGATAATTCGGATTAATTGGGAGTAGACCCAATCCAGATTATCCGGAAAAGCTGAAAATTGAAATGAAATAAAACGTACTTACATAAACAACCTTCATATTAAACATATTGAATATTTACGGACAGTAAAAATATTTACTTTGTAATTATAAAATTTGTAATCGTCTGCTGTGCCAGTTTTGTATGCCTTTTGCGGGCCGAAAAGTCACGCATTTGCTTGAGTATAAGTGTAATTATTGGATATAGTATCCACCTAACGTTGAAAATAAACTATAAATTGTTCTAAATGGGATGTTGTTTCACTATGGTTAATAACGTTTGGTTGATTATCGATGATGATGGTGTTTTTGTGTATATCATGTTCATTTTTATTTTCTCCAGTTGTGCGCAAACAGGCCCGGACTTTTTTCACCCAAAAATGAAAAATGGAAAAATTTACATCTGTAATTGATTTACCGATTGAATAATCGTGTTTAGAATTAATCTAATGTAATTTCGTATGCAGCGATTTTCTGCAGTTCCATATACTGACCTTCGATTTATTCTGTTGAACTGATTTAAAGTATCAGTCGAGATTAAGTGATCGTTGAGGCTAATTGGGTGAAATAGTCCTCCGGTATTCGTGTCCGGGATAGCTCAGTGGGTAGAGCATTGGCGGCTTCAGCCAATACATCCCTGGTTCGAATCCTGGCCCGGACTTTTTTCACCCAAAAATGAAAAATGGAAAAATTTACATCTGTAATTGATTTACCGATTGAATAATCGTGTTTAGAATTAATCTAATGTAATTTCGTATGCAGCGATTTTCTGCAGTTCCATATACTGACCTTCGATTTATTCTGTTGAACTGATTTAAAGTATCAGTCGAGATTAAGTAATCGTTGAGGCTAATTGGGTGAAATAGTCCTCCGGTATTCGTGTCCGGGATAGCTCAGTGGGTAGAGCATTGGCGGCTTCAGCCAATACATCCCTGGTTCGAATCCTGGCCCGGACTTTTTTCACCCAAAAATGAAAAATGGAAAAATTTACATCTGTAATTGATTTACCGATTGAATAATCGTGTTTAGAATTAATCTAATGTAATTTCGTATGCAGCGATTTTCTGCAGTTCCATATACTGACCTTCGATTTATTCTGTTGAACTGATTTAAAGTATCAGTCGAGATTAAGTAATCGTTGAGGCTAATTGGGTGAAATAGTCCTCCGGTATTCGTGTCCGGGATAGCTCAGTGGGTAGAGCATTGGCGGCTTCAGCCAATACATCCCTGGTTCGAATCCTGGCCCGGACTTTTTTCACCCAAAAATGAAAAATGGAAAAATTTACATCTGTAATTGATTTACCGATTGAATAATCGTGTTTAGAATTAATCTAATGTAATTTCGTATGCAGCGATTTTCTGCAGTTCCATATACTGACCTTCGATTTATTCTGTTGAACTGATTTAAAGTATCAGTCGAGATTAAGTAATCGTTGTGGCTAATTGGGTGAAATAGTCCTCCGGTATTCGTGTCCGGGATAGCTCAGTGGGTAGAGCATTGGCGGCTTCAGCCAATACATCCCTGGTTCGAATCCTGGCCCGGACTTTTTTCACCCAAAAATGAAAAATGGAAAAATTTACATCTGTAATTGATTTACCGATTGAATAATCGTGTTTAGAATTAATCTAATGTAATTTCGTATGCAGCGATTTTCTGCAGTTCCATATACTGACCTTCGATTTATTCTGTTGAACTGATTTAAAGTATCAGTCGAGATTAAGTAATCGTTGTGGCTAATTGGGTGAAATAGTCCTCCGGTATTCGTGTCCGGGATAGCTCAGTGGGTAGAGCATTGGCGGCTTCAGCCAATACATCCCTGGTTCGAATCCTGGCCCGGACTTTTTTCACCCAAAAATGAAAAATGGAAAAATTTACATCTGTAATTGATTTACCGATTGAATAATCGTGTTTAGAATTAATATAATGTAATTTCGTATGCAGCGATTTTCTGCAGTTCCATATACTGACCTTCGATTTATTCTGTTGAACTGATTTAAAGTATCAGTCGAGATTAAGTAATCGTTGAGGCTAATTGGGTGAAATAGTCCTCCGGTATTCGTGTCCGGGATAGCTCAGTGGGTAGAGCATTGGCGGCTTCAGCCAATACATCCCTGGTTCGAATCCTGGCCCGGACTTTTTTCACCCAAAAATGAAAAATGGAAAAATTTACATCTGTAATTGATTTACCGATTGAATAATCGTGTTTAGAATTAATCTAATGTAATTTCGTATGCAGCGATTTTCTGCAGTTCCATATACTGACCTTCGATTTATTCTGTTGAACTGATTTAAAGTATCAGTCGAGATTAAGTAATCGTTGAGGCTAATTGGGTGAAATAGTCCTCCGGTATTCGTGTCCGGGATAGCTCAGTGGGTAGAGCATTGGCGGCTTCAGCCAATACATCCCTGGTTCGAATCCTGGCCCGGACTTTTTTCACCCAAAAATGAAAAATGGAAAAATTTACATCTGTAATTGATTTACCGATTGAATAATCGTGTTTAGAATTAATATAATGTAATTTCGTATGCAGCGATTTTCTGCAGTTCCATATACTGACCTTCGATTTATTCTGTTGAACTGATTTAAAGTATCAGTCGAGATTAAGTGATCGTTGAGGCTAATTGGGTGAAATAGTCCTGCGGTATTCGTGTCCGGGATAGCTCAGTGGGTAGAGCATTGGCGACTTCAGCCAATACATCCCTGGTTCGAATCCTGGCCCGGACTTTTTTCACCCAAAAATGAAAAATGGAAAAATTTACATCTGTAATTGATTTATCGATTGAATAATCGTGTTTAAAATTAATCTAACAGAGGTTAGTTAGTTGTCTGCAAGTGGGGACACCATTCATTATTTACTGTATCCTATCAATTGCTAATGTTGCTGATATCAACATCTGAGCGACCATCAGTTTTTTGAAATATGCTCACAAAATCTTCAAGAGTAATTTCTGTTGCATTCTCGCTTATTCCTCCTTCTGTATCAAGTTTATTATTCAAGAAATCACAATTTGCAGGCCATAAATTCTTTCATGACTTACGGAGGTTCTTTTCGGTATTCTTTGGAAATATTGATGAAAATTTTTTTCGAGACTTTTTTATTCAGAATACGAATGTGAAATAAATTAATGTTATGGAAATTTACCGGTCACTTCTCCAACTTAAAAAAAAAAGAAAAAAAATCGATCAGATGGATCCGGATTAACGGAGACCGAATAAGCGGGGTTCTACTGTACTTTAAATAATGCGTATATTGTAGTGAATCCTGGGTTAAAGTGACAGTATCAAACGGGCTTGTCATTGAGAAGGTTAATCGCGAGTTTTTTCATATTGCATCTTTTAGCATTAATGAATATAATGCTACACATCCACTATGCATATCATATAGAAGAGTCCAAACTTAAGCAGGTGTGAGAAACTAGGGCTATGATTTTCTGATCATTAAAACTACGAAATAAGTTGTAAAAAAGCAAGCAAAATATATGAAAGAACACATCTCAGTTTATTAATGTTGCATTCAAAACATGAGCTATATACTAGCTATAGAACTTGCATAAGAAAAAAATTCTTTAAATAATTAATTCACTAATTAAAATATAGGAAGAGAAAACTTATTCATGTAGAAATTAATATCAAGATGCATCTTTATTAGAGCTTTATATTGTACGGATTGTTTTAGTAATTCATAAGAGCAAATGTTTCGCATTTTAATGACCACGTCAAGGCCGCTATATAATAATTTAAATATTTTCCAGTATATAAGTTTCAAAATAATTTTTTAATCTAAAATGGACAATTAGATGTTAGATAGCCTTACAATTTTGCCTAAAGTATGCAACCAGTAATTTACTATTCCAAAAATTAAGAGATATTCAATTTATTAAGAAAATCAGCTTACACAAATAGTTCTCGATTCTTCATACCGACAGCAACTTATTTAAACTACTATTCTTTTTTCAGCTGCAAAGCTAAACGCTGGCACAGTTTTCGATTTAATAACGTGGACATACGTGACTGTCGAGTAAAACCTTTATTTAATTAGTGATAGTACAAAAATTTCTTACAAAATGGCAACGATTCTTACAAGGTTTCAACTTTACTGCATGTAATGGACACCACCCACTATAATCTCCAAAAAAAGTTTAGATCTTTTCAAGGGCTTGACACGACTATAATTCATAGATTTGCACTTTCATTTGGACTTACCCTCATAGCATGCATGGTCACAATGACGTCAATGTCAGTCACTTTGGTCACATCACATCTGTGACCAAAATGCCACCACTCAGTGACGTCACATTGTGACTGAGATGCGACTTTTTTAAAAATATGTAGAAAACTATATAAAAATCTTCAAAAGATGTTATTTACTTTATAAAACATGTTTCTGGCAATTTAAATATCGTTGCTTTTGTCACAGTTTCGTCACAATATTAATGTCAAATTAGTCACAAATGACACATTTTTCACAAATTTGTCACATTGTGACCACTTTGTGAAACGTCACAAAAGAGCTCTAAAACGGCCATAACGACTTCACATTTTAGTCATTGTGACTTCACATCGACGTCACGTGACGTCACATCGACAATTGATGGTCACAAAGTCACAATGTGACTTTACAACAAAGTTGCAGTGACGTCACCATGCTTTACGGGTATATACTCTGGAGGCTCAACGATGTGCATAAAATAACAGTGAAAATATTCAACGGTGGATTCCAGTGAATTCTCACACATTTTGGAAATTTATTATAAAATAGCTTATATTGACCGGGTGGGGGCAACACAAGACAATCGAGTTCACGGAGTAAAATTTAGGGTTAGTTAAATTTCTATCCTCATTCTAAAACGCAATCCGTCTGCCAATTCATATCTTGGTGGATAACACCTAAAAACCCGATTTTAGAGGTTAACTCGTAGGTTTACAATTGTGCTTTCATACGCCCAAAATTTTGAAAACATGGAGGATTAGGAGCAGTAAAACATACGAGTCAAACACTAAAATCGGGTTTTTGCGTGTTTTCCACCAAGATAAGACTTGGCAGACCGATTGCATTTTCATATGTGAATGGAGGTTTAACTAATCCTAGATTTTCATTCGTAAGTTGATGAGGTTATTGTCTGTGTTTCCGTCTAACGGTCTATTATAAAAGTGTCTGTTAAATGTTTGCCGCGGTACACTATAAAATATAGAAACAGTTCATAACACATTTTTTTCCATTTTCCCGAGAGTTAGTTCAAGAGCAGACAGCACAAAAACTTAATGTATCAAATTGAAGAAAAAAAAACTTTTTTTATGGAAGAGTAGAAATAGGGGAATTTAACGATTCGTGTCTGACGAAAGTGAAGTGCTGCATATTACAAAAATTAATACCGCCAGTGGTTGACTCCACTGGTGGTATTAATAGTTTATTAATTAATAGTTTTACCACTGTGATTCCTGATTCAAAGCTTCCATATTTTCATATCATTGGTTTTTAGGACAAACACAATTATAAACCTTCGAATCAACAACCAGTAGTATTGATTTTCGGCTTATGCATCACTTCCGGCAGACATGAACCATTAGATTCTTCCCCGTAAAGCATGGTGACGTCACTGCAACGTCGTTATGAAGTCACATTGTGACTTTGTGACCATCGATTGTCGATGTGACGTCACGTGACGTCGATGTGAAGTCGTTATGGTCGTTTTAGAGCTCTTTTGTGACGTTTCACAAAGTGGTCGCAATGTGACAAATTTGTGAAAAATGTGTCATTTGTGACTAATTTGACATTAACATTGTGACGAAACTGTGAGAAAAGCGACGATATTTAAATTGCCAGAAACATGTTTTTTAAAGTAAATAACATGTTTTGAAGGATATTTATAAATTTCTAAAGATTTTTAAGAAAGTCACATCTCAGTCACAATGTGACGTCACTGAGTGGTGGCATTTTGGTCACAGATGGGATGTGACCAAAGTGACTCACAGTGACATCACTGTGAACATACATGCTACTAGTGTTCTATTTCTAAATCTTCTATAAAATAAATATTTCTTTCTTGTACTTGAAACGTTAGATTTTTTGTGCTGTCGGCTCTTGGACTAAGTCCACTGCAATGTTATTAGAAGAGTAAATATTCATATTATCAAAAATAATTTTACGAACAAGTTCTGCGTAATATATTTAATACGTTAAAAGTATTTTAGTATAAGCATTTTTTATGCCTAATTAAATGTAATTTGAATATTTAAAGAAATACAGACAGAAAACAGTTTACTTATTTTATAGAAGCATAATTAACCTTGCGAAGGAATTAAGTAAGTGCAACATTTTCAAATATGAAATGCCGAAATAGTTTCTCTACGTACAACTTCATATAGTGAAAGCAACTAGACTTCTCAATAATTGCTTTTTCCAACTATCACATATCTATTTCTTCCCACACAAATATGTGAATTACTTTTCATAATGTTCGACTAAGTAAAAGATCGTATTATGGCGCCAGCGGTTTCACTCATTTTAATTATGTTATCTGATCTCTCATCGTAATTCTTCATACAATTAGGAGTTACTTAGCAACCTTAATCAAATGTTATGCGCATTCCTAGAAGGAGTTAAGTTTTCTTTAACTTTGATTAATGGAATTCATAGTATATGACGATAAACACATAAAATAAAATGTTACAGATTCAAAAATAATTTCAATAAAATTAAGAATTATTTCTTCCATAAATGTAAAATTATTTTCTTTAAAAAAATTGTGAACTATGATTTAGTGTTCTTGCGTGTTTATCGGCCTTACTAATAAAAATTAAAAAGAATATATTAATTCAAAATTATGAGCTTTTTTTCACATAAAAAACATTAAAAAAAGCTAGATGTAGCTTATGCGAGATGTAGCTGTGTGTAGATGTGTGTAGATGTGTGTAGATGTCAAACTGTGGCTTAAATGTTGACTTTTGAATTATTCCTAAAAGTATAATTTTTTATAATAAAGTTTAGACATACAAATATCATTTGGCACATTTCAACTGCTACACGAGCAAAGCCGCGGGGTTTGCTGGTTGGTTATAGATTAAATAAAATACGAGTAATATTTTTTAGTATAAAAATTATATTATTATTATTATTATTTTTTTTTTTTGCAATTTTCATTTTTACAAGAGAAGTTTATTTATGAAATTTTATATTACACATTAATTCTTCTTTTTATACAGATTCCATTACAGGTGCAGATTTCCAAAACTCTTCAGGCTCCAGTGGTTCCTAAAAGAACTGGATAAATCCAAAAATACATTTCTTTGAAAAGTAATAATGTATAGTTTACCGAATCAAGGAAATCAGTTGATTTTATTTGTTGTATTATTAAAATAAATTTTGAAAAATACTGGTAACTACATTTAAAAATATGATTTTTTTTTTTTTTTTACATTGAATATGGCTAATATTAAGATTCCTGAAACATAACAAATTCTTCAAAAATCCTTGAACCATACGAAACATACTTTAATATTTTGCATTAGAAATGGACAATATTTATGAGAAATTTGTAAAATTCTGTCTATTTGCGGCATACAAAGAGCATCTTTTATTTTTTTTTTCAGTTTTATATCTAAATTTTTAAGTTATTTTTTACATGCTTAAGGGTGTATTTCGATTCAAACTGTTTATTTTCCGATTTATTTTTAAATTCGTTTTTGCTCTCAAATGTATCAAACTTTATCAAATCATCTTATTTAGATAGTAAACAACCCGTAAGACATGGTGACGTCACTGCAACGTCGTTGTGAAGTCACATTGTGACTTTGTGACCATCGATTGTCGATGTGACGTCACGTGACGTCGATGTGAAGTCACAGTGACTAAAATGTGAAGTCGTTATGGCCGTTTTAGAGCTTTTTTGTGACGTCACATTGTGACCACTTTGTGACGTCACAATGTGACCAATTTGTGAAAAGTGTGTCAATTGTGACTACTTTGACATTAACATTGTGACGAACTGTGAATTTTTTTTTAGAAAGTCACATCTTAGTCACACTGTGACGTCACTGAGTGGTGGCATTTTCGTCACAGATGTGATGTGACCAAAGTGACTCACAGTGACGTCATTGTGACGTCACTGTGAACATACATGCTATGAGGGAAGGTACATGATTGTTGATTTTTTGATAAATGCAGAAAATATTGCAAAAAAAAAAGCAAAGGAAACGAGCATTTTGGACCAATTTTTCCAAAGCGGGAAATCTGGGAACGAAAAAAGGGTCCTACAGAGAAGGTATTCACTTCTAAATCAAATTCTAATGAACGGAGCGTAAAAATGACATCTCACGGCATCTTATACGTCTTTTAAAAAATCCTCTCAGCTAGTTTCATGTTTCTGCTTTTAAAAATGAGTCTGGAATTGTATGAGAAAATCTCGAGCTGTTGAATGTGGAAAAGCGTTTTTTAGAATACACCCTTACAATTAAATATTTGGACATTTAAGTGAATATTTTTCAAAACGGAGTTGTCGAATCATAAAAGGTTAAAATCATAATATTTTACGTTAAGCAATTATACTGCTGTTTTCCGAACCTTTTCTTTAAAACCTCTTTTCATGAGAAATAAGTGACATAAAATAGCATTAAAAGAATCAAGTATAAAAAAAGTACTACAGTCTCAAAATTCTTTTGACACGGCATCATTTATATTTTGAAAACATAATATTTCAAAAATACCCGAGAAGTAAATTGCCTACAATATTTGAAGATGTTACTTATTTATAGAGTCCAGGAATTTTGAAATGATCGTATTGAATATAAAACAAGTTATTGTTGGAATTTATTTTAGATTTCAACTTGTAAAAGGAATAATTAAAGCATTTTCTAGTAAGTAATGAGAAGAAACTGGCATTTGTATTTAAAAAAGTTTGATGTTGCAAGTCCATCGTAGCAAATGAGGAGCGTTCGTACTATAAGGAAGTGTTAAAAATATTCAGATATTTGTGTAATAGTATACTGTTCTTCGGAAACAGCAGCGTATCCAAAAACATTTGTGTGACTGTAAATGCTATTTGCTTTCTGTTATACTGGAAGTAACTTGTAGTATTCCTCAGCAACGTATGTCAATTTCATAAAATGTGAAATAATTTAATATTTTTAAAATGCGCCCAAAAAATGTTTCTCCTTGTAACATTATGCAATGGTTGCTTTTATGTGGCCCTGTAAATGAATAAAAAATATTCTTTGCACCATACGTTGAACATAACGTATCTTTTAGCATACTCCATAGATGTACATAAATTTTATTATGTTCGTAAGAGTGTAACAGTAATGTGCATGAAATATGCTCATGAATTAAAATGCACATGAAACTATTTTCCCCATTGGCCATTATGTAACGGAATAATTTTTATTGCTCTTGTAATGAAACTATTCATCCTATTTTCATAAAGTTTGATATAATTTGATAAAATTATACGAGAATTATGAAGTTCAAATTTCAAATAATTCGGTTGGATAGTTTTTGCTCTGTTATATGCGGAAAACGAACGTATTGAACAACGATTATAGGTGCTACGCATTTATATAATTACGAACGCACCTAAAAGAAGGATCAATACAATCTGTTTTAATAAAAATTAAATAGTTAAATTGCTATTAAATAGTTAATAAAAATTAAATATCTTAATTGCTGGAATTGATTTTAGGTTTCAACTTGTAAAAAGAAAAATCAAATCAGTAATTAGTAAGTAATGAGAAGAAACCTGAATTCGTATTTAAAAATGCGGTTTAAAACAATGTTTTCAAAAAAATTAAAAAGTTAATAATAATTAAATAGTTAATAAATAATTACAATATATATATATTACAAATTTAAAATTTTTTCGCCAAAACTAACCTTTATACTATCTTAATTTTCTCATAATAATATTCCGTACTTACTTCAAATTATTAAATTAAAATCTTGTTTCTAAATCTAATCTGTTAATCCTTATGCAGACGATATAAATTCTTAATTTGCCTTAAAAAACATTATTCCAGTATGCGTAAATTTAAAAAGATGGCTCTAAATTAAAAATATTCTTAATTAAAACTTTATTTCTTAATATTCCAAATAAAACTGATTTCTTCGATGTTTTTATCAACCCTTTTTAAGAAAGTCTTATTAAATTTATTCCAAAACCATACCTTTCAAAAAATATCATTATTTTATTTTATCTATTTATTTATTTTTCATCAGTCAACCTTTGATGTGTGCATATTAATAAATTCATTTCTTTTCTTTTTCTCTTAAAATTAATCATTTATAAAAATCGTCTGCCTAAGATATTTAAAATTCTGAGTCAATTATAAATTGGTTAAATAATATTTTTTTAAAATAAATTTATCGTTTGTGGAGAATAATCTCGTAGCTGGACAAGAATTCTGTTTACATAAAAGAATGATGGTTTGAGGTTACAGAATGTTCCAGAACTTTCTTTTTAGTTTAAAAAGGTGGAAGTCTCGAGATGAAAAAGAAGATTTCTTGGGTTGCTTCTTCGATGAGGACAGCTCGCTGAAATAATGATGGAATTTTTGCAAAAGGAGCTTTTCCTTCCTCATTATTACGAATTTAATAAATGAATTTACAGCAGCCCATAACTAATTATTGGATCTTCTACATTTATTTATTTATCTTGTTTTTTTCCCTCGCTTGCCATGACTGTGTGTTTCTTTTTAACCAGTGGAAATAATTCGAGTTCTCCTTAAATCGTCACATATATATATATATATACATACAGCTCATATTCAAAATATTAGAATAATTACCTTTTTTTTAGAAATTGAAAATATCGTTTGGTAATTTAATGTCTTTTAATGAAAATATGCAAACGATATTTTTATTAAGAACTTATTGTTGATTAAACTTACTTGTTATCTTAAATTTAATATCATTTTTGAAAAGATTAATTGCAAAAAAAATATTTTGAAAAGTCAAAATATTAGAATATTTATTCAAGTGGTTCAAAATATTAGCATATTTCACATTAATTCTCCTTTAATTATTACCAATTCTTAACTGGTGGCATCATTGATTAAATTCAGACTATTTTATTTAAAATCAGTATTCTTTTTTGCAGTTTGTTTCTTTTTCGTCTTAAAATGGGCCGTGTGAGTGATATTCCTGAATCTACTAAACTTCGTATGGTTGATTTGTATCGGCACGGTAAAAATCAATGTTTTATAGCGAATTATTTACATTGTTCGCAATCGAGCGTTAGTAAAATACTAACACAATATTCAAAAATTGGAAAATTTCAAAATAATCGCCGAAATGGTGGCCGAAAACCAAAAACATATGCTAGAGATGACAGGAAACTGAAGCGTATAGTTAAGAAAAACCGTTTTAAAAGTGTGTGATTCTTGCACCGAAAATGGAAAGAAGAAGGAGTTGAAGTTTCTACATCGACAACATTAAGACGTCTCCATAAATTTAAATTTGAATCTCGTGTACCGAAAACAAAACCTCTCATGACTGCAAGACAAAAGCGTATAAGATTGAATTGGTGTAAATGAAGACGTTTATGGAGCAATGAAGATTGGAAAAATATATTATTTAGTGATGAAAGTATGTTTTGTGTTTCATATGGTAATCAAGGTATTCGAGTTTGGAGAATGAAGCAAGAAGCATTTGATAAAGAATGCCTTAAACGTTCCGTAAAATTTGCTGCTAGTGTCATGGTTTGGGGTTGTATGAGTGCAGAAGGACCTGGAAAGTTATGCATCGTCTACGAAAAGGTTAACTCTCTGATATATCAAGAAATTTTAGAATATTACATGATTCCATCATCAGAAGATTTATTTGAAGATGATTTCATCTTTCAACAAGATTTAGCGTCCCCGTATACCTCGGTGTCAACTAAGAATTGGTTCCGCCAACGCAACATTAAGGTACTTCCTTGGCTACCAAATTCACCAGATCTTAATTCCATCGAAAACTTATGGTGTATAATGAAGAAAAAACTTCAAGAAAATCCTCTTTCAAGTAAAACTGAGTTAGTGGCACGTATAAAGTCTATTTGGGCTAATATTGATAGAAATGTTTGTAAACACCTTGTATATAGTATGCAAGATCGATTGTACGCTGTTAGGAAAGCTAAAGGGGATGCTACAAAATATTAACTACCATTTACTTCATATTCATAAGGTAATATTGTTGCGTAAAATAAAATATTCTAATATTTTGAACCAATCTAAATTTTATTCTAATATTCTGGTGTGTTTAAGGAAGCTGTATACCTAATTTATTGTGCTGTATTTTATATTTTATAAATGTTAAAATCTTATCTAAACATTCCAGATTTAATTTATAAGAAATTTAATTGCATTTACTTAGTATAAAAAATAAATAAATGACAAATAATTTTTTCTTATTACTTTTTCTCAATTATTCTAATATTTTGAATATGAGCTGTATATAAATATATATATATATTTATTTAAATATGTTCACAATATTATAGAAGATTCTGTGCTTTCACTCAAAATTGGTTATTTAATGCCTGCCAGAAACTATAAGGCATGGGGGAATTGGGAAAAGAAAATCAATTCGGATTCTCCCCTACTGCATTTGATCCCTACGGAAGTTATTTGGCCTGAGTCACTGAAGTTAATCATATAGATCGGTGGCTCGATATCTATGACCATAACATTCACAGCATGCAGCCTAAGCCCTTATGTTTGAAAGGATTTATGTGTAATTATGTCTAGTACAGGAATCGATCATTCTTCAATGCTTCCTGTTCTGTTCAATTTTGTTTATTCTTTGTTTGTTATTTTACAAGTTTTATGTGTACTACACAGAAAAAAAAAACTTTACAAAAATTTTTATAAGAAACTGAGATTACTAGAATTTTTATGTAAAGGTAACAACGAAAATTCATGTAACAGATAAACATTTTTACTGTAAATAAAAAATATGTAAGGATACTAAAATTTTCTTAAGAAACTGGGATGCCTAGAACCCACAACCCAGGTTACAGATGAAAACTTGTTTGTTGACTTGAATTATTGTTATTTTATAAATATATTCAGAACAGTTGCACCATACAATTTAACTAATAAGAATGTATTTATTAAAATACAACACATTGCTCAGTGGTGCACAAAACAGGAATTTTAATATACATTTGTACAAATAAAATAAAATAAAACTATCAACGTTTCGTTGCAATATTTTAATTCTTACTCACGTGTATGTGCAACATTTTTAAAATTTTTATTCATTTAAATTTTAATTTATTAGAAATATTATCTCTCGATCAAGATGCAAACTTAGTTATTCCGTTATCGTATTTTCCTGAAGACGCCCGCAGAAGACGGCGCGAAACGTTGATAGTTTTATTCTATTTTAATTGTACAAATGTATATTAAAATTCCTGTTTTGTGCACCACTGAGCAATGTGTTGTATTTTAATAAATACATTCTTATTAGTTATTGTTATTTTAGTCGATTCTTTCGTAAAGCAACAGAATTCTCTAGTATTACAAAAACTAGATTTGCAGTTTTACATCTTTTTGCTCAGTGTATAGATAAAATTTTAATAAGCATATAAATTTGCGTAACTTTACAACTGTTAAAATACATATATTCTTTAATAATAAAATAAATTAGAAAAAAAGCGTAATGTGGTATCATAAATTTGAATATATCTTATCTTAAATATCTTATATATTACAATTGATTGCCTATTATAGAACCGTTAGTAAATATTTTGTATTTTAAAGTGATGAAATATAATATTCTGATAAAACCTGAATGCCCTGAATATACAACCCATTACTGGGTTACTGGGGAAATGTTTAGCAAAAGTCTGTAAGTTTTAGGTAGCTTTCTTTACAAAAAGTAAAAAGCTATCTATTGCAGCCGTCCGGAGGAAAGCACTTCCAGAAAATTTTGGTACATTTTCACCGATCATGACCCCCAGACCCCAAAACCACCCCCAATTCAAACGTTGACATATGTATGTATATATATATATATATATATATATATTTGATATTTGTCAAGCTGTAACTAACGTATTTGTGAACCGATTTGAATGAAACTTGGTATGTACATAGTACAGACAAATGTCTCGACCGATTTCGTTGGCCAGCATCATCTGCCATTTTGTTTCAAAATAGCGGCCATTTTAAAAAAAATTTTAAAAATTTAAATTTAAAATTAAATTCGAAAAAATTAAATGTTAAAAAATATTTTTTATGCGTTAGAACTTAAAACAACGATTACAGAACACTTTTTATTTTGTTTATATCTTAAAAAATGATTGAGTTATAACATTTTGAATTTTTCTTATGGCTGACATTTAAAATTATCTGATTTTTGTCACGTGATAACATGCGTCTGTATGAATCGATTTGCATGTAACTTTGTGTGTACATAGTACATAATAAGGCCTGGACCGAGTTCGTTGGCAAGCATCATCAGCCATCTTGGCGGCCATTTAAAGATTTAAAAAAAATTTTAAATTTAAAATTAGGCACAAGAAAGTGAGAAATTGAAACAGATTTTTATTTTATGCATTTGACCTTGATACAAAGAGTCCAGAGCATTTTTTGTTTTTTTCCGTATCTTAAAAATTGGCTGAGTTATAGTATATTTAATTTCTAGTGTTACTCACATATTGAAATGTCCTGATTTTCCTCACGTGATAACACGAGTATTTATTAACCAATTTCGTTGAAATTTTGTGCGCACATAGTACATACCGATGTCTGGACCGAGTTCGTTAGCCATTCCTTCCGCAATCTTGTTTCAAAATGGCGAAATATTAATTTTTTTAAAAGTTTAAATTTTAAAATTAGGTGCAAAAAAATAAGAAATTGAAAAAGATTTTTCTTTTCTGTGTTTGACCTTGCTACAAAGATTCCAGAGCATTTTTTGTTTCATCTATGTCTTGAAAAATGACTGAATTGTAGCACATTCAATTTCCAGTATGGTTGATATTTTGAAACGGTCTGAAATTTGTCAAGCGATAATACGCATATTTATAAACTGATATGGATAGAACTCCGTATGTACATTGTACATAACAATCTCTTGAACGTGTTCTCCTGCCAATTTCATCCGCTCTCCTATTTCAAAATGGCGGCCATTTAAATTTGTCAAAAATCTTTTAAATATATAATGATGTACACACAAAAAATTAGAAATTGAAAAAAAGGTTCTTTCTAAAGTATTTATCTTAATAATAAATTCTGGAATATTTTTTGCTTTGTATTTACCTTAAAAAACTCCTGAGATATATAGCAGTTTGAATTTCTAATGTGGGTGAAATTTTTTTAAAAATCAATTTGCCCGCGACAGCACTCGTATATATTAATCGATTTCAACATGAAATAACTTTTCGATCAAGCTCATTGGTTTGTTTTATCCATCATGTTGCTTTAAAATGACATACTATTCATGATATTGCGGAATTTGGCGAATCTCTAAATCGCTTAAAATAAAACCAGGTTGAATAAAAGATGACTAATTTCTAAAAATTCCTATTAATATTCAGTTTTGACAAAAACTAGTATTCAATCTTATGAAATCGGGTTCCACTAATTTGAACTTCGTATGCTTGAAAACTATAATTTAATTTAAAATAAATAAAAAAATAAATAAGTATAAGAAAGCTACCTCTTCCTCCCGGCACTGTCGGAAGGAATTTTTAATATGGTTTTAGTTAATACAAATTTTATTCATATACTTAATGAACAAATTTTGAAATTTGAACTGTTTAATTATTTGCTCTATATCCGAAAACAAATTCATCGATAGTAAATATGAATCTAATCAATCTGTGAGAAAAAAAAATCTGCATCATAAATAATAAGAAATTCCACTCAGTTAATATTTAGCTGAATACAGTGAATTCCTGTTTGCGTGGATTTTCAACGAACACCATTTTTGTCTTCATTAACCGTGGTTTCCTCTTTAAACGATGCAACAATTAGAATGGTGTACAATTAATCTTTTGTGTTGATTTATCTAAATTCTGTTTTTTTAATGAAGTGATTTCGTTTATAACATTAGTCTGAATAAAAAAAAATGTTTAGTAAGTATATTTATAAAAATACAAATTTATGACAATATTACAAGCAAATACACATAAAATCTCATTTACACACAAAATCTGAAAATTAAACAAGTGGTAAATATGACCGCAGACCACACACAGTATTTAACTTAATGTATCTTTACTACACTTCATCCTTATATTAATAAATCAGAGATGTCCGTTTATAATTATTAAATCCTTTAATAAAGAGCACAACCATTTCAAATAATTTTTAAGTTATTAGAAAAAAATATATTTTTAAATCAAATAAAATATTATCATGAACTTAAAAAAAAAAAAACAGAATATTTTTAAATTTGGGAATTTTAAATATTTAATGCAGGTATAAATAAAATATTAAATTGTAAAATACGAATTGTTTAAAATATATTTGAAAAGCTCAAGAATTTCAGAAAAAAAATGACTTTCTAAACAGTAACTACATGGCGTCAAAAAAAGTTAACATTTAACAAAATTCGAAAAAAATCCTTTCAATTCCTGAATGATACTTCTGTAAGGATAAAATTTTAAAAGTTGTCATATTATTTCAAAAAATGGCCGGAAAATGATAGAAGTAATGAAAGATATTTAGTTTCAGGTTGAAATTCCAAATTTACTGCGTATGCAAAAAATAAATAAAAATTAACGTTAAGCAAAAAAAATATGTTTTAGAAATGCATAGAAAATTTAATTTTGCATTTAATTAAATTAATCTGATACTAGTCAGATCAAAATAAAAAACGCCAGATAAACGGATCAAAGGCACTTTGAAAAACTAACAGTCACGTGCCACCCTAGACGCATGACAATCACTGAAACACATATGAAAAGCGAAACTATGCGACCGATAAAAACATTTTAAACTTTTTAATCCGACCTAGTATAAAAGGGTGTGTTTTACTTTTTAAAACTATTTTGCTATTATTATTTTTATTAAGATTATAATTCTTATCAGACTAATGCCGAAACATCTCAATATTGTTTGTTCCTAATTTTTTTGTAATGCGGCACTGACGTTGCATAATTTTTTCATTAAAAGTGTTAGCATGAAAAGTGAAGTTCTTAAAATATTTTGATTTAAATACCTAATGTTTTTATTGATAATAAACAATACCTAACTATAAAAAATAAACAATTAAATAAAAGCTCAAAGTACTTTACAATTTTTAATATGATTAAACAAAACTTTTTCGCTGCATTGCTTTTTAATATTCAATTTTGAAACAGCAAATCTCCACTTTGTTTTCATTTCATTTTATATTTTTCTCCATAAAACGAGCACTCATATGATAATTTACAAGATACTACAAGAGGTTTTCCATTAAAACCCATATTCTCACTTCAAAACTAAAACGCAAGCTTTAACTGGATTTACTCATGATAAAACACCTGCTTGCTCTCAAGGAGATGGAATTGAAAAAAAAAACCTGCGTTCTTATATTTGCGGTTGAAAACCAAGAATTTTTACAACGATTCATGATTTGAGTTTTTTTTAGAGTTTCGATATGATGTTGAACATGCAATGAAATATGTAAATCAATTTCATTTTCATATTATTTCTATGTAAAATTTCGTCTGCTTTTAATTTTTCGTACCAAATATAAAAATTTAGTTAATGATATTTTTCTTGGAGGCAAACAAATCCCCAGTTTATTTAAAAATAAAAGCACGTTCATTTAAGATCTATGTATAAAATATTAATTTATTGAAAATTTTTAAGGTTGTTTCTTATAAAATCTGCTATTTTCTTAATTTATTTAATGTTTGTTTACCGTTTCCTGCATTTTGTAATATGTACTATTGTTTGCATAAAACAAAGAAATATTAGGAAGTATGTGATTAGAAATAGTTAAAGGATATTATTTTTGCATTCAAAATAAATCCCTCATTTAGTAAAAAAATCACGTTTATTTACAATTTATGAACAACATATCAATTTACTGAGTCTTTGTAATGATGTTTTCATAAAATGTGTTATTTTCTGCATTCATTTAGTGTTTGTTTACCATTTTTACATTTTGTTATATTGCACTAGAGCTTGCTTAAAACAAGCAAACATTATATGTCCAAACAACAAACATAGCGATATCATTATCTTAAATACGTGTTTGTGCTTAATATTAAATATACATATATATATATTTATTTAATAATTTGGTTTTTTTTCATAATAATCATTATAAATTTATAATATTCATTACTTGAAGTAATGATAACACTACATTGCAATTACTGTAAGTGTCGTCAAAATGAAAAGGCATTGGTGTAAAAACTTGATTATGCATGCTCCTATAGAATGTGCAGAATGCTTGGAATGCATGCAATATAGTCAGATTCGCCGAGATGCGTGTGTGGTAGCGTGGGAGCATAGTAAAAGGCATAGTTTTTATCATGGATGCCTTTTGCACTTTTTACCAGTGAAAAACGTGAGTGCTAGTGAAATTCATTAACGTGGAATGCAATATGTGCAAGGCAAGAAATGTATTTCTCACAGATTTGTCTAACCTCTTTAGACATGAGCATAAAATAACTCTACAAATAGATATTTATTGCATTTGCATAATCGAACTGAGACCATAGATAACAGAAAAAGTCATTTATATGAAATCAGTATTTTAGGGGACTGGTAATTTAGGTTTACAAATATGGATATAAAAGTATAAATCCCTTTAAAACTCCAGTTTAACTATCAGTAATATAAATTTACGCAATAACAAAATTAAATTCTTTAAACAAGTAAATGATCAGCAAATCCTCAATTTTTTTTATCCTAAAGCACTGAAGTTCATTAATCATGAATATTTCTTATTTCTTGGCGACAATGTCTTGAAGGCATTTTCGAAACTCGGATGAAAATAATATTTATTTTATGAGATAATATTCAACAGTACTAACATTTATTGGTTTTGTTTAAAAGAAAAAACATTCAGCTGTACAGAAGTAAATGGAAAAGCAAAAAAATTCGAACAGTTTACTTTTTATGAGGAAAAGAATGGAGATACACAATTGTGTACCTCAGGTCTGAAGAGGATATCAATGCTGTAGGGATTATCTTAGTTGAAGAGGACCATATGCGCATGACCATGTCGTGACATGTCGTTAGTACCGCTTCTTTGATTAGAAAATCCCTACACCAAGGGAACTCCGATTTGCATCACATAAACTCAGTTCCATACACATTTATCAACTGACGATAGATTTCACAATAAGTCACCTTTTTCGCTGTTAAAATCTGTATGAATTGCACGATTGTGCATAGGCACTGTTTGGAAGCATACATAATGCGTCGATAAAGCATTGATTTTTAAATGTATATTTCAATATGCCTATAATAATTCTTTAAATAATTATTCAAATAGCTTATACATTTTTAATAACACGATGCCTTTTAACGTGCTCCCATGCTATTGCGCACGTATCTGGAGAGATTTGATGATATTGCATGCATTTCCAGCAGTCCCCGCCCCCTTCCCTTATAGAAACAGCCACAGATCTCTTTCTATTCAAAGGGTAGAACTATTAGAACCACTTTCATTTGGGCGGCCCATATAATTATCCATTTTTATATGCCTTGACGCAATTCTTTTGAATATTTTTTTTATTTTGACCACTTATTATATAGAATGAAATACTTTTATTGAAATAAGTAAATATTTCCATTAATTTTTAATCATTATTTAATCGGTTTTTCCACTTTTTTTTCATTTTTAATATTTAATTGAATTTTTAAAATAGCTTCGGTCAAAGAATTTACATATCGATAATTCATTCCATACAGCAAAGTTTAAAGTTCCTTTTAACATTAGTTTTATGTTAACACATCTATTAGAAATTAAGTTATCATGCGTATAGTGACACGTCATATGAAAAAAAAATTGTACTTGTTAATTAAATTATACAATAAGTCTTTTTAAATATTTTATAAAACTTAAGTATGGTTTAAATGTATTTTAAAATTTTAGGTGATTTCAAATGGTATTTAAAAAGTTAATAATTTAAAACTATATATTCTCTGAACTGGAAACTGAGATTTTAAGAGTTTTGTGACTTCTTAATCTATTTTATTTTTATTCGTTTTCAAATAGGTTTAAACTGGTTCAAATTAACTACAATTTGTGGAAATATACCGTAAAGTGGGAAAATATGCAACATGTTACAATATAGGTGGGGATAAAGGAGGGAAAAAACGGGTAGTACAGTTACTATGTCTGCCTCACATCTCTAGCATAGTACAGAAACTCCGACATATGTATTAGACATGCCCCACCGATTACACATTGAAAAAAATTCTTTGAGATTGTATGATTTGTCCTTTTTTATGTGATTTTTTAAATTTTACAAAAACAACAACGCGCATGCACGCTTACATTTGATCTCCGTTCAGCTACACACGTTAAATGATTCACGTGATACTATGATACACACACTATACAAATTGGAAACTTTTTACAACCTTTTTTTCCTTTTACGCGGTAGTTAGTCCAAGAGCCGACAGTACAAAAGCCTAAGATATCGTACTTAACAAAAACGAACCTTTCTTTTAAGTAAGAGTAGAAATAGGGGAATCTTACGCTTCATGCCTGTCGGAAGTGGAGTGATGCATAAGATAATCATTAATACCACTAGTGATTGACTCGTACTTTATCACTGTTATTTCCTGCTTCCGGTACTCCATTTTTCATACCTTTGATTGTAGGACTAACGGAATAATAAAACTCAGAGTCAACCGCTAGTGGTATTAATTTTCGGCTTATGTCACTTCACTTTCGGCAGACATGGACCAATCGATTCTTCTTTTTCTGCTGTTCCACAAAATAAATGTTTCTTTCATGTGACTGCAATGTTAAGTTTTTGTTCTCTCGGCTGTTGGACAAAGTCCAATACAATGTTGGTTAAAGAGTAAGTATTCATATTATTAAAAATAATATTACAAACCACCAATCTTTTCGTAATACATTTAGTATATTAAAAGTATCTTAATATCTTTTATAAGCATGTTTTGTGTCCAATGAAAGATAATTTGAAAATTTAAAGAATTACAAATGGAAAACAGTTTACTTTGTTTACGGAAGCATAATTAACCTTGTTAACCTCTTCAGACCTGAGCATAAAATAACGCTACAAATATCAATTTATTGCTTCTGCATAATTGAAATGACACCATAGATGACAGAAAGAGTCATTTTTTATTAAATCAATACTTTAGGGGACTGGTAAAAAAATATGGATATAAAGTACTAATTTCCTTAAAACGTCAGTTTCACTATCACTAATATAAATTTACGCAATAACAAAATTAAGGTCTTTAAACAAGTAAATGATCAGCAAATCCCCAAAAGTTTTTATGGAAAAGCAGCATTTAAGTTAAACAATCTTGAATATTTCTCACTTTCTTGGTTGAATGTCTTGAAGGTATTTTCGAAACTCAGATAAAAATAATATTTATTTTATGAGGTAATATTCGTCAGTGCTGACATTTATTGGTTTTGTTTTAAAGCAAAAAACATTCAGCTGTTTAAAAGAAATGTAAAAATGAAAAAAATTCGAACGGTTTAATTTTTATGAGGAAAAGAATGGAGGTACACATTTGTGTATGTCAGGTCTGAAGAGGTTAAGAAAGTAAGTAAGTGCAACATTTTCAAATATGCCATTCCGAAATAGTTTCTCTACATACAACTTAATATGTGAAAGCAACGAGACTTCTAAATAATTGCTTTTCCAACTATAACATATCTATTTATTACCACGCAAATATGTGAATTATATTCCATAATCTTCGACGAAATAAAAGATCGTATTATGGCGCCAGCGGTTTTGCTCATTTTAATTATGCTATCTGATCTCTCATCGTAATTCTTTATATTATTAGGAGTTACTTAGGAACCTCAATCAAATGTTATGCACTTTTCTAGAAAGAGTTAAGTTTTCTTTAACTTTGATTACTTCAATTTATAATATATTACGATAAACACATAAAATGAAATGCTGTACAAATTCCAATATAATGTTGATCAAATTTAGAATTATTTCTTCCTCAAATGTAAAAGGATTTTCCTTAAAAAAATTGCGAATTATGATTTAGCATGTTTATCTGCATTACTAATAAAAAATTACAAAGAATATATTAATTCAAAGTTATGACCTTTTTTCACATTAAAAAAAACATTAACTAAAACTAGATGTAGCTCATATAAGACGTATCTTAGTCAAACGGTGACTCAAATGTTGATTTTTGAATTATTCTTAAAAGTATAATTTCATATAATAAAATTTTGAAATACAAATATCACTTGACACATCTCAACTACTATGCGAGCAACGCCGCGGGGTTTGCTAGTTTGTTATAAATGATTAAAATACGAGTAATTTTTTTTATAGAAATTGTATTATTATTATTTTTTTAAGTTTTCATTTTTTCAAGCTAAGTTGTTATTTGTGAAATTCAATATTTTACATTAATTCGCAGTTTTATACAAATTGTATTATAGGTACAGATTTCCAAGATTCTTTAGGCTCCCGTGGTTCCTAAAAAAGCTGGAAAAGTCCGAAAATAAATTTATTTGAAAGGTAATAATATATACTTTACCAGATTTTGTATGAATCTATGGAATCAGGTGATTTTATATGCTTTATTACCTGAAATTTTGCAATGTTCTCGTAACTATATCTAAAAATAGTTTTTTTTCTTTACATTGCATATGGCTAATATCAAGGTGCCTGAAACATAACACGTGCTTGAAAATTATTGAAGCATACAAAATCTGCTTTACAATTTTGTATTAAAAAATGAGCAATATATATGAGAAATTTGTAAATTTCTGTCTATTTGCGTCTTACAAACAATTCCGTTTAGTTTATAAATATTTTTCAGCTTTCTGTTCTAAATATTTAAAATTAATTTTTACATGCTTAAAATGAAATGTTTTTAAAATTTGAGTGAATATTTTTCAAATCGGAGTTGTCGAATAATAAAGGTCTAAGACCATAATATTTTACGTTAAGCAAATATGCTGCTGTTTTCCGAACCTTCCCTTTAAAACGAAGCGAAATTTATGAGAAAAAAAAGTCATAAAATAGCATTAAAAGTATGAAATATGAAATATGAAATAGAAGACTATATTCTTAAAATTCTCCTGACACGGATTCATTTATATTTTGAAAATACAATGTTTCAAAAATACCCGAGAAGTAAATTGCCTAAAATATTTCAAAATGTTATTTATTCATAGAGTTCAGGAATTTTTAAATGAATTAATAATGAATGAATTTTTTTATTTTAAATTTCAGCTTCTAAAACGAATAAGTAAATCTTTTTTATAAAGTGGTGAGAAGAAACACGAATTTGTATTTAAAGAATTTTGAAATTGCACGTCAAGCGTAGCGAAGAAGGAACGTTTGTAGTATAAGTATGTTTTAAAAATATTCAGATCTTAGTGTAATAGTATACTGTTCTTCGAATACAGCAGACTCTCCGAAAACATTTGTGTGACTATAAATACTATCTGCTTTCTATTATACCGGAAGTAACTTGTAGTATACCTCAGCAATGTATATCAATTTCCCTTTATACATTATACAATGGATACGTTTATGTGTCAATGTAAATGAATAAAAAATATTCTTTGTACCACACATTGTACGTAATATATCTTTTAGTATATACGTCATCGATGCATATCAATTTTGTTATGTTCGAAAGAGTGTAACTTCATTAAAATGCGCCTGAAACTATTTTCCCCAATAGCCATAATGTAACGGAATAATTTGTATTGTAATTTTAATTAAACTATTCATCCCATTTTCATAAAACTTGAAATGATTTGACAAACTTATACAAGAATTGTGTATTTTAAATTTAAAATAATTCAATTAAATAGTTTTCGCTCGGTTATATGCTGACAGACAGACGGATTGAACGACAACTATAGGGGCTACATATTTACAGAATTACAACTGCACCTAAAAAGAGGATCAAAAGAATCTGTTTAATTAAAAAAATTAAATAAATAAGTATTAAATAGCTAATAAAAACTAAATACTTTAATTGCTGGAATTGATTTTAGATTTAAACTTGAAAAAATAAAAAATAAATCATTAATTATTGTGAGAGATATCGTGTGAGAAGAAACAGGAATTTGTATATAAAAAAGAGGATCAAAACTATAAGTTTTCTTAAAAATTAAAAAGTTAATAATAATTAAATTGTTAATAATTCTTTTCAATAGTTAAAAAATACTTTATTAATAAATAATTAATATCTAATAAATAAATATATATTTTTTAAAAGTTTAAAAGCCATATAACACCCATTTCTTAACGATGATCATAGATTGTCGAAACGTCGACTGTAATAATTTTATTTTAATATTTGTTTAATTTTAATTTTACAGCATGGAATAATCTGACTTTATTTACTGTAAAAGTAGTCATTACAAAGATAAAATATAATAATTTTAAATAAATAAATATTTATGATATCTTCATTTATATACTTCAATTCGAAATCTGCTCTATTTGGTTACTTACATTACAATAAGTAGGATAAATTGTGAATAATTATGAACCCATTTTACTAGTTTCAACTAGTAACAGCTTTCAGGAGAATATTTTTCTCTCGTTTACGTTTTATAAGTTTAGATGTTGGTTTTGCGGTGTGCTAATTATGTACCTTAACTGACTATTAAAAATTGCCTTAGATGTTCATAATTATCCCAAAAGGTAATTATGAACATCTATTTTTGTGTCGGGAAAAAATCACGTTAATGCAAAACTTTTGTTAAATATCAAGTTAATTTTATTGCTACTTAGCTGATCTGTCCGGCATTACCCGAATCCATGATACCTTGAGTATAATAAAAAGTATAGTAAACTTTTTCACAAAACTTGATTGAAATGGTACAAATGTTGTAAGCTTCACAGACTTCTACAGCCTCTCTGGAAACCGTTTGTTTTATATTTATGAATGAAAATATATCCAAATGAACTCAGAGTCACAACTTCTATAAGGAGGAAAATTGGGCCTTTAAAATCATTATATATTTTAATGATTTATTTTCCTTCTTTGAACAGATCTCTCTTGGTCAAACTTCTAATCTCAATCAAACTATAATCCTTTTTTGACTTTATCCGAAAGACAAACAGATAAATCTACTATATTCGTATTATTGATAAACGTGGTTAAAGAAAACTGAAGTATTATTATTAATGTTTATTTCCTTTTATTTAATCGTTTAAAATTTACATTTATTTCAAGAAGAACTTTCAAGTATAACTTATTTCCTTTGTTTGCACAATCTCAGTCAATCTTCTAATCTCAATCAATCTATAATATTTTTTCCCCTTTATCCAAAAGACAACATGGATAAATTTACTACATTCTTATCCTAGACAAATGTGGTGAAAAAAAATTTTGAGGAATTATTACTTATCATTATTTTCTTTTATTTAATAATTTAAAATTTACATTTATTTCAAGGAGAACTTATATATCTATTTCTTATCTTTAAAAAT
This sequence comes from Maratus speculifer, assembly GCA_964019185.1. NCBI lineage: Eukaryota > Metazoa > Arthropoda > Arachnida > Araneae > Salticidae > Maratus > Maratus speculifer. Next base: position 392,795,957 of record OZ025294.1, on the reverse strand, counting down.
ATAAAAATGCTGTGTATATAATATTCTTAGTAATAGAAAACAGATAAAACACTTACTATATAAGATAATCATTGAATATCATTTTGAATACAAATCCTGTTTCGGAAATTATTTATATAATTTTAAAATCTTTAAAATGGTTTAACAAGGACATGCGATTTTATTTCTCAGTTTAGCCATTTTTGACGGGGTTTTTTTTTTTTTTTTGAAAATTAAAAAAAAAAAAACATTGCGAAAATTGAATATATGATAATGAAATTTATAAAAATAAGTAATGTTCACAAGTAAATAAAAATTTACCACGCTTCCTTCGAAAAAATTGTTTTGTGTTGCCTATTCAAAATATTACTCAAAGGATGTGGATTATACAGTAACGTGCAATCCAGGTACCGGGTCAGCCCGCTTATACTTTGATGCTTGATACTATTCCACTTAATATTTCTAATACATATTCTTACAATTTTGAAGGCTCACTTTTCCAAGGCTTAATTGCTTAATTCTATTTGAAAGTTTTTATATATCTGTCATTATTTGAATAACAGTTCATTTTCTTTGTCTTGCAAAGCACTCTCAAGCATTTAGTTGCTGTATAGTGAAAAGTCCAATAATGTTTATGTATGCTTAACACTACAAAAATAATTACGAAATTTGTAACATTTTCTTAATTATTTGAAAAGAAAAACGAATAGGACTAGAGTTTTCTTACCCTGCTCTGTAAAACATTTGAGTAACGTCACTCAATGAAATTGGTAACTGCTACCTCCATTTTATGGAGTAACTTTTTTACTTATATAATTGTGTAATTTAAACAAATATTACTGGTGTAACATTGCAATGTTACATCGGTTATATCGGTTAAAGAACATGGAGACAGTAAGGCTTCCACCAATTTTGTGGGGTAATGTTAGCAAATATTTTACTGTGTGGACAAATAAGTTAAATAAAAATGAAAACCACTGAGAGATTGTTATTTATCTTTATTTTTCGTTTATTCAACAATTTAAAATTTATAGGTATTTAAGAGAAAAATTAACTAATTTTTACCAGCGATAATTTTAAAAAACTGTATTAAATAAATACCTTAATCTGCTTAAATCCTCATGTTGCTTGTTGAAAACAATATAGATCACCCTTTAAATTAATTTAAGTGCTTCTAGAATTTGTTAAAAAAATTTCAAAATATTTTTACTTACCCATTATACTTAGTACCTGATAAACCTTGCAATCCTTTTGAAAATCGAAAAAAAAATTGTCGGATTTACTCGTTTCAGATACTGAAGATTCCGAAAAACGTATTTTTAGAAAAAATTGCCGTCCGTCTATCTGTCTGTGTTTTGTAAACGTTCTATCTCCCGAACAAATTGATATAGAGACTTAAAATATTGTACGTACTTTGTATGTAAGAATGGGACAAGGCCTATTTAATATCAGTAACTTCCATTATCCGGATTTTTTTTTTTTTGGACTCTCGAAAAATTCGTTCTGATTTAAGGTGTATAAGAATTTTCGAAATTTTTTATTGGATGTAAAAGGCAATGAAATAACACAAATTTTGCAAAAAGAACGAATTCGATCGGATTATTAGTTTCCGAGATATTTATAATCGTGTTTCCCACATTCTTCAATTTTTCTTGACCTTCTACTTCATTCAAATTTCAATTCAAAGATATATTATATTTAAATTGGAAATGAGACGCTTAATCCAACGCATAAACTGTTAGTTAATATGATTTTTATTTTTGGAGTTATAAGCATGTATGTTTTACGCAAGTCGGTACTACTTGAGTCGCTGGGCGTTTTATATAATTTGCCGAAACTCGTACATTAACAATTCATTAATAGAGCATTTCTATGCTCTTAGCTCTTATGCTCTAAATATACGTTAAAATTTTGTTTTGGAATTGCAATGCATTTTATAAATAGCTTACACATGTTTAATTTTCCTATATTATATTATACATATCCATGATGGGTAAGTATTACAGTGGTAACTAACGATTAGTTAAAAAATGTGTGCATATCATAAACATCCATATATATACACTGATAAATCTTAGGAGATGTATCATTGTAATTTTAAATTGGTTTTTATAGCTACGCGTAATATTTGACTTAAACTGTTAAAAGGAAAAAAACAACTGTAAAGTTACTAAGATTTTTTTAGTAGATTTGTATTCCAGAACCTTTCATGTAAAAGTAACAGCAAAAACTCATGTAACCTTCCTTCGTTAAATGAAATTTTGTTGCTATCGTTATATGAAAAGTTCGTGAAATACACGCTTACTAGAAAAATTTTAATTACTTTACAGATTTTTTTACAGTGTAGGACTGAGAAAGATTAAATAAATATACCAAACAACTATAGAAGTATACATTAAAACGTAGTGATTTGTTTTAAGTAGTGATTTAAAAGATTTAGATAGAGTAGTTAAATACCTTAGAAGTCGGAAAGCGCAACGGGCGGTAGTTTTTTCCAGTTTTTATGTTTATTGAATTTATAATTTTTATATATTCTGATGATGACTAAATGAAATGGTCAAAATCTATCCCTTTTAATAATTTTAATGTTATTTTATTGAAATGTAAGTCCTTTAAACAAATAACTGTTTTTAATATACGTTTTGAAAGTTATTTGTGATACATATTTTATAATATTGGATATCCCTACAAATATATTCCTTCAAAAAGTGTTTAATGTATATTTTTTTAATATCTTAAGCTTCTAAAATGTTTAAAAAAGTAAACATGATTTGTTTCAAGTTTTCGATATTTTTCATGATTTCTGAAAAAAAAAAGTTTTCTTGCAAAAAGAGAAATTTATCAAAAGGAAATATATAATATAGATATATACATATTTCTTTAATATGTTCACAATAATATTCTGTGCTTTCACTCAAAATTGGTTATTTAATGCCTGCCAAGAAACTATAAGGCATGGGGGAATTGGGAAAAGAAAATCAATTCGGATTCTCTCCTACTGCATTTGATCCCTACGGAAGTTATTTGGCCTGAGTCACTGAAGTTAATCACATAGATCGGTGGCTGGATATCTATGACCATAACATTCTCAGCGTGCAGCCTAAGCCCTCATATTTGAAAGGATTTATGTTTAATTATGTCTATAGGAATTGATCATTTTTCAATACTTCCTGTTCTGTTCAATGTTGTTTATTCTTTATTGTTATTTTACTAGTTTTATGTGTATTACACTGCAAAAAAAGAAAAAAACTCTAGCTTTACTAAAATTTTTCTATGAAACTGCGATTTCTAGAATTTTTTATGTAGAGGTAACAACAAAATTTTATGTAACCGATAATAATTTTCAATAATTCAATTTCTGTAAATAATAAAAAAATATGTAATGTTACAAAGAATTTTTGTATGATACTTTGCCCAGAACCTACAACCCACCACTCTAAAAAAATCTATAAAAAAATCTGTAGTTATTTGGCACCAAAATTTATAGGAAATCTGTAGGTATTTGGCCCATTCCTCACATGTTTTTCAGATTATCATTAAAAATTCTGCAGATACCTTTGTGATAAAGCTAAATCTGCAAAATTTCTGAAGAAAGTGAAGATTTCTTCAGATAAACTTAAGATTATTTTTAATTTAGCAGATAACATGTTTTAAAGATTATTGGGTACTTACGTATTAACGCCACCGGAGCAGAATTTGGGCTAATGAGCCAATAAAAAGCAACCTTGTTGTTCGAACACGCATAAAAAATGGCGTAAAAAATGCAAAAAAAAAGCACTAAAGTACTAATAAAGCGCTAAAAATGGCGTGAAAAATGAGCAAAAAAAAAGCACTGAAGTACTAATAAAACGCTAAAAATGGCGTCAAAAATGAGCAAAATATGAAAGCACTAAAAATGTACGAACAACAAGATTGCCCTTCATTGGCGCATTACCGCAATTTCTGCTGCGGTGGCGTTAATAATTAAGTACCGATTATTGTTATTTTAGTTGATTCTTTTGTAAAAAAAAATTGTAGCTTTACAAAAACTAGTTTTGTAGATTTACATCTTTTTACATAGTGTATACATAAAAGTAAGCATATAAGTTTGCGTAACTTTACAACTGTAAAATTACACATTTTTTTTAATTAGAAAATATTTTGTATTTTAAAGTGGTGATTTACAATAAAATTACAATGCACTAAAAATACAACCGCTATGTTACTGGGAAAATGTTTCACAAACTGTCTGTAAGTTTTTAATATGTTTTTTAGTTAATACAAATTTTATTCATATACTTAATGAACAAATTTTGAAATTTGAGCTGTTTAATTATTTGCTCTATTTCCGAAAACAAATTCATCGATAGTAAATATAAATCTTTTCAACCTGTGAAAAAAAAAAATCTGTATCATAAATAATAAAAAATTCCACTTAGTTAATATTTAGCTGAATAAAGTGAATTCCTGTTTGCGTCGATTTTCAACGAACACCATTTGTGTCTCCATTAACCGTGGTTTTCTCTTTAAAAGATGCAATAATTTGAATGTGTACAATTAATCCCTTGCTTTGATTTATCTAATTTCAGTTTTTTTTAGTGAAAAGAACTCGTATATAACATTAGTCTGACTAAAAAAAAAATTGTTTAGTAAGTATATTTATAAAAATACAAGCAATTACACATAAAATCTCAATTACGCATAAAATCTGAAAATTAAACAAGTGGTAAATATGACCGCAGACCACACACAGTATTTAACTTAATATATCTTTACTATACTTCATCCTTATATTAATAAATCAGAAATATTCGTTTATAATTATTAAATACTTTCATAAAGAGCACAACCAATACAAATAATTTTTAAGTTATTAGAAAAAAATATTTTTAATCATATTATTTCAAAAAATGGTCGGAAGATGACAGAAGTAAAAGAAAAGATATTTATTTTCAGGTTGAGATTCCAAATTTTCTGCGTGTGCAAAAAATAAATAAAAATTAACGTTAGGCAAAAAGAATAAGCTTTAGAAATGCATAAAAAATGAAATTTTTCCTTTAGTTAAATAAATCTGAAACTACTCGAATAAAAATAAAAAACGCCGGATAATTGGATCAAAGGCAATATCAAAAATTATCAGTCACATGCCACCCTTGACGCATGACAATCACTGAAATACATATGAAAACCGTAACTATGCAACCGAAAAAAACATTTTAAACTTTTCAATCCGAGATAATATAAAAGGGTGAGTTTTATTTTTTAAAACTATATTGCAATTATTATTTTTATTAAGATTATAATTTTTATCAGACAAATGCCCAAACATCTCAATATTGTTTGTTTTTAATTTTTTGTAATGCGATTCTCAAGTCGTATAATTTTTTCATTAAAAGTATTTGCATAAAAAGCGAAGTTCTTAAAAAATTTTCATTTAAATAACTAATGGTTTTAATAAACTTTTTACTATAAAAAATAAACAATTAAATAAAAACTCAAAGTACTTTAAAATTTTTAATATGATTAAACAAAAATTTTTCGCTGTAGCGCTTTTAAATAATTTTGAATCAGCTAATATCCATTTGCTTCATTTCATTTTATATTTTGTTCCATAAAACAAGCACTCATATGATAATTTACATGATACTACAAGAGGTTTTCCATTAAAACCCATATTCTCACTTCAAAACAAAAACGCAAGCTTTAACTGGATTTTCTCATGATAAAACACCTGCTTGCTCTCAAGGAGATGGAATCGAAAAAACTTGCGTTCTTATATTTGTGGTTGAAAACCAAGAATTTTTACACCGATTCATGATTTTTTTTTTTTTTTTTTTTTTTTTTAGAGTTTCTATATGATGTTGAACATGCAATGAAATATTTAAATCATTTTCATTTTCATATTATTTCTACGTAAAATTTCGTTTGCTTTTAATTTTTCGTAGCAAATATAAAAATTTAGTAAATGATATTTTCCTTGGATGCAAACAAATCCCCAGTTTATTAAAAATAAGCACGTTTATTTAAGATCTATGAACAAAATATCAATTTACTGAAACTTTTTAAGGTTGTTTTCATAAAATCTGCTATTTTCTTAATTTATTTAATGTATGTTTACTGTTTCCTGCATTTTGTAATATGTACTATTGTTTGCATAAAACAAAGAAATATTAGCAAGTATGTGATTAGAAATAGTTAAAGGATATTATTCTTGCATTCAAAATAAATCCCTCATTTAGTAAAAAAAACCACGTTTATTTACAATTTATGAACAATATATCAATTTACTGAGTCTTTGTAATGATGTTTTCATGAAATCTGTTTTTTTTCTACATTCATTTAGTGTTTGTTTACAATTTTTACATTTTGTTATATAGCATTAGAGCTTCCTTAAAACAAGCAAGCATTAAATGGCCAAACAAAAAACTTAGCGGTATCATTATCTTAAATAAGTGTTTGCGCTCAATAAAGAAAAAAAATATTTTTTTTTTATTGTTAATTTGATTACTTTTTCATAATATCATTATAATATTCATTACTTAAAATTATATTACCACTTCATTGAGTTTACTGTAAGTGTCTTCCAAATAAAAACGCATTGCCGTAACAACTTGATTATGAGAATTCAGAATGCTTGGAATGAATGCAATACAGTAGATTCACCCAGATGCGTGTGTAATAGCGTCGGAGCATTGTAAAAGGCATCGTTCTTATCATGGATGCCTCCAAAATGTGTTAACATGCGTTCTTGCATTTTTTAACAACTAAAAATTTGAATACTAGTGAAATGCATTCATGTCGAATGCAATATGTGTAAGCAAGAAATGTATTTCTCTCAGATTGATATATCAGTTTTGTAGGGATTATCATAGTGGAAGTGGACTACATGCGCATAACCATGTCGTGACCTCTCGTTAGTACTGCTTCTTCCGATAGGAAATTCCTACAGCATCGGAATAGCAATTTGCGTGACATATACTCATTGTCATACACATTTTGCAATTGACGATAGATTTCACATTAATTCCCCCTTTCCGCTGTAAAAAAATATGCATAAATTGCACGATTGTGCATAGACACCGTCGACGATAAAACGATGCTTTTTAAATATATATATGCCTACAATGATTATTTAAATAATATATGCCTTTTTAATAAAACGATGCCTTTTAACGTGCTTCCTTGCTATCAACACACATCTGGCGAGATCTGACGAAACCTCAAGCATTCCCAGCAGTCTGCGCCCCCCCCTTCCCTATAGAAGCATGTGCAGCTCTCTTTCTCTTCAATTTGCGGAATTATCACAACGATGCCACTTTTATTTGGGCGACCTATATAATTATCTATACTAATAAAATCCGTGCGCCTCTGTCTGCTTGAAGCCGATTAAACTTCGCAACGCGGGCGAGTTGGAAGTCGCGAGAGGTGTCTTTCGATTGGAAAAATTCCGGGGAAGTCATTTCGGGCATTTTCGAGACCGTGGGACGAAAATTAAAAAAGTTATGAATTAAAAACCCCTTGGGAATCAGAATTAAAAGTGTCTCAAATCCGAAACGGTGCTCAAACGGAGCTCCGAGGCAGAACACTGCGCTACCTTGCGGTGAAGAACCTAACTTTTCCCCTTTGGCTAAAAGAAGAAATAGCCGAAAACCGCTTTTTCTACCGGCGCTAATTGCGTTTTTTTTTTTTTTTTTTTTTTTTTTTTTTTGCGCGTTTTTTCTTAAACCATCATGCAGACAGTTTTTAAAGTAGAAAAAAACTGATTATATATTCAGAATCTGCGTAAAAATCTCCTTCTGATGAACTAAAAAATACGGAAAATGTCTTAAGGGCGCGTAGTGCCCACCGTGCAAAACCAAATATTTTTAACGGGACTATGGGCGCGAAGCGACCATAGTTCCGATCCACAATCTTTTTTTTTTCAAGTGCACGTGGCCCACAGTGCGAAATCACATATTTTTAACGTGACCATGGCTCTTTAATTTACTTTTTTTTGTGCTTGAGGATTCGAACACCAAGACTTGCTTATTTAATGAATTTTTATGCTTATTATATACTGCTTAATACCGAGGTTCGTTTGGAAAAAGTGGCCCAGCTAGCGGGCGTAGCTCGCTATCCGTCTTTATTTTCCTTGACGCAATTCTTTTGAATATTTTTATTTTGACCCAAATTTTATAGAATGAAATATTATTATTGAGATTAGTAAATATTTTCCTTCATTTTTAATTATTATTTAATTAGATTTTTCAATTTGCTTTCATTTTTCATATTTAATTGAATTTTTAAAATAGCTTCTGCCAAAAAATTTACATATCGATAGTTCATTTTATAATGAATATTTAAATAATATACGGGATGATTATAAAAAAATATCCCAATATTTGGGCCCCTAACTATTATAATACTATTCACAGAAACTGACTGAAATTTTGGCAAAAGGTATTTTGAGGTATGCTCTCAAGAATGATATGGAAAACATCAATGTCACTCAAACAGTTATGGTTACAGTGAGAAAATCTCGAAAAAAATCAAATGGCAACACCCAGTTTTTTTGTATTGGAATGGGATCTCCATTGTGAAAAACCCTAAATAGCGTTGGAATGGCAACTGTAGCATGCAAATCATTGGAACTAGGCAAGGGAAAAGTAAAAAGGGCTTTCCCGTGTATCAGAACATTAATGTTTGTTTCATTTACGTCACACGTCCAACCGTTTCTTCGGCTGATATCCCAGCCTGATTTCTTTTCCACAAAACGAGAAGAAACCAAGAAACGCATATTTCGAGTTTACGTAAGACACAGTCATGATTGACGTTGTTATGCTAGATGAAAGAAAAGGCACAGCGAAATGCGAGCCGCGTATGTTGCCTTCTGCCATTCCGAACAAGATGCCGCTTTCAGAGAAAAAATGTGGAGATATCATAAAGATTTATTACCTGAATGGACAAAATGCCGCAGAGACATTGTGTGTTTACCGCCGCAACCATGAATTACGGCGAGGCCCGTGCACTGTCAAAGCTGTACGGGACTTGATTCATAAATTTGAAGAAACTGGTTGCACATGTGATCGACCTCGGTCTGGACGACCTTCCTTTGCTGTAGAAGCTGTTGCAGAAATTCATCAAACAATAAGCACAGTTCGTGCCGCAACTGCACGCGGTGTTTCACGTTTTCTTAATATGCAGAATCCAACTGTACGCAAGATTCTGCGCTCTGTTCTAAATATGTTTCCGTATCGATTCCAGCGTGCCCAGATGTTGGAAGCAGGAGACTATCAATTACGGCTGGATTTTACAAATCAATTCCTTATTTGGTACGATGAAGATAGCAGCTGGCTTTTACGTATTATGTGGACATGTAAGGTGCATTTTTCGTTAACTGATAACGGGAATTCAAAAAATTGTGTGCACAGGGCAGAGAATAATCCACATGATGTGCTTGCGCGTCCATTACACTAGGAAAAAGTGACTTTGTTGTGTGGTATAACGAATACGTTCATCCTCGGTCCGTACTTTTTTGAAGAGGTTATTACCGGTAATCTGCAAACGTGTACAGTAACGAGTGATCGCTATCTGGACATGTGAACTCATTTCGCGATTCCCGCATTGCAATGGCAAAATGCTATACCTGAAGTTGTGTGTATGCAAGATGGCGCTCCTCCATATGTCGAATCTTCTGTCAAATGTGTCTTAAGTCAACAGTTTGGTGACAGAATTATCTCCCGTCATTTCCCGTTTCCATCGCCACCAAAGTCTCCTGATCTGACACCAATGGATTTCTGGCTGTGTGGATATCTGAAATCCAAACTGTATCAGTTTCGTCTTCAAACTGCATCTGTTTTGAAAGATGCCATCAGAATTGCGATTCAACAGATTCCTATTACTATGATACGTACTGTAGTGCTATCCACCATCTGCCGCATGCAAAGTCTCATCGTGTGTGAAAGAGGTCATGTGGAAAATTTGTGAAACACAATAAAATGCTTTATTTTATGCTGCTTCTCTGTTCTTATCGGTTGTCCTCACTTTTAGCCTATCTACCGCCGCTGATTTTCATGCTGCAGTTGCCGTTCCAACGCTATATGGGGGGTTTTCACATAGGAGATCACATTCCATTACAAAAAAATGGATGTTGTCATTTGATTTTTTTGAAATTTTCTCACTCTAACCGTAATTCTTTGAGTGAACTGTTGTTTTCCATATTATTCTTGAGCGCATACCTCAAAATATCTTTTCCCAAAATTTTATTCAGTTTCGGCGATTGGTATGATAGTTAGGAGCCGAAATGTCCGGATAGTTTTTTTATAATCACCCTGTATGTCTTAAAAAGACATACAGGGTTCGTTTTATTAAAAATAAAACGATACCTTTTAACGTGAGCCCTGGCTATCACACACGCATCTAGCGAGATCTGACGACATTGCATGCTGTCCCGGCAGTCTGCGCTCCCCTATAGAAGCATGCGCAGCTCTCTTTCTCTTCAAATGGCAGAATTATCACATCGATGCCACTTTCAATTGGGCGACCCATACAATTATCCCTCCTTATTTGCCTTGACGCAATTCTTTTGAGCATTTTTATTTTGACCGACATTTTTAGAATGAAATATTGATGTAAGTAAATATTTTCATTAATTTTTATTCATTATTAAATTAGTTTTTCCAATTTTTTTTTTCATTTTTCATATTTAATTGAATTTTTAAAATAGCTTCTGTCAAAGAATTTGCATTTCGATTATTCATTCTATACAGCAAAGTTTAAAGTTCATTTTAACATTAGTTTTATGTTAACACATATATTAGAAATTAAGTTATCATGCGGATAGTGACACATCATATGAAATTTTTTTTTCTTGTTATTAAATTATACTATAAGTGTTTTTAAAAATTTTATAAAGCCTTAAATATGGTTTAATTATATTTCAAAGTTTTAAATGATTTTAATAAGTATTTAAAACGTTAATAACTCAAAACTACATACTTTTTTGAACAAACTACGAAGATTTTAAAAGTTTTAAAACCTCTTAATCTATTTTTTTTTATTTCTTTTAATTCGGTTTTGAAACAGGATTAAACTGTGTCAAATTAACCAGATTTTGTGAAAACATATAGTAAAGTTGGTAAATATGCAACGTGTTACAATATAAGTGGCGACAGAGAGAAAAAGCGGGTATTTCTGTTACTATGCCAACCTTACGTCTCTGGTACAGACCAGAAGCGCCGACGAATGTATTAAACATGCCCCACCAGTCACACATCGAAAAATAGTCTTTGAGACTGCATGATTTGACCTTCTATGTGTGATTGACTTAATTTTACAAAAACAACAACGCTCAAGCACGCTTGCATTGATATCGGAGCCCTTTTTTTTGTACTACTTGGTTATACCGTCGACCAATTTTGCCAAATTATACAAATCGACAAACTATTTACTAACTTGACATATTTTTTATTTTAAATAGCCAAAAAGAAAATAATTAGTACAATATTAATAAAAAATCGAAATAAAAAATCACTTAAGGACGGTTTAAACACATGTATCCTATTTAATATCATTAAATGTGACATTCACGGTCATCCATTATCTGCATTTAATCTTAAAATTTGGCGATAGTTTTTTGGTCGACAAGTTAACCAAGTAATATCCCTTTTTTGTGTGTGTACCTCAAATCATTTTATATTTATACAATACTACCAAAAAGATTTTATTTTTGCAATCGCTCGAGTACTTTAGTGGCTAATGGGATTCTTAGCAATAAATTGCAATTTTTCGCACAGCTAAAAGACTAAGACACTTTTAAACTGTGTACATTTCTTGAATAGTTTGAACAAATATATGAATTAAAGCACATATAAACATTTGGATAAAATTTAGTTATAATAATTTACAAGAAAATGTTAAATTAATTTGAGTGAGTTGGCGTTCAGTCGTGTCTTCTTTTAAACCAAAATGTTTGTTAACAGTAATTGAAAGGTGTTCGCTCAGAACGTAATGAAACAAAGGATTTTTTATTACTCAAGACTTTTTTTTTAATGATATGTTTTTTAATGCGGTAACGGTCGCTGTATCTTAAAAATATGATCTGAAATTTAAATTTTCTATATACTTATTGAATACCGTTAAAGGTTTGGTAATAAAGAAAATATTTTAAAGAATTAAAAATAAAGCATGATTTATTGAAATGAGTTGCTTTTTGCATGTTTGCAAACATATATATATTATTTAAATAAACAATTTAATGTTAATTTATAAAGTTATGTTTATTTATCATTAATCATCATTTTAATACATACATATTTAGATAGATATACGTGTGTGTGTATGTGCGTGTAGAAAGAACAATTGATATTGCAGAAAACGATACAACCAGTAATTATGTACTAGAAGAAATTTCATCAAGCTAATTTTTTTCAAACATTCGAGACGGCTAACGAATCCAGATTTTTTCTCTTTTTAAGCTTTTATTTTGTTATTTTTAGTTTCATTTAAAATTGACGTACTTTTTGAGGATGATTTAAAGATATATTTTAACTTTTATTCGGGCGCAGCTTGTCCCTAGTGTATATGCATAAAAAAAAACACAAAGTATAATCCAATTGTGATCATTACTTTTGTATCATAGAAAAGAGCAATGTTGTTAAGAAAAATATTATCTAAAACTCCAAAAATGGTGATATATATATAGTAAATTCACCATTTTATAACACTTTGCACCTCTTCTTCCAGCAGTCTCTTTAGAAAACCAGGGGCAGACAGAGATATAAACAAACGCAAAAATACATACCCTATTTATTACATATTATTTGTTAATTATTAAATAATACTAATGTATAACTGGATGATAATTAAAACATTTACATGGAAATAGATATTCATGATAAAATATTCTTTTTAAAAAAATACTAATCGACTTTAAAAAAAGAATCAAGCTTGGCGACAACGCATATGAATGCATAGTTTTAATATGCTTATGATTTGAAAACGGTTCCAACAATGAAAGATGATTTGCGATAAATCATTATTTTTTTTTATCAAATCCATGTTTTTTTTATTAAAAAAATTCTAATCACCAGAATTTAATGAAATAAAAAATGGAACCACATGGGTATCTTATACTTTCAAACAAAAAAAGAATTATCAAAATCGGTTCATATTTAAAAAATTCATGAGTAAACAAGAAATACATACAGGTCGAAATCATAACCTACTCCTTGAACTCGATTAATATGTAAGAGTTATAGCCTGAAATTTTATTTATTTATTGTACACACATATCTGACTTGTGTGCTCGACATAAAAGTCTCCGATTACCTGAAAAATGAACGCTTCTAATTGGATGATTGCTTCAAAAAGAATTGGAATTTTAATTTTTTTATTTAAAAAAAGTTCTAATCGCAAAATTTTGACGATATTGAAATGGGAACATGTGGGCATCTTACACTTTCAAACAAAAAAAGAATTATTAAAATAGATTCATATTTACGGAAGTTACGAGTGAACAAGAAATACATACATGTCGAAATCATAACCTTCTCCTTGAAATCGGTTAAAAATATACAATAACGTCTGCTATAATAAACATGCTAGATATATCTAAAACAAAACATAACTAAATTATGCACCGAGTGTCAATCAGATAACAAAATCTTACACCCCATATAAAATTCTCTTGTTATCCATAAATACATTTCACTGTTAAAAATTTTGCTCTAGTTTGAACCAAATTTTGGTGCTCAGTAGTTGCCACCATAAGATGGTGAACTCTCATACCAACATTTGGAGCTTCCTATGTCAACCACGTTCCAATTATTGGAGCTATGTTTCTACAGGAGCTCCAAATGTTGGTTACAGGTTTCACCATCTTACAGTGGCAGCTACTGAGCAACAAAATTTGGTTCAAATTAGAGCAAAAATTTTTAAAGTATACACATTTTCAAAATATATCTCATATGAACTGAATCCACACTAAAAATTTATTTCATCTATTATTAAATTTTCAGAAAGTTTTTCTGCTTTGGAAAAAAATATATACACATATATATAGGGTGAGTCATAAATATCGAAACAATAGGCTATCTCCTTAAATATTGCCCCTAGACCCATACTTCCAATTGCAAAGTTTCATAAAAAAAAGTAATTTTTCTGATAAGATAAGTTACAACTCCATGGGGGGGTCTATTTTAAAAATTACGAAAATTAAATTTTTATACAGCCCCCAAAGGATAAAACTTCCAATTAGAAAAATTTTCCTTATCCATTCCTGAATTGAACGAAAAAGAATTCATCTCGATATCTCTAAATCCCTAAAAGATATTAAAATCCGAAATTTTCTAAAATTCGTGACTTACACCACTTAAGCATACCTCTGAGCGCAGCGATATCAGTTCATTTGAAGTACAATTTAGGGATTGACCATAAATTTACGCATTATTAAATATCGATCCAAGACAATACTTTAACTTTTAGATATAAAATAAAAGCATACATGTTTTTGATTTAAACTTCCTTGAAATATCCTAGATGTCTGCAATATCTCGAGATTGGCGCCAGGCTCGTAACTGGCGCGACCCATTGGCCGGACCGTCTTATTAATCACTTATTAAAAGTGTTATTAAATTAAATGATATTAATTAAACTCTCATTAAACGTGTCTTTAAAACTTATTGCCGGAAGCATAAATTTAGTAAAAATAGTAATAGCGATATTGGCACTTCTATCAACGGAATTATTGAAAACCTATTTTAATAAATTACACAGAAATATTTTCAAAAATCTACTTTTTACGACTCAGCTTCAAAATTTATATGGTTTTAAACCCATTTTAACTTTTTTCTATCTTTACAAAAGAAAAGTATTGGATTCATGAAAATTTTGAATTCCGGTTTTCGACGGATTCACACATTTTAGGGCTCAGAGACACCGAAAAGCATGTTTTTACAAAATGTCTGTCTGTGTGACTGCTCCTGTATCTCTGTATATGGCATATATTTTTTGAGCGCCCTACTACAAGAACTAATCCACGGAATTTAATAAAAAATTATATTTACTTAGTCCTTAATATAAATTGGAGCTGATTAGTTTTTGGTATGAATCGCTTAACAGGTGGCCCTACTGTACAGGCTTTTGTGCGATTTCCGTAATAGCTGTATCTCGAGAATTAATGTAAGGAATATCATCAAATTTCAGATTCAGTTAGTCCTTGACATGAATTGATGTTTTTTTTATTTTTTGTGTATGTAGCCCCACGTGTGGCGTTGCAACACTGCAATTGTTACAATTTCTGCAATAACTCTATCTTACGAACTAATGCAGGAATTTTCATAAAAAGTCAGATTCAGTTACTTCTTGAGATGAATTGGTTTGTTTACGTTTTTGTATAAATCGTCTGTCGGGTGGCGCTGTTATACTGAATTTTGTATAATTTACAGGATTTCAGTGATATCAAGTACTAATGCATGGAATTTCGTATCTTTAGAGTCCTCAGATTGCTGGGGGTTTAATCAATTGACGCATTTAAATAGTAGTTAAAGAAGGCGAGATTGGCAAAACTTAAAAAAATCTGCAATCGAAACTATACAAGACGGAGTTAATCACCTAGGAACTTTTAAAAAGCATTTAAACGTTAGGAGCCCATGTTTGTTTAAAACTAAATGCACTTTTTTGCATCAGATGTTTTTATTTCAGTATTTCTCATTTTTGAACTTACATAAGTCAATAAACGTCAGTTACGGTAACAGTCCCGCTAGTTCAATAGTCTTTTAACATCTCAAACAGTCCAACGCGCCGAAAAAAGTTTTCACCTCAGAAAATTTTCTTTTAAAAATACGATTTGTTTACAAAAAATTGCATCCTTTTTTTATATTGCTATTTTAAATACTTTTATTTTTAAAAAATATTGTTTAAAATGCTGAATCAAAATTGAAAATTAGACAATTTCATTTAACTAAAAGAAAAAAATTCAACGCGACAAATATTGTTTTGAGTTATAACAATTTTAATTTACTCTAAATTTTTTGAAAAAAAATATTTTATTAAGTCTTATGATGTTATAATACTTATAAATTATATGGTTAACCATCAGAAAACATTCAAAATTCTAACTATTAATAAAATTAATAAAATATATTAATAAAATAACAAATCGCTCTGTGTGTGTGTGTGTGTCTGCGATAGTTAGCGAAAACTACGATACGTACGAAGCTCAAAATTTTTCTGAGAGTAGCCCAATATCTCTCCTGATGCACCTGACGCTCAGAATTTCAAAATTCTATTTATTAACTGAGTAATTAATTAAATTCCAAACCTCACTCTCATAAAAAGTCGCTTTTTTAGCTTTTTTCCATTTCATTCTTTTATGGTTGGTTGGTTGCATAAAATTTTCGCAGAAATAATTTAAAAAACTGAGACTGACTTTTAAAATTCATAGACTGGCAAACTGTCAGTTTAAATGAGGATTTTTTTTAATCACAGCTGCTGTACGCCATGGAGGAAAAATATAGGTGGTAGCGAAGTAAACCGAAAAAAAAAAGTTTGCAATATGAAACCATTTATCGCTGAAATTTTAATGTCTCAAAATAAAGCACGAGGAAGGAATTTTGTAATAATAAAATGGATTGGAAGAAATGAATTACAGCTGAAGCATATTTTATGAAGAAATAGTAATTTTTTAAATGTTTTTTCTATTATATTATTTATTAAAATAAATGTTTGCTTTTAAAATAATTGAAATTGGAAAATTATAAAATAATTAAATGTCAAAACAAAATTAAATAAGATATTGGAAACATATGATTTGAAGTAAAAAATTGTATTACTAAAAGTTTTCTCTTTTTTTCAGAAATTTTTAATAATTTATAATGTAGATGAAAAATGTTTATGATTTAACAACATATTAATAATTCCATGTCAATATATAAAATATAGTGATGAAAAGATTCTTTTAAAATCATGCATGAACACTTAAATAATAATATTAATCTAAAATCTAGATTTCAGACGATTTTAAGACATTAACGAAAGAATATTGACTTTTCAAGCAAAATCTTAAATGATGCTTCTTTATTGATATTTCAGTCATATGATAAAAATAATCAAATAATTCTTGACTGTGATTGATCTAATTGTATCTTTCATGCATTCTGATCGTGTATTACAGGCAATAATTGCATAAAACGTTATTTTTTAAATGAAACTTTAGTCATCTATTCAATAACAGTTTAAAAGGTAAAAAACAAAAGCAAAAAATACTGGTTTAAACCAGTTTGAATTGATCAGAGTTTCAAAGCACCTGGTTTTGTTGGTGCTTATTTGGACTTAATGTAGCGGATTTTAGAGTTACATTTTTTGCGTCACCCCAAATATTATATTGCCACTCTATTAATTTCTTTTTACTATATGGTTGTACGCATATTTTTGGCATTTCGGACATTAGAATGTATAAGTAATTGGCTATGTTGCAGTAAAAATCATTACACAACACTTTTGTATGAGTTTATTTTTTTAATCATTGCTTAAATTTAAATGTGTTCTATTCCATTTAAAATTGTAATATGGCTTTAATTTGTTTTTAAAACAAAAATAAAATAGCTGTTTGGCGTACAATTATTTGTATCCGCAAACGATTCATTCACCATAATAAATTATCAAATAGCAAATAAATTATCTATCAGAAATAGCCATAAAAAGAATAATCGCAAAACTGGTTATAACCTTAATGTTTAGACTAATTTAAACATAACCCGATCCCAACCAGAAAAAAACAGACCATACTCCTATCCGTGATACACAAAAGTTTCCGTGAGTATAAACCCGATCCTTACCTAAAAATTCTGTTTGGAAAAAACTATGGATTTGATAATTGACCCGAACCAAATCGGAATCCTGCAAAAATGTTCAAGTGAAGCATAAGCCGATTCAAACAAGGAAAAATAATTTTCATGGGCATGAAACCTGACCCGAATCTAAATATTTTCTTAAAAGAACCCGAAATATGTCTCGAACGAATTCTGAAACCGATAAAAATATTCCAGAGAACTATAACGCGATCCCAGCAAGACAAAATACTTTCCATGGTCATAAACTCGACTCAAACCTAAAAAACTCCGTTTGAAAAATCCTGAACTTTGGCCCAAACCACATCGAAATCTGACATTTCGGACATTAGAATCGTAAGAAAGAACTCGAAAGAGCCATAACCGGATTGGAGTAAGACAAAATTATTTCCAAGGACATGAACCCGATACGAACCTAAAACTCCCATTCAAAGAAATACCTGAAATTTGAATCTAACCAAATCTGAAAAAACTATTTCAAAGAAACGCAACCGGATCCAAACAAGACAAAATATTTCCATGGACATGAACACAATCCGAACCCAAAAAATTTCTTTGAAAAAATCACGAACTGAACGAAATCTGAAATTGACAAAAATGTTCCAGTGAAGCATGTCCTTATTCGAAAAGATAGAATTATTTCCGTGAACATGCAATAAGACCCAAACTCAACAGTTATATTTGAAGAAAAAACCCGAAATCTGAATTGAACCAAATCTGGACCTGACAAAAATATTCCAAAGAACTGTAACCCAATCCAAGCTAGCCGAAATAATTTCTATGGACATAAACTCAACTCGAATCTAAAAAATTCGATTTGAAAAAAACTGAAATTTGACCCAAACCAAATCTAAATTCGACCAAAATATTCGAAAGAATCATAACTGGATTCAAGTATGACAAAATAATTTCCGTGGACATGAATGAGATCCGAACCTAAAAATTCTATTTGAAAAAATACCTGAAATTTGAATCAAACCAAATCGGAACCTGATAAAAAATATTCCAAAAAATCGTAACCGGATCTGAATAAGACAAAAAAAAATTCCATTCACATGAACCGAATCTGAACCAAAACAATTTCTTTGAAAAAAATCACAAAATCATAACTGAACCAAATCTGAACTTGAAAAATAATATTCCAGTGAAGCATATTCTTATTCGAACAAGGCAGCATAATTTCCGTGAACATGCAAGAAACCCGAACCCAAAAATTCCATTTGAAGAAAAAACCGAAATCTGAATTGAAACAAATCTGTTCCCGACAAAAATATTCCAAAGAACCATAACTGTATCCGAGAAAGGCAAAATAATTTCCATGGACATGAATACGGCCCGAACATTAAAACTCAATATCAAAAAATACCTATAATCTGAACCGAACGAAATCTTAACCCGACAAAAATGTTCTAATGAACCATAACCAGATCCGAACAAGACAAAATAATATCCATGAACATGAAACCAATATATGGTTTGGTAACATTTAGGTTGCAATTACATTAAGGTAAATCTTTGATTATATTTAATTTCCCGTTAAGTTACAGTTAGGTCACGGTTAAGTTAAAGTTAGGTTAAAGTTAAATTTCATTTATGTTATGGTTAGAATAAGGATATGTTACATTAAAGTGAAGGTTATGTTACATTTATGTTATATTTAATTTACGGTAAGGTACTGTTAAGTCAAAGTTAGGTTACAGGCTGGTTATGGTTACGGTACAAAAGTTTATGGTTAGGAATTTATCCATAGAGTGAACATTACGCATGATTTGATTAAAAATAACACTTACTTTTGTTAAATGGCTCTGAAATTATAATACTACATACCAAAATTTTAGCTACCAGCGAGTATCGATTTCATTCATGGTATAGTCGGATTTAAGAGTGATATAATTAGTTTAAAATTCAAAATATTTCACTTGGGATTTCTATGTGAAAAAAAAATAATTAGTTACGTGACTTAACAGTGATTTTTGATAAATATCATCACTTAAACACGAAAAACACGCAGTCGTTGGATACATATTTCTTCCCGCGTTTCTCATCGCTCATTTTGAGTATTTTTAGAGCTTAACATTAGCTGTTTTTAAACCGATTTTTCACACAGTCAGTGGCTACGTATTTCAGACAATTGCATTTCTGCAAGTTTCGAGTTAATGATAAATTCATACAAATTTGAAGTTCGTTTAATATTGTTAATACGGACCCGGGCAACTCCTGGCGGGTCAGCTAGTAAATAAATAAATGCTTCCTGGACACTTACAGTAACATTCTTTCTTCAATTACACGCATTTCAATTTGTGTCTGATCCCTTGAAACCTCACGATTTATTAAAATTGTCATAACTCTCTGAGTTTTTAAGATATCAAGTTGAATTTTTTTTGTTTAATTCAGGAATGGATAAGGAAAAATTTTCTAATTGGAAATTTTATCCTCTGGGGGCCGTATAAAAATTTAATTTTCGTATTTTTTAAAATAGACCCCCCAAGGAGTTGCAACTTATCTTATCAAAAAAATTACTTTTTTTTATGAAACTTTGCAATTGGAAGTATGGGTCTACGGGCAATATTTAAGGAGATAGCCTATTGTTTCGATATTTATGACTCCCCCTGTATATTTCTGTTTAATATATTTATATGTTAAACATGAAATATATTATAATATATTATATAATAATATATATATATATATATATATATATATATATATATATATGTGTGTGTGTGTGTGTGTGTGTGTGTAATAAACAGGGTTTCTTATTTCGTTAGAGAAAAATATGGGTTTAATTGCGTATTGAACTTACAACAAGAAGATAATTTCTGTACAATTTCTGTGTGCTCGCAGCAATCTCTTTACAAAAAAAAAAAAAAAAAAAAAAAAAAAAAAAAAAAAAAAAAAGATCGGCAGAGAGACACACAGACTTCTCAATTATTATAGATTATATCCTTATTAATATATATTACTAATGTAAAATATGCAATTCATATTGTCTGCTATAAGAAACATGCTAAATATATCCAAAACAAAACATACCTAAATTAAGCGCGAAATCCCAATCAATTATCAAAATCCTACGTCTCATATAAAATTGTCATGATATCCATAATCCATTACACATTTTCAAAATATATTTCATATTACCTGTATCCGCACTAAAAATTTATTTAATCTATTATTAAATCTTCAGAAAGTTCATCTGTTTAGGAAAAGCGAAAATAAAGTATTAAACAGGGTTTCTTATTTCGTTAGAGGAAAATCAAGGGTTTAATTGCGTATTGAACTTACAACAAGAACATAATTTCCGTGTCTGTGAAAACATGCTTTTTTCTTATTTGAAACCCAACAAAATAATAGTTTTCCTCCTATTTGAGACACAGAATAAAATATATCTTTTAGGTCAAGAAAAATAAAAACGTTTTCAGACAAATAAGGAAATCTGTCAGCTGCAGTGACAGTTTGTTTTTATACTGTCTTCACTTTCTACGCCTGGACATATTAGGGTTATGACTCGAGAAGAATTGAATTAAAAATAAGGACATACATTCATGCTAAAACTTTTTATATTTTTTTATTAGTATGAATCTTTGTTAAAGTTTAAATGGTATTTTAAATCTCTCGCATGTATTAGTTATATACACACGTGTAATTAAAAAGGATAATTAATTGTAATTTATGCTGGATAGTGTTCATCATAACTATTTTTATTTTTTCTGTTTTCCAGTTGAAAAACTAATTGTCTGTCTGTCTGTCTTTGTTTTTTTTTTCGAGAACAAAAGCGTGTAATTGAACTGGTTTGCAACAGAATCTTCAAAAAATAGTTCTCTAATTTCATTTTTTTTTCTTGTTCCGTGTTACAGGCTTTTTAACTATTTGGAAAATATTTGTTAAAGTTAAGTTAAGTTAAGTTGTTAATCTTAATATATTTTATTATGTTAAGTAAAAAAAATATGTTTAAAGAACGATTCCACTATCATTCGAAATTTATGAATATTAAAAATGGAATTTATGGAATGAAAATTATGGAATTAAAAATTAGCACATGAATTCATGCTAAAACTTGTATTTTTTATTTTTATTGTTTTTAGTTTAAATATTTGTTAAAGTTGAGATAGTATTTTAAACCTGTCGAACGTATTATAAATATACATACGGGTAAATAAAAGGCGATTATTCTATTATCTTTTATTATCTTAACCTCCTTAGGTTTGGTGTATTATTAATAATACATGTCTTTTAATGGAGTATTATTTTGTTTTAAGCAATACTTTTGATAGTATTTATACGTATTAATGTTATTTTATGTCTATGCATTTACGTTAAAACTTCATGTATGGTTAAGCAGTCAGTAATAATAATGATAATTATTATTTGCTTGATTTTCTTTCCGCCCTTAGCATTTCTTTTCCGATTTTCTTTACGCCCTTTGTAACATTCGTTTTTTTTCAGACAATGAATTATTCGTTAAACAATAATTAATCTATTTGGATAGGTAATGTTAATTTTATTAACATAAAAATATTTTTTTCTAAAAGCTGAAAAAAAAAGTTGGACCCGAAAGGGTTAAAAGAGCAGTTCAATAGAACTTGTATCGAAAGTCACATGCTACAATTTTTTTCCACCAGTATTTTAGACCAATAAAAAAAACATTCACTATGTGATTTTCTCTGCAAAAAGATCTTGAATTAACCTAAGAAAAAAATAAGAATATTTCTCTTCTAACCAAAGTTTATAAGTAGTGAATTTTACGAATGGAAGTTTGATTGTAGGGCTGAATATCACATAAACGTGCATTTTAGTGTCTCAGGCCTTTATTATTGATTTTAAGCAAATAAAATGTAAAAATTTATTATTATTCTTTAGAACCATTGTTTTAAAAATCAATAAATCAAAAAATATGATTTTATTGCTATTTTATTATTTATTAGAAAATTTTAAACTTTAAAAATGTCATTTTTGTGATAGTATCCAGGACCAAAAGTCTATATATAAAGTACTTTTTCTTCTAATAAAAATAAAATCATATTTAAAAAAATTGCTAATTATTGTTAAAAAAAACATTTTGTTTTCAAAAGAAAATATTTTTTAATTAATTTTATATTAATTATCATGCATGAGTAATTAAATTGTATGTCTCCAAGCCTATCCATCATTTTCGTGACACGCGAAAATAACTTCATAAGCGGTCAAATGATGGTACTACTATTCATTTTAACAGCATTTGGGTGATTGAAAACCTACATTAAGCACTTGTGGCAGAAAAAGTTTGAAGAAAAAAAAAAAAATATATGTCAGTGATAACATTATTTTTATTGTTTATATGCTATGCGTACGTTTATTGCTTGACATTTTCAAAATACTTAAAAAAAAAAAAATTTAAAATTTAAAATAAAATTTTATTTTAATATAGAATGTGACCCAGAAAAAAGAAACGTGCCTATGTAGGCTTAACGAAAGCATGCTTTTAATAATAGAACGAATTATTGGCGATCCGTCATTTTCGTGACGTTTTAATGAAAATTTTTAATAAAATTTTAAAATTACTTTTATTGAAAATTTTTTATATATATATATTTTAAATTTATGATTGATCTCTGCCAAACTCAGAATGTCTAAGATAGACTTATTCGGACTTATTTTAAAAAACTGAAACTCATACATAGAGTTTGGAGAAAAAAATCTTTCCAAAATGCACGTTTATATGATATTTAGCCGTAAAAAGCATATTTTTCATGCATAGAAAAATACGGTACAATATCTATATATATGTATTACACTAATGTATGTGGCTCAAAAATCACGATTATTTGTTAATTATTTAATGGCAACAGCCAAATGAAACACATCTTATGGGTTACTATGCAAAAATCCTTTGGTAAAATTTACGCTGTGGTAAACTGGATTTATTTATGTTTTATTCCTTCGCTACAATTATGAAGCTTCAAAATATCATTATTTTTTGTGTGTGTTATTTTTGCTTAAAAAATGTAAAATTTATGATTTTTAAATTTCTCAGTTTCAAACTAAACTTATGCATTATAAATGAAATGAGTGAAAGGATTATGTTTAATGAATAATTAATGAAATACGGAAAATACCACCCGCACAATGTTTAGCGATTTATTATCTCTGCCAGGCTAGCATAAAAATTCTTGATTTATCAGCACACATGTCATATATGCATCACATTGGTGCTATATTTTTCTGATTAATTAAAATTGACAAAAATCACAGACAATACAAATAACTAAATTAGAACATAAAAGCATTAAAAGTGACTTATAATTTGAAATAACTGATGAGGGATCTAGAAATAATCCGAAACGTTTTATGAAATTGCTTTTATGTTTTTAATTTAGTTATTTTTATTGTCTGTGATTTTAGTGAATTTTAATTAAAATGAATATTATCAGATGTAATCCATTTGCTCATATCAAAAAATTGAGCAAATATATTTTTTAATTATTATTACTATATGGCTAAACGTTAATGCAGTTTAAAGACTTAGACACTTACTGAAATTACTAATGTAAAATAAAACAAAAGTATTTAACAAAACATAGCATTACTCGATTAAAAGACATGTAATATTATTAGTACACCTGATGTGAAAGCGGGGTATATATGAAGCCCAAGTTTCTGATGTTTATTTTATTCCACATTTTTTTCAATATCTGTTGAAAAAAAATGTAATTCTCCAAATATAAAGCTACAGCGATCTGCATGCTTACAAAAATTTTGTGTGTATACTGAAAAAAAAAATGTCAATCATTGAAATTAGCTTTTGTAAAACTACAGAAAACTGAACGCTTACTAAAATTTCACCTGAAAATCGGGGATAGTTACATGATTTGTTGTTATTGTTGTTATTGCAGGATACATAAAATTGCCACGAATCCCAGTTTTCTAGAAAATTCTTTTTAACTTTACATGTTTTTGCATCATAGTACAAACATGAATCTGTTACATGGATTCTTCTTGTGGTTTTTTAGAGAAAAAAAATTCCAGTTTCCCAGAAAATTTTTGTAATTTTATAGATGTTTTTTTTTCAATTGCAGTATGCATATTTACTTATGATCACAATTAAGAATTGACTTCTTTGAACTGTCACGTTATATCATCTTAACACATAAGGTTTTCTGGTACTTACGTATTAACGCAACCGCGGCAAAAGTTGTGCTAATGCGCCAATAGAGAGCAAGTTTGGTGTTCGCAAGCGCACAAAAAATGGCATTAAAAGTTAAGCAAAAAAAAAAAAAAAAAAAAAAGGTTCGGTACTACTAGGTTAACCCGTCAAACAAAAAATTATCGCCAAATTATAATATTAAATGCCAATAATGGATGGTCGTGAATGTCACATTCAATGACATTAAATACGATTCACGTGTTTAAGATGTCATTAAGTGATTTTTATTTCGACTTTTTATTAATATTTTTATTAATATTCTATTAATTATTTGTTTTTTCGTTATTTAAAGTAAAAATTATGTCAACATGTATACTTTGGCTACCGTAATTTCCTGCGTATAATCAGCGGATCAAATAATCATATTTCGACCCAGACATTTTATTAAATAAAATATAACTTTTTAGATCGCCGTAAATATTTGCCTTCAATTACAAAATAAAATTTCTGTGTCGAAAAAGAATTGTTGATTTGCGGATTATACGCAGGAAATTAAGGTATTCGTTTGGCGATTTGTATAATTTGGTAAAATTGGTTGACGGGATAACAGAGTAGTACCAAATGTTCTAAAGCACTAAAAATGACGTTAAAATGAGCAAAAAACAAAAAGGACTAAAAAGGGCTAAAGGACTAAAGGATTGTATTTATTGGCGCATTAAGTCAACTTTTGTTGCGGTGGCGTTAATACGTAAATACCGGGGATTTTTAGTTTATTAAAAGCTACATTCTCAGGTCAGACCTAAAAGGCAGTCTTTAACTCTATTTCTCTGCGATGAAACGTTTGATATTTCCCTCATAGCATGCATGTTCACAGTGACGTCACAACGACGTCACTGTGAGTCACCTTGGTCACATCACATCTGTGACGAAAATGCCAGCACTCAGTGACGTCACATTGTGACTAAGATGTGACTTTCTAAAAAAATTTTCACAGTTCGACACAATGTTAATGTCAAAGTAGTCACAAATGACACAGTTTTCACAAATTGGTCACATTGTGACGTCACAAAAAAGCTCTAAAACGGCCATAACGACTTCACATTTTAGTCACTGTGACTTCACATCGACGTCACGTGACGTCACATCGACAATCGCTGGTCACAAAGTCACAATGTGACTTCACAACGACGTTGCAGTGACGTCACCATGTCTTACGGGTTCTAAAGGGAATGGAATTTGAAGGCTTTTGTGTTTATTTTTGTTGCAGCTGTATGGAAGAAATATATTCAACTTTTTTTTTTTTTTTTTTTTTTTTTTTTTTTTTTTTTTTACTTTTATTTTCTCGATTTTCATCTATAAATCTCAGACACCGTGGCGGTGTACTTGCGAAAAAGTGTTATGTTAATCATTCGCGTTTTCTGTGAATTGAAAAGAATAATCATTTTTCGGAATCTTTAATCTTTAATTTTTTTTTTAAGTAAGTGTGATTCCAGATCTCACAGAGGGTTTCGTTTAACATTCCCCCAAAGCAACTTAGGGTCTTCCTTAGGAACCTTTAGGGTCTTCCATACAAAATGAACGGTACTTCCAGGTTTATCCCGTCGACCAAAAAATTATCGACAAACTATTAGATTAAATGCCAATAATGGATGATCGTGAATGTCACATTCAATGACATTAAATGCGATTCACGTGTTAAAATGTCATTAAGTGATTTCTATTTCGACTTTTTATTAATATTTTTATTAATATTCTATTTATTATTTGTTTTTTCGTTATTTAAAATAAATATTATGTCAATATGCATAATTTGGCTATCAGTTTGGTGATTTGTATAATTTGGCGAAATTGGTCGACGGGATAACAGAGTATTATACCAAATGAACAAATCACCAGTGGATGACATGTCACAGATATTAATGAAAAAGATAAATTCAGTAGATCTTATTAGATCATTTATGAGTAAATGCAAAAAAATAAATTTCCAGATTGTTTATTTGAGTATAAAAACGTACATTAAAAGTTGATACAAAATCGAGAGTTTGTGTAAACGCTTGAAATTTTAATTTGAGTTATTAATCTAATGAAGAAAAAATATTAAAAGTTATTAACAATTAAGAATGAACAGTAAGTAATAAATTCGTCCCGTTTAGTAATTGTGTTTTTAATCCGAAACGAAAAAAAAGAAAATAGCCCAAAACTTTGATGGAAAAATGAGGTATTTCTATTATTCATTCGAACATGACGGAGAGTTTTTAGTTTAAAAATTATTAGATGTTGTAGCTAAAGTTATATATTTTATGTATAAAAATTTTTTCATTCTTGCCATTTTATTCCTTAAAGAGAAAAAAATAAACTGTAAAAATTGTTGAAGGAAAAATTCAATATTTCTGTCACTTGCTTGAAGTGAAATAAAGCTTTGCAAACATATAAATGATTTGATATGTTAGAAAAAAAAGTATATTTTAAAATTAGAAGTTTTAATTCTTGCATTCAGCTTATTACTTCCTGAAGAACATTTAAAATTAGAGTAGAGAAAAATGTTCCAGTTTAACAGAAAATTATATATTAATTCTAAATCTAGATATTAAAATTAGACGGCAACACTACATTTTTCTTCTTGAAATCCTGTAATAAACGCCGGTAAATTCGAAGCAGAATAACCAGTGGAAAGTAACGATAATACCTTTTTGAACTACTTTTTATGAAGGTAGGAATCAAAAGGAAATCTTGAATTTTCAAAGCATATCATGGACATATTGATCTTTATGACTCTGGAATATTGTTAATGTTGGAATTTTCCTGTATTTATTTTTTGCGGATACAGTGGAGAATAAAATATAATTTTGTAATTTTTTTTTAATTTCTAAACGTTTTTGAAGATGGAGGAAATAAATGACAACCTTCAAACTTCGTGAAATCGGTCTTCATATGTAAAACTACATCAGGCATCAATTTTATGCATGTTTTCAAATTCCTTTGATTTTTATATTTTTTCTGATTTTCTTCAAATTCGCACATTGTCAATATTTATAACCAATTCGAGATTAATTACAGTGTTACCAGATAATTATTACCCAATAGAAAAGAAGATTTTTTCAGGGGTTAAAATATTATGTGAAAAAACATACTTTCTGTTAAATAGTTTCAAGATACAGAACTCCAAACTTGCAACAATGCACTCATGCCATTCTATATCAATATCTATATTCTATATCTATGCAATTTTAGTTTTTAAAATGTCCAAAATTGTAAACTAATTAATTTTTTTCCGGATATTTTGCAAAGCTCGATCTGAATGTGAATTGAGCATTTTATTAAAATTCAAATTTTATTAAAATCGGTTAGAATATGGCCACGCCTTTTTTCAAACATTTTCCTTCTTTTACATGGAATGACCCTTTAATTAATAAATCTAAATAGTTAATTTATATTTATTAAATTCTTACATAGATGTTGGCACGAACAAATTTAATTTTAAAATAATTATAAAAGGTAATTGTGTATTTTATTCAAATTAAAAATGTTCAAATCAAATTATTTAAAAAAAATTCAAAGTTTTTAATTCAATTTTTTAACTCCTTCACGACGGGAGTCTTTTATTAAATTTTTAATGTTTTGTCACCCGGCTTTTAAAAACAGAAATTTATGCCGTTTTAAATCTAGAAAAAAAATCTCGAAAAATTAAACAAGGCAAATTTTACAGTAATGTTTTCCTGGTGGGGATAAAAAAGAATTCTTAAGCCTTTTTTCGGCACGCATACGTGTCGCTCGTCCCCAAGGTTTAATACAAAAAAAAAATAATAATAATAATAACGAAGATATAAATAAAACCTTAAAAATCTAAAAGCGACAAAAAGTTGTTTAAAGAAAATTTAAAATGCTGAATCATTAATAAATCACAAGAAAAAATTGAATTCCATAAAATATTATGAATGTTAAATACACGAAACCCTAAAAACATAAACCTTTAATTTGGTAAAAAAATATATGAAATTTCTGTTAATTAAATACAAATTAATATGAAAATTTCAACTTACCGAGAATATATTTTACAATATCCTGTTTACTAGCAAGACGCTTTACATCCAAGCTATGATGCCTACATGCAAAATATTCAAATTAAGGTTCTCTTTTAAAATGTAAATCGAAAACATGAACGCATGATATTGATAAAATGAATTTAATTAAAATAATAGACTTTTTCAAATTTTTATGTTTTGTCGTGTGACACGAGTTATTCAGCTGTAAGTACAGAAAATTTGAAGTCTATGATTTGTGGATTATATGTGTTCGGACTCTGTGATAGCGGACAGGCATAGGACATAGACGAATTAGGTTTCGTCTGATGAACTAAGGTAACCCCAGCAATTGGCACATTAAGAATTAGTCTTTAAACTTACTTCTATTTTCATTACTTAGAAATAAAATATTTACTTGCCAATATTTTTAAATCAAAGAGTGCATATATGTGCATCTATTCTGCCCACTAAAAGCAAAAATATTTGAAAAAGTATTTTTAATAAAAATATATTTATAAAAAGACCACCAGTAATTGGCAATTAGACTTTTATACAATTAAAGTAATTCTTTTCAAATAAACAAAACTGTGGCCAATTAAAATTTAAAATATACTATAAATCAAAAATTAATAAATTGAAATGCATGCCGAGAAGACGCATTTGCAACAAAAATGGCTAATTTGATACAAGCCATAATTGTTTCTCTTTCCTAGGCACTATTGTCATCCAGCAGCATAAATCAAAGCTATAATCTGTAAAGTAAATGAGCATATAATTGGTATATGGTCTTGCATGTTTAAAAGACTGGATATAAATATTACTTTAGGACATTTTTGTAGAATGTGCCAATCACTGGTGCCTGCCAATTACTGGGAATGTTACCTTATATATTTTTCTCTTATTTAAAAAGCAATAAATTAACTGGAAGATACTAATTATATCAATAGTGATTTTTTTAAATACTAAGTTTTTAATATTTATAGTATTCCAGTATAACTTTGAAGGTCTCAAATTATAATTTAAGTCCTACGTGCGAATAATTTTATTGAATTTCCATTATAAGCAGTAAAAGCTTCTTGAAATACTATAAAACATTCTTAAACGCTCTAGGCTTTTGGAAAGATACGAATATTTCTCCATCGATAAGAAAACGTGGTTCTACTGTGAAAGCAGCATTACAAATATTAAATGGTGCTGCTGAAAACCATGTCATAGTAGAATCATGTCTTTTTTGCGCCTGACAAAGAAATACTCATATCTTTTGAAAGGCCTAGTACATTTAAGAATTTTTAATGGTGTTTTATTTTACTTTATTTATTTATTTTTTATTTACAACAGTTTAAACTTAATTTCTTTGAATTTCCTTTAGTTTGTTTTATTTAAGCAGTTGAAAATATAACTTTGATTTCAATATTTTCTCTTAATTTTTTTTTTAATGTTAATCTATTTATAACAGAATACTTAACATAATATTAAAGTTTCACGTTTTAACCTTATATAAAATTAATTGAATATACGAAAATATTACTAGAAATCGAATATTTGTTTTTGCCGTTCCTTAACGCTAATCAATATGCCACGGGATACTTAACTGAGTTTCTCGTTTTAACTCTATATAAAACTAGCATACTGTAATAAAATACTTAAGACTTACTGCAAGACGTTTTCCATTAAAAACTATATTTTCACTTCAGCCCTGAAAAGCAATCTTTAACTCAATTTATCTTCAATAAAACACCTAGTATTTTTCAAGAGGATAGAATCGAAAAAACTTTTATTTTATATTTGCGGCTGTATAGAAGAAAAATAACGAATGAATTTTATGCACCTATTTTCAAAAGTTTCGCTTATAAAATCTCGTACTGGAAAGGCGATAAAATATCTATTTATACCTCCTGTCTCTCGCTGTCTTTTAATATTCTGCAGAAAGTTTAATATATATTTAAATTTTATGCACATTTAAGAATAATTAAAGAATAAATTCCATTGTTAAAACAGGGTTATTATAAATGATGGACCAATTTTCAAAAAATTGTATTTATTAAAATAACAAAATCAAAATGAACAAGCTTTATATTTGCCTTTTAATGGAATTCTATTTTTAACTTTTCTGAAGTATACGTTCCCCTCCTCCCCTCTTAAAAAAATAAATAAACAATACTTATTTACATTAATTTTGAAAAAATAAATACACACACGCAATTCTATGCTTAATAGAAATGTATTATATTTTTTCTCTATTTACATTCCTTCTTTTATTTTCTCCTTTTTTTTTTTTTTTTTTTTTTTTTTTTAAGACTGTTTGTTGCAAAGCAAATCTCTACGCAATAGCCAAGCTTGTTCCAACACAAGAGAAACCATATCTGCTGTATCACTAACAACTGACAGTGAAACGAAATCGGGGCCTGTTGCCACACACTGAGAAAAAAATATGGTTCTGGCACATAGAATCTAAGTAATGGCTCTAGAAAAAATAGTTCCATGTCATCTTTATAAATTTTAGTTCCATTTTTTAGAGAGTTCCAGAGCCTCTTACTAGAATTCAAGAGCATTTTCCTATATTTTTGCTGTCAAATTTATCTAAAAATCTCTTCAAATAGATGCGAACACAAGAGATTTGATTTAGTAACTAGAATTATAGCTTAAGAAATCATTCTTAAAATCAAGCAATAATTTCTCGCTACTGAAACGGTTCAATATCGTTTCGTCTCCCAGAAAACAAGAGACTAGAAATGTCAAGTCTTTTCGCCTATTCAACTTAGTTGTTTACCCTACTCGCATAGTTTGGACATCTATATTTCTAGTTTAGAGATTCAGAAAGTGACTAACTATTCATTCTAGGTGAAGGCGGCATATTTTTTTTTCTCAGTGAACGACCTCTACTGGCCGCTTCTGGAACCATCATATCTTTGAAAGCCGTGCACTTAGTAACAGCAGATACGCTTCTTTGTGCGTGGAACGAGTTTGGCTATCGCGTAGATCAGCGGTTTCCAATGTATGGGTCGCGACCCACTGGTGGGCCGTGGCAGCTATTTTGGTGGGTGGCGGAAAAATCGAGGTTTGTCCTCAAAATATATCTTTTATTCTGTCTAAAAAGATATGCCAATTTCAACAGGAAATAATATTTCAAGGGAAAAGCCTTAATTTCCTTCTAGATTAATATACGAACAGAATACCTAGAAATATCTAAATCAGCTTTGAGGTCCATGATGAAATTCAACACTTCGTGCTTATAAGAACATGCTTTTTCTACTTTGCTGCACTGAGAAAAAAATATGGTTCTGGCATATAGAATCTAAATTGTGGCACTAGAAAAAATAGTTCCATGTCATCCTCATAAATTCTAGCTCCTTTTGCTCGAGAGTTCTAGAATCTTTTACGAGAATTCAAGAGCGTTTTCCTATATTCTAATTGCCAAATTTATTTAAAAATCTCTGCAAATAGATGCGAACACATGAGGTTTGATTTAATTACTATAATTCCAATTTATGAAACCATTCCCAAAATCAAGCGATAATTTCTTGTTACTGAAGCAATTCAATATCGTTTCATCATTTAGAAAACAAGAAACTAGAAATGGCAGGTCATTTCGACTATTCAGCTTTGTTGTTTAACCAACTCGCATAGTTCGGGCATCTATAATTCTAATTTTGGTATTCAGAAAGTGACTAACTATTCATTCTAGGTGAAGGAGGTATATTTTTTTTCTCAGTGTGTCTTTGAAAGACAAATACTGGGACAAACTGCACGTTAATGTATGTTCCCACATTGTTAAACACCAGTACCAGAGATCTCATTGATTAAAAAGTTGTGCAATTTCATTTTTAATTGCTATCCATTTACACACATTGAGGTTACCGATTCTTGTTTTTGTTGATAATGCATCTTCCGTACGAAAATTTGCGTTTAACGTAGGATAGGATAGCCGAGCATAAAGAAATCGTATAAAAATTGCTATACTGATATATAACTTTTACTTGGGTGGGTCGCGAAATTTTCTTTCACTAAAAGGTGGGTCGCGTACTAAGAAAGTTTGGGAACCGCTGGAGTAGATATTTTCCGTGCAGCAAATGGTGAACACATTGAACATTTATAATGTCTTAAAAAAAAAAAAACTTTGAAACTTTTCATTGGTATTAAAATTGTTCATTTTGGATTTACAATTTAATAAACACGATTTTTTGAAAATGGGTCAATCGTTTAAAATAACCCTGTACTAAATATGTATTCTAAAAAGAATAAATAAATAACTGAAAATGGATAATTTTATTAAAAATCTGTAGCTATAACCTAATTAATTTATTTAACAATTAGGTTTCTTAACCAATTAAGTGATCAATATTTTTGGAAAAAACTTTCAAATAGTTCTTTTTTTTCATGGCTTTTACCGAATTTTTTATCTTTTACACTGGTTTTTCAAAACAGAAATTTGCTCCTTTTTGAATTGGAAAAAAATGCTCGAATTAAACAATGCGAAATCTACAATAAAAATTTACTGGTGAGAATAATAAATGATGAATAGAATATCGATGCCCGTAATTTGTACGGGAAAATCATGATTGGCAAAAACGCGTTGCCCGTAGGACGTACGGGCAAATCAGAGAAGCATTTAAAGTTCTTTTAGAATGATTTTCATAGGTACTTGGGCTTGAAAAAATTAGTATTTCATTTTAAATTAAAATATAGCTCGATTTCATTAGAAATCGAGCTTATACACACACTTTTTATAATCAGAATATTATACAAAAATTACCAGTTATGCATCTTTACTGTGTATATAAACGGAATAAATCACATGTAATTCGGTACAGTAGTTTTTGAGAAAATGAGGTTTTTAAAAAATCGGAACAACATTTTTATCTCATAAAGTATCAATACTTATAAAGTGATAATAGGGGAAATAAATTGTCAGACATGCAGATACACCTGGGAAAAAAATTAAGAAATTTTATTGAAAGGCATGTTTCCAATGCTTATCCGGCTATGCCCTTCGGTCGTCCTCTTATGATCCTAAAAAATAACTAAATACTTCTGTTTTACTAACATGATGCAACAAATAATTTTAAAAATCATTTTACAATATAAATTTTCCGGTTTAAAACTTAAAAGAAATATATTTAAAATTGATTTTCGATAGAATAAAAAAATCAAGCCACTATCGCCAGACACTGCACGTTTGATCAACTAATTAAAACGCGTCTTATTAGAGATTTTCATTTTCGGATCCTACAATGAATATCTTAATCTGGCTGACAGTTAATGATAGAAAATTTTAGTCGTTCTAGGAAAGAATTACTATAATAATTCAGAGGGAACGTCCCTTCATTCCGGGGGTTTGATTCCGGGGGTACATTTTCCGATTAGGGGAGATCGGAGTACAATGGACCACTTTTGTTAATTTAGAATGTTTACTCTTAAAATATTCAGTTTAAAAAAAAAAAAACTCACATGCATATTATCCATACATTATAGTTTAGATTACATCTACTCGAAGATAACAATTATATACACTTTTTTTAATATATTTTTTTAAATAGTAAGTAATAAAATTGACCATTGTACCCTATGGCCGGGGTACATTGGTCCACAGCATGGGGCTCTATGGACCATATGTAATTCTGAAAAAATATATAAGTATAGAACATTTTTTAATAAAAAGAAACACATAATGTATCATAATTTGTTTATTCATGTGTTAATTTCATAGATATAATGTAAGATTACCGATTATTAAGTTAGCAAATGATGCGTCAAAAAATATTTGTGTCACTGAAACTCGGCTGCTCTCTAGTGAAACATTAGAATCTGGACGAATCCTCATAATATCGTAAACATTTTACAACAAGAGACTCATCAACAATATAGGAAAACGTAAATACATTTTGGTTTGATTTTCAGCACATGAATCTCACAAAAGCAGAATCATCATCATCTTTTCTATTACTAAATCAACAAAATGAATCTATGATTTTTTTTATCAAAAAATTAGCCAAAATGTAATTAACAACTTTTATTTCATTACTAAAATTAACATCATTCTGTGAAATTTTATCGTCACTACATTCTGTATCACTATTAAATAGAAATATTCTCAAAATCATTCAAATTTTCTGGTATGTTTTTCTTTTCAAATATATTGTGGGCATTCAATGTTAGAGTTTTCTGTAGCTAGGTGAATTTTTAATTAAAAAAAACACAGAATACATGACTGGGGTACAATGAAATATGGTCCATTGTACCCCGGTTTCTGATGGTCCATTGTACCCCATATGTGACTTTGACAAAAAAAAAATGATAAAAAACGTTTTATATTCAGTTATTTTACTTACAATAAATATAGTAATGTAATGTCTTATCTTTTTATTGTGCTGAGCAATGTCTTCCAAATTAAAAATCTTTAACGTAAAACATAGCACACGTTTCACTGAAAATATTTAGCTCAAATCAACTACCAAGAGTAAAATGACTAAAATGTTAGCTATGCATATGGTTTAAAATTTCTATTCACTATTGCAGGAGTGCCACGTATTTAGCAAAATATAAAGCATTCAAAATTAGAAATAATATACAAAATAGGGGGTGGACCACTGTACCCCAATCTCCCCTATATGTTCGATTGCTTCCTGAATACATTTCTTTAGTTTATGTTAATTTTTTCATGACCTTGCTTTTATTTGTGTACGCTTTTCTTTTAAATGGCTTTTTTTTTACTTCTTTAAATAGAATAACAGCCCAAGTTTTATATAATAAGAATTATTTTTCAGAGAGAGGGGGGGGGGGTCATCAAGGTTTTAGATATGGGCATGGCTTGAAAAAGGTTGGGAAACACTGATATAGATAGATATAGAGATATTTCTTCAATCAAATTATACAAATAAACTACTTAGAAGGTGTTTCAAAAATATAGATATTATTTATTTATATTTCTTGAGATCTTTCGAATGCCCACGCCTTCATTATCAAAGGAATCAAAAAGAAGAAAGTTGATTAGAAATAAAAAACTTATAAAATTTAGAAAATTACCCACACTCTGGTACAATATCCTTGGTGTTTCGACAAAATCATCGTGACTTTGTTTATACACGCGGTCTGTTTTTTTGCTTTTTATTTTTGTTTTGTTTTGATGTTTTCTATTTCAAATCAACTTTCTTCTTTTAAGGTCCTTTGATAATGAATTCTCAGGTAAAATAAATAAATAAAAGGTGTTGCAAAAGCAACACCTTTTAAGTAGTTATTTGTATAATTCGATTTAATAACAAGGTGTAAATTTCCACCAAAGACAGTAGTGTTACTTATTGGATATTTATCCATGCTCACAAACGCACATGATTTCTAAATTATATATTTAATTTCAAACACACACGGAATTAAAAAAATGCAATAGTTGTCATCAAAAATAACCTACAACGCATTACACCAATCCAAAGCTAATGTGACACTTCAAGTATTTTAACAATTTGGGCACAATGTGCCCAGCCCCGGGATACATAATTTTAATTCCAAGCTTGCAAACGGCACCAATAATATTTTAGTAAATTTTTGTACTGAAATCTGAAATTAAGGAGTAATTTTTTTCTCAAAAATTTGTTTCTAAATTCCGGTGTCTATCGATAATTTCTCATTTTACTAACTGAATTCATCCGTGCTGGAAGGGTTAATGCGTTCATTAACTACGTATTTATTACTTACAGTGTTCATTTACAATGATACACAAAAGCAAAACGCTTACAGCTTTACATCACAATAACGAATTGAATTAACATACTGAAGTAATTAGATTCCAATTGAGACTGTGCATTGATCTTGCCAATGTTTTTGGTTTGCAAATTAACCTTTTCGGATCTGGAGTACTATTATTAGTACATGTCTCTTCAATGAGTATTGTTTTGTCTTAACAATTTTTTTTTACTATCTACATGTATTAATGGTAGTCTATGCCTGTGAATTCCTATCATGACTGCTTTTATGTTTTGGCATTGCATAATAATTTAAATAATAAAAAAAATGCTTAATTCTCTTTGAATTAATTATATTCTTTTCCGACATATCAGGGAGGACTTAATATTCCCTGTACAAAATAAAATGTATATGATGAAAATTTATCAACCTATCAATATCTTTTTTTCGCGTTATTCAATTATATATAACATGATTCTTGACGCATGTATTATCTGGTAAAGTTTCACATTACCTTTTCTAAACATGCATACTACATCATGATTAAGAATTCTTTCAGAAATTTCTTCATCTGAAAGCCATATTCTCACTTCAAACCTTAAAAGCAAAATCTAATCTAATTTTTTCGCAACAATACACCTGGTAGAACTCAATAGACTAGAAATAAAAGAAATTCCATTTATTTATTTATTTATTTGTTACTATACAGAAGAAAAATGTTCAACAGTTTTTAGAATTTATTCTCTTTTCAAACGACTTAGAAATTAGGACTTTTTACTCTTTGTATTAATCCTTTCCGGCACACTGTGCCCAGTTCAGGATACGTAATTTTAATTCCAAACTTGCAAACGTCACCAATAGTATTTTAGTAAAATTTTGCTTTAACAATGAAATCTTAAATTAAGGGATTCTTAATTTCTCAAAAAGTCGTTTGTAAAATCCGGTTACAGTCGAAATTTCTAAATTCACGAACAGAATTTACCCGTGCTGGGAAAGGTTGAATAAACTGTATACGAGGAAATTTTACCAACCTACCTATATTTTCATAATGCCGTTTATTTACATGAAACAATATATATAATGATTTTCAACGCATGTATTATCTAGTAAAGCTGCACATTAACATTCTTGTACAAACATGTAACATCATGCTTAAGATTTCTTGAAAAGATTCTCCATCTAAAAGTTATATTCTCAAGCCAAACCTTAAAAGCAAGCTTTATCCTACTTTTTCTGAGATAAAACACCTGGTAGCTGACAAGAGGAATAAAATTAAATAAACTTTCATTTTTTTTCCTTACTGCGCAGGAAAAAAAAAATAAATAAATAATGTTCAAAGAATTTTATAATTCTTCTTTCTTTCGACTTAGTAGGGAGGACTTTTTATTATCTCTACTAAATAAGCTATATATGATGCAATTATATCGACTTATTTATATTTTCCAAATGCCTTCCATTTACCCAAATCTACATATAAAATTATTCTTAACACAGGTATTATCTAGAAACTTTTTAAGGTATTATAACTTTCATAAACAAGCGAACTACATCATGCTTAAGGTTTCTTACAAATGATTCTCCATCTAAAAAGCAATATTCTCACGCAAAACCTTAAAAGCAAACTTTAACCTAATTTTTCTGCGATAAAACACCTGGTAACTCTCAAAAGAAACAAAAATAAATAAACTTTTTTTTTTTGTTTTTGCTCAGCAATATATATATATATATATTTCGAAGAAATTTATATTTCATTTTTTTTTTTCAAATTAGCAGGGAGAGCTTGGTATTCTCTGTACTAAATAAACTATATATGATGAAATTTTATAAATCAATCAATATTTTCCAAATGCTTCTTATGTACTCGAATCAATAAAGTAATATATAAAATGATTCTTAACGCAGGTAATAGTTAATAAAGTTCACCTTAACTTTCTTAAGCAAGCATTTTACATCATGCTTAAAATCTCTTGCAAAGATTCTTCATCTAAAAGCTATATTCTCACGTCAAACCTTAAAAGCAAACTTTAACATATTTGTTCTGGAATAAAACACCTGGTTGCTCTCAAGAGAAATAGAATTAAGTAAACTTCCTTTTTGTTTGTTACAGCTCAGAAAAACAAAAATCAAAGACATTTTTAATTCTATTTTCTTTTGACTTAGCAGAGAGAACTTCACTGTTAAAACTAATGATGACACATTGCACATTTAGGGGTGAAAGGTTTGTCTCACTGGTGACACCCCTAGGAGAGCCAGAATGGCACCTTTAATTAGGATGATTGGTTGTTTGGTTGATTTTTGTCGTCTGATTATCTACGATAGGGATATAGGACCAGGGGCGGTGCCTCCGTGGGGGTCTTTCTAAGGGAACCTAACCCGTATTTACGCAAGGTTCGAACGAAAACCACGGAAAACTCCGAACGGTTAGGCCGAGAGCCGCGGTTGGGTTCGAACCCAGCACCTGCCGTCTACCAATTGAGAGGTCCGAATTAATTAGGATGGAAAGATGACACCCTTAATCCAGAGTGCCTTATAATAAAAAATTAAAAAATATATAAACCGACTTTTGACCTACGAAGGATTTGAACCCACAACGTCTGATTACAAGCTCAGCGCTCTAACCTCTCGGCCATTGATCTCACCTTCAAAGTCTCAATGAAATATTCAAAGGTTGCTTTATATAAAAAAGCTTGCCAGAGGTCAGCCATCCGAAGTTCTAAACGAAATTGGGATAGCGCATAGCGCTGATAGTCATCAAAGGGAGAAATTGCTGTAGTTGAAGGGAAAGGATACAAGTCACAGGGCATCACCACCAATTACATTAACACCAATCACCCAAAGAGAGATCAAATGGCACTCCAAACACATTTTCAAGCCCGCGGGTGTTAAATGGTAACTCCTTTTCACCCCTGGGCGCCAAATGCAACCGGTTTGTCACCTTTATTATTAATAGCGTTGTTATTCTCGGTACTAAATAAACTGTATATGATGCAATTTTATCAGTCTATCAATATTTTCTAAATGCTTTTTATGTAGTTGAATCAGTATATCAATATATAAGTTGATTCTTAACGCAAGTAATATCTAGTAAAGTTTCACATTAACTTTTTTAAACTAGCATATAACATCATGTTTAAGCTTTCTTGCAAAAGATTCTACATCTCAAAGCTATATTCTCACGTAAAAGCTTAAAAGCAACCTTTAACATAATTTTTCTGAGATAAAACACCTGGTTGCTCTCAAGAGAAATAGAATTAAGTAATCCTTTTTTTGTTAATGCTCAGAAAAAAAAAAGTTCAAAGAATTTTATAATTTTATTTTATTTTGACTTAGTGGTTCGAATTCTGGAAACACATTTAGGACAGTAGATACATTATATGCCCAGATGCATGTATTACAAATTTTCCTTGCTATAAAAAAATATCCATAAGTTTACTAAGAATTTTCTATAAAACTGAGATACTGAAAGCATTTGATATTTCAGCAATAAAATTGCACTTTTAAACAAACAAAATTCTGGGGCAACTAAGAATTATTTGAGAAATTGATATGCCTAGAACATTTTATATAACAGCAACAAAAATATCGTATAATTATATCAGGGTACCGATAAAATTTTAGTAAGCATGCATATATCTTCAGTTTTGTACTTTTGCAGCTTTTTTTATAGCATTGAGTAGCTGTGGAGCTGCTCTGAACTGCACTGTAAAAAAGATGTAATCCTACAGATGTAAAGTTGAAAATCTGTATGGTTACTAACATTTTATCTGTACGCTGTACAAGAAAAAATGTAAAGCTACAAAACTAATTTTTGTAAAGTTAAAGAAATCTGTAACTTTACAAACAAGTCTACTAAAATTACAATTATCTTACTAAAATTTTATATGTAGCCAGGGTTGCAGTTGCATGAAAAATTCTTGGAATCCCAGTTTCCTAAAACGTTTTATCTGTACATAATATAAAATTAGTAACCTATTAATATAAAATTAGTAACCTTACAGTTTATTTTAAGTGCAAATCTGTATCTGATACATCAATTTTTGCTGTTGCCGTTACATAAAAAAGGTGTAAGAATCCCAGTTTCCTACAAAACGTTTAAAAAGTTATAGATTTTTTTTGTACAGTGTGCTGCTTAGCTTTAACGGATTGGAAATTTGACCCATTTTAACCCTTAAATGCATAGGGTACACTGTAAAAAAAAAAAAAATCTGTAAAGGTACTAAACTTTATCTAGGAAACTTTGATTCCAAGAACTTTTCTTGTAACGGTAACAACAAAAACTTAAGTTTTAGAATAGGTTACATGGATTTTTCCTGTTATCGTTACATGAAAAGTTCTTGGAATCCCAGTTTCCTAGAAAATGTTTAGTACCTTTACAGAATTTTTTTTACAGTGTAGAGCGCGTTCCAAAAAATGCGCAATTCAAAGAATCAGAATTCATACCAGAAAAATCTCAATAGTAAATTTTTCTTTATTTAATTACGAATGGTCTGTCATTAAGTGAAGTGAAAATTGCTTTTTTAAATTTCTGGTGAGAATACGGAATATGTGAATAAAACCCCCAATAAATCGGGAACACTTATGGTATCGAAAATGATACAATATGCATTTAAGGGTTAACTCATAGATATACAAGCACTTCCCATTTATTCATATCTCAGGCACAGTGATGATCAATGAGTTATCTTAAATGTTTTTCCCATTGTGAATATATGCTTTAATTCCTGGAAGCATCACTCAAAATTGGTGATTAAGATGCGAGTTTTTTAACGCGCCACACTTGTTACTGAAAAAGTCCCGGATGATAATGTTAAGTCTATGTGTATGGCGTTATTTTCAAATATCTCGCACAAATTTTGATATTTTTACGTGATTTTTTTTTCTTTTGCATGAGATAGGTGAGGACTATCTTCAATCGGGTTAATTTTTATTTTTTCAATTTTGGTTTCAGATTGTTTTTAGGAAAAATATTTTAACTTTCAGAACTGGTTTGAACCGGTTCTAAAATTGAAAATATCCTAATATATATATAAAAAATAACCAAAATCGAAAAAGTAAAAACTATCCCGGTTGAAGATGGTCTTCAACCATAATGCCGCCATAGACCTAACATTATCATCCGGGTCTTTTCAGTGAATAATGTGGCGTCTTAAGGTTGTTCTCCACTACTCTGATGAACAAGCCCTAAACGTTTTGACTCATTTGTAAATTCATTTTTTTTTTTTTTTAAAGAAAAGCTATAAAATTGGAAGACCTTATTATACACGGTAAAAAAAAAAAAAAAAAAAAAAAAAAAAAAAAAAAAAAAAATTGTAAATTTCTAAACTTTTTCTAGGAAACTGGGATTTTTAAAATGTTCATGTAATGGTAGCAGCAAATATTTATGTAACCGGTTCTATTTTAAGAACTTTTAATGTTACCGTTACATAAAAAGCTCATGGAATCTCAGGTTTCCAAGAAAAAGTTTACTAACTTTACGGATTTATTTTTACAATGTAGAAGCGATTTGGAATCAAACTGTGTTTTCCATTTTTTTACAAATAAATTATCTATTAAGTAATAAGCTATTTTGATCAAGTAAAAAACGCATTTGCCACTCTTTCTTGTATTTTTTTAATTTTTTAATTTTATTTTATGCATATATATATATATATTTTTTTTTTTAAGAAATTCGGTTTAAAAAGCCAAAAAATCCCATTTTGATGTTTTTTTTTTCTGGACAATATATCGCATTTAAAAATAAATAAATAAATAAAAATGAAAAATAAACAAATAAATAAATAAACGGAAATAGAAGCGTTATTACATAGTTTCTCAACAACAACATTTGCTAGTTTCATATAATTTCAATCAAAAATAAATTAAAACTAACGCCATAAAGTTGCCGTTTTTGATTTGAGACAACCTTAAACATCGCGTGCATTTTTCAATAGAATATTCTTGAAAATAGAGCTGTCTAGTTAGGGCTGTTTTAATAGTAGTGTTAATTAATAAAGCCGTCAATATACAATGTAAAAAAAAATCCGTTCTGTTTACGGCAAAAACTGCTGGCAGCAATGCTTCCAGCTGTTTTTGCCGTAAAAATTACAGTAAAAATATATGTAATAAAAAATGTACCTATAATTTTACTGCAATTTGAAATTAAATTGAACGGATTTTTTTACAATATACACTGTAAAAAAAAAAAAAAAAAAAAAAAAAAAAAAAAAAAAAACTGTAAAGTTATTAAAAGTTTTCTAGGAAACTGGGATTCCTAGAACTTTTTATGTAACGGCAACCGCAAAAATATATGCAACAGATATGCACTGAAAATAAAAAAATCTGTAAGGTTACTAATAATTATTTAGGAAACTGGGATTCTAAGGATATTTCACATAACTGCAACCCAGGTTACAAATAAAATTTTAGTAAAATAACTATAATTTTAGTAGACTCGTTTGTAAAGTGACAGATTTCTGTAACTTTAAAAAAATTCTTTTTTGTATATTTGAATTTTTTCTTGTACAGTGTACAAATAAAATGTTAGTAACCATACAGATATCGGCAACTTTATACCTGTAGGATTACAGATTTTTTTTACAGTGTAGACATGCTTATCTGTTTATATGAAAGAAGTAAACAGTTGTTGTAATTCCAATAGTTCTTTAAATTATCAATATTTTTTTCCATTCGGCCTGTTGCACCCCTTTAAAAATATTATTGCATAGCCGAGATTTTTCTTTCTTTCTTTACTTTTTTTTTTTTTTTTTTTTTTTTTTTGTTCTAGGAATTTAAAAAAAATTCATTCCCTTTATGCTTATATTTCACTTTTATAAATTTTCTAGCAATGAAAAAAGGAATTAAAAAGCAATATTTTTAAAAATCTAGATAAATAAATATTTCCTAGGAAGATAAGGGTTCTGTAATTTCCATTTACGATATAAAATAAGTGAATATGGTTGAATTTTATTTTATTCTATATCTTTTATGATGAGTTTATTCTTACTTACCTATTACATAAGAACAAATACAGATTTTCGTTTACCGGATTTCTCGCTTTCTTATTTTTGACCCAAATGCTAAAATTGCATTTATTTTTAAATTAGACCATCTGGAATATCCGCGGATAATGTCAGCAGGTTATTGTAGCAAAAATTTCTTTTAATAGTTTACAGTATTTGGTTTAGTTTGAAGTAATTTAATGTTCAAAAGACAAAAGATATTAAAAACTTTTGTTCTAGTAATTAAAAAAAAAATAAATCTGATATATAAAAAATGACACGAAATAGTACGACAGTTAATTTTATACAAAGAAAAATCTATAAAATCCAAATAAAATATCAGCTTATTAATATTTTCTAATAGAAAAGATGACTATTGTTAAAAATATATAATCTATTTTTTACACAATGGTTATCAAAAAAGATTTCAATAGACAAAAAAAAAAAAAAAAACGTGTATGGTACACGCGTAATGTTACAATATTTGTTTTAGGTTGAAGTAATTTAATGATTAACAGAAAAAAAGATGTTTATTTTTTTTTCTTCTAGTAATTAAAAAAAAAAAGAAATCTGATACATAAAAAATTAAACAAAATATTACGGCAGTTAACTTTATGTAAAGAAAAATCTATAAAAACCAGATGAAATATCAATTTATTAATGTTTTTTTAATAGAAAAGATTAATATTGTTAAAAAAATAGAACCTACACTGCAAATGCTCAAAAACAAAAATTAACACAGTTCGGAACATTGTTTGTCATCAAATTCACAATACATTAATGTGTTGTGGAGCGTTTTTTGTGTTTTGATTGTGCTCTTAATATATTGCGAAAGTATTGCTCACTTTAAATGTGTTTTTAATGTGTTGGAAAATACTGCTATCTGGAAATGTGTTCCAAAAATCGTGTTGTTAATTATGTTGAAATAGTGTTGATGAAATTAGTTTCTGAAAAAAAAAAAAAAAAAGCGTTGGGCTGTACAATACTTTGTCCACAAATTAACAACGAATTGTAAATTTTTACAATATGGAACATTATAAAACAGCACATGTAAAGCATTTAAAAATATTTCCAAGTTTTAAAATTACACAATTTTAAAAAATGAACACAATCATGCAAAATCGAAACAACACAATCGAAAACTAATTTAATTAGAAAAGTTGATTTTTACGTTGAATTAATGTTGCAAAAGTATCTCATACATTTTCAGTGCAGTTTTTC
Source organism: Maratus speculifer (assembly GCA_964019185.1). Lineage (NCBI taxonomy): Eukaryota > Metazoa > Arthropoda > Arachnida > Araneae > Salticidae > Maratus > Maratus speculifer. Next base: position 392,751,151 of record OZ025294.1, on the reverse strand, counting down.
ACACGATAATTATCAAAGAAGACTTTCAATAGGCATCAAGGAATCGTATATGACCTGGGCGATAACACTTGAGGAAAGCTAAATATTAAAAAAACTGTATTTACTCGTGTATAATGTTCACTTTTCTTTTCAAAAAATAGGGGAAAACTTCTACGTGCGCGTTATACACGAAGTAATTATTTTCGTGCTGGATGTAATCACACGATATGCATATGGATCAAGAAATGTATTTACGGGTGTATTTCGATACAAATTGCTTATTTTCTGATTTATTTTTTAATTCACTTTTCCTCTCAAATGCTTCAAACTTTCAGATTATCTTACTTAGAAAGAACACAAGGTCAATTCTTTGATAAATGTAGAAAATATTGCGAAAAAAGCTATCAAAAACGGCAGTTTGAACGGATTTTTCGTAAGGGGGAGATCTGTGAACGAAAAAAAGGGTCATGCTGAGAAGGTAAAATCAATTTCTAAATCAAATTCTAATGAATTGAGCGTAAAAAGACATCACACGGCACCTCATACGCCTCTTCATGGATCCCATCAGCAAGTTTCATGTTTCTACTTTTAAAAATGTGTCTGAAATTGTATCGGAAAATTTCGAGCTGTTGAAGCTGAAAAAGCGCTTTTTTCGAATACACCCTTAAAAGAGGCATAATTACTCGAAAAACCTTATTTTATTGAAGTATTACTGCATCTTTATTTCCCTCCTTGCACTTTTTTGTACATTAACATCATGTAAACGCTAATTTACAATTTTCACTGCCATCAGTCACGCCTACCTCTAAGTCATTCACTCCCTACCCGGAGTCTAAAAATGTATTTTCGTCTTGTTTTCAGCCTGATGTAATGTTCGTTTCCACTTTCTTTCTTGAATTTAATTTAGCCATTCGCTCATTTGCATACCAAATTTATGGTGCACGTTATATACGAGATTTTAAAAAAATCGCCATATTTTTTTTTTAAAGTAGGGTGTGCGTATTATACACGCGTGTAAGGTATACACGAGTAAATACGGTAATTCATTAAACCGCATTTATTTGTTTATAATCTCTGATGCATTATGGTTCTTAAAATGCAGTTTAAAAATTCTCCTAAGAGTTAAAAAAGAAAGTAAATAATACACTGTAAAAAACCCGTTAAATTTACGGCAAAAACGTCTAACAGCAATACTGCCAACCGTTTTTGACGTAAAAATTGAAGAATTATATATTTTTTAATTACATCTAATTTTACTGCAATTTTTACGATAAAAACTGTGAGCAACACTGCTGCCAGCAGTTTTGTCGTACATTTAACGGATTTTTTTTCAGTTTATATTTTTTAAAAAGCAATACTTCAAATTACACATAAAATCTTTATCCATTATTTGAAAAAAAAAAAACAAATAAAAATAAATTTAAATAAATTTAAAAAAAACTTTCAAATGTTTAAAAGAAATGATATTTTGTTATTCATTAATAATAAGAATACCTTTATCATTCATTAAACATTATTCATCGATAATGATTTTTTTTTCATTTGAAAAAAAAAATTCTGTGAACTGATAAACTTAAAAATTATTTAGAGATATTCGTGAATATTTAATGTTTTGTCTTCTAAAAAATTACAAAAAACTTTTTTTTTTAAAAATATTTCTATGATTTTGAATTTATTCAAAAGAGTTTATGCATTCTGTCTTTTTAATTCAGAACATATATTCTGAAGTTTTCGTTTGAAAAAATAATGAAAAACTAATCTTAACTACAAACTTAATAACATTAATAATAAAAATAAGAAACTGCGTGAAATTTTCCTCAGAATATGAAAACGTGAAGTAAATGAATCATAAATATGAAATGCAATTATTTATGAAAATATTTCTTTTCAATTTCTTGTTTTTTAACCTCAATCTCAGCAAATATGCATAAATTTGGATGACTAATAACTCATGAATTTCAAATTAAATATTTTTTTAAAAGAGCTACATGATAAAAATAAAGTATTCTTTTTTAAGGATACGCATTTTTTAATTGTATATTTCAAAACCGAATGTTAATGAACGTCTGTTTATGAATAATTTATTTTGAGCGTTGAGTTAGATTTTACTGTCAAGAATTTATTAGATAAGCCGTAATTCCGTTTTTAAGTGCGTTCGTAGTTATGTAAATAAGTATCATCTATAGACGTCGTTAAGTCCGTTCAACCGTCTATCTGTCCGTATGTCCGCATATAGTAGAGAAAAAACTACAAAACCAGATCTTTTAAAATTTAAAATACAGTGTTTCATTATTTTGTCTAGTCATTTAAAATTTTATAAAAATCAGGTGTATAGTTTAATTACAGGTAAAATCAAAAGCATTCCATTACATTACGGCCAATGGGAAAAATAGTTTCAAATGCATTTTAATGATGTTACACTCTTTCTAACATAATAAAATTGATAACCAGCTATGAAACTTATACTGAAATATGCATTGTGTAGGATCTGTGGTGCAAAGAATATTTGTTATTCATTTACAGTGAAACACAAAAGTATTCCATTATATAGGAAGAATTCATATACGTTGTTGAGGTTTAATACCAGTTACTTCCTGTATAAAATAAAGCAGATAGTATTTACATGGACGCTCATAATGTTTCGACTACGTGTGTCCAAAGTACTATATACTATTACATTAAGAACTGAATATTTTTAAAACTTTGTTATAGCACGAACGCACTTCATTTGCTACGATTGACGTGCGATTTAAGATTTCTTTGGTTTTATATATGGGTAAAAATTTAAAGGACTATTTTTTTTTACAATAAATGGATTAACGCAGCTGTTAGACCCCTGTAGATCACCGTTGATTGTATTATGGGACGCCAATGTTCCATTAGCCACTCTATTTTTACTAACCCCATGAAGGAAAAAGCCTTTTTGCTCGAAAGTGTTCCAAAAATTAATTTACACATCAGTTTATGAACAAATTTCATGGTATGAGCAAATTAATCAAAAACTTTTCTTCATGTAAGGTACCCTGGGGTAATAACGCCAGACGGGGTAATAACGCCAAGTGCTAATATTTTTCATAATTATGAAATAATCTGGTAAATGACACCCATGTGTTCTGCGCAGAAGGGTTTTGAGTCATATAATTCGCAGAAAACAGCTTCAAGTTAATTTGTTTCATTTTTAGGTCTTATTGTTTTTACAAGCAGCTAAAATTAACGCTTGATCTAAAATTTGCGAGATACGTTTTGTGATGTGAAGACTACTTTTTTTATCCGGAAATACTTTGTTAATTACATAAATTTGTAGTACATTTCATGGCCTTTCAAAATGTTGTTGAAGATTTTGGATATCTTCTCGAGATAATTTGTAATTTAAAATGTACAGCGCAATAACTATAACGGGGTAATAACGCCAATCCTTGCAATTTTTACCCCGGTTGATTCCCTACAGCGGCCGAGCTACATCCTAAATACTGATTCAAATAAACACAGTTAAAACGGTGCAATGTTTCTAATACTTCTATTTAAACGGTCCTTTTTAAGCAAAAAGAAGCTCACTGTCTGATATTCTTTTGCCTCGTCCCCCCCCCCCCACACACACACACCACACCTTTATTTTTCTTATACTTTCACAAAAAAATGAACATTTTCAATAGCTTAGGATGCAATTTGTCAATTTCTAGAGCTGAGAGTTTGTATTTTTAGAATTGGACAATCTACATGCAATTATTCCAACTTATTTCATAGTTTTGTTTGCAGGGCGTTATTACCCATATAGGTGGGTAATAACGCCAAATAGCATTGGTCAAGAAATCACGCCATTACATTTTATGTATTCATATCTGTTAAATTATTTTTTTTATATAGATAGTGAATGAGTTGCTGTATCAAATCATATATTTGTTTGAAAAATACAAACTAAAACTGAGCCGTGAAAATTGCTAGAACCTTAACGTGGCGTTATTACCCCAGGGTACCTTATATTAATAAGATCGAAATTGCGCTAAAAAAATTACTCGTGGTGCTTGGGAGTTTAGGTAATAAACTCAACCGTTTTCAGACTGCAAACAGCGTGTAAATATTACACAGATATACGTGTATTCATTCGCAATTTAAATGTATTGTTATGTTACCTGATACCATTTTACGGACTTAAACAGCTTAATGCAATACACATGAAAATGTGTATTTAAAAATTGACACCCCAAAGCACGTATTTTGCAAACTGCACACATTTATACACATAAAGATATATCGTTTTTGTGTCATCAGTATATATACAGTGTGGTCATAAAAAAACTTTGCCGATATATGGAGCTCTAGCGGCCAGTCCGCTCAACCGATCGAGGTGAAATTTTAGATATAGCTATTCAGAGATATGAGCTAGTTATTCTGTGAACGACAACAAAATGGCGCTCACGGTTACGGTTATAGTTACAGAAACTCGAAAATTTCCAATGGCAACACCCTGTTTTTTCATCGTAAAACGCTCAGCTCATGCGAAAACCCTAAAGAGCGTTAGAACCGTACGTGTATCTCAAGAAACGGACATGTTATGCACGCACAAAAAACCGTTCTGGGAATCCTCTCCCCCCCCCCCTATAGAAAAAACCCGATTGGGGCGCAAGGAGGAAATTTACATATGACGCAGAGTCAGTACACTAATCTCTGATTACAATACAGATCGGAGAAATTAAAACTTTTATTTTGATTAAACATTTTCCATATGGGTGCCATCACAGCCAACAATTACACTGTTAAATCACAAAAAAATATTGAATTAATAAATTAATAAAAATGAATTAAATCATAAAACTTAAATTAAAGAAAAATTAATTTTTCATGATGTAACAACAAGGTATTTTAGAAGCATAAACCGTAACGTTAAAATGTGTTTTAATCGTATGTTTATTTTTTCATCTTTTTATAAATAACTGTACATTGAATAGAAATATTTAATTATTTTTATTTTATTAAAAATATCATATTCTGAATCCTGAAAAAATTGCGCTGGGTTCATTTCATCATCAAAATGTGTATACAAAAATGTGTAGAATTAAACGGAAATTCTTTACAGTGTGATTCAGAACTATACTCAAATATGAAAAGGCAGGAAGACAGGGACCAAAATAAGCGATTTGTATGAGAATATAGGCACAGAAATGTAATACGTTGAGACAGAAGAATACACTGTTGAATGAAAACTACTTCGCTGACTTGAATCGTCATTTTTCGCACTGATTTTGAGCAGCAAGTATCGTTACACCATTCTGGCATGCACTTTGAGTGTGGGATTGCACAACGAAATGGCGCGCGCTCCATGCACAGACAAGAGCTCTCAAATTTGACGAAGGCCTATACTTTAATGTGCATAATACTGCTTCTTCTACTGCATGAATTCTGAGATAGCTTTGTGTCCTTGTATTACGCCTCGAAGCATAAAATAATTCCCTCGCGCAAACTCCCCATGAAGACCCTGAGAGGTTTGGCGATCCAGCAAACTCCTATCGTGGAATCACTCCATGTACAACCTTAGAGCAGCCGTTCCATTTCCTTATGCTGCCCCGTACATAAAATACATGTCGGAAACCTCCACATTGGTATAACGAAAGATGTTGCTTAAAATCCAAGCGCAGAATGACGATTCAAATTAGCAAATCGTGTTCATCAGCCTAACTCAACAGCGCCCTCTATTACCTCAGTGTTGCATTTCCACACCCACATTCTTCTACAAAATCTGCTTATTTAAGTCCCTTCTACCTGCCTTTACATTACTGACAAATAATTCTGAATAACTCGCCATATGGTTTTGGCTAAGGACGGCTGGTTTTTATAGCGAACAAAATACTTGATAAATCATTAATCAAATGCCAAGCTTTTATAGCTCATTTACAGGATATACAAAAATAAATAAATAAATATGTAACACTCTTTGAAAGATTTGCTTTTAAACACCGCGTCGCTTAAGTGTCGAAGACATATTATAGACTATACCAATTTCAAAAGTAATTAAATATTTTTATAACATTTTTTATTTAATTGCCGCAATTTCATTCAATTATGTTTGGTAAGAGAAACATAAAATTTTCTTATAAAAAGAGAGAAAGAAACGAAAAAAGAAAACAATAAAGTTAATCTACTTATTACACTAAGCAAACAAGACTTATTACTTCCTGTACTATAGAAAGAAAAAGAAAAAAAGAAAAAGGAAAAAAAAAACCTAATCTTTCAATTGTACAGATAAGGGCTTGGTTACATACTATATTAAATAAATTTTATACAAGGAAGTTTTACAATGCATCAATATTTTTCTTCTATTTTTCTTATTGCTATTCAATATAAAAACTATTCTTACCACATAAATTACTCATTGAATATTCAGATTATTTTATTGTTTTTAAAACTAGCCTATTTTATTTGTGCTATATTCTCATGTCAGACTTTAAGAATAAGCTTTAACCTAATTTTTCTCCGATAAAACACCTGGTTGCTCTCAAGGGACTAGAATATTTAAAAAAAATTCTGTTTTTCTTTTTGTTACTGTGTAGTAGAAAAATGTTAGAAGAATTTTATACTTTTGTTTTCTTTTGTTTCCACGATAAAATTTCAAGCACTGTGGCAGAATATGCGCAATAAAACATATGTTTCTTCATAAAGATTTTTATCTTTTTTTTTGGGGGGGGGGGAGTTTTAGTAATCGCAAGTAATTTTTATGGCGTGTCTGAAATAATTGTTTTGTTAGAATATAAATATATATATTTTTTTCATAATAAACTTATTTTTACGTTCTTTACAGTCTTTACAAGAAAAAAGTAATGAATTCGCGAATTTTTTCAAAATCAGGTTTCTTAATGATCTACTCCTCTTAGGAGTTAGAAAACCACAAAAAAAACTTTTTTCTTTTTTTTTTTTTTTTTTTAACAAAATAAGTGTTTGTGAGACTGTTATTCTGGCTGCCTGTGTGTAACAAATTTTGTGGCCGCTCAGTCTCAAAAAATGTAATGAAAATTTACAATCCTGTAGTCCCACATATAAATAGATACTGGGTAATTTTTGGTGTAAATCGCTCAAATGGTGGTACTACTATGCTGCACTTATTACGATATCCGCAAAAGCTCTATCTCAAGAACTAATACAAAAATTTTCATAAAATTTCAAGTTCAGTTAGTCCTTGACATCTATTGGCGTTTATATTTTTTGGTTAAACTCATTAAACAGGTGGCGCTGTTATGCTGCCTTTTTAACGATTTCTGCAATAGTTCTGTGTCACGAATTAATCCACGTATTTTCATTAAACATCATATTCAATTACTTCTTGACATGGAGTGATTCAATAACCATTTTGCTGTTAATCCTCTAACAGATGGCGCTGCTGTGCTGAGTTTTCCGATACCCGTAGCAGTTCTCTATAAAGACCTCATACACGAATTTTCACCAAACTTCAGATTCAGATGTATATCTTGATAAATATTGTAGCTGATTATGTTTTGGTATACATCGCACAAGAAGTGGCACTTTTATGCTGCATTTTCCCCGATAACCGAAATAGCTCAATTTCAATAACTAATAAACGGAATTTCAAGCGTCGAATTTATCTTATCATTTAATTTCAGCTCTGTAATACCGAATTTTGAAATATTAACACGAATGCGATAGAAGAAAATTTGAGATTGCCACTTCCACCTAGTTTAAAAATAATATTGAATTAAGGACATTGCCGTTATGACCATAATGCACTCATTTAAATGTTAAACATTTTGAGTAATTTATTAGATTTATCTATATATAATTTTGTATATTTCTCTCATTACATTTTTTTACGAAGGTTTAAAACAATAATCGTTCGCTTATTATACATTTTATGTATAGTTTACAAGAAAAAAAATGCGAACTTATTTAAAATTTAAAAGTGAAACACTTGCGTCAAAGAGCAGGAAAAATAATAATTAATAAATTAACATGAATGCATCTATTACTAATTTTTTAATTACAAGAAGGAATCTTCAACTTTTCAGGTGTATTCGTAATTATGTTAATGCGAGTACTTCCGATATAGCACACTTGCCTCCCCTGGATGTCCTGGAGAGGATTCACATCCCAGGACCCTCATCCCCCAGGCATCCCTGAGGATGCAGAAAATTGTCACCAGGAGGTCCTCAGGAACCGAAAATGCCCGCTTTACAGCATCCTGGCGCGCTCCCCAGGATCTCCTTCAGGGCCCTCCCAGGGAGGTTCTGGGGAAGATTTGAGGAAGTGATATAGGAGGACTTTGGGAAACTTCAAGGTCACTAATATGTTCAAAAAAATTTAAAGCTATGATTTAATTTAAATTTTTTTGAAGAGAAAACGCTAATGTTTTATTGTTTCTATTATTCAGACGTATTTACATATGCAGAGATTATTCAGGAACAAATTTCTTACCTTTATTTTTCCTGCTGGATTTGAACCCGAGTACCTTGGTATTCCGGAAGCGCGCTCTAACCGTTATGCTGTCGGGTCAGTAAGGAATAAAGGTTTCTAAGGTATAGATGCATTTTTACTCCGCTTTTGAAAATTAAAACTAGGAAATGTCCTCATATTTTGTGCATTTTGCATGCACTCAAAATAAATTTAAGTTAATGACTCTAAATAAATTGTCAATAATTATTTGTTATAACATAAATGTCTTCGAATTTAAAAAAAATTAAATGAAATTGTATTTTTAAATGATAAAAATGCCCTTTTAGCTTTTAATACTTAAAATCCATTAAAATCGTTCAGTGGTTATAAAATTGATTATGAACTATATATTTTGACACACAATGAATGATGCAAAACGTTTCTGATGATATCCCCTATAAAATTCAATTTTAGTTAAGAAAAATATTATTTCCAAAAATTAAAAGAGCAAGAGATTAAAACACATAGTTTCTTTAAAATTGTGAATTTTACAGAAATTTTAATCGATTTTTTTCTTTTTTCTCTTGGTGGTAGATGGTAGATGGGAGGTGCTGAATTTGTACCCAATCACACCCGTCCGCCTAATCGTTCGGAGTTTTCCATGGTTTTTTTCGAATCTTAAACTTCCTTGCGTAAATACGGGTAGGTTCCTTTAGAAAGACCCTCACGGAGGGCAACCCTCATCTCTTGATATGTACTTTGATTTTTTTTTTATGATTGACATATAAAATCTAAGTAAATCCTTTCAAAAAAAAAAAAACTTTTTTGCTCTCTCTCGATCTTATTTTTTTTACAGAAATTTTTATCGATATTTTTTCTTTTTGCGCTTGGTTAAAGGTGCTCTTATTATACGAATTTATGAAAAAAAAATATACATTTGCTTAGTCTTTTCTTAAGCCTTTTCTTTCCTACTTTTTGCTCTTTGAAATATTTCATTGTTGCAGTTTCATTCTGGGCCCTACACGTGGTCAAGAGATCCTGCTCTCGAAGCTGGTAGATGGGATGCGCAGAGTTTGTAACCAATCGCGCCCGTCGACCTAATTGTTCGCAGTTTCCCGGAGTTTTCTTCGAATCTTGTATTTCCTTGCGTAAATACGGGTTAGGTTCCTTTAGAAAGACCTTCACTGAGGGCAACCCCCCTTCCCTTGATATGTCCCTCATGTTAATAATTGGCCGTCATAAATACAATCAATCAACAAACTCGTTTTAAAGTGATTAGGTGTATTTTGGCGAGTATTTATTAACAAATAATTAAATCCCTTACTTATGGAATTCTTATACGACGGTACGAGTTACAGATGTTTGGAGATTTACCACTTGTTGCGGGATTAAAAAATACTGTAAAACCACTGACTATTTTATAACATAGTAAAATATTAAAATTCTGTATTTTCATCAATAACACACCATGGTACAAATTTGTATAATTTTATTATACCAGAATTTGGTGTGAAAATCATTTGTAAAATTCTATCATTACACTGAAACACTGCTTGAGTTACATAAAATAGAAACTGTTAATAAAATTTTAATTTGTTACAAAATCATTTTATTTTCTTATTGTTATAAATAAAATTACTTTTCATTTAAATCTCCATTTAATTGTCTTTGAAAATTGTATGAAATCTTTATATGCATGAAAAATACAATATGCACCATTTTTCATTTAATTAAAGACGGGAAATATTTTTGTTGATTTCTTTACATGTAAATTTAGAAACTAAGATTTTAGGCAATTTAAAAAGCCTAAAAGAATTGATATTTTTATTTAAAATATAAGATGTTTTCATCAACAAATTATTGTTTAAAAATCCCAAATTAATATATGTATATATTTCTTTTACATTTACTAACAAAATTGTTTGTAATGCTTTTTCTTACAAATTCAGAAATAGTCTAAATACTTGGAATATCTCACTTTTTTTTCTCTCTCTTTCTCTCATTGAGTGACTCGCAAAACGCATTCTCAGCTGACAACTGACTGAGTGGGGGGGGGGGGCGGGATAATCTTGTTGAAAATTCAATTGTTGGAAGGTTGGGAAGGTGACTGCCTGAAGGTTGGGAAGGTCACTTGGGGTATTGTAGTGTTGCTTACATATAATATTCTCATTGTCACCGAACTTGGTCGGGAGATGGTCACTCCGGCTCCCCATTGTTTATTGACAAGCATTGTTATGTCCCCTAATCCCTTTTTAAACTTGTCTAAATACGTCTCTTGAGACCTACACCCCTTCTATGGTGACTAACTAACTTGGCAACCCTTATTGGCGATTTTAGAAAAAAAAAAAAAAATTGGCAAAGAAATCTTATGTTTATGTAATCTATGAATATGGTAGATTTTGAGTTTGGATCGGAATTGAGATTCAGATCAAAATTTTAAGTGTCTCATTAAACATGAATTTCGTAAACCGGAAAATCTTTTAATCATATAATTAGATATAGACAAAAATGCTTTTTCAATGCGTTGTAATTTTTTATGCTTTATAAACCGGCTAATAGGGAAGTAGAAAATTAAGTAAAATCATATGGAAAAAGTTATAAAATATGTTAAGTTATAGATTATAAAAAAAAACTAGTTTTCATTGCCGTAATATATCTTAACCCTTTAGTGCATAATGTTGCCTATTGGCAACAAGTTAAATTTTCTCACCTTATTTATTTACCGTTGTTTCTTAAGTAACTTTATACTTTGCGTATTCATTCTTATCCTATATTAGGTTTAATTCATTAAGTATACCATAAGTGATGATATTTTTTTTTTTTTTTTTTTTTATAACTTACAAATAAAAAGAAACTTGTTAAGCTTTCCATTTTCCTAGCCATAGATGGATTTCTGACAAAAGTAAAAACATATTTAAAATGCAAATTTTTTTTTTCAAAATAAAGGTTTTAAAAATTATTCTCATAATGTAACTGGTCTTTACATATTTTTTTCTTTCACATGAAATTTTAAACAATTATCTCAATTTTACGAAATTGCTTGTTTACTGTCTTAGACAAACTTAGAACTCTGTTATAACAACCCAATCTTGTGATCCCTTCACCACCATTAAAATAACGTTAAGGTGGACTTATAATTTGTCCTTTAAAAGAAATAAAAATTAAATGTCAAATCATAATGCTTTTGTTTAAATCTAACATATTAAATTTTTTTTAATAAACTGATTACAGCTTTAGTTATAATAGACTGTACCCCCCCCCCCTCTTCCTCGACTTTTTTTCGCGTTCTGTCGCGAAAATTGATTCAAAATTTTAACTTCGACATCCGCAGCTGAAAGTTTCATTGTTTTTATATAAAATTAAAAACGTTATTAGTTTTTTTTTTTTTTTTTTTTTTGTATAAAAATAACACTACATATGAAAATTCTTTTATTAACGAATAAAAGTAAATTTGAGACTTTTTCAAAAAAATTCAATGTAGATTTGAGAGTAGCTTTTATTACTGAAAAATACTTACAGATTAGTATTATTCATTTTTTGTATTTTATAAATGGCAAAAAAAAGCATGTTTTAAGATGAATTATTCGAAAATGTATTATTACATATTTGGTTATATATGCAGGAGCTAAATACATTATTACATTCATATGAGTCTGTGCATAACATTTTTTGAAAGGGTAAATTTAATATTATACATATATTTTTACTTAACTTGACATTCATATAAAGGTGGAATTTTATAGTTAGTTTTTCACCCACTTTCTGATATATTAAAGATCTAGAAATTACATATAGTTAGTTTTATATTCCCGATTACAAACTATTTTAAAAATTTAATTTTGGAATATAATAGTACTTAATTTTGATAATATGGTAGGAAAAATTTTTAGAAATCTTAGATAGTTTAATAATATGGCAAATGATATTTTTACAGTCTATTATTTCGTGTGGTTTCTTACGATAATTTTAAGAAATACATTTACAAAAATATGAAAAAAAGAAGAAGAAGAAGAAGAAGCTTAGCAAAAATTAACATTCTTGATAAAATTTCATTAATATAGAATCTTTATTCTACATTTTTTATTAATGAAAATGCGATGTCACATGAAAGGGAATTTTTACTTAAAGCTTTAAGGCTTTTTTTTTCCTTTTTTTTTTCGCAGTACATTGTAAATAATATTCATTATATATACATATATTGATTGTGCGCAGTATGCTTTTTGTACCAAAAATCATAATTTTATCTAGATTTGTCAACAAAGTGTAATTCCATTTTTAATTCCAGTAATTAATTCCATTGTAATTCCAGTGTTAGTTGTTTTTTGAATAAATAAAAGTTAGAGAGGATGCACTGTTCTTCTCTATGTACAGTAAGAAAAAAAGAAAGAAAAGAAAGTGTGTACTAATAATTAATAATACTTTATGAGTTGGGATTATTAAATTAAAAAAATAAGCAAATAAATAAACATTTATATAAATAGAACAATTACATTCTCAAAAGGAAAAAAAAGAGTGTGCGTGTGTCTGGGGGGGGGGGATTCTTTTAAAAATACAACTAACGTTAATAAGATTTTGTAATATTTTTCAACAAAACAAAATAATCAGACAAGATAAAACTATGCCTATGTTATTATCAATTATGAAACAAATATACACAAAGAGTGGTCCGAAACTAGGGAAGGGCAGATGGGGAAGTATCTCGAGTGCCAAAACAAAATGTGAAGGAGGGCATCAAATGAAGATTTTGTTTGTAGTTTGATACAAAATATATGTGTACATGAAACTTGAAAAAAAAAAAAAAAAAACTCGCATCTCGAAAGCTTACCCACAAAATTATCTGAAAGTAAAAGTAACATTTAAAATTATTAGAATGCAAGTGAGAACTTTCAAAAAGAATGTTCCCTTACATTTAACATTAACGCTCCAAATTCTTTGCGTGATTGGTGTAGTAATTTTAATTTTTTTTTTTTTTTAATTCTCTTTCTAAATTTACGTGTACTAAAAATATAATTAAATAATCTTATTGAAGTATTAATTTGATTTACATGTTAATACTTCATTAAAATTAATGTGGAATATTTATTAAAATGTTATATTTTAAATTTAATAGTAATAGCATTAAATTTTAGAAGCATAAAAATGTAATATTTCTGCGAATGCTCAAAAGAAAAGAGTAAATAATGTCATATTTGCATTATTGAAGTCATTTTCTTATTAAAATTAAAAAGAAAACTAAAAGACGATTTTTTTTCTCTTTGCAGTAATTTATGCTATTATAATTTCAGATATTCGTTTCAGATACCAAAATAGTTCCAAAAGGAAATATAATTATTTTTAAAATTCCTAAATGCAAAATATTAAAAACGTAATATTATTGAAAGATTATTTTGTTTAAGATTTTATTGTCATTTACATTCAGTTGAGCAATGGACCGTAATATTCCATTCGGTTCCAGGCTATAAAAACCGCAATTGAACTTATCGTACACAGATGATTAGAAAATTTATACACTTAATACAGAAAATTATTACACTTAAAAGAATATATGTAGTTACGCATTTATTTCCAGCTATTAACTAATAAAAAAATAGACCCTATTCTTCATTTTGGTTCAAGGCTATAATAATAGTCATTTTGCCAATTGTGACATCACAGGAAATTTTTGAAGAAATCGCCTTCAAACAAAATAGTCATTTAATCAGTTGTTTTCATACAATCGTTTCATGAAGTCGTTTCATTATGATTTTATATATATAGGGTAGCTATGAAACAAAAACAAGCTTATCCATTTTTTCATTACTCATCCTATCTTATAGTTTAAACTGAGAAAAATGGAAAGAAAGAATTATACTAAAACAATAAATAACTTATGCAAGTTAGACAGTTATTTTCCCAATGATTATTTTAATTAAATATTGTCCCGCAACATTATTGGTTGTACATTTAAAAATCCAAGGTCAAATGTAAAGCTAGAAATATATTATTATTATTATTATTATTTTACCTTTATTTATTTATTTCATTTTTTAACGAGAGGGGGAGGGGGTAGCCTCTTAGAGGCTACTGCTAGAGCCAAAGTTCTGTGTCTACAGAGTAACATAGTCAATAGTTAAAGAAGAATATTTTACAACTTCTTTTATTTGAAAATATCCAAAGTATCGTACACAATATATTGAAAATAAATATCAAATATATGAAAATATCAAAAATATCGAACTTTATTTTATTTTTAAAATAAATATCGGATATTTATCATGATGCATCAAAATATATATTCATCGATATATATCACCGAATCCAGTATTTAAAGTACAGGAGCACTTTTTTTAGAATCCTCCCTTGAATTTTAATACTATTTTTATATGATACCATTTTCATATGGTACCTGAAGCTGTTATGTAACGCTGCGCGTTTTTACGTTTTCGGTTGCATTTATTTAATATGAAGATACTTTAAATTGCAAAACCGACAACAAACAGCTTCCCGAAAGTGAAAGTATCTGAATATTAATATTAATCGGTGAAATACAAGTATTACACGCACACAGAGGGTTTTACGCAATAAATAAATATTAATTATTAATTGTATTAATAGAAAAAAATCTTTGTTAAAAGAATAATAACACTGTAAGAACTATACAATGCAGAGCTGAGTAGTTCTAATATACTAGAAAAGTATGAATATTTTAATAACTGATTTATGACGAAACTAATTCGGTCATTTAAAAAAAGATTTTAAAGAATTTATGTATTTTTTTTCTTTTTTATTGTAGGATTTAGCATTGTTTATTAAGAAAATACCATGTTTTATAGAAAAATGTTTTAAATATAAAATAAGTAAGTTTTCTTAACATAACTATAAGCTCTTCTGCTTTTTTTACTCTTTAATCTGTTATGCAGTTAAATGTGAAATTAAACGAAACTAAAGCCAGAAAAGATATTTCTAATGAATCTATAAATGACTGGCTGTTTAAATTAGACCAAAGTTGTCCAACCTTCCACAAATCAGGGGCATATTTCAGCTCTTGGAAAATAAGGAAGGGTACCATTATTTACAGGGCTCAAAACATGCAACAAAAATATTCCACAATGTTTAATAGCGATAACCAAATACATATCCAAATCACACATCCAAATACATATAGCAATGGAAGACATAAGGTCTAATGTTTCCGAAGCTTCGAGTAAAAAAGGAAAGAAAAATTAAAACAACCACCGATAAATCATGGTAAATCAAGAATTGCACATTTTTCAGCGAGAAGCAGAGTGGGGAGATAAAACGCTCTTTTTTTTTTTAAAGCAAACTGTGACAGTTTTCAACTAATTTTCTTACATAAGTTAAAAAAAAAAAAAAAAAAAAAAAAAAAAAAAGGCACTTAGAAGATTGCTTTGTTAAGTTTTCATGGCAAATTTATTTATTTATTTATTTTTTAGTTTCTAATTTAAATTAGGTCTGAAAATATTTATAATGTTTAATAAGTTTACTACTTTTAAACTATCAAATATGTACCAAAGATATCGGATATTTTTTTATATTTTTGAAAATATATTTACTAAACCTGAAATTAATATTGCTATCACAAAATTATAGGTTCTCTATTGAAAAATTCAGTTTCAATTACGTAAAAAAAAGAAAAAAAAAACTTTCTTAAGCTATAAAAGCATTTCCAGAATTAAAAATATTCTTTGTCCACTGAATGACACAGTCAATAAAAATTGAAAAATATAATTACACATATTTTGACTGGAAATATTTAATTTATTTGTCTCTAAATTTCATGTTATATCCTGGGAGGTCATTTGATTTTTCAGAATATCGTGAGTATTAAATGCATTTACGAATGAACGCTATACTTCATAAATGTAAGAGAATTTAGCGATTTTGTTTTTAGATCAAATAAGAAAAAAATCACTAAAATATTAAAAAGATTTTAGTATTTTGTTATGATTTAAACCTTTTTATTTTTAAAACTCTTCAAATATATATTAGAGTTAAAATTCTAAAAAAAAATTTTTTTTCCTGTAAATAACATATTCCACGAAACATACGCAGAGATTTTCTCCGAGATATTAAAATTTTCAGATTTCATTATAATCTATACAGATATCTGTGATTTACAACAAAATAATTTATCTTTATTTGCAATTTTGTATTCAAAAGTATAATATGATGGAAATTTTCAGAAGTTCTAAGATAAAAGAAAAAATTAATTTATACACCATTTCTTTTAATTTTACTCTTGATCCTGCCAGTTTTATCGTTAATATTGAGGGTAATTTCATTCCATTAAAAATTATGTAGAAATCCCATACTAAATGTAGTTTATCATCTTTATTTAACTGGTACTTTTTAAAGTTAATATAATATATATATTCTTTTTTCACGGGGTAAAATTTTTCTAAAATAAAAGTACTTGACAAGTATAATTTTGTTTTAAACAATAAGATATTGGATTGTACGAAAATTATTTAAATCCTCTTAAAACTTAATGAGTGATGTTAAATGTGCATTTCTAAATTTATACTTAGATTGAGTTAGAACTAGTTTATAGCAATTATTTTGAAAATTTTCATTGTTTGAAGAGATACGAATCGCGCTCCATTTTGTAAAGAATAAACTGCTTAAAAAAAGTGGATTTTTTTAGCATCGTGACACCTATACCAATATCATAATAATTTTTATTATTATTTGTTTGTTTGCAATAAATTCGTTTTCTCATGCATAATAGTCTTTTTACAATTTCGTTTTTTTTTTGCATTGATGAAATATATTTAAGTTTAAAGTTTTAGTTTTCAAAAAGAAAAAAAAAGAAAACTTTTTCTGTTTAATTGCATGTAAAACTTTTAATATTTAGATGTTTACAAAATACATTAATTTCTTCGAGTGATTTATGTTTTATTGAAAAATTCTTCACACCTCTTTAAAAAAAAATGTCGCCAAATAGTAAGATAAATTAGCAAAATGTAGTTAGGATTTTTCCTTGGATAACTTATGCATTTCACCCCTTTTTTAATCCTTTACACAAAAGAGGTAGGAGAAATCCTTAACTACCTTTACTTGTCAATCTTTAAGATGAGTCCTATTCATTATAACTAAATGGGCGTAGCCAGGAGCCGGACTGACATGCAACCAACTTGGTCAAACAGGTATGAAAAAATTCCATTCAATTCAGTTGAAAACTGTGATAAAAAATATTTGTTACTTAGGAAATACAGATAAACATTTATCTGTAATTTCAGAACCAAAAAATTATTTATATATCTGAAGTTTTCAAAATAAAGACTTCATTTTATCTTTCAGAATTTAAATAATAATAATAATAATAATAATAATATGTTTGATAATCTATAAAAGATATTAGAAAAATAATTTGTTATAAGTACAACTTACATTTAAAAAAAATTTATTAATGATAAGCAAAACAAAATAGATTAAACCTTCAAAAATGACATTTAAATTGATGCTTCTGTTTAGAAAACAATTTCTTATCTTCAATACATATGTAAATTACACTGGATAAATAATTGATAATAACCTAAATTAAACTTTAAATTAGCGCGAATTTATATATTTTAACTGATTTTATAAAAATGTATATTTCTGAACAGAAAATCTTTTCAAATAAATCATTTATTGGTATGTGTTTGGGGAGGGGGGGGAGAGCGGCTCAATATTTATGTATTTTAAATCCAAATATACCATTTTAAATGAATTATCTTTGATTTTGTGTTGTGTGGTGTGATAAATGTGTCTAATTTCGTCGGGACACTTTTGTTTATTATATATAAATATCTATATATATATACAAAAACATTTAACATTTGACATTAAGATGCATCAGGACTCACTTTAGATAATTTTCATAACAAAGTTTTAAAGGATACTCATAAACAAACTTACATTAAGAATCTTTTTTTTTTTTTTTTTTTTTTTTTTTTTTTTTTTTTTTTTTGAATAAATATCTTTACCTCTAAATATCAGAAAAAATATATGATATAGAAATGTCTTCTATTTAGAGATTTTAGTGTATTAATTTAGAAACTTACTATTTAGTTAATTTAAACAAGTTAAATTAATTTCTTAATTAATAAAACAAATAATAATAACGCAAAACGCAATAGGTTATTTATTAATAATTAATAAAATATTCATAAATGAACAAAACTTGATTTAAAAGATATATAATAGTAATTAGTATATAAAAAAAGTAAGTAACTGAAATAATAAATAAAATTTTTTAATTTAACTAAAAAGATTTAAAGTTACAGCAATAATTAAAAATAATAGCAATTTAATAACAATTATCTAATTTGCTAATAAATAAGGAATCGAATAATTAATAAAATAAAATTAAGTCATTAAAATCGATACTTATTAAATAGCATTCGATATTTTATTAAAAAACAATTGAGTATTGTATTCCAAAATCATTCATAAGATGGCGCTAGCACTGTGACTTCCTGGGCATTTCCCCAGGAATGACTAACCGGGCACATCCCCAGGAGTGATTTCCCAGGTACTTCCTCAGGAGTAGCGTCCCTGGGAAGTTGCTCCGTGGGACGTTACTGGGAGCTCATTCCTGAGGACATCGTAAAAGACTCTTCCCCAGGACGTCCTGATCTTGTCATTTTAGTTTTAGGAGGAATATGGGATGGCTTGGAGCTCCTGGGGAGATATTGAGGAGCTTTTGTGCTATATGGGTTATAGTCGTCGTTCATTCAGTCCATCTGTCTGCATAAAACAGAGTAAAAACTATCCAACCGAATCGTTTGAAATTTAAAATATAAAATCGTTGCATAATTTGACGAGTCATTAATAAAATTGATTTTCATCTATGAAGCATGAACTAAATATATATTCTGTACAGTCTGTGGGGCAAAGAATATTTGTTATTAATTTACAGGGCTACTTAAATGTATGCTAATACATACCGGGTGTCCCAAAAATGACTGATGGATTTTAAAATTCAATAACTTGCAAACGGTGACAGCTATTTAAAAAACTTTTGCTGGAGGGTTATGTATAATGTCAGGAGTTTTTTTACCGTAATTTTTTATTTTAGTTCGAATTTCAAACAATAGGTGGCGCTGACGGCGATTGAAGGCCAGGTCGACGCTTCACTCAGCACTGATCACCTGGCCTTCAATCGCCGTCAGCGCCACCTATTGTTTCAGATGCGAACTAAAATAAAAAATTACTGTAAAAAAAACTGACATTATACATAACCCTCCTGCAAAATTTTTTTTAATAGCTGTCATCGTTTACAAGTTATTGAATTTTAAAATCCGTCAGTCATTTTTGTGACACCCGGTAATGGTATAGAAGGAAACACTGATTGAGGTGCGTTTTAATTATATTCAAATATTTCACAATTTATGAAATTGATATACGTTACTGTGTATTAGCAGAAGTTACTTCTCGTATAATAGAAATCAGAGAGTATTTACATAGCCACAGAATAGATTTCAGCTACCATACTGTATCCGAATTACTGTATACCATTACACCGAGATCTGAATATTTTTTTTTTATTTCGTTATAGTAGGAATCCATCTCATTTTCTACGCTTGATGTGTTAGTTACGGTTTTTTCAGTTTTGTTTATCTCACAAAATCCTATTCATCTCTGTCTTCTGTCTGGCTGTCCATCACAGAGTCTGTACACAAAATATGTATAAGTCAGAGACTTCAAAATTTGTGTACTTACAGCTGAATACTTCGTGTCACATGTCAAATCGTAAAGTTTTTAAAAAGTGTATTATTTTAGCTAAATTATTTTTCTCAATATCATCTGTTCTTTTTTGGGATATAAAGTTTAAAACATAACATTAATTTGAATATATTGCTTGTAGCCATCATAGGCATCAATGTTAAGAAAATCGCTAGTTAACAGAAGGTACTTACAAGGAAGGTCTCAATACTGGGCATACTCAGAATTTTATGAAAAAAAAAATACTAATTAAAGTACTCATGTATGTAATAAATGATCAGACAAAATTAGCAGCGGAATCATTGAAGAAAGTAAGTAAAAAAATAAAATATTTTCGAATATTTGTCGTGAAAAGGTAAAAGAGTCACGCGATTTGGCGAGCAGCCCTTTTCCTCGCCAAAAGCAAACGATTATAATGCAACTCAAAGCTGTTGGATATTTAGAATGCGTGTAAATGGTATCTAATGTATTTAAACATAAACAATGGAAACTTTAATATATTATACACATATATATATATACATTGTATTACATATATATATTGCTTATTAAAATAGTTATTTAATTAATTACTGAAAAAAATGTATTCATAGAAAGAAAATCATATTGAGAAAAATTATCTTCATACATTTAAGCGTATTCTAAAATAAAAGCCAGACGTTTCCATAGCAACAAAATCTAATCGACAATTCTCAACTTTGACTCTTTTCGATTTTGAGCTTGAAACAAATTTAATTAATTTAAATTATGAATTTCGTTTTAAATCTCAAATTTTGATGATTAAATTTGAATGTAAATATATATAAATATCGATATAACAAAATTATACTTAAAAAAAAAAACATAAAACTCACAAAACTGTATTTTTAGGTAGATTTCGTATGAAATACTACCTATTGCATTGTCTCCCATGTTGGAATTTCTGAAAAATTTTTGCGGATCTACACGAATCATGACTCCTAGCCCCCAAAACCACCATCAGTAAAAAAGTTTATATATATATCTATCTATCTATCTATCTATCTATCTATCTATCGGTGTATATCACTTTCTTCTAGACACGATAACTTCCATAATTATGCTCAGATCTTCTTCAAACTTTTACATAAAATCAAGGAGCCTAAAATCTCGGTCGAGTTCGTTAATGGGCAAAATCGAACCAAGGGGATGGAAATAGGGAGGGTTTTTGTGAAAACAGAAAAAAAGCGATAACTTCTTAATTAAAATAGATATCGAATCAGTTTAAAGTTTATATTACTTCTAAGAAATGGGCAAAAAGTTTATGCATGACAGATTTTTGATAAAGTTAAAAATGGGCTCAAGGGGCGAAAAAAACATGGTTTTTCGGAGAAAAAAATTCATAACTTCGTCAATTCTCAAGATATTAAATCCAACTAAATTTTATATAAATGTACTCAATATTATCTAAAACTTTTGTATTTACAAGTTTTTGATAGGACCAATTTTTACCGAGGAAAAAAATTAAAAACGAAAAGAAAAAGGGGGGAGGAAAAAGAAAAAAACCCATAACTTACTCAATTCTTAAGCAATCAAATCTAATTAAATTTGTTTTACATCTTCACAATAAGATCTACAACTTTTATATTGACAAGTTTTTCATAGAACCCATTCTTATAGCAAAAATAAATTAAACAAAAATAGGAGTTGGAGTAAAAACCTTAAATCCAAACTGCTTATATTCTGACTCATTTTAAAATTCATTTTTGATTTTAAACGCATCCAAATGACAGATCCTCTTATTTAGGAACTATATAATGCGACATTTTGGCCAATTTTTTGATAAAGGCAGAATATATTTTTAAAAAGGCTGCCAAAAAAGGTATTTTGAACAGATTTCCCGAAATTATCGTCATTAAAAATTGATTAAGTATAACAAATTGCGTTTTTTCTGAGTCATTTTTAAATTCATTTTTGTTCTCAAACCCATCCAATTTACAGGTCCTATTATTTAGGAACTATATAATGCGACGTATTGGCCAGTTTTTTGATAAAGGCAGAATATATTTTTTAAAAGGCTGCCAAAAAGGGTATTTTGAACAGAATTTCACGAAATTATCATGATTGAAATTTGAGGAAATTAAAAAAATTGCGTTTTTACCGAGCCATTTTTAAATCTTTGTTTGTTCTCAAACGCATCCAATTTACAGGTTCTCTTACTTAGGAACTATATTATGTGACGGAGTGGCCAATTTTTTGATAAAGGCAGAATATATTTCAAAAAAAGGCTGCCAAAATGGGCACTTCGCACAAAATTTCCCAAAGCGACCATGATTAATGAACTGTGGGTATTCAAATAACAAATTGTTTATTTTATGACTCATTTTTAAATCCAATTTTGCTCTGAAACGCATTCAAATGACAGTTTTTAGGTAGATTTCGTATGAAATACTACCTATTGCATTGTCTCCCATGTTGGAATTTCTGAAAAATTTTTGCGGATCTACACGAATCATGACTCCTAGACCCCAAAACCACCATCAGTAAAAAAGTTTATATATCTATCTATCTATCTATCTATCTATCTATCTATCTATCGGTGTATATCACTTTCTTCTAGACACGATAACTTCCATAATTATGCTCAGATCTTCTTCAAACTTTTACATAAAATCAAGGAGCCTTAAATCTCGGTCGAGTTCGTTAATGGGCAAAATCGGACCAAGGGGGTGGAAATAGGGAGGGTTTTTGTGAAAACAGAAAAAAAGCGATAACTTCTTAATTAAAATAGATATCGAATCAGTTTAAAGTTTATATTACTTCTAAGAAATGGGCAAAAAGTTTATGCATGACAGATTTTTGATAAAGTTAAAAATGGGCTCAAGGGGCGAAAAAAACATGGTTTTTCGGAGAAAAAAATTCATAACTTCGTCAATTCTCAAGATATTAAATCCAACTAAATTTTATATAAATGTACTCAATATTATCTAAAACTTTTGTATTTACAAGTTTTTGATAGGACCAATTTTTACCGAGAAAAAAAATTAAAAACGAAAAGAAAAAGGGGGGAGGAAAAAGAAAAAAACCCATAACTTACTCAATTCTTAAGCAATCAAATCTAATTAAATTTGTTTTACATCTTCACAATAAGATCTACAACTTTTATACTGACAAGTTTTTCATAGAACCCATTCTTATAGCAAAAATAAATTAAACAAAAATAGGAGTTGGAGTAAAAACCTTAAATCCAAACTGCTTATATTCTGACTCATTTTAAAATTCATTTTTGATTTTAAACGCATCCAAATGACAGATCCTCTTATTTAGGAACTATATAATGCGACATTTTGGCCAATTTTTTGATAAAGGCAGAATATATTTTTAAAAAGGCTGCCAAAAAAGGTATTTTGAACAGATTTCCCGAAATTATCGTCATTAAAAATTGATTAAGTATAACAAATTGCGTTTTTTCTGAGTCATTTTTAAATTCATTTTTGTTCTCAAACCCATCCAATTTACAGGTCCTATTATTTAGGAACTATATAATGCGACGTATTGGCCAGTTTTTTGATAAAGGCAGAATATATTTTTTAAAAGGCTGCCAAAAAGGGTATTTTGAACAGAATTTCACGAAATTATCATGATTGAAATTTGAGGAAATTAAAAAAATTGCGTTTTTACCGAGCCATTTTTAAATCTTTGTTTGTTCTCAAACGCATCCAATTTACAGGTTCTCTTACTTAGGAACTATATTATGTGACGGAGTGGCCAATTTTTTGATAAAGGCAGAATATATTTCAAAAAAAAGGCTGCCAAAATGGGCACTTCGCACAAAATTTCCCAAAGCGACCATGATTAATGAACTGTGGGTATTCAAATAACAAATTGTTTATTTTATGACTCATTTTTAAATCCAATTTTGCTCTGAAACGCATTCAAATGACAGTTTTTTGTTACTTAGGAACTATATAATGTGCGTATTCTTTGATTTTTTGATAAAGGGTGAATATACATATTTTTAAAAGCTGTCAAAGTAAGCACTTCGCAAAAAAATTTCCCAAAGCGATCATGATAAAAGAATTGAGGTTGTATTCAAATAACAAATTTTTTATTTTATGACTCATTTTTAAATTCAATTTTGCTCTCAAACGCATTCAATTGACAGTTTTTCGTTATTTAGGAACTGTGTAATGTGCCGTATTGGTCAGATTTTTGATAAAGGCTAAATATATATTTAAAAAAATCTGTCAAAGTGGGCACTTCGTACAAAATTTCTCAAAGCAATCTTGATTAAAGAATTGTGGATGTATTAAAATAATAAATTGGTTATTTTATTACTCATTTTTAAATTCAATTTTGCTGTCAAACGAATTTAATTAACAGTTTTTTGTTATTTAGGAACTATATAATGAGCATATTGGTCAATTTTTTTTTAATAAAGTAAGAATATAATTCAAAATATGTTGCCAAAATGGGCATTTGAGTAGAATTTCGTTTAAGAGGATTTCGATAAAACCAGTTCTTACAGAAAAATGAAATTAAAAAATTTTTAAAAGCGGTTGAATAAAGTAGTTAAACTGGGTTTATCTTTAATCATTTAATCTTTTTTTTTAGATGAAAACTTTTCGAAATCTACCTCCGCCTATAGGCCATGCCGAAAGGGATTTTTGAAATTACATGCCATCGCCAAACGGCGATAAATCGCCAAATAACGAAGTGTTCATTATTTTTTTACAGATATTGAATGAAGGTTCCGCCAAAATCGTTTTTATAAACGTACTAACGTTTTTATAAACCTTATAAATCTACACAAGAAGAACATTCTGTATTTTTTTTCGGACTCTTTGGGGTATACCCGTATGGAGACCTTCCTTGTTAGTTCAATTCCCAGTGCTGAAAGTTGCAATTTTCATATTAAGATGGATTTAATTAAACGAAATTTTGCATTTTTTAAAAATATAAGGGTGTATATTATTAGATTTCGTTCATCTGACATTCATAATATTTTTGGAAAATAGATTTTCTTTCTACTTTAAAAATTGCTTTTTTTTTTTTTTTTTTTTTTTTTTTTGTTAATGATTTAGCATTTTAAATTTCGTTTACACATTTTTTTTATTTTTATAAATTTAAAATTTTATTTATATCTCGCTAATATATATAGCAGAACCCCGCTAATTCGGACCCCGTTAATCCGGGTAGGTTTGGTCATTTTTTTTTTTTCAAGTTTGAGAAGCGATTGGCTAATTTCCATGATATTAACTTGTTTCATCGTCGTAATCTGAATAAAAAAAAAAAACTTTTTCTGAAATATTTTCGGAAGAATAAAGCAAAGTAAAAACTTTTACTGTCTATAAATATTCGATAAGTTTAACATTAAGGTGATTTTCTGTAAGTATGTTTTATTTTTTTCATTTTTTCTAATTCTACTTCTTTTTTTCTAAATCTGGATTTTCGATAATCCGGATTGGGTCCAGTCCCAATTAATCTGAATTATCGGGGTTTTACTCTATATATACATTTTTCGGATTTTTAAAAAAACTTGGACTTTGTTTAAATAATTTGGTTTAAACATTTTTAATTTGTTTAAAATAAATAACTTCCTTTCATAATTATTTAAAAAATTAAATTTGTTGGTGCCATGTTCCATTAAATCCATGTAAAAATTTAATAACTATAAATTAACAATTTTGATTTATGACTTAACGGATAATTTGTTTTGAATATTAAACAAATCCCTCGGTGAGATGTACGATTACATTTAATCAATTGTTTTCATTTTTTCCAATTTCATGAGTAGTGTTATTCCCTAACGATAACCATATTTTTTAGAGACATAAGTTCATACAACTATGACTTTCTTTCTTCTTAATAAAAAAAGAGAAATCGGTCGAATAGTTCTCAAGAAACATTTTCGCCCATTTCTAAAAATATTATTTTGATAAGAACAATTATAAGTTTTACATTAGCATTATATTAAATATCAGAAAGTGTACATATTTGTACGAAGGAAGAAAAAAGTGTTTTATATTCATACTAGTTTTTTAGATTTATCAAGATTTTTTTATGTTCAGATCACAGTGTCATTTTTATAGTTTATTTTACACATGCAATTTTTTAAAGAAATAAAAGATACTCAATTTCCTTTCTTTTACGCTAGAATTTTCACATTTGTAAATTTTATTGTTATTAAAAATGAATTAAAAAGAAATATTTAAAAAAAATCCAAGAAGTTAAATCTTAACTATAAAAGTAAACTTTTGGTAATTTGCCTTTTCGCATAAAATTATTCGCATTATGGTTTAAATTTAATTTATTCTACACCCTAAGAATATTTCATTTTTGCACATAACAAAAATATTAAAAAAGAAGCAAAAGAAACAGTACCATGTTTTTGACCCAATGGTTATCAGAGAAGAATTTAACACATTCGCTGTCGTTCACGCACCAGCGCGTGTTATGGCGCCAACGTTAAGGGGCCACTCACGCGCCAGCGCGTGATGTAGGGTGATGTCTAATACTCAGTCACGCGCCGGCGCGGGAAAATCTTTCACAGATTCTTTGCTATAAAAAGTAAATCGGCTTCTCGGAAAAATCCACTTCTACAGGGCGGCATTAGCTATCATCACATATTTACGTAAGCGGCAGTGAACGGGTTAATACGGATATCGAAATTGCTTGGGCGCTAGAATTTAAGTGATACTGAATACGAAAAAAAAATTATTCAAACACATTGGTTTGTTTATTATTAACCGGGTGGTGGCAGCAAAGACAATCATCTAATAGAGCTCACGGTTGAAATACAAGAATTAATTGAAATTTCATTCGCATAATAAACCGAAATCGATCTCTCAAGTCATATCTTGGTGAGAAAATACATGAATTTTAGAAGTCGACTCGTGTATGTAACATTGTATTTTCCTGCTCCCAGTCCTACATGTTATGATACTTTTGGCTGCAGGAAAACATAATAATAAATATACGAGTCAACCGCTAAAATCTGGGTTTCAGGTGTTTTCCACCAAGATAGAATTGCAGATCAATTGCGTTTTAAAATGCGAATTCAGTTTTAACGAATTCTAAAATATCAGCCGTGAACCTCCTTTTATGCCGCCTACCTGTCTAAATTTATCATGCTTAATAATTTTTACAATATATTCTAAAACACCCTCTGATAAGTACACAACAAATACTGAATAATAGTTTCAAAAGTGTATTACTTACGGTTGTATATATAAAACTTTTATACATTTTTGGAATAAAACTTCTAAAATTTAGAAAAAAGTCTTCCTTATTCATTATTTTTTTTTCTTCTGATAAAAAAAGTTCTTTGAATGAAAATACATACACGTTATTTCGAAATGCTCATGAATATTAATATTTTATCTTCTAAAGAATTTACAAATAACTGAAAAAATATTTCCCTAGTAAATAAATATAAAATATATGACGGAATAAAATTTTCGCCTTGCTTTTAACATAAAATGTATAATATTTCCCTAGTTTTTGAATTTATTTAAAATAATTTACACATTTTATCTTTTTTATTCAAAACATTTATTTTGAAATTTTCGTCTGAAAAGATAATGGAGCACTAACTTTATCTCTAAACTTTATAATACCAATATTAAAAATAGGGAAAAAGAGAATGCGTGAAATGTTCAATCACGCAATAAGAAAAAAAAAATGTTAATTATGAATATAAAATACAAACATTTATTCTGAGTTTTTTACAATTTATAATTCTTTATATCTTGTTTCAGCGAATATGCATAATTTGAACTTTGTTTATTTTGTTATAATTGATGAATTTGAAATTAGTTTCCTGTAAAAATTATAAAGAAGAAATACAAAGGATACCTTATTTAATTTTATGTAATTTCTAACTGTATATTTCATAATTAAGTGTTGATGAAGTCTGCTTGTGAACAATTTGTTTTTAACGATGAGTTATAGTCGAAGAGCCGACCGCACAAAACCCTAAGTCATCGAGCACAGGAAAAAATCCTTTATATTATGGAAGAGTAGTCATAGGGGAATTGAATGAACCATGTCTGCCGGAAGCGAAGTGGTGCATAAGCCAAAAATTTATACCACTAGTGGTTCACTCGTACGTTTAACATTGTATTTGCCGTATAATTAAAAGTGTGAAAACATGAAAAATTAGATGCAGGAAAACATAATGCTAAGTCTACGAGTGAACCACTAGTGGTATCAATTTTTAGCTCACAGGCTATCATAGCCTGAGAGCTTATGTGCCCGTCCGTTCTGTATGTACGTACGTAACGCAATAACTCATGATAAAAATATCGGATCCACTTGAAATTTTGTATATAGGTATATCCTGATAAGGTGCTTCCCTGATTAGTTTTTGGAGTTCATTCGATGTGTATTAGAGGGGGAACGGGGGTCGTGACCCTCCCTTTAATTGATATACATGGGTTTTTCATGCAGAACTATCAGTTTTAGATATAGGATCATTCTGATTGGGCCCCTCCGTGATTGGTATTGGGTTTTCATTGAATAAGTATATACAGGGGGAACGGGGGTTTTAATGCCTCTCACATTAATTTATATAAATGGGTTTTTCTTGCAGAATTATCAGATTTCGTTCAAATCTCTAAATAGTTTTGGAAGTTTAATGGTTATGTATAAAAAAGGGGGGTAACTCCTCTTAAATTATATAAAATCCTCTTAAATTATATAATCCTCTTAAATTATATTTTTATAAAGAATTTTCCGATTTGCTCTGAATTTTGGATATCGATTTTTTATATGATAAAGTATGTCCCTCATTAGTTTAGAGGGTTTAATGATCAAGTATAAAAAGGGGAAAGGGGGGAGCTGATCCCCCTCCTTAATTTTTTTTTCGAACGGAATTAACCCTTGAAAATATAAGGCTGTAATGTACAATTGGTATGCGTAGCCAGTGAGCGCAATGCCATCAGTTTAACTGGGCAGTATTCTTTTTATTGGCTTATGCACCACTTCGCAACCGGAAGACATGGATCATTACATTCCCCTATTATTACTCTTCCATAAGATAGAGGAATTTTTCTTGTGCTCGATGACTTAGGGTTTTGTGCGGTCGGCTCCTGGACTTTTAGACAGGTTTTTACTTCCAATAAATTAATAAGGCGGACGTGGGAAAACGGATATGATGAACGGAGTTGACAAGTCGTGTGTGGGATACTCACATTATTGGCCTATTTCAATATGTTCTAAAATAACATACAGTCAGCTCTCGTTAATTCGAACTCGTCGGGACCACAAGAAATGTTCGAATTATCCGAAGTTCGAATTATGGAAAATATGAAATGAAAACATGCTTAATATTGTGCTATTACAAAGGAATTAATGTTATAGTGATTTTTTTTTATTTATTTCGTTTGTTATTATTAGAATATGACTTAATAATAAATTGGAATGCATAAATACATAACTAATTGAAAGATTAGAAACAAGCACGATGGAAGAACAATTTAAAGCGTCACTGATGGACAGACGGGGCACTAAGAAAGTGGATATCAAATGCATTGGATTATATATATACTTGTTCAGAACAATTTTCTCAAAAATCGAAGAAAGAAAGTGATTCAAATGATCTGAAACCCGTGAGAAAGAAGATAAAAATCAAAAATCGGAATTCTCGTTAGTTCGAATTAAATGAAGTCAAGAGAAAATTAGTTCGAATTAATGAAATTTTTTAACGTTATTTTGCCATTGAAAATTTCGGGTCTTCATATTTAGTTCGAATTAAGCGAAGATTCGGATTATCAGACTTCGAATTAACGAGAGTCAAATGTAATTTGTTGACATTGATTAGAAAATAGATATTCTACTATACGCTACAGAAACTATTAAAAATAAGTACATTCTAAATGTCTCCAAAATGTGCAAGTGTTTCAAACATTGTTTTAGAGGTAAAGTGCTGTGAGTTTTCGACTATGACTGATTGAAAAAAATCATGATTGGCCATTGGCACTTTGCATACAATTAATAAACAGTACTGTTAAAAAAATTCAACGCCAAATTTCAGCAAAACATTTCTCGATTTGGCGACTAATGCGTTAATTTTGTTGGATTTTACCGGTGCATAGATAACAATAAAGTGACAACAGAGAAATACTTATCGTATAATACTTTCTGTGTCTTTAGTTGTTTCTAAACTGAATTGGGGTTTAGTCAATACCTCTATAAATAATAATATAATTGATATGGCGCAATTGAAGATGAAAAGTGACATCAATACAGTAACATGTATCAGATCTCAAATGTAACCATGAACGAAAAAGATCAGAAATTGAGCACTCGCAAATTGGCGAATCTGATAGTTCATTTATGTTCATTATGCGCCAAATAAATCATTTTGTTGCTACTTGTTGTAATGGCGAGCGGAGGCAAAAACCCTCCCGCGTGCCCGTTAAATATTAAACATTTTAGTCACAGGTGCATCAGGACCTATCTTCATCTAAATTTTCAGACATTTTCGTGCGGTAGATTTGGTAGCCATCGCATACACACATACAGAGCGAAACTTTTTTTTAATATAGATAATAAACATAAAAAATAATTGTATTTTGGAGTATTTTCTAAATTACCAGAGCTAAATTCGTGAAAGATAGTATTTTAAATGTTCATCTTTTTTAAAACATATTTTATTTAGTTTCATTATACGTATACTTTAAGACGTATGATTACAA
Organism: Maratus speculifer; assembly: GCA_964019185.1. Taxonomy (NCBI): domain Eukaryota; kingdom Metazoa; phylum Arthropoda; class Arachnida; order Araneae; family Salticidae; genus Maratus; species Maratus speculifer. The sequence goes on along the minus strand of OZ025294.1, from coordinate 392,720,429 downwards.
AAAAAAACTAGTCGTTGGAGGCCACCGTAATACTTACCCATCATGGATATGTATATGAAAATAAAACATGTGAAGACTATTTATACATTGCATTGCAATTCCAAAACACAATTTAAATATTCTTAATATACATAGTAATGCTTTATTAAAGAACTGCTGATGTACCAATTTCGACAAATTATATAAAACGCCAAACTACTCAAATAGTACCGAACTTCGTAAAAGAAACATCCTTATAACTCAAAAAATAATAATTCTATAAACTAATAATTAACTGCGACGGATTAAGCGTCTCATTTCCAATTAAAATATACTTCTGAATTGAAATTTGAATGAAATACAGGGTCATGAAAAATCGAAGAATGTGGAAAACAGTATTACAAATATCTCGGCAACTAATAATCCGATCGACTTTGTTTTATATGCAAAATGTGTGTTATTTTATTGCCTTTTACGTCCATTCCTTAGAACAAAAAAATTCGAAAATTTTTATGTACCTTTCATCAGAACGAATTTTTCGAGAGTCCGAAAAAAATAGTTCCGGATAATCGAGGTTGCTGATATTAAATAGGGCTCGTCCCATTCTTACATACTAATTGCATACAAAATTTCAAGTCTATCTCAATTTGTTCGGGAGATAGAGCGTTTACAGACAGGCAGACTGACAGACAGACAGACGGACGGACGGCAAATTTTTTTTCTAAAAATATGTTTTTCGGAATCTCCACTATCTAAAACGTATAAATCCATCAAAAAAAAATTTCGATTTTCAAAACGATTGCAAGATTTACCCTATACTACGTATGATGGGTAAGTAAAACAGAAAAAAAGAAACGTGTTCATTTCAAACGTTTAAAATACAGGGCTATTACAAAAGAATCATCAGATTTTCGAAGCGTTTATTTCAGAACATAATTGGGTTACAACAATGAGTTACACATGTTAACAAAGCGAAAGTGTACAAGACTGACGTCTATGGTCACGACTGCATTCTTTAAATTTCAATTCGTTATCCGTTCAATTTTTTTGGGATTACGAATGAAACTCTTTCTAACTTGGTTCACTGTTTCTTCAGTAACGCTTGGTCTACCGGAACTTTTGCCTTTACCTAAACAACCATTTTCTTTGAACTGTCGATACCAGCGCAGAATGCTTTGTTGGGTTGCATTGATCCGCTATCCGGAACGCACTCAGAACGTTTATAAGTGATTCACACTTTGAAAATACTAATACACAAAACGCTTTCTGCTGTCCAGTCGCCATTTTGAATATGACGTTCGAGAAACCATGGCAAACAGACATACATGGCACATGCGCAGTCCAAAATTGTTATTAACGCCCTCTGGTTTGATTTGCCATGGAAACATACGCGTTTCCCAGTTTACACGCAGTAAAGTATCAAAACCCCATGATTCATTTGTAATAACCCTGTATTTTTGGAATTGTCTTATTCTACTATTTAACAACGTTCTACATAACACGTAACATATTTTGAAAAATGAAAAAAAGAAACAAGTATCATGTAAGAAAAAAATAATAGTGTTCGCGAGTAATAGAAATTGAAGAATTGATGTTTTTAACAAACTAAAAAATAAATAAACTTTAATAAAAAGACAAATAATGAAAAATAAACTCTAATAAACGTTAATGAAAATTTAAATAAAAGTGGAAAAGCAAGACAAATACTTTTTACGTGAAGTAAAAAAGAAGGGGGTTGGAAGTAAAATATTTGAAGATAGGATAATGAAACAAATATGCAAAAAAATATGACTACTAAAAATAGTGATAAAAAAAACCAAAATCAAATTACAGGCGTAAGAAATATTAAATTAACAAAACTTTATTATTGTTTTTAAATGAAGCTAATTAATTGTTTCTGATTAATTTTTCCTTCACATTTTTAAAGTTGTTAAAAAAACAAGACGCGTGTTTTATATGAGGGATTTTTTTTAATTATGAAATTTTGGCAGAAAAATTTCTAAGTTTGTTTTTTTCTGAAGTAACTGGTAATCGATTAAGTTAAAACCAAGAAAATCGTGTTTCAATAAAATGAAATAATATAAGATGAAATAAGGTGATAACACCACATTAATGTTCTGCCAATTTTCACAGATTAGTTAAAAAAAAACGAAGCAAATATACCTGCCTACTTGTAGAAAATTTAAAATTTGTAAAAAATTGTCTGTTGAAAAACTCGTTTACACTCACTTTTTCTAATCAAGATCTCAGATTTAGAAGCCAAATCCTCAAAAATCCACGATGTATATACGTGTACATATATATGTTCGAAATGAGTTGAAAAATCTGGCTTTTTGTAACTAATTTCTATGGATATCAGCAATTCATAGTCTGCAAATGATGACAATAGCTTTTTGAATATTCAAAATCTTACTAATCTATTAATTGCCATAATTCTATTAATTCATAATCTTATTAATTGCCTTTTGATGATGAACCGAAGAATGCTGAATTATTCATGAATTTTCAGAATGATTTCCCATCATGCATTGCCCCGATACTCAAGCAAGTTTGAAGCAAGAAATTTACTACATACTTCAAAATGAAAAAGAAAATTAAGAAGATTGTGTTAGATTAATTTTAAATACGATTTATCGAGTGTAAAATTAATCTAGTATCATTTCGTATGCAGCGCCTTCTGCAGTTCCAAATATTGATTTTCGATTCATTCCGTTGAGCTGATCGAAAGTATCAGACCAGATTCTGTGATCGTTGAGGTCGCGAAATTTTTTTTTCCGAGCACCTTCGTCGTTCCAAGCCCAAGCTCGCACTCTGATTGGTTGTTGCTCTCGGCACTGTTTTCATGTAACTTGGCGATAATTATACTTGGCGTAGCGATAGATGCTTCCGTCGAGGAGTTTGATTTCCTTCCGAACCGAGTACAAAGTAACTTTTCTCTTGCAGCATTGGATTGGATGGAACATGTTTTACTGAAAGCTGTACTCTTTAAAAGTTTTTACACACAAGGGCACAAGTCCACGAGGATAAGAATGAAGGAAGAATAAGAATGAGTAGGTTAGGTTTTAGGTTTACTCGTTCACTTACGAGCGAAGTATTTTTCGCCAAGTATGGTTATCGCCAAGTTACGTGAAAACAGTGCCGAGAGCAACAACTAATCAGAGTGCGAGCTTGGGCTTGGAGCGACGAAGGTGCTCGAAAAAAAAATACGCCTTGAGGTTATTTGAGTAAAATTGTCCTCCAGCATTCGTCCGAGATGGCTCAGTTGGAAAAGCATTGGCGACTTCGGCCAATAAATCACTGGTTCGAAACTGGGCCCGCAATTTTTTTCAACCACATGGAAAATTTATAGAGGTTATATGAAGATTGTACTAGTGAAGATGAATTTCAAATTGAAAATGATGTACTCTCTTAAAAAGTCAGCCACAAAATAGCTCAAGTTGAGCTGAAATCCACTCATCTCAATGTCGCACTGAGAAAAAAATATAATTCTGGCATCTTGAATCTAAATTGTGGCACTAGAAAAAATAGTTCCATGTCATCCTTATAAATTTTAACTCTCTTTGCTAGAGAGTTCTAGAGTCTCCAATTAGAATTCAAGAACATTTTCCTATATTTTAGTGGTTAAACATATTCAAAAATCGCTGTAAATAGATGCGAAGTCAAGAGGTTTGATTTATTAACTATAATTCTAGAATGTGAAACCATTCCCGAAATCAAGCTATAATTTCTTGATACTGAAACGATTCAATATCATTTCGTCAGCTACAAAACAAGAGACTAGAAATGCTAGGTCATTTAGTCTATTCTGATTAGTTTTTTACCCTATTCGCATAGTTCAGTCATCTATAGTTCTAGTGTAGGTATTCAGAAAGTGACTAACTATTCATTCTAGGTGAACACGCTATATTTTTTTTCTGAGTGTTGAAAGGAAGCTTCTCAAAAAAGAATTGAAATAACTCGAGTTTTAACCAATTTAAATGAAGTTGAGCTATTTAAATAACCAATTTAGATCAAGAAGATTTAATCGTTTGAAAAACAACTCTTTAATGATCGAAAAAATTACAGCTCTTTCATGAGAAGCCAAATCTGATCTTTCGTTTTAAAAGTGTAATGTCAGACGCAGATAGGATAAGTACATGCATAAAATGAAAACGTACATCCCAAATAACTATCCACCAATGTTGGATTTATTTAAGAAACTTCAGGGCATGACTGAACACATATTGTTAAAAAGAAGTGTTTTAACCCTTTGAGCTCCGGTGGGTAAATTTCTTCAAAATCCCTAATATCACATTGACACCAGTGTCTTGCAAAGAAGAAATTCGGTTTACGATATACACGAAACTATGCATTAATAATTTTTCAAATAAATTTGGTTGAATATTCCGGTACCACTGTCACATTTCGGAATTAAATGTACGTTGTAGAAAATTCAACCATCAGAGCTCAAAAGGTTGAGTTACTAAAAAATTCTGACTTGAAAGTAAATAAAACGTCAAAAACATTCTGTAAGTGTTTAATGAATAGTTCATTACTGCCAGTTATAAGAAACCTTATCATTATGCAATTTTTACCAAAATTAAAATGTGTATTAATTATAGTATGCCGTCACTATGGGTTATTTAAATCAATTATTACGCGCGTTCTTGAACTGAATTCAAAAGAAATAAGATGAGTTTTAAGTTAACTACCTCTATGTAGTATATTTTAAATTAATATTTTAGTTATTGTAATTGTTAATTAACCAATTCATTAATTGATATAGTGCATTTTTTCGTATGTATACTTCGTTTTATGTTTTGAAAACGCAAACACACACACAAATATATAATAATGTGCCATTTTTAGGCACTTTAGAATGTGACCACCTCAATATATTGATCATTTTAGCCTATCTTAAGTTTTGTCAGTTTAGGCAGGTTTTACCATACATACATACGCACACACACATATACATATATAGATACACAAAGTGATAAAAAAAAGTTGCAAAATTCTATGACTAATCAAGTACACATCAAAGATAAAAAATCATATAGGAACATGCGGCCGCAAACTACTTATTGAGACACTAATACACGGTGTTTACTTCTAGCTCCACCCTGTTTGACTATAATAATTTCGAGGAAAATAAAAACATTGTAATGAAGATTCAACGATATGTTGTTTTTTCTGTGAAATGTGATAACGTTAAAAAAAGATCTGGGAAAACATATTGCTCAAGTAATCAATGATACCGTATAAACTGATTATCACAGTCCAAAATGTAAGGCGTCAAGTGCATATTACTGGGCCTCATAATGCAAAATTCTACAATTTTTGTTTGTTGTCATGACATTTAAAACAAAGGTAAGAATGTCTGTTAAATGTTTTATTATAATGTACTTCAGTTATCGTAATATACTTCAGTGTTTTATTATAATATACAATCTGTAGGATTATAAGGAATCCTGTCGACTTGTAATACTTTAGTGTGATCATAGATGGCTATTTCCATGTGTACTTGTAGTGTAAGTCACAGGTTACAATTTTTGGCTACCAGTATTATAGAACGAAAAAAAAATGTGATTAATTTTATTGGCACATTCTCATTAATTGAATAAGGCCAAGCAGACTTTTCGAAAATAACGGTGACTAACAAATATAGCAATTAATAAGTTATGTGACTTACACTACAGAACCCATGGTGTATTGGTGTATTGGTGTATTGGTGTATTTTTTGTCGTCCGATTATCTACACTAGGGATATAGGACCAGAGGGAGTGCCCTTCGTGGGGATCTTTCTAAGGGAACCTAACCCGTATTTACGCAAGGTTCGAAGAAAACCACGAAAACTCCGAACGGTTAGGCCGACAGCCGCGATTGGGTTCGAACCCAGCACCTGCCGTCTACCAGTTGAGAGGTCCGTACCTCTCGGCCACTGGTGGGGCCAGAACCCATGGAATTACTCAGATGAACATCTCGTGAAATGACGGAAGGAACGTATTATAGCACAATACCGCTGGCCAGTTTAAATGTTTTATATTCTCCTTTAAAAACAATTAATGTATATCCTTGCCGTGGCTCGCATTTAAAAGAAGATGGAGAAGTTTAATTGAAGGTTTCTCCAATAATGAAACATATACGAACATAAGGTGGCAGCAAAATCTTTATTATTGTCCACTTTCACTGGATATTCCACACATCTTCAGTCTCCATAATTTTATAATAAATATAAAAATCTTCTTAATTTTATCATGTCCATTAAAGAAAATGCACTAAAACAAGTAATCCATTTTTTGTAAGTCAGTATCACCACAAAAATAGTAAAGAATCACACAGTGGTTTTGAAAATAGACTGCTGGAAATGCATTGTACTCCACAAACATTCAAAATTATTCTGATAAGAAACGTGATTCTTAACAGTGGGAAAGTCAGAAGGATTCTGCTTTCTCCGAAAAACCAAAATGACTCTCTCAAAGATTCTAAGCAAACCTTGCCACTCCCCTTTTAACATAGGGCTTTTAAAAATCCTCTAAAATGGTTTGGAATGTAAAGGTAATTCACCTCGCTCTCTACTATTGGCTGATGGGCTGGAGTAGATGCACGGACTATTTAACAACTGGCGTAAACCGTAAGAGCAATAAGCCCTACTAAATGCGGATGAATTTCAGATAGCAGACGATTAATAAATAAATAAAACAAAAATTAAGTTTCGATAAATGTTTTTTTAATTCTAAAAAGGAAAATGGAATTGTGTAATAAATTTAAAATTTCGCAAGAAGATATTGACATTCAAGATACATTCTAGCTCTTTTTCAGAAAATAATTAATAGATTATGCTAAATTAAAGAAAATAAAAATAAAATGAACTTTAGCCGTTCAAAATATCAATACATTACGGAAAACTGAGAATGAAAGTATGTTCCTATAAAACTTTAGAACAAATTCAAAGCAGGAAAATGGCGATTTTTTTTAAATTTATTACATATACATATACCGGGTGATCCAAAAGTCAGGACGAACTTTAAAAATGAATAATTCGAGAACGAATCAAAATACAAAAAACTGTTTGGACCAAACTTATGGAAAGAAACCGGGTTTTGAATAACAATGAAAAAAAAAATAGTTTTGTTGTTGATCAACGGCATCACTAGCAGCACTGAAAGATGCCATCCGACAAAACGTGCCTGCCATAACCCAAGAAATTTTACTAAATCCTGTGAATTTTGTGGTGCCTTGTTTCACAGCTGCACTTATGAATCATGCACAGCACATTTAACATTTACTGTAGTACTAATTAAATGTAATTAAGCTGACTTGTAGGTTGTCAACTTTTTTTCATTTGTAAATCATCTTTTGATGCAAAAAACACTATAGCACTATTTGTTGGTCGCCAAGAAGACAATTTTATTTTCGTTGTTACACAAAACCCGGTTTCTTCTACAGCCGTTTGGTGCAAACCGTATATTTGTATCTTGTTTCGTTCTCGTTTTTAAAGTTCGTCCTGACTTTTGGATCATCCGGTATGCATATATATATATATATATATATATATATATATATATATGTATGTATGTATATATACACAATGTCCCTAAAGGTCGTTTACAAACTTAACATGCTGGGTCTGTCATATCATGATTAACAATATTAAATAGGAAACTAAGGGTCCCAAACGTTTCCCAAAGGAGATATGCGCCATTAAAGTTTAGGGTCCAAAAATTCGAATGATTAAAAAACAGAAAAATTGGTCGAATGTGTTTGCGGTTTTCACTAAAACTATTCTTTATGTCAGTATTTTCTTGAAAATAAATTATAAAGATAAATTTAAAAAAATGTCGATAGAGAGCGCTTTAGACTTTTCGAGTAACGATAAACTAGTTTTTACCACTATTTTTTGCATCTCATTAAATTTTTATAGAAGCATAGACATAAACTTAAATTTTGAAATAAAAATCTGAATCGTTGGGAGTGGTTAAGTAGCGCACACTGAACGGTGTTCAAGGAGGGTGGGGAGATTCAAATTTCAAGTGATTATAAAAAACGGAAAAATTGGTCGGTTTTCGCTAAAACTATTCTTTATATCAATATTTTCTTGAAAAAAAAATTTACAAATATCTTTCAAAAAATTCCATCAGAGGGCGCCTTAAACTTTATAGTAACCAATAACTATTTTTAACCGTTATTTTTTGTACCTAATAAAATGCTTGCAAAAGTTCAAACTTAAATTTTGTGCTCAAAATCTGTATCGTTGTGAGTAATTAAGCGGCCAAAAATTGAACTGCGTTCGAGGGGTGGGAAGATAACATTTCAACTACTGGACACAGTTCAGTTTGCGCTTCTTAACCCCTCCTATCGATTTAGATTTTGAGCACAAAGTTTAACTCTAAACTTTTGCAAACATTTAATTAGATTAAAAAAAAAACGGTTAAAAATAATTTTTGGTTATTTTAAAGTTTAAGGCGCCCTCTAACGGATTTTTTGAAATTTCTCTTTAAAATTTATTTTCAAGGAAATATTGACATAAAGAATAACTTTAGCGAAAACCGACCAGTTTTTCCGTTTTTTATAATCATTTCAAATTTGAAGCTCCCCACCCCCATTAAACACAGCTCAGTTTGCGCTACTTTACTACTCCCAACGATTTAGATTTTCATCTCAAAATTTAAGTTTATGTCAAAGCTTCTAAAAAAATTTACGAGATGCAAAAAATAACTGTAAAAAATAGTTGTATGTTACTCCAAAGTCTAAAGCGCCCTCTATCGGCATTTTTTAAGTTTTATCTTTATAAATTATTTTCAAGATAATACAGACATAAAGAATAATTTTAGTGAAAATCGCAAATCAATTGACCAATGTTTCCGTTTTTTATAATAATTTGAAATTTGAACCTCCCCCCGCAATTCAGTTTGCGCAACTTAACCACTTCCAACGATTTAGATTTTCAGCTCAAAATTTAAGTTTATGTCTAAGCTTCTAAAAAAATTTAATGAGATGCAAAAAATAGTGGTAAAAACTAGTTTATCGTTACTCCAAAGTCTAAAGCGCCCTCTATCGACATTTTTTGAAATTTATCTTTATAATTTATTTTCAAGAAAATACTGACATAAAGAATAGTTTTAGTGAAAACCGTAAACAAATCGACCAATTTTTCTGTTTTTTTTTAATCATTTGAATTTTTGGACCCTAAACTTTAATGGCGCCTATCTCCTTTGGAAGACGTTTGGGACCCTTAGTTTCCCATTTATTATTGTTCATCATGATATGACAGACCAGCATGTTAAGTTTGTAAACGAACGTTTGGGACACCCTGTATATATATATTCATTTTGTTGAATAATTTTACATCCGTAATTTAGCACTTTTGGAATTTTAAATGATGAATACTTTTTTTCTAATTACTAGAAGTGTAATTCCTTGTAGTGAAAAAGTATCCAAGGTTGGAATCCAAGACTCAGAGGTGCTAAGCTACTATTTTCCAGATAGCTCAATGATAGAATATCGCCGTGTAATATCACTATGGTTGCAAAAATATAACGCCACCTTTTTGTGACTGACCGTGATTGCTGTTCTACATTGTATAGTACACCAGGTCCATTTTTTAATTTTCCTCTGGAACAGAATGATATAGGCATTTTTGATAAAAAAAATCTGTTTTTAAACATCTTGACTTATTGTCTTTATTTTTTGCAGAATACGAGAATATGAGCACATATAAACAGCATGAATGCAGCATACTAAAGCAAACGTTCTCAAATACCCTAATAGCATGCATTTTCACAGTGACGTCACAGTGACGTCACTGTGAGTCACTTTGGTCACATCGCATCTGTGACCAAAATGCCACCACTCAGTGACGTCACATTGTGACTGAGATGTGACTTTCTTAAAAATCTTTTGAAATTTATAAATATCCTTCAAAACATGTTATTTACTTAAAACATGTTTCTGGCAATTTAAATATCGTTGCTTTAGTCACAGTTTCGTGACAAAGCTAATGTCAAAGTAGTCACAAATGACACATTTTTCACAAATTTGTCACATTGTGACCACTTTGTGAAACGTCACAAAAGAGCTCTAAAACGGCCATAACGACTTCACATTTTAGTCACTGTGACTTCACTTCGACGTCACGTGACGTGACATCGACAATTGATGGTCACAAAGTCACAACGTGACTTAACAACGACATTGCAGTGACGTCATCATTCTTTACGGTTATAATAAAGAAACATATATCATTTTCGACAACTGCGGATGTGCGGGTTAACTTGTCCGCGACAAATCGTAATCTAAATAAATTTTCACATTACACAAACGCCAAGAGAGAATGTCTTGGCATACAATAGATTACCAAGCCGAGTTCAAAAACGTACAGGCAAAAAGGACCGTTATATAAAAAGCGAAGGGAAAAATTTAAAATGAGTTTTGCCAAGAATAAAACAGTTATCGTCTGTGGCGAAAAGCGCGCAACGCACAGTAACAATAAAACAAAGTTGCATAATCCGTAAGATTAAGTTCTTTATACACGACAAATGACATGATAGGAAATAAATATAGCAGTTATTTAAAACAGAAAAAAAAATATTTAATTCGTTTGATATTTAATCAACTGAAAAGCAAGGAAGAAAAATCTAGAAATGAAAATATATTTTAAAACTAATTTTTTTATATAAAATTTAGAGAGGAACACTCAATAAAAATACCTATTAATGATTTTCTTTTAAAATTAAATTTTAAAAGAGAGGGGGAACTAACATTTGAAATATTAATAGAAATATATATAATAAAATATGTGTTACATCACAATCACTAACCCTGTATTTTGCACTTTTTTAATTTTGTTGGTTTCAGGTCTTTAAGCAAAGTTGAATAAAATAATTCAGCAATTAAAAAGTTCAAACTCAATATGTAATCTAAAGTTTTAAATATACGGCTTTTTCTTCGTCTTCTGTTTTTTTTTTTTTTTTTTTTTTTTTTTTTACATAGATTTTCTCGAAATTCTGTCAGTAATAATAATAACTGGATTGATAAATGTCACTGTAATATCATTATTCAAACAAAAACCCTATTATTTTTATCTATTTTTATAATTAAGTAATTATTATTTTTTAATGAATGTGCACGCTACAGCAGAAAATAATCTATAATAAGAAATACTATAAATGTTTAACTTACACAAGTTACACTATAAACTTGCAAAATAAATTTATTATGATTTTGTTACATTTAATATGTTAATTATTTCAAGATCTAAAAAAAAATCTGACTTAAAAAATGTATTTTAAATTCTCGAAGTCAACATAATATATATATATAGAGAGAGAGAGACTCAAAAGGGAAATAAATCCACCATAAAGAAAAAAAAAATATTTGCGAGACTTTCAAATTAAGACACGAAAGTTATCTTGAAATATTTTGATACTCAAAAGTCACGAATTTTAAGCTACTAAAATGCTCCAATCAATTTAAAAAAATCTTAAAAAATATTTCCTTGGGTAAGATTAAAAAAAATGGCATGTCTTTTTTTTCTTATTATTGCATAAACAGCCCTATTGAAAAACTCGCAACATTCAAAATCGATACACTTCATTTTTTTTTTTTTTTTTTTTTTTTTTTTTTTTTTTTAATGCTTTATTTTTTTTCTTCAATTTTTCTATTTAAATTTTATGTGAGAATCCAGAAAAACAAAAATTAATTATTCTTTGAAAGTTTTTTTTTATATTTTTAGAAAAAAATTACAAAGACACTTCATTTTTTAAATACATTGTCTGAAAGATGATTATTTTTTTGATTGATTTACAGTAGATGAAGGATATGGAAAAATAAATAAAAAAGATAACAAAAAACACCAGTATTTTTTTTTTTTTTTTTTTTTTTTTTTTTTTTTTTTTTTTTTACAATTTTGGAATATTTTGCGTTTTGTGGTACACTTTGCTTTTAAAATAACGTCATGCACTTCTAATAAATATTTTTTCTTCAAATGAATATGCTTCAGCTATAAAAATAGTAAGAGAAAAAGAAAAAGAAACTAAGCTAATTTAAAAATTATTTTTTTAAGTCTTCTGTTGGATTATCTTTTATTATATATATTGTCGTTTTTCAGAATCATTCGTAGTTATATAAATATGTAGCACCTATACATGTTATTCAATCGGTCCGTCTGTCTATCTTTCCGCAATATAACAGCGCAAATCTATCCCACCGAATTGCTTGAAATTTAAAATATACTATTATTAAATAATTTTACCCAGTCTCTTCACATTTTATTAAAATCGGATTCATAGTTCAATTAAAGTGACAAACCAAATATGCGACAGTAATATTCATTATTGTTTTACAGCAAAAGCTACTGAAATTGTTAAGTAGGATTAATTGATAAAGGCTCACCAAAATATCTTACTCAAGTATTTTTTTTTTTTAATTTCAACACATTTTTATAATCATCTACTGTATAGCAGTGAGTTAAATACGTATCCGTTTTCTACTGGCACAAAAATAAACACTTTAAATCGACCCGACTTTACTTATTAAAATGATAGATTCGTTAGCCTTTCTTTTTAAAAAAAAAACTTAAGTGTGCTAAATTTATATTAAATCATTTACAAATCTGCAGTGTTCACTTTATATTTTCCTTGATGCAAGATTCCTATGGATTTTTTTCAATTATTTATTTTCTAAAATGAATGTTAATATGATTAATATATTTTTTTTTTTATAATAAACATTTCTGAAACGAAAATATCTCAAAGTCATTTATTTCTCTACAAATTGTACTAAAATATTTCAGGCCGAGTGGTTAATGCACCACACCGCTAATGGCTTGAGAGTATTGGAGGTGGGTTCGACTCCCGCATGCTCCGTTGCCCACTCTTTGTGGAGCTACCGGCTGTAATTCTCTAGTGTTGTAAATTTTCTTGTGTTATCTCCTTCTTGTATATTGACTATGACTTATTAACAGGGTTTTATATCAAGAACACAATTCAGATGTATGTGTTCAAGAAATAAAATAATATAAAATAAATTCCCAGAGAAGAAACGAAGTCTTCAGTCTAGCTGCAATGCGTCGTTCAAGTTTCTTGCAAACATACTCGATTGGATCCGGGTCTATGTTGTATAGAACATGTTGTCTGTTTCATATGCTGTATTATTTAAACTTTAAAAATATCCGCCACACAACGAGCTGTAAACGGTGTAGCATTATCATGCACGGAAAAATGAATCACCAGTTATTTCAACATAAAATACGATATGAGGTCTTAGTCCGTATAACATTGGGCCAACAACTATTCAGAATTATATTCAGACTCCATGACTTCTTCGGTAGATTTGTGGAAAAATATTAATCACCCCTTTTTCACTTTGCAAAAAAATATCGTAAAAAAGATTACAGATACTAAATGAAGAAAATAATTTCTACTTTTAAATGATGCATATCAAATTGCTCAGGGAGTCATCTACATATTAAAACGAATCCTTTTTTTTCTTTTTTAATGGTAGTACTCAATTTTGATAGCATAAATGAAATATATATGTTGCGGCCAATACCCGGAGCCTGGCCAATTCTAGAATTGGCCGGCCAATGCTCAAACTGGCCAAGCTTCTTGGGAAAAACCCGAAATACATGAAATGAATAGCGTATTTCGGGTTTTGGCCAATTCGCGAACTGGCCGGAAGCCTTGGCCAATATCCGAAGTATGATGCATAGGTACAAATTTTTTTGTAATTAAGATAATGTATCATTAAAATGCACAGTAAAAAATATTCCCATTGATTATATCGGAACGAAATATTTTTGTGTACCCAACTAAATTAACCAAAAATAGTACACAATTCTTTTTCAATATCGAAATTAATTGATAAACCAAATACGATGACATTTACAAGTTAATGTACAAGTTAATGTATAATTACAAGAAACTTTACTCGAGTTAGATCACGGACAGGCTGATGTCTAGGCTGTTTGAATTCTTAGACACTTTCAACTATGTTAGAAAGGATTAAGCCGAGTGCTCATATCTACTTCGCGAATTAGCCAAATGCATCTGGCCAGTTCGCGAATTGGCCAATTTCGGGTATTGGCGGCAACATATACACTTCGAATGGACTAGATATTATTTTCATGGAATTCGTACAATAAGTTTCCAAGAAAATAATTATTTTAAAACGAGTATATATTTTAGGGGCCGTATCCAAATTGAAGTTCGGTACGGAATTGTTCTCTGAGAAAGTCCCCTTCTCTATCAAGGTATCTTACGCACTACTCAAGGAATCATTGAAGACTGCTAGATTATTCGATAGCGTAAGAAGTTTCTAAATGTCTAATAACTTCTATTATAGCCATCCTCATCATTTGACCCATCATTTTGCCGTTTTTAAACATAATTTGAATTTTACTTGGAAGAAAAAAAATTGAAATTTTGGATTTCTACAAAACAAGACTTAGGGTAAAAACCCCAGTAATTGGCAGGCACCAGTGAGTGGCACATCCTACAGAAACGTCCTAAAATAAGATTTATATCCAGTCTTTTAAAAATGCAATACCAGTTATATGCTCATTTAGTTTACAGATTATAACTTTGATTTATGCTACTATGGGATGGACGAGTCTTGACTCAAAATAAAAGTAGTTTCTGACGAACACATACATTTATTAACAGACGAACAGAACAAAAAATAAACAAAAAATAAAACAGATTAATTCTTCGTTACTTTTCTATATAATCTTTAAAAATCATATAACAATTCGTCGTAAATGTTTTAAAGTTCTTTAAAACAATCGTCATTTTTATACTTCGAAATAACCGTCTTAGTTTTAATCAACATAGTTTTCCATCGTTCAAAACGTTCTATTTACTTCTTCTTAATTCACGCCTGGCCACACAGCTTCGCTAATTCACTTTTTTTATTTACTCTCGACCCAGAGTTCCGGAGAGTGGCGGAGGGAAATACATTCCAATGCAGGTGCAACACAGTGTGTAGCCCACATGCGAGAGTATATCCCACATGCGGCCGTCCTGACATCTGGAGCTGCTGCAGCGACATGTGATCTTATAGAATCTGAAAAGAAACAAAAACAAAAACAAAAAAAATAACTGTTCTTAGAGGGAAAAATTTATAGTTCGTTTGGACACGAGAAAGATCAGTCGTCTTTTCTGAAATGGTGTAACATCTTATGAAAATGTTCTTTAAACTTGTTGACTTTTAAAATGATCAGACATACACATTTAAAGATAAGGAAAAAAATAAAGTTTCAGTTATCGTCATGCCAAGGCTTCATGTATTCAGCACACGAACTAGTACTGATCGGTCCTTCAGTTGATGAGATTTTCTCTACGTCGTAGGTGTCGTTAGACTTCACTTTGGTTACTTTATATGGACATAGGAATTTAGACTTCAATTTTAACCCTGGTCCTTGTTGGGTTCTTTTAATTGCTACGAGGTCTCCAAGGTTATATTTCCGGGGTTTCTTACGTCTTAAATTATAATGCTTGCGATTTTCTTGTTGAATTTCCAGAATATTCTTCTTAGCTTCTTTTCGGAGTTCTTCTCTATCTTTCATGAATTGTTCTTCGACTGCACTGTTTAGGAGTTCAATAATTTGTAAATCTTCTTTCTGTTTCATTTTTGTACCAAATATTATTTCAAATGGTGTTCTCTTAATGCTTCGTTGGTAAGTTGAATTAATGACTTGTTGAACTTTAGGAACATGTTTAAACCATTTGGTCGGTTCATCTTTGGACATTTTAGAAATTACTGAAATTATTATGGAATTAAGTCGCTCTACTTGACCATTAGCACGGGGAAGGCCAGTTGTAATTGTCTCGTGTTTTATATTTTCATTTTAGCAATAATCAGCAAATTCTTCACTTGTAAATGCAGGACCTTTATCGCAAATAATTTTGGAAGGGTTGCCAAAAGTATAACTTTGTTGTTGCAGCTTCGATATGACTTCGGCAGAAGAAGTAGTTTTACAGGGATATAGCCACACGAATTTGGTAAATGAATCTATTAAAGACAAAATATGTTTATAGTTTTTGTTAGTCAATTCGAGAGGGCCTAAATGATCAATGTGGTAGGTTTGGAGGGGAGTCTCCTCTTTGTGTAACGGATGTAACTCACCTTCTTGTTTCCCACGTTTCCGATTATATAAAAGGCATGTTACACAATTTGCTATAACTTTATCAATCTTATTTGCTATATTAGGGATAAAAAATTCTTCATGAAGGAGTTCTTCACAACGTTTGCGTCCGAAGTGTCCTTTGTCATGAACGTGTTCAATGACGTTTAGCTGCATTTCATCCGGCACAACTACCAGATCGTAACCTTTATGATTTTTATAAAGAACGTTATTTTTGAGGAAATAGTTGTCATATGGCTTTGTTTTCAAAATTTCTTTGATGGCCTGTATATGTTCGTCAGTGTTCTGTGATTGTATGATTTTGGAAGTAAAACTGTCTTGAATGGTCATACATACGGGATTTCTGCTTAAAGCGTCGACGTGGCGCTACGTGTACCTTGTCTGTGTTCGATTGTATAGTTATAATCAGCTAACATTAAAGCCCATCGAGCTATCTTGGTGCAAAGATCTTTTTTATTCATAGTTAGGGCAAATGCATTGCAATCTGTGACTATCTTGAAAGGAATACCTAAAATATAAACACGAAATTTTTTAAGAGCCTCGATGACAGCCAAAACTTCTAGTTCATAACTCGAATATTTACACTCAGCATCTGTGGTTTTTTTGCTCATAAAGTACACAGGGTGAAATTGATTATCTATAGAAGACTTTTGAAGGAGGACTGCTCCGTAACCATCAATAGAAGCATCGCAATGAACTTCTGTTTCATTACTAGGTTTATAAATGCTTAAAACAGGACCTGAAGCAAGGATGTGTTTCAACTGATTAAATGCATTTCGCTGCTGGTCACCGAAGTGAAATTTAGTATCTTTTCTAAGGAGATCTGTTAAGGGCTTAGCTATTAAAGAATAATCTTGAATAAATTTACGAAAATATGAGGTTAGTCCGACAAATGAATATACA
The DNA here is from genome assembly GCA_964019185.1 of Maratus speculifer. Classification (NCBI taxonomy): domain Eukaryota; kingdom Metazoa; phylum Arthropoda; class Arachnida; order Araneae; family Salticidae; genus Maratus; species Maratus speculifer. Next base: position 392,703,424 of record OZ025294.1, on the reverse strand, counting down.
TCTTTTACACTTTTAGGTTCTGGAAAATTTAGGACAGCTTTGGTTTTTGAGGGAGATGGATGCAGTTGACCATTTTTAATGTGGTAACCCAAAAAATCAATTTCTCGTTGTAAAAAGTGGCATTTTTTTAGATTCAGTTCTAAACCATATTCGGATGCAGTTGTAAGAACGCGTTGTAATTTCTGGAGTCCTTCGGCTTCGTTTTCAGATGGGATTATGAAATCATCCATGTAGACGATAAGTACTTTTTCATTAATGAAATCGCGAAAAACATTATAGATATATCTCTGAAAAACTAAGGGAGCATCGCTAAGGCTATAATTCATGTATAGAAATTCAAATTGACCAGAATGTGTTACAAAAGAAGTGTATTTTCGACTATTTTCTTCTACTTCAACATGAAAAAATGCATTTTTAAGATCAAGAGTAGTAAATACTTTTGCAGAGTGCAACTGATCAATAATGTCATCGATTACTGGGAGGGGAAAACGTTGTTTATGTGTTTTAGCATTTAGCTTCCTATAGTTAACACACAATCTATATGAACCATCTTTCTTTTTTACGAGGACAACAGGTGATGAAAAATTACTGGTGCTTTTTCCGATAATTCCCTTTTCAAGCCATTCAGAAATTTGTTTTTCGACAAATTCTTTCTCTATAGGAGCTAGGCGTCTGGGAGGACAAGTAACAGGAATTTCATCTTTCAGATGAATTAATAATGTAACATCGGTAGTCTTTACTTTTCGGGGGGAATAATTTTGAATAAGTTCCGTAATTTGTGAACATATAGTTGCATCCGTAATATGAGATAAATCAAGATTACTATCGTCTAATACTTGAGCAACATTAATCAGAAAATTATTTGACATATCTTCATTTTGCTTGATTTTTTGCATCGAAATATTATTTTGAGAAACTGTTAAAATACTTTGCTGTATAATATCTGTACCAATAATAAGATCAAAAGATATAGAATAATCTGGTACTACATAAACATTATTGGTGTAATTAAAATCATCAATCGTAACATCCGTAGAGAAAAAACCCAGGGGTTCGATCACAGTATTTCTTAATCCAGTTAATGTGATTGTTGAATGTTCGAGGTTCGAAACCGTTGGGAATTTGCGATAAATACTTTCTTTTAACAGACTTCTTTCACTTCCCGTATCGATCAAAGAAAGAACATTTACTGACGAAATAATTACTTGTTTGGTCATAAAAGTATTCGACATAATGGTGGAAATATTGGATGGTTCAGGCTTATTTCTAGATTTCCTTGGTTGGTCACATTGAGCCGACTTATGGCAAAAATTCGAACAATTGAAGCAACGAGGGACTTTGTCTTTATGCCTACATTGGCTACTTTTATGGTTGGCTGAACCACAGTTAAAGCAGAGAAGATCAGGTTTTGGACGAAAAGATTTCTCTTTCAACGGCATTTCTGGTTTAGATTTACGGAATTTAGTGTTCTCATAGTCATGCCGAATTTTATCATAAATTTTGAGTTTTTGTTTAAATTCTACTATAGATTGGCAGCCATATAATATTGATTTTCGAAAAACAGGGTCGAGTATACCGTTAATTATGTATTGCATCAGTGCTGAATCTTCGACGTTACCGCGCGAACATAATTGTTTCATTACGAGAAAATATTCTTCAAGGGATTCATTCTCTTGTAATTTTCGTTTATTTAACATGTCATGTAACTCAGCAGAATTATAAGTAATGGCAAATTCAGAAATTAAGCGTTCTTTAAGTTTTTCGTAAGAGTTAATATGAAATTCTGTTTGTACTAACAGCTGGGCTTTTCCTCGTAAGGATCGTTTAGCAAATATAAATTTATGGAATTCTGATAAATTGAGCATGCTAGCGACATCGTCAAAATTACTTAACCAAATATTTATATCTTGAAAAGAACTACCATCAAAAGGCGGTATAACGCTTTCAACATCATTAAAATTAATAGTAGATGGCAAAAAACTTTGAACTGGAAATTGCTTGCTTTTATCAAAATTTGATGATTCGGTATTACTTGCAGTGTCTTTATTCAATGTAGTATTATGTGAAGATATTTCAGGTTCCGAATCGGTATCACTTTCGTTTTGGATAATGTTAGCTTGGAGTGAATTCAAGTCTGAAAGATATGTAACTAATCTGGTTGCAAGTTCAGTTAAAGAACCTTCGTTAGAGATGCAGAGTAAATTACAAATTGTGATTAAATCGTTTAAAGAAAAATCTGCTTGAACTTTCGTAACTTTATTTTTGAATTCAGTGCTGGTCGTTTCGAAATCAAACCAGTGAAGTCACGAATTCTTTTTCGATTTGATCGATCACCATCAGTGTCGAACAATAATTTATGAAGCAGTTTAATTTTATTAGTACGTTCATTTTTAAATGCAAGTTCCAGTTCTTTGATGTCGACTAGCTTCATAGTAAATATAAAATATGAAATAATTAACTCACCCGTAATATGATATCCGGCTTGAATCTTAAGAAAAAAAATAGTTCACGGCAATATGAAGAAATTTGTGTAACCACTTCTGTCACCACTTTATGGGATGGACGAGTCTTGACTCAAAATAAAAAGTAGTTTCTGACGGACACATACATTTATTAACAGACGAACAGAACAAAAAATAAACAAAAAATAAAACAGATTAATTCTTCGTTACTTTTCTATATAATCTTTAAAAATCATATAACAATTCGCCGTAAATGTTTTAAAGTTATTTAAAACAATCGTCATTTTTATACTTCGAAATATCCGTCTTAGTTTTAATCAACATAGTTTTCCGTCGTTCAAAACGTTCTATTTACTTCTTCTTAATTCACTCCTGGCCACACAGCTTCGCTAATTCACTTTTTTTATTTACTCCCGACCCAGAGTTCCGGAGAGTGGCGGAGGGAAATACATTCCAATGCAGGTGCAACACAGAGTGTAGCCCACATGCGAGAGTATATCCCACATGCGGCCGTCCTGACATCTGGAGCTGCCGCAGCGACATGTGATCTTATAGAATCTGAAAAGAAACAAAAAAAAATAACTGTTCTTAGAGGGGAAAAAAAATATAGTTCGTTTGGACACGAGAAAGATCAGTCGTCTTTTCTGAAATGGTGTAACATCTTATGAAAATGTTCTTTAAAATTGTTGACTTTTAAAATGATCAGACATACACATTAAAGATAAGGGAAAAAAATAAAGTTTCGGTTATCGTCATGCCAAGGCTTCATGTATTCAGCACACGAACTAGTACTGATCGGTCCTTCAGTTGATGAGATTTTCTCTACGTCGTAGGTGTCGTTAGACTTCACTTTGGTTACTTTATATGGGCCTAGGAATTTAGACTTAAATTTTAACCCTGGTCCTTGTTGGGTTCTTTTAATTGCTACGAGGTCTCCAAGGTTATATTTCCGGGGTTTCTTACGTCTTAAATTATAATCAATTAGGCTTAGATTTTTTTAGGTTTTAATCAACATAGTTTTCCGTCGTTCAAAACGTTCTATTTACTTCTTCTTAATTCACTCCTGGCCATACAGCTTCGCTAATTCACCTTTTTTATTTACTCTCGACCCAGAGTTCCGGAGAGTGGCGGAGGGAAATACATTCCAATGCAGGTGCAACACAGAGTGTAGCCCACATGCGAGAGTATATCCCACACTACTAAATGACAATAGTTCCTAGGAAAGAGAAACAATTATGGCTTGTATCAAATTAGCCATTTTTGTTGAAAATGCTTCTTCTCTGACTTAAAAAGGCATGCATTTTGATTGATTATTATCTGATTTATAGTATATTTTCAATTTTAATTGACAACAGTTTTGTTTAGTTGAAAAGAGTTACTAGTTAGTTTAATTGTGTAAAAGTCTAAGTGCCAATTACTGGTGAATACAGCAACTTTTTATAAAAATATATTTTTATAAAAATATAGTTTTATAAAAATACTTTTTCAAATATTTTTGCTTTTTGTGGACAAAATATATGCACAGATATGCACTCTTTGATTTTAAAATATTTGCAAGTAAATATTTCATTTCTTGGTAATGAAAATAGAAGTAAGTTTAAAGACAAATCCTTAATGTGCCAATTACTGGAGATGATGCCCTAATATATTTGAATTCATCAAAAAAATTGTAGGTTGAAATTCATAATTTTTTCGAATATTAATTTCGAAATTGTAATTATAAAATTATAAAAATTGCAAATTCAACTTATTTATGTTTAGGCATTTTGGTTTTATTGCTACATAAAAATAGGGCATTGGGAATATAATTTCAGGAGATATTACTAAAAATATGAAAATGTAATTTAACATTAGACGCACTGAATTTTGAATGTTTATAATTCAAAAGCTTATCTTTCAAATGAAATTTGATGCTTAGTTAAAGTTTGAAACAAAAATGTGAAATATCTTGTTAAAATTGGACATTGTCATTGAAAAAAAAGTTTTTTTTTAAACATTTAGATGACCTCCTAAGCAAAATTTATTTACATCATTTAGAATTTGACATTATTTCTAATCGTTAGGCACCAATAATTCTTTTCAACAATAATTTGTTGAGTAGTTTGTAGGAGTTTTTTTTTTTCCTTTTCTTTCTTTTTCTTTTTTTTTCCAACGACCCTACAAAAAAAATTAATTATACACTTCCTAAATAATACACTTTTTCAAAAATACATCTGAAAATATTTTGTTAAATTTGTTAACTTAAGAATTTTCCAAAAATAATTCGAATATTCAGGAATCTGCGCGAATGAATAAAAAATAATAAACAATAATAAAAATAATAAACAATAATAAAAAATAAATAAGAATTGATTTAAAAATATTTAAACGGGAAATCTTATTTTTAAAACAATGTATGAAACAAAAAAACATTAAAAAAAAATATTGCTGTAAACATAAATAAATAAATAAATAAATAAAAATGTTATAGTTGGAAAGTGTCACAATTTATTATTATTATTATTTCCTTTATTGCCTTTTCATTTTTTTAATTTTTTTCCTTTATTGTCTTTTATCTTTTGTTATTTCTTAAATCCCTTGTCTTTTACTCTGCTAAAGCGTATTTATTTGTTATTATAGATAATGCATTTTTTATTTTTTAAATATTTTCTTATTTAAATATTTTGATTACAAAATATTACAACAAAGGATAATATTTTTTTCATGAAACAGGGGTTCTATTATAAAGGAGGTTCAAAATGTTCAGATCTTCCTTATATCAAACAATAACGCAGGATATCCGTTTGCGAAAATGTTGAGCACTTCACTTGCTTCTATGGTAGTATTATTTAAAATAAATAAGTGAATAAATAAAAACATAAACTCTTTTATGTCTTGTTTGTTTTATTGTAGACCAGGACTTTTTTTCGATGCTTATTTAAATTCCTTACAATATTTCCGTAGCTTGCGATCCATATCTTTTGAACTTTCTTTTTAAAAGGCTTTATTTTTGAAGTATTAAAATTTTCTTTTTCAACGAAATATTGGACAATATAATAATTTGAAGAAAAAAAAATATTAGCATGGTAAGTGTTTTTTATATTCATATGCTGGTATAGAATTTCTTTAAATCAATTTTCCTCCAAAATCTGAATTTTAAGTAGCTTTAAAATAAAATTATTTATAGCGCAAATAAAAAAAGTAATAAAATGAACCAGTGCAGAATTGACCGAATTGGAGATTTTATAATAGATTTTTCACCTAGAGATAGAAGCTGCGAAATTAAATAATTGCTTACTACATATACAGGTATTAAATTTATGAAAAATGTATTAGAAAATCAAAATATCTTGTAAATACAGTCACTCTCGTTAATTCGAAATCGGATAAATAGAATCTTCGCTTAATTCGAACTAAATATGAAGTCCCGGAATTTTCAATGGCAGAATAACGTTAAAATTTTTCATTATTCGAACTCATTTTCTCTTGACTTCGTTTAATTCGAATTAATTAGGATTCCGATTTTTCTTTTTTCTTTTCTTTCTCACGGATTTCAGATCATTTGAATAACTTTCTTCCTTTGATTTTTGTGAAAATTGTTCCGAGCGAATATATAATCCAATGTATTTGATAACCATTTCCTTAGTGCCCCGTCTGTCCATCAGTGACGCTTTAAATTTTTTTTCCATTGTGCTTGTTTCTAATCTTTTAATTATTTTTTGTATTTATACATTTTAATTTAATATTAAGTCATATTCTAATTATAATAGGCGAAGTAAATTGAAAAAACACTATAATATTAATTCCTTTTTTAATAGTACCATATTAAGCATGTTTTCATTTCATATTTTCCAAAATTCGAAGTTCGGATAATTCGAAAATTTCTTGTGGTCCCGACGAATTCGAATTAACGAGAGCCGACTTTTTATCATATGTTTCTTGCATTGCGTAACAGCATTTTCAGAGCTGTTATCTTTACGAATGCACATAGCCCATATTGGACAACAATAAAAACTCGTTTTTAACCCATTTTACGAACTAGTCATTGAGAGCCAGCGTAATACTTTCCCATCATGAATAAGTATAATACAAAATATGACAATAAAACATGTGTAAGCTATTTATAAAAAGACATAGCAATTCAAATAAAATTTAAACGTATATTTAAGTATTTTTAATGTACAGTAATGCTCTAAAACTAAATTCCAGATACTACTTGATTAGTGTAATAGTAGATTTGGAGGTATGATTTGAATATTTTAAAAATCCTGGTACTTTTTTAAATATCACTCCCCCCCCCCTTCTACACTATATTGCCATTGATTATGGGACACTTGCGATTTTAGACATTTTACTAAATATCTAGAAAAATACATGAGGAATCATCTCGAAACTCTTAGTATATAAATATAATAGTATACGTCATACATCTCCGTGAAGATTTTTTACCGAAACTCCATAGGGGACCGTCAACAAATTAAAAAAGAATGAATATCTTTTGAATAACCCTGTCAAAACTAATGTAGATAAAGCGCTCAAACTCTAGATTATGATTGAATGCCTTATTGTAATACTCTGTGTTCATTTTTATGCAAATAGCATGCATACTCGCAGAGTAATTAAGGTTTTTATAAAAATGGTCCCAAATTTTTACAAGTTTTTTCCTTATAATTTTCAGAGTTCTTAATATAAAATAATATTTTTTTCAGAAAATATAAAAAACAACATTGCACACAGTACCTTGCAATCAGAATTAAAAAATAATGAAAATTGTATACAAAATAAGTTGGTTTACTAAATAATTTTTTACTGCGCATGCGTCAACGATATCAAAATTTCATTTGCATATTATGTTAGCTAAATGTATAGAGCAACTTTTGTAAAAGTCTCAAAATCATAGCTTGAAAATTCTGAAAGTAATCGTCTATAGAAAAAGGACAAAATCCGTTGTTTCCAAAATGAAGCAAAAAAATGAGGGATTTTATCCAAATGCAGTAGTACATCCCATATTGTGTATTCTATGTTGACACTAATCAATGAATATATGGATACAACCCCTTTTGTTTTTGCTTCATTTTAAGAATAACGGATTTTCGACTTATTCAATTGACGAGTATTGTCAGAATTTTCAAGCTATAATTTTGAGACTTTAACAAAAGTTGCTCTATACATTTAGCTAACATAATATGCAAATGAAATTTAGATATCGTTGACGCATGCGCAGTAAAAAATTATTTAGTAAACCTACTCATTTTTCATACATTTTTTATTATTTTTTAATTCTGATTACAAGGTACTGTGTGCAATGTTGTTTGTCATATTTTCTGAAAAAAATATTATTTTATATTAAGAACTCTGAAATTATAAGGGAAAAACTTAGAAAAATTTGGGGCCATTTTTATAAAACCCTTAATTACTCTGCGAGTATGCATGCTATTTGCATAAAAAATGAACACAGTGTATTACAATAAGGCATTCAATCATAATCTAGAGTTTGAGCGCTTTTGCTACATTAGTTTTGACAGGGTTATTCAAAAGATATTCATTCTTTTTTAATTTGTTGACGGTCCCCTATGGAGTTTCGGTAAAAAATCTTCACGGAGATGTATGACGTATACTATTATATTTATACACTAAGAGTTTCGAGATGATTCCTCATGTATTTTTCTAGATATTTAGTAAAATGTCTAAAATCGCAAGTGTCCCATAATCAATGGCAATATAGTGTATTCTAATTAGATTTTCAAATGTGTACTAAACAAGACATGGATTTTTAGATACATCTAATATTGCATGTATTGTAATTTTCATATATATATATATAAATAAAACGATTAAATCTGACAAGTTTTCATATAATAATTAAAAAAAAAAAACATATGGCTAATTTTATGTGTAAATTTAACACACGCATATACATAAAACAGAACATGTACAAAAAAAATTTAAATCTCTATCTCAAATACAACAAAAAACTTCGCATTTTTTAAGCATGGAAGTAAGGAAAACATAAATATGGGGGAAAAGCCTTTTAAACGTTTAGTATAAAACGTTTAGTATAAAGCGATTAAATCTGACAAGTTTTCATATAATAATTAAAAAAAAACATAAGGCTAATTTTATGTGTAAATTTAACACACGCATATACATAAAACAGAATATGTTCAAAAAAAAATTTAAATCTCTATCTCAAATACAACAAAAAACTTCGCATTTTTTAAGCATGGAAGTAAAGAAAACATAAATATGGGGGGAAAAGCCATTTAAACGTTTAGTTAATGTAAGTAATTATTCTAGGTGTATTATTAAACAATACAATATCTTGCGATATAATTTTCGTAGCGATAAAAATGAGAAGTCAAAATATTCATAACAAAACAGACTTTTATTTAACATAAAAAAAAATAAAAATCGATTTTTCGTTTAATTTTGAGGTAAAATCTCTTTAAACCTCCACTGCACCGCGTACCACATCCGGCACATTCTAAAAAAGAAACTGTATGTTTCACATTATGTTCCACGAATTTGGCCAATAGGATCGCTGTAACCGACCAAGAAGAGTTCAAAGTATAGAATATACACATAATGGAATATACAGGGTGTTTCAATTTAGGCCCTTGTCCTCGCTCAAGCAAACGCTCGCGAGCTAATGCTATTACTATGGGGAAGCATTTTTCAAATAACTCTTCCGCATTTTGACATTTTTGAATAATTTTTTATTGCATTGGATAGCTGAAGTGCATGCCGACAGCGCACCTTTTTCACTTTTTCGATTTTGGTTTCAGATATTTTTTTAAAAACGCACTTTCAGTTTCGAAACCGGTTTTGAAAGTGAAACTAACTTTGTAAAAAATATCTGCAACCAAAATCGAAAAAGTAAAAAAGGTGTGCTGTCGGTATCCATCTCAGCTATCGAATGCAAAAAAATATTCAAAAATGTCAAAATGCGAAAGAGTTATTAGAAAAATCCTTCCCTATAGGAATAGCATTAGCTCGCGAGCGTTTCTTCGAGCGAGGACAGGGGCCTTAAACGTTTCAGAACTCCTAAAAGAGCTAGGGTGTATCCTGACGACTCAAAATCATATAGCAATGTGGAGTCGGAAATGCTTTCCCGACGCGCTAGAAGGCGTTGTGAAAAAGTTCCGAGCTTTCATGTAGGGAGTCGTCACCCGACGTACCATGTCTTGATTTTTATTTCTGGGATCAAATATGAAAACACTGGTTTATGACAACCCTGTTGACAATGCTGAGGAGCCGGTTGCAAGAATCGCAGTAGCTGCCGGAGAAATTCGAGATATGACTGGAGTATTCGAGAATGTTCGTATTTCCATGCGCCGGAGATGTGAGGTGTGCATTGTATTTGGTGGCAGAAATTTCAAACACTTACTTCGACCCATGTACCTTTTGCTTTTTTACATGTATTAATAAATCGATTTTTCACTTACGGTGTCTTTTCTTTATGGTGCTTCTGTGTACATCACCTCTTCAGGAAAGCATTTAAATTTAATGTAAAAACTGCTGAAAGCAATGTTGCCAGCAGTTTTTACCGTGAAAATTGCAGTAAAATTAGATGTAGTTTTTTATTACATTTAATTTGAATAAGGCAATATTGCTGGCAACGGCTTTTACGGCAATATTGCTGACAACATTGCTGCCAGTAGTTCTTATAATAAATTTAACGAATTTACTTTACAGTGTGAATTTGACAAAATAATATGCATTTGTTCTTCTAAAGCAAAAAAAAAAAAAAAAAAAAAAAAAAAAAAAAAAAAAAAAAAAAAATTGAACAAGTTATTAAGATAAAATTTACTTTTATTATTTTTACGGAATACTGAGAATATTAATTAGGATGACCGAAGCGAATCCTCTACTAGGCCACTCAAATTACAATTTGTCGTACACTTTGCAAAAAAAAAAAAACTATTCACTATTTTGATTTGAAATTAAACATAAAAATAAATTATGATGCATAGATTTGCACAAAATTATTTTCTGTTACAAAATAACCTTAAAAAATATTAATTAAATAATTTATTTTACATGTTTTTTCGTTACGAACGCATTTTTGCGAGTAAAAAATGAGACAAGTACATTTTCAGAAGAAGAAATAAATCATGGGGTTAATAATTATGGGTAGAATTATGATTAATAGACAGTATTCCTGTGACGTAACATAAGATAAAATAGCGATTTTTAAAGCCTCGAACCAGAAGGAAGAAAACGCTCCATTTCTTTATGATTTATTAGATGGAAATAAATGTAAAAAATATTTATATTTTTAAAACTGCAAACAAAATTTTTTGCAATCATCTGCGTGCAATGAGTACGATCGATATTGTTCCAATAAAATCACATATGGTAAAACGGCGGTTTTTATAGACTCGAACAAAAGAAAGAGTAAGGCCCATTAAATAAATAAAAATACAATTTCATTATTCCATCAAAAATATATTTTAATAGAATACGTTATTAAGACTGGTTGAAAATGGCACGTCTTTTGGTCTCACTCCTGTTAATCATATAATAGTTTCACGATTTCTTTTATGAAATTTTTAACATATCTTTTTTTATGAAAATTATAACAAACGCAAACGATACTTCCGTTTTTTTTTTTTTTTTTTTTTTTTTTTTGTAAAGTAGAAACAAAAGAATTGTAAACAAATAAAATAAATTGTTAAATTCGTTATATAAAGTGTCGTTTGAATACGAAGGTTGAAAACTGAGCCAAATAAAACGTATTTATTACTATGAAGTACTTACTATTACTATTATTTCTAATGTTTACTGTTTAAATACAATTTATGGAATTTGACTGAATTTACATTTCTAAAATTAAAATCCTCCAAAAAATAAAATAACACTTTTGCTTAATTAAGATGCAGAAAATAATTATTGTTACTTTTAAATGTTTTTCTTTTGAAATGATGCTTCGCGAATTCAAACAAAGCTTGGCTTTTGCTAGTGTAAAGAAAGTTGAATAGTGTTAAACAGGTAAAATTAATTAATTTAAACCCATTTAGGTGGAAAATATAACAATACAATACTTAAAAACCATAATTATGCATGTAGAGTACACGTCATAGACTGTAAAGTTCAGCTGAAAATTTAAAATTTAAAATTTTTTTTATTTATTAATGTATTTATTTTTTTATATATTATTATTTTTTCCATTATTAGACCGATATACAGATTTCAAATAACTTTTTCAAAAAAAAAAAAAAAAAAAAAAAAAAAAAAAAAGGAAAAAAGCGTCCAGTGAAGGGTTATTAAGGTTGAAAAAAATCCCAGAAAGAAACATACATATAAATGACATCCATACATATAAATGAATTTTCATATAAAATTACTTTGATTAATAAATATTAAGTTTCTTTTTTATTAATTTTTCCAGAAACATGTTTTTCTCATGCTTCATCCGCAAGAAAATTATCTGTAATCCTTGCAAATAAAATTTGAGAAAAAAAATCTACCAAACGTGACATTTTGAATTTATTATAATATATAAATGAAGTAATAGGAATTTTTTTTTCGGCTGTGTGTTTTCTAAGAGATAAGGAAAAAATTTTTTTGCAAACGAGAATATTTGACGATAATTTTTGATAAGCGAATATATTTTTTTAACTAAATCTCTACTTTTTGTAATCAATACATTTTTTATTTAATGTTATCTTCAATATTACGATTAAATATTATTCGTAAATTTGATTTATTTTTAAAAAATGCGAAGAAATAACGTAAATTCAAAAGATTTTTAAAGATTTTTTTTTAATCGAATGCGTATTTTTTAAATCAAAATGAACGTATACATCGGAAAAAATGAAATCAGACACAAAGAAAACATTTCTGTACATTATTCCAGAAACTTTTATTTCTAGTGCTATAATTGTCCGGTAAATAATACAGACTGGCGGCTTTTAAGAACTTATATATCATTTTGGAATTATCTAAAATCTTGCGGTATTTCTGTATATCGTAAGAAATATTCCATTAAACTTGCATTTTAATATTATGTAGATTTTGTTCTTGAAAACCCGATGTTGACACCAGTTCTGACGAAAAAGTTGTGACTGAACAACAACAACAACAAAAAAGTTGTTTTTTATTTTTTGAAACTTTTAAAGTTCATCATAAAAAAGAAATCATGTCTTTTCATTGTATTTCAGAAAGTGATACCGTTTTTTTACAGCAATAATGTATAGCAAATAATGGTTCTTATGCAGTTATTAGTTTTATGTAGTGACATGACAAATGTACAGTTTTCTGTTTTAACTCTACTCTTTTAAATCATCATATTAATATAGATGGACATTTCGCAAGCATATATTATTTTCGAATGGAATTGAAAATCAGTTATCTATCGACGGTACTTATAAGTACCATTAAAATTACTTCTTATAAAATTGTTTTATATACGTCAATTATTTGTAATACTGTTGAGAATGAGATACAGATATATTATTTTATCTTGTTTCAAAAGCATTATTGGTTACAGAAAACAAAAATAATGTTAAAAGGATGATTTCTTTTGCCTTTGTATCTTTTCAGCTTTCTTCGCGCTGAGGGAGGGATATGGGGAATTTTCATTTTGGAAATATTTCTATATTGATGTTCTAAGAACATCATATTTGTAAATTTATAATTCTACAAAATACTAAGAAAACAATTTAATATAAAAGATTTGAGTAGGGTTATAAATATTGCACAATATCCCTGTAAATTCAAATTGAATTAATCCTTCTAAATCATTGCATCCTTCTAAAATCCTTCAAAAATTTATTAAATGATTATGCAAATATTTTAATTTAGTTAAAACAATTTCTGCAAAATACTTTAGAATGTAAAATTATCATCAATTCATAATTCGGTAGTTAAAGAGTTAAAAATAGATTCGTGCTTTCTTTAATTTTGAAACCACATAATTGCAGTTTCTTCCGTACAGCTTACAGAAAGATATGATTAACATGATAGTATCTGGGACATGGTTAACTGAGCAGTTAGTAAACTAACATCGTAGAATCGTGTTTTTAATGTTTCGCTCGTCTGACGAAACCCTATTCGTCTCTCTCCTCTATCTGATTGTCTGACACTGAGTACGTATACAAAAACTGTATAAATCACTGTCTTTATGTTTTGTGTATCTATAGCTGAACACCCCGTGTCACACTACAAATCATAAAGTTTTGAAAATGTTTATGATTTTAATTAAATGAATTTCTTTAAAATCAACCCTTTAATTTTCCTATTTAAATTATAAAAGAGAACCAACCCTCTCACTGACAAGCCCGTCTATAGGCGTTCCCTAAACTCCAGGTTTCACTGCAATGCAAGTAATAATTAAAATGATATAACTCAGTTGATTTAATGGATTTTTAATACATTGTTCAATGATTAACGCACTCAAGGATAACATTCATATTCGTAAATAAGATTTTTCTAAAATTTTGAAAGAATCATATTTTTTTAGAAATTAAAACAAAATGCTGAGAAAACAACATTACAATTTTGCCCTTTTGCAAGACTGTCAGAGGGTTAATTTCAATGTTTTGAGTATATATATCCAGGGTCCGATATTGAGATTTTGGGGGCACTAGGCACAGATGCTTATGGACACCCTTATATTCTTACGATACTTACAGGGCTATTGACTTTAAAAAATGAAAAAAGGATAGCTACTAAAGTAACCATTATTGACTTTAAAATATCCATTAAAAATTAAAAGTGATAATCAATAACTTACTTTAAAAAAATTGTTTCACATTTGTGAAATTTAAATGAGTAAACGTTTCATAATTAACTGTGCGATGCTAATTATCTTTCCCTAAACAAGTTTGTATATCTGGATTGATAAAGTATGCAACAACTAGTAATAAACTTTCGACAACACCCAGCTTTAATTATTTGAAAAATTAGGGGCTCTACATTCTGCAAGCTACAATCACCGACACTCAAATGCACTACATGGCCAAAGGGGATCGTCCACTTGCGATTTTAGACATTTTGTTAAGTATGCAGAAACATGCATGAGATACTACAAAAACCTGAAACTGTAAGTGTATAAACATAATAATGCTTATACAGTAAATGTACGAAATGTACAGGTCATACATTTCCGAATAACCATAAAACGATAATGTAACCATAATTCGATAATAAAACGACAGGAAGAAGATGCTGGGATATGCAAATTATTAGCTTTTCAGCGCATTCTGACAAACCTGGTGTCGGTAGCGACTCCTACAATGTGTATAAATGAGAAAATTCTTTAGCCGGTTTTCTCACATAGAAATTCCATTTGAGCATTGTTGACTGGTGAAAAATTGTTGTGATGCCTCGTGTAAGAAGGAGAAATCCGTATCAGCCTCTTTTTGACCTTGATAAATGTCGAATTGTAGTTTACCGGGATTGCGGTTTATCGTATCGCAGTATACCTGCTCGCATTAGTCGAGATCTAATGACTGTTCGCAGAATATGGAATCGATGAATTCAGGATGGTAATACGGAACGCCGTATGAGATCTCAACGGCCCCCCATCAACAGCAGCCGAGAAGACAGGCATGTTATCCGCATGGCCGTAATGGATCGTGCAACTATGTCACGAGCCCTGAGTCAAGAAATGGGGTCATTTGCAAGACAAAAAGTGTCAGCACGAACAATTCGACGACCTTTGCAGTAGCATGGACTCTCAGCTCAAAGACCATGGCTGCGGCTTTCCTTAGCGCTGCGTCAAAATCAGGAGCTCCTTCAATGGTGTGATCAAGAACGAACCTGGGTTCACGAATGCCGAGGAGTCATTTTTCAGATGAATCAGGCTCTATTTACAACATCATGATGGTCGCATTAATGTTTGGCGGCATCGTGGTGAACGAACATTGGAAGCGTGCATTCGTTATCGTCATACTGACCCATCACCTGGCGTGGTGGTATGGGGTGCCCTTGGATACACGTCTCGGTCATCTCTTGTTCGCATTGACGGAACTTTGAACAGTGTACGTTACATATCTGATATTTTACGACCCGTGGCCCTTTATTCGAGATCTGCGAAACCCTATGTTTCAGAAGGATAATGCCCCACCGCATGTTTCCCGAATTGTACTGACTTTCCTTGATACGGAAAATGTTCGGCTGTTGCTCTGGCCAGCACAATTCCCAGATCTCTCACCATTAGAAAACGTCTGATCAATGGTCGCCGAGTGACCGGCTCATAACCATACGCCTGTCACTACGTTTGATGAACTGTGGCATGGTGTTGAAGCGACATGGG
Source organism: Maratus speculifer (assembly GCA_964019185.1). Classification (NCBI taxonomy): domain Eukaryota; kingdom Metazoa; phylum Arthropoda; class Arachnida; order Araneae; family Salticidae; genus Maratus; species Maratus speculifer. The sequence goes on along the minus strand of OZ025294.1, from coordinate 392,687,722 downwards.
CATCTGTACCTGTACGTGCCATCCAATCTCTGTTTGAATGAATGGCCAGTAGTATAAGTGCTTTTATTACTGCCCGAGGTGGTTGTTCTGGGAACTGATTTCTCGGGAGCTATGCACCCAAATTTCTTGAAAATTTAATCATTTGTTATTTCTATCATAATATATTTGTCCAATAAATATCATTTCGTTATCTGCTTTTCTTTCTGGTGTAGCAATTTTAATTGCCAGTAGTGTAGTTACACAGCAAAACAAAATACGCCAATTACATTTATAAATGTCGTTTTTCTTTTTTGTTTGTTAACAAAATAATTTCAAAAACTATAATTTGTATTTGCTTATTGATGTTAGCAACGCAAAAACATTTTTTAATGAATAAGTTTTGATAATTTTTATACTTCAGTGAAGGCAGAATTTACGTTTATCTGTTTTATGCTACGTTAGTTACACAATTTTTAAATGTAATTTTAGGGACTTAAAAGGTGATTGAAAAAAAGGTTACGTGTTTGGGTATTAAGTTAATATAAATTAAGTTAGTAAAATACTATTAATTATGTTAATAATTGCAAATGAAGTTAATGAGAAATATTAGAAAATTTAAAAAATCTAGTTTTCTACATAGTTTAGAAAACCCATCATCGATCATCAAATGATATGTCTGTTACAATGGAATTTACTTCTTACTTAACGACTTTTCTGATTTGCCCGTAAGTTTTACGGGCAAGATGAGTTTGCTTTATCCATCACTTAACACTTTTTGACACCACTATTTTTACAAATTTATACTATTTAATGACAAAGATATTTAGACTAAATATTACTGTTATTTTAGCTTAAAAAAGAGGTGTTTATTCCATAATTTCAATTTATTGTATGTAAAAAAATAATCACTTAAGTGGTTAATAATCCAGACTCACTGACTCCTCTTATAGACCTGTTGCAATGACGTTACAGTAACGTCTGGTACTGTAATCTGGTGCACATCTGGAGCCCAAACAAAACGACATAACCCCGTTTGCAGTTTAAAACCAAGGCTACCTTATCATAATAACAAAGCTAACATTCGCCAAGTTTCCTTTGACCGCAGTACACGTGGTCAGAAACCACATGATTTTCCCGTTGGTAGCGCCATCTAATGTGAGAAATTGAAATATTTTCCATTTCTTCCTATGAATTTGTGCATGGATTATTAGCAGTAATATGCACCAGGTGGCGTTACTTACGTGACAAAGTCATATAATAAGTTGGCAACTATAGGGACAATTTCAACAATGGATTTTCTCCTGAATGCGAGGCCTTGTTATTATGATAAGGTGGCCTTGTTTAAAACATGTGTGGTCTATCTGTTTAATTTTGATTTTTCTTATTCTTTTTCATTATTTTTCGAAGTACTTAAAAAAATGAAGCGCAAATCACTACATTTACAAATGGGAAAACACCACATAAGCCGTATGTTTGGGTGCCAGATGAAACATGTGACGTCACTTTGAATAGCGTCTATAAAACTTTTTCCTATCCAATGGCCATCCACTGAAAAACTACGACAATTATCACCAGTGTTGTAGTCGTAAAAAGATATGAAGGTATACGCTGTAGGAAGATACTACGCTATAATTATGACAAATCATGGAAATGGTGTACGTTAATACTTTATTTGAAAGACAGGGGGTATACTGGAGCTTCACGAAAATATACAGAGGATATACGGCATATATCTCCATATATGCCCTCCACTACATCCCTGATTATCACAGAACACAGTTTGTGTTAGTAACCATGTGCAGGATATTTTGAAAATTTTTTGACAACGTTCACTTTCAGCAACTGCATAATGGCAAGTGTTAACTAAACCATAGCCTACTATAATACTACCAGCCGAGCCATTTCGCGAAAAAATTCCTAAAAAGTGAAGCTGGCAACAGCTTCAAACCCTGAACCATTTCATTCAACCACGTGTAAGTCCACGTGACGCAAACCCTGCCCAAATTAGCATTGAATAAGCTGCTTTCTGTTCTGTGCACATGTTTCCACACGTATCATTGTTTTGGTTCAGGGTTTACATGATTGGTCTGATTAATTTGGTCAAGGTATCAGCGTCCTCTGGCGGGAGACTTCATACATTAATCTCAAATAAACAGGCCTTTACTTAGATCTAGTGACTAAACCTTTACGTTCAGTTTAGGATTAATGCGTTGGTTCTAAAATGAAGGTATCCGCGAACCTTCGGGAGCAATTATCTGAAATTCTATTCGAAATTCTGTTATTTTGTTCTGTTATGCATTTTTATAATAAAATTTACGTTAAAAATTTGAAAAAAATACATAAAAAATTCTGCAATTACCCAAAAACATTTTTAAACAGAAAAATAGTCGAAATTATGTCAAAAATTGACATTTTCGCAAAAGGTGCACAGTAGAAACAAGTTGGAAATTGCATGTGAAACGTAGCAAATGAGGTACGTACGTACGATAGCGAAGTTTTAAAAATATTCACATCTTGCTGTTATAGTGGATACTACTTCGGATACACTATAGTACCCCAGATCTTTTGTGTGTCCCTGTAAATAATATCTGCTTTATTTCATAAAGGAAATATCTTGTAATATTCCTCAACAACGTATATCAATCTCATAAAGTGTTAAATAGTTAATTACAATTAAAACGCTCACCAAACAATATTCTCCCTATAACTTTACGTAATGGAATACTTTTGTGCGGCCTTGTAAACCAATAATAAATGTTCTTTGTAACACAGATTGTGCAAATTGTATATTATAGTATATATTTCATAGATGCATATCAATTTTATTATGTTTGAATGAGTGTAACACCATCAAAATGCATTTGAAACTTTTTCCCCATTGACCGGAATGTAACGGAATCCTTTTGATTGTCCCTGTAATTGATCTATCCATCCGATTTTCATAAAAGTTGAAATGACTCGACATAATTATGTAATAATTATATATTTTAAATTTCAAAGGATTCCATTGGGTAGTTTTTGCGTAATTATATGCGGACAGACAGACGGACAGACGAACGTAGATTTAAATTTTTTTTTTTTTTACAGTGTGATAATTTAAAAGTAAAGCAACGAGTTAACATTTTGCAAATTGTATAATAAACAGAATAACTTTCTCAATGCCTTAGACAACACACATTATAATCGGATCTTTATTTCAGATGATATCGCAGTTAAAGTACTAATAGAATGAAAAAGTCTCAAATGTGTCATTTATACCATTGTAAATATAAAACTGTTTAATATATTATTATGAGTGTTGTCTGTTCCATTGAAAGATATTTTGAAAAGAAGTATAGGAAATGTGCGGCATTTCATTCATTATTTTGTTGTTGTTCTTATTTTAGAGTTTTGTGTAGAGTAAAAATCTGAAAACTCCATTTTTAGAAAAAGGTAAAATTAAATTTTAAACACAATTCAAAACCTGTAATAGCTGTAACTTTAAACTGTTGTAACAGACAAATACAGACAAAATTGAAGCAGAATTCCACAGACGAGAAAGTTGAATTTGATATCATTGCTTAAATGAACTAGTTGGATGTGTCAATCCCAAAATTTTCTTCTATCCCACTCATACATTTTAATATTAAAAAAAATAATGAGACATGTTAATGCTTTAATAACTTTAATTCAATACTATACCAACTTTGACTTTCATCTTAAATTCCTGCTTCAATCGATTAATCGGAGTAAAAACGAGTTTCCGTATATGCAAGAGCCGATGACATGAAAAATGATAAGCAGTAGAATGGAATGTAGAATGATAGACAGAGTTTTTTTCAAATTCAGGGAGGACCTACTTGCCATAAACAAAAATGATCATACAAAAAAATGAGTTCAGTTCTATGAATAACTTCGTACATTTTTAGATGGTAAAATGATGGAAATGGCACAGATCGTGATTATAGAGCTTCCTTCAAGCGGATTTTTTTTTCAAATACAGGGCAGATCTGCTAGCCATAGCCAAACAGTTCTTCAAAAAATTTCGTAAAATTCTATGCACAAATTCGTACACTTTTAGGCGGTGCAATATTGAAAATGACACAAAAATCACTATTGCGGCATCCCCTTCTGGCAAATTTCTCTCAAATTCTCGGAGGACTACCTAGCCATAGCCATACACTTACACAAAAAATTTGGTTCAATCCGATGCATATCTTCATACACTTTTGGTCGGTACAAAATTGATAATGGCACAAAAATCGCGATTGCAGCGTGCCCTTCCGGCGGAATGTTTCAAAATTGAAGAAAGACTTGTTTGCCACAGCCAAAAACATTAATAAAAAATTTGGTTCAATTCTATGCATTTCTTCACGCATGTTTTGATGGTATAATGGCGACATACGGACACACACACAGATACACGCACAGACAGACATTTTGTAAAAATATGTTTCTTGACATCTCTAACCCCTAAAACATGTAAATCTAAAAAAATTTCGACTCCAATACTTTCTTCTATTGCAGATAGAAGAAATTAAAAATCGATATTTTAATTGAAAATTACGTTTTAAAAGTGTTCGAATACTTTAAAACTTTAATTAGAATTTTTTTTTATACTATATCATATAAAATAATTTTTTTAACCATTTGTAAAAAATGTGTCATTGTTAGACACGATAACCGATTAACAAATGTAAAATAACTTAATTAAAGTTATTTTTCGCAATTCGATATAATAAATAAAAACTGGAGTGTGTAATTTTTTATTTTACTTTTGATACATAAAAGTTATTCACAAATTTCTTGCTTAGTTTAATCAGATTATTTTTAATCTTTTTTTATCATTCATAAATCCAAACTATGATTACATGCATAAAATTATATCTATAATTCAAAAAAGATTAGCTGATATTATTTTTCTTATTCTATTACTGAATAAATTTTAATTTTAATTTCAATAAAGATAGCGTTTATGCGGCATTAATTTTAGTTTTGTTTCTTGTTAGAGAAATTACAATGTTGTTTCATTCTTTTTTCCCTTAAATGTTAAAATTTATCCATTATATGTTAAAATGTATTTTATTTTTTTAAGAAGATAAAGAAGGCTTAGAGGATAACTTATTTTAAAAATATTAATAAGATTTAATAAATTTCACTACGATTTTTTTCTTTAAAATTGCATTTTAAAAATATTGTTTCGTTTTTATAATTTTTCTTTTTTTAAGGAAATTTTATAAAAGTAATACCTCAATGTGTTTCAAGTTATAAAATGTTACTTATTCGAAAAGATCAGGAGGTAGCCATTTTATTGAACGTGGAATGTTTTGATATTTATTATAGGGAAAAAACAAGCCTGTTTCGTAATTCTTAAAATAACATAAATATTAAAGATTATAAAATATACATTTACAGGCTAATATTTCTACTTATACTTATATAAATTATTAAAATATTTTTAAGTTACAAACTCACTAGTTTAGTAAACTTTTTCAACGATGGCTTTATCAAAGTTTTCCAATATAAAAAAAGTATTACTTACCATGAAAAGTAAAATTTGATTAACATTTATCATGATATACAGGATGATTTTATTTTTAACTGACGCTATTCAGAGACGCCGGTAGCTCGGTCTAATAATTGCAATGACACAAAATTTTATAAATGGTCTAATAAAACCATGGGAAAAAAGATCCCAATAAAAAATAAATGAATAAATAAATAAATAAAGTTGTTCCAATCACCGCCAATAGCGGAAAATTTGACATTGAACATGGATTGTATTGTATTGTATTGTATTCATGTCGGCCGATTATCTACGCTATGGGATATAGGCCCTATGGGGTGGGATGCCCTCCGTGGGGGTCTTTCTAAGGGAACCTAACCCGTATTTACGCAAGGTTAGAAGAAAACCACGGAAAACTCCGAACGGTTAGGCCGACGGTCGCGATTGGGTTCGAACCCAGCACCTACCGTCTACCAGTTTGGACATTGAACATGGAAAGAAAATATTAGAAAGAGAAAAAAAAATCAATAATTTGGATAAGATGCAATCTTTTATTCATCATATTCACTTTTCAGATAAGGAATTCGACCACATTCAATGTGACCACCGTTCTCTCACTTTGCATTCTGCGTACAACATATTTGACGGCCAACCATAACATGTCACATGGAATAGCCCTTTCTGGCGATTAAAACTATTTTTACTTACCCATCATACGTAGTATAGGGTAAGTCTTGCAATCGTTTTGAAAATAGAAAAAAAATTTTTTGACGAATTTACACGTTTTAGATAGTAGAGATTCCGAAAAATATATTTTTAGAAAAAAAAATTGCCTTCCGTCCGTCTGTCTGTCCGTCTGTCTGTCTGTAACCGCTCTATCTCCCGAAAAAATTGAGATAGAGACTTGGAATTTTGTATGTACTTAGTATGTAAGAATGGGACGAAGCCTATTGAATATCAGCAACCTCGATTATCCGGAACTATTTTTTTCGGACTCTCGAAAAATTCGTTCTGATGAAAGGTATATAAAAATTTTCGAATTCTTTTATTTTAAGGAATGGACATAAAAGGCAATAAAATAACACAAATTTTGTATAAAGAACGAAGTCGATCGGATTATTAGTTGCCGAGATATCTGTAATCCTGTTTTCCACATTCTTCGATTTTTCATGACCCTGTATTTCATTCAAATTTCAATACAAAGATATATTTTAATTGGAAATGATACGCTTAATTCGACGCAGTAAATTGTTAGTTAATATGATTATTATTTTTGGAGTTATAAGGATGTTTCTTTTACGCAATCTAGTACTACATGAGTATTTTGGCGTTTTATAATTTGTCGAAATGGGCTCATCAGCAATTCATTGATAGAGCATTACTATGTATATTAAAAGTATTTAAATGCATGTTTAAGTTTTGTTTTGGAATTGCAATGCATGTTATAAATAGTTTACACATGTTTTATTTTCATATTTTATATTATGCATATCTATGATGGGTAAGTGTTACGGTGGCCCCCCCCAACTGCTAGTTTTCCTTGGAATCGTTTTTTCCCTCTGTTTCATTAGCCCCCTTATAAGCTTTAAAGCAGTTTCGGTTATTAAATTAGCCACAGAAAACTGTAAATAGTGTCTTAAAAAAAAAAAAAAAAAAAAAAAAAAAAAACATCTTGTAGTTTTGGATGACATCGATTTTATGAAATGCTTTAATGATCATAATCTTACAAAAACATGCTTTAATTAATAAGATATCATTTTAAGCTTATGAAGCATGTCATGCCAAAAAACGGTACTACTAGGTTATCCCGTCGACCGAAAAATTATCGCCAAACTATAAGATTAAAAGCCAATCATGGATGATCGTGAATCTCACATTCAATGCCATTAAATGCGATTCACGTGTTTAGAATGTCATTAAGTGATTTTTATTTCGACTTTTTATTACTATTTTTATTAAAAGTCTACTAATTATTTGTTTTTTCGTTATTTAAAATAAAAATTATGTCAACATGTATAATTTGGCAATTAGTTTGGCGATTTGTATAATTTGGCGAAATTGGTCGACGGGATAAACTAGAAGTACCCAAAAAACAAGTATTATGGCATACGTTTTAAAAATATCTAGATATTTCTGTTGTCTCTTGCATAAAGGAAGAAGAATAAAATTAATATATAATTTATTTTATAATTAATATATAATTTATTCTTTCTGGCGATTAAAACTATTTTTTCCCTCTGTTTCATTAGTCACCTTATGAGCTGTAAAGCAGTTTCGGTTATTAAAATTAGCCACTATAAATAGTGTCAGTAAAAATATATATATATATATTAATAAGATATCATTTTAAGCTTATACAGCATGTCATGCTAAAAAACATGTATTATGGCATACGTTTTAAAAATACATAGATATTTCTGTTGTCTCTTGCATAACGGAAGTAGAATAAAATTAATATATAAATTATTTTATAATTAATCTTCAAAGTCTGTCCTTTGTTAAGTCTGTCTGAAACTGTAGTTTTCACATTGTACCTGTTATCTGCTATATGTCACTTCCTTTTTGTGTTTTAAATACTCTATTTGTTATTTGTATAAAATGTCGTATTATTCCATCTTCGTTGGGGTATTAGATTTTATACAGTGAACTATAAAAAATACAGATGTTCCTTAATCTTCCAGTATATTGTATACTCGCGAACGACAATATACAGGGTGTGGCAAAACTCCCTGACACATTTTAAAATTAAATATCAAACATGTAATTGTCATATAAAAGTGCGATTTGAACTAAAATGCTTTTCACGATGAAAGTTTATTTCAAGTAAATGGAAAAAAAAAATAGCTCGAAACATCGACCATAGATGGCACCTTTTATCTGTATATTTGGTTTCAGGCATAAATTTTTTCTAAATTTTAGATGAGTTTTCAATTTGATTTCGAAGAACCAATCAACGCAATTAGATTTTTCGTTACAAAGTCGTCATTTCTACGTAAAAAAAAAAAAAAGAAAAAAAAAACACTCGCACGTTTTGAATTAAACAATACGGACACTTGGCGCCATCTGTGATCGTAGTTTGGAATTTTCATTTTCATCTGTTTTCATTCTCTTGGGAAAAAAAAAAAAGCAGAGCGATGTTTTTTAGACCAAACCGCACTCCTGTAGAAAATTACTTGATTTTATATAGATTTTTAAAATGTGTCAAGGGCTTTTGTTACACTCTGTACAATAAACAGCTTCCGATCTAATTTTGATTCCGAAAAGTACTATTTATCCTTAGAAACCCGAGAAACCAATATATTTTTAAGATTCCAAGAGGCGTTCTTTTAGCTGAAATATCAAGTTTGTAAAGTGCAACAGTCAAAATTAAATTGTTCAACCACAGATATTAACCGAATTATGATCCTTTGAATGTTATGTAGTTATGGAGTAGATAGTAGCATGTATAGTAGATAGTAATATGTTATGTAGTTGAATGTTATGTAGTATAGAAGTGTTAAACAGAGCACTAAAATTCGAATGCAATAAAAATTTAGTGCGGGAAGGTTCAAAACTTTGCTGAAGATTTGAAGTAGCAAAACTCGCCTGTGTTAACCATAGAATAGTAGCATATTTACTGTTGTTCTTTGAATTTACTATAGCAGTTTACTTTTCAAAAACACACTTCATTGAATAAAAAAAATAAATAAAAAACATCAAAAATATATATGTTTTAATTAATGGCCGCTCCTTTTTTAATACATAATCTTAATTCATACCATATCTTCAACACTTTTGGAGTCATTTTGCCAATGTATCTTCAACAGATAAAATATTAACAGCTTCCGTTACTATCCCAAGCTATTCAGGGTTCATAAGTAGTTCCGAGAAAGACTAACAACGTATAAAATGCACAGATGGAGTTTTTTTATTACCGCATGCAGCTGTTTCGAAGCCTGTAAGGCTTCATCTTCAGTGATAAAAAAATAAAACGAAGATAAATCAAATTAAAGTGTTCGTTAAACAGGGTGTTGTTATTTAACCAACATTTTAATTTGATTTTATCTTCATTTTAATTTTTAAGCACTGAAGATGAAACCTTAGAAGCTTCGAAACAGCTGCTTTATAAAGCAAAATCATTTAAGCCTATAATTCCATTTTATATTTCTTCGTATATTGGCCCAATACACAATCTCCCTTCGTTTTGCGGTTTAATTATTATCCGGTTTAAAATTTTATGCACGTGGCGGCACTGGCTAATATTTTAACACATTCGCTGCCGATCGCGCGCCAGCGCGTGATATGACGCCAACGTTAAGGGGCCCCTCACGCGCCAGCACGTGATGTGGGGTGATGGCCAATAGCCAGTCACGAGCTGGCGCGGGAAAAACTTTCACTTATTCTTTGTTATAAAAAGTAAATCGGCTTCTGGGAAAAACCTACTTCTACAGTGCGGCATTAACTATCATCACATCTCCATGTAAGCGGCAGCGAACGTGTTAATATTGCATTCGCACCACTATTTTTAAAATATAAATTTTGTAGAATGTTTCTGTTGCACATGTTGTGAAAATATCTGTGGAAAGCATTTTTTTCTTTTCTTTTTTTTTAAATGAGTGGTTTGAATTATAATTAAAAAGAATTCAGTCACCGGTGAGGATAATAAATTGATGGTAAAACTAAATGCTTTAATATCTGTCAAACATTAAAAAATCAACTTAAAACCTGTTTATTATGTTCTGTTTCATTCCCTTATGTTTAAAAATGGCTTAAAGAAACGTGTATTTTTTTACACAATACATTTTACCATATGTTTATAATATTTTTTTACCAGTTTTTTTTTTCACAAAGAAAAAAAAAAGAAAAGAATTGTAAAAGTAGCGAGTACAGCTGGTTTCAATGTTTCTGGGACCTCTTATACAGGGTGAACTTAAAGTCCTAGCCCATTTTGTAGAAATTATTAATTTATGAATTTTATATTTTAATAGTGTTCTACAGTACATTAGTACTTTTGAAGGTGATGTCTATCAATCTCGAAACAAGTTTCCCACCGGTCCATTGTAGCTCGAAACACTTTTTCCGACATCCCCAACGGTGATCATTTCGCATGCTTGGCTTATGTGTTGTTTTAGGACTGTCACATTTGCAACCTTAATTTTGTAGACCTGTTCCTTGAAGAACTTCTAAGCAAAAAAATCCACCATTTGTTCACCATTTTTCGAATATTTCGTCGTGTTGGAGCCTCTCTATGAGATTTTCTACAATACATCTCCCTGACCTCTTGAAATGTCTGACCACGCAAACGTGCCGCTGCAACTGCAATTCGTTCTTCTGTTGTTAGAATATATCCTCGAAGTAACATTCACCTGTAATATAAAATCTATGCATTAATTATTGCTGCAAAATGGGCTGGGACTTTATGTTCACCCTGTATATGTGCAGTTATGTGATAATATTGAAAACGTATGGAATGATTACTTTTCATTTGGCCATCTAATAATATCTCTGGTACTCCCATAAATGTACTTAAAATCATGCTGTTTCAGCTTAATGCACTCTTAAAACTGTGCCTCTGATATAAGAGGTACATTCGGAATTTTTTGTTTCATAATTAATCGCAAAAAGTTGGGAGATTGCATATTGGGCCAATATATCAAGAAAATATAAAATGGAATTAAAGGTTTAAATGTTTTTGCTTTACAACGCAGCCGTTTCGAAGCTTCTAAGGTTTCATCTTCAGTGCTTAAAAATTAAAAGGAAGGTAAAATCAAATTAAAATGTTGGTTAAATAACTACACCCTGTTTAACGTACACTCTAATTTGATTTATCTTCATTTTATTTTTTAATCACTGAAGATGAAGCCTTAGAGGCTTCGAAAAGGCTGCATGCAGTATTAAAAAACTTCATTAGTGCATTTTATACGTTTTTAGTCTTTCTTGGCACTACTTATATACCCTGGATAACTTGGGATAGTAACGGAAGCTGTTAATATTTTAACTGTTGAAGATACGTTGGCAAAATATTAAGAGGCACATGGTGCCCTTGAAATTAAGAGGCACACTGTTAAAAGTGTGCATGCGTATTTGCCACCGTGCCGCTTATCAGTTTGAAAGGGAATTTTCAAAGGTACACAAATGGAACTTTGTGCCTCTGACAATTTTTAAAGACACAAATCGAACTTAGTGCCTCTGACAAACTTCACTTTCGTATCGGTGACTTTGTCACCGATACGAAACTTTGTCACTTACGATATTTTGACGATACTTTTTTACGATACTTTACGATACTTTGTCACTTATTTTGTCGTGACTTGACGTTTTTCTGGAAAATCAGAGGCACTTTTTCTATGTGCCTCTCATATCAAAATAATAGAAGGCACGATATGATTGTGCCTTTTATATAAGAGGTACAGTTTTAAGAGTGTAACATAATAAGATAGTGTAACTATTAAAAATCCTTTTAAACAGAGATAAATTATAAAAGAATAAACTTACTTTTTTATTTTTTCAGTTAAGGCTCATCCTGTTTACATTCATAATGTATTAAATTCTTTAAAGATGCCCATAGATTCTAATTGGTACACTGTAAAAAAATATGACTATTTTCTTGCATCGTCACTCCACTGGTTTTATAGAAAACGGCTACTTCAGGCTATCATGGAGCATTCTCATTGGCCAAAAGAGAGATATTCTATAAAAGCGGGGGAGTGACGATGGAGCAAAATAGTCATATTTTTTACAGTGTATACAAGGGAACCTTTTTTTGGTGTTGCTCACACATACACTGTAAAAAATATGACTATTTTGCTGCATCGTCAATCCCCCGCTTTTACAGAATATCACTCTTTTGGCCAATGAGAATGCATCATGATATTCTGAAATAGTCATTTTCTATAAAAGCGGTGGAGTGACGATGCAGGAATATAGTCTTATTTTTTACAGTGTAGCATCAAGATCTGGTGCATTTTTCAGCCTTATGCATAAAAGTTACAGAACAGATAAAAATTCTCTGTTAAAATCATATTATATAAATATTTTTTGCCTTTTAATTTTTTATTATTGGATTTTTATTTTTATTTTTATTATTTTTTTTTCACGCCAAAGGTGAGTTAAGTCACCACATAGCGCACTACGAACTTTTCACTATTACATTCGGTTATGGTTGCTGGAAAACTCTACTTTTGAATAGATGCCAACTTTTGTCAATTTTTGGTTTTATATATATAATATTAAAAATAAAATAAGAAAATTTATAACGAAATATTTTTTAAGATAATTAATTCATTTGGCATTCTTAACACAAACATAGAAACTTTCATTTCAGTTTAGTAATTCGGTAACCAGATGAAAGTAATGTTGCGTTTATTGAGAGAAAATAAGTAATTAATATATCGTTATGAGTTAGGTGGATGGAAATTTTAATTATTAAAATTAAAATTCTCATTCGAAAGGAACTTTTCGAATTTTCAATTAATTGTAAGTAGGAAAATTACCTGAGTATACCAATCAGTATCGATGCTTATCTTAAGGATTTTAATATATAATGAAAGTAAGAGGATTAGTTTTAATTGATAAAATGACAAATTAGTTTTAAGTTAATAAAATTTAACCTTGTTTTAATAGGCTTATTTAATGGACGAATACTTTAATATGTGGAAAGTCAGGATTAATTCGGGTTTGAAGAAAATATTTAAGATTTGAGAGGTCGTGGTTTTAGTTAGATAAACATAATAAAATTCGAACTGATCCAGTTATGGATTTTTAAGTATAATTATACACCTGTACACAAATGATATTGTTACAAACAGAATAAATCTAACTGTATTATTTTATTTCTTGCAAATATGCTGGTAGTATTCAAACTGAATAAGAAATAAGATTGTGTTTTAAAAACACAGCTTTTGTTAATTATTAAATTTATATTAATAATTTTTACATATCATTTTTACAGTGCAGTTTTAATAATAATAAATCTTAAATTCCTGAAATAAATTGAAAGCACAAAGTACATGGATAAGTCCAGTTATTACTTTTCTTTACAAAACATTATTACACTAAAATCGATAAAAAAAAAAGTTAAATATCATTGTACCCTAATTTCCTGCCTATAATCCGCGGATCAAACAATTCTTTTTCGACCCAGAAATTTTATTTCGTAAATGAAGGCAAATATTTACGGCGATCTGAAAAGTTATTTTTTATTTAATAAAATTTCTGGGTCGAAAAATGATTGTTTGATCCGCGGATTATACGCAGGAAATTAGGGTATATTAAAAAAATAAAATATATTTAATTTGCATTTTGAATTTTTTTCTAATGACATACATGTTATTTGAGTTAATCATTGAGTGAATCATTTATTATATGAACGCAATGGTTTTAAATTTCTTACACACTGAAAAATAATCCGTTAAATTTATGGAAAAAACTGCTGGAAGCAATGTTGCCAGCAATTTTTGCCGTAAAAGTTGCAGTAAAATTAGATGTAATAAAAAATATTACACCTAATTTCATTGCAATTTTTACAGCAAAAACTTCTGGAAAGATTGCTGCCAGCAGTTTTTGCTGTAAATTTAACGGATTTTTTTAAATAGTGCATTGTATTTATCCTAATTATATTTAGTAATGAAATAATTGTAAATATTTATAAATACATTTCTCTGGTGGTAACAAGTTCAACGGCAACATTTTTATGCAATGTAGACATACGAAAAAATTTTAATTTGAATAATGTCTAAAAAATGTAACAATATTTCCATAGTCGAGTTTTTATCATGTCTCATTACGTTTTTTAGAACTCGCATGACGTTGTGTATCACCTAGTGACAGCTATTATATTTCTAATATTCACATTTTTTTATTAAACTATTTATTGATTTTCAGTTTATTAGTGGAAATTTCGATATAGAAGATTTATGACGAAATATTCATTTTTTTATTTATCAAATTATTTATTTTATTTTCATTTTTCGCGGGAAAATTTTGCATAGAAAAATAACTGTTGTGGCAAGAATTGTTATAATGATTTTTTTTTAATTCTTGGCACTTGCTAAAAAATGCTAATTTTTTCCTGTAATTTTTCTGTAATATCTGGTTTTATTAGAAGAATGTTAAGATGGTATTCAAAATTTTAATTGCCAAATTTCCACTTTCTTTGAGCTGTGATATTAATCCCCGCCGGAATATTAATTATATCAATGCTTTTGGCAATTTTGAAGGCGATTGCGACTTTTATCATGCGGACAAAATTTAGTACATGCATACATACATATATATGGGTGATTCTCAAAATAGGGGACAATTTATGTCTTTCAGCATACAAAAAAAATTGAGAGGTTTTCTGTCATGTTTTTATACTTAGATATGTTTGTCTTAATATTATTCATTATTTGCACTCAAAAATTACTCACTTTTTAGTTAAAAACACCTTAAAATAACAGAATAAATGTTCAAAATGTCATTAGCATGGATGTCCACAGCAGCTGTGCCTTGTATATACTAGCTTTTTCAAGAGTTAATATCATGTTTATAAAATAAAACAAATGTTATTCTTTCTTTAAATTAATCAAGGAGAGGATTTATCCAATAAATTTCTTTTTAAAAATAAAATTATAGTATATAAAAAGAGAATTAAAGTTTGTCCTCCATATTCTGTTTTCAAAACAAGGTCATACTATAACAGATGTTTATTATTCAAAATTTCATTTTCACATGTGACAATACTTTGAAAATATAAATTTTCTCCATGGCAACAAGTAGCCATTTTATTCCAGCCTGAAAATAGAAGCATGTATTATATTTTAAGAATAGAAGTTGAATATTAGGCGAGTACATCAATTGTATGTCATTAGAATGGATAATAATTTTCATGTTTATTTTATAGTTAAAATTTTTATTTTACTTATTTGCATAGAACTTTTGTGTTTTAAAAAGCCCCAGAAAGGACTATTGCATTGTGATTATATTATGGCTCATAATCTTATTTAAATTAAAATTTGTCATTAGCATGGACAAATATCAGTGTCATTAGCATGGTTTTTCTGTCCATGCTAAAGACTCCTATGTGCATAAATGTAACCAGTACTTATATTGTATCCTTTTTAAAGTTTAATTTTACATATAAATTTAGTTATTACATTTATTATCCCTAAAATATGCATTAAATCTGTCAGAAAATCACCAAGACAGCTTCTTACACTGTTAGTGTCAGAATATTGTTCATGTAAACAAAGTTTGCTCTTTGGTAATGTTTTTATACTCCTTATATGTATATATATATGTAAAATTGGAAACTATTTGTTGGAAAGGAAGGCTAATAAACGTAGAAAAAAATATTTAAACAGGAAGAAAATACAAATTTCTTAATATATTTATTCCATGCAATTTGTTTTGTCATTAGCATGACTCAAAAAATACTAATTATTTTTTTAAAGTTAATTTTTAAATATTTAGCTCTGCTGACTACATGTAAAGTATACCTAATACTATATTAACAACATCTATTTTTTTCAGAAATTTTGCTAACAGTAATTTTTTTAAGATTTCATTTTTGAAATTGTCCCCTATTTTGAGAATCACCCATATGTATGCATAAACATTTTGGGTATCTGGGGTCATATAATGAAAAGCTATAAAGAATTCTTTCAAAAGTTGTACCATGGTAGCGACTGCAATGGATAGCATTTCTTACGAAAGCTACCTAAAAGTCTGTAATAATACTTTGCACAAAGCACTTACATAAAATACACAGCTGACAAACATTTTGTACTTTTGTAAGTATCCGAACAATTTATCCGTAATATTTTCACGAAACTGGAATCCCCTTCTTATTTTGTCAAAGCCTTTTACAATTTTTTCATTTTGAATGGAAATGATGAAATGAATAAATAATTTCATCTTTATACAACCCGCTGAAATAAATTCATTCATCCATCGCAAAAGCAGTTTTAAAGAGGGCGGCGGCGACACTAATAACTACGTCATCGAATGAAGGGATGAAATCATGATGTAGGAGAAGATTATTAGGTGTAGAGTAAGGAAAGACTGGTTTGCCTCGGATTTCTTGGAACGATATGATCAACAGCGGGCGCCAACTCGCCATTTTTTTGTCACTGGTGTCAAATTTTGTAAATATCACTGTCTGCTATGTCATCAATTTGCGAGATGATATTGGTGCCAAATTAAAGATAATATAAAGTTTTTAAAAAATATTTTGATCTGCTGCGCAAATACTCGTATTAACCCTTGGCAAATATATATATATATATATATATATATAACATTTAATGGCACCTAAAATAATAAATCATAAAGTACAATTGAAAACCCATACAAATAATATTTTGCATTACATTACTTCGCCATCGACTTTCAAGATGGATTAATAGTTTTAGGAAAAGCGTGAAAACGATTGATTCCGCATAAATTGGCACAAAGTGAGATGAAAATAGCCCAAAACTTCTATTTTGAAAGTACTATCACATCTTCGAGTTATTTTTTTTTTTTTTAGTTTTTACACTTAAGAAATACCTACTGGTACAATAAGAATATTTTAGTCTGTTTCGTCATATCGTGGTAAGAGACAAGCAAAACATGGGGCCAATTAATCACGTTGGTCTTATCATCACATCACCGAGTTACGTCCTGAAAATCTGATTCCTTAATTTACACATAATAGTAAATTACTTGTAAATTAAGGAATGACTGGTTTGCCTCATTTCATGGCACGATATAAACAGTTGCATGCGCCAAATTGCCATTTAGGCGTCACTATCACGTCATAGCATTACGAGAAAAAATTGATGCCAAATTAAAGCTAAATTAAAGTATTTTAAGAAGATTTTGGTCTTTTACGTGATTTAGGATGGCCATGCGCATTCACTGGTTGAAAACTTCCACTGACTAAAAAATACAAATTTCTTAAAAATATTTTTAAAAAATCTAAAATTAGTGAGCTTACACGCTTAAATTGCTATTTCAATTTCGGTGTGGATGAATTTAATCAGCCGAATATATCTATCAGGATAGATGTACAGAGACTAAAACTTTTATAATTTCTCTTAAATTTTAAATGGAAAAAAATTTCGTCTTTCAAAACGGCGGCTTGAATGTGATCTAAAATATACTATATATTCCAGTCATTTCTTCATTAATTACTACGATATCGGGATTTTCCCGCAAATTTTTGTGTTTTCTTAATATGAATATTTAATGTTAAAAGTTCTCGCCGTGATTCAATGAAGTGATATTACCGCCAAAATGAGAAATTGGCGTACCGCTTAGTTCATCACGTACCATGATATAAGAAAGCAAACTAAAATATTCGTATTGTCTTTGTCGGTTATGCCGAATCAATCGTTTTCTCACTTACTGTCATAAAGATATTCCTGAATCCTTAATTCATCGTGAAAGTCAACGACGAATTAATGTAATGTAAAATATTATGTTTATAGGGTTTGAATTCTACATTATAATGTCATTTTATGTTATGAATTTTAATCTGCCGATGGTTTCTACCAGGATATGCGCAAGCAGATCAAAATATTCTTAAAACACTTTATCTTACCTTTAAATTGGCAACAATTTCATTTCGTAACTCGATGACGTGATAGTGACACCATAATGGCGAGTTGGTGCCCGCTGTTGTTCATATCGTACAAGAAATGCCAAATCAAACCAGTTATTCCTTAATCTACAGTTAATAAATCTTGTCGTACATCATGATTTCATTCCGTAACTCGATGATCTAGTCATCTGTGTCATCGCCGCCTGGTCTATTTGAATGTGTTACATATACGAAAGTATATGATGCACTTCATTGTACAGAATGTGTTTTAGGTGCGTTCGTAATAATGCAAATACGTAGTTTTCATAGCCGATGTTCAGTTCATTCGTTCGTCCGTCTGTTCGTCTGTCTAACCATCTATCTGTCCGTCTGTCTATCCGTCTGTATATCTGTTTGATTGTTCGTCTGCATAGAACAGAGCTAAAATACCCAACTGAATCGTTTAAAGTTTAAATTATATAATTTTTGGCATAATTTTGTCAAGTTAATTCAAATTTTATGAAAATTGGAAGTTAAAATACACGCACAATTAAAAGTTTTCGTTACATTACGGCCAGTGGCAAAGATAGTTTCAAAGGCATTTTAATGATGTTACACTCTTTCGAATAAAATTGATATGCATCTATGAACTATGTACTATAATATACATTCTGTACAATCTGTGGTGCAAAGAATATGTATTATTCATTTTCAGGGTCACAAAAAATATTTCATTACATAATAATACAGGGGGAAACATTGATAAGGGCGCGTTTTAATTATATTCAAATATTTCACATTTTTTGAAATGGATATTCGTTGCTGAGATTTACTAAAAATTACTTCCTTTATAATGGAAAACAGATAGAATTTACAGAAACACAAAAAAAGACTTCGGTTACTACACTGTAAAAAAAAGGGTCGATCTACTAAAAAAAAATTAGTGATCCTTGTAATTACTAAAAAATTTTTAGTAATCTTACTCGGTTACAAGGAATCTGCAACAATTACTAGAAAAAAGCTAGCAACGAATTGAATTAATAGTTTTACATTTTTAATAGCTATTACTAAACCTCACTTGATGTGACCGTGATAGCATAGTGGTCATAGCAACTCCCAGCTGAAAGTACCTGGGTTCGATGCTGGGCGCCACCAAATATGTACCGGATGTATGCAATGTAAGTACTCGTTAAATAAAGGGATTATGAAAATACTGTCGTAAGAGTTACCATGGTTAATGTTCTCTGTACTTTCCCTCCTCTTTAGAAACATGTCAAAATAGAGCTGGTAGGAATGTTTGGTGCTGCCATCTATTGCGGTTTTCCCGAAAATCTTCCGCTTCAGAAGTCTAAGTATAATTTTTAATTAACTAAAAATATTTTTGGAGCTATTACTAAAATTTGCTTTATGGCTCATACAAAAAAGTTTTAAGTTAGTTATACAAAAAATTCTTCTGTTCAGTTTACAAAAGAAATGTTTGTTTCACTTGCAAAAAAAATGCTTGTAATGGTTACTAAAAAATTCTGTGGAATACAAATTTACTAAAAAATTTTTAGTAGCCTCTTGAATTTTTTTTTTTTTTTACACAGTACATTGTATCCGAAGCACTGTAGATTATTACACCAAAATCTGAATAATTTTAAAACTTCGTTATAATACCTATGCACCTCATTTGCTGCACTCGCCGAGTAATTTCCAATTTGTTGGTAATATGGAGATATAATGTTGGTAATATATGTTATATATTATTATATGTTGGAGATTAATATATAATTAATAGCAACTGGTGTTCAAAATCAAAGTTCAGAATATAATTTTGTTAAGTAGAAAACTTCGTTAAGGACAATTTCGTTAAAAGGCAGTTCCACTGTATTTCATGAACATAATGTTAATCCCTCATATTGCACACTTTTAAAATTTGCTTTGCCTACATATTTCAAACAGGTAAAAGATTAAATTGCGTCTTAATCTTTTTCGGTCATCCTGTATATCTTTGTTGCTGAATGCGAATGTGCGTTAGGGTGGAACGAAAGTATAGGGAAAATTATTTTCTTTTGAAAATAATTTTGTAATAGCAATTAAAAGTTGCCTTTGTATGTTAATAATAAAACTACGAAGTTTTTTCGTTCTAAATTTTTATCTTGAGGTGCCGCAAGAGCCTTAAAAATAGGGATTTTTAAAAAAAATCCAAATTTAACATAATATTATAATTTTATTTACACTGCTTTAATTTTACATTTTAAAAATCAAATATTTTTTTATTAGCAATCTATAGATGCTTCTTTACTATAACAATAATAATATTAAGTTCAATTGAAGTAAATTTATGCATTAAGTTTTTGCAAAAGTCAAATAAATTAGCTTTTTTCAAAAAGAAACAAGATGAATTTAGCAGTTGTAATTACTTTTTTTGCTTACAAATAGTTTTTCAAACACTGTTTTTTTAATAATATGTAAAACCTTTTAAAAACTGTTTCAAATTCATTAGGACCCTTTGTTTTTCTGTCCGATTCACGAAATAGGTGGTGCAAAGGCAATTCATTTAAGAGAAACAAACAAATCAGACACTGCAGTCGTCTGTTCAGATCTTTTGCCATTAAAGCAATCATACGGTTATTAACACGAATGTTTGTGGGTGTCCCATCGCACCAAAAAGCAGTTACAGTTGATATGTTCAAATGATTGTCACAATTAAAGTACTCTATTATGTTATTTTTTATAGCTTCGCCTGTTTCCAAATGCAGGGGTTACATGCTCTAGAAAGGATGAATTGGGCTCTTTTATTAAAAAAATATGTTTTTCTACGACCGTCTTCTTTGTAAAATTTGTTCCCTTTTTTATCTTTCACAATTGCTTTATCTTTTTTTCCATCGAAAAACAAACCTATATTTTCTCCAACTTGGTTAAGGCTTCTTACTATCTCTTTTGTCCGATTCTTGGCTCTCTCTCTTCGAATTTTCATCCTATCAATTACTTGACCTTTGTTCTCCTCTGTAATCATTCCAACATCTTTAAGAGCAGCACTTGCTATAGTTGCAGCAACTCTGTCTGACACTCCAGATCGGTCACAGACACTTGCTACTGTAGTAAGTACTACTCGCTTTGCTCGCTTGCAGTTGTATCCAAAAAAGAGGTAAAGTAATTTTGAGTCTGCATGTTAAGTTTCTTTTAGATGTTTTCTCAGGATCTGATTGAAGGGCATCATTTTCAGCTTTTCTAACAGCCATAACTACTAATTTCTGATTGTACTTGTACTTTAATTGTTTCTGTTTGACCTGTTGCTTCTTCTATTATCTTTGTGTTAAAATCTTGGAAATAACTTTATCGACTCGACTTTTACTCATTTTTCTCACAGTTCTTTGGTCAATTAAAAAGTCTTGTTCAAGTTTAGGTACTGTTGTGTTTTGGTGGGAAGAGAAGAAGGAGATGAGAAACACTTATTCTTTGTTTCATCTCAGAAGTAGGCTAAGTGATCGTATTAATGGATGAAATACATTGCGCTGGATGAAGGCCAGCAAACGACCCAAAAAAAAGGCTACCATTATGGTTTTTCTTAAAATAGTGAAAAATCTTTAATCTTGATGATAATAATTCAAAGCAAAATTGTAAAAAATATAAAATGATAAGAAGAAAAAGGTTACCTGTAATTTCTTGGCTGATGAAGATGAAATTCAGGTAGATAAATGCACAGGTATTGAGACACAAATGAAGAGAATATTTAGAAGGGGACAAATATTTTTTATTTATAATCATATGAGAATTTCTTCAAGCATTGAATATTCTATATATATATGTATTTGTTTCATACACTTTCTTATATAAATAGAACTATTATTATTTCGTTGCAAAAATTTCCACAAAGGTGATGTATATGAGTCGACATATTCTAGAACAACTCTTCTTCACAATATATTTTTATATGCATTTTCATAACATGAATAAACATTTTTCTTAATCGATACAGAGATAACATTCTTCTCAGACTATCAATTTGATATTACTTCCAAAAATATGCCTGGACAAACCTGGATTAACCGGAAATACCACCCATAGAACAATCCAGATTTTTCTAGAAGCTTTTCCAAACCGGAAGGAATGAATTCAAAACAAGATTTTACCGGTTTAGAACATTCGATAGCTAGGTAAGGAAGAAAAACTTACAGGCGACGGCATCAAAATAAACGAAATCGAAATAATATTTAAATTGAGAACATTAATAAAAAGAGATGATAGGAAATAAAATAGTTAATAAAATTGAATTAAAATAAAAAAAAATATGGGGGGGTTAACGAGCAACCACCACATATCTACCCAGGCCTCCCCAAAAGAAAATATTGGAGAGATGACAAAAATTCAATAATTTTTTTATCGAAACAATATTTTCTAAAACATGTACAAAGATATAAAATAATTACACAAAATAAATGTACCAGAAATAGTTATATGAATATAAATAATTGTTTTACATGATATTTAAATAATAAAAATAATTACTATTATGGTAGTAATCCTTATGTTAATACACCAAATATAGCAAATATTTAAAATGGAAGGTATACAAAATTTCTTCCAGAGGTATTTTATCATGTATCAAAAAAAAAAATAAAGTTTATATATGTTTGCAGAAACAACAGTCTTTAACTATGAACAGTCTCTTGTTAAGCTGTGCAAAATGTAATATGATAACTAAATGCTTTAGCATATGTAAAATATTTGATTATACAATAAGAACATGTAGATGTATATTTTTCAGTTGACAATAAAATAAATCAAACTATAACTGTATATAAAAATGAATGGTTTCACATGATATATAGAATGAATTTGTAAGTTGAAAATTTGAAAAGGAAAATACATGCAAATGGTGCAGAGAGATTATTTAGGCTCTCATAAAAGAAATGTACATATATCAATATGTAATAGCTTTTTAAGCTTTTAACTACTCTTAACTGAATAACCTTATTATCCTTCAATAACAACATTTTCAAAGAAAAATATAAGAAATTCCAAATGCCTATGTAAATTGGTAGAAAAGTACAATGCTATATTTCAATAAACATTTTTTAAAAAGAATAAAATAATTTTCAAAGAGAGAATGTTTACACTCTCATAAAAGAATATTCTTGAACACTTTCAACATAAATTGACAATAATTGCATAAATACTTTTAATACTATACCTCATTCAAAATAAACATAAAATATAGGATAATTATATTCTGAAAAAAGGAACTTATATGAATATGTCAATCTTGTATATGGCTTCGATAATGTCAACAAACAAAAAAAATCAATTATGTCAAAAAATTTATATAAGATATCTTGAATATTTGCAACTTTCAACCATTTTTTAAATGACAAGTGATCATTTTGTATTTGTCATATATCAAGTATTTGCTTTATATACATATATAATGACTCAACCAACATCTTTGGATCCAAAGTATAATTATAGAATAACAAAAACCTTTTTTTTTTTTAATAACTTTCAAATACTCAGAAGTATACAAAAAAAATAATACTTATTGTGAGTCATTCATTTTTCTATATTTCAATAATAAGAGTAAAATTATTAGTATGCATAAGTTTATCATGCATTGTCATTTTTTTTTGTTAAAAGAGGTTAAATTGTTAGAGCATGCATGCATTGTAAAGAGAAATTATTATGTAAGTCACAATAGGGAAAATGATTTCATGAGTACTCATATTTATGTTTACCTTACATCAATTACAATCCACTTTTCTTAGTAGGATAAACATTTGTCAAAAAAATAACTTTACATAATGACATAATATTATAACAAGCAAATAAAAGGATAAATTCTTTCTCAATTTTTTAGCACCAACTATTGCAATTAAAGACTTTGTAAGGTTAAAAAAAAAGTAGTAGTGTATGGCATATTTGAGATCATATTTACTTATTACAATAATTATGGTTTAGAAATGAATGCAGTGAATAATAAAGACATATTAAAACCATACATACATCTGGAGGATGACCATTGAATTGCCTCAAGGAGAAGAAGACTTAAAAGAAAAAAAAAATAACAGCTGCCTGCAGCTTGGAGGAAGAAAACAAAAAATTACACAGTCATTCTTCTTACTCGAATATTAGTCTAACTAGTATTGACTGAATATGTAACAAACCAAGAGTCATCCTGTAAAAAGAAAAGAAGATTAGTTCATTTTTTATACATTTTATGAGTGCGAGGGCGAAGACCATAATTTTTATATTGAGTAGACTTGTTTTTAACACCAGTGTGAGTGTTATCAGGAGGAACTTGTGAGTGTACAGATTTACTGGAACATGAAGATGTTTGTTGGCACTTAGAAGAAGAAAGAATTCGAGGAGATGTGTTACAAGCAGCATCATGATTAGACACTTGAGTAGGAGAGAGTTGTCTCACAGGAGTAGAGGATGCATTATCAACAGATGTTTGATCACGTGATGCATTTGTAGAAGAAATTGAAGGAAATTGTAATGCTTCATTTCTCTTTTGAAGCTTCAAGATTCGATTAGTGTGGATCAACATTGGTGAAGCGTGACTATTATTGGAATCTTGAATTTGAATGAGTACAGGAGAAATTATTTTCTTCACCACGTATGGGCCTTGTACCTTTTTGTTAAACACAGTGGGAAATTTTACGTACACAATGTCATTAACATTGATGTTGGCAAATTTTAATTTTTCTCTCGATTTTTGGTACACTTTTTGCCTAGAAGATTCGTTATTCTTGTAAGCTTGATAGTATATTTTCTCAATAACATCCATTAATTTATGAATTTCATAGACAGTATTGAGAATTTTCCAGGACACTTGAGTTTTGTAATTAGAATAAATGTCATTTATCTCTCTTCCAAAATGAAGAAGATTTGGAGTGAATTTTGTGACTGGATGAGGTGTAGCATTATATATGGATTGGTGAATTTTTAGAGCAGTTGGTATATCACATCCTTGGGAAGCCATTGTATTCACAGACGATTTTATTTGAGAATTAACTCGTTCACTTAATCCGTTAGCCTGGGGATGGGCTACAGAACTGTGTTCCAATTTAATGCCAAGCTTTTTATTAAAGAAAGAAAACATATCACTAGTGAACTGAGAGCCATGATCAGTGAGAGTTAATTCGGGTTTTCCATGAGTGGAAATGTAATGTAATAAAGCTTTTGTAACAGACTCAGCACTGATATTATTCAAGGCATACAATTCTAAATGACGAGAAAAGTGATCTATGATAGTCATCACATATTGACGATTTCTTAATGGGCCGAGTAAATCCATAGAGACTTTTTGATTAGGAGCTGTTGGAAGTGGTGCTGGTAAGTATGGAGCAGTATTTTTTTTATGACTTTTGTTTACTAAACAAATTTCACAGGAGTTGACATAATTAATGGTATCAGAAACAAGGGTTTTCCAGGTAAATCTTTTCTTTAAATTAACAATAGTTTTATGAATTCCAGTATGAGTAATATGAGCAATTCTTAAGGCTTTTGCTCTAAGTGACAAAGGTAAAACAGCTTTATGTAGCTCAATATCTTCTGAAGAAAAATGACCATTGTAACAAAGTAGCTCATTATTTGGATTAATATAGTAGCCATTTAAACTTTTAGATTTTTTGTTATTTTTAAGATCTTCATAAATTTGTTTGATTTTTGGGTCTTTTTGTTGTTCAGAGAAGATGGTGTGATCAAGAATTTCTAATAATGGATCTTGATTATTATCATTATTTGGAGGTGAAGAGTCACTTTGAAGATGACATGTGTGGTGAACTTTGTCAACTAAACCACATGGAAAGTGAGGAATTTCATTATGTAAATCTTTCTGATTATCTACAATTGGTAGTGGTTCTTGTGTAGAAATAAGATCTGGATTATTATGGAGACCTTCAGTAGGAATGTGAGGTGTTCTATTCAGAAAATCTGCTAAGACATTTTCTTTGCCTGGAACATGTTGGAATGTGTACGAGTATTCTGACAGTTCTAACATCCATCGAGTAGTAATATCAGCTGGTGATGTAGCCTTTTTATAATTATTAAGAGGTTTGGCATCGGATAATAGAATAAAGGGTCGACCAAAAATATAATATTTAAAAGCTGTTATGCCTTTGTAAATGGCATAAAGTTCCAATTTGATGGCAGGGTACTGTCTTTCTGACTGAGATAGAGTTTTGGAATAATAGGAGATGGGTCTAAGTTCACCATTAAATTTCTGCATAAGAACAGCTGATATTGCTGTCTTTGATGCATCTGTATTAACATAGAAGGTTTCATTCCAGTTAGGAAGATTAAGCATAGGTTTTTGAAAGAAGATGTCTTGTAATTTTTTAAATGCATTTTCTTGCTCAGATTTCCAAGAAAATTTATTTTTAGGTTTGGTGACTTCAATGAGAGGAGTAATCAATTTAGCAAAATTAGGAATAATTGACCTATAAAATGAACACAAACCTATAAAACTTTTTGTTTGCCTCTTGGTTTTAGGCGTTGGAAAAGAAGTGATTTTTAAAATGTTACTTGTAATGGGAAGAATTTTATGATCTGTGAGCTGGAATCCTAAAAAGTTAATGCTTGTTTGCATAAAGGAACATTTTTCAGGAGACAGAGTAATGTTATTAGCAATAAGAGTGTCTAAGAGTTTTGTGAGTTTCATGGACATTTCTTCAAATGAATTAGCGCCAACAACAATATCGTCTTGATGTGCATAACAGGAATCAATTTGAGATAATTGAATAACTGAGTCAATTAATTGTTGAAAGGTACTTGCAGCTGTCTTCAATCCAAACACGAGACGCAAGTAGGTAAAAATTCCCCATGGAGTAGTAAAACTGAGCTTATCCTGCATATCTTTAGGTACAGCGATCTGCCAGTATGCAGAGGGCAAGTCAAGAGTAGTATAATACTTAAATTTTGATAATTGCACCAATAGATTTTGAATTCTAGGAAGAGGATATGAAGATGGGATAATAATGGAATTTAGCAATCTTAAATCTAGAGCCAAACGATACTTTTGAGGCTTGGACATATCAGTTCTCTTCTTTTTAACAAGAAGCATGGGACAGGCCCAAGATGAATTTGATCTCTCAATAATGCCAGCATTTAACATATGATTAATCTGGTCAAGAGCTTCTTGCTCAAGTGCCTGTGGCACAGGAAAAGGTAGGGTTTTGACTGGATGAGAATTTAGCATTGTGAATTGAGGGTTAACCAGGTCGGTATGACCTAAAGTGTCAAGAGATTTAGAAAAAGCAAGAGCTTTACTACACAATAATTTTGTTAAAGATTCTTTTTCATGAGGAGGTAAGTGTTTTAGATAAAAGTCATTTGGAGACAGTTCTTGGATACGTTTTCTCTTAATCTCTTCAGATGGTAAAATTAAATTACAATATTGGTCTTCAAAGTCTAAATCAAAAGAGTATTCCTCAATGTCTTTCTCATCTACATTGATACATTCGCCAATAATTGAATTTTTATTTAAATGAATGTCCAGCTTTGATATATTCTGACATACAACCAAAAATAAATCATTTTGAATTGCAGATTTGGAATGCAAAGATTCATGTAACACAAGACCTTTATTTTTTAAATTGGGTTTGAAAATAAAATATTCAGATGGAGGATTCAAGTACTTAACATGTAAATAAACAAAAGAATTAGGAGGGATTAATTCCCTATTGAGTAATTGTACCATGTTGGAATTCACCAAAATTTTATTACCAATATTTAAATGGGTTTGCTTTTCTCCAACATAACTAAGATCATTAGTATTTTCAGATGTAAAATTCTTGCCAGGCATATTATCATTAGTAGATACATAGTTCACAACATTACCATAATCAGTTGGAAAACAGTTAGAAAAATAAGTAGAGAATTACCATCAATATAAGGATTATGAAAATTCATAGCAGTATTAGCAACATTATTTGTAAACAAACCATTATTTTGAAAATTATAATTATAAGGATAGGTTGTGAAATTGTTGAACAATTGTAAATTTGTATCACCATAATTTGCATATATATCATCAGTATAAGTACCACTATTTGGATTATTTGATATAGAATCTTCATAACAAGGCATTTTGTGTACATCTAAAGAATATGGCACATTTGAATTATCATAATAATATTCAGAATTCATGAAGTAGCAAGTAGGAGATTCGTTATAACTGTGAAAAGGAATATGTTTATCCTTAATCAAGATAGACTTAAAGCTTGGTGAAATAGTTATGGAATGTTTATTGATAAACTCAAATCCAAGTATGGCTTGAAAATGAACATTCTGTATCTTTGTAAGATAAAAGACATGATGAAAGAAGAATTTATCAATTTTAAATGCAATCTCTATGCATCCTTTGAAAAAAACTTTAGAATTTATAGTAGATACAGATATATTTCTGGATAAGAATTTGTAATGAAGCCTGGATTTAATGCTATTAAAGCATTCTTGATCCAAGAGTGACAAACTTGATCCAGTATCAATTAACGTTGAGATTTCATTATGTTGAATGTTTATGAGTATGCATGGAAGAACATACGGGTTATTAAAAGAACTGCAAATGACATGTCTTTCTTGTACATCATCATCAATTTCTAAAGTTTGTTTGGATGTCAACGAATTATAAGAACATGAAGATTTGTTAAATTTAGGTGTCACAGGGGAAGTTTGGACAGCTCTAGACGATACTAAAGTGACTGAAGAGCTTTTGTCAAGTTGTTGTTTGTGTTTGTTACTAAAGTGTACTGACCCTGAATGAGAATTACGGGAGAGAAGGCGGTCAGTAGAACCAGTCTCCCTTATTTGTTTAAATGATAAACATTGTTTTTATTTTGAGAAGAGGTATAGTTTTTCCTTCTGTGAGAATTCGACGAAAATTTAGATGAAGAGTTTTGATTGGAAGCACTAATAATATTTTTAAATTTGTAGCATGAGTCCATACGATGATTGAATTTTCCACAAAACGCACATTGCACAACATCTCGTTTGTAATAAAAGGATGCAGAATTTTTTTTGTGAGAAAATTTGTCGAAGGTGGGTTGATGATAAGGACGTTTCCGATAAAAATTATGTTGACGAAAATTATTTTTACGTTTATCTGTAGCCTCTTGTCTATTTGGAGAAGGAGAAAATGTTCTAGGTTTTCTTTTAAAATTACGAGAAGCATGAGAACTGTCATTTGGAGTTTGCGAAGGTGAGAAGGTAGTTTGAGAATTGACATAAATTTTATCCTTCGTATGTTTTATAGGAGTCTTATGGAGCACATTACTAGAAGGAATGGAATTATCATGGAATTTTTCATTATCCAAACAATAGGCTTGATTATAATTCTCGTAAGATTTTTTTGGAGGGGAGTCGTAAATATTTTGAAGAAAATTTGCTCGTTCAAGAGCTAAATCGAAAGATGAAATATTTTCTTCAAGAATTTTTTGCTTAATTTGTTTAGGCAAAGCCTCAAGAAAATGAGTGAATTTTAATGAATTGAGAGCAGAAGAATCCAATTTAGGGTATGCAAGCCGAAGTTGTTTATCCAGCCGAAACGCAAAATTTTTGACTGATTCATTTGAATCTAAGCTTAAATTCTGCAAGGATTTGAGAGAAACAGTCTTTTTTGAAGGTAAGAAATAGTCTATAAAAGCTTTCCGAATGTCATGGAAATTATAGTTCTTGAACTGAGACTGTGTTTCAAGAAAGAAGAGTAAGGCGTTGCCCTCAAGCTTCGATTTGAAGAGAATAAAAAGTTCTTTATCGGAAAAATTATTTAACTCTTGTATATCAGATAATTGATCAAAGAAGAATTCCACAGTCTGAGGGTTGCCGTCGAATGGCTGTATTGCAATATTTAATTTAGACTTGGGAGGCATTATGAGATAATTAAAGTGAGAGCTCAATAAATGACAGGTTAGATTTGGACAAAGACTGGTCTTATAATAAATAATATATAAATCGACCCATTATTTAAAAATATTGACAAATTTCATTTACGTTATACATCATTTTATATATATTAAGAAGAAGAATAATTATGTGATGAAGAGAAGAAAAATACCAACATATCTTTGTCAGCATCCGATCAAAATAACATGGCCCAAAAATTTTTATGTGAATATCTATATCATATGGCTCAAAACAAATATTCTTATATTTATGACAAGAGGAATAATTTATATTAGTATAATCAATTATATTTACCAGCACCTCCGTTAAATAATATATATATTAGTCATAAATTATGTCATGGCAAGAAAAATATATGTCAATAAATTATGTTATATATATACTGTACTGCTCCAAAAAAAATATTATCTCAGCATAAAATCAAAATATATTATGCATTCATTTATTACACCACACTCAATAAAATATAAATATAAAATATTGATCACTGCATGAAGATATAATTTGAAAATAATGAAAATATAATTGAAGATAATGAAGATATTATTTTTTTTTTGTTGAAAATATGTATAGATAACGAAAATACAATGGCAGCAAAGGAAATAGATGGTCAAGCGTTGGTCACTGCACCAAAGGAAATTAAACTGTGGTGTTTTGGTGGGAAGAGAAGAAGGAGATGAGAAACACTTATTCTTTGTTTCATCTCAGAAGTAGGCTAAGTGATCGTATTAATGGATGAAATACATTGCGCTGGATGAAGGCTACCAAACGACCCAAAAAAAAGGCTACCATTATGGTTTTTCTTAAAATAGTGAAAAATCTTTAATCTTGATGATAATAATTCAAAGCAAAATTGTAAAAAATATAAAATGATAAGAAGAAAAAGGTTACCTGTAATTTCTTGGCTGATGAAGATGAAATTCAGGTAGATAAATGCACAGGTATTGAGACACAAATGAAGAGAATATTTAGAAGGGGACAAATATTTTTTATTTATAATCCTATGAGAATTTCTTCAAGCATTGAATATTCTATATATATATGTATTTGTTTCATACACTTTCTTATATAAATAGAACTATTAATATTTCGTTGCAAAAATTTCCACAAAGGTGATGTATATGAGTCGACATATTCTAGAACAACTCTTCTTCACAATATATTTTTATATGCATTTTCATAACATGAATAAACATTTTTCTTAATCGATACAGAGATAACATTCTTCTCAGACTATCAATTTGATATTACTTCCAAAAATATGCCTGGACAAATCACAAAGAGATGTTTCAATATTTACCCTTGGGGACGCCGTTCCATATTCAAATAATTAAATATATTTATGGCCGAATTAAACATGAGATGAAGAGGGATTGAATTAAGCTTGATAATAGATTGATGATAATTCTTTGAGGATAACTATGACAACACTTAAACCAACTTGAGTAGCCAGAAAAAAAAAGGAAAACCAAAAGATTTAGGACGTGGTGGACGGGGAGCCTAACTCCTCGCAGCATTAAAAAAAACAACATCCTTGAAAACAAACTTTGAGTAGCTGGTATGGAGCAACGGTCACGTACAACTGCCTTGGGGCGGGCACACTTGCCCCGGCCTCCGCTAAATTTCTCGGCATCTGAGAAACTTCTCGGCACTTGTCAACTCAACTGCCTCCAACACCACTGGGCTCCGACTGCGCAACTGCTCTCGTGGCTCAGAGCCAGGAGGGAGAAAAGAACAAGGGTTACTGTAAACCCGGGATACGCCAAGTTGGCAACGTTCGAATGCGGAGAGCGAGGAAAAAAATAAGCCAAGTTACGATTCAATGTATAGTGAAATATGAATTTAATAAGGAAAAAAATGACAAACGCTTAAAGAATGAAGGCCAAAGAAGGTGGCCAGGCACTTAGCTGGTTAAATCACGTCACCTGTGGATTTGAATTTGATAGGCCAAGAGGCGTGCCAGATTAACCGGAAATACCACCCATAGAACAATCCAGATTTTTCTAGAAGCTTTTCCAAACCGGACGGAATGAATTCAAAACAAGATTTTACCGGTTTAGAACATTCGATAGCTAGGTAAGGAAGAAAAACTTACAGGCGACGGCATCAAAATAAACGAAATCGAAATAATATTTAAATTGAGAACATTAATAAAAAGAGATGATAGGAAATAAAATAGTTAATAAAATTGAATTAAAATAAAAAAAATATGGGGGGGTTAACGAGCAACCACCACAGGTACTTTTTTCTTTTTTTGCACTTACAGACAGAAAATACTTTGCACTTACAGGTTGCTACATCAAAAAGACGTTTGTTTTCATTTAAAAACTTTGCTGCAATTAAATCACATTTTTATGTACCTTTTTTATATTAAAATACTTCTTTATTTATCGTGATAGGTTTTTACCATTTTTAACATGCGGGTATATGATACTATAGTAATAGATGCTTTCGACCAAATAGATTCAACACTCTTAATAAGACTATCAAGTATTTCATTCAAAGTTGCCTCTTTTGATGTTTTTTTTTCTGGTTTCAGCTCATGTCAAATATAAAGGTAATATTTCATAATATTATAATAAGTTGAAAGATTTAAATCGCTTATTTCTTTAGGGGATCCAAAAATTGGGCATTCTAACTTTTGTCTCGTCTGAACTGACACTGCCATCACACTAAAGTTAAAATATTAACTAATAAATTTAATACTACTACTAATATTCAAGCTTACATTTTCATAAACTAAACAAAATCTCAAAAGAACAGCATAAAAAGATTTGTTACTCAAACGATTCATTTGCTTGCGCGGACTTACGAGAGAAACATATGACCAGACCATTGCTACAGCTACATGCATCCCTTACTCTTTTGCCACCCTACACCTGCCAATAATATACCGCCTGAATCAAGGTTACTTTAAACTATATACTATTCTCCTTTTTATTATTAATTTTCAGAACTAAAAAATGTTTTGCTGCGTTTTTAAGTTAAAAGTAAGGTTAATCTTTTCTATTATGAAATACTGTTAAAATCTAAAGAAATGGAAGTTAAAAAAGCAGATTTAGTAGCATAAATAATAAAGGTATAAAACTATAAATATCTACTATAAAGTAGTTTATGTGCGTTATTTAAAAATTGAAAAGGGGCATTTGATATTTAAAATATTTTTTTACAAAACCAAATTTATCAAAATTCTTAAAATCTGCTTAAAAAACATATATTCAAGTCCTTTGCGGCACCTCTAAATATAATATTTTTGATAAAATATTTTAATACTGTCTTAGACATTAGACAACTTTTTATCGGTATTACATGTTGAAATTAAAAAATATTTTTTTTCGTTCCACCCTAATGTGCATATTCTTAAAATGAAATAATGTTTAAAATATAACTGATGTAAAATTCTTTTGATAATTTAAATATTTCATGTTTGAGTTGAAATAAACTCTAAGTTAATAGAACTTTTTTATTTTTCTGTATGTTTTTAGTATAACAAATTGAGTTTTGGTAGAAATTACGTGTGGAAGAAAATGGAATATTTTATTCAATGGTTATATTTTAGAAAAAGAACAATTTACGAAAAAAATATTTTTTTATAAAGTAGGTAAATAATTAATAATGTCCAGTAATTGGCACATTAAGAATTTGTCGTTAAACTTACTTAAATTTTCATTACAAAGAAATAAGCTATTTACTTGGAAATATTTTTAAATCAAAGAATGCATATCTGTGCATCTATTTTGCCCACTAAAAGCAAAAAAAATTGAAAAAGTATTTTTATAAAAATATATTTATAAAAAGTTGCTGAAATCACCAGTAATTGGCACCTAGAGCACCAATGTATGACACCTTGTGAACCAGTAATTGGCATATGTTTATATTTAAAAAAAACTTTACATTTTGCATTGGGTTTAATCGCTTCAAATTAATTTACTGTAGATGAAGATGCCATATTTCAGGTTTTTGAGAGTAAGAAATCAGCATATTAATCTGAAATGTGAACACTTTAAAACAATACAATATACTTACATTAATACCCAGTAATTGTCATGCTGTCCCCAGTAATTGTCATATGAAGCTTTAATGGATTCCAATTACTGATAAAATTTATATTTTCAAATAAAAACAAATGATAAACAAAATTAGTCTATAATTTTAAAAGTACTTCCAAAATAAATGGTTTAATCTCAAATTCCTTGCGAATTCCTTGTAATTGGAATAGGTGCCAATTACTCGGAACTAGCAAAATTCAAGCACCATTAATTGGCAGCTACCATTAATTCAGAAATCCAAATATTTGTGTCGAAAATACTTTTACACAATTAAAGTAACCCTTTTTAACTAAACAAAACTGTTGTCAATTAAAATTTAAAATATATTATAAATCAGATAATAATGAATTGAAAAGCATGCCTTCCTTAAGCCAAAGAAAAAGAATTTGCAATAAAATGGCTAATTTGATACAAGCCAGATTTGTTTCTCTTTCCTAGGCTCTATTGTCATCTTGTAAAACAAATCAAAGTTATAATCTTTAACGTAAATGAGCATATAACTGATATATGGTCTTGAATTTTTAAAAGACTGGATATAAATCTTTTTTTAGGACATGTTTGTGAAATGTGCCAATCACTGGTGCATGCCAATTACTGGGGGTGTTACCCTATTTCACAAAAAAAAAAAAAAAAAAAAAAAAAAAAAAAAAAAAAAAAAAAAAAAAAATAGACTACTTATAGATAGAAGAACTTATATCAAGCAATGTTGTAGAATGTTTCATACATTTATAATTCTGTTATGTTAATCTAAAATCATCCAAAATAAATTTCGTAACATTGAAAAATAGTAGAACAAAACCATTATAACTATCTGTCAAATTACTTAAAACATTAACAAAAAGTTCATTATATAGCTTAAATTGTCAACAACCGATTGAATATTATTCGAAAACATTACAATAAATATTCTAATCAAAATTCGATATTAAAAGTTTCCTTACATTGTTAAGCATTTTTCTGGAGGCTAAAAATAGTGGAATAGTTGTCTAGACATGTTTCAAAACTTTTTCCATGATAAACTGTATTTTTATTTCATTTAAGTTTAGTATGAGAAAATTTATGAGAATAATAATACATGCTTCTGTTTGTTTATTAGAAGCATTTGGTACTTGTAATGCAAACAGAAAAATGTGTTTTTATTTTTCTAATCTCTGTTGTCATATGAATGAAAAAAATATTAAATATGAGATTTTTTTTTCTTGAAATATAACTACGGATGTTTTGCAAAAATTCTTCCGAAAACATTCTTATGAATAACGGAAATTCTTAATTAGTCCTAGTATTTTACTCTTTTTTAAAAAAACAAGTACTCGTATGATTCAGTAAATATCTTGTATGATATACCTAAATTTATTGGCTAAGTAAGCTATTTTTGCATCAAGCATTGATAATGAGTTTTAGTTCATGTTAATTTTTTACCACTTTACGAAAGTTTTGAAAAATTCCATTATTGGTGTAATAGTACATAGTCCTTTACAAGCAGTACAGTAACAAAAATGTTTTGTCTGTCCCTGTAAATATTATCTACTTTTTGTTACACTGGAAGTAAGTGTTTTTTCGTTGTTATATGCGGACGGATGGACGGACTGAACAACGACTGTTTGTGCTACCTATTTACCTAAATAGAACGTACCTTAAAAGGGGGGGGGGTTACAATTTAATGAACAGTATGATCGCTAAAGTTTCTTGTCAAACTCTTAATTACGAAACAGCTGCTGAAATCTGTTTTCCCATCTATATTCTAAAGCACAAACATATCTGTGCTTAACGCTGGCACCATTTTATGAATGGCAACACTTTCAAACTTGGAAATAAATGCATTTTTCAATATTTCAGCTAGAAAGTTTGAAAATGATTAGCCTTATTATATCCATTTCTATATTATTTCTATATTTTCATTTCTATATTTTCATTTCTATATTTTCATTTCTATATCTTTTCTTAAGGTGTCCATGGGTCGGATTACCTAGAAAACATACACTGTAAAAAAATCCGTTAAATTTACGGCAAAAACTGATGGAAGCAATGTTGCCAGCTGTTTTTGCCGTAAAAATTGCAGTAAAATCACATATAATTTTTTTATTACATCTAATTTCACTGCAATTTTTAAGGTAAAAATTGCTGGCAACATTGCTTCCATCAGTTTTAGCCGTAAATTTAACGGATTTTTTTTAGAGAGTATATAGTTGCCAATCGCATTTCGAAAATCTATTATTCTGATAAATTTATTAAAATTGAAATAAATGTGATTAAAGACAAGGAAAAAAAAAGAAGTTTTCAGAAAATGTAACATAATTCACACCTCTAAGTTATTAAATACATGAAAATTAAAATATTACTCATCTTAGGAATTCTCCTCAGTAATGTTATGTCTACGCACTGTAAAAAATAAATAAATAAATAAATAAAATAAATAAATAAATGTTGAATTTACGACAAAAACTGCTAGAAGCAATGTTGCCAACAGTTTAATATATTAATCTGATAAATTTGTTAGAAATGAATGTGATTAAAGACAAGGAGTAAGAAGTCGTCTTACAAATGTACAAGAGAAGAAAGAAAGAACATTACTTAACTTAGATATAGATATCTCGGGGGCTGCATTCTTCTTTAAAAAAACTTTTTATTACTTGAAAAGAACGACACTCACATATAGTAGACTAACACACATATTACATACAAATAAAACTTTTTGCATAATTCTGGCGCACGCCACTATGAATCACAGTTCACAACCAACATTCGAATATCACTAAGAAAAAGAACATTTTTTTAATACAACTAGTGTTGCCAGTTTTTTTAACGAAAAATATTATAACTACATTTTTTTAAATTTAGCAAAACTCAGGTCACGTGACGCGTGACAGTCTATTTTTTTTCTTTTTTTTTCCTTTGGAATGCGCTTGTTACATCCTCCCCCTCTGTTTCCGATCTACGTCTCGGAGAGGAAACAGGATGCTTTTTGGGTCTTCCTCTTTTTCTCAAGGTTGCAACTGGAATAGTTTCAGATTCTTGGAAAGGCAACAAGGCAGAAACGTAGTAAGATCCAATTCGTTCAGTAGGATTTTCTATACTAGCAATGTCATATATCACTAGTGACTTTTGAGTCAAAATTATGTATGGCCTATCTCTCTTAGGCATAAATTTTGCTGTTTTATTTCTACTTGCATTGCTAACTGGGTGTAGGTTAATCCAAACCTTTTCACCAGACTTGAAATGTATTCGTCTGTGATTTTTATCATAATATTTTTTTCTCTGATCTTGTTTCACTTCAACACGTTCTTTCACACTTTTTGAAATGTTTACAAAACGTTTAAGATTTGGGGTTGTCTCTCCCCCTGGTCGAAAGCACTTTTGAATTCTTTTTGGAATATCTTTAAGGTTTTTTCTGTAATCGGAATTTAACTTTTTGCCTTCATCTTTACGTAAGGCATACGGACACACTTTGTCCGCATTAGTACACGTATTATTTTGTACTTCATGTTCTTCTACAAAATAAAACTTTTTATGAGGTTTGTCACTAAAATGCCTTGTTTTACTTGCAGCGCCTAACACTATGTTAGCTTTGTGCAGGAAATCATTCCTAAAAGAGTTCTATTACCTTTGCATTTGGTAATACAATAAACTCTGTTTTGAAAACTCGATCTTCAATCTTTACACGCACAGTGGCAGAAAGAGTTTTTCTAGCCATCCTAGTTCCATCAGCTAATGTTACTTCATGAGTATGAGGTTTCATTGCAACACCAGCTTTCAAAAATAATTTATACATACGTTCTCCTGCAATAGAACGATTCTCTCCTGTATCTGCACAGACTAATACCTTCTTATTGCAGATCGTAATAGGTACATTTAGAGCTGAAATTGTTGATGTATTTAAACTATACAGCTTGAGACGTTGAGCTTGCACTGTTTGTTTCTCAATTTCGACAGGCACGCGCCTTTTTATCTGATCCGCTATGATCAGATCCTGAAGAGCTTCAAAAGACGTTACATTTAACTCTTTAAGCCAGTTTTCAAAGTAAGCACGTAACTCGAAGTAATAATCTCTCCAAGTAATTTCTTTATCTTTGCAATGCGTGAAAAACAGCTGCCTAAACCTTTCAGCGCTAATTTTAAACCTTTTTAGAAGTAGACCTTTAACATGTGAAAAATCTGAAGCGTTTTCTTCTTTTTCACGAGCAATAAGCGTAGATATAGAAGAGGGTACAACACTTAGTAAATAAGAAACCCAGAGGTGTTCTGGTACCTTCGAAAGCTTTAACTGTCGTTCCAGGAGCACCAGAAACAATGTTACATCATCTGTCTCTGGCTTAAATGTAGGCAACAGCTTCTGGATATCTATTTTACTCTCTGGATGAGACATTATCCCTGCCGCATTACCACCTACCGCTCCACTGGAAATACTTTGGCTCTGAGCCTGTAACTTAAGCTTCTCAAGCTCAAAATTCAT
The DNA here is from genome assembly GCA_964019185.1 of Maratus speculifer. Taxonomy (NCBI): domain Eukaryota; kingdom Metazoa; phylum Arthropoda; class Arachnida; order Araneae; family Salticidae; genus Maratus; species Maratus speculifer. Next base: position 392,649,347 of record OZ025294.1, on the reverse strand, counting down.
TTCAAACTTTTTTAATTCCAGTTCTTCCGAACGACGCTTCTCTTCTAATTTACGCTGTTCTAACTCAGCTGCTTTTTGTTTTTCCTCTAAGTCTTGTCTACGCTGTTCTTCCTCGCGAGCCGCAATTTGGTTTCTGACTAATGAATTTACGAAATCAACTTCGAACGAGGGAGAGGATTTTATCTTATCACGCAATGTGACAACAGTCATAGAGGGTTGTACATCTAAATTCATTTCTAAAGCGACCTGAAACAGGTCTTCTTTTCGTGCTTTATTGAGTTCGGACATTTGTAAATTTAGCAAACAGCAAGATATATATATACCCACAAATGCTAAAAATTCGTTTAAATAAATTGTTCCCCAGACGTGAGCTTTGCTTTACAACTCATAAAAACAAGACATCAATAAAACAAAACAGTGAACTTTAACGTTAGCAAAATATACTTTTAAAATAATTAAACTTCATTAACCTTTTAAGTATCTTTAAAATTTAAATTAATTTAATTTAATTTAATTTAATTAATTTTTTGAAAGAAAATATACTTTAAATTACGTGCCATTTAATCAAAACATTATTTTAACTGATATAAAACTAGCACTGAATTGTTGGCAACATTCATAAACAATGTTTTAAATAAGTCAAAACATATCTGAATAATTAAAATGTCAATTAACATTATTATCATGTTATCAAGACAAGACTACGTAATGTAGATTTTTAAATTTAACTTTAAAAGAAAAGAAAGTCTTATTTCATAAACTAAATAAATAAATAAATGCAAAAACTTACTCAATCGGTTTTGAAAATCATATTCAATGCTATTTCACAATATATCAGGAACTCTAAATTAAATGCTTAAAAATAACTAACAACAGAACACTCAAATAGAATTTCTAATTAAATTCTGTTATCTTGCGAAACCAACAACAAAACAAACAAAAAATAATAAACACATACCATATGACCCTTGAAATAAAAGGTATAACTACTTTTTAATATATATTTTTTTCACTCTTAATTTAATTCCCTGTTTGTAAAAAGAAAAGAAAAATAATATCAACGTAAACGTAAATAAATGCTTATTTCATTATTTATCAACCATTTTTTTTAATTGTTTTTCTTTTTTATTCGAAGTAAGAAAAGTTGTTATTTAATCAAGATAAAAATTAAACATGCATGCACAGAATGAAAATTAAACTAAAGAATAAAAATATAAGCATGGGGAGGGAAGGGGAAGTACACAATATATAAATGAACTGTAAAATAAATCAATAAATCAAAACTAGAAATATAAAAAATTTTACAAATAGAAAACAAAATATAGACACTTGTGGAAAGAATGCATTCTTTTGATAAAAATATGGATCCATTTTCAGAACTTCGACCACTTTAAGAAAGTAACTTGAAGACTAAATAATTATTGTCGAGCCACACCTGCAGACACAAGAACTGAAAGTTTTTAAAAGCACAGAAAACGTAGAATTTGCCATAATTCACAAACAAATATAAATGGCGTTATCGAAGCAAGATTAAATTCGAGAACATATATCGCAAACAAATGAAAATGGTGCTTGGCATAAGATTATTCCGTTGAAATTTTTTTCACAGCATTGAAGAACACATTTCACAAACAAACGAGCAACGACTGCTCGTGCTATTTTCTTGCATTAAACATGCATGCATTTTTATTTCGTGCATATTTCAAAATCGAATGATTTCACATCAACGAAACAAACTTACTATGTTAATCATTTAAAATATACTTCATAAACAGACGAGCAGGACCGCTCGAGCCATTTTTTTCATTCTTATTAATCATATTTCATTATAAAAAATATTGAACTTTTCTGGAACTAAGATAGCTGAATACTTTGGAATTGATTCGTGGCCCGAAGTTGGGTAGCCATTTTGTAAGAAGTCGTCTTACAAATGTACAAGAGAAGAAAGAAAGAACATTACTTAACTTAGATATAGATATCTCGGGGGCTGCATTCTTCTTTTAAAAAACTTTTTATTACTTGAAAAGAACGACACTCACATATAGTAGACTAATACACACATTACATACAAATAAAACTTTTTACATAATTCTGGCGCACGCCACTATGAATCACAGTTCACAACCAACATTCGAATATCACTAAGAAAAATAACATTTTTTTAATAGAACTAGTGTTGCCAGTTTTTTTATTGAAAAATATTACAACTACATTTTTTTAAATTTAGCAAAACTCAGGTCACGTGATGCGTGACAGTCTATTTTTTTTTCTTTCTTTTTTTTCCTTTGGAATGCGCGTGTTGCAAAGGGAAAAAAAAGAAGCTTTTAGAAAACGTAACATAACTCAAAGCTGCAGCTGACAACATTGCTGCCAGCAGTTTTTGCCGTAAATTTAACGGATGTATTTTACAGTGCGGGCGTTTGATGCATTCATATATTTCAAATATCTCTTGTGTAAATTAATATTTTTAACTACTTTTTTCTGTGTACTCTTTTTAAAGGATGTTACTTTTTTTCATAGTTTTCAAAATATTTCCAGAATCTTTGTTTATTTTAATATTTTATGTTTTAAAAACTGATGAAGATTGTGTAAATTTTCAATACTTCATATAAAATTAAATATTTACTGTAAAAATTTTTTGAAAACTAAGAAAAACAAAGATACAATAAAACCCCGCTAATCCGGATCGGTTTTTTTTTTCAAGTTTGCGAAGCGATTGGCTAATTTCCATAACATTAACTTGTTTCATCATCGTATTCTGAATTTAAAAAGAACATTTTCTGAAATTTTTTCGGAAGAATTAAGCAAAGTAAACATTTTTACTGTCTGTAAATATTCAGTAAGTTTCACATAAAGGCGATTTTCTGTAAGTATGTTTTATTTTATTTCATTTTTTTTCTAATTCTCCGGATAGTCCGGAATTTCGATAATCCAGATTGGGTCCGGTCCCAATTAATCCGAATTATCGGGGTTTTACTGTATCTTTTATGAAGTGCATAAAAAAAGAAGAAGTTGAAAACATTAATTTCCCGAGGAGATTTTTTTAAACTTTCGAATGCATCAAATGCCCATAGACTTTACATTAGTGAGGGAATTCAGAAACTGCCCAGCCCCTTTAACTAAAAATTTGAACGACTACTCCTAATAAGTGAAATCACTGCATAGAATGATGGACGATTATAGTGATGTCTTTATATTAAGTTACATGCAGGGATTTCAAATTATATCATTTTACTTAAAACTGGCGATTGAAGTTTTATGTTGTTTTCTAAAACTGAAAATTACAAAGATATCAAAACCTAATTTTTTTAAACCCAGGTAGCTATGATTTGAAAGTTTTAAGATTACTGCGATGTAAAAATGATACTAAATTTTACACTACACTATTTTTTTTCTCTTATATATGTGTCATTCCATGGTAACTTACGTTACATTTAGAACAATTTACTGCAGTAAATTTAGTTATATAACACTAAAATATCCAACTGTAATATTATCATAATTTCTCAATGAAACCTATCTAAGGTCAACTTGGATGAAAATTACGTAAAAAATGATAATGAAAATTGCACTTTATATGATAACTTACCGTCCTTACATTCCGTTACATTACATTTCTTTTTCAGTAATGACAGTTACCATAGTAAATATAAGTACCAAAATTTAAGAAATAACATTGAAATTAGGTAATTTTCATCTAAATTGGATTTTGAATAAGTTTAATTAGAAAACCATGCCAAATTTACATATTGAATAATTTTTTCGTTTGTGTTATATTCCTAAAATTTCTGAAAATAGTAATAAATGTAATGTAAGTTACCATGGAATTATCCATTTATTTTTTATATTCATGGAAAAAGAATTGAAAATGCATCGTAGTAATGCGGATTAGAAAAATTTCCTCAACTAAATTAATTAATGAATTCAAGGGTTCATTTATCCATGTGCATCAGAATTTTAAAAAAGGGAAAAGATCTTGAGTGGAGTAAATATATAAGAAATAAGATATGCCGGAAAAGGTTAGAAAATTGGACTGTTCCACAGACTTTTATGTTTAGAAGAAAGAAAAAACCTCTCAGTAGTAACTTTTACTTTTATTTGCAAATATGCAAGATGAATAATTTTTTTTATCAGTGTTATTGAATTTAGTGCTTTATATTTGTTCATACCAAAATTAAATGTTGTTTAATAATAAAGTCATGTTATTAGTAAATACAATATGCATGAATATTAATTAGGCGGAATAAAAAATCCTATCGTAATAATAATTAACTATTTTTGCAGTCGTATAAATTATGATATAACATCTTCAACTGTATTATACTTATTTTACTGTATTAACTGTATTTAATTTATTTTTAATTATTATAACACCTTTCTTAAGTATAATAAAATTTTTATTAAAATCTTCAACTGTACGTTACATTTTCTTGGCTAGTAAAAAAAGAAAAAAATCTTTGGAGAACATGATTTACAATGCAGTAGTGTCATTTTGAGGTTAAAATTTAAATTATTTCTGCTTTTTTTGTGAGGTGGATTACCTTATCATCACTGACCACCTTTGGGACCTTATTAGATATTTTCGAATTTTACATTCAGTTAAATGAGAGTCAAAAGTCTTTTCGGTCAGTGTTTGGAGAAGGAGGTAGCTTTCATATTTCTTTCTCATAAAATTTTGCAAGTTTTACTCGAAACTAATTTTACTCAAATTTTAAGAAACACAAATGCGACGAACTCGATAAGAGAACATTCGTCAATACTGAATTTGAAGGAGAACTGCACCAAATTAGTAACCTATAATCAAGTTCGCATTATTTATGACTACTTTTTGGTCGCCAAATTTGGCGATATTTTATCATGGTCCGCCAAGCTTGGCAAGATTTCATGGTAACGGATATTAATAACATTTAAGTATTGTGCGGCAATGCATAATGCAAATGTCCTCCATTTTGAAACAAGATGGTGGATGAAACTGGCCAATAACCATTGGTATTGTATGTATTTATTGTATGTACTATGCATACAATCAATCGCATCTAAAAGTTTATCATTACGAGAGTTATAGCACGACGAGAAGTCAATTGTTTCAAAATGTTAGAATTAATTAGTATTTCAAACTGTTATATATCGGCCATTTTTTAAGCTAATAAAGACAAAACAAAATATGCTTCAAAATCCCTGTACTAAGGTCAAACTCTCAAAAAAAATATTTTTCAGTTTATAATTAGCTTGCAAATGTATTGTAAAGTAATTTTGTAATGTTTTAATGTGTGGTACCTGAAAAGAGCCTTTGTTTTAATTCGCTTTGCCGCCTTAGCAGTTTGTCCGATCATGTTGATCTTGGAACTCTTTATTTTTAGATTTTTTTATCTTTTTCTTCTTTCGCGGGCTTGCCCCGCCCTCGTTTTCTCGGATTGGCTGCTGCTCGGGCAGCCACCCCGCGTAAATACACTTTCCTCAACTTCTTCTTCTCATTTTCATCTCCAGCTCTCCGGCGTGCAGACGCGCTTCGCGAGCTGCCGACATTTTAAGCCTTTATCTCATGTAGTGCTTGCACTACGGTTAGACTTCACTCCTGCCGAACTTGTTCTGCATCTAATCTTTTTTCTTAAGGCTTACCTCAAGATGTGCTAGCCAATCACTCATAGCCCGGACGTGGAGTTGTTCGACAACTAGGAAGTCCATGTCATGCCTCATCAAGTTCAAGTTCGCTTCCTTGGTGAGCGAGCGTATCAACTCCAGCATTGACATCCCCGACTAGTGCTCTAAACCGCAATCGGTAGTCCAAAGAAGCCCTTTTCAGGGCAATTTTTCGAAGGAAATGCTGACAGGTCCGGGAGCTTCCTCGACGAGCCTGATGGAGCATTCTGACGTATCTACTAATGATGTTGGTAAGGCAGGCAGAGAGCTTAGCTTTAGAGATTTTAAGGATAACCCTAGCAAGGATAACCCTCCTCCGGGAAGTGATCTCTTTTTAGAGCTTAGAGCGGGTACCTTTAAATTAGATGAGATGTTGTTATTAGATTTTTCGGATTACGGAAAAGACGGTAATTATACCGAGAGATATTACAATGATTTAAAACCAGAGCTGGCCAATAGACTTAGGGAAATTTCGGCTAGAAATAGACTTAAGTATGAGCGTTAGAAATGACGACGCTAGAAGACGTTAGAAATGAAACGCTCAAGAAATGAACGTTAAAAATAGCAGAAAAATTGACAGACAAACGGAGAGTTCTTACACTGATATCGAAAACCCAATGCCCCAAAAGGCGAAAACACTTGAAATTGCTAATTTCGAAATAGATATGAAAACAGATAACGAATCAGAATACGCTGATTCAGTTATGGATGGCTCTTATTTTGAAGACAACTCGATAGAGGGAGACTTGAGGATTGAGGGATATTCTAAATTGATGTGCGAAGAGGAAAATTCCTCTCATCACAATAAAATAGAAAAAATCACCACAAAAAATAAAGAAAAATCTCCTAAACCTATCATGGTCAAAGATATTACTAACATAATTGATTTTATTTCTAAATTAGAGAAAAATTGCTATCCAAATTTCGTTGCGGAAATAGCAGGAAATTTAATTAAAATTATTCCAAATTCCTCAGATATTAAAGACAAGATCATTAACCACCTAAAAGACCAATTTTACGTTTTTCCGGATACCATCTCATCTCTTAAATTTGTCATTAAAGGACTTTTCAAATCCTGTAAAACAGAACATATTCATACCGAATTAACATACTACGGTTTTAATGCTATACGGTTTTAAAGTTAACCAAATGGTTAGCAGAAAAGATAGCAGAACTCTTCCGCTTTTCCAAATTCAACTTGAAAGAAACGAAAATTCGCAAAGTTAATTCCATCTTCAAAATTCGTGTCGAAATTGAAAGTTATAGGCCCCCAAAAAAGGCAGCTCAATGTTGGAACTGTCAGGGCTTTTTTCATATAAGTACTCAATGTTTCTTCAAACGAAAGTGCGTTGGATGTGGTGAAATTCACCGATCTAACGAATGTCCCCGAAAAAGCACCGAAAACCCGTATAATACGGAAAATAACGTAAAACCTCCGCCGCTATGTTGCAACTGTGGCCTAGCCCACCCTGCTTCATACAAAGGTTGTAAAAGTTTCCCACTAAAACGCCAAGCCAAAAAATCGTATGCGGAAATTACGAGTAGTAAAAATAAAACTCGGGAACTCCCTAAAATGGAAAAGATTAATGCTAAAAAGAAAATAGTGCAACAAGAGAAAAAAAGTACGCCTATTGAACCAATCCAACTATATCAGTTGGAGGAACTCGACGGTGGTTTTGTTAAACTCACAAACATTATTGAAAAAAATTAAAACAGAACTTAAAATTTAAACGTTTGAGACTCTTGCTACCTACTTTGAAAAAAATTACAAAAAAATCCTCGCAGAAAAAGATATAACTAAAAAAACTTTAGTATTCATGACATGAATTTCTGATATGATGAAAAACTAACTTTTTGTTTTAAAAATTGATGGGAAATTTCTTTCTGCTATTTGTCGATCCCTTAGTTTGTAATTGTAAATATGTAAATTCTATAAATAATTATTTTCTTTAACTCGTAGTGTAATTTTGTTAATTTGTAAATGTAAAATATGTGGCCCCGAATTGAGACTTTTTTTCTTTCTGCGCTTGCTTACCATTGCGAACTCCGTTGCTAAATTCCTGAGGGAGGGGCTCCAGGGCTCCAACCAATGGGATCACAGCATCGGCCTTTCCACCCTGACGTGTTCAACTTCCTGTTTCCATCCACTTCATGATCACTACTGGTGACTGCTTCATTTTATGAGTCGGGGATGTGGGACCCTGTCCCAGGCACCTCGTTCAAACATCCTAGAACCCGCTTTCTTTAGCTTTGCTCATGCCGAGTCTTGCACCGATGAAGAATCTCGATAGTAGTTTCGAAACGGCTGTTTGCTACGTTTTAGTCCATTATTTGTACATTTATAGACGTTGTTTTTTTTTATCTTTATAGATTTTTGCATAAAAGCTTTTTTTCTATTTTAGTGCGAGAGTTAGCAAAATTCCAACGATACATTTCTATACAAGAGTATTTATATACTCACTTGCTGACCACAGTCCGCTAATTAGCATATAACTGTGTGCAACAATCTCCAAGATCAGATTCAGGATATTCAATCATACTTGCGACAGAAAAAAAAGACAAAATAAATTAATTCATGCACAAATTGTCAGCAACAGGTAAACACACTTGTTCACAAGCTTTTTTACTCTATACTACACTCATAAGACAGTAGCTGCAACACTTGTAGTAAAAGCATTAAAAAAAAATAAGTTCAAAGTTATAAAAGGAGTTGAGTTTTAAAATTTACTTACATTAAAAAAGTGTTTACATTTCGAAAATTTTCTCAGCAAGATTTCTGTTCTTCTTTCATTGAATCATTTCCTCGCATAAAATCAACTGATCATATGTTAAAGCAATTTTACAAAACACGTAAATTAAAAATATAAATTCAAAGACAAGCAAATCTCTGCAGGCGTTCAAACATATGAAATAATGATATTTGCTTAAATTATAAGTACGATTTTTCTAAAAATGAGATTTTCAAACAATTTTTATTTAATATCGTCTGATCAAACAGAACCGAGAAAACAATTTTGAAACGAACGAAAACCAAGAATTTAATTTTAAATAGAGCGGCCTTAATGTATATCTCGTAACACCTTTTATTTAGAGACTAATTAACACTTATATAAATATGCTATCATTTCAACGTAACTGAATTTTATTATTAAAGCTTTTATGACAATGTATTAGCTTTAAAATATCATAGTGCTAAATAAAATAGCAAAATGAGTGTACAAAATTTACTTGTGTTTAAATGGATTTGTTTGAGACAGTAAGTACAATAAAATGCTTTTAACACAGATTATTACAAATATAGAGGAAAGTACGTTAAAATATATTATTATAATGAATACAGTTAGAATTGTTTTTTTACTTTTAACATAGAGGAAAATATATTTATCATAGTCAATTTTGTGAATAATTGCATTTGCAGAAATTGTACAATTTTTTAACTGTCTAACGTAAATTACGTATCAGAGACTTCTGGAATTTTCTAAAAATGGCTCTGATGTATTATCTAAATGCAATTAAGTAATTTAACTGCTCAAAACTAATACATTGTGTCGATTTTAAATTACATTACAAATACGTATTAGTATAGAAGTTAGTAATGATCCAATTTTAATTAATATACAGAATTATTAAAAAATATTCGATCAATATTCCAAGCTATAGCTACAGGGTGTCCTCGAAGTAATGAGACAAACTTAAAGTAGAGGTAGCGGACATCACAAGGATTCAGACCCATGGTCGTAAACGTTTTCCAGTTGCAGTAGTTATGACACAAAACCTAAGAAAGACAGGACACGAATAAGAGGTAAAAACATCTTTATTATCCTTAGTATAGTAAAAACTAAGAAAAAAGAACATTAAAACGACAGCAATCATCATTGAAGTTGGTATTTAAAATTAAGATCTTAGACCGTGATGCATGAAAGCGCATCTCTGGAACCTGGAAGATCTAATGTTTTCGTAAAATCTGTGAATGTCCTGAACTTCCCCAACAGTTGCCATGATGCGTGCAACAAGTTCCTCAACACTTTCCAGCATTGTCCTAGCATTTTTACAGCACTAAGAACAATGAATATGTTTTAGCTCCCTGTTTGTGTCCTTTCTTTCTTGTGCCTTGTGTCGTCACTACTGTGCCAGGAAAGCATTTCCGACCTTGGTTTTCTGTGTAAATCTGAATCCTTGTGATGTCCCTTACCTCCCCATTAAAGTTTACCCCATTAGTTTGGAGACAGCCTGTACAAATTCAAAAGGAAAAAAATACAATGAAGTTTCGAAATTTTTCTTCACATAATCGAAATAAAATTGCAGATTATTACGAATAAAAAAATAAATAAATAAAATAACAGCAGATTGATAGTTGAAATGATTGTATAAAACCAAGACTGGGTGTAATTCTGTAGGAGAATATGCAAGCTCTCCCTTCGAAACTAACTTGCCCTTCGAATGCCCTTCGAAACTAACCAGCCGATTTTGATAAAATTTGAATCGATATTCACTGAATTATGGCCTTCTGGCAGACAGTTGTTTCCGGTAACTAAAACATTTATTTAGAGGGTACTACTCGGTTATCCCGTCGACTAAAAAACTATCACCATACTATAAGATTAAATGCCAATAATGTACGATTGTGAATGTCACATTCAATGACATTAAATACAATACACGCCTTTAAAACGTCATTAAGTGATTTTCATTTCAACTCTTTTTTTGTATTTTTATTAATATTCCATTATTTTTTTGTTGTTGTTAGTTAAAACCAAAAACTATGTCAATATATATAATTTGGTTATTAGTTTAGAGATTTGTGTAATTTGGCGAAATTAGTTCGACGGGATAACAAAGTAGTTCCTTTTAGAGTAATGGCAATTTCTAAAAAAAATTACATTTTTCATAAACAAGTTTTTTTTAAACTTATTGTTATTTTTAAACCGTATTCTACTTAGGATCTTATACCGGGTGTCCCAAAAATGACTGATGGATTTTAAAATTCAATACCTTGCAAACGGTGATAGCTGTTTAAATATTTTTTTCAGGAGGATTATGGATAATGTCAGGAGTTTTTTTACCGTAATTTTTTATTTTAGTTCGAATTTCAAACAATAGGTGGCACTGACGGCGATCGAAGGCCATGTCAACGGTTCACTCAGCACAGATCACCTGGCCTTCAATCGCCGTCAGCGCCACCTATTGTTTGAAATTCGAACTAAAATAAAAAATTGCGGTAAAAAAAAAAAAACTCCTGACATTATACATAACACTCCTGCAAAAATTTTTCAAATAGCTGTCACAGTTTGCAAGTTATTGAATTTTAAAATACATCAGTCATTTTTGAGACACCCGGTATTTATACTTTACCATTAAAAAAAAAATCATAGAAATCGCAAGAATAGTTTTAGAATTAAAAGGGATTTTAGTAGAAAAGTATAATTTTTCAAAGAGCTAAAAAACAAAATCACATCTAACTTTTTTTCCTTTATCATTATTAAAAAAAAGTTACATTCGCGATATTTTTAAATTACTTTTTCATACAATATTTTCTGCAAAAAGAAAAAAGTAAAAGAAGAAAAATACTTATATTAATAACTGCTATACCATCCACCTGAATTTTAGTGCAGTTAACACTAGAACCGCGGCGACGGGTCATTTTGACCCGTATCATATGCAGAGATGTTGATTCGAACCAGACATTTTTTTTTATAAAATCAGTCAAACATAAGCAAGACAAAAATAATTTCAATATATAACTTAAACAGTTTTAAACGAAAATTCCGGTGAGAAATATTTTTATAAAACTTGAATGAATTTTCCCACGGTTCTAGTGTTAAATGCTTACATTTGACAGGATATATAAAAATTCATCTTCAGAAAATTTATACTTGGGAGTTGCTCTTTTTAATTTTGAAAATGAAATAGTTGGAAAATTTTCTGTTGCGTAAATATTTTTTCCGTTTAATTTAATATTCAGCCAGTCCACTGCGCAGTTATAAAGTTAGAATTTTTAATTTCTTTTAACTATTTCTAAAATATATTCTCTAAATATTTCGGGCATTTTACAGATGTTATGAACTATTTTTGTGGAACCTTCAAGTTATTCAACGTGAAGTCTTGATGGGTACTGTCAAATTTATTTAAAATATATTATGAATGCAATTGTTTCATCAGAGTATTTTCCGTTGAAAGAGAAAGATAAAAACCAACGGCTTATTTTCATAAATATTTTTTATTTATTCTAAAACCGTTATATTTAAATGAAACTGAATGTCAAAATTACAAAATAAAACTTATAAAAAAATCTTACGAGTACTGTACTAAGATGATGAAATAATGATTTTTTATAGCGGTCAGTTAATAAAAAAAAGTATAAACAGGCTCAAAATTTGTTTTGAAATGTGTTTAACATTAATCCTTCAGAAGAAGGAGATAAAAAAATGAAGAATGTGAAATTTTATAAACATAGATATCACTGATTTAGAGAGGTAAACATTTTATAGATGTTCCCTTGATTAGTGCTGGTAAATTTTTTAATACTGGGTAAAACACCAAATGGATCTTTTTCTTGTTTTTCAAATAGAGGCGAATTTTTTAAAAATGGATTTTCAGAAAACGCTACAAAAAAGAATTTAATTAAAAGTATTCTAAGAAAAAAAAAATAGAAGTGCTCACACACCATTTGATAAATAAAAACATACATATTAGAGAAAGTATATTCAACCACACCGAACATAGTAAAATTCTGTTTCAAGATGTATTTTAAGAAGAAGGGAAAAAACTGCACAGTTATAAATTGGGGAATTTCAACTAAAATAATTTAAAATGTGCGAAATTTTTAAGTAAGGAAATTGTATTATTTTGAATTTAAAATCAAATTATGTAGTTTTTAAAAATAAATCTGATAGTAAGTAAGCTAACTTAAATTACCTAAAGAATTGTAACATTACCTATTTTACTGGGGATTTCAGAAAGATATGCCTATGGATCTATTCCTGTTTTAAAATTTCAACCCATGTTTCATTTAGTGCGATAATAACAAAATATTATAAACGTATCGATCGAAGACTACCTGTTTTTAAATTTTAAAGTAATAAATTAGACGTTACTTTTCCATGTTTTTTTCTTTTATCATTGTAACACGTGCCATACTACTAAAACCACCGACGCAAAAAAGTAATTTTATTAAATCGAAATGAAAATATATGAATGCAGAATGTCATAATATTATATAAATGATATATTAATATATGTTATATAAATTCTCCATTTATGTTTCGAACATGTGAACAAGCATCACGAGGATAATAAAATACAAATTAAATAAAATGAATTTATGTATGCATTATAATATAGATTATTACTGTCAAAATAAGAGTTTAAGCAATGTTTAATCAATATATTCTTATTGGTATTACAGTTATATAAATGAATGCGTCTGTTTATCAATGTATTTACTCTGTTGCATGACATGTAATACTTTTCGAAGTACATGCATTTGTAGAAACCAAGCTGTGCAACACTGAATTGCACTTACTATGCATTTATTAGAATGTATTTTTCCCGTGTTTTCATTTCGTCGTATTTACTGTTAGTATTTACTTTAGAATGTGAAAGTCTAAAAGAGAATGAATTGTTTAAATTTTATTTTCCGACATCCGAATATATGTCTTTAATTTAATATATATTTACCTTAAAATTTTTCTATCGATTTCTAATATATATATAGATATATATGTAGAAATGTAATGAAAACTTGCTAATTTTTGGATCGTTGTGTGATAACAGAGCATGTAAAATTTTTTAATGGACTCTTAAAACATTTAAGTTTAACACGAAATATTTTTTAATAGTGAGCAATATAGGAAAATACAAAGAAACATTTTTAGAAATGCTGAATCAATGCCAGTGACCGTCTGTTAGAAATTGTTAAGACAATGTGACATACAATATTCGTGAATGTAAAAAAAGGAATTCCACAGAGACAGAATTGAACCTCTCGAGTTTCAGTATTCACCTTAAACTCCAAAATAAGAGGGAATTCCGAACACAACTTATTTAAAAATATGTTTTATAAACTCTTTAAAAACTCATTTTTATTGCAAAAAGCTCTGATCAATAAAGCTAAAATAAATGTTTTCTTGTTATATGTAAGTCAAATTAACGCACACCAGTCTGCGTCAGTTTTTTTTATGTTGATATAACATTGGCTTTTCTTTTGTTTCACACGTACTTTCTAATTAAAATGTTTGTTTCTTCTTTTAAATAAAATTATATTTTATTATTTTATAGATTCACTATGAAATGCTACCTACTGATCTCAGCTTAACATGGATATATTTAATGTGAAATGGCAGGTAATATCTGATATACTGAACTCGATTTTAAAAATTTGCCAACATGGAAGTCCAATCACTGTACATTAATTAGAATGATTGTATATTATGTTTGTGCTATGTTTGTATTAAATTTGTACAAATAATATATAAATGGTATCTTATTATTAAATTTCTTGTCCACAGCAACAATAAACAATATTTTACGAAACGCGATTCAATCCTGCTACAAAATTCTCACAACTCGTAAATTAGGCTATATGAGTTATGGCTGCCATTCTACGTGATTTCCATTTATCTAACGTCCACCTAAAGTATCATCTAAAGTTAAAATCCAACAACCATTTACCAGTTGTATTTACAATATTGTAAACATAACTGGTACATTTGGTACATTTGATACATTACAATATTTGTATATTTGATACATTAATAGACTCAATAGGCATGTGCCAATTGAACCTACCAAAGCTCAAAACGATTTTTCGCATTTCCTGAAAACAAAGTTTTTTGAGATATGACACTTTTGAGGCAAGCGTTCGCATCCATTTGAAATAAGACTGCTAGCCAACAAATATATTCAATCACTGTGCATTTACTGTAACGGTTTTATATTGTGTTTTATTTCACTCCATTTACTATGAGAATATATTTTAATAGAAAGAAATCGATTTTATTGTTTATTGCCCAAAAATCATGCATATAACTTCTCCAAAGGAATTTTATCTTTCAACGTACATAAATCTAACAACCATTCCTTTTTTCGAATTGCAACGATCTTTATTGTTTGAGTATGCTGTTTCAGCAGAATTCAATTAAATATAGCGAATAATTTTTGCCTTTATGTACAATTCAGTTTATTAACTTAAAATAACTAAAATTAATTAAATATTGTGTCATTATTAGATATCAATAAATGAATATATTTCCTTTACTTTTTAATATATCGCATGGTATATTTAACGAAGCACATCCATTTGTAGAAAGCATTCTGTGCGAGAAGGAAATTCACTTACTACATATTTATTCAAATGGTTTTAGTCAATATTTTCTTTCCGTCCCATTTATTGCTAAATTTTACCTCCATACTCGGATATCTAAGGCGAAATTGCTTTCCAAATACAGAATATATGGACTAAAAATGATGCATATAAATTTGCAAGGAGTTTGCCTTTTACCTTTAGAAATATATAAACAAGATATTTACTGAGATTTAAAAATAAATACAGAAAAACATCCTTATTTGAAGACCTACTAAAAAGTTCAGAAATAAATGAGAATTTTAAAAAAATATGTGTCAATAAAAAATATTTTTTACGAAATCACTATAAAAAATAATCAATTTTATTTAATATACTAACTCGTTCGCTTCCGCTTACGTGAAGATGTGTTGATAGTTAATGACGCACTATAGAAATGGGTTTTTCTCAGAACCCGATTTACTTTTTATAACAAAGAATCGGTAAAAGATTTTCCCGCGCCAGCGCGTGACTGGCTATTGGACACCACCCCATATCACGCGCGCGTGGCCCCTTAACGTTGGCGCCATATCACGCGCTTTCGCGTGAACGGCAGCGAATGTGTTAAGAAACACTGATGTTTTAAGACTAGTGTAATGTGCATGAGATTATATAGAAATTGTAAGAGTTAAAATTGCATTAACCATAAGTTAAGATGATATACTATATGTAGTATCTACAAATAACGATAACTAGTAAAATACTAACCAAGTTCATACCAAAAGGAATATTTTAAATGGAAGTTTATTTAATATTACTTTAAGAGGAACGATTTTCAAAAGGACGCGCTTTGAAAATACGAGAATCATTAAAATTAAAAACCCAATAACCGATTGATGTCACATTTCTCGTTTGAATGCGTATTTAGTATGTGTTTTAAATTACGTTTAGTTAAATATTATAACTTCAAAGAAAAATAAATTTTATCATGAAGACTTTCGATATAAAATTAATATAAAAATGTTAGCTCGCATTTTAGAAATTCGGCAAAAGGGATTATTAAATGTATCTCTTTTTCAATATGTTCATTTCGTGAATAATTTATAAATATTATTAGGATATTTTATAGCGAGTATGCAAAAAAATTAATTATATTGTTTTTTTTGTTTGTTTGTTTTTTTTTCCAAGATGCAGAATATTACATTTTTCGTAGACAAATAAATATATTTTTCATTAACAAATTCTAGAAAATTATATTACGATAGCAATATTTAAGCATTTGAATGTAACATTTTCTATCAACTAATATAAATTCATTATCGTTTATATCATTTCTATTTATTAATTAAATGAAGAATCATAGTAAAAAAATTTCGTGACATGCACAAACTAGAGGTCTGCACAATTCCGGGCCTGGCGCGTGGCCCGTACCCGTCCCGGTACTCGGGCAGGGCCGGCGGAATGCTTCCAAATCTACTAACAGGCCGGGCCGGTAGAATTAGAATAATTTTTTCAACGGACCGGGCCGGCAGAGTTAGAATAATTTTTTCAACGGGCCGGGCCGATAAAAGAATTAAACGAGCCGGGCC
Source organism: Maratus speculifer (assembly GCA_964019185.1). Taxonomy (NCBI): domain Eukaryota; kingdom Metazoa; phylum Arthropoda; class Arachnida; order Araneae; family Salticidae; genus Maratus; species Maratus speculifer. The sequence continues at coordinate 392,632,838 of OZ025294.1, read as the reverse complement.
GGCAAAAATATTAAACGGGACATACGGGCCAGGCTCGGTCGATAATTCTTGTCAAATAGTTACTGATTTTTCTTATTTTCCATGCTGTCGCTTCCGAAAATTCTATTCAAAACTCTAACTTTGACAATATTTTCTTAAATTGCTTGTCAAACTTGTTTCTTAAATTGTTTGTTCTTTTCCAACTGATCTTAGGTATAAAGAGAGGAGCAGTCTTTTTTACATAATTCTGAAATTTGAGCAAAATTTCAAATTGTCTCTATGAGTCTATTGATTATGAAGGCCTTCAAAAATTGAGCCTTTATTCAACATCGGTGATGTAACTTCTTAAGTTTCCTCAAACATACATTGCCTCTACAAAAGGCCTTAATTTGGACTTATATTAAAGCTTTGTATATTTATATGGTTATATTAGAAAATACTATTAAAAATATAGCTTCTCATTTAACTATAATTTCCTTTTCTTTTTTTGGCAGCTTGTTGTGATTTTTCTATGTGTTTTTTTATAAAATCTGATTTACTTATACGTTGAGATAACTGATGAGGGGTTTAGAAAGAATAAGAAACGTTTTATGAAGTGCTATTTAATGCTTTTATGCTTTTAATTTAGTTACTTGTATTCTCTATGATTTTAAGAAATTTTAGTTAAAATGAATATTATCAGACGTAATCCATTTGTTCATATATATATATAAAGTTCTTTGGCAGTTCTACGCTTGGCTGCTACACTGCATGTGCCAGATATAAGAGTTAACCATATTGTCCAATCAATCCTTAATATCCAAAATTTCGCTTTTTTTAATTTCTCAACAACACGAAACTTTCTAACACGTTTACAAAAAAATTTTAAAGTTAAAAAAAAAAAACATTTAAAATTATTTGGAATCAAAAGGATTTTTTTATTTCACGATAAATGAATTACAAGTTCAATTATTTGCACTTGTTTGACATTTATGCTTTTTATAAATGTGCGTCACGAGCAGATACTAGTTTGTCAACATCAATAGAGAAATGTAACATATCCAGCGTAGCGATCGGCATCGGGGAGTTACATGATGTCTGATCCCGGGCGTATTTTTATCACCAAGATCATGAGCTTGAAATTTTTTGTACATAGTCGAGCCGAGTTGGAACTGGACTTAATTGCTCTTGGGATGTATAGGGCAGGCAGTAGATCTTATAAAATTATTAATAATAGCGATAGTAAAATTCTCTTAACAAAATCTTTTGAATATACACTTTACGGTAATTTTCAAATTCATAGTTCAATAACGCGAAATTTTAACTAATTTATAACTGTAAATGCATAAAACTGGCATGCCTGACTATTGAAATGATTTGAAATCGAATAGCGCATTCATTTTTTCAAAAATTATTTATGTCTCGAGATATATATATTATTCTCACTTGATTGAAGGTTTTTCATTTTCTCTAAGATATTGCTTCCGGAAATCCAATAAAGAACGCAGATTATTACAGTATTTTCTCAAAAATACATTTTCTTTATATAAAAAAGGGTGGACGCTATTCAGCTACATAGCATCTGAACAAGAACACTCTCCAATCTTATGTTTTTCTGAAAGGAAAATAATTCAGAAATATGTCAAAAAGTAGTTGCTTTGGATTTGGGAAAAGCTTTAATAAATGACAAAGAAATATTTTAACCAATCTCCTTTTTATTATCTAGTTTCTAAATTTACTATGTTTTCAATCGTTCTTTTATTCGTTTATTCTAATCTACATAATTTTTTAATGAATCATTCTTCGAATTTGAAGCTTCTTAGATTCTAAATAGTCATTAAGGTTGCTATTGTATATTTACTGTCTAGAAAACAATGTATCGTAATTTTAAAATATACTGTAATATTATCTCGAGAATATGTATGGGTATTCATTAACAGAATCTTAATTGTATGTTCAGATAAATCTGAATTTTTGTAGAAATTGTGTTGGCTCGGGTCTGTTTTCCCTATTATTTGTATGGTCCGGGCCGTGAACTATGAAAATATAAACGGGCCGGGCTCGAATGGAACATTTAATTTTTACATCAGGCCTAGCCAAGATAGCTATCGTTTAGACCAGGCCGGACAGGGATAGAGGTTGGAAGTCTATGGTTTTACTATATCAAAGATTAAAAATGTATTTCTATATAATTATTTGAATGTGTCCGTTATAGAACTTCTATTATACATAGTTTTTATTTTCAAAAGCATCGAGATTTTCGTTTGAAAAATCGGATCTCATCTTGAACTCTTTAGCAAGAATTTTAAAAAATCCAAAACTGACTCAAAACCAAAATAACGTGTGTCAGTCTGCCACAAACTGAATACGCTAGTTACAGCTATAAAGTAAAAACAAGCCCGATTATCTCCAAATATAGTAGTCATCCCGATCCGCAACAAAGAGTAGAAGTTAATCAGATATAAAGCAAAAAAGGATAGGTTAATATGATCAGCAGCAAAAAATAGAAGATAACCGGACCCAAACATGACCCGCAGTGAAAAAAAAAAACTTGACTTTATTTGATCCGAAATGAGTATCAGCCTGGAACCTCAAAACTTATAAAATCGCCCCCTCTCCTGAGGATTCTTCAGAGCCGCCCTTGCTTGAAACAATTTTCTTTTTCCCTTTTGAATTATGTATACTTAAGATAAGAAAATATAACAAGATGGAATAACAATTTATGGAATAGGAGGAAAAACAACTATCTTAATTTGAAAATTGCGCAAGTCGGAGTACATAATCATCAATTTTAACTCATACCTGTTCATATTACGAATGAATAAAAACATATTTCAATTTTATGTTACTTATGAACAGTCTGATTTTTAAAATTACATAGTATACTTCTTATATATATTTGTAAGTGTGTAATATTACAGTAATATCATATTAACATCATATTAACATAATAATATCATATGCATTATTATTAAATTTATTTATAATGATGTTTTTGTATTTAAAATATAATATTTCAATATACACATATGGTCACTAAATAAAAAATTGCACAGATAATCCTGTAATTGTTTTTTTTCTTTATATGTTTCTAAAGCGTTTTTCTTGCCTCGCGATTTTTTTTACTAAACATTTATAAAAATTTAATACAGTTTATTTAATATATTAAAAAATGTTAATATTTTAAAACTAATGAAATATGCATGAGATGTTAAAATATTTATCTGCGTTAAAATTGCAGTAAATAATTATAATAAAATTCAGTACTTAATTATAAGTTATGGTGCGTTACAAGGCAGTATCATGTAGGGATAAATACTAAACCAAAGTTGTAGCCAAAATTAGGATATTTTTAATCTACCTTATTAAAAAATTATCTTAATTGGAGCGATTTGAAAAAAATATGCGCTTTGGAGATTAGAGAAAAGTTAAAATTTAAAAATCAATAACGGAAGGACGTCATAAATATTTCTCGTTAAAATGCTTATTTCGAATTTATTTTCAACTGAATATTTTAATTAAAAAAAATAACGGAATTTTATCATTAAATCTTCTAACATAAACAAATATAAGAACGTTGGTTTACATTTTAGAAAACTGCAAGCTTGGATTATCGGTCTCAATAGATTTAGGGGCTGTGCAAATATAACGTTATTATTTTAGGGGAGAGGACGGTATGGCATATGATATCGCAAATCATCTTAAGGGGGAGGGAGTCTGTGTTTTGATATCGGTATCATTTTTAATCCATCATTTTTTTTTCTTTTTATTCGTAACATGGTCTTTTGTACAAAATATTATGTTGTCTTTTTTAGCCTGGTATCTACTTATATGAATTACAAAGTTGTTATTAAAAACACTAAATTATTATCTAAAATATGGAATATCCCATCGACTGAATTCCAATTCTTCTTCATGTGTGTATGCATATATAATCATGGTTCGAGAATCAATATGCGAAACTACATGTATTTTAAATGAAGCTTGTATTTACTAACAAATAAAAGAGAAAGAGAAGGAATGCTGTTAATTGCTCTGTTGATATCAATTAATATCTGCCCGCACCCCTATTCCGTTCGGGGCAAGTGCACCAGCACTTTATTACTGTCAAATTTACTATGTAAATAAAAACTATTATAAAATACTTTTAAACAATTAGTATTTCTTTTAAAGGTTATTTGATAAAAAGTTTTCTCATATGCAAAATGATATTGCATTGACTTCTCTTCATTTGAATCATAAAAGTATGTAAAAAATAAATGCAACAAGTTTTGTATATAGCTTCGCAAAATAAATAAAGTAATAAATAAATTTTAGAAATCAAAAAACTTTTACACTTTGATAACGGTAGCATTACTTGGGAGTAGGGAGTTTAAGGTATGATAATGTATGATATCAGAAGGGGGAGGAGGTCCAAAATTACCGAAAAGTTGATAACATTATATTTTCAAAGTCCCTTATACAGTTAATAATTTAAAATTACATTTACATATATTATAGCGAGTAACCAGAACAGTAAATTATAATGTTTGGTCGCACTATGCAGAATATTATATATACTGATCAAGTATCTCGTAGATAAATTTAAAATTGTCATAATTAAATTCTAGGTAAAATATTAGTTGAACAGTTTTGGGTTTAATTTTTAGTAAAAAATTTTATCAGCATGTAATAATATATTATCATAATTCAATAAATGTATGAATAATGTACTAATATGATATATGACATGCAATATTTAACGAAGTACATCCATTTCTACAAAGTGTTCTGTTACAGAAAGAAAATCACTTACTACACATTTATACAAATGTGTTTTTCCCATATATTCTTTCTGTCTCATTTACTTCTAGAATTTACCTCTGCATTCGGATATCGAAGGCGAAATTGCATTCCCGTTTCAAAATGTATGGTTTAAAAATGTCGCATATAAATCTTTAAACAATTTCTTTTCTAAATTTTTAAGTAAGGAAACAAGATAATAAATCAGATATATATATATAAAATATTTAAAAATGCATGCATATTGTTAGATACATGGCATTATATAGGATATATTAAAGTTAAATTACCGCAAATATAATTACAAATTAATTTAAAATTACCTTAGGAGGAACGATTTAGAAAGTATACGGTTCGGAAATATGAGGAACGTTAAAATTCAAAACACAATAACTGACTTATGTCATGTAATATATATCGCTTGAATGCCTATTTAGTAGGTATTTTCGATTACTTTTTACAAAATATTTCGATTTCAAAAATGGCTTAAATTAATCATGAAATAGTCTAATATAAACTAATATAAGAATTTTGGCTTGCATTTTAGAAAAGGGCAAACTGAGACTATTAAATGCAAATCTATCTCAATCCATTTATTTCGCTAATAATTTAAAATTACATTTGCATAGCTTATAGCGAGTAATTAGGGAAAAGTGAATCAGAATTCTTTGTCGCACTTCGCAGAATAATATGTATATTGATCAATTTCCTCTTAGACAAATTTATATTCGTCATAGCTAAATTCGAAGCAAAGTTTTAGCTGAACAGTTTCAGTTTCAGTTTAATTTTTAATAAAATGGTTGAACGACATGTAATAACATATTACTAGAAGTCTATAAATGTATATAGGGGAAAGAAGAGTGGATTGGGACAATAGCAGGAATGGGAAATTAGATTTTTCTCTTTACGTATTGTTCTAATCATTTTATCAATCACACACAAGATGAAGCAATATACCCAATCTTCAATTGAAGAATTATTCATTTGCATATACTTGCAATTATATAAAGCAAAATATTATTTCAGGAATCCAAAGGAAATTTGCTTCATATACTTTTTATGCTTTCTGTATATTAATGACTTGTTTATCCATAGATGTAACAGTTTCCAATTTTATGGACCATTATACTATATATTATCCATAATTAAAACTAAGCCTAAAAGCAGCAATATATAGATACAAGAAGTCTATACATCATTAACCTCTTCAGACCTGAGGTACACAAATGCGTACCTCCATTCTTTTCCTCATATAAACTAAACTGTTCGAATTTTTTGCATTTATACTTTACTTCTATATAGATGAATGTTTTTCGTTTCAAAACAAAACCAACAAATGTCGGCACTGATGAATATTACCTCATAAAATAAATATTATTTTCATCCGAATGTGGATGAGACAGTGTGGCCAAGAAAGTAAGAAATAACCATGATTATTTAACTTAAATACTTTACAATAAAATAAAATAAAAGGATTTGCTGATCATTTACTTGTTTAAATACCTTAATTTTGTTATTGGGTAAATTTATATTACTGATAGTTAAACTAATGTTTTAAGGAGTTTAATACTTTTATATCCATATTTGTAAATCTAAATTACCGGACCCCAAAAGTACTGATTTCATAAAAGTGACCTTTTCTGCCATCTATGGTGTTATTTCAATTATGCAAAATCAATAAAGATATATTTGTAGAATTATTTTATGCTCAGGTCTGAAGAGGTTAAATCTTCTAATATAAACGAATAGAAGAGTGTTGGTTTACAATTTAGAAAATAGCAAACTGGAATTATTAAATTCATTTCTGTCATTTATTTCTTTAATAATTTAAAATTGCATTTGAATATCTTATAGCAAGTAACAAGTAAAAGAAATTATACTGATTAATCGCATTATGCAGAATATCACATTATATTTATTGATTAACTTTCTCATAGACAAATTTAACATTTTTATAGTTAAATTGAAGGCAAAATTTTAGTTGAACAGTTTGAGTTCAATCTTTAGTAAGATAATTGAACAATATGTAATAGCATATTATTATAATTCTATAAACTTTTATATTTCCTTTACTAATATGATATATGACATGCGATATTTAACGAAGTACATCCATTTATATAAAATATTCTGTTACTGAGAGAAAATCATTCACTATAGGGGGAACTGGGGCACATTGATACACCCCCTGCACAGCACACAGGGTCATTACAGGAAGTTTCAGAACAGCTCCAAAAGGTGATACTAGTGAAATTAACTACATACAGAAAGTTTTGGAATGATTCAATAGTTTGATGAAATGTTATGGGTGATTAATTGTTTTTGTAGATCAAAAGTAAATTTGAGTTTTACAATTGAAATGGTATTATACAACTGTTCCAGTATTTTCAACCGAAAAGAATACTGTCCCTGGTAAATAAAGCTACTCTTTATCAGTTCCGCATTCTTTATGATTAGATAAATTATGAAGTGTTGGATTTGAGACTCATTTTATTCAAAATGGCTGTATGGGGCACATTGATACAAATTTTGTCGGGGCACATTGATACAACCTAAATCTTTTTCTAGTTCATTTTTTCATTACCTTTTATTTTTTTTTTTACCATACACTCCTTAATTCAACCATTTTTCGTCAAAAATTTCTACCATTAATTTTTAATGAAGTGAAATAGCTCTAATTTCTTTATATTAGAACATTTTATAGTATTTTTGCAAACAGAAGACGTACAAACTTACACAATATCTAGTGCTAGTAGATTTAACAAAAGAAATGGACGGCAGCCTGGCAAATCTCAAATTTATATCGATTATCCAAAGAAAAAGTATTATCGACATGAGAAATATTAAGTAAGAGAAACAAGCTGCAGAACAGTACAGGATAATTATATTATAAACATAATTTTTAATATAATTATCCTTTATTTTCTGCTTGTAAACCGATTTATAAACAGAAAACCTGGTGATTCTTTCACCTTTCCTAAGAAAGAAGATTATTCTGGGATTAACGTGCCAGATATGACAAAATTACCACAGCCAACAAACAGACAAGGAACAGCCAGAACATCAGGTCATTATACATTTCATTTTGATTGCTTTAATATCGCTTACAAATAAATTGTGTGCGGATTTAATGTCTATAAATACATATAAAACGGTTTGCTAACTATTTTTCTATGAAAAATATGCAGTGGTGTTATTTTGTCTCCATTTTTCCCAGACGTGTCAAAGTGTATCAATCTGCCCCGGGGATGGGGCACATTGATACAAATTACTTTTTTTGATTTTTTAAAAATTACATGCAAAAGTAATATATAAAACAATGATTGTATTTTTTTATAGCACACTACACAGGTTTTGCTGACATCACATAAAAAAATAACTTGAAATTTCTGCTTTCTAGACACCAAAATTTTTTTTTTGAAAAAAGCTGTATCAATGTCCCCCAGTTCCCCCTACATTTATACGAATAGTTTTATCTGATATTTTCTTTCTTTCCCATTTACCACTAGAATTTACCTTCGTACTCGGACATCAGTTGCGAAATTGCATTCCTATTTCAAATTGCACGGCCTAAAATTTGTGCAAATAAATTTTGAAGTAAGGAAACAAGATAGAAAATCAGATTTAAATTAAAAAATATTTAAAAATATATGCACATTGTTATATAGATGGCATACTATAGAATATATTAAAATTAAAATTACAGCAAATATTATATGTTAATTTACATTACATTAAGAGGAACGATTTAGCAAAACATGATTTGTAAATATGACACGGTACCTTTGAAAGCATCTCTTCAATTTTGAATAATACTGTAATGTATGATGGACACAATACTTAAAACTAAAACTTAAATAAAATTTTTTAAAAAATCTTCTAAAACACTGTTTTACTTAAATTTATCTTTTTTATATAAAATGAATTAAAAAAATCCTTTTTACTTTTATAAATATGAATAATTTTGCTTCGATTTTTTCCCACACCTATTAGTAAATACTACATTAAAATGTGCATGTATTTTTTAGCTATATAGGATTTTACATTTAATATGATTTTTTTTCTCTAATGTAATTTAAAAATAAAGGCAATTCAACATGCTCAGTTTAAATATTTAAAAAAAAGAAGAACTATCAGCTTGAATGCTAAATTCATGCAAAAAATATTAAATGAATCCTGGAGGACAAGTAAAAGAAATCCAAATGTCTATCTAAATTAGCAAAATAGCCTTCGTATTTGTCGAAAAAGCAAGTAATAAAAATATGAACATTGAGAAAAATGAATTTAAATTCTTGATTTCTATAGGTAATTGCACTGGATCTATTAACAAAATGTACAATATCTCGCGATATAGATCTCGTATAGTTAAAACTGTGATGTCAAAATATTCATAATTAAAGAAACTCTCAATTAATAAATATTAAAAAAATATGTATATTTTAACCAAATTCAAGGTACTCTGTATCCTTAAAACACAGTAACCAACTTGTAACATAAAATATTTCTCGTTTGAATGCGTATTTAGTATGCATTTTCCGTTAGTTTTATTTACATACTACGATTTCAAAGAAAATGATTTCAAATTACATGCAAAATCTTTTAATATAAACAGAATATAAGAATAGTAACTTGCATTTTTTAAAAATTGCAAAACAGAGATTATTAAATGTATCTGTGTATCAGTGCATTAATTTACTGAATAATTAAGAATGTTATTAACATAGCTTACAGTAAATATGCAGTTAACTTAAATTATAATGTTTCGTCTCAATATGCAGAATAATGTGTAATTATTTTTCAGTTTTCTCGCAGACAGTAACAAAAAAACTAGAAAGTTATTTTCTAATGACAAAATTTTAGCATTCTAATGTACATTGTAGCATATTCTTTTTTTTTATTTCTGAATAACGATTAATATTAAAATTATCATTCGCGAAGTTAAAAAAATAACAATTGATAGGGGAAGATGGGGATACTTGAGCCATTTTTTTAATTTGAATTTTTTTTAATTTTTTATATTTTTTTAGAATAAAATAAAATATTGAAAATGAAAATTTGATATTTTTCCTTCAACTAAAAACCACTTTCAATAAATTTTGAACTATTTTTCTATGTATAATAAATGTTTATTTTTTGTTTTACATCATGGCTCAAGTATCCCCATGGCAGGGATACTTGAGCCATAGTGAAGGGATACTTGAGCCACTACGGAAAAATACCTACAAAAATAATTTTTTTCGCTTTATTTTTGCGCAAACATTTTACAGAATGATAAATTATGAAACGTAAAGTCTTTCAAAACCAATTGAGAAAACAAAGCTAGTAATACGACCATTTTTTGTCGTTAAAACTGGTTGTCGAAGGATAATTTGAACTTGAGTTATAACGACGGTAGAAACATCCTCAGTTCAGAGCCATTTAAATTTGGAATCTGCAATTCTTCGGGCAAATTTCATTTTCAAAATATTAAGCACTTATCCAACAAATATTTTTACAGTTTTCTTTCTGGCATATTTTATTAGTAACCAACCATCAATAGAAGGTTTTCTTTCACATCATCACCATCATTGACAGAATTTTAATCTAATGATATTGTCGAACTCATGCTTTTAGTTTAGTAGCTGTCGGAATTTAAGCCAGATGTATCATTCTACTATTTCAAACACTTTTTTGATTTCACAGGAAAAGATTTTGTCTTCCTCTTTGGCTCCATGTAGGTAAGTTTGAACTGGGATTTTTGTTGCTTTTCTTGTTTTTGTGCGCTCTTTTTACCAATTTTTCTTCAATTTTCTTAGTTAAAAAAAAGTTACAGCAACAGAGTTTACGATTTCAATATAAAATACTAATCTTAATATGTTATATTAAAAAATAAATATTTTAATATGTTGGACCTAACTAATTAAAGTATTGGAGATTATAGCCTGTAAAACCGTTTTAAAAAGTTATTTTCATTTAATGAAAGTTAAATTGAAAACTATGTTTACATTTATCTAGACAGGCTATTTTGTTAGTCAAATCGAAAAATAAAATAGACATTTTCATTTAAAAAATATACATTTTTAAACATTTTTAGGTGGTTATTTTTTTAAGAAAAAAAAAAAAATAAAATGAAAGATTATACTCCCTTTTCTTCAGAAAAATATCTATTAGTGAATATAAGGATGGAATTTTATTTTTTGTTTGTTTCTCCCGTGTTTAATTTCTAGTGGGGATGGTTAAGACATGGCTCAAGTATCCCCACTCTCATTGGCTCAAGTATCCCCACTATCACTATTTTTGTTTCCCAGAGTTTTACTAAATAAAGCATGCAGCAAGTAGAACTATTTTAGACTCAAAATACAATTGAAATTATGCTTATTGAATGTATGTATATAGTTGCAACTTTAAACAAAACTTTGATTACAAAAAAACAAAAAAACCATGCACCCAAATATTTACTTCAGATAGGGAAAAGACAACTATTAATCACTATACTTTCAAAATGGTACCAAGATGTGTGATTTCTTTTTTACATATTCAGAACTATAAATATGTTATCATATTGGCAGTTTTAGAAAGAAAAATTAACCAACTGTCGAGATAATAGGGGTGGCTCAAGTATCCCCTATGCTCAAGTATCCCCACTCTCCCCTATATCAGAATCATAAAAAATATAAATTTATAGATCGTAGTCTAAGTTTAACACGTTCGCTGCCCCTTACGTGAAGATGTGATGTTAGATAATGCCGCACAGTAGAAGTCGTTTTTTCCCAGAAGCCGATTTACGTTTTATATCAAAGAATCAGTGAAAGATTTTCCCACGCCAGGGCGTGACAGGCTATTAGGTATTACCCCACATCACGCGCTGGCGCGTGAGTGGCCCCTTAACGTTGGCACTATATCATGCAATGAGCGTGAGCGGCAGCGAATATGTTAACATACCTAAGTTAAAAAATGTAAAAGAGGGTAAACCCTCTGACAGGCTTGCAAAAGGGCAAAATTGTAATGAAGTTTTCTCTTCATTTTGTTTAAATGTTAAAAAAAAACGATTCTTTCAAAATGATATAAAAAAAAACTTAAAAGTGAATATAAATTTTTACCTTATAAACTGTAATTACTGTTCAATATATTAAAATATATAATATATATTTATGCTATTTTAGTTCAATATATTTATGCTATTTTAGACATTGCTTAAAAGCCATCACGCGATATCCTATACGATATACAAAGAAAAGATTTTTTTCCAAGTAAAGTAATTAGCCGATCTACATTTTTCTTAAAAATATTTGTGAATGTTTAATAATCTGTAAGTATGTGAGTCAACAATCTTTATTACATCCCACAATTTGAACTTTCCACGTTATATAGTTTACGAGTAAAACGATTGTGAGAGATAGGCAAAATAGAGATCTTATATAGATACCGTTTTTAGCACGTTCCAACAAAGTTGAAAAATGCTTATGCATTCGGTTTGTCTGGCCGTCTGGCCGGATGTCCGTCTGTCCGCGCTTAAAATTTCGTAAATGTACTCGGATTGCCATGACATTTTTGGACATTATTTAGGTTTACCCTAGCACGAATCCTATTGAAAATGAAGTTTATACCATGATTAATTTATTTACAGGAACAGTCAAAAGTTGTCCATTATATTACGGTCTATGAGCAAAAATCGTTTCAAAGGATTTTTAACGTTTATAATACTTTCTAAAAGTTTGAAAAGTGCTTATGCATTGTTTGAAAAGTGCTTATGCATTCGGTTTGTCAATCGGTTTCCATCAGTCGGTTTCCGTCAAGCTGTTTCCGTCTGTCAGTCTATCCGTCTGTCCGTCTGTCAGCACTCTAACACCTGTAAATATATTCGAATTGCCCTGAAATTTTTGTATGTAATTGACGTTTAACCCTAGGACGAACCCTATTGGAAATTAAGTTTCTGCCATGATTAGTTTATTTAAAGAAAAATCAAAAGCTTCACATTACATTATGGCCTATGGTAATAAATCGTTTTAAAGGCGTCTTAAACATGTTATACTCTGTCAAACATATTAAAATTTACATGCATTTAGAAAGTACACTAAAATATGCATTCTATAAAATATGCGGTGGAAATATAGCTGTTATTCCTTTACAGGGACGCACAAAACAATTCCATTGGATATAGTAAAGGGGGAGAAAAAGTGTACAACATTTTAAAAATATATTAAATTGTTTCATGTATAACAAAATTGATATAGTCACTGAGGTTAAATACAAATTATACGATGCTGCCTTGCATAATATGAATACATTGCATTTACAGGGACACACAAAACAATTCAAATATTATATTCCTTCCGACGGACTGTATATATTTCCGATGATAGCTGATGGATGGATGTAATACGTTTTAATTATGATATACGCATTTAAGTATCACCAAAACTTTGTACATTATAAGGGTGTGTATAAATGTTACAGTTGATATACAGGGCATCCAAATGAGCTCGCCAACGTTACTGAGTATGAGCGCAAATTATTTAAAGGTGGTTCTTAAATAAGGTATACGTTTTTATGCTGGACTTCATCCAATTTACAAAGAATTGTTTGCAGAATATAGATAAAATGATATACAGGGCCACGCAAAGAATTGTGTACATGGACAGTTATGAATGATAATTTATAACAATGTGATTTCAGTAGTTTTAAGAGTGTTATAGTTTAAAATGAATTTTAGCTTCTTACTAACGTGTAATAAAGGTACAAGATAAACTACAGGGATGAACAAAAGTTTTCATATATGTTTCCCATTTAATTGTACAAATTGCTCAAAAAAAATTACGCTTTTTTTCTTGCTAAACTAAATTTTCCCATTTTATTATATGCATATCAACTGACATATAAAATACAGGGCTGTTCAAAAGTATTGGAATACATATTTGGCTATATACCCTTATTTCCCTAATCAAAGAAATTTTGTTAAAGATTTCATGAAGTGTTTGAAAGTGCTCATGATTTTCCTTACTTGTTACTTTTTAAGTTTGGAACCCTAAAAATATAAATATTTAATTTGAAAAAAAAAAAAAAAAAAAAAAAAAAAAACTTCATTTAAGCAATAAAAATCTTGCAAAAAATAATTATTTCTTTAAAAAACTCCTCCTATACTTTAGTTCCTTTTAAGAATAATACAAAGTTTATCCATCAATAAATGAATAAAAAATATCAATTTTTATAAAATTTTATTTTTTATTACAATAAAAATACACAAATTACTAAAAACTTTAACTCTCCTATAGCTGTGGGAGAGACTCTTACTCCTACAGCTCGGCTACTGTGGGTCCCATGTCCCATTATGTGACCGATTGCTGTAGGTCCAATTCAGCTGGATTAAAGATGTCGCTTTGTGCTGATGCTTTAAGTGAAGTGAAGACAGCGTTAGTAGAACGATGGTTGTCGTTTGGAGAGAACGGCGTGGAATGACGAATTCGGACATGATTGGAACATTTAATTATGATATTTGAGCTGTCCATAATTTCTTTGTAAATAGACTTCTGTAAATAATATTCTTTTTTGTAAATATTTAATGATTAATATATATAGGTTCTAAAATTTTAACGGTGTCAGAATACAATTTATGTCTCTCAGTTTACTTAAGATTTCAAGAACTTCCAACTCTACATAACTATTCCATGTACCTTTTAAAGATGGCATTTAAATATTACAGACTCATCTATTTTTGAAGGATAGTTTATACGATTTGAAGAAAAATAAAATCGTTAACTAAGGCACACATTTGATAAATGTATAGAGTCAGGTAGAAAATATTTCGGTGAAAGTTGCTTTCTTTGTAACCCAATAATCAATATGATTTCAACTAGATTTTTTCCTTTATTCCTTAGTGATAAATCTGAATTTTCTTGAATTCCTTTTGAAAAGTCAACTAAGAATAAAGTAGAAACTTTTGACATGATTTCTTTTCATTACGTTTGTGTGTGAATATTCTTTTCATAGATATTCCCTTTATTTTTGAAATCTATTTAGCGTGCGTACATTGTAAAAAAAAAAAACCTGTAAAGTTATTAAAAGTTTTCAGGGAAACTGGGATTCCTAGAAATTTTTATGTAACGACAACAGCAAAAATCCATGTAACAGATACAATTTTGCACTGAAAATAAAGAAATCAGTAAGATTATTAAGAATTTTTCAGGAAGCTTGAGATACCTAGAATAAATTATACAATTGCAACCCAGGTTACAGATAAAATTTTTGTAATATATAAATATAATTTTAGCGGATTCATTTGCAAAAATACAGATTTCTGTAGTTTTACAAAAATTAGTTTTGTAGATTTACATTTTTTCTTGTTCAGTGTACAGATAAATTATTAGTAAACATATAGATTTCTGTAACTTTACATTTGTAAAATTACAATTTTTTTCATTGTACGATAAATTTGCAGAGCTTTTGCATCTCTTTTTTCCTGTATTTTTGTTAATTTTGAAAACTGTGTTTCTGTTATGTTATACTAACTGATATGGTTGTCGCTATGCCGGTGAAAAAAAAGCAGAAATAACCCCCCCCCCAAAAAAAACTATACATTTTTTCAGGTATTTTGAGTACGATTTTTCTTGTTTGGTGACATTACGATCAGCATTTCATTATTTTTTTAAAGAATGCTGCAAGTGCTGATCTAGACAACACCACACAAGTACATTGTATAAAAATCGGTAACGTTACTATCAATTTTTATAGGAAACTGAGGATACTAAAAGTGCTATTGCTCATGTCGTGCTGCAGGCGTCAAATTGCGGGTGTCTCCATGTTATCCTATGGGACCAGGGGAGTCGCTTGGTTAGCGCGCGATTCTCTTGTGTCGGAGCGTCTTTGACGCCTGGAACGAAGCGAGTCGCCAGTAAGAGTCAATCAAACGCTTGGAAATCCAAATGATGGTAAAGACTCTTTTCGAACAGCTAATGAAATGCTAAGAAAAAGAAGAAACGCAGGCGATTTTTGTCGCTTGCAATTTCTACGTGTAATAGCACTTTTAGATTTATTGATGCAACGTCAACACAACAACAAAAATAATGTAACAGATACACTTTTGCACTGCAAATAATAGAAAAAAGCTGTAAGGTTAGTAAGAATGTTTTAGAAAACCTGGAAACCTATAACTTTATGTAACTGGTACAACAAAAATTCTTCTAATTATCCCGTGGCTACATATAAAATTTCAGCAAAAAATTTAATTTTTGTTAATTTACAAAAACAAGTTTTGTAGATTTACATTTTTTTTTTACATAATGCATATAAAATTTCAATAAGCTTACAGATGTCTGTATCTTTACATCTGTAGAAATACACATTAATTTGTACAGTGTGAGAGAAAAAATCACGAGAAATCCAAGGACAGAAAAGATCCAGATATGTGCAATTCATCAGTGGTCTTTATCTGCCATGTTATTTTTTCTTTTTTGTATGGCGATATAAAGATCAGTACTTTTTTCTTCTTCGGTGTAAAAAAAATAATAATAATAAAATAAAAAAAGTAAAAAAATAAAATCTGCAAATATACTAAGAGTTTTCTAGGAAACTGGGATTCCTAGAACTTTTTATATAAGGGTAACAGAAAAAAGTCATTTAAAAGTTGCAGACTTGTACTTAAAATATAAAAAAATTGTAAAGTTACAAAATATTTTTACAGGAAACTGATATTCCTAGAATTTTGTATGTAACTTCAATCTAAGTTACTGATAAAATTTTAGTACGATAACTGTAATTTTAGTAAGCTCATTTCTAAAGTTACAGATATATGTAGCTTTACAAAAATTAGTTTGATGATTTACATATTTTTTTGTATAGTATACAGATAAAATGTTAGTAAGTATACAGATTTCGGCAACTGTACGTCTGTAAAATCACAGATTTTTTTTGTTGTTTTTTCAGTGTTCACGTTGTAAACGGGGAATAGAATCATATTATGGAAGTATTCTTTATAGATCATCCAGTGCATAGTCCAGATTCTTGAAATTTCGTATTGTTTCAACATGATGGTTGTTTTCAGCATTTATTATTCAGTAAAAAAGTTGAAATATATCTATAGTATAATAGTATTTTTAGAAATTTTTAATGAGCAGCGTGAAAAATGAGAAAAGACAAGGCAAAGTTACCAGACCATTGTTATCATTAAAAATTGGATTGATAAGTTGCTACAATTTTTTAAAACTGAGTATTTTACTTTGTTTTCGACTTGTTTAGTCCATAATTGCACAAGAGAAAAATGCTTAAAAAAATGGCCATAGTTTTAATTAACGGTTAGTTAATTAATCTGAATGGATCTGTTTTCTGTAAATAGTGTACTGATACTTATAAAAAGATTTTAAGTTATTTTCAGTTTATTTTTCCGCAGCTTCTATTCTAGTTTACAATTTTGTTTCCTGTAACGAATAAAAGACAAAAAATATGAATCCATTAACATGAAATTTAAATTTTAAAAATCAAAAATTGATAAATTATTTATTTTATCACCATAAAGCGATATAATTAAAACATTATACAAGTATTCGTGTGTGAATAACACGTTATGCTACTTGAAGGAAAATAAAACTTTATCTTTGGCATGCATTTGAGCCTTTCTTTGATAAATGAATAAAACTTGGGAAAAAAGACTATTGTAATCTTTTTCCCTTACAATTCGACAATCAATATAGATTCAACTGGACACTTTTTCATTAATTTTAATATAGAAAAGTTGCAGCCGTTTGAATTTTTTTATTTCAACATAAAAAAATTTGAGAAAAAAAATCTATAATGTTTAAGTCCTGTCTGCATTGTTGTCTTACAAAGAACTTATAAGACAAAAGAATTCCGAATTTTTTTTTTATTAAATTTATGCATATTTGGTAATGCTGCATAACTTTACATTTATTTAAATAGCATATCAGTCAATTCAAATTTATTCTATATGGTAGAACGAAAAAACTTTGTAAATGTTATTCTCCATGATTTACATCCTTTAATGAAGAGGCTGTAAATAATATAGAATAATATTTACAGAGTTTATTCGTTACTTCGTTACAATTATTGAGTATTAATGCAGTATCATTAATTGCAGTGGCAGCAAATAAAAAAAGTCACTAGATGAAAAATGTGAAGTTTAAAACAGATGGTTCTTACTTATACATTTATTAGTTATACATACATATATATACCAGGTGTCCAAAAAAGACTGATGGATTTTAAAATTCAATAACTTTCAAACGGTGACAGCTATTGAAAAAAAAATTGAAGGAGAGTTATGTATAATGTCAGGAGTTTTTTTAGCGTAATTTTTTATTTTAGTTCGCATATCAAACAATAGGTGGCACTGACGGCGATTGAAGGCCAGGTGATCAATGCTGAGTAAAGCGTCGACCTGGCCTTCAATCGCTGTCAGCGTCACCTATTGTTTGATATGCGAACTAAAATAAAAAATTACGGTAAAAAACTCCTGACATTGTACATCAGCCTGCTGCAAATTTTTTTTAAATAGTTTGCTATTTATTGAATTTTAAAATCCATCAGTCATTTTTGGGACACCCGGTTTATATATATATATATATATATATATATATTCGATGCATAACTTCATACACTTAGAGTCGGTACAATATTAAATATGGCACATAAATTGTTATTGCATCGCCCTCATCCGGCAAAATATTTTTAAATTGCAGGAGAACCTGCTTGCCACAGCCAAAAACATTCACAAAAATTTTGGTTCAGTTCTATGCATAACTTCATACAATTTTTGGTGGTAGAATGGCGACTACAGACACACGGACATACAGACATTTTGTTAAAACATGTTATTTTGGAATCTCTAACTCTAAAACGTGTAAATCCGTCAAAAACCAGGAGTCGAAAAAAAATTCGATTACAATACTTTTTTCTATTGAAGATAGGAGAAAATAATAATCACACCTGGCTGAAGTCTTCCTCAGTCTTTTTGAACAATTTTTTGTTTTGGTATACTGTTATGTCTCTAAATCGGCCGTTCATTTTTCAGGACACATATAGTACATGGTATATGTAATTTAAAACAGCAAGAGACTCGGTAAGAAAACGGGTCAGATAAAATCATTCAAATAAATGTACCGTAATTGAAATTCTGAGTTTCAAAGAATGTTTTCTGCAAATCGATATATGTTGTAAAATAGAATTTTAGATCGGGATAAACTTTTCAAAATTTTATACGTTCAAAATTTCATGGTATGCACCCTGGTACATGTAAATCTAAGGCTTTTTGACTTACAGGAACATTTTATTCTAATAAAGTAAATGTAGGAGGTTGTTTAACAATTGTAAGCTATTTAAGTCAATTATGTGCATCGGAAGAGTTTCTCTTTTGTAGAGAAAAGCACTAAAATTTTTTTTTTCAAAAAACTTCCAGGACTAAACAAAATGAAGAAAGAGCTCTAAATCATGTTAAGCTTCAAAGGCGGCCACTCCACGTTACCAAAGAGTCATAGAAACTCTCACTCGCTTCTTTTATTTAAAACTAGGAAAAATAAAATGAAACATTCAAACATTGAACTAGTAGCTTAAGTGTCAAGATTTTTTTTCTTCTGTTGGCACTACGTTATTGAATTATTTCTTCGCTACGTGGACTACAGAGGTGTATACTATAGCGCATACTATATAGTGTAAAAATTAAATTGTACAATTGTTAGAACATAAAAAAATGCAGTAGCAAAAATTGTAAAATCAACGTCTGATCGTGAATTGCTCTCATTCGCAAAATGACGTCAGCGTGTGTTATGTTCAGATACGTTTGTGTTTTATAATATAGATAAATAGATAAAAAACAGTCAGTAAAGAGATAAATATTGTAACCCATAATTATTCAAGTTTTATCTGATAACTAAATTAGTAGAAAGATACATAAAAGTCATACAAGAGAAAATAGTTTTCATGTGAGCTTGTCCATTTGCTTTCATGTTTGAATGATTCCAAATTACAGAATCGATTTGCTTTTAACAAGCTGTGTAACACGGAAATTTACTTACTCTAAACATTTATTTGGATGATTCTATTTCACTAGTTCTGTTACTGTGTCATTTGCTGTTAGAAATAAATGTTATATTTTAATAGCTGAAAATGGATAAATTCTATAAAACTCTTTGAAATATAATCAATGAGAATATTTCAGAATATCGTCTTTAACTTATGGATTTTAACTAAGCATGAAATGCTGTTTTAACGTTAGCCTTACTGGTTAAATGCATGTAAATATCTGATCAAATAAAAATGCTAGAAATCGTTTGCTTTTATAAGTGTTTTATATTTGGCTGGTTGGTTGTATTTATGACGGCAAATCATCAAGACAAGGGATATAAATTCTAAGGGGTATGTTAAATTAAGAATGTTATAAGGTGGTCTGGTGTAATAACGCCAGGCGGGGTTATAACGCCAAGTGCTAATATTTTGCATAATTATGAAATAATCTGGTAAATGACACCCATGTGCTCTGCGCAGAAGGGTTTTGAGTCTTATAAATCACAAAAAGCAGCTTCAAGTTAATTTGTTTCATTTTTAGGTCTTATTGTTTTTACAAGCAACTAAAATTAACGCTTGATCTAAAATTTGAGAGATACGTTTTATGATGTGAAGACTATTTTTTTTTTATCCGGAAATACTTTGTTAATTACATAAATCTGTAGTGCATTTCATGGACTTTCAAAATGTTGTTGAAGATTTTGGATATCTTCTCGAGATAATTTGTAATTTAAAATGTACAGCGCAATAACTATAACGGGGTAATAACGCCAATCCTTGGCATTAATACCACGGTTGATTCCCTACAGTGGCCGAGCTACATCCTAAATACTGATTCAAATAAACACAGTGAAAACTGTGCAATGTTTCTAATAACTCTATTTAAGCGGTCCTTTTCAAGCAAAAAGAAGCTCACGGTCTGGTATTCTTTTGCATCCTCCTCCCCCACACACCTTTATTTTTCTTACACTTTCACAAATAATTGAACATTTTCAATAGCTTAAAATGCAATTTGTCAATTTCTAAGTTTGTAGAGTTTGTATTTTTAGAATTGGACAATCTACATGCCATTATTCCATTTTATTTCATAGTTTTGTTTGCATGGCGTTATTACCCATATAGGTGGGTAATAACACCAAATAGCATTGGTCAAGAAATCACGCCATTTTATGAATACATAACTGTTAAATTATTTTTCTTTATAGATAGTCAATGAGTTGCTGTATCAAATCATATATTTGTTTGAAAAATACAAACTAAAACTGAGCCGTGAAAATTGGTAGAGCCTTAACGTGGCGTTATTACCCCTGGGTACCTTATTAAGAATTTGATAAAATGTGAAAAATTCATTAGAAATTTTTAACTGCACATGCTCAACAATCCCATTTTTTTTCAAAATTTGCTAGCCAGTTATTCAGAACAATTTACATGAATAAATAATCCAATTGACTATCACAAAAATATATTGGTGATGTAACGAGTTGAATTTCTACAGACTTTTAAAGTACCTGGATTTTAGACATAAAGGGAAATCAGCTCGTATTATATCAAAGATATATTTCTGAATTTTCATTATATTTCCTAAAGATTTTTATGCAAGCTTATCTATTGTAGCAACTATAGATTATACGATACATCTCATATTGCAATTAATATAACTCTTTATTAATTAAATATGTAGGGTAAAACGGTGAAATCTAATTCACCTTCATGGACTTTTATATAAAAAATAAAAAACACCTGAAAGCTGAAACTTGAATAAAGCTTCTACACTGTAAAAAAAATTCAAAAGGTTACTAAATATTTTTTAGTAAATTTGTATTCCACAGAATTTTTTAGTAACCATTACAAACTTTTTTTCGCAAGTGGTTTGGTTTGGTTTTGGTTTATTCTTGTCGTCCGATTATCTACGCTAGGGATATAGGACCAGTAGGGGGGGTGCCCTTCGTGGGGGTCTTTCTAAGGGAACCTAACCCGTATTTACGCAAGGTTCGAAGAAAACCACGAAAACTCCGAACGGTTAGGCCGACAGCCGCGATTGGGTTCGAACCCAGCACCTGCCGTCTACCAGTTGAGAGGTCAGAACCTCTCGGCCACTGGTGGGGCTTTTTTCGCAAGTGAAACAAGCATTTCTTTTGTAAACTGAACAAAAGAATTTTTTGTATAACTAACTTAAAAATTTTTTAGTATGAGCCACCAAGCAAATTTTAGTAATAGCTCCAAAATTATTTTTAATAACCATTACGTGCGCCCGAAGGGCAGGAGGTTCCTTCGAGCTGCATTCAGACTTCTGAAGCGGAAGATTTTCGGCAAAACTGCAATAGATAGCAGCACCAAACATTGCGAACCGCTCCGAAAGGATTTTCATAATCCGTTTACGAACGAGTACTTACACTACATACATTCGGGACGTATTTAGTAGCGGCCAGTATCGAACCCGGGACCTTTCAGTCTGGAGTCCGTTACTATAACCTCTATGCTATCAAGGCCACACCAAGTGAGATTTAGTAATAGTTATTAAAAATATAAAACTATTAACTCTCTTCGTTGCTAACTTTTTTCTAGTAATTCTTACAAATTTTCTTGTAACCGACTAAGATTGCTAAAAATTTTTTAGTAATTACAAGGTTCACTAAAGATTTTTTAGTAGATCGACCCTTTTTTTTACAGTGTATGCGCAGATTTATCATATATACACATGTAATAAAGACAATGTAAGAACAATTTTAAATCCCTATCGCAAATAAAAAACTAGTCGTTGGGGGCCACCGTAATAATTACCCATCATGGATAAACATAATATAATATATGAAAATAAAACATGTGTAAACTATTTCTAAAATACATAGCAATTGCAAAAAATTTTTAAACTTATATTTAAATATTTTTAAAACACAGTACTGCTATATTAGTAAATTGTGGATACTACTTGATTATCCAATCGGTCCATTTCGACAAATTACATATAAATCACGAAACTTCTCGTAAATGATACAAATTGACATAATTTGTATTTTAAATATCAAAGGAACAAATGAATTAGTAAAAATATTAACATAAATACTAATTAAACATCAAATTAAAAATCTCTTGATGACACAAACATACACTGTTAAAAATCTGCTGCATTTTGCTGCAACGCACTCCACCGCTTGTATATAATATCTCTAAACCAACCAATGAGAAAGCTCCATTTCACGGCCAAGTAAGCGTTTTCTATACAAGCAGGGGAGTGCGTTGCAGCAAACTGCAGCAGATTTTTAACAGTGTATGTAACATGTTTAATGTCTTGTGAAAGGATATTTACCATAAGCTATTATTGGCATTTGGTATCTTATAGTTTGGCGATAGTCGACGAATTAATCAAGTAGTAAAAGAAACATCCTTATAACACAAAGAATGACAAAACTATTAACTAAAAGTTTACTGCGTCGGAAGAACTATCTCATTTACAATTAAAATGAATATTTGAATTGAAGTCTGAAAGAAATACAGGGTCATGAAAAATCGAGGAGTAGGGAAAATAAGATTACAAATACATCGGCAACTATCTGATCGACTTTATTATTTATGCAAAATTTAAATTTTCTCACTGTCTTTTACAGCCACTGTTTAAAATAAAAACATTCGAAAATTTTATATACCTTTCATCAGAAGGAATAGTTCGAATGTGTGAAAAAATATATTTTGAGATAATTGAGGTTATCGATATTAAATAGGCTTGTTTCCATTATTACACACCAAATTTTAAGTCTCTATCTCAATGTGTTCTTGAGTTAGAGCGTTTAGAGAAAGGCAGACAGATATAAAAACATATTTACAGCAATTTTTTAGCACTTTCCAACAAAACTGAAAAGTGCTTATGCATTCGGTTTGTCTGTCCGTCTGTCCATCTGTCCGGATGGCCGTCTGTCCGCGCTCTAACTCCCGTAAATATACTCGGATTGCTATGAAATTTTTATACGTTATTGAGGTTTACCCTAGCACAAACCCTATTGAAAATGAAGTATCTACCATTATTAGTTTATCTACAGAGACAATCAAAAGTTTCTCATTACATTACGGCCTATGGGAAAAATCGTTATTATTCTTGGATTGCCAAGAAATTTTAGGACGTTATTGACGTTTACCCTAGCACGAACCCTATTGAAAATTAAGTTTCTATTATGTTTATCTACAGAGAGAATCAAAAGTTTCCCATTACATTACGTCCTATGGGGAAAAATCGTTAATATACTCGGATTACCATGAAATTTTAGGACGTTATTGACGTTTACCCTAGCACGAACCCTATTGAAAATGAAGTTTCTATTATGTTTATCTACAGAGAGAATCAAAAGGTTCCCATTACTTTACAGCCTATGGGGAAAAATCGTTTCAAAGGAATTTTAAAGATGTTATACCCTGTCAAACATATTAAAATATGCATTCTATAAAATATAAAGTGGAAATGTAGCTATTATTCATTTACATGGCCACACAAAAGAATTCCATTAGATAATGGTAAGAAGGGGGAATTGTGTGTGACATATTTTAAATATATAAAGCTTTTTCATGTATAATAAAATTGATATATGTCACTGAAGCTTATTATAAATTATACACTACAGTCTAGCATAATATGAAGTACATAGCATTTACAGAGCCATAAAAAAAGATTTCAAATAGTATATTCTTTCCTAAGTACCGTGTATGTGTCCGAAGATGGCTGATGGAGGGATGAAATGCATTTTAATTATGATATTCGCGTTTATATTTCGCTAAATATATGCACATTATATGGTGTGTATAAATGTTATAGTTGATATACAGGGCTACACAAAAGAGCTCACCAACGTTACTGAATATGAGCGCAAATTATTTAAACGTGGATCTTAAATAAGCTATGCCATTTTAAGCTGAGCTGCATTCAATTTACTGAGAAATGTTTGCAGAATATAGATAAAGGTATATACAAAGCCACGCAAAGAATTCGGTACAAGGACACCTATGAATGATGATTTATGAGAATGTGATTTCAGTTGTTTTAAAAAAGTTTTAGTTTACAATAAATTTTAGCCTAATTCTGACGTGTAATAAAGGTACAATGTAAACTACAGGGCTGAACAAAAGTATTCAAGTATGTTTCCATCTAATAGTATGAATTGCTGAAAAATAAATTTCAAGCTACTGGGTATTTTCTTGCTAAGCTAAATTTTCCCAATACATCAACTGACATATGAAATACAGGGCTGTTCAAAAGTACAGGAATACATATTTGGGTATATTTGGCTATACACTATTATTTCCCTAAATAACAAAGTTTTGTTAAAGATTTCATGAAGCGTTGGAAAGTGCTTCATAATCTATGCTTAACGCATGATTTTTCTTACTTGTTTTTTCTAAAAATGTGTGTTTTGGAATCTCCGGTGTCTGAAACGTTTAAATCCGACAAAATTATTTTCTCTTCTTCCAAAATAATTGCAAGACTTAGTCTATACTACGTATGATTGATAAGTCAAACGAAATTGCATTTTTAAACTATGAAAGTGAAGAAAACAAAAGAAGAAAAAATAACTGCCAGTTCTATTTTAACACTTTCCAACAAAGTTGAAAAGTGTTTATGCATTCGATTTGTCTGTCCTTCTGGCCGCGTTTTAACTCCCATATATATACTCGGATTGCTCTGAAAATTTTATATGCTATTGATGTTTACCCTAGAACGAACCCTACTGAAAATCTAGTTTCTACTATGATTAGTTTATTTACAGGGATAGTCAAAATTTTCCCGCAACATTACGACCAATGGGAAAAAATCTTTCAAATGAATTTTAAAGGTGTTACACCCTGTTACACTTATTCAAATTTACATGGATTTCCAAAGTACACTAAAATACGTATTCTGTAAAATATTCTGTCAAAATAATAGTTGTTATTCATTTACAGGGCCACTCAAAAGAATTCCATTACACAATAATAAAAGAAGGACGTATTTGCGACATATTTTGTTAATGTTAAACGGTTTCAAGTATCATAAAATTGATATAAGCAGCTGAGACTTAATATTTAACGCATAACATGAACTGCCTAGCTTTTACAGGGGCACATAAAATATTTAAAACCTTATACTTTTATCCGAAATACTGAGTATTATCGATGATAGCTGATGGATAGTTGAAATGCATTTTCAATTATAATATGCGCTTTTAAGTTTAACAAAATGTCTGCAAATTAAATGATGTACATAAATGATATAGTTGATATACAAGGTTACACAAAAGAACTCATAAATGTTACTGAATTTGAGAGTGATTAACTTAAAGGTGGTAGTTATACATTTTTATGTTGAACTGCTTTCAGTTTACTAAGAAATGTTTGTAGAATATAGATAGAATGCTATACAGGGTCACGCAAAGAATTCTACATGGTCACCCATATGTGATAATTTCTGGAAATGTGATTTAAGTAGTTTTAAGAATGTGTTTGTTTGAAATAAATTTTAACAAAATATTGGCGTGTTGTAAAGATACTGGATAAATTACACGGCTGAACAAAAGTATTGAAGTATTTTCCTTCTATGAGAATAAAGTGCTAAAAGAGAAATTACAGATAGTTAGGCATTTTCTTGTTGAACTAAATTTTCTCATTATATTGTATATATATATATATATATATATATCATTATATATATATATATATATATATATATATATATGTATATGTATATGTCGATATAGCGAGCCCATAGGAACAGGCTCGCTTCAGATGCATTTGGCCGACTCGGCATCTGCCCCGTATCAAAGTACAACACTTGGACGCCCTTGTTACAGCCACGTGTGAAATAATTGTTGGATAGTCAGCACTTTTCCTACGAAAGGGCCTCAGCAACAGTACAGAAGAGCAGAATGATGCCGGATCCAGCCAGGTGAAGACGTGCTCAGCCGAGCTCGGGTTGAAAAGACCGAAGATGCCCCTTAATCTTAATCTTTTATTTATTTTTTCCTTGTAAATATGTTTCATTAACCAAGATCATTAAAGATATGTGATATTACCCCTAGACTCCTTAACTTACATATATATATATATATATATATATATAAACCGACGGATCAAATACAGGACTGTTCAAAAGTATTTCAATACATATTTGGGTATGGACAGTAGCATCTTATTTCCCGAAATAACAAAGTTTTGTTAAAGGTTTCAAGAAGAGTTGCAAAGTGTTTCATAATCTATGCTTAAAAAATCTTTTTTCTTACTTGTTTATTATTTTTGTAGGTAACTGCGAAGGGTGAATTAACAATATTTACAAAATCTCGAGACTAAATTACCATAAGAGTAAAAATGAGACGTCAAAATGTTCACAATTACATCGGCTTTCATTTCATATTTAAATCAACATAGAGACATACACTGTAAAAAAAATTCAAGAGGTTACTAAAAATTTCTTAGTAAATTTGTATTCCACAGAATTTTTTAGTAACCATTACAAACTTTTTTTTTTTGCAAGTGAAACAAGCATTTCTTTTGTAAACTGAACAAAAGAATTTTTTGTATAACTAACTTAAAAATTTTTAGTATGAGCCACAAAACAAATTTTAGTAATAGCTCCAAAATTATTTTTAATAACCATTACGTGCAACCGAAGCGAGGGAGCTTCCTTCGAGCTGCATCCAGACTTCTGAAGCGGAAGATTTTCGGCAAAATCGCAATAGATGGCAGCACTAAACATTCTTAACTGCTCCGACAGGATTTTCATAATCCCTTTATTAACGAGACACTACAGACATTCGGGGTGTATTTGGCGGCGGCAAGTTTTGAACCTTTCATCCTAGAGTCCGTTACTATAACCACTACGCTATCAAGGCCACACCAACTGAGTTTTAGTAAGAGCTACCCTCCAAGCGTCTTGCAAATGGGTAAAATTGTAATGTTGTTTTCTCTGCACTTTGTTTTAAATGCTAATAAAATATGATTCTTACAATATTACATAAAAAATCTTATTTAGGAATGTAAATGTAATCCTTAAGAGTCCTAATCATTCTTTAATGCTTTGAAAATTCATTAAATTTATAGAATTATAATATCTTAAACATTGCTTATATTGCAGTGAAGCCTGGAGCTTAGTGTACGGAATTTTACGGGCCAAACGCTTAGAGGGTTAAAAATATAAAACTATTAACTCTATTCGTTGCTAACTTTTTTCTAGTAATTCTTACAGATTTTCTTGTAACCGAGTAAGATTACTAAAAATTTTTTAGTAATTACTAGGATCACTAAAGATTTTTTAGTAGATCGACCTTTTTTTTTTACAGTGTACAGAAATCGACTTTTTGACCAACTGTGAGTTAAACTGTTCCGTTAAGTGAAGTTTAATAAGACCATTTCAATAAAATTTTTAGTTATTCTAAAATAAATTTTAGTTATTTTAATACCATATCTAAATTATGCATCACATTTAAAACGAATAAATAAAATAACCATCACGCTTAATGATCTTATTTTTCAAATAAAAATAAATTACGTATATTAAATAATGTAAAAAAGGTATAACCATAAATATGTTCAAATGAAATGTAAAATTCTGATGCAAGTTTGTCGAGATAAAAAAAAAAATATTTTACAACATACATATATTTGCAGAAAACATCCTTTGAAACACAGGATTTCAATTACGGTACATTTATTTGATTGATTTTATACGGCCTGTTTTCTTTCCAAGGCATTTGCTGTTCTAAATTATCGGATGCCTGAAAGCGAGCAATATTAAGAAAATTGTTCTCAAAATTTTGAATGGGCGTATTTTAAAAAATCACATAAAATTTCAACAACTTTAAAATATAAAGATTTTTAACAAAATTTTAAATATTTTTTTTTGCGGTTTCTTAAAAAAACTATGCTTTTGTTGAAGCATAAGTTTGAATATTTTCCGTTCTTTTAATTTGGATTTGTTATTTAATTTCTGAACTAAATAATAGAAGCTTAAAATTCTGAAACTCAGATGTACAAGGACAGGCCTTCGACTATACTCACAAAAATTTTCAGTCTCGCATGTGCCATAGATTTTGCTAGCCATCGCGAGCAGCCAGACTCACACGCAGACACAGAACAGAACATGCACTTATTACTATAAATCACATGCAATTTATGCCTTATATTTAATATTTTTTTAACAAAAATAAATATCAACTCGCATGATGATATTTGTCTTTAAATAAAAATAAATTACTTATGTAAAATAAGTATTAATATTAACATATATATTCGACTAAAATTCTGGTCCAAGATTATCCCGACCTAAAATTTTATTTTTCAATATACATCTATTTACATAATACATGCTCTGAAACATAGTAATTCAATTATGGTACATTTATTTAAATGATTTTAACCGATCAGTTTTCTTTCTACGTCATTTGCTGTTTTAAATTTCGGGATATCTGAAAGCGAGCAATATCAAGAAAATTGTTCGCAAAATCTTAAATGTCGGTATTTTGAAATATCGCATAAAACTCTAACAACTTTAAAAAATAAATATTTTTAGCTAAATTATTTTTTACTAGTAAGAAAAATATTTTATGCTCTTTTACATAAATTTATGCTTTTGTTGAAAATAAAAAACTTTACAATCATTTAATTTGGGGTTGTTAATTAATTTCTCAACTAATTGTTAGAAGTTTAAAAATTCTGAAACTCAGGCATACTAATAGAGGCCCTTCGACAATACTTACAAAAAATTTGAGACTTCCGCGTGCCGTAGATTGTGTTAGCCATCGCGAACACTCAGACAGACACACACTCGAACATAGAGCGAATTATTTATATATTAGCTTCAATCACATGTAATTTATACCTTATATTTAGCAGTTTTTAACAAAAATAAACATCATCATAGATGATGACAGTTGTCTTCAAATATACATAAGTTACATATGTAAAATAGCTATAACCATAAATATCTTCAAGTGAAATGTAAAATTTTGAAAAGTTTATCCCGATCCAAACTTCTATTTTACAATATTCATCGATTTGCAGAAAATATGCTCCGAAACACAGAAATTCAATTATGGTACATTTATTTGAATGATTTTATCCGATCTGTTTTCTTTCTAAGTCTGTTGCTGTTTTAAATTACGAGATAACTGAAAGCGAGAAATTTCAAAAAAAATTGTTCTCATAATATTGAATGAGCGTATTTTGATATTGCGCATAAAATTCCGACAACTTTAAAAGACAAATATTTTAACTTAATTTAAATTTAATTTTTGCGGTTTCATAAAATCTTATGCTTTTGTTGAAGTATGGATTTGAATACTTTCCGTTCTTGTAATTTGCGTTTGTTAATTAATTTTTAAACTAATTATTTGAATTATATTAATTTTAAGCACGATTAATCAATCGATAAATTAATTATGACAGATGTAAATTTTTCCAACTTTTTCGTTGCCGTTAATTGGGTGAAACAGTCCTACAGTGTTCGTGTCCGGGATGACTCACTTGAAGAGCATTGGCGGCTTCGGCAAATACATCCCTGGTTCGAATCCTGGCCCGGACTTTTTCATCCACAAGTTGGAAAAATTTACATCTGTCATAATTATTTGTTTAAAATTCTAAAACTCAGATGCACAAGGATACGGCTTCGACTATACCCACAAAAATTTGAGCTTCCCACGTGTCGTAGATTTTTATAGCCATTACAAAAAAGCAGATACACACGCCCACACAGAGCAAAACATTCATTTATTAGCATAAATCACATGTAATTTATGCCTTATATTTAAGATTTTTTTTATCAAAAATAAACATCATCTCGCATAATGATATTTGTCTTCAAATAACAAAAAATCACTTATGTAAAATATATATTAACATGAATATTCGACAGATAGTTCTGATCCAAGTTTATCCCGGACTAAAATTCTATTTTACAGTATACATCTATTTACATAAAACATGCTCCGAAACAATTATGGTACATTTATTTGAATGATTTTATCCGACCTGTTTTCTTTCTAAGTCTGTTGCTGTTTTAAATTACGAGATAACTGAAAGCGAGCAATTTCAAAAAAAATGTTTTCATAACATTAAATGAGCGTATTTTGATATATTGCACAAAATTCCGACAACTTTAAAAGATAAATATTTGTAACTTAAATTTAAATTTAATTTTTGCGGTTTCAAAAAAACCTATGTTTTTGTTGAAATATGGATTTGAATACTTTCCGTTCTTTTAATTTGCGTTCGTTAATTAATTTTTAAACTAATTATTTGAAGTTTAAAATTCTAAAACTCAGGTGCACATGGCAAGGGCTTCGACTATACTCACAAAAATTTTAAGCCTCACACGTGCTGTAGATTTTTCTAGCCATCGCGAACAGGCAGACAGACATTCATTTATTAGTATAAACTACATGTACTTTATGCCTTATATTTAACATTTTTTATCAAAAATAAACATCATCAAGAACAAGGCCCCTTGTCCTCAAATAAAAATAAATTACGTATGTAAAATAGGTGTTAGGTTATGCAATTAAATAATGTGTAGAACAAGTTTAATAAAAGTGTTTAATAAAACATTTTAAAGACTTACATTTAGAAATAGTTCAAGTTATTACAATATCGCATGTAATTTATGTCTCCTACCTAAAATTTTTAACAACAAATAAAACATCATCACACATAATGATCTGATTCCATACATAAAAATAAATTACATATGTAATATATCTATTAACATATACATTCTACTAAAATGTAAAACTCTGATGCAAGTTTATCCTGACCAAAAAATTCTATTTTACAATATAAATCGTTTTTCAGAAAACATGCTGCGAAACACTGAAATTCAACTACGGTACATTTATTTGAATGATTTTATCAGAACAGTTTCCTTTCCGTGTCATTTGCTGTTCTGAATACCGTATATCTCAAAGCAAGATATATCAAGAAAATTGCTCTGAAAATCTCAAAAGGTGAGTATTTTGAAATATCATGCAAAAATTGAACAATTTTAAACAATAAATATTTTTTGAATGATTAATATTGTATTTGTAATTTGCAATGAACCTCAAGTGTACGGAATTATTCATGATTGAATGTAATTAACTTATTAAATATTTAATATATTTTAGAAATGTTCAGAAATTTAATAATTTAAAATATTTTCCAAAAACGTTAGATTTTTCCTTAGGGAGGGTGGGGAGGGTGGTACGGAGAAACACAATTCTTTTTATTAAAAAAATGAATGTCACAAACATCTGTATATAATTTTCCTAAAAATCACAATATTTGCATTCATTTTTCTTTTTTTTGGGGGGGGGGAGGTCAAAAATTTGTCTAAATACATGGTGATTCAAAAAACATTTATCCTAGATGGTTGTGAATAATGGAACATGTAATTTACCGATAGGAAACCAACTTAATTTTTTTTATTCTTAAATATGGTATTTCTTTCTTTAATCAGAATATAATGGGTATTCTAAAATTTACTCTGAAAAAAGTAATAATATAAAAGTAATAATATATAAAAGTAATTTTCAACAGATTTATATTGTTTTGTGTGACTTGCAATGACAACTTAGAATGCGATTGAAGTGTACGGCATTTTAGTAAGTGAAACTGTATGAGCTGTCAATTACACTCACAAATATCGATTGTTTAGTTCAACGCTATTTGGATAAGGATGGTAGCCGCATCTCTCATTTCCTATTATATTTCTATGTTCGGCAAGCAAAATGTTATTTACTTTACAATTTCGTTAAACAATTGCATTGTTGTTAACATAAGATATAAAAAAAGGAATTCGGAATTGAAAAAAAAAATGTATTTTAGATGAATAAATGTATCGTGAGTTTAGTTTTGTATACGAAACTGTTTCTGTTTGTGAACATACTACTTTTTAAAATTGTATGTTTCCGGTAATGTAAGATTGGAAATAAATTCTATAACAGAATTTATGTTTTTAAACTTTCTGTATGTGTAATTATTTTGTCCTTTCTATATTCATATGCACATTTAATTTTTGATAAAATTCAGTGTTTCATCTTGTTTTTTTAAATGATCAACGAAGAATATTTATATAAGAATTTAATAAAAATTAAAAATATTCACATAGTCTTCAAAACAGCTTTAATTTCCATATTATCAAAAGACAAGTATTTTAGAGAAGTTTTAATAAACTTATTTTCCTACTGCTTAAAAAACTAACACCTACGTAGAAAAATAATTTATATACAGACATAAATAAGTAAATAAAATTAGACACAATAATTCAAATAAACAGAATTTAATAAAAATTTAAAATTGTCACTTAGTCTCCAAAACAGCTTTAATTTCCAATTTTTCAAAAGGGAAGTATTTTAGAGAAGCTTTAATAAACTTATTTTCCTACTGTTTAAAAA
Organism: Maratus speculifer; assembly: GCA_964019185.1. Classification (NCBI taxonomy): domain Eukaryota; kingdom Metazoa; phylum Arthropoda; class Arachnida; order Araneae; family Salticidae; genus Maratus; species Maratus speculifer. The sequence goes on along the minus strand of OZ025294.1, from coordinate 392,599,731 downwards.
CTAACACCTATGTAGAAAACTCTTTGTACAAAGATATAAATAAGTAAATAAAATTAGACATAATAATTCAAATAGACAGTCAAAACATTTGTACACTGTAAAAAAAAAAAAAAAAAAAATTCTAGAGGTTACTAAAAATTTTTTAGTAAATTTGTATTCCACAGAAATTTTTAGTAACCATTACAAACTTTTTCTTTGCAAGTGAAACAAGTATTTCTTTTGTAAACTGAACAAAAGAATATTTTGTATAACTAACTTAAATTTTTTTAGTATGAGCCACCAAGCAAATTTTAGTAATAGCTCCAAAATTATTTTTAATAACAATTACGTGCGTCCGAAGGGCAGGAGCTTCCTTCGAGCTGCATCCAGACTTCTGAAGCGATAGATTTTCGGCAAAAACGCAATAGATGGCAGCACCAAACATTGCGACCAGCTCCAACAGAAAATTCATAACCCCTTTATTATAGAGTACTTACACTATATACATTCGGGGCGTACTTGGCACTGTTCAGTATTGAACCCGGGACCTTTTAGCCTGGAGTCCGTTACTATAACCACTATGCTATCGAGGCCACGCCAAGTGTGTTTTAGTAATAGCTATTAAAAATATAAAACTATTAACTCTATTCGTTGATAACTTTTTTCTAGTAATTCTTATAGATTTTCTAGTAACAGACTAAGATTACTAAACATTTTTTAGTAATTACAAGGATTACTAAAGTTTTTTTAGTAGATCAACCCTTTTTTTTACAGTGTATACCGTAAGACAAACCATTCTTTTCCAACTTATTAAAATATCAACAAATAATAAATTCTATAAAATAATTTGCATTATTGAATATTTTATATCAGAAATTATTTTATCCCTCTTTATATTCATAAACACATTTCTTTTTCAATTAAATATTTTTTGTCTGTTTTAGTATAAAGCGCCATTAAAAAAAACAATTATGAATTATGTACGGAGCATAACTTCTATGAAAACAAATAAACATACAGTTGTAAATAAATAAAACTACACGATAATTCAAATAATAAATCAAGTAATTTTTTTTTTTTTTTTTTTTTTTTTTTTTTTTTTTTTTAACCGTATGACAAGTCTTTTTTCTCAAAACCTTTAAAATAATTGCTATTGTCAATTTCATTTCAGGTGTTAAACATTTTTTATTATTTATCGCGGTGAGAAACACTACTCTTAATTTTTAGGTGCGCTCGTAATTATAAAAACACATTCCACCTATAGTCGCAGTTCAGTCCGTCATTATGTCTGTTCCTCCATTCGTTTGTCTGTCCATCCGCATCTGACCAAGGAAAAACTTTCCGAATGAACTGTCTGAAATTTAAAATGTATAATTTTAGCTTAATTTTGTCGAGTCATTTAAAATTTTGTGAAAATCGGATGAATAATTCAATTACAGGAACTATCAAAAGTATTATGTTATATTACGCCAATGGGAAAAAATAGTTTCAAGTTGATTTGTATGATGTTACACTTTTTGGAATACAATAAAATTGGTATGCACCTAAGAAGCATATTGTAAAATGTACATTCTGCACAATCTGTAGTGCAAAGAGTATTTTTTTTATCAATTTTCTATGTGGCACTGAAGTATTCCATTGCATAAAAATGTAAGGGGGAAACATTGTTTTGGTCGCTTTTTAATCATATTAAAATATTTTTCATTTTATGAAGATGATATACGTTTCTAAGGCTTGCTGAAAGTTACTTTCTGTTCAATAAAAAGCATAATATATAAAGCATAATAAAGCATAAGCATATATAAAGTACATTCTGTAAAATAAAACACAGATACACACAAAAAAATTTCGTATACTATACGGTGTCTAAAGTATTGTATAGTATTACATCAAGATCTAAATATTTTTAAAACTTCGTTACAGTACCCACGCACTTCATTTGCGACGTTTACCGTGCAATTTCTAATTTTTTTATTTTTTCTTCGTATTACCTTTTTGTGTTATAAATATCTATTTCGAGGTCCAAGTACTTTAATCAATTAACATTCTTGAATTGACATTCGTGTGTTCTGATTGTTCGCGAAATACAAAATGAAAAAACATTTCACCATTCGCCAATACTTAGATAGGTTATTCGAGAATTTTGTTTCATACAAAATATTTTTTTACAAATATACAAAATATTTTTTCATACAAAATATTTTTCATACAAAATATTTTTTACTTTACCAATTTTTTACCAAAACATTTCAACATTCGCCAATACTTAGATACGTTATTGGAGAATTTTGTTTCATACAAAATATTTTTTTACAACTATACAAAATATTTCTTCATACAAAATATTTTTCATACAAAATATTTTTTACTTTGCCAATTTTATAAACTGGTGTACAAACGACACACTGAAAATAAAAGTTACTCTAATATCACATCTAATTTATGTCTTCTATCTAAAGTATTTTAACAACAAATAAAACATCATCACACACAATGATCCGATTCCATACATAATAACTAACAACTATGTAAAATAGTTATTATCATACATATTCTACTAAAATGTAAAACTCTGACGCAAGTTTATCCTGAACAAAAAATTACGTTTTACAATATAAATCGTTTTGAAGAAAACATGCTCTCAAACACTGATATTCAATTATGGTACATTTATTTGAATAATTTTCTCCGACTCGTTTTCTTTGCGTGTCATTTGCTGTCTGAATAACCGGATATCAGAAAGCAAGCAATATCAAGAAAATTGCTCTCAAAATCTTAAAAAGTGAGTATTTTGAAATATCATGCAAAAATTGAACAATCTTAAACAATAAATATTTTTAAAAGATTAATATTATATTTGTGATTTGCAATGAACCGCAAGTGTACGGAATTACCGTAATTTCGGGTGTATAAGCCGCAGATCAAACAATTTTTTTTCGACCCAGAATTTTTTAAGAAACAAATATAACTAGTTAGATCGCCGTAAATATTTGTCTTCAATCACTAAATAAGATTTCTGGGTCAAAAAGAATAGTTTGTCCAAGAAAAAAAATCACTATTAACGTGAACGCTTTATAATTAAAAAGTATTTGAAATACAATGCCAGCAAAAGAAATTTAAAAAGAAATCTTGACCTTTATTGAAAAATGTGAAGTTTGTGACAGAAGGTCTTTTACTGATGTTTTCATTAGTGATGTTTCTTTTTTATTTCTGCAGTTGTTATAGATAGTATTAACTGTACGTCACGTTTTAAACAAATATCATTCCTGGATGAAATCATTTTTGATTTCCGATTTCTTGTTTATGTGCACGGCATGTGATAAAACGGCAATACTTTTTTTAAGACATAGCTAATTAGCCCTGATGACTGCAAACCTAAGGCTTTATGATTTACGGGAGCATATTGTTTTGAAAAAAAGTCAAAGCAAGAGCTCGTTAAACGAGTGCAAGCTTTATATGTCAATTCTTTGCACCAGGAGATTTTTTTCTCGTAGAAAAATAAATAACAATATCTATTTTCAAACTAATAATAGAGTTAAAATAAAAGGGAGAACTCTAAATCATGTTAAGCTGCAAAAGCCACCACTCCACGTAACTAACGCCTGATAGAAATTCTCCCCCTGCCTCTTCTGTTTAAAACTCGAAAAAATAAAATAAGACATTTACTCTGAGATTGTGGATTAAATGTCAAGATTTATATTTTATTTCATTTATTTATTTATTTATATTTACTGTTTTTAGTATTATTTATTTAAAAAGTACGCAGATTCTAATTTAACCGAAATAAACAACATGTCAGACTTAATGTCTCGGAGTGACGACATTTTTCTTAAACGTCTGGGTTTCCATGAAACCCCTCAAGCTATCCAAATTCCAAAAATATAGAAACAAAAATACTCCGATTCTTTAAATGGAATAAGTTCATTTCCTCTGTTCAGTAATTAAACTTCTGAAAAGCTCAATCCTGTGTAAAAAATATTTTTGTCAGAAATATATTAAAAAAAATAAAAATGTAAAAGTTCAATTAATCTTTCTCTCTAGTTAAGTATTTCAAAAAAGAATAGGAAAAATATTTTTGAACATATTAGTGTAAATTTAAAATTTGGTTTCAGTTAAAGTTACTTTTTTTATTATTATTTATTATTATTATTTTTTTATATTAAGGATGAAGCAGGGTTATTTGGGTGTTATACTATTATACATATATGTATAAATTATTTCACATGCATTGTTATGTATATTTTGCATTATTACTTATGATTATTCGTAATCCATGCATTTATTCAATAACGTGCAGTAATAATATAGTGGCCTTAATATTATTATTATAATAATATTGGTCACTATAATAGTAGTAGCTATTAAAAATCGTTGTCGATATTGATAATTAATAGTCAATTAATAATCGTAATGTATAATAAATTAATTATTGCATAATATAGCTACTATGATTCACTATCTTTGGCACAAAGAATGTATGTATTTTTTTTTTAATACATGGTGATGCATTCCCGTATCTGGATTTTACTTTGTTCGAAATATGTTACCTGTATTAGTCAAAAAAGTATCAAGCTGAGCTCCTTCAGTAATTACATAACGACAATGCGATAAAACCTGACTGATAAAGTTATATTTCTTTAATCGGCACTTTCCTATACTAATAGTGTATTTATAATAATGAAAAAAATTGGAAATTAGTGATCACAAAATTTTACAGTGTAAGAACCGATTGGCTGAAAAAAAAAATTAAGCTTTATTAAAACATATACAGTGATAAAGTTAAAAAACATAATACTTTAAGACGACTAAGAAATGGCATTGACTGTAAACATAATGAAAATATAAATAAAGTACCATAATATGTAAAATATTACCTAACTAAATGAAATACATAAATATTAGTTTTTAAATGACATTTCTTTAAAAAAATCCATCTTATTACAATTTGGTTTGTGATGTATACACTCTAAATAAAAAAGAGTGTCTATTTACTCCGGAGGAGAGAATACTCCGTCTATCGCAGACTCAAAATATGCCCAATCTTTTTAGAGTGACTATTCACTCTGAGCAAAAGGGGAATCGTTGACTCTCTGAAAGAGTGAATACTCACTCCTGGGAAGTGAATATTCACGCTAAACAGGGGTCAATAATAACTTTTTCTGAGGCGTGACTATTCACTTTCCTTAGAGGAATGCGTTTTTTCACTTCTGGCAGAAGAGAGTGGTCACTTTTACGGAGGAGTGACTACTCACTATTGCTAAAGGAGTGCGTTTTAATGGGGCATTTTAAAAGAATCGTATCTTTTAGAGCATACAATGAAAATAAATACAAGTATGGTAAAGATTTGAATAAAATATTTTATTGACAATATTTATTAATTCATAATATGTAACATTAATTGATTTTTTAAGGGAAAACGTAATGAAAGTTACGATGAAATAAATTAGATTACTGACAGAAATAAACTACTATATTCCAATCTTTCCCCTTCTGTTTTCTTTCTTTGGTAGCCCCATAGATATCTGATAATTTTAAAATGCCCAAAAGTGCAAATTATTAACCAGTTTTAAAATCTTAAACAGTCAGTATTTTTTTTTTCAGATACCCATTAAGTTTTACATATTATTTTAATAATTCCGTCATGCAAGTTTTCTATGTTTTTGTTGATTTTTAATGTGTAATTAAAATCTTTTTTTTGTAAAATAGATATTAATACAACCTGTATTTATAAAACGACAATTTTTTATTCCCATATATAAGGTAGATGTGCCAGTAATGGAGACCCTTAAGGCTTCTATCACAGCCGGCGAAGACACTCACGAGCTAATGCTAATCATACGGGGCGGCACTTTTCTAATATCTCGTTTGCATTTCGACATTTTATTTTTATTTATTTATTTATTTATTTATTTATTATTATTATTTTTATTATTATTTGCATTGGATAGCTAAAGTTCGTCTTTACATCGTATTTTTTTTATTTTTTGATTTTGGTTGTAGATATTTTTTATAAAGTTACCTTCACCTTCAAAACTGGTTCCAAAAATGAAAGTGTTATTCTAAAAAAAAAACTGCTGACAAAATTGAAAAATGTAAAAGTAAACAAATATTTAAGACAGAATTTTTTTTTAATGACTTTTGTAACTTAAGTGTTTTTATTTAAATGGTGAATGATTAAGCCCTAAAAGCCCCTCTTTCACTGTGCTCTTAAGAAGGTTCTTAAATCAAAAAGAGCAACTTTGTGACATATGCTTTAATTTATTTTTGTTCGGAAATGCAAGAAAATAACAGGTGTTGTTATTCAAAAACTGCTTAATTGCACTCAATATTCTGTTTTTTTTTTTTTTTTTTTTTTTTTTTTTTTTTTTTTTTTTTTAAACACAATAGGTCTTTCATAACAAGCCTACAAAGTTGACGTTTATGAGCACATTTCCCGACGAAAGCAGAAAAACTGGTCGAAAAACAGGAGAAAAACGGATAATCACGTGATCGAAATAGCATAGAACTGCATAGATAATTTAATTATCATAAAATGGAAAAATACGTTCGATTCGAAATTGCTTCCATAGTCAGACATTCCAATTTTATATAGTTCTGTTAAAAAATGAATTTGTAAATGTGTCAAAACGTTTTGCGCTTGTTGAGCGGAACAGTTGAGAAAACCCGTAAATAATATTATCGTCCTGATGAGTGGTTTTGCCAGATTATAAAATAGGCAAAAAATAGATTCATTTTAAATAATCTATACTAATAAAATCCGTGCGCCTCTGTCTGTCTGTCTGTCTGCTTGAAGCTGATTACAGTTCGCAACGCGGGCGAGTTGGAAGTCGCGAGAGGTGTCTTTCGATTCGAAAAATTCTGGGAAAGTCATTTCGGGCATTTTCGAGACCGTGGGACCAAAATTAAAAAAGTTATGAATTAAAAACCTGTCGGGAATCGGAACGGAAAACGTCTAATTTCCCAAACGGAGTTCTCAGGCACAACACTGCGCCAGCTTGCGTTGAAGGACAAGAACTTTTCCCCTTTGACTAAAAGAAGAAGCAGTCGAAAATCGCTTTTTCTCCCGTCATTTTGTCAAAGAATGTATAAGAGAAAAAGAACTAATTGGTAAAAAATGTTAAACACGGTTTAATTAATATAATGAGTACAACTATTTAAGCAGAGCAAGATATGTCCACTAAGAGGTAATCGTGTTGCTAATTAATATTTTGAGGATATCAGATGTAACTGGCTATTCATATATTTATTCTGTATGTGAGTATTAATCGTTGTAGCTCATTTTCATACTTTTTCTTTTTGGTAGCATACACGAATATTGTGTAACCTAAGATTTACGCGATTAATTCTAATTTCTGTTAGTACAAACGGAAAACGAGCTGCCAAAATTATTTGTTAGTTATGTTGTTTGTGATATTAATGAAATTACTTATTTTTTTTTAATAGCAGTCTTTTGCAGTTTTTAATACCGAAACTTTTTTTTGCGCGTTTTTTCTTAAACCATCATGCAGACAGTATTTAAAGTAGAAAAAACTGATTACATATTCAGAATCTGCGTAAAAGTCTGCTTCTGATGAACCAAAAAATACGAGAAAATGTCTTATGATCGAGCAACGCCAACCGTGCAAAACCAAGTATTTTTAACGGGATGATGGCGACCATGGCATGTAGCGCCGGTGGGCCGGCTTCGCACGGTGGGCACGTAGCGCCCACTGTGCGAAATCAAATATTTTTAACGGGATAATGGGCGCATAACAACCATAGCTCTTTAATTTACTTTTTTTTTGTACTTGAGAATTCGAACACCAAGACTTGCTTATTAAATGAATTTCTTTGTTTATTATATATTGTTTAATATCGAGATTCGTTTGGAAAAAGTGGCCCAGCTAGCGGGTGTAGCTCGCTAGTCTATACTAATAAAATCCGTGCGTCTCTGTCTGTCTATTTGAAGCCGATTACAGTTCGCAACGCGGGCGAGTTGGAAGTGGCGAGAGGTGTCTTTCGATTCGAAAAATTCCGGGTAAGTCATTTCGGGCATTTTCGAGACCTTGGGACCAAAATAAAAAAAGTTATGATTTAAAAACCGGTCGGGAATCGGAAAGGAAAACGTCTAATTTCGCAAACGGAGCTCAAACGGAGCTCTCAGGCAGATCACTGCGCCACCTTGCGGTGAACGAAAAGAACTTTCCCCCTTTGGCTAAAAGAAGAAGCAGTCGAAAATCGCTTTTTCTCCCGTCATTTTGTTAAAGAATGTATAAGAGAAAAAGAACTAATTGGTAAAAAATGTTAAACATGGTTTAATTAATATAATAAGTACAACTATTTAAGCACTGCAAGATATGTTCACTAAGAGGTAATAGTGTTGCTAATTAATATTTTGAGGATCTCAGATGTAACTGGCTATTCATATATTTATTCTGTATGTGAGTATTAATTGTTGTAGCTCATTTTCATGCTTTTTCTTCTTGGTAGCATACACGAATACTGTGTAACCTAAGATTTACGCGATCAATACTAATTTCTGTTAGTACAAACGGAAAACGAGCTGCCAAAATTATTTCTTAGTTATATTGTTTGTGATATTAATGAAATTACTTATTTTTTTAATAGCAGTCTTTTGCATTTTTAATACCGAAACTTTTTTTGCGCGTTTTTTCTTAATTCATCATGCAGAGAGTTTTTAAAATAAAAAAAAAACTGATTACATATTCAGAATCTGCGTAAAAGTCTGCTTCTGATGAACCAAAAAATACGAGAAAATGTCTTATGGGCGCGCAGCGCCAACCGTACTAAACCAAATATTTTTAACGGGACGATGGCGACCATGGCGCGTAGCGCCCACTGTGCGAAATCACATGTTTTTAACGGGATAATGGGCGAATAACAACCATAGCTCTTTAATTTCCCTTTTTTGTGCTTGAGGATTCGAACACCAAGACTTGCTTATTAAATGAATTTGTTTGCTTATTATATACTGTTTAATATTGAGGTTCGTTTGGAAAAAGTGGCCCAGCTAGCGGGCTTAGCTCGCTAGTAATTATAATAAAAACTGAATAAAATATTGAAATTTGATTTATCACATTAATATAACTATTTATAAAAGTTTTGGTGCCATTACATCTTGATAACTGCAATTAAAAAATAAAATTTGATTATTTAAGTTTTCTTTAAAGTCAATATTTTATGCACTTTAAACATTCCCCAAAACTGCCTTTTTAACAATGCCTAGAGGAGGCGTACATTACTGGAAAATAACGATTTATATATAATTTTTAAAATTGAAACATTATTTTCCGCTTCCTGCTTGGTTTAATTAAGTAAATCAACAAAATTATAAAATATGCAAGGGGGGGAGTTACGAAAAAATAATAAAAGCTACATTTTTATTGGTTATTTTCTTATAAACCGAAAATATTCAGGGGTGTTTATTACTAGCTTTGAAAAACATTTGTAATATAAAAAACAGCTATTTATCTCTTTAAAAATATTTCATTTTTTATAAGTCATACTGAGAACTTTTAAAATTACTAAATTAGTTTTATCAATAAACATGAGGCATAAAAAAGCAGTTTGTTTCAATGCATAAATATCAAATTTTATTTTGAAATGTCTAAAATTACATATGTCACAAAAAAAGAAAAAAGTTCACAACAGATGGAAATTTTATAACGGAATAAAATTCATTGTTATACTCAACAATTTCTCAAAAATCTTGCCATATAACAAATTCCTATTCGAATTACGCATTTAACTTCAAAAAGAAAAAAAAAATAAATACTTTAAGATAAGACTGAATCGAAATAATAAAATCATGTAATTGCTAATGATGTTTATATTGCATGACTTGTGTCAGCATTTTTTTTTCCTGGGGAGATAAGGTAGAATGGCTGACACATAGCAAATGATTTTCTGCATAATGTGAAACTAAACTGAATATTCACGAACTTTTGGGAACAAAAATTGAAATTAAACATAAATTACCTTGATAAATAATATCCTTTGTTTTATAAATAATAATCCCTTGTTTGGTAAATAATATCCGTATATTCTAACCTCCCTATTATTGAGTATTAATGAAGTAACATACATTTTTATTAATTTTTTTTTCATTGTGATTCCAGAAGAAGAGATTAATCTAGTATTTGAATTTTTTCATAGCATACATATCGAAGCATATCATTCAAAGATCGAAATTTAAAATACGTTTGATTATTATTTATAAAAATAAAATGAACGGAGATCAACATATACGGACCGAAGAAACGCAAGATTAATTTTAAAATGGCGGAAACATATTTCTTATCAGTAAAGGAAGTGCAAGCCATTACTGATTGGCTGATGAATAACTCTTGTTGCGGAGTGAGTATTGACTCTTTCGAAATAGTAACTGCTGACTCTGAAAAAGAGTGCGTTTTAATACCAAATAAGCCCAATTTTCCAGATTGTATTATGAAAGGGAGTTTTTGAAAATGAAAAATTGACATATTTTGGTAGTTTTGATTATTTTACTCCATATATTGGTTCAAAGTTTAACGGATATATTTTTTTAGTTTATAATGCCGGCTTTCACTCTCCTTAACGGAGTGAGATGTTTCACTCTCTACAACGGAGTGACATACTTCACTCTCGACAACGGGGTGAAATTTTTCACTCCTTTCTAAGGAGTGGGAAATTCCACTCTTTAAGGAGTGTATTTTTATAAAGTGCACTCAAAAAAGAGTGAAAGTGTCTGTCACTCTTACAAAGAGTGAGCTTTTCACCCCTTCCAGTTTTAGAGTACATCTTTAAAACAGGATTCAGTTATTTTAGTATAAAATTCATTTTAATATAAACAATTTATTTCATTCTTTAAATTACATTGTTACTCTCTGACGCTGCAAAATTAGAAAAAACTTTAATTAGCGCATTTCTTATAAATACATATTCAAAACAACAAGTAACACATAACTTAATAATCATTTAAAAAGTACTTAATATTTTAAAATATTATGTTATTTCACTGATACATTATAATAATTCTTGGCCAATCATGCTTTAATATATTGTCAGCTTAGTTTTTTTCGATGGAAAGAAGGCATTTTAAAAGTAGAAACTATAGCTTGATGAGTTTCATTTAATTATTTGTCTAAAAATATTTGAAACTGGCGAGTAAATTAGATTCTGTTATGTGTACTGTTCAATTTATAATTAGAATAAAACATAAAGATAAATAAAATTCTATTTTAGAATAATAATATCTATCTATAATATCTGATCTATAAAAATATAAGGTTTTTTTAAACTTTATTTTTATTAGTCTACCAAAGGAAGGATCAAGAAAAAGAAAAAATTGTCACAACTCAGTTATTCATAATGCTTGTGTGTAAGATTGCTGGTCATTCACTTTCCCAATTACCCTCTTTAATATAAAATGTATGGGGTTCGATACATTTTTATAATTAAAACATCTCCTCAGGAAATTAATATTTTTAATTTCTTCTTTTAGTGATCTCTTCTTAAAGGATATCAATTTTTTCCTTAGTTTTCAAAACATTTCTAAAATCTATGCTTAATTCTATATGAAGTGTTAAAATTTTACTTCCAGTTTGTTTGTTTTTAACATACAAAATATTAAATTAAGCATAAATCTTAGAAATATTTTGAAAAGTAAGGAAAAAATTGATATCTTTTAAGAAGAAAACACTGAAAGAAGAAGTTAAAAATATTAATTTCTTGAGGATATACTTTAAATATAAGGATGCCCACATTATGTAGGCGAATTCAAAAATTGAGTAACCAGCAGTCTTAAGCGACTGGAAAAATAAACTTCGTAACTCACGTAAAAAATAAATCGGAGACATTTTTTTTTCTTTAAACGGCTATTTTTATTTTTTGTCCTGATCTAGCGTTATCAAACAGCAGTACAATTTCCAGTTAAAACATGGCCCTGTCACCTGAAATCACACGTACATTGGATGTAATTCAATTTTTTCCCTCAGAAAATGACATTCATAATTCTAACTGTCCATAGCCATAGCAAAATAAACATTCAAACATTGATTTGAAATATGTACGTTTGCTATTTCCCGCAAACAGTAATGTCTTTCGATTTATTTAACAGGTTATTTCATCGTGATTTCATTAACTTTCTTTGCAATGCTCTTCAATCCATGATTTTTAAACTAGCAAAATATTTCATAGAAACTGCTTAAAGTTTGAAAAATGTATGAAGACGTAAGTTTCAATGTTTGCCGTATTTAAAATTTTAATAAAATCAAGTTTTCTCTATCAGTGTATTTTATTGGTGAATTCGCATCGAAAAACCACTACAAGAAACAAATAGCACAAAACAATGTTGCCCAGTTAAACTGATTGTATTGCGCTCCCAGAGTATTATCACACTAAATGTACATTACAGCTTTTTTTTCAAAGAATAATGCCCATCGGAAAAGAAATTAAATAGGGATACGCTTTACAGAATTAACCAATATCCAAAATTCGAAGAAAATCGGAATATTCCGCATAAAAATCCATATATCTACCGTATTTACTCGTGTATAAGGCGCACTTTTTTTTTTCAAAAAATTAAGATAAATCTCCTAGGTGCGCCTTATACACGGAATAATTTTTTACTGTTGGATGCAGTCGAACTATGTGCACAAGAAACAAGAAATTCAATTTTTTGGATAAGCCGAGTTTTGAATTCACGCCCTCATATCAAAACTGTGTCTGTATAGATGAGGATACAATTAAGAGTGAAAAAAAAAAAAAATGGATCACTAACAAGACCAACATTTAAAAAAAAAGATTGTACATAATTAGCTTGACTTATCTGCAATTTTAAATCAAATATTAAGTTTATTTACTGATGAAGTCTATATTTTTTACAACATTTAGCCCAATTTAATCGAAAACTTTGTTATTTCGTAATTATTGAAAGTGATAAAATACAGAGTGTTCCAGAAGTTTCTTACACAGTTTAAAATTCTATACAATTTCTAGTAATTGAAAATGCGGTTTTGACGAAAATAACTCTTATGTTGATAAATTTTCTTCGAAAAAAAAAATCCAAGCTTCAATCATAGATGGTGCCTCTTGTTTATATGTTCGCGTTCAAACATAGATTTTTAATTATTTATTTATTTTTTTTGACTCCATGACATATACAAACAAACACACAAAAAGATAGACTCTCGTTGAGTAGGTTGAAACTTAGAAACTATGTCAAAATTAAACTGAAAATCAGAAAAAAGCATGTTTGAAATCGAACATAAGGTTAAGTGGCACCACCTATTATCGTAGTTTTGAACTTTTTTCGTGTTCTCCCCGAGAAAAAAACTTTTAATTTTGAGAAGCACTTTAATCCATAACAGACTCCTGTACAACAATTACTTGATTTTTATATTGATTTTTATAATATGTCATAGACTTTTGGGATACCATGTAGTATAGATTCTCGATAACATTCTAATTAGGAAAAAAAATAGAAATAAATTTCAAAATATTTTGTGACACACTGTATTATCGATATTAACTATCCAGTTAAAAAAATATCTATAAATGAAAATCAATGATTTTGGGGACACCCTGTATTATCGATGCTAGGTAAATCTAATTAGAGAACAAATTCTATAAATAAATCATCAGAGAAAACTGAAAGTACACTATATACTAAATATTTAAATACGTGATTAAAAATTTAAAAAATATCTTAACGACTATCAGCACTGGATTTTATTTAAATGCGAATACCCTAATAGCATGCATGGTCACAGTGACGTCACAAAGAGTCACTTTGGTCACATCACATCTGTGACCAAAATACCACCACTCAGTGACGTCACATTGTAACTGAGATGTGACTTTCTAAAAAATCTTTAGAAATTTATGAATATCCTTCAAAACATGTTATTTACTTTAAAAAAAACATGTTTCTGGCAATTTAAGTATCGTCGCTTTTGTCATAGTTTAGTCACAACGTTAATGTCAAATTAGTCACAAATGACACATTTTTCACAAATTTGTCACATTGTGACCACTTTGTGAAACGTCAGAAAAGAGCTCTAAAACGGCCATAACGACTTCAGATTTTAGTTACTGTGACTTCACATCGACGTCACGTGACGTCATATCGACAATCGATGGTCACAAAGTCACAATGTGACTTCACAACGACATTGCAGCGATGTCACTATGCTGTACGGATACTTTCTTATTTCATGCGCATTTATAATAAGCAAAAGTAACAGGAAAATTCATTATTTTTATTCAACATCTTTTCAATGTTTAAATAAACATTCGTTATGGAAAATACTTTAAATTAAAGTAAATGTTGTTAACTATAATCTATATTGCTTTTAATTGTTAAAAAGATTCAAATAACGGTGTTTGATAAAATATTTAATAAGCTTTTGCCAAAAATCATATTTTTAATATGCGAACTCTCGAAAAATGAGAAGCTTTAAAATTTATAAATTAATGCTGATATAAGTTCATAAAAAATTTCTTTTACATAGTTATTAGGATGTTTTAACTTACATTTAATTAAAGTTATTATTACTCCAAAGAGAAAAAAAATATTGATTAAGCTTTAAATATGAATAGAATATAAGACTGTAATCTTGCATTTTGAAAAAATATAAACGATATACACAAAAATTTACTTATGTTGAATAGATTTCTTTCATGATTATAAATAACTTAGAGCGAATATGTTTACCTCACATAGCAGATAAAGATTAAAATTTAAACTTAAAGTTGTAGTATGAATATTAAGAACATTATGTATTTACTTTTAGAATATTAGAGAAGGTATAGTTTTTTATTACATCTGTTGTCATTTTTTAGACTTGGGAAAAAGATTTAAATAAAAAATATACATGAAAACATGCATAAAGATTTGTGTATATTGAAGGCTTATATCTACATGGAAGATCGTAATAAATTTTTCTTTGAGAGATTTCGCTTCAAAAAAAATTAAGGAATATAGAAAAAAGAAAGCAGAAACCTGTGATCCAGATCACCGTAAATGGCTAAGAGGAAGGCCTAAAAATGAGGAAAAAATTAGAATAATAATAAAATAAATAAAATAATAACAATGTAAAAGATAGTACAGCAATTAAAATTAGCAAAATATGCCGTTCTATAATACCCTATGTTTAATAAATAAGCCCATGCACTAAATAATTTGCAAAAATGACTATTAATAAAGAACAGTAAATAATCAATAACACTCGATGATCAGTAAAAACAATGAAGGATAAATATTTGTAATATATTCAAACACAAATGATTGTATGTCAGCAAATTTTATTGGTCATAATAGATGCCAAGCTCTGTAAAAACAATATAGTTGATTATTATTATTATTATGTTGGCGCTCTTATAACTTGGCGTCTATTATCGCTTGGCGAAAATGTAAAGCCAGTTTGCAGTTCACTTCGTGCGGTTGTCTCCATTAGGATTTCCGAAAAATCCTTTGTTATTAATAAAAATCTATTTTAGTTATTTAATTATTCGAAAATTTATATTTAATAAAGTTTTAAAGGCAGTCCACAGTGCTCGTGCCAGTAAATATCTGGTCCGTCGAGCCGGAGTGGAAATGTCCGAAGACTGATTGTTGTTCGGTTGCGTTTATGACGACCAATTATCAAAAAGAAGGATTTAGGTTCCAATGGGTGAAGTGTTCTCCTTGGCATTTTCCTAAGGAAACATAAGCATTATTTACGCAAGAAAATGCATGCTTCGAAGAAAACCACGAAAACTCTAAACGATTTGGCTCACGGGCGCGATATGATTTCAACTTAGCACCTCTCATCAATCAATTTCTACAGCAGAACCTTTAGGTCACTGGCGGGACTTTATAATTGTTGGAAGTATTTTGTTAAAATAATAATAATAATAATAATAATAATAATAATAATAATAATAATAATAATAATAATAATAATAATAATAATAATAATAATAATAAATAATATTAATAATAATAGTAAATTGTTTTGAGAGCAGAACCTTTCGGCCACTGGTGGGAATTTACGACCATTGAAAGTATTTTATAATAATAATAATAATAATTAGTATTATTATTATGATTATAATAATAAACTGATCTCATGGAAGTAAAGGTTTTAAACTGCCCAGTAGCTGTTGCGAAAATCGTGAAAAAAGCAGTTTAGCAGTGGTATCTGTTGAACGATTTATACTAAAATGTACACGGCATCCATTCATACAAGGACTAAAAGAATTTAATGTTTTGTGAAAAGTAGTTTAGTAGTTTTTGAGATACATCTGTTGCGGTAATCGTGAAACAGGTAGCATATCAAATCAAATTGAGCGATTTACAAAAAGAACTAATCAGCATCAGTTTCTATCAAGGCAACCTAAATATAAATTTTTATTAAATTTCGTGCATTATTTCTTGATATAGTGCGCCGATAATATCTATGTCTCATACACACAGACAGACAGCCTGACAGGCAACATTTTGTAAAAACATGCTCTTTGGAATCTCTGACCACTAAAACGTGTAAATCAGCCAAAATTCAGATTTCGAAAATTTTTATGTTCCAATATTTTCTTCTTGTAAAGGGAGAAGAAATTAAAAAAATAAATTGTGGCCATCCATTACCCAAAAGAAAATGTTAGAATGTTTTCAATTCAGTTAATAAAAATCGTTAAAAACGTAATTTTTAAGATGATCAAAACGTGGCTTACGTAATAACAATGCCATATATTACGTACGCCATGGATTAAACCTTAATATTCCTGGACCAATAAAATACGGGCAACACAAGCATTCACAGATATGCCTCAGATATATCTATTCTCGAGCGAAAAAAAATCTTCAAATCGTTAATAAAAAGCTTCAGGCCCCTGTCCTCGCTCAAGGAAACGCTCGCGAGCTTATGCTATTCCTATGGGAAGCATTTTTCTAATAACTCTTTCGCATTTTGACAATTTTTGATTTTTGATTTTTTTTTTCTTGCATTGGATAGCTGAGGTGCATGCCGAAAGCGCACGTTTTTTACTTTTTCGATTTTGGCTGCAGATATTTTTTACAAAGTTAGTTTCACTTTCAAAACCGGTTTCGAAACTGAAGGTGCTTTTTAAAAAAATATCTGCAACCAAAATCGAAAAAGTAAAAAAGGTGCGCTTTCGGCATCCACCTCAGCTATCCAATGAAAAAAAAAAAAAAAAAAAAAAAAAAAAAAAAAAAAAAAAAAATCAGAAATGTTAAAATGCGAAAGAGTTATTAGAAAAATGCTTCCCCATAGGAATAGCATTAGCACGCGAGCGTTTCCTCGAGCGAGAAAAGGGCCTTAACTATACTGTAAAAAAATCTGCAAAGTTACTTAAAGGTTTCCTGGAAACTGGGTTTCCTAGAAATTTTTATGTAAGAACAATAGCAAAAATTCATGTAACAGAGGATCATGTTTGCACTGAAAATTAAAAATCTATAAGGCTGCAAGAATTATTTATGAAACTGACATTCCTAGAATTCTTTATGTAACTGCAACTCAGGTTACAGATAAAATTTTAGTAAGATAACTGCAATTATAGTAGATTCGTTTGTAAAGCTACAGAAAATTAGCTTTACAAAAATTAGTTTTATAGATTTACATCTTTTCTTGTACAGTATACAGATAAAATTTTATTAACCATATACACTGTAAAAAAAAGGGTCGATCTACTAAAAAAATTTTAGTGATCATTGTAATTACTAAAATTTTTTTTGTAATCTTACTCGGTTTCAAGGAATCTGTAAGAATTACTAGAAAAAAGCTAGCAACGAATAGAGTTAATAGTTTTACATTTTTAATAGCTATTACTAAAACTCACTTGGTATGGCCGTGATAGCCTAGTGGTCATCGCACCGAACTTTAGGCTGAAAGTACCCGGGTTCGATGCTGGGCGCCATCAAATATGCACCGAATGTATGCAATGTAAATACTCGTTAAATAAAGGGATTCTGAAAATACTGTCGTAGCAGTTACCATGGGTAATTATCTCTGGACTTTCCCTGCCCTTTAGAAACATGTCAAAATAGAGCTGGTAGCAATGTTTGGTGCTGCCATCTATTGCAGCTTTCCCGAAAATCTTCCGCTTCAGAAGTCTGTATTTTTACTCACTGGATGCAGCTCGAAGGAAGCTACTGTCCTTCGGGCACACGTAATGGTTACTAAAAATAATTTTGGAGCTATTACTAAAATTTGCTTGGTGGCTCATAGTAAAAAATTTTAGGTTAGTTATACAAAAAATTCTTTTGTTCAGTTTACAAAAAAATGTTTGCTTCACTTGCAAAAAAAAAGTTTGTAATGGTTACTAAAAAATTCTGTGGAATACAAATTTACTAAAAATTTTTTAGTAACCTCTTGAATGTTTTTTTACAGCGTACAGATTTCGGCAACTTTACACCTGTAAGATTACAGTTTTTTTACAGCATAAAATGGATTCAACATGTGGTTTTTGATGATTTTAATTCTATAAATGTCTGTATTTGCTTACCAATCCATTTACTCAGATAAGTCGCATACAATATTTTGCGAACAACATCCATTTGAATAAACTATGCTGTGCAACAGAGAAATTCACTTTCTGAACATTTATAGGAAAAATTTATCCCATGTTTTTCTTCTACTCCATTTAATGTTAGAATTTACTTTAGTATTCAGTGATCTAAAACGGAGCGAATTCTCTGAAATTGTTTTCCGATTCCAGAATTTATAGGTTAAAAATAATGTATATATTCAGGAGGATTTGTGCATTATCTTTTAAAGTATATAAACAAAATAATAACATAGATTTATCTATACACGAGACGTAAAAAAGAAAATACAGTGTTTAAGGTCTATTTTGGTATTAATTTTTTATGAAGTATTATTAAGAAATGGGAAAATTTCCGGAATTTTTAAGGGGACTCAGTATTTTTGAAACTGTTTTTAAAATTTGAAAATTTCTGTAACATATATGGTGGCAGAATAGTCTCAATCAAACTTCTATCTAAAATAGCAAAAAATGCCTTAATGTTTATCAAACAAGCGAGTAATAAAAATATGAACATGGAGGAAAATAAGTTTAATGTTTTCATTTGTATGGGTAATTGTGCTGGGTCTATTAACAAAATTTACATTATCTAGCGATATAATTGTCGTATAGTATCTGAGCATATATAACATTATCATTTTAGGGACGAGAAAGGATGTGGTACATGATATAATAACATATCTCTGGAAAAGAGCGGGGTGTATCATTTCGATGATACACCCGATATCGATATCATTTTTGATCTAATCAAATTTCTCTTTTTATTTACACCATAGTCTATGGTTCAAAATAGTAAATTATCTTTTCTTAGTAGGGTATTTATTTTTACGAAAATATAAACTTATTATAAAAATCACTTGATTATTATAAAATTATTTAATTCTAAAATATTAAATACCCCAACATTTGACATTTCCATTCTTTTTCACATGTGTAGGCATATATATTCACGTTTCGAGAAATTGTATGTAAAGTACATTTGAATGGAAGTTTGAGTTTACAAATAAAAAAAATGGAAAGAAAAAAAATTGTCACTTTTATTTATTTATTTATTATTTTTTTTAAGAATTTTTCTCTGGTCCCACCATTTGTCCGTTCGGGGCAAGCGCAACAAGAATTTACTACTTTTAAATGCTATTATAAAATACTTTTAGTAACTATTTCTTTTAGGTAGAATTTGATATGAAATGATATTTTATTGACTTCTCTTCATTTGAATCAATAAAGTATGAGAAAAATAAATGTAATCAATTTTATGGCGAGCCTGCAAAAAAAAAAAAAAAAAAAAAAAAAAAAAAAAAAAAATAGTTAAATCCTTTTCATAATATTTAGAGTTGTTAATATATAGGTCCAATAGAATGAATGATATTTAACCGGCATTTAGAAGTAACTTATTTACTATGTCTGAAGCGTGGTAACATTACGAAAAAGACTGAAAGCGCATAATAATTTGATCACTGATTGTCTGTGTATTGTAAACTGTATCATGAAATAAGTGGAATCTAGTATAGCAATGTTCTGTGTAGTTATTATGACAACCTCAACCGCTTTTTATCATATCCTTAAATTTAATACAATAATTGTGAAGTTACTATAAATTTAGTTTAAAAAATTTAAGAATATTTATTAAGAAATAGCTCCAATAGAATCTATAATGTTTAACCGGCATTTATAAATAACTTTCTTTACAATGTTTAAACCGTGATAACATTACGAAAAGGACTGAAATTGCGTAATAGTTCGATCAGTGAAAGTCTGTGTATTGTAAACTATATCGTGATATACAGTCCGTTTACAAATTATGAGAACAGCGAAAAATATTAATATTTTTTTTATAAATTTTAAAACAAATAAAACTTTTTTTCCGTAGAATATGTATCAGCATGCTGAAAAGCTAATAAAAAATTCACCAAAACAAAACTGGGGGTATTGCATTATAAAAATAAAGTAATTGTACGAAAAAAACTATTTTTGCTTGCGTAAAAATTTCAAAGACCACAAAAGAAATTCAATATACTTACCGAAGAAAAGAATTTAATGTATTATGCACTTACCTCCGAATTTATAAATTGTAAATATTCATCATTCCTCGACATCATTAATTTTTGCCATTTTTCGGGATTGTTTTTTTACTATTCGTCATCAATCATAGATCCAAGTTCTGATACTGTGGAAAAATGTCTACCATTCTTCTGAACTCGTCAGGCTAGACCTCTCCATAAATTATCGATATGATACAAATCAGGATTTCTCATCGGTCATTATAAGCTTATGTATGTGTCTTTGAATTAAATTTTCCTGAACGAATATGCAAGTGACACCACATCTTTGAACACAAAGCAGCCCCATGTCTCAATAAATCTGCCACCTTACTGTTGTTTTAATAAAATCTATTTTTTTTTTCTTAAATCATCTCAGCATACATTTCCAGCGATACAACTGATAACTTGGAATGACAAACCACTGCAGGTCATTTTCTATGATGAAAATATATAAAAATTAATTAGTTCTGATCTCTGGAATAATTATTGTGATAATTTGAAAAAAAAAAGGTATTCTTAAAAGTCAATTAGTTGACGGATTCATTGCGACATGGTGCTAATTTTCGTTCAATGACGTGGAGTTATTTGTATATTCTTTCCGGAAAATTTAATTCAAAGACATATATACAAACTATTTTGACCATTTTTCACTTGTTGCAACACTTCTAGCAGGAAAGAAATGGATATGACAGAGAGGTAATGCACCTATTCACACAAGCCGTGAGACAAAACTTTAGTTAAATAAGAAAAATATTGAAGTTCTGCAATGGCTGCTAAGAAGTCATGGTTTAAACCTTATGCATAACTTTTGGGGAGATCTTGGAAGACGAGTTTTTAAAAATGAAAGACATTTTATCTCTACATCAGAACTCAGATCTATGATTGAAGATAAATGGTACAAAAACAATCCTGAAAAGTTGCAGGAATTAATGATTTTGAGGAATGATGGAATATTTAAAATCATAAAACTCAGAGGATAAATGCATACTATATTAAATATTTGTTTCTTCGGTTACTATATTGAATTTATTTTGTTATCCTTATAGTTTTTAGACAAACAAAAATAGTGGGTTTTTTCTACAATTACTTTATTTTCGTAATAAAGTACTCACAGTTGAATTTTGGCAATTTTTTAGATAATACTTATTACACTGAAAATTTTTTATTTCTTTTAAAATTTATGAAAAAAATTAATATTTTTTGCAGTTCGAATAGTTTTTACACGCACTGTATGTGGCATCTAGTGTAGCAATGTTCTGTGTGCTTATTGTGACATTTTCAACCGCTTCTTATGATATCCTTAAATTTAACACAATAATTGTGAATCTGGTATAACTTTAGTTAAAATATTTTTAGAATATCTAGTTATTAATAGTATCTCCAATAGAATATGTAATATTTAACCGGCATTTACAAATCATATATATTAAAGCAAAAGCCTCGTTTATTCAGCACACTCAAACTGCTCTCTGCGCATTCCTGCTTGCGCAGATCCGACAACAGAACCAATGAGAGAAGAGATAGTTACTGTCTCTAAATGTTAGCGTGGTATGCCCGCGTTCGTTGTTTGTTGTAGCAGAGCCAATGGATCTATTGTGTGCTTTTAAAATGTGCAATTAAATATATGTATGGATTTTTTTATCGCAACGTAATTAGTATATTTTTAACATAGGATTTCAACAATATAACCTGGTAAGTGAGAACTTTTTTTTTTGAATGGCAATGTAACATTGGGTCGATCGAGTTTATTTATTTTGATTTTGCCCGTTTTTATTGAAGGACATAATTTAACCGTTTCTTCTATTGCATAACACTTCTTATTTTGTTTTCAATCTTTTTTTTTTTTTTAAGTAATTCCTTATTGTGATCTTCGTTTCTGTCGTATGAAAAATACATTTCTACTTTGCCATGGGTACACTGAAGCAAAATATCCCCCTTACGATGTTCGCGAAAACTTTTTTCGGATAGTATTTTTCCGATCGATGCTTAATTTTATATTTCATAACATTATTTATTTTGATTTTGCCCGTTTTTATTGAAGGACATAACCGTTTTTTCTATTGCGTAACACTTCTTATTTTGTTTTAAATCTTTTTCTTTTTTCTAAAGTAATTCCTTATTGTGATCTTCATTTCTATCATATGAAAATTTCATTTCTATTTTGCCTATAGCATTTACATTTGTTGCATTATCATTTTGAAAATTGATAAAAAATAACAAAAGACAAAACATTGCAAATTCTAAATTCGTATTACTCAACTAAATAAACGTAGGTCTTGCAAAAAATAAACAAAATAATAAGAGATCAAAATAGATGCCTTATAAATAACTTACTTTTTTAAATCTGCAGCTACAATATATGTATATATATATATTTAATTTGGACATGCAAAAAACATTCTGAAATGTCTCAATCAATCACAAGATTTTTGTGGGGACTTCTACTGATTGATAATTTTTGTGGGGTTTTTACATAACTGAATGACTTTTTTTCCATGATTGATTAATGAATTTTATAATTTTTACCCCACATGACCAACTGTCGAACTGATTGACAAATTTTCTATTTTTCATGTGATGGATCGAGAAATTTTGCGATTTTTTTTTTCTGATGAACAAAGAAATGTTGCATCTTTTCTCCAAGCAGTTAATGGAAGCTTTTATTTGAAATTTGTTGTTTTTTTCTCGCAATCTTTTGATGTGATTTGCCGTTTTATTGAAGTTATCCTTCTTTCGTGATTTTTTTTTTTTTGAGAAAATGTCGTTTTTTGTTATCTTTTTGAGAAATTTGCCTTTTTTTTGCTATTTTTTGTGAAATTTACATTTTTTTGCGATTACCTAGACAAAATTTCTGTGCTTTTGAGATCTTTGGACGAAATTTGTGTCTTTTATGATACCTGGACAGTTTCGAAGAAGTTTATCGTTTTTCTCGAGTTCTTTCGATGAAATTGTCGTTTTGTCATGATCTTTCGATGCAATTTCCCGTTTTATTGAAGATCTATTTGCAAAATTTGTTGTTTTTTTCTGCGAAATTACCCTTTTCGTGATTATTTGATGAAATTTGCTTTTTTTTTCAATCCTTTGATGAAATTTGCTGTTTACTCACAATCATTTGTCAAAATTTGTGAAATGTCTCAATCAATCACAAGATTTTTGTGGGGACTTCTACTGATTGATAATTTTTGTGAGGTTTTTACATAACTGAATGACTTTTTTTCCATGATTGATTAATGAATTTTATAATTTTTACTCCACATGACCAACTGTCGAACTGATTGACAAATTTTCTATTCTTCATGTGATGGATCGAGAAATTTTGTGATTTTTTTTCCTGATGAACAAAGAAATGTTGCATCTTTTCTCCAAGCAATTAATGGAAGCTTTTATTTGAAATTTGTTGTTTTTTTCTCTCAATCTTTTGATGTAATTTCCCGTTTTAATGAAGATCTATTTGCAAAATTTGTTGTTTTTTTCTGCGAAATTACCTTTTTTGTGATTATTTGATGAAATTTGCTTTTTTTTTTCAATCCTTTGATGAAATTTGCTGTTTACTGACAATCATTTGTCAAAATTTGTTGTTTTCTCACAATATTTTGAATTTGTTTCACAATATGTTTAATTTGCCATTTTTTAGAGTTTTTTTTTTTTTTTTTTTTTTTTTTGTCAAAATTTGCTTTTTTTTCGAAACTTTTTTAAACGTTTTGGCAAAATTTTGATTTTTTGTAATATTTTCACGAAATTTGTTTTATTTGAGATACCTGGACAATTTTTTTTTCTGCAGGTTTTTGACAAATTTTTTAGAGATCTTTTGAAGAAATTTGTTGTTTTTTGCAATCTGTTGACGAAATTTGCTGTTTTTTTTCACATCTATTTATAAAATTTCCAGGTGTTCTTTTTTTTGGGGGGGGGGAATTTTGACGAAATTTGTTATTTTTTGTGATTATTTGCCAAAATTCATGTTTTTTTTTATACTTGGATAAAATAATTTGTTTTCTCAGAGATTTTCGGTGAAATTTGTTATTTTCTCACGATCTTCCGATGTAATTTGCTGTTTTATCGAAATTATCTTTTTTTTGTGAAATTTTTCATTTTTTTGTTATTTTTAAAAATTTGTCTTTTTTTCACCTTTTTTTTTTTTTTTTTTTTTTTTTTTGCAAAATTTACCTTTTTTGTGATCTTTTAATGAAATGTACCTCTTTTTTTCATCTTTTGACAAAATGTGTTGTTTTATCACAATCTGTTTACCAATATTTGCATTTTTTGAAGTACCTAGACAGATTTAAAGTATTTTCACGATCTTTTGACGAAATTCACGTCTTTTATTATACCAGGAAATAATTATTTGTTTTCTCGGGGATTTTCGGTGAAATTTGTCGTTTTTTCTTTCCATCTTTCAATGTAATTTGCCGTTTTATCAAATTATTTCTTTTTTCGTGATTTTTTTGTGAAATTTGTTGGTTTTTTTTGTTATCTTCAGAAATTTGTCATTTCTTTCACTTTTTTTTCAAAATTTACCTTTTTTGTGATCTTTTGATGAAATGTGCCTCTTTTTTTCATCTTTTGACAAAATATGCTGTTTTCTCACAATCTGTTTACCAATATTTGTATTTTTTGAAGTACCTAGACAAATTTAAAGTATTTTAACGATCTTTTGACGAAATTCATGTCTTTTATGATACCAGGAAATAATTATTTGTTTTCTCAGGGATTTTCGGTGAAATTTGTTGTATTTTCTTGCCATCTTTCGATGTAATTTGCCGTTTTATCGAATTTATCCTTTTTTTAGAAATTTGTTGTTGTTTTTTCGTTTTTTTTTTCAGAAATTTGTCAACATTATGTAAATGCTATAGGCAAAATAGAAATGAATTTTCCATATGTCAGAAATGAAGATCACAATAAGAAATTACACAATAAGAAGTGTTATGCAATAGAAAAAACGGTTAAATTATGTCCTTCAAAAACAAGGGCAAAATAAAAATAAACTCGATCGACCCGATTTTACATTGCCTATCAATAAAAACGTTAGTTCTCACTTACCAGGTTATTTGTTGAAAAGACTAATTTACTCTGATCCTATGTTGAAAATATACTTATTACGTTGCGATAAAAAATTCCATACATGTATTTAATTGCCTACAGAATGAAGGAATAAACATATGTCACTCAGCACACAGTTCAATGGGTACACTGAACTGGAGTATTCCCATCGTAAGATTACCCAGAAAAAACATTCTGAAATGTCTCGATCAATCACAAGATTTTTGTGGGCTTTTTTACATAACTAAATGACTTTTTATCCATGATTCATTAATGAATTTTATAATTTTTACCCCACATGACCAACTGTCGATTTTTGTATTTTTTCTTCAACTGATTGACAAATTTTCTATTTTTCATGTCGAGAAATTTCGATCGAGAAATTTTTGTGATTTTTTTTTTTCTGATGAACAAAGAAATGTTGCATCTTTTCCCCCTGCAATTAATGAAAGTTGTTTTTTGAAATTTGTTGTTTTTTTCTCACAATCTTTTGATGTAATTTGCCGTTTTATCGAATTTATCCTTTTTTCATGATTTTTTTGAGAAATTGTCGTTTTTTGTTATCTTTTTGAGAATTTTTTTTTTTTTTTGCTATTTTTTTGCGAAATTTACCTTTTTTTGCGATTACCTAGACAAAATTTATGTGCTTTTGAGATCTTTGGACGAAATTCGTGTCTTTTATGATACCTGGACAGTTTCGGAGAAGTTTATCGTTTTTCTCGAGTTTTTTCGATGAAATTGTCGTTTTGTCATGATCTTTCGATGTAATTTGCCGTTTTATTGAAGATCTTTTTGCAAAATTTTTTGGGTTTTTTTGCGAATATTACTTTTTTTTGTGATTATTTGATGAAATTTGCTTTTTTTTCAATCCTTTGACGAAATTTGTTGTTTACTCACAATCATTTGTCAAAACTTTTTGTTTTCTTACAATATTTTGAAATTTTTTTTCAGAATATGTTTACAAATTTGCCATTTTTTAGGGATTTTTTTTTGTCAAATTTGGCTTTATTTTTCGAAATTTTTTTATGAAAATTGCCAATTTTTTTAGATGTTTTGGCAAAATTTTGATTTTTTGCAATACTTTCACGAAATTTGTTTTATTTGGAATACCTAGACATTTTTTTTTTTTTTTGCATTTTTTTGACAAATTTTTTAGAGATTTTTTCATAAAATTTTTTGTTTTTTGCAATCTGTTGACGAAATTTGCTGTTTTTTTCTTTCACATCCATTTACAAAATTTCCGGGTGATTTTTTTTTTTGGGGGGGGGGGATATTTTGACGAAAATAGCTATTTTTTGTGATTATTTGCCAAAATTTGCATTTTTTATGGTACCTAGACAAATTTTTGTACATAGTAAATGATTTCTAGCATTTTTAAAAAAAAACTTTAACAGTAGAAAAATAATCTTCAAACATTTTCAAGAGTTTGTGACGTGTGTCGCAGCGTTGCACCGATTCTGCACCTGGGATCATGTCATGTTGGTGTTACGTTGGTAAATGGAAAAGCATATTGAAATTTTTAAGAAATATTAATTTTTTTTATAGCGGCAAAATACTTTTTTTTCTTTGGTTCTTTCATATTGTTGCCGTCAAGTTTTGACGGGTTTCACCTAGCCAGAATAAATATCATTAATTTTTTTAATATGTGAAATCGACATGAATTTTTGATTTATGAAAATGTAATAGAAAAGTTATTTGAAAATGCAAATATTTATTTGTTGAATGGGGTGGGTAATGTAAAAACAAATTAACCACTGAGAGGATTATTGTTATAGTTGTTGCTAAATGGCAAACTATAAATTCAGTCTTATTTTGCTGCGAAGTATGTATATTTTGTATGAAATGATTAATGACAGTAATTTATCATTTATTCATGTCATGTACAATTTATTGGTGTTGTATTTGTAAATGGAAAATTATCAAATGAGAGAGATTCTAATTCTATAACTGCATGTTTGTACTCTGCCAATTGCGGGTCATTTGCCTGTATGTAAAATGCAGGTTTTTCTTTTATTTATTGAAATTTTTGCTGGAGATTAGTCGTTAAAAAATCCTTTAATAGCTGGAAAATACTTTTTCTTTCTTCGGTGCCGTCAAGTTTTGACGGGTTCCATATATAAGTTACTTTACAATGAGTGAAGCTCGATATCATTGCGAAAAAAACTAAAACGCATAATATCTCGATCCATAATTATCTGTGTATTTTAAACTGTATTGTTAAACATGAGGTATCTAGAATAGCAATGTTATGAATGCTTATAGTCACAACTTTTAACGCTTCTTATCATATCCTTAAGAGCCCACAATAGTCACAGAAAAAGTACACAAAAAGACCCGGATGACCATGTGAAGTCTATGGGAGCGTTCTTTTCTAATATCTCGCTCAAATTTTAATATTTTTGCATGATTTTTTTGCACAAGATAGCTGAGGGCAATCCACAACCGGGCTAGTTTTTACTTTTTCAATTTTTGTTTCAGATTTTCTTTAAAAAATTACTTTAACTTTCGAAACCGGTCTAAACCGGTTCTGAAACTGAAACTATCGTAATATAAAAAATATATAACCAAAATCGAAAAAGTAAAAACTAGCCCGGTTGTGGATCGTCCTGAACTATTTTATGTAAAAAAAAATCATCTCAAAATATTAAAATTGGAACGAGATATTAGAAAAGAACGCTCCCATAGACATTACATGGTCATCCGGGTCTTTTTGCGTACTTTATCTGTGACTATTGTGGGCTCTTAAGAGCGTACACTAGTCACGCAGTAAAAGCCGAGCGCTAGTGTAAAGTCTATGGGGGTGTTCTTTTCGAATATCTCGCTCAAATTTTAATATTTTTGCATAATGTTTTTGCACAAGATAGCTGAGGACGATCCACAACCGGCCTAGTTTTTACTTTTTCAGTTTTCGTTTCAGATTTTCTTTAAAAAATTACTTTAACTTTTGAAACCGGTTTAAACCGGTTCTGAAAATGAAACTATGGTCATATAAAAAATATATAAGCAAAATCAAAAAAGTAAAAACTAGGCCGGTTGTGGATCGTTCTCAGCTATCTTGTGCAAAAAATCGTGCAAAAATATTAAAATTGGAGCGAGATATTTGAAAAGAACGCTCCCGTAGACTTTACATGATCATCCGGGTCTTTTTGTGTACTTTTTCTGTGACTATTGTGGGCTCTTAAGGCGCAACACTAGTCACAGAAAAAAAAAACCCGGATGATAATGTAAACTCTATGGCAGTGTTTTTTTTTTTCAAATATCTTGCACAAATTTTAATATTTTTACATGATATTTGTGCATAGGATAGCTGAGGACAATCTACAACTGACTTAGTTTTTACTTTTTCAATTTTGGTTTCAGATTTAAAAAGAAATTAAATTTTAAAACCGGTTTAAATTGGTTCTGAAATTGAAACTGTCTTAATATAAAAAATAAAGCAGCAAAATCGAAAAAGTAAAAAGTAGGTCGGTTGTAGATCGTCCTGAGCTATTTTCTATTTAAAAAAAATCATGTAAAATATTAAAATTTGAGCGAGATATTTGAAAAGAACTCTCCCATAGACTTTATATTATCGTTCGGGTCTTTCAAAGTGACTATCGGCCCTTTGCACTTGAGAGGTGATCTCACTGACCACTGGTATTCCACTTAAATGGGTGGTCAATATGCCCTGGTCACCAGTATTTTAAAATAATACACTATCTACCAATAAGTACTTGGAAACTTTCAATTTTTGACATTTTGTCAAATATTTAAAAATATACTTGTCGGATTCTTCTGAAACTTCAGGATTATGAAGATTATGTATGACCTCATATTTATCAACATTCATTTGATAAGCAGGGTAATTAGGGGCCGACAAAAAATTAAAGAAAAGCAGAAGTATTTGGGATTACACTGTAAATGAAAATGCACGAAATGATTTATCGCTGCAGAATACAAATATGTGGATACTGCACAACATGTACACTAATTTTTGTAAGAATAGCATGTATATTCCTAGAGAAAGAGTGATTTAAAAAAAAATTCAAAAATTTTGGTATTTTTTTGTTTATATCATGCAGGGTTTTTGACCAAATTTAACGCAAATTTCAGAAATATTGGCAAAACCTATTAGAAAAAATATAGCGCAATTGGAATATAAATATATTAAATATTTTATGAAATATGACTAGTTTTATGAAATATTTTTTATCTGCGCATGCGCGAACGATAAAAACGATTCTTTTACATCATTCAATAGTCAAATCTATGGTGTAACTTATAAAAAATCCAATCAAATATCGTGAATATTCAAAAAGATATTTTTTTCTGAATTATTAGAATTATTAATAGAATTATTAGAATTTTTTATTATTTATTAGACTTTTAGGAAAATATTAGTATTTAATGTATACAATGTCTAATACACTATATCTGTTAATAAGTATCTTGGCATCTCTGATAGAAAAATATAAAAGCTCTTTTCTTTTCCAATGCAATAGTATTGCGAAAATAACTGAAAGTGCAAAAATTCTATCAACGATTGTCTGTCTAATGTAAACTAGATTATGAAACGTGAGAATCTATTATAATATTTTGTAAGTTTATAGTGACAACGTCTATCATATTTTATCAAATCGTTAAATTTTATACAGAAAACAATTGCAAGTCTTCTCCAATTTTTTTCAGAATTTTTTAAGTTATTAATAAACATTCAGGTTCAGATTTGAATAAGTAGGCCTGAATTTTTAAGTAAAAAAATTGATTGGGATCCTAATTAACTTTAGATAAATATTTTTCTGTAATGCATGCTATTATTTCTTTTCAATATTTTTACCTTTATTTTTTGATACAAACAGTATGTTTACATTTATACGCATGTACTAGAACTATCATACGATTAGCATTAGGAATGAACAATGAATTTCATTTTTACTGTCAAAAAATTCTCTAAAATAAATCTATTCTCTCTGAAAAAATACTTTTTCTTTATTTAGTATTCAATATTAAAGAAAATAAAGCAACTATTTATGCATCATTTAATCATTTGCATAGCAAAAATATATGAATTATTTTAAGTCAAAAGAAATATATTATGCCTGCTAATATTTAATTAAAAACAAATTCAGAAATACAAACAATTTAATTAAGTGTTTAAAATTCACGTAAAAATCATTTAAAACAATATAATACGTTTTGAAACTTCTTGAAGTTTCTCTAGTAGTGTAATTAAACAGAATTTCATAAGAATATATTTCAACACCTTTTAATTACGTTTTCTGAAATAACATATAATAATATCATGAACATTCTTCATGTATATATGAATATATCTATATTTGTCTTTTTAGAAAGTTTTATACTACTCCAAAAGACGATATTATTCGTCACCCACAGTATATATTTAAATATTTTTTTGAGAAAAAAGAATGAAAGCAGAGTGCAGAGACTATTGTGAAAATTTCCTTCCTTGAAAACCAATAATCAATATGAATTCAAATGGATTTTCTTCCTTTATTCCACTGAAAAAAAAATTCACTTTTTGAATTCTTTTATTGTCAAATGAAGTAAATTGATAACCTTCTTCTTCTTCCCTTTTTTTTTTTTTTTTTTTTTTTTTTTTTTTTTTTTTTGTTGTTGTTGTTGTTGTTGTATTTGTATTCTGAATGCAAATTTCTTAAAACTTTAAAAACATAATATAGTCAAATTTTAATGATTCAAATGGGGAATTTCTAATGTTATAATTGCATTTATTTAATTAATATATTAATAGGTTTGGTTTTGTTCGAAACACAATATCTGTTTTTTTTCTTTTTTAAATCCTTATCTTCCTTTATTATTCCTTATCTTATCTTCCTTTATTCCACTGAAAAAATGCACTTTTTGAATTCTTTTATTGTCAAAGGAAATAAATTGATAACCTTCTTCTTCTTCTTCTTCTTCTTCTTCTTTTTTTTTTTTTTTTTTTTTTTTTTTTTTTTGTATTTGCATTTGTATTCTGAATGCAAATTTCTTAAAACTTTAAAAACATAATATAGTCAAATTTTAATGATTCAAATGGGGAATTTCTAATGTTATAATTGCATACATTTAATTACAATATCAGTAGGTTTGGTTTTGTTCGAAACACAATATATGTTTTTCTTCTTTTTTCAATTTTCATATGCTTAGTATGGATAGAGTAGTATTTAGAATATTGTGTGCAAATTTATTTTTTGATTATTCAGTATATTCGAACTTAATGTTAGTCCATCAAATGAACCACACAGGCTGTAAATAGCCGAATAACAAAGACATTAATATTTGCAACACATTTAAACCCTCTGAGAATCGTGCAGAAGGGCAAAATTGTAATGTTTTTTTCTCTGCATTTTGTATTGAAGTTAAAAAATGACAATTCTTTCAATATTATATGAAAATGCATATTTACAAACATTAATGTTGTGACGTGACATTGGGTGGCATTTGTGACGTATTGGTCGAACGAGGACATAGTCTAAGTAAAGTTAAAATGCAAAACTTTTATTTACTGTAGTTGGGAAACGGGAAGTGGAGCCAAAATTGAGTATTTCTGACAGTTAAACATACTACTATGAAAATAAACTTTAGCTTACTCACGTTACAACTATGTTCGGCTCAAAGCACTAACCCTGCTCTTCTCTTCAGGTCGCGGTCTACTTTTACTGTAACCTGTAAATAAACAGCCCGTAGCTGCACAAGTATCTTTATTCTCAAACAATCACAGTGCTGAACTAACTCTTACCCAACTCGATTGCGGAGGCTCTCTACCTTCACACGGCCTCTCTGCTATTCTTAGCTGGAGGCTCTCCCAGCTCACCACACAATCTAGAAATTTGCTTAAAACTAATAACCGCAGTTAACTGTAGATCGAGGGCGCCACATACACACTCCGGAAAATTAGAGTTTCATAAAGGATAGTGTCACTGTTGCGCCACAAATGTTAGAACCTTGATGTCACGTTCTCACTCAAAACACCAGAGTGCCTTTATTACAAAGGGACACTCCCTCACAATATAACACTTGAAAATTTTAGTCATTATACAACGCATTAAAAATTCATTAAATAAATATAATTGTATTACTTGACTTTGTAAACATTGCCCTTTAAATTTTACCTTTATTGCAGTGAAACCGAAAACTTAGCTAACACATTATCACGGGCTTGGCCGTGAGAGAATTTTAAAAAATGCAATCTTTAATAAATGTATGCTACATGTGCAATTAGTTAAAAAAAGCCCTCTGAGACCAGATTTTGAAAAAAAAAAAATTCGATCAAATAAATGTTTAATGTTTAAATTAGAATATTATAAAATAGCTCGACGTTAAAGTATTAAATGACTTTCTACATTTTTTAAATAAATGCAACACACTAATTAAGCATTCTAGAAAGATTTTTTTTTATTGTTAATTAACGTACTATGCATAAATTATGAATATAAAGGGGGACCCAAGATTAGTGAGACAAACTTTTAGGGAAGATAGAGGACATTACAAATATACAGAATTTCGTAGCAACCCGTGATCGGAAACATTTTCCTGGCGTGGTAGTGACGATGCAAAACACAAGAAAGACACGACACGTATAAGACGAGAAAACATGTTTATAGTACTTAGTACAGCAAAAAACTAAAAAAAATGGTATTAAAGAGGCAGCGATCGTCATCAAAGTAGATGTTCGAAATTACCGACCTGGACCGTGATGCATGGAAGCGTATCTCTGGTGCATGGAAATCTAATGTTCTCGTATATACTGGGCTTCTACGGTGGATCAACGACGTTCCTCAGAACTTTCCAGCATTACTCCGGCATTTTTGCAGTGATAAGAATAAATAACACGTTTCTTCTTCTTTCTCCGATTTTTTTCTTGTGTTTTGTGTCAATACCACACCAGGAAAACTTTTCCGACCATGGGTTGCTATGCAGATCTGAATCGTTGAGATATCCCCTACCTCCTCTCAAAGTTTGTCCCAATAATCTTGGGACTCCCTGCATAAGCGGCCGTAATTAAAATGCCCTATTTTAAAGATGTCTACAGATGAAACTACTGTTCAGAGTTTTGTGAAAGGTCGTGAAGGACATACAAATGTAAGGAAACTTGTTTCAGCTAAAATAAAATTAATTCAAAATGTCACTACCAGGAGTTGTTTTTAGCGAATTATATATTTACACACATTTATTTAAAAAATCGGGACGTTGGCAACTATGCGTTATGGTCTTGTGAAATATCTTTTAAAATAGATTTAAATAGGTATGCACGTTATCCATCTCCGATTTGAAAACAATAGATAAAAATTATACCTATAAGAGAGCTGAATTGTAAAATTTATAGAACAAATCGGAAGTTCCACATCAAATGTAACAAATGTGGTATATTCGTACAATAACGAAATTTTAAATCATACAGATTCTGGTGTAATAATATATAGTTATTTCGGATACAGTATAGTAGCCAAAATCTTTTGTGTGGTCATATAAATACTATCTGCTTTTTGTTATATAGGAAATAGCTTGTAATAAACCTCAACTATATATATCAATTTCATAAAATGTGAAATAGTTTAATGTAATTTAAATGCGGTCCAAAAAATGTTTCCCCTTAAACCATAATGTAATAGAATACTTTTGTGCAGCCCTGTAAATTAATAACAAATATTCTTTGCACTACAGATTCTACCAAAT
This sequence comes from Maratus speculifer, assembly GCA_964019185.1. Lineage (NCBI taxonomy): Eukaryota > Metazoa > Arthropoda > Arachnida > Araneae > Salticidae > Maratus > Maratus speculifer. The sequence continues at coordinate 392,565,472 of OZ025294.1, read as the reverse complement.
GTATATTTTAGAATATACATCATAGATTCATATCAATCGTATTATGTTTGAAAGAGTATAACATCATTAAAATGCACTTGAAACTATTCATTGGCCGTAATGTAACGGAATACCTTTGATTGTCCCTGCCACTAAACCATGTATCCTATTTTCGAAATATTTAAAATGATGAGACAAAACTATGCAACAATTATATATTTTAAATTTCAAACGATTTAATAGGGTAATTTTTGCTCTGATATAAGCGGATTAACGAATCTGTGCGACGAATGTAAGTGTGAAGTAAGTGAACGTATGTACATAAATACGATTACGAACGCACCTATAATTCCATAATTAGTAATTAAACTTTGGATTTGTAGCGTGGTAGAGATACCATATGATCATAAATCTACTGGGCTTCCATATGTATTAATAGATTAACAGTTTTAAATTTATCGGCGTAAAATCTTCAAGAAATATTCTTTGTCAAATTATCTCGACTACACAGCAGGTAAAAAAAAATATTATTACGCGATTCTGTGAAATCACTACTGTTTTAAGAACATAGGATCTTGTGTTAATTGACTTTAATGTTTTTTTTTTAATTTGGTATTTTGTGAAAGATGTAAAAGCTTTTCATTAGAACCATAAGAAAAGAAAATAATTTTTCCCCAATACAATCGATTTTTATTATATATTTTAAAATATATATTTAGCCTTTGAAGAAAGTTAAGATTATGACCTTTTGTAATATCATAATATATCTTTATATAGTTATTACCATTTTGGTGAATTTAAAAATATGATTAATAATTAGTTGCAATTATAATTAGTTGCATTAACCCTATGAGGGGTAAAGCATTTCTTATCTTAAAATTCTGAAATGATTGGTCGGGACCAGAATTTAATAACTAATTTACCTCAAAATAGTAAAAACATGTACATGACATAGTACATGACAAACTTAAAATTTTCATTTTAAAATTACGGTATCAATGTAGCATTTGCAATTAAAGTTAAGTGGGATATATTTTATCCCATCGCCCTTCAAGGGATTAAAATACACTTCTTCGTACCCATGTATTTTTATCATTTAATCAAGTAATTAAAAAAACATATTACAAAATTAAGATATTCTCTATTTATTACTCTATTCTATTGATTATTCTATTCTATTGATTCTATCGATTACTCTATTCTATTTCATTAGTAATTGCAAAAAATGTATAATTACAAAATACTTCTTTATGATGTGAAATAAAAATTCCCTATTCGGGTTTAAGCTCTTTGTATTTCAGTTTAAACACAGTATAACTTCTTTAAAAAAATTACGATTGAAACATACACCTATTTATCATTCTCTGTTTGAAGCAAAAAATAAAAGAAATCAAAACAAAGAAAGAAAAGAATAACAGAAAATCCCAGCTTTAAATTTGAACATTCGGATTTTCTGTGGATATATGACACGTCATATTTTCTCGAAATCTTCAAAATATATTACAGTTGTGAATTTTATTTCTAAAACAGAAGTACTTCTTATGATTTATAGCGCTGATGAATACAGAAGGTATTTCACTCTTTTTGTTGGTTTTTGTACTGTAAAAATTTTATTTTTATATGGCGCATGAAAATGTATTTCTAAAAAAGCTTTTAGTTACACAAGATGCAGTGAACATTAGGTATATGAGGTGGGGAAAATTCGAATACGTTTTTATTAAGTTTTTAGAACAAAAGTATTATATATAAGAGTAAAATTCATTCAATAATATAAGTTACGTGTGTAACATTAAACAAATAATAAAATGTGCAAGGAGTAATAACTTTATAATATTTATTAAAGAGAATGTTCATATATAGTTTTATGCTGTTTGGGGTTACTGGGGGATGATATCGAAATATACCTCTAGCGGATTGGGGTTGCTTTTGATATCGTTATTATTTTTTGATCCAACCAAAATTTCTCTTCTAGTAATTATTTTTTTACATAAAATAACCTTTTTCCTTAATTATTTAAATTTATTTGTTTTTCATGAAACTACAAAGTTAAATATATTAAATGTTTATTAATTTATTGTATTTCCCAAATTTTCAATACCCCCAATTTTGAAATTCTTTTTCTATTCCATATGCTCTTATAAATCGCTGTTAGGAAAATCAAAGCGTAATATGAAAAAAAAAAAAAAAAAAAAAAAAAACTGTTGTTTGCGTTTACCAGCAAAGAAAGAAAAAGAAGAATATTAAGAGAGAACCTTTTGTGATATCACGATATATTTTTATATAGTTATTACCATTTGGTGTATTTAAAAATATCTATAATAAATAGTTGTAATTAAAAATGCATTAAAATAAACTTATACGTACTTAAATATGTTTTATCCATGTAATCTTATTATTTAGTCAAAAAATAAAAATAAAATGCAAAATTTAGATATCTATTTATTTTATTTCATAAGAAATTAAAAAAAATAATTACAAAATGATTTTTTAAAGATGTAAAATAAAAACTCCCTATTCGGTTTTAAGGTCTTTGTATTTCAGTTTAAACACAGTATAACTTCTTTAAAAAAATCGATGATTGAAACATACACCTATTTATCATTCTCTGTTTGAAGCAAAAAATAAAAAATAATAAAAGAAAGAAAGAAAAGAATAAAAGAAAATCCCAGCTTTAAATTTGAACATTCGGATTTTCTGTGGATATGTGACGTCATATTTTCTCGAAATCTTCAAAATATATTACTGTTGTGAATTTTATTTCTAAAAAAGTTATGATTCTTCTTATGATTTATAGCACTGATGAATACAGAAGGCATTTCACTCTTTTTGTTGGTTTTAGTACTGTAAAAATTTTATTTTTATATAGCGCATGAAAATGTATTTCTAAAAAAGCTTTTAGTTACAGAAGATGCAGTGAACAATAGGTAGGGGGAACTGGGGTACATTGATACAGTTTTTTTCTAAGATTTTTTTTGGTGTCAAGAAAGTAGAAAATTCAAGTTTTTTTTTCCTTGAGGTGACAGCAAAACTTGTGTAGTATGTTATAAAAATGTACAATCATTGTTTTATGTAGTATTTTTGCATGTAATTTTAAAAAAATCAAAAAAAGTCATTTGTATCAATGTGCCCCATCCCCGGGGCAGATTGATACGTTTAAGAAAAATGACGACAAAATAATACCAATGCATATTTTTCATAAAAAATGAGTTAGAAAACCATTTTATATTTATTTATAAAAATTCAAATCACCCACAATTTATTTTTAAGCAATATTAAAGCAATCAAAATTAAATATATTATGACTTGATGTTCTGTCTGTTTCTTGTCTGATTGTTGGCAGTGGTAACTTTGTTATATCTAGCACTTCAACCCCAGCATTATCTTCTTTCTTATGAAAGATGAAAAAATTACCAGTTTTTCTGTTTATAAATAGGTTCATTAACAGAAAATAAAGGATAATTATATTAAAAATTCTGTTTATAATATAAGTATCATTTTCTGTTCTGCAGTTTGTTTCTCTTACTTAACATTTCTCATGTCGAAATTACTTTTTCTCTGGAGAATCGATATAAATTCGAGATTTGCCAGAATGCCGTCCTTTTCTTTTATTAGTTTTACTAGCACTAGATGCTGGGTAAGTTCCTACGCCTTCTGTTTTCAAAAATACTATAAAATGCTCTAATATAAAGAAATTAGAGCTATTTCACTTCAATAAAAACTAATATTAGAAATTTTTCGTGAAAAAAAGGTTGGATTAAGGAGTGTATGGTAAAAAAAATAATAAAAGATAATGAAAATATGAACTATTAAAGGATTTAGGCTGTATCAATGTGCCCCGTCATAAACTGTATCAATGTGCCCCATACAGCGATTTTGAATAAAATGAGTCTCAAATCCAACACTTCACAATATATCTAACAATAAATAATGAGGAACTGATAAAGAGTAGCAGTACTTACCAGGGAGAGTATTCATTTTGGTTGAAAATACTGGAACAGTTGTACAATAGCATTTCAATTGTACAACTCAAATTTACTTTTGAACAACAAAAACAATAAATCACCCGTCTCATTTCATCAAACTGCTGAATCATTCCAAGATTTTCTGTATGTAGTTGAATACACTAGCATCACCTTTTGGAGCTGTTGTGAAACTTCCTGTAATGACCCTGTGAGCGGTAGTGGGGGTGTATCAATGTGCCCCATGTATCAATGTACCCCAGTTACCCCTATATGAGGTGGGGAAAATTCGAATACGTTTTTATTAAGTCTTTTAGAACAAAAACATTATTTATAAGAGTAAATTTGATTGAATATTATAACTTACGTGTGTAACATTATGCAAATAGTAAATAGTGCAAGGAGTGTTAACTTTAATAATGTCTATTAAAGGGACATTAATTCGTTATTAAGGGAAATAAGGTTGCTCCCTATAGCCAAATATTTATTCGAATACTTTTGAACAGCGTTGTACTTGATTTGTCGGTTGATATATATATATACTATACAATTTGAAATTTAGTTTAGCAAGAAAATACCTAGCTGGTTGAAATTTCTCTTTCAGCAATTCATACTAATAGATGAAAACATAATTGAATGCTTTTTTTCAGCACTGTAGTTTACTTAGTACTTTTATTACGTGGCAGTATTTAGCTAAAACTTATTTTAAAATAAAACACTCTTAAAACTGCTGTATCACATTCTTAAAAATTATTATTCCTAAGCATCCCATGTACCCAATTCTATGCGTGTCCTGTGTATTCTGTAAGTTGTCATTCTAGAAAATTCATTTTAACTATAGGGTTCATGCTAGTGTAAACGTCAATGATGTCAAAAAGTTTCAGGACAATCCGATAATATTTACGGAAGTTAGAGCAAGGACAGACGGACAAACAAACCGACTTCATAAACACTTTTCAACTTTGTTGAAAAGTCTTAAAAATGGACATGAAGTTGCATAGGTATACTCTAATTTAATGCAAAAAAAGTGTAGGTATAAAAATGACACAAATATTTAAAATTTTAGCGTCGTCAGTATACTTTGACATCATATAAACTTGGTTTCATACTTTAAATGCTTCATCTACTACTAAATAAAATAATAATAAAGAAAGTGATGTTTCATCATTTGTTCATCATTAATATTTTTCTATTTAATGAATAGAATACCAGTTAAATTTAAAGAAAATAGATTGGAAGTGAGATTTGTTTTATCTTTATATGTATATCAATTATATCTTAGAAAGAAATCAGAAAATGAATTATAAAAGTAATTTATTTCCGTTGTTTTGCAGAGTATGAAAAATAATTCATATTTTCAGTACTTTTAATTCAAAATATTTATTTGAAATGGTTCTATTGAAAATAAAATAAACGAACTGTGTCTTTCGAAAAATTTAATCACAGTAAAATTAAAATTAGAATCAAGGAAAATTCGTATCATGAAACGAGAAATACCAAGTGAAATAAATAATTTACGTTAAATAAGAATACAAATGTTTAGCAAATATTTGTTTAAAAAAATCATCATTCCATGTCTGAAAGTTCTACAAATATGCATACCTATATTTTTTCATTAATGTAAGCGTGGGTTTTTAATTTCATTATTTGCAAATATTTAAAATGAGAAAAAAAATATATTTTTATCGTTTTGAAATGTATATTTTATAATAAAATATCAATGAAACAAATGATAAAAAAACATTATAAATAATTGATTCTGCGCAGGTAACATTTAAGACAAAATCATCGATCTATGACATTTTTCCTTTAAGAAATTTTACTATTTTATCTTATTATGAGCAGAAATTCAAAACGAGACTTTATAGATTTATGTTTTATTTAACCATAAATACATTATTGCCATCAAAATACAATTATACATATTTTTATGTATGTCACGGACATCAATATGTTATTATCTATCCAATAAATATACATGTATATATATTCATTCAAAAAACAATATTTGAATTTTATGAGCATCAATACTGCAAGTCGTTATTTATGTCAAATTTAAAAGTGCGATATAACATCTTCATTAAAAATGTGTAGAATTTTCGCAAATTTTATTTTAATTTTCAAATGTTGGTACTGAAGGGAATAATGAGGTTTAACAACATGTATCACCAAAGTAATGTAATCTTTCTCATAAACCTAGTCTGTATGTATAAAAATAAATGTAAATATTTTCTAAGTCAAAAGATATTTTGCCAAAATTAGTATTTTATTGGAAATATTTATTAGGTAGCTTTCATTACAAAAAGTAAAAAGCTACCTATTGCAGCCGTCCGGAGGAAAGCACTTCCGGAAAATTTTGGTATATTTTCACCGATCATGACCCCCAGACCCCAAAACCACCCTCCGTTCAAATGTTGACATATATATATATATATATATATATAACCATATATATATATATATATATATCTGATTTTTGTCATGCGATAACTAACGTATTTATGAACCGATTTGAATGAAACTTGGTATGTACATAGTACATACAAATGTCTCGACCGAGTTCGTTGGTCAGCATCATCCGCCATTTTTTTTCAAAATGGCGGCCATTTTAAATTTTTTTTAAAAATTTAAAATTTAAAATTAAATGCGAAAAAATTAAAAGTTGAAAAATATTTTCCTTTTACGTGTTAGAACTTAAAACAAAGATTCCAGAACACTTTTTATTTTGTCTATATCTTAAAAAATGATTGAGTTATAGCACTTTGAATTTTTCTTATGGCTGACATTTTGAAACGATCTGATTTTTGTCACGTGATAACACGCGTATTTATGAACCGATTTCAATGAAACTTGGTATGTACATAGTACATACAAATGTCTCGACCGAGTTCGTTGGCCAGCATCATGAGCCATCTTGTTTCAAAATGGAGGCCATTTTAAATTTTTTAAAAATTTAAAAATTTAAAATTAAATGCGAAAAAATCAAAATTTGAAAAATATTTTTCTTTTACGTGTTAGAACTTAAAACAAAGATTCCAGAACACTTTTTATTTTGTCTATATCTTAAAAAATGATTGAGTTATAGCACTTTGAATTTTTATTATGTCTGACATTTTGAAACGATCTGATTTTTGTCACGTGATAACACGCGTATTTATGAACCGATTTCAATGAAACTTGGGATGTACATAGTACATACAAATGTCTCGACCGAGTTCGTTGGCCAGCATCATCCACCATTTTGTTTCAAAATGGTGGCCATTTTAAATTTTTTTAAAAAATTTAAAATTTAAAATTAAATGCGAAAAATTAAAAATTGAAAAATATTTTTCTTTTACGTGTTAGAACTTAAAACATCGATTCCAGAACACTTTTTATTTTGTCTATATCTTAAAAAATGACTGAGTTATAGCACTTTGAATTTTGCTTATGGCTGACATTTTGAAACGGTCTGATCTGAACGATCCACAATGTTGCTTTAAAATGGCATACACTTAATGATATCGTGGAATTTGGTGACTCTCTAAATCGCTTAAAATAAAACCAGGTTGAATAAAAGATGACTAATTTCTAAAAATTCCTATTAATATTCAGTCATGACAAAAACTAGTTTCAATCTTATAAAATCACTAATTTTATAAGATTATTTCCACTAATTTGAGCTTAGTATTTTTGAACAATGTAACTTACCTTAAAATAAATAAATAAATATATAAGTATATGAAAGCTACCTCTTCCTCCCGGCATTGCCGGAAGGACTTTTTTGAATGTGAGATTGGTGCAAAGAAAATTCCAATATAACTGACATACCATAATTGGCTTACTTCAAGGCTATAATATTAAATTTAAAATTGTTACACGTTGTCTGTAACATCTTTGATGCTTAATTCAGGTTAATATACAGATGATTTTAATTTTTTAAAATAAATATTAGTAAAAATCCTACATTTACTGATTAACTTTTTATGCGTGAAATTGTCTCCACAATTTAGAATCATAATTCAATATAAGACCTTTATAAAAAAAAAAAAATATTTTTTTTTCTTAAGTATCTTTTTTATAATATTTTTCTATAGTTTTTGCTTAAAATTTGATACTCTTGTCTTATTACTTGTAGTTGCATTAAAATTTAAGCCGTTACATCATTAAAATTAAGAGGATTAACTTGTCTTCTGGGATACATTTATTATATAAAAGAGACAAATAAAAAAATATTTCTTTTTTACAGATTTTTGTAATGTATTAAATAATTAATTTAAAGTAATCAGATGCATTTGAGAAATTTGTTTGTTGCTAAAGATGTATTCACAACAAAATGTCTGCTAACACACTAATATGCAAATTTACCTTATATTAGAAAAATCCAACACATTTTAAAATAATCTAACAAGCGAATATTCCTTACGATGTAAAACAAATTTTTCCATTCTATTTCAAAAAATCGTGTTTAATGTCTTTATAAATTTTATTGCAACGTAACATCATAAGTCAATATAGTTTCATTTTTTTAAACCGTTTACCACCGGAGTAGATAAAATCTATTAAAAATAATTAATTTTATAGATTTAAGAGAAATTTAAATAATTTATTTTAGAAATTAGCTTATATATTGTCATAAATATCTGCTTTTAAATTAAAGGAAAATATAAAATGGAAGAAAATTAAATGCAAGATTAAATTTTATAAGAGGCTTTGTTTGCACATGAATGATTTCTGGGTAAATGGGATCTTTAATAAAATTAAAACTTCAATTTTCAATTAAATTATATTTCTCTTTTTAATAGGAAAAAAACTTACGAATGAATCTATTACCTATTTCTGTTTCTATATAGAAATTAACATACTGGGTCATAAAAAAATATACCTGACTTTCAATAATGATAACTAAGGATTTAATAAAGATAAAACTTTAATTTTTATACACTGTAAAGAAAATATGTAGTTTTACAGGAAACTGGAATTCCTAGAACTTTTTATGTGACGGCAACAGCAAAAATTCATGTAACAGTTGCAGATTTACACTGAAATTCAAAAAATCTGTAAGATTACTAAAATTTTTTTTGAAAACAGAGATTCCAAAAATATTTCATGTAACTGGAATGGAAATTACAGATAAAATTTTAGTAAAATAATTGTAATTTTAGTAGACTCCTTTGTAAAGTTACAGATTTCTGTAACAAAAACTAGTTTTTTAGATTTACATTTTTTACTGTACAGTGTACAGGTAAAGTGTTAGTAACCGTACAGATTTTGGCAAATTTACATCTGTAGGATTGCAGATTATTTTTTTTTACAGTGTACTCCTAGTTTGAGAAAATCTGGGATATTTTTCTTAGAAAATTTCAATATGGAGATCCCTTTTTTACTTGGGCTACATCTAATCGTTGGTCAATCTCCTTTCAAGTAAGCTTTAAACTGATTCAAGAATGGTTTTATTTGTAGGTGGATATTCCCATAATGTACAGGAAAAATGGGACCTTCATGGCCGAGTGGTTAAGACACCACGCTGCCAATTGCGAGACTAGGAGGTTTCTGGGTTCGATTCCTACTGGCTCCATTGCACGCACTTCTTGTGTGGAACTCCCGATTGCATCTTTTCTGTGTTGCAAAAATTTAATTGTGCAATCTCGTCCTTGTATATTGGGGAAATTCTCAAAACGTGGGAACGTTAACTATTAGTGATTTTTCAAACTTAAGGTGATTTTTTTACAATACAGTATATAAGTCTATAAACTTATATACAAACATTAAAAGACAGCAATTATTCTGGAAAATTATTTATTAAAGCATTTAATTAATAAATCTATACGTAAAAGTTGAGCGTGCTTCTAAGTAAAATTATATTATTACATATTATTTTGTATTAAATACGCTTTATTTACACAAAACACATAATTATTTATGATAAAACATTATAATAAATATCTTATTATACGTTTCAGGACATCAGATCATCTTTAAAATTAGTTTTACGGAAAAAAATGGCGATACGCAATTCGGACATTCCAGTTTCTTATTTAATAAAAGTGCATTTATTGCAAAAAAAACGTTACAAAAATACATGCGGATACTTTTAAATGAATCAGAAAGGATTTTAAAGATAAATAAAAGAGTTTAAAGTATTTACTTAATGTGTTTTGCGTGAAAATAGCAGCTTTGTTTAGATTGTTACATTTGGACATTGGAAAATACAGAAAAATTCTTTCTAGAAAAGTCCTTCTAACTTCAAAAAGCAATAAATCAAAACTGCCATCTGTTAAGAAAATATCAAACAATCATCCATTTCCATTATGCATTCGTTGTTCACCATTATAATCTCCTGGAAACAAGTTAAAACTTTTTTTTTCTTAGTACATTGGAACAGTCAACGTTATGAATGTCCGAAATTGGCCACTTTAACCCAAAATAATAAAATTTTAAGATATTTATACAAAACTTTTACAATTAACTAAGGTACCTTGGAGTAATAGCGCCACGTTAAGATTCTACCAATTTTCACGGCTCAGTTTTAGATTGTATTTTTCAAACAAATGTATGATTTGATACAGCAACTCATTGACTATCTATATAAAAAAAATAATTTAACAGATATGTATTCATAAAATGTAAAGGCGCGATTCCTTGACCAATGCTATTTGGCATTATTACCCACCTATATGTGTAATAACGCCATGCAAACAAAACTATGAAATAAGATGGAATAATTGCATGTAGATTGCCCAATTCTAAAAATACAAACTCTACAAACTTAGAAATAGACAAATTGCATTCTAAGCTATTGAAAATGTTCAATTTTTTGTGAAAGTGTAAGAAAAATAAAGGTGTGGTGTGTGTGTGTGTGTGTGGGGGGGGATGAGGCAAAAGAATATTACCGCCTAAATAGAATTATTAAAAAAACATTGCACAGTTTTAACTCTGTTTATTTGAATCAGTATTTAGGATGTAGCACGGCCACTGTAGGGAATCAACCGGGGTATTAATGCCAAGGATTGGCGTTATTACCCCGTTATAGTTATTGCGCTGTACATTTTAAATTACAAATTATCTCGAGAAGATATCCAAAATCTTCAACAACATTTTGAAAGTCCATGAAATGTACTACAAATTTATGTAATTAAAAAAGTATTTACGGATAAAAAAAAAATAGTCTTCACATCACAAAACGTATCTCGCAAATTTCAGTTCAAGCGTTAATTTTAGTTGCTTATAAATCAATAAATCTAAAAAATGAAAAAAACAACTTGGAGCTGTTTTTTTTTGCGATTTATATAATTCAAAACCCTTCTGCGCAGAGCACATGGGTGTCATTTACCAGATTATTTCATAATTATGCATAATATTAGCACTTGGCGTTTTTACTCCGCCTGGCGTTATTACACCAGAAAACCTTATATCAATTTTTGTCTCTGGACAGAAGGAAAAACTCAGTGAAAAAAAAATTATGTCAATGATGATTTAATTTGTTTATTGAAACGCTTAATGTTATGATGTGCATAATGTGCCCACCTTTTGAAAACTGCCCATTGATACATAAGAAAACTATTAAGACGAACACACAAGTCAGATGTGTGTTGTTGAATTAATAGATAAATGCACGAAAAATTATTACAGAATAACATATTTAAACTCGACGTTGCACAAAACTAACTACGCTTTCTTCCGTACACTCGCCATGGTAGCTGGAGAACTCCTATGATAGAGGTTGGCGCAAATCCATTTTGTTTCGGATTATTGGTACCCAGTTCAGCATTAATCTTCCGCGCTGGAGCATAACCCTCGAAAATTCCGAAGGTTACAGCCGGAGCTGGGGTTGCCAAGTGGTGGAAATTAGCTTGGTTTTTCGAGGGGGTACCAGTTCCGGTGCCAAATACGAGATAATGGTCATATTATAGATATTTTTGATAGCTGTGAACTCATTTATGAGTGAAATGTCATCGCGTTACGAAGGGCTTTGCGCATGCGCGCTATAACGTCAGGAACAACGCAAGCACCACTATCAAACTTTTTTCAGATATTCTACAATTTCCTGTAGGTTTTATATCGATTGCCTGTTTATTTCTCGTGCAATTTATTTTTTTTAATCAGGTTTAAATTTGATGGTGGTCCTCTATTTCAGAAAGTATAAATATATCACGGTATTTAGAATATATATTTTTCGTAATTTCTATTTTATGAAACATCGATTTATTTTAAAAAAATGACAAGTATTCACTATGAGAGACATATGTACATAAATATGAATAGATAATGCGCCAACAGTTTTCAAATATAAGCATTATAAATGTATTAAGAAATAAATTATTTTATTAATTAACATTAAGTCTTTGGGAAAAAGGCACAACCCCATTCTATTTTATCATTAGGTTGTCGCAAAGAGATACATGAGTGACCATTCGACTTTGTAATTTTACCTAAATTCCAAATAGTAATCAAAATTTTGAATAGGGATGTTTTATCAATTAATCCTTTTGCGACGAGAGCTCATTGTTTGATTTATAACCTTTAGCCACCTGTTTTTGAATACAGAAAACTTTCTATCATTGAATCCAGTCTATCGTCCCGAAGGGTAATGGAAAAGGGTGGAAAGGGTAAGGGAAACAATAAATGCTGATTTTCGTACAAGAAAAAAGAAGTACTATGATGCTGAAAAATACTACCCCATTAACTGATAACACATTTAAAAATCTTAACATAGTTTTCTCATTTCACTTAAGTCTAATCACCTGAAAAATAAGTGAAAATTTTCTTGAGTTCATTACGGTGGAATAATACAATAACGATTTCTTTATTATTAGACTAGCTGACCCGCCCGGCGTTGCCCGGGTCCGTTATAATAATGTTAAACGAACTTGAAATTTTTATAATTTTATCTTCAACTCAAAATATGTGTTAATACACTGTTAAGAATTTGACCCTTTTGCTGCATCGTCACTCCACCGCTTTTATAGAAAATGATTACTTCAGCCTATTTTGGAGCATTGTCATAGGTCAAAAGAGATATATTCTATAAAAGCGGGGGAGTGATGATACAGCAAAAGGGTCAAATTTTTTACAGTGTACATTATATTAAATACGTGCCCCCTGACTGTGTCAAAAATTGGTTTTTTAAAAAACTAATATTTAGCTGCAAAAATACCTAAAATGACTGCAATGGGAAACGCAGGAGGGAATATGTGTCCAACGATTTCGTGTTGATATTTATCCTTAAAATTACTGTTAAGTGACTTAACTAAATACTTTTTTCACATAGATATCCCAAGTGAAATATTTTGAATTTCAAACTTATTATATATCACTCTTAAATCTGACTATACCGTGAATGAAATCGATTCTCGATGATTCGCTAAAAGGTTAGTATATAATATTATAAATTCAGAGCCATTTTACAAAAATAGGTGTATATTTTTTATCAAACATGCGTAATGTTCATTCTATGAACAAAATCCTAACCGTAACCTAATTGTATCGGAATCATAACTTGTCTGTAACTTAGCTGTATCTTAACAGTAACCTAACTGCAAGTTAAATATACCATAAATGTAACTTGGCCGTCACCTAATCATAACCTACCCATAATCTAACCACAACCTAACCGCAAATTAACCTTAACCTAACTGTAACTTAACCATGACCTAACTGTAACCTAACCGGAAAATAAAATAACAAAAGGGTCACCGGAACGTAATTGCAACCTAACTGTTATCTAACCGTAATCTAGTTCTAATTTAACATTAACTATAAACAAAATATTTTAACCATCTCGCGCTAAGTACTTAGTTTCACTTTCCACCGCTACGGAGCGCATTATGTTTTGTAGAACATCCGAATTTTAGGTTCGGATTGGATTCATGTTCATGGAAATTATTTTGTCTTCTTCGGATACGGTTATGATTGTGTGGAATATTTGTGTTCAGTTTAGATTCGGTTCAATTCAGATTTCGTGGGGTTTTTTTTTCCCTTCAAATGGGATTTTTAAGTTCGGGTCGGGTTGTACTTATATGGAAATTATTTTACCTAGTTCCAATGAGGTTATATTTCACTGAAATATTTTTGTTAGGTTCAGATTAAGTCTGGTTCAAATTTCGGGATATTTTTTTCTTTTTTTTACAAACTTTTTGGTTTGGAATGGGGATTATGTCCATGGAAATTATATTGTCTTGTTCGTATCTGGTTATAGTTGTTTGGACTATTTTCGTCGGATTCAGATTTGGTTCGATTCAGATTTCAGGTATTTTTTTTAAATTGATTTTTAAGGTTCTGGTTGGATTCATGTCCAGGGAAATTATTTTGTCTTGCTCGGATCGGGTTTTGGTTCTTTGGAATATTTTTTTCGGGTTCAGATGTCGTTCAATTCAGATTTCGGCTTTTTAATGGAATTTTTAGGTTCAGGTTGGGTTGCGCATCAACGGAAATTATTCTGCATTGTTCGAATAAGGATATGCTTCTCTGGAATATTTTTGTCAGATTCAGATTTAGTTCATTTTTTAGGTTCGGATTGGGTTCATGTTCATGGAAATTTTTTTGTCTTGTTCAGGTCCGGGTATGGTTCTGTGGAATATTTTTGTCGATTCAAATTTCAGGTATTTTTTTCAAATGGAATTTTAGGTTCCGATCGGTTTCATGTCCACGAAAATTATTTTCTCTTATTCGAATCCGGTTATGGTTCTTTCGAATATTTTGATCGGATTCAGATGTAGTTTGCATAAAACTTCAGGCTTTTTTTTCAAATGGAATTTTTTAGGTTCGAGTCAGGTTTATGTTCATGGAAGTTTTTTTGTCTTGCTCTTATCAGGTTATAGTTCTTTGGAATATTTTTATCGATTTCAGGTTTCGTTCTGGTCATTTTTTGGGTTTTTTCAGAGAAAAATTTTAGGTTCGGGTCGGGTTGCATATACACGAACATTATTTTTCTTTGATCGAATTAAGGTATGCTTCATTTGAATATTTTTGTGGGATTCAGATTTGATTCGGGTCAAATATCAAATCCATAGTTTTTTTTCAAATGAAATTTTTAGGTTCGGGTCGCGTTTATGCTCATGAAATTTTTGTCTTGCTTGGATCGGAGTATAGTCTGTTTTTTTCTGGTTGGGATCGGGTTATGTGTTAATATTCCTAAACATTATGTTTTGCTACTATTCTTTTAGTGACTATTTTTTATATATAATTTATTTTGCTATTTGATAATTTATTACTGTGTATGAATCGTCTGCCTATTCGAAAAATTGTACGTCAAAGAGCCATTTCATTTTTGTTTTAAAAACAAATTAAAGTCTTAATAAAATTTTAACTTAAATAAATGCATTCAAATTTAATCAATGATTTAAAAAAACTGCTAAAAAAGCCTCATATATACATATACATATATTAACTGCAACATAGCCAACCACAAATACATTCTAATGTACGAAGTACCAACGATCTGACGTAATAGCTATGTTCAAAAATCCTAAGTTAAACTGACATTTTGCCAGTCTATGAATTTTAAAGGTCTTTGGGAAAAAAACAGTCACTTTTGAAATGTCAAAATCTCAAATTGGTTTCTTTCATAGAGTAAAAAGAAATTAATAGAGTGGAGGTATTATCTCTGGAGATGATGCTTAAGATGTAACCCTACATTAAGTCCAATTAAGTACCAACAAAAGCACGTGCTTTGACACGCCTATCAATTGGCGAAATTTTAAAATGAAGGGCCAAAATCACAGTCAAGTGAAATCCAGCCACCCCATTGGTCGAGTGGTAAGGGTGAAAATCACGAACTTGTTTCTCCATTTGAAAAAGGTGAGGGGGAAAGTATTTTTTAAGCGATTGTTACCGTCTGTTCTTATTTAAGATAAA
This sequence comes from Maratus speculifer, assembly GCA_964019185.1. Lineage (NCBI taxonomy): Eukaryota > Metazoa > Arthropoda > Arachnida > Araneae > Salticidae > Maratus > Maratus speculifer. Next base: position 392,549,699 of record OZ025294.1, on the reverse strand, counting down.
CCATCGAAATTAACTCAATTAAGATATTTTGATGCCATTTTATAAAATGAGAGTGAAAAATTTAGATTATAAATGAAAAGAGATAAGATTTACTTCAAAACTGCCGCTACGATTTTTTCTCGGAAAAAGGAGTATGACAACATTTACCCAACTGCTAAGAGATTGTTCCCTGAAAAGGACGCGGCTCAATGACCAATGAGGTGTTTGGATTTCACCGGACTGTGATTTTGGCCCTCCATTTTAAAATTTCGCTATCAATTGAAACAGGTTTAAACCTGTATTTTTTTTCTCTCGTTTTTAAAAAAAGAACTAATTTATCGCTTCACCGGTAAAAATTTATTAATTATTTTATCATATGTGTTTTAAATATCAATATAGAAAATTATTTTAACGTTTTGCTTGAAAATATAACATTATTTTGTTAGTACATTAAAATCGTCTGCAGTCAGAAATTTATATTTTAGATTAATATTTATTACTTAAGTTTTCATACATGATTTTAAAAGAATGTTTTCATCATTATATTTTAAATATTTATTTACATGCAATTATTAAGTCATAAACATTTTTCAACTACGTTATAAAGTATTGAAAATTACATTAATGAAGGAAACTTTTAGTTATACAATTTTTAATTCGTATTAAATGTTTTCAATATCTTATTTAATTTTAATTTGATATTTAATTATTGCTAATTTTCCAATTTCCTTCATTTTAAAAGCGAATATTTATTCTAATAAATAATAATAGAACGAAGACCATTTTAAAAATTTGCTATTTCCTCTTGAAATATGCTTCAACTGTAATTCATTTCTTTCAATTCGTCTTATAATACAAAATCTCTTCCACGTCCTTTTGTTTGCCACATTAAATTTGAGCGATAAATGGTTTCATATCGCAAATCTTTTTTGAGCTTACTTCACCTCCACTTATCTTATTCCTCCATGGGTTTCTTTAATTCTGTCTCAGCTTTCTTATTACTTCTGCGAAAATTTTTACACAACCAACCAACCGTAAACAAATGAAAGAGAAAAAAATTGGGAAAAAGATGATTTTTTATGAGAGTGACCTCTTGATTTTAATTAATTACTCAGTTAATAATTGGAATTTTGAAATTCTGAAGCTCAGGTGCATCAGGAGAGATATTGGGCTACTCTCAAAAAAAATTTTGAGCTTTGTACGTGCTGTAGATTTTGCTAGCCATCGCAGACACACACACAGACACACACACAGACAGAGCGTTTTGTTCTTTTATTAGTATAGATGGTTGAGAAATTTAATTAGAATTAAGAAAAAAATATTTAATAAGAACATTTTTCGTTGAAACGTATATCTTGGATTTTTCGATAAATGGTAAGTAGGAAAATTATCCTACAATACCGTTTAAGATAATTGCTTATCGTTGATTATTTGAGTGTAAATTGAAATTAAGAGCATTATCTTTGAGGAAAACAACTGATAGCTATTAGATTTAGTACTGTTTCAATAGACTTATTGAGTAGTTAAAAGGGAGTTTAAGATGCGAGTAGTTAGGAATATATTTGTTTGAAACAAAAAAAAAAATGATAAAATCTTTATTTTCACTTAAAACAAAATAAAATTTAATACCTTGATTTTTTTTCATACCTTGATTTCAACAATCACGAAATAGCAAAATCAAAAGTCGTGATAAATTATAATTTTTTTGTAATGATATATTTTTAATTTATTGGATAATGCATTTTTTATGACTACAAAAAAAAGTTAAGAATAATAGCGGATTTTCATATATAAAATTATATAAGTAATATGATGCTGAAAAATATTAACTGATAATGCATCTACAAATATTTAACATAGTTTTCTCAATTCGCATCAGTTTAATCATGTGAAAGACAAGTGAAAAATTTGTTGAGTTCATTGTGATGGAATAATAAAGATTTCGATATGTATTAGAGACTAGTATTATTTAGAAATTTAAATTCGAATTAAGAAAAAAAAATAAGTATGCGTTTCTTTGAAATGTATAACTTGGAGTTTTAGATAAATCGTAAATAAGAAAATTATCTGACTAAGCTATTAAAGATAATTGCTTATCTTTATTTATTTGAATGTAAATTGAATGTAAGAGGATTAGTTTTGAGGAAAACGACTGAGAGTTATCAGATTTATTTTTGTTTAATTATGCCTATTGAATAGTTTAAAGGGAGTTTAAGATTTGATAAGTTAAGGATATGTTTGTTAAAAACAAAATAATGATAAAGTCTTTATTGTTACTGAAAGCAAAATAAAATTAGATGCCTTGTATTTATCAACATTAAACGGACACGAAATAGTAAAGTCAAAAATCTGCCCTAAATTATACCACTGCCAAAATGACACATTTTTTAGTTTATTGAATAAAAATACATATTTATGACTTCCCGAAAGAGTTAAGAATAATGGCTTATTTTCGTATATGAAAAATATAAGTTAAGTAAAACATTAGCTGATAACGCATTTACAAATAATAAACATAGTTTTCTCATTTCGCTTCAGTATAATCATCTGAAAAAGAAGTGAAAAATTTGTTGAGTTCATTGTGATGGAATCATAATATCGATTTTTTTATGTCTTAGACATTAGTATTGTTCAGAAATTTAAATTCGAATTAATTAAATTTTTTAATAAGTACGCGTTTTGTTGGAATGTATTAGTTGGATTCATCGATAAATCATAAATACGAAATATTATCTTACCAAGTTATTAAAGATAATTGCTTTTCTTTAGTTATTTGAGTGTAAATTAAGTGTAAGAGGATTCGTTTTGAGGAAAACAACTGATAGTAATCAGATTTATTTTTTGTTTAATACTACTTATTGAATAGTTTAAAGGGAGTTTAAGATTTGATAAGTCAGGAATATGTTTGTTCGAAACATGATGGGTGTAATACCCCCACATCACTCAAACCAGATAATTCCGTAAAGAAAACTAACTATTTGAAATAAATTATAAAAAAAAAAGGAACAGAGGACAGTTGATTTACAGCTCAGACAAGAAATTTATAGCGGCAATAAGACTGTGACGGACGTCCATAAATAAGACGACAAAACAGAGACACTTTCACTAAGAGTGTATTTACGACAGGGCAAAGGGGAAATCTATGTGTGGGGTAATAATTATCAACCATACAGACACTCCGACGACTAGGACTTTACAAGCCCCTAGAAAATTAAAATTAGGGGAGTGTTCAATTTAATAGTCAATTTAAGGACAGCCAATAACAGTGTACTGCCTTAAAAGAAGCACAAATGAAATAACACGAAATTGGAAGGGGAAAAAAATATATTAAAAAGAAAACTGTGAATGGTCGAAGGATATTCGACTACAGAATTATTATTATACTTTTTGCTTCTTGAGTTTTTGAGATAATAAGAGTCAGTCAGTCAGTCTACCAAGTGTGCTCGAGTGAGGTGTGCCAATATGGGTAACGAAAGTGTTCCAGGCTTCTCCTCATCTGTCCGGATATACATTTGCCTATGGTGTCAGCAACTTTAGAAAAGGTATGCAATTTACCGACTTATTTCCCCTTATATTTGCCCACAAACATAGAGTATGATAGAACAATAAAATAATAGGGAAACACTTGCACGCCAATGATCCCGAAGGTTAATTCATTTTGGGGATGATTACTCATAAATTTATGGAATCAATTTCAATGTTGAAAATATCGTGCTACAAATCATAAAATGTAATTATGCAGCAATGCCAACAGCTATAAAAAAAAGAATAGATTTTGATTTGATTATTTTGTATTTTTGTAATTTACTTATGTGCATGTATATATTTAGTGTATTATGTGTGTTCTGTGTTGTACAATAAAATGTTTTTGTTTTATAAATGACAAAGCATGGTAATGATTTATGGAGTATGTGTCGAAATTACTATAGGTGCATGCTGGTCAACAGTTTCATAAGGAATCTGATAGCATCGAAATAACACAACGCATAAATTAATCTAAATTTTTTTGGATGAGAATATTTTTTTTTTAGTGGGAAATTTTAATTGGGAGTATTTTGTGAGGAATGTTATCATTTTTATTAGTATTATAATTATTATTCATTATGCCGCAGAAAATATTCTTTTCCCTGATCAGATCCTAGAAACTTAATACGATCACTAACGGATTTAATTATAATTATTATAAAAATAAAAAAATTGGTTGATCAAATTGATGCACAAATTTTTGGGGAGAGAAATCTGGAGAAAAATCAAAGGTAATATAGAATTAAACTATAATTATTACAAATTATTTTTAGGTATGTAAAAATCTCTCCATCATCTCAACCCCCCCAAAAAAATTGGTGCCGTGATACCAGTTCCTTAATTATTTATTTTTATGTATTTAATTTAAATGATTAAAAGAACGAACTTGGTTGATTTTAGTACTTTAATAATACGGTAGTATTGCAATTTCTTTTAATTTGAGTACTTTAAAGAACCAAATTATTTTTCAAGAAATTAATTAGCTTCAATTTAGATATTATTACTGCCATATTGGAAGTAAATATTTAATTAATATTGTGATTATTTGATTTTTTTTTTTTTTTTTTAAGAAAAAAAAAATAATTTCGTGATTATTTGAATTCCTTTTGTGAAAAAAAAATTATAATGAAATGAATGAATGATTCTGACAAATACACATGTTAAAGGAGATAATTAGATTGGAGATAAGATAGATTCTCTTTTTATTACAAGAAAATAGGAGTTGTTGTTAAAATTGGTATATATATACGTAAAATAATAAAATAAATAAAAATTTGTTTTTTTTTCACATAATAAATTTTATGAATATGATACTAAACCGAGACATTGGCATGCAAGTGTATTTTTGTTTGAGATAATTGGCACATTTTTTCAAAAAAAAAAAAAAAAACTGCATATATATGTATGTTTACACTATTGGAAAAAAAAAAAGAAAGGTTGTTATTTAATTTTATGTATTTATGCGTGATATGATAGAAAGGATTTTATTCTAAAATTCATCAAATATTTTGATATTTTATGTTTAGTACATGTGGATAAAACTGTATAAATTAAAAAATAATAATAATAAGATATGTGGATATCTTTATATCAAATTGGTTATTATTTTTAATTAAATCATTGTGGTTTTATTATTTAAAAAATTGAGGATAATTGAGTTTATGACTAAAGGAGGTACGAGGAAATCTCTCAGAAACAGCACGCGTTTAAGTGGTGTTAAAACGAGAAGGCAATTAAAAATATTATTAAATAAAAACGAAGAAATTTCGGGAGAGAACAAAAACGATAAACAAAGAAAAAAAAACAAAGAATTCGGGATCAAAAATTTCTTGGACAGGAAATATGGCAACTCCTAACGCAGAGCATTTAGTAGGACTAATTTATCCGTTTGATGGTAAAAAAGAAACTAATATTAATTATTTCCTCCTACAATTTGATAATTTAATTGAAAAAACGAAATACAGCGATGACTACAAATTGACGATTTTGAAAGCCAAAATCATAGGACCGGCAAGAGAAACTCTCATGCAGGATGACTCATTATTTTTAGAAGCAGACATAGGAAAATTCAAGGAGAAGTTAAAAGAATTATTTTCTGTTAAATGTAATTTTGGGGGTGCGCAGAATTTATTTTTCAGCTTAAAGCAGAAACCCGATCAAACATTAGCTAATTTTATAAATGAATTTAATGCTACGGCAAATTTATATATAAAAAAAAAGTGGTCAAAAATTAGATAACAGCAACGCAAAATTTTTAGACCAAATGAAATTGGCAAGATTCCTAGATGCAATCCGCGCAGATATTAGTTTAGAAGTGAGAAAAAATGCACCCGAAAATTTTGAAGCAGCATGCAAGTGCGCACTAAGATTGGAAGAGGCTTACAATCAAGCAAACATTCCCGAAATAAGTAGCATTACCGTTACAAAAGAGAATGAGATATTGGGAAAATTGAATAAATTAAGTACAGACAGTGCAGAGCAAATTCAGACGCTAGTCACCGAAATAAACAACCTTAAATTGAAATTAAATAATAGATCGGAGACCGAAAAAAATGCTGTGAGGTGTGCGGTAAAGTAAATCATGAGACAAAAGATTGCTGGTTCAGACAGAGATATATGAATGATAACGCGGCTACGAATAGTAACAGATTTCAAATTAATAGAGGGTCGCAGGTTTCACGCACAAGAGGCTACAGAAATAACTATAAACAGCAACAAGGATTCCAAAATATGGGGTATCAGGGACATAATGGTAACAATAATTTTGGCAATTGGAACTATGGCTATGTAGCACCTCACTTTTCTACCCCCCCTCCCCCCATATACAATTATATGTATCCACAGGAATATTACCATAATACAGAAGCACAGGGGTTCGCACAGCCTTCAAGAGGTCGTGGAAGAGGTGGCTATCATAACAATTTTAATAAATCCCAGACAGACGAGCAAGAGGACAATTATAATGAACAAAATAGCAAAAGGGAAAATAAACACAGAGGCCATTCCAAAAGAGGTTCATTCAATAACAAAAAACGACACGAAAAACAAGGGTCGGAAAACTAAATCAGAGGCTCGCTGAAAATAAACAACAGTATTTTAGCGACACAGGTGAGTCTCAGTTTAAAGGGTGTCGCAAAATAAACAGATTTATTGCCAGTGTTAGAAATGAAGGAGAAAATCAGTTACCCATCATTGACCTAGAGATAAATAATGTCAAATTTAAAGCGTTATGTGATAGTGGGGCGGCGGTCTCATTACTTTCGCCCATTATTTTTGATAAATTAAAGGAAAAAAATGTAAAATTTAAATATCTAGGAAATCAAATACAAATACAAACTTTAACGAATTCGAAAATTTACTTTAAACAGTGTGTTAGACTGGTTTTCAGAATACAGGGCAGTTTTACAACAGGTACACTTTACATCACGAATAAAGATTTCGGTAGAGAATACCAAATGCTTTTGGGATACGATTATTTAAGGGATAATAATATGATTCTGAATTTCAAAGAAAAAACACTTATTTTCAAAAACATAAAAATTAAACTGAATATTCCAGAAAAGGAAACAGGGATACAAGTTAATAATTTAACTTCAGAAACAGAAGACAAGGATAGGCAAGAAAACAATTCATCAGAGTCTTACAAAAAGGAAAAGAATAATAATAACAAGAAAGAGACACAAACCATCACTAAACATAAAAATATGTATGCTAAGACCATAGCAACAATTTTTATAAATGCAAATTAAAAAAAAAATAGTTAATTTACAGTGTGATGATTCCATAGCAGAACAAGAGGTAATATTATTAGAACCCTTGAGGGACGACTCTAAATTCACATTTCAAACTTCATTACATGAAGTGCAACAAAATAATAGAATTCATGTCATAATAGCAAATAACACTGACAAAAGAATAAAGCTGAATAAAGGGATAAATGTAGGCAAAATAACAAAAGATATAGATTTTAAACAGGATACAAAATCCGACGACATTGAACAAGGAACAATTTACGAATTAAATAGCTTAAATATCGAAGAGATCAGAAAATTAAGAGAAGCAGAGTTAAAGGAGTCAGACTTTGATTTAACACATTTATCGGAAGACCTAAGAGAAGAATTAAAAAACATACTCATGAGAAAAACGCATGCATTTTCAAAGTCATATGATACTTTAGGTCAAACATCTTTGGTTTTACCAAAATTTAATTTAAGTCATGACTACCCTATACAAACCAAACCCTATAAACTACCTCAAACGGTCAAACAATATGCGAAAACAGAGATACAGAATTTACTAAGAGCAAAGATTATTGAAAAATCAGACTCAAATTATGCGTTTCCGGTAATTTTTGTAAAAAAGAAACAAAGTAACAAAGAAAAGAAAAATGAAACCAAATATAGAATGGCTATAGATTACCGGTTATTAAATCAAATTTTACACACATACAGCTTTCCCATACCGGATATTAAAGAAATTCTTTACTCGATCAGCGGAAAAGGGTACTACACGGTGTTAGATCTCCACCGTGCATTTTTTCAGATAAATTTAAGGCCACAGGATAGGCAAAAACTAGCATTTATTACTGAGGAAGGAAAATTTAACCCTTTAAGGCTCGCTTTCGGAACAAAGAACAGCAGCGCCTATTTCGCAGAATTAATTGATAAAGTGTTGGGACACTTCGACAAGTCACAGGTGGCATACTTCATGGATGATGTGGTAATTGGTACCAATACAATCCAGGAAATGCTACAAATTTTAGAGCAAGTTCTACAGACTCTCATTAACCACAATCTGACCATAGAGCCTTCAAAAATGCAAATATGCAAAGAAGAAATAGATTTTTTGGGGTTTCAACTCAACAGATGGGGATATTCCAGAGCAAGAAAAAACATAGACAAAATTAAAAACCTCGTACGTCCAAAAACAAAAAAAGGTGTAAGATCACTTCTGGGTCTAGCAAACTACTTTAGATCTTTAATTAGAAATTATTCAGATATTGTACATCCCTTAGTGGAACTTACAAAAGAAAAGGTAAAATTTAAATGGGGTGAGAAGCATGAACAGGCGTTGAAAAACATACAAGAAGCGATAATACAAAACCCTACACTTAGACCTCCAGATTTTAATAAGGAATTATTTTTGATATGTGACGCCTTATCCTCAATTCTGGCGCAGGAGACTAATGGCATTTTATTGCCTATTGAGTTTTTTGGGAGAAAATTAAGAGAGGCGGAAAAAAGCTATCCTAGTATAAAATTCGAATTATTGGCAATTCATGAATCAGTCAATCATTTTAAACATATTTTATGGGGTAGACCATTCACGATTATGACGGATTCGAAACCCATTACACAGCAAATGAATTTGGAAACGCAATCTGACATAGTCAAAAGATGGATGACAGATTTGGCGGAATATAATTATGTCTTCGAGCATATCGAAGGTAAGGTCAACCCGGCTGATTTTGTGTCTCGTAATATATGCAGTTTAGAAACGGATTTACAATTACACAATACTCTATTTAAAGTCAATGAGGCTTTGTCTAATGACAATATTAAATCAGAACAATATGCAGACGAAAAATTAAGAAAAATAATTGACAAAATAGAAAAGGGACAAAACAATCGAACAACAAAAAGATACATGTTAAATGCTGATAAAATATTAATTCTGAGACCAGGGACAGAAAAAAAGGAACTACTCATTGCCCCTGACACTTTGAAAATAGCCATTATGGATGACGCGCATTCTCCCCATTTTGGATTCCAGAAAACTTATGACACCATTAAGGATAGGATATTTTGGCATGGAATGTACAGGGATATTAAAACATTTTGTGCAAACTGTACAGCGTGTCAAACAGCTAAACACCACAAAACGATAAAAGTACCAGTGCAAAGGGTGGTTAAAGACCAGGAAGTAGGAAGTATACTAAATATTGACGTATGTGGGCCTCTAACATTTTCTGTGCGAAAGAATAAATTTATTCTGACTAACACTGACGCAACTTCCAGATTTTTAGAAGCGGTTGCATTAAGAAATGTAGAAACACAGACAATTGTCAATGTGCTGAATAAGTACTTCAGTACTTTTGGAATTTGCAACAGCATATATCTGGACAATGCAAAATATTTTAGAAGTGATTTATTCAAAAAATATACAAAGGCGTTAAATATAGAATTACACTTTACGAGTGTATACAGAGCCAAGGCGAATGCAATTGCTGAAACGGTAAACCGAATTCTGAAGAGCTCCCTAATCGCAATGTCAAAAAGCACAACGGAATGGGACATTAGGCTAGATTTTTTCAAACTACATTACAATAACACAATTCACAGGGCTTTAGGATTCGCTCCCGCACTCATTTTCTTTGCGAGAAAATTGAGAACTCCGTTTACATCGCATATTCCCACAGAAGAGGTCTCAACTAAAACTTATGTGGCACAGAGAATAGCACACATTAAAGAAGTGAAACTACAAGCACTGGCCAATCAGTCACGCATGCAGGATGAGTATGCTAAAGAAGAGGACCTGCTACATACACCTACTCTGAGTTTGGGACAAGTAGTATACTTAAAACGTATAAATCCGGGCGCTCTGGCGAACAAGTTTGACGGTCCTTTTAAAGTAATAAAAAAATTACGCAACAATAATTATTTACTAAAAGACCTAACAGGTAATTATGCTCGGCCTATAAAAAGGAACATCGATTTACTATTCGCGCCTAAGGCAGCAACTCCTCATATAGACGTGGAAGACAGTACGGCAGAGGAGGATTCAGAGGGGGAAACATAACAAAAAAAAAAAAAAAAAAGAGAAAAAGAAACATAAGCCCTAACTATTATTTAAAATTATCTAGTGTATTAGTAATATATAGTGATTTGTATTATGTATTTAAGAAACAAATTTAATGTAAATAATTTTTTTTCTTCTCTTTTGGAAATTGGAAATTTATAACAATGTGTTTTTAAGACATCATATAATAACTTGCCTTTTAAAATCAAGCAAAATAGAGAGAGAAAAAAAAGAAAGGGATAGCAAGATGAGTGTACTATTTCCCTCTGAGTTACAATTGGGGAAATGTGCAGGCACACTCGAAAACATGATTAAATACACTAAATATTACAAAAGTTCTTCACAGAACCTCATGTTGCAAAAAATAAATAAAAAAATAAATAAAAAATAAAATAAAATAAAATAATTAAAATAACTGCATAAGGGGTAGTTATTCACTGACGTATATAAATATGCCAAGGTCTATGCGATTTCAGGAAGTATCGATAGTTACTGTTGTTAGGTCAAAAGAATGACATGGAGGTAGATAATGAAGATTAACCAAATGCAATTTATATAAATATATACAAAAAAAAAACTTTAATTATTTATTCTGCATATTTAAATAATGTTAGCGATAATTAGCATAACATATTAATTGCATGTGTTCACCCTCATCAGTTTTACTAAAAACAGTTATGTAATAGAAAAAAGCCAGGTAAGATTGACTTACCTTCAATTAGTTTTCATCTCAGGGCAGGCTGTCCAGTTTCTGGTATCCATATTGTGTATCCGCTTTTAAACGCATGAAGATATAATCACATATAAGTAATCACACTGTAAATAAAAACACTGGTGCATTTAGAAAAACTAATATTGTATTTTACTTGATTTGGTATTTGCGGAGCTCTGAGAAACAGCTCCTTTCTCTACTACAACATATTCATATCTGTGGAAAATACAAGAAAAATTATTATTATTACAATGAAAAACAAAATTTATTATTTGAATGTTTATATCATGTGAAAGTAATTTAAAGTTTATTGATGACAATGTCCTTGAGAGTTAATTATCACTTATGTACTATAAATCATATTGATTATTTGCAGATTATAGTCTTTTTGTAAACAACTGAAGGTTATGTTGCGTATGATGATAGTTCTTTCACTTTCGATAAAAGAAAATTGTTCTTGCTAAAAATCATTTCCTGGTTGCTCTTTAATTATGCGATGATGGATGGAAAACAATTTAAGTCTTTTGTTTATTGTTTTCTGTAATCTTCATTTAGAGTTTACATTATAATGTTTTTAACAAATAAAGTGGAAACAACTTGAAGAGAAATAACTCTTACAAACAAAGCATATGCAAAATGATAGATTAAAAATATGTATATTAATACACAAAAAAATTGCAGATATGCGTAGAGAATTGATGAGAAGTTCGGCGAAGTACGCAATAATAAAATAACATATAACAATGGCAAGGCAAGTTATTGACAAAACAAAATAACGTGGAAACTCAGCACATAGGATTCACAAAAATAAAAAACTCAAAGAAAAAAAAATAAGGTTTTCTCACCAACAGAAGACTTTCCGTTTGACGAGATTGATGGATCTGCTGACAGGTCTCGGGGGTAAACAGTTACCAAGTTACCACACCCCAGATCGAGGAGGGGGAGAGTTGCTCCCGAATGGGGAATCTTTCTCTAGACAGTGCATGGCAGAAAGCTATAAAATTGAATATCAGATAAGTCGCATGGCAGATTTAAGATGGTTCGCTAGAAGGGAAAGTGTTAAGGTTAGGATCTTACGAAAACTCGTGTGATATAAGCATTCCCAATAATATTTAATTGGCAGAGTCAGATATATATAAAAAAAAATTAAATAAATAAATAAATAAATAAATAAATAAGTAAAGGTTATTATTTTTTTTGGAGGACATTTTACAGGAATTTTTTTTCTTTTACCTTTGCCTGAAAATAAAAGGTATTACAAATTCTTTTTCGGCACGTTAGATATAAGTATGATGACATTACTCACGCAACGTAGTTTCAAAAGAAGGTCTTATGGGATAGTATACAGAAGAAAGTTATAACAATTAGACTTCATCACAAGGCAATACTTAGTTACATTGGATAAGTAACAGATGCAAAATTATTTTAGAGTCTTATCAGGAATCTATATAAAAGCAAATAAATTAGGAAGTTTTTTTTAAATGTGAAGATTAAACGACACTATATATATTATTAGGTATATATATATATATATATATATATTTACCGACATAGGCGTATGGAAACATAGCAATATTTTATAAAAAAAAAAATGTATAATTACACATAAAAGCAATTAATTTTAAGTGGTATCGATTTCACGCTTTCATACACTTCATATTAATATTTATATATGGCATTAAAATACAACAATAATAAAATAATATAAAGGTTCATGTATGGATATCATATGACAATGCGGGTGTATCTATTTGTGAATATAATGGGATCTTTCTGCGGGCAGAGAGTATTTCTTAAACCTGGCCAGGTTATTCACTAAAATTTATATACTCGATTGTTAATAATCCGTACAAATAAAAATAATAATAATAATAATAAATAAATAAAAAAATAATAATAATATATATATAAATACAAATATTTAGGTATTAGTAAAAAAAAAAAATCAATTTAACTCTAGACAACATAGTAAATTTCGGCAATAAAAAGGATAAATTATTTTAATCAGTATAAGATGCTGAATCATTTTAGTAATAAGATTAAATATATAGAAGTCAATACATATTTGAAATGATTAAGTAATTTTATTTTCAAAATGTATTTTTTTTCTCTCTTTACTATAGTGGCTTTAAAAATAAATAAATAAATAAATACTCAAACTACAACAAGAAAAGGTAAATAAATGGATTGTATACAGGTACACTCTATTAATATTGCTTCATTTCACACTTTATAGCATTTACCAGCATTTATTAAAAGTACATTAGCTTAGAAATATTCTTTTAGACTCTTCTAATGTAGCATAAAAATTATAAACAAAAAATATTTTAGGGATTTCACTCCCTTTTCCTTCATGTTTTGCTAGATACCCCCCCCCTCAAATTAAGCATTTAGGAAACATATCAGATTTTTCTTTCGCTATTTTTTTTTAGATAGATATGCACGGTAAAGATTTACTTGCAGAAAGTTTTTATCAACAATATCACAACCAGTACTGAAAAAGGAATTTTTTTTTTCTTTAATTTTTTTTTTTCTCTGGCGGCAAAATTTGACTTTAGTTTTTCAAGTTTAATTGCAATTATCAGCCAGTGAAATGAAAAAAGCACAATGATTTTCCCAATTTTTTTTTCAAGTTGTGATATGGTTCAACTTTAGCATTGTATATTAAAATCTTTCAGGCAATGTTCAGAATCATAATACAATTTTAAGAACAGTGTTAAACGATTGACTAATCGCTGTATTATTTCCTGAAAGACAATTTAATTAGAATACTTATATAAGACTCCACAATATTCTGAGAGAAATACGGGATTTTGACAGCATCCGTCCTTCAGCAGATAACCAGTCTGTAAGAAGCCATTTCCCCTGAAAATACAAAATAAACAGTACACAGTACACGATTTTATAGCGGATATATATCAATTTTATGGAATAAAGGGGTAAAAATTTACACTGAAGGCATGCGTAGCAGGTTATAGGTTAATACGGGTTAGTTTCTTATAGTTTAACATAAGTTTCATGCAAAAAAAAATATATATATAATTTTTAAGACAAAAAAACTAGAAAATGACATACCTGTGTGTCTTGCAAGGACCATAACATTCACTATCCCCGTTACACAAACAAGTTTTCCTCTATAGAGGGGTGACTTATCGGAGTTGTTTTCTAGGAAGAGTCATCCATTACCATTTCAGGGTGTTAGGCTACTAAGCACTCATTAGCACCTGTCAATCAAAATGCGCGACTTGCAGAGGATCCGTGTTTTTGCGCTAATTCGCTTTTTTTTCCTTTTTATAACGTAGGAGACGGTTCGCTTATTGCATCTAGAGCAATAAGGTATTCATAGAGCTCGCGGTTCTGTGCGATATTCTCGGTGCCTCTTACGCATGAATAATTAGGAATATGTATACAACATTACCCATTTTATCAACACTTAACATAATTCAAATTTGTAACATTCAGCTATGATTTATGTTAATAATCTTGTGGATAATGTAGACTATACAAAACATGGTATATTTGTTTTTTTTAGATATTTCATATGATGTACATAAAAAAGTTTCTCAACATTGTATATATATTTTACTATTTCGATACTAATCCAGATATGTTATGCAAATAACATTGGTGTTGCTACGAATTTGTGTTGTTTTTTTTTTCTGTTTTGTTTTTGGTTATTACATACTTTACTTTATGTGTTTAAAATATTATGCATTTAAAATAAACAAAAAAAATGTGCCAATACATCTCAAATTCAGGTTTAGATTTTTCGGAGCTTTTACATGTTATTTTTTTTTTCTTCCTTAGTGTAGAAAAAAATTATTACAAATTTATACTTGGCTTTGATTACATGATTTGGCATTTTAATGGATTAATTTAATTATTGTATCAAAATTTGGGCATGGGGAAATAATACACAGAAGAGAAGATAATCGGATCTTGGAAGTGTTCACCAGAACTGAATCAACATTCCAATGGCTATGGATACAACACTTGCGGCAGTGTGGTGTACACAAAAATGATGTCTACAGACCTCATTTTTTTTTAGACCCAGGGGATAGATGATGGGTGTAAAACCCCCACATCACTCAAACCAGATAATTCCGTAAAGAAAACTAACTATTTGAAATAAAATATAGAA
The DNA here is from genome assembly GCA_964019185.1 of Maratus speculifer. NCBI lineage: Eukaryota > Metazoa > Arthropoda > Arachnida > Araneae > Salticidae > Maratus > Maratus speculifer. The sequence goes on along the minus strand of OZ025294.1, from coordinate 392,534,544 downwards.
AAAAAAGGAACAGAGGACAGTTTCTTTTTTTTCTATAATTTTTCTATATTTTCTGAGATTTACAGCTCAGACAAGAAATTTATAGCGGCAATAAGACTGTGACGGACGTCCATAAATAAGACGACAAAACAGAGACACTTTCACTAAGAGTGTATTTACGACAGGGCAAAGGGGAAATCTATGTGTGGGGTAATAATTATCAACCATACAGACACTCCGACGACTAGGACTTTACAAGCCCCTAGAAAATTAAAATTAGGGGAGTGTTCAATTTAATAGTCAATTTAAGGACAGCCAATAACAGTGTACTGCCTTAAAAGAAGCACAAATGAAATAACACGAAATTGGAAGGGGAAAAAAATATGTTAAAAAGAAAACTGTGAATGGTCGAAGGATATTCGACTACAGAATTATTATTATACTTTTTGCTTCTTGAGTTTTTGAGATGATAAGAGTCAGTCAGTCAGTCTACCAAGTGTGCTCGAGTGAGGTGTGCCAATATGGGTAACGAAAGTGTTCCAGGCTTCTCCTCATCTGTCCGGATATACATTTGCCTATGGTGTCAGCAACTTTAGAAAAGGTATGCAATTTACCGACTTATTTCCCCTTATATTTGCCCACAAACATAGAGTATGATAGAACAATAAAATAATAGGGAAACACTTGCACGCCAATGATCCCGAAGGTTAATTCATTTTGGTGATGATTACTCATAAATTTATGGAATCAATTTCAATGTTGAAAATATCGTGCTACAAAGCATAAAATGTAATTATGCAGCAATGCCAACAGCTATAAAAAAAAGAATAGATTTTGATTTGATTATTTTGTATTTTTGTAATTTATTTATGTGCATGTATATATTTAGTGTATTATGTGTGTTCTGTGTTGTACAATAAAATGTTTTTGTTTTATAAATGACAAAGCATGGTAATGATTTATGGAGTATGTGCCGAAATAACTATAGGTGCATGCTGGTCAACAGTTTCATAAGGAATCTGATAGCATCGAAATAACACAACGCATAAATTAATCTAAATTTTTTTGGATGAGAATATTTGTTTTTAGTGGGAAATTTTAATTGGGAGTATTTTGTGAGGAATGTTATCATTTTTATTAGTATTATAATTATTTTTTATTATGCCGCAGAAAATATTCTTTCCCTGATCAGATCCTAGAAACTTAATACGATCACTAACGGATTTAATTATAATTATTATAAAAATAAAAAAATTGGTTGATCAAATTGATGCACAAATTTTTGGGGAGAGAAATCTGGAAAAAAATCAAAGGTAATATAGAATTAAACTATAATTATTACAAATTATTTTTAGGTATGTAAAAATCTCTCCATCAAAGCAAAAAAATGATAAAGTCTTTATTGTTACTGAAAGCAAAATAAAATTAGACACCTTGATTAATACGAAATTGTCAAATCAAAAATCTTTGCTAAATTATACCGGAATATATTTCGGAAAAGATGCATTTTTTAGTTTCTTGAATAAAAATTCATATTTATGACTTCCCGAAAGAGTTGACAATAATGGCGAATTTTCGTATATGAAAAGATATAAGCAATATGATGCTGAAAAAAATTTAACTGATAACGCATTTACAGATATTCAACATAGTTTTCTCATTTCACTTCGGTTTTATCATCTGAAAAAACAAGTGAAAATTTGTTGCGTTCATTGTGATGGAAAAATATAACAACGATTTAGTTATGTATTAGAGATCAGAGATTAGTAATGTTGACAAATTTAAATTCGAATTCACAAAAATTTCTTTGAACAAGAACGCGTTTCTTTGAAGTGTATAATTTAGATTTTTCGATAAATTCTACGTAGGAAAATTATTTTACCAAGCTAATTAAAGATAATTTCTTATCTTTAATTATTTGAATGTAAATTGAATGTAAGAAGATTAGCTTTCAAGAAAACGACTGGCAGTTATCATATTTATTATTTTTTAAATAGGCTTATTAAATAGTTAGGAATATATTTGTTTAAAACAAAATAATTATAAAGTCTTCATTGTTTTTGAAAAAAAAAATTAGATACCTTGATTTTCTCAACAATAAAAGAAATAGTCAAATCAAAAACCTGTGTTTAATTATACCATTTTCCGAAAAGATACATTTTTTAGTTTATAGAATAAAAATGTATTTTCATAACTTCCTGAAAGTGTTAACAATAATTGCGGATTTTCTTATATGAAAAGATTTAAGTTAAAGAAAATATTAGCTGATAACGCATTTACAAATATTTAACCATTTGAGGGGCAAAGCACTTCTACTCATAAAATGCTGAAATGTTTGATTGACACCAGAATTTTAAAACAAATATATTTCAAAATAGATAAATGCGTTTTCTTAACGTACTCCGTAAACTTAAAATATTCATTTCAAAATTCTGGTGTCAATGTGACATTTCACAATTAAAATTAAGTGATATATATTTTATACCACCGCTCTTCAAGGGGTTAACATAGTTTTCTCTTTTCACTTCCGTTTAATTATATGAAAAACAAGCGGAAAATTTATTGAGTTCTTTGTGATGGAATAATATAATAACTATTTAGGTATGTATTAGGGATTAATATAGTTGAGAAATTTAAATTCAAATTAAAAAAAAAAAACAAGAACGCGTTTTGTTGAAATGTATAACTTGTATCGTCCGATAAATCAGAAGCAGGTAAATTATTTTACGAACCCAACTAAAAATGAACTGCAGGTTTTTTTTTCCTTAGAAGTAAAGTGTTTTTGAGGTTTTTCTAATGTTAACTGTAAACTTTCTGTAGTGCAATCTCAACTACACTGTAAAAATGGGTCGATCTACTAAAAAAACTTTAGTAATCCTTGTAATTACTAAAAAATGTTTAGTAATCTTAGTCGGTTACTAGAAAATCTGTAAGAATTACTAGAAAAAAGTTAGCAACGAATAGAGTTAATAGTTTTATATTTTTAATAGCTATTACTAAAACTCACTTGGCGTGGCCTCGATAGCATAGTGGTTATAGTAACGGACTCCAGGCTAAAAGGTCCCGGGTTCAATACTGGACAGTGCCAAGTACGCCCCGAATGTATGTAGTGTAAGTACTCTATAATAAAGGGGTTATGAATTTTCTGTTGGAGCTGGTCGCAATGTTTGGTGCTGCCCTCTATTGCGTTTTTGCCGAAAATCTATCACTTCAGAAGTCTGGATGCAGCTCGAAGGAAGCTCCTGCCCTTCGGACGCACGTAATTTTTATTAAAAATAATTTTGGAGCTATTACTAAAATTTGCTTGGTGGCTCATACTAAAAAATTTTAAGTTAATTATACAAAATATTCTTTTGTTCAGTTTACAAAAGAAATGCTTGTTTCACTTGCAAAAAAAAGTTTGTAATGGTTACTAAAAATTTTTGTGGAATACAAATTTACAAAAAAATTTTTAGTAACCTCTTGAATTTTTTTTTACAGTGTATAGAATTACTTCAGTTATTTTGTATTTAATTGGAGGCGATTTGGCAGCAATTTATTTTAAACATTTTCTGAGCTATTAACTTTAAAAACACTGTAGTTTTAATAAAGTCATTTTCTAATCAAAAATTTAAAAATATATAAGATTTTATAACCGTAGAATCACTGCAGTTAATTTGAAGTTATTATCCAACCATAAATTTAGAAGTATACTTTCTAATGTATCTCTAGTATAACTGTATCCGATAAATTCACAGACTTTAATCGGAGAAAAATAATTTCAAATATACTTCAAAATCGAATTAGGGATTTCCCATCCCATCCACTCACTTACTTAGCGAAAAATGTATTAATTCATAACAATTAAAGATAATAGCTTATCTTAAAATTTGTGAGCGTAAATTGAATGTATGAGGATTAACAATGAGTAAAACGACTAATAGTTATCAGATTTATTATTGTTTAAATAGGCTTATTGAATAGTTAGAAGGGAATTTAGGATTTGAGTATAAAATAATGATAAAATCTTTATTATTACAGAAAACAAAATAAAATTGAATACCTTGATTTCAACAATCACGAAATAGCGAAATCAAAAGTCGTGATAAATTATATATATATATTTTGTAATGATACATTTTTTTTATTTATTTAATAAAGATTATATGTATACGTCCAGAAGGGGTTAACAATAAAGACTGATTTTCGTATATGAAAAGATATAAGTAATATGTTACTGAAAAATATTAACTGATAACGCATTTACAAATATTTAACATAGTTTTCTCATTTCTTTTCTGTTTAATTATGTGAAAAATAAATGAAAAATCTGTTGAGTTCATTGTTATGGAATAATTTAATAACGATTTAGTTATGTATTAGAGATCAGAGATTAGTAATGTTGAAAAATTTAAATTCCAATTAAGAATTTTTTTTTATAAGAACGCTTTTCGTTGAAATGTATAACTTGGTTTTTTTCGATAAATAGTAACTAAGAAAATTATCCTACCGTACTACCGTAACATCTGGTCTGCCATTTTGACAGATCAAATGACAGACCAGATGTTAAGGCCAATAAGGTTATGTGAGCGAAAAATCCCAGCCGGCTATCGCCCGGTTAGCTTAACAGGTAAAGCATTGGCCGTGTAAGCCAAGTATCCGGGTTCGATTCCCGGTCTGGGCAAATTTTCGCTCAGTTGGAAATATTCAAATTTCTATGATAATTATAGTAAATTTTTCTATTAATTACTAGCTTTGAAATTACGCTAAAAATTATAGAATATTTAATAAGTGGTTATTACAAAGCTAATTAAAATAATAAAATTAAATACCTTGATCTTCTGTACATTAAACGAACGCGAAATAGCCAAATTAAAAGTCTGTGTAAAATTATACCATTTTCAAAATGATATATTTTTTTGTTTATTGAATAAAAATTCCTATTTTAAGCGTCCTTAAAGGATTAAGGGGTTACATATTAACAATAAAGGGTTATTTTAGAATATGAAAAGATATAAGTAACATGATTCTGAGAAAAAAATTGATAATGCATTTACAAATACATAGTTTTCTCATTTCACACAATTTAATCATCTAATAAACAAGCGAAAATTTTTCTGAGTTCATTGTCATGGAAAAATATAGTAACGATTTTATTATGTATTAGATGGTTGTGTAATTTAAATTAGAATTAAGAAAAAAAATATTTAACAAGAACACTTCCCTTGAAATGTATACTTAGATTTTTCAATAAATGATAAGTGGGAAAATTACTTTACCATATCATTAAAGATAATTGCTTATCGTTGATCATTCGAGTGTAAATTGTATGTAAGAGGATTAGCCTATAGGAAAAAGCTGATAGAATTTGTAATTATCAGATTTATTATTATTTAAATAGGCTTATCGAATAGTTAAAAGGGAGTTTAAGATTTAAATAGTTAGGAATATATTTGCTTGAAATAAAAGAATTATAAAGCCTTGATTGTTACCGAAAATAAAATAAAGTTAAATTTCTTTTATTTCTCAATATTAAACGGTCATGAAATAAACAAATCAAAAGTCCGTGACAAATTGTACCATATTTGCAACTATATATTTCTTTGTTTATTGAATAAACCCAGCTAAAAATGAACTGCAGTTTTTTTTGTAGAAGTGAAGTGTTTTGAGGTTTTTCTAAAATTTCTCTAGTCTTTCTGTAGTGCAATCTCAACTATAAAATCACTTCAGTTATTTTGTAGTTAATTAAAGGTGATTTTGCAGTAATTTATTTTAAACATTCTGTGCGCTATTAACTTTGAAAACACTGTAGTTTTTATAAAGTCATTTTATAATCAAAAATTAAAAAATATATAAGACTTTATAACGGTAGAATCACTGCAGTGAATTTGAAGTTATTATCCAACCATTAATTTAGAAGTACATTTCGATGCATCTCTCGTATAACTGTAGTTATTGTCTGATAAATTCACAGAATTTATCAGACAATAACTAGAATAATAATAGATCAGACAATATCAGACAATAACTAGAGAAAAATAATTTCAAATGCTTCAAAATCGAACTAGGGATTTCTCATCCCATCGAATCACTCCTTAGTAAAAAATTTATTAGTTCCTACTTTGTTTTGTTACTTGGAAACTACAAGTTTTAATACATTAAAATCCATTTCTTTTTTTTTTTAAATTCAGACATTGGCGTCTCCTATCTATGCTTCCTTCCCCCTAACTTAAAATTCTTAGTTCCTTTATTATGTTAAGCTAAGAGAAAAAAAAATAATTTCACTAAATTACATTTCGAAATCCAGTGAGGAGTAGTGACTACCTTTACCCCCTGCATACAACGGAAATTTCTTAGTTCCTTTATTTTAAGTGACTCTAAAGGAATAAATTTTGCGAGGTCTATCAAAATCAGAGAAAAAATATATTAAGTTTCAAAAGTTATGAGGGACAATGGGCCTTTCACTCACCAGCCCCTTAATGTGAAATTTCTTCTTACTTTTTATTATAAATTTCTTGAAAATTATACATTTTACTATGCTTTTGAAAATATCAGAAAAGAAAAATTTTGTTAATGTATATATATATATATTTTAATTTAGGAAGGGGCAAATACTTTCCTCTACCTTCCTCCCCCTAACAGAAAATTCTTAGTTCTTATATTTCAAGCTAAAGAAAAAGATTGAATTATAGTATTTTTTCAAAAATCGGAGAAAAAAATTAGTTAAATTTCAAAATCGAGTGAGGGAAAATAGCTCATCTATTCCCCCACCCCTCACGGAAAATTCTTCTTTTCTTTATTTAAATCACACTAACAGAATAAATTTTATTATGCTTTTGTAAATTGGAGGAAAAATTGCTAATTAAATTTCAAAATCCAGGTAGGGGCAATGAGTCTACAACCCCCTCCTTAATTGAAAATTTCTTTTTCTTTCTTTCTAAGTTACTCGAAAAATTTACATTAGGTTTTTGAAAAAAAAAAAAAAAAAAAAAAAAAAGAAAGAAAGAAAGAAAGAGGAAATTTTATTTAATTAAATTTTAAAACCGAACGAGCTTCTCTGCTTCCTGCCCCATACATCTCCATCTTCATAACTGAAAATTACTTGCAATTAATTTACTATTACTTCATTTTGAAATCATACAAATATTTGAATCATCAAATAATTTTTTAAATCGCTCTTTAAAATTATTATTCGATCTAAACTTAATGAATCGTAGAAAGAAAAAAAATACTTCATCAGTTAATTGAAGTGTATTTTCTAATTACGTATTCATTTTAAAAGCACATCAAAGTTTCTTATTTCATGCAAATATTAAATTATTAAAAGTGTTTAAAATTATTTTACAAGTCATAAATATATTGAAAAATCTAGTCATTGTTTATATTAAAATTTAAAAAAAAATCAGAAATTTCCCTTTGTAAAAAATTATTTACCTTAAATTAATTAATGTTTCTATTTTATTTTTAGGTAAAAATGTAGATAAGTTAACAATCAAATATATCTACATAATCATTAAAAACATATGCTACATTAAAAAATAAAAATGACATAAAATAAGTCCTTATTCTAATTCAAAGTTATTAATTACGAACTTCTTATTTTATAAAATTAATTTTCCCTTTTTACAAATATATATTTCTTAAATTAACACATTTAATTACATTATAATTCCTAAAAAAATTATATTATCAGGAAAACTTCTAAAATTCGTTTATTTATTTTTTTTTTTAATTTGCAAGAAAGATTCTGAAATATTACCCATTTAAAAAACTCACTACCAAAAAATATATATATGTATATATATATATATATTATTTTTATTTCATTTTTAAATTAAAAAATGTTTATAAATAACAAATTATTATTATAACACAATATTATATTCCTATTTTATAAAATTATTTGTTCCTTTTTTACAAATATATATTTCTTAAATTAACACATTTAATTACATTATAATTCCTAAAAAAAATTATATTGTCAGAAAAACCTCTAAAATTCGTTTATTTTTTTTAATTTGCAAGAAAGATTCAGAAATATTCCCTATTTAAAAAACTCATTACAAAATATATATATATATAATTTTTTTTATTTAATTTTTAAATTAAAAAATGTTTATAAATAACAAATTATTAATTCTAACACAATAATAAAAAATATGTTTTACCGTATCATTAAACGACATAAAATGAATTTTTATTCTAAGTAAAAAATATTAATTACCGACCCATAATTTATTAAAGTAAGTAATTCCATGTCAAAAATATATATTTTATAAAATTAACACAATGCATGTAATTACATTATAATTCATAATAAAAAAATTATTTTCGCAATTAGCCTAAAAATAAAATTATTTTATTAAATATTTACTAATTTTTAAATTCAGAAGAAAAACCAATTAATTTGCTTTAGCTAATTCGCTAAAGTATTTGTTTAATTCATTTAATATTAAATTGTTTTTAAAATACACGCCCATATAAACGAATTACAATAAATAAATAAATTATATAATAAAAGCACTTTAAAACATCCAATTTTTCTGCCTGCCATTCAGCTTTTGCAACAAATAACCTTTAATTGAAATGCCTCCCCTTTATACCTCGCCCAACACTAACCACACAAGTCCCAACGGGCAAGTGGTCAAAGCGTGTCTCTCCTGTACCTGGGATCGTCAGTTCGAGTACAGCTGTTTCCACAGTCAAAATCTGCCTTTGAAATGTAAGAAAGAAAGCTTACCAGTAGGTCAATAGATGGCGCCAGCAGAGCCAATTTTTTTGGGTGGGAGGGGCATTTAACTTCAAATTCACTGCAGAAAATGTGTAGTTATGAACTACACATTCACTGTAGTGATTTTGTAGTTGTTGACTTCGAAAAAACTGCAGTGATTTGTGCCAAATCACCACAGTTTCGCAACTGCATTTTCTTTGCAGTTTCACTAGAGTTCATTTTTAGCTGGGAAAATGTACATTCATGATGTCATTTTTTTAACTGAACAAATAAATCTATTTTTCGCTATGAGTGTAGAGGGATTTTTTTTTTTTAATATACCAAAACAAACCATTGTTAATTTATTTTCACTGACTAAGTTTTTTTACCTTATATTTAATCCATTTTGTTGGTTACAATTGTATCATGAAAATACTGATATTCACAAACAACGTATATAGAATTTATTTTCTCAGAAACCTGTATTTTCATACCAATACGTAACGTGGCAACAATTGCTAAACATATTTATAATGACATTTTAACTATTTTAGAAAATGTCGACAGCATTTTAAAATATTGCAACATTTTAAAATTTATTATTCAATGTTTAATTCATTTTGACTGGCAAATTATATATTTTAAACTTTATTCAGAGAATACTGTCACATTAAAAATTAGATGCAGTAAAACCCAACAATTTATAAGGAATTTCGGAATAACGTCTTTGATTTCGACATAAGAGAGAAATTTTTAAAGTTTGAAAAGTTCCAAAACATGTTTTTGTGTTAACCAATTTTTTTATTTATAAGAAACTCTGCTCAAACCCGTCGAAGGAGCAAGTACAAGAAGACAATATTATTATAAAATTTATTGTATAACAAAGAAAAAAGTCTCTATGTAAAATGTTATTTGACATACGTAAGTAACTTCTCTTCATTTAAAACAATAAAGTAAGCATATAATTAATACATAGCCTTATTTGTATGTTCTTGCAAATGTATAAAACATAAAAAGATAAAAAAAATAGACACTGATAATGATAATATTAGAGAGAAGGGTTAGGGGTTACGAGTCGAGGAATAATAACTAATAATTGGCAAAATTTTGATCTCCTTATTTGGTTCAGAAACAAACATGTGAATAAATGACAAATTGTAATGAACTCTAAGTTGAAAAAAACTGAAAGAGAATTTAATATATTTTTGTTCTCGGTAAATTTATTTTATTTGTATCATTTGATTGGTGCAGTTTATCTGGCATGATAACTACAGATTAGAAATTAGATTGAGTTAGAGTGTATAACGAAAAAAAAAACATTAAAAACTTTTTTTACTTTTTTAGAAACGAAAGAAAACAGAATTGAATAAAACTTCAGAATAAATTAATCAATGAATTAAAAAAGTGATAATTTTAATAAAGGAAACGTTAAATCATTTAAAGTACAAATGATTGCACATTACTTGAATTTATGTAAAAGATTTTACGCCATGGTTTTACGAAATGATTATTATCAGGAATTGACATAGTTCTATTTCAAAGAATTTCCCTTAAAATATTTTGCTAGAAAAAACGCAAGAAACAGGAATTCATTTTAGTAAAATGTTTATAAAAATGTAGTTTAAAGTGTTAAGCAAATCTTCAACAAAACTTCGAACAAATTCTCGGCTTTACATTATAAATTCAGTTAACACTAAATATCAGTAATTCATCATGTTTTTTTAATTATTTTTATTATTATTGTAAGCTGTGATATTCTAGATACTATTTTTCAGAAAATGCAAAGTTTTGTCAGCTGTTAGTGACATTTAATAAATCAATATTGTAGCTAAAATCCATTGTTCTGAAGTTTGAATGTATTATTTTTACATTGTACTCTTCAATTCTTCACTGTCGAAAGATAAATGTTCTAATATTATGTTAGAAAATTTTGAAATATAAAATTCTTACTCAGTATAGTTTCTGAATTTTTTATTTGTTTAAAGATAAATTTTCAGGTTTTAGGAAGACATTCAGAAGAGTGAAGTTTAAAAACTCATTAGTATATAAAAATTTAAAACTGTAGATATTTATAATATATAAAAATTCAGAAGAGTGAAGTTTAAAAACTCATTAGTATATAAAAATTTAAAACTGTAGATATTTATAATATATAAAAATTTAAAACTGTAAAGGCCCAAGGGGGGAATGCCCTTCGTGGGGTCTTTCTAAGGGAACTTAACCCATATTTACGCAAGGTTCGAAGAAAATCACGAAAACTTCGAACGGTTAGGCCGACGGCCGCGATTGGGTTCGAACCCAGCACCTGCCGTCTACCAGTTGAGAGGTCAGAACCTCTCGGACACTGGTGAGGCGTCAATTGGGGCAACTTTGGTTGAAAAGAGAAGAAAATATAAAATCTGTTACATCACCTGAGTTATTGGCAAAATTTTGTTCCCAAAATATAGGTAGCAGCACTAGCATGAAATTGGCAGCTCATTGAGCTCATTGAGCTCATTGGCAGCTCAATAATTCTTCAAGTCTCCACTGTGACAGCATGGACCAAAGCTTCGTAAATGTGGACTAAAGTTACCCCAATTGATTGCACTGTAAATATTGATTGTTTTTAAGATTCAAAGGTACAGCATTTTATTTTCTGTACTTAGTTTTTAAAAGTAAATTATAATTTATTTGAATTTCAGTTCGTGTTTAAGGTCATGTGTCATTTAAATGGTGCTTTTATGCATTCTGTTAATAAAGTTTTTTGTCATATTCTTAACTTTAGGACGTTGACAGGTATATTTATAAAAAAGATAGATAGGTATATTTGTAACGGACGAATGAACATACTGGGTGCAATTTGTGACTGTCGTGGGGGTGTGCTGGTTGAATGCAGACATAATTCGAGATATAAATTAAAAACAGTTTATTTAAACTATTAGGGTTCAAGGGAAGTGGAGCGTCAGTTCGTCAATTTCGATAACTAGTCATAATACTAAAAGATTAAACTCATAACTATACTCACAGCTCCGACACTAGACTCAATCGGGGTATTTCCAACCAACTTCTCACTCAGACATCAGCTAAACTGCTAGATAAAAGCTTTATTAGACAGCCCGTGGCTGTAAAACACTCTTTATTATCTAAAATACTCAATTAAACTGTCTCTTATCAACGGCAAACTTCTCGAATAGCTCCGCTCTGAATGAACTCAATCGGCAAACGCTGCTAGCTATCTCACTTAGAAACTCCTCGCTAATTTACTGGAGGCTTATAATAACTCGCTATAACTTAATCCAATTCAATTCACTGCTTCTCACCAGCACCTAGCTGGCTTGCGCCACTACACTCGCCTAGCCGGCTTGCGCCGCTACTCACCACACACTCAAACTCAAAGCTTTTATATGCTGCAAACTGACGTCGCTATTATAAATTTGCATATTGCTTCTAACCGCGACATAACTCTAGAACCGAGGAAAACACAGACGCTCTAGATAGTTAAAGTAAAAAAGAGGATAGATGTCGCTTCCACGCTACACATGTTAAATCATTGACGTCACGATCTCACAAAAATGGTAGAGTGCCATTATCACAAAGTTCACTCCCTCACATATTAAAATAATGTATGCTATTCCTTGATGAGACCTACAGCTGGCATGATCAATAGATTGAAGCGTCAGTACTAAAAAGTACCTGTAACAGAAAATGATAATCACATTCATGATATTTTTCACTAGAAAGCACTGTAAGCAGTCTCATCTAATATCTGACTACACCTTTGAATACACGAACACCATTTATATGTACGATAGTATATTTTATTCAATGAAAAATATCAAATCGTATGACATCTTTACTAATCACTATGATTGAGTAAAAACTATTAAAAGTCTATCTTAACATCTTCAGTCCTAATTTCGCCTGTAGGAGACACTAATAAACAAGTTTTAAATTAAATTAAATGCTCCTAGAATTGTTAAAATAACTCCTAGGCATTTTTAATAAATGCATGCATATCAGAAGCATCGATAAATTTACTAGTATATCTTTGGATATTTTTATAATGATTTTAAATCTGGTTTTTGTGATTCTTCGTAATATTTTTCGCATGACTGAGAAAGTTAAGTATCCAACATTAAGAGCCTACACTACTGGCTGAAAAAGACCCGGATGATAATGTTCAGTCTATGGGGCATTCTTTTCAAATATCTCGCTCAATTTTTAATATTTCGACGTGATTTTTATTTATTTATTTATTTGCATAGGATAGCTGAGGATCCACAACCTGCATAGTATTTACTTTCTCGATTTCGGTTATATTCTTTTTTATATTAGGATAGTTTTAGTTTCATAAGCGGTTCAAACCGATTCTGAAAGTTAATTATTATTTTTTTTAATCTGAAACAGAAATCGAAAAAGTAAAAACTAGGCCAGTTGTGGATCGTCCTCAGCTATTTAAAAAAAATCCCGTCAAAATGTTAAGATTTGAGCGAGATATTTGATAAGAATGTTCCCATAGACTTTACATTATCATCCGGGTTTTTTTCTGTGACTAGTGTTGCGCTTTAATGTAGATTTATTGCCTGAGCAATATTCCGTTGAGTTGTCTACATCAGAGAACAGATGTTATTGTCAATGAAGTTGTTTTAACGAACTGTGTCGGCCAGTTTTCTGTTCGAACAGGTTAATAGGCAGAATTTTTGAAATTTAAACTAAAGATCTTGGGTTTATCCTCCGGTTTGGATATATTTTCGTTCACTTAGAAATATGTTAAAACCAATCAATAATGGAATTAATTGGACACCAATTAGTTATTTATCAAGAGTTGATAAATGACAATAATTTACAATTTCAAGTTAGTGCCTTTTAAATGCTGATAATTATATTCATTTAATTTCTAGTTATATTTAAAAACAGGTGCCAAAACTGAAAACGCAATTCTAGAAATTATTGTTCATGGATAAAACTGTACTAAAAACAGTTTGTGCGTCTCTGTAAATAAACGATTTAAAAACACGCATTACTAATTGAATAAGATTCATGAGAAAGATAAAACAATAACGACAACACCAAAAAAAAATTATAAAAATATAAATTAATATAAATTAATTGAAACAATATTAAAAAATAAATATAATATCTATTAACCTAAAGTCTATTATATTTCTTATTTAACATAAAAATAAGTATTTATTTAGTTTATAGAAGCATAAATATGACATAAAGACTAGACTGTTTTTTCAGTCATCAGCCCTAAGATTTATGCTAAATCGATTTTGATATTATTTTTATTTTTATATATTTATTATTTTTTTAATGAAATATGTTAATTTGTATATGTGGCCGTTCAATAACTTTTTAATTCGTTTTATTTTATATTTTATTTTTAATTTTAAAAGTTTACTAACGTTTCTTTTAAATGATGGCAATCAGATTACTTCCATTGTTTCAGCGAAAAAAGAAAAAAAGGTTTGTTTATTTTTATTGATCGTGTCCTTATTGATGCAATTTTCTCATTACAATGAAAAATAACTTTAAAATTTGAACATAAAAAGACATTACGCTTAAAAAAAGAAAAAAGAAAGAAAAAACATATTTACCCCAGAAAGCTATTACATTTTAACTCTTTTTCATTCTGGTCATACTGATGATAGTTTAAGCAAAATACTTCCTTGAAACAGAGAAATATGAGAGAAAATAACATCATATTTAAAAGAAAATTGACAACTTTAATAAAACTGAATTTTTTAGAGAAAATATATCTAAAAACGCATAAACTTCTGGAATCTTCACTCGGTAAAACTCTGAATAAAACCTCAAGTTAAGAGAATGCATGTTTAAATGCAAAGTTGTAGCAGATAAATTTGACTTCAAATTTAGAAAAAAAATCAGTAATAACCTGTTGCACGTAAAAATATTTTTCGAACGATGAATACGGATATGGGAGATGGGCATGCAAAAATTGAGAGTGTGAAAATGATTTAGATTTCATGCAGAAAAAGAATTCTTATAACTGTGTCATAGTGAAATATTTTTTAATTATGAATTGGACAATTAAACACAATAAATTGTACTAAAAATATGTACTAAATACAGATTACTAAATGTACACTTATAAAAAGAATATATTCAAAATACATTTGAAAATTTATCAACGTTTCATTCGCTTCTGCGAACGTCGTCAGGATACAATGTAAAGATGTTAAATGCAATTTAAAATTTCAAAATATGCACACCTATTTTTATGTTTGTATTTTGAAACTTTAAATTGCATTTAACATCTTCCTATAGTATCCTGACGACGTTCTCAGAAGCGAATGAAACCTTGATAAAATTTTAAGTGTATTTTGAATATATTCTTTTTATAAGTGTGTCATTTAGTAATCTCTATTTACTTTACTACACATTTTTAGAAATATTTTTTTGCTGGTTTTCAATTCCGTAATACGTAACATAAGAGCCTCCATTAATTTAACCGTATTTACTTATCTTGAGTATGTTTTACTAATTGCTTTTCGGGTGCGAAAACAGGTTTTTGGTAGCGTGATTAAAGTAGTATTTGTTTTAGGAGTCAGAATAAGTAATGTTCGACGCAGTTTTTATTGTAATTGTTTTTGTAGATTTAGTAAAAAATTCTTGAAACAGTTCCTTGTTAAATATTTTTTTCTTTGAAATTTGAAAAGTTCTATCTCGTATCATATAAAAATATTATCAAAAATGTATACTCATATCTGTACTTGGATAATAAGTTTTCTACTTGAAAGAAAGTAACATAGTAATGTAATACATATATTTGACTATATCTTTGATAAATGAATAAAGCCAGCTTAAAAGCACTATTGTTAATTTCTTTTCCTTGAAATCCAATAATCAATATATTTTCAACTGAATTTTTTTCACTTATTCCATTAAATAAAAAAAAAACTTTAAAAAATTACTTTCTGAGAAATAAAATAAAGTCAACATGAAAAGTTTTTAATAATGCTTTTAGACTTGTAATATTTTATATTATTTTCTTAAAACAAAATAAAATAAAAGAATACTAAAAAACTTTCTATTATTCGCATATCCTATTCTGTAATTAATATTCTGAATCGCACCTTGGAGGCATATATTAATTTCAATCTACCTGAAATCGTGCAATTTATTTAGGATAAGTTTACCAGTAGTGGGCCATGTACCAATAGTGGGCCACCAGTTTTCAAAGTTGAAAAACAAGTTTTCTAGCCACTCTGTCAGATGACAAACTAATTGCTGATTGGCTGGAACCCTTATCTGTTATCAAGCAAAGGGACAACTTCATTATTCTCATAGTCTTAGAGCTGTAAGGGTATTTTTACAGACTATACGAAAAAGCTTAATAGAAGCTAAATTTATTTTACGCAATCATCAAAACTTCTAAATATGATTTCATTATTGTGTATATTTTAGTGAAGAAATGTAAAACAAATTATTACTTCTGTACAGTATGCATTAAACTCAATAATGGAAAGGCCCTCTTCTAGAAGGCCCCTATTGGAGCATCAGAAATTTACTTGGCCCACTACTGGAGCATAGAGGAAGGTAACATTTTTTATTTTTCATTTTTTTAGTGAATATATTTTAAAAATTTGAATGTTTATTCTGATACATAAAGGTAAGGACTAGGCTAAAAAAATATTTTTTTTAATTCACTAGTACTTTAATAATAATTAGATAAATGTCCTTAAGTGTCCCACTACTGGTGCATTTACCTTTAAATACACCGTCAATTATTTTTCCCACGGAATTTTTTCAGCACTCTTGAAAATGAACTAGAAATGCAGCACATTTAATTTTCAATATACAGATCAACTTAAAGCACATTAGAACCGCATGTATCAGTCAATAGAAATATGAGTATATTTCAGCGTGTAAGATCACAGGAAGACAGCGAACAGACAGACAATGAGATGGAGAGAGAATTTATAATCACTCTATCATATCGCTTTAGTAATCACTTTTGAACTAAAAAGGAAGGTCTCCATACTGACATACACCGAAAAATCTGAAAAAATTACAGAATGTTCTTCTTAAAATAACATATATGTTTATAAAAAATTTTGGAAGAACCTCCATACAGAGTCTGGAAAAAATAAATGAAAAATTCTTTATATGGCGATTTTTCAACCATTGGTCATGGAATGCTATTTCAAAAGATACGTCAAATACACTTTAAAGGAAAAAAGTTTCATGTTGAGTTTGTTTAGATAAATCTAATTTAAATAACTTTAGTTTTGTCAGATTTAGTTTGTTTTAAGTATAATTTTGTTATGCATTTGTTTATATGTATTTATATTCAAATTCAATCATCAAAATTTGCGATTTAAAGCAAAATTCACAGTTTAAATTAATTTAAATTGTTTCAAGTTCAAAGTAAAATTGAGCATTACATATTTGATTTTGTTGCTATGGAAATATCTGGTTTTTATTTTTGAATATGCTTAAATACATGAAAATATTTTTTACTAGCAGGGGTGACCGAGCTCAGCTCGGTCAAAATTAACTTTGTGTTCAACTCGATATAGTATTTTCACTGTATCATTCACTCTGCATTATTACTGCAAAACATGTTATTAATAATAGTATTATTTACAAAAACAATCAATAAGAAAACTATGTTTGTATTCACATGTTCATAAATTTTACAACGAAAGAACATCAATCCAAATCACTTTTTTAGCTCGACTCTGATTAGTTTAACTATGCATCTTCAATGCTATTAAGAATGTATAAGAAATTTCTTCACATTCTGAAAGACAATATTTTTTGCTAGATATAGCCAAATTTGGACACATTCTTTCATTTGGTGCCAAATACGTGTTTTGGTTTCGTAATCTTAATAGTTGATTTTTCGGCCAAATTTCGCCAGTATTTTGTCAAATCTCGCCAACTTATTGGCTTTTGCCATATTCTCGTGATCCTGACCCTTATTACCGAAATGATCCACTAATCAAATGTGATCAAACATGTGACTTAGCTCAATGGTCTTCAGGTAATCAAAAACAGTAGAGTATAAAATGAATCAAAATCGTGTAAGGCATTTCTTCAGTAAAATTAGCTTGACAGCATTCAGCAATAAAGCGATATGACCCACTAATATAATTTTGTTTAATATGCAACTCAGCCCAATAGTCTTCTCGTGACAAAAGACGTTTCGTTCAAAATTTAGATCGATAATTAAAATAACCCGAACCCATTAAGACCTAAAACGACCCACTGATTGAATTTTTACGAGCATGTGTCCTAGCTCAATGGTTTTCTCTTGCCCGAAAACGATATAATAGAAAGTTTACTCAAAATGGTGAGAACGATTTTCTAGATAAAATTAGCATGACCCACAAATGACCCTTATATCGAAATCTCTCGAACATGTGACCAAGCTCACTAATTTTTGTGTGCCGAGAAACGTTAGATACAAAATTTAGATAAAATCGATTGAGCCAATTTTTAGGTATAAATAGTTTCAACTTGACCAATTATGACCCAAAATGACTCATTAATCAAATTTTCTGAAACATCTGACCTAAACCAATGATTTTCTTGTGTCCGAAAACGATAGAATATAAAATTTAGTCAAAATTGCGCGAGACATTGTCAAGATAAAATTAGAATAACCCAAAAGTGACCCACCGATCGAAATTTCTCGAACATGTGACCTAGCCCAATGATTTTCTCACGCCAAAAATATGCTGTATACAAAATTTCGTTAAAATCGATTCACCCGTTCTTTAGATATAGCTTGACCATGACCCATTATGACCCACAAATGAACCTTATAATCGAAATCTCTCGAAAATGTGTCTTAGCCCATTAGTTTTCTCGTGTATAAATATTGTTACACACAAATTTTTGTTAAAATCGATCCTGCCGTTGTTTAAGTATAAATAGCTTGACCCAGACCCTTTATGACCCATTAATCGAAATTTCTCGATCATGTGACCCAGCCCAATGATTTTCTCGTGCCAAAAAAACGTTGTATACAAAATTTCGTTAAAATTGATCCACATGCTCTTTAGATATAGCTTGACATGACCCATTATGACTCATCATGACCCATAAATGACTCTTATAATCGAAATATCTCAAACATGTGAGATAGCCCATTAGTTTTCTAGTGTCAAAAAACTGTTACATACAAAATTTAATTAAATTTGATACTGTCGTACTTTAAATATAAAAAGCTTGACCCAGACATTTTATGACCCAAAATGACCCATTAATCGAAATTTCTTTAGCTGAGACCTAGCCCAATAATTTTCTCATGCCAAAAAAATGTTGTATACAAAATTTTGTTAAAATCGATCCACCTGTTCTTTAGATATAGCTTGACCATGACCCATTATGACCGATCATGACCCACAAATGACTCTTATAATCGAAATCTCTCGATCGTATGACTTAGCCCATTAGCTTTCTCGTGTCAAAAAACTGTTACAGGCAAAATTTCGATGAAATTGATTCTGCGGTTCTTTAAATATAAATAGCTTGACCCAGACCCTTAATGACCCAATATGACCCATTAAATTTTTTTCTCGAATATGTAACCTAGCCCAATGTTTTTCCCGTGCCCGAAAACCATAGAATGCAATTTTTAGTCAAAATTGCGCGGGAAAATCTCTAGATAAAAATAGCATGACCCACAATGACCCCAAAAATGACCCACTAACCGAATTTTCTCGAACATGTTACCTAACCCAATTGTCTTCTTGTAATCCAAAACGATAAAATATAAAATTTGGTCAAAATCGTTAGAGCCGTTTTTTAGATAAAAATAGCTTGACCCATAATGGCCCACGAATGACCCTTATAGTCGAAATCTCCCAAACATGTGATTTAGCCCATTAGTTTTCTCATGTCAAAAAACTGTTACATACAAAATTTCGTTAAAATCGATCACGCCGTTCTTTAAATATAAATAGCTTGACCCAGACCCTTAATGACTCAATATGACCCATTAAATTTTTTTCTCGAACATGTAACCTAGCCCAATGTTTTTCTTGTGCCCGAAAACCATAGAATGCAATTTTTAGTCAAAATTACGTCAGAAGATCTCTAGATAAAAATAGCATAACCCACAATGACCCCAAAAATGACCCACTAACCGAATTTTCTCGAACATGTTACCTAACCCAGTGGTCTTCTTGTAATCCAAAGCGATACAATATAAAATTTGGTCGAAATCGTTAGAGCCGTTTTTTAGATAAAAATGGCTTGACCCATAATGACCCCAAAATGACCCACTAATCGAAATTTTTCGAACATGTGACCCAGCCCAATAGTTTTCTCGTGCCAAAAAACGATTGGATACAAAATTGCCTTAAAATCCATCCAGCCGTTCTCTAGATATAAATAGCTTGATCCTGACCCATTGTGACCCAAAATGACCCAGTAATCGAATTTTCCCGAACATGGGACCTAGCCCAATGGTCTTCTCGTGCCCGAAAATGTTAAAATCCAAATTTTTGCGAAAATCGTTAGAGCCGTTTTTGAGATAAAATTTACCCACACACACACACAATTTTTGCTCGCATTATAGTATAAGATATGATTTTTTTAGATATGAAAATATTTTTTTCAGTGATAAATAACTACAGCAACAAACAATATATGTATGCAATACAATACATACATATACACACATAATACATATATATACATATTTTCTTATAATAAACTCTCTCATTATTTATGTTTAAATTTATTAAATATCATTTGCACGCATTCTTAAAATCCAACAATTTGCAGTTGCAATAAAAACGTTTGATTATGGCGAGCAAAAAGGGTGCTCGCCAAATCGCATGACGATTTTGTCTTTTCACTCTAATTTGACTGATCCTTTATTACACACATAAGTAGTATAATTAGTATTTTTTTTTTTCAAAAGATTCCGAGTATACCCAGTATGGAGACCTTCCTTGTAAGTTGGAGAGTGTTAAAAATTTTTCAAATCAATTCTGGGTCATCTGTGTAACAATATTGGTGTTATTCCCGAATATGTTTGAATTATGTCAATATCATCAATACAGCAGAAATTGATTTAAATATTAATGTTTGAGAGTTCAAGTAATTAACTTATAAGTCGTTGTTGTAAACAAGATCTGACAGTTTAGATTACATGAAAAACTTTATTTGCAGTTTATGAAAATTACAATTATAAAAATATCAAAAATAAAACAAATAATTAATAATGTTTTTTACAACTAGCAAAAGCCATGCTTTGTTTGGATTCGCGAAGCATTATTTTATAAAACAGATATTTGAAAGTAACAATATTTTTTTTTATTATTATTTTTGCATCTTTATTAAACAAAAACGTTATTTTATGTTTTGGCGCATTTTAATTTTTTATTTATGATGTAAAACTGGCATAATAAGATATTTTCGAAGCAAACTTTTACAATTTTTTTTAAAATTTTCAACTAAAAGCTCTTTTAAAGATGTTTTTACAATTTCAAGTAGCCACTGGTGTTTTTTAATTGTTTGAAATATGCATGTTTCCAATCTTTGTAATCAACATCCGATAATCTTTGATAGCTATTTTAAAATAATATATTTGAAGAAAGCTTGAAGAAAGTTACTTCTTCAAAATCCTATTTTCTGGAAAAAACATTTGAAATCTGCTTTCGTTGATACTATGAATTTTTAACTGTAAAACATTTTATTTCAATTTCTTCGTTTTTATACATGTTAGCGTATGAGAATTTCTGTAATTCTCTCCGCGTGGGAGAACTTTTTACTTTCTGCGAATGGCAACTCAATTAATGGAATTACCTTTTAACGAAGCGCTCTCTCATTCTCGCAGTGACATTTTCACGAATAATTATTGTTGTGTTTGCGAACTTATTAAAGTCTTATTTTTCTATAAAATCCTTCTGATTAATGAGTCGATATTATTTAGCCACAATACGACCTTCGCAAAAATATTTATAAAGAGCTTGAACCAACAACTTCACGCAGATCTTTTAATTTTTCATTCTCTCTCTCTCTCATCTCATGTTTTCTCATGAGATAGTATTGTGGTGTATATGGCGCGTAGCGCCATTTATACCAACTTGATCCTTACACAGTTTTTACTTTGTCCATGATCTAAAAACATCGCTGTCTACCGGGGAGATACTACTGTTTACTTTAGATTTTTTCATTTATATAACAAATTTAAGAATTAATTTTATTTGTTTACAATTATTTTGTTGCCAGTTTACAAAAAAAAAAAAAAAAAAAAAAACTATAATACAATTTTTTTAAAATGTTTAAGTGTCATCTGTGCAAACGATTTTGCGGGATAATGAAAACATGTTTTATTTAATAAATTAATCATGATTCTATCTATAATTATTTACTCCATGATTTAAACTTTTTTTTTTCTGAAAATATACGCGTTTCATTTTTTATTTATTTGCTAAAATGCGTCCGTATTGGAAATGCATGTAAAATAAATTAATTAAAATAATAATTTTTTTAACGTTTTACTGTAAAAAAAATTATATTCTGCAAATCTACAGATCATAATTTATTTTTGTGTTTAATTTGAAGTTAAAATATTGAATAGTTTTTTTGTAAAGCGTACGACAAATTGTAATTTGAGTGGACTAGTAGAGGATTCGCTTCGCTCATCCTAATAAATAGTAAATTAATTATTCTGCTTGTTTTGATGTATTATATATGTAGTTAATGTAAAATAATAAAAGAGAAAATGTAAAAATGTATAAAATAATGGGTAATATTATGCTAGTAATAATAAGATAACATAATAAAGAATAGTATGATATCATGAATAATAGTAAAAGTATAACTAAGTGCAAAAATGAATAAATGTAAATAAAAATAAGTATAGTAAGTGGATAAGTATATCCGTTAATACAAAATCCAAATTTTGCGTCGTGTATAACGCGCACATTTTTTTTTTCAAAAAATTAGGGCAAAAATCCTAGGTGTGCGTTATACACGGAATATTTTTTTACTGTTGGATGTAATCCCATGATATATATATGAAATAAGAAATTATTCAAAGAAGACATAATCACTTGGAAATTGAGGTATTACTGCATCTTTATTTAATTACTTACAGTTTTTCATACAGCAGAGCTAGTAACATTATCTAAATGCTAATTAGCAATTCTCATTACTGTCAGTCACTTCTATTTCTTGTCATTCACTTACTACCCGAAGTCTAAAAATGCATTCTCGCTTTGTTTTCTGGCCTGATGTTATAAGCGTTTCAACTTTCGTTACTGAAATTAATTTACTCTTTCTTCATTAGCATATAAAATGTACAGTGTGCGTTATATACGATATTTAAAAAATTCGCCATTTTTTTTTTTTGTAAAATACGAGGTGCGCCTTATACACGCGTGTGCGGTATACACGAGTAAATACAGTATTGAAAACTTATACTCGCAGAATATCATTAGCTACTTCAGTGGAAATAAGATCGTTATTTAAGATATATATTTCAGTACGTCTTTGATAAATGAATAAAATACATCTAAATAAGCTTTTGTGAAATCTCTTTCTTATGCAATCCAATAATCAATATATATCTTGTTTTATTTATTCATTTAAAAGAAAAAAATCCTAAAATTGTCTGAAGGATTTATTGATTGCAAAGCTGAAACAGTCAGTAGCGGGGGGTAAAAGTACATCTCTTTCAAGGAAAAAAAAAGGATAAGCACATTGCTCTGGAAAGGGAACCTTTTTAGGTGCGTTCGTAATTATATAATACGTAGCACCTATAGTGGTCGTTCAGTCCGTCCGTCTGTCTGTCCGCATATAACAACGCAAAAACTACCCAACCGAATCGTTTGAAATTTAAAATACATAATTATTACATAATTTTGTGGAGTCATTTCAAATTTTATGAAACTCGGATGCATAGATCAATTACAGGGGCAATCAAAAGTATTCCATTACTTTATGGACAATGGGGAAAAAAGTTTCAAATGCATTTTAATCGTTTGAAATTTAAAATACGCATTATTACATAATTCTGTCGAGTTATTTCAAATTTTTTGATAATCGTGTGCATAGATCAATTACAGGGGCAATCAAAAGTATTCCGTTACATTACGGTCAATGGGAAAAAATGTTTGAAATGCATTTTAATCGTGTTACACTCATGCGAACTTAATAAAATTTATATGCAACTATAAAGTACATATTATAATATACATCTTACATAATTTGTGGTGCAAAGAACATTTTTTATTTATTTACAAGGCCACACAAAAGTATTCCATTACATAGTGGTATAGGGAGAACATTGTTTGATGAGCGTTTTAATTGTAATTCACTATTTACAATTTTATGAGATTGATATATGAAAGTAATATTTTTAAAACTTCGTTATCGTACGAACGCACCTAATTTGCTACGTTTCACGTGCAATTTCCAACTTGTTTGTTTTTCTCACACCTAGCAACGGGATCTGGTTTCATTTTGTATCCCTATTCATAAAAGTTAGCGAGCCGATAAAAAGCCTCTGCTAAAATCTAATTATATACATTTTATATTTTTTTTATTAATTTATTTCACGCCAAAACTAAGTTAAGTTGTCAAATATGGCACTAAGAATTTTTCGCTTGCCTTATTTTAGGGGCATGGCATTAGGTTAGGGTTACCGAAAAACTCTACTTTTAAAAATACGCCAACTTTATGCCAATGTGAATATAATGTTGTAATTTTTTTAAACTAAAATTTTTTAAACTAAAAGTTTCTGAAGGTATTTTTAATATTTTGTAATTAGTATGAACTAACATATACTTTTAGATGTTTCTCTAAAAAGAAGTGTTAATAGTCCGATAAGTGGCCTCAAAAATAGCATTTTAATAAAGTTATGATGCTGCAGGATAAAAAAATATGACTTTAACCGAAAACTTTTTTCGATTCCTAAACTTCCTCATATACAGATTTAAAATACATCAAGTCACAATGCTAGGTGCTAGCAACATGAACAATAACCAGAAGAGATCCCCTGTGTGGCCTTCTTTATTTTCTCAGTAAGTAAACTTATGTTACACATTCAAATGTAGATAAGTAAAAAACACTTGTCTGCTTATATCGGCTCGTCAATCATTCATGGCAAGGAATAGATGAGAATACACCATTTTACAGTATATCCAATTGTATACTGAAATATATCTTTAGTTATTTATCAGGCCTCTGCTGGAATATATAATCTATTCAGCCTTTTTCTGGAAAGGAATACATTATTAGCTTACAATGTGTTTTGTGTTAAGAAATGTAATCATAGGTGCCAACTTGATATCAGTTATCCGTAATATGTGCGTTAATTTGATACTAGTTGACTGAACTTCGAACCAGAATTATTTTAAATAAATGAAATTAAATATTTTCAAACTAGAATCCTGAAATTAAATAAATAAAAATTCTTAAAATAATTTTTCTGGTTCGAAATGAGTTTAACCTGGATTAAACTAATCCAGGTATTACGGAAGATTGGTTAAAAGTTGGCAGTTATGAGTAATGCATTATGGTTTCAATTACGTACATTAATAAATTATATTCGGAGAGTATAAAAGCTCCATCTAGATTAAGCGCTTCCATCATTAAAAGTGTGAACGAGATGGAGATGAATATCGCAGAAGGTCTGACAGTAATATATGTTTATAAAAAAATATTCACTATCAGAAAGATTCGTATGTTTCGATCGTTACAATGTTGTTGCGAAACTGATCATCATTAAAACAAATTAGAAAAAATGCACAACGTTTTTAATTTTTAATTTGAGATTGAAATTATATTGCATATAATGGGCATAGATTTTAATTTCAATAAATATCCGTGAAGTAAAATAAAGACGACATAAAATATTTTAAGTATGGTTTTAGACGAACAATATTTTGCATTACTTTCGTATATCCTTTAAAAGAAGAATAAAAATGATATTTTCATTACTCATAGAGATATTTGTTAATATTAGAGGTTTATACACTCTCAGAGAAACAATTATCACTTTTGATGACTCAGGAATCCTTGATCTATATTTCGACATTTTTCACAATAATTTCGTAACAAATTTACATCACTTTTAACTGTGGCGCTATTTTTTAATCTAATCAATACGATACCCAACTTACAGACAAATTTCTCATTACTCAAATGTCTCATTACTCATAGAGATATTTGTTAATATTAGAGGTTTATACACTCTCAGAGAAACAATTATCACTTTTGATGACTCAGGAATCCTTGATCTATATTTCGACATTTTTCACAATAATTTCGTATCAAATTTACATCACTTTTAACTGTGGCGCTATTTTTTAATCTAATCAATACGATACCCAACTTACAGACAAATTTTATTTATTTATTAATACATAATGTGTGAAAAAAATTCTTTACTAATCCATTTTATTCATTTAGTACATCTGCTTGGTGGAAGGATATAACTCTTTAAAAAAATTGACGATTAAAATATAACACTTATTAATCATTTTACCCATCAAACAAATAAAAGAAAATTTCAACTTGAAATGTCTAACATTTGGATTTTCTGAGGATGTCTGACAAGTCCTATAATTTCTGTAAATTCTCAAAATATATTGCTCTTGTCAGTTTTATTTCTAAAAAGAAAAAAAAAAAACGCTTCATACAATACATATCATTGATGAATACGATAGCTTTTCCTATTTTTGTTACCTTTGTTCTTGTGAAATGTATTTTTGGTTATGCAAATTTATTGCTATAAAGCATTGATCTGTGAAATGTATTTATTTTACATTATACATACGTCCTCAAATATGGTGAATTAATCTTTGAAAAAAAAACAAATTTAAAATACACAAAGTGTAATTGCTTAAAAAGATGACAGAAATATTTGAATGTTGTTGAATTATTTTTTCCTTGGTACTTCTAACTCTTAACACAGACATTGTCAGTGAATTTAAAAATACAATATTAACATTTTAATTTTCAATTGTCACGTAATTGATGTCAAAAAGAGTGAAAGTGAAAATAAAATTTAAGGTATGTAAAACATTAGGAAAATAAAATTTAGGTATTCAGAAAAGTGGAATATTGCTTGAATTATGTTTTTTAAATAAATTAATCAAAATTCTTGATACATTGTAAGATATTAATATCTACATTTTATTTTCCAAAGGTTTTTCGCATCTAAAAATTGACTTTCACTTTCATTCCTTTTTCACAGCAATTACGTGACATTTAAAAATGAGATGTTAATATTTGTTTTCTTATATTTTCTTTCGATGAATGTGTTTACAGTTGAAAGTACTAAGGCTTGAGTAACACAATAGTGCAGTTTTCAGTTTACTTTTATTAAAAATGAATAAGCATTCGACTTATTTATTTGTTGAAAAAAAATTGACGAATGAAACACAACACCTATTAACCATTTTACCCTCCAAACAAATAAAGGAAAAACATAACCTGAAATATCAAACCTTTGGATTTTCTGAAGGATGCCTGACAGGTCATACTTTCTTTAAATCTCTCAAATTATATTGCTCTTGTCAGTTTTATTTCTAAAAAGAAAAGAAGCACTTCATATCATTCATGTCATTCATGAATGCAGTAGATATTCCTATATTTTTTATTCTTTTTTGTGCTTTAGACATGTATTTTTAGTGATGCAAATTTATTGCTATAAAACAGTGATTTGTGAAATGTATTTGCTTTACAATATATTGACGTTAGCAAATAACTATGTAGAATGCTAAATTCATCTTTAAAAGGGTACATATAAAATTAAACTACGTGTACATTCCTTGAAAAGATGATAAAATTTTTAAAAGTTGTTAAATTATTTAATACTTAGTATTTTCAACTCTAAACACAACCATCGACAGAGAATTTAAAAATACAAATATTAACATCTTAATTTTCAAATTTCACTTAATCAGTGTATAAAGGAGTGAAAGTGAAAGTTAATTTTTAGATCCGTTAAACATTGGGAAAATAAAATGTAGATATTGATTAAAATGGAATAATTCCTGTATTATGTTTCTTTAAAAAAATTGATCTAAATTCTTGGTATATTATAAGTTATATATTTTATATTTTATATAAAAAATATAATAGTTCTATATTTTATTTTTCAATGCCTTAAGGATCGAAAATTGACTTTCACTTACATTGCTTTATTAAAACAATGACGTGTCATTCGAAAATTAAGTTGATAATATCTGTATTTTTATATTCTCTGTCGATAGCTATGTTTAAAATTGAAAGTACTAAGAATTAAATAATTTAACACCTTTTTAAATATTTTTGTCATATTTAAGAAATTTACACATAGTGTAGTTTTATCTTTTTTAAAGATGAATAAGTATTCTACTTATTTATTTGTTTAATAAAAACTGACAATTGAAATACGATACCTATTAATCATCTCCAAACAAATTAATCTCCAAACAAATAAAAGAAAATTTTGAAACCTTTGGAATTTCTGAGAATGCCTGACAAGTCCTACTTTCTCTAAATCCTCAAAATATATTGCTCTTGTCAGTTTTATTTCTTAAAAATAAAAGAAGCACTTCATATCACTCATATCATTGATGAATACGGTATCTTTTCTTATTTTTTATTACCTTTTGTGCTTTAGAAATGCATTTTTAGTAATGCAAATATATTGCTATAAAGTATTGATTTGTGAAAAGTATTTGCTTTAGGACATATTTACGTCAGCAAATATATAAGTAGAATGCTATATTCATCTTTAAAGAGGTAAATTTAAAATTACACTATGTGTACAGTCACAGCAAAAAAAAAAAAAAAAAAATCTTGACAATTGCGATTTCAGATGTTTTGTTAAATATCTAGAAATGCACATGAGGAATGACTCCGAAACTCCTAATGTATAAACAAAACAGTACATATCATATGTTTTCGAGAAGATTTTTTTTCCAAAACCAATAGGGGACCGTAAACAAATTAAAAAAGAACGGATATCTTTTGAATAACGCTATCAAAACTAGTGTAGTAAAAGCGTCCAAACTGCATATTATGATTAAGTGGCTTATTGTAATAAATTGTGTTTATTTTTATGCTGATAGCATGTATACTCGTACAGTAATTAGGGTTTTTATAAAAACGGTTCCAAAATTTGCCAAGTTTTTTGCTTATAATTTGAAGCGTTTTTAATAGAAAACAATATTCTTTTCAGAAAGTATGAGAAACAACATTGTCCATAGCATGTGCCTGTACTGTTTTGTTTATACATCTGGAGTTTTGGAGTTATTCTTTATGTATATTTTTAGATATTTAACAAAACGTCTAAAATTGCAAGTGTCAAGATTTTTTTTGCGGTGACTGTACATTAGTTGATAAGATGATAATTTTTTTTAAAGATTATTTAATCCTTATAGTTAGATTATTTAATCCTTAGTACTTTCAACTGTTAACAAAGCGTTGTTAAAGAATACAAAAATGTAAGTATTAATATCTTAATCTTCAAACGTCGCGGAATTGGTGTCAAAAAGAAGTGAAAGTGGAAATCGGCTTTTAAATTCGAAAAATATTGTTGGAAATAAAATATAGGTATTGATAAAAATGGAATATTGCTTGTATTATGTTTCTATACATAAATTGATCTAAATTCTTGATGCATTGTAAGGTATTAATATTTACATTTTATCTTCCAAATGTTTTCCGGATATAAAATTTGACTTTCAATTCGAAGCAAAGCAATATTAGTCCAACGTTGCGCCAATATTTCATCCATTGGAAATATTGCCAATGAAACGTCAATATTGCTCCAATATTGGGATGTTTACATTTTGCCCTTATTTAGCCAATATTTGCAGCCAATATTATGCCAATATTTGGGTTTCATTGGAAATATTGCCAGTAAAACGCCAATATTGTACAAATGTTGGCGTTTTATTGGAAATATTTTCAATGAAACCCGAATATTGGCATAATAGTAGCTGCAAATATTGGTTAAATAAAGGCAAAATGTAAACATCCCAATAATGGAGCAATATTTCATGCCAATGTTCCAATATTGCTCCAAGATGTAGCCAATATTGGTCTAATATTGTTTGGCTACTGTTGACTTTTTGACAGTAATTACGCGTAATTTCGAAATTAAGGTGTTAATATCTGTATTGTTATATTCTCTGTCGATGACTGTGTTTACAGTTAAAAGTATTAAGGATTAAACGTAACTTAACTCCTTTTTACAATTTTTTTTTCATATTTAAGTATTTTACACATAGTGTAAATTTAAGTTCACTTTTATTAAAAACGAAAAAGCATTGTACTTATTTATTTATTTATTTTTTTAATTTGACGAATGACACCCCAATTTGATCCTATCATTCAATTTACCTTCCAAACAAATCAAAGAAAATCCTTACTTGAAATTTCTAACCTTTTGGATTTTCCGAGGATTTCTGAAAAGTCCTACTGCTAGTAAATACTCAAAATTTATTACTTTTGTCTGTTTTATTTCTAAAAAAGAAAAGAAATGCCTCACACCATTCATGTCATTGATGTATATGGTAGCTTTTCCTATTTTTTGTTATATTTTGTGCTTTAGAAATGTATTTTCAATAATGCAAATTTATTTTTACAAAATACTGATTTGTGTAATGTACATTCCATGATAACTTACGTTACATTTTGAGCTTTTTTCAGTAATTTTAGTAATATAACCCACACACAAAAAAAAATATTTAAAATGTAAATTTGTCATGATGTGCTAATTAAACATATTCAAAAGCCAATTTAGATGAGAATTACCTGATTTTAATACTGTTTCTTAAATTTTGGTAGCTCTATTGACTATGCTAAGTGCCGTTACTGAAAAAGGAATGCGAGTTGTGATATAAAATATAATTTTCATTTTAATTTTTTCGGTGTTTTTCATCCAAATCATAGATAGGTTTCATTGACAAATGATATTAATTTTACATTTGAATATTTTTTAGTGTTATATTACTAAAATTTATGCAGTAAATTGTTCTAAATGTAACGTAAGTTACCATGGTATTACTTTAATGTCTGTGCTTAGCACTTTGCACGACAGAGTGTCTGTGCTTAGCATTTATGTCAGCAAATAAATAATTAGATAATTTATCTCGATGATATAATTATCTTGATGATTAATGATAAATTTATCTTGAAAAGGGTAAATTTAAAATTACACTGTGTGTACATTACTTGATAAGATGATAAAATTTTTTAAAAGGTATTGAATTATTTAATCCTTAGTACTGCACTGTTAAAACTAATGGTGACACATTGCACCTTTTAGGGGTGAAAAGCTTGTCTCACTGGTGACACCCCTAGAGGAGCTAAAATGGCACCCTTTACTAGGGTGAAAGGATGGCACCCCTAATCCAGGGTGTTTCAGGGGGTGAAAGGACGGCACCACGGGGGAGAATAATGGTACCCCTTATCCAGGGTGCCCCAGGAGGTGAAAGGATGGCATCTCAGGGGAGAGTAATGGCACCCCTTC
This sequence comes from Maratus speculifer, assembly GCA_964019185.1. NCBI lineage: Eukaryota > Metazoa > Arthropoda > Arachnida > Araneae > Salticidae > Maratus > Maratus speculifer. The sequence continues at coordinate 392,503,432 of OZ025294.1, read as the reverse complement.
ACCAGGGTGCCCCAGGGGGTGAAAAGATGGCGCCTCAGAGGAGAGTAATGGTACCCCTTATCCAGGGTGCCCCAGAGGGTGAAAGGATCACATCTTAGGGGTGAGTAATGGCATCCCTCATCCAAGGTACCTTTAGGGGTGAAAGAATGGCATCTCAGGGGAGAATAATGATACCACTTATCCAGGATGCCCCAGAGGGTGAACGGATGACACACATAATCCAGTGTGCCCTGTGGCATCCTACGAGAAATAGCAATCACAATCTATGGCCCACAGTTGCAACCCCCCTCCCCCCATCCCGCTTGTCAAGAAATTGTATTGGTTTGAATCATGAAATACAAAGTGTTTACCCATTTTTAAAAGGAATTCTGCAGAGAAAATTTTCATGATCAGTCAGTATCTTGAGTCTTTTTTTTTTCTTTTAGATTGACGGAATATTATATTTTTAAACTCATTATCAGGTGTCTAAAGAAAAATTGTAGCATATTTTTGTAACTCAGAGAGGGATAATATGAACTACAAAAATAATCATAGAAAGGCAGAGAATTCAAATTGTACTTTCATTTACAAGAAGAGTATTTTAAGAAAAATTCAAAATTTTAACTTTTATACAGTCTTTGCATTTCAAAATCACCAATCATAAGTCACCACTATTGCATTGTTAGTCATACCCAAAAGGTTTTGTTAGAATAAATCGCAAAATTTACACAACCTCTACACCTATTTTCTGCCTCTAAAAATCACTGAGTTAGAGTCAAATATTGTGACTTTGTCATGCAATTTGAAGCCTGATTTTCAATTTTATGTTTTGAATTTCTTGTAAAATGAAATAAATCATGATTTTTGACTGTCTCTAACTCAGATGTTTGGATCAAACTTTTTGGGTATATTTAAGAAAGGGCCAGTAACTATTTTTGTGATTGGGCATTTTTAGATGCAGGAACATTATAAAAATTTGATGTTTTTTGACTCCAAAATAAGAAAAAGTACAAATCGAATTATCTATCTTCATATGAATATTTTTATAATTTTCTTATAGTTTCAGAAGTATTTCGTAACCATCTTTTTTGACACATAGTATATTGCTTGACATGTATTTTCATTATTTTATATAAAGGGCAACTGAAAAGTATGGGGACACAGAAAAATGCTATATCCTGTAAAATATATGCCATATTTTAATTTAAAAAAATAAAAGAAATAACAATATTTTAACAAATTGTTCATTGGCTTGATATTTTTTTTACACAAGTTTGAAACCGAAAGATCACAGAATTGACAGTCCGCTGCAGGTAATTCTGATTTAAATCATTCTATGCCTTGATAATTTCGCATCACATACAATGCAATTGTGGGTTTTCTAACTTTTCTACAGAAGTCAAGTGAGTTAAGATCTGATTGTTCGAAGGCAATACACCTGTTATTAAATATCCACGCAGATGGGTGTTGAAGGTCAATGTTGTTTTTGCTCCATGTGAAGGCCCCAATACTGCTGGAAGTTCCATTAAAATTATTTTGCTTCCATGAGGCCAACACTTCGTTTAACATATTAGTTGTTGATCATTTTGACTGTTGTGAACTTTTCGGAGGATTAAGTTTTTCATATAATAGAAGAAATGCTACAAAATTTTAAAATAAGCATTTCTCAGATTTTAGTTGTAAAATAACAATGTCAAACAACGCACCAATTTTTTTTAGCTACCCTGCTGTATCTAATAAAAACAAATGCAAAACACAAATTAGGAAAGAATATATAATAAATGCTGCATAACTTTTAAATTAGTAAGAATATTCCATATTCTTTAAAATTCTTCAAGAAAGTTAGCCATCAAGCTATGAAATGAATTATAGAAAATAAGTTCATTTTATAGTTGTGGTAAAATCACAGATGAAATTGAGTAAAAAAAAAAAAAAAAAAAACATTTTTACAATATATGTAGTACTTACCTTTATAGTGAACTTATGCAAATCCATATTTTATAGCATATATCCACACAGGATTAGAAATTAAGAACTGTATGTAAGGTGTCAAAATAATGCCTACAGTTTTTTTTTCGATGTGCCAACTGCATTACATACTATCTTATTTCTTTTCACAACCATGTTAATAATAACAATATTGCATTGCATATTTAATTTTAATGTATTGAAGGGAAGTGGGGAGGAAATTTTATATATTAAACACTTTTTCTTACTAAACAAAATAAAAACTGACTTTCCATAAGTATGAAACCTGATTAAACTACAATATTTGGATTCTGGAAAAACTTATTCTTTTTATAAAGCTAATATGCATACAAACAGATAATCAAGCAAAAATGTCCACAGAAAGAAAATATGAGCTTAGATATATCTAGAGATAAGCTAATTTTTAAAAAATCTGAGACTAACAGTACATCAGAAAATAAAAAGTTAGCAAATAAATAAATCTTTGGTTGCCAATTATGGTGTGGCATTTAAAACATTTCCAAATCACACATAGTTTTTTGTTTGTTTGAGGAAGGGAGTACAAAAATTTTAAAACAATTTTAATACAGTTTCTTACTTTAGGAACATATAAGGATGCAGAAATATCTCATAATAAAAGAAAATCTTGTTTACAGGGGTGTAATATCCAATGACCAGTTTTATCAGTCATTGGTTAAAGTGAAGTTAACCTAGAGGTTATTGACAGGTTCAAAATTCTTAAGACACCACGTGCTGATGTCATGTGCAGAGGGGGGGGGGTGTATACTAAAATACAAATGAAAGCATTTGCTAAACAAAAATTAAAGAAAGCTAGCTATCAAGATTTGTTTAGTTTCATTTGACGACTAACGAGTGCTGATTTCTAGTCCTGTATCCACATCAAAACACTTTCTGCCAATTTTTTTTTTTTGTGTTTTGACTTATTGCATCTGAAATTTTAATTCAAAGAGTAATTATAATGAAAGGAATAAAACACTGAATTAAAAAAACAACCTTTTAGTTCAAATAATCTTTTTATTGTAAACACGAAGAATGTATTAAATATTATTAAACAAAGACGTAACACTATGTGGAACTGATGACACTGAGAAAATTTTGAAGACATAAGTATCTAATAAAAATGATAAAAATTTAAATTGGCTTTTGCTATAGTTAACGTTAAACAACCAAAATAATGCATACCACAAAGTAACTAAGCTTATAAAATTATGAGTTTTTGTAATTAACTGTTTATATAAATTTAATACATAGCATGAGTAATTTAACAAGTTGTTTGAGTTGCGGAGCACTGTAACAGGTTGAAACACAGAAATTCCTGCACCTTCTTCATGATAAAGATTCGGAAACTTTTCTTGTATCAAGTATGGTAATGTAAGTACTATAAATGTAAGTTCATTATCTGAAATAATAATAATAACACATTAAGGAAAACACACAACAAGACAGTCCAATTAAAAAGTATCATCAAACTACAGCAAAAATGGTAGATTAACAAAAAAAGAAAGAATAAAATTTAAATAAAATTTAAATTATAGCTCACAAGACTATCAAAGCCTGACGGCTAATGTGCTCGCAGGTTCTGTATGTAACGTGATAACTCTTTATATAAATATCAGATTTGCTTCAAATTTTATATGTAGGTTCATTCTGATAAGGTTCTTTACTTATTAGCATTGGAGGTTCATTGGTTAAATATGAAGGAGGGGGGGGAGAAGAGAGTGCTACCACCCTTAATTTATATAAATATGCAGAAATCATGGAGAATTATCACATTTTCTTCAAATTTTGTTAATAGGTTCACTCTGATAAGGCACTTCCCTGATTAGTTTTAGGGGCTCATTGGTTAAGTATAAAGAAGGATGGCAGTTAATCCACTGTCCAATAACTTACAGTTGATTTCTTTTATTTTTGGAAGGGCATTATTTTTTGAAATAAGAGTATAATATACAGTTGTATGTATAGCCTGCGTGCTCAATGCCATCAGTTTAACTGGGCACTTTCCTCTTTATTGCCTATTTTCGGACAGCACGAGAAAATTACATGACCAACTCATACTTGTAATTCAGATATTCTTTTCCTGTATTATCATTAAGAGTTACAAACTACTTACATTATTAACCATATTTACAAAACATATCTTGCAACAAAGTGTCTGTTCCAGATTAGAAACGAATTTCCCTAACATGTACAGGTATTCCATACCAGTAATAATAATAATAAAAATAAAGAATTTTATTCAAATTTATTAGTACGCCCCTATTATGTATCCTATATTGACACTAATCAATGAATATATGGATACAACCCCTCGTGTTTTTTCTTCATTTTGGGAATAACGAATTTTCAACATATTCTATTGACAATTATTTTCAAATTTTTCAAGATGTGATTTTGAGACTTTCACAGAAATTGCTCTATACATTTGGCTATCATAATATGCAAATGAAATTTTGATATCTTTGACGCATGAGCAGTAAAAATTATTTAGTAAACCTACTCAATATTGGAACGATTTTTATTATTTTTTAATTCTGATTACAGGGTATTGTGTGCAATGTTGTTTGTCACATTTTCTGAAAAGAATGTTACTTTATATTAAGAAATCTCCAAATTATAAGCAAAAATCTTGGGTAAATTTGAGACTGTTTTTCGGATTCGTAGAAAACCTTAATGTTTCTACGAGTATACATGCTATCGACATAAAAATGAACACAGTTTATTACAATAAGCCACTTAATCATAATCTACAGTTTGAGTTTATCCAAAAGATATCCAAAAGGTATTCATTCTTTTTTCATTTGTTGACGGTCCCCTATTGGAGTTTCGGAATAAAACCTTCAGGGAAATATATGACTTGTACTACACTACCTGGCCATTGATTATCGTCCACTTGCGATTTTAGACATCTTACTTTAGACTTACTGGAATAAATATTTCCGTGACGATTTTTTCCAGAAACCTTATAGGAGACCGTCAACAAATTAAAAAATAATGAATATCGTTTGGATAACCCTGTCAAAACTAATGCAGCAGAAGCGCACAAACTATAGATTGTGATTAAGAGGCTTATTGTTATAAACTGTGTTCATTTTTATGTCGATAGCACGTTTACTCGTAGAGAAATTAAGGTTTTTATAAAAATACTCCCAATTTTTCCAAGATTTTTGCTTATAATTTGCAGAGTTCTTAATATAAAATTAGTTCTTAATATTATGTGCAATGTTGTTTGTCACATTTTCAGAAAATATTATTTTATATTAAGAACTCTGCAAATTATAAGCAAAAATCTTGGAAAAATTTGGGAGTATTTTTATAAAAACCTTCTTTTTTCTACCTGTATACATGCTATCGACATAAAAATGAACACAGTTTATAACAATAAGCCACTTAATCACAATCTACAGTTTGAGCGCTTTTGATGCATTAGTTTTGACAGGGTTATCCAAAAGATATTCATACATTTTTTAATTTGTTGGCGGTCCCCTATAAAGTTTCTGGAAAAAATCTTCACGGAAATAGATGACCTGTACTATATTGTTTATACACTGAGAGTTTCAGGATAATTCTTCATGTATTTTTCTAGATATCTTTCAAAATGTCTAAAATCACAAGTGGACGATAATCAATGGCCAAGTAGTGTATTATATTTATACACTAAGATTTTCCGGATAATTCCTCATACATTTTTCTAGATATTTAACAAAATGTCTAAAATCGCAAGTGGACGGTCATCTCTGGCCATATAGTGTATATCAGGAGCTTTAGGGAACTGGCTAATTCTTTAATTCCCCTTTTGTTTTATGGGGGAAAGTCGGGTGGAATGGGCCTGTAGCTTTTTCTTTTTGTGCATTATTCTAAACATTTCATCGATCGCATACAACATGAAGCAATGGTAATCCGTTCTTCAGTTTACAAAAAATATTGATATGCATAGACTTGCAAATGTATGAAAGAAAAAATTATTTCAAAAATCCAATTTAAATTTGATTTATTTGCTCTCAATATATTAAAGGCTTGTTTATGTATAAATGTAATAGTTTCCCCATTTATGGAACATTATACTGTATATTATCCATAATTTAAACTAAGCTTAAAGCAGCATTTTTGTTCGAACAAGAAGTTTAACACAAACAAGGAAGTGGAGAGGAATGGGACATGCCAGAAAAGGGATGAATGGGACGCGCCCAGTTCCTTATTTTAATTAATAATAATGCGAATTGCTAACATGCAAATTTCTTAGAAGATAATATATTAATAACATTGATAATATATGCATTCATACTTCAAAATGTAAATAAATTGATGATTATTTAAGGCGCAACGCTAGGCACAGAAAAAGACCCGGATGATAATGCAAAGTCTATGGGGGCGTTCTTTTCAAATATTTCGCCGAAATTTTAATAATTTTACGTGATTGTTTTGCACAAAATTGCTGAAGGCGATCCGCAACCGGCGTAGTTTTTACTTTTTCAGTTTTGGATTCAGATTTTTTTTAAAAATTACTTTAACTTACGAAATTGGTTTAAACCGGTTCTGAAATTGAAACTATCGTTATACAAAAAATAGAAAAGCAAAACAGAAAAAATTAAAAACTAGGCCGGTTATGGATCATCCTCAGCTGTCTTGCTCAAAAGAATCATGTAAAAATATTAAAATTTGAGTTAGGTATTTCAAAAGAATGCTCCTATAGAATTTTACATTATCATCTTTACATTCTGAGCCTAGTGTGGGGCCTTAATGACACCTATGACAGAGAATCCTGAATTTTCATTCCAGTCATGAAGATACTGGAATTTTATATTGTGGCATATACATTATCAACTTACAACCTTTGTTTGATTGTTTATATTACCGACACTATAGGTTATTTTGTGCCTTATAGCTTTTTTTTTTTATTATTGCCGTCCCATAATTCTTAATGAGGAGGTATGAGACACATTTTGAAACTTACGTTCTCTTTAAAATAAAATAGTATTTGCACGTTATGTTTCTATATTGTTCAGGGGGATTAAAAAGTGTTTTACCTTGCATGCTATAAATTGAAAGTTTTCTTTTTGTATATATATATATATAAAAAATACATGTGGCACTCGGGGGACTGCCGCGGTAAAGCTATTGCATAGCATTTTTTATAAACTTATGCAATTATAATTAATTATTTATTTTTTATTTATGCAGGTTTTTTTTTTTTTTTTTTTTTTTTTTGATATTAATTCAAGTTACACTTTTTGAGCGTCATGACCGATAACAAAATTTTTTTTTTCTTTTATTGAATGAATGAGAAGCTAATATCGTTTAAAATATTTTTATCATCTTACAATACATGTAGGTTAATCAGGAATTTTTATCATTGAAACTATACGTTTAAGGTAGCTGAAATAAAAAACATAAGTTTGAGACTTGATAATCTAAAAATATCTGAAAAATACCGCGTCAATGTCTGCCGAAGTCTACCGAAGGATACCGTGCCGAAGTCTGCCAAACTAAAGCGACGTTAGCCGGAGTGTTAGGTTTTTTTTTCTCGTTACGGAATTTCTAGATTCTTTCGCCGCGCTCAAAGCCCGCGATAAAAGCTATGCAATACCGTAATAAATTAACAAACAAAATTTGGCCGTGCTACGAAAATTAGATCGCGAGGTATAAGCATTTTAAATTTTCCGAACCTCACCGTGGGGGTCTCCTGTCACCAAAAATTAACACTCTCTCATAATAAATTACGAAACAAAATTTGGCCGCGATACGAAAATTAGATTGCGAGTTATAAGCATTTTAAATTTTTCGACCCTCACTGTGGGGGGGAGGGGGGTCTCCTGTCACCAAAAATTAAAATTGTCTCATAATAAATTACCAAACAAACTATGGCCGCGCTACGAAAATTAGATCGCGAGTTATAAGCATTTTAACTTTTTCGACCCTCACCGTGGGGTGGTCTCCTGTCACCAAAAATTAACAGTTTCATAATAAATCACCAAACAAAATTTGGCCGCCCTACGAAAATTAGATCGTGAGTTATAAGCATTTTAAATTTTTCGACCCTCACCATGGGGGATCTCCGGTCACCAAAAGTAACACTGTCTCATAATAAATTACCAAACAAAATTTGGCCGCACTACGAAAATTAGATCGCGAGTTATAAGCATTTTAAATTTTTCGACCCTCACCATGGGGGATCTCCTGTCACCAAAAGTAACACTGTCTCATAATAAATTACCAAACAAAATTTGGCCGCATTACGAAAATTAGATCGCAAGTTATAAGCATTTTAAATTTTTCGACCCTCACCGTGGGGGGGGGGTCTCCTGTCACCAGAAATTATCGCTGTCTCATAATATATTACCAAACAAAATTTGGCCGCGCTACGAAAATTGGATCGCGAGTTATAAGCATTTTAAATTTTTCGACCCTCACCATGGGGGATCTCCGGTCACCAAAAGTAACACTGTCTCATAATAAATTACCAAACAAAATTTGGCCGCACTACGAAAATTAGATCGCGAGTTATAAGCATTTTAAATTTTTCGACCCTCACCATGGGGGATCTCCTGTCACCAAAAGTAACACTGTCTCATAATAAATTACCAAACAAAATTTGGCCGCATTACGAAAATTAGATCGCAAGTTATAAGCATTTTAAATTTTTCGACCCTCACCGTGGGGGGGGGGGGTCTCCTGTCACCAGAAATTATCGCTGTCTCATAATAAATTACCAAACAAAATTTGGCCGCGCTACGAAAATTAGATCGCGAGTTATAAGCATTTTAACTTTTTCGACCCTTTCCATGGGGGTCTCCTGTCGCCAAAAATTAACACTGTCTCATAATAAATTACGAAACAAAATTTGGCCGCGGTACGAAAATTAGATCACGAGTTATGAGCATTTTAAATTTTTCGACCCTCACCGTGGGGGGGGGGGTCTCCTGTCACCAAAAATTAACACTGTCTCATAATAAATTACCAAACAAAATTTGGCCGCGCTACGAAAATTAGATCGCGAGTTATAAGCATTTTAACTTTTTCGACCCTTTCCATGGGGGTCTCCTGTCGCCAAAAATTAACACTATCTTATAATAAATTACGAAACAAAATTTGGCCGCGGTACGAAAATTAGATCACGAGTTATGAGCATTTTAAATTTTTCGACCCTCACCGTGGGGGGGGGGGTCTCCTGTCACCAAAAATTAACACTGTCTCATAATAAATTACCAAACAAAATTTGGCCGCGCTACGAAAAGTAGACGCGAGTTATAAGCATTTTAACTTTTTCGACCCTGAGCGTGGGGGGTCTCCTGTCACCAAAAATTAACACTGTCTCATAATAAATTACCAAACAAAATTTGGCCGCACTACGAAAATTAGATCGCGAGTTATAAGCATTTTAAATTTTTCGATCCTCACCATTGGGCGGGTCTCCAATTATCAAAAGCTACATTATCCTACCTTATTTTATCTTAAGTCGATTCTTTTCTATACACATTCTATCAGGAATTTTTATTATTGAAACTATAGATTTCTAGTAACTGAAATAAGAAATATAAGTTTGAGACTTGATATCCTCTAAATATCTTAAAAATACCGCGTCAATGTCTGCCGAAATCTACCGAAGGATACCATGCCGAAGTCTGCCGAACTGAAACGACGTTACCCGAGTGTTAGGTGTTTTTCGTTACGGATGTGTTAGGATTTTTCGCGTTACGGAATTTCTGGATTCGGTCGCCGCGCTCAAAGCCCGCGATAAAAGCTATGCAATAGCTTAAAAAATTCTAACTTTTGTAAAAAAAAGTCCCACCCCACCCCACTCTCCCCTATATAGATATTATATATTAATACACCAATTATATGAAAATAGAATTTTTATCCATAGTATTAAAATACAGTTTAAGGGCTAACAGTTTATTGTATATCCTTAGGTTTTTACCACCTTCTCCCCAGGTGTTTACCGGTAAAAAGCCAACCCTGTTTATTGGTCTTCTTTCAGAACGAGTGGAATGAAAGATTGCTAAAAATTATGTCATTAGAAAAATGTTTAAGATTTATAAATGACAGTGCAAAAATCGCCTTTAAAACACGAGATCATCATCACCTGCGGAAAATTTTCACATTTGTGTAAAATTACGATATAAGTTTTTATTCATTGTTATATTTTTTGAACACACACTATTTCTGTAAACTATTCTGAAAGTTCAGTGGAGTAAATACAGACTGTTTTCCTTTTATAATTTAAATGTTCATGACTACAAATTTGTCATATCGGATGATGTTAATGATTGAGAAAGGGGGGGGGGGACTGATTACGGTCTAATCAAACTTAAATTACTATTATTGAAAAAAAATATTTTATTTTATTCAACCATAAAATTCTGCTACTAAATAATGTTTAATGCGAAAGAATACTTTCGAAAAAAAAAATGGGTGTAAATCTGCACAGCCGATAATCAGATCATAAGGTTTATTAAATTCAATACCCTAACATTTTTTCATCTTTTTGAAAGAAAATGAAACCAAACGTATGAAAATATGAAGAATTGAGAGTAAGAAAACATAATGGTAAACCCAAGATACCGCTAAATTCGGGTTTTTAGGCATTTCCCACCAAGGTATGACTTGGCTGACTAATAACGTTTTAATTTGCAAATCGAGGTTTTATCCGGGATTTTTATCCTTAAATGAGACTAAATGATTGTCCGTGCTACCGCCTCCCGATCTAATCTTATTATGAAGATTATTTTGCAAATAATGGTGGTTAATAAGGAAAATATTAAAAATGAAAATCCTGTAAATACGTTTTGATTACTTTAAGATTTGCAAGTATTCAATTGTCTTAAATGAAAAAGTTACCCCCCCCCTCTCAAATAAAGACAAATCAGGTATACTGAAACAATTGTAGAGAAGTTACGCGAGGCTGCAATATGGTGTGAATTAGCCTTTACAGGAGGGGTTCGGATAGCATCTATCCGACAATATATTCAAAGCCGGCCAGATGCTGTCCGAGATCCCGTGTAAAGGTTAAAATTAAAACTTCGCGAATAAAATTAATTGTTTTTAACTGTATATAGACGCAAAAACATATTTTAACCTTAACTGCTCTGACAAAAATTGTTACATAACTACTGTGAGCTGTTTGTCAGACCATTTAATCTGAAGATGAATAAAATGTTTACATTAATTCTCAGAATACTATTTATGTATTAAACTTTATGTACAAGAATATTATAAATCAAGTTCAGCTATTCAAAAGTATTTAGAGGTAGTAATAACACTCCAATCTAAAAAAATTTGACCAGTATCTATAGTTAAACTAAAATTTACAAGTTAAACTGCGAAACTTGAAAAACTCACGGTCTCTGAGACCACTAACAGCAGTTAAGGGTTAAATATAACAGTTGAGTTTAAACACAAGGTAAAATAGTCATAGAATATTCCGATTGCAACAAGATTCGTCTATAATAACTGATTTGTAATGAAAAATACGTGAACATTTTTACAATCTTTCATTTCGCTCTTTCTAATTGTGAGCCCTTAGGATTCCCTCGCCTAGAGCAGTTTGATCCAGTTGCTCCTCGGTAGCTAAGGCCTCGATAAATCATTTAAAAATATTGACAGGTAAACGAGAAATTGTAAAATAACTACCTCAATGGTTTAACATTAGCAAGCGGGTATTTTGGTGAGAGTGTAGCTTGTAGCTTCACATAATAAACTTAACAATCAATCATACTAACAAAAAAATCTAAGTTACTGTTTTTTAATGACATTACTTACAGGGAAATACGATAAATTAACGTAACAATAAAATAAAATAAAATAAAGTTAAATCTTACCTTTAATCAGACTTTGCCCGGTTCACTGGTCACGCAAATCGGATCGTTAAGTCCTCATTGTTGTTTCATTGTAGCTCAGTGGTTAGTCCTCAATTAATATCGCCAATTTACACACTGCCATGTTTTGATTTGCTCACAACCGTAAACTTTACTAGCCGACACCGAAAGCAGAAAGACACGCGTCATAGCGCATGCGCAAGTTGCCAGTCACCCGATGAGGTGGTTACGAAGTGCATGGCACCTTATTTAGCTCCCATCTTCCAGAAACAGATCAGTCGTCACCCCAACCGCATATTCAAGCTCCTATGACACCCTAGGGTTCCAAATGGCACCGCCTTTTCACCTCCGGGTCCCAAATGGCACCGGTTTGTCACCTTTATTTTTAACAGTGTGCGAACAGAGCCGTTGTCAGAGAATATAAAAAAAACGATTACACTGATAAACAAGGTTTCTGTTTCTAACTAAGTATGTGATGACTTTTATATTTTAGGTGGTGCTGTGAAAAAGTATGCCATTAAAATTTTTCCATCACCCGCAGATTTTTAAAAAATTCAAAATCTTGAAAATCTGAATTTTGTAGTATTTATTCAACACATATACCTTATGAAATTTATAATTTGATATTTTAGTAATGACAAACTTTTAAATGAATACTTATAAAGCTTAAAATTAATATTTAAAATACTGAAAGTATGCATTGTTTATAAAGTTTCAGAAAATTATAGAAGAATTTTTGTAAAGAGAAATGATATTAATAAGAAATTTCTTACTTTATGTTGCGGTAAATGTCTTATCTGTGGCTGCTGTCTTATAGGCCATTGTTCCGAGTTATACTGACAATTTAAAGCAGACATTAAGCCACTTATATCATTGCAATAGCATAAATCGTCTTTTCTTGAAAAAAAAATGTCGAATATTTCTTATATCAATATGGATAAATAGATATCTTTGTATTATTTTTCAGGCGATTCTAACCTTACAATCTTGATTCAAGTAATTCTGTGTTTTTCTTTGATAAATTTAAGTCTCTCACAAAATCATTTAATTCTTTTTGAGTAACTATGTGTGGGTCTTCATTTATACCAGGAGAATAGTTCATATCAGATGTAGAGGAAGTTTCAGTTTCATCAATTTCCATTTCTATGGCTGCATCGTCATATGTAAAATTCTCTGGAGGTTTCGGTATATGTAAATCATCATTATGTAATGCTGCTCACATTGCTGAATCTAAGTTCTGGTACTTAATTTTATGTTTATTTCTTGCAAAGAATCCTTTAATTTTTGTAATACATAGTAACAGTCAGTTACATGATCCTTCGGCATGCGCCATATCATGGGTATAGCAAAGGACATACACTTTTTTGTACCATATCATCCACGCCCGGAGGTTTGTAGCACATCGTGTACAACAAGAATGAGGTGCCCATTTCTTATCTTCTTCACCTACTTTATATCCAAAGTACATATGATAGGCAGTCTTTATTACAGGCGTGAAAGCGCATCGATGCTTTTTGAAAGTTAGCTCCCCGCACACATAGCAAAAAGAATCGGGTTCATTAACACATCCTCTAGACATTTTTTACATATTTAGAGGAAAATAAGATAATTATAATCAAAATTTTATTAAAAAGTCTTACAGAGCAAAGAAATAACAATACACTCGCCCCGAAAAGTTCAACTGTCATGGATTTGCGTTAAGGCTCCGCTTCACTGAAACTCCCCAATCGCGAAATCTCATGTTAGCCTATGGGAAAACTTCTAAGCGCGATGACTCATTACTTAATATAATTATTAAAATACCGTTTTCGCCGTCAGAAAGTGGACGTCAGATGCTGATGATGTGCGTTTTTAAAAATTGTCTACGCAAATTTTAAGTATCTTTAAGAGAATGATAAAATTGAATCAAATGGAAATTTCAAAGTTTATAAGGATTTTTTATGTACTTAAAATTTATGGAGACAATTTTTAAAAACGCATATCATCGGCATCTGACGTCCACTTTTTGATAATGAAAACAGTATTTTAATAATTATATTAGTAATGAGTAATCGCGCTTAGAAGTTTTCCCATAGGCTAACATGGGATTTCGCGATCGGGGAGTTTCAGTGAAGCGGAGCCTTAAAGTCAAGTACTGTGGGGGTGGCTAGAGCTGTCTGTTCAAGGTCGCTAACATAAAATTTATTAAGAGGAAATCTGTTTCCACTCTCTTGCTGTATCTTCTATCATTTTAATAAGAAAAAGGAATGTTTGTGTGAATCAAATACATGAAAGAGAAAATTGTAATATAATTATAATGCTTATAAGATGCCTACATACTCCTAAATGTATAAATGAAATTTCTCAAAATTGGAGGGTGATAGAAAATTTTTACAAACATATTCTTTTTCAGCAGCTTTAAATCTATAAGAAACACTCAACGTATATAGAGAAACTGAAAATTCGTTAAATTTTTTTTATCAGTGTTATTAATACGTTAATTTTCAAATGTCACTGAATCGGTATCAAAAGGAAGTGAAAGTGAAAATCTACTTTTAAATCCGAAAAGCATTGTCGAAAATAAAATGTAGATATTGAGGAAAACGGAATATTGCTTGTATTTATTTAATAAACTGATTTAAGTTTTTGATAGATTGAAAGATATTAATATCTACATTTTATTTTCCCAATGTCTTCCGGATCTAAAATTGACTTTCACTTTCATTACATTTTCGCACCAACAATGTGACATTTCAAAATTTAGATAAAAATATTCGTATTTTTAAATTCTCTGTCGATGGCTGTGTTTAGAGTTGAAAGTACTAAGGATTAAATAATTTAACACTTTTTTAAATATTTTTTCTCATCTTTAACTAATTTACACATAGTATAATTTTAAGTTTACTTTTATTAAAAAGGAAAAACATTCTACTTATTTATTTGTTAAAAAAATTTGATGAATGAAACACAACACCTATTAATCATTTTGCCCTCCAAATAAATAAATTCTAACTTGAAATTTCTAACCTTTAGATTTTCCGAGGATATGTCTGGCAAGTCCTACTTTATCTAAATCCTCAAAATATATTGCTCTTGTCAGTTTTATTTCTTAAAAATAAATGAAGCGCTTCATATCATTCATGTCATTGATAAATACGGTAGATATTCCTTTTTTTTTTTTTTTTTTTTTTTTTTTTTTTTTGTTGTCTTTTGTGCTTTATATATATATTTTTAGTGATATAAATTTATTGCTATAACCTCTTCAGACCTGGTGTATCCTATAGGGTACACATCTTTATAATTGTGTTTTCACACATATAAAATTTATTAAAAAAAGAGAAATTAGTGTGAATGGAGCCTAAGAGATAGCAGAAATAAAGAAAATAGCAATTTGTCTCTCGTAGTGCTTTTTCAGTGAGTTACATGATATACAAAAATGGCTTGCAGCAGAAATGCACGAAATGTACAAAAAAAAAGAAAACGTAAAAATTTTTACTGTGTGTTAAGATACCATTTGTAGACTCCATTAGTAATACAAATTATTAAATATATATTTGTTTGATCTTCTTCTATGTTTTTACAATGCAGAAAAGTAAAATTTAATTTAAAATAACCTAAGAAATTGTTAAAATGTGTGTTTTACAAGTCCCCATATATCAAAAAAAATTATGTACAAAAAATAAATTTTAATTATTTCCTTGTTCAACTTTTCTTAGTTATCAATTAATTAATGTAAATCTATAGCTGAAATTAATAAAAGTAGATCAATAAACCCTCGGGTCTGAAGAGGTTAAAGCACTGATGTGTGAAAGGTATTTCATTTGCAATATATTTACGTAAGCAAATAAATAAATAGAATGATCCATTCATATTTAAAAATATACATTTAAAAATACATTATGTGTACATCTATATTATAAAGGCCAAACGTATGTGTGCGTAACGCATACGTCATTTCGCTAGTGGCAACACTTTCGCTTTCGATTCGGTTATGCATTTTTTGGTACTGCAAATATTATACTTCTAAACGTCACCCATTTTAAATTTTTACACCATATTACAGAGAAAAATATGTACTTTTAAATACAATTTGTTTGAAACCTGTATCTCAATTTACTCTTGACATATTAATTTTTTTATTGTTTTTAGTACAAATTTTGTAATTATGGCAACAGAAATACGCCATTTTCTTTTAAATTTGATAAAAATTGAAATGTGCGCATGTAAATTTTGAGAAGATGAAAAATATGACGTTTAGATTTCATTTTAAATTCTAAGATCGTGTCAATTTGAATTTTTTTTTTTTTTCATACACATTTATACCAAAAATAAGACTCCCAATTGATAACTTCATCTTAATAATAGATCCTTATTATATTTTGCTTTATTATTATATTTTTACCTATAAGATTAAAGTTTGACTTTAATAATTTGGACAACTGAGATTTATAGAAATAGTATTTTTTTTCGTCTTAATTTTAGCTTTTAGTTATATTTATTTGAGAGTTAGACTGACCATTGTTAGATGCATTTTTTACTGTAGCTAATTTTGTAGGTTTATTATAAATCAATGAAACCGTTCCTTCTTAAGCATTTACTTTCGTTGAAATTCGACGGGTTCCACATTGTTGCTTTAAAAGAGGAAAAAAAATAAACAGGAGTTTACTTACTTAATCTTTAGTACTTTCAACTGTAAACACAGTCATCGACAAATCGCGATTATAAAAATACAAATATTAAAATCTTATTTTTCAATTGCCACGGAATTGGTGTCAAAAGGGAGTGAGTGAAAGTAAAATTTAAGATCCTTAAAACATCGGAAAAAAATAGGTATTGAAGAAAATGTTATATTGCTTGTATTATGCTTCTTGAAATAAATTTATCTAAATTCCTTGTACATTGAAATATATCAAAATATACATTTTAGGGAGATTTCGTATGAAATACTACCTATTGCAGTCGCTCCCATGTTGAAATTTCCGAAACTGTTTTGCAGGTCTACGTCGATCATGACCTTTAGACCCCAAAATTACCATTAGTAAAAAAGTTTATCTATCTATCTCTCTATCTATCTATCGGTGTATATCACTTTTTTATGGACACGATAACTTTTATAGTTCTACTCAGATCTTCTTCAAACAAGGGGCATAAAATCTCAGTCAAGTTCTTTAATGGGCAATATCAGACAAAGGAGGTGGAAATAGGGAGGAGTTTTGTGAAAAAAGCCATAACTTCTTAATTAAAATAGATATAGAATCGGTTTAAAGTTTATATTACTTCTAAAAAATGGGCCAAAAGTTTATGCATGACAGATTTTTTATAAATTTAAAAATTGGCTCAAAGAACGAAAAAAAAAACGGTTTTGTGAAGAAAAAAAATCATAACTTCCTTAATTCTTAAGATATCAAATCTAAATAAATTCTTTAAAAATGATCTTAAAATGATCTAAAATTTTTGTACCTACAAGTTTTTGATAGGACTATTTCATACCTATGAAAAAAATTAAAAACGAAAACAATAAGGGGGGTGAAAAAAGACAAAAATCCAGAACTTCGTCAATTCTACAACTATAAAATCTAATTAAATTTATTTTACCTCTTCTTAATATTATCTACAACTTTTATATTAACAAGTTTTTCATAGGACCAATTCTTGTAGCAAAAATAAATTAAACAAAAATAGGAGTTGGAGAAAAAAACCCAAATCCAAACTGTCTATATTCTGACTTATTTTTAAATTCATTTTTGATTTTAAACGCATCCAAATGGCAGATCCTCTTATGTAGGAACTATATAATGTGGCGCATTGACCAGTTCTTTGATAAAGAAAGAATATAATTGAAAAAAGGCTGCTAAAAAGGGTAGTTTGAACAGAATTTTCCAAAGTGATTGTAATAGAATATTTAAGGAATTATTCAAATAACAAATTGCATTTTTTCTGACTCATTTTTAAATTCAGTTTTGCTCTCAAACGCATCCAATTGACAGATGCTCTTATTTAGGAGGAACTGTTTAATGGGCCGCATTGGTCAGTTTTTTGATAAAGGCTGAATATATTAAAAATGATGTCAAAATTAGCACTTCGCACAAAATTTCCCGAAGCGATCCTGATGAATGAATTGTATTCAAATAACAAATCGGTTGTTTTATGACTCATTTTTAAATTTAATTTTGCTGCTCTCAAACGCATTCAGTTGATAGTTTTTTGTTATTTAGGAACTATATAATGTACTATATTGGTCGATTTTTTTAATAAAATCGGAATATATTTCAATATATGATGTCAAAATGACCATTTGAGCCGAATTTTGCTTAAGATGATTCTGATAAACGCATCCAAATTGCAGATCCTCTTATTTAGGAACTATATAATGTGGCGCATTGACCAGTTCTTTGATAAAGAAAGAATATAATTGAAAAAAGGCTTCTAAAAAGGGTAGTTTGAACAGAATTTTCCAAAGTGATTGTAATCGAATATTTAAGGAATTATTCAAATAACAAATTGCATTTTTTCTGACTCATTTTTAAATTCAGTTTTGCTCTCAAACGCATCCAATTGACAGATGCTCTTATATAGGAGGAACTGTTTAATGGGCCGCATTGGTCAGTTTTTTGATAAAGGCTGAATATATTAAAAATGATGTCAAAATTGGCACTTCGCACAAAATTTCCCGAAGCGATCCTGATGAACGAATTGTATTCAAATAACAAATCGGTTGTTTTATGACTCATTTTTAAATTTAATTTTGCTGCTCTCAAACGCATTCAACTGACAGTTTTTTGTTATTTAGGAACTATATAGTGTACTATATTGGTCGATTTTTTTATAAAATCGGAATATATTTCAATATATGATGTCAAAATGGCCATTTGAGCCGAATTTTGCTTAAGATGATTCTGATAAAACCAGTTCTTGCAGAAAATTGAAATTAAAATTATTTCTACAGCGGCCAAATAAAGTTGTTAAAGTGGGTTTATCTCTGATCATATTATATTTTTTGTTGTTGAAATGATTACTCTTCGAAATCTACTTCCGCCTATAGGTCAAGCCGAAAGTGATTTTTATTTTCCCAATGTTTTCCGGATCTAAACATTGACTTTCACGTTTACTCTTTTTTAACACCAATTAAGTGACATTTGAAAATTAAGAAGTTAATATTTGTATTCTTATATTCTTTGTCGATGGCTGTGCTAACAATTGAAAGTACTAAAGATTCAATAGATTAATATTTTTTTAAATATTTTTTCTCATATTTAACTAATTTACACATAGTGTGATTTAAAGTTTAATTTTATTAAAAATGAATAAGCTTTCTACTTATTTAATTGTTGAAAAAAAAATTTACGAATGAAACACAAACCCTATTAATCATTTTACCCTCCAAACGAACAAAAAAAAAAATCCTAACTTGAAATTTCTAACCTTTGGATTTTCTGAAAATACCTGACACCTCATGCTTTCTCTAAATCCTGAAAATATATTGCACTTGTCAGTTTTATTTCTAAAAAGAAAAGAAACGCTTTATATCTTGCGTGTCTTTGATGGACACAATAGCTATATACTATATATATATGTAATAAAATAAAAAAAAAATTGCGCCATTTTGTTCTCTCTTAGTTTCAATTCTAAATTTGTGGAACATATTTCAATCTTAGTTTCGTAATGTATTAACTTGTAACAGCTAAAATTCTTTTTCTTATTTTATTTATTAATAAATTATTGCTTGCTTCTCAAAAAGGCGGGAGGTATTTCGTAACCTTTTTACTTTCTGGAATATTCCCGGGATTTTAATTTAATTTTTTATTTAACATCGCGTGACTGGTGTTAATGCGCGTTGTTAAAGGGCTTGTTATTTGCGAGGAAAAATATAGATCCTACCGAAGACACGCCTGCTAAGACCAACCAGAACTGATCTTTTTTTTACGTTGAGACTCGAGTTAATCCTAATTGGATTTTTAAAATGATTGACGCGGAGTAGGAGGGAGCTAGTTTTGTCCTAAAAATGTTTTTTTTTTTCATTTGGTTTTTGAGGAGCGTTAGAATGCAATTGCCTTTTAAACTATCAAGACGCCCATTTCATTTGCCCGCTGAATTAGAATATCTGATGATGTGGACTGGATAACGAAAGTTGTAGTGCAGGTGTGTGCTAGGGTGATTGCGGGGAAGAGCTTACCTATTTTATGAGTTCATAAATAAAGAACTTGAAGACTGATGGTGTTTGTTTTTATAATGGGGAAATACCCCAATGATATTCTTCCACTGCTCATCAACTGTCGGAGCGACTACTCTGCTCGTGCTGCTACGGATTCCTAGAGTTTATGCAACATAGTTATTTCGTCGAATTATATATATATATATATATATATATTGTCTTTTGTGCTTTAGAGATGCATTTTTAGTAATGCAATTTTATTGCTATAAAGCATTGGTTTGTGAAAGGTATTTGCTTTACAATATATTTACGTCAGCAAATTTATAAGTAGAATGCTAAATTCATCTTTAAAGAGGTAAATTTAAAATGACACTATGTGTACATTGCTTAAAAAGATGACAAAATTATTTACTAAATGCTAAACTACTCTAATACTTAGTACATTCAATTATAAATACAGCCTTTCTCAGATAAAAGACAAATTAGAGACATTAACATCTTAATTTTCAAATATCATGGTGTCAAAAAGGAGTGAAAATGCAGTAGAATGCTAAATTCATCTTTAAAGAGGTAAACTTAAAATTACACTATGTGTATATTGCTTAAAAAGATGACAGAGATATTTAAGACGTGCTAATCTACTCTAATACTTAGTTCTTTCAACTGTAAACACAGTCTTTCTCAGGTAAAAGACAGATTACAGACATTAACATCTTAATTTTCAAATATCACGTCTTTGGTGTTAAAAAGGTGTGAAAATGAAAATCAATTTTTAAAAAACACATTGGGAAAATAATATATAGATATTGAAGAAAGTGGAAAATTATTTGTATAAAGTTTTTTTTTAAGTAAATCTATCCTAATTCTGAGCATATTGTAGGATAAAACGTCATATAAACAATACGTTCTAAATTAATAATTTCTATTTATTCCCGGATGATTAGTTTGTGGTAATTTTTTAAAGGACATATAATTTTTGCATCTTGTATATTTTGCTTCTAGTTGTATCTTGACACGGCTGTTGCTGGTCGATTGTACTTTAAATCTCTCAAATGTTCTTTGATACGACTTTTAAGTTAACGAGAAATCATTTTTATGTCTTCGAGATAAATATTTTCTGTTTTAAGTGTTTTAATTTCTTTACGATTGTGATAAAATTTTTCTTTATGTTATGGGTCCATATGCTTGAAGTCATTATAATATTTATGAAAATAGCATTTAATATACAATTTGAATATTTAACTAAAATTAATAGCATTAAAATTGGTGGTGAAAAAAAAGCATCCAATATAATTGAAATAAGATTTTGCATACGGAGTTAAAGGTAAACACATTTCATAGTTATTAATAGTTTTTTTCATGATCAAATATAATGTAAAATCATATTTAGAAATTTATTTATTATATTATATGATAAAGCAAAAACATTATGTTATAAATCAAAAACATAGCGTACAACAATGGCGCGTGACGATAACGGCATATTCACTGTAGAAACACACAGGATATTTTATATTTTACTGCCATTTTGATAATTTCTAAATATCGCACAATTCCGAATTTTATACCATCGTATCATTAATAAACATTATATATAATTTACACAAATATTCGCGCGCGCGTGTGTGTGTGTGTAAAATGCTATTCTAAACCGTACAATATGTAATGTCTAATGCTTGATATACCATTTAGCAAGAACACTTAATCATAGTATTAATCATAGTATTAATCATAATAACCACTGTGGCAAGGCAAACAATCGATTAATAATAATATTTCACCCTGAAATCAAACCTAGGCGAAATCTTTTAAAAAACAAATTTATTTGTGTTTCACTTCACAGTAAACAATTCCATTAATACTTCGGTTTAAACTTCGTACCGACCGACGTCAAATTTCCGCCATTATAAAACAAAAAGGATTACATTACAACAATAAACTTCGCTTCAAAGAAATCTAACAGATGACAGGGTTTCGTTTAATAGTCGAAAAAAATGTAGAATTTTGCTTCTCAAGTCAAAGTAATCGCTTTACATGTTAAAAGTGCCTACGAATACAGGACTTTACAACAACATTTAGCGTTGCCAATTATCTTTTTAGAAAGAGAGAATTCAACTAATGCGTAAAGTTTTACAAGCGAAAAATAGAAACTAGTTCTCCCAGTCGATCGGATGGATATCTGGCACAATCAGGCTCTAGAGTGAATCTAGGGAGCACAAAATCCGTTCCCAAAATAAAGCAAAAAATGAGGGGTTTAATCCAAATATAGTAGTGAATCCCATATTGTGTATTATATATTGACACTAATCAATAAATATATGGATACAACCCCTCTTATTTTTGCTACATTTTGAGAATAACGGATTTTTAACTTCTTCTATTGGCAATTATTTTCAGAATTTTCAAGCTATGATTTTGAGACTTTCACAAATGTTGCTTTATACATTTAGCTGACATAAAATGCAAATAAATTTTGATATCGTTGATGCATGCATAGTGAAAATTATTTAATGTACCTACTTATTTTTCATACAATTTTAATTACTTTTTAATTCTTATTACAGGATATAGTGTGCAATATTGTATGTCATATTTTCAGAAAATAATATTATTTTATATTAAGAACTCTGCAAATTATAAGCAAAAATTTTGAAAAATTTGGGACTGTGTTTATAAAAACCTTAATTTTCTACGAGCATACACGCTATTGACAAAAAAATGAACACAGTTTATGACAATAACCATGAAGCAATTTAACCATGATCTACAGTTTGAGCGCTTTTTCTACATTAGTTTTGACAGGGTTATCCAAAACGTATCCATTATTTTTTAATTTGTTGATGGTCCCTTATGGAGTTTCGGGAAAAAATCTTCACGGAAATGAAAGACTTGTACTATTATATTTATACACTTAGAATTTCAGGATAATTCCTCAAATATACTTCTAGATGTTTAACAAAATGTCTAAAATCGCAAATGGACGATCTTCTTTGGCCATATAGTGTAGTAGTACGTGCCATATTGTGTATTCTACATTGACACTAATCAATAAATTAATAGATACAGCCCCTCATCTTTTTGCTTCTAATTATGGGAATAAAGGAATATGAGCTTATTCTATCGACGAACATTTTCAGAATTTTCAAGTTATGCTTATGAGACTTTCACAAAAATTGCTCTATACATTTAGCTAACATAATATGCAAATAATATTTCAATAGTGTCCACACATGTGCATTTAAAATTTATATAGTAAACCTGCTCATTTTCATATAATTTATATTATTTTTTAATTCTCATTACAGGATATTCTGTACAATGATTTTGTCATATTTCCGGAAAATAACATTAATTTACATCAAAAACTCTGCAAATTATAAGCAAAACACTTAGCAAAACTTGGCGCAGTTCTTTATAAAAACCTTAATTTCTCTACGAGTATATATTCCATCCGCATAAAAATGAACATAGTTAATTACAATAAGTCATTTAATCACAATCTATAGTTTGAATGCTTTTGCTTCATTTGTTTTGACAGGGTTATCCAAAAGATTTTCCTTCTTTTCTCGCGGACTGTTAATGAATCATTAATGAACTTGACTTATCTCCTCTGTTTCTTGATTTAACGTATCAGTTTGGAAGAAATTTTCGCAGAATTTGGGCAGTTATCGTGTTCATAAAAAGTAACACGTATGTATATGTGTGTATATATATATGTATATATACAGTAAATGTATTAAAAATTATCACATTAAACATAGAAAATATAAATTAAGAAGAATATAATTGAGATTTATAGAGCCAAAGCAGAATCATCAGACCCACAAATACTTTGCAACTACAAATTTAGGTGTGTGGTTCCATCTTCGTATTAGTTATAAAAAAGAAATCTAAGGTACCCTGGGGTAATAACGCCACGTTAAGGTTCTACCAATTTTCACGGCTCAGTTTTAGTTTGTATTTTTCAAACAAATATATGATTTGATACAACAACTCATTTACTATCTATATAAAAAAAATAATTTAACAGTTATGTACTCATAAAATCTAATGGCTTGATTTCTTGACCAATGCTATTTGGCGTTATTACCCACCTATATGGGTAATAACGCCATGCAAACAAAACTATGAAATAAGATGTAATAATGGCATGTAGATTGCCCAATTCTAAAAATACAAATTCTACAAACTTAGAAATTGACAAATTGCATTCTAAGCTATTGAAAATGCTCAATTTTTTGTGAAAGTGTAAGAAAAATAAAGGTGTGGGGCGTGTGTGGGGGGAGGGGGAGGATGAGACAAAAGAATATCATATCGTGAGCTTTTTTTTGTCTAAAAAGGACTGCTTAAATAGAATTATTAGAAACATTGCACAGTTTTAACTGTGTTTATTTGTATCAGCATTTAAGATGTAGCTCGGCCACTGTAGGGAATCAGCTGGGGTATTAATGCCAAGGATCGGAATTATTGCCCCATTATAGTTATTGCGCTGTACATTTTAAATTACAAATTATCTCGAGAAGATATCCAAAATCCTCAACAACATTTTGAAATTCCATGAAATGTACTACAAATTTATGTAATTAACAAAATATTTCCGGATAAAAAAATAGTCTTCACATCACAAAACGTATCTCGCAAATTTTAGATCAAGCGTTAATTTTAGTTGCTTGTAAAAACAATAAGACCTAAAAATGAAACAAATTAACTTGAAGCTGTTTTTTGCGATTTATATGACTCAAAACTCTTCTGCGCAGAGCACATGGGTGTCATTTACCAGAATATTTCATAATTATGCAAAAAATTAGCACTTGGCGTTATTACACCAGACCACTTATATATATATATATATATCGATAGATAGATACATTCATAAGGTTTTGAACTGGTTGCAGTTTGGGTCCTATGGGTCATGATCGACAAGAAGAATCATCAGACCAAGAAATACTTTGCGACTACAAATAAAGTATGTGGTTCCTTCTTCGTGTTAGCCACAGAAAAGCAATATATATGTATTGATAGATAGATAGTCACATAAGGTTTTGAACTTGTATCGGGTTTGGGTTCTAGGGGTCATGATCGGTATATATCTATTAAAAAAACTTTTAGAAATTGCAGCATAAGGAAGAATGTAAATTTAGTATTTCTTACGAAATTTACCTAAAAATAAAATCCTTAGAATGAAGCACATTTATTTCCAATAATACATTCAACAATGCGTAGGGGAATTTTTCTGTCATACTTTAAGATGAAATAAACCCCCAAAATATCTCTAAGATAAAGAATAAAAATTGGTTTAGAAAAGATTGTAGTACTTCTTTTCATATGTAGAAGAAAAAAAGTTTCTGCTGCCAAGTAATATCATTTGTCATCTCTTACGATGATGATAATCACAAACGATGTGAAAAAAGAAGTTTTACCGCAAGCAATTTATGGCAGATATCATTTCATAATTTTTTCTAGTCTTCTAGAATTTATCTTATGCCAACAATATAACAGTTGTGTACGAATTTATTTTACATCTTTAATAACTTATTGATGCATTTTCATGTGTGTTGAACTATGGAAAACTTGTGATATTTGAAACAAATGCTCGAAGTAAAATTTGTGGAAATGGTGTTTAAACAAATACTTTGCAACTACAAATAAAGTGTGTTGTTTCTTCGTCTTATTAGCTATAAAAAAGCAATATATATATGCATACATATATATTGATAGATAGATCGATTCATGAGGTTTTGAACTGGTTGCGGTTTTGGGTTCTAGGGGTCGTGATCGGCATAGATTTATAAAAAGCGTTTAGAAATTACAGCATAAGGAAGAAAATACAAGTAGTACTTCTTAGAATATTTACCTAAAAATAAAACCCAGAGAATGAAGCACATTTATTTCCAATAATACATCCAATAATGCGTAGGGGAAATTTTCTGTCATACTTTACGATGAAAAAAAAAACCCCTAAAATATTTCTCAGATAAAGAAAAACAAATTGGTTTAGAAAAGATTGTGGTATTTTTGTTCACATGCAGAAGAAAAAAAGATTCTGCTGTGAAATGATATCATTCATCATGTCTTACGATGATAATAATCAGAAACGATGCGAAGAAAGAAATCTTACCGCAAGTAATATATGGCAGATATAATTTCATAATTTCTTCTAGTCTTCTGAATTTATCTTATGCCATCAATATAAACAGTTGCATAAGAATTTATTTTATATCATTAGTAACTTATTAATGTATTTCTATGTGTGTTAAACTATGTAAAACTTGTGATATTTAAAAAAAATGTTTAAAGTAAAATTTGAGGAAATGGTATTTAAAAAAATAAAATTTTAACTCATGCAAACTAAAAAAAATTGTATAACACTATTTAAAGTATATGCTATTAATATCACGATATTAATATAATACTATATTTCGGCTAAGGAATACAATTTGTACTGGAATCACATTTGTTAACCATCTTCGTAAACAGAAATCTTATTTTCTCTTCAATCAGAACTCATTGTCATTGGTAAACCCAGGGCACACAGATATGTGCATATCTATCATCTTCGTTAGACAAGTTATGGAATCTACGAAAAGCACCTACATTCAAACTTTCGTTCGCATAGGCATTCCTAAGCCACTAAATTTTAATAGTATAATAACAAAGGGCTGTGCTACAGTACTACCTTTTTGCTAATCTAGATAGAAATTTCAAATTTTCTTTACTTGTTCTCCATGGGATACTTAATATTTTTGTGTATAGATTTAACATTCTGATTTATAGTTAATTTTTAAAAATATATTTAAATTGGGAATTTGCTGAATTTCTTTCATTTTTTGATATACTCGAAAGAAAAAGTTTCGTATGAAATGTAAAGTCCCATACAAGTAAAAATTCACACGTAGTTTCATGTAATATATGCTAATGAATGAGGAAAAAATCAAAACCGAAATATTCATAAATTAAAAAGTTATACATTTTTTCTTATATATTTTTTAAATAGGCTGTTTTATAATTTTTTAAATGTTATTTAAATTTTAGTATCAACCCTTTAAGCTCTGATGGGTAAATTTCTTCTAAATTCCGAATGTCACTCTCGCAACAGTATTTTGCAAAGAAAATATTTCGCGAAAAAATGCATTGAACCGTTTTCAAATAAATTTGGTCGAATATTCTGGTGCAATTGAGACATTTCGGAAATAAAGTTAAGTGGTAGAAAATTCAACCATCAGAGCTCAAAGGTTTAAGTATACTGCCAACACACATATTACAATATCATTCAAAATTGAAGAGATATATTCAAAGGTTTTCTGCCCTCTTGAAAAATGTCCCCATAATTTTGGTACAGCATGTAGATGTCTGTATTTTATATTTTAACATATTTTCCACTGTACACTTATTGCCATAAAAATTTGCGCACCAAGAAAAAGAAGAGTAAATGAAACGATATTTTACACGCGTAAATACAATTGTGATATAAGTAAGTGATTAGAAAACGGAAGAAAAAGGATAATTTATTGCAGGAAAAAGTACAAATGAACGGAAATTTTAGTACACTGCTGGACCCCCTACAGTGCGAATGCACGATGCGATACGAGCGGGCATTATGGCATACAAGTTCCGTATGATGTCCTGACACATCTCGTTCCACAGTTGCTGTAAACGCACCTTCAGTTCAACCAAATTCGTAGGTTGTTCGACTTGCCGGCCGTCCCAAATGATCCCAGATATGCTTGATTGGTGATATATCTAGGGATAAAGCAGTCTAGGGTGGGGTAGTAATGTGACGGAGGCAGGCTTGTGACATCCTTGCTGTGTGTTCCCGAGTATTGTCTTGCTGAAAAATGGCTCCTAGAAGCCCTGATACGAGTAGTTACACATGTGGCTGAAGCATTCCTGGACGTACCACTGAGATGTCATTGTGCCACGGATCAATATTAGGGGTGATCGTGTATCGTAATTAATGGCTGTGGGACCAGCTGTGGGACCAGCATGTTGCTGTAAAGAGAAAGCAAGATTGAGAAGTTCACCACGTGGCCTCCACACACGAGCACGACTGTCATCGAATCCCAAATTGATTCTAGATTCGTCGCTGAAGACGAGTTGGTTCCATTCAGTTGCAGTTCAAACTTGTCGTGCACTACACCACTCCAAATGGAGGCGTTGTGTCGGTGGATAAGTGTCAGTGCCAGCACACATAATGGGCGCCGCAATACCAGATGTCTTTTAGCCAGGATTATTGCAATGGTTTGGGAAGACACGGGGGTCCGTAGTAAAGGTGCTGCCTGTGTCTGGATAGCGGCCAATGTGGCAGTTGGCTCTGTGCGTGCGTTTCGTATGATGAGACGGTCTTCTCGACAACTGGTCTGTTGAGGGCGTCCCGAGCCTGGTCGCCGTGTAAATGACGTCTCTTCAGTCCACTGGTCCATAAACCTCCTCACACTAATATCAGAAAGGCGTACATGACGAGCTACTCGCCGAGCTGACCACCCAGCTTCCATCATCCCAATGATTCTCCCCCTCTCCAGCTCTGACAGCTTCTGATAGTGTCTTCGATAGCTGCGTAACGGCATATCTACCTCAGCGTTTCCTTTGCAAAACAAAAGGTACACTCAAACAAGTTCTGCTTACCAGTTTTTAACCCCAAGGAAGACGAAATTCAACGACCTCTAATGACATGACGCAATGCGCAATCACGCTGCATTTCCAATCATTTGCATATCTGCCTGATATGTACCTTCATACGAAGTTTCGTTACGATACCACAATTATTTCTTGCTGCGCACATTTTTATGTCAATGAGTGTATATTTCAAAAGCTAGATAAACTTCATTTTCTCTAAAGCAATCAATGAACAAATAATCTCTGATATTACACACAAATAAGAGGAAATTTATACACTTATCTTAAATTTCAACCAGACGTACGATTAATATTTTATTGTAAAATTAGATTTCTATCATAAATCATTGAAAACTTTTACTCCAAAGCGTGTAAAATTCATTTTGATCGCTGAGATTAAGAACTGTTCTTTTTCATATCTTTTAAAGAAATGTAGATATGTTTTCTTCAGAAAAATTATTAAACATGTCATATTTATCTAGGCAGAAGGAAAGGATATGTAAAAGAATTATGGATGATATATTGATTGCTATTCAGCTTATTGATGTTACCTTTCAACTTCTGTTATCTAACAGCAGTATACCAATAAATGCATAGCTGCAATAAATTATTTTTAAAAATGCATTTTAAAACATATACTAAATTCATTTTTTTAGCAATCAATTACTTTTATCAATCGTTTTGATATCTATTGTAGAATATATACCAAAAGTGTTAACAGAATTTTTTTTCTTAGTATAAAGTTTCGATATTTATATAAATATAAGTTTTTAAAAGTGTAAGACTAGAAATATTTAGAGTAAATATAAATTGATTTTTACAAATAAATTTATGTTATTTTCAAACGAACAAAATATAGTAAGCATGCAAAGTACAGACAGTTCTGCCATCTTTACAAAATCACAGGGGTGATATTTTATGAAACGTCCTTCATCATTTATTATTGGTTTGTATAAAAGAAAAAAAGTAAAAGACCTCTAGCCTCAAAGTGTACTTTATATAGATCAAAAGCTGTGCAATCTATGCATATATACATGAAGATATATCAGAAAACTTTTGCCAATGGCCAAAGAGTGCTACTTAGTGTTTTTAATTCAATAAATCAATTAGAAAAGTCCAGTATTAAGAAACATGCATTGATTTCCAATCTAAAGTGATCATATGAGACATTATATATAGTTAACAGAAGTTCACTGATAACAAATAAAAGGCTAGGCAAGGTTTGCAGTAAAATTAAATATACATTTTCTTTAATTGAGAGAGTGGATTAAACCGGGCTTCCCGGATTAAAAATTGTAGGCGAAAAGCATCATATGTATTATTTGTGATATTACTGATGATATTTACTGATGATTTTTATGATACTTACATCTAGTAATAAATCAGTTTAGAGCTTCGATATTTATATATGTAGGTTTAAAAACGTGTAAGATTAGAAATGGTTCACAGTAAAAATACTTCACATACTATAAAATAGCGTGCAATATATAGTTAACGCTCAAAATAAATACAATTCTGCTACCTTTTCAAAAGAACAGGAATAATATTTTATGAAATGTCCTGCATCATGCCTTATTGATTTAGATAAAAGGAAAGAAAGGGTAAAACAGCTCTAGCCTCAGAAAGTATTTCACATAGATCAAAAGCTATGCAATCTATATATATCCATTAGGAAACTTTCGCATCTGGCTGAAGAGTGCCACTTAGTGTTTTTAGCGCAATAAATCAATTAGAGAAGTCCAATATTACGAAACATACATTGATTTCTTATCTAAAGCTATCATTTGAGGCATTATATATAGTTAGTAGAAGTTAAGTGAAAGCAAATATAAAGCTAAGCAATTTTTTCAGTAAAATTAGATGTATTTTTTAAAATACAAATAGAGAATCAACCCGGGCTTCCCAATTAAAGTATATAGGTGAAAAATATCATATGTATTACTTGTGATGTTACTGATGATACTTACTGATGATCCTTATGATACTTATATCAACGGGGTGTCTCAAAAATGTCTGATAAAATTTGAAATTCAATAACTTGCGAACGGAAATAGGTATTAAAAAATTCTTGGAGCATTATTATGTAAGGCGTCAGAAGTACCTATGCTGTAATTCTCATTTTTTAGCTACAAATAATAGTGATAGGCGGCGTTGCAATCAATAAACGCTAAATCCAGGCTCGAATTTTCAACTTCTATCTTCTTTCATGCGAAAAAAGTAGATTAGGATGCATTGAATGGATCCCGAAGTTTTAAAATCGAATCTGGACTCAGTACCTATTATAGATGTAATTTTTTTCATTTTTCAATATTGGGTGAAAAAAGTCCGGGCCAGGATGATTTTTTTTTCACCCAATACTGAACAATGGAAAAATTTACATCTATAATTAATTTACCGATTGAATAATCGTGTTTCAAAAATTAATCTAATGAGTACCTATTGTTCTGCATAAGTACATCTCCTATCAAAAACTCATTTTCTATATTTGAGAAATAATTTTAATTTGCCTTCTTTTGTATAATTTTAGATCTTATTTTTAACATATATTATTCTTTTATGTTAAAAAATTGTATTTTTTAATAACTAACATTTAAAATAGACACGAACGTAGGTAAAATTGTATTTTAAGAATGTAGCAGTTACGAGATTTTTAGAATAAGAGCTGCTACTTTTTCACACTTACATGCATTAATTTGTGTTCGTAAACTCATGAGATTTACTTGTGCTCGTATTAAAAAAATTATTGTATTTCTATTGTTTGATAAAAAGTAGGCAGTTATTAAAATGATGCTGTCAAACTTAACCTTTTGAACCAAATTTCCGGACGCGAAAATACCAATGAAGATCGTCATGAGGCAACAGTCTCTTATAAATTAAGATTTTTTTTTCAAATCAGTTTTTTATGTTTAGAATGGTTTCATGTTCATGGAAATTATTTTGTCCATTTCAGATCCGGTTAGAGATATTTGGAACAATTTTGTCTGTTTCGGAATTGGCTCGAGCCAGATTTCGGTATTTTTCAAAATAAATTTTTATGCTCGGTTCAAATTACATGAATACAGAAATTACTTTGTCGTAAACAGATAGGGTTATGGTTTATTGGGATATTTAGGTCCGGTTCGGATTTGCTTCGGGTCATATTTCGGTTCTTTCATATTGAAATTTGAGATTTGTTTCGGGTTGCAATTTTATATTGCTTGGATTGGTTTATGTTTCATTGGAATGATTTTGCCGAGTTCACATTTGGTTCAGGTGAAAATAATAATATCACGAAATTTCTAAAAATCTTAATTCGCTTTCCTACCCTCTCGACTAATATATCTACGAATAGGTTTGATAACGGAATTTCCTTAGGATATAGGTTTGTTGAGGAATGAGTGCGCTCCTGGAGGTGAAAAGTGGAACTAACATATCTTACAGAGCGTGCGCAGCTAGCCTTCTATTTGGTGAAGCAAACTGCAGCGAACCGAGTAAGAGGCTCTTATAGATGAATATTTGACTCTTAATTGAGTGGTGGTTACCATTATTTTCGAATAAAAATTTCAGAAAAAATTTCTTCTATTGACGTTTGTAACCCCATCGCATCGGACAATATATCTATGGATAGATTAAATTCGGACTATCGTTCAGATTTAGGTGAGTTTATGAAAGTGTTCAAATTATGATGATGGAAAGTGAAACAGAAACATTCAGCAAAACGTGCACAGCACGCCTTCTATACCCGGCCGCGGGTGGCCAAGATGCGTGTCGGATGATTCACGAAACATTATACGCCCGGTGGAGGTGGAAAGCGAAACTATAATACTTTTGTAGCACGCGATGGTTTGGATATTTAATTTATAGTTAGGGTGCTAAATTAGAATTTGGTTGCAATTAAGTAAAAGTTAAGTTGCGATTAGGTTGCATTTAAATTACGTTTAGTCTTTGATTATATTTAATTTCCGGTTAGGTTACAGTTAGGTCACAGTTAAGTTACAGTTAGGTGAAGGTAAGTTGCAGTTAGTTTATGGGTAGATTACGTATAGGTTAAGAAAAGGTGACGGTTAGGTTACATTTATGTTATATTTAGGTTACGGTTTGGTAACGGTTATGTTGCAGCTAGGTTACAGGAAGGTTACGGTTACGGTACAATTAGCTTACTTTTAGGATTTTGTCCACAAAATGAATATTACGCATGCTTAGATTAAAAATATATACGCTTATTTTTGTACAATGGCCTTAAAATATAGAACAATATACTAACCTTTTAGTTAATCATCGAGCATTGATTTCATTTACGGTACAGTCGGATTTAAGAGTGATATAATTAGTTTAAAATTGAAAATATTTCAGTTGGGATTTCTGTGTAAGAAAAAGTAATTTGTAATGTGATTTATCAGTGATTTTTGCGGATAAATATCAACGCTTTAACACGAAAATCATGCAATCGTTGGCCACATATTCCCTTCCGCATTTCCCATTGCAGCTAAATTCAGTTCTTTGTTTTTTAAACCGATTTTTCATAAAGTCAGCGGACACGTATTTCAGCTAATTTATTTACATATGTTTCGAGTTAAAGATAAAATAATACAAATTTCAAGTTCGTTTTACCCTTTATCTACAGACGGTACTTATAAGTACCATAAAAATTACTTATTATAAAATTCTTTTGATACGTCAATTAGTTGTAATATTGTTTAGAATGAGTTACCGACACATTACTTTATTTGGTTCAAAAAGCATTATTTGTTACACAAAACAGAAATATCTTTAAAGGATGATTTCTTTTGCTTTTGTATTCATTTCTTGGCGCTGATGGAGGGGGATGGGGATTTTTCAATTCGGAAATATTTCTATATTTATATTGTAAGAACATCATGTTTGTACATTTTATAATTCTACAAAATACTAAGAAAACAATTTAAAATGAAAGATTTGAGTAAGGTTATAAATATTGCACAAAATCCCTGTAAATTCAAATTTAATTAATCCTTCTAAAATCCTTCAAAAATTTATTAAATGATTATGTAAATCTCTTACTTTAGTTTAAACAATTTACGCAAAAGGCTTTAGATTGTAAAAATTTCATGAATTCGTAATGCTGTAGATAAAAGGTTAATATTATTATTACGGACACGGGCAACGCCAAGCGGATCAGGTAGTAAATAATATAAATATTGGACGTGAAATGAAAAACAGCACATTAAAAATAATGACGGCTTATTAGGAAGTATACATCTTATACTTTCTAGATTTTCCAAGAAGCTCCCTTTACTGCTTGTTTCTGAAATTCAGCATATATACTACACATAAGCGTTCATTACGCTGGCATATATTCTCTGATCATAGCGAATGCGACCCTCCTTTACTGTATAACACACTTCTATACACATATATATACCGGGTGTCCCAAAAATGACTGATGGAATATAAAATTGAATAACTTGCAAACGGTGACAGCTATTTAAAAAAATTTTGCAAGACGGATTTGTATAATGTCAGAAGTTTTTTAACAGTAATTTTTTATTTTAGTTCGCATCTCAAACAATAGGTGGCGCTGAAGGCGATTGAAGGCCAGGTCGACGCTTCACTGAGCACTGATCACCTGGCCTTCAATCGCCGTCAGCGCCACCTATTGTTTGAGATGCGAACTAAAATAAAAAATTACTGTTAAAAAACTCCTGACATTATGCATAACTCTCCTGCAAAAATTTTTTAAATAGCTGTCACCGTTTGCATGTTATTGAATTTTAAAATCCATCAGTTATTTTTGGGACACCCGGTATATATATATATATATATATATATATAATATATATACATATAATATATATATATATATATATAATATATATACATATAATATATATATATATATATATATATATATATATATATTATATATGTGTGTGTGTGTGTGTAAATATTTGTGTGTGTACATATATTTTACTTTTTTATTACAAAACTGCTGATTGGCATGTTTTTGCTTTATAATATAAATAACTTTGGTTGAGTAGAAATAAAATGTCCAATTATGTGGTAAAGTAGTAAAGTGTATGTCACTACAAATTTAACTAGTGTGGTTGCACTTTATCAAGTTGGTTACACTTGAATCTCATGAAATATTGAAAAAGTAAGTAAAAACACAAATCCAAAAAAAGTAAGTAAAAAGCTAAAGAAAAAGTTAAGACGTTTCTAAATTATATTTTTATAGCGTCAAAATACACACTATTTTAAAAGAAGTATTTTACGCAATTCAATGAAGCTATATTTTACTGATCTGATAATATTATGAAAAAGAAGATTGAAAACAATATAAATTTTATTTTATTAGGAATTACAGTACTTTTTTTCTTTTTGCAAAAAGTAATAAATAATAAATAACCTTCGAGTAAATGACGTAATTTATATTAAGAACCCCTACCATTTACTGTAAAAAAGAAACCATCGAAAGTATAAAATCTTGATAGCAAAAAATAAGCAAAAAAGACTTCAAGACAAATATAACTTAATGTATTTGCTCTCTAAATTGTTTCGAAATCATGGCAAAAGGAAAACTGCAAATGTAACGATTTTAAACTTTGATTTAGAAGAAATCCCCGAAGGAATCTTTAATATTGAAAATGATGAATGGAAAGATACTGCTTGTTCATGAATCTCTTTTGCCTTAGATATGGGAAATGAAATTTTAACCTTGGAGGCCTTTGCTGATTTGGATAAAAAACACTTTTTTGATATGTCTGTAAGATATATTGTTATTGTCAGTTTAATTAATAAAAATACAACTTTAATCTTATGACCAGATGCGAACATAGCAGCCTTTTACAAGTTCTTTCTTTTACTTGTTTGTGTGTGTAACCATTTTATCCTCTTTTGTGTTTTAATTTCATATTTGATTGAAATCAGTTAGTTTATGGCGTAAGTCAAAACATGTAGTTTACAACTATTTTCTTTATAGAACATTGTATACGCATATAAATATATGCCATAGAAGTAAATTTAATACAATGAGTCAAAAACACTAACAGTCTTTAGTGGAAATTTACACCTTGTTATTAAATCAAATTATACAAAATAACAACTTAAAAGGTGTTACAAAACTATAGATATTATTTGTTTAATTTACCTGAGATCTTTCGAATGCTACAGTATTCATTATCAAAGGAACATAAAAGAAGATATTTGATTAGAAATAGAAAGCATCAAAACAAAACAAAAACAAAACAGTCCGTGTGTATAAACAAAGTTACGATGAAATTATCGAAACACCAAGGATATTGTACCAGATTGTAGGAATATTATGTAAAATGACGTCATTGCAAACAGTATTTTTGTTAAGCAAAATTTCGAGGGATTCACGGATAAAGGAGGAGTAATGGTTGGATGTTGAAAAGATTACTTTAACTTTATTAAAATTTATCAAAATATTTTCTTTTTGTTTCATTCTAGATAAGGCTGTACTGTGAATGCGGTAGCATTCGAAAGATCTCAGGTAAATTAAATAAATAACATCTATATTTTTGCAAAACCTTTTAAATAGTTATTTTGTAAAATTTCATTTAAATTTAATACCTAAAATTAAATGATTTTTTTTTTCAAACAAAGAAAAATCAATATTTTAATGTAATTTTTACGAATACGTGTATTTCTAAAAAATAATTGTGACACTTAGAAATACTGTTTTTAAATCAAACATAATAGTTGGAAACAACTTTTGAGCTTTTCAAATTGTTTTAAGGACAAATGGGTTAAATTTTTGTATATGTTTCAGGCAAAATAGATTTATTTTATTTTTTTCCTTACAAATAAAAGTAAAAAATTATTTTGAAAATGTTATAAAACCTGGATATTAAGTCATAGTTTTACTACTACTATTACATACTACTATTTTATTTATAAAATATTGTATACGTATATAAATATATGCCATAAAGGTAAATTTAATACTTTTTTTCAAAAAAAAGAAAATAATAATATTTTAATGTAATTTTTACGAATACGAGCATTTATAAAAATAATTGTGACACTTAGAAATACTGTTTTTAAATGAAATCAAATCAAAATACCTAAAATTAAATATTAAAAAAAAAGAAAACAAAGAAAAAATCAATAATTTAATGTATATTTTATGAATACGAGTATTTTTAAAAATAATTGTGACACTTAGAGATACTGGTTTTAAATCAAAAATTAAATTTGGAGACAATTTCTGAGCTTTTCAAATTGCTTTAAGGACAAATGGGCTAAATTTTTGTAATTGGATTTCAGACAAAATAGGTTTATTTTATTTTTTTCCTTGCAAATAATAAATAAAAAATTATTTTGAAAAAGTTATTAAACCAGGATATTAAGTCATAGTTTTCAAATAAATTGCTCGTGAAAGACAAATTTTCCTTATTTGAAAGTGTAAAGTATGCGATGTTGCCATATCTTGTAGTTTAAAAAAAGTAACGAAAGTTAAGCAGAGTTAAAACTAAATTTATTGGCCAGATGTTGTTACCTTAATACCCTATTACTCAATTCATATTCATATTGCAATGGTTCAAGGAACAGCTTTTGGAGATGCTTAGAAAATATTGTATTCCAGCAAGATTTAACAGATATTATGAATTTCTAATATTTTTTGCACTTTATTGATTCTTTTGGGAAAATAACCTTAATTTTAAATTTAAAGAGAGAAATATAAGTTCAAAATAAAAGAATCGCGAACGGTACAAAGAGAATTAACAAACATTTGTTATTATTATAATTATTACTAAATACCTAAACATTAATGAAGTCATATAGGAAATGCATACAAGGAAGGTCTCCATACGGGCATACTCCGAAAAATCTGAAAAAAAAAATACAGAATGTTCTTCTCTTCGTTTATAAAAAAAATCTTCGGCGGAACCTCCGTACCTTATCGTTAAAAAAGTGAAAACTTCGTTATTTGGCGATTTATCATCGGTTGGCGATGAAAAGTAATTAAAAATATATATATATTTATGTCAAATACATTTTAAAGGAAAAAGTTTCATGTTCAACGTGTTTAGATGAACTCGTGTTTAGATGATAACTTCGGTCTTTTCAATTTTAGTTTGTTTTAAGTATAATTTCGTGATATCCATATTTATATATATTTATAATAAAATTTAACCATCAAAATTTGAGATTTAAAACGAAATTCAAATTTAAATTAATTAAAATTGTTTCAAGTTCAAAGTCCAGTTGAGCATTGTCAATTCGATTTTGTTGCTATGGAAACATCTCGCTTTTTTTTTTTTTTAATACGCTTATGAAAATAATTTTTCTGAATAAGAATTTTTTATAAATGAAAATATTTTTTCCAGAGGTAAATTAAATAAATACAGCTACAAATATATGCCACACAATAAAAATATACGTACATAATATATTAAACTCCCTCATTGTTCATATTTAAATTCATTAAATACACTTTACACTCATTCTAAATATCCAAAAGTTTTCAGTTGCATTAAAGTCGTTTGATTTTGGCGGGGAAACGTGCTGCTCGCCAAGTCATGTGACACTTTCGTTTTTCACGCCAAATATTTGAAAGCATTTTATTTTTTTACAGGTTTTTCTAATGTAATTCCGCCACTAATTTTGACTGATCTTTTATTACATATATGAATAGTTTAATTACTATGTTTTTCAAACAATTCTGAGTATGCCCAGTATGGAGACCTTCCTTGTAAGATGCATACAAATATTTTTACATGGAAACAGTAACAAAAGTATTTGTATAAACAAAGCAATATTCAATTAAATGTCATGTACTATTAATAGTATATCTTACCCGAAAGGGCTAAGGAATCTTTGATAGAGATGTACGGAAATATACTGCTTGTTTATTATTCTCTTAAGCCCTGGGAATTGAAACTCAGAAATGGAAATTCTAATTTTGAGGATCTATGCATATTTGGATAAAAGAAACACTTTTTTGATATGTCGGTTATATATGCAATTATCACCAGTTTCATTTTTTCAAAAATTACAACTGTAACATTAGGAGAGTTGTAAGTATATCAAACTTTTGCAAGTTTTTTTTCTGTTAATTGTCTGTATGTTTAATATTTTAAATTCATTTGTGCTTTAATTTTGCATTTATTTGAAAAAAAAAAAAGCGTTTTTTTGTGGAGCAAGTCAAAACATATAGTTTGACAATGCTTTCTTTTTTTAAATATTGTATACATATTACATAGCAGCCTTAAACAAATTTTACCTAATTTTAAATGAGCTTTTTTTTCTAGATACATTCAATATTTTCATGAATTTTTATGAATACTTGCAAATAAAAAAAATTGTTATAATATTTTTTTTAATTTCTTATTTTAAAAATCAAATGTCTGTTTTCTCTTTTCTTCTATTGAAATTGAGTAATCTAATTTACAACATTATGCAAATCTCATTAAAATTAGAAAAAAAGTATCACGAAAATTAATTCGAAACTTAAACTTATAATTCTATTTTTGAAACGTGTGGATTGATAATATGATTTAATTTTACCGCCAAACGCTTCTTACTTAAAAAATATGTATACAATAAAATAAAAACTGCAAAATGTAATCAGTCTTTTGATCAAATATTACATTCATTCGCTTTATTAGGATTTTATACATAGAGAGTAGATTTGACGTAGATCATTTTATATTGAGAATATCCCGCCACCCTCTTTAACTATTTATTTACCGAATTATGAATTCATGAAAATTTTGTATTCTAAAGCATTTTACACAAATTGTTTAAGCTAAATTAAAAGATCTACATAATCATTTAATAAATTTTTGAAGGATTTTAG
This sequence comes from Maratus speculifer, assembly GCA_964019185.1. Lineage (NCBI taxonomy): Eukaryota > Metazoa > Arthropoda > Arachnida > Araneae > Salticidae > Maratus > Maratus speculifer. The sequence goes on along the minus strand of OZ025294.1, from coordinate 392,464,125 downwards.
AAAGATTGGAGGATTTAGAAGGATTAATTAAATTTCAATTTACAGGGATTTTGTGCAGTTTGTATAACCCCACTCAAATCTTTTATTTTAAATTGTTTTCTTAATATTTTGTAGAATTATAAAATGTACAAATATGATGTTCTTACAATATAAATATAGAGATATTTGAGAATTGAAAAATTGCCTTCCTCCTGCCACAGCGCCAAGAAAGTTGAAAAGATGCAAATGCAACAGAAATCATCCTTTTAAGGATAATTTTTTATTGTGTAGACAATGCTGCTTTTGGAACAAAATGAAGAATGTATCTGTAATTCATTCTAAGCAGTATTACACCTAATAGACGTATTAAAAGAATTTTATAATAAGTAATTTTAATGGTACTTATAAGTATCGTCGGTAGATAAAGGATTAAGATAGATAAACATTCGGATAATTCAATTCCTTGATGGTAGGAAATAAATACTATAAAAAAATTCAAAGATAAATATAACTTAAAGCATTTACTTTTTAAAATGCTCCTGCAATCCATGTCAAAATAATAATAATAATAATAAATAAATAAATAAATAAATAATGCAAATATAACTATTTCAAAGTTTGACTTAGAAGAAACGCTTAAAGGAATCTTTAATAATGTTAATGATAAAAGGAAAAGATATTGCTCATTTATCATTCCTTTTTTGCCTTGGGCATTGGAAACCGGAAACGGAGATTCCAACATTGGAGGTCTTTGCTGATTTGGATAAAAAACACTTTTTTGATACGTCCATAAGGTATACTGTTTTGTCAGTTTCATTTTTCAAAGATTATAAATTTAACCTTAAGGACAGTTGTGAATTTAATAATCTTTTAATTGTTCTGTCTTTTAAATATTTAAGTGCTTAACCGATTTAGACTTTTTTGTATTTTAATTTTTCTTTTGACTAAAATTGGCTAATTTATGACATAAGATAAAACATATAGTTTACTAATGTTTCCATTGTAAAAATATTATATAAATAATTTAATATATGCCTTAGAGGTAGTTACAAAATTTATGCTTGATATTAAATATTTGTATATATATATATATATATATATATATGCTATGGAAATAGTTGAATTTATTAAAGATAAAAGTTGTGTTATATATATTATATATATATACAAGTTATTAAACAAATACTTTGGCAATTAATTCTTTTACTTAGTGATTGTTATTAATTAAATAAACCAAACTTAAGGATAAACAACTCTGTATTTCTATAAACTGTAAGAAAATATCTTCTTTTATAAGGTGAATATTAAAGAGAGCAAGCATTCAAATAACTTTTAAAATAATGTAAAGCTTAAATTTTAAGACAAACATCTACCTGCAACACTATCTAGTCAAAAAGAAAAAAAAAGAAAAAAAGGAAGTTATTGCTTCTCAACCTGCTGCATACCCTAGTGAGAAAATTTGGAAATTTTTGAATCTATCTTGAAATGTATGCGATATAGTCAAAAAAGCAATTGATATGCATAGAACTTTCTCAGTTTAGCATGAAATAATTTTTGCAATTGAATTAAGCTAGAAGCATTGATATGTAACTATTTTAATCCAGTTATGAGTTTAAGAAAATCATTACCGTAAAATTCGGCGTATAACGTGAATTTTTAATATCAAAAATAGGATTGAAATTTACTGATGAAAATTGATTGGGTTAAAAATTTCTTTGTTTTTCAATGCTTAAAATGATGTTTAAATTATGTTTATATCTTTATTACAAAAGGAAATATTATTTTTTTCAGTTTGATTTGTTTTTTATATCTAGCTTTCAAGAAATGGTTGTCACGGAAAATGATTGCTTGCTAAAATGCGTTTTTCACTATGAAGAAAATTTTCACCATTTGTAGTATTTAAAATGTTGTACCCCAAGGAAAGTGAAAGATAAATACTTCAAACTTGGAATGTTTCTTACATTTATTTTACTTTAATTTTGATTCAGCATATTTGAAAAAAAGTATTTAATTTTTAAAATACTTTTTTTTTCAAATTTTTACTTTAAAATTTTTTGATTTTTTTTAAATTAATATTTTTTAAAATGTTGAATCATAATTAATATTTTTTGTTCATCTAAATGAAAAAAAATGGAAATTACACAAGTAATATTCCGAGTTATAATATTTTTAAATTGACCAACATTTTTCACAATTTTTAAATAAAAAAGGGAAGTTTAATTGTGTTATATTGTTTACAAATGCTATAACCAATCATCATAAGAAATTTAAAATTTTAACTCAATAAAAATGAATATTTCATAAAGTGTTCCGGACCTCCTTAAGTAATAAATGAATTTTCAACATTTTGAAAAATAAAATCATTTTAATGAAAAATAAAACTCAATTTTAATAAAAATTAAAGCACTTAACCAAAATTATAAAAATATTGCAAAAATATTTATTTAATCAAAAATATACAAAATACAATAAAATAATTTTATTTTTACACAAGTTTCGAACACACAGTAGCAGTTAGTAACAGTAAACAATATTAACCATTTGAAATTAACCATTGAATTTAATAACTTATTTCAGATTGAATACGCAAGGAAAAAAATAAAATGAACACAAATGGAATTTGTAAAACCAAAGCAGAATATTCAGGTCCCAAATACTTTGGAACTACAAACGGAGTGTGTGGTTTCATCTTCGTATGAAACCACGTATGAGAAAGCAAAACAATACGAATTTGGGACTACCAACACACATAAAACCAAAATTAAATAAAAAAAAACCGAGCAATCTATAGTGGATATGGAGAAAATAAAACAGTTATGAGCTATAAAATAGAATGAATCCCAAATGTACTACCTTAACCCTGATATCGCGTGTGGTACATTTAAACATGAACTTTTCATATACCATATGACAGAAAAATGGAGATAATAAAATAATAAAAACAAAAAACGACTTATCGTACACATCATAATATTAAATTAATTAATTAATTAAAAGCAGAATAATGTAATAACAGAAAAATTAAACCATACACCATAGTTTACCCTATTATTATTTAAATCAATAACATTTATTCTGACTATGCTAGGCTGAACTGAAAAAAATATATATACATAAACGTGGGCAATTACAGGCGAATATTTTTTTTTACTGCTATCTCGCATCTCTTTTACAAAACATAAATTTTTGAGAACATATTGTGAATAGTTATGCGAATACAGGACAAAAATTAGTCTGTAATTGAAACGTTGTGATACCCTTCTTTTATATATATATATATATATATATATAGATCGAATATAATCAATGCAAATTATCATTAGCAAATATGAAAATACAAATAATATACAGATATATATATATCCCGTTTCCAATTTTTTATAGAATATTTTTAGCTATTCCTCTCTGATATTTTATGTTTTATAAGATCTATCTTTATGGTATCATAATTCATTTCATTTGTTAAACAGATTTATTATTATAAAAATATTAAATATATACGTAAGTATTTTATGAAAGTAACGATATTTCAAGAATTTGTAATCTGATATCGATTTAATAGTACGCAGTAAATAAGTATATGAAGTGCAATAAATACATTAAGAGTTATTCTCACAAGTCAATGCAGCATCCTATGATGCCGATAAATCATAGATAAGAATATTTAACTCTAGGGCATTGGATCTAAATCAATCGGTTTATGACACAGCTTTCAAGACACTTAATCGTGAATGGTCTTCCATAGATGCTCCCAGGCAAAGGAATTCATATAAATCTTCCATCTGCTATGCCGATGTTCAATTACTGCCTTCAATACATATTTGATAAATACTTTATGACCTGCAATATTTTGACTATAAGTATAAATAACTGTGTAACGTGTAGAAACATTATTAAATAGCGAAAATAATTTATTAGTGTTAATAAAATAATGAAAAATAAAAATCAAAGATAATCATAAGTGGCTGAAACCATCAAACCAAGTAATTTTACATTATATAAATTTAATATATATTTATATACACGTATACACAAAGAAATTAATTTTTTTTTTATTTTATTTTTTTTATTTTATTTTACTTTATTTATTTTTTTAGAATTTGCTAGACACTTTTTGATTTTCTAGTGTATATTGCATATACATGCATATATTATCACATTATACTTCTTTATAGACAATGTTAAAAGCTATATGTGCCTTAGCTAATGCAATATTAAAATTAAATTTTTCAACATTAAACATTTAGAAAAAATTAATGATCAAGGGAAAAAATTGTAATAAACTATTAAAGAATTAAAACAAAAGAGAATTAAATTACAAAAATATTTATTAAAAAACAATAAATAAATAAACAGCCTGAAATAAAATAATTTTACACCCACACACACATTCTCTCATGTATAAATGTGCGTGTGTATGGTTGTGTTTTTTGTGTATAATTAAAAATAAGTTATGAACCTTCAAATTTTTGTTATGTTAATATGAATTATATTTTGTAATATAGATAAAATCGGAGGCGTGGTAAGTACATTGTAAGACATTCCTGTAATGTATAATACATATATTAGTATGGGAATATCTAAGTCAGTACAGCGTCATATGATGCCGAGAAATCATAGATAAGAATATTCAACTCTAGGACATTAATTCTAACTCAATGTATTTATGGCGTAGGTTTCAAGACACTTACTCGTAAAAGATCTTTCATAGATGCTGTCAGACAGAGGAATTCATATAAATATTTCATTTGCTTTGCCGAATTAATGTCTTCAATCCATATTTGATAAATACTTTCATGACATACAAAATTTTGACTGTAAGTAATAATAATTATATAACCTGTATAAATATTAATAAATAATGAAAATACGTTAGTAGTATTTTAAAATAAACAAAAAAAAAGATCAAATATAATTATAAATGGCTATAACCATTCAACCATGTACTTTTACATTATAGAAATATATATTTATGTACACATATAAGAACAAAAAATAGATATTGCTTTTTTTTAAAGAATTTCTAATATATCTTCTTATTTATATATATATATATATATATATATATATATATATATATATATATATATATATATATATGTATACTATAGACACTGTTAAAAGTTATATGTGTCTTATCTAATGCATATTATTAATGATTTTTGAACATTACAAATTAAAAAAAATAGTGGTTAAGAAAACAGAATTGTGATTAAAAAAAAAAAAAAGAATTAAATCAAAACTAAATAAATTGCAAAAATATTTTTCAAAGAAAAGAATAAACTGCCTGCAATGAAACAATTTTATATACAGTCACCGCAAAAAAAATCTTGACATTTGAGATTTTAGACGTTTTGTTGAATATCTAGAAATATACATGAGGAATTATTCTGAAACTTCAGGTGTGTAAACAATATAGCACAGGTCATATATTTTCGTGAAATTTTTTTGCCGAAGTCCCATAGGGGACCGTCAAAAAATTGAAAAAGAATGAATATCTTTTGGATGACCCTGTCAAAACTAATGTAGCAAAAGCATTCCAACTGCAGATTATCATTAAGTGACTTATTGTAATTATGTGTGTTCATTTTTATGCGGATAGCATGTATACTCGTAGAGAAATTAAGGTTTTTATAAAAACAGTCCCAATTTTTTTCAAGATTTTTGCTTATTATTTGCAGAGTTCTTAATATAAAATAAAGTTTTTTCCTGAACATATGACAAACAATATTATAAATAATACCCTGCAACCAGAATTTAAAAATAATAATAATTGTATGAATAATGAACAGGTTTACTAAATAAATTTTCATTGCGCATGCGTAAAAGTTATGCAAATTTTGATTGCATATTGTGTTAGCTAAAGGTATGGAGCAACTTTTGTAAAAGTCTCAGAATCGCAGCTTAAAAATGCTGAAAATTATCGCGGATGGAATCGGATGAAAATCCGTTATTTCCAAAAAGACGCAAAAAGATAAGGGGTTGTATCCAAATATAGTAGTGCGCGCAATATTATGTAGTACATACTATTGCGCTCACTACTATATTTGGATACAACCCCTTATCTTTTTGCGTCTTTTTGGAAATAACGGATTTTCATCAGATTCCATCCGCGATAATTTTCAGCATTTTTAAGCTGCGATTCTGAGACTTTTACAAAAGTTGCTCCATACCTTTAGCTAACACAATATGCAATCAAAATTTGCATAACTTTTACGCATGCGCAATGAAAATTTATTTAGTAAACCTGTTCATTATTCATACAATTATTATTATTTTTAAATTCTGGTTGCAGGGTATTATTTATAATATTGTTTGTCATATGTTCAGGAAAAAACTTTATTTTATATTAAGAACTCTGCAAATAATAAGCAAAAATCTTGAAAAAAATTGGGACTGTTTTTATAAAAACCTTAATTTCTCTACGAGTATACATGCTATCCGCATAAAAATGAACACACATAATTACAATAAGTCACTTAATGATAATCTGCAGTTGGAATGCTTTTGCTACATTAGTTTTGACAGGGTCATCCAAAAGATATTCATTCTTTTTCAATTTTTTGACGGTCCCCTATGGGACTTCGGCAAAAAAATTTCACGAAAATATATGACCTGTGCTATATTGTTTACACACCTGAAGTTTCAGAATAATTCCTCATGTATATTTCTAGATATTCAACAAAACGTCTAAAATCTCAAATGTCAAGATTTTTTTTGCGGTGACTGTACATATTTATGTATATAAGTGTTTGTGTGTTTATGTCTGTGTGTACCGTTAAACGTTAATTATGATGTTTTAAGATTTTGTTAACTAATTAGGGATTATATTCTACAATACAGATAAAAATGGAAGGTGCGGTAAGTACATTATGAGCTACTCCCATAAGTCAGTGCAGCGTCCTACGATGCCGATAAATCATAGATAAGAATATTCAACTCTAGGGCATTGGCTCTAACTCAATGGATTTATGACGCAGCTTTCAAGACACTTAATCGTGAAAGGTCTTTCTTAGGTGCTCCCAGACAAAGGAATTCATATAAATCTTCCATCTGCTATGCGGAATTTCAATTACTGCCTGCAATAAATATTTGATGAATACTTTCATGAGTTGTAATATTTTGACTATAAGTATTAATAGCTATGCAACCTGTATAAATATTAATAAATAGTGTAAATAATTTATTAGTATGAATAAAATAATAAAAAACAGAGATCAAAGAAAAACATACATAGCTGAAACCATTCAAGCATGTAATTTTATACTATATAAATATATATTTATATACACATATAAAGACAAAGCGAGAGAAATTCACTTAAAAAAAGAACATGTTAGATATCTTTGATTTTCAAAGATATATACTCTGTATATATATATACATATACATGTATTATCTGTTTCATGCCTCTTTAAAAGGAATGTAAAAATATATATGTGCCTTATCTAATGAAATATTACTAATTATTAAGAAATTTTAATGATTAAGAAAACAGAATTATAATAAAGAATAAAATCAAGGTTACATTAAATTATTCAATATATTTATAAAAGAAAAAAAACTAACAGCCTGCAACAAAATAAGTTTACACATACACATATGCCGTCATATACAGGGTGATGCAAAAGTCAGGACGAACTTTAAAAACGAATCAAGATACAAAGATACGGTTTGCACCAAATAGATGGAAAAGAAACCGGGTTTTGTGTGGCCACGAAAAAAATAGTTCTATTGGCAACCAAAAGATGGCGCTGTCGGATTTCTGAATTGCAAGCGCGAAAGCACTCCAGACTGTCGCATTTAGGCAAAATGGAACACCACCTCATATTGCTCTGTCTGTGTGACGCCTGCTACGATCAATATTTGAAGGAGAATCGCATTAGCAGTCGCTAATTTATTGATGCATGGCCTCCAGGATCTCCGAATCTGACACCCTGTGACTTTTGGCTATGGAGATTATTGAAGTCAAAAGTGTACCGCGACCAACCGGCATCACTAGCAGCACTGATTATGCCATCCACAAAAATTTATCTGCCATAACGCAAACGATGCTTCTATGCTGTGAAAGGTGAGATGCGTCGCCTCAGAGCTGTACTTCTGAATGATGGACAGAAATTGAGCATTTACTTTAGTACTAAATAACTGTAATTAAGCTGAATTGTAAGTTGTCAACATTTTTTTCATTTGTAAATCATCTTTTGGTGCATTAAATCACTATAGCTCCATCTGTTGTTCGCCGAAAGAACTATCTTTCTTTCGTTGTCACAAAACCACCCGGTTTCTTTTACATCCGTTTGGTGCAAACCTTTGTATCTTGATTCGATTTCGAATTATTCATTTTTAAAGTTCATCCTGACTTTTGGATCACTCCGTATATAAGGGTGTGACTGCGTGTATAATTAAACTTAAGTTATGAAGTTTCAATATTTTATTATATAATTATAAAATATATTCTAAATATAATAAAAAATAGAAGTTACGGTAAGTACATTATGAACTATTCCCATGAGTCAGTGCAGCGTCCTACACTGTAAAAAAAAATTCAAGAGGTTACTAAAAATTTTTTAGTAAATTTGTATTCCACAGATTTTTTTAGTAACCATTACAAACTTTTTTTTACAAGTGAAAGAAGCATTTCTTTTGTAAACTGAACAAAAGAATTTTTTGTATAACTAACTTAAAATTTTTTAGTATGAGCCACCAAGCAAATTTTAGTAATAGCTCCAAAATTATTTTTAATAACCATTACGTGCGCCCGGAGGGCAGGAGGTTCCTTCGAGCTGCATCCAGACTTCTGAAGCGGAAGATTTTCGGCAAAACTGCAATAGATGGCAGCACCAAACATTGCGAACTGCTCCGACAGGATTTTTATAAACCCTTTACTAACGAGTATTTACACTACATACATTTGGGATTGTATTTGGCGGTGCCCGTTATCGAACCCGGGACCTTTTAGTCTGGAGTCCTTTACTATAACCACTATGCTACCAAGGCCACACCAAGTGAGTTTTAGTAATAGTTATTAAAAATATAAAACTATTAACTCTCTTCGTTGCTAACTTTTTTCTAGTAATTCTTACAGATTTTCTTGTAACTGACTAAGATTACTAAAAATTTTTTAGTAAGTACAAGGATCACTAAAGTTTTTTTAGTAGATCAACCCTTTTTTTTACAGTGTATGATGCCGATAAAACATGATAAGAACATTCAACTAGAGGGAATTGACTCTAAATCAGCGGTTTTATGTCGTAGGTTTCAAGAAACCTTAATCGTGAAAGAACTTTCATAGATGCTCTTAGGCAAAGGAATTCATATAAATCTTCCATCTGCTTTGCCGAAGTTTAATTACTGCCTTCAATATATTTTTGATAAATATTTTGAAGACCTACACTATTTTAAAAATAAGTATTAATAACTGTGTAATCTGTATAAATATGTATTGATGAAATAATGAAAAATCAATAATATCAGAAATGACTAAAACCATTAAAAAATTTAATGTTACATTATTTATATGTATGTATATATGCGTGTGTGTGCGTTTATATACACATATAAAGACAGAAAGAAAAAAATTAGCTTTTGTCTGTTTTTTTAAAGAATTTTTTAGATGTTAAGTATTATATATAAATCGACTATAAACAATTCAAATAATTATCAGCAATTATAAATACATAAATTGCACATATACGTATATATATATATATATATATATATATATATATATATATATATATATATATATATATATATATATATGTATATATATATATATATCCTTTCGTAATATATTTAATTATTCTACTCTGATACTTTACGTTTTGAATGATCAATTTGCATGGAATCATAATTTATTGCATTTATTAAGCTAATTTATTATTATAAAAAGTTAAAATATCTATGAGTACTATGAGAAAGTAATGATATTTCAAGATTTTCTTATATGATTCTGAATAAATATTACACAGTAAATAAGTATATGAAGTGCAGTAAGTACATTAGGAGACATTCCAATGAGATACGGATAAATCATAGATAAGGATGTTCAACTCTTGAGCATTGGGACTAACTCAATGGGTTTATGACTAAGCTTTCTAGACACTTAATCGTGAATGGCCTTCCATAGATGTTGTCAGGTAAAGGAATTCACATAAATTTTCCATCTGTTTTGCCCAAGTTCAATTACTGCCTTCAATACATATTTCATAAATACTTTCATGACCAACAATATTTAGACAGACTATAAGTATTAATAACTGTGCAACGTCTATAAATAAGTATTAATAAAATAATGAAAAAGAAAGATAAAAAATAGTCATAAATGGCTATAACCGTTTAATAATTAAATTTTGCATTATATGTATATATATATATACCTATGTGTGTGTGTGTGTGTATGAGTGAGTGTGTTTGTTTATATACACATACAAAGACAGAGAGAGGTTGACTTTTGATTTTTTTTTTCAAAACGTTCGTTAGTTTTTTTTTTAAAATTTCAAAGATATTTTATATATAAGGTACCCTGGGGTAATAACGCCACGTTAAGGTTCTGCCTATTTTCACGGCTTAGTTTTAGATTGTATTTTTCAAACGAATATAGGATCTGATACAGCAACTCATTGACTATCTATATAAAATAAAATAATTTAACAGGTATGTATTCATAAAATGTAATGGCGTTTTTTCTTGACCAATGCTATTTGGCGTTATTACCCACCTATATGGGTAATAACGCCATGCAAACAAAACTATGAAATAAGATGGAAGAATTGCATGTAGATAGCCCAATTTTAAAAATACAAACTCTACAAACTTAGAAATTGACAAATTGCATTCTAAGCTATTGAAAATGTTCAATTTTTTGTGAAAGTGTAAGAAAAATAAAGGTGTGGTGTGGGAGGAAGGAATGAGGCAAAAGAATATCAGACCGTGAGCTTCTTTTTGCTTAAAAAGGACCGCTTAAATAGAAATATGAGAAACATTGGATAGTTTTAACTGTGTTTATTTGAATCAGTGTTTAGGATGTAGCTCGGCCACTGTATCAATCGGGGTACTAAAGTCAAGGATTGGCGTTATTACCCCGGTATAGTTATTGCGCAGTACATTTTAAATTACAAATTATGTCGAGAAGATATCCAAAATCTTCAACAACATTTTAAAAGTACATGAAATGCACTACAAATTTATGTAATTAACAAAGTATTTCCGGATAAAAAGATAGTCTTCACATTACAAAACGTATCTCGCAAATTTTAGATCAAGCGTTAATTTTAGTTGTTTGTAAAAACAATAAGACGTAAAAATGAAACAAATTAACTTGCAGCTGTTTTTTGCGATTTATATGACTCAAAACCCTTCTGCGCAGAGCACATGGGTGTCATTTACCTGATTATTTCATAATTATGCAAAATATAAGCACTTGGCGTTATTACCCCGCCTGGCGTTATTACCCCAGGGTACCTTAGATAGATAATATGGATATAGACAGATAGATAGTTAATATAGATATATATATAGATTAATACATTAATAATAATAATATATATATATATAATATACATACTTAATATATGTTTCACATCTCTTTAAAGTCAATGTAAAACTATGTGCCGCATCTAATCCAATATTATAAGTGATTTTTGAAGAGATAAATTACATTTTTAAGAATTTTGATCAGTAATAAAAGAAAATTGTTATAAAGAATTAAAGAGTTAAATAAAATTTGCATTAAATTACAGGAATATTTATCAAAGAAAAATATAAACCTCCTGCAATAAAATAATTTTACACACACACATACATTTATACATGCACACACATATATATATGCGTGTGTGTGCGTGTTTGTGTACATAGACATACCCTCATAGCATGAATGGTCACAGTGACGTCACAATGACGTCACTGTGAGTCCCTTTGGCCGCATCACATCTGTGATCAAAATGCCACCACTTTGTGACGTCACATTGTGACTGAGATGAGACTTTCTTAAAAATCTTTAGAAAATTACAAAAATTCTTCAAAAAATGTTATTTATTTTAAAAAACATGTTTCTGGCAATTAAAATATCGTCGTTTTTGTCACAGTTTCTTCACAATTTTAATGTCAAAATAGTCACGAATGACGCATTTTTCACAAATTTGTCACTCCGTGACTTCACAAAGTGGTCACAATGTGACCTCACAAACGAGCTCTAAAACGACCACAACGACTTCACATTTTAGTCACTGTGATTTCACATTGACGATCGGTGGTCACAAAGTCACAATGTGACTTCACAGCGTCGTTGCAGTGACGTCACCATGCCTTACGGGTAAGTTATAATATTTCAAGATTTTGTTATCTAATTCTGAATTATATTATACAGTATAGATAAAAATAAGAGGTGCAGTAAGTACATACATATATAGTTATTTCCACGAGTTATTGTAGAGTCCTTTGATGCCAATAAATCATAGGTAAGAATGTTCCACTCTAGGGCATTGGCTCTAACTCAGAGGGTTTCAGGATGCATCTTTCAAGACATTTAATTTTGAAAGATCTTTCAAAGACTCTCTGAGGCTCAAGAATTCAAATAAATCTTCGATTTGCTTCTCCGAAGTAGTTCTGCCTTCTTGCATAATTTATAAATACTTTCATAGCCTACATTATTTTGACTATAAGTATTAATAACTATAATAGAGTATTAGATAAAACACTTATATTTTTTTGCATTATATTTAAAATGATATAAAACGAATATTATATGCTTACATATATATATATATATTTACATAATATCTTTAAACTGCAAAAAATATAAAAAAAAATAAATAAAAAATAAAAACGAAAATTAGTCTTTAGTATAAAATTAAAAGGTTGGATAATTTTAACCATTTTCAATTATGTTTAATCTTTTTTCTAACTATAATTTTACTAATACTTATTTATACGTGTCACATAGTTATTAATAATTATATTCAAAATATTGTAGGTCATGAAAGTATTTATCAGATTTGTTTCGTTAGCAGTAATCATTTTATTAGGGTTAAGTTTTATGAAAAATAATATTTTTTTATTTTAAATACAGCGTTACTTGTGAAATCAGCCTTCTAATTCGTAAATTCATATTAAAAAGAGAAAAGATTAATCTGACTGCTGCCATAAAAACTTTTTAAATTGCAAATAAAATACAAAAATGGATATAAATTAAAAAACAACTAGTACGAGCACATCTACAGATGAATAGCTTTTATTTAAAAAAAATAGCAATGAAAATTGGCTCAGTAGAATGTTGAAGTATCGAATTATTAAAAAAAAAAAAAAAAAAAAAAAAGACATGTTCTTTTAAATTTGCAGATGAGGCCAAATGCACATGTTTTACAAAATTAGACAAACATAAGCTAACTGTTTTAGATGTATATTCTCCTCAAATGTAACAAAAAAATTGTATCGCTTACACAAGTTCTTTTTGATGATGGAATTATAAAAATTTCTAAATTCTGTTAAATTATAACAGTTTCAAATCTTCTAAATACACATTACAATCACTATTAAACAGGTGAATATACCTCAAAAACTTTAGGTAAAAAAAATATAAAAGGGAGGGAAAGTATATTTATATTTCGAACCCTCAAATTGGTAAACAATACTTAATAAATTAGATATACATAAATTAAAGTGAAATTTGATGGCTTGTGTAACTGATTTAGAAAGAGAAATTTAATATCAAAAGATCCTATTTTGGCACAAAAAATATTTGACAAAATGTACTTATTTTGGCTCATACATTTTTGGATATTTTGCTAAAATATGTTTTCCATAATCTTTAATTACATTTTGAAAATTCCTTCAAAAAATAGGTGAACGAATAATAATAAAAAAAAAACTACAGTAAAAATAATGTGGTCATTACTTACAAATCGCTAGGCCCATTATTATAAAAATACCTTAAAATGAAATAAATCGTCAACAGTAAAAAAAGTATATATGCACAGAGGCATATGCAGAAAATTTCCTTAGTAGTCTGTAACGACGTCTTTAATTTATTTTTTGTTACTTGAGCATTAAAAAAGACAATTTTGATCCCAGCTAATTTACAGTTTTGAATACTCAATTATTTATAAGCTCAATTAATTCTTAAAAAATATCCCCAAATTTCAGTTCTATCTTTTGAACAAGAGCTTAACGGGGAAAATATAGCTACATATAAGTAATAGGAAAAATTAAAATTCTATCGTTTTTCTATTTTAATTGTCATACTTCTATAAAACCTGTTTATACTGGAACTTGTGTACAACGAAATTTACACTTACACTGAAAACAAAATCGCATAAACGTCTATACCAGCTGATCCAGTGATATATCTAAAACATATTATTTTTCCAGTCCCTTGTGATTCGTTTTAAATGTGTTTCATAATACATATATAATATATACGAAGGCTGTAAATTAAGTAGAGGCAACATAGGTATAAATCAATTTTTAATGAACTTACAAGTACACTTGCATTACATTCCTTCTGTGTAATCACCAGCAGAGCTTATAACCTTTTGCTAAATGTCGGGAAGTTGTTGTAGAGCAATGGCAATGTATTGATTGTTGATGTGAGCGACTGAGCGCCCAACTGCATGGAATACAGATGAAATGCCATGAAATCGGAGGACGCGATTTTTTTTCCAAGCACCTTCGTCGTTCCAAGCCCAAACTTGCACTCTGATTGGTTGTTGCTCTCGGCACTGTTTTCACGTAACTTAGCGATAACCATACTTGGCAAAAAATACTTCGCTCGTAAGTGAACGAGTAAACCTAAAACCTAACCTACTCATTCTTATTCTTCTTTCATTTTGTGCTCTTGTGTATTATTATCTTGTGTTATTTTATAAAATGGCTAATGCTTTACTTATTAATAAACGGGAAAAGTTACTTTGTACTCGGTTCAGAAGGAAATCAAATTCTTCGACAATTCTTCTTCAAGCATCTATCGCTGCGCCAAGTATGATTATCGCCAAGTTACATGAAAACAGTGCCGAAAGCAACAACCAATCACAGTGCGAGCTTGGGCTTGGAACGACGAAGGTGCTTGGAAAAACAAATTACGCTCGGAGGAGTTCCTTCAACTTCGGAAACAGATCAAAGTCACAAGGACTCATGTCGGGTGAGTAGGGAGGGTGTTGAAGGATTTCCCACTGCCATCGTCACAATAGGCGTGTGACATTGTTTGCAATATGGTAAAATGACAAAATTCTTGTACCCATCATGCTTCTGTCCTATACGGTAAATCATTTGTGTCACAGGCTTTCACTAAACCTCGATAACATTCTATTGCATTTTTGCCACGGGTAACCTCGATTTTAAACCACGACCGCTGATCACATTTTGAAAACATGCTTAGAATTGATGAATAAATTCCCCGTGAGAGCTTGAATGGGATGAACCATTGTTAGAAATTCTTTTAGATCATTGTCTGTTTTAATTTATTTTTTTACAATAGAGCGCGTGTTTTTTTTTTGTTGTTGATGTTGTTGTTTATATCTCATTGTCGCGTGTCATTTGTATTGACCGTGAAATGTTTTGAAAATTTATTTTTATTTTTATTATGATTATGGATCTTATTAGACGGATCCGAAACATGTCAATGTCATTTATTTTCAATTATTATAACACCTTTCTTAAGTAAAATAAATTTTTTATTAAAAAGTAATTCCTCACTTTAACACCACACAACAACTACCCTTCTAAGCACATCGACTGTTTTTTGCACTCTACACATCGACAACAGTGCCACCTCACCGTTCCCATATCCTATTTATGCATGCCCTCCCTTCTGCGAGTTTCAAAGTTAAGTTGTCACTATTTAATTTACAAGCCTCGTATACACATATATTTATTTATTTAAAATAAATTTTGATATTATTTATATAAATATTCATGTTTTCACTACGAGTATTATTTCTACAGCATGACTTTGTTTTCTTATGTATTAATGACTTTGTATGTATTTAAATTTTGCTGCCACGGAAAGTTGTTTAAAATACTAGATGGTTCGGATTATAGCCGACACGCACGCAAAAATTATATATGAGTTTATTCCAAATCTAAAACTAACACTTAAAAAAAGAAAAAGAAAAAGAAAAATGTGTACTTGAAGCTCAGCTAGAACCTGTCATCCAAAACCGACCCGGAATTAGAAATCAATAAAAATTAACGTATATTAATACGTATAATAATTTTAAAGATGTGCTCTACAATTACATGTTTAAAATCAATTTCCTCATTATATATTAGGCAATATTATATATTATTCATGTATATGTTACAACCTTTTTTAACATATATTTTATATCCATCTGAAACAATAGTCTAGAGTTTTATTTGGCAAACTCAATTTACCGAAACTGAACACAAAGGGCTAAACAATAAACCCGAATCCGACATAAACAAAGCATCGGAACCTTCAGTTCAAAGTAAAATTGATTTAACTCTATCGATGCAAGACTCTAGTGACTTCAAGGCTATTGCTGAAAGATTTAATTTTCATTTAACCCTTTTGAGACGTCATTCTTTACACAAATTCTATTAGAATGACAGAGCTTTTTTTTTAAACAGTTTCTGTTACTTGTTAAATACCAAACAATATATTAATTAAGTTTGAAATTGCCGGTCAAGCGTAGCAAATGATGTGCGGTCGTACTATAGGAAAGTTTTTTAAATATTCAGATGTTGGTGTAATAGTATACAGTACTTCGGATACGTTAGAATATTTGAAATTTTTGTGTATCCATGTAAATACTATCTGTTTTCTATTAGACAGTTAGTAACTTGTACTAAACCTGAGCTATGTATATCAAATTTATAAAATATGAAATAGTTTGATATCATTAAAACTGTTTCCTTCTATACCATTATGTAAAAAAATACTTTTGTGTGGATCTGCAAATTAATAATAAATATTCTTTGCACCACAGATTTACAGAATGTATATTTTAGTATATACTTCATAGATTCATAACAATTTCATCATGTTCGGAAGAGTGTGACATCATACACTTTAAACTATTTTTTCCCATTGACCGTAATGTAGCGGAATAATTTTGATTGCCCCTGTAATTGAACTATACTTCCTAGTTTCATAAAATTTGAAATGACTCGACAAAATTACTTAATAATGATATATTTTGAATTTCAAACAATTCGGTCGGGTAGTTTTTGCGTTATTATTTGCGGAAGACGGAGGGACGGACGCACGGACGGTGGGACAGTCGGACAGACGGACGGATTAAACGACGATTATAGGTGTTACGTATTTACATAATTACGAACACACCTAAAAAGAAATATATATGTTATTTATTCATGGTGGCACAAACAAATTAAACATGCATCTTTAACGGTGCGTATTTGCTTATACCCTATATTGAAAGGATAATAATAATTAATCAAATCATACGCATACAATTCAACCTCTTCAGACCTGAGGTACACAAATGTGTACCTCCACACTTTTCCTCATAAAAAATGAACTGTTCGAATTATTTGCATTTTTACTTAAATTCTATACAGCTGAATTTTTTTTGCTTTAGGGGGTCTTGTACCTTTTAAATGGGATGAAAATCAACAAAAACATCCAAAGTTCGATTCAGTGTATCTTTAAAACTTTCATACATATTAACATGAAAATTTCACCATTCAATAGGAAAGATTATGCTTTTTAATAAACTGTCATTGAACATTTAATAGTCTTTCATATAATATATGCATTACTGAAATTTAAAAACCTCTATTTTTTACTCCGTCGTGCCTCGCGCGCATCCTAACGACCCTATAAATCAATATTTTTGCATATATATATTTTTTTTTCTGAAAAGAAGAATAATGTATTTTTAAAATGAACTACTGTTAATAAAAATTATTTCATTAATCTTGTAAAAGAAATTTCTAAATAAAAAAAAATCAAAACTTTACATTTTTTAATAAATAAAATTATTCATAACTAAAAGTTTTATCGCTACAAATACATAAAAGTAGTTCATTTTAAGCATACGTATGTGTTTATTAACTAAAAAAAATTCATAACATTTCATACATATGTTCTCAAAATATCATGCGCGCAATGTCTAAAAACGCAGTTTTTCAAAAACCTGTTGCAAAGTTGTAACTTAAGTTAATTACCATACAAAATCAGCATATTATTTTTGCTATAACTTCAGTACTAATGGGAATTTTTGCACGCGATTTGCTTTAAAATACTTATGATGAATTATGTTATAATAATTAATAAAAATTGAAAAATCGAATTTTTGAAGCCTTAAAATGTACTAGACCCCTTAAAAAAACAATAAATGTCAGCACTGATGGATATTAGTTCATAAAATAAATATTATTTTCATCCGACTTTTGAAAATTCCTTCAAGACATTGTAGCGAATAACTCATGTTATTTTAATTAAATGCTTTACGATAAAAAAAAATCGAGGATTTGCTGATCATTTACTTGTTTAAAGACTTTTATTTTGTTATTGCTTGAATTTATATTACTGATAGTTAAACTGATGTTTTAAGGAGATTAGTACTTTTAAGTCCATATTTGTAAGTCCATATTACCAGTCCCCTAAAGTACTGATTTCATAAAAATGGTTTTTTCCGTCATCTATAGTGTCATTTCGATTATGCAAAAACAATAAATATCTACAGTCGAGTCTCTCTAGAACAAAACTCCATACATCGAATTTCTCTATATAACGAAATTTTAGTAGGAACGGTCCCCTTTCGCATGATTACATTAAAACAGTCTCTATATAGCGAAATATCTATCTATATAAAACGAATTTTTTCATAAATTGGTCTTAATTTATTCAGTTTTAAAAAACTTCAAAATCATATGGAATCAATTTTCCATCACTTATTTTTGATTTATCGTCAGTGCTGAGTTTTTTTTTTATTACTTCTCTCCTTGTTCTTTAAATCCAACGAATTCATCCCACCTCCCACACACCTTTCCACATCATTCTCAAAACAGAGTCAATTGGATTGATACACATGTAAGAGAGGAATCAATGAGAGGCACATAAGAGAGGCCTTCAAATGGAGGAAAATGTTAACTACAATTTTTCATTCCTTGCTATAATTTGAGCATTTTTTTTTCTTGAGAGCATAACAATTTTAAAATCGAAATAACAAAAAATTACAGATTTCTTCGTCCGAAATTAATGCAAGTCTTCCTTATTTGGTTTTCATTAAGCTTTCAAATAAATATATGTTCTCTTTTATGAAACAGCTTAAATAATTAAGAAATAAAATGTTAGGTTAATATTTAGTTTTAAACATTTCAAATTCTTAATTCAAAAGGTCAAAAATAATATTTGTTCAAATTTCACATATTAAATACGATTTTTAACATCATTCTCTATACATCGAATTTCTCTATATAACGAATTTTTTACTGGAACGGTGGATTTCGTTATATAGAGACTCGACTGTATTTGTAAAATTATTTTATACTCAAGTCTGAAGAGGTTAAACCCGAAAGTATTAATTTGTATTTTTTTATAATATCCATAACACTTAAACATGCTACGAATGAATGAAGTGTTGAAAGATATTTCTATCCTCACTGAAGTATTTAGACATGTAAACAAACTCGTGTCTTCTTCATTAGGACCGTATGATGAATTGAGGGGGTCGTGGCACGTGTTAAATGTCTAGATATCTCATCATGTTTTTTAGACACAAGCGAAACATGATGGTTTAAAATAGATGAAGATTAAGAGTGATGTATCCCAGGTGCAGGGAGATGGGATATTTTGGGTTCTGAACAATTTTCCTTCGGTTTAAAAGCTTTTCTTTCATTCCTAGTTATTTAGTAATTTAAGCTTAAAAGGGTACTGATTTTTTTTTAAATTTTATATATATTTATATATTTGGCTTTAAATAACTATAACATTAATTAAATATACTTTTAATTAAAATTTCTTAAGTATGAGCGTAAAAGGTAATTTTTATTTAATTCGCATTTTTTAACATTAATTTAATCCTTTCAAAATATTCATACAAAACATATTTTTTTTTTATCCAATAACGATTAATTTAAGGAGGTCCTAGATAAAAAAAAAAAAAAAAAAATTAAAATTTTTACAAATAAATAAATAAATAAAAAATAAATTTTGTAAATATGTTGCATTAAACATTTCTCTGTTTTTTTATGATTAGAATGAATTCTTAATCAAGTTTCTATCTTAATTAGAAAAATCATATTTCTGTTTTAATTATCCCTTTTTTGTTTGTTTTCAAAATCTTGTTTTCAAACAATGAATGTCATGAAAATGCGTTTTTGTTCATGATGGGTTTTTTCGCCAATTCTCATATTTAAAATGTTATAACTCAAGAACCGTTGAAGATAAATACTTGAAACTTGTAACATGTCTTTTTGGATGTTTTACTTTAATTTTGATTCATCAAATTAAATATATATATATATATATATATATATATATATATTACAAGGAACTTTTGAAAATGTGGTTTTTAAAAATAAGTTACACCATTTTTTTTTTTCAAATTTTTATTTTAAATATTTTTATTTAAATAAATAATATTTTTAAAATGCTGAATCAAAATTAAAAGGTTGATATTTTTGTTTATTTAAATGCAAAAAAATGAAATTCTACAAATAATATAATATTTTGAGTTATAACGATTTTAATTTACTCCACTTTTTTATTAAATATTATATAAAAAAATAGAAGTTTTATCACGTGATTTTGGTTAGAAATGATATGGTTAATCATCATAAGAAAATTCAAAATTTTAATTCAACAAATACCTAGTCGTTGGGAGCCACCATAATACTTACACATCATGTATATGCATAATCCGTATATCTTATCTTATATCTTATATATATTATAAATGAGAAAGTGTGTCCGAAAATTGGAATGAAATTGGATTCAAAACGGATGGATTAATGTCTTTGAATCTTTACATGTAGATAAATCAAAGTTCGGAAATGAACATAGGCTAATTTTTAATTGATTTATTCAAATATTTTCCTTAATAATTCAAAATTTCATTATTTTGCATACAGAATCAATAGGCATTTTTTAGATAAAATTTAAACATTTTCCTTTCCTGCTGACAATAAAATAGAAATCTGGAATGATAATTTCTCAGCGTCAAAAAATTTTCAATTGAACAATTTCCGTGCTAAAAAATGAAAATAAGAAAACTAAAAGAAAATAATTATGACGTCAAATTTGAAATAGAAATAAAGAGGGTATTTTCTGTTATATATTAAACATGTATATTTGTTTCATTAACAAGAATTTTTCTGTCAAAAATGGCGACATAATTATAAGTAAAAAAAGAATGAAAAAGAATAATATTTTCGATGAAATATTTGACTTGGAAAAATGTGACGTCATAATCGAAATAATACAGGTACTTTATAGTAGTCGTTAAAAATACAAGAGGCATAAATATCAGTAGCTAATCAATCTAGATAAATAATGACGTCATATTTAAAATGAATGAGAAATATTTTTTACTTATACTAATTTATAAGTTATAAGTTACATACAAATGAAAATTTTATTCAAAACTCATAATTATCAATCGAAGAAATTTTTTGTGGGGAAAAGACGGAAAATAAAACTACTCATTAATAAATTTTTGACTCTATTTTTTAACACTTTCCAACAAATTTGAAACGTTATTATGCTTTCGGTTTGCCTGCCGGTCTGGCCGCTTTCTAACTTTTGTAAATTTCATGACAATCCTAGTAACCACAAAATTCTTGGACTTTATTAACATTTAAATTATCACGAATACCTATTGAAAATGAAATTTCTACGATGATTAGTTTTTATAAAGATAGTCAACAATTTTCTTTGCATTAAGGCATTATGGGAAAAAATCGTTTCAATTGAATTTTAACGATGTTGCACCCTGTGAAACATATTCAAATTTATATGTGTTACAGGCCAAACCCGATTTTAGGCCAAACTAGATTGGCCTAGGCCAAACTAGTTTATCCTAACGCCCATCGGATAGACTAGTTTTTCCTAGGCCAAACCGGTCTATCCTAACGCCCATCGGATAAACTAGTTTTTCCTAGGCCAAACCGGTCTATCCTAAGGCCCATCGGATAAACTAGCTTTTCCTAGGCCAAACTAGTCTATCCTAAGGCCCATAGGACAATCTAGTTTTTCCTAGGCCAAACTAGTTTGGCCTAACTCTTACAGGATGAACTAGTTTAGCCTGCAGTTTATTGATCTGAACTAGTTTCTCCTAGGCCAATCTAGTTTATCCTAGGCCACTTTAATTTGGCGTGATTTTATTGAATTCAATGACCGCCACAGCGCCAACATTCCAGTTTGTCCTAGGCTGATCTAGTTTATCCTAGGCCAATTTAATTTTACGTGATTTTATCTCGCAGGCGTCAAAGCCTGAGAAATAATGGGCTCGCAGGTTCTGTATGTATGAATGTACGTATGTATGTACGAATGTGCGTACGTATGTACGTGCGTATGTACGTAACGCGATAACTCGTGATAGAAATATCCGACTTGCTTCAAATTTTGGATGCACGTTAGTTGATATAAGGTACTTTTCTGATTAATTTTGGGAATTCATTGGATAAGAATAAAGGGGAGCGAACGGGAGGCTAGTTCCCCACCGTTAATTAAGAGAAATGGATTTTTGATGCAGAATTATCAGTTTTCATTTAAAATTTTAGATATAGGATAATTTGGCAAGGCGACTCCATGATTAGTTGTGGATGCTTATTGTTTAAGTGTAAAAAAGGACAATGTAGGTTAACCCACCCCCCCCCCCCCCCCCCATAATTCAGATAAATGGTTTTTGACGCAGAATTTACGGATTTGCTTCACATTTGTATATAGGTTCTTTCTGATAAGGCGATTCCCTGAATAGTTTTGGGGATTAATGGTTAAGAATGAAGGGAAAAATTACATCTCTAACATAGAAAAAACTAGTTTATCCTATGGGCATATAAATAAACAAGTTTGGTGTAGAAAAAACTAGTTTATCCAACTGGCATAAGGATATAAAATAGTTTGGTCGAGGCTAATCTAATTTAGCTCGAAAACGGGTCTGGACAGTAAAAAACATACCTTTCACTAGAAAAAGTATAAATGTGTGTCAAGAGTCATTGCTTATAACACCAATACAGAAATTTAACATGTTCACCTTAGAGACATGATGCATTGGACATGGTGTTTTTTTTTCTGCACACTCGTGCCAACTGAGATCTGAATTGCATTTATTATTATTATTATTATTATTATTATTATTATTATTATTATTATTATTATTGCATATTCGAGCCAGAATGAAGCTGAAAAAAATTTGCAATCGAGCAGCGTTTTCCATTTTTGAGACATTAATTACCTGTCGACATATAAGCTATTCTTGTCACGGAGTCAATTTTTTTTCGTAAAGTCGTAACCGGAAATTCGATTCAAAACGTAGCTTTATTATTTTCTCAAAGATACATCGCTTTCATGAAAAAAATGGTTTAAGCCATTCGATTATACATTATCTGAATCTGTTAACCTTGTGCATTTCCGAAAAGGAAATAGTTCATAAATGTGTTAGGATGTAGCTCTTTAGGATTTGAGAAAAGCCTTAAGGAATGACAGAGAAATTTATTCACAAAGCACTTTTTACTGAACGGATTCAAAAGTTATGGTGTTTATAACTCTCATATTTTTTCTTTTGTTCTAAACTACATTGATTATTTAATGAATCCGTATTTGATTATTGAAACTCTAAAAATCTAGATAATCATTAATACATTCTGTATTTTCCATTCTGTGAACGCAACATAATTTAAAAATACATTGTAAATTTATCCAATAAGTATATAATTAGTATTTTTTAAAGGAATCTTAATTGTATGTGAAGTACAACCTGAATTTTTTTGCAGAAATTGAGTAGGGCCAGATCGAGCCGGACTGAGTCTTTTTTCACTGATTTTTGTGAAAGTAAATAACATTAAAGTAAATAATAATAATTTGCTTGAATAAGCAAACACCATGTCCAATGCATCATGTCTCTAAGGTGAACATGTTAAATTTCTGTATTGGTGTTATAAGCAATGACTCTTGACACACATTTATACTTTTTCTAGTGAAAGATATGTTTTTTACTGGTTAAACCCGTTTTCGAGCTAAATTAGATTAGCTTCGGCCAAACTATTTTATCCTTATGCCAATTGGATAAATTAGTTTTTCTACACCAAACTTGTTTATCTAAATTCCCATAGGATAAACTAGTTTTTTCTATGTAAGAGGGTAATCGTTAATTTTTCCCTTCATACTTAACCATTAAACCCCCAAAACTATTCAGGGAATCGCCTTATCAGAAATAACATATATACAAATATGAAGCATATCAGTAAATTCTGCGTCAAAAACAATTTATCTAAATTATGGGGGGGGGGTAACTTGCATTGCCCTTCTTTTACACTTAGACAATAAACATCCACAACTAATCATGGAGGCGCCTAGTCAGAATGATCCTATATCTAAAATTTTAAATGAAAACTGATAATTCTGTATCAAAAAACCATTTCTCTAAATTAACGGTGGGGGACTAGCCTCCCGTTCGCTCCCCTTTATTCTTATCCAATGAATTCCCAAAATTAATCAGAAAAGTACCTTTTATCAATAAACGTGCATCCAAAATTTGAAGCAAATCGGATATTTCTATCACGAGTTATCGCGTTACGTACATACGCACGTACATACGTACGTACATTCGTACATACAGACGTACATTCACACATACAGAACCTGCGAGCCCATTATTTCTGAGGCTTTGACGCCTGCGAGATAAAAACACGTAAAATTAAATTGGCTTAGAACAAACTAGATCAGCCTAGGACAAACTAGAATGTTGGCGCTGTGGCGGTCATTGAATTCAATAAAATCACGCCAAATTGAATTGGCCTAGGATAAACTAGATCGGCCTAGGAGAAACTAGTTCAGACCAATAAACAGCAGGCTAAACTAGTTTATCCTATAAGAGTTAGGCCAAACTAGTTTGGCCTAGGAAAAACTAGATTGTCCTACGGGCCTTAGGATAGACTAGTTTTTCCTAGGAAAAACTAGTTTATCCGATGAGCGTTAGGATAGACCGGTTTGGCCTAGGAAAAATTAGTTTATCCGATGGGCGTTAGGATAGACCGGTTTGGCCTAGGAAAAACTAGTCTATTCGTTGGGCGTTAGGATAAACTAGTTTGGCCTAGGCCAATCTAGTTTGGCCTAAAATCGGGTTTGGACTGTAACATATGCATCAACAAAGTGCACTAACATTTGCATTTTGTAAAGTATGCAGCGAAAAGGACACTTATTATTCATTTACAGAATCACACAGAAGATTTCCATTGCATAAGAATAAAGGCAGGAACAGTTTGCGATACATTTTAACTATGGTAAACGATTTCAAGTATAATCAAATTGATATACGTTGCTGAGGCTTAATGTGAGTTATTTCACGCATAATACGAAGTGCATAGCATTTACAGGGATACACAAGAGATTTTAAATAGCATATATTCTATCCTAAGTACTGTATATGATGGATGATGTCTGTTGCATGGATGAAATGCATTTTGAATTATGGTATATGATTTTAAGTTTCACTAAAGGAATGCATATTAAATGGTGTGTATAAATGCTGATATTTACACAATTTAGATATACAGGGTTACACAAAAGATCTTGGAAAGGTTACTGAATATGAGTGTAATTTACTTAAAGGTTTTACTTAAAAGTGTTTAAATAAAATATGCATTTTTATTTTGAAGTGCATTTAGTAAACTAAGAAATGTTTGTAGTATACAGATAAAATGATATACAGTGTCACCAAAGAACTTGATACATGGTTGTCTTCGGATATTTTCTGAAAATGTAATTTAAATAGTAATAAGGAACATTTTTGTTTGAACAAAAGTTTCGAAAAATACTTTCGTGTATTAAAGGTACTAGGTAAACTACAGGGCTGAACAAAAGTATTCAAGAATGTTTCTATCTATAAGTATAAATCGCTAAAAGGAAAATTTCAACCAGCAAAAAAATCGGCAATCGGCAAATTGGCAGAAGATGGGTAAAGAAGTTTTTTACTATAAATCTCGACAAAAAGTTAATTACACATGTTTTTAATCAACGAATTCTTTTGCTTGATTGATCAATTAATTCTTCTTTAAATGTTATGTGAACGAAGTCACGAGTAACAGCAAGTATAGTATATGAAAATAGAACATGGGTAAACTATTTATAAAATACATCGCAATTCTAAACCAAATTTAAACTTATACGTAGATATTGTTAATATACATAGTAATGCTCTATTAATGAATTACTGATGAATTGATTTCGTCAAATTATACAAAATGACAAACTACTCCAATAGTACCGAACTGAGTAAAAGAAACATCCTTATAACTCCAAAAATAATAATCCTATTAACTAACAATTTACTGCTTAGGATTAAGCGTCTCATTTACAATAAAAATATATCTCTGAATTGAAATTTAAATGAAATACAGTGTCGTGAAAAATAGAAAAATGTGGAAAATATAATTACAAATATTTCGGCAACCAGATCGACTTCGTCGTTTATGCAAAATTTGCGTTATCTTATTTCCTTTCACGTCCATTCCTTAAAATAAAAAAATTCGAAAATTTTTGTGTACCTTTCTTCAAAACGAATTTTTCGAGAGTCCGAAAAAAATAGTTCCGGATAATCGAGGTTACTAATATTAAATAGATTTCGTCCCATTCTTACATACTAAGTGCATACAAAATTTCATTAAATTTGTTCGAGAGATAGAACGTTTACAGACTCACATACAGACGGACGGCAATTTTTTTCTAAAAATATGTGTTTTGGAATCTTCAGTATCTGAAACGTGTAAATCCGTCAACATTTTTTTTCGATTTTCAAAACGATTGCAAGCTATACCCTATTCTACGTAAGATGGGTAATTAAAAATCATTTTCAATGTTTCCCGACATTCTTAAATATTATAGCTGTCATTCTTAACAAACGAGTGCCACGTCAGTCATTAAAGCCCCTGTCCTCGCTCGAGGAAACGCACGCGAGCTAATGTTATTCCTATAGGGAAGCACTTTTCCAATAACTCTTTCGCATTTTGACATTTTTGACATTTTATTTATTTTATTTTATTTTATTTTATTTTATTTTATTAATTAATTAATTAATTAATTAATTAATTAATTTATTGCATTGGATAGCTGGGGTGCATTACGACAGCGCACCTTTTTTACTTTTTCGATTTTGGTTGCCGATATTTTTTAAAAAGCACTTTCAGTTTCGAAACCGGTTTTGAAAATGAAACTAACTTTATAAAAAATATCTGCAACAAAGATCGAAAAAGTAAAAAAGGTGCCCTGTCGGCATGCACCTCAGCTATCCAATGCAAAAGAAAATTATTCGAAAATGTGAAAATGCGAAAGAGTTATTTGAAAAATGCTTCCCCATAGGAATAGCATTAGGCTCGCGTGCGTTTTCTCGAGCGAGGACAGGAGCTTTAATGACTGACAGTATAAAATACGTTGAAAAAAATTCTAATAAAATTTTAAGTAATTTCAGGATTATATCATGAATGTACTAAATATTTCTTGCCAAAAATTTTTATGGGTTTTACTAAAATATTCTAAATATAAAAGAAGTGATATTTTTAGAAATTTAAATCGAAAAATAAACGGATGACATTGATAAAATTGATTTAATTAACATTTCAAAACTTAGACTTTTCAAAATTTTATGAAATGTCGTATGACACGAGGCACTAAGGTGAAGTACGCAAAATTTGAAATCTCTGACTTATACAGTTTTTGTATATGGACTCTGTGACGGACAGACAGACCAAGGACTGGGACGAATAGGGTTTCGAGAGATGACAACTAGAAAATATGTTAATTAATGCCTTTAGTAGCTTATCAAAACTTTTTTTTTTCGATGTATTCTAGTACTTGGAATTTTAAATAAATATTTTAAGATATTCAGAACTGTTTTTGAAACCAATGAATTTAGTTGTTATTTATTGATGTAGTAAGGAACATAAATGTAAATTGATTTTAAATCGGGATAAATATACTTTTAAAATTTAATTTGTGTGGTATTGATTTAACCCTTTCGTGTCCGTTTTTTAGGTGCGATCGTAATTATGTAAATACGTAGCACCTATGTTGTCGTTCAGTCCGTCCGTCTGTCTGTCTGTCCGCATATAACAACGCAAAAACTACCCAACCGAATAGTTTGAAACTTAAAATATATAATTATTACATAATTTTGTCGAGTCATTTCAAATTTTATCAAAATCGGTCGCATAGTTCAATTACAGGGACAATCAAAATTATTCCGTTACATTACGGTTAATGGGGAAAAATGTTTTAAATGCATTTTAATGGTGTTACATTTATTCGAACGTAATAAAATTGATATGCATCTATAAAGTACATATTATAATATAAATTTTGCATAATCTGTGGTGCAAATAATATTTGTTATTGATTTACAAAGCCACACAAAAGTATTCCATTGCATTATGGTATAGGGAGAATATTGTTTGGTGCGCATTTTAATTGTAATTATTTACAATTTTATGAGATTAATATATGAGAATGATATTTTTAAAACTTCATTATCGTACGAACGCACCTTATTTGCTACGCTTCACGTGCAATTTCCAACTTGTTTTAATTAAATTTTTGAAAGAAAATTAAAATTTTTAAAGCACTAACACTAGATACCCTAATTGATTTGTTAGAGTTTCACGAGCATTTCATTGTCTGTATCATTACAAATACAGTTGACTCTCGTTAATTCGAAATCGGATAATTCGAATCTTCGCTTAATACGAACTAAATATGAACTCCCGAAATTTTCAATAGCAGAATAACGTTAAAATTTTTCATTAATTCGAACTCACATCTTCTCGACTTCGTTTAATTCGAACTAACGAGAATTCCGATTTTTCATTTTTCTCTTCTTTCTCACGGATTTCAGATCATTTGAAAAACTTTCTTTCTTTGATTTTTGTGAAAATTGTTACGAACAAGTATACGTATAATCCAATGCATTTGATATCCACTTTCTTAGAGCCCCGTCTGTCTATCAGTGACACTTTGAAATTTTCTTCCATTGTGCTTGTTTCTAATCTTTTAATTAGTTTATGTATTTATATATTCTAATTTAATATTAAGTCATATTCTAATGATAACAGACGAAATAAATTAAAAAAACCCTATAACATCAATTCCTTTCTAATAATACCATATTAAGCATGTTTTCATTTCATATTTTCCATAATTCGAATTTCGGATAATTCGAACATTTCTTGTGGTCCCGACGAGTTCGAATTAACGAGAGTCGACTGTATATTTGTTTTGCGTACAATTCAATTCATATACATATGAAAATAGTCTAAGAAAGAGTTGTTGGAGATGTTTAGGAAATATTGTATTCTACTTGCTGATTTGTTCTCCGCGTGAAGACGGATCATATCTTTATACGTCTTCTGAAATTATTATTTGTTTTTTACTCGGTCTCTAAATTAAATGCACGTCTCTTGTTTTAAACAGTTTATTTTCGCTTAATAACACAGCTCAACTATTTTTGGATACAGATAAATTATCAACAAGTAAGAAAAATCATGCGTTAAGCATAGATTATGAAGCACTTTCCAACACTTAATGAAATCTTTAACAAAACTTTGTTATTTAGGGAAATGATAGTGTATAGCCAAATATACCCAAATAAACAAACCCACTACATTAGAACAGCCCTGTATTTCATATGTCAGTTCATATAATGGGAAAATTTAGCTTAGCAAGAAAATACCCAGTAGCTTGAAATTTCTTTTTCAGCAATTCATACTATTAGATGGAAACATACTTGAATACTTTTGTTCAGCCCTGTAGTTTACATCGTACCTTTATTACCCGTTAGCATTAGGCTAAAATTTATTGTAAATTAAAACACTTTTAAAACAACTGAAATCACATTCTCATAAATCATCATTCATAAGCGTCCATGTACCGAATTCTTTGCGTTGCCCTGTATATCCCTTTATCTATATTCTGAAAACATTTCTCAGTAAATTGAATGCAGCTCAGCGTAAAAATGCATAGCTTTTTTAAGAACCACGTTTAAATAATTTACGCTCATATTCAGTAACGTTGGTGAGTTCTTTTGGGTAGCCCTGAATATCAACTATAACATTTATACACACCATATAATGTACATATATTTAGCGAAATATAACCGCGAATATCATAATTAAAATGCATTTCATCCCTCCATCAGCCATCATCGGACACATATACGGTACTTCGGAAAGAATATACTATTTGAAATCTTTTGTATGGCCCTGTAAATGCTATGTACCTCATATTATGCAAGACAGTAGCGTATAATTTATATTAAGCTTCAGTGACATATATCAATTTTATTATACATGAAAAAGCTTAATATATTTAAAATATGTCACACACAATTCCCCCCTTTTACCATTATCTAATGGAATTCTTTTGTGTGGCCCTGTAAATGAATAATAGCTAAATTTTCACCTTATAGTTTATAGAATGCATATTTTAATATGTTTGACAGGGTATAACATCTTTAAAATTCCTTTGAAACGATTTTTCCCCATAGGCCGTAATTTAATGGAAAACTTTTGATTCGCCCTGTAGATAAACTAATCATGGTAGAAACTTCATTTTCGATAGGACTTGTGCTAAGACAAACGTCAATAACGTCCTAAAATTTCATGGCAATCCGAGTATATTAACGATTTTTCCCCATGGGCCGTAATGTAATGGAAAACTTCTGATTCGCCCTGTAGATAAACTAATCATAATAGAAACTTCCTTTTGAATAGGGTTCGTGCTAGGGTAAACGTCAATAACGTCCTAAAATTTCATGGCAATCCGAGTATATTAACGATTTTTCAACATATATGCCGTAATGTAATGGGAAACTTTTGATTCTCTCTGTAGATAAACTAATCATGGTAGATACTTTATTTTCAATACGGTTCGTTCTAGGGTTATAGATTACCTCTATAACGTAAAGAAATTTCATAGCAATCCGAGTATATTTACTGGAGTTAGAGTCAATAACGTCCTAAAATTTCATGGCAATCCGAGTATATTAACGATTTTTCCCCATATGCCGTAATGTAATGGGAAACTTTTGATTCTCTCTGTAGATAAACTAATCATGGTAGATACTTTATTTTCAATACGGTTCGTGCTAGGGTTATAGATTACCTCTATAACGTATAGAAATTTCATAGCAATCCGAGTATATTTACTGGAGTTAGAGCGCGGACAGACGGCCATCCGGACAGACGGACAGACAAACCGAATGCATAAGCACTTTTCAATTTTGTTGAAAAGTGCTAATAAATAACTTTGAACAAACCGGACCTTTTTAACACACTTTCTCAAAAAAAAAAAAAAAAAAAAAAAAAAAAAATTTGAATCACAACAAAAACAAAGATGATATTTTTTCACACAGTTAAAAAAAAATTAAAAAAAAGTAATATCTTTTTATAACAAATATAAGACACTTCAGAATGTTGCATTGTGCGACACCTTCGCTGGTAATAATTCAAATAACATTTTATCAAACAAGAATGAACTAATGTTAGATTTTCATCCATTAACTCGATGTGGGGGTTGTGTGAGCTGTTACGTCCCGGTCTAATTTGTTATTTGTTACAATGAGAGATTCGTTATAAAAACTATTTAACGTTTCCAAACATTACAGTCAGTCAAACAATTTTTCTTTACAGAAATTTTGCTTTCAATGTTAAAAATTTATTGGTTTTTGAGGATTATGAGTAGGGGAGAGTGGGGATACTTGAGCCACCCCTATTATTGCTTCAGTTGGTTAATTGTTCTTTCTAAAACTGGCAATATAGTAACATACTTATAGTTCTGAACATGCAAAAAAGAAATCACATACCTTGGTGCCATTTTGAAAGTATGGTGATTAATAGTTGTTTTTTTCCATATCTCAAGTAAATATTTAGGTGCATTTTTTTTTATTTCTTTGTATTAAAAGTTTTGTTTAAACTTGCAATCATATAGATAAATTTAATAAGTATAATTTCAATCATTGTGCGCGCGGCAGCGCGCAACAATAATATGATTGAGCGATAATGCTTAAGCATTATCGCTCAATCCGCAAAAACACGGATTTTTCAATTTTTCTTTTTGCAATAACTAACTAAATACTTATCCAATTTTGATGATTTTTTTTTAAATGTTCGTCTGACCAAGAAGCACAACATAGCACAAAAATTATTTTTTTTATGGCATACTGTAGGTGTACTGTAGAGTATTCTGAAAATCGGACAAAAATTTTGTGTCACAGCACTTTTCTCGAAAACTACTAAAGATAAAAACTTAATTTTTTTTTTAAACAAAAGACAAACTTTTTATCCCGGGGTAGTCATCGAGAAAACGTTATTTCGCTGGGCGGTTTTTCTGAAATTGCGTATGTTCCAAACTTGGTCATAAATGGGTATATCTAACGTTCTATTGCAGATAGAATGTTGCGGTAAAGTTTATTTTAAAGATTTTGCGATGCTAATTAATCCTGCAAAAATTCATAGCTTTACGTTAAACAGTTTTTTTACAAGATGAAATAAAAGAATAGCAGTCATCAATCTAAGGTACTTCTGATCATCGGAGAGAAAAACCAGTTACACCATTCGATTAAGCATAAAAAAATACAGAATGCTTTTTTTTCTCTTATTTTTAACTTAATTTTTTAACGAATTATGAATTTTTTTTAAATTTTTGACATGCTGATTTTTGTTATTTTTTAATGAATCATTTACTGAATAATTATGCACGGTGTCTAGCCCTGGTGGCTGTCAAATTTGATTTTTAATTTTAAATTAGCCAATTTTTTGCACCATGCCAAATTTATATTTTATCCATTTTTTTCATTTACTTATATTTTGTTTTTAGCACAATGGCATCAATGGCAAAAATGCCAGGCATACCTGTCAAATATTGGGGCCCTGTACTTTAACAAAGTGTATTTACTATAAGTATATACCGTATTTATTCTAATAGAATGCGCCCTCTAATAGAGCGCGTCTTCTAATAAAGTGCGCACCTTGGTGCTGATTGAAAAAATAAATATACGGAAACGATATAGTAGATAAGTAGAAAACGATTACTTAAATGCATTATCGAGGATTCTAATCGATCAAAATAGAGATATTCTATCAAAGCGATGGAGTGGCGATGCAGCAAAAGTTTCAAATTTTGAACAATGTACCACTCCTGTAAACTATAGCGCCAAGGATATGCACACTGTTAAAAATCTGCTGCATTTTGCTGCAACGCACTCCCCTGCTTGTATAGAAAACGGTTACTTGGCCGTGAAATGGCGCTTTCTCATTGGTTGGAATAGAGATATTATATACAAGTGGTGGAGGGCGTTGCAGCAAAATGCAGCAGATTTTTAACAGTGCACTGTTAAAAATTTGACCCATTTGTTCCAGAGTCACTCCACAGCTCTTATAGAATATCTCTTTATGGCCAATGAGAATGCTCCATAACACAGTAAAGCAATCGTTTCCTATAAAAGCGGTGGAGTGACGCTGCACCAAATCGGTCAATTTTTTTAACTGTGTATAGTGTAAAAATTGGCTACACTGTTAAAAATTTTATCCATTTTCTGCATCGTCACTCCACCGCTTTTATAGAAAACGGTTGTTTTACAGTGTTATGGAGCATTCTCATTGGTCATAAAAGAGGTTTCTATAAAAACTGTGGAGTGACGCTGCAGAAAACTATCAAACTTTACTCTTGCATAAAAAAGTTCCTGTTTTCGGCAAAAATAATGGATATTTGAATGAAAAATCTATTCTTTGAAAGGATTTATTATTTTATTCACTTTAGTAAAAAACTGATTATTATTTTATTTTTTTTGAAAACCACTGTAGAATTTTGGTATAGAAAAACCTGTTTAAAAAGTTTTTTTAAATTTGTAACACCAGAGTATTAGAGTATGTAGCATTTTTTAATTTCAATACAAATAAGATTTTGTTTTCTATATATAAAATACAAAACAAGTTGTGCAGTATCCCTATGGAATATGGAAAAATAGAAGGACTAGTGAAAAATGCTCCAAGAAGCAGTGCAAAAGCAGAATATGATTTTAATTGAGCATTAAAAAGTAATGGACAAGTTTATTTTTTGGAAAAAGTACACAAACATTTAAAAGTAATGAACAAGTTTATTTTATTGAAAAAATGCCCAAGCATTTAAAAGTGATGGACAAGACTTGAAACTGAGTCAAGAACTAGTAAATAATTTCCTCAAGACTTGAAAATGGCTGATCATGCTCTTATGTGACAAGCATATTCAATGTCCTTTTTTTTTTTATCCCTGTCTATCTTAGTATTGACACGTTATCAGAATATAACATTGTACTCTATAAAAGCTGAACTTTCAGAGCAAGTTTTTGATGAAGTAGCTAAATTTACCACATGCTGCTCCTTAACAATTTACTTGTGAAGTAGTAACTCTTATGGCAATTTTATTATGTCCAAGTACATAAAAAAAATGGAAAAGCAGTTGCTGTTTGGTTGTACATGTTACGTGCTTATCAGATATTCTAACTTTATTAAAATCAAAATTTGCTTGAAATATACAGTGCTTTTGATAAACTTATCGATTACTTATGAAAATATAAAAATTTTAGCACTATTTTATCTTTTGCTAATAAAAATCCGCTTAAAATTTTTTAGAAAAAAGATTGGATAAAAAAACTGTTTTTCAGTGATAAGATTGCGCGCAAAAAATTATTGTGATAAGAGTAAATACAGTGCAAAGCAGTAATATCAAGGCTTTGTTAAAGAGGGGCCAGGATGTGTTTAATATAGATACCGTATCTAATACTTGTTGTGAAAACTGAGTTTTTCTAAAGCACAGTGTTAGATTCTGCCAACATGCCTATACTAAGATAGACAGGGATAAAAAAAAGACGTTGAATATGCTTGTTACATAAGAGCATGATCCGCCATTTTCAAGTCTTGAGGAAATTATTTACTAGTTCTTGACTCAGTTTCAAGTCTTGTCCATCACTTTTAAATGCTTGGGCATTTTTTCAATAAAATAAACTTGTTCATTACTTTTAAATGTTTGTGTACTTTTTCCAAAAAATAAACTTGTCCATTACTTTTTAATGCTCAATTAAAATCATATTCTGCTTTTGCACTGCTCCTTGGAGCATTTTTCACTAGTTATATTTTGAATCTAATGCCTATTGAATGAATCTATTTTGAATCTTAAGCCAGATAGATTGGGGATATTTGAGCCATGGCTCAACCATCCCCACTAGAAAATTAGACATGGATGAAACAAACAAAACATATAATTGCATCCTTATATTCACTAATTGATTTTTTTCCTGATAAAAGGGAGAATAATTCTTTATTTTATTATTTTCTTTAAAAAATAATGACTTAGAAAAAAAAATGTTTACAAATGTATATTTTTAATGAAAATATCCATTTTATTTTTCATTTTGACATTCATAATTTTTAAAACTGTTTTACATGCCATAATCTCTAATACTTCAATTAGTCAGGTCCAGCATATTAAAATATTTATTTTATAATATATTAAGATTAATATTTTATATTGAAATTGTAACCTCTTCTGTTACTGTAAGTTTTTTTTTCAATCAAAGAAATGACTATTGTCACCAACAGAGAGCACTACTGAATTACCATGTAGATACAAGTAAAAAAATGTTGCAATGATCCTTCGATCACCAGTTATAATGACAAAAAATTATCGTATTACAAGCTTTGTGTTCTTAATTGGTTTTGAAGGACTTAATATATCATAATTTATCATTCTGTAAAATATTTGTGCAAAAATAAAGCGAAAAAATTACTTTTGTAGGTTTTTTCCATACTGGCTCAAGCATCCCTTCACCATGGCTCAAGTATTCCCCTCATGGGATACTTGAGCCACGATGTAAAACAAAAAGTAAAAATTTAATTGACATAGAAAAATAGTTCAAAAATTATTGAAAGTGGTTTTCAGTTCAAGAAAAAAAGTCAAATTTTCATTTTCAATATTTTATTTTGTTCTAAGAAATTATAAAAAATTTGAAAAAATTAAAATTTAAAAAGTGGCTGAAGTATCCCCATCTTCCCCTATAGTAGAATGTTTTTTGGAATCGTGAGTAGTTGAGAAGAGTTTATATTACATTTTCATAAACCTTTTTGGTAGATCGAAAATAATACCTCTTTTCTTTGCAATACAAATTTTCGCTTTTTTTTCAATCAGAATTATTGAGTATTTAAAAGTATACTAAAAATCTATCTTCATGTTGTAATAGCACAACGTTGTTAACCAACGTATATTTTATTCGGAGATTTTAAACAAAGCTGTAAAAATTAAATTCACTAAAATAAAAATAAATTATACTGGATGTTTCGGATTTTCTTTAAAGCCATTATCAGGAATAAATTTTTTAAATACAAAATGGCAAAAAACATAGTAGCGTTGATTAATAACCTGTTCTTTTATTATCAAATTTGTACACAATGGAAAGCCTATTTTATTTTGCATATTCATATCCTAATAGCATGCATGGTCACAGTGACGACACAATGACATCACTGTGACTCACTGTGGTCACAGCACATCTGTGACCAAACTGCCACCACTCAGTGACGTCACATTGTGACTGAGATTTGACTTTCTTAAAAATCTTTAGAAAATTACAAAAAATCTTCAAAACAAGTATTTATTTAAAAAAATTGTCACAGTTTCGTCACGATGTTAATGTCAAAGTATTCACAAATGACACATTTTTCGCAAATTTGTCACTGCGTGACTTCACAAAGTGGTCACGATGTGACGTCACAAACGAGCTCTAAAACGGCCATAACGACTTCACATTTTATTCACTGTGACTTCACATCGACGTCACGAGACGTCACATCGACAATCGATGGTCACAAAGTTACAGTGTGACTTCATAACGACGTCGCAGTGAAGTCACCATGATTAACGGGTAACAGAATTACATAATAGAACAAAACTATCCTTTATTATCAAATTGATTTTTTCTGCTTTTAATAATTAGTTTCTAAGAAAATTTAAGGATTCACGACAACGTCATCTTTAAAAATTAAAATTTCATCAATAGCATAAAGTTGGATGTTATCAAAATTATCTTAGTGCATGTAGTAACAATCATGTCTGTACAGAAAAACCAAAGTATATGGTAATGTGCTTAGCTGTATTTAATCAGAAAAAACACAATTTACCGGGATGATTGGGAAATAATTTTATTGTATTAATTGAAGTGATAAATATCATAAGTTCATCTCAGAGATTTTATTCGGAATTTTTCTCTTTTAATACGAGTTTTTTCTTTATATTATTACTATATTACGAGTTTTTTTATATTTCATTTATTTATGCTATAAATGCTTAGTGTCACTGATTACGTTTGAAATGAGAAATATCTATATATATCTTCCAATTACTTTTTTATACGTAAAATATCCTTTCGATATTTTTTCGATATTATAGATTAGAGCGGAAAGTAACATGATGGAAGAGATAATCGAATTAATTAAATTTATATACGATTACACGAGTTTGACTTACTCATGCTTAAAAGATGTATGCACTGTAAAAAAAATCTGTAAAGGTACTAAACATTTTCTAGGAAAATGTGATTCCAAGAATTTTTCATGTAACGTTAATAGGAAAAATCCATGTATCCGATTATAAAACTTGAGTTTTTGTTGTTACCGTTACAGGAAAAGTTCTTGGAATCCCAGTTTCCTAGAAAATGTTTAGTACATTTACAGATTTTTTTTACAGTGTGCAAATTCTATTATATAAAATTTTTTCATTCATTCTTCAGGTAGCAAAACAACGCACTTCAAAATTTTGTAATTCGAAATGAGAAATTTTCATCATTCAAGTTCAAATTTTCACCAAGTACAAAATTCATGCTTTAAAGCGTGGGTTCTTACACTATACTATGCGTACCAGTACTGGTAGATGAAGCTCTGTTTATTGGTATGTAAAATGAAAATAAAATTACAGTATTTGAAATTTAAAAACAGCTGAATCTCCCTCTATCCGCCTTCTCTTTCCTGATATGTCAGTTTATCGCTCCGTTGTCTGTGTTCTCAGTTATTAAATTTTTGACCGCCTTTTTCTTAGAAAATATTAATGTAATTTCAATTAGAATGTTAGATAAATGAAGCGTATTCTTTGGTAGATGTTGTGTTAAATTTCAGGCCCTTTAAAAATTTTGAAAAAAATGTTATATTTATATAAATAAATTACTATGTTGTGTGAGAGTATAAAAATTAATTGAACATGCTTCGATTTCGCATTAATAAATAGCATTATTTCAGAAAATATGGGATTTATTTTCTATATTTAATTTCATTAAGTGTGTTTTAATAATACAGTGTGTTTTAAGTAATACAGAGTACATCTAAACTCTTGGGCAAAACTTCAATGTCTAATAGTGCACATCAAGAGAAACAATATTGAATAAGAAACTAAGAGTCCCAAATGTCTTCCGAAGGAGATAGCCGCCATTAAAGTTTAGGGTCCAAAATTTCAAATAAACATAAAAAACAGAAAAATTCGAAGATTCATTTGAGGTTTTTACTAAAACTATTCTTTATGTCAGTATTTTCTTGAAAATAAATTATACAGATAAATTTCAAAAAATGCCGATAGAGGGCGTTTTAGACTTTAGAGTAAAGGACAATTATTTTTTGCATGTCATTAAATGTTTTCGGAAGCTTAGACTTAAACTGAAATTTTGAGTTCAAAATCTGAATTCGAGGAGGGGAGGGTTAAATTTCAACTCCTGAACGCAGTTCAATTTTGCGCTACTTAATTACTCCCAACGATTCAGATTTTGAGCTCAAAATTTAAGTCTAAGCTTTTGAAAGCATTTAATGCGATTAAAAAAAATAACGGTTAAAAAGGTTAAAACGGTTACTACAAAGTCTAAGGCCAAGTCTATTGGTATCTCCAAAGTCTATTTGTATTTTTTGAAATTTACCTTTAAAATTTATTTTCAAGAAAATACTGATTCAAAGAGTACTTTAGCATAAACCGCAAACGAATCGCCCATTTTTCCGTTTTTTATAATCATTTCAAATTTGTCCTCCCCCCTCCTTCTCTGAATGCTATTCAGTTTGCGCTACATGACCACTCCAAACTATTCAGATTTTGAGCACAACATTTAAGTCGAAGCTTTTGCAAGCATTTAAGGAGATTAAAAATAACGGTTAAAAATAGTTGTACGTTACTTCAAAGTCTTAGGCGCCCTCTATCGGCGTTTTTTGAAATTTATCCTTAAAATTTATTTTCAAGAAAATACTGAACAGTAGTTTTAGAGAATTTGGAATTTTGGATCCTAAACTTTAATGGCACCTATCTCCTTCGAAAAACGTTTGGGACTCTTAATTTCCTATTTAATATTGTTTTTCTTTATGTGTACTATCACCCCTTAAAGTTTTGCCCTAGAGTTTAGATACACCCTGTATAAGCATTTTAATACACGTAACAAAATACTGACGAAAAAAGGGACATTAAGTGTGGAATTATTTTTCAAGATTAACAAAGGTATGTTGAATTTATGTTCCGTATTTAACTATTAGCATCCGCCATCCAAAAATGGTTCACATTATAGCAACGCCCTTCACATTGTAATTACAAAGAAATGAATAGTGCTACCCTTCTGTGTATGTATCAATTTACACTAAAATGCGATTAAATGTTGTAGTTTTTTTCCTTACCAAAACTACGTGTTTCGAAAATGTACATATTATTAATACGTTCGCTGCCGCTTACGTAAAGATGTGATTCTAGATAATGCCGCACTGTAGAAGTGGGTTTTTCCCAGAAGCCGATTTAATTTTATAACAAAGAATCAGTGAAAGATTTTCCCGCGCCACGTGTTAAAGTGTAAAAAGGATTATACTTTCATTTGAGAGTTGAAATAAAACAATGAATCCAGTACCAATTTAATAATGTAATCATGCACAATGTCATCAAAACTACGCATCATGTTTACATTCAATACTTACTAAAAGATAAAAATAAAACAAAGTTCAAACAATGAAAGGTTAGTATTTAAACTTCCTCTGATTGTAACTTTAATCATGATACCACTCAACCGGAAAGAAAAAGCATCTCGACAAAAGTAAATTTCACAGAAAAGTAAAAGAAAATTTGCGTGATTTTACTGTAACACGGAATTGCAGTAATTCGGTTTGCATATGCAAAAATAGAAATTTGCATAAATACATAAAAATATTAAGAACGAAGATGTTGGGTAAATATTAGAGGATTTGATAAATTTACCTCCCCACAGAATCCACCCTTCTTCTGGGGTCACGAATGGACAAATAGTGCAATCAAGTGATTTTCCGTATAACTACACGGAAGTAAATATAAAATATATGACGGAATGAATGTTTCGCCATGCTTTAACATAAAATGTATAATATGAATTTTAAAATGTTCAGCCTTACTTAAAAATTGTAATTTAAATTTATAAATGTGTATTAAATTTATATATATATATAAATTACATATATATGGAGATTCTTCTTAAAAAAGTTCTTTCGAACACATAAGTAAATAAACTCGGAGGTAAATTAAAATTCTGACACCGTTTAACTTTTAAATGACTTATATTAAACGTTAATATTTACAAAAAAGATATTTACATATTAATATTTACAATTCGAACCTTCAAAAGGAAACTTTAATTAAAACATCTTAATCGCGTCATCTTAATCAACATTCTTCTAAAGTCCACTCAAAACTCTCTCCAAACATTCCATCCAACTTTCTTCCGTTCAGTTCTTTTTCCTACGGCTTTTCGTCTGAATGGAGTTTTTTCAGAAAATCGTCTGCTTCTAAAGACCTTTTCTGTCAGAGTTGCGATGAGTAGAAAATAATATGCAGATCTAATAGTGGAGGAGATTTCCCATATTTCGGCCATACTGATGAGGCATTCGTCCTCGAATGTATTCTTGTTGGCTGGAAACAGCAGCTGGATCATCTGAAAAGATAAAGAAAAAAAAACACAGCAGCATCCAAAGTCTAAATTGGAAAAAAAGAAGTCATCATGATGAAAATTTAAAAAATTTCTTTCAAAATAAATTCGTATTCTTTTTTTCTTCTTCTTCTTCACGTCTTTTCGTCTTCTTTTTTCTTACGTCTTTTCGTCTTCTTCTTTCTTACATCTTTTCGTCTTCTTTTATCTTACGTCTTTTCGTCTTCTTCTTTCTTACATCTTTTCGTCTTCTTTTATCTTACGTCTTTTCGTCTTCTTCTTTCTTACGTCTTTTAATCTTCTTTTACCTTACATCTTTTCATCTTTTTCTTTCTTACGTCTTTTCATCTTCTTTTACCTTACGTCTTTTCGAGAATAAAGTTAAAATTCTTTTAGTTGTCAATCCAGTGGTTTGTCATGTTCGGTATAGTGTCAAAATCGGTGAAATTCCTTTTTTTTTTTCAAGCTTCGTCCGTCCACGGCTTCATGTACTCTGCACATGTACTGGTGACCATGGGTCCTTCGTTGAATCCAAGTTTCTTTACATCGTAGGTGTCATTATTTTTTACTTTTATGACTTTGTACGGACCTAAATATTTTGGTTTTAACTTCAAGCCTGGACCTTGTTGTGTGCGTTTTATAGCAACCACATCATTAATCTTAAATTTGTTAGCTTTCTTTCGTCTGAGGTTGTAAGTTTTACGGTTCTCTTCTTGGACTTTTAAAATCTGTTTTTTAGCATTTTTTCTCATATCTTCGCGATTATTTGTAAAATCAGATTGTATTTCAGCATTCAGAAGACTAGTAATTTCAATGTTATTTTTTAGTTTCATTTTAGTACCAAACATCAATTCAAAAGGAGTTGTGCTTATACTTCTCTGAAAAGTCGAATTTATCACCTGTTGGACGTTGCTTACATGTGTATACCATTTTTTAGGATTATCGACAGACAATTTAGACAGAACAGATATTATGACAGAATTTAGACGCTCAACTTGGCCGTTAGACCTGGGTAATCCAGTGGTAATCGGGATATGTTTAATATTTTCATTGATGCAATAATCTTCAAAAGCTTTAGAGGTAAATGCAGGACCTTTATCTGATATAATTCGAACTGGATTGCCAAAGATAGATTTTTGGATTTCTAATTTAGAAATTACTTCGGCAGCATCGGTAGATTTTGTGGGATACAACCAAACAAATTTTGTGAATGCGTCAATGACCGAAAGGATATGTTTGTAATTTTTATTAGTGCTTTCTAATGGACCTAAGCGATCAACATGGTACGTATGTAATGGAGTTTCTTCTTTTTCTATTGGGTGAAGTAAGCCTTCTTGTTTACCACATTTTCTATTAACTAAAATACAGGGAACACAATTTGCTATACATTTCTCAATTTTTTGTTTAACTTTAGGGATGTAAAAATCATTTTCTAAACTTTTCTCTGTTC
Organism: Maratus speculifer; assembly: GCA_964019185.1. NCBI lineage: Eukaryota > Metazoa > Arthropoda > Arachnida > Araneae > Salticidae > Maratus > Maratus speculifer. Next base: position 392,421,567 of record OZ025294.1, on the reverse strand, counting down.
TTGCAACTGCGTAATGACCTTTTTCGTGAGCGGCCTTGATTATATTCATTTGCATGTCTTCCGGTACAACTAATAAATCATTACCATTAACACATTTATAAAGAACATCATTTTTAACTAGATAATCATCATAAGATTTCACCTTTAGGATTTCTTTTATTGTTTTAATATGGTCATCGGTTTCTTGAGCTTGGATAATTTTTAAAGTTAAGCTATCTTGGATTACCATACAAATAGGATACGTACTTAATGCATCGACATGTCTCATACTGCTACCCTGTCTATGTTCAATAACATAATCAAAATCGGATAACATTATTGCCCATCTAGCTATTTTTGTACTCATTTCTTTTTTATCCATAGTCATTTTAAATGCATTACAATCGGTTACAATTTTAAATGGGATACCTAGCACATATACTCTAAACTTTTTCAGGGCTTCAATTATAGCTAAAACTTCTAATTCGTAACTAGTGTACTTCCGTTCAGCTTCGGTGGTTTTTTTACTTGCGAAATAAACTGGATGAAATTGATTATCTACTGGAGATTGTTGCATTAAAACAGCTCCATAGCCATCAATACTGGCATCACAATGGATTTCGGTCGCACTTTTGGGATTGTAAATTAAAAGTACTGGTTCTGACGACAAAATACGTTTGAGTTCATTAAAAGCTCTTTGTTCTTCTATATCGAATTTAAATTTTGAATCTTTTCTTAGCAGGTCACTTAACGGTTTAGCTATAACCGAATAATTTCTTATAAATTTTCGAAAGTATCCTGTCAATCCTAAATAACTTTGAACATCTTTGGTACACTTTGGTTCGGGAAAATTTATTACTGCTTTAGTCTTCAGTGGAGAGGGATACAATTTACCATTTATGATTCTATACCCCAAGAAATCAATTTCACGCTTCAAAAAATTGCATTTTTTAAGATTTAATTCTAATCCATATTCCGATGCAGTTTCGAGTACAAGTTTTAATTTTTCTAGACCTTCAGCTTCGTTTTTAGCAGGTATTATTAAATCATCCATATAAATGACAACAATGTGATCTTTTAATAGGTTTCGAAATACATTATAAATATACTTTTGAAAAACACTAGGGCTATTGGTCAACCCGAATGGACATTTCAAAAATTCGTATTGTCCTTCATGAGTAACAAACGAGGTGTATTTCCGCGAGTCTTCTTCAACATCTACATGAAAGAAACCGTTTTTCAAATCTATGGTGGTAAATACTTCGGCAGAATGTAATTGGTCTATTACATCATCAATAACTGGCAAGGGGAAATGCTCACGTACTGTCTTTTTGTTAAGACATCTGTAATCAACACAAAGTCTCATTGTGTTATTTTTTTTCTTGACTAACACAACCGGCGAAGAAAAATTAGAAGAACTTTCTCGAATTATTCCCTGAGCTAGCCACTCCTCAATTTGGTTTTCGACTATTTTTTTCTCGCATTGCGGTAATCTTCGAGGAGAAGAACAAACTGGGATTTCGTCAGTTAAATTAATTTTCATTTTAACATCTACTGTTTTAGTTTTAATTGGTACATAATTTTCAATTAAAGAGTATAACTCTGAACGTAATTTTTTGTCAGCAATGTGAGTTAAATCAATTTTAGGCTCATCCAAAACATTTACAATATTAACTAAAAAGTCATTAGACTGAACTTCAGCTTTAAACAGTTTCACTTTATTCTCAGAAATAGTTAATGTACCTTGATGAATAACATCAGTGCCAATAATTAAATCGAAATTAATGCAACTGTCCTTAACGACAAAAATAGTAACTTTAAATTTTGAACCATCTACTTCGATTTCTGAATTGAAACAACCTTCTGGTTTAATTGAGGCTTTTCCTAGACCGGTCAAAGAGATACTCGTAGGTTTTAATTCTACAAAGTTCTTCAAATTATCATAAATACTTTTCTTTAACAAAGTCTTTTGGCTACCAGTATCTATTAAAGAGATTAAACGCAAAGAATAAAGCTTTATCTCTTTCAGAATTAAATCTTGGGATGTAATAATGTTTACTTGTGACTGAGCATTTTTAACACTTGTATCTTTAGATTTATTACATTGAAATGATTTATGACCATAAGCGTTACAAGCAAAACAAAGCGGCCCTTTATCCTTATTTACACAGTTAATACTCTTATGATTATTCCCGCCACAATTAAAACAACGCATATTTGGCTTTACAGGCTTAAATTTGTTCTTAACTTCAACTTCGGATTTAATTTTAGGCTTAGCTCCTTCATATTTATGAAATTTTGCATTTTCATACTCCGATCTGATTTTTTCATAAATCTTTAATTTTTGTTTAAATTCAGCAATATTGGGACAACCATACAAAAAAGATTTTTTAGAAATGGGGTCATTAATTCCATTTATTACATACTGAATAAGGGCAGAATCTTCAATATTGCCTTTTGAGCATAATTGTTTCATATTTAAAAAATATTCATCTAACGATTCATGTGGTCTAATTTTTCTTTTGGACAGCAATTCGTGTAATTCAGCTGAATTGCACGTTTGACCAAATTCAGATATGAGTAGGGCTTTTAATTTAGACCACGAATTAATATTTGTTTCACTTTCAAGAAATAATTTTGCTTTGCCTGTCATACGGCGTTTAGCCAAAATCAATTTGTGCAAATCACTAACGTTAAATAATGAAACAATATCTTCAAAATTGGCAATCCATTTATTAATATTTTGTACTTGAGTACCTTCAAACATTATAATCATACTTTCAATATCATTAATAGAAATGCTTGGTTTAATAACATAATCAGGAATTAGAATTTTCTGATTTTCATTACTTTCACAATTAGAACTACCAGAATCATTTCTCATATTATTCTCAAAAACAGTTGAAATATTTTTAGTTTTATCATGTAAATCATCATTAAATTCATCGGCACTCTCGTCATCACTAAAAGTACCTTCATCGGGTATCATATTAATTTTCAAAATACTAAAATCACATAAACTAGAAATTATTCTGGCAGCAATTTCATCAAAAGTTCCGGAATTATTTATACACAAAACATTGCAAATGGTTATCAAATCGTTAACAGAAAAATTATCTTTGATTTCTTTCAATTTTGTTTGATATTCATTGGAATCTACTTCAAACGAAAACCCAGTAAAACTCCGAATTCTACGTCTATTATTTCTGTCACCGATTTCTCCAAAAATTAATTTATGCAATGTCTTAATACTAGATGATTTTTCTGTTTTCAATGAAAGTTCTAATTCCTTTAAATCTACTAATTTTTCCATTATTGAAAAGAAAAATGAAATAACAAACTCACTTCATAATCAGATGTTCAGCTTCACACACTTTGATAGCACTTTCATCGTAAAATTTTACCTCTTCTGAATTAGCTTTGTAAGCTTGACATTCCATCACAGTTCTAAAAAATATCGGCATCCAGAATATAAAAAAAATATTTCCATCTCTGTGGGCGTGCGTCTGTATCTCACTTACTGAGACCAAAATTTATGGAGATTCTTCTTAAAAAAGTTCTTTCGAACACATAAGTAAATAAACTCGGAGGTAAATTAAAATTCTGACACCGTTTAACTTTTAAATGACTTATATTAAACGTTAATATTTACAAAAAAGATATTTACATATTAATATTTACAATTCGAACCTTCAAAAGGAAACTTTAATTAAAACATCTTAATCGCGTCATCTTAATCAACATTCTTCTAAAGTCCACTCAAAACTCTCTCCAAACATTCCATCCAACTTTCTTCCGTTCAGTTCTTTTTCCTACGGCTTTTCGTCTGAATGGAGTTTTTTCAGAAAATCGTCTGCTTCTAAAGACCTTTTCTGTCAGAGTTGCGATGAGTAGAAAATAATATGCAGATCTAATAGTGGAGGAGATTTCCCATATATATATATATATATATATTATATATATATAATATATATATATATATATATATATATATATATATATATATATATATATATATATATATATATATATATATATTATATATATATATTATATATATATATATATATATATGTAATAAAATAAAAAAAATTGCGCCATTTTTGTTCTCTCTTAGCTTTAATTCTAAATTTGTGGAACATATTTCAATCTTAGTTTCGTAATGTATTAACGTGTAACAGCTAAAATTCTTTTTCTTATTTTATTTATTAATAAAATATTGCTTGCTTCTCAAAACGGCGGGAGGTATTTCGTAACCTTTTTACTTTCTGGAATATTCCCGGGATTTTAATTTAATTTTTTATTTAACATCGCGTGACAGGTGTTAATACGCGTTGCTAAAGGGCTTGTTACTTCCGAGGAAAAAATATAGTTCCTGCCGAGGACCGCCTGCTAAGACCAATCAGAATTGATCATTTTTTTCGTTGAGACTCGAGTTCATCCTAATTGGATTTTTAAAATGATTGACGCGGAGTAGGAGGGAGCTAGTTTGTCTTGGAAATGTCCCATATTCATTTGGCTTTTTAGGAAGGTTAGAATGCGATTTCCCTTCAAACTATCAAGACGCACGTTTCATTTCTCCGCTGAATTAGAATATCTGATGATGTGGACTAGTATACGAAAGTTGTAGTGTCGATGTGTGCTAAGCTGATTGCGGGGAAGAGTTTATCAATTTTATGAGTTCATCAATAAAGAACTTGAAGACTGATGGTGTTTGTTTTTGTAATGGGGAAATACCCCAATGAAATTCTTCCACTGCTCGTCAACTGACGGAGCGACTACTCTGCTCGTGCTGCTGAGAATTCCTAGAATTTATGCAACATAGTTTTATTTTCGTCAAGTTCAACATATATTTATTACATTAGCCGGCAGGATAAATGAGCCGGAGTGCATCTCTGGGGAAATATTAAACTAGTATGGTTTGCCAACTGCAGACTGTTCCTGTCAGAGAAACCTACAGCGATGAGTGTGTGCTCGCCATGTTTTAGGAAGAAATGTGTTTGTCTTACACGTCCCGTTCCAACTGCATCAAGAGAACTGCACGCGCCATTTTCGCCGAATACGGTGATTCTTCATGTGCATAAATGATAAAACCTTCAGCTGGGAAACGGATCGTCTTATGAAGTTTTGTGTGATTCTGTCTAGCATCTGCATCTACAAATTTTTATGTGTGAGATACGCCTGCAGTATTTTTTTTTCTTGACAGCGACGAAAACGTGTGCTGATTATTTAATCTTCAACTGCTGATTATTTAAATTTCAAAATCATCTGGTTTTATTTATTTATTTATTTATTTATTTGATAATAGTGCTGCAACAGTGTGAATTAACATTCGCGAGTTATTATTATTTTGTTTTTGTTTTTAAAATAAAAATCTAGGAATGAGATCCAGTTCATCGAGGTGTCTGTAAGTTATTATTTATTATTTTATTTGTTTATTGTTTACGAAATTTTAATAATAATTTCTTTGCTTAAATTCCTGATTTTTTTTAAATTTTTATTACAGATATTAAAAAATAAATTTGTTCTTAATTTATAATTAATTGAAATTTTCTGTTCATAGAAATTTTATTTAGTTTTAAAGGTGTTTTTAGTACGAAAGATGGATTCTTTTGTTCTTAAAAAATTCTCTGTTGCTAAATTTATTATCAATACGTAAAGAAAAGTATTTTTGTTCTTAAAATTATTTGTTATTTCCTATGTATGGAAAACTGATATTTATTATTTTATTTATTTATTACTTATTTATTTATTATTTATTTATTTCACATGCATTCAAAGAGAACAAACATTTCTAATATAACAAAGAAAGAGTTGATTTATTTATTATTTATTATTTTTATTGTTATTTATTGAAGTATTTGAAATATAGTAATTGAATTTCAGTAACTGAAGTATAGCATTTAAGTATTTTCCATATGAATTATCCCTCTTTCATGTTATTAAGATCCGGATTAGTGAAGAAAGAAAAAATGTCAGAAAATAAACTTGATATTGTACCTTTTGACTTTGAGTCAGGCATAGATATTTTTAAGTGGTTTAAACACTTTGATAATGAGTGTTTTGGAGAAAAAAAAGATAATCAGTGGAAAAAACAAAAAAATTCAAAATATTTAAAGGGGGAAGCGCTAAAAGCTTATATAAATGATTGTTTGGATTGTGCTACTTATGAGGAAATTGTCGAGATTTTAACAGAAAAATTCATTCAGGATAGAGTTCCAAAATTTTCTGAGTTTACCTCCTTAAAGTTGAATGATCTAAGTGATTTGGATTCTTATTTTAGAAAGAAAGTTGAGATTGGAAGGCAACTTCAGCTTGGGGAAAATTTAATTATACAGGGATTAACTGATGGACTTCAGCCGGAGTATCAAAATTGTTTGATGGTTAACCCTCCTTCCAATACTCGTGAATGGTTTCGCATTGCTAAACAATTAGCAGCGATTCCAACTCATACCACTAATAACAGCAATAGAAATTTTCAACAAACTAGACCTGTGCGCAATCCCAATCCTCAGCCTAGACATTGGACTCGACCTAATCCAAACAACCCATTCCAAAATTTTAATCCTAGATTTTCCACTCCTAGAATGCCTACCACTCATTATCAGAATAATTACCCAAGTCGTCCGTGCAGAATATGTTTAAACAGAGGCATAGAAAATGCATATCATTGGGAGAGGAGTTGTATATTTAACACAAATTTCTTTCAATCTCAAACTCCTGCTCATATTCAACCACTCCCTACTAATAATATTTGACAATTATTTATCCCTGGTTATGTGGACAATAACAAAGTGTATTGTGTGGTTGACAGTGGATCAACTGTCTCAATTTTACCCCTCAAATTTGTTCGATATTTAAATGGTAATTTACATAATGTTACCCCTATTACTATTAGGCAGGCACAAGGAACTCTTACAATTAATAAATCTTGTGGATTATGTATTAAATTTGGTAATATAAAGAGGTATGTTAATTTTTTCGTAAGTAAGCTAGATTTGGACTAAGCTATTTTAGGTTTACCTGATTGTGCCAAATTTAAATTGAAAATTGATTGTGCAAAAAGCCAGGTGCTACAAGACAATATTACATTAAACCAAAATGTCAACATATCTAGTGATAAGTTAGAATTGCTTCATTTTGATATTATAAAAAATGATACTACTGTGCAACCCGATTATGGAAATACCATAACTCCTCAATCCTTGCCGCGAACTAATAATGATGATTAGAATCTATTGGGGGATCTGAATGCTATTCAAAATAAAAATGTAAGGGAACTTTTAAGGGATTATTTAGATATTTTTGCCAAAAATAAATATGATGTAGGGATAATTAATATTGAACCTCAGCGTATTTTTCTTAAATCTGACATACCAATATCTTTGAGGCCTTATCGTACATCCACTGCTGATGAAAAGGAAATATCTCTGCAAATCCAATCCTTATTAGCTGCTGGGTTAATTAAAGAAAGTTATAGCCCATATTCTTCTCCAGTTACGTTAGTAAATAAACGAGATGAAGGAAAAAAACCCGAATGTGTGTTGATTACCGAATATTAAATTCTATTATGAAAAATGACGCTGAACCTTTGCCCCGAATAGATGAAATTTTAGACAAATTAAGTGTTGCCCAATATTTCTCTACACTAGATTTAGCCTCAGGCTATTGGCACATACTTATTCACCCAGCCGATTCCGAAAAGTTAGCCTTTACTACTAATTGTGGGCTCTGGGAATGGAATGTTCTCCCCTTTGGTGTAAAGGTAGGCCCCCCAATTTTCAATAGGACAATTAGGAGAATTCTTACAAAATATAAAATAGACTTTGCTTGTTATTATTTTGATGATATCATTATCTTTTCTAAATCAATAGATGAACATATACAGCATCTCATCCAAATTTTTGATTTATGCCGAAAATAAAATATTAAATTAAAATTATCTAAATGTACTTTTGCTCAAAAACAAATCAATTTTCTGGGGTATGAAATCCAAAATGGAACTTCAGCTAATACTAATATAGAAACAATTAAAAAATTAAAACCCCCTACTAATACTAAAGAATTACAAAGACTTCTTGGTTCTATAAATGTGTATCATAAATTTATTGACAAATATGCAGAAATTAGACACCCCCTAAATAAATTACTTAAGAAAGATACTATTTGGGAATGGAATACTGAATGTCAAAACTCTTTTCAAAAATTAAAAGATGCCCTCATTGCTAAACCAATTTTAAAGATTTATGACCCAAAATTACCCCTACACATGTTTGTTGACGCTTCTCAGATGGCGGTAGGTGCAATTCTTAAACAACCCGACCATAATAACTTTTTACATCCAATTGCTTATTTTTCTAGAGGATTGAGAAGTTATGAGAAAAATTATTTCATTACCGAATTAGAGTGTCTTGCTATCATTGATACTTTAGATAAATTTTATCATTACTTTCACGGTGTACAATTTACCATCCATACTGATCATGCATCTCTTGTTTGGTTAAAAAATGTCAAACATTTAAGAGGTCGATTATTTAGGCGGTCTTTGAAGTTAAGTATGTTCGATTACAAAATAGAGTACTTAAAGGGATCTACAAATGTCGAAGCCGACATGTTGTCCCGAAACCCTATTTCTCATTTTTGTAAACCCCTTACTTTTCTTCTTGACGTTAAAGAGATTATTGAGATGCAAGAAAAAGAAAATGTGTGTGGATCAAATTATATTAATGACAATGGACTAATTATAGTTAAAAGAAATGGTTTTCGTAAAGTGGTAGTTCCCATGTCCTTAAGAAAAAAATTGCTTAGTGCAGCTCATGAACAGTTTGGCCACCCTGGTGTTCAAAAAATGCAAAATTTAATTTCTTCTAACTATTATTGGCCAGATATGACCCAAGACATTACCAACTTTGTTAAATACTGTGATATTTGCCAGAAAAATAAAAAACCTAGACAGAAAAAATTTGGCTTATTACAAGCTATGCCCACTACAGATCAACCTTTTGACTGTCTATCTGTTGATACTGTAGGAGGGTTCAATTATTATAATTCTACAAAAAAAAATATCTCCATATTATAATAGACCATGCCACAAGATATGTTTGGGCATTTCCTTTCAAAAGTGTCACTACAAAAACTTATACAAATTGTCTGAAACAAATCTTCAAAATCAAAATCCCTCAACAATTATTCTGTTTTAGTAAGATTTCAAGTGTACAGTCCCTTCAAAAAATACTAAGTGACAGGAATGCTGCTTTTACTTCTTCAAGATTCAAAAAATTCCTGCAAAATCATAATATTAAATAACGTTTGACCACTGCCCATCATCCACAAACGAATGGGAAATGTGAAAGAGTAAATCAGACAATAGTAACTAGATTAAAATGTAAAGTAAACTCCACTACCTCTAAAATTCCCTGGACAAAGCTTTTAACTGAGGTAATTAATGAATATAAAAATTCATCCCATTCTATTACTAAATTTCCACCTGCTTACTTGCTTTTTGGCCAATTACACTATGACTCCCCCTTACAACAAAATTATTATCCCCTTGTTCATGAAGCACTTAAAATTGCTAAAGCAAGAACTGATGAATTTCATTTAAAAAATAAAAGATATTATGATAAAGATTATATCGAACCAAAATTTAAAATAGGAGATCTAGTTATCTATGAAGAATTTCAGTACCCTAATACTAGAAAGTTATCACAAGTATTTAGTGGCCCTTATAAAATTCTTAACAAATTATCCGAAGTAAATTTTGAAATTGATAGACAAAACCAGTTCAAAAGTTCAGAAATAGTACATGTAGTTTAAAGGTCACGTGCATTCTCAAACATGAACAAAAATTTTATTTATTTTTATTTTATATTATTTTATCATATTATATTCTATTTTTTTTTCATATTCCTACTTAATCCTGTACTCGATTTACAAGATTAAAGCCCCGTTTCCAAAGGCTTTTGAAATCAAACTGGCTTTTAGGAGGGGGGTGATATACGGTTGTCATGCCTGCTTTTATTTTGCACCCGTTTCCATACGCAAGCACAAAACCAATCCCCTTAAAAAATCCGGAAACTGCGCAATTCTTCGTTCTGATCTATGATTGGCTGATTGGTGAAGCGATTTGCGAACTTCCGGCGTAAACACAAACACTAGACGTTTTGTTACATTCGGCGCGCTTGCATCGTCATTTCTTTGCATTAGTATAAAAATGGCTGATCGTATGTTATTATTTCAGATATTTATCGAATTTTTTCTAGAGCCAACAAGAAATATACGACTTAGGAACTTGCGGCGCAAGTATTATCGAAATCGAAAGCAAAATGCGAGCTTATTCCTAGAAAATCTGCGAGCAATAGCCATGGCTGGTTTTCCAGATCGCCGATTTTGGGCCAAAGGCCGTGACTCTAGCTGGTGGGACAAGCTTGTTCGGAAAAATTTCTACGATTCTGAGTTTAAAAAAGATTTTCGTGTTACCAGGTAAGTGATTTTTCATTTAATATATGTCTTTTAAGTACTACTGAAACTTCTGTTTTGTTTAATTTATATAAATTTAATCAGCATAATAACAATAATGAAGTATTTTTTAGTTAAATTTGAACTAACTTAATTGTCTTAACGCATTATTTTCTTTAAAAAATTATATACATGTACCCACTAAATTTGAATTTTGTGATGAATTTCTTCAGTGCTTGTGATTCTACTTACTATTCAATTTTTTCATAATATTACCTATGGCAAAATTAATTTTCACTGAACAAAGTATATTGGAATATGCACAGTAGTGATGGGTGATAATGAGAAGTTTTTCTCGATTGTATGAACATCTAGATAACTTTCGATTATGTAAAATTTTTCTGGATAACTCCAGTTTGCAATTGCTTTTATACCATACAGGATTCAATTTTATCAAGAGTCTACTACAGGTGAATGAGTCGGTGTTAATAAAGACACAACGGATTCACTCGCTAGTGAGACCCTCCTTTCGTTGGTGTCTCTAATTTATACGCAATCTTGTAATATGAAATCTCAAACTGGGTCCTCGTTGTACACGGCATCATATACTAAATGCAGTGTGAAAGCACAGCAAAATCTTGTAAACAACAAAAACAAAAAAAAAATCGAATTGAACGAACAACCGAACATAATCTCGAATCGAACATTAAATTTCGAAAACTGCCCCCCCCCTCCAAGGTAACGCAGGGGGGGGGATATATAAAATCGAGGTGCATAAGATCAATAAATGGTCACATGCCAAACAACAACTTCCTGCTTCTCTAAATTCCATGTATATTATAAATATTATTTATTGCAAAATCCGTAAAAAAACAAAAAAAATTCGGAATTGTCGACAGAAGTCAAAACTTGAACAATTACATGTGTATTTTTTTAATCGTCAGGAAATATTTTATTGTGCAGGAAATACAAGGACCAAGTAACTGCGGTAAATTAGAATTTCCTATTCCCAGTTCTGTATATTTATACCTTTTTGTGTAAAGAAAAACACAACGATAAACCTACCAATCAACTACTAAAATCGAGTCTGAAGATGTTTTCTACAAAAATATGAGTTGATAGACCAGTTGCATTTTAATATGCTAATCAAATGTTGCTAATCTTGGCATTTCAGAAATCAACTTATTGCAGTGGTGATCTATGCAGCCGCCTCCTTATTTAAAACAAATACTTTGGAATTCTAATGAAACTTTCCAAATAAAAACCCCTCTACACAGTTGCTCCTCTATCCTCACACACATATAAAAAAAGGAGACAATAGTGCATATAACTCAATTTTTTTTACAACATATGCATATTAGACACTCTTGTCAGTAATTAGCTAAAAACTAGTTAACATACAGAAATGTAAAAGAAATTCAGCTGATTGTATTCAATTACATAGAAAATTTCAGTCATCTTATGTGTAATACTTCATAAAAATAGTTCCTATATCAACAAATAAGTCACTTGGAGCTAATTCTTTAGTTCAATACACTCAAGAAATTATCCGGAATCTATACAAGAAACTTGGGGTTATAGGATAATAAAATTTTGAGTTAAAGCAGCAGTCGTTTACTTTTTCTGATAAAAATATAATTTTCTGAAAACACATTTAATGTTTTCAACTTCAGTTTAAGTTAACATTGTCTGTTTTTTATTTTTTAAAAAAAGCTTTAATTTCATTTCTAATTGGCGTAAAGGAAAAGTAAAACTAAATTTAGGAACAGAAATGTTCATTCTGAAGATAAACAAGTAATAATAATAATGAATTCTGATTTTTTATCTAAATTGACATTTTAAACATAGCCAGATATCCTAAAGAACATATCTAAATTGAACTTTTTACTTATATGTAACATAATAGGTGTGCATATACTATCACCAGGGTTGTCAAGTTTCTTTGGCAGTGGAAGAAAACGGCCGGAAGAAATAGGTTTCTTCCAAGTAGAAGAAACTGTTTTTCTAAACAATTTACCATATATTTTCAATTTTGTAAGATCTAATAAATATCTTCTTCCTATAATCTTTTATAAATTAATTTCACTCGACCAAAACAAATTTAATTAAGTATATATGCTAAATTAATAATTATATCAGCTTTTTAGCCAAGATCACACTCAGCAATTATCTAGAGATCTTCAACCATTGCCTAAATGAAAAGAAATTTTATCGAAAATACATAAAATCAATTAAATGTTATATATTTCAATTTAATCAACATATTTTTTTATTATTTAAATTTTTGAAACTAATAGTAAATAGTAGAAATTCTTGACTAATGGTAGAATGAAACTCATTTAAATAAAAGATTTTAATTTACATCAGTTTTATTAATGTAAGTAATGTATAATAATTACTGTATTAAATAGAGACCAATCAAAAATACAATTTCGTTTTCGGCTGTTTGATTCATAGCTTCAAAAAGTCCCGGATATCAGTACCAGAGTTTCCCCCAGTTTTAAAAAGGGGCAGGGCGCTACTGTTCTGAAAAGGGCACTTTTTAAATTCTTCAGGGCACTTATTTGATTTTTAAGGGCACTTTTATAGAGTTGAATCTAGAATCTAGTGGTTCAAAAAATCTTAGAAATACAGAAATTCCATCAAAGAATCCAAAAAAATTATTAAAAAAAATTTGAAAAAATGGCAAATATTGTTAAAAGATGGTGAAAAAACGACCAATTTTGTTAAAAGATTGCAAAAAAAGCAGGTTTTATTAAAAGATCGCAAAAACAGCAGATTTTGTTAAAAGATTGTGAAAAATCGCGAAAAAACGGCATCTTTTGTTAAAAGATGACAAAAAATGCTTCAAAAGATCTCGAAAAATCGGCAATTTTGTCACGTTTAAACACGAAAAAAACGAGATTTCAAAAAAGGGGCGCAAAAAAAAAAAAAAGCACACAGTTCGTAGCGGGTGTGGAATCACCTCCTCTTTTCTCTAATTATGCCCCGGATACAATTTTCTCTTGCATGAAAATGATTGTAAATCAGGAAAGTTCGTTATAGTAGCAAGAAAAACACAATTTTGAAGCAGGAAAATTAGTTTATAGTACAAAAAAATTCACTTCTGGCATTAACTTTTTTTGTGTGCTCCTTTGACAAAAAGTGTTTTTTTTTTTTTTTTTTTTGACGAAACTGCCGTTTTTTTAGGCTATTTTGATGAAGTTTGTTTTTTTTTGCAAATTTTTGGTAACCTACTTGCAAATTTTTGGTAAGCTACTTTTTCGCATAATTTACGCGCTACAGCACGTCCGCAGCATCATCACTGAAGGGCTGCGTTTTTTCAAATGTGGGGCAAAAAGGGTGTTATTTTTTTGAATGAGCGACAAGAGGGGTGCAAGTTTTTGGATCAAGGGCAAGAGGGGCGCTATTTTTTAAACTAAAGGGCAGGAGGGGCGGAGCACCCCCCTGAAACCCTCTGGGGGGAACTCTGTCAGTACAATAGTAATATTCACCTCCTTTTTTGAAAAATTCTGAGTAAACTTTGCTTCTGCTTCTAGACAACGTAACTTTTGTCTTTCGTATTAATAAGTTCCATTATTGTAGGCGAGAATAAATTTTCTATGCATACAGTAATACAGCATTTACCTATAACATTGTAAAATTTTCATGTGGATTTGGAGAAATGTTAGGAGTAGAAACATTTTCTGAACCCTTGGTTTGGTAAATATAAAATTCTTTTCCACAGTTGTTCAAATAATAAATTTCAACTTCTTGGGGTTTTATTTTTTGAGTGACAATTCGAAGACAACATTTTGGTCATTATATTCAGCAGATAACAGGAGAAAAAAAAAAAAAAAAAGATTGTTATTACTATTATGCTTTTACTAGCACCCAATTACTCTCTTATTCGACTTCTAATTTTGATTTTAATTTTTCAAGATAATCTCCCCAGTTAAGAAAAATGTCTTTTACAGCTTGAGCAAAATCTTAAAGATCATTGTGTTTTGTTATTAATTGTGCTAAATAATCTATGTTTAAAAAAAAAAAAAAGCTTTAGAGCAATAGATATATTCATCAACACATATTGATTTTAATCCTATGCATTAAAAAATGAGCAAAATCCACTATATCTAAAATAAAGTATTAAGAGTAGAAATTATTAATACCGAATAATATGAAAACGTAAATTATAAAGAAAAAAAATGTTAATAAATTTCTTCTCAAAAAAGCAATATTTTTTTTTTTTTGGGGGGGGGGGAGAAAAAACACATTTATTTTAAACCATGCCAAACCTAGAGGCCCCCCCACCTTTTTTTGGGTCTATATCCCTTGTGCTGATAATGGGCCATCATAAATAGCACCAACACCACTTGATTCAAATTTGAATAGCTACATTTCATCTTTTGTTTCAAAATAATTACTTTCTACAAATTGTGCCCAAAAAAAAAAAAAAAAAAAAAAAAAAAAAAAATTCTGCACTAGCCTTTGCTTTTTTTACTATTTATTAAAAAAGTTATTTTTCTTTGTCAATTGTGTTTGAACAATGTTATTATTTATGACATTTCTTTTGTTTTTAATTTTTGTAAAATTTGCCTTTCAGATCAACATTCCTTATGCTTTGTCAGAAGCTGGAGCCATTACTGAAGAAAAATAGCATCAGAAAACCGATTTCTGTTCCCAAGAGAGTCGGCATCACCTTAATCAAGTTGGGAAGCTGCGGTGAATTGCGTTCTGTTGCTAGAGAATTCGGTGTTGCTAGATCAACTGCTTGCAAAATTATAAATGAAGTGTGCCTGGCAATATGCAAAACATTTCCTATAGAATTTCCGACTGGAGAGAAACTGCAAGAAGTTGCCGATGGTTTTATAGCCAAAGGTGGCCTCCCCGGGTGTTGTGGTGCCTTAGATGGCTCTTTTATACGTATAAAAGCACCTATAGACAACGCTAAAGACTTTTACTGCCGGAAGCAATGCTATGCTATTTTGCTCCAAGCAGTGGTTGATTCTTCCACTTCTTTTATCAACGTTACTGTTGGATGGCCTGGATCTGTACATGATGCCCGTGTATTTAGGAATTCAAAATTGTACAGAGCTGGTGAGACCAATCAATTGTTTTTGCCAGCTACAATTTCTGTACAAAATACACAGTCGAGGCCATTTATTGTTGCAGATCAGGCTTATCCTGCTTTAACTTGGTTAAAGAAGCCATATGGAAGAATATTAAATAATAATATGAAATTATTTAATAAATCACTGAGCAAGGGGCGAATAGTTGTTGAACATGCTTTTGGCCAGTTGAAAGGTCGATGGCGTTGTCTATTGAAAGAAAATGATTGTAATATCGATCATTTAAAAATCCAGGTGTTAGCTTGCTGCATATTGCACAATCTCTGCAATGTTGAAGAAGATGAATATTTAGAAGATTGGAATGTACCTGAGAGTGAAATACTTCTTAATTCTTAATTATACTTATTCTTGAGTAAAATAATGTATTTTTCTTGTTTTTTCCAATTTTTTTTAACATTAAAGTAGATTGTTTATATTCAACTTTTTAAGTTCCTTTGCTTAATTCTAACTTTTTGAAAATATATAATACAGATCACCAGATGAAGGGAGCTTGGGCCGAGCCGTACTCTTCCCTAATTTCACTATTTTTTGTGTCTTTAACAAAATATATATTTTAACTAATTCTTAAAAAGAAACTATATTTGGAAGAAAAGTATTTTAATGTTTCAACATTAACATGCACTGTGAATGCAGTCTTTTATCAGTTACACTGAGCGGCTCAGCCCCCTGCTCGCTAACCCTCAACAAGTCCAATGAATAGCATAGCAATTCACATTGGGATTGCTATGCAAACACAGCTTGCTTGCATCTTTTTTTTTTTTTTTTTTTTAATATTCTAGTAAGAATTGAGTGCTATCATTAATCATTACAATATGAAATTTACATATATTTTTAATGTATACAAAAATAATGGAAAACTTTGTTGAAAATAAGAAATATGCCAGAAGGTGGTGCTGCAAATGGGCACAAATCATTTGTCGAGGAAATAGAATACAGAATGTTTAAAATCTTAATGAAAGCACAGTAAAAATATTTTTATTGGTCTGCTTGAACGAGCAACATATGAAACTGACAAATATTTTTAATGTGTAAAAAGTAATGCAAAACTTTGTTGCAAATGTAAAAAAAAAGTATTGAACAGTATGGTTTAAATTACAGTGGGGGAAAAAAACACCTATGACAGACTTTTTTTTTTTTTTTGTCAGTGCTCAGGCCTTGTATTCAGTGGTCTTCAAACAGCATGATGTTATTTTCATAAGACGCAGCTCAAGCATATGGCATGTTAAAAACTAGGGATGCACTGAATAGCGATTTTGCCGAATACCGAATATTCGGCTACCCGAAAAGTAATTATTGGGCTGAATACCGAATATTCGGCTACCCGAAAAGTAATTATTGGGCTGAATACCGAATATTCGGCTTTCCAAATACTTTTTATATTAAGTTTAAAGGTATTAAAATGTTACTTTTTAAAACAATTTTACATAATATTTATTAAGAGAAACTTATATTTTGATAAACAAGAGCTTTTTATAAGAATATTCAGTATTGAAAAATATCTGCCTTTTTTATTTAAGAAGAATAATTATGAGACTTTTTCAATTAGTAAAATTTTAAATTTCATTTCTTCAATGAATTGAAACAAACATTTTGAAATCAAAGAGAAATAATGAAAAAATAGTTGAAGAAAAACTCTACAGTCTCATATTTGTTCTTTTTAAATAAAACAAGCAAGATTTTTTTTCAATATTAAGTATAAATACTTTCAACTTAATTCTGAATAAAAGATTGTCTAGCTCATAGTTCTTTTCTTATGAATAGTAGCATTTTCCATCCTTCCCATCATATTTTAGAGAAATCACTTCATGCGAGTTGAAAATATAGTTATGGTATCTTATTTATTGTTAATGCAACAAACAAAAACGCAAGTTTGACCTAGAGTGAGATGAAATACAATGCATTTATGATTCAATAAGTTGATTGTGATTATGGTTTCATAAACAAAAAATTGTCTACCTTGATAGCTATTACTAATCTCAAAAGTTTTCCTTTCTTGTTTAAGGACTTTTGGGAAAAGCAAGAAACAGATTATTTACAAAATAGAATTTAAGAAGTTACATCTGCACTCGCATCACTTATTCCTAAGGAGAATCCTAATAAATCAATTTTAATCCTTCTCATGGTTAATTTTCTTAAGTTAAACTTTACAAACAGCAAATAAATAATGTAAAAACATTCTATATTAATTAAATATGATTTTATTTCTAATTATTTTAAATATATTAATAAATTGACAGTTAAAAGTAAAAATTGTGAAAAGTCTTTTAAAATGTGTTTTAAAAGGCTTTATTAAGTACTCGATTTGACCGAATGCTTTGGTATTCGGACAAACCAAATATTCGGCAGGCTGAATAGTTTTATATTCGGCTTAACAGAATAGTTTGATATTCGGCCTAACCGAATTTTTGGTAACATGGCCGAATACTGAATAGATACCAAATATTCAGTACATCCCTATTAAAAACAAGATTATATATGTGCATCTACAATGCACACTAGCTCTGAATTTTCAATGTATCAGGTGTCATATGCATGTTGTATATGCTTTCCAAATTTGTAAATTATCTACCCCAGCCTAGCATAAAAATACAAAGTTCTTGATTTAACAACACAAATGTCACATACACACCACATTGGTACATTATTTTTCTAATGCCAATTTGGCAAAAACTTCGTTTTCAAATACCAGTTACATACATATTTTTAAACTAATTTCTATTGTTTTCAAAAAGAAATAATAAAAAAAGTTTAGTTAAAAATTATGGAACAAAATAATTTATATCATTTAAAAAAAGAAAATAAAAGTAAATAGTTTATTAAAGAATAAATAACAATAGCCGGGTTAACATGTGAGGCATACAGTTGCTGTTTTGTTGCAATTGTGCCAATGTGGTACACATATAACATCTGTGCATAATTCTATGGCAGATTCTAATTTGGCAAAAAAAATGTGAGCGGGTAAATTGAGTTTTAACCCACTTCTTCACATACAAAATAAATAGACATACAAAAGTTAAAATATATACGTTTATTGAAACACTTTTTTAAAATATTCAAAGGCTTCTTTTTTTAAAGCTAAATTTTCTTTTTCTATTTTTAACTGCTCTTTTTCCATCTCCAAAATTTCTTTATCTATATCTTTCTGGTAAGTTATAAAAGTGTTGACACATTTGTCCATTGCCTGAGGTAAAATGTCTTTCAAAGATTTCCTCTTCTTTCTATTCCTTGTATTTGAACTTGATGGACCTGGTTCTGATGGACCTTAAAAAAAAAATAATAATAATAATAAAAAATGTAAAGAAAAAATAATAAAGTGTTAAAGTTTATTGATTATTCATAAATGCTCACCAAAAACTCATTTAAAACAGTGTAATTATTTTATTTAAAATGCCAATTTTTTTTAAATGTGAATACAGTGTGAAATGTGCATTTGTAAATTTTGATATGGTGAAAATGATGACGGGTTGAGATATCATGGGGAAAAGATTCTATGATTAAGTCAAAGTTGAATAAATTTTGCTTTTTATCATTTTGGAATACTAGCATAAGAGCCTTAATTGATAACTTTATCATAATAACATATCTTCAGGGGTGCAAAATATGTCCGATCTGGCAATCTAGGATCGGGGGAAATTTTGCAGAAACATATACAATTTATTTCGATTTTAAGAACACATTCCATAATTCTCTGAGATTTACTGAAAATTCAGACATACCGTGAATTTTGTCCAAGAATCACGAAAAAAGGGATTGCAAATTTTGTCTAAAAAGTTGCAAGTTTCATTAAAAAATTGCGAAATGAACTCAAATTCTGACAAAAGAATGAGAATGAAAGCAACTTTCATCAAAAGATCGCGAAACTCCCTCCCCTGCAAATTTCATAGAAATAACCGCATATTTAGTCAAAAGAATATGAAACAACTGCACATAACGTCAAAAGACCTTGAAACAACTGCAAAATACTGTCAAAACATAGCGAAAACCACAAACTTCGTCCAAATATCACTAAAAGCAGCAAATTTTGTGAAAAGATCGCGAAGCAGCAGCAAATTCTGTCAAAGGTTCATGAAACAACCTCAAATTTCGTCAAAAGATCATGAAATAATTGTAAATTTTGTCAGATTGCTTAAAAAAACCAAATCTCGTTAAAAGATCATTAAAAAACGTGAATTTCGTCTAAGACAAATTTCCCTGATTTTCAAGTATCATTACAAAAGTTCCCCAACTTTTCCAGATTAAACCTCCCTGATTTCTCCACAATTCTCTGTTTTCCAGATTTAATAGCCCCCCTGTATTTTTATTGACTCAATAACTGAAAAAACAGTTCTAATCATTGAATAAATTTTAAATATAATAAAACTTGCATCTTGGTTATAAATATTTAATAATGATTAAATAATATTGAAATTTAATTATGTAATGATACCTGACTGAGATTCTATCACTGAATCATAAAATTTTTCATTGTTTATCATTTCTCCTTCATCCAGTCCATCTTGCTCGCGAAGTAAATTCTCCATCTGGCTCCTTGGCTGCTCACTATTCAAAGTAGTGTCCAAATCAGAGCTGAAAAAAATCATAAAAAAGTATAAAAAACTTACCTGTGCTTTATAAATACATTGTTAATGAATGTTAAAATGTACAATAATACATCACTTGAAGGGGGGGGGGAAGGCTTACTCAAGAATTTCTTCATCTTCCATTGATAAGCTAGCATGTTCTTCAAAGGTATGTGTTGATGTTCCTAGACAAAAATTTTTTTTATCATGTTAGTATTATTTTTTAATAATTCATATCAAAAATAAACACATATATATATACACTACTATATGTCTAAGGCGGAATCGTTTGGGACTGAAATAAAATTCCGTTTTCTTTTGTTAAGTTTAATGACGGGTACAGGCAATTACTTTCTCCTTAAGTTAGCTAAATAGTTTTATGCAGAGTTATCAGATTTGCTTTAAATTTTGGCTGTAGGTTCTTTCTGATAAGTAGAGTTTCTGAACAGTTTGGAGGTTTAATGGTTAAGTATAAAGGAGGAAACAGGGGACAACACTTCTTAAATTACATAAATGGGTTATTATGCAGAATTATTAGACTTGCTTCAAATTTTGGATATAGGTTTATTGTATGATAAGACATATCCCTGATTAGTTTTGGGGGTTCAATGGTTAAGTATAAAGAAAGTAAATGGGGAGGGGGGATATTTCCTCCCTTAATTTGTTTTTCGAAGGGCATTATTACCGTATTTACTCGTGTATAATGCACACTTTTTTCTGGCAAAACTCCTAGGTGCGTCTCATACACATAAAAATTTTTTAAGGTTGGATGCAGTCGAACGATATACATATGAAACAAGAAATTATTCAAAGAAGATATTAAAACTCGGAAAATGTCACTTAATTGAAGTTTTAGTGCATATTTATTTCATTCCTTGCAGTTTTTTATACAACAGAGCTAATGAAATTATCTAAACGCTAATTAGCAATTCTCTTTACCGTTACTCATTCCTATTTCCTGTCATTCTCTTACAACCCAAAATCTAAAAATGCATTTTCGTCTTGTTTTCTGGTCTGGTGAAATGTTTGTTTCGACTTCTTTTTACTGAAATTCATTTGGTAATTCTTCATTAGCATATCAAATTTATGGTGCGCCTTATATACGAGATTTTAAGAAATCACCATTTTTTCTTGTAAAGTAGGGGTGCGTCTTATACATGCGTGCGCCCTATACACGAGTAAATACAGTATATAAGGCTATAATATATAATTAGTAAGCATAGCCTGTGGGCTGGATGCCATCAGTTTAACTGGGCAATATTCTTTTTATTTATCCTCTGGGAATGTGACTGGACACGAGTTGAGACAAAAGACCGGAGGAAAAAAAATTTCAAATTTCATTCAAAAACAGTGAAAAAAAAAAAAAAAAAAAAAAAAAAAAAAAACGTGAAATTTGTTCAAAGACAGTGAGGAATTTAAAAAAAAAGCAAATTTCATCTATGAATTGCTAATTTTATCAATGAATTGCTTAAAAATGCGAATTTTGTTCATAAGCCTCTTAAAGAACACAAATTTTGCCAATCATATAAAAAATGCAAATTTTGTCCAAAGCACAAGAAAATCATGAATTTGTCACTGCAAGAAAAAATCAATTTAATCAATTTTCTGCAGGGAAAGGATTGCAGATTTCGTCAGTCAGTTAAGAATTGTAACTTCATCTTGAGCCCCGGTTTACCCCTCCCCCCTCCCCCCATAAAAAAATTATATTTTTAAAAAACTTATTAACAGTCATAAAAGAAATGGGACAATATATATTGTTGCAGCGTATATTGGGTTCTTTTGATCTTATGGTTAGACAACTTCAAACTCTTGCTCTTAGAAAAGTAGAAAATAATTTATTTACAGACTTCAGAACAACAGAGTCTTCGAAACTCACAAATATTACTGGATATTCAAAAATAACTGCTCAAATCTATCGTACAATTACAGCTTTAGATCCCAAAGACTCTTTATACAACGTCTCAACACTAAATCACATTCAAAATAACGTAAATAAGACTCAAGCAAACTTGCTTACGCCTTGTTCACTCAATGACTGACTGGTAAATAATGACAACAGCAGCTCGTATCGCTCTCCTTATATAGGTTCGCAGCATGCGGCGAAGTTTCTACCACCTTCTAGAAAAAACTGGAAAAACCACGGAACAACATTCAATGTATCAGTAGACCTAAGGGGGGGTTACCATAAATAGGAAAGGGTTACCATCGCCAACAATCGCCAAGTTTGTCGCCAACTTGGCGATATATCGCCAAATTTGGCGACCAAAATTAGTCGCCAAAAGTGACGCCAACTTGGCGATATCTCCAATATTTCGCCAATCCGCCGTAGACATACACTGAAAATAATAGACAAGTTTGCTTGATAACAGAGACAATGTAACAAAAACTAATATTAGTAAAGAAATGGAGCTTAATAAGATTATTTACATTATTTTAGAGTACAAACATTAATTATTTACAAAATTCGTAACACTACCCCCTCCTCAAAGACTGCACGTCCCGGGCAGTGCAATCCTTGAGTCAGAGGAAAACACTTAAAATAAATAAACAAATAAATAAATAAATAATAATAACAATAATAATAAAATTTACATAAATAAGAACTAATTACTATTTACATATTTACAAAAAGTTACTTTCATGACCATGGTCTGAATTTCCAGTTTCGAATTTCTAATCACTTTGGCCAAAATAAGGGGCTAGCCGGTTATAGTGTACGACCTTGGGTTTGGCGTGTGGCGATTTTTGTATGCGTACGACGACGTCATTCAGCCTGTTGACGACTGTGTAAGGACCGTCCCAGTTACTTTGCAATTTTGGCGACAGTCCCTTACGACGTATGGGATTCCACAACCAAACTTTGTCACCTTCGTTGAACTCATGTCCTGTTGCCTTTGTGTCGTACCGTGTCTTCATCTTTTCCGTTGCCAGTCCGATTCGGTTCCTCGCTAGACGATGAATCTCCTCAATCCGTGCCTGGAGTTCATCCACGTATTCTTCAGGCGACAAAGGAGCGTCAGGAGGACGGCCAAACAAAAGATCCGCAGGCAGACGAAGATCACGACCAAAGAGCATTTGAGAAGGGGAGTAACCAGTGGCCTCATGAGTGGCACTCCTGTAGGCAAGCAGGAAAAGAGGCAATTTCTTGTCCCAGTCCTGTTGGTCTCTAGACACCAGGAGAGAGAGGCTATTTAGGATGGTACGATTGAACCGCTCCACCATGCCGTCCGATTGAGGGTGTAGAGGTGTTGTTCGGGTTTTGTCCATGCCGAGTAGTTCACACATTCCCTTGAACACAGCCGAATCAAAATTTCTTCCTTGATCGGAATGGATTTGAAGAGGAACTCCGTATCTGGAAACCCAGTGTTGAATCAGTATGTCTGCTACTGTTACCGCCTCTTGATTAGGAATGGCGTAGGCTTCAGGCCACTTAGTGAAGTAGTCCATGACAACGAGGATGTACTTATTGCCATCAGATGTTCTAGGAAGTGGACCCAGGATGTCTAAAGCAATTCGTTCGAAAGGAGCTCCTACATTATAACGTTGCAATCGTCCACGGGTGCGCCTCTTTGGACCTTTACGTGCTACACAGGTGTCACAAGTTCGACACCACTTCTCCACGTCACTGCGAACATTATTCCAGTAGAAACGCTCTCGAACCTTTTGCAGGGTCTTCATTACACCAAAATGACCTCCTGTGGGACTACCATGCAGTTCTTGAAGGACCATAGAAATTCTCGACTTAGGGAGTAGTAGTTGCCATCTACATGTCTTTCCATCGTCAGACTCCCACTTTCGGTACAAGATGCCGTTCTTCAAATGTAAGGAATCCCAGAGAGCCCAATAACGTTTAGTCGTAGGATGGTAATGGGCCATGTCTTGCCAGCTGGGCTTCCTGTTGGACTCCTCTTTCAGCTCTAGAATTGGCTTAATTTCAGGATCAGCAAGTTGATCTTTACGCAGGCTCTCGTCACTCCACGGATCTTGCGATGATGTAGACCCAGTTGTAACTTGTCTTACTATAGGACCTTTGACATTAAATTTCTTCTCAACCCGGTCGCAGTATCTACAATTATCTGAGCAGGGTCTTCTTGAGAGAGCATCTGCATTTCCATGTGATGAGCCTTTTCGATGGCGTATCTCCATGTCGTACTCTTGAAGCTTTTGTATCCACCTGGCTATCTGGCCTTCTGGGTTCTTAAAATTCAATAGCCAAGTTAGAGAAGCATGATCAGTTCGGATCAGGAATTTTCGACCGTAAAGATAGTGATGAAAATGGTCTATGGCTTTCACTACAGCAAGAAGCTCTTTTCTTGTTACGCAGTAGTTTCGCTCTGCCTTTGATAAGCACTTGCTGAAATAGGCGATAACACGCTCCTGGCCGTCGATTTCCTGGGACAGTACAGCGCCAATGCTTTCGTTACTTGCATCCGTATCAAGTATAAACTGTTTATCGATTTGAGGATATGACAGAATTGGAGTGGATGTTAAGGCCTCCTTAAGCTTTTCGAAAGCAGCGTCACATTCCTGTGTCCACATAAATTTTTGATTGGCTTCTGTTAATTTATGAAGTGGTCTAGCAATCATCGAGAAGCCTTCGACGAATTTCCTGTAATAGGTGCACAATCCTAGAAAACTCCGAAGCTGGTGAATATCTGCTGGACGACTCCAATTTTTCACAGCCGATATCTTCTCCGGATCAGTCCTAACTCCTTCCGCCGAAATGATGTGTCCAAGATATGCGACTTCATTGCGAAATAAGCTGCACTTCGAAGGGCTTAACTTCAAATTAGCTTCTTTTAATTTTTGTAGCACCCGCCTGAGGTTGTTCAGATGTTCATCAAAAGATTTTCCTATGATTATGATATCATCCAAATAAACAAGACATGCTTCATATGACAGCCCCCGGAGAACCGTTTCCATAAGCCGTTCGAAAGTTGCAGGTGCGTTACATAGACCAAAAGGCATTACCTTGAACTGCCATAATCCTTGTCCCGTTGTAAAAGCAGTCTTCTCGCGGTCGTCCGGATGGATCTCTACCTGCCAGTAACCACTCTTCAGATCCAGAGTCGAGAACCAAGTGTTGCCCGCAAGTGTGTCGAGAGTGTCGTCGATTCTTGGTAGAGGGTAACTATCCTTTTTAGTGACGTCATTCAGTCGGCGGTAGTCTACACAAAATCTTGTTGAACCATCGTTCTTTCTTACTAATACAATGGGAGACGCCCATGGACTTATCGATGGTTCGATGACGTCATTTTCTTCCATATCTTTAATTAAATTCTGCACCTCTTCTTGCTTGGCAAAAGGTAATCGTCTAGGGTGTTGTTTAATAGGAGAGTGATCTCCCGTGTCAATTCGGTGTTGTGCCATTTTAGTTCGTCCAAAGTCTTCAGATGTTTGGGAAAATAAACTTTGGAATTCTCTAATTAAATTTTTCGCAGCTTCCATCTGTTTTGGATTTAAGTCTCTATTTTGTAACAAATCCTTGACTAAATTACCTGAAGATTTCTCAGAGTGACTGGAATTTTGACTTATGCACGTCACAGGAGCACATGACGCTATCACCTCTCCTTTCTTGATAGTCCTCGTCTTATCACTGATGTTTGCAATTCTGACTGGAATGGTCTTTTTCGAGAGATCTACCACAGAAGAAGCCACCAATACTCCTGCTTGTGCACTATTGTCTTCTGGATAATCTATATGGCCAAATCGGTAATTAGTTTCATTTTTAATTACAGCTGGAACTAAAAATTCTGTTCTTGGATCTAGATTGATGTCTTCTTTGGCTATTACTGTTTGTTTACATTCAATTTCGTTATTTAATCCAAAAAGACTTATTTCTTCAAATTTTGAGAGCATTTTGTTATTTTTGAAATCAAGTTTGAAGCCAAAATTCTTCAGAAAATCTAGCCCGATTAAGCAAGGATCTGTTATGTCAGCCACATATGCCGTATGGTAATATTTCGTTCCTCCAAAGTGTATGGTTAAATTGGCCTTTCCATATATGCCTATCTTGTCGCCCGTCACAGTTTGCAGGGTAACGCATGGTGGAGTCCAGATGAGTTTAGATTTCAATTTTCGAGCCAAATCTTCTCTTATTATTGTCACATTGGCTCCTGTATCGACAATCATACGGCACTGAATTCCGTTAATAAAGCCTATTACATATAATTCGTTATCACCGCCGCTCATTTTTGATATTTGAAGGATCTTCAGGTGGGGCTTTTTATTCTCTGGTCTTGAATTCATCTCACGTTCGTGGATTTTGGGGCAATTTCTTCGGAGATGTCCTGTATCACCGCATCCCCAGCACGTGAGATTCTGTCTTCTTGAACTTGTTCTTCCGTATTTTAAAGCTTCAATTTCTTGATTTATTTTCCTAATTTCTTTCAAGAGGTCGTTCTCAGTGTCTGAGCTTTTGTTCACCGTTGCCCCTCGGACTGAATGACGATCTCTTCGGCTGGCTTGTGTAGCTGCTTCCAACTTTAAGGCATATAGTAATGCAGCCTTCAAATCCTGCACATCTGCCATTCGTACCGCTCTCTGCACTTCTGGATCTTTTATTCCGTCCACAAAGTACTGTAGTGAGAGCATCTCCCGCACATTTGTTGGACAGTCAATGAATGCTAAATTTGCCAGCCTTTCTATTTCTGAGGCAAACTCTTGAAGGGTTTCATTCGATTTTTGATGGCGGCTCTTCATTTGTATTCTCGTATAATCCTTGAAGAATTTTTCGCCAAATCTCATTTCAAGTGCACAACTTAAAGTCTCAAAATTGAGTTGCGTCATATCGGGCAATGTTTGCAGCACGTCGGCGGCTTCTCCTCTTAAAGATGCTGCCAGTTGACAAGCTTTCACCTCGTCACTCCATTTGTTCGCTTCAGCTACAATAGTGAATTGGGTCTTGTAAACTTGCCAGGAACTCTTTCCATCGTATGTCGACAGCTTAATGTGCACGGGAGAAGCAGGCGGATTCCTAAATTCTTCATAATTACCACTAGACGCTGAAAGTTTCTTCTCAAGATCTTGTACTTTTTTATTTAGCTTTTCATCTACTTCACCTAGTATTTTCTCTTCAACGTTACTGATTTTCTCTTCAACGTTACAAACTTCTTTCTGAATTTTCTCTTCTACTTCCGCCATTTTCCTTTCCATTTTCTGTTCAACATTACTAACTTCATTCTGAATTTTCTCTTCTACCGAATCTATTCTTCTCTCTACCGATGAGAACTTTTCTTCCAAAGTTTTCTTCATTTCCTCTTGGCTTTTATTAACTTCCTCCTTTAATTCTTCCATTCTCTCTTGGCTTCTTTTCATTTCTTCAGTCACATCTTCTTGGACTTTGTCGATTTTATTCGCCAACTCTTCTTGGCCTTTATTCATCTTTTCCGCCAGCTCTTCTTGGCCTTTATTCATCTTTTCCGCCAACTCTTCTTGGCCTTTATCAATTTTATTTGTCAACTGTTCCATTCTTTCTTCGTTTTTATTCATTTTGTCCGCCAACTCTTCTTGGCCTTTATTCATTTTATCCGCCAACTCTTCTTGCCCTTTATCAATTTTATTTGATAATCCATTAATAGCTTTCAACAACTCATTCAGTTGCTCTTCCGTTGCTCTCGTTTTCGCCATAAGACCCCGATTCCTGACACCAAATGTTGCAGCGTATATTGGGTTCTTTTGATCTTATGGTTAGACAACTTCAAACTCTTGCTCTTAGAAAAGTAGAAAATAATTTATTTACAGACTTCAGAACAACAGAGTCTTCGAAACTCACAAATATTACTGGATATTCAAAAATAACTGCTCAAATCTATCGTACAATTACAGCTTTAGATCCCAAAGACTCTTTATACAACGTCTCAACACTAAATCACATTCAAAATAACGTAAATAAGACTCAAGCAAACTTGCTTACGCCTTGTTCACTCAATGACTGACTGGTAAATAATGACAACAGCAGCTCGTATCGCTCTCCTTATATAGGTTCGCAGCATGCGGCGAAGTTTCTACCACCTTCTAGAAAAAACTGGAAAAACCACGGAACAACATTCAATGTATCAGTAGACCTAAGGGGGGGTTACCATAAATAGGAAAGGGTTACCATCGCCAACAATCGCCAAGTTTGTCGCCAACTTGGCGATATATCGCCAAATTTGGCGACCAAAATTAGTCGCCAAAAGTGACGCCAACTTGGCGATATCTCCAATATTTCGCCAATCCGCCGTAGACATACACTGAAAATAATAGACAAGTTTGCTTGATAACAGAGACAATGTAACAAAAACTAATATTAGTAAAGAAATGGAGCTTAATAAGATTATTTACATTATTTTAGAGTACAAACATTAATTATTTACAAAATTCGTAACAATATTATATACAAGCATAAGAGTAAATTTAAAAGAAATATGAAAAATTCAAAAGAATATAAAAGTTAGGAAATAAAGTAATTTTGTGTGTTAAATAAATTGACAATTGCCCCCCCCCCTTCCAAAAATAAAGAAGAAAAAAATCAACCGAGAAAATGTCTAAGCAAATTTACTTATAAGGGGTACTTAAAACACAAACTGATAAAAAGAGAAAAGTATATATATATATATTTAATTCTATAGTACAAATAAAAATTAGTAACTTTTTGATTAATATTCATGAATTATCAAGTTTAAATTACTATTTGAAAATGGCATATAAAATGCACAAAAATTTGAATCTGAAACTTCATTTCTAAGAATATATTTTTTGCCGTGTAATATTAGATGCATCATTGTTTCCTCGACCAATTGTTTGTTTTTTTCCTTAAAAAAACTTTTACCCAAAAGATATGTTAAATGCCTGTTCTTTAATCATTTTTTTCTGATTTAATATATATTTCTGAACTTTTGTACAATTTCTACACTTGAGCAATTACATTTTTAATTATTCAAAATAACAGAAAAAGAAATAACTCAAAAAATTTAAATAGTTCTGCCATTGATTCTTTAAAAATAATATAATAAATATTAAAAATATGGTAAAAAGTATTTGTTACTCGTGTATTTATTTAACTGTTATGCAAAACATCTATACATGAATGTTAATTAATAGAAATGTACGTCGAATACATAAAACATTATAGTGATTCTATTCAATTAAAAATAAGTTCGCAGAGATGTCAAATATACTATACTTATTGAAGTAGGTATAACGTCAATAATTAAGTAAATATGATTTTATCTAGAGATGGGACGAATATTTGGCCACTATTTGGTATTCGGCCCTTTTGCCGAATATTCGGTTGGCCGAATATTGAAGGCTTGTTGACTGAATACTTCGGCCGAATACCTGTAGCCGAATATTTAGATATATCTGGCCAAATATTGGTAAAATCTCGCCGAATAATGAAAGATATCTTGCCAAATAAATTTAGGATTTAAAGAGTTTCATTTCTTACAATTTTTTTTTCTCTAATCCAAATTGGCTACTTCATTCATGAAGTCATTCTCATTTTTACTTACAAAATATACAGTTATTCGATTGCTAAAAATACACAGCCTTTCTGTATTTCCTATAAAAGTGAGTGATATTTTAGAAAATGCTGCCCAAGTTGGAGATTTAATTGTATGGGAAATGTCTTCATTAAAGAATGATATATTACAATTCAAAATATAACAACACTTATTTTAAAAAAAAAAACTGCCTTATTTTAAAACACTTGAATATTTATTAATGTCTGCAAATTCCATGCACATATAAAAAAGGCTCATATAAAATTTGTAACTTATTTTCCATAAAGTAAGATATGAAAAAATTCATTCACTAGGTGTATTAACGAAGATTCATTTTCAAGATTTAATATCAAATACTACTATTCTGAGTACAACGGTACATATGAAAACAGAACTGGTGTTAAACTAGATACTCATTAGATGACACAACTTGTTTATGAAGATTGTTTTATAAATATTTAAATATAAATTCTAAATATTGAACAAAATAATTATTTTATTCTATTGTTTTCACTTTTAAATATTTATTTGCGAAATTACTGACTTTAATGGTAACATTATTTAAGTATATATTTTTAATCTACATCTTTCTTCTTTCAAGGTTGTTATCAATTTCTGTTTATCTTTTTAATGCTTTTTGAATAAGCAGAATTTTGAAATTGAATATTGTACATGTCAATTCAAATGTCAAAGATTTTGTTAACATATGCATTCTATTTTAAGCATATCTTTTGCTTTAACGTAATTTGTAATTTAAAACTTAGCAACTGCTTTCAGAACAGTCTCAATCTTTAAAAAAATTCTATCATTAGGGACACAAGTTCTCAATGATAAAATTTACTTCATTAAAGGTTATTTCAGAAAATATTTCCTCGTGAGTTCTGAGAGAGAGAGACAGACTAAGAATATTATTGATTTTGTATGCAAGAAAGGATAAAAGTATCACTTAATAATAAAAGTGAAGTACATTCTTCATATTTTAATGGAAATATCTTAACATCCCGACTTACTGAAAATCAATTTGATAAGAATATAATGCAATTTCAAAAGTTTTTCAAATTTAAAAATACATTTAAAAGCACATTTAAGAGTAGTAATGATTAATGAGCTCCTATTTTTTAAATTATATAAAATCAAAAGTTATTTTCGTTATAAAAAAAATGTTGGTATTCGGCCGCCGAATATTCGGTATTCGGCTAAATCACTATTCGTCCCATCCCTAATTTTATCCCTGTTATTATGATGTTAATGTTAATATTCATTTAATATTTGACATTTCTGACTTTAGAATAAATAATCAAGAATAAAAAAAAATTAATTTACCATTTTTATCAAGGCCTGGGATTGCCGTTTCAATCACTCCTGTTGGGTTTGTGCTTACTCTGTGTCCCAACACACTATCCATTTGTGCATAGAATGGAAACTTAATTTTTCCATGTTGTCCTGTAGTTTTCAGTTTATCCCTTTGTTCTCGGTAGCTTCTTTTAAGAACTTTTAGTCTTGTCTTTATTTGCGAGGAAGTCCTGTTAAACAATTTTTCTCTCATCATTTTCTCCAGTTTCTTATAGACTTCGGAATCTCTAACAGTTCCGTCTAACTGGTCCTGGATATATTCCTCCGACCACATACTTAGCAAAATTTTTGTTTCATCAACAGTCCAACGTGATGTATTCACGTCCAAACTCATACTTGGTACAATAAATATAAATAATAATAATAAAACAAACAACAAATGTAATAAAAGAATGATCGCATGGAACACTAACGTCAACACACACTGTTAAATAAATCAGTAATTCCGGAAAAGTGGCGCTGGTGGTTTGTTTACCCGAACTGAATCATGGGTAAAAGGCGAATTACTGACCTAGTCGGATGCAGGTCTGATTTTGGGGGGAAAATGACCTAGGCTTGGTACTTCTTCTAACCGGCTTGTGCATTGGAAACAGAGTAGGGGGTAAAATAACCGTTCTGAGGTGTCTTGAAAAACTGCATTGGAAAAGGGGCTTAAGTAAATGATTACAGAATTGATTATATTCTTTATTCTATTCCACTTTCCTCTATATTTCATCCCAAAAATACCTGAGATGAAATAAACGAGATTTAGTATATAATTAAGAATTTAAAGAATGTCTTTTGAAATATTTACTATTACTTATTGAAAGATTTATTTATACCCATTATGAGAGTAACTTATACTTATTATGATATTTATTATTAGTGATATATTTTTTCTTTATTATGTTTCTTTATTATGTTTCTTTATTATATTGTTTGTTTATTACATTGTAAAAATTTATTATTACTTTTTAATATACTATAAAATGTGTTACTTATTGAATTTCAAGTATAAAGTATTTTCACAAAGATACCCAAATATGGAACTGTTATAAAGGTGCAAGGACTCAGTCACATGAAAACTGAACTGTTGTTATAATATTAACTGATGAAAATTAGACAATTAATAAAGATATAATTAGACTCCTTGAAAAAAGAGTTATGAACTATACCACTCTAATTCTGAGCCTTAGAGGATTTTTTGAAATGAACTCTCAAAATTTATGTCTAGAACTTTCCAGTGAATTTCTTCACATTTAGCTTTGTCATTATTATGAATGCATTCAACACTATTTTATTTTTATTTTTCATGTTAGCATAGTAAGATTAGTTGTTTATATTTTCAACTTACTTCCTGGTATGTACTGCTAAACAAGATCATATCTTGTATTTTTATTGATGTCTACTTTATTGTATGTAAATATAAAGTCATTCCACGCATTACCTTAGTGTTCCTAAATTTGAATTCTATATTTATAAAAAAATAATTTAATTTAATTTTTCTTTTATTTAGTATCTAATTATTATTACTTATATCAACAACTTCGTGATCTAAGTCTGCACCATCTCCCTTTCTGTGAAATTGCATGTCTTAGACCTATTTTTTCACCCGTCTTTCTGGGAGGGGGGATTTGTAATAAAATTAAAAAAAATTTGCGCCATTTTTGTTCTTTCTTAGCTTCAGTTCTAAATTTGTGGAACATATTTCAATCTTAGTTTCGTAATGTATTAACGTGTAACAGCTAAAATTCTTTTTCTTATTTTATTTATTAATAAAATATTGCTTGCTTCTCAAAACGGCGGGAGGTATTTCGTAACCTTTTTACTTTCTGGAATATTCCCGGGATTTTAATTTTATTTTTTATTTAACAGCGTGACATCGCGTGACAGGTGTTAATACGCGTTGTTAAAGGGCTTGTTACTTCCGAGGAAAAAATATAATTCCTGCCGAGGACCGCCTGCTAAGACCAATCAGAATTGATCATTTTTTTTGTTGAGACTCGAGTTCATCCTAATTGGATTCCTCTGGATTTTTAAAATGATTGACGCGGAGTAGGAGGGAGCTAGTTTGTCGTGGAAATGTCCCATACTCATTTGGCTTTTTAGGAAAGTTAGAATGCGATTGCCCTTCAAACTATCAAGACGCACGTTTCATTTCTCCGCTGAATTAGAATATCTGATGATGTGGACTAGATAACGAAAGTTGTAGTGTCGATGTGCGCTAAGGTGATTGCGGGGAAGAGTTTATCAATTTTATGAGTTCATCAATAAAGAACTTGAAGACTGATGTGTTTGTTTTTATAATGGGGAAATACCCCAATGAAATTCTTCCACTGCTCGCCAACTGACGGAGCGACTACTCTCCTGAGAATTCCTAGAATTTATGCAACATAGTTTTATTTTCGTCGAGTTCAACATTTATTTATTACACACACACACACATATATATATATATATAATATGTATTAAATTTATAAATAAATGTAAATTTAAATTTAAATTTATATATTTTAATTTTATTTTAATTTAAATTTAAATTGAAAGTACTAAGATGTTTTTTAACTAAATTAACTTTTAACATCTATAGTCGATTATTCAATCGCCTTTTGAGTAAGCCTGAACATTTTAAAGTTGACATTATACATTTTACACGGAAGTATTTTGTGTAGTATGACATACCTATTACAGATCTGTTAATAGAATAAAACTCAAAATGAATTTTTGCGGAATGTGTCACTTTTCTTGCTTGTGAGCAATCGGTAGTTTTCTGGTCATTTAAATGATATTGCGGTGATCAGGGGTTAAAATTTAGCCGAAAACAACTGCATTTTTAATTATATATGCATGTATGTAATTTTTTGCTTGTATGCCTGATACATTTTAATATATATTTTTTAATTTTTTATCCAGAAATATTATTTTAAAAAATTCTTTTTTTTTTGGTTAAAACTTTGTTTTTCTGTCTTTTTTTTTAAATCTAAAATCACCATTAGATTTTTGACACGGAAACTTTAATTTTTTAAAGTACCAATGCATTGCTGTAGTAGGATATTTTGTTAGTGATATGTTGAAATTTTACATTATCGCGGTCATTTTACTAAATTTACAAAGAATCTATTGAACAATTCACACAACTTTCACAATTTGTGTACAAAGTATCTATCTTGCATGGCAAGGATATATTTAGCTGAAACCAAAGAGAGTTAATGAAGTTATTCATCTTTTATAAGGAAAAAGCTTATTTATCACAATAAAAGGAACAATGTTAATGTATTGGTCGAAATGACAAATGCCATCCGCTCAACTGGAATTCTTTTCATATTGATTTGTTAAACTGTAACATATAAGATAAGAGTACTCATTAAAAACAGAAGTATTTTTTTTTAATTTGTGTGATAATCTTATATTAAATTTTAAAATTATCAAAATATTACAATACACCAAAAAGTCAAATTCTTGTATAAATGAGTAATTAAAATAATACGTTAAAATTTATATTAAACATAATATTCTCAAAAACAAAAAATTCTCTCCCTTTTATACAATATTAAAATGTTCTAGGTGTTTCATTTATTTTTTTAAATATTTGAAAATTTTCTAAGAAATAATACTGATATATAGTACAATAATATCTGTATCAAGTGTTTTATGTCACAAACAGTTATTTAAAAAGGACAAATAGAAAACAACTGTAATTTCATTTAAAATAACATCATACCCTCTTCAGATCTCGGGGCTTATTTATCTACTTTTTTAAAATTTCAATAAAAGTTTATATTAACAAATAAATAAATAAATAAATAAATAAATAAATAAATAAAACTCTCAGAAACAAATCACTATTTTGTTTTATTCTGCTACCTATATTATTATTTTGTTTTATTCTGCTACCTTTATTAAACCAATTTCTCGTATTTTAACAATATTATATATGTAAAAATATTGTAAAGATGTGTATAATATGGAATAGGTTAAAGAAGAGTTTGATATGCATTATTGTACATGTTAGTACCTTTATAAACCGATATTCCAAAATCAATGAGCTTATTGTAGTATGCATCAATTGAACTTCTTAACGAAATTTAGAAATAAAAGAGAAAAATGTTTAAAACGTGTATATTTTTGAAAAAGTTTAGATTGCGAAAAAATTTATTTGATAAACATGTCTTTCAAATATTATATATAATATACGTGAATATATTTGCATAATATCTGTATATATATAGAAAAGAAGAGATATCTGATTGCCTGCCTGTCTGACCGGGGATAACGCAGAAATTATAACACCCAGGTTTCTGAAATTTTTGTCATCTGTTGATGCTAACACTGAAAAGTGTACTTCGCAGCCGTATTTTTAAACTTCAATCAATATATTTTTAAAAAAATAAAACTTACTGGGTACGAGGATATTTGCAACTTACCACCAATACACGGCAACGAAGCAGCCATGTTAAAGGCCATTTGTAGCTCTCCACCAATTCGCAGCAACGAAGCAGCTAGCCAATGAGAGCAGGCGGTAAATATGGAAAATATGGAAAATATGGCGGTAAATTTAATGAGAGCATTTCACAGCTGAATTCTATCAACAAATTGCATACGCATTTGTTAATTTTTCCTGTTTTGATGATTTTATTTTTCCCGATTGATTTACAATCGATCTTCTAAATACATCCATGGTTCCTTCCAAAAAGAGTAGTAAATTAGGTAATTACTCTTTTTATATTTTCCTATGGTTTGTTCAGATGTGAAATGCACGTCGCGTGCATGCCTAAAAGATTTGGAGCAAGTCTCTTTGAAGAAAGGAATTAAAAATAAATTCAATTATTGCATTGTTTTTGTGGTACAAAGCAGCTAAAATGAACGATTATATTTCTTTTTCCTTCTAAAACATGGTTTTCGTAACAGAAATACATATGTGTGTTCACTCAGATAAAATTTTAAATATTCTAAATTTCAAAATATTCTTCAGATAAATTTTTTATTTTTATTTTAGTATGAATGGAGATTTTATATATTCGCAATTTGTTTGAAAACATCTATAGCCCCGAGCAACGCTGGACGGACCAGCCAGTGCACTATATATATAATTGTATTATACATAAATATATTAATGTACAATAAAAATGCAATAGGTAATACTTTATGTAATCTATATGAATTAAATATAAATGTCAGAATGCAGTGTTATGCGTTTACAAGCTTATTTTAAAAACATACATGCAAACAACAATATAAGCTTATGTTGAAAACAAATATAATTTCCGACACATATAATTTCAGTAATATATGACAATATATTTATTTATGTGTACATTTTTCATTATGACAATAATTTTTAACGCAAAAAACAATATAGCTTTTCTTGCTATTTTCAATTTATACCGTCCGATTTAACGTAATAAAATCTTACCTTACTGTATATTTTTTAAATCTTAAAACTATACATTTAATCCTATGGTTTAGTTTTTTAATATATTTTTAAAGATTGTCACATAAAGACACTTTTAAAATTTCATATTTGTAGCATTTACACAAATACATATATTTGTACTACACAATTTTTCTTAAACGATATTATCAATTTAAAAAATACAGCAATTAAAATCTCATTTTTCAAAAATAATTGTGTTACATACCACTAAAACAAATATACATGTAACAATTACAATAATGTTAAAACTGTTTTAAAAATCTATTTGTCCATAATTTAATTGAAAATATTTTGGTACTGTAGATGTTTTTAATAAAAATATATTTTCATTTTCATTAAAATTCAATAGCTAATATCTCATTTAAAAAAGTTAATTGAACTGCATAATAATAAATATATCTTAAACTAATCAGATGTAGCAATTCCAAAACTTTCTTCTATCACATGCATGTTAATATTTTCTGGAAAATGCAGCATAGCAGCGCCACCCGTTAGGTGATTTAAACCAAAAGCTAGTCAGCAACAACTTATGTCAACTTATAACTGATCTGAAGTTTAATGAAAATCAGTGCGCTATTTTTTGCGATAGAGATCTTGCAAACTTAAAAAAAAATCTACATAACAGCGTCAGATGTTGGATAATGTACAATTAGGATAATTTTTTTATTATGTACTAACTGAATCTGATATTTGATGGAAATCCAAGCATTAGTTCTTGAGATACATTTACTGCGAAATCTTGAAAAATGCAGAACAGTAGCGCCATCGGTAGGGTGATTTGCACCCAAAACTAAACAACACTAATCTATATCAGGGACCAACTGAATCTAAAGTTTTAGAAAATTTCATGCATTAATTCTTGAGATAGAGCTATTACGATAATCATTAATGCAGCATGGCAGAGCCATCTTAAGAGCGAATTGCACCATAAAATAATACGCTCCAAACAAATAGGACTAACTGATCTAAAGTTTTAGAAAGATCCGTGCATTAGTTCATGAGCTAGAGTGCCCACAAATTTTTTGCTACATACATATAGACAGACAGACAGATTCACAGACTCACAGACAGAGATTTAAAAAAAAATATGTTTTTAATATTCTCTGATGCTTAAAATGTGTTTCGTCGAATAACGGATTTCGAAAATTTTCACGAATCCAATGCTTTCTTCTTTTAAAGATAGAAGAAAGTAAAAATAATTTATTAGCCTAAATGTCTTCACATTACAAATTTCGATGCCGAATATGCTATTAATAGTTTAGAAAAAGGAACATTTTTTTATAGCTGTTTATTTGTTTCTAAAATCATCTGTAATTCATACTATCGTAAAATTTACATTTTACAATATATGAGAAAAAAAAAGTTACATAAAATAATAAATTCGATTGGTACAAAAATTATGTAAAACTCGGCAACATAACAGTTATTGCACTGAATTCACAAATTATTTAATGCACAGATCTCATGTACGCACCACATTTGCACGTGATTCCCCCCCTCCCCGCCAATTTGGCGAAAATTTTGCTTTTGGATATAAGTTACAAATTGCATGCAATAACAGGACGGAATTTTTTATTGCAATATAAAAATAAAATAACGTGAAAAAAGAGAAAGATTCTAGAATTTAAAAAAAGGAAATAAAAATAAATAAATGATAGCTTGATATAAATAATTATTGATGTAGTATATAATAATAATAATTTAAAGAATTAAAATAAAAAATAAGAGCAAATAAACATGAATTTAATAGAAAGGGAAACAATAAGTAAAAAAGTTAATAAGTAACAAAACAATAAATATAATTTTCCATATAAGTCGTAAATATTAATACTTATAGCTATATTGAATGCATGCAATTGTATCATTAAATCAGCACCTTTCTCTGAAATCTTTATTTCTTCCCATTTCCCCAAACAATTGTTATAAACTTATAAGTCGGATCTTCTGCTTGGCTAGCATGTGCAATGCCAAATTTGCGCGGGGGGGGGGGGAGCACGTGCAAATGTGGTGCGTATATGACATCTGTGCCCTATTTAATATATATATATAAAAGAAAGTCTGGATTTCGTATTAATCACAGCACAAAAAAATTTGCCGAACCTAAAATCCTGAAAATTGGGGTATAAGTACTTCTGATAACATCGAGTGCCGCTAAAAAGGGATTTTCCAAAATTCCACCCCTAAGGGTGTTAAAAAACAGAACGAACTTTTAAAAAATTCCATAAAAATCGGCTTTTGTAGTTATTTTTCAACTGATAACATATTTTAGTGTATTTTTTCATGCTGAATCGAATGGCACCAAGCAAATTCTTTTAAATTCAATACACTGTTAAAACTAATGGTGACACATTGCACCTTCTAGGGGTGAAAGGTTTGTCTCATTGGTGACACCCCTAAAGGAGCCAGATGGCACCTTTAATTAGGGTGAAAAGATGGCACCCATAATCCAGAGTGTCCAATAATAAAAAATTAAAACATATACACACCGACTTTCGGCCCTC
The DNA here is from genome assembly GCA_964019185.1 of Maratus speculifer. Classification (NCBI taxonomy): domain Eukaryota; kingdom Metazoa; phylum Arthropoda; class Arachnida; order Araneae; family Salticidae; genus Maratus; species Maratus speculifer. The sequence continues at coordinate 392,382,711 of OZ025294.1, read as the reverse complement.
GAAGGTTTCGAACCCACAACGTCTGATTACAAGCTCAGCGTTCTAACCGCTCGGCCATCGAGCACACCTTCATTCACTCAGAGCCGCAGATTTTACTTGCCGTCACCGAAAACAGAAAGACACAAGTCACAGCGCATGCGCATGGTGCCAGTCACCCGACGAGGTGCCACATTGCTGCCAATACGAAGTGCATGGCACCTTATTTAGCTCCAATCACCCAGTAAGAGACCTGTGGCACTGCAACCCCATATCCAAGCCCCTATGACACCCTAGGGTTCCAAATGGCACCGCTTTTTCACCTCCGGGTCCCAAATGGCACCGGTTTGACACCTTTACTTTTAACAGTGTAGTTCGCGAGATACATCACATTTTTCTGATTTAACGGTGTCTTCGACGCAAAAACCTGAAATTTTCAAGCTTTATCTATATATATAAAAGAAAGTCTGGATTTTGTATTAATCACAGCACAAAAAAATCTGCCGAACCTAAAATCTTGAAAATTGGTGTAAAAATACTTCTGATAACATCGAGTGCCGCTAAGAAGGGATTTTCGAAAATTCCACCCCTAAGGGGGTTAAAAAAAGGAAAAAACTTAAAAAAAATTCCTTAAAAATCGGCTTTTGTAGTTATTTTTCAACTGATGACATATTTTAGTGTATTTTTTGCATGCTGAATCGAATGGTACCATGCAAATTTTTTTAAGTTCAGTAGTTCGCGAGATACTTCTCATTTTCCTGATTTAACGGTGTCTTCGGCGCAAAAACGTGAAATTTTCAATCCTTATCTATATCCAAAGAAAGTCTGGATTTCGTATTAATCACAGCACAAAAAAATCTATTGAAGCTATAATTTTGAAAGAAAGTTCTGTAATCATGTTAACATGATTATGTAAGCTATATTTAATTATCTCAATATATATAAAACGCAAAGTGAAATTTCATTGCGGCCGCTTATAACTTAAGTTCTACAAGATAGATTTTAATGGATTTTATATTGTTAGATGGATAATTTTTCAGAAATTTTGTAACAAATGAAATATAGCATTCTACGTTGTTTTAATTGAACACTTAGGAAATGTTTTTTATCAGATGAACCCAATTACAAAAATTTGGCTTTATTTTAAAAGTTCCGCTGAAGGAATTTTTATGTGATTAAAATTGTTAACATGTTGAGCGCTACGTCATTCATTACATTGCCATACCATTCATTGCACATCCATTCATTGTTGGTTAACATTGAATTTCCTTTTAGATGACTGATTTTTCACCGATGACAGACAGTCTAAAGTACGATATAAAACTAAAAATTACCATGATATAAAAATTTCGTTTGATTCAAAGTTTCTTTAAAAAAAACTGACCAGCGTAGCGGGCGAAGGCTGCTAATATGCTTATAATCAATAATCAGGAGAAGTACGATGTGGTTAACTGTATTTTATCAAATAAGAATTAATTATCAAAATATGTTAGAAATCACATTACTGTGTCATTGGATTTTTATATGTCATCGGTTCAACAATGGAGCATTAATTTCGTCCTGAAATATTTCAATATAACTATATTTATATTATTTACTTATTTTAAAAATATATAAAAATACTTATGTGATGCAAGACACAAAAATTATAGCAACAATTTCTATTTAATCAGAAAAATTTATTTGTCTGACTAAGTTAGAAATTATATTGCTCAGTAATTCGGACTTTTAAATGTCATCGGTTCAACAATGGAAAATTTATTTCGTCATGCAATTTTTCAATATAAATACTTTCATATAATTTATTTATTTTATGGATATACAAAAAAAAAAAACTTAAGTAATGCAGAACGCAAAAATCCCCCCTTAGCAATATTTTCTATTTAACCAAAAAAGATTTTTTTAGCAGAATAAGATTATTTATGAGAATAACACAATTAGAAATTGCATTACTCTGTTAGTCGGCCTAATAAATGTCATGGGTTCAGCATTAGAATTTTTATTTCGTCATGTCATTTTTCAGTACAATTCCTTTTATATTATTTATTTGTTTTAGGAATATATAAAAATACTTAATTTATGATGGACACAAAAATCGCAGCAATATATTTTGAAAAGATAGATACTGCAACAACTGAAGAAGTTTTAGAATAATATAATGTTAACCACAGACGAGTACAATAATCTATATAACAAAGGGAAAAAATCTTTTAATAATATTGACGTCATCAGTGCCGTTCCAAAGTTTAATTTATAGCAATAATCTGTAAATACCCAATAATAATAATAATAATAATAATAATAATAATAATAATAATAATAATAATATTATTATTATTATTATTATTATTATTATTATTATTATATCTACCAGATCTTTGTTAAAAATGATAAATCGTCTTCTATAAAACAATGAACCGATAATTGAAAGAATGTTTGTTTTTAAAAAGAGAGCATGAAATGAAAACAAAATAAAACAGTAAGAAATATTTTTGAAAAAATGAACAATCATATTCAGACTGTTATAATATTCTGATTTTTTTTAAACCCTTTAAAAGCTACAACTGGTTTTCTACTTATGATCAAATTTATAGGTTTTAAAAAATAATGCGACTCTTCCTGGATATTTCTTAGATTGTTCTGTGATTTGATTTTTTTTCTAATATGTTGCAGGACATAATTCAATACTAAAATTGTAACTCGTTGATATTATATTATAAATACATATTTACACAAATTTTAATGAGTAATTTTAAATATCCTCGCTTAATATTCATTTATACTTTTTTAGTAAAAGCTGAAAGTAGTTTTTTTTTCTTAATCAATAATGAATAAGAATTATGGTGAATTCTTCGTTTTTGATACATTCTGTAAATTGTTTTAGATATTTGATACATTTTTTTTTTCAATATTAGTAAAGGAAATTGTTTTCCATTGTAGAAAATATTTCCTTTGTGGAACTCTTTGTTAATCAAATTATTTAACAGCACTCATAAATCTTATTTTAAAAAACTGATATTTAAAAATAAAGTAAATGATTAATTCAACATACTTTATCTTTTGCCACATCATACCGAATTTCTCTATAACAAAACATTTTATTGACTGTATGCTGTTGGTAACCTTGTAATATAATCATTCATATCCTACTCACACACGAAATATCCATCATAATGATTGATATGGATAGCAGTAAATAATCAGGGATAAAATTATTTATCAGAATAAATTTGAAATAATGTGACTTTTATAAAATAACAATTGAATAAGAGAAATATAAAAAAACATTAGAAAAAAATAAACACTTATAAAAAGAGTACAAAGTGATATATTTTCAACACGCGTATTTTAAAATTTCTTTGTAGATGAAACCTTGTCCTTGTTAAAAAAGAAAAATGTTCAGAGAATTTATAATGCAGCAGAATAAGAAAGAAAATTTAAAAGGTATTTAATGTATGTTATAAATTTTTAAGAGTAAGATACGGTTCTCTTCAATTTGGTATGCTGATCAATTCTAATAAGATGCTTTCCTGATTTGATATCGATGATTGTTTGTTAAGCATAAAGAAGAAAAATGGGGTAGTTGACGCCACCCCTTAATTTAGATAAAAGGTATTTTATACAGAATTATCCTATTTGCTTCAAATTTGGTATACCGTTTTATTCTGTTAAAAAACTTCCCTTATTATTTACCGTTTTCTTTATAAAGAGTGAGTTTTATTTTATGAATAATAGACATGGAGAGGAGTACATTATGAAATTAGTGTGAATAGTATGTGAGCTGAATGCCATTAATTTGACGGGACAATTCTTTTTTTATTATCTAATCACACTGTTCCTTAAATTAATATTTTTTAGCCCGAAAAAAGTACATAATATATTAACACTAACAACAGAGGCTGCATTTTATTGACAGAATGCTCTTGGTAACCTCATAGTACTGTCATTTATTATACTCAAAAAGTATCCATCATAGTAGCTGACAGAAAGCAAAGAACGTAATGATGTGTGTAGCTGTATTTAATCAGGGAAAACCTGATTTATCAGAATAAGTTTGAAATATTATGGTTCTCACAATGGAACTTAATAATGTAATCAGTTTCACACTGCCATTTATTTTTTGGCAACCACGTTGTTCGTAATATGAGATTATTTATTCATTTATTTATTTTTACTTTCAAATAAAAAAATTAAATAAAAATAAAAATAAAAACAACGGGTGGTAAAATAAATATTATGGCATAAAAAGACTTATTCTGATTACAATTTTTCTAAAAAATCTACGGAATATGGCTAGTGTTGCCAAATGATATATATAGTGAGAGTCTTGTTGCTTGACTTTGCTACAATAGTGGTAGAATTTAAAAATAAATTCCACGTAGTAGAAAAGAAAAATAAATGCTTGTTTATTAAAGATACCGCATAAGGTGATTTCCTGATTAGATTTGGATGATTGTTGGTTAAGCATGAAGAGTAGAAATTGGTTAAATCACCCCACCCCTTAATTTATATACATGATTACGAAATTATCCTATTTGCTTCAATTTGGTATATCGGTTTATTCTGTTAAAGCACTTCCCTGATTATTTACCGTTTTATTAAAAACAGTGAGTTCTATTTTATGAATAACAGACATGGAAAGGAGTATATTGTGAAATTGGTGTGTATAGTATATGAGCTCAATGCCATCAATTTGACAGGACAATACTTTTTTTATCATCTAATCACCCTGTCCTTTAAATTAATATTTTTAGCTAGAAAAAAGTACAGAATATATTAACACTAACAATACAGGCGGCATTTTATTGACAGAATGCTCTTGGTAACCTCAAAGCACTGTCATTTATCTTATTATACTAAAGAAGTATCCATCATAGCAGATGACAGAAAGCAAAGAACGTAATGATGTGTGTAGCTGTATTTAATCAGGGTAAAACCGATTTATCAGTATAAGTTTGAAATATTATGGCTCTCACAATGGAACTTAATAATATAATCAATTTCACACTGCCATTTATTTTTTGGCGACCACGTCATTCGTAATATGAGATTATTTATTTATTTATTTATTTTTACTTTTAAATAAAAAAATGAAATAAAATAAAAATAAAAATAAAAACAGCGGGTGGTAAAATAAAAATTATGGCATGAAAAGGTTTTATTATGATTACAATTTCTCTAAAAATCTACGGAATATGGCTAGTGTTGCCGAAAACTATATATAGTGTGAGTCTTAATAATTGACTTTGCTAGAATAGTGGTAGAATTTTAAAATAAATTCCGTGTATTAGAAAAGAAAAATAAATGCTTGTTTCCTATAGATACCACATAAGGTGATTTCCTGATTAGATTTGGATGATTGTTGGTTAAGCATGATGAGTAGAAATTGGTCATATCTCCCCACCCCTTAATTTAGATACATGATTACGGAATTATCCTGTTTGCTTCTATTTGGTATATCGGTTTATTCTATTAAAGCACTTCCCTGTTTATTTACCATTTAGTTAAAAAGAGTGAGTTCTATTTTAGGAATAATAGACATGAAAAGGAGTATATTATGAAAGTAGTGTGGATAGTATGTCAGCTGAATGCCATCAATTTGACAAAACAATTCTTTTTTTATTATCTAATCACCCTGTCCTTTAAATTTATATTTTTTAGCCAGAAAAAAATACAGAATTTATTAACACTAAAAATATAGGCGACATATTATTGACAGAATGCTTTTGGTAACCTCATAGTACTGTCATTTATCTTATTATACTCAAGAAGTATCCGACATAGCAGATGACAGAAAGCAAAGAACGTAATGATGTGTGTAGCTGTATTTAATCAGGGAAAAACCGATTTATCAGAATAAGTTTGAAATATTATGGTTCTCACAATGGAACTTAATAATATAATCAGTTTCACACTGCCATTAATTTTTTGGCGACCACGTCGTTCGTAGTATGAGATTATTTATTTATTTATTTATTTTTACTTTTAAATAAAAAAATGAAATAAAATAAAAATAAAAATAAAAATAAAAACAGCGGGTGGTAAAATAAAAATTATGGCATAAAAAGGTTTATTATGACTATAATTTTTCTAAAAAATTTACGGAATATGGCTAGTGTTGGCAATAAATATATAATGAGAGTCTTATTAATAGGCTTTGCTACAATATTGGTAGAATTTAAAAATAAAATCCGTGTAGTAAAAAAGAAAAAAATGTTTGTCCCCTATAGGTGCCACTAGGAATTAAAGAGTTAAGAGTTAAGCAAATGTTGAATTAAAAAAAAATGTTTAAATATTTTTAAAATGTAGATATTAACTACTATGACTATATATTGTTGCTAAAATATTTATCTCATTGCGAACAACAACCGATGCTGATGTCAATGATGATACAATAACCGCAGAATAAAACTGGGAAAATAAACCGACAATGGAAGGCCACACTGTAAAAAACTGTTTTTCATGATTAAAGACACACTGTAAAAAAATCCGCCAAATTTACGGCAAAAACTGCTGACAGCAATGTTGCCAGCAGTTTTTGCTGTTAAAATTGCAGTGAAATTAGATGTAACTTTTTATTATATTTAATTTTATTGCTGGCAACATTGCTGCCAGCATAATTCATTCAGTGTGCCATTGAATAACATTTAAATACAATTTAAAAGATAATAAAAAATGAGTTAAAATTCATCTTAAGACTTAAACTATTCAAAAAGTTACTTATTTTTATTAAAAGAATATTTTTTCATTACTTGTGTGGTAACTTGTGCATTCCATAATTAGTATAGTTTACCTTTAAATAGTATTGAAGTGCAATTTTTAAAAGTCTGGAAAAAAATGAGTTAAAATTCTTTATAACGCTTTAACTATTGTGGAAAATTTCTAATTTTCTCCCAAAGATTTTTTTTTCATTTCATCACTTATGCGATATACAGTGTATGCATAATTTCTACAGTGTTTATATAGTATTTAGAGTGCAATTAAAAAATAATAAATAATGGGTTAAAATTCTTCACAACGCTTTAAATAGTTGCCATAATTCCTTATTTATTTTAAAATATATTTTTTTTTCATTATCTGAGTGATATATATATATATATATATATATATATATATATATACACATATATATGCCATAATTCATATAATGCGCTATTGAATAATATTTAAAATTCAATTAAAAAATAATTTAAAAAATGAGTTAATGTTCTTAACGCTTAAACTATTTAAAAAAATTCCTTATTTTTCCAAAAAGAATTTTCTTCAATACTTATGTGACAAATTTATGTGCCGTATTTTATAGTATGAATTTGAATAGTATGTAAAGCGCAATTAAAAAAATGGGTTAAAGTTCATCATAACGCTTTAGCTACTCGGCAAAATTCCTTATTTTTTCTCCAAATATGTATTTTTCTTTACCTGAATGATAAATATATGCCATAATTTATATAGAATGGAAGAGTATCTCTTGAATAGTATTTAAATTGTAATAAAATAAGTAATAAAAATGAATTAAAGTTCTTCCTAATGCTTTAAATAGTCGGCAAAATTCCTTATTTTTTTCCGAGTATTTTTTTCATTACCTGAATGATAAATGTATGACATAACCAATATAGCGTGATCTTGAATAGAGTATTTCAAATGAAATTTAATAAAAAATGGGTTAAAGTTCTTTATAACGCTTTCAGTGTTCAAAAGATTTCTTATTTTTCTCAAAAGAACATTTTTCATTACTTATGTAATAAATCACATAAGCCATGATTCACACAGTGTGTCCTTGAATACTATATAAATTGCAATTAAAAAAAAATAAATGAGTTAAAGTTCTTCAAACCACTTTAAATATATATAAAAAAAAAAAAATCCTTATTTTTCCGAAAAGAATTTTTTTCGTTACTTATGTGTTAAATTGTATATTCCATAATTCATAGACCTTAAATATTATTTAAATTGCAATTAAAAAAAAACAAGTTGGAAATTGCGCGTGAAAGTAGCAAATGAGGTGCGTTCGTACGATAACGAAGTTTTAAAAATATGCAAATCTTGCTGATATAGTAGAGCGTACTCCTGATATAGTATAGTAGTCGAAATGTTTACGTTTCTGTAAATATGCAGGAAGTAATTTTTATTACACCTCAGCAACGTATATCTTATTCATAAAATGTGAAATAGTTGAATATAATTAAAACACGTACCAAACCATGTTTCCCCGTATAGCATTACATAGTGGAATACTTTTGTGTGGCCCTGTAATTTAATAATAAAAATTCTTTGCATCACAGATTGTACAGAATGCATATTTTAGTATATATTTCATAGATTCATGCCAATTCTATTATGTTCGAATGAGTGTAACATCATTAAAATGCATTTGAAACTTTTTCCCCATTGACCGTAATGTAACGGAATCCTTTTGATTGTACCTGTAATTGATCTATGCCTCCGATTTTCATAACATTTGAAATGACTTGACAAAATTAAGCAATAATTATATGTTTTAAATTTCAAACGATTAAAATGCATTTAAAACTTTTTTCCCTATTGACCGTAATGTAACGGAATCCTTTTGAATGTCCCTGTAATTGATCTATCCATCCGATTTTCATAAAATTTGAAATGACTCGACAAAATTATGTTATAATTATGTATTTTAAATTTCAAACGATTCGGTTGGGTAGTTTTTGCGTTGTTATATGCGGACAGATGGACGGACAGACAGACGGACAGACGGATGGACTGAGCGACAACAATAGGTGCTACGTATTTGCATAATTACGAACGCACCTAAAAAGAGTTAAAATTCTTTATAATGCTTTAAATCATAAGGAAAATTTATTTTTTTCGCCATTACTTGTGTAGTTAGTTGTATATGCCACAATTCACATAGTGTGCCGTTGAAGAGCATTTTAAGTGCATTAAAAAATAATAATAAATAAATAAATAAATGAGTTTCAATGTCCCTTGTCTCCTTAAATAAAAGTATACAGACAGATTCATGTTCCTGTGAAGCATAATATTTGTAATATAGCATATAAATTGAAATAAATGCAGTATTTTATGTATAATATGATGTTTGTAATTTGTCCAATTCATCTTAGTAAAGTCATAAACTATTCATGATATCAGGTGACAGAAAGCAAAGACCATAATAATGATGTTAGATCTATTTCGTCAGGGGAAAACATTTATCTGAATCAACTAAAATAGTACAAGCATGTCATTTCAGTCCCTATTTTGTTTCAGTATTAGCTTTTATTAAAAGAATTTACTTATTTATTTCACAGATTTAATTAAAAAATAAAAACAAGTTGTTAATTGTGATCACAGATCGTACAGAGGATTTCGTTTACTATTTCTTTAAAAACAGCTTATCATTTAGTCTATAAATCTGAATTGTTAATTTATCTTACTTGTTAATTTATCTTATTATTGTTAAATATATTACATCGATGGTAGCACCAATAAATTAATTTTTAAAATAATTATAACAGGAAGTTGTTTAGTTTAATCAAATAAAATATATTTAAATCAGTTTATATAAACAAAATACGAAATTCCAAATATTTTGAAAATTCGTAATTAAAAAATTTAGCAGAGATGTAAACAAAGTTTTAAATTTCTTTAAAAAAATGTTTACACGAAATTTACAATGCTGAATCGTTAAAAAATAGCAGGAAATAAGATAGGAGGAAAATTGAATTGTAAAAAATATTATGCATGTTAGCGATATAAAATAAATAAAATAAAGTAAAAAAACCGTACATTTGAAAAAAATTATGAAATTTCTTTAATTAAATCCATTTTAGTATAAAAATTTATTTTTGAGCACCGGGGTTCGATCTCATCTATTCTGTTTACTCGCGAAACACGTTGAGTCCAAGCCATGATGTCTACACGAAACGCGTTAAAATTAAGGATCTTGTTTATAATTTAAATCGCAAAAACGAACGAATGTCATTGACAAGATTAATTTAATTAAATTATTAGACTTTTTCAAAATTTTATAATTTGTTGTGTGGCACAAGGTATTAAGCTGCAAATACACCATACAAGAAGTACTTATACAGTTTTTGTGTACGGACTCTGTGACAGATAGGCAGAGGAAACAGATTAATGAGGATTTCGTCAGATGAACGAACTCCCCCCCCCCCTCGCCCCCAAAAATGAACATTTTATGGTAAATATAAGAAAATAATATGTAAAGACTGACAACATTTTTCTTTGAAATGCAATTTTAATGAATTGAATAGGATAAATTTATCAATTTATTTTTAATTGCTATAAGTGATCTATTAAAAATAACGTAAATACGTTACTTTACGCAGATGCTTTTCAATAGATCACATATAGCAATTAAAATAAGTTGATATTTTAAAGTGATGTTTTATATTATAAGGATAAATTTAAATGTATTAGTATTTTGAATGCATAAAATCAAAGTTGAGCGATTATTATATGGACAAAAAACAACAGTCAGTCACAAAGATAACGAAGTACTACTTTCAAAATTTAAAGAAAATGATTTACTTTGAAGGTCCCATAAAATTAGAAGAAAGATTCATCAAGATTCATTCAGGTTTCAGAAAATTTGTTCATCACTCATATACCGGCCGGGGTAAATAAAATTGGTACGGACGAGTATATATGATTGGAAGTGAATGACCGACGTGCACACTGCACTGTAAAAAAAATCTGGTAAGTTACTAAAAGTTTTTGGGGAAACTAGGATGCCTAGAAATATTTATGTAACGGCAACAGCAAAAATTCATGTAACAGATATAAGTTTAGACTGAAATGGATTAGGAATAAAAAAATCTATGGATTTTGGAAATCAAAAAATCTATAAGGTTACTGAGAATTTTTTTATGAAACTGAGATTCCTAACGCTTTTTATGTAACTGCAACCTAAGTTACAGATAAAATTTTAGTAAGATATCTATAACATTAGTAGATCCGTTTGTAAAATTACAAATATCTGTAGCTTTACAAAAACTAGTTTTGTAGATTTACATCTTTTATTGTACAGTGTACAGATAAAATGTTATTAACCATGCATACTTCGGCAACTTTACTTCTGTACGATTACAGAATTTTTTACCATTGTACGTGCACGCACACCACGTGACTGAAACCAGTTCAGGTTTTAGTGCGGGCGATGTCAGTGTAAGTGTGATTAATGCAAATGTGAAGATCAGGATGACTAGTGGTCAGGGGAAAATACTGTCAAGAAAGGTAATAAACACTAGTACTCCAGGATATTTATTTGCCGCACCTTGTGTTAAGAGACATTGTTCAGCATTGCGAAAATAAAACATGCATTTAATGAAAAGAGATTAAACTACATTATATTTTGTAACGTCGTGTTTTATCAAGTGAGCCTTCAATAAAATTTGCAGGGAAAAAAATAAGCAAAAGTATATTATTTTGGTATGTTAATTGCGTTCTTCTTCAGCTTTTTGACGCGTCATTTTTATTTTTATTTTTGTATTCATAAATCACATAGTTTGGTAGGAATATAATATTTTATGCCTAACTGATACACATTCCACATAATATAAAATACATTCTATCGGAAATACATCAATTAGTGATAAATTTGATTCTAAAATTTTGCTTCATTGCTTTCTAGGTGCGTTCGTAATTATGTAACTACATAGCATCTATAGTCGTTGTACAATCCGTGCGTCTGTCCGCATATAATATAGCAAAAGCTAACCAACCGAATCATTTGAAATTTAAAATATATACAGTCGAAGATCTATAATCCGCACACCCATAATTCACTGTTTCCTCATTGTTTTCTCATTTTTTTTAAATTTTTCTAAAAAAAAGTTTTTGGATCACTAATTTGTAAATTTTTTAACTGTTTATTTCATTGTTTACATTCATAAAATAACGTGAATTATAGAAAACAGTGGATTATGGGTGTGCGGATTATAGATCTTTGACTGTAATTGCTTCACAGTTTTGTCATGTCATTTCAAATTTTATGAAAATCGGATGCATAGTTAAGTTATAAGAACAATCTAAAGTATGCCGTTACATTACGGCATACTTTTGCGAGTATATTTGTGGGTGCCTACACTGTAAAAAAAAATTTGGAAACTTACAAAAATTTTTCTAGTAGAATTGTATTCCAAGAACTTTTTATGTAACGGCAACAATAAAAATTCGTGTAACAGATACAGATTTGCACTTTGAATCAAACAAATTTTAAGGTTACTAAGAATTTTTTTGGGAAATCGTATTCCAAGAACTTTTTAAGTGACGATCACGAGCATTATAGATAAAACTTTAGTAAAGTTACCAAAATTTTAGTAAATTCTTTTGTAAAGTTACAGATGGTTTTAGTTTTGCTTACAAGTTTTGTAGATTGACATCATTTTCTTGTACAGTGTACACATAAAATTTTAGTAAGCATAAGAGATTTCGGTTAATTTAGATTACTAAGGTTACAGATTTTTTTTACAGTGTACTGCAACCAATGGAAAAAAAAGTTTCAAGTACATTGTAATGATGCCATGCTGTTTCGAATATAATAGAATTGATATATATATCAATGAAGTACATACTAAAATATGCATTCTGTACAATCTGTGGTGTAAGGAATATATTTTATTAATGTACAGAGCCACACAAAACTGTTCCATTATATAATTTTATAAGAAGAAACACTGTTTTGGGTGCGTTTTAATTATATTAAGCTGTTTCACATTTTATGATATTGATATACTTTGCTGAGATTTAATAAAGCTTACTTCCTGTATAATAGAAAGCAGATAGTATTTACAAAGACACTATAAGATTTCAGATACTTATATAGTATCCAAAATACTGTATACTAGTACACAAAGATCTAAATATCTTTAAAACTTCGTTACAGTACGAACGCGCCTTATTTGCTACGTTTAACTGGCAATTTCCGACTTGTTTATTTTTGTTATTCTTCTTATTAAATCCAGTCCTGCGAATTTATAAATATAACACAGCTTTATAAAATTGGACAATCAATTTCACAAATATGCATATCTATATTAATTTTAAGTATACTAAATATAAAAGAAAATCAATCATCCCCCATTCTTCCTGTCCGTGTAAATTACTGTTCAGTGTTTAGTTCTTAAACAATGAGATGAATGCGTTTGTCAGCCGTCCAGATTAATTATCGACGTATGTGCTTAACGGATGGAATAATTTCAGATGGTTTATAGAATAGGGATTTGGATGGAATTTTAAACAAACATTTACAGATTATATCTGAATAAGTCAATATTATTATTATTATTATTATTATTTTGCATGATACATAAACTGATGTTTAGGCTAAGGAAACTGCTGTTAACACGTTCGCTGCCGCTCACGCACAAGTGCGTGATATGGCGTCTATGTTAAGGGACAACTCACGCGCCAGCGCGTGATGTGGGGTGATGTCCAATAGCCAGTTACGGGCCGGCGCTGAAAAATCTTTCACTGATTCTTTGTTATAAAAAGTATATCGGCTCCTGGGAAAATGCACTTCTACAGTGCGGCATTAGCTATCATCACATCTTCGCATAAGCGTAGCGAACGTGTTAAAAATGATGAACTACACTGTAAAAAAATCTGTAACCTTAGTAATTTAAATTTACCGAAATCAGTTTTGCCTACCAAAATTTTATATGTACACTGTAGAAAAAAAAAAAAAAAAAAAAAAAAAAAGATGTCAATCTACAAAACTTGTAAATAAAACTGGAGACGTCTCTAACTTTACAAAAGAATCTAGTAAAATTCTGGTAATTTTAATAAAATTTTATTTATAGTCCCCGTTACCATTATTTAAAAAATTCTGGGAATATGATTTTCCAAAAAATGTTTTAGTAACTTTAATTTTTTTTTATTCAAAGTGCAAATCTGTATCTGTTACAGGAATTTTTATTGTTGCCATTGCACAAAAAGTTGTTGGAATACAATTCTACTAGAAAAAGTTTTCTAATTTTTTAATTTTTTTTAGAGTGTATGGATTGGGTGAAATTTCGGACAAAATTTTACGGGTAGTATCTGAATAAGTCAATATTATTTTCACTTTTTTTTGTTTATGTTTCATGATATTTTATATTATCATGATATATTTTTGTGATTTTTGTTTATTTTTCATATAAACTCATGTTTAGGCCAAGTAAAATATAGTTAAAAAAACGAACTACATAGAATGTGGTAACACCGCCAGTAGTTTATCAACTCCGCCATTTAAAGCAAATATGAAATTTGTACTCGATATACGATTTTGGTTTGAATGTTGGTGAACCTCTTGTCACACACTGTAAAAAAAAAAAAAAAAAAAAAAAAAAAAAAAAAATGTAAATTTTTAAAAATTTTTTCAGGAAACTGGAATTACTAGAACTTTTCATGTACCGGTAACAGAAAAAAATCATGTAATCGATTCTGTTACTTGAATTTTTTCGGCTACTGTTACATATTAAAGAAATTAAATTATGATATATGAAATAAAATTCCTGATTCGAACCTAAATGTAGTTATGCCGCATTAAAAGAAGGAATTGTTAGAAGCTAGTATTTATGAATAAATTCAATGTATCTTCTAATCAGTAATTTGAGACTGACATATACAGGGGATCAGAAAATAACAGGCCAAATTTTATAGAGTTGTATTAGAGACCAAAGTAAATATTTTTATCATTGAATGTGAGTCCAAAATGACGCTTACAAGCGCCCCTACTTGCGCCAACCCTTATAACTTAGCCTTAGCAGTTATTTTCCAATCACCCTGTATAATACTTCCATACATTCAGTTTCAGCATACTAAACATAAAAAGGAATCCCATTGCTCCTGTTTCTAATAACTGATGAAAACTTTGTTTCAATGTTTAGTTCTTAAAAGACGAAATCAATGAATCTGACACTTGTATAAATTCAATATCGACGTTTTCCGTTAACGAATGGGCTATTTATACATGGGAATTAGAACCGGAAAGTGGGAGAAAGTTTTCTTTATTATGCTACGGAGAATTACAAAGCGTGGATCAATAACTCATTGATAACTGTAACAATGAAAATTTTCCAGGTGTTTAAGTATTAATTGGTTGAAGTATTAATTGGTATTAACACGTTCGCTGCCAAAGCTGAGATACTGCATCAGTTCACAGATGCCAAAGTGGGCATTTCTGTTATAAACAATCCGTTAGGGGAGAGTGGGGATGAATGGGACAGTTTTTACATTTTTACTAATAACTTAAGCTTTATACAGTTATCAATTCAAAAAATATTTAAAGAATACTTCAGCATTTAGCAACTTATAGACATACTTATTTCAATAAACAATTGTTTTTTAAATTTAACAGTAAAAGTTCTATGAAATAATCAAAAAAGACATTTTCCCAAGTTTGAATCATTTATCTTTTAAAATTCTTGAGTTATAACAATTTAAATCCGAGAAATTTTGTAAAAACCCATCATGAACGAAAATGCATTTTCACAAGAAGTCGCTTCCATGGCAGCTATTGCTTAAAAGCAAGATTTTCAAAACAAACTAAAAGAAAAAAGAAATGTTTTTTCTTATAATTAATATAAAAAATTAAACATCATTTTACGCATTAATGCAGTATATTTCTTTTTAAAAAATTAAAAAATTTTGTGTTTTGGACCCGATTAATTCTTGTAATTATCAATACTAAAGTGTAAAACAGAATATAATAAAAACCCTGTAGCACTTTAATTTATTTGATCAACTACTGACAGAGTTAATCTACACCCCA
This sequence comes from Maratus speculifer, assembly GCA_964019185.1. Classification (NCBI taxonomy): domain Eukaryota; kingdom Metazoa; phylum Arthropoda; class Arachnida; order Araneae; family Salticidae; genus Maratus; species Maratus speculifer. The sequence goes on along the minus strand of OZ025294.1, from coordinate 392,366,984 downwards.
TGATACAATTAACGCCTATAAATTTATTCTATCTGTTGTTACAATTGTACTTTATTATGTTTTTTAATGCATATTACCACCGTTATTATTGTTTTTATGAATGTTATTATTAATGTTACTGTTATTGTCATTGAAAATATCATTATTACGTCACTGATAATGTTTGAATAGTGTAATTAAAGTCTGATTAAAGTTTTATTAATTAATGTTTCTATTATTTAATGTTTTTAACGTTTCTCTGGCTATAATGTGTCCTAATATCTGAGTAAATAACTTTCAAATCTGAGTCGATGTTTCACAAATCGTTAAAGACGTTTTTCTTTATAATAAATTCAATACACCTGTCTCAAATCAAATAATTAGTTTCCTAAAGATGCACACACTACTTCATTAAGTATTAAAGGGAAATCAATCGTTCGCTATTCCCCTATTCGCGAAGACTTCCCTTCAGCCTTCAGTTCTCAAACAGGAGATCAGTGCACCTGTTAGCCGCACAGGTTTATTATCCAAGTGTCTCTAACAGATGGAAATTTTTTAGATCGGGATTGAAGTAAGAAGATGGGAAAAACTTATATTTTTATGTCGCAAAAATGCGTACTGAAATAGCAAGATAAAAACACAATGCAAATATTTTTTTTTTCGAATTTTCTGTATCAGTAAGACTAAAAGTTCTGTAAAATAATCAAAAGAGACATTTTTCTAAAATTGAATCCTTTATCTTTTACATTTCTTGAGTTATAACAATTTAAATCCGAGAAAATTTGTAAAAACCCATCATGAATGAAAACGCATTTTGACAAGAAGTCTTTTCCATGTGAACTATTGCTTGATTGCTATAAGCAAGATTTTGAAAACAAACTAAAACGAAAAAAATGTAATATTTCATCTTATAATTAATATAAATACACGATTTAAACGTCATTTTACGCGTAAAAAACAGAGAAATTTTTAATGCAATTTTTTTTTTAGAAAATTTGAAATTTTTACGTTCCGGATCCTCTTAAGTATTGTAAGGATCATTTCTAAAGTTTAAAAAAGAATATAATAAAATCTCTGTAGCACTTTAATTTATTTGATTCACTATTGACAGTGTTATCCTATCTCTTGAATTTATTCTATCTATTGTTACGATTGTGTTTTCTTATATTATGTATTTTTGATGTATATTAGTAATTATCGGTAATAGTTAGCAATATTTAGTTAGACAATAGTTAGTAATATAGGTATTAATGTTTAACAGTAATATTAATGTTACTGTTCGTTCTATTATGTTATTATTAATGTTTGTATAATGTCATTAAGGTCTGATTAATCTTTGATAAATTAATGATTAATGTTTTACTAATTAATGTTTTTGTTACTTAATGTTTACATCATTTCTCTGACTAAAATGTGTCCTAACACCTGAGTAAAATTTTTAAATCGGAGTCGATGTTTCACAAATGTTTAAACACGTTACTCTTAATAACAAAATCTATATAGCTGTCTCAAACCTAATAATTAGCCTCACAAATATATACACTACTTCATTAAGTTTATACATGCCAAGTAATAAAGGAAAATCAATCGTTCGCTATTCTCCTATCCACAAAAACTTCCGTTCAGCCTTCAGTTCACAAACAGCAGAACAATGTATATGTCAGCCGTCCAGATTTATTATGCACGTGCCTCCAACACATGGAATATTTTTAGACCTGGACTGAAATAAGATAGTGGGAAAACTTATCTTTTTATGTCGCAAAAAATACTGTAGTGGCATAAGAAAAACACCACTGTAACTAGAGATTGAATAAATTCATAGGCGTTTAATTGTATCGTGGATGTAGGGTAAGGCTGCCAATAGTTGATCAAATGAATTACAATACTACGAGGGTTTTTATTATATTCCCTTCTAAATTTTAGAAGTAAACTAACATGATCGCAACAAACCTTAACAAATATCTTATAACATCTGAGTAAATATTTTTCAAATCTGAGCCGTCTTTTCATAAATGGTTTAACACGTTATTCTTAATAATAAAATCAATATATCTGTCTAAAATCCAATAATTAGCTCAATAAATGTATACATGCAACTTCATTAAGTTTAAGCATGCCAAGTAATAAAAGAAAATCAATCGTTAACTATTCTCATACTCGCAAAAACTTCCGTTTAGCCTTCAGTTCTCAAACAGGATATCAATGCACCTGTTAGCCGCACAGATTCCTTATCCACGTGCCTCTAACAAATGGGATATTTTAAGATCTGGGCTGAAGAAAAAAAATCGGGAAAATGTATATTTTTATGTCGCAAAAAATACGTACTGTACTAGCATGAGAAAAACAAAAAGCATTTTTTTTTTATTTGCTGAATCAGTAACAGTAAAAGTGCTGTAATACAATCAAAAAATACATTTCCCAAGTTTGATTCATTTAACTTTTTCGATTCTGGAGTTACAATAATTTAAATCCGAGAAATATTGTAAAAATCCATCATGAACGAAAATGTATTTTCAGAAGAAGTCGTTTCCATGGCAGCTGTTGCTTAAAAGCAAGATTTTGAAAACAAACTAAAAGAAAAAGGAAATGTTTTTTTCTTATAATTAATATAAAAAAAAACGTCATTTTACGCTTGAATGCAGTATATTTCATTTTAAAAAATTAAAAATTTTTGTGTTTTGGACCCGATTAATTCTTGTAATTATCAATCCTAAAGTGTAAAATGGAATATAATAAAAACAGCGTAGCACTGTAATTTATTTGATCAACTACTGCCAGAGTTACCCTACATCGCATGATACAATTAACGTCTATAAATTTATAATATCTATTTTTACAATTGTGCTTTATTATGTATTTTTAATGCATCTTAGTACCGTTATTATTGTTATTAATAATGTTATTATTAATGTTACTGTTATTGTCATTGAAAATATCATTATTACTGTACTGATGATGTTTGAATAGTGTAATTAATGTCTGATTAATGTTTTGTTAATTAATGTTTCTATTATTTAATGCTTTTAACGTTTCTCTGGCTATAATACGTCCTAATATCTCAGTAAATAATTTTCAAATCTGAGTCGATGTTTCACAAATCGTTAAAGAAGTTTTTCTTTATAATAAATTCAATATACCTGTCTCAAATCTAATAATTAGTTTCATAAAGACACACACACTACTTCATTAAGTATTAAAGGAAATTTAATCGTTCGCTGTTCCCCTTTTCATGAAAACTTCCTTTCAGCTTTCAATTCTTAAACAGTAGATCAATGTATCTATTAGCTTTCCAAATTCATTATCGACGTGCCTCTAACAGATGGATATTTTTTAGATCTGGATTGAAGTAAGAAAATGGGAAAAACTTATTAGACGTTATTATTCAAAGTCTGCGGGAAGGGGCAATTTTCTAATTTTGGTTTATACCCCACACAATGTGATATATCATTAGAGATCTCTATTTCAAATTATACACCTTTAGCGCCTCTGAGATATTTTGCTATCGGGAGTATTTGCCGTGAATACGGTAGTATTCACGAAACATTTGACGCATCCCAACAACCTACATTGCCCAAACAGAAGATCAATGCATTTGTTCAGCTGCCCAGATTCATTATCCATATGCTTGTAACAAATGTAATATTTTTAGATCTGGATTGAAATAAGGTAATGGGAAAAGTTTATCTTTTTCGTCGTAAAAAATACGTATACTTCTTATGCCAATACTGTAGTGGCATAAGAAAAAACATTTGTAACAACACATAGAATAAATTCATAGCCGTTTAATTATATCAGAGGTGTAGGGAAACATTGCCAGGAGTTAAACTAATAAATTACAGAACTATGGTGTTTTTTATTATGTTCCCTTCAAAATTTTGGAATTAAACTAACATGATCCTTACAGATGTCTTATAACATCTGAATAAATGTTTTTTTCAAATCGAAGACGATGTTTCACAAAGCTTTATTGATACATCATGATTGATTTTTGTTAATAAAATCAATATATTCTCAAAACTATAATAATTACCTTCATAAAGATATACATATTACTTTATTAAGATTAAACATGCGAAGTATTAAAGGAAAACCAATCGTTCGCTATTCACCTATCCACCAAATCTTCCTTTCAGCCTTCAGTTCTCAAACAGGAGATCAATGCTTCTATCAGCTGTCCGTATTAATTATCCACGTGCCTCTAACAGATGAAATATTATTATATCTGGTATTGAAATAAGGTAACGGAAAAACTTATCTTTTTATGTCGCAAAAATTACGTACTGTAGTGGCATTAGTAAAACACAATTGCAAAAACACATAGAATAAATTCATAGGCGTTTAATTGTATCCTGAATGTAAGCTAACCCTGCTACTAGATGATGTGCTGTAAAACAATAGAAAAAAGACATTTTCTCAAGATTGCATTATTTATCTTTTTTTGATTATTGAGTTACAACAATTTAAGTCCAAGAAATTGTGAAAAACCATCATGAACAAACACGAATTTTCACAAGAATTCATTTTCATGACAATCATTGCTTGAAAGCAAGATTTCGAAAAGAAACCAAACCAAAATAAAATAAAATTAAGTTTCTCTTGTCTATTCATAAAGAAATTAGTTTGGCCTGACTGACTGATAATCAACGCACAGCCCAAACTACCAAACGTAGAAACATGAAAATTAGTGAAAATATACTTCTTATGAAGCAAAGTGCACTAAGATGGGATTTTTGAAAATCCCCCTTTAAGGGGGGCAAACGGGGTAGGTCGAAAATTCTGGAACATCTCCCTATATCTCAACAGCCGTTTTAGGTAGTAGCGTGAAATTTTAGAAAATAAATCTACTAAAAAATAATTAAACACATATTTCAGTGATTTTAGAAATTGTCCCCTCTGAGGGGGTTAAAAGGTGGTGGGAGTTGAACAATTTAAAACATTTGACGCATCCCAGCAATCGTTTAAGTAGAGGCATTATAAGAGGAAATTCAATCTTTTAAAAAAATAATTAAAGGTGAGGTTCAGCGATATTAAAATTTCCACTCCGGAAAAAATTAAAGTGGGGGTCAAAAATTCCAAAAATTCTTTGGAACCGTCATGTGACATATCATCCTAAAGTCCCCGGACCGTTCTTTCATATTACGAACTTTTCTTAACGAACTCAAATTTAGTAGCCCAAGGGGATGATAGTTTTTGAATTTTTTTGAAACTGTAGAGTTTTATTATTATAGATAGAATTTTTTACGGGGACCTCTGATGAATGTTAGTTATAATATTTGAAATTTTCAAAGAAAAGAGAATTTCTTTATATCGGGGAGACATGATAATTCAAAGTCTGGGGGACGGGGCAATTTTCTAATTTTGGTTTACACCCCACACAATATGATATATCATTAGAGATCTCTATTTCAAAATTATACACCTTCAGCGCCTCTGAGATATTTTGCCATACCTCAGCAGTAGGTTTAGGTAAAAGCGGGAAATTCATGATAACACATCTACTAAAAAAATAGTTAAACATAGATACTACATTTATTTTAGAACTATTTTACCTGTTATGTCGTCAACATAGACTTCGAACAGGATAATGTAAGATTTTTCGAATAAGACAACAATTATTGATGTTTAATTATATATTAAGTATTTTTTTCTTTTTAGTCTTTAATAGATGTACATAGTTTGATTCAAGATGACTTTAGAGCAACCAACCTGTTTTGTGAACAATCAAAACTTCATTATTGGGTTCAAAAATGCTCTAATTATTCTTGAATTTTCTTTTAATAAATTTTATTATATACTTAGAATTATAGTATGAAGAAATATTGAATTCAAATTATTTACATAATATGTACAAAATGTATAATATGTACAAAATATAAATTCCTTTTACCTTGATAATTTCTGATCATCGTGCTTAAACTGGAAAGATATATCCATTATGAAAGATATATTCTATATCCATTTATGCGTGCCTTTTCATAAAAATAGCATAATTCTTCCATAAAACTTAAGACACGCACAACTCAAAAAATATAAACATTCTCTCTAAAAAATTCTTTTTCATTCCATCAAAAATTAACGCCAACTTTTTTTTATCTAAACTTTTACCTCATCTCATAAGATAAAAAATGTAAAACTAAAGCAGACGAAAAAACAGTTTCGCTGCCATAGCAACGAGTCGCATAAGAAAAAAAAAATAAATATCACAATTGCAAATTTTCAAACGGTTTTCTGTGAATAAACTGATATATTAATTTATCAATTCCTAACATACTCCCACCTTTAATTTAGGCGGAAGCCAAATGAAACTTAAGATCACTTATGATCAAACTAAATCCTAATTCAAAATAAAAAATATAGAAATAAATAAAGACAATAACTAAACAATAATAAAATAATAATGAAACATTTAGAGTTCTAGAAAAGTTATTTCAGAGTTTTAGAAAAGTCATTTCAGAGTTTTAGAAAAAGTCATTTCACTAGTCTCTTTACTACTCTGCCACTTCTAGTTTTACTGTTACTCACAGTCTGGATTACAGGGTCATCAGGACTTGATATCTCTAATGTGTATAGCTTACGAAGTGGACGCACCAAGGTCCCTGAACTTGTTTTAACTTCAACCACTCTAGTTGCTCCATCTCGACTTGGGAAAATCTTTACAATTTTTCCTATAGGCCAATGAAATCTCTTTTGGTTTAGTTCTATCAAGACTACTTCACCTAGTCTGACAGCTTGTCCTTTCTGTTTTGATTTTTGGACCAATTCAGCTAAATATTCTTTTCTAAACCTATTTCTAAGTTGTTGCCGAATATTTTGACAGTGTTTATATCTAGATTGAAGTTTCTTTGAATCTATTGCATCTAAATCAGGAACACCTATTTCTTCAATGTCTTGTAAAAATGATGATGGAGGCAAAGGTACAAATTTATCTGTTTCTTCAAAAATATAAGATTAAAAGCCTTTTATTTACTGTTGCTTCGACATCACATAGAACAGTCATAAATTCTTCAAAAGCTAAAGTTGAAGTGCCGAGTGTTCTGATCAAGGGAATTTTAACACATCTAATCAGACGCTCCCGCCATCCACCCCACCAAGCTGCTGCTGGAGGGATGAACTTCCATTTAATAGGAGACAGTTCTTTTGAAGAAACTATTGCCTTTCAATCCAATGATTTAAAAAGGTTATTGGTTCCTATAAAATTGGAACCATTATCAGAGTATATTGTAGACGGTCTTCCTCTCCTGCATATAAATCTTCGAAGTGACTGAATGAATCCTTCTGTTGAGAGACTGGATACAAGTTCCAAATGTATTGCCCTATACACTGCACATTAGGGTGGGCCGAAAAAAACTTTTTTTCGATTTTCGATTATGGCGGGTGCAGAAAAGTGGCCACTGATGGCACTCAGTTCACACAAAAAATTTGAGTTTTTTTGGCCTTTTCCTTACCCTGCCGCAAATGGCTTGAAAATTTGCAAAAATGCTGATTTTTGAACTTTTTTATCTAAAAAGTTAAAAATGTTAAATTAAATTTATTTTGGCTGTATTTACTTGAAAAGGCAGCTTTAACGTACCAAATGCTTAAATAAGTTCTGATAATGCATTATTTAATTGTTAAGTGTATTTTAAATAAGCCGATTTTCATAGCTTTTTCACGTATAACAGGCAAAAATTGTATTGGTTTGAATCATTCGTTAATTTCTCTCTTATTTATGTTCTCTGGTCTTTAAATTTTTTCTATGCGTCAAAGGTCATATATTTGGGCAACGGACAGCAGTATAACTCAAAAACAAATCTGAAAGGTGAGAAGGGGTGAAGCAGGACTCTAAGAGTGCGCAATGCCTCATCGTAATGTTGAGGGAGTTAAGGAGGAAATAAAAGAGAAGAGAAAATTGCGATAAGGGATTGTTATTATTTTACTATGCTCAAAACTTGCGACATATGTTCAGTGTGGACGTGAAACCTTTTCCTAGAGAGATTCGGTACTTTTTGGATCATTTGACGTACCATTACAGTGTTTTGTGCGTTTTATTTCGACGAGCTTAGAAATGGCTAGTATGAAGGTCCATGGCAATGTAAAAGACACGCAACAGCATGAAAAGTATCCTTTTTGGGGCACCATGCTTATTGAAAGACTTGCAATTGCCAACTTATATCGATATCATGTGCCACTACTACTGGTTGCGAAGCGATATGGCAGAAAATTGAGAAATCCAATATTAGTCAATAGATGATGTTATTAAAATGTTAGGTGAAAAGTTACCGAAATCTGAAAAAAAAGCTTCCATACCAGAATTTTCCCAACGATCAACTTACAAAAATGATTAAAAAATAATAAAAGGTTTCACCATATCGTACAAATTCTTCGCGGGTTTCTTTACTTTCAAGTCCACACGATTACAGGATTTCCCCAATGATCTACACTTTTTTTAATAGGGATAGTTTAGAATAATAGTTTAATGGTAGGGGAAAAAGTTACCAAAATCTGAAAAAAAGCTTCCATACCAGTGTTTTCTCAACGATCAATGTACAAAAAAGATTAAAAATTACTGAAAGGTTTCACCATTTCGTACGAATTTTTCGCGGGTGGTCTTTACTTTCAAGCCCATACGATTTCAGGATTTCTCCAATGATCTACACTAGTTTTTAATCTTTTTGTAAATTGATCGTTGGTAAAACACTGGCTTTTATTCAGATTTCGGTAACTTTTTCATCTACCATTTTAATAACATCATCTATTGACTAATATTGGATATTTCGATTTTCTGCCATATCGCTTCGCAACCAGTAGTAGTCGTGTATGATATCAGTATAAGTTGGCAACTACAAGTCTTTCAACAAGCATGGTGCCCAAAATGGATACTTTTCATGCTGTCGCGTGTCTTTTACACTGCCATGGACCTTCATAATAGCCATTTCTAAGTTCGTCGTAATAAAACGCACAAAGCACTATAATGGTACGTCAAACGATCCAAAAAGTACTGAATCTCTCTGGGAAAAGGTTTCACAGCCACACTGAATAAATGTCGCAGATTTTGAGCATCGTAAAATAATAACAATTCCTTATCGCAATTTTCTCTTCTCTTTTATATCTTCCTTCACTTCCTCAACATTACGATGAGGCATTGCGCACGCTTAGAGTTCTGTTTCACCCCCTTCTCTCCTTCCAGCTTTGTTTTTGAGTTATGCTGCTGTCCGCTGCCCAAATATATGACCTTTGAAGCATAGAAAAAATTTAAAGACCAAGGAACATAAATAAGAGAGAAGTTAACGAGCAATTCAAACCAATACAATTTTTGCCTGTTATACGTGAAAAAGCTATGAAAATCAGCTTATTTAAAATACACTTAGCAATTAAGTTATGCATTATCAGAACTTATTTAAGCATTTGGTACGTTAAAGATGCCTTTTCAAGTAAATACAACCAAAATAAATTTAATTTAACATTTTTAACTTTTTAGGTAAAAAAGTTCAAAAATCAGCATTTTTGCAAATTTTCAAGCCATTTGCGGCAGGGTAAGGAAAAGGCCAAAAAATCTCAAATTTTTTGTGTGAACTGAGTGCCACCAGTGGCCACTTTTCTGCACCCGCCATAATCGAAAATCGAAAAAAAGTTTTTTTCGGCCCACCCTACTGCACATGTAAAAAGTACAACCCAAACTTTGGATCTTTGTTTTACGAAAAGAGGACCAAAAAGATCAGCTCCAACAACTTCAAAAACTTTGGAATCTCTGACTCGATCTAGAGGTAGGTGAGTTGGCGATGTAGTGTATGGTTTTGCAGAATATCTTTTGCATCTGTAACACTTAGACAATTGACATCTAATGCTGCGTCAAGACAAAATTATGCAATATTTTTCTCTTAAAATGGATCCAACTGTTTGAAGTCCAGCATGACAATTCGTTAAATGACATCCTTGAATCAGTTAATACACTACATGATGTTTCGATGATAATAAAATTGGATATCTGAAAGAAAACTCGTCATCCCGCTCTAATATCTTTGTTTTTACTCTCAACAATCCTTCTTGATCTTTCAAAACCTTTAATCCTTTTATTGCATCAGTAGTATTACCAAAACTTTCAGATTGTATTGTTGACCAGAGCGACCTTTCCGCATCTTCCTTTTCTTCAATCGACAATTCTGCTGGAAAACATATATTTCGATTTCTGCACTTCATTATGAATCTCTTCACCCAACATACGACATTAATAAATCTACCAAATTTTGAAATTCTACTATATATCATAAATTCATGTGAATTAGAACATAAAAAAGTAGATACTGCAGTTTTCTTCTTTTCCATCATTACTAATTCTTCGTTGGGGTTTGCTTCTTAATATGGCCAATGTTCTTCTGATAATTTCAACCATTCTGGTCCCTCCCACCATCTCATCTTCAGCAGCTGTTTAGGACTACATCCGCGAGAAGATAGATCAGCAGGGTTGAGATGACCAGGTGCGAAGTTCCATTGTTGAGATTCGGAAAATTTACAAATTTCTCAAACTCTATTGCCTACAAACGTTCCCCATTGATCATTTCTTCGAATCCAAGAGAGAACAGTCGAAGAGTCGGTCCAATACTTTACTAATATGGAAATACAATTAAAGGCTTTCAAAACAAATTTAGTCAATCTTATTCCTAAAATACAAGCAAGAAGATCTAAACGTGGTATGGTTATATTTTGCTTTGGTGCAAGACGAGACTTAGCTCCTAAAAGTTGTACAAAGACTGCGTCTTTATCTTCACAGCGTAAGAAAACTGCTGTTGCATAAGCTCTGGTACTTGCATCACCAAATGTATGAATAGACCATTTTTCTTTACAACCATAGCCTACACGTCTATTTATCTTCGCGTCATTTAAATACTTGAGTTCGCTATACCATTTTTAAAAATTATTCCGGATTTCTTCTGGAAGTGGAGCATCCCAATCTAATTTCGTTGACCAGGCGTCTTGAATTATCAGTTTGGCTGGCAACAATGCTGGGGCTAAAAATCCTATTGGATCGAAGATCCCCTGGGTTACAGTTAATATCTTTCTTTTTGACAGATTTTCTATCTCATCACTAAATTTATGAGCGATCTTCAAACTATCTTCCATTATGTCCCACTTCAACCCTAAAACCGGAACTATCGTGATTACATTTTTGCTGAGCATCTTTTTTTCGCTAAGGAAACTGCTGTCTTCACTTTTAATTGGCCCGAATTCCCGCATTCTTAATTCCATTTTCGCATCAGCCACGATTTCTGTAGATTTTGAAATAAAATTTTCTAGTTCAGGCACATTGTCGACTGAAGTAACGCAGTTATCTATATAGTAGGATTTCATAAGCTTCTCAGCTATCTGTTTGTTTTCTTCATCAATATTACTCAAATGATATCTTATAACTGCACCTAGCAAAAATGGGCTACAAGTTGCTCCAAAAACTACTCTATTGTGTTGATAAACTTGAAATTCGTAAGGACTCTTCCACCATAAAAATCGCAAGAAATGCCGATCTGATTCTTTGACTTCAATTTGAAGAAATGCTCTTCGGCATGCTATATCGGCTACTACCCCAATAGCTTTCTCACGAAATCTTTTTAACACTGCAGGAATTTGTTCGATGAGTTTTGGTCCTTTAAAGAGACAATCATTTAAAGAAGGAGACCTCCCTACCTTACACGATGCATCAAAAACTGGTAGAACACTTGTAGTAAGACTATCTGGTTTGATGAAGGGATGATGAGGTAAAAAATGTCCTGGAATCTTGAGTGTTTCATCTGGTACTTTACTGATAACGCCTTCTTCTTCCCATTCATAGAAAACTTTAGCATATTCTTCAAACATTTTCATTGATTTTAATTTCTTTGTTGAATTTATCAATCTTCGTTCAGCTATGTGTCTATTTGAGGGAATTTCACGTTTGCCGTTAATCCAAGGAAGACCTACAATATAGCAACCTTCTATATTTCTATCAACTTCTTTTATAAAATTATCATGAGCGAGTTCTTCTTCTTCTGCTTTAGACAAAGTTTGACAGGTATCTGTTAAACCGATTGTCTCTAACTTCCATAATTCTGGAATCTTCATATCTTTGAACGCTAGGTTCGTGACAAACATATTTCCATAATTTAGACAAGACTGTGATGTACTTTGTAAACGACCACAAAGTGTCCATTCAAACTTTGTCTCTATTGCTGTAAGACCGCTCTTTAACTGTTTTACTCGACCTGTAAGAAGTTGTCCGTAGTAATCGCTTCCAATCAAAATTTCAATTTTTTGACTTCCTGCTCCTAAATCTGTGATCCATAGTTTATTTTGTTTAAGCTCTTTAATTACTGATTCTTTCTGTATCCGAGGAATTTTATTACAAATTATATCTTTATCCAAAAGTTCTAAGACTTCTTTCGTTTGTTTCTGTCTATCAGAAGAACTTAACTCAACTTGGAATTTATTGTGAGATTTAGCTTCTGTTTGCGTACCATCAAACAATGTGTGCACAATAGCTTCAGAAGAAATGGGATGTAAACCTAGCTCTTCTTCCATACCTTTTAAAATATAGATCTTTTGCGACCCACAATCAAGTAATGCTCGTACGTTCTTTGTTATTCGACCTTTAACCCTTTCCGGCGCAGTGTTACCACTCCGGCAACACCTAATTTTAATTATAAACATACAAATGTCACCAATAATATTTTAGTAAAATTTTACTTTTAAAATGACAGCTTAAATTAGGGAGTTCTTAATTTCTAAAAAAGTCTTTTGTAAATTCCGGTGTCAGTCAACAATTTCTCATTTTACGAATAAAACGTGTCTGTGCCGGAAAGGGTTAATAACTATTTCTAAAGTCATAAGGGCTACTTCAGTAGAAACACTGCTTATTTGTTATGGTGTTTTGAATTATTTCTGGGGTCTTAGCTGTATTTTCTGGTTCTTTACACATTGAAATTTCAGGGCATAATAACTCGGTATGGGGTTTAGAGCAAACGTGGCAACGAATAAAAACTTTGCAAACTTTAGCGTGGTGACCAAAACGAAGACATTTTAAACAGCAATTTTTATTCTTAATTTTGGCCTTCCGTTCATTAAAGGAAAGAGATCTAGCCCTAACACAGTTCTTACTTTCATGAGGTTTACTGCAAAATAAACAAAGGCGTTCTTTTGTGCTGAATAGCCCTGCCGCAGTAGGTATTTTACTTTCTGCTTTTCTTAAATTTTCTTTAGGTTTGTCTTTAAAGCTGAGCTCTATAAAACTCGATTTGACTAATTTGAATCTTTCCTCGTTTGCAACTTCTTGTTTCAGAAATTCCATCAAACTTACTATATTTGTTTTTGTTGACAATGCATTATTATTACTAGCAACGTTTGATGTGATTGAAATAGTATATCGCTGTCATGCTTTTAATACATCTTCCGATAAGCTAGATTCTATCATTGGATAGAGCCATGCCGAATTGCTTTCTAAACTTAAACCCATTGATTCTAACGATCTTAAATATGCCTCGATTTTTGTAAATACATCTAATAAGGGAAGTTTAACTTTCCCGTGCGCCTGTACGTACATTAGCTACAACCAATTACAGACATTCTCTTACGTACACTTCTATTAGTAAATCTTTATTTCCAAAACGCTCTTGAAATGCCTCGACAGTTTTGGGGTAATTAACTGCGGTCATTGGATAGCTCTCTAACAAATGCCTGGCACTGCTTCCAGGTTCTACTGATTGGATAAGATACTGAAATTTGTCACTATTATCTAAATCTATGCCTTCATGAATTTTCTGAAACTGGGACCAAATTGTAAGATAATTTATTAACTGCGAATCGAATGGCTTAATATTTAGTTTAGGTAATTTATAATGCTTTGATTTGGAATAACCGTAATCTCTGCTTTTTTCACTATCAACTTGATTACGTTTATTTGTACCCAAAGCTTCACTAACTTTACGCTTAATGGTAATAAATTGGTCTGAATAACTTTCATTTTCCACTACTTCATTTTCAATAGTCTCTTCATCGCATTTATCATCATCTAACATGAGTTCAATTATAGCTTCATCAATAGATTTAATTTCATGAATCAAATTTTCTAATTTACTAAAACCGTCTGAAATTTTACCCCTATCTAATGACTCGCTATTAATTTCTTCATTCAAAACATTTAAAGTTCTGGAAAATGACGAACGTAGCAGTGTACGCTTTATCTTTAGCTTATTCATCTTAGAAAAATTAAGTAGTAATTCACAGCTTATGAAAACACTATACGCTATAAAAACAATTCAATATCTCAACATTATTATTCAAATGTCCGTGTTTGTTGCGCCAGATTGTTTTGTGAACAATCAAAACTTCATTCTTGGGTTCAAAAATGCTCTAATTATTCTTGAATTTTCTTTTAATAAATTTTATTATATACTTAGAATTATAGTATGAAGAAATATTGAATTCAAATTATTTACATAATATGTACAAAATGTATAATATGTACAAAATATAAATTCCTTTTACCTTGATAATTTCTGATCATCGTGCTTAAACTGGAAAGATGATCCTATATCCATTTATGCGTGCCTTTTCATAAAAATAACATAATTCTGCCATAAAACTTAAGACAGACGCAACTCAAAAAATATAAACATTCTCTCTAAAAAAATTCTTTTTCATTCCATCAAAAATTGATGCCAACTTTTTTTATCTACTTCAGAAACATTTTACAGTTCTTAAAGACAAAAGGTATATGCTATCTTGTACATAAATATTTTTGTAAATATAGTACATGTTCATTATGATTTTCAAGTTTGAAACCATAGATTTTTTTGGTTAAATATTTTAGATAAAATTATAATTATGTTAGGGAGTTAAACTGAGCTCAGCAAGAACTCTTGTGTTTTCATAATGTATAGACCTTCTAATTAAAAGATATGATATAAAATTTTCCCCGATTTGCCCCCCATTCTTTCAATAACTAAATCAAAATTTCAAAAATTCTTTTTTGAAAACGAATTTTTTTCAGTTTAATAAACTTTATTTAATTAAAATGCGTATATTTAATATATGCTGTAATTTCTTACTCCCTACTGGAAACTCTTTGGTGCGGAGACGATATATCTGCAAACTGAAGTGAAAAAAAAAATGTTTATTTTTTAGGTTGTTCGATTGTTCTTTTTAAGTAAGACATTTTTTCATTGTGTACATATAAGCTGATTATTCCCTTTAAATAATGCTATATTTTCGTCTTGTACCATGTGTTCGTATTATAAGAATTATGTATTTTTATGTCTAAAATGCTATTATCATTTTAAATAATGTATTTAAAATCAGCCATGTGGAAAAACCCACTTTACTCACTAACGAAGTAAGATAGTTTTATATTATTAAGAAGATATGTACTACATGTAACTAGATCATAAATTTTTTTATACAGTATGGAAAAAACAATTGAAATATCAAGAAAATATATGTATGATGTTATAAAACAGTGTGACAACAGAAAAATAAATAAGAAATTAGAGTTTCTAGAACAGAAACTAGCCGAAATTACGAAATGTCCAGAAAATGAAATACATTTGCTCCGTAACAAATTAAAACCTTTCAAACATACTTATAAAAAGAAATGGGCTTCTTCACAATTTACTGAACAGCGTTTTCTAGAAAAAAATGTGGAATGGCTGAAAGGAACACTACTTTTACCTATCTGGATAATAGAAAAACCTGGTCGCCCTGCAAAGGAATTTAAAAACTGTAGTAACAGAAGCAAGAGGCGTAAAACGGAAGAATTAAGATCTGAAATTAGCCATGAACAATTGACGTATTCAGCTCAAATGAGCGAAAGCTCTGCTGGAAATACAGATGTTGCAAAAATTATTAAAGACGTTACAGCCAGCCCGACTAGGGCTACTAAATATCGAAAATTTTTGAATTCTTCGGCTGAGACAACAAACGTAAGTACATTGAAGTTATCGCCGACTGAGGCTTTAGCCATGTTTGTTGCTGCAGATCTGACATGCAATCAATATAATATCATCCGAAATTCTAATAAATGTATATATCCTTGCTATTCACTTCTTCAGAGAACTAAAGAGCAATGTTATCCGAAAGATATTATTATTACTGAAAATCTGGCCGAAGTAAAACTTCAAAATCTTTTAGATCACACAACTGAAAGATTGTGTAAATACGTAGAAGACATTTTCACATCAGCAACTGAAGCAGAATTGAAAAGTTTAGAACTATTCTGCAAATGGGATTGTGATGGCTCCCAGCAACAAATGAACAAGCAAAAGTTTGAAAACTCCATTGATAATGACTCAAATATTTTTCAAAATTCTATAGTTCCTTTCAGATTAATAAGTAACATAAATGGATTTCAAAAAATATGGTGGCAGAACCCTACGCCTTCATCTTCACGTTTCATACGTCCCATTCGAATAAGATTTGTTCATGAAGATAAAAACATAATACAAGAAGAAATAAAGTACATTGAAGAGCAGGCGCGAAATTTAATGAACACAGAGGTACGCACAGCTTATGGCTTATTACAAGTCCAATACAGTTTAATGTTGACAATGGTCGATGCTAAAGTTTGCAACGCAATTACCAGCACCAATTCCACGATGCAATGCTACATTTGCAAACAATCATCAAAAGACTTTAATAAGCTGAAAATAGCTGAAGACATCGACCCTAATTCTTTGAAATTTGGACTTTCCAAGCTTGGACTTCCATGCTAGAATCAGATTTTTTGAATCCATTCTACATCTTTCTTATAAACTTCCAATAAAAAAGTGGCAAGCAAGAAGTGATAAGGAGAAAGAAATTGTCCGTCAAAAAAAAAAAAATAAATAAATAAAATAATAATAATAATACAAGAAAAGTTTAAATCTGAGATGGGATTACTGGTAGACATTCCAAAAGCCGGTTTCGGAAGCACCAATGAAGGAAAAACACCTCTTGAAGATTTTTCTCTAATCCTGAATCATCAGCGAAAATTACAGGAATCGACTTAAAATTAATGCAAATGTAAAAAATTTTCTAGAAGTATTAGCAAGCGGTTATAAGATAGATACAAAAAAAAAATAATTGAAGAATTTGCATATGCTACCTGTAAACATTATGTAAATCTTTACGGTTGGCACCCAATGTCACCAACACTACATAAAATTTTGAGTCATGGAGCCATTATCATCGAACATGCTTTGCTCCCAATCGGACAGTTATCAGAGGAAGCAGCTGAAGCCCGATACAAGTATTTACGCTCATATACGCAGAATTTTTCAAGAAAAGTCTCACGCATACAATGTAATGAAGATGTGATCAATCGCTTGCTACTGAGTTCTGATCCTTATTTGAGCTGTAGTACGCGAAAAAGAGCAAAAAGACGTAAAACATTTTCAACAGAGGCTTAAGAGTTATTATTACCAGAATCTATAGTCACGAGAGATTCTGAAAAGGATGATGTTTAAGACTCTGACCAATAGATTAATGGTCTATAGCACACTAATTTGTATATTGTAAATATGCGTAATTTTTGTGCAAATTGTGCAAAAAATGATTTGTTTTATATGCAATAGAGTATTTTATGTGTTTATAAAACATTTTATCAGCTATAGAAAGCACAAGAGGTTTTACATAATTTTGGCCAGGTTTTTTTAGCGAAATACCACACTGTACAGCGTAGCGGGTGAAGACTGCTAGTAATTAATTTAAAAACACGATTTAAATGCCAATTTCACGCATAAAAAACAGAGAATTTTTTAATGTAATATTTTTATTTTTAGAAAATTTGAAAAAATTGTGTCCTGAACCTAATTAATTTTTGTAATGATCATTTCTGAAATTTAACCCTTTCGGGTCTGAATTTCCTTTCAGTTTTTAGAAAAAATATTCTTACTTAACAACATTAACATAAGCTATACAAATAGATTAATTAGTATTTAACGAATATTTCACTGTATGAACGATAACGAATGGTATTGTTTTGTGTACTATTCAATTCATATTCATATGACAATAGGTGACAGAACAATTTTTGGAGACGTTTAGAAAATATGGTATTACCCTCATGGCATGCGTAGTCACAGTGACGTCAGAGTGACGTCATTGAGTCACTTTGGTCCATCACATCTGTGACCAAAATGCCACCACTCAGTGACGTCACATTGACAAACTTTTCACAAATTGGTCACAATGTGACGTTACAAAAAAGCTCTAATACAGCCATAACGACTTCTCATTTTAGTCACTGTGACTTCACATCGACGTCACGTGACGTCACATCGACAATCGATGGTCACAAAATCACAATGTGACTTCACAACGACGTTGCAGTGACGTCACCATGTCTTACGGGGGGGTCACAAAATCACAATGTGACTTCACAACGACGTTGCAGTGACGTCACCATGTCTTACGGGGGGTCACAAAATCACAATGTGACTTCACAACGACGTCGCAGCACTTTATTAATATTTATAAAATGAATATAGCTGTTTAAGGCTACAGTGGACTCTCAAAACTATTTTTTTTTTAATTTTCAATGATTTTTTTTTTAATTTCTGGAAATAATGATAATATATATATATATCTTATTTCACAATTTTTTTAAAAATTTATTCAATAGTTTTTGAGATACAGATTTTTCTTTTTTTTTTTTTAATTAACCAAAAATGGCAATATTTCAAAATGCTCCATCCGAAATTCTTTATGCCCAATTTTTCTGATTTTTAGTTTAAAATGCTCTCTATGTATGTGTTAACAAATGTTACTAAGCATTTTTAGCATATTACTTGTAAAACATTAAAAAAATGATTTTAACTTAATTATTTTGTATTTTCCGTTAAATAATCATTAAATATTCCATAGAACTAAAATTTAAAAAAAATTACATGCGTCTAAAAGAAATTATTTCTAGTAAAACCTGTTAACACATCCAAAAAGAGCATTTTTAAAAAAGAAACATTTTGCATAAAGAATTTCGCATGGAACATTTTGAAATCATGAAAACGACGAAAATATTCATTCTGAGAAAAACAGGTTTTAGTAACTACAGTGGTTATAATTGCTTAATATTTTCCTACAGTTTCAGCTATTGAGGGATATAATATCATTTCCAGCTTATATGTAAGTGTTTTATGTTTTTATGATAAATTCCCATAAAATATGTGGCTTCGACAGTAATTCATCCAAAGGACGTGAAGTATCTGAATTTAAAAAAAAATCTTCTCAAAAGTAACATTTTGTATTTTCTAATGAAATTTTTTCCAATTTTACTAAAGATATTAATGGTATAAATACCTCTTATTGAATAAATTTTTGTTAAATATATTAAATATTTTTAATATTTTAAATATATTAATATTCTTTAATTTACGCTAAAATGTTTGGGGACAAAAAGCAATTCCGCTAAATACATTGTAAACAAACGCTTAAAGAAACAGTTAATAGTTACAGTGAAAGTATTGTTTTGCGAAATCACAAAATTAATAATTTCAGTGCAAAATAATAACATTTTGTATGGTAAAACTAAAAACTAGGCTAAATTTTACGGATGTAAATCGGCAAAAAAGTAAACAAAGGGGCGTGCCACAATCAGCTGACTTCACTGACTGAAATCACAAAACTAATAATTTCAGTGCAAAATAATAACATTTTGTGTGGTAAAACTAAAAACTAGGCTAAATTTTACGGATGTGAATCGGCAAAAAAGTAAACAAAGGGGCGTGCCACAATCAGCTGCTTCTAACTCCAGTAAAAATAGTCGAAATTGAAAAATTCTTTTTGTGTTCAATAGCAGGGAGTTATACATATAATGTCATAGTGCTAAAAATGAAAATTCGATAATTTGATGATTTTTTGCGATTTTGAAAGTCCACTGTAGCTTTAAATTCCAATAATTAGCTCTCTAAAGATATACATATTACTTCATTAATTTTAACATGCTAGGTATTAAAGGAAAATCAATCGTTCGCTATTTCCTATTCAGGAAAAATTCCATTCAGTCTCCAGTTTTCAAACAGGAGATCAATGCATATGTCAGCTGTCCAGAATCGTTATACACATGCCTCTAACAGATAGAATATTTTTAGATCTGGATTAAAATGAGATAACGGGAAAACTTATCTTTTTTATGTCGCAAAAACTACGCACTGTACTGCCATAAGAAAAACACAATTGTAACAACTGATAGAATAAATTCATAGGCGTTTAATTGTATCATGGAGGTAGGGTGCCTCTGCCAGTAGTTGATTAAATAAATTTGATTCTACAGGGTTTTTTATAATATTCCCATTTAAACTTTACAAATATTACATATACATAAATATATTAACATATATTATATATATGTTAATTATATTACTTATTATTAATGTTACATTATTATGCATAATATTAATGTATATTAATATCTGTATGGACAATATACAATACGTAACACGATAGTAATTGTTATCGACTCTAATTTTACGATTAAATATCTTTTGATAAACTTTAAATTTTAATAGAAAATATTACTCACAATTAGTACCTTTGTACTCATATTGCTGCGACAAAATCACAACACCTACGGTGAGAAAAACACTAAATCGAAATTAATAAAACGTATATGAAAAAAAAAAAACTAACACACTATCTTCGAATACAAAAAAAGGCATTGCCACAAAATACATCAAAACTTGTTTTTTTTTTTTTCAATTTCTTTTTAACACCAGACAATCACATAGGAACGCGCAAATAAAACAAAATATTAAAATGTCAATTTAACTCTATGTTTCTTTTTCTCTTTCTCTTTTTTACACTGCTCATTGATGATTGCGTGATTTTGAGCAAAAATAATGAATAAATAATGCTGATTACCTAACAATACCCTTATTATTATTATTATTTAATATTATTATTAGTGTTAATATTATTGTCATTAAAATATCATTATTATTTCAAAAATAATGTTTGAATTGTGTCATTAATGTCTGATTAATCTTTAATTTATTATTGCTTAATATTTTACTAATTAATTTTATATTTAATGTTTTTAATGTTTCTCTAACTAAAATGTGTCCTAACATCTGAGTTAATATTTTTGAAATCGGAGTCGATGTTTCAGAGATGGTAAAACATGTTATTCTTATTAATAAAATCGTTATAGATGTCTTAAATCTAATAATTAATTTCATAAAAAATACATTCTACTTCATTAAGGGGGCTCAAGGGTTGAAAACTTTTCAAAAAAGCGATTTTATTATGCTCTAGTTTTATAATTTAATTATTCTTAACTCAATGCAATAAACCGCATAAAAATATTTGCATTTATAACGGAGTTATAAGCATTATGTATCAACACTTTCATAGACGCACCCATATAATTTTCACTTCAGGTCACGTTTTCTCAAAACTTGATGTTTGACGACTAACACAAAGATTAAAAAAAAACTATTTGATGGAATCGCCTTACTTTTTTTTTGCATGGATATAACATCATTATCTATAGAATGAATTAATATATTTTAGATTGTTTAATATATTGAGTATTTTTAATGAAAAAAAATGTATTTTTAGAGGTTTTTTAAATTTTGAAATTTCAGAGATTTTTTTAATAATATTTTTTTAAATGATAGTTATATCCTTAATTTATTCTATAGATAATGTTGTTACATGCATGCAAAAAAAGCTATTCCATCAAATATTTTTTTTTTTTAAATCTTGGTGTTAGTCGTCAAAAATCAAGTTTTGAGAAAACGCGACTTAAATTTGAAATTATATAGGTGCGGCTATGAAAATGTTCATACATAAATGCTTATAACTCCGTTAAAAATGCAAATGTTTTTTGCATTGAATTCATAATTAATTTAATAATCAAACTAGATCATAAAAAAATCGATTTTTTGAAATGTTTTTAACCCCTGAGCCCCCTTAAGCTTAAACATTCTAAGTATTTAAGGAAAATCAATCGTTATCCCGATTCATGGAAACTTCCGTTCAGCTTTCAGTTCTCAAACAGAAGATCAATGCATCTATCATCCGTTCAGATCCACGTACCTCTAATAGATGGGATATTTTTAGATCAGGACTGAAATAAGGTAATGGGAATAACTTATTTTTTATGTCGTAAAAATGCTTGCTGTAGTGGCATAAGTAAAACTCAATAGTGAAAACAGATAGAGTAAATTCATATTGGTTTATTTATATCGTGGATGTAGGGTAATCCCGCCAACAGTTGATCAAATAAATTACAGTACTACGGGGTTTTATTACATTCCCTTCTAAATTTTAGAAATAAACAAAAATGATCGCTACAACATTAATGAATATCTAATAACGTCTGAGTAAATAGTTTTCAAATCGGAGTTGTTGTCTGACAAATTATTAAACACGTTATTCTTATAAATAAAATCAATATAATTGTTTAAAATCTAATAATTATCCTCATAAAGATATACACACTATTTCATTAAGTTTAGATAAGTATTAAAGGAAAATCAATCGTTAACTATTTCCCTATTCACGAAAACTTCAGTTAAAAAAATAAGAGAAAGATCGATGCATCTATCAGCCACCGAGATTCATCATCCACGTACATCTAACAGATGGAATATCTTTAGATCTGGGAATGAAATAAGATATTGGAAAAAACTTATCTTTTTTATGTCGCAAAAAATACGTACTGTAGTGGCATAAGAAAAACACAATTTTAACTACAGATGCAATAAATCCATAGGCGTTTAATTGTATTATGGATTTAAGGTAACCTTGTCGGTAGTTGATCACATAAAACCAACTCTACGGGTGTTTGTTATGTTTCATTTTAAACTTTAAAATTGTTACATATACATAAATATATTACTATATATATTTATGTATAAGTTAATTGTATTACAGATTACTAATATTATATTTTTATGCATATTATTAATATATATTAGTAACGTTATTATTGTTATTAATTAATGTCATTTTTAATGTTATTGTCATTGTCATTAAAAATGTCATTATTTTGTCCTTAATTATGTTTGAATAGTGTCATTAATGTAAGATTAATAATTGATTAAACAATAATTAATGTTTTAATGTTTATTACTTACCCATCATACGTAGTATAGGGTAAGTCTTGCAATCGTTTTGAAAATCGAAAAATTTTTTTTGACGGATTTACACGTTTTAGATAGTGGAGATTCCGAAAAACATATTTTTAGAAAAAAAATTTTGCCGTCCGTCTGTCTGTCTGTCTGTCTGTCTGTCTGTAAACGCTCTATCTTCCGAACAAATTGAGATAGAGACTTGAAATTTTGTATGTAGTTAGTATGTAAGAATGGGACGAACCCTATTTAATATCAGCAACCTCGATTATCCGGAACTATTTTTTTCGGACTCTCGAAAAATTCGTTCTGATGAAAGGTATATAAAAATTTTCGAATTTTTTTGTTCTAAGGAATGGACGCAAAAGGCAATAAAATAACACACATTTTGCATATAGAACGAAGTCGATCAGATAATTAGTTGCCGAGATATTTGCAATCCTGTTTTCCACATTCTTCGATTTTTCATGACCCTGTATTTCATTCAAATTTCAATTCAGAGGTATATTTTAATTGGAAATGAGACGCTTAATCCGACGCAGTTAATTGTTAGTTAATAGAGTTATTATTTTTGGAGTTATAAGGATGTTTCTTTTACGCAGTTCGGTACTACTTGAGTTGTTTGGCGTTTTATATAATTTGTCGAAATCGGTAATCAGCAGTTCTTTAATAGAGCATTACTATGTATATTAACAATATTTAAATTTTGTTTATGAATTGCAATGCATTGTATAAATTGTTTGCACATGTTTTATTTTCATA
The DNA here is from genome assembly GCA_964019185.1 of Maratus speculifer. Taxonomy (NCBI): domain Eukaryota; kingdom Metazoa; phylum Arthropoda; class Arachnida; order Araneae; family Salticidae; genus Maratus; species Maratus speculifer. Next base: position 392,343,195 of record OZ025294.1, on the reverse strand, counting down.
TACATATCCATGATGGGTAAGTATTACGGTGGCCCCCAACGACTAGTTTTTTATAAATATTTAATGATTTAATGTTACTCGTGATAAAATGTGTTCAAACGTTTGATTAAATAATTTTTAAATCGGATACGTTGTTTCACAGATGGTTAAGCACGGTATTTTTATTAATAAAATAAATGTAGCTGTTTAAAACTCAATAATTTGCTTCATAAAAATATACATACTACTTTATAAAATTTAAACATGCGAAGTATTAAAGGAAAATCAATTGTTACCATTTTTCCTATTCACGAAAACTTCCGTTTAGCCTTGAGTTGTAATATTGGAGATATAAGTATCTGTGAGCCACTCAGATTTATTATACACGTGCCTCTAGCAGCTGGAATATTTTTATTAGATCTGAGATTAAAATGAGATAATGGGGAAAAATCATAAATTTTTATGCCCAGAATATATGTACATAAAACAACACAGTGTTAACATCAGATTTTATAAATTTACAGTCGTTTAATTGTTTTATGGATGTAGGGTAACAATGCCAGTTGTTGGTCAAATGAATTACAGCACTACGGTGTTTTTATTATATTCATTTCTAAATTTTAAAAGAAAAATACACTGTAAAAAATTTAACTAATTTGCTACAGCGCCACTCCACCGCTTTTATAGAAAACGGTTACTTTACTGTGTTATGGAGCATTCTCATTGGTCATAAAAGAGATATTCTATATAAGCTGTGGAATGACGCTAAAGCAAATGGGTCAAAATTTTAACAGTGTAACATGATCACCACAGCTCTTAATGAATATGTTATAACATTTGAGTAAATATTTTTCGAATCAGAGTAGTTGTTTCGCAAAATTCATAGGCGTTTAATTAGATTATTGAAGTAACCCTGTTCAAAAAAGGTAGTGCGATATCGTTGTATATCTTATATATTATTTATTATAAATAATTAATATATCCCTATAAAGTTAAAATTTATTATTAGCAATCTAAATAAATTTGCGCCTATCTATTTCTTTCAGGATATCTAAGTGGTGAATTAATCTATTTCCCTTTTACGCATCATTCATATATTGAAAGATAACTCACTCTGCTCTTTTTCTGAGAAAAAGAAAATAATAATAATATCATTTACTGCCATTTCACTAAACGATTTTTTTCAAGTTGCATATGCTTATGCAATTTCTCTTTGTCAGATTTTTAATTCAAAGTTTTGCTAAATGATATTAAAAACTTTGGTTAAATCGAAGGTTATACAACAATATCCAGATGCACTTTTAAATTTCTGTACCTTTCAAATTTTTTTTAACTTACTCATTCACCAATTTTTGGCTAATTACCTTCTATTAGGCTTTTTATCACAATTTAAATTGTCCTATGTATTCCAATGTAACGTTCATCCCTTGGCAAGATCTGTGTCTAAGCCAATATTATCCTCTCGCTAAAAACATTAACAATAAAAAATGTGAAAATTCAAAAAATACAAAATAATACAAAAACCGAAAACTATCCTTTTTTTTAAATTTAAATATTATATGAGCACTTACAATTTTATTCAATTTCAAATGCAGAAATTCGATTTCTGTTTGTCTATTACATGATTTAATTCTGAAAAGAAGAGTATCGTTAATAATATAATTGAGGTAAGAGAGTATGTTTCGGAAAACAAACAATATTTATGTGAATTTAGAACACATAATGCGTTAATAATTTCACATTATTCAAGATGTATTTTTTTAGAAAAAAATATTTGCTATATTCTCCTTATAGGATACATTTATTTCATACAAAAAAAATATGTCAATATTATAGTCTAAAAGTTACGTTTAATAAAACATGTTTGAGGATAAAGTCATAATAGAAAAATATCCATCGTTTACACTTTTGCACTAAAAAGCCTTGAAAGAAAATCGAAATACGGAAATTCAGATCATCGCATAGCTTGTTGATGTTTGACAAAATGTATTACTTTCTTTAAATTTTTTTTGTTCAAAATGTATTTCTGTTAACAATTCGTTTTTTAGATTGATACAAAAAAGCTATTCTGAATTGAAATGATAAATGTTCTATGTCTGATACAGTTTTATGTGTTTTTGCATTTGAAAATGTCTTATTCTTCATCGCAATCATACTTTGTCTGAATAGATGATTTAAGACAAATGAAACTTACAGCAATACCCAACTGTAAAGGAATTGAGTAAAAGTTTTAATTGTAATAGAATCACATTTCTCATAACTTTATCGATAAAAATAATTACCTTTTGCGATGCCCGTACTATACTTAGATATTATTACTATATCATTTCTTCAAGTATTATTGCCAAAATAAATTACTAACACAATATGCACAATTTTTTCATAATATGTTATTCAGCATATTAAAAATACGATGCACTATTTGAAACGACACTGTTAAAAAAAAAAAATCTTTAAAATACGGAAATTGTACTGTCAATCTAGACGCCAGTACCATTTTCGCTGTTTAGAGGAAAAAATATTCCGTAAATTCAAGATAATTTTCCGATTTTTTTCTTATTTTCGTATTTGAAAATCTTCGTTTAAAAGGCAAAATATAATCTTTCAAGGACAAATATACGTCGTTAAGAATATCATGTTTCTACGATATGTATACAATTTACATCATCTAATAGAAACAACAAAAAAATAACACTTATCCTTCCGGAGATTGGAAACAAGGATCTGTCTGCTTCCGGATTAGCGCGTTTGACCACTGCACCACGGTTATACAAGCTAAGCTTCCAAATTTCGTTATTTATTTCAGGCTTTTTTTTTACATAAAGCAAGAGCCAGATAGTAAACAAGGAACTCACATTGGTAGAGATCATTTTTTTTAATTAAGTATACAATTACAAATGTTTCAAACTTTTTTTCTCAAAATTTTAAATGTTTTGCTTTTTAATTTACTGCTTTGTAAAAAATTAATTTTAGTTATTAAAATATAAAATGCATGAAAAAATGTATTAAGGGTTAATTACTCCTTTTCTGGAAGATTAAAAAGAAACCTCTTTAATATTTTAATTATTTATTTGTTTATTTGCAAAAATACCAACATAATTTTTCTTTTTTTTTTAAATTTATTTTTCAAAGTTTTAAAATTATTTCTGTAATGATAAACTCAAATAAAAATAATTACTATATTTCATTTTTTTGTTTCTTATAATTTAGAGTAACTAGCAAAAGCCATGCTTTGATTGGATTCGCGAAGCATTATTTTATAAAACAGATATTTGAAAGTAACAATATTTTTTAATATTATTTTTGCATCTTTATTAAACAAAAACGTTATTTTATGTTTTGGCGCATTTTACTTTTTTATTTATGATATAAGACTGGCATAATAAAATATTTTCGAAGCAAACTTTTACAAATCATTTTTAAATTTTCAACTAAAAGCTCTTTTAACCACTTAACCGGCGATGGGTATGGGGAAACAGTGCTTTAACCCCCGACTTATCTCGGGACAACCAGTGAAGTGGTTAAAGATGTTTTTACAACTTCCAGTAGCCACTGGTGTTTTTTAAAGTTGTTTGAAATATGCATGTTTGCAGTCTTTGTAATTAACATCAGATAATCTTTGATAGCTATTTTAGAATAATATATTTGAAGAGAGCTTGAAGAAAGTTACTTCGTCAAAATCCTATTTTCTGAAAAAACATTCGAAATCTGCTTTCGTTGATACTATGAATTTTTAACTGTAAAATATTTTATTCTAATTTCTTCGTTTTTATACATGTTAGCGTAGAGAATTTTTGATATTGTAGAATTTTTCGTAAGGAAAATTTCTATTGAATGCTTAATTTTGAAGGATTTTCACTCTCGACAACGTTATGTACGTTTTTAAGCCAACTGGTGTCTATATATCCTCAATATCTGAAACTGCCTCATCTAATGTTAAACCTTGGGATTTATGAATTATAACAGCAAAAGCTAACTGCAGAAGAAATTCTTTCCTTGAGCAATTTATGCTTCCATTTTTCCAGAATTTAATTATTGAGGGAATCGGTACGCACCAATTCTTATAAGTTAAATTATTGCAGTATTAAATTTATCCATGATTATTCGCGATATCTGGTCTGGTGGCTTGCGATTTTCTTTAATACGTGCAACAAAGTCTAAAGTCCCGTTCACTAAACCTTTTTCGGTCCACAAATAAGAACGTAACATTACTTTAGATCCAAATGATAAAGTAAGAAATGGTTAAAAAGTCTATTTGTCGTTTCTGAATCGGCCAACTTTGCTTTAGTACATTTATAAAGATCTTGAATCGAACCAACATCTTCACACAGTTCTTTTAATTTTTCATTTATATATTTGTTTATATTTTTATTTGCAATTCTTTTGTTGCCACTTTACAAAAAAAAATCCATAATACAATTCTTTTAAAATGTTTAAGTGTCATCTGTGCAAACGATTTTGCGGAATAATGAAAAAATATTTTATTTATTAAATTAATCATGATTCTATCTATAATTATTTACTCCATGATTTATATTTTTTTTCTTCTGAAAATATACGCGTTTCATTTTTTATTTATTTGCTAAAATGCGTCCGTATTGGAAATGCATGTAAAATAAATTAATTAAAATAATAATTTTTTTAACGTTTTACTATAAAACAATTATATTGTGCAAATCTACAGATCATAATTTATTTTTGTGTTTAATTTGAAGTTAAAATATTGAATAGTTTTTTTGTAAAGTGTACGACAAAATGTAATTTGAGTGGCCTAGTAGAGGATTCGCTTCGCTCATCCTAATAATAAAAATTCGTTATTATATTTTTGATATATTGAAAATTTTGAGTGCGAATCTTTTAAAGCGAATAGGTTCAAAAAAATTAAAATTAAAACTAGATTTTTATTTTATTTTAAAACATCTTAAGCATGCACAGATTTTCAAAAAAAATTATAATAACTTGCTTAAAATGTTTGAAATTCTACTTTAAAATCATAATTAAAAAATGCAACATTTTTTTTTCAACTGTCTAAAATTTAGAAAAAAGTAATAAGATTTCAATTTTTTAAAATATAAAACTGTATCAGCTTTTTTTAAAAAAAAAAAAAGAAAGATCAATGTTATAACGAGATGGACAACCAATACTGGATAATCATTGGATGTATTTTTAATACAGAGTCACATTTAGCCATTATGATGGTTTTATTGAAAATAGTATTACTGTAAGGCAAACTTAACAACAATTAATTTCTTGTTTTTGAAACGCAGCAATTATTTCTAAACATCATTTGCTAAACATCTTATTTCCTGAAAGCAATACAGAAATATTTCGCAAAATTTGCAGAAAAATTACTGGATTTATACGGATTTTTAATCTCAAATTGTCAGTTGTGGAAATTGTACAGTTTTCTCAGAAAAAATAAACTATTACGTAAAGTTCTACAAAAAACATTGTGTTTATTGCCGATTTTTTTAAACAATGTGTATAGCCAATTAAAATAAAAAAAAAAATAGTTAATTTTGAAAACCTCTGCAGCTTATTAATGAAGGAAGCTATAGAAACCAGCTTAGAAAGTGAAAATATATGCAACGATAACAAGATAATGGCCTTCCCTGGCCTTCAATCGCCGTCAGCGCCACCTGTTGTTTGAGATGCGAACTAGAATAAAAAATTACGGTAAAAAAAAAAAAAAAAAAAAAAAAAAAAAAAAAAAAAAAACGCCTGACATTATGCATAACCCTAACTGCCGTGCATTCTACTCTCGTAACCAGAGGTTAAACAGCTTCGTGTAAGAAAAATAAAACCACGTGAGAAACCACGCAACACGAACGTTGCACGCGGGAAATGCAGATGCTGATAATTTGTTCTGTTTATGTTTTCTTTCTTGCGTGTTATTTTTATTATAGTACTTTCCTGTTTTTTAGTATATATATATATATATATATATATATATATATACTCTCTTAAAAAGTCAGCCACAAAATAACTCAAGTTGAGCTGAAATGTACTCATCTCATGTTTTGAAAGGCAGCTCCTCGAAAAGAGTTGAAAAAAACTCGAGTTTACGAGCTGTTTTAATCAATTTAAAGGAAGTTGAGCTATTTAAATAACCAATTTAAATCAAGAATCGTTTGAAAAACAACTCTTTTATGATCGAAAAATTAACAGCTCTTTTCTGAGATGTCAAATCAGTTTTTCGTTTTAAGAGTGAATATATATATATGTGGGGGGGGGAATAAAGGATGAAATATTCAGCAGTAAAAGATAATAAACTCAATGATTTAATGGACGTGATATCCCAAGCGAGACTCGTGTGATGATGCGTGGAAAGAACGAGGTGTTCTATAGATTTCAGGATGGCGAGTTCCGTCGATTTTTAAGGCAAAGCTCAGGGAAGCTTGATTATGCTATATATTTTTCGGTTTTACTGTTATATTTGAATGTTACGTATATGTTTTATGTCTATTAAACCTTTTTTATATTGTTGCGTTTATAGGGTTCTTTCGATCTTATGGTTAGACTACTTCAAACTCTTTTCTCTTAGAAAAGTAGAAAATAATTTATTTACAGATCTTCAGAACAACAGAGTCTTCGAAACTCACAAATATTACTAGGTATTCAAAAATAACTGTTCAAATATATCGTACAAGTGCAGATGTAGGTCCCAGAGACTCTTTATACAACGTCTCAACACTAAAATCACATATAAAATAACGTAAATAAAGCTCAAGCAAACATGCTTAAACAATACCCTAGAAGTTCACTTAGTGACTGACTGGTAAATAATAACAACAACAGCTCGTACTGCTCTCCTTATATAGGCTCGTAGCATGTGCTGGAAATTTCTAGAACCATCTCGAAAAATCCACGGAACAACAAACAATGCATCAGTATATCTAAGGGGGGGTTACCATAGAGAGGAAAGGGTTACCATCGCCAAAAATCGCCAAGTTTGTCGCCAACTTGGCAATATATCGCCAAATTTGGCGACCAAAATTAGTCGCCAAAAGTGACGCCAACTTGGCGATATCTCTAATATTTCGTTAATCTGCCGTAGACATACACTGAAAATAACAGACAAGTTTGCTTGATAACAGAGACAATGTAACAAAAACTAATATTAGTAAAGAAATGGAGCTTAATAAGATTATTTACATTATTTTACAGTACAAACACTAACTATTTACAAAATTCGTAACAATATTTTAAATAATATCAGTTTTGCTTAGATCATAAGTTATTCACTTAAAATCTCATATATATATATATATATATATATATATATATATATATATATATATATATATATATATATATATATATGTAATGTTTATTTTAATTTTCTTTTTTTTAATCATCTGTCATTTTATATACTTTTTTAATTTTTATCTATTTATTTATTGTTAAAAATTTTTTTTACATGCAATTTTGATATTTTATTACTTTTTAATATCTTTTAAAAACTTTCACCGAAATTAACTACCATCACTTCTGTTTATTATCGCATTAACAGCTGCCTAGCGTAAAGCACACCGAGAAAATAAAATATCACCAATCTCGAAAAATCTTGGTAACGTTAGTACCTTGCACGATAATTAGGACTCTCGCTAGGGTCTAGTTGCAACGACATCGCACATGAAGCTATCGATAGCCACTGGGGAATTATGCTGGAAGAAAGGGAAAAACTAAAGAAAGAAGTGAGAAAAAGTAAAAAAGTTTAATATCTTACGCAGAACTGCAGTTGAGCCAAAACATCATCATTTTAAACTGAGGAAGCTTACTCAACACTATTTCATAAAATATGAAATAGCTTAATATCATTAAAACGCCGCCCAAACAATGTTTCCTTCTACACTATTATGTAGTGGAATACTTTTGTGTGCTCTGTTACTTTATAAGAAATATTATTTGCGCCTCATATTGTACAAAATGAACCTTTTAATGTATACTTCATAGATCCATATCAATTTTATTATGTTTTAAATAATGTAACATCTTTAAAATGCACTTGAAACTTTTCCCCCATTGGTCATAATGCTATTGGCAGTTATTTCAAATTGAATTCGACAGTGTAGACACTACATGGTACAGAATATGCCAGATACTAGTACGCGATATTGATATATAGCAAACTTTTGAGCTATTAGATTATACATGTTATATGAAAGATTACGAAATACGTTTTATAAAAATTATAGTTAATGTAAATGTATACAAACAATGTAATTTTTTTTGAATGAACAACAATGTGTCTTTTTAGAACTTTCCAATTAAGTTGAAAAGTGCTTATACATCCGGTTTGTCTGTCCGCCTGTCCGCACACCATTAACTCTCGTAAATATATTCGAATTTTTATACAATTCATAAAGCTTATATAGGAATACCACAACAACTTTGGTATTGCATATGAAGTATGTACGATCGATGGTTCATTTGCAGGGACATTCAAAAGAATTCGATCATTTACGGTATGTCGGAAAAAATCATTTGGAGAGCATTTTAATGACATTACGCTATTTCAGGTGTATTGAGACTGATATAAATACCTTTCACTGTGACCACTTTAAAACACAGCATTCATAGCATTTTTTATTAATTTACAGGCACACACAAAAGAAATCTGTTACAGCACTGTCTTTGCGTAAAATGCTGGAGAGTACGTTTTAAAATTCTGTATGCGCTTTTTAATAAATCTTTTATATATATATATATATATAAATTATTTACCGTATACCGGGTGCCCCAAAAATGACTGATGGATTTTAAAATTCAATAATTTGCAAACTGTGACAAATATAAAAAAAAATTGCAGGAGGGTTATATATAATGTCAGGAGTTTTTTTACCGTAATTTCTTATTTTAGTTCGCATCTCAAACAATAGGTGGCGCTGACGGCGAATGTAGGACAGGTGATCAGTGCTGAGTGAAGCGTCGTCCTGGCCTTCAATCACCGTCAGCGCCATCTATTGTTTGAGATGCGAACTAAAATAAAAAATTACGGTAAATAAACGCCTGACATTATACATAACCCTCCTGTAAAATTTTTTTAAATAGCTGTCACTGTTTGCAAGTTATTGAATTTTAAAATCCATCAGTCATTTTTGGGGCACCCAGTTTATAGACAACACAAAAGCAGTCGCATATCGTTCTTCTTATTAGAGGAAATTGCTGAAAGATAAATTTCGTATATGTTTCTTAAATGAACTAAATTTTGGAATGAATTGTGACAATAGACACAAATCTCTATATCATATAAACGCCTCCTAAAAAAATCGGATAATTGTCCGATTGTAGATAGGAACCGCTAAACATTGTTTTGAAATGCATTTTACAGAACTATATGGTTAAATGGGATGCAAAACTTTATTTTTTTTAAAGGTGCAGTTTTGTTACATTATTCTGAATGTGTTGTAATGTGCTTCATAATCTATGCTTGGCGCTTGATTTTTTCTCTCCTGTTCTTAATAATGTGATTAACATACAATGAAAAATTTTACACTATCATAATTCTCTACTACGGCAATAATGCCTGAAGAAATAGTATAGAATTAATACATAACAAAATTGCAAAACTTTCAAAGGAGCAAAAATACGAACTTTAGTTATAATTGATTTTTTTATGGGAATAATTCTACTTCAACAGTTTTTACAGATCATCTTTTTTTATTCAAATTTTATTTCAAAATTTTTTATGCATACTAATACTTTTTTATATAAAATTTTAAATGATCACGATTTTTTATGAAAATAGTTTAAAATGATGTTCAAATTTAAAAGGAATGCGCAAATTAGAAAATTAAACAATATTATAATAACATCAAAATAATCGTCAAAAGTGCAGATAAAAACGCAATTAATATTCAGTAATATTCAGCTTGCATTGAATTAAAAATTTGATTTCAAGATAAATTCAATCTATATTCCGCTGTTGAATTTTTTTTATTCCCAACTAAACAGAATCGGCGTAATTAAAACAACATTTCGTTAGGCATGGTGGCGTCACTGCGACGTTGTTATGAAGTCACACAGTGACTATGTGACCATCGATCGTCGATGTGACGTCACGTGACGTCGATGTGAAATCACAGTGACTAAAATGTGAAGTCCTTATGGCCGTTTTAGAGCTTGTTTGTGACTCACATTGTGAACACTTTGTGAAGTCACGGTGTAACAAATTTGTGAAAAATGTGTCATTTGTGACTACTTGGACATTAACATCGTGACAAAACTGTGACAAAAGCGTCGTTGTGACAAAAGTATTTTTAAAAGTAAATAACATGTTTTGAAGAATTTCTATAATTTTCTATAAATTTTTAAGAAAGTCGCATCTCTGTCACAATGTGACGTCACTGAGTGGTGGCATTTTGGTCACAGATGTGATGTGACCCCAGTGAGTCACAGTAACGTCATTGTGACGTTACTATGACCATGCATGCTATGAGGGATAAGGCAGCAATCTTAAGAAAACGGAAAATAGTTATCAATTTCCAGCACATAATGCATTAATATTATCTTACATCCTCAAAAAAAGAATTGTTTTAGAAAAAGAAAATCACTATATCCTCCGTACAGGGTATATTATAAACCCTAAAGCATTTCAGCATTATAGCCTAAAATTTTTATTTAATAAAACATGTTTGAGAAAAAATTGACATTAAGAAAATAAACTCGTTTATCATTTTCCAACTGAACATCATTGAAAGAAAATCAAATTAAGGGAATTCAGGTCATCAAATATTTTGTTGATATGTGACAAAATGTATCACTTTCTTGAAATTTCTCCAAAATATATTTTTGTTAACAATTTGTTTTTTAGAATAATACACAAAACTTATTATGGAATGAAATGATAAATGTTCTAAGTTAGATTCGGTTAGACTTCTTTTTAAGTTTAAAAACGTGTCTTATTCTTTAATAAAATTATACAATGTTTTAATAAATGATTGTAACTAGGAAAAAAAACAGCAAAAAACACATCTAAAAGGAATCGTAACACTTTAAGCAGGCTTTGAAAAACGTAAAAATACCCATTTTCAATAAGATTGATTAAATTACTTAAATAATAATGTTTCAAGTGTTTTTATAGCAACTTTTTTTCATTTAAAGTATTTAAAGAAGTTATTTAATGGATACTTATATTTTGTCAATAAAGATTCTGAACGAGCAAGATTCCATATTAAACTGCTTTAACAGGCTTCCAGACGTATTATGGATATAAAAATTCGTAAATTGATAGGATTTTCTGGCAACATCCATATAATCTCCAACACCGCAGATTATTTGAATATTTTTACAAAATAGTCTGGATAAAATAAAAATAAAATTAAATAAATTTACAAAAAAATTAAATTAAATTTACAAAATAATTTAGTCTAATTTAATTTATTTCACAAAAATTTCTAAATTAAATTAGATTTGCAAAATAATTTAGTCTTAATTTACTTTCATTTACAAAAAATTTGTAAATTAATTTAAATTTACGAAATAATTTAGTCTAATTTAAGTTAATTTACATAAAAATTGATAAATTAAATTAAATTTACAAAATAACTTAGTCTGGACAGACTAAATTAAAAATGAGCTTACAATGAATTTAAAATTTGATTTCAATTTAAGCACACAAATTCAATGTCTATTCGGCTGTTGGATGTTTTTATTCTCACATAAACAGAACAGACGTAATTTAATTGACCTAAGGCAGGAATTATAAGAAAACTAAAAATAGTTATAAATGTGCATCACATAATACATTAATGCTTTCTTAAATCATCAAAAATATATTCTTTTAGGAAAAGAAAATCACTATATCCACTGTACAGGATATATCTTATACCAAAATAATTTCAGTATCAATTTCTAAAATTTTAATTTAAGGGGTCTCAAGACTCTTGAAATCGGATTTTTTTTTTTTTTTTTTTTTTTTTTTTTTAAGGAATCTTCATCATTTAATATGTATGTTAAAATAGTTATGATATTAAAACCCAGTTTTTATTGAGATGAAATATATAAATAAGTTCTTTTATTTTATTCTTATAAAAAATTGCAAGGTGCAGAATTAGCATTTACAGGGCGCTTCAAACTGTCAGATATTCAACGAGCAGAAAATTGGTATAATAGCTTACGCGCACGATTACAAAATAAATATAGCAACTAGAACGGAAATTTTGGTGCAGACTTATAGATCAGATTGTAATATATATCTTGAAAGTGTATAAATTTATATTTAAAGCATTTTTTTGTTTTTAATACAAAATTGTATTTAAATAATACAAATTTTTGAAAATTTCAACTACATAATATCCTAAGAAATAAACTTTTTTGTATAATAAAAATAAAAATAAAAACTTTTAGTTTCATTTTAAACAAATCAACATAAAACATATATTTTGAAAATTTTATATAAAAATACTTACAAGATTTTGAGAGATCGCGCGCGCTATAGAAAAAATGTCGTTAGGAGAAAATATAATTCCAAGTTTTGGAAACTCCGCTACAGCTATTGAGCGGGTAAAAGTCTAAAATCCATAACTTTTGTTCTAATGAGAATTTCGAGAATACAATTATATTAAAATGTTCAAAAAAGATAGCTGTTTAACAAAAATAAAAAATGAAATTTCGAATATTTGGAAGCTTTAAGAGTCCTTAGACCCCTAAGTAAAGCATGTTGAAGAATAAAGATATAGGAAAATAACTTTCGTTCTTCCTTTTCGCACTGAAAAGCATTGAAAGAAAATCAAAATAAGAAAATGCAGGTCATCAAATAGTTTGTTGATGTTTGACAGAATGTATTATTTTCTTGAAATTTAGCCAAAATGTATTTCTGTTAACAGTTTGTTTTTTAGAAGAATATACATAACTTATTCTGGATCTAAAAAAAAAGTGTTCTAAATCTGATTTGGTTTAACTTATCTTTACTCTTAAAAACGTAGCCCATTCTTTAACAAAGTTACGAATTGTTTCAATAGATGGTTTCATACAGATAAAATACACAGCTATATACATTTCTTAAAAGAATTGTATTTTTTAAAAAGACATAGAAAAGTGCAAAAATACGAATTTTCGAATACGAAATAAGACAGATTAAATTACTGCAATAATTGTGCTTGAACTGTTTTTATAGCAAAGTTTTATCATGAAAATTATTTTAAGAAGTTTTTTAATGAGTACTAATATTTCGTTAATACGATAATAGCGATAAGATAATATAAAAATAATATAAAGATAAGGTATAAAAATAAGATAAGGTAATATGTTTTGTTAAAAGATTCTAAACGAGGATATGATATAAAAACTGTATTAACGGGTGTTCAAATGTATTAGTTATTTGAACATTTGTAAATGATAGGAATTTCGTAACAACATCCAAATGAACTTCTAAAGCACAGATAAAAACTCAATAATGCGCTTACATTAAATTTCGAAATTTTTATTTCAGTTTAAGCAGACAAATTCACTGTTTATCCGGCTGTTGAATATTTTTTATTCTCATATAAAAAATAGACGTAATTAAATTGATCTAAGACTGGAATTGTAAGAAAACTGAAAGTAGTTTTCAATTTATAGCACATAATATATTAATACTTCCTCACATTATCAAAAATATTTTCTTTTAAGAAAAGAATATAACTATATCATCCGTATAGGATATATCTTATACCAAAATAATTTCAGTATTATATACTAAAATTTCTATTTAATAAAACATGTTGGAGAATAAAGATATGATAGAAAAATAACAATCATTCATTTTTGTTGCATTGAACAGCATAAAAAAAAATCACAATAAGGAAATTCAGGCCATCAAATATTTAGTTGATGTTTGATAGAATGAATTACTTTCTGAAAATTTCTCCAAAATGTATTTCTGTTCAAAATTTCTTTTTTAGAATGATACACAGAACTTATTATAGATTCACTGAAAAACATTTGTGGAAACGTTACTCCGGAAAATTGGTGGCAGCATTGCTGCCTCCAATTTTATGGAGTATTTTAACCGTTAAAACCGGTGTAACATTGTCATGTTACACTAGTAATATATGTTTAAATTACACCATTGTATATGTGAAAACCATTACTCCATGAAATTGGAGGCAGCATTTGCCACCATATTTACACCAATTGTATGGAGTAACGTTTCCACAAATGTTTTACAGTGTTGAAATGACAAGTGTTTTATGTCTCAATTGGTTTAACTTAATTTTACGCTTAAAAACGTGGCCTATTCTTCAAAAAATTTATAAATTGCTTCATTAGATGATTTCATACAGGTAAAATAAACAGCATTACACATTTCTAAAAAGATTTGTAATCTTTAAAGAGAAATGCAAAAGTGCAAAAATACTATTTTTCGATAAGATTGATTATATTACTGCAATGATTGTGCTTCAAATGTTTTTATAGCAAAATTTTCTTATTAAAATTATTTTAAAAAGTTTTTTAATGAATACTAATATTTTGTTAATAAGATAATAGAGATAAGATAATATAAAAATAATAATTATACAAGATATAATATGCCTGATAACACGTATTATAAAAATAAAATACGGCAATATATTTTGTTAATAAATTCCAAACGAGGAAGATGTGAGAAAAAAAACTGTATTAAGAAGCATTCAAATGCGTTAGGTATTTCAAAATTTGTAAATTACATGAATTTTGTAACAAAATCAAAAAAATCTTCAAAAGCACAGATGAAAACTCAATAATGAGCTTACATTGAATTTGAATTTTTTATTTCGATTGAAACAGACAAATTCAATGTATATTCGTCTGTTGAATTGTTTTATTCTCCCATAAAAAATAGACGCAAATAAATTGATCTACTCCAAGAATTGTAAGAAAACTGAAAATAGTTATCAATTTATAACATTAATACATTAATACTTCCCCACATCATCAAAAATATACTCTTTTAGGAAAAGAATATATCTCTATGTCATCCATAGAGGATAGATCTTATATCAAAATAATTATTGTATTATATGCTAAAATTTCAATTGACTAAAACATGTTAGAGAATAAAGACATGATTAGAAAATAACAATCGTTCATCTTTTTTGCACTGAACAGCATTGAAAGAAAATCAAAATAAGGAAAGTCATGCCATCAAATATTTAGTTGATGTTTGACACAATGTATTACTTTCTTGAAATTTCTCCAAAATGTATTTCTGTTAACAATTTCCTTTTTTTATAATGATACACAGAACTTATTCTCGATCGAAATGATAAGTGTTCTAAATTTGATCAAGTTTTACTTGTTTTTACGCTAGATAAACTGTCCTATTCTGTAATTGAATTACTTTGTTTTCAATAGATGATTTAATACAACATTAACAAACTGCAATAATTACATTTAAATAAAAAAGACTTTAAAAAGACTTTCGAAAGAGCAAAATTACGAACTTTCGATAAGATTGATTGAATTACTGCAATAGTTGTAGTTCAACTGTTTTGTAGCAAATTTTTCTAATTAAAATTATTTAAAATTTTTTTTAAGTAATACTAATATTTTTTAATAAGATAATACGGATAACTTAATTTAAAAAAATCATGAAACAACATATAATAAGATAGACAAGCTATATTAGGTAAGATATATTATAAAAATAAGATAACTTAATATATTTTGTTAATAGATCTAAACGAGGGCGATATGATATAAAAACTGTATTAACAGGTGTTCAAATATGTTTGGTATTTGAAAATTTGTAAAGTATGTGAATTTTGTAACAACACCCAAATGATCTTCGAAAGCACAGATAAAAACTCAATAATGAGCTTGCATTAAACTTACCTTTTTATATTTCAATTTAAACACATAAATTCAATTTCTATTCGGCTGTTTAAAGTTTTAATTCTCACATAAAGAGAATCGACGTAATTAAACTGACTTAAAGCAGAAATCTTAAGAAAACTGATAACAGTTATCAATTTGTAGTTCATAATGGGTCAAAGCTCATTTTTAAACACTCACATACTCAATAAAAAACACAGATTAAAAACTCCAATAGACTGTAGCTTATTAACACATTCGCTGCCAATCATGCGCAAGCGCATGACATGGCCCTAATGTTAAAGGACCACACACGTGCCAGCGCGTGATGTGGGGTGATGTCGCAATAGTCAGTCGCGCACTAGCGTGGGAAAATTTTTCACTGATTCTTTGTTATAAAAAGTAAGTCGGCTTCTGGGAAAAACCCACTTCTACAGTGCGGCATTGACTAACATCACATCTTCACGTAAGCGGCAATGAACGTGTTAAACGAAATCGCAACTCTGCCGCTCATGGCTGCTTTTTTTTTAATTTTACAAAACATTTTAAGAACTCGTGTAAAGAAACGCAGATGGTAAAAGTCATTGCCAAAATTACAAAGAATAAATACGACCTAAAATAATACATCCGTGCTTTCTCACATCATCCAAAATATATTCCTTTCGGAAATAAAAAATCACTGTATGGGTCATTCTCAGATAAAGGGAAATTTACATGTCCTTGACCAAAAAAAAGGAAAAGTAATGAGTCTATCATGAATGTTTAAATTTTATTTTTAAAAGTAGATAAAGAACTACATTGTGCAGAAGTTTAAACATGGGAGAAATAATAATTTTAATATTTAAAAAAAAAATTAAAAAGTTGCAAACGTCATTACAATGGAATGTCCCTAAATCAAATTTAATAATTCAAAATCACACTTTGAAGTGTTCGAAAGCCTTTGAGCAAAACCAACAACAATACAATAAATTTTTATCTATCTACTTATGATATAATTAGCATTTTAGTTTCAAAATATTTTTTTCTCTTAATTTTAAATAATTAAACTTTGTCCCTGAAATTGATGGTCATTAGCATGGTGCAAAGGGTTTTTCTTCATAGCTCATCACAAGTGGGCACCAGAGTATATTTTAAGATACTGTATTGTACAGTAGCACATATTCTTTACAAGCAGTGGTGTCTAACTTTTTTGCAATAGGTATGTACTGTTTCATTTTGATACTTTTATTCAAAAATTGAGAACAATGTGTTTTTTATGTGTCATTGCCATGTTTCATTTTACTAAAATATATTAATACAAATTATTAACTGTATTAATTGAATTATAAAGATCTTTAGGACAATTTTGAAAGTAAATGTACTCTAAGCCTTTAATTGCTATAATTTAGCCTAAAATGAGATTAAATATTAAAAATGTCATTACCATGGTAGTCATTACCATATTTTTTTGCAAACATGGTAATGGCTATTAGGCCATGGAAATTAGAAATTTCAACACGTTTTGTATTTTCTAATATTATTTCACAAAATTATCACCAATAACATAAATTTGAGTCACTATAAATATTTAAACTTACTGACTTATTGTTTAAAAATTAATTAAATCCGATTTTACAAAACAATCTTTTTCCTTTATCTTTGTGAACAAAAATTATTTTTCTTTTACATTATTATTATTTATATTTATTTCATGAATGATAATAACAAGTGGGTCAATGATTAAATATAAATTTCTTAATTTTTAATATACTTATATTTTATGAAATTCAATTATAAAGTAATTAGTTTGATCGTCCAATTGTTAATTTTGGATTCTATAAATAAAGGCCATAAATAAGTCTAACGATTCCTGCTGATATTTTGCTCATAGTGTCAGACATACAAACATTTCATTAATTTAAAAAAAAAAAAAAAAAAAAAAAAAAAAAAAAAAATCAAAGGCAAGATTTTTTTTTATCTGAGAATGACCCATATCCTCCGTACATGGTATATCTTAAACCAAAAGGTCCATTATTGTATTAAAGTTTAATTCAATAAAACATGTTGGAGAGTAAAGTTATAACAGGAAAAAAACCTCGTTCATCATTTTCGCACTGAATATCCTTGACAGAGAATTAAAATAAGGAAATGCAGGTCATCAAATATTTTGTTGATGTTTGACAAAAAGTAATACTTTCTTGAAATTTCTCCAAAATATATTTTTGTTAACAATATTTTTTTAGAATGATACACAGCCTTATTCAGGATCGAAATGATAAAAGTTCTAAATTTGATTAAGTTTAACTTGTTTTTAAGCTTAAAGAACTGTCCTATTTTGTAATGAAATTATACATTTTTTCAGTATATGATTTAATACAGCATTAACAAACTGGAATAATCCCTTTTAAATAAAATGTAAACATTTAAAGAAGACTTTTGAAAGAGCAAAATTACGAACTTTCGATAAGATTGATTAAATTACAGCAATAGTTGTGCTTCACCTGTTTTTATAGCAAATTTTTCTCCTTCAAATTATTTTAAGAATATTTTTAATGAATATTAATATTTTCTTCATGAGATAATAGAGATAATATAAGATAAAAATCATAATAAGATAAGATATAATAAGATAGATAAGATAGATAAGTTAAAATATATTACAATAATAAGATAAGGTAATAGATATTGTTAATATATTTTAAAGGAAGCCGATGTGATATAAAGACTGTATTAACAGGTGTTCAAAATATGTTAGGGATTTTAAAATTCGTAAATTATATGAATAACCTTCAGAAACAGAAATTAAAACTCAATAATGAATTTGCAATGAATTTAAATTTTTTTATTTAAATTTAAACACATAAATTAAATTTTTATTTTTCTGTTAAGATTTCATTCTCACATAAAGAGAATCGACGTAGTTAAACTGACCTAAGGTAGAAATCTTAAGAATATTGAAAATAGTCATCAATTTATAGCATATAAGGCAATACTGCTTTCTTACATCATCCAAAATATATTCCTTTCAGAAAAGAAAAATCACTATATCCTCCGTACAGGATATATGATAAGCCCTAAAGCATTTCAGCATTATTGTCTAAAACTTCAATTCAATAAAACATGTTGGAGAATAACGTTATAACAGGAAAATAACCCTCGTTCATCATTTTCGCACTGAACAGCATTGAAAGAATATCAAAATAAGGAAATTCAGGTCATAAAATTTTTTGTTGATGTTTTCAAAAAGTATTACTTTTTTGAAATTTCTCCAAAATATATTTTTGCTAACAATATTTTTTTAGAATGATACACAACCTTATTCAGGATCGAAATGATAAAAATTCTAAATTTATTAAGTTTAACTTGTTTTTACGCTGAAAGAACTGTCCTATTTTGTAATGAAATTTTATATTTTTTAATAGATGATTTAATACAGCATTAACAAACTGCAATAATCATTTTTAAATAAAATGTAAGACTTTAAAGAGACTTTCGAAAGAGCAAAAATACGAATTTTCTATAAAACTGTTTAATTTACTGTAAAAATTATGTTAATTTTAACGGTGAAATTATTTCAAGGAAGTTTTTTAATGGATAGTAACACTTCGTCAATGCGGATTTTAAAGGGGCACGGTTTGTTTTAAAATCATTTTTAATAAGCGTTCAAATTTGTTATGGTTATGTAAAATGTACATTGAAAGCCTTTTGCAACAACATCCAAAAAATGTTTAAAAGCATAGATGAAAACTAAATTAATATCACTCTTACATTAAATTTAAACTTTTATTTCTGTTTAACCTATATGCGGGAGTTCTGAAAGCATCGGTCAGATTTTGAAAATATTTTTGACCAGTTGCTGTCCGAGTCTCTGTGTAAAGGTTAAACACAGGTATTAGAATTCTATTCGGCTGCTCAAAATTTTTATTCTGACATAAATAGAATGACGTAAGTATTTATATGTATCAAAAGCAATAGCATTATGTTCACGATGTACATTTGTATAATATAAAGGGCAAAATATTTTTTTAAATTTTTTCACAGTTAATAACACCATGAAAATAAATATTATTAATGCAAAGTTTCAGTAAATAGCTAAACGCCACTAGACATTGTTCATGCAAACCAATAAGTTCATACAAAGCGCCAATAAATTTTTAAACCTATTTTTTAAACCGCAGGGGAAACCGTTTGACGTAACACATTCATTAAATACGACTTACAATAATAAGGTGAAAATAATTGCATTAAACCTAAATTTTGGTAAATCAAACTTTTTATAATTAAAAATTAAGTGTTTAAATTGATAGAAAACTATATAAGTATGTTCTCAAAACGCATTTCTCAAATATAGAAAACAAAGTATTTCTTCGACTTCATAAACCTTTTAAAAATTAATAATCTTTTGATGAATATTTTTTGTAACGCAATGTGTCAGCAAATAAATAAAAAAAATCAATAACAATTGCATTTAAAGTTACATATTTTATAAAATAATATTACTAATTTAAACCGTTCGAAGATTTATATATATATGAGAACACATAACATAGAATATTTCTAAACAAGAAAATTCTACGAGTTTCTCCTAGTACAATTAATGTACTTTCGTTATTAAGAATTGTCATTCATCATTTCACGCTGCTATGGATAAAAATGATGCAAAAAAAAAAGTATTAAGACCACAAAAAGCATTTCGGGTTACTGAACGCAAAACAATTTGTATATCCCCGAATTTCTTTCACGATTAATAGATCCATGTCAATAAATATTTTTAATGCAATGCTTCAACTTATGATTTTGTATTTTTTGTAAACCAATAGAGGAACCCTTTTACAATAATATCTTCAGACCCCGTGTTTTTATAGGATAAATATGTCTTTGTAAATTTGTTTTTTCACGCATATGAATAATGTTAAAAATTGAGAAATTGTGCAAATGGAGCCTAACCGATAGCAGAACTTAAACAAAACAGCATTTTGTTTCTTAAAGTACTTTTTCTTGGAGCGATATATGTTATATTAAAATGGGTTGCAATAAAAATGTACGAAATGCACAAAAATGAAAAAAGCAAACAATTCTTCTGTGTGTTAAAGTATCATTTCCTGAGTTCATTTGTAATGAAAAATTACTAAATTTTTAATTATTTCACTTTTTTATTTTTATTTTTTTTCAATACAAAAAGAATAAAGTAAAAAAATCCAGAAAATTGTGAAAAATGTGCTTATTGAGTCCCCTTGTATCATAAAATTTTAAGTTTAAAAAATGAATTTAATTTTTTTAACGTTTCAGTCTTTTTTAGTAATTACTTTGTTATTATAAATTCATAACTAATTTAATGTTCAAAATATAGATATATCCCCGAATATCTATCGGGGTATATTTAATTACTATTTAATTACTATTTAATTACTACTCTGTATTTAATGTTTAAAATATAGATATAAATGTGGGATCTAGCGACAGAGATGTTTAGCAACAAAAATTGAACTCTGCACTGCAAAATAAGCGCATTCTATAATGAGGCACTGGAAGATTCAATCCAATCCACGAACAATGAAAATTTGATGAATTAAGTGATTTTCTATGAGAATTAAGTCGGATGCAATCTGGCGTTGGCGGGAGACATACGGTCTAAAGAGCCGCTTGAACATCTCTGTGCTAAAATATGGCCAGCTGACGTAATATACAGATGGCCTATGTAAAAATGTTCAATTTTTCATTTTATATATATGTAAATCTTACATCTGTATATATTTTTCAACCATGTTATAATCTTTAAACAAGTTTTTTGTAATTAATCTGCATCATGAGTCTTAGACACCACTTTGCCAATAATTTCATAATTGAAGTGTGCGTTTATCTACATAAATGAACCCCGAGGTCAAAAGAGGATAAAAAACGATAAAATCCAATAATTAATAGATCGAAGTCAATAAAAGTTTTAATGCAATGTTTTAACTGATGCTGTGTTTTTCGTAGTGATTACTAGAGGAAACCTGTCACAATTTAAAATCATAAAACTTTCAAGCTTCTTGTGTGAGAAAATATAATAAATTTCAATTAGAATTAAAACCACAATTAATATATTTAAAAAAAAAAACAATAAAAATGTTCATTCGAAACAAGAAACAAATTTTATTGTTTTTTTTTTCTACTTATATATTAAAAGATTTTTCTAATTCATTTATTTGTATTGCGAAAAAATTAGAAATTTGTACTTATGCTTTTTAAACGATTCCATATGATAAAGACTAATGAATTAAATATATTTTAAAGTATGCTATTATTTTCTAAACAAGCAATCTTAAAAAAAAAATTAATAAAATAAAACCATAGACTATGTTTATTTTTTGCATTTTCACAATATAATATGTAAAGTAAATAGGACATATTAACGCTAAAAAGCAGAATACATTCAAAAAGTGATAAAAATTAACGCAGTAAAATAATTTTTATTTTTAGAGTTTTTATTGCATTAACAAATTCTTAACGAATTTTATTGCCTGGTTTTAATTTTTATTACCTATTTCTTCAACGAATTTTAATTGTTTGTTGTCTATTTATAAATTATACGATACACATTTTTATATCAATCTCACATATATTTAATAAAAAAACTTCATATTTACTTAATCTTCAAAATTTAAGAGTTGAGTTTTTGGAATATAGAAATATAGAAAATATATTTTTCCACAGAATAAACTTACATTTTTTTCTGTATTTGCATATATAATTGTACACATGCTTACATAAAATTAATATCGTCTGTTTTGTATATGTTTAAGCGTTCTAATGAACGTAAGAATACTTAAATGTAGTGAGAACTCAGACAATGATTTATGTGTCTAATTACAAGAAACTTGTGTTTTGCTCTCTTGTTCCATTCAAAACTTTCTTTCTTTTTTCCTTTTTTTTAAATCAGGGCAACAGTACTCTATAATTACAAAAATTCATCTTAATTATAACAATAATTTTACAAAGGGAAAAAAACGAATTTTTATTGATTATATGAGATTATATAATTTTAAAACCCTGTTTGAAGAATTATTTTCATAAAGGAATTGAAAAATAATGCTCAATATAATTTTGAAAACAGAATGTAGGAAAGATGAATTGTCCAGATCGTTATGAGCATTTTTCTTAACATTTTTGGATATAGGACAATATATATTTAACCATCGTAGTCAGCAATTTTTGGTTGCACTACAGTTATAAGACAATCATAGTATTTTGCTAATTAGATTCAAGCTCTACCAGTGGCGAAAAGGTTCTGTCTCCGAAATTGGTAGCCGGCAGGTAAATGTTGCTTTATACTTGTTATTATTAAGATATGTTTATGTTGTAGCGTACCGTTGAAGGCTTCCAAGATGAATACAGCGAAATACTTGCATGTAGTTTATTCACACATATATTATTACAGACAGGTTACACATAACAAAGCCGCGACACCACATTTATAATAAAGAATACTGCCCAGTTAAACTGAAGGCATTGAGCTCACAGGCTACAAATACTAATTGCACATTAAAGCTTTATATTTTCAAGGGTTAATTCCGTTCGAAAAAAAAAATTAAGAAGGGGAAACAGCTCTCCCCTTTTCTCTTTTTTTATACTTAATCATTGAACCTCCTATACTACCAAAGACATGCTTTATCATATAAAAATTCTATATCCAAAATTCAGAGCAAATTAGATAATTCTTAATAAAAACCCATTTAGCATTTATATAATTTAAAAAGAGTTATCCCCCTCTTTTATACTTAACCATTAAACTTCCAAAATTATTCAGAGATTTGAACGAAATCTGACAATTCTGCTTGAAAAACCCATTTATATAAATTAAGGGGGGGGGGACATTAGAACCCCTGTTCCCCTTATTTATACTTATTCAATGAACACCTAATAACAGTCACGGAATCGCCTCATCAGAATGATCCTAATCTAAATTTTGAACGAAAATTAATTCTGCATGAAAATCCCATTTATATCAACTAACGGGGGGGGGGGGCATTAGAGCCCCTGTTCCCCTTATTTATACTTATTCAATGAACACCTAATAACAGTCACGGAATCGCCTCATCAGAATGATCCTAATCTAAATTTTGAACGAAAACTTAATTCTGCATGAAAATCCCATTTATATCAACTAACGGGGGGGGGGGCATTAGAACCCCTGTTCCCCCTATTTATACTTATTCAATGAACACCTAATAACAGTCACGGAATCGCCTCATCAGAATGATCCTAATCTAAATTTTGAACGAAAACTTAATTCTGCATTAAAATCCCATTTATATCAACTAACGGGGGTGGGGGGGGGCATTAGAACCCCTGTTCCCCCTATTTATACTTATTCAATGAACAACTAATAACAGTCACTGAATCGCCTCATCAGAATGATCCTAATCTAAATTTTGAACGAAAACTTAATTCTGCATGAAAATCCCATTTATATCAACTAACGGGGGGGGGGCATTAGAACCCCTGTTCCCCCTACTTATACTTATTCAATGAACACCTAATAACAGTCACGGAATCGCCTCATCAGAATGATCCTAATCTAAATTTTGAAAACTTAATTCTGCATGAAAATCCCATTTATATCAACTAACAGGGGGGGGCATTAGAACCCCTGTTCCCCCTATTTATACTTAATCAATGAACACCTAATAACAGTCACGGAATCGCCTCATCAGAATGATCTTAATCTAAATTTTGAAAACTTAATTCTGCATGAGAATCCCATCTATATCAACTAACGGGGGGCATGAGCCCCCCGTTCCCCCTCTTATACATATCGAATGAACTCCAAAAACTAATCAGGGAAGCGCCTTGTCAGGATATACCTACATACAAAATTTCAAGTGGATCGGATATTTTTATCATGAGTTATCGCGTTACGTACGAACATACATACAGAACGGACGGGCACATAAGCTCTCAGGCTATGATAGCCTGTGAGCTAAAAACCAGTTTGAGCCCCTGTTCTAGGTTAATTTTGGTTACAGTTAAAGTTCTTGACCAGATCACGTTACAGTTAATGTCATTATACCATATCTCCCTTTCTTTAAAGGTTCATTTTCTGCGGAGGACGAACTCGTCCACTTCTGGTTGTATATAGATTCTGGTTCTTTTTTGGAGACATAGAATTACTTTTGCCATTGCTACAGGATTGATGAGGATTCTGACAGCTTGGCTTGGTTGGGCTAGGAGCACTCTGTGGTATTGCTAACTCATTACGGGAATCGTCTGGTTCAAGGTCATCCATATCATCAACCTCTGGTTGGAAGTTAGTTGATGGGACAAGATGCATTCTGTTTCGTCGGTATAGCCTTTTCCCAGATTTGACAATATACGACCGTGGAGAATCTAATCTCTCCTGAACTGTACCAGTAGCTCTCTTGTCTGTGATCCACACTCCATCTCCAACATCGAGATTTTTGAGGTCTCGTACTCCGTGACTTTTGTTATAGTTATCTCTTTGTCGCTCTATTCTTTTCTCTTCCTTTCCTTGAAGTTCATCCCTGTTTTCAATTTTTGGCTCTAGTTGAGATCTTGCAATTGGCAAAGTTGTCCTAATACGACGATTCATAAGAAGTTCTGCGGGACTGAGGCCATTTTCTAATGGTGTTGCTCTATATGCCATTAAAGAAAGGTAAGGATCTTCAGCTTTTTTGAGCCGCAATTTGATGGTTTTTACAGAAGATTCAATGAAACCATTGCTTTGTGGGTACCTAGGACTTGATGTGATATGATGAAATCCGTAAAACTTTGAGAATTTTGAAAATTCAGATGAGTTAATTGGCTCAAATTGAGGACCATTATCAGATCTGACGACATTAGGAATCCCATGTCTGGCAAAGATTGATTTGCAGTGGAGAATTACTTCCTCAGAAGTTAATCTTTCCAGTTTTGCGATTTCTGGATATCGTGAGAAATAATCGGTCACGATCAAGTACCAAGATCCAGTAAGCTTAAAAAGATCCATTCCCACTGTTTCCCATGGCCTTTCAGGAAATTCGGTAGGGATAAGAGATTCATGGCGATTAGTGGTCTCCTTGATGCATGATGTGCAATTCTTTATCATTTCTTCAATTTCTTTATTAATTCCAGGCCAATATACCGATGATCTTGCTCTCGCACGACATTTCGTAATTCCCAAATGTCCCTCATGAATTTGTTGAAGAACCTTTCTTCGATCATTTGCAGGAATGATGATTCGACAGCCCTTCATTATCAGTCCATCTTGGATTGATATTTCATATCGATGATTCCAATAAGGTAAACAACTTGGCTCTAAATGTTTTCTTGATGGCCAACCGTTGAGGATTAAATTTTTTAACTCTTTGCATGTTGCCAGGCCCGGACTGGCTCCTTTGGGGGCCCTCGGCTACAGACTGAAAAGGGGCCCCTTACGGGAAATTTAGCGAAAACAGAATATTATATTTTATTTTTAAATTTAGGCTTAGATGGCCAAAAAAAAAAAAAAAAAAAAAAAAAAAACATTTAGACTATTTTGTTACTTGGAAAACAGTTGAATAAAATGTAAGCTTTTTGTAATGTTGTTAGCTTACTTTCACAATATATATTTATATTATTTTTATACACCATACCTAAACTAATTCCATGCTAGAAAAAAAATAAGAATTATTCATTTTAAGTGGTTATTACTTAAAAATGAGCGTGAGGTATATTTTTAGTTTTCGGCAATCAAATGACTGTGTCAAAGTCATAATAATCTAAATCCTACTGTGATACCTAAGTAAATATTAAAAGTGACATAACAGTAATAAAAAAAAAGCAGATAGTGCAGAGTATTTCCTTTAATATATCTTTCACAACAATTTAACCTTTAATTAATAAATCGAAATTGTTGATTTATAATTCTTACATAGATGGTAGCATCAATAAATTTAAAGTAAAAGGAAGTTATTTATTTCAATTAAATTAAAAATGTTTTCTTACATAGATGGTAGCATCAATAAATTTAAAGTAAAAGGAAGTTATTTATTTCAATTAAATTAAAAATGTTCAAAGTAAATTATTTTAATAAAATTCGAAATGCA
This sequence comes from Maratus speculifer, assembly GCA_964019185.1. NCBI lineage: Eukaryota > Metazoa > Arthropoda > Arachnida > Araneae > Salticidae > Maratus > Maratus speculifer. The sequence continues at coordinate 392,316,394 of OZ025294.1, read as the reverse complement.
AAATTCTTTAAAAACGCAAAATAAAAAGAAAAATAGTGGAGATATAAATAAAATTAAAAATTTTTAAAAACGAAAAAGAATGTTTAAACGAAATTTAAAATGCTGAATCATTAATGAACAGCTCTTTTTTAAAATAGAAAGAAAATTGTAATTAAAAAATATACGAGCAAAAGCCATGCTTTGTTTGGATTCGCGAAGCATTATTTTATAAAGAATATATTTGAAAGTAACAATATTTTTTAATATTATTTTTGCATCTTTATTAAACAAAAACGTTATTTTATGTTTTGGCGCATTTTAATTCTACAAATGTAAGTTCAGCCAAATAACTATCAATTTCCTAGGAATTTTTTATTTATGATGTAAGACTGGCATTAAAAAATATTTTCGAAGCAAACTTTTACAAAATATTTTTAAATTTTCAACTAAAACTTTTAAAGATTTTTTTACAATTTCTAGTAGCCACTGGTGTTTTTTAAAGTTGTTTGAAATATGCATGTTTCCAATCTTTGTAATTAACATCAAATAATCTTTGATAACTATTTTAGAATAATATATTTGAAGAGAGCTTGAAGAAAGTTACTTCTTCAAAATCCTATTTTCTGGAAAAACATTTGAAATCTGCTCTCGTCGATACTATGAATTTTTAACTGTAAAACTTTTTATTCTAATTTCTTCGTTTTTATACATGTTAGTGCATGAGAATTTTTGATATTGTAGAATTTTTCGTAAGGAAAATTTCTATTGAATGCTTAATTTTGAAGGATTTTCACTCTTGACAACGTTACGTACGTTTTTAAGCCAACTGGTGCCTATATATCCTCAATATCTACAACTGCTTCATCTAATGTTAAACCTTGGGATTTATGAATTGTAACAGCAAAAGCTAACTGCAGAAGAAACTCTTTCCTTGAGCAATTTATGCTTCCATTTTTCCAGAATTCAATTATTGGGGGAATTGGTACGCACCAATTCTTATAAGTTAAATTACTGTAGTATTCAAATTTATCCATGATTATTCGCGATATCTGGTCTGGTGGCTTGTGATTTTCTTTAATACGTGCAACAAAGTCTAAAGTCCCGTTCACTAAACCCTTCTCGGCCCACAAATAAGAACGTAACATTACTTTCGATACAAATGATAAAGTAAGAAATGGTTGAAGTCCATTTGTCATTTCTAAATCGGGTAACTTTTCCTTTAATACATTTATAAAGAGCTTGATTCGAGGCAACACGTTCACACAATTCTTTTAATTTTTCATTTATATAACAAATTTAACAATTAATTGTATTTGTTTACAATTCTTTTGTTGCCACCATACAAAAAAAAACAAAAATCCATAGTACAATTCTTTTAAAATTTTAAGTGTCATCTGTGCAAACGATTTTGCTGAATAATGAAAACATATTTTATTTATTAAATTAATCACGATTCTATCTATAATTACTGACTCAATGATTTATAATTTTTTTTTCTGAAAATATACGCTTTTCATTTTTTATTTATTTGCTAAAATGCGTCAGTATTGGAAATGCATGTAAAATAAATTAATTAAAATAATATTTTTTTAACGTTTTACTGTAAAAAAAAAATTATATTCTGCAAATCTACAGATCATATTTTATTTTTGTGTTTAATTTGAAGTCAAAATATTGAATAGTTTTTTTGTAAAGTGTACAACAAATTGTAATTTAAGTGGCCTAGTAGAGGATTCGCTTCGCTCATCCTAATAATATGAATATTAGTGATAAAAAAATATATATAAACCCTTAAATCGGCAAAAAGTACGATTTTTTTTTTAAAATTCTAACTTACTAAGGAACTGCAAGAAGTGTAAGTCACCGATTTTGGCGAAAACGGTATCGTTGGAAAAATCTCATTGTGATGAGTAAAAAACTCAATGGAACTGCCCGTCGGAAATGAGCCGTTTTCGAGATATCCGACAATTTATGTCACTTAGTTAGTAAACACTTACTGGGAAACTGCAAAAAAATTTAGTCTCGATTTTAACGAAAGTGGTATCGCTGAAAAGATATTATTGGGCGGATTAAAAAACTCAATGAAATTACCTGTCGGAAATGAAACGTTTTCAAGATATTCGACAATTTGTATCACGTAACTAATGGACACTTACTGGGAAACTTCATTAATTTACATAAATTGTCGGATATCTCGAAAACGACTCATTTCCGAAGGATAGCTTCATTGAGTTTTTTACTTCTCAAAATGATATCTTTCCAACGACATCATTTTCGTCAAAATCGATACAACAATTTTTTGCGGTCCTCTGTTAGGTGTGCACTAGCCCAGTATTTACTAGCTACGTGGCTTAAATTATCGGATACCTCAAAAACGGCTCATTTCCGATGGGTAGTTCTTTTGAATTTTTTACTCCCCACGATAAGATCTTTCCAACAATACCACTTTCGTCAAAATCTAAACTAATTTTTTTGAGCTTCCTCAGTAAGTATGCACTAGCTACATTATATAAATTGTCAGATATCTCGAAAATGACTCGTTTCCGACGGGTAGTTCTATTGAATTTTTTACTCCTTATAATGAGATCGTTCCAACGATACCACTTTCGCTAAAATCGGCGACTTACACTTCTTGCAGTTCCCTAGTTAGTATGAAAACTTCAAATTCCAGCATCACGATTCGAACTGTGAATCTTCTGCTTACTAGAGAGTCTGTTTTCCTAAAAATCTTTCACATACCTTTCCTTGACGGGCATAGCTGACGCTTTGTTTGTTTTTTTGTGTTTTATGCTGGCCAATTATCTACACGTGGGACATAGGCCCTAAGGGGAGGGGTGCCCTGCGTGGGTATCTGTAATTGAACCTAATCCGTATTTACGCAAGGAAATGCAAGATTCGAAGAAAACCACGGAAAACTCCGAGCGGTTAGGCCGACGGTCGCGATTGGGTTCGGATAAAGCACCTACCATCTACTAATTTGAAGGTCAGAACCTCTCGGCCACTGGTGGGGCCATAGCAACTGCAACTCGTAACAGCAATATCTGGAGTGCTACCTACCATCATGCTGCATATTATGCTATCATATGGGCCTTTTAAAGTAATATTACAGAACATTGAGACCCGTATCCAGCCCGGTCAGGCAAAGAAATTTAGCGAGAGTGCTGGGCCGATAATAATAATTAAAAAAAAAGGTAACCTGCCAATCCGACATAAAAACTCAAACGAAGACGATAAAATATGATCCGCTTACAGTGAATGACTTTCGCGAGAATGAGTATAAATGTGCTTCACGAGCCGATGCTAGCTTGACACCATCCAAACAAAAAAGCAGGCATCGGGCAGTTATGTGGTATCAGAGGCAGGGTTTAATTTTTTCAGCAGACTCATACCTAAGGCCGTGATCAGGTGTGCCCTTTTTTTCTACGTAATAGAGTCGGGCCAGAACTGGACTTAAATGTTCTCAGAATGTGTAGGGCTGTTACTATGTTTTTAAAAATATTAATAGCGATAATAAGCTTCTGTTAATGAAATCTTTGGAAGTATAACTTAGATTGGTTTTCAATCCACTTCTCAATAACGCGAAACTTCTTTCTGGCTAATTTTTAACTGTAAATGCATAAAATTGACATGCGTGACTATTAAAGGATTTGGCAATAGAATATTTTTTCCATTTTTGGTAAATAAATTATCGAATGGTAAGAGATTTTTGTCGCGTGACTGCAGGTTTTCCCCCTTTTCAATGATATCGCTTCCAAAAATTCAATTCAAAATGCTAACTTTGACAATATTTCTAAAAGATATAATGTCTTTATCAAAAAAAATGGAAGACAACATTCGATTTCATAGGTTTTGAATAAGAAAAAACAGCAAAATTCATGTATGTCCGAAGAAAATGAATTTAGAAATGTGTCAGGAACTAACTCCTTTGGATTTGAAAGAAGTTCTAATAAATGACAGAGAAATATTTTCACAAATATATTTTTTATAATACATCTTCAAAAGTTAATCATGTTTTTACCGTTTTTTTTTCTTTAAATCTAAACTACATTAATTTTATAATAAATCTTTATTTGAATGTTCAGAAATCTAGGCTTCTAAGTAATCATTAATGTTATTATCGTGTATTTTCTATGTTGAGAAAATATCATGATTTTAAGGTATAATTTAAAATATAAAATATTTCATAAATGTGTATGTAGTATTCTTTAAAAGGATCGTAATTGTATGTTAAAAAAAACTTTTTTTTTGGGGGGGGGGGAAGCAAAATTGAGTGGAATCGGGTCGTTTTTACTACTTATCCAAGTATTAAAAGATTTAAACATTTTTCAATGTTTAAAAATTCTCTCATTTTTTTCTTTCCTTTTCGTACTGTCGCTTTCGTATAACTGCTTCATGTTGACCACACTGTGAAATTGCACTAGTTACAACCATACTATACAAGATTGGCAAGTGAGCGTCGCGATGCCTTCTGAATCTGATTCTATGAGTACTGCAGAAAGGACGATGTATCAGTCAGCAGCCCTATTCCGTCTGTCCAACGACATGACACGACAAAACTATATAAGTTACCATGAAAAAACTATCAATTGTTTAAAATTTACTGTAAACGCATATTATTATTGGAAAATACTCAATTTTTTTCTTATGTAAGTAGTAATTATAAAATCGTATATTCCTTTTTTTGAGTTGCACTTCCGGGGCCCCTTTGGGCCGGGGGCCCTCGGCGATCGCCGACCAGCCGACCTGGCCAGTCCGGGCCTGCATCAGACTATTGTGATTGGCGCAATTCTTCTAATCTGTTGCATGAAGCGGGTAATGTGGATATTATCATACGAATATATGCATCAATTTCTTCTTCCAACTCTTCATCCTTTTCTCTTGTTTCTTGAGGTTGTCTTGATAAGGCATCAGCTGCATAAAGTTTCTTTCCTGGTATGTGGAATATGGAATAAGAATATCGCATCATCCTCATCTTCAACCTTTGTAACCGTGGAGATAAGTCTTCGAGGTTTTTCTTTGAGAAGATTGGAATTAGAGGTTTGTGGTCTGTTTCTAATCTAAAGTGAGTTCCAGTGAGATAATCTCGAAATTTCTCGCAACTCCATGCTAGAGCAAGTGCTTCTTTTTCTATTTGAGCATACCTCTTTTCAGTAGGAGTAAGAGTTCTGGATGCATATGCAACGACAGAGATTTCCCCTTTCTCTTGTTCTTGCCTCAAGGTGGCTCCAATTCCATAAGAAGAAGCGTCTGTAGTGACAATTGAAGTTTTCTGTGGATTATAAACTTTTAAAACTGGTTGAGATGTTAAGACATTCTTCCACTTTTGAAATGCTTGTTTTTGAGGTTCGTCCCAGACAAACTCATTCTTTTGACTTAACATAGTTAATGGTGCAAAAATTTCTGCAAAATTTGGAACAAATCTGGCAAGAAAATTGGCATGCCTAGCATCTGTTTTAATTCATTTTTATTCTTTGGTGGTGGATATTCTTTTACTGCTCTAACTTTCTCTTCGTCAGAATGAATCCCCTTATCATCAATAATATGCCCCAAGAATTTTATTCTCTTGACTGAAAACTTACATTTCTTTTCATTTAGAGTAATGGCAGCTTCCTTAAGTTTGTTTAGAACAGTTTTCAATGTTTGGTCATGTTCAGATTGATCTTTTCCCCACACTAAGATGTCGTCCATATGACAAATAACATCTGGGATATTTTCCAGCAGCTGTGACATTCTGCGTTGAAAATGTTCTGGAGCAGATGAGATTCCAAAAGGCAATCTTAAAAATCGGTATCTTCGAAAGGGAGTGATGAAAGTCGTGAGATATGACGAAGATTCATCAAGCGGAATTTGCCAAAAGCCTGAATTAGCATCTAACTTCGAAAAAATTGTAGCACCTGTTAGAAGATTTAATGAATATTCCACTGAAGGCAATGGATGAAATTCCCTTTCCACACATTTGTTTAGTTGAACAAGATCAACACATAAGCGAACAGTTCCGTCACTTTTAGGAACGATAACGATTGGTGAACACCATTCCGTTGGTTTCGTCACAGGAACTATAACCTTTTGATCAATCATCTTCTTAATTTCCATTTCAGTTTTCTTCAGCAACGGAATAGGTATCCTTCGTGGAGTTGAAATAGCAAACGGGACAGAATTCGGCTTAAGCTTAATAGTATAACAACCTTTCAGTAGCCCCAGGCCATTGAATAATTCAGGGTAATCTTGCTTTGGATTTACTGCGTTAATTTCTAAAATGTTTGGTCCTAAACCAAAAGCTAGTATTGCAGGTTTTCCCAACAAATAATTCTGTAATCCTTCAATTACATGGATTTCTTCAGTTATTTTCTTTTCCTTGTATTGGATTTCTTCAACAAGTTTTCCCTTGTGTTTTAGTATTTTTTCACCCGGACCGCAGAGCTTTTTGTCTGGTTTCAAAAATTTTGAACCCTTTAAGATTGGTGATGTAGCTGGAATAACATTGTGATCTGCTCCACTATCTATTTTGAAACGAATGGTTTTGCCTCTTATTTGAATAGGAACTGACCATAATGAATCATTACTACTATTCGAGCGGGTTTCCCTAATTGTTCCTAAGAAAGAAATTTCAGATTTACTTTCATTTTTCCTACAAACACGAGCAAAATGCCCTAATTTGGAACATTTCAAACATTTGGCGTCTTTTGCTGGACACACTTTTCTATTATGCATAGACTTACCGCACCATTTGCAAAGGTCAAAAGATTTTGTATATTCTTTTTTCCCATTATTCCTTTTATCAGTTTCTTTAAACTGTGGATTTTGACTGGCTATCCCTTTCTTAAAATTTACCTTTGGTTTGGGTATACTCGAAACTCTATGTACAGAAGCATTATTAGAAGTAAGAATCTCTTGTTGCTTTTTAATTGATTCCGATAACCTAACTTTATTTATAGCTTTACTCAAAGAAAGGTCTGGATCCAATTGTAACTTCTCACTTAATAATTTATCTCTAATACCAACAACTAATCTATCGCGTATTAGTTCATCATGAAGAACTCCGTAATCGCAATGCTCAGCCAATGAATAAAGTGAAGTTATAAAATCATTTACACTTTCCCCTTCATTTTGAATGCGTTGATTAAACTGTGCGCGTTCAAAAATTGTGTTTTTCTATACGATAAAATGGTCGTCAAAATGCTTCATAACAACATCATATTTCTGTTGGTCGTCTTCTGACAAATTAAAAGACATAAAAATATCTTCTGCTTTATCACCCATGAGATAAATAAGAGAATTTACTTGTTCTATCTCTGATTGATTTTTTAAACCTGAAGCGAATCGATATCTTTCGAAACGTTGCTTCCATTTTAACCAAAGTGCCGGCCGTGAAAAACTAAATGATTCTGGCGGTGTAACCTGATAACAATTTCTAAATTCTTTCTCTTTAGACATTTTAAACAATAATAAAATGAATAAAAATGTGCCGTATAACTATGCAAGAAAAAGGAAACTTCTTACTTTAAGCTTGGATCCGTTTTCAAAATATCACTGTATTGAACATCTTTTTTTTTCCAGCTGCCACCATGCTTTATACTTGTTATTATTAAGATATGTTTATGTTGTAGCGTACCGTTGAAGGCTTCCAAGATGAATACAGCGAAATACTTGCATGTAGTTTATTCACACATATATTATTATAGACAGGTTACACATAACAAAGCCGCGACACCACATTTATAAAAACCAGTTTGAGCCCCTGTTCTAGGTTAATTTTGGTTACAGTTAAAGTTCTTGACCAGGTCACGTTACAGTTAATGTTATTATTCCATAAATGTATGAAATACTATTTCATTCGCCCCCATGTTGGGATTTCTGAAAAAAGTTTTGCGGATCTACACCAGTCATGACCCCTAGACCCCAAAATTACCCCCAATAAAAAGTTTATCTATCTATTAGATATCTATCTATGTATATATATACATATCACTTTCTTCTAGACACTATAACTTCTATAATTATGCTCAGATCTCCGCCTAAATTTTTCATAAAATCAAGGGGCATAAAATGTCGGTCAAGTACGTTAATGGGCAAAATCGGACAAAGGGTGTGGAAATAGGGAGGGTTTTTGTGAAATCAGGAAAAAACCCCACAACTTCTTAAAGAAAATAGATATTGTATCAGTTTAAAATTTATATTGCTTCTAAGAAATAAGCAAAAATTTTATGCATGACAGATATTTGATCAATCTTAAAATGGGCTCAAGAGGCGAAAAAAATGGGGTTTTTGGGAGAAAAAAAATCATAATTTCGTCAGTTTCCAAGATATTCATATCCAAATATTTTCCTTAATATTAGCTAAAACTTTTGTAATGACAAGTTTTTGATAAGATTAATTCTTACTGCAAAAAATAAATAAAATAAAAGAAAATAAAAACGAAAACAAAAAGGGGGGGGTGGAAGAAAAAAAATCCATAAATTCGTCAATTTTTTTTTATCAAATCCGATTAAATTTATTTTACATCTTCTCAATAATATCTATAACTTTTATAATGACAATTTTTTATAGGACCAGTCTTTATAGCTAAAATAAATTAAACAAAAATAGGAGTTGATGAAAAAATCTCAAATCAAAACTGCTTATCTAATCACTCATTTTTAAATTAATTTTTGATTTCAAACGCATCCCAATGACAAATTCTGTTATTTGAGAACTGTATAATGTGGCGTATTAGCCAGGTTTTTGATAAAGATAGAATATATTTCAAAAAATGCTGTGGAAATAGTCATTTTGAGCAGAATTTCCTGAAGCGATCGTGATTGAATATTAAGGAAGTATTCAAATAAAAACCTGCTTACTTTCTGGCTCATTATTAAATCCATTTTTGCTCTCAAATGCATCCAACTGATAAGACCTGATAAAACTAGCTCTTACTCAAAAATGAAATTAAAAATTCTTCAAAAGTGGCTAAATAAAATTGTTAAACTGGGTTTATCTCTAATCATTTTTTATTTTTTTGTTGTAGAAATGAACACTTATCTTTGAAATCTACCTCCGCCTATTGGCCAAGCGGACAATAATTTTTTTAATTGATCAATGTCAATAAAAAGGTTTACAGTCCTAGATCAATCAATTTAACCCTCATTATTTCATGTCCAAGTTAATAAAGATATATTTCTTTATACATAAAATAGCTTACATGCATTTGATTATGACAATAACTAAATAAAGAATAAAGAAATAAACTACCTATGATTTCCTAAAACTTTGAAATCAGCCGAAAACCGGAATTAGTTAAAAATAGGATACTTTCACCTTCAGAACGAAGAAAATAAAAATAGAAATCAATAGTAAAAATATAATAAAAAATAGATTTAATTAAAAAAATTGTAGGTAACAAACGCAATTAAAGTGCATTTCCCTAAATGAATATTTCTTATTTTAAATATTTAAAGATTTAAATATATGAGAAAACATAAAATGAACATTTCGGAAGTAAATTCTGCCAACTTCTCCTAGGTCAAGTAATGTACTTTGGTTATTACGAAATGTCATTCATCATTTCACGCTGCTTTAGATAAAAATGATGGAAAAACAAAAGTATTGTGACCACAGAATGCATTTCAGGTTATTGAACGCAAAACAATTTGTAGATTCCTGAATTCCTTTGACAGTTAAAATGTCCATGTCAATAAATATTTTAAATGCAATGCATCACAATAAATGAAACAGTATATTTCGTAATACACGTTTCACATTAACAAATTGATAAAATTTTTAAGGGTAATGTTTTTTGTGATACGATATGATGATGTTCAAGAGGAACGAAAATAATAAATAATGCAGGTAAAAAAAGACAGTAAAAATTATTGTGTATTTTAAAAAAAAGAGTATTATTGTTGATTTTTTTTAAACATTCTACTTGTATATTAATGTATTACCTTGATTTTTACGTTTGTATTAACAAACTAGAAGTTTAATTTTTATTTTTAATATTTAAAAAAAATTAAACAGGGAATCGAATCAGTTTGAATATAGTATTCTAAACATGAATTTAGTTTGTTAGGCAACACTTTTAATAGTTAATCAGTTTTGCTTATTAAATCACAAACACGATGTACATAAATAAAAAAGCATATATTTTTTTAATATCACTAAAAAAATGTCTTTGTATGTTTAATTGAAAATGCGTATTACCCATGGTCCCAAAAAGATTTAGAGTAATGTATTAAATGTATTTTTATGCCTCTAATTTTTTATTAAGCCAGCTTTTTAATGAAATAAACAAAGTCTAAAATTTTTTATATAGTTTAACAACATTTTTAATAAAAGAGTTCCATAATTACTATAGAGTATATTTATAAATTAAAGGAGGGGGTGCAATACTATTCTTCTGTCAAACTCACAGTTTTAGGGATAAACGTTCGTTTAGCGGAAAATTTAAGAAGAAAAAGAAACTATCGATTGCAACTAATAAAAGAGGAATAAGTAGTAACTCATTAACAAACAATCATAGATTTTTATTCAACAAAAAATACACCATTAAAGGCTTTTTTGCGTAATATTCCATTTAACTTATTTACCCAATAAATGATACCTCGAATATATTTTAAGATGACAATCTCCTGTCTATGTAGTAACAAAATATTCTTAATTAGTTAATCTTCCAATTTATCATTTGGTACTTTCATTAATTATAAAGAAAATTCTTTTTTCTTTCCTATGAAAAATGTACAGTTTTTTCTGTGTCTACATGAAAGAAATATACACATGAATCCAGCTAAAAATAATATCGTATGTTTTGTGAAAGTTTAAGCATTTTAATGAGTGTGAGATTATTTCGACATACCGTGAATTTAGAAAATGATTTATGTCTCTAATGATGAGAAACTCGTGTTCTGTTCTCTTGTTCCATTCAGAATAAAATTATTTCTTTTATTCCTTTTTTTCAGATCAGGGGAACAGTTCTTTTTAATTGCAAAAACTCATCATAGTTACAAAAGTAGTTTTACAAAATAAATAAAAGATAAAAAAATAAAAAAATACTGAATATGTTTTGTCTGCATGGTATTTTATAACATAATTGTAAAAAATAATTTGATGAAATATTTTGGTAAAGCATTACAAACAACAACAACAAAAAATATCACAATAAACATAAGAACAGAAAAAATGGGGTGTTGGAAATGTGATTTTTATGAGCATTTTCTGCAACATTTTGAGGAATCGGGGAAAAGGATATATTTAACGCTCATATTTCGTGTATACATTCCTATATACTCTTGTATGCTATTGAAGTAGAAAAATTCTTAAAACACCATAAAATAAGTTAGAATGCGCAAGGCCTTTCGAAAAAAATTAGTCCTTCTTCATCAGGCTCAAAAAAGACGTACATCTACTATGAATGTAGCAGCACGAATGCAGCGGAGTCAAAAAAAGACGTGTGTCTACTATGAATGTAGATTCGTAGTAGACGCACGTCTTTTTTGCACCTGGCGGAGATATACAAAGTTGTTTCGAAAAGCCTTGAGCAGTTTAACTTATTTTATGGTGTTTTATTAAGTTTTGTCACTTCAATTGATTAACGGCAGTTTCAACTTATTATATTGATATTCCTGTATACTAGTTTTTCCTGTATATTTTCCAAATTGTAAGCCGATTTTAGGCTTTTTCGAAGTAGTATCAGGCAGTTCATTGAATAGTAACGTACCGTAGTTTGAAGCGCTATGATTATTATGAAAGTATCTAGCACTGGTAGTGACTTATATTATCATTTTTCGCAACAGACATGTTCGCTACAAACTCTCGTTAGAAAATTAAAATATATACCCTTCTTACATAATGGCAAAAGGAGAATGAATTTATAGCTTTTCATTTGGCAACAACCATAACAGTGATCCTCGGTGTTTAATTTACAGTCACGTGACCAGAACCATCAAGCAAATGAATAATCTGTGAATATCTCCTCTGAAAGACAGATAATTTGATCGGTGTATAATTACCGTATTTACTCGTGTATAGGGCGCACGCGTGTGTGTATAAGGCGCACCCCTACTTTACAAGTAAAAATGCCGATTTCTTAAAATCTCGTATATAAGGCGCACCATAAATTTGATACGCTAATGAAAAATGACCGAATGAATTTCAGCAAAAAAATCGAAACAAACGTTACACCAGACCAGAAAACAAGACGAAAATGCATTTTTAAACTTCGGGTTGTAAGAGAATGACAGGAAATAGGAATGAGCGACGGTAAAGAGAATTACTAAATTAGCGTTTAGATAATGCCACTAATTCTGCTGTATAAAAAACTGCAAGGAAATAAATAAATATGCAGTAAAACTTCAATTAAGTAAATTTTTCCGAGTTTTAATATCTTCTTTGAATAATTTCTTGTTTCATATGTATATCGTTCGTTCGACTGCATCCAACAGTAAAAAAATTATTCCGTGTATAAGGCGCACCTAGGAGTTTTGCCCTAATTTTTTGGGGAAAAAGTACGTCTTATACACGAGTAAATACGGTAGTTGTGCGATTGGTCCATTTTACTGTGACATATGTATTCAGTTTTTTGAAAAGACCGTGTTTTAGACACAGAAGAAGACAGTTTTCCGTGGGTTTTGAAGTCAAGGAAGAATTTAAGTTCTGCCAATAGTAACAACGCGATCACCTTCGCTTCAGTCAGGGGCCGATGCAGGTTTTTTTTCTTGGGGCCCATTTTGTGAAAAGTAGCAGTTATTTTTGAGAATTTCACTACATTTTTGTGAATTTTATTATATTTTTGTGAATTTTATTATACTTTTGTTAATTTTATTATATTTTTGTGAAAAACAACATTTTGCGATAACAGCTGAAATCTAGTGACTCAAGGTCGAACCAAGTATGTATTAACAAAAACTAACTTCTTTACACGCTTTTCTAAAGTTTTTGTTTCTTAAGAACTGGTTTTATGCACAAATTACACATTTTAAAAGCTAACAAAATAATAAAAGTAAGTTTTTGTGGAAAAGAATTATGTGAAGGGGCCTATTTTATTAATTTTTTTTGTGAAGGGGCCCATTTTAATAAATTTATTTTTGTGAAGGGGCCCTAAATAGGCCCCAAATTTTGTCTGGATCGACCCCTGTCAGCAGTTATTTGCCAGCACACCGGATTTTTTGAACGCGTCCGTCAATCTTTCGCGCGTGAATGTCTGGTGGGCAACAACCTTTGTGGTCGTAACGCCAAGCAATTTCTATAAAAATGTCTTGTCCTTTCCTCTGTGACTTTGGACTGAAACAAATTGTAATCCGGCTTCACGGCAAATAAATGTTTTTCTACTTATTATTGGCCTTTTTCGTTCCACTTGGCGTCACACCTTACATATTTGGATACTACTAAGTTATCCCGTCGACCAAAAAATTATCGCCAAACTATAAGATTAAATGTCAATTATGGATGATCGTGAATGTCACATTCAATGATATTAAATACGATTTACGTATTTAAAATGTCATTAAGTGATTTTTATTTCGACTTTTTATTTGTACTTTTATTAATATTCTACTAATTATTTTTTTTTTCGTTATTTAAAATAAAAATTATATCAATATTTATAATTTGACTATTAGATTGGCGATTTGTATAATTTGGCGAAATTGGTCGACCGGATAACAGAGTAGTACCCATATTTGCAGTGAAACCTCCCTATGTGATCACCTCCATAAAACGACCACTTCTCTCAACGACGATTTTTTCATGGAACGAGATGTACTTCCATAGGCTAGATAGTAATTTTTCCTCCATTCAGAACCCATTTCAGTTGAATTCTCTTCCTGAGCGACCAATTTTTTTGAAGAAAATAAAAAATAAAATATTTGTTTCCTGGTCACTTGATGAAGGTTTTATTAGAAAAATGGTAAGCATTATTCATCAAATTTCTAAAATAATTTTTGATTTTTCCGGTCACTTTTAAATTTCTAAACGCTTCTCCTCCTTATAGGCAATGGATTTAATTCTGATGCCAAATTAAGAATGGCGGTACAAAAAATTCATCGGTCCTATTGTGATAGGAAACTCTAAAAGAATTTAAAAAAATGAAATCGTCGTTATATGCTCCCGTAAAGAAAAGAAAACATTTATTTTTTGAATTATGAAAGGACTTGGAGATAAAAATTAATAAAAGGTAAAACCATAAAACCAAAGCACACGTCCATGTATTATTATTTTTTTTTTACTTATGTATTTAACCTTTATTTTTATGCTTAAATATTTATAGTTTTTCCTACTGTGAAAAATAAGTTTTAGTAACATTAATTGTTACCTTTTTTCAACAATTAATATCTAGATTTAAACATCACTTCCATTAAGAGACCATCTCTTGGAGTGAACAATTTTTCTTATAACAGGACATGGTCACTTTATAGAGGTTTTTCTGTATCTTTTCTATTTTTTGCCACTAAATATGGTATGCAACCACATATTCACAGTAATAAAAAACCCGTTGAATTTACGTAGAAAATTGCTGGCAGCAATGTTCTCATCCATTTTTGCATTAAAAATTGCAGTAAAATTAAATGTAATTATTTTTATTAAATCTAATTTTACTGCAATTTCTTGCGTCAAAAATTGCTGGCAACATTGCTGCGCCGTAAATTTAACCGATCTTTTTTTACAGTGTTCTATGGCAATTTTTCATTCTCTTGATGTTACCTAATACCAATCTGAATTTGTCGTCTGAATTCTGCAACACTCTGTATATAAAATGGCCTTTATACTGAAAACTGATACTGATATTTTTCTAAAAGAACAATTTTATATATTTCATTGTTAGTTATATTTGACAACAAAACGGTCATATTTATCAAAACTTTTAAATTTATCATTAAAATATTTTCTGTTTGTTTGTTGTTATTATGGAGAATAGAATTAATGATCTCTTTTTACAAAACAAATATAATTTTTTTATGGGCATTATAAAATATTCAAATGTATGCAACAATAAAATGTATTTTTAAGACAACTAGCGTCTTTTTTGTAAAAGTTCAATCATTTCAATGAATAAACAGACAGAGGATTCAGAGGAATTATTTATTCCTCTAATGATACGAAAATCTTTTGTTCCGTTTTTTTTTACGTAACAAGAATATTATCTTTTTTTCAAAATCGAAGTAATATTTCTTTTTTTCTCAAACTGTAAAACATTTGTCATAATTATGAAAATATTTTTAGATAAAGTTTACTATAACTTTTTTCTTTTAGTACAAACTTTCATCAATTATGTATAGTTTAAAGAAATATTTTTGGTAAAGATCTATTCTTTAAAAGCGAGAATATGGGTTAAATTGTGAAATATGGAACATTGGAAAAACACAACCGTTGAAAAATACGTATTTTTTATAATAATTTTAAATTATCGTTATTATTTTACAATCAAATGTATTTTTTCTATTGTTAATATACATTTTATTCAAATAATATGCAGCGTACAATTGATTAATGAGTTATAATTGTATAGGTTTTTTCCCATGATCTGACATCGGATACTAAATTTAATTAGTATGTAGCACATAAAGATGAATGCGCTATTTTTGTCTAGAATTTTGCACTCATATCTGATAGTGTATATAGATAAAAAGTTTTTTAAATCAATTAGATATTTAAATCACAAGATTTAAATTTAAAACTATTAGATTTAAACCTTGTGATTTAAAAATTTAATTGATTTGAAAAACTTTTTTTCGATACAGGACTAAGATGAGTTTTGTTTTGTAGTATTTTATTGGTTCAAGAATTTACGAATGGCCCTTGTTGGTGATTTGACAACGTACTGACAATTATAATCTGGGCAGAAGATAGATAGCGAAATCCCATTGTAAAAAGATATGCAGGTTGAAAATATCTACATTGAAAAGCTCAGAAGAATAGGTGCTACTGACTTCAAGGGACATGCCTAGAAAATGATTGCACTGGTCTAGTGACAATGAGCTGAGAAGGGGAGATCCTGAGACTTTTGAGCGTGGAGAGAGAAAGAAGGTAGTTTTGAAGAGAGACATGTGATGGTAATGTACAAGAGAGTACAGAGATGTGAGGTGGCTTAGATGTGTTAAACGAAATGTAATATTGGAGTTTGGCTTCTATGTAGTTGTAATGTCGTTTTACTTATTTTTTTTATTGACCTATAGTCCTAATAAAAACTTGAGGAGCTAAACATCTGTTATGGATGAACTTAACAAATAAACAAATTGGGTAAAGAGAAACTCAGGCCACGACACCACAGTGAAATTGCGAATTAGCGATTTCGGAAAATTTCTAAAAAAACATAATATTATACCGAACTTTTTATCTATGAAATAGTGGAATGATTGGATAGGTGGAAACTAGATTGCAAAATAATTTTAAATCATAGACTTACTTTTAATTTAAAAATTTAATACGTATGTTTTGTGAAAATCTCTTTGTCGCTTGTCATTTGTTTTGACCGTGCGACGAGTTTTATGTTATGAATATCGTTATTATTAGATTGGAAACTGAACATATTAAAATTGAGTTGTTTTTAATGTAATGTGTAATACTTAAGTAATGGAAAATGTTTATTTTTAAAAAATGCATATTGAATTTTTATTCTATTTTTTGAAAAATAACACTATAAATAATAATTTTGATGCCAACATCTTTTTCTATGCACATACAATGCGCAAAATGATAAATGGGTCTTATATACAAAATGTCTTTTAATTGACTTTTGTCAACGAAATTGCTGTTAATTACAAATTAATTAACCCTTTCCGTTTTGAAAATGGGTAAAACTGTAATGTTGCTTTCTCTTTGTTCATTTTAAATGCTCAGAAAATATGACTCCTTCATCTGTATAAAGAAAATAAAACTTAATAACAATTATGAATGTAATCCTTAAATGTATTGAAAATTCATTTAATCTATAGAATTATATTATTTTAAATATTGCTTACATTGCAGGGAAGCTTGGAGCTTAGTGAACGGAATATTATGTTCCAAAAACTTACAGGGTTAATAATCTTTCAGAAAAGAAATTCCAATATTACAATACTAAAACCTCGCAAATGTCAGCTGATTTTTTCATAATATTAGACTACGTGATATCCTGAAAACAAAACATTGATATCCCCAAAAGACTCATTTAAATAATCAGGACTAACAAGGAAAGTCTCCTTACTGGGCATACTCCGAATATTTTGAATCTAGTCAAATGCGGCACTCCCAAAATGTTCTTCTATCTTATACACGGGTAAACATCCTGAAAAAATGCAGCATACACTGTAAAAAAGAAAAAAAAATAATTAAAAAAATGACGATTTTACATAGATTGCATTGGTAATCGGGACCCCAGTATAATACACTGTTTTTTAAAGGAAAAAGTCTCGTAAATTTTAGACACTTTTCTGTTTTTTTTTTTTTTTTTTTTTTTTTTCCTGGAATTTACGAGATTTTTTTTCCGTTAAAACCAGTGTATTATACTGGCGTCTCGATTGCCAGTACAATCTACGTAAAATCATCTTTTTTTTTTACAATGTAGCAGTGCCACCTGTCTAATGGTTTACTCAAAAAATGTAGTCAGTAACAACTAGGACCAAATACTAACTAAATCAAAAGTTTGATGAAAATCCGTGCATAATTTCTTGAGATACAGGTATTTTGAAATCCTAAAAAAAATGCAGCATTGCAGTGTAATCTGTAGGAAAAATTAAACCAAAAACTAAACAACATTAGTCTATACCAATGATTAAATGAATCTTAAATTTAATGAAAATTCGTACATTTATTCTCGAGATAGAGCTATTGCGATAATATTGAATAAATCAGCATTTCAACAGCACGCGTTGAGCGATTTTCACCGAAATGTAGTCAGCATATAGTAATATCAAGCACTAATTGAACATTAAGTCTTGTGAAATACTATGTATTAATTCTTGAGGTAGAGTTACTATGGAAATTGTCAATGAGATAGCATAGTAGTGCCACAGGCTGAGCAATACACACCCAAAACTAATGATATCCAGTTTATCTCATGTTCTGACAGAATCTAAAATTTTCTGAAATTCTGTGCTCTAGTTCTAGAGATAGAATGCCCACAATTTTTTTGACGACCGAGCAGACCTAAACAGACAAATATTTTTACAGAACAGACCTATTGTTCAAATTTTTTTTAAACTTAATTAGTTCTTGAAAACTAATTTATGCATGAAATTATTTTTTTTAAATTTTACATGAATTATAATATGTATATTTAATGTAAAAAAATCATTCTTATCTCTATGTTCAAGTAAAATACATGATATTAAACCTTCACAGCACGATTTTTTCTATTTTGAAGACAAAAAATTATTTTAATTCTATATATCGGTCTAAAAACTCGAAAAATAGTAAAAAATAAATAAATTTCAAATTTTCAGCTAAAATATTATGTACGCATTTGGGGATTCTAAATATTGTAGGCTATATTTTGCAATTAAATAGGCTTAAAATAATTAATTTTACCTGTTTAACACACCGCAACTTTTTATAATAATGTTTTTGAGCATTCAGTAAGAATAATGAAAGTAAATTTTTCCTTAATCTTTTGATCGAAAATTTGTTCGTTTATAATCGTTTCGTTAACAAATTTATTTTATTGTCAAATGCAGCCATCGTACATTGACAAAATAAGAGATATTTCATTCTTAAGACTATTCTTGATCAGTTACAGCTATCCTATTGGCGAAATTCATGACACATAATGAGAGTTTTAGTGTTTTTAGGCTCCATATATGGCACACCGTGCAGTGAAGGGTTAAATATTTCGCAGAAACTGCTTCATTTTACATGTCGAAAAGTTCCTTGTTTCGGTGCTCTCTCTCTCTCTCTTTTTTAAGTAGTTGTAATAAAAGATAATTTTTCTAACTTATTGAAAAAAAAAAAACCATTCGTCAAAAACATATTTAACGTGAAACATTCAACAAATTCGTGAAATTATTATTAATTATTATTTTTTGTTTTAAAACTTCACTATTTCTGTTGGATTAAATACATTAATTTGAATTATACTACTGCTGCAGAAAAAACTACAGTTTAATGAATTGTTATATCCGTTTATCCGTTTCAAGCGCGGGTTTTTAAACAATGTGTATGCGTTTTAAAATTCAAACATTCTCATTACTTAAAAAAAGTGTTACTCAAAACATTAAAAACAAGCCACGTGTGACATGTTTCGGTTCCAATCAAGATAAGTATCATAAAAATACCATAAAATTCGTCTTACTTTCAATGCATATATTTTGAGTACATCTCGTTTTCGGGTGTACCCGACAACGAGATGTACACAAAACACATGTCACTATTGTTAAATAAATAATAATAAAAAAATAGGCTATGATTTAAAATTATTTTCCAATGTGAGGCTTCTATCCAAGATTTCATAGATGAAATTATTCATTAACTTTATCCATAACTATTTTTCTTGGAATCCTGGATAGTGGTATCCACGTTGGAGAATAATTTTAAATCTAAGGGTATTCTTTTATTTAATATTACAACAGTACACCATGTGTGTTTTTTCTAGACCTGACATACAGTAATCACGTACAGCAGACCTCATTGTCGGATGTCCTTTGTACTGACCATGAGTCAAATTTTATATTATGATTATCGCTCTTATCTGGATTGGAACCCAAACAAATTTTTATGAAAATGTGATGTTCTTTTGTATCTTGAGATTTAAAAATGTAATGACACTGTAAAAAAAAAAAAAAAAAAAAAAAAAAAAAAAAAAAAAAAAAATCCGTTAAGTTTACGGCAAAAACAACTGACACGAATATTGCAATTTACCGGAACTATTGTAGTACAGTTAGATGTAATAAATAAATTTACATCTAAAACTGCACATTTTACAGCAAAAACTGCTGGCATCATTTCTGAAAGCAGTTTTTGCAGTAAATTTAACGGAGTTTTTTTTTTTTTTACAGTGTCATTAAAAAGAACTTTTTAATATGTATGCATTTTTTTAGGAATTTAACGGATTTTTCTTTACAGTGTCATTAAAAAACTTTTTTATATGCATGTAATTTTTCATAAATACAAAACTACACTAAATATATTGCAATATGTCCCATTTTAAATTGTTTTTAGTTTCCAAGACATTAACGAATTTTAAAACATAGCAATGATGAACTCCCATATAAAATATCTTGCTCTGGAAATATTTATCACATACCTCTGTTATCTAAGGACTTTTGCGTGTTCAGTGGAGAGTTTCGAAAAGTGAACAATTCCCGGCATGCCTGATTAAATTCGTTTGGTCCTTTGTAAGGTTCTGGCTTATGTTATATGTCTGTAAACATTCCCATTTTTTCCGCAAACATAATTTTTGTTCTCAGGATTTGTAGACTGATGTTTTTGTTCTGAAGGCAGGAAAATCTAAATTTAAGTTTCTTCACTTTTTATAAGCATTTGCGGTACTAAATTATCCCCTCGATAATTTAGCCAAATTATACAAATCGCCAAACTAATACCCAAATTATGCATGTTGACATAATTTTTATTTCAAATAACGAAAAAATAAATAATTAGTAAAATATAAATAAAAATACAAATAAAAAATCGAAATAAAAAGCATTTAAGGACGTTTTTAAACACGCATATTGTATTTAATGTCATTGAATGTGATATTCACGATCACCCATTATTGAAACTTAATCTTATCGTTTGGCGATAGTCTTTTGGTTGACGCGATAACCATGTCGTACAACACTTGCTTATTTGAATTGTTTTAAGAGGAAGTATATAGGTATGCAATACTGTATTGTTTTTTTTTATGTGTATATATATTTTTTATAATAATTGTTTTAAGCCTTAAATACCTCGTTTTTCAAAAATCAATTTAAAAATGTTTTTCTGCTTTCATTTTTTGAATAAATTATGGGAAAAATACTTTAAAAAATCATTTTTAACTCTAAATGTAATTTAATATATTCCATTTTAAATTGTTCTTAGTTTCCAAGACATTAACGATTTTAAAACATAGGAAGGCTAAACTCTGATATAAAATATTTTGCTTTGGAAATATTTATAACATGCTTCTATTATCTAAAGATATTTTCGTGTTCAGCGGAGATTTTTGAAAAGAAAACAATTCCATGTATGCCTCATTAAAGTCATTTGATCCTTTGTAAGGTTCTGGCTTATGTTATATGTCTGTAAACATTCCCATATTTTCCGCAAACATAAATTTTGTTCACAGTATTTATAGACTGATGTGTTTGTTCTAAAGTCAGGAAAATCTAAATTTAAGTTTCTTCTCTTTTTATAAACATTTGCGGTATTGCTTTATTATCCCGTCGATAATTTCGCCAAATTATACAAATCGCCAAACTAATAGCCAAATTATATATGTTAACATTTTTTTTAATAACGAAAAAACAAATAATTAGTAGAATATTAATAAAAATAAAAAATAAAAATAGAAATCACTTAATGACTTTTAAACACGTGTATCATATTTAATGTCATTGAATGTGATATTCACGAACATTCATTATTGGCACTTAATCTTATAGTTTGGCGATAGATTTTTGGTCGATAGGAAAACCAAGTAGTACCATATTTGTTTATTTGAATTGTTTTGAGAGGAAGTATTTAGGTATGAAGTACTGTATTGATTTTTTTAAGTGTATATATTTTCTTTTATAATTATTACTTTAAGCCTTAAATGCCACGTTTTTCAAAAATCAATCTAAAAATGTTTTTCGGCTTTCCCTTTCTTAAAAAATTATAGAAAAAGTACGTTTAAAAAATCATTTTTAACAATAAATGTATTTCAATATGTTCCATTTTAAATTGCTTTTACTTTCCAAGACATTAACGATTTTAAAATACAGTAGAGCGCCGATTATCCAAACTCCAATTAACCGAACTTCCAATTGTCCGAACCGTGTTTTTCGACTTTTAAAATTTTTTAACCGAACTTCCAATTATCCGAACAGCGTATTTCTCTTTTTAAAAATTTTTTCCGAACTTCCAATTATGAAAACGGCATATTTTTCATTAAAAAAAAACCTCCAAAACCTAAATATTTTTTTCCTGTCTCTTCCAATTACATTTCTCTTTTTTCACCCTGTTATCTATCTTTTTTCTTTTCTTTCTTGGCAAAAAAATTTTAATCCGGAAACTGCAAGGTATTTTTGGGGAGTTTTGTTAGTGGGAAGAGAGAACACAAAAGGTTTGAAAAAAGGCGTTGAGAAACCAAGGTCATAGCACAAAATTCCTGTTCGTATTTTTCTCCCCTCACCCTCGCTGTAGACACGTGTTGCAATCAATGTCTATGGTTGCAATGCAATCCCAAGGGGGTGGGAGGGTATTTCTTTGAAGTTTCATATCGCAATGGACAGGTCACAGACCCGGTGTGAAGCCAGGACTAGAGAAAAGTAAGGGCTACGACATCTCTTTGACACCAGGTCGGGAGTGGAGAAAAACTGGCTTGTGTGACGTAGCTACGTTGAAAAAGGTTTCTTGTTAGCGGTTGTTGATTGCACTAGCGATCTAGCTCATTTATTTTTCTGCAACGAAGGAGAAAAGATGTCTGGAAAGCGAAAAAGAGTTGTTCTTTCGCTAGAAGACAAAGTAAAGATATTGACGAGGCTGAAAAATGGTGAAGCAGGTACAAAATTAGCAGTGGAGTTTGGTGTAGGAAAGTCTACAATATCAGATATAAAAAAGAATGAAGAATCAATTATGAAGTATGTAACGGGACTTGAAAGTGAGCAAGGAAACTTAGATAGAAAATCGATGAAAAAATCCTTTGATGATAAAGTAGATAAAGCTTTGCACATGTGGTTTTATGAGAAACGCTCATCTGGTCATCCCATTTCTGGACCCTTATTATGTGAGAAGGCTATATTTTTCAACGAAAAGTTGAATGGAGAAAATACTAATGCATTTGAAGCAAGCTCTGAGTGGCTTAGAAATTTTAAGCTACGGCATGGTATACGCGAAATCGGATTGCATGGTGAAAAATTATCAGCATCTACAGAGGCTGCTACAAAATTCGTAAAAGAATTTATTGAATTTGTTGAATCAGAAAAATACGAAGAAGAATTTTTTTACAATGCAGATGAGACCGGCCTGTTTTGGAGATCTTTACCCCGAAAATCATTAGCATCTGGGTTCGAAAAAAGTGCTTCTGCAATTAAATTAAACAAAGAAAGAATCACAATTCTTAATTGCGCAAATGCAACCGGTAACCATCGAATACCATTGTTCGTGATAGGACAGTCAAAGAATCCTCGATCTTTTAAGAATTGGAAAAATCGGCCAGTAATTTACACTTCTCAAAGGAAGGCTTGGATGACATCAGAAGTTTTCATTGATTGGTATGATCACACATTCATTCCTAAGGTTAAGACACATCAAGAAGATATGAAGAAAGAGGGCAGAGTACTCCTACTTCTTGATAATGCACTTTAACATCCGTGTGCAGATACCCTTGAACGGGAAAATGGGAAGTTCCGAGTAAAGTTCTTGCCACCTAACGTTACATCGCTGATACAGCCCATGCATCAGAGTGTAATAGAGACATTTAAGTGATTTTATAGAAAGCAAATGTTGAGAAAAATGCTTCTATCAGAAAACACTGAAGAGCCTGATTCCTAGAATGCCATAAAAATTAATTTAAAAGATTGTTGCATTATGGCTGCCGATTCCTGGAAGCTTGTAAAATCATCAACGTTAAAAAATGCCTGGAATAAAATTTTAAACAGAGAAAAAAGTGATACTGGAGAAGAAGCATCTGATAAGGAAAATGAGGAGTGTAAAACTATAAAATAGACGGGAAGAATAGTAAATTATGAGGAAAAAGAAATTGATGAGTGGATAAATTGTGACATGCAAGACCCTGGATATCAGATTTTAAATGACAATGAGATTGTGGCCGAGATTGAAGGCGAAAATGAAGAAAATGAAAATGAAATTGAAAATGAATGCTCTGAAAATGACCCAGGTCCATCACATAGCGAAGCCTTTGAATGCTTGGAAACAGCTATGAAATGGCTCGAAAGGCAGAAAGATCTTATTCAAGCAATGCATTTAAGAAGCATTAGAGATATGGCAGCATTGAAAAGAATGTCTTCTTTGAAGCAAGAAAAAATCAAAAGCTTTTTTACTTAAATTATAATCTTAAAAAAAAGACAAAAAAAAAGTTTAAAAAATGAAAAAAAGACAAAAAAAAAGTTTAAAAAATGAAAAAAAGGCAAAAAAAAAAAAACATTTTTAAACACGCCCGCACTAACAGTGTTGTCAGTCCTAAGCCTGGATAAAGTGTGGAGGGTTTTGTATAGATAGGGATATCCTTTAAATTGTCTGTCCAATTATCCGAACTAGGGTCGGTCCCGACGTGTTCGGATAATCGGCGCTCTACTGTATAGGAATGCTAAACTCTCATATAAAATCTCTGCAATTTACCGGAACAATTGTAGTACAGTTAGATATAATAAATAAATTTACATCTAAAACTGCACATTTTACAGCAAAAACTGCTGGCATGATTTCTGAAAGCAGTTTTTGCAGTAAATTTAACGGAGTTTTTCTTATAGTGTCATTAAAAAAAACTTTTTAATATGTATGCAGTTTTTTTTTTCAGGAATTTAACAGATTTTTTTTTTTTTTTTTTTTTTTTTTTTTTTTTTTTTTTTTACAGTGTCACAGATTTTTTTTTTTTTTTTTTTTTTTTTTTTTTTTTTTTTTTTTTTTTTTTTACAGTGTCACTAAATTTTTTTTTTTTTTATGTGTATGTAATTTTTTATAAATACAAAACTACACTAAATATATTGCAATATGTCCCATTTTAAATTGTTTTTAGTTTCCAAGACATTAACGAATTTTAAAACATAGCAATGATGAACTCCCATATAAAATATCTTGCTCTGGAAATACTTATCACATATTTCTGTTATCTAAAGACTTTTTCTTGCTCAGTGGAGAGTTTCGAAAAGTAAACAATTCCCTGTATGCCTCATTAAAGTCGTTTGAGCCTTTGTAAGGTTCTGGCTTATGTTATATGTCTGAAACATTCCCATATTTTCCGCAATACATAATTTTTGTTCGCAGTATTTATAGACTGGTGTGTTTGTTCTAAAGGCAGGAAAATCTAAATTTAAGTTTCTTCTCTTTTTATAAACTCTTGCTTTTTTTCAAATTGTTTTAAGAGGAAGTATTTAAGTATGCAGTACTGTATTGATTTTTTTTTTATGTGTATATATACTTTTTATAATAACTGTTTTAAGCCTTAAATGCCTCGTTTTTCAAAAATCAATTTAAAAATGTTTTTCGGATTTCATTTTTTGAACAAATTATGGGAAAAATACTTTAAAAAATCATTTTTAATTCTAAATGTAATTTAATATATCCCTTTTTAAATTGTTCTTAGTTTCCAAGACATTAACGATTTTAAAACATAGGAATGCACTCATATAAAATATTTTGCTTTAGAAATATTTATAACATTCTTCTATTATCTAAAGATGTTTTCGTGTTCAGCGGAGATTTTAGAAAGGTAAACAATTCCCTGTATGTCTCATTGAAGTTGTTTAATCCTTTGTAAGGTTCTGGCTTATGTTATATGTCTGTAAACATACGAATTGAATATTTCCAACTGAGCGAAAAATTGACCAGGCTGGGAATCGAACCCAAATACTTGGCTTACAAGGCCAATGCTTTACCTGTTAAGCTACCTGGGCGCCGGGAGCTTAACCCGCCGGGAATAGCCAGCCGGGATTTTTCGCTCAGATAACCTTATTGGTCATAACATCTGGTCTGTCATTTAGACAGCTCAACAGAATAGACCGCAGGTAATGGAACTTCATATGACGATGGATACGTAAATAATAGTATGCCCGTAAACATTCCCATATTTTCCGCAAACATAATTTTTGTTTGCAGTATTTATAGACTGATGTGTTTGTTCTAAAGGCAGGAAAATCTAAATTTAAGTTTCATCTCTTTTTATAAACATTTGCTTATTTCAAATTGTTTTAACAGGAAATATTTAGGGTGTGAAGTACTGTATTGGTTTTTTTATGCGTCTATACATTTATTATAATAATTGTTTTAAGCCTTTAATGCCTCCTTTTTCAAAAATCAATTTTAAAATGATTTTCGGCTTTCATTTTTTGAATAAATTCAAAAATACTTTTCAAAAATCATTTTTAACACTTTGCAACAAAGTTGAAAAGTATTTATGCATTTAGTTTGTCTGTTCATCTCTCGCCTATCCGCGCTCTAACTCTCGTAAATATAATCGGATTGCCATTAACTTTTTGGACTTTATTGAAGTTTACCTTAGCAAGAGCCCTATTGAAAATGAAGTTTCTCGCCTGATCAGTTTATTTATAGGGACAGTCAAAAATTGTCCATTACATTAGTTTCTATGAGAAAAAATCGTTTCAAATAAATTTTAAAGATATTACACCTGGTCAAACATGTTGAAATTTATCCTATACTTATATTGAATACTTATATTCAATATTTACTCAATTACTTACTTAGAATTTCTTTGTATAATTTTTTATTCTATTTCTATTATGAATTTTAAGATATTTTTATTTTTTTTATATCTTTTTTAATCATTATCAGTTCATTGCTGTATTCTTCAAAATTTTTCTTTTGATTTTACTTTTCCCTATAGATGGCAAGACTAAAATTTGTTAAATAACTCTTTTACAGTCTAATTTTAATTTTCTATGCCAGAGGGCAGCAATATATTTATTTTTATAAAATATCTGCTATTTTGTTGGTTAAATCTCAGCTTCTTGTTTCTTAATATCTTAAAATCCGCTTCCATCCTCGCACATTCTCCATTTGTAAGTCAAATTTATTCTATTTTAGATTTTTATCTTTCATTGAAGTTCCGTTTTCTCATCATTTTTCTTTTAATATCAGCTGTGTAATTTTTGGTTTATTTTGATATGTTATAAGAAGCTAAATTTTCTCATTTTAGGCTTATTGCGACGAAATTGATCGAAATAACACACTTCAACTATGAATTAACCTGTAAGCTCTTCTGATAATTTTGTAGGAGGTTCTCTACGTTAATCATAGATTTTTAATATAGATTTCTACTTTCTATTGTTCATATTATAGTCATCTTTGAATTTTTACA
Source organism: Maratus speculifer (assembly GCA_964019185.1). Lineage (NCBI taxonomy): Eukaryota > Metazoa > Arthropoda > Arachnida > Araneae > Salticidae > Maratus > Maratus speculifer. The sequence goes on along the minus strand of OZ025294.1, from coordinate 392,289,294 downwards.
AAGTTTATCAATTTGCTCATACATTTTAATTATACGTATGTATATGTATAGCGGAGAAACTGATCACATAAATTGCAGTTTGTAACTGACTTAACTGTGATTACTATTTCTCGGACCATTACTTTAAAAAAATGATAACAGTTTCATATGATATTGCAATTTTCTTTTCATGCATCATTGCTGGTTAAAAAGAATCTCATGTTGGTATTTTTTTTTTTTTTTTTTTTTTTTTTTTTTTTTTTTTTTATCTTTCAAAACATTTACATCCGTATTTATTTTTTGATTTGTTTGAATTTCCAGTTTTTTTTTCTCTTTTTATTCTGTGCTGAAATCCTTAAATTCGTATTATTTAGGCTTTCATGGCAAAAATAAAGATGAAACCACACATTTTATTTGAAATGTCACGATATGTAGGGTCTGAGAATTCTGCTTTATTTCTACAAATTTCCATCACATTCCTTTAATTGTTTTTTTTCTATGTTTTTTTGTGGTAATTTGTAACTGTATTTAAGGGTTATACACACACACACACACACACACACACACACACACATATATATATATATATATATATATATATACGTGTGTGTGTGTATAAAGCGTATATGTGTGTATGTATGCGTTTGTTTTCAAGTTCCAAATGGATGATGGACTTTCAAGCTGATTAAAATGAAACAAACATTTAAATAATGATAAACGTTAAGATATTGCCTTTCATAAATTATCTGAATTTATTTTAAATCAAATACAACCAATTTAAACTAATTTTAATCAATGTTGAATTTTTACCTTTAACGTATCATATGATTTTTTTTTCATCCAAATATTTTTTTTAGTAAAGTACATTAATGTTTAATTTTCAATAAAATGTAATTTTATATGCAGAAAATAATACAAAATTCTAGAAAAAAATCCATATATATATATATATACTAGCTGTTACCCGTGACGTCGTTCACGTAGCATTAAAAAAAAGATAAACGCTTCAATTAAACAAAACATTTCATTAACAATAATTTAAAACATATGTAACTAACACATATCTTATTGGAGGCTATGCAGTAGTTTTTCTTTATAGGGAACTTAAAGAACTAAATGGAAAATGGGTTGGATTAACAATCGCGAAAATGAAATTGCAACCATTTATACTGCAGAACAACTGTAACGCACCCCAATTGTACAGAAATCATGTTGTAGTGCATTTCAGAATTCCATATCAAAGAAAGAAAAATCATGTGTTAAACCTAGGTAATAAAAAAAGTATCCAACATTTCCATAATACATAACTTCGCCGGCCCATTCTTTTCTGCAGCTGTGTGTATATGATCTATGTGTTTGTAAATATTCTAAATAGAATGTTAAAATTTTGCTTAGTTAGAAAAAGTATAACGAAGATTAAAATTCACCTTTAGCAATTTCTAATAATAGACAGAAACGTACTTGAATTCTTTTGTACAGTCCTGTATATTATGTTGAAATATTTATACGACACATTTTTAGCTTAAATTATTCAAGCGAAAAACCCGATTCAAATTATTGAATTCATATTTCCGGGAATCGCTATTGCACAGGTGACCATATATCCAGTTTATTGTATAGTCCGATACATGATTTATTTAAATTCTACAAACATCTCTTATTATACCAAATGCACCTGAACTTCAGGATGCATTAGTTTTCCTTAAAATACATACGATAATTGAAAAAGCTCTTCAACAATATTTTCTAATAGACCATACTTTGGATACAATATCTGAGATCTGGACACAGGTCCAAAATCTTTTATTCGTCTCATAAATGAACAACAAATGTGATGCAAATCATACTTTACTGCAAGCATATTGCAGTAAATTTCAGTATTTATCATTGTATTGATTATCTCAGTATACTAATTTCATCATGTTTGAAATAGTGTAACGCAAGTAAAATACGCTGGGAATATTTTTTTCCCGTAGACTATTACATTAACGAACATTTTTCTGTGATCTTGTAAATGAATGTTAAAACTTTTCACCCCATTTTCTACAGAAATCCTGTTTTAGTGCACTTCAGAAACTGATATCAATTTCAATATTATTAAAATAACCTTAATAAAATAACATTATTAAAATACACTGCAAACGGATTTTCTTCACAGACCATGATATATTGAAATGCTTTTGAGCTCCCTGTACGCACACTATAAGTACTATACTTAACATATTCGATAATAACCATGTTCTTGTGAACCTTAAAAATGCATGTAAATTTCATTACATTTAAAATTATGTAACATTATCAAAATACACCACAAATGATTTTTTCGCCGTAGACCATAATGTAAAGTCTCCTTTTGAGTGCTCCTGTGATTCAGCTATAATTGCTACCTGGTTCATTTTCAATGCCGCACATGCTATGGCAAATCTCAATAACATATGTTATTTTCGTATGAATCCCACTATATTTACTCAAGTTGAAACACGGACAAACAGACGGCAGACCCCAGGCTCTCGGCATCCGGTATACAGACAGGTTGAAGTCGTAAACACTTTTAGATCATGTTAGAAAATGTCAAAAAGGGGGTAGTTTCCATAAAACGAAAAAAAAAACAGAATTTTAGAAAATTTGAAAACTTGTACTTTGTTTCAGATATGACGTTACATTGATATTTTTAAAATTCTTAATGGAAAGTATTCCTGTGACGTCACAATTGGTAAAAAGTTGAATTTTATAGCCTCGAACCGAAAGAAAGAAAAAGGTTCATTTTTATTGCGGATTAATATTTGGGAAAATTACTAAAATATTTATATTCTTGTAAAGTGTGAGGTTGTATTCTTGTGAAGTCTTCTAAGTGTAAAAGAAATTTTATATAATCGTCTGCGTGATATAAGAAGAAAAACAGTACTCCTCTGACGTCACAATTGGTAAAATAGCGGTTTTTAACCTCGAACCGAAAAACAGAATACGGTCCATTTATTTATTTCATTTTGTTTTATCACGTGAAAATCTTTCAGTTGAAAATTAATTACAGAAGGGAAATAATTATTCCGGATTTTTTATTTTTTGGCAACGAAAAAAGAAAGATGATTAAATATTATGGAAAATTTTTCAATTTATTCTGTATGAAAAATAGTGAAATGTTGAATTCTTAAGAAAAATATTTGAATTATATAAATAAAAATTAGCCTATGTTCATTTCAGACCAATATTCTCTCTATATAGAAAAATTCAAAGACATTAATCCATCCGTTTTGAAGCCAAGTTCATTCCAATTTTCGGACACACTTTCACATTTATAATATATATAAGGATATTGAAAAAATACAAAATATCTAATTATAGGATCTAAAGTTAAATTATTTAAATCTCAGTCATAGGGATAGGCGCCATTAAAGTTTAGCATCCAAAATTCCAAATAAACATAAAAAACGGAAAAATTCGTTGATTGATTTGCGGTTTTTATTAAAACTATTTTTTATGTCAGTATTTTCTTGAAAATAAATTATAAAGATAGGTTTCAAAAAATGCCGTTAGAGTGAGTTTTATACTTTGGACTAACGAACAACTATTTTTTGCCGTCATTTTTTCCCTTTCATTAAAAGTTTTTTGAAGCTTAAAGTTAAACTTAAATTTTGAGCCCAGAATCTGAATAGTTGGGAGTGGTTAAGTATAGCAAACTGAACCGTGTTCAGAGGTTCAAATTTCAAATGATCATAAAAAACGGAAAAAAATGGTGTATTCGTTCGAGGTTTTCGCTAAAACTACCCTTTAAATCAGTATTTTCTTGAAAATAAATTTTAAAGATAAATTAAAAAAATACTGATAGAGGGCGCCTTAAACATTGAAGTAACGTACAACTATTTTTAATCTTATTTTTTTTCATCGCATTAAATGCTTGCAAAAGTTTAGACTTAAGTTTTGTGCTCAAAATCTGAATCGTTCGGAGTAATTAAGCAGCGCAAAATTGAACTGTGTTCAGGAGTTGAAATTTAACCCTCCCCTCCTCGAACACAGTTCAATTTATGTGCTACTTAATTATTCACAATGATTAAGATTTTGAGCTCAAAATTTAAGTCTAAGCTTTAGCAATCATTTAATGCGATTAGAAAAATAACAGTTAAAAATAGTTCTACGTTACTCCATAGTCTAAGGCGCCCTCTATCGGTATTTTTTAAAATTTAACTTTAAAATTTAATTTCAAGAAAATAATGAAGCCAACTATTCAGATTTTTAGCTCAAAATCTAAGTTTATGTCTAAGCTTCCGAAAATATTTAATGAGATGCAAAAAATAACGGCAAAAAATAATTATTCGTTACTCCAAAGTCTAAAGCGCCATCTATCGGCATTTTTTGAAATTTATCTTTATAATTTATTTTCAAGAAAATACTTACATAAAGAATATTTTTCGTGAAAGCCGTAAATCAATCGACGAATTTTTCTGTTTTTTATGTTTATTTGAAATTTTGGACCCTAAACTTTAATGGCGCCTATCTCGTTCGGAAGACGTTTGGGAACCTTAGTTAACCATTCAATATTGTTTGTATTGATGTTTACTATCACCCCTTAAAGTTTTGCCCAAGAGTTTAGGTACACCCTGTATAATGTAACACTTTTTCGTAAATGACAATTTCAAAAGATATACTTTCACACTAAGTTTAATTAATGTAAATTAATAAGGAAATTCGATTTTTTCCTTTTCATTTTATTCATGAAAATCCCCCATTCAGTCTTTGGTTCTCATGCAGCAGATCAATGTATCTGTCAGTATCTCAACGCATGGAATATTTTGAATTAATACTGAGTTATATTAAGAAGTGTTAAAAAAATTTTTCTGAAAATAAATAAATAAAATGAAATGAAATGAAGCATAAATAAATAAATAAGCAAATAAATGTTTGTCTCTTTGTCTTAAAATTTTTAATTGTTTAGATATTTATTAATTAACAGATAAAAATGATGTCACACTTTTTCATATATGACAAATTTAAAAGATATACTTTCACATTAAGTTTAATTAATAAAATTAAAAAAAAAAATCGATTCTTTTCCTTATTATTCTATTTATGAACATTAAACAACATCAATGCCCCCATAAGTTATCCATATTCATTATCCACACATGGTCTTTAACACATGAATGATTTTAGTTTAGTATTGGAAGGGAGATAATTAAAAATAGCTTTCTTTAACTATATCGTAAACTATCATAGAGGTTAGTAAGAAAGAAAATTTCTAACTTTAGAAAAAACAGGGCTCCCAAATGGTCCGCTAACTGAACACAAATATTTTTTAACAGAAGTTTTATAGCAGGTTTCTATAGTATTTGTGCTAAAACTAACCTACGAAGGTGGTTTCTACGCAATTCGCACGAAAAATATAAAACGAAAATCTTTCTAAGAAAATATTGATGTTCAGCGGGCGGACCATTTGGGAGCCCTGAAAAAACTAATTAATTACATCATAAGTTTTCTCATTGTTTTTACAAAAATATTTACTTTTTATAATAAAGCAAATATAAAAAATATAGAAAAATAAAGACAAAGAAATATAGAGCAATAAAGACAAAGAGCAACTTTTTTTATGCTGATTAAAATTCGGTGTTAAAAAATATTTATTTTTATTTTTTTTTTGTAAAGAATTCTAAGAAAGTGAGAATGTTTTTAAGAGTAATGTTACACTACTATGCTGAATATCGATTTTTTTACCAGACATATTTATTTGAGTATTAATGGAGTATTACGAGAAATCTATAAACAATGGGCAAAGAATTAGGGATAGGTAAGGTGCTTTGTGTCTGCAAACAATGAAATTTGTAAAAATATTATAATTGAATTTATTATTGATAAATATATCTCTTGAAAATTACATAAGATTTAGATTCACTACAGTAGTTAAACAGTTTGGTAAAAAATACTAAGTTTAAACAATGTATATAAGTAAGGTATTCGATTTTTTTCCTTTTCCTTCATTCATAAAAGCTTCCCATTCAGTCTTTGGTTCCCATGCGCAGGATCAATGCCTCTGGCAGTTGTTCAGATGGATTAACTACGCGTCTTTATCACATGGAATGTTTTCGATTAGTATTGAAATAAAATGGAAAGCGTTAAAAACAAAATGTTTTCGCAAAATAAAAAAAAACATAAATACTTTGTCTTCTTGCTTTAAAAATTCTTAATTGTTTTGATATTTATTAATTAATAAATAAACATAAATTAACCCTCTTTCAAAATGCCTGATTCGAAAGACATATTTTTACAATAAGTTTAATCGATGAAAATAAGTAAGGAAATTCGATTCTTTCCTTTCCCTCCTATTCATGCAGTAGATCATTGTGTATGCCAGTTGTCCAGATTCATTATCCGCGCGTCTTTAATACTTGGAGTATTTTAGGTTAGAAACGAAAGAGAGACAATTGAAGATAATTTTATCTTTTATATCGTAAACCAGTGGTGCCAACTTTTGAAAAAATATTGGATTGGCTCAAAAATATTGGATGGGCTCAGAGATATATTGATAAATATTGTACAACCATGAATGTGAAAAATAACACTAGTAAGTCTTGATTACGTCCACTAATAACTAAATCGTAATACTAATAATATATATTCTACATAAAAATATAAGAAATTATATTATAAAAAACATTTTGCTTCTAAGACGTAGCATATTAACAAAAACATTTAAAACTAGTCGTTGGGGGCCACCGTAATACTTACCCATTATGGATATGTATATGAAAATAAAACATATGAAAACTATTAATACAATGCATTGCAATTCATAAACAAAACTTAAATATTGTTAATACATAGTAATGCTACATTAAAGAACTGCTGAAGTACCAATTTCGACAAATTATATAAAACGCCAAACTACTCAAGTAGTACCAAATTGCGTAAAAGAAACATCCTTATAACTCCAAAAATAATAACTCTATTAACTAACAATTAATTGCGTCGGATTAAGCGTCTCATTTCCAATTAAAGTATACCCCTGAATTGAAATTTGAATGAAATACAGGGTCATGAAAAATCGAAGAATGTGGAAAACAGGATTACAAATATCTCGGCAACTAATAATCCGATCGACTTCGTTTTTTATGCAAAATGTGTGTTATTTTATTGCCTTTTACGTCCATTCCTTAAAATAAAAAAAATCGAAAATTTTTATATACCTTTCATCAGAACGAATTTTTCGAGAGTCCGAAAAAAATAGTTCCGGATAATCGAGGTTGCTGATATTAAATAGGATTCGTCCCATTCTTACATTCTAACTACATACAAAATTTCAAGTCTCTATCTCAATTTGTTCGGTAGATAGAGCGTTTACAGACAGACAGACAGACAGACAGACAGACGGACGGCAAATTTTTTTTTCTAAAAATATGTTTTTCGGAATCTCCACTATCTAAAACGTGTAAATCCGTCAAAAAAAATTTTTTCGATTTTCAAAACGATTGCAAGACTTACCCTATACTACGTATGATGGGTAAGTAATATATTAAAACATTTTTATTGACATGTTAGAACTCACTATTAAAAGAGTCATATGACTCTATTAATATAATGATGACTCTATGAATAGTGAGTTGAAACATGGCAATAATTTTTTTTTAAATATATTTTAAATGTTTTTGTTAATATACAACGTCTTAGAAGCAAAATGTTTTTTATAATATAAATTCTTATTTTTTATGTAAAATATATATTATTAATATTACGATATTGTACAACCAGTTTGTTTTTCTTTGAAGAGTGGACAGCTTGTGAAATATGAGATTTACTACTAAGAGATACTACACTGTAAAAAATGTCAGATGTTTCTGAATGTATAAGAATGTACTGTAATCAAAAACGAAAATATGCTGTGACCTCTTCTAATTCACCTATGGTTTCGAAAACCGTTCCTTTACCTTTAAAAATTTCAGAAAACTATTTGTTTTCGAAATTTAAAGAAGAATTTATAAAAATTAATTTTTATTAGCTGCCTGTCCTTTTCGGAAACGTTTCTAAGTAGCTTTTACAGTACAATAATCACTTTTCTCAAATCAAAATATCACTTTTTCGGATACTACAAATTCATACGAAAATATTTTGATATTCCGAGAACATGTTTAATAGACAAACATACAATATTAACAGTATTAACATTAATATGAAAATTAACATTATTTTGCTACAATTTCATGCAAAAAATCAGTTATGCAGCTGAAAATGTTTACTTGAGAGTTGCTAGTATTCGAAAAAGTGATATTTTGATTTGAGAAAAGTAATTATTGTACTATAAAAGTTATTTAGAAACGTTTCCGGGAAAGACGGGCAGCTAATAAAAATTAATTTTTATAAATTCTTCTTTAAATTTCGAAAGCAAATAGTTTTCTGAGATTTTTAAAGGTAAAGGAGCGGTTTTCAAAACCTTAGGTGAGTTAGAAGAGGTCACAGCATATTTTCGTTTTTGATTACAGTACATGTATATACATTCAGAAACAAAAAAAATTTTTTACAGTGTAATTCAAACTATCATGTTTTAAGATAACTGCAAATTTTTAAAATTATATTCTCTTGCATGTTTCCTTACAAAGATATTAATATTTATTGTAATATCATCATATCATACACATTGGAACGAATCGGACTAAAATATTTCATGTGAAAACTCGCGTGGAAAATGAGTCTGGACAGAGGCATTGATCTTCCGCTTGAGTACCAAAGGCTGAATGATAAGTTTTCAAGCTTAGAAGGAAAAGGGAAATAATTGAATTTCCTTGTTTATTTGCATTGACTAAACTTAGTGTTTGTTCCCATTCTGTTTAACAATTGCATTGAATCTAAATATTATTTAATATTAAAAAAGTATATTAAAAAATAACAAATCAAATTATTTTATTTTATTTATAAAAGATATTATTCACCAATGAAAAGTTACCTTATTGACCCTAATTTTTTACCTATTGTACACAGATGCCCACATAACACTCCATTAGTACTTCAATAAATACTCCTAGTTAAATACCCCAATATTCAACAAGATAATCCAATAATACTTTTTTTTCTATCTTCAATACAAGAAAGTATTGTAATCGAAACTCTTTTTCGACTTAATACGACTTAGTACGAATTGGAAAACAGAAAATTAAAAAATTACATTTCAGGCATTTGAGATTGATTGATGTCAGTCGGAGAATTAAAATGCGAGGTCATTGGCAAAATGAATTTTGTTCTAAGGAGGAAAATGAGTAATAAATTAATGATGAAATAGATAACAAAATTGAACAATGAAAATTGTGTACGCTAGGATTCAAAATTATTTTGTGAGCTCCCATATTAGGCGCCCATATAAGTTGGCGCCCCTGTCGTAAACCATTATAGGAGGTTAGAAAAAAAAGAAAATTTGTAAATTTAGCAAAAACTTAATATCCAAATTTTATTAATATATAAATTACCAAAAACTTAATCAGGTAATAAATTACATGACACACTTTCGAATTCTTTTTACTAAAGCATTTAGTTTTTATAAGAAAATGAATTTTTTCATAAAGTATTAAATGCAAAAAGGAATGTGATATACACTGATAATTAGGATTCGCGGCTAGAGAATTTGATAAAAGTAGTTGGATGTGCCAACCCCAAAACTTTTTTCTCATACATACATTTTAATATTTAAAAACGAGTTACACATGTTAATACTTTAATATTATTAATTCAATACTAGACAAATTTTAATTTTCAACTTAAATTTCTGTTTCAGTGAAAAAAATCGGAATAAAAACGACTTAATGTGGATCATGTGTTTATCACAATCAATAGTTTTTCCTTTAGTCTATTATCATCAGTTTGTTATAAATAGCAGGATGGCAAAGATGCAAGTTCTCGTATATGCACGGGACGATGGACAATCGAACGATAGGCATATTTTCTTTTATTCAAGGAGGGCCTGCTTGCCAAACCCAAAAATAGTCATACCCAAAAAATCAGTTCATTTGTATGCATAAATTCATGCACTTTTTCATAGTACGGTAATGGAGATGACACAGACATCACGATTATAGCACCCCTTTTTGGCAGTTTTTAATTCAAGGAGGGCCAACTGACCATATCAAACACTTACACAAAGTTTTTGATTTAATTATATGCATAATTTCATGCACTTTTCGGTAGTTCATTATCGAAAATGCACGAAAATTGCTATTACAGTGCCTCCTTTTTGTGGAGTATTTCAAAATTTAAAGAGGACCTGCTTGTCGCAGCCAAAAAAATACACACAAAAAATTTGGTTCAAGTCTATACATAACTTCATACACTTTTTATTAGTACAATATGTGAAAATGGCATTCAAAATCGCTATTTCAGCTTCTTCTTCCGGCAGATTTTTTTTTCAAATTCAGGGAGGACCAGCTAGTTATAGCCAAACATCTACACAAAAATTTGGTTTAATTCTATGCATAACTTCATGCACTTTTCAGTGGTACAATATTGAAAATGGCACAAAAATCACTATTACAGCGCTCCCTTTCGGCGGAATATTTCAAAGTTGAAGGAGGACTTGCTTGTCACAGCCAAAAACATGCACAAAGAATTTGGCTCAATTCTTTGCATATCTTCATACACTCTTTGAGGGTAGAATGGCGACATACGGACACACACATGAACAGGCAGACATTTTGTAAAAACATATTTTTTGGAATGTCTGACTCATGAAACGCTTAAATCCGACGAAAACCTTAAGTCAAAAAAGAATTTCGATTACAACACTTCACTTGTATTGAAGATAGAAAAAAAAATATTGGATTATCTTGTTGAATATTGGAGTATTTAACTAGGAGTATTTATTGAAGTACTAATGGAGTGTTATGTGGGCATCTATATATAATAGGTAAAAAATTAGGGTCGATAAGGTATCTTTTCATTGGTGAATAATGAATTTTATAAATAAAATATTTTTATTTATTTGTTATTGTTTAATATACTTTTTGAATAGTAACTAATATTTAGATTAAATGCAATTGTTAAACAGAATGGGAAAAGATACTAAGTTTAATCAATGCAAATAAATAAGGAAATTCAATTCTTTCCCTTTTCCTTTTAAGCTTGAAAACTTTCCATTCAGTCTTTGGTACTCAAGCGGGTACATCAATGCCTCTGTCCAGACTCATTTTCCACTCATGAAATATTTTAGTTTAGTATTGAAATACGTTGGAAAAAGTTTTACACTAAGTTTTCTCACAAATTAGTAAACAAATAGCTATTTGTCTTCTTGCTATAAAGTCTTTATTTTTTTTAGATATTTATTAATTACAAATGCATATAATGTAACCCTTAAAATAGCAAATAAAGACTTTGTGCAAAAATGTTTAAAGATAGAAAAGCAACGATTATAAATGCACAAATAATGTATGAAAAGGAAGCAAATAGCTTTTTCGAATCTACTATCGAGATTCTTAATCCGTGCAAAACTCAGCGAGCTAGAGAAAGCAAAACTATGGCTCTGTTTTGCTTTTTCTAGCTTGCTGAGTTTTGCACTGATGAAGAATCTCGGTAGTAGATTTGAAATAGCTGTTTGCTACCTTTTCATACATTATTTGTGTATTTATAGTCGTTGGTTTTCTATCTTTAAAAAATGTAACACTTTTTCGTAAATGATAAATTCAAAAGATATACTTTTATACAAAGTTTAATCAATGTAAATAAATAAGGAAATCAGATTCTTTCCCCTTTTCTTTCTATGAATGAAAACTTCCCATTAAATTTTGGATTTCTCTTGCAGAAAATCAATGGCGGCTGTCAGTTGTCCATATTCGATATCCATGCGTCTTTAACACTTGGATTATTTTAGATTAGTATCGGAAGGGAGATAATTGAAGATAATTTTCTTTTATTATATTGTGAACTACTATAGGTTAGTAAGAGAGAAAATTACTAACTTTAGCAAAAAGCTGATTCCGCATAAACTGTCTAATTGTTTTTACATAAGTATTTAGTTTTTACAGTAAAGCATTTTTTATGCAGCATTAAATACAAAAAATAAAATAAATAAAATGATATAAACTCTAAATTAAGGTTCGAAATTAAAAAATACTTTTTTTTTTTTTTTTTTTTTTTGTAAAGAAGGTGCTAATGTTCTTATGAGTAATATTAGATTCTTTTGCTCAATATTAGAACCTTTTTCTTAGAGTATTCATTGGAGTAATAATAAATTATTATGTGAGCAACTAAATACTATAGGCAAAGAATTCGGGTCGATTCGGTACCATTTATTTGGTGAACAATGAGTTTTAAAAGAAATATTTAAATGAATTTGATACTGTTTTATATGTTTCTTTACTATTATATAATATTTTGTTTTACTGCAATTGTTAAACAGATTGGTGAAAAATAATAAGTTTAATTAGTGTGAATAAATAAGGATATTCGATTTTTTCCCCTTTTTCTTTCGATTCGTGAAAACTTCCCTTACAGCCTTTGGCTTTCATGCAGTAGATCAATGCGTCTCTCAGTTGTCCAGATTCATTATACACACATCTTTAACACATGGAATATTTTAGGATAGTATTGATAGAGAGGTAATTGAAGATAATGTTCTTTTATTGCATCGTAAACTGTTATACGGGGAGGTTAGTAAGAAAGAAAACTTCTAACTTGAAATAAAAAATAATTAATTACATCACATATTATCTAATTGAAGTATTTGGTTTTTACAATAAAGCAATTTTTTATAAAGTATTAAATACAAAATATTAAAAAATGTATACTGTTAATTAGGATTCGGGATTAGAAATTTTATTACAATAATGTCTTTTTAACCGACTTCAAAAAAGGAGGAGGAGGCTATCAATTCGACGAGTATGTATTTTTCTTTCTTATGTATGTTCACCGATTACTTCGAAACTATCCAACCGATTAATTTGGTTTTAATGTTAAATGAAAGATCTTGCTCTCGAATTGGTACCACATCCATTTCATAGAAATTGGTTCAGTTCTTTTTTTCAGTAAATAAGCAAAAACTGATAAAATTTGTGATTTCTTGCAAATTAATAGTAACATGGACATCGAATAAGTTCGCTAAATGGAGTGCAGTGAGGATGGCTGAGCGGTCTGAAGTGCCTGATTTAAGTCCTGGTTCTCGAAAGAGAGAGTGCGTTCGAAACTCATACGTGTATACAATAATATTTTCCATAATATAATTTTTAACCGACTTCAAAAAAAGAGAAAGAGGTGATCAATTTGACGCGTATGTATTTTTTTTATTATTATTATGTTCAACGATTACTCCGAAACCATCCAACCGATTAATTTGTTTTTTTTGTGTTGCATTAAAGAGAATACTCTCGAATCGGTTCCACTTCCATTTCATCGAAATTGGTTCAATACTTTTATAGTAATTAGGAAAAACAAATAAAATTAGTAATTTGAAGTAACATGGTAATGATAAAAGTAAACATGGTTAATAAAAATAACATGGACGTTGAATAAGTTCACCGAATGGAGTGCAGTCAGGATGGCCGGGTCGTCTAAGGCGCCAAATTTAAGTTCTGGTTCTCGAGAGAAAGCGTATGTTCGAACCCCGCTCCTGACATAATTTACATAGATGTATAATTCGCAATAAATTTTTCCGTATTATAATTTTTTTAATCGACTTCAAAAAAAGAGGAGGAGGTTATCAATTCGACGCGCGTGTATTTTTTCTTTATGTATGTTTACGGATTACTCCGAAACTAGCCAACCGATTAATTTGGTTTTTGTGTTAAATAATGGAGTTTGCTCTCGAAAAGATACCACTTCCGTTTCACAGAAATTGGTTCAGTACTTTTTTAGTAATTAGGCAAAAAATAATAGAAGCAGGGGATGCTCGCAAATTAAAAATAACATGGACGAAATAAGCTCGCCGAGTGGAGTGCAGTCAGGATGACATACGTGCAGTTAGATGGCCGTGCAGTCTAAGTCGCCAGATTTAAGCTCTGGTTTTCGAAAGAGAGCGTGGGTTCAAACCCCCTCCTGATATATGTGTATAATTTACAATATTTTTTTTTATTAACCGATGTAAAAAAAAAATCGTTAACTTTTAACTAAAAAGAGAAAAATAAATTTTTCTACCAAAAATTAAACCGATTTTAAAAACTACTGCAAAGAGAAAAAAAATTTCTTTACATAATTGTAATAAGAAATTAAATTAAGAGCGCAGTATTTACTATGCGTATTATTATATTTATGCACATTAATTTGATTTTTTGGAGGCGGCGCCAGCCAGGCCAATTCCAAAATTAAAATTAAGTATCCAATACAAATCGTAAAAGAATAAAGTTAAATTTTTAACTAAATATTAAATCGTGAAAAAACTGGTAGATATTTGTTTGCAATTTTATTGGAAAATTACATGTAACTTGACTTGGCTGGCACCGACTCCAAAAAATCAATTTAATGTGCATAAATATAATAATACGCATGATAAATACTACAAATCGTAAAAGAATAAAGTTAATTTTTTTAACTAAATGTTAAATCGTGAAAAACTCGTAGATATTTGTTTGCATTTTTATTGGAAAATTACATGTAACTTGACTTCGCTGGCACCGACTCTAAAAAATCAGTTTAATGTGCATAAATATAATAATACGCATGGTAAATACTACGCTCTTTATTTAATTTCTTATTACAATTATGTAAAGAAATTATTTTCCACTTTGCAGTAGTTTTTGAAAACGGTTCAATTTTTGGTAGAAAAGTTTACCTTTGTAACGAAAGTGATAATGTTCTTATAAGTAATGCTAGATTATTATGTTGAATATTGAATTGTTTAATTAGCAGTATTTATTGAAATACTAACGGAGTATTATGTGGGCCTCTATATACAATGGATATATAATTAAAATCCATAAAGTACCTCTTCAGTGGTGAACAATGAATTTTATAAAAAGCATTTTAATTCATTTTGTTTTTGTTTAATATAAAATACTTATTAAATGTTAAATAATATTAAGCTCCCTGCAACTGTTAAACAGATTGATTACAAATGTTAAGTTTAATCAAAGTAAATAAAAAGGGAAATTCGATTCTTTTTATTTTCCTTCTATTCATGAAAACTTCCCATTCAGCCTTTGATTCTCATGCGGAAGATCAATGCCTCTGTCAGTTGTTCAGATTCATTATCCACGCGTCTTTAACGTATGGAATATTTTAACTTAGTATTAAAATATATTGGAAAGCGTGAAAAAATCTTTCCCCCAAAATAAATAAATAAATAAATAAAATTTTTAAAGATAATCAAGTAAACATTTGTCTTCTTGCTTTAATGTTTTTAACTGCTTGGATATTTATTAATTAACAGACAAATATAATGTAACACCTTTTTTCGTAGATAACAAATTTAAAAGATATACTTTCGCACTAAGTTTAATCAATGTAAATAAACTAGGTAATTCGAATCTTTGGTTATCAAGCAGTAGATCAATGCCTCTGTCTGCTGTACAGATTTATTATCCACAATTCCTTAACACATGGAGTATTTTAGGTAGATTTCGTAAGAAATACTACCTATTGCAATCGCACCAGTTTATATATCTATCTATCTATCTATATATCTCACTTTTTTATTGACACGATAACTTCTATAATTCTTCACCAATCTCCACCAAACTGGTACATAAAATCAAAGGGGATAAAATCTTGGCTAAGTTCGTTAATGGACAAAATAGGACCAAGGGGGTCGGAATAGGGGGCGTTTTTGTGAAAACCGAAAAAACGCCATAACTTCTTAATTAAAGTAGATATCGAATCGGTTTGAAGTTTATATTACTTCTTAAAAATGGGCCAAAAGTATATGCATGACAGATTTTTGATAAATTTAGAAGTGGGCTCAAGGGGCGAAAAAAACAGGGATTTTGAGAGGAAAAAAAATCCATAACTTCGTCAATTTTCAAGATATCAAATCCAACAAAATTTTTTGTAAATGTTCTTAAAATTATCTAAAATTTTTTGTAATTACAAGTTTTTGATAGGACCAATTTTTACTGATGAAAAAAATTAAAAACGAAAAGAAAAAGGGCGCTGAAAAAAGAGAAAAATCCATAACTCCGTCAATTTTTAAGATATCAAATCTGATTAAATTTATTTTACATCTTCTCAAAAATATCTACAACTTTATATTGACAAGTTTTTCATAGGACCAATTCGTATAGCAAAAAGAAATTAAACAAAAATAGGAGTTGGAAAAAAAACCTCAAATTCAAACTGCTTATATTCTGACTCATTTTTAAATTCATTTTTGATTTTAAACGCATCCAAATGGTAGATCCTCTTATTTAGAAACTGTATAAAGTGACGCATTGGTCAATTTTCTGATAAATACAGAATATATTTCAAAAAAGGCTACCAAAAAGGGTATTTTGAACAGAATTTTCGAAAGTCATCAGGACTGAAAATTGAAGAAAATATTCATAAGAAAGAGAAAAAAAGTAATAAGAAATTGCGTTTTTTTTCTGACTCGTTTTTAAATCCATTTTTGTTCTCAAACGCATCCAGTTTACAGATCCTCTTATTTAGGAACTATATAATGTGATGCATTGGTCAGTTTTTTGATAAAGACGGAATATATTTCAAAAAAGGCTACCAAAAAGGGTATTTTGAACAGAATTTCCTAAAGTCTTCGTGATTTGAAAATTTAAGGAAGTTTTCACGTAGCAAATTGCGTTTTTTATGACTCGTTTTTAAATCCATTTTTGTTCTCAAACGCATCCAATTTACAGATCCTCTTATTTAGGAACTATATAATGTGATGCATTGGTCAGTGTTTTGATAAAGACGGAATATATTTCAAAAAAGTCTACCAAAAAGGATATTTTGAACAGAATTTTCCGAAATCACCGTGACTGAAAATTTAAGGAAATGTTCAAATAAGAGATTGCGTTTTTTTCTGACTCGTTTTTAAATCCATTTTTGCTCTCAAATGCATCCAATTTACAGATCCTCTTATTTAGGAACTATATACTGTGACGCATTGGCCAGTTTTTTGATAAAGGTAGAATATATTTTTTAAAATGCTGTCAAAGTGAGTATTTCGCACAAAATTTTCCGAAGCAATCATGATTAAATAATTAAGGATGTATTCAAACAACAAATCGGTTGTTTTATGACTCATTTTTAAATTCAATTTTTTTTTTCTCAAATCCATTCAACTGACAGTTTTTTGTTATTTAGGAACTGTATAATGTACTGTTTTGGTGATTTTTTAATAAATTGATAATTTATTTCAAAATATGTTGTCAAAATGGGCATTTGAGCTGAATTTTTCTTAAGATGATTCTGATAAAACCAGTTTTTGGAGAAAAATGAAATTAAAAATTTTTCATAAACGGCCAAATGAAGTTATTCAACTGGGTTTATCTCTAATCATATATACATATATATATATATATATATATATATATTGAAATGAGCACTCTTCGAAATCTACCTCCGCCTATAGACCCAGCCGACAGGGATTTTTATTTAAGTATTAGAAGGGAGATAATTGAAGATAATTTCTTTTATCATATCGTAAATCATTACATAGCTTACAAGGAAGGTCTCCATACGGGCATACTCAGAAAAATCTGAAAAAATTTCAGAATGTTGTTCTCATATAGTTATATATGTTTATAAAAAAATTTCGGCGGAACCTCCTTATAACGTCCGTAAAAAAATAATAAACATTTCGTTTATTTGGCGATTTATCTCCGGTTGGCGAAAAAACGAAATTTTAAAAAATACACTTTTACGCTTCGAATACTTTTTAAAGAAAAAACTTTCTTTGTCAATTTATTTAAATAAGTTTAGTTTAAGTAATTTTAGTTTTGCATTTTTACTTTTCTTTAAGTGTAATTTTGTCATATACGTTTATATGTACTTATAACAAAATGAAATTAATATATTTTATCATTTAAAACACAATTAAAATTGATTAAAATTGTTCCAAATTGAAAAATACACTGTTAAAAATCTGCTGCAGTTTGTTGCAACGCACTCCCTTGCTTGTATAAAAAACGGTTACTTGGCCGTGAAATGGAGCTTTCTCATTGATTGGAATAGAGATATTATATACAAACGGTGGAGTGCGTTGCAACAAAATGCAGCAGATTTTTAACAGTGTATGACACGGCCAATTCACGTGCTATGGAGCATTCTCATTGGTGAGA
Source organism: Maratus speculifer (assembly GCA_964019185.1). Lineage (NCBI taxonomy): Eukaryota > Metazoa > Arthropoda > Arachnida > Araneae > Salticidae > Maratus > Maratus speculifer. The sequence goes on along the minus strand of OZ025294.1, from coordinate 392,271,148 downwards.
AGAGAGATATTCTATAAAAGTAGTGGAGTGACGTTGCAGTAAATGCTGCAGATTTTTAACAGTGAAGTCAATTAAAATCAATTTTCAGATTTGTTAAAATGGTCTGCTTTTGGCGAGGAAATGCATTGCTCGCCAAATCCCGCGTCGCTTTCAGCTTTTCACGCCAACTATTCCAAACTATTTTATTTTTTTACATATCTAATAATGTAATTCCGCAGCTAATTTTCACTGATCCTTTATTACCTACATGAGTAGTTTAATTCGTATTTTTTTCAAAAAATTCTGAGTATGCCCCCAATGGAGACCTTCCTTGTTAGTAAGAAAGAATTTTTTTAGCTTTAACAAAAACTAACTAATTACCTTGTAAACTATCAAATTGTTTTTACAAAAGTATTAAGTTTTTACAATAAAGCATATTTTTTATGAATATTAAATAGTAAAAGAAACACGAGTGATACTCGTAAATAGAATTTTAAATTTAGAAAAATTATTTTAAAAAGTGTATTTTTCTTTTTTTTAAAGAATGTGCTAATTTTCCTGAGTAGAGGGAACACATTGATATGTTTTTTTTCTCTAAGAATTTTTTTGTGTCAAAAAAAAAAAAAAAAAGAAATTTCAAGTTATTTTTCCATGTGGTGTCAGCACAACTTGTGTAGTGTGTTATTAATATTTAAAATCGTTGTTTTATATAGTATTTTTGCATGTAATTAAAAAAAACTAAAAATGGCATTCGTATTAATATTCTTCATCCCCGGGGCAGAGTGATATACCTCATGTGGCACTTTGATACGTTTGGAAAAAAGGGGACAAAATAACACAAATGCATATTTTTCATAGAAAATGAGTTAGCAAACCATTTTATATTTATTTATAGAAATTCAAACCACCCACAATTTATTTATAAGCAATATTAAAAGAATCAAAATTTTAAATGTATAATGACCTGATATTCTGGCTGTTCCTTGTCTGATTGGTACCAGAGGTAACTTTATGATATCTGGCATTTCAACCCCTGCATTATCTTTTTTCTTAGGAGAGATGAAAAAAATACCAGGTTTTTTTTTATAAAGGATAATTATATTAGCAATTCTGTTTATAATATAATTATCCTTTGCTTTGCTAGCTATCATGAGGCACATTGATGCGTATCAATGTATCCCGACATAAACTGTATTAATGTGCCCCATACAGCCATTTTGAATAACATGAGTCTCAAATCCAACACTTCATAATTTACCTAACAATAAAGAATTAGGAACCGATAAATAATAGCTTTACTTACCAGGGAGGGTATTCTTTTGGGTTGAAAATACTGGAATAGTTGTATAATAGCATCGTATAATTTACTTTAGTAAACCATTGTATAATTTACTTTTGACCTATAAATAAATAAATCACTTGCCCATTTCATCAAACTACTGAATCATCTCAAGACGTTCTGTATGTAGTTGTGTACTCTAGCATCATCTTTGAGAGCTGTTGTGATATTTCCTGTAATGATCTTGTGGGCAGTAGAGGGGTTGTATCAATGTGTCCCATGTATCAATGTGCCCAGTTCCCTGTAATGTTGCTTATTTCGTTGAATATTGAAGTATTTTACCAGGAGTATTTATTGCAATATTAATGGGCTATCATAGGGGCATCTATATACAATGGACAAAGAATTAGGATCGGTAGGTTTACATTTTTATTATTGATGAATCATGAATTTTATAGAAAAAGTATTTTAGATAAATACTTTTTTTATATACTTCTGAAATATAAAATATTTAGGTACACTAAAACTGCTAAATAAAATGGTAACTGATACTAAGTTTAATCAGTAAATGAATAAGTAAATTTCATTCTTTCTCTTTTCCTTTTATTCTAAAAAAATTCTTATTCAGTCTTTGGTTCTTATGCAGAAAACCAATGCGTCTGTCAGTTGTTCAGATTCATTATCCACGCGTCTTTAACACATGGAATAATTTAGGCTAGTATAGGAAGGGAAATAACTCAAGATATTTTTCTTTTATTCTATCGTAAGCTACTATACAGGGTGTCCCCTCTCAACGGTGGCCAATAGCTAATTTCTAAACCGTTGGTCAAAGACATATAGTTCCAATTGCAAAAATGCTTTAAAAAAGGTAAAGAATTATTTTTTAAGCGATTTAGGTCAAAAAAATGTTTTACTAAAAAATTACGAAAATTAAATTTTTATACTGTCCCCCGGTCCTATAAGTGATATTTAGAAAATTTTTACCACTACTCTAACAAGTAAGACAAAAAAAAGTCCCATTCCTCTGCGATCAAAATTGACTCAGTTATAGCTGTTCAAAGTTGAAGCATATTTTTTGCTGCAAAATAGGGGTCAGTCACAAATTTACTGGAAATAAAAATTAACATCAGATAGAAAATTTAACTTTAAACATTGAGAGTAAAAAAATTTTTTACAATGTTGTTTCTGAATTTATGTTGACATTTACATGTTAAAGTAAAATATGCAATTTATGCTAAAAATATAAGTAAAAAAAAATAACAGAAATTTTGCTAAATTAAACTATGAAAAGCAGCACTCACAAATCGTTACAAAATGATACATATTTAAAGCTCTATTAGATTACTCAACCTTATAGAATTTGATGTAGTCCTATAAAATAAATAAATGAAACGCACCTAAAATCGTATTAATATTACATTGTCATCGGGTTTAAATAAGTATGGGAATTGAACCTCAATCAGATATTTGGAAGTGAGTTAAAATTTGAATATAAGTTTTGAACTAGGAAAATTTACATACGAAAACTATGATTAAAATAAAAGCTTATCAAAATAACATATCTTTTTAAAATAAAATCACGGAAAGAATCAGCTTCATTTGCTTACAAAATAAAACATACGTAAAAATACAATTGAGGATATGAATTTCAAAACTCGACTTATCGCTTTTTGATTTCTCTACCAGACTATACAAACCTCCACTATTGTAACAATGCAATCTCAAAATTTATAATGAAAACCAATAGATGCATTTAAAGTTTTTTCTCTATTTCCCAAAATTTGATTTTTTCGATAAAGAGAATTTTGAAATTCATGTCTTCAGTTATTTTAATAACCAATCTAGAAGTTAATTAATTATAATTAACACTACCGTAAAACTTATACGGTGACAGCGCCTTCAGTTAAATCGCTCATTTAAAACATTTTGTAATTGAAACTATATGTCTGTGACAAATAGTTTAGGAAGTAGCCTTTGAACAGCGTTGGAAATCGTCTCCCTTTATAATACTTTAAGCACTTAGTGTACGTTCCCTTAAAGCTCAGTCGAACTCATCCGTTTTCAGCTATAGAAAAGTGGTTTAAATCATGAAATTTAAAGTTCCATAACTCGGTCAATTTTAAAGTTACATGAATGGGACCTTTTCTGTATTACTTGCTAGAGTGTTGAAAAAATTTTACTAAATACCATTTATAGGACCGGGGGACCGTATAAAAATTTAATTTTCGTAATTTTTTAGTAAAACATTTTTTTGACCAAAATCGCTTAAAAAACAATTCTTTGCCTTTTTTAAAGCATTTTTGCAACTGGAACTATATGTCTATGACCAACGGTTTAGAAATTAGCCATTGGCCACCGTTGAGAGGGGACACCCTGTAGAGGCTAGTAAGGAAAAAAATGTCTGTAAATGCTGTAAGAAAAATAAGGTATCTTTTCATTAGTGAACAATGAATGTCATTAAAAATATTTTGAGTGAATTTATTGTTGTTTATTATACTTGAATAATTGTTTAATTATTTTGATTGAATATTTTGATAGAATTTGTTATTGTTTAATGTACTTGAATTAATTTTTATTTATTTACGTTTTTTATATTATTGTTTAATTTCTTGAATATTAAATAAGATTTAGGTTCACTACAATTTGTTAATTTTTATGATTGAATATTTTGATAGAATTTGTTATTGCTTAATATACATGAATTATTCTTTAATTATTTACGTTTTTTTATATTATTGTTTAATTTCTTGAATATTAAATAAGATTTAGGTTCACTGCAATTGTTAACCAGATTGGTTACAAATACAAAGTTTTAATTTGTTAATTTTTATGATTGAATATTTTGATAGAATCTGTTATTGTTTAATATACATGAATTATTCTTTAATTATTTACGTTTTTTTTATATTATTGTTTAATTTTTTGAATATTAAATAAGATTTAGGTTCACTGCAATTTTTAACCAGATTAGTTACATATACAAAGTTGAATCACTGTAAATAAATAAGGTAATACGTTTTTTTTTTCAATTTTCTTGTACTTTTGAAAACTTTTTATTCAGTCTTTGGTTCTCATGCAGAAGATCAATGCGCCTGTGAGTTGTCTAGATTCATTGTCCATGTGTCTTAAATGAATACAGTATTTTAAGTTACACTGTAAAAAAAAATTCAAGAGGTTACTAAAAATTCTTTAGTAAATTTGTATTCCACAGTATTTTTTAGTAATCATTACAAACTTTTTTTTTGCAAGTGAAACAACATTTCTTTTGTAAACTGAACAAAATATTTTTTTGTATAACTAACTTAAAAATTTTTAGTATGAGCCACCAAGAAAATTTTAGTAATGGCTCCAAAATTGTTTTTAATAACCTTTACGTGCGCCCGAAGGATAGGAGTTGCATCCAAACTTCTGAAGCGATAGATTTTCGGCAAAACCGCAATAGATGGCAGCACCAAAAATGCTACCTGCTCTGAAAGGATTTTCATAATCCCTTTATTAGCGAGTACTTACACTACATACATTCGGGACGTTTTTGACGGTGTCGAACCCGGGACCTCTTAGCCTGGAATCCGTTACTATAACCACTATGCTATCAAGGCCACACCAAGTGAGTTTTAGTAATAGCTATTAAAAATGTAAAACTATTAACTCGATCCATTGCTAACTTTTTTCTAGTAATTCTTACAGATTTTCTAGTAACCGACTAAGATTACTAAAAATTTTTTAGTAATTACAAGGATCACTAAAGTTTTTTTAGTAGATCGACCCTTTTTTTTACAGTGTGAAATGAATACAGTATTTTAAGTTAGCATTGGAAGGGAGATAATTCAATACATTCTTCTTTATTTTAACATAATCTATTATAGAGGTTAGTAAGAAAGAAATTGTTGGTAGCAATGTTTGGTGCTGCCATCTATTACGCCTTTACCGAAAATCTTCGGTTTTAGAAGTCTCTCTTTTTACCCACTGGATGCAGCTCGAAGGAAGCTCTTGTCCTTCAGGCACACGTAATGGTTACTAAAAATAATTTTGGAGCTATTACTAAAATTTGATTGGTGGCTCATACTAAAAAGTTTTAAGTTAGTTATACAAAAATTTCTTTTGTTCAGTTTACAAAAGAAATGTTTGTTTTACTTGCAAAAAAAAGTTTGTAATGGTTACTAAAAAATTCTGTGGAATACAAATTTACTAAGAAATTTTTAGTAACCTCTTGAATTTTTTTTACAGTGTATGACAATATGAAAATATAGGTAAGTTTGTTAATTTTAATGAATAGTTTATATTCTAATATGTATAAGTTAATAAATGTATGTATTTTTTTTAAGTCTCACGTTTAGGCCATTATATCCGTACCTCATGCAATGGCTCTGTTACGAATAATGTCCGTTTATTAGGTGCGTTGGTATTTATGCACCTATAGCTGTTGTTCCGTCCGCATGTAACAGGGCAAAAACTACACAACCGAATCATTTGAATTTTAAAATATGTATTTCTTGCACAATGTTGTCGAATCATTTCAAATTTTATGAAAATCGGATGAATAGTTTGATTACAGGGACAATCAAAATTATTCTGTTTCATTGCGGTCAATGGGAAAAATGTTTCAAGTTCAATTTAAGGGTGTTACTGCTTTTCAAATAAGTTAAACTTGATATGAAGTGTGCCAAAATATACATTCTGTGGAATATGTGGTGTAAAGAATGTTTTTTTCATTTACAGAGCTACACTAAAGAATTCGGTTACTTAATGATACAGGGAGAAACATTGTTTTCGGTATGTTTCAATAATATTTGTCATATTCGGTCTTGAAAACACCTGTTTAAGTCTATCCTTACTTATACTTATGTGTAAACACGCACATTCATGTGAAATCCAGATTTTTTTTTAACTTTCTGACACTTGCGTGAGTCTGTCGAGGATAACAAATTGCACATTTAACTTCATATGTTAGATGCATATCAATATATTAACATTTAAAATTCTCAAAACTGTTTCGAAATGGTAAGATTTTTATGCAATATATGCTAGCATATTTTAATGAATTTTCAGAACACGATTTTTGAATTATTTTTGCGTTTAAGTTTTTTAATATTTTGTACGGGAAATGAATTATTATCGTTGCTTTAAGCGATTCTCCATAATTTTGGTTATTACTAAAAATTTTGACAAAAACTTTTTAGAAATCCTTTTTCAAAATGTCAGTAAATAAATTACTAAGTATAACTTAATTTGTAAGGTGCACAGAAAATAAATTCAATCCAAATTCCGAAATATATTTCAACGGCCTGTTTAAAATACTGTTTAAATAACTTCTCTTCATTTCAAAGATTTTTGAAGTTCATATTTTAGTTAAATTGCGCTTTTACAATATGGAGTTTTTTCATATGAAATGTGAAGAAAATTACATGCAATGACATAACCGTAAATTCATATATCTATATTTTAATTTTCAAGAAATGTAATTTTACAGTAAATAATATGTCTCGAAGAATTTTTGTACTTTTTTAAAGTTTTCTATTTTTTTCACATTTTTTCCAAAATGTGACATCGCGGACCAATAGTATTTTAATCAGACATGCGACGTGACCACAGTGATTTATAGTAAAGTCATAATTACGTCATTTTGTCCATGCATGCTATGAGTGTATTTCTTCCGTGATATGCATTTGTAGATCATTACGTATTTTTTTTTTTAATAAGCAAGATTTAAAATTTGATTAATGCAACATTTAATAATTTTAATTTCATTCCCGTTCTTTTAAAATATTTGTTGGGGAGTATATGGTTTAAATTTATTTTTGATTCAATTATTAATAGATAAGCCTTATATTTTTTTTCGGAACAAGAAAATGAAATGTATAATAACTTGTATAAATGTTTCTTATTCTAAAACTTTTATAAATGTAAGGAAAAGGGTAATTTATTTTTTACAGTGTATACATCATGAATACTAATACATTCTGATTTAGTTTTGCTCTGCAGTGGAAGAAATCAGCTTGACTATATATATGTATGTGTTTTTAACAATAAAATTTGTTTTTCTAATCTAACAAAGACAAAATTCCATGGTTCGTATAACATTGCGTCTGGGAAGTATTCCAAAGATATCAGCCTAAAAATGTAGAAAACGTAAACATGTAAAATAGAAAGACGCACCAGAAGACATCTCATGAATATGGGAAGAAATAATATATTCAAAGTAAGGGAAAACATCCATTTTTTTCGGTTTCTTGTTTTGTGTATATTCTTTTAATATGATTAAACTTTCGTGGAAAGATGCATTTGTTGTGCGTAGCCTAAGATAAATAACTATAAAGTAAAATTTTCTGTTATGTGAATTTAAATCACTGTTATGAATATTTCAGTATAGAGACGTGAAACGCATATAAATTACGCGTTTTCTTTAATTAAAATATTCAAAATGTAGCTTAACACCTAGTTTTCAAATAAAATTAAAAGTCCATTAAATGCTTTAATTGAAAAAAAAGTTAATAATAAAAAACTGCGAGAAGTTTAAGAGTACAAATTATAAAAACAAAAAAAGAAAAAACAAAATGTTTAGAAAACTAAGATCACGGTTTATTTATTCTGTTCGAAAATATAAGGTGTCTCAATCGAGCTAGAATATTAGTTCTTTTTGATAATCTTAATGTGAATGACAATATATCAATGAAACTTGAAATAAATTTAACTTTTCAAATTCAAATTTCTTAAAGCTCACTATAGATTAAGGGATTCACTAATTGTAAAAGAAAAATTATTATCATTAAAAGTGAATTTACAAGATTTGTACATTTATAACGATGTTAATTTAAAGATTCTATTCAAAATTTAACAAATATCTTGTCTGTTTTTTAAGAGAATATCGATTTCGCCAATCTCTGTAATTTTACTTAGATTTAAGTCGCCACTCTACTTACTGAAAAAGACCCGGATGATAATGTAAAGTCTATGGGGGATTTTCTTTTCAAAAAATTTGTTCAAATTTTAATATTTTGACACGATTTTTTTCATAGGATATCTGAGGACGATCCACAACTGGGCTAGTTCTTACTTTTTCGATTTTGGTTTTAGATTTTTTTAAATATTTTAACTTTCAGAACCGGTTATGAAACTGAAACTATCCTAATATAAAAAGAATATAACCAAAATCGAAAAAATAAAAACTATCTCGGTTGTAAATTATCCTCAGCTATCATGTGCCGAAAAAAAAAAAAAAAAAAAAAAATCACGTCAAAATACTAAAATTTGAGCGAGATATTTGAAAACAGCGGCCCCATAGACTTTGCATTATTATCCGACTCTTTTTTACTCAGTAGTGTGGGATCTTAAGATACAGGATTACCCGTCGATTCTCCGTAATTTCCCAGAAAATTATTTAACAATGTGTTAAATAGATTCATATTCGTTAATCTATTTAAAGGTGTAGCTTATATAGTTTCGATGAAACAAAAACTACAAATTTACTAATCTGAAAAAAGCAATGCAATTTTTATAATTCTCGGAAAAAAAGCTTGTATTTTTAACTTTATATCGGTGAAACAGGACTTGAGTTCTGAAAAAAAAATATTCTGATTATTTCCGAAAAAATATTCTTCAATGGATCTTTCTATCGTCTTTTAAAACTAAATGGCGAAGAAACTTTGGAAGGTAAGTCTACTTACACAGTAAAGATGGTAATAACGTAAAAATAAGTTCTAATATTTTAAAGTAACGAAAATACTAAAAGGACCTCTTTTCCTTTCAGGATTTCCTTAAGTTTTATCTTTTTCAAGGGAAAAAAAATGTTTTTACATCAAATATTTTACTGAGTTCGTCAATGTGTTTTTATTTTTTTAAATATGTTTAATTTAAATTAATAAAAAAATATGTTCTTCAAAGTAATATTATTCATGATCACTATTCATTATTAACCTCTTTAGTCCTAATTTGCAAGTTTTTTCACACACATGAATAATATTTAAAAAACAAAAAAAAAATGGTGTGAATGGAACCTACCAGATAGCAGTTCTTAACAAAATAGCAATTTGTTTCTTAGAGCCTATTTTTAGCGAAATTTTTATTATAAATCACTCATCAGTTGGCGATATTATGCTGTCTTTTTCACGATTACCGCAATAGCTATATTTTAAGAACTAATGGACGGAATTATATAATAATTCTGATTCCGTTAGTCCTTGATATAAACTGGAGATGATTACCTTTTGTTGTATATCGCACAACAAGTATCGCTGCTATGCTGCATAATTCTATAATAGCTCTGTATTATAAACTAATCCACGTACTTTCATGAAAATTCATATGCAATTAGTATTCAATATATTTTAACTAGATGAGTACGTTTTGGTGTAAACTGTTGAAAAGGTGTGTTGCTATGTTGTATTTTTCATGATTATTGCAAAGGCTCTATCTCAAAAAGTAATGCATGAAGTTTCATAAAACTTCAGATTCGGTTCATGCTTCACATAGATAAGTGCTGCTTAAATTGTAACGGTAAGTTGGTCGTGGTGGAGGTTAAATGTAGACATACTCATTAATTTAGGATAAAATAACAAAGTTTATTAAAGTGATAATGGCTGAAGGGAAGTGGAGCCAGTCTTAAATTTACACAACTGAAAACACTATGAACAGCTAAATGATACTCACAGGCTTCGGCCTAGCTCAGTCGGGGCACAACCTAACACTTCTCACTATCTTCTGGCTGAGCTGCTAAACAAAGCTTGATTAAACAGCCCGTGGCTGTGGGTAATTCTTTATTTTACAAATAATCAAAAATGGAACTACTGTAAATTCTCTTACCACGGCCGAATTTCAAATCAACTATCCAAACTTCTTTCCACTTCCCTGGAGGCCGTCGCTACTTCCTATTCGCTAGCACTTCGCTGAACAATAATTCACTTCGCTTGTCTAATGGCAGAGAGCCTCACTCGCTGGCTGCTGGCTAATGCCAGAGACACACAAACCCAAGCTTTTATATGCTGCAAACTGAGATACTTCACATTAACATATTACTAATAACCGCAAGCTAACTGTAAAATCCGAAAGAGCACACACACTCTAGAAAGTTAAAGTAAAAGAGAGGATAGATGTCGCTTTTACGCTTACACTTGTTAAATTATTGACGTCACGATCTCAGAAACACTAGAGTGCCTTTATGGAAAGGTCACTCCCTCACAAAATTACAGTGTAAATCAACCTACAGGTGATGCTTCTATGCTGCATTTTCCCCAATTTTGAAATAACTGAATCTCAAGAAAGTATATAAAGGTATTTAGATTCAGTTAGTTCCTGACAGAAAATGATACTGAATTATTTTTGTGGTCATCACATTTGCATGTGCTCCTGTTATGTAAATTTTTTAAAGTTTTTCAAGATAGCTCTGCCTCAGGAACGAGTGTACGGATTTTTGTCAAATTTTAGATTGCTTTAGGACATGGGATAAGTTCTTGTTGATTAGATATTAATGTAAATCACCTAACAAGTAGTATTTTCAGGAAGTATCAACTTGTATGAGATATAAGAAAGTTTTGTGATTGCCATGTCTAATTAATTTTTCTTCGAGTAAGTACTTATTCCAGGTATCATTACAATCTTAAAAGACGAAAAACTGCTCAAAGATAAGTAATTTCTACAAAAATATATTTCTATTTAGAAGTTAGATATATGTTTTTTTTTTCAAATGTTCTTCAAATTAAAACACCGTAATGCTTATCTCTCATGTATATGCATACTATAAAATATGAAAATAAAATCAAGTAACAGGGAATTGCGCAAAAGAAGCATCCATATAACTCCAAAAATGATGAGTATATTAACTTTAAGCTTATAGTTAATATACTTATCATTTTTGGAGTTATATGGAAGTTACTACATCAGATTAAGCGTTGCATTTCTAATGGAGATATATATTTGAATTGAAATTTGAATGAAATACAGGGTCATTAAAAATCGAACAGTGTGGGAAACATGATTACAAATATGTCGGCAACCAATTTTCCGATTGGCTGCCTGCTTTATGCAAATTTTATGTCTTTTACATTCATTTCTTAAAATAAAAAAATCAAAAACTTTTTTACACTTTTCATCAGAACAAATATTTCGAGTGTCCGAAAAAAGTAGTTCTGAATAATCGAGGTTACTGATGTTAAATAAGCTTCGTTCTATTCCTGCATACTACCTACATATCAAGATTCAAGCCTCTATCTCAATTTGTTCGGAAGATAGAACGTTTACGGACACAGAGACACACTTACCGAGAGACGGACGGCAATTTTTTTTTTTTTCTGAAAATATGTTTTTCGAGATCTCCTGTATCTCGAACTGTAAATCTGTCAAGAAATTTTCTAAACGATATGAAGATTTATCCTATATTACGTATGATGGGTAAGTAAAAAGGGCGGTATCAGGCAGAATAGAAAAATTGTGCAATTTTCATATTTGAGATTCATTGGTAACACCAATTACTTCTTCCAACTATCATACCAGTTATTGTTGTAGAAAAGAGTTTTAATAAACTGATATTGGGACACTGCCAGAATATAGAGAAAGATTATATTTTTTATTTTACACTTTTTCCTGAGAGTATACTTTGAAACTTTTAATGTTTTTCTGATAGTTTTGTATATTCTAATTTAGTACATTTTAATCATAATCGGACAAAATTTGCTAAGTGGTCCGCTACTGTTATGTTTGCCTTAATTTATAAAAAAAAACATCTAATTGTCTCATATAATAACAAATATAATGACGTAAAAAATAGAGCTCTTATATTGATTGTATTTACTCTATTCATTATAATCAGCTGTGTTTTTGCCACATTGAAACTTTGGTAACATTTCAGAGTAAGATCATTTTCATCAGTTTCTGTCATTGTAACTTCATTTAAAAGTTTTAAGGTAAATGCTTCAATAGTAGGCCACTGGAACAAAACACTGATGCGGAACGTTTTTCTATTTATTGTTAATGTGTTATTGAATTTATCTCTCTCTATGTATATATACATAAATACAAACACACACACATACACTGTAAAAAAAAAAGGTCGATCTACTAAAAAAACTTTAGTAATCCTTGTAATTACTAAAAAATTTTTAGTAATCTTAGTCGGTTACTAGAAAATCTGTAACAATTACTAGAAAAAAAGTTAGCAACGAATAGAATTAATAGTTTTATATTTTTAATAGCTCTTACTAAAACGCAGTTGGTGTGGCCTTGATAGCATAGTGGTTATAGTAACGGACTCCAGGCTGAAAGGTCCCGGGTTCGAAACTTGCCACCGCCAAATACGCCTCGAATGTATGTAGTGTCTCGTTAATAAAGGGATTATGGAAATCCTCTCGGAGAAGTTAGGAATGTTTGGTGCTGTCATCTATTGCAGTTTTGCCGAAAATCTTCCGCTTCAGAAGTCTTGATGCAGCTCGAAGACAGCTCCTGCCCTTCGGGCGCACGTAATGGTTATTAAAAATAATTTTAAAGCTATTACTAAAATTTGCTTGGTGGCTCATACTAAAAATTTTTAAGTTAGTTATACAAAAAATTCTTTTGTTGAGTTTACAAAAGAAATGCTTGTTTCACTTGCAAAAAAAAACTTTGTAATGGTTACTAAAAAATTCTGTGGAATACAAATTTACTAAGAAAATTTTAGTAACCTCTTGAATTTTTTTTTACAGTGTATATTATATAGTAAATCTTTAACCGAGTTTTAACCTTCATGTATCAGAATAAGATTGTAAGTTTGAATATAGTCTTCGAAAAAAGTGAAAAATAACAAATATTACCTTCCTCTAAACACCAGTGTGAGCCTAGTAAATTCCAGATGCATGAATATTAACCTTTCGTTTTACCTAACAAGTTTTTTTGAACTGTAATAGAGTATAACAATCATAGTTTAATTTAACCCTCCACTGCACGAGTTTTCCTATTATTATATATAAAAAAACTATTTGAAATCTATGTATTGGTCTAATAATTGGAAAAACTAGTCGTTGGGGGCCACCGTAATACTTACCCATCATGGATATGTATATGAAAATAAAACATGTGAAACTATTTATACAATGCACTGCAATTCATAAAAAAAAAATTAAATATTGTTAATATACATAGTAATGCTATATTAAAGAACTGCTGATGTACCAATTTCGACAAATCATATTAAACGCCAAACTACTCAAGTAGTACCGAACTGCGTAAAAGAAACATCCTTATAACTCCAAAAATAATAATTCTATTAACTAACAATTAACTGCGTCGGATTCAGCGTCTCATTTCCAATTAAAATATACTTCTGAATTGAAATTTGAATGAAATACAGGGTCATGAAAAATTGAAGAATGTGGAAAACAAGATTACAAATATCTCGGCAACTAATAACCCGATCGACTTCGTTCTATATGCAAAATGTGTGTTATTTTATTGCCTTTTACGTCCATTCCTTAGAACAAAAAAATTCGAAAATTTTTATATACCTTTCATTAGAACGAATTTTTCGAGAGTCCGAAAAAAATAGTTCCGGATAATCGAGGTTGCTGATATTAAATAGGGTTCGTCCCATTCTTACATACTAACTACATACAAAATTTCAAGTCTCTATCTCAATTTGTTCGGGAGATAGAGCGTTTACAGACAGACAGACAGACAGACAGACAGACGGACGGCAAAATTTTTTTTCTAAAAATATGTTTTTCGGAATCTCCACTATCTAAAACGTGTAAATCCGTCAAAAATTTTTTTTTGATTTTCAAAACGATTGCAAGACTTACCCTATACTACGTATGATGGGTAAGTAATAGTAGAAAAAAATTCTAATTTCCATCTAAAATTTTATATTTTATGGGTATACACTATATACACAGTTAGGCTTTTTAAATATGGCATTGCTATATTTTGCAATTAAAAATGCATAAATTAATTTATTTTATCTGCTTAATACTCTGAAACATCCTTTATATTAATATTTTTAAGCATTCAGTAGAAACTATAAAAGTAACTTTTGCTTTATGAGCTTGATCAATTTTTTTTCGGAAGAACAAATTATAGTTTTTTGTTAAATGCAGCCATTTGACATGGACAATGTAAGTGTTATTCAATTTTTTGGAATATTCTTGATGAGTTACGGCTATCCTATTGACAAAATATGTGGCACATAAAGAGAATTGCCATGTTTTGGGGTATTTCAAATGTTGTATTGCTATATTTTGAAATTAAATGTGCTTAAATTAATAAATTTTATCAGCCTAACACCTTGGAACTTTCTTTATACTAATATTTTTAATTGTTCAGTAAAAATAATAAAAGTAAGTTTTGCCTTGCAAGTTAATATTTTTTCCCCGAAAAATCAATTATTTCCTTTTTTTTAATTTTTTTTTTCGGAAAATTATTTTTTTTTTCATTTTGTTTTTTATTTTTTATTTTTATGTTTTTATTTTTTATTTTTTATTTTTTATTTTTATTTTTTTTTTGTTTCCTGAAAAATTAATTCTTTCTTCCTTTCTTTGTTTTTTCTTTTTTGTTTCCGAAAAAGTAATTCTTTTTTCATTTTTTTTTTTTTTTTTTTGTCAAATGCAATAGTGTGACATATACAAAGTAGATGTTATTCCATTCTTTGAATTGTTCATGATCAGGAATAGAATAATATCGGCCAAATTTGCCACACATAATGACGAAAATATATTGCTTTTAGGTATGTGCGAGATTTGGCACAATGTGCAGTGAAGAGTTGTGAATTTTTTGAAGGAAAGGTTTCTATCTTGGCAGGAGTACTGGGATCTATCAAATAATGACAGGCGCATATGCCATAACCCGGATTAACAGCGTGGATATGACATAATCCGTAAGGACTCTCATAACTTGATTACACGAGATGTGGCAGACTGGCTAGAATAAAGCAATATATTAATGGAAGATTATACTGGGACACTACACCCACTCATATTAATTTTGCTCTAAGATTTTATGCTAAAATAATCAATTATTTGACGAATTCATAGAGTAGAAAGTAATTTAGTACATTAAAAAAAACATTCTGAAAATTGAAAAACGTTTCGTATTACTTATAGATCGGATGGTGGCAGCACAGACAATCACCTCATCGAGTTCATTGATAAAAATCTAGGATTAGTTAAATCTCAATTCGCATATTAAAAAGAAATCAGCTTGCCAAGTCATATCTTGGGGGAAAACACCCAAAAATCCGATTTTAGCGGTTGTCTTGAAGGTTTGAACCCAAATGTTTGAAAGCAGGAAAACATGAATGTAAACCTATTAACAACCGCAAAACCCAGGTTTTTAGGTATTTTTCACCAAGATAGGACTTGGCAGACCGATTGCGTTTTAATATACGAATCCAGATATATCTCATCTTAGGCTTTCATTCGTGAACTCGATGAGGTGATTGGCTGTGCTGCTACCTCTCGGTTTATTAATTACAAAGAAATTTAGATGGAAACGATTAAAAATCAAATAACAGTAAATCAGTTATTTAGAATTTTTTTTTAAATCTTACTTGAAATGTAATTGTGAGATTTTCTGTTACAATATTTTCTGAGAAATGTATTACTTCATTTCCTTAGGCTATAATGTTTATTTACACAATAAAAAAGTTGGGGCTTTTATTCCACCACAAATGCTTAAGTTAAGTAACCTGTTGAATGCCCGAAGTAAAAAAGACGTAATAAAAAGAACACTTATCTTTATTACGTTTACTCCCTTCATCATCATTAGTCGTGTTTGTGTCATATATTTTTTATGGGAAATAACAGGAAAGATTCACTCTCGAATTAGGTAAAGTTTACCAGACTGTGCCATTTTTGCATTATTATTGTTATTTTACTGTAAATTCAATTCTATATATATTTTCGAACTAATTGGGGTACAAACGACAAATATAAAGGACAAAATAAAAACGCGACTAATGATAATGGAGGAAATAAACGTAATAAAGATAAGAGCTCGTTTTACTACGTCATGGAGTTTGCTTTGATTTCAAGTGATTTTCTTCTTATTTGAGTACTTATTGCATACATAAATACTTTTATTTCATTTATTAGCTTGATGTAAATAATTTTCGAAATATCATGACGGTGATCAAGGCAATATTTAAAAACAATAGTTGGAATTAGTACGTACATAGTTGTTTAAATATTTGTTAAATAACAACTAATTCACAGATAATCATGAACTATTATCGCATTTTTAAGATAAAAAAAACTGTTAACTCTCAGAAAATATTTTTTTAAAATCTCATGACAATGATAAAGGGAATGTTTAAGGAAATAAGGTAATCTGGGGTAGTAAAAGCAACGTTAAGTTTATACCAATTTTCGCAACTTTGTTTTAGATTTATTTATTTATTTAAATAAAAATATAGGTTTTGATACAGTATCTTATTAAGTATCTTTATAAGGAAGGTAATTTTAGATATATCTATGGAATTACGTGATTTCTCGATCAATGCTATTTGGGGTAATACAATAAAGTACCCAAAGCTATAAAATAATATAGAATAATGACATCTAAATTATCCAATTCTAATGATAAAAACTCTACAGCCTTAGAAACTGACAAATTTCTTTCCTATATCATTAATTACGATATCAGGATGTAATAATAACATTTTATTCTTCTAACATGGAAAAATTAGTAGCAGTTGTGATAAACAAATTTCTCTTTATCCTTTTTAGTTTTCAACAATGGCAATATTGATTTCTCGTGCATAAAAAACAAAATAAATAAAAAATGTAGTTCAACCACTTAGAAGAATCAACAGGGATTAACACAAGTGGATAGCGTTAATATCCCGACACACATTTTGAGCAGTATAGTTTAAACTATACGCTATCTCGCGAATACATCCAAAATTTCAAATAACATTTGAAAGTACAATTTCACTCTAAAAATTTTGATATTAAACAAAATATTTCCTAATGCATATATAGTTTTCAAAACAAAGAACTTACCAAGCAAGTTTTAGATCGGACGTTGACATTTACAATGGCGGTCAAAAGTTTCGGGCCTGCATAAAATTTTTTAATTAATTTGTAATTATACCTATAAGAGGAATATTAAAGTGGTGCTTATGCATTTTACTTAACAATTGTTAGGAACTTGATTATGGAATACCAAAAAAAAAAATATATCAGTAAATTTTATTGACAAAATTAAATATAGATGAAATCGCATGCTCTCAAATATTTCCGGCTACTTTTGCAACTTTAGAAAAAAAAATGGTGATATAATAGAAAAGAACAGTGATCAAAAATATTTTCAATTAGTATTTTATCTTCATACTTTAAACAACAAGTACTGTGGTGCCGATACGTTGCATCGATTCAACGAATATTTTGAAGATCTTCGATAGTAAGTTTTTCTTGCATCTTTCCTCGAAAATTCTGCTAAATTGGAATATCTATAATCCCAAACACATTTGTTCCAAAGATTCTATATACAAATTTAAGGAAAAAATTCGTTCCAAAGATTTTCTATTTGATTCATATCGTGGTTTTCGGATGGCCATTTCAAAAGAATTTTTTTTTTTTTTTTTTTTTTTTTTTTCAAATGCCATTGCCTAACGAACTTGCTTGTATTGTTTTAGACGTTATCAGGTTGAAACAAACAGTTGCGACCTCCAATATTTTCCAATAAGGCAGAAAAAGATCTTGCAACATATCCTTATGCATTGCACCATTCATCTTGCCGAGAATTTCAGTTAAAGAATCATACATTACCAGAAAATGCTTTAGACAGCATAACGTGTCCTCCGCAATGCTTCATTATAGGAATAACTTATCTGAAATCAGATCTTTTGTTTCTAGGCCATTGGACGTACTGTTTTCCATTCACGCCCGAAACTTTGAAATTCGATTAACCGGAAAGCAGTACTTTTTTTCCAGTTGTTACTTCACCAGTGTTCCTGTCACAAATACCTGTCAGGCCCATTGATATATTTTTAGATTTTTAACACCGATTCTTCCGTAAAATATTACGTCACGTAAGCATATTGACATGGTACACTGTAAAAAAAAATTCAAGAGGTTACTAAAACTTTTTTAGTAAATTTGTATTCCACAGAATTTTTTAGTAACCACTACAAACTTTTTTGTTGCAAGCGAAACAAGCATTTCTTTTGTAAACTGAACAAAATAATTTTTTGTATAACTAACTTAAAAATTTTTAGCATGAGCCACCAAGCAAATTTTAGTAATAGCTCCAAAATTATTTTTAATAACCATTACGTGGGCTCGAAGGGCATGAGCTTTTTCCGAGCTGCATCCAGACTTCTGGAGCGGAAGATTTTCGGCAAAACTGCAATAGATGGCAGCACCAAACATTTCTGCTGCTCCGTCAGGATATTCATAATCCCTTTATTAACGAGTACTTACACTGCATACATTCGGGGCGTATTTGGCAGTGGCCAGTATCGAACCCGGGACCTTTTAGCGTGGAGTCCGTTACTATAACCACTATGCTATCAATGCCACACCAAGCGAGTTTTAGTAACAGATATTAAAAATATAAAATTATCAACTCTATTCGTTGCTAACTTTTTTCTAGTAATTCTTACAGATTTTCTTGTAACCGACTAAGATTACTAAAAAATTTTTTGTAATTACAAAGATCACTAAAGTTTTTTTAGTAGATCGACACTTTTTTTTTTACAGTGTAGACCGACAAATTTTAGCATTATTTTAGTTTCCTAAATCGCGAGATACTGCTACGTTACTTTTATACAGCTCATCAACTGCCTATCTTTTGATAATTCAGTGCACAAGAATAATTGTTTTACGAGATTTTTCTGCCCATAGCATGTGCTGAGGGCCATGGACACGTTATATATTTTTTTGAAATATTATTCAAAGTTGATTTTCCAATAGATAGCATTGTTGTAATCGCACGAGAGTATTGGTCCTACAGCAAGAAACAAATCATTCTTTTAAGAACAATAATTGTCGAACTTTTCATTTTTCAATGCCACTTATACTATTCACGTTGATTAATTATCAAACACGTCCACAAATCTACATTTATCGATAGCAAAAATAAGGAATGAAGAATGGCCTGAAACTTTTGCTATCACGAATTTCAAATTTCTCCTTTCTGCATCAAGTGTCTTCATTATCCAATCAAAATTATCACGTGGTCAAAGGCCATTTATGTATTCCTAGCTTTTGGCGCAATTGCGCTTTTTCTTCGCTGAAACTTTCTGAGGAACAAATGAAAGAAACTAACTGGCCAGAAACATTTGACCGCCACTGTACGTATTTATTTTAGTGATAAGGTAGTGTAACAAATAAGGTAATGTAATAAAATGTAACAAGTTAACTTTTAGCGGTTGTTTGTGATTCAGATACTCAGAGCTATTCAGCACTCAACACGCAGTTCTATTCTTCTGGATTTCTTGATAACTACGCGTAATATTAGCATTTGGTATTATTATACCAGGACGCATTAGTTGAAAAGGACATAGTAAATTCTTGTTAAATTTTTATTAAATAAAAACTAATTCACAGATAATCATGAACTTTTATTTATATATGGAACCAAGTATATTTTTTAACTGTATCATATTAGAAAAAAAGGTATATATAAAAGGACAATATTCAGCCGATAGTGCTTACAAGATATCAAAATTATAGATTTTTATACATTGTGATGCCGTATTCGATTGACAAATTCAGAGAATTGATACAAGGTTTGCTATTACATGCCCCAAATCGCCGTCACTGGTATTACTTGGCAACATATAATATATGCATCCTAAATATTGAAATTTTTGATTATCTACGTTCTCAGAAAGTTTTATCCTACGAAAATTATCTGTGTTCTTTAGTAACATGAAAATTTCATCTCAATCTGAAAATGGAATTAACTCATAAAATTTTTTCTGTGTCTATTTACTTCAACTCAATAACAGGGGAAAAGAGGAAATCCGAACC
The DNA here is from genome assembly GCA_964019185.1 of Maratus speculifer. NCBI lineage: Eukaryota > Metazoa > Arthropoda > Arachnida > Araneae > Salticidae > Maratus > Maratus speculifer. Next base: position 392,250,958 of record OZ025294.1, on the reverse strand, counting down.
ATAGCTCCAAGTTATAACCTCACTGCATTGGTCTACTCATTTGGCTATTTTGCGATTAAACACCATCAAAAACCATTGTGTATCACTGGTTTAGTTAATTTATCATAATTATTATTTAACATAATTTATGTAAAAAAATCTGTAAAGTTACTAAAAGTTTTCTAGGAAACTGGAATTCCTAGAACTTTTAATGTAACGGTAAAAGCAAAGATTTATGTAACAGATAAAGATTTTCACTGAAAATCAAAGAATCTGTAAAGTTACTAAGAATTTTTTTAAGAAACTGGGATTCCTAGAATTTTTCATGTAACGGCAACCAAGGTTACAGATAAAACATTATTAACATAACTGTAATTTCACTAGATTCGTTTGTAAAGTTATAGATTTCTGTAGCTTTACAAAATTAAGGTTTGTAGATTTACATCCTTTCTTCTAATGTTCACAGGAGAAATGTTAGTAAAGCTACAGATTTCGGCATCTTTATAATTGTAGGATTACATATGTATATATATATTTTACAGTGTACAAAAGAAGCGATTGGAGCGTTCAAAATGCATGCTTTGAATATACGTTAATCGGAGTGAAAACAATTCAAATAAAATTGGTTCAAGTTCAAAAGTATTTGATAATCACGGAGAATGTTTTGATTAACAATAAAATCATTTTCAATGATAAATGTTTTTAAGCTACTGCATAGCTTTTAACGCGAGCTCTGAGCGCGGCAACCGAATCTAGAAATTCCGTAACGAGAAAAAAAAAACTAACACTCCGGCTAACGACGTTTCAGTTCGGCAAACTTCGGCACGGTATCCTTCGCTAGACTTCGGCAGACATTGACGCGGTATTTTTCAGATATTTAGAGGATATCAAGTGTCAAACTTATGCTTCTTATTTCAGTTACCATAAACCTATAGTTTCAATGAAAAAAATTCCTGATTAACCTACATGTATTGTAAGATAATTAAAATATTTTAAACGACATTAACTTCTCATTTATTCAATAAAAGAAAAAAAATTTGTTTTCTTATCGGTCATCACGCTCAATAAGTGTAACTTGAATTAATAATAAAGAAAAAGAAAAAACTTGAATTAATATCAAAGACCAAAAAAAAAAAATAAAATAAAATAAAATAAAATAAAAATAAATTGCATAAATAAAAATTATATAAATAATTATAATTGCATAAGTTGATAAAAAAAATGCTATGCAATAGCTTTACTGCGGCAGTCCCCGAGTGCCACACGTATTTATTTATATTTTTTATGTATCATTTTGGATACATTAACAGTAACCAAAGATTTCTGGCATCAGGAGGATGGAAAATTACTATTTAGGACAGGGGATCAGAAATCATGTACCGGGTGCCCCAAAAATGACATGCCAAGAAATTCATTTTTTTCTGCTGTGAATGGTTAAAGCAATAATTAACTGGTAATATAATGAACTTTTAAATTTCAAGACAGTTTTACTCTGTTTTGGAATCGGTATGACAATATTTTCCTGATTAAGATGGAAAATTTTAACAACATTATTTTAATGTTTGCATAGGTCTTGGACTTTACAACAATTTCTACATCGTTTAGTAAATTTATGATTTTTATTTTAACATTTATTTGTAACTTTTTATAATATAAATGTCCAGCTTTTACAGTATGAACATTGTTTATTAAATAGTGTTTCTTAAAAAAACTAATTTTCATTTTTATGCTTTTTTTATAAATAAATGAATGAATATATATCATACTATGAAGGAAAGCAAATAAATATATGGAGTTTTTTTTCCTATGTGAGAAATGCAGTTACAATAGACAGTGCGAGTTCCGAAAAAGTATAAACTATCCGAAATGAAGAGTGCACTTACTTTTATTGCGTTTTTCTATTCATTACCATTAGCAGATTTTTTTTATTACAGACACTTTACTTGAAGTAGCTGATAAACTTTTATGATGTAGAAAAGAAAAGTGCCTAAGGCATTGTTTCAGGGTTTTTCATATGGATGTTAGTTCAATATAAATATCGTATTGATCAATATTTTTCTGGGTCACTAATGATAATAATATAAATATAAAATTCACCACCTTTAATAATTACCATGTTCAGTGACAAACGTGCCTTTTTATAAACAATGAGGTAATAAATATTTTATCATTGTTTTAGAAAAGTTCCTGGAGAGTTATATTATTCACAGTAATTTCTTTTATTATACAACGTATTGAAAAAACAAAACACATTTGATAGGAGTATAAACTCCTTGAAAACAATGATTAACTAAGTATTAAAGTAGAAAGATATAAGTAAAAATTTACTTGTTGCGTGATAAGTTGAAGGTAAAAGATAAATGTATATAAAGTAATAAAACAGTAAAAACGCATGTGGGATACGCGTGATGTGTACGTAGATATACTGTTATTTTAATACTATCAAACTAATCGATAAATTTGTCATATGAATTAAATAATAGTATATCTACGTACCCATCGTTATAAGGAGTTCCTTTACCTGCGGTTTATTCTTTTGAGTTGTATAAATGACAGACCAGATGTTATGACCAATAGGCTAATCTGAACGAGAAATGATCGCCGGCTGTCGTGCCTAGTTAGCTTAAACGGTAAAGCATTGACCATGTAAGCCAAGTATCTGGGTTCTATTCCCGGCCTGGGCAATTTATTGCTCAGTTGGAAATATTCCATTCGTATGATAAATTTATTAATCAGTTTGATTGTTCTAAAATAATAGTCTAAGCAATTCTCAGAATATATCAACGATATTTTCATGTATTCATTTCAGCAACTATTTTTCAACGCACAGACGAAATGTAAATGATGAATGAAATTTGATATATTTTTTTTTTTACGACTAATGACAGAGTGCATTCGTATATTATAGTGAAAAATATTTTATCAATTACTGCAATTAAATAAACATTAATGAGAAACGTAGCAGCATAAAGTATCTAAAGATTGTAATGAAAACCATTATGTCAATTTACTCACTGGTTTTAAATCACGGAACATATAGCTTCTATCAAATATATCAGTATGTGATACTGATATAGTATGATATGAAATAAAATGATAGGATATAGACGCTTTCACTCATGCCTTCAGAAATGACGTTTTGGTTGTTACTGATTCCAAACAAGTAGTTGCTATTCTTTCTTTTCATTTTTATTATATTTTATAGCTATGTCTAGCAGCTATAATTCAGAGATATATGTTTTAATACTTCAAATGAAGAGGTAAAAATTTCTACGATTTACCTTTAATAAAAGTAAAACGTAGCATTCATTAGTTAGAAAATCAGTTGTCAAGCAAAACATCATGACTGACGTCATACTGAAAATGTCCGTATCATTTCTTGTATTATGAGACACCTTTCGTTGCATAACATGTTGAACAAAATCATTTTAAAATCAAAAATTTAGAAAAAGAAATGATGAGAAATGTTTCCTTCTCTTTTTAAATCCTTTTCTCACAAATTTTAAAAGTTTATCATTTAAACTTTTTGTGAGAAAGAATTCTTAAAATTAGACTTGAAAAAAAGAAAAAATTACTTTTAAAAGAAAAATTTGAACTTGAAACTATTTTCATTAAATTCATTTAATGAAAATCTTATTATTTAAATTTAAAACTTAATCCGTTCATCGAAAAAAATTCTTCAGAAAGCAAGTTTTCGTTAATCCACAAACTTTTTATTTGTAATTTCTTTAAATTGTATGACAACGAAATATGTTTTTGCCGTGATACATATTAACATTTTTCTAATTTCATTAATTTACATATGCAATCCATTATTAACTGAAAATCGGATTATGTATAACATATGAAGCAAAGTTGCTATTTTTAAATATATATTTAAAGTTTTTTAATTTTATTAAAAACTAGACTATTTTTATAAAATGCATTTATATTTCGAAAAAGATGCACATAATAGAAATATATTTAATTTTAAACTAGAAAATATATTGCAAATGAACAAGAAATTTTACTTTTAATTTCCAGTAATACAAGATTTTAGAAATATAGCCTTAAAATTTGAATATTTATCAAATTTGATTAAATAATGAAATTAAATAATTGTCTATTAAGCAAGGCTAATAACATATCTGTATAAATCCACGTTTTTATTTTATTTTACTTTTTATTTTATTTATTTATTTATTTATTTTAACTTAGCGCACTACTTTCTGAAAAATGTAATGCAGCAAATAATATGATAAAAAAAAATTATCATTTTAGCTGTTTTTCTGAGAGATAATTTTTTTAATTAGACGAGAATAAAAAATTGAGATTCTTTTTTAAATAAAAGAATGAACTTGAAACTGTTCTCCTTAAATTCATTTAATGAAGATCTTATTTAAGTCAGAAATATTTAATCCGTTCACAGAAAAACATTCTTCAGAAAGCAAGTCTTTGTTAATCCCCAAACTTTTTATTTATAAATTCGTTAAATTATGTGATAAAGAAATATGTTTTTGCCGTGTTACATATTAAGATTTTTTTATTTTATTAATTTACATATGCAATCCATTATAAACTGAAAATTGGATAGTAAATAACATGAAATGAAGTTACTACTTCATGTAGTACTTTGAAAAACACGATAGTTAAAAAATACATATTTATATTTAGAAAAAAGATGTGCATAGTTGGAAAAATATTTAACTTTAAACTAGAAGGTATAGTGCAAAGAGGCAAGAAATTTTTATATGAATTTCTAAAATACAAGATTCATTAAAATTTGAATATTAATAAAAATTGCCTAAGAATCAAAACCAATAAAATGTCTCTATACACCAGGTGTTCCACAGAAATTCATAGTAGTATTTCTTACTTATTTATTTTTAATATAATTTAATTTTATTACATTATTAATTGATAGAACAAAAGTAATTGAGAGAAAAAATAAAAATCAGTAGTTGGAAGTATAGTGTTATCAGTATCAAAAGTAGAGTAATGCCTACTTATTTTATTTGTTGAAGCTTATCTCACAACTTTCTGATAAATGTAATGTAGCAAACAGTGTGATAAAAAATTATAAATAAATACTGCTGGCTCGACTAATAGGCACAGATAGACTTTTAGTTTAACTATTAGTTTTACTAAATAAAACTAAATCGAGATTAGAGATAAAACCTTTTTAACAATTTTATCTACCTGCTTTTATGAAGCTTTTAATTTCTATTTTATGTGAGAGTTGTGTTTATCGGAACAATTTTATTGCGATATTTTTCGAAAAATTTTCGACTTCCTGTTTTCAACGGACATACACGGTTTAGTGGTCAGAGACACCAAAAAACATGTTTTTATAAAATGTCTGTCTTCGGATCTGTGACTCTGCCTGTCTGTCAGTCTCTACGTGACAAAATATGTTTTGGCGCTCTAGCTCAAGAGCTAATGCACGGACTTTAATAAAAATTCGTATTCAGATATTCCCTGATATAAATTGGTGCTGGTTAGATTTTAGTGAAAATCACGCAACAGGGGTGCTACTATTGTGCATTTTACAGGTTCCGCAGTAGCCCTATCTCAAGAAAAAATACGCCGATTTTTCTGAAACTTTAGATTTACTTAAATGTTTACATAAGCTGTTGCAAATTAGTTTTGGGTGTAAATCACCCAACAAGTGGCGCTGCTATGCTACATTTTTTAGATTTACGTTATTTTATCGATAATCATATTTCGAGAACTAAAGTACACAACTTCATGTCATTAGAGTTTCCACGATGGGCATAGATTGCTATTTAATTTTGGCACTGTTGTAACGCATTTTGAAATATTAAAATGGATGAGATAGGAGAAAGTTTTGAGATTACGAAATTCGACTACTGTTACTTTTTTGCACAGCAAAAACATTGAAAAACACAGCATAAATATATGTTTAATTTTTTTTTCTGTAGGTCTCTACAACTAGTACTTTAACACATAGTAAAATGATTTACGTTTTCATTTTTGTAAATTTCTTACATTTCTGCTTCATGCCATTTTTAAATAACTCGTAGCGGGCTAAAAAGCACTATAAGAAACAAATTGCTATTTTGTTTAGTTCTGTTCTCTGTTAGGCTCAATTCAAACCAATTTCTATTTCTATTTTTTTATTAACATTATTTATATAATGTTCTTATTTGTATTAACATTCTATAGACTTGTGTTAACATTATTTACATTATTTTTAATTTTATTAACATTAATTATTTCTTTTATTAAATTTTTTTTAGAGTTGTAAAGATGTGTATCCTATAGGATAGATCAGGTCTGAAGATCTCAATCAAGATTAAAATCATAACGATTTTTATATTATGAGTACAAAGCATGTTTAGTATTAAAAAAATGAAATGAATATTCTTTAATACTCATTCTTGTGTTTGAAGGTTTAATATGTTTTGTAACAATTGGACATTAACTATATAAAAATAGAAGAATATTCACGAGCATTAATTAAAGGAGTATATATTATAACATACGAATGTGTTCGTGATAATGCTAATGTCACTTTGATAATACTTGACAATTTCGATTTTAGTACAAATTAATATAATTTATAAACATCTCAATTTTCCCATCATTGCTTAGAAATAAAATGTACTTTTGAATGAATTTTGTTTGAGATTTGTATGGCAATTTAATCATTTTTTATGATTTATAAAATAATTTTCCAGTGCGTTTTTTTTTTCTTTTACGTGCGCATGATTAAAGAAACCTAATCTATTTGATGTTAAAACACTAGAATTTCAGCATTTGTTTCCGACTAATATTGCATTACAAAATTAAAACCTCACTAAAAAATTACTTAATAAATGAAATACAATTTTAGGATATGTAATTCAGCTTGCGCTAAAATTGCTAAAGTTATCTGAATATTAAGACTACTTAGGCAGAGGAATCTTTGGTGATTTCTTCGGCAATTATCTTTTGGCATGAGGTCAATTCGATATTGGATTTTTAGTGAATTTCGAAAATTTATTTCAAGACATAAATTATATTTTTCATAATAAATTGCATTTTTTGTGTTCCTAGAGGGATATATAAAAATATATATGAAATCTAGAAAATCTAGATTTTAAAAAAATTCTTTTTATATATAGTGTGCAATGTCGGATATAATATCTGAATGTATATAAATAGAAATATAAGCATTTATGATGTGAATTTACAATTTTAAAACAAAAAATATATGTATAACCTCTCATTTTTCAAATACTTTAGAAATCTACGACATTTGTAAAATATTTTCTAAAACAAAAGTTCTTTTGTTGTTCGTTATTTTAGAAAACGTTTCCAAGCAGTTTTTACATAATATATTTAATATTATTCTATTACATTAATATTAAAGATATTAATATATTTTATAAGTGTACCTATCGACACATAAGTTATTCTTGTCACGGCATCAAGTCTTTCTTTCCCGTGGTGTCGCTATCGCAAATTCGATTCAAAATTTATCTTTAATAGTATTTTCTCAAAGATAAATTGCTTTTATCAAAAAATCGTTAACGCCGTTCGATTACATAGTTTTCAAAGGAGAATGCCTGTCAATCTTATGCATTTCTGAAAAGGGATTAATTGAGAAATATATCAGAAAATAGCTCATTTGGATTTGAGAAAAGCCTTAAGGAATGACAGAGAAATATATTCACAAATCTTTTTTTTATTAAACAGATTCAAAAGTTATGATATTAATAACCCTCCCTTTTTTTCTTTTATTCTAAACTACATTAATTAATTAATGAATCCCTATTTGAACGTTGAACGTCTAAGAATCTAAATAATCAATAATAGATTGTGTATTTTTTTTTTTTCTTTTTTTTGCGAACACATCTTAATTTTAAAATGTATTGTTAATTTATCCCATAAATACAGAAGTGTGAAAATTATTAAGATAATTGTGATATTTTTAGTTACTCTTGATTCATACTGTATATACTTGCAATTTTTCATGAAAGGAAGTTTGCATTGTTGATCTCTTCAATTTTTAACTTCTTTAGAATAGTTTTAAGGACATAATTTTGTTAAATGCTGCCATTTTTTATAAAGAAAATTATTTCATCCAACATAATCGTATTGCTTGCATTTCATAAAGAATTTGTTTGGCTGACTAACGAATTTAAAATAGAATTTTAAAGTTATCTGTTTGCTGTGCTAGTAGTTTCTTTCTTTTCTCGAGTCAACATCAGCATTATTTTATTCTTAAAACATATATATTATTGCTGTTTTGATTAGTTTAAATTAATTGGTGTTTTTTTTATTTTTTAAACGGATTATTGTATGATATGAATAAAGCAAATGATATTTCTTTTTAAAAACTAGCTTAGGGAAAGTGGCTCATCCAAGATAAGAACAATACACAGCACGAAATCACTAAAAGATCAAACATTTTACAAGCATTTACGTGCAGAATGAAAAGATCATTGGTCTCCAAATGTGTATTTGAAAATTTTAGAATAGGGAAATGCAGAAGAAAAAGTAAATTTACTTGAAGAAAAGAAAGAAAAATAATTCAACTTCTTAAAGCTAACAGAAGAGCAACTAGTCATGAACTAAAAATATCTCTGTAAGTGTATGGAGTAAATGTATGCGGTTCTTTTATCTATAGAAAACTTATCTCAAATAAAATTGGTGCTCGCCGTCCCCGAAAAAAGGCTAAAATTACATATGCTACGGTAAAGAAGAGACCTTGCTTAGGCAAAAGTTGTGCTGAAACAATTCGGAAATGATTGGAGAAAGGTGAGAAATATTAATGTTCCCTTAACTAATCAGTTGAAGTTAAGTAGCTCCTTTCTTTTCATGAAATCATGTGTTTAGCAAACTCATTAAAGATAGAGATCTGTTTATATATTTAACAAAAAAAAAAAAATTGTAAGATTACTTCTCAATCAGTTATACATATTTTAAAGATTTTTTAATCTGTTAGGCATGTTTTTCTGATGAATAAATGTTTACGATATCAGAAGAAAGCAATCAATATGTCAGGAGAAGTATTAGAGAAAATCTTTCTTTAAATTGCATAACATGGTGCAATATACTACTAAAATATTGGCTTGAAGAATGATGTCTTCTCAAGGACGGGATGTTTATACAATGCAGAAGGCATGATGGAGCAATAACAGTGAAAGGGTGCTTGAACAAACACTAATTCCAATTTTTTAAAGACTGGTTACCAAATGGAGACTGCATAGTCATGTATGATGGAGATCCGTGTCATAAAACTTCAATGTGACCACATTTTCGGTTGAAACAAATATAAAAACAATTCCATGGCTTGAAACAGTCCATATATGAATCCCATACACTGTAAAAAAAATTCAAGAGGTTACTAAAAATTTTTTATTAAATTTGTATTCCACAGAATTTTTTAGTAACCATTACAAACTTTTTTTTGCTAGTGAAACAAGCATTTCTTTTGTATACGGAACAAAAGAATTTTTTGTATAACTAACTTAAAAATTTTTAGTATGAACCATCAAGCAAAATTTAGTAATAGCTCCAAAATGATTTTTAATAAACTTTACGTGCGCCCGAAGGGTAGGAGCTTCCTTCGAGCTGCATCCAGACTTCCGAAACGATAGATGTTCGGCAAAACCGCAATAGATGACAGCACCAAAATTGCTACCTGCTCTGACAGGATTTTCATAATCCCTTTACTAACGAGTACTTACACTATATACATTCGGAGCGTATTTGGCTGTGTCCAGCATCGAATCCGGGACCTTTCAGCCTGGAGTCCGTTACTATAACCACTATGCTATCAAGGCCACACCAAGTGAGTTTTAGTAATAGCCATTAAAAATATAAAACTATTAACTCTATTCATTGCTAACTTTTTGAAGTAATTCTTACAGATTTTCTAGTAACCGACTAAGATTACTAAAAATGTTTTAGTGATTACAAGGATCACTAAAGTTTTTTTAGTAGATCGACGTTTTTTTTTACAGTGTAGAGATTATTTGGACGTTATAAAGAAAAAAATTAAAGAAATGCAGCATCACAAATACGAGTGATCTGATCGAAAGATTTATCCAAATTTGGCATCATGAAAATGAAATATAAGTTAAGTGTTAAAAACTCCTACAAAGTATGCCAAAACGTATCGAATATTTAATAAAAACAAAAGAATGCGCTCTAAATCTTCAAATCCTCAATACTATTTTACTAATGTATTATTTGTTTAATGTAACAAGATTTTACTGTACATTTTACAATTAGTCTAATAATTTTCACACCTCTGTACGTTTGCAGCATTCTTTAAAGGAATCTTAATTCTATGTTAAGTAAAATATGAATTTATTGCAGAAATTGATCCGGTCGGATCGGGCCTCTTTTCATTGATTTCTGTTCAGGCAGGGCTCGGGCTTTGAATTTTTACATCGGGTCGGGCCAAAATAAATTCCTTCCGGAAGGGTGGGACACGTACCTCAAAATTCCAGACAGCCCAGACCTCTTACAAAATCATACTACCCCTCGAATAAACTATGTTATACAGGGGTGATGGCAAAACCACTTTGCACAAATACAGCAATAGAGCGACAGTCGGGATCAATAATTAAAAGATCATTGCCCAGGTGTGACTGATGGCTTTGCGTTCACAGCCTGTTTACACCAATTGTATACTACAGCCTTATAATTATTATTATTTTTTTAAATAATAACACCCCCCCCCCCCCGAAAAACAAAGTAAGGGGGATTAGATCCCCAATTTCCCCTAATTATACTTGACCATTAAACCCCCCAAAAATAATCGCAGATGGCTAATTCCATGATATTATGTCATGTCTGTCACATACAAGAATTTTTGGTTACCAGAATTTTAGAACGGAAAAATGTGACTTATTTTATCGGAGATATCTCAGTTGTTGGATACGGAAAAGCAAACTTTTCGAAAATAACAGTGGCCGACAAGCATAGAGATTTTTAGCTGTGTGACAGACATGACAAGTTTTCGTGCAATTGACCAGATATGCTTTATGAAATTGAACAATTAACTATATTTCGAAGCAAATCGGATAATTCTGCACAAAAACCCATTAATCTAATTTAAGGTGAGTAATCCACCTTTTCTCCTTTTATATTTAATCATTAAACCCCTAAAACTGTTCAAACAACAGTAACAAGCAGAGAAACAGCAACACGTTAATATGACATAAAACAGTTTATTTAAAGGTTTTACTAGAAAAGATGTTCGAAATTACAACCAGAAGTAATTCGACATGCTTGACAGCAGCGTCGCATGTAATGCCTCCTGCTTTGAAAGATTCCTGAAATCTTTGATAGATTTCCGGAAGCTACAGAAATACGAGCTGCTAAGCCTTTAATTGATGGTAAGGGATTCTCATACACCCAACTTTTCATGAGACTCCAGCAGAAGAAGCTCATACTTGATAAGTCCGGTGATCTGGCAGGCCAATAAACCGGGCCATCACGGCCTATCCACCGCTGTCCATATGTTACGTTGAGGTATCGGTGAGCATCATTGGTAAAATGTGGAAGAGCCCGATCGTGCTGGAACCACATAGAGCTGCGCAGCGAGAGAGAAACTTTCACGCGCATTACCGTTCAGTGCCATCTACCGCAAGAAAATCACAGCGCCATCTACTGTCGCTGTCAAGCTTGCCGGACTTTTTCTGGTCATAATTTCGAACACTTTTTGCAGTAAAACCTTTAAATAAACTTTGTTCTGTCACTTTAACATGCTGCTGTTTCTCAGCTTGTTTCGGTTGTTTTTTTCTCTGCTATTTTTTAAACGTAACATGCAAAAAATCAATTTTCAACGTTTCATTCCTGTGTGATTCTGAGTCATCTTTGCATCCCTTACACTTCCTGGAAGTATGGTGGTCTGGTAGTGAAACACCCAGGAGTAATACTATTGAAATATCGGACATGTGTCGGAAGCGCCCTCTATCAAAAAATGAGGAGATGAAAGCTGTACGTCATTTTGAATAAAATAATTACCAAGAGAATGACCTACACGCAAACCGCAACAAAATCGATTATGTGTATGAGCGTTTAAAATCTCCCCCTCGGTTCACAGTTAATTTTTCGCTAGTTAACCGATCCCCATGTTTTCGATTTTGGGCTTAAATTTTAAGTTAAAGTCTAAACTTCAGAATAATTTCAACCCCATACACATAAGAACGGCAAAAAGTATTTGTTCGTTACTCTTAAGTCTAAAGCACCCTCTATCGACAATTTTCGAACGTAACCTTTAAAATTAAAAAAATTAAAAATCGTGATATAAAGAATGATTTTAGAGAAAACCGCAAACAAATCGACCCTTTTTTCTAATTTTTATCAGCGTTTGAATTTTTGGACCTTAAACTTTAATGGCCCCTAGCTCCTATAGAAGACGTTTGCGCCCCATGGTTTCCTATTTAATAATGTTTGTCTTAATGTCTACTATCACCCCTCAAAGTTTGTCGGTCTGGTAGCGAAACACCCTGTATATACAGAACATGCGGCCACATTAACTCTCAAGCTTTGATAGTCTGATGAGATAAAAACATGTCAAATTGCATTGGCCTAGGATAAACAATACCAGCCTAGGATAAACCTGAAATTTGGCGTCTTTGGGTTCAATGAAATCATGCCAAATTGAATTGGCCAAGGCAAAACTAGTTTGGTCTAGGATAAACTAATTCAGACCAAAGAATAGCGGGCTAAATAGGTTTATCCTATGAAAGTTAGGCTGAACTAGTTTCGCCTAAGAAAATCTAGTTTGTCCTATGCGTCTTGTGATAGACTTTTTTAACCTTGGAAAACTAGTTTATCCTATGGGCGTTAGGATAAACCGGTTTTGGCCTAGGAAAAACTGGTTTACCCTATGGGCGTTAGGATAAACCGTTTTGGCCTAGGAAAAAACAATCTATTTGATGGGCGTTGGGATAAACTAGTTTGGTCTAGGCCAATCTAGTTTGGCCGGTAACATATATATGTATATATATATATATATATATATCAAAATTTAAATGAATGTTGGGTTTGATGGAGGGTGGTTTCTGGGGATCATAATTGGTGAAAATATAACAGAATGTTTCGGAAGCACTTTAATTCTCTCACTAACAAATCCGTATTAATACGTTCACTGAGATCGATGTTTCACAAAAACACAAGCATTATTTAAAGTAATATAATTCTGTCGATTTAATGCGTCTTTAATATATTGAACAATTATTAATACTCTCAAAGATTCATTTTCTCATCAGTTTTTTAATATAATATTGATAAAATCATCAATATTTTTTTTTTCGTGTTTAAAACAAAATTCTGGGAAAGAAACGTTTATAATTTTGCTCTTTTGCAAGATTCTCAGAGGGTTCTGGAGTTTTGCAATAGGCAGCTTTTTACTTTTTGTAACGAAAGCTGCCTAAAAAAGCACATATCTTGTGCGTGAAAAAAATAATAATACAAACAATATTCAATTAATGTATATTTTTTATTTACTTTTTGATATGTTTTTTTTTTTCTCTCAAATGTATTTCTGCAGTGGGATGCGATGGGTTATTTGTGAGCACATAATCATTTCAACTTAAGTCAGACTAAACAAAACACATATATTTATTTTTTGCTTAACCAGATATGATCAAATATTTTAAATATTTTTCTATATATATAGTTAAAATTAAAGACAATAATTATTTCATTTGGAAGTTTTCAAATGGCAACAAGTGCATTACTCGTTCTGTTCCTTCAGATAATAATAGTCTAGAACAGCCATATTCATATTTTTTTCCTCGCGGTCCACAAATAAGCGCTTCCAATGTTAGGCGGGCCGCAACTCACTTAAAAACTTGTAATTAAAATAATAAGATCACAAAACTAGTGTAACATAACGACATAATAAATTTAATACTATCAATATAACTACAATTTTGTTAAAAAAAAAAAAAAACATTAACACTATTATTTTTAAACAATGAAATTCTTGGTAGATTTTTTTCTTTGCAGATGTTCTAGAAATAGGTCACGAACGTTGTTTGGAAATAATTGGATTAAATTTTTGTGACATTTTTTTCGTGGCAAACGACCAACCTTAAAACGCACTTTACTTATATGTCAAGTGTAAAATGTTGCATTATAAATATGCATAATTTCAAAGTTCTAAAATTAGATTTTCTCTAATTATACAGTCTTTTGCTCAATTCAAAAACTTTTTCTTTTAATTGTAAAAGTATACTGTGTAAACTTAACTTGGTACACAGTTCGATTTGTGTTGAATGTTAAGAAATCTATACAAAATTGCAGCACAAATATGGAAATGCATGCAAAAATATTTTTCTTGATTAAGAAAATGACATTTTTGATCTTTTAACATAAATTAAACTAATTATAAATAGCGTGTCAGATTTTATCTTCCTTTTAAAATATAAATAAATATTATAATACGGAAAAAATATTATAAATTATACATGGATATAAGTTATGTCAGGCGTGGAGTTTGAACCCTTGCTTTCTTTCGAGAACAAGTGCTTAAGTCTGACGCCTTAGACCGCTCGGCCACCCTGATAACGCTACAGCCGGCGAGCTTATTCAAAGACCATGTCACTTTTAATTTGCGAGAAATCACAAATTTTGTTAAATTTTGCCTAATTACTAAAAAAGTACTGGACCAATTTCAATGAAATGGAATTGGTACCAATTGGAGAGTAGCCTCTTTTATTAAATAACAAAACCAAATTAATCGGTTGGATAGTTTCAGAGAAATTGGTGAACATACATAGAAAAAAATACATACACGTCGAATTGATATCTTCCTCTTCCTTTTCTGAAACCGGTTAAAAATAAAAATTGTAATACGGAAAAAAATTGTAAATTTTACATAGATGTAAATAATGTCAGGAGCGGGCTTCGAACCCACGCTCTCTTTGGCAAAACAGAGCTTCAATCTAGCGCCTTAGACCGCTCGGCTATACTGTCTACTGTCCGTTCAGCGAACGTATTCTACACTTTTAATTAGCGAAAAATCACTAATTTTATTAGTTTTTTCCTAATTACTAAAAAAGTACTAAACCAATTTCGATGAAACTGAAGTGGTACCAATTCGAGAACATCGTCTTTCATTTAACACCAAAACGAAGTTAATCGGTTGCATGGTTTCGGAGTAATCTGTGAACATGCATAAAAAAAAATACATACGCGTCGAATTGATAACCTCCTTTCCTTTTTGGAAGTCGGTTAAAAACAACCATGAAAGTCTTGAATACCTTGTATGTACGTTTCAAATTATTAAGAATAATATGGATTAATGGCTATGTGTATTGGGCCGCACATATCTGGCAGCCGGGTCACATGCGGCCTGTTAGCCTCAGGTTGAATATGTCTGTTTTAGAAACCTTAAAAATAATATTTAACTCATTTTGGTTTAGTATTCTATTACATTAAACATTCAAGTTGATTTTTAAATGCCACAATGACACCAGAATTTTCGTATAAATATTTTTCTTTTATAATGCATGAGAAAAATCTGTTTTTCATTTTTTCAAATACATTTGTATGTAAATTCCGGTGTCATCCAGTCATTTAATCATTTTCGCAATGGAAGTGCCCTATTCCGTAAAGGGTTAAATGTAAAGGGGGTCATTTGTCTCCATGATTTGAGATGAAAATTTTTTGACAATTCTCCTGCTTTTTCCACGCATTCTTCTGCTTCATTATTTTTCTCTTCAACTTATCCAGAATATTGGAGATTTATTCTTTTTAACTTACGATATTTACTAAAATGCAGTCGTTTATTTTAATATCACCAACATCAAAGTGTTTTATTTCAATTTTTTCTTCATTTCATACATGATGAAATGACTCAATATTATCACTCTCTATTAAAACACTTACAGACATATCACCTCTGTTAGTCTCAAACTCTGTATTGTGATTGAATTTTTTTACAGATGCTTTCCTTCATATACATTGAAAGTACTTTATTCTCTTTCTTAATTTCTGAATACTTTTGGCTTCAATGAGATTTTCTTTCTAGAGTCGATGTTGAAATTTTGAGTTTTTAGCATATTTAAAACTGCCTCATTAGATTTGTTGAAATCTAACCCATATGGCACGATGTTGGAAAAGTTGGTCTATATATGTTATAAGCTCATTTAATCAAGATTTCTTATAATGATGAGAAAAACTTAAATCTACTTCTGTCATTAAAAATAAATAGCAGAATACAATGCACAAGCTTCAGAAGATTACCAAAATTTTAACTTAAAAGTTTAGTCATAAGATTCCAAAACACATAACCCCTATTAATAACTGAATTATTGTTTCAATGTAGTTAAAACATGTGACACATGTATAAGTTAGTGTTGCGAACATTAGTTTTGAAAAATATAAGTATTCACATTTTCAAATTTAGAAGAAAAAAATGTTCATTGTTCAAAACTGCCCCAGTTCAAATGTTTCATCTTCTCTCCTAAGTATTTTCAAGCTTCAAGAGTGAGAAAATAATAATAATTTTCATGTTAATGTTAGTACGTTAGTTAAATAATTTTTTATTGTAGAAAAGTTCGATGGAAATTGAAATGTACAATTGAGAATTGATAGCTTGTCATATGAAAAAACCCATATCCTGGGTTGAGAAAATAAATTAATAAAATATAATATTTAGATAGATAGCCCGTCAAAATGACGTGTTTCTATTTTTAAAAGGATGATAAAACATTACAAAACTTTGGTCAATCATAGCCACTTTAGGTTTAAACAATTTTGAAAAATACAAAAATTTAACATGAGGTAAAAATCTAAAAAAAAAAAAAAAAAAATCAATAGAAATCTGCATTTAAAATTATAACAAAACTATCTCGTGGATGGGGAGGGATTGTAATGAACAAATGGTAAATGCATAAATTTTAAAAGAATAAAGTAAGGTAAAATATTAATTATAAAAGAATACATTGTGAAACTACAGCCAAAAAATTTTTTAAAATACTGAGAGAAAATAATAAAAATATCCAAAATGCATAAAAATTTTTCCCATTTTGACCATTTTCAGACGAATATGAGAGGGTAGCTAAATTATTAATTGAATGGGTAAAATAATGGCATAGAATATGCAGCTAATGAATTTCACTCACAAAATTACAGTAATTATTTCACAAAAAACATGCAAATTAACATGCATTAATAATGCAAAACATGCACTAATAATGCTATTTTAAAACATTTGTGAATTAACTATTTTATACCATTAGCTAATACTTAAAAGAAAATACTTTATAAGATCGAAAACAAATGTCAACAATAAAGATTAACCAATTGTGATTCGTTATGTGACAATGAAGTCATTCACGGCTGTAAAAAATAAATAAATAAATAAATAAAAATAAATAACGCAACACGAATATAAAAATTCTAACAATATCGTATTTAAAACGCACCTTCGCTTTTCTTAAACAAAAAGTTTTAATTAAACACTATTAAATTTTTTTTTGTTTTGCTGCATCGTCATTACACAGTTTTTCTAGAAAATGATTACTTTACCGTATTACACTGTTAAAAATTTGACCCATTTGTTGCAGCGTCACTCCACAGCTTTTGTAGAATATCTCTTTTATGACCAACGAGAATGCTCCATATATCACAGTAAAGTAACCGCTTTATATAAAAGCAGTGAAGTGATGCTGCAGCAAATGGGTCAAATTTTTAACAGTTGCTGTAGCATCACTCCAACGCTTTTATAGAAAACGGTTACTTTGTGTGTGTTGCTTACAGTGTATTCTATAAAAACTGGAGAGTGATGATACATCAAAAGAGTCAACTTTTTAACAGTGTACTGCTAAAAAATTGACCCATTTACTGCAGCGTCATTTCACAGCTTTTATAGAATGTCTCTTTTATGACCAATGAGAATGCTCCATAACACAGCAAAGTAATCGTTTTCTATAAAAGCGGTGGAGTGATGCTGCAGCAAATGAGTCGAATTTTTAACAGTGTGAATATTGTGTTTGAAATAGGGAAAAGATTTCAAAGCACAGTAAAATGTAGTGACGTCATTTAAGGTTAAACTGTAAATCTGACAAATGAGAACACTCCATTACGACTCTGGAACGTTTGCATTGGACAAAAAATTGATAGCCTTTAAAATCGGAGATAACTTTTCACAATGGAATTTGTCATTGGTCCCAATAAGTCTTCTTTCTCGTAGATGGGTTGACCCCGGAATCGTTATACACGG
This sequence comes from Maratus speculifer, assembly GCA_964019185.1. Classification (NCBI taxonomy): domain Eukaryota; kingdom Metazoa; phylum Arthropoda; class Arachnida; order Araneae; family Salticidae; genus Maratus; species Maratus speculifer. The sequence goes on along the minus strand of OZ025294.1, from coordinate 392,232,798 downwards.
AGGGATTTTACATATATAACTGATTAAATTTATTACTCAACACTTTTTAATATATATATATATATATAACATTGAAATCTACACTACATAATGAAATATATATATATATATATATATATATATATATATATATATTCATTCCATGTTTTAATTGAAAAATGTAACGTCATGTACACAAACAAATTATGAAAATCCAAAGAGTCTTTGGAGATTCTGAGTTGTATTGAAATATTTTTTTCTCTTTTCTTTCCTATTTCTCTTGAATGTAAACTATTTCTTTCTTTGAAATTTACTATATCCCCTATATAATAATACAGCATTTAAGCGTTGCTGTCTGTCTTCCTCATGCATAAATTTCAAAGTTCGTACAATAATTTGCCTGGGAAACATTCCAAAGATATCAATCTTTTAATGTAGATAAAAAAAAAGTGGATTTAAAATAGAGACGCGCACTACATAACTTGTCATAAAAATGGGACAAACGAATAAATTTAAAACAATTTAAAACATCTGTTTTATTGTTTGCTCTTTCTGCTCGCATACTTTTAATCTGATTAAAATTTTGTGAATGTATTTTTGACGCATAGAGCAGTAAGAATGCATTGAAAAAGATTAAAAGAAGTTTTTTGTACTCTGTAAATTTAAATGATTGTTTTAAACATTTATACTTTGAAGAATGAAATGCAATTCAGCGCATACGTTTTGTTGTACTAAAAGATTAATTCTTTTTTTTTTTTTCAATTTATTTGAGAAATTTTGTTGCAGAAAGATAAAAATACATACATTTCAATCTTTTTATTTGTATACAGTTATTTTATTTTAAACTACACACATTTATCCTTAGCGGTTTATGTAGTGTAAATTTCAATGATTGTTTTAAAAATTTTACTCCTTGAAAAATAAAATGAATTTTATTGTATAAGCTTTTCTGTATTAAATAAATACATTTTTCAATTTGGTTTGGAAATTCAGTAGTAAAAAAATACAAAACTATGTATAAAATTCAAAATATTTATATATACATTTAACAATCAGTCTGCTTTATTTTTAAACTATTTTCAATTTTTTTACAACTACACATACTTTTAATTGTTTTTTTATATTTTGTAAATTTAAATGATTGTTTTAATAATTTACATGTTAAAAAAAATATGAAACGCATTTCATTCTATAAGCTTTAGTGTATTAAAATAGTAGAAACATTTTTCAATTTATTTCAAAAATGCTGTTGTAAAAAGATATACATATATGAATTTCAAAGTATTTATATGCATTTTGAAGAAAAGCCTTTGACATTTACAAATTATTTTGAAGTTTTTTGTTTTAATGTGCATTTTTGGTTTAAGTTTTTTATTTTAATATATATATATATATATATATATATATATATATATATAGCACTTAATGAATAAAGTGTATCGGCAGATCCAGAGTCCCGTGCCATAATAAAACTGAGTCAAACAAATAAGCATTAAAGGAGATAAAATTCGAACAAGAAAAAACAAAAAAAGAAGCCATGAATCTCATCAGCGGTGGACAATTTAAAAAATCCCTTTCGGCATGGCCTATAGGCGGAGGTAGATTTCGAAAAGTTTTCATCTCAAAAAAAAAAAAAAAAAAAAAAAAAAAAAAAAATGCCTATCTTTACTCAAATGCCCATTTTGGCAATATATTTTGAATTATATTCTTACTTTATTTAAAAAATTGACCAATATGCTCATTATATAGTTCCTAAATAACAAAAAACTGTTAATTAAATTCGTTTGACAGCAAAATTGAATTTAAAAATGAGTCATAAAATAACCAATTTATTATTTTAATACATCCACAATTCTTTATTCAAGATCGCTTTGAGAAATTTTGTGCGAAGTGCCCACTTTGACAGATTTTTTTAAATATATATTTAGCCTTTATCAAAAATCTGACCAATACGGCACATTACACAGTTCCTAAATAACAAATAACTCTCAATTGAATGCGTTTGAGAGCAAAATTGAATTTAAAAATGAGTCATAAAATAAACAATTTGTTATTTGAATACAACCTCAATTCTTTTATCATGATCGCTTTGGGAAATTTTTTTGCGAAGTGCTTACTTTGACAGCTTTTAAAATATATATATTCACCCTTTATCAAAAAATCGACGAATACGCACATTATATAGTTCCTAAGTAACAAAAAACTGTCAATTGAATTTGTGCCAGAGCAAAATTGGATTTAAAAATGAGTCATAAAACAACCAATTTGTTATTTGAATACCCACAGTTCATTAATCATCTCGCTTTGGGAAATTTTGTGCGAAGTGCCCATTTTGGCAGCCTTTTTTGAAATATATTCTGCCTTTATCAAAAAACTGGCCACTCCGTCACATTATATAGTTCCTAAATAAGAGAACCTGTAGATTGGATGCGTTTGAGAACAAAAAAAGATTTAAAAATGACTCAGTAAAAACGCAATTTCTTAAAATTCCTCAAATTTTAATCATGATAACTTCGTGAAATTCTGTTCAAAATACCCTTTTTGGCAGCCTTTTAAAAAATATATTCTGCCTTTATTAAAAAACTGGCCAATACGTCAAGTTATATAATTCCTAAATAATAGGACCTGTAAATTGGATGGGTTTGAGAGCAAAAATGAATTTAAAAATGACTCATAAAAAACGCAATTTGTTATACTTAATGAATTTTTTAATGATGAAAACTTCGGAAAATCTGTTCAAAATACCTTTTTTGGCAGCCTTTTTAAAAATATATTCTGCCTTTATCAAAAAATTGGCCAATACGTCGCATTATATAGTTGCTAAATAAGAGGATCTGTCATTTGGATGCGTTTAAAATCAAAAATGAATTTTAAAATGAGTCAGAATATAAGCAGTTTGGATTTGAGGTTTTTTCTCAAACTCCTATTTTTGTTTAATTTATTTTTGCTATAAGAATTGGTTCTATGAAAAACTTGTCAATATAAAAGTTGTAGATATTATTGTGAAGATGTAAAATAAATTTAATTAGATTTAATTGCTTAAGAATTGAGTAAGTTATGGGTTTTTTTCTTTTTCCTCCCCCCTTTTTCTTTTCTTTTTAAATTTTTTTCATTGGTAAAAATTGGTCCTATCAAAAACTTGTAAATACAAAAGTTTTAGATAATATTGAGTACATTTATATAAAATTTAGTTGGATTTGATATCTTGAGAATTGACGAAGTTATGAATTTTTTTCTCCCAAAAACCATGTTTTTTTCGCCCCTTGAGCCCATTTTTAACTTTATCAAAAATCTGTCACGCATAAACTTTTTCCTCGTTTTTTAGAAGTAATATAAACTTTAAACTGATTCGATATCTATTTTAATTAAAAAGTTATCGCGTTTTTTCTGTTTTCACAAAAACCCTCCTAACTTCCACCCCCTTGGTCCGATTTTGCGCATTAACGAACTTAACCGAGATTTTATGCCCCTTGATTTTATGTAAAAGTTTGATGAAGATCTGAGCATAATTATGGAAGTTATCGTGTCTAGAAGAAAGTGATATACACCGATAGATAGATAGATAGATAGATAGATAGATATATATATATATATAAACTTTTTTACTGATGGTAGTTTTGGGGTCTAGGAGTCATGATTCGTGTAGATCCGCAAAAATTTTTCAGAAATTCCAACATGGGAGACAATGCAATAGGTAGTATTTCATACGAAATCTACCTAAAAACACAGCAATACATATGAATGAATAGAGCAAAAAGATTATTATATGTAGTGCTAAGCTTCTTTATTTTATTTTTTCTTATTTTGTTTTTTCTTGTTCGAATTTTATCTCCTTTAATGCTTCTTTGTTTGACTTCAGTTTTATTATGGCACGGCACTCTGGATCTGCCGATACACTTTATTCATTAAGTATATAATTTATGTGTTTATTGCAGCTATAGTTCTGGTCATGTGAATTTTTTGATTTTTAAGTTTCACTTAAAACTCTTTTAAAGACTTTTTGGATTATATATATATTTATATATGAGGACCCCAGAAGCCAAGGGGTATAAGTGACAAAATTGAAAAAATTGAGTTAAGTGCACAGGGTATCTGGAAGCATGCTTTTTTCATTTCAGGTAAAGAAATATAGGTCATTTTCTGATTATTTGGGGAGTTATAGAAATAAACCACTTTTTTCGAAAAACAAACAATATTGATTAATTATACATTTAAAGAAAACTGTACTCTATTTTTTTTAACAGTTATTGAAATGAGAGTTCAAAGATTAGAATGCAACAAGCAGATGTTTCCTATTTCAGTTTAGTCAATTGTTATTGATGTTCCAAATTAACATAAATTATCTTTAAACTCAATTTACTCCAAATCGACATTTTGTCACTTGTACCCGTTGGCTTCTGGGGTCCTCATATACACCGGGTGTTATAAAAGTGAGGACGAAATTTAAAAATGTATAATTCGAAAACGGATCAAGATACCAAGATACGGCTTGGACTAAACGGATGGTAAAGGAACCTGTAATTAAGCTGACTTGTAAGTTGTCAACCTTTTTTCATTTGTAAATCATCTTTTGATGCAATAAAATACTATAGCGCCATTTGTTGGTCACTAACAAAACTTTTTTGTTGTTGTTACACAAAACCTTCTTCTTCTCCATCCGTTCGGTGCAAACAGCATCTTCGTATCTTGATTCGTTTTCGAATTATTCATTTTTAAAGTTCGTCCTGACTTTTGAATCATCCAGTACAGAAATTCCAGAAGATATAAAGAAAGGAAGATAAATAATTTTGGAGAACTGGAACAAAATTTGATGAACAACACAGCTAATTGATTTCAGATGTTCCTTTTATATTATGACTATAACAATTGACAATACGATATGTAGGAGTCTTTACTTAATATATTTAATCTCATCATTTCTAAAATTATTTTTCTACAGTTTCCCGCCCTTTCTGAGATACTGAACTGGCATTCCCATGTGCGCACTGTATCCTTCACTTATTTCATGAAATAAATCTGAGTACGTTAATTTCTTTTACGATTAAGTAATTTTTAAGACAAAGGAAACCTTATAAAAATAGATATAATTTGCAATATAGATATAAATGCATAAATAGATATAAATGCATATTTTTTTCAAAACATGCTTTCCTTAAAATGCATTAAAATATGGTACAAAAAGTATTTTTTAAGTGCACTACCAAATTCGGTCCTGTTTTTCAAAGTTAGCCAAACTTAGGCACTATCCTGGTAAAATTACCATTAGTGCATTAAAATATCAAATAAAGTCTTTGCAAAAGATAGAAAACCAACGATTTTAAATGCACAAATAATGTAATTTCGGGTTGTTTTCTTCTCATTGGTTGCTTTTCCTTTGGCAAGATCGTTCTCGTAGCGGGTATATAATAGGGCGGAGCGTAAAAAAACTTTTTTTCAAAATTTGTTTCTCCCTAGCGGGGAAAAGTTGTGGTATGGTATCACTAACATGCGCACAAAATTTCATAACAATCAATAAATATCTTCCGGTTCCAATTTTAGGTCAAAATATGCAATTTTAACCGAAAATGTTGTACATTTTCACATTTAATCAATATTTTTAATTTCCGATTTTTTCTTCGGCCTCGAGCGGAAAAGTTGATAAAGTACATAAGGATCATAAGTCCAAAATATTAAAGTAAATAAAAAATATCTTCCGGTTGCACTTTGAAGTTTAAATATGGGAAATTTATCGAAAATGATGTAATTTTTCACATTTTAGGTTTTTTTTTTTTTTTTAGTTTTAGTTTTAGATTTTCTATTTCCGCTGACACTGAAAAGTTGGAAAAATATATACTAGAAACATAGGGGGAAAACTTTAGAATAATCAATAAATGTCTTCCGGTTTCCCTTTCGGCATCTAAAAATGTCAAAGTCGCCAAAAATTATGCAAATTTTCTCTTCTCAGGGATTTTTGTCTAAATTTTCTCTTTTCGCTGGCTCGGAAAATCATATATGACAAATATAAGTGCAAAAATTTAAAGTAATTAATCAATATCTTCTGGTTTGACTTTTATTACTTAAACTGTCAAATATATGGCATGAATGTACACAAAAATCATAGAACAATCGAATTAAGAGCGATCTGAGGGAAATTCCTCTAATAAGTTCAGCTTTATGCTCGTTTACTGTAGTGACCGTTGGTTTAATGATCTATTCGTGATAGGTTCGTAATGAGGATATTCAATTTTAGCTTCTATATTTTATTGAAAAATAATACACCTGAAAGTTTTTATAAAATTTCAATTTTTTATATTGTGTTGAACTAATAGTGTGCATGGAAAATATTACACAGAAATATCACAATAAAGGCGCAGTACACGGGATTTGTCTCATCCCATTTTTTGGGATCCTACAGAATTAAGAAGCGGCGTTCTACCAACTTATGAAGATATAATGTACTTTTTTGTTGGTCAGAAATGAATCGAGATATAATAAAAATCGGAACCACATTTTGGCTGATAGCGGATTATAGGCTGAAATGGTTGAAGCAATTTGGCAGGCTTCTTCAGTTCCAGCTATTTCTAGGCAAAGAATAGCCCAAATGATTGGTTCATATAATGATAAATACATGAGTATACAGAAGTTTGGCGCTAAAGAACAGACGAAGTAAAAATTGAAAATTTTACAATTGGAAGAGAAAAAAAAAGTCTGTTTGAAAATTTTTCTAACAAGTGTACATCGCTAGAAGTATGTAAATGCCCCGTAATGTAAAAATTCCAGAATTGGAAGACAGTTTATTGAGAATCAACGAAATTCAAGGAAATTGTTGATAGGCCCAATTGATACACTCGGAACACGGCCCACAACACGGAAACTTAGTATATGAACGAGCAAGCTCGAAAAAGAATTAGAAAGTTTCAGAAAACTGTATAAAAGGGAAAAACAATCACTACTGCGTCATCGAACATTTAGAGTTGTTTAAATATTTTAGTCTTGTTGATTAACAACTGTGTCACGATCTTAGTGATATACCTTTAGTGTCATTGCAATCGAACATAAATACTATAACAAGAACAACCCGTCGTCCTGCCCTAGCCAGAACTTGAGGCACAATGGGAGTGTCCGACCGAGTTGCAGTATCAGTAACCGGCACACTTCTTGAAGATTTAGGAGTTGTGACACATGACGACATGTCCAATGTTATAAACAGGCATAATACAAGAAGATAAATAAATAAATATCGTATGAAATGCCAAGTTTAATGATTAGAGTTTCATATCCACCATTTACCAATACCTTGAAAAGATTGTATTTTGACCGTCGAAAAGATCAAACTTTAATTCAGATTCAATCAACTTTAAATTAGGGAACGCTCCGTCAGCAAAGCGTTCTTGAAGAATACTTGACATTTATAGAAGACCCTCGCTGGGATTATATAGGGCAAGTGATACCAATAACCACTTCTGCTATGTTTCCCATATGATTTTCCATACTTTTCGCTACAGCGAGAAGAGAAAATTGGTAAGAAAAAAAAATCCCTGAGATCTGAAAATTTACATATTTTTTGGTTACTTTGACATTTTTAGACCCCGAAAGGGAAGCCGGAAGAAATTTATTTATTATTCTAAAGTTTGTTACTTATGTTTCTTGCATATTGTTCGAACATCTCCCTGCCAGCGGGAATAGAAAATTGAAAAAAAAAAATAGCTAAAATGTGGAAATTTGTATCATTTTCGACAAATTTCCCATATTTAGAACCCAAAGTGGAACTCAAAGATATTTTTTAATTACTCTAATATTTTGGACTTATGTACATTCAGTTTTTCCACGCTAGGGTGAAGAAAAAATTGAAAATTGAAAATACTACTGAAATGCGAAAAATTACATCATTTTGGGCTAAAATTCCATATTTCGACCTAAAAGTGGAACCGGAAGATATTTATTGATTGTTTTGAAATTTTGTGAGTATATTACTGATACCACTCCACAACTTTTCCGCGCTAGGGGTGTAGTGTATTTTGTGACAGCCGATTATCTACGCTAGGTATATAGGCCCAGGGGGAGGGATGCCCTTCGTGGGGGTCTTTCTAAGGGAACCTAACCCGTATTTACGCAAGGTTCGAAGAAAACCACGAAAACTCCGAACGGCTAGGCCGACGGCCGCGATTGGGTTCGAACCAGCACCTGCCGTCTACCAGTTGAGAGGTCAGACCCTCTCGGCCACTGGTCCGCGCTAGGGAGAAAAGAATTTCGAAAATGAATCTTTTACGCTCCGCCCTAGTATATAAGTCTGCGTTTCTCTGTCTCTTTGCTCTGTTTTGCTTCTTCTAGCTCGCTGAGTTTTGTACTGATGAAGAAACTCGATAATAGATTCGAAACAGCTGTTTGCTATTCTTTCATACATTATTTACATTTTTTTGCATTTATAATCGTTTGTTTTCTATATTTACCATTAGTGCTTTCCAACATATAATTCCAACATATAATTAAAATGTTCATTACGGAAGCTGATAGTGATTTCTCTATAGAAATTCCAAGTTTAATTGGGTATCTATTAAGTTTAAGTAATGTTTTTGCGAAGTCTTTAGAAAAATCCGAGGGCACTTGATAGTAGGTTCACTTTGATGTCGAATTTTGAAAAATTCTTGAGAAACTGTAACTAATTCTAGTTATATTTCCGGGATGTGGCGTTTCAAGATATTACTTCCATTGATTTATGCAATATGGTATTTTTTAAATCCCCCCACCCTCTCTTTGCGTCCCTTAGGGATCGAAAAAAATCATTGATTAATTGGTGTATCGCTCTCAGAAATATATATTTTAAATGTACATATATATTTCAAATTCCAAAGCTCTATATCAGCAAAGAACGTTAGAATAAGTATGAAAATGAGTAAAAACATTTGACTGCAATATACAAACATACAAACTGAATTGCAAATTAAAGGAAAACATGTAGTATAAATAAAACTATATTAAGTAAATGTCTGGATGCATTTTACTAAGGTAATCTGCCAGTGTGCCCCGATTAAAAATTGAACCATGCCCAACATTGAGATTTTAAAAAAATAACAAGATAATTTTATTTACATTGTGTGAAAATAGAAGCATGTAAAATTTTCAAATGGAAAGAAAAAAAGTTCTGATAAAAAATGTCTCTAACTAAATGAAGAAAACAACAGAGAAAAAAATGAATTGTTGACTGAGAATTATCTTTAATAAATTATAATTGCGTTATAAATTTTAATAAAAAGTGCAATTTATGGCACAAATCTATGAATCATACATGATCAATGACACAAATTCCTCCACCAAAATGGATAATAAAAGTGGAATAATATAAGTGCTAGGTACAAACCTGAGTTTGTACTTAGAGTCTAAGAAATGTAATTTCGAACAAAAATAATATGTGATGTTATGCATCATAGTAATGTAATACAACTTTTTTCAAGAACATAGTTTTTTTTTTTAGTTTTTTGGGAAAAAGTTGTTAATCAAAAGTACAGTGTTCGATATAACAGAACAATAATAAAAAAGTTTTTTTTATCAAGATTAAAAGGGTTTTTTAATTTATTATTTTTATTTATTTATTGATTTATATAGTTTTGTAGTAAATGACTAAACGTTTTCTCTAAAATGAAATCGTTAAGCGACTTTCTCACTTAAAAATACTGAAACTAATTTGATGAAACGATGGTATTGAAAGCAATAAAAAGTTTTTGTAAAAGTCTCAGAACAAGTCTACTTTTAAGATGCCTATTTTCATTACAGAAAATTCAAAGACAGCTGTACAATTTTTTAAAATTATTAATGTATTTATATATATATAAATTAGAACCATATTTCTGAAGATAATATTCTATGACCTATCTTTCAACCGTCTTGTGTTAAAACCAGGTGGTGTAGGCATTTTAGAAGAAATAACTCTTTTTACACGGAAAAACCGGGATACGTCGAAAAAGGTTATAATATTTCAAAGTTAAATAAAGAAAGGAATAAAAAGAAGTTTTTTTAAAATATAGTTATTCAGGCTTCAATGGTTTCAAAGGTTTTATTGTTTTCAAGAAAAATAAAAAATTAAAAATTAAATTGTGCAAATATATAAAGAGTTACTGTTCACTTTCTTCAAAATATTTTGATTAAGATAATGAAAAAGCATAATATTGTTAGTGTGTTTTTCTTTTTTTAATGGCGATTTCAATTGCTGAAAATGGTTTTATAAGACACTTCTTTTTTAAAATTATACATTCCAAAGTGAATTGAGTTAGATGAGTTCATTCAATATAGCAGAATTAATTGTTGTGCTATTTAAAAGTCTTTTGTGATTTAATAAACTAACTACTTTTAACAAGAATGTTTTGCCATTTACGGAAAAACAGGAATACGTCAAGAAAAGTATAATATTACAGCGTTAAAAAATGTTAAGGATTTAACATATTACAGACACAATTTGGAAAATAAAATTCTATTCAATTTGATGAGTTAGATTCAAATGCAGGTAACGAAAGTTTGACTTTACTTAAAATCACCATATTCAGATTCGAGTTTATCCAATGCAAATGGTCAGTTAATGGTTCAGTAATAATAAGCTCGATGCAGCTGCGGTTGTTGGTCAAAGCCCTAATACAACTATTACTGTTCTTCAGTGTCTAATTTGTCCGATTTCAATTTTTGAAGTTTCCCTCAACCTGGTTTCCGATACAGACTCGGCTATACGAGATATGGTTCAGGAACTTTCAACCTAAATTCATACTTTTCTATTCCTATTAACCTAATTATTCCTATTTACCTAAATTCCTAAATTTACCTATTTTACCTCAAATTACCTAAATTTGAACCTAATTTCCGCTTGAGATGCACAAGAAAAGCAAAAGGAACATGGATGTTAAAAATGGTCTTTTAGTTTAAGTAATTTATTCAACGCAATAATAAATAATAAAACGTAAACATGCACGTGTAGCATATTTTGCTATCATAAATCACCTAATGAATCTTTTGATTCTTATGACAAATAGGTATTTCCTATAACTGAGCAATATATTTTGAATCAAACTTAACCAGAAATTGCTAATAGTGATAAAAATACCTTTACTTAGACCAACATACGTTTCATCGCAAATATGGTCACAGTATGCGTTCTATTTCTCAAATGGTGACAGTATGCGTTTCATCATACAAATGATGACAACATACGTTTAATCGCACAAACGGCAACATTTTCAAGATCATTCTTGATAGAAACAATTTTGCAAAAATTTCAAAAACAAAAATTTGGTAAATAATGTCACGAGACTTTCCATATCATGAAAGCCAGTGCAGACATAAAATAAAATATAATTCTGCATAAAAACCCATTTGTCTAATTTAAGGGAGGCAATCGCACGTACCCCTTTATAAACTCAACAAAAAAACCCAGTTGGGAAATCGGTATATTTAAAGAGCACAAAGTAAATTTGACTCTCGTTCTGAATAAAATAAAATAATATCGACCTCGGTCGGACCATTTGCGGTGATTTGAATGTTATGTCCATGGTTCTTCTTTAAGAAAGCAAATACACAAGATACCCATTCTTCAATGGTGAAGGGGACAGCCATTGTAAGACTCAACATTAGGTCAAAAAAGATTGCAACCTGGCAACAGTGATTTTCATCCATTTACACCTATAAAAATAATTGATTACTAAAAAATCTGTTTTCCTCTCTAAGAAACTATTCTTTTCTGTAGATTTAAATGGATAAAAACCATTGTTGCAGATAGTAGTGTTACGAATTTTGTAAATAGTTAGTGTTTGTACTGTAAAATAATGTAAATAATCTTATTAACCGTTTTAGTGCTAAGCAATTTTTGCAAGAATGCACGAAAATTGCGGTACATATTTTGATTTCTTTAAAGGAAAAAATAATGTTGTCATATAAAACACTGTTATTTAGACAAATATCAATCAATTTTAATAATTCTTTTTGTATTATAAAGAACTCGCAGCGCAAAAGCGCTGCGCCGCGGTTTTCGAGATAAACTATCGCAGCGCTTTTGCGCCGCGTAGCAGTCAAACGGTTAAGCTCCATTTCTTTACTAATAGTAGTTTTTGTTACATTGTCTCTGTTATCAAGCAAACTTGTCTATTATTTTCAGTGAATGTCTATGGCTGCATCGCGAAATATTTGAGATATCGCCAAGTTGGCGTCACTTTTGGCGACTAATTTTGGTCGCCAAATTTGGCGATATATCGCCAAGTTGGCGACAAACTTGGCGATTGTTGGCGATGGTAACCCTTCCCTATTTATGGTAACCCCCCTTAGGTCTACTGATACATTGTTTGTTGTTCCGTGGTTTTCCAGGTTTTTCTAGAAATTTCTAGCACATGCTACGAGACTATATATAAGGAGAGCGATACGAGCTGTTGTTGTTATTATTTACCAGTCAGTCATTGAGTGAGCTACTAGAGATTGTCCAAGCAAGTTTGCTTGATGTATTGAGTTTTATCTACGTTGTTTTGAATGTGATATAGTGTTGAGACATTGTATAAAGAGTCTCTGCGACCTATATTTGTACTTGTTCGATAGATTTAAACAGTTATTTTGGAATATCTTGTAATATTTGTGAGTTTCGAAGACTCTGTTGTTCTGAAGATCTGTAAATAAATTATTTTCTACTTTTCTAAGAGAAAAGAGTTTGAAGTTGTCTAACCATAAGATCGAAAGAACCCTATATACGCTGCAACAGTATATCGAAAATGTTTGATACAATACATTTTCAAAGAAGATTTTAGCAAATATCCAATTTACATCGATTTAACGAAGAATACTGGCGCGATGGGAAAAAATGAAGCTCATTTTCAAAATCAACACACTAAATAACATAAAAATCAACTAAAACGTCCCTACTACTTAAAAAAATTCTTCTGGATATTTGAAAGTGAGTTAATGTTCGTGTACAAATTTTGAACTGCAAAAACATATACACGATCGCTGAAGTTAAATATTAAATTTAAGAATTAATATAATTTTTGCTAAAAGAATAAATGATGAAAAGAAGCACGTCCAAATACTTATAATTTAAAACATATATTAAATTACAGTTATTTTAGCCCATCTGAAATTTAATAAAAGTCAATCGTAAAGCCTGTACGATCGATTTAAAAACGGATATACACATGAAAGAAGTTCTTCGAATATTTTAAGCACTTGGTGTATGACTTCTCAAAGTAGACCTAACTGATTTATATTCACATACAGAAAAATAGAGTAATTATTGCACATTTAAAGTTCCATAATTCGGTTAGTTTTAGTATGATATGAATGCGACTTTCTTAGTTTTACTTGTCAGCATAATAGAAAAATTTTAATAAGGAACTTATAAGAATGGGAAACCGTATAAAAGTTTACATTTCAAAATTTACGAAATATTTTTATTCATCCGAATAAATTTTAACATGTTCGCTGCCGCTTACGTAAAGATGTGATGCTAGATAATGCCGTACTGTAGAAGTGGTTTTTTTCCCAGAAGCCGATTTACTTTTTATAACAAAGAATCAATGAAAGATTTTCCCGCGCCAGCGCGTGACTGGCTATTGGACGTCACCCCACATACCGCTCTGGCGCGTGAGTAGCCCCTTAACGTTGGCGCCATATCATGTGCTTTCACGTGAGTGGCAGCGAACGTGTAAAAAAATCTCTTTAGATAATTTAAAACATTTTTGTAATTTGAACTATAAGTCTTTGAATAACGGTTAAAGAGTTAGCCATTGGTTATCATTGAGAGTAAACACGCAACATTTCAGCTTTTTGAAGAAACATACAAATATTCATTTTTCTTACCCATCATACGTAGTATAGGGTAAATCTTGCAATCGTTTTGAAAATCGAAAAATTTTTTTTGACGGATTTACACGTTTCAGATAGTGGAAATTCCGAAAAACATATTTTTAGAAAAAAAAAAAAAAAATTGCTGTAAACGCTCTATCTCTCGAAAAAATTGAGACAGATACTTGAAATTTTGTATGTTGTTAGTATGTAAGAATGGAACGAAGCCTATTTAATATCAGCAACCTCGATTATCCGGAACTATTTTTTTCGGACCCTCGTAAAATTCGTTCTGATGGTAGGAAGGTATATAAAAATTTCTGAAAGGTACATAAAAATTTTCGAATTTTTTTGTTTTAAGAAATGGACGTAAAAGGCAATAAAATAACACACATTTTGCATATAGAACAAAGTCGATCGGATTATTAGTTGCCGAGATATTTGTAATCCTGTTTTCCACATTCTTCGATTTTTCATGACCCTGTATTTCATTCAAATTTCAATTCAGAGGTATATTTTAATTGGAAATGAGACGCTTAATCCGACATAGTTAATTGTTAGTTAATAGAATTATTATTTTTGGAGTTATAGGGATGTTTCTTTTACGCAATTCGGTACTACTTGAGTAGTTTGGCGTTTTATATAATTTGTCGAAATTGGTACATCAGCAGTTCTTTAATAAAGCATTACTATGTATATTAACAATATTTAAATTTTGTTTATGAATTGCAATGCATTGTATAAATAGTTTTCACATGTTTTATTTTCATATACATATCCCTGATGGGTAAGTATTACGGTGGCCACCAACGACTAGTTTAATATTGTAGTTATTTTACTATACTTAATTTCGTATTATTTTTGTTAAACAGTTTTCATTTAAATTGTTTTTCAAAATTACTCATATCCTATTACTGGCGACCCTCGTTTATTCGAAACCGGACAATTCGAGTTTTCGCTTAATTTGAATTAAACATGAAGTCCCGATATTTACAATGGCAGAATAACGTTAAACATTTTCATTACTTCGAACTCATTTACTCTCTTGACTTCGTTTAGTTCGAATTAACGAGAATTCTGATTTTTCTGTTTTCTTTTCTTTCTCACGTATTTCAGATCATTTGAATAACTTTCTTTATTTCATTTTTGTAAAAATTGTTTCGAACGAGTATACATATAATAAAATGCATTTGATATCAGTGCCCCGTCTGTCCATCAGTGACGCTTTAAATTTTTCTTCCATTGTGCTTGTTTCTAATCTTTTAATTAGTTTATGCATCATACATTCTAATTTAATTTTAAGTCGTACTCTAATGATAATAGATGAAAGAAATTTAAAAAACACTATAACATTAATTTCTTTGTGATAATACCCCTTTAAATACAGGGTGTTTCAAAAATGACCGGTATATTTGAAAAATCAATAAATAATAAATGGGCAGCAACATAAATACAACGTTTGTTGCAATATGCTTGGGAAAACAGTAAATTTTGAGGCAGATAAACTTCGAAATCAGTTACAATTTTCAACAACAGATGGCACTGCAGGAAATTTTACTGCTGTTGTATTATTGCTGTTCATGGTGGATATGTGGAAAATATCGTATTTTAGATTTTTCAGACATCAGCGCCATCTGTTGTTGACATTTTTAACTAATTTCGTAACATTGTCTGCCTGAAAATTTACTGTTGTCCCAAGCATATTGCAACAAACGGTGTATCTCTATCGCTGCCCGTTTAGTTTTTAATGATTTTTCAAATACACAGTCGACTCTCGTTAATTCGAACTCGTTGGGACCGCAAGAAATGTTCGAATTATCCGAAGTTCGAATTAAGGAAAATATTAAATGAAAAGTTGCGTAATATAGTATAATTACAAAGGAATTAATGTTATAGTGTTTTTTTAATTTATTTCGTCTGTTATCATTAAAATATGACTTAATATTTAATTAGAATACATAAATACATAAACTAAATAAAATATTAGAAACAAGCACAGTGGAAGAAAAATTTAAAGCGTCACTGATGGATAGACGTTGCATTAAGAAAGTGGATATCAATTGCATTGGATACATGTATACTTGTTCGGAGTAATTTTCACAAAAATGAAAGAAAGGAAGTTATTTAAATGATCTGAAATCCGTGAGAAAGAAAAGAAAAATGAAAAATCGGAATTCTCGTTAATTCGAATTAAACGAAGTCAAGACAAAATGAATTCAAATTAAACGAAGTCAAGACAGAATGAGTTCGAATTAAACGAAGTCAAGAGAAAATGAGTTCGTATTAAGGAAAATTTTAACATTATTCTGCCATTGAAATTTTCGGGACTTCATGTTTAGTTCAAATTAAGCGAAGATTCGAATTATCCGATTTCGAATTAATGAGAGTCGACTTTACCTGTCATTTTTGAAACACCCTGTATGTTTTCATTTCATATTTGCCATAATTCGAACATCGGATAATTCGAACATTTCTTGTGGTCCCGACGAGTTTGACTTAGCGAGAGCCGACTGTTCTTCTTGAAAATGTTGCCGTTGAAACAGTGAGACGAGTCGATTATGAATAAATGAAGGTATTTTGCTTTTTTAAGAGTGTCCGGGACACATTTTTAAATAATTTTTATTTATTCAGCTAAAATAATGAATTTTTTTCGCTAGCTAATAATATCATTTATAAACAAAATTACATGATAAAATTTTCCATATTTTTTTTTTTTTAATTTAAGTTTTACATTTCGTTTGAGCATTAAAATCGTTAATACACTGTAAAAAAAATCTGTGAAGGTACTAAACATTTTCTAGGAAACTGGGATTCCAAGAACTTTTCATGTAACGATAACAGGAAAAATTCATGTAATCGATTCTGAAACTTGAATTTTCGCTGTTACCGTTACAGGAAAAGTTCTTGGAATCCCAGTTTCCTAGAAAAGGTTTAGTACCTTTGCAGATTTTTTTTTACAGTGTACTCAAAATATTATTCGTAGAATTTCGATTTTTTCTCATTTAAGTTAACTATATAAGCTTTAATCTCGATTTTTTTAAAAAATCAATTCAAATAAAAGATTTAAAATAATTTAAGCAATAATTTTAAAAAAAATGGGTACTACTAGGTTATCACGTCGACCAAAAATTATTGCCAAACTATAAGATTGAATGCCAATAATGGATGATCGTGAATGTCATATTCAATGATTTTAAACATGATTCACGAGTTTAAAATGTCATTAAGTGATTTTTATTTGTATTTTTATTAATATTCTACTAATTTTTTTTATTTTTTTGTTATTAAAAATAAAATTTATGTCAATATGTATAATTTGGTGAAATTGGTCGACGGGATAACGGAGTAGTACCAAAAAATGTATTATTAAAAAATATATATTTTTAAAAGAATTTTTTTTTCAAATTTCCTCAATCAAAAGTAAAGTTGAATAAAGAAAAAGGCGTGTTTCAAGCTTGAACGTTTTATCTTTAAAGAATTTCGAATTACAACAATTTAAATAGGAGATATATGAAGAAAAAATCCATCATGAAGAAAAATGCATTTTTATTGTAAGTTGTTTCTATGTCAACCATTGCTTGAAAACCAATTTTTTTTAAAAAATCTGAGAAAAAATTAATATTTCCTATTTCAGTTAAGATAAAAGCATGATTTAAATGTTATTCTAAACAGAGAAAAACAAATATAATTTTAATGCAATAAAATGTTTTCAGAAAATTTAAAGATTTTTGAATCTCGGGCCCCCTTAAATGTATTCTGTTATTTTAGTCAAAATAAATTAGTTTGATATATTTAAAGTATTTTTATGTATAGTTTTATAAACATTTTTCATTTATAAATAAATATTGAAACGGGATGCAGAAAGATATTAAGATGTTTAGATATATACGTGTATATATATGTATCCGAAAAAAGAAATATTTGCTATATTAATTTAATATAGAATTATAAATCCAAAATGTCTAATTGGTCCGGATAAATGTTTTCTATCAAACACAAGGTTTTATTAAATACCAAACTTTTCAATTAATGTTTCTTTTTAAAGTTTATGACAAAGAAATATAATACCGGTATCTTACATTTTGACAGTACTTTATCTTATTTTGTGATGGATGACATATGCATATAATGAATGCAAGCGGAAATTAGGATAAGTTACAGCATTCGAAATAAACGTTTATAATGGTTGAACTTGTTGATGACGTAATTCATATTTTCTAAAATGTTAAAGAAAGAAAAAAAACATTAACTATAGAAACTTTGTAAAGCTTTCTCATGCACCGGTGTCCCAAAAATGATTGATGGATTTTAAAATTCAATAACTTGCAAACGGTGACAACTGTTTAAAAAA
Source organism: Maratus speculifer (assembly GCA_964019185.1). NCBI lineage: Eukaryota > Metazoa > Arthropoda > Arachnida > Araneae > Salticidae > Maratus > Maratus speculifer. The sequence goes on along the minus strand of OZ025294.1, from coordinate 392,214,686 downwards.
ATTTTGCAGGAGGGTTATGTTTAATGTCAGGAGTTGTTTACCTTAATTTTTTATTTTAGTTCGCATCTCAAACAATAGGTGGCGCTGACAGCCTTTGAAGGCCAGGTGATCAGTGCTGAGTGAAGCGTCGATCTTGCCTTCAATCGCCGTCAGCGCCACCTATTGTTTGAGATGGGAACTAAAATAAAAAATTACGGTAAAAACACTCCTCCCCAAAAAATTTTTAAATAGCTGTCACCGTTTGCAAGTTATTGAATTTTAAAATCCATCGGTCTTTTTTGGGACACCCGGTAGTAATAAATAATGTGTACAATTTAAAACAGTTTTGTGAAACTCTTGAGTTAATTTTTCTAACTATTAATTGCTAAAAAATTCACAGACCTTTAAAAAACCGCTAATATAAGCCAATAAAAAAAATTAGTGACTTACTTTCGCACACCTTTAACAGATTCATATATTAAATATTATTTTATATTTTAGAGAACAAGAATTATTTTTTTATTATGCTTTTAAAAAAGCTATCCGTACTAAAAATTTGAAGAACACTCTTAAAATGAAAGGATGGCTTTGGCTTCTCAAGAAAGAGCTGTAATTTATTGGATCGTAAATGAGTTGGTAAAGAATTATTAATATTTAGAGATAAAAAATACTTCAATGATTCCAACTTCTAAAAATTGAAACCTTTAGGAAAGGTAGGGGATGAATGGGCCATTTTCAATACTTCAAGTTACAGACATTGATTTTTGGTAGTATCGATTGTAATATGTGGCACTACCATAGTGTGTTTTAGATCCAAAAGCAAAACCACATGGCTGTTTTAATATTTCTTTAAAGCTGTATTTCCTGAAACTATTCTTTAAAATTATTTTTTTTAAGTTTGAAGTTGCCAAATATCATATACAATATAAACTAATCAGATGTGGCAATACCAAAACAATCTTCTATCTTATGCATGTAGTACTTCCTTAAAAATGCAGCATAGCAGCGCCATCCGCTTAGGTGGTTTAAACAAACATTTATTCAGCAACTTATGTCAACTTATAACTCAATTTAAAGTATGATGATATTTTGTGCATACGTATTTAAGATAGGTTTATTGCAAGTTTTTTTTCAAAAATTTTCATAATAGCGCATATGTTGAGTGATGTATACCAAAAAAGAACATTCCCCACTTAAACTGATGATATTGAGCTCACAGGCTACGCATACTAATTGTATGTTACAGCTTTATATTTTCAAGTGTTAATTTCGTTAAAAAAACAAATTAAAATGGGGAAACAGCTCCCACCATTTTTCCGATTTATACATAATCCTTGAATCCCATAAACTAATCAGGGATATGATTTATCATATGAAAAAGCCATAGACAAAATTCTAATTGAATATATTTCCATGTGCGTTTGGGCTGAACATTCTTGTAAAAGAGACATTTCACCTCGGCCACCACTAATTGATAAAGAAACGCCCGAGAATGAATTTCAGAGCAAATCGCAAAATTATTAATGAATCTGTTTCCATGTGCGTTTGCGCTGAACATTGTAGTAAAGGAGACATTTCTCATCGCCCACTACTAATCGAAGAAACGCCCGAGCATTTATACAATTTAAGAGGAGCTATCCTCTCTTTTATAATTAACTATTAAACTTCCAAAACTATTCAGATATTCGAATTATCAGAAAGAAACTTCACTAAAATTAAAAGCAAATCAGATAATTCTGCAGAAAAAAAACATTTATCTAACTTAAGGGGGGGGGGGTAGTCGCAACTATCCCTTTACACTTAACAAAAGATTCCCACAGTTAGTTGGGGAAGCATCTTATCATTATGAACCTGTATCCAAAAATCGACGCAATTCCGTTAATTCTACAAGAAAAAACGTTTATCTAAATTAAGACGGATAATCCCACCGATCCCCTATTTATACTTATCCAATGAATTCACAAAACCAATCAGGAAAGCGCTTTATCAGAATGAACCTACATCCAAAATATCCTATCGGTAAATTCTGTAAATTCTGCGTGAAAAACCCATTAATCTAAATTAAGGGAGGTTACTTCAAATTTCCCCCCTCATACTTATCCAATGAACTCGCAAAACAAATCATAGAGGATCCTCTTTAGAATGATCCCATGTCTAAGATTTTTATGAAATATGATAAATCTGCATGAAAAACCCATTTATATCAATTAAGGGAAGGTACATTAGCGCTCCGTTCCCCCTCTTTATACTTATCCAATGAATATTTAATATTAATCACGGAGATGCCTTATCAGAATGTTCCTACATCTAAATTTTGAGAAAAAACAGATAATTCTCCAGGAAAAACGTATTTATATCAATTAAGGAGAGGGGCATGAGCCCCCGTTCCCCCTTTTTATACTTATCCAAATAACACCTAATACTAATCACGGAAGTGCCTCATGAGAATGATCCTACATTTAAATTTTAAACGAAAACTGATAATTCTGCATGTAAAAACCATTTATATGAATTAATGGGAGGGGTATTAACCCCCGTTTCTCCTCCTATACCTATCGAATGAACTCCGAAAATTAATCAGGAAAGCACTTTATCAGAATATACATATATCCAAAATTTCAAGTGAATCGGATATTCTTATCATGCGTTATCGCGTTACGCACATACATACAGAAAGAACTGGCACATAAGCTCTGAGGCTTTGATAGCCTGTCAGCTAAAAACAAATAAGCATCTATTTTGTATCAGCTACAAACTTAATCTGAAGTTTGATGAAAATCCATGCATACGATCTTGAGATACATTTATTACGAAATTGTGAATAATGCAATATAGCAGTGCCATCGTTTGGACGATTTAAACCAAAATCTAAACAACACTAATCTATACCAGGGATTAACTGAATCTGAACTTTTATAAAATTTCATGCATTAAGTCTTGAGACAGAGCTATTGTGATTATCACGAACAATGCACCATGGCAGCTCTATCTGTTGAGCGATTTAAACCAAAACGTATTCGGCTTCATGTTATATCAAATACTAACTAAATCTAAAATTTTATAAAAATCCATGCCCTAGTTCTTTAGATATGGCTATTGGGGATATTGTGAATTAGATAGCATAGCAGCGCTACTTCATGATGGATATCACCCAAAAACTAATCAGATCTAATTTATATCAAGGGATTTTCACAAAATTTAAAGTTTTGTAAAATTCCGTGCATTAGTTTTTGAGACAGAGCACCCAAATTTACCAAATTTGGCGCCAAAATTTCATTTGCATATTATGTTAGGTAAATGTACAGAGTAACTTTTGTGAAAGTCCCAAAATCATAGCTTCAAAATTCTCAAAATAATCGTGAATGGAATACGCTGAAAATCCGTTTTTCCCAAAATGAAGCAACAGAATGAAGGGTTTTATCGAAATGTAGTAGTACGTCCCATATTGTGTGTTCTATATTGACACTAATCAATAGATATATGGATACAACTCCTCATCTTTTTGCTTCATTTTTGGAATAACGGATTTTCAGCGTATTCCATTCACGATTATTTTAAGAGTTTTCAAGCTATGATTCTGAAGATTTCACAAAACTTGCTCTATACATTTAGCTAACACAATGTGGAAATGAAATTTTGATATCTTTGACGCATGCGCAGTGAAAAATTACTTTACAAACCTACTCATCCACGTATAAAAACATTTCATATTTATTTACTTAGAAGGTGTCACAAATAAAAAATAAATTAAAGAGTTGACATGTTTCGGTTCATTAATAAGAACCGTATTCATAACATATAAAATCAGTAGAAAATTAAATGATACTGGATATAAATATAATTTAAAAATCAAAACAAAACATTGCGCCCGCTATGATCGTGAATATAGCCATTGCCAACGCGGCATATAAATAATAAATTTTGACCATATATTAAATTTAAAATGTATAAAATTAAAATTAAAAAGTAGAAAAACTAAATGACTCAGGATATAAAGGTAATTTAAAATCCCCAAAACATAAAATATTGCGCCCTCTATGATCGTGAATAGCCAATGCCATCGCGGTTCCTCCTATTAGACTCATCCTTTAAATATTTATTAAGTAATTCTAACCACAAACTCGGAATGTCATAAGAATAAGAATCATTACAAACTCTATCCCTCCTAGAATATATCTCTATGGATTCACGGATGATTAATTTTCGGAATAAACTGGAAATGAACACTAATCTACTATCTTTAAAACAAATTTTAACTCTCCTCTTTAAAAACAATCTTGATAACGCAGTCTTATCCCTACCAAATTTTATGTCACATTCATGCTCTTTCTTTCTAACCCCAAACTTTCTACGTGTCATACCGATATAAAAATTAATATCCCCCTCTTCATTCTCATATGGAATTTCATATACCCCTGCTAGATCATCTTGTGGAACCGGATCAAAAGCTCTGTATAGAAGATGTTTTAACTTAGGAGGTGGCTTAGCAATTAATTCTATTTTAAACTTTTTTAATTTAGCTTTAAGCCTCTCAAAATTACCCTTTATATAAGGAAACGATAGTCTTTTAACCCCAATCTCTTCCCCCTTCTCACAGGCATTATTAACCAAATTACAATTAACCTGAGAATTATTTTTATCCCTATAATTTTTAACCAATTTATTAATTTTATCCTTTTTGTAACCATTCAACTTAGCAATATTAAAAATATAATTCAACTCTTCATACAAAAATTCATCAGAACAAATAATAAACGCACGATTAACCATGAACCGGAATGTAGAAAACTTATACCCAAAGGGTGAATACGCAGAAAATGGAATAATATGCTGACTAGCTATATCTTTCCTGTAAACTTTCCTTTTTAACATAGAACCCTCTCTAATAAGCCACACGTCTAAAAATGAAATAGCACGATCATTTTCCAATTCAAACGTAAATTGAATATTCCTATCCAGTTTATTAACTTCATCTACAAAAACAATGAAAGATTCAACTCCCCCCTCCCAAATTAAAAACACATCGTCAACATACCTCTTCCAAAATTTAGGAACTTTCTCGAACTTTTGTTTTAGTTTTTGAAAAAACGAAAGCTAACAACAGTTTTAACATCAAACCTACTCATCTTTCTTACAATTATTATTATTATTTTATTCTGATAGTTTGTATTGAGTGCAATGTTGTTTGTCATATTTTCATAAAAGAATATTATTTTATATCAAGAACTCTGCAAATTATAAGCAAAAATCTTGGAAAAATGTGGGCCTGTTTTTATAAAAGCCTCAATTTCTCAACGAGTATAGATGCTATCGACATAAAAATGAACACAGTTTATTACAATAAGCCACTTAATCATAATCTTCAGTTTGAGCGCTCTTGCTACATTAGTTTTGACATAGTTATTCAAAAGATATTCATTCTTTTTTAATTTGTTGACGGTCCCCTATGGAGTTTCGAGAAAAACTCTTCAGGGAAATGTATGAATTGTACTATTACGTTTACACTCCTAGAGTTTCAGGATAATTCCTCATGTTTTTTTTTTCTAGATATTTGAAAAAACGGCTAAAATATCAAGTGAACGGTCATCTTTGGCCATGTAGTGTATTAAACAGTACTCCTATTATGTAGCTGGTTATTATTAAAATTATATTCAATCCTATTTTTTGTATTTTAATAATTTGTTTTACAATATGATTTTTTTACTTGCTTTTAAAGAAATACTACGTACTAAAATTTAGAATGAATTAGTAAAATCACTCGGAATAATTAATGTTCAGAGATCTAAAATACAATTATTCCAGCATCTTAACGACTGAAACATGAACTGCAGTTAAAAATTTAAATAACCCATAAACATTCACATGTTGCACTTTCTTCCAAATCATTCGAATGTCATACGAACGTAGAACAGTTTTACGTAGGCTGTGAAAAAAATATTACAACTTTCATTCTACTCTATGTTAAAATTTTTGATAAAATTCTGCAGATGTACGCTGATTGTGTCCACTAGAACGCAAAATCTCTCTCAGTGTAAAACTTTATTTATCGATCTATCTCCCTATAACAATATCTGTCCCAAGTTTTTATAATAGTAAATTAACACCCTATGTAACTAAATGATATTAAGGGTGTTCTCAAATGGTTTGCTCAACAAGCGCAAAACGTTTTGACACATTTACTTATTCATTTTTCAACGAAGAATATATAAAATTGCGAAACCTTACCGTGGAAGCGATTTGAAATATAACTTCCCTCATAGCATGCATGGTCACAGTGACGTCACAATGACGTCACTGTGAGTCACTTTGGTCACATCACATCTGTGACCAAAATGCCACCACTCTGTGACGTCACATTATGACTAAGATGTGACTTTCTAAAATTTTTTTAGAAAATTACAAATATTCTTCAAAACATGTTATTTATTTTAAAAAAACCATGTTTCTGGCAATTTAACTATCGTCGCTTTTGTCACAGTTTCCTCACAATGTTAATGTCAAAGTAGTCATAAATGTGTCACACCGTGACTTCACAAAGTGATCACAATGTGACGTCACAGAAAAGCTCTAAAACGGCCATAACGACTTCACATTTTATTCACTATGACTTCACTTCGACGTCATGTGACGTCACATCGACAATCGATGATCACAAAATCACAATCTGACTTCACAACGATGTCGCTGTGACGTCACCATATCTTACGGGTTAGTTTTGCATTTTTTATCAATAAATTACCTACTGAGTTATAAGCATTTTCGATCACGTGATCGTACCTTTTTCTCATTTTCTCTGACTGGTTTTTCTACTTTCGTCGCGAAATGCAATTCAAAGCGTCAACTTTGATGGTTTGTTTTAAAATATCAATTGCGTATTTTAAAAAACAGAAAATTGAGTGTGATTTGATAGTTTCTGAATAACAACATATGCTAGTTTCGTGCATTTCCGAACAAAAATAAATTAAAACTTATGTCACAAAGGTGTCCTTTTTGATTTAAGAACACCCTTAATTGATCATATTTGGTCAAAAAGTATTATTCTTTACGCATAAATGCTTAGTTAGTAAGAAAAAAGTAATTAGCTTCATTTTATGTTATTAGTATTTTCCCTCCATTAATATAAAGTCTTTTAATTTTAAAGTTTTGTATTATTCAAGACTAAAACAAATAAAATGCAACATCGGTAGAAACTGAAAAAGTAAATATAAATATGCTTTCAATGTTAGAAAATATCGAATTCCGATACCTTAAATATTTTTAATTAAACTTATAATTTTTAAATCGACTATTTATTATTTTACATTTCGGTTGTTTCAAAGTTTCTTTTAATATTCCCTAAAATTCAGAATATTTCTTAGCTTCGAAACAAAATTTATTTCAAAAAGTATAAAACTGCTTGTTATTTAACAAAAAATACACTGTCGCATTTTGAAAGCAATTACCTTAGATTAAATTTTTTGATATGTTTGACACAATAGGAAAAAACAAATTGTAAGCAAAGATTCTAAATCCATTTTCTTTGAAAATATTAAAGCAATTTCAAACTCATATATGAGAAAGATGAAGTGCGCTAATAAGAGTTTTAAATGTAAATACATAAAAAACAAGTTTGCCGATGCAAATTTGTCGTATACACTGTTTAAAACTTAAATCTTTTATCAATAATTTTCGTTAAAATACTCTAGATCAGAGGTCGACAAGTAATTTTAAGTGGCGTCCGGATACTTTTGAAAAAAATTATCGAGGTTCAGAGAATAAAACACATAAGTAAAGTAAGTCTTATTATTATTAACACGTTTGCTGCCGCTCGCGCGAAAGCACGTGATATGGCACCAGCGTTGGGGAGCCACTCACGCGCCAGCGCGGTATTAGGGGGGATGTCCAATAGCCAGTCACGCGCTGGCGCGGGAAAATCTTTCACTGATTCTTTGTTATAAAAAGTAAATCGACTTCTGGAAAAAACCCACTTTTACAGTGTGGCATGATCTAGCATCACATCTTTATGTAAACGGCAGCAAGCGTGTTAAATATTTATTTTTACAAACGCATACATATAATAGAAAATAAAAAAAAATCACGCATGAGTTCCAAAAAATTACTATATACAGATGTATACACTCGGAATTTTTTTACATACGCATATTAAAATACAATTAGCAGGTATTTGTTGGAAAATTAATACAAAAAAATACACTTGAAAAGTTAACATGAAGGGTGTCATCAAATTGGACGTCCGATTCTGAACGATACATAGTTCACCAGCAACGAAAGTGACACTGCTAGCAAAAATTCATTTTGCGTTTTATTCCACTAATCATAAATATTTTCTTTCTACACAACAAATTTCATAAATGTAGTTATATGGAAAATCTCTTTATTATGCTGTATCTCCATTCCTGACCACAGAAGACGGGTGAATTGTGTGGGGAGGTAAATTTATCCAACCCTCCAAATCTTTATCATACGTCTTCATTCTTAAGGCTTTTACACATTTATGTACGTACATTTACTCCTGAATGAAAAGCTAAGTGCTAGAATTTAAAGTTTGTAAATTTGTGCGCATTTTCTTTTGCCTTTGTTGTGAAATTTACTTTTGTCGAGACGTGTCTCTTTTCTTGCGCGTGAGCGATATGCTCTTCAAATATCTCATTTTGGAGAAAGTTGTTTCGGTACTAATTGATTAACCCGTCGACCAAAAAAATATTACCAAACTTTGTGATTGCATGCCAATAATGGATATTTGTAAATATCATATTCACTTGACATTAACTACGATTCACGTGTTTGTTATTTTATCGAGTGATTTTTAATTCAAATTTTATCTGTATTTTTAATTATGTTTTACTAATTTATTGATTCTTCCGTTATTTAAAATAAAAGTCATGTCAATTTATATAGTTTGTTGATTTATTAATTATGGCGAATAATTAATTAATCACTAATTATTAATATGGGGGAATTGGTTCAACGGGATAACCAAGTAGTACCGTAGTTTCACATACATATGTGGAGCCACAATTAGTAGCCAACTTAATGACTACTTTTTACCGGTAATATCCCGGCCCTAATAGCATGCATGGTCACAGTGACGTCACTGTGAGTCACTTTGATCACATCACATCTGTGACCAAAATGCCACCACTCAGTGACGTCACATTGTGACTTAGATGTGACTTTCTTAAAAATCTTTAGAAATTTTTAAATATCCTTCAAAACATGTTATTTACTTTAAAAAACATGTTTCCGGCAATTTAAATATCCTCGCTTTTGTCACAGTTTCGTCACAATATTAATGTCAAATTAGTCACAAATAACACATTTTTCACAAATTTGTCACATTGTAGCCACTTTGTAAAACGTCACAAAACAGCTCTAAAACGGCCATGTCGACTTCACATCGACGTCACGTGACGTCACATTGACAATCGATGGTCACAAAGTCACAATGTGCTTTCACAACGACGTTGCACTGACGTCACCATGTTTTACGGGGTAAGACATGGTGATGTCACTGCAAAGTCGTTGTGAAGTCACATTGTTAGTTTGTGACCATCGATTGTCGATGTGACATCACGTGACGTCGATGTGAAGTCACAGTGACTAAAATGTGAAGTCGTTATGGCCGTTTTAGAGCTTTTTTGTGACATCACATTGTGACCACTTTGTTACGTCACAATGTGACCAATTTGTGAAAATTGTGTCATTTGTCACTATTTTGACATTAACATTTTGACGGAACTGTGACAAAAGCGAGTATATTTAAATTGCCAGAAACATGTTTTTTAAAGTAAATTATATGTTTTGAAGAATATTTGTAATTTTCTTAATATTTTTAAGAAAGTCACATCTCAATCACAATGTGACGTCACTGAGTGGTGGCATTTTCGTCACAGATGTGATGTGACCAAAGTGACCATGCATTCTATGGGGGATGTCAGAATGTAAATAGATTTCAAACTTATTTTATAATGTTTATTTTATACTGAACAATTATTTTTTTATATATAACGATTATTTATATTCTTTGTATAAGTTGTAATAGAATGATTTCAAATTTATATTGTAACTTTAATTTTTTACTGCAGTTATTTTTATATATATATATGACGATTAGTTACATTTCTTGTATAAGTTGGAATATAAATAGATTTCAAACATATATTGTAAGTTTAATTTATACTCAACAATTACTTTTTTTATATATGACGATTATTGATATTCGTTGCATAAATTGAAATTTAAATAGATTTCAAACTTATATTGTGATGTTAAATTTATACTTAACAATTTTTTTATATATGGCGATGATTTATATTTCTTGTATAAGTTTGTATATAAAGACATTTCAAACTTATGTTGTAACGTTGTTTTTTTACTAAAAAATTATTTTTATATATATTTTTATTATTTATTATTAATTATTATATATTATATTTTTTATTATTTATTATATTTTTTATTTATATTCCTTGTATAAGTTAGAATATAAATAGGTTTAAACTCATATGTTAATCTTAATTTTAATACACAACATATATATATATATATATATATATATATATGACGATTAGTTATATTTCTTGTATATGTTGGAATATAAATAGATTTTTAATTTATACTGTAACGTTAATTTTATACTCAACAATTATTTCTTTATATATGACAAAGGTTTATACTTCTTTTAAGTTTGTGAATGATCCCTATTACATAAGAAGAAGATACTTTAACTCTTCCCTGATTTTCCCCTACGTCATATGAGAAACGTAATTTTGCCAATCATGATTTGCCCGTACCATGTACAGTCAGCTTTATTAAAATCTTGATTTATTATTCTCACCAGTATATTTTTATTGTAATTTTTTATTGATTAATCCGAGTATTTTGCTGGTTCATTTGACATAAAAAATAGGCATTATTGAAAAGCCTTTTTTTTAAAAAAAAATATTAGTCAAGTGGTTAACTTCACTCTGCTATTACCCAGTCAGTTTTAATCCTGGAAAAATAGGATTTTTATTTTTCTTCTTAAAACAATAGGGGAATTTTTTTTCTAATTTTAATTTATAGAACAGGGAAAATGTATTAAATTGTACATTTCTTAATTTGATAAAGAATGCTTTTATTGGCAGAAATTTTTTTAAATACTTCTTTACCTAATTTAAAGTATTTTTGTAATTTGAACTATATTTTTATGAAGTTTTAGGAATTACTCATTAAACACCATTGGGAGAGATCTTCCTATATATTCACTGCTGCGTATTTTTTATTGTTGTTGCTTATTTTATGTTTTATAGAAATTTATAATAATCTTCATGCTTGACGTTTTTCCACCTTTCTCCCTAAACAGTCACTTGTTTATGCAAAATAAAACCTTTAAGCTTCTAATTTCGCCTTATGTAATGGAAAATTGAAATTTTATAAGACGCCAGCTACGGCTCATTTGGGATTTCGACATGTGTTATTTATGTTTGTTAATCAAGGATCCTCTAACAGCAAACTTTTGATTAAAATTCTTGTTTCATTATAGTGATTGGCAGGATCCAAGGTGTGTAATATTTGTTTCTTTCTCCAAGAAAATTTTAAATTATTCAATATGCAAAATTGTTTTGTCAGATGATGTAATTTTCAATATTAACAAATGAAGCATCGGTTTTTAAGACACTTGGCTTGTATAAAATCTTATGTGCAGATTTTGTGCAGAAAGACAAAATTTGCTAGCAGCATAAAATATTAACTTATGTGATAATAGGATATTTTAATTAACTCAATTTAATGTAAATAAGTAAATTTTAAAACTTAAATTTCAGTCTGATTGTAATCAATTTGAAATTGAAATAAAAAAATTTTCTAACAAAATATGAAATTACTTTCTTATGTATCTATAGTATTTCAATCACTTTTTAAGGATACAGTTTAGTTTAAAATGTGTCAAAATAAAAGATATTTGGTTTTAAATATTAAATTAAAACCCTTTTTTATTTGTGAATATCTTCACACATTATTTTTACCCGTACGGCAATTGTATTGCGAGATGTTGTAAATTTTCTTATACATCTAGCGCAATTACCCACACAAATTAGAACTTTAAAAGGTTTTTTTCTCCATGTTGATATTGCCGTCACTTTCATGTTTTATAATGCTAAGGCTTTTTTTTTCTTTCTTTTTTTTGAGATAGAAATGTAAATTTTTTTGACCATGTTCTTTATTATATATGTGATACATCTGCTGTGGAATTAGCCTTCAAGTTTGTTTTGTTCAAATAAAAGTGTATGGAAACATGTTAGATTACATTGTTTTAGTATATAATAGTAAAAAAATTAAATGGAATGTAATATTAAATGTACTTAAAAATCTATGTGCAGAGTTGTGTAATACGCATTTAAAGCCTTTCTAAAAAAAATGGACAAAAATATCCGTATTTTAAAAATGTAGTATGGCTGATTAGAAACTCATTTTTTAAAACTATATGAAAATTTTCATAAATGTCGGTTTTTTTTTTTTTTCAAAATGTGCTTTCAACTTATTTTTTTACAGCATTAAAATGGAGGGAGAAGCATACCTGAAGCATATTTTTGAAAATAAACAAAAATTTAAAAAGCAAAACTGTTATCATGTTTTCGCAATAAATACTACATTTATAGAAAAGTGACTAATATATGCCCCAAGTATCAAATTAGATTCATATAAAGTCAGAAACTATTCATTTAACGCTACTGTGATATCGGTATGTGACGAACTGCATAAGACGCAAATTATTAACAAATTATTAACAGCACTGCTTAGCAAGTGTTTTGAAAGACTTTTTATTAGTTGGAAATGCAATGCCATATTTGGATGTGCAAAATTTTAAACATAACGTAAAATTTTATCCTTGACTAAATGCTACTTTTTGTTTCACATGTTCTACAAATTGCAGTTTTAAAAAAGATATTTAACAGATTTATGCATAACAATTTATCTCAAATAACGGAATTTGCCGAAAGAACAAAATGAGTGTGTCAATAATTTAATTCCATTAGTTCTTTAATCTTTAGTAGAACAAGAATAAGAAAAAACATATGCTTGATCATTGCTCCATTTTGCAGAATTACTTTAAATATACGATCTTCTATCGATAAAATGTGGTTCTGTATTGTCTCTTGTTTAATTTTAAATCACACGTTTTTAATGGCAATTTTCAAATCTTTTACTGATGAATACTGGTTTCTATCGGGATAAACTGAATGAGTAAGTATATTCCACACATATTCAATAATGTTTAATCTTGGCTAATTCCGAACCTTTTGAAAATAAATACTTTTTTGATTTAAGCCACGTTGTAGATGTGTTTGAGTTATGGAACAAAGGATTATTATGTTGAAATAACCATTTTTCTCTCCCAAAAACCCCAAACCTCAACAACAGGGAGCAAATGACTGACAATTGTCTCTTTGATTCAAAATCTTGAAAGAAAAACATTAATTAATCTATTTGGATAACTAGTGTTAATGTTATTAACATAAAAAGTAATTTGATCTAAAAATTGAAAAAAAAATCGGACCCGAAATAGTTAAAATTTGTGATAAATGGATCTTTTAATTAACCCAATCTTACATGTTTTATAAACAGAGTGTTTTATGAAAGATCGACAAACCTTAAAAGAAGGTTTAGTACACATCCAAAGAAACAGCTTGTTTCAAAGAACGCATGGTCCGAATTCAAATGCAATGGCAGTAGAGGGCGCCGAAAATGATATTATACGAGACAAAAGAAATAGTAAAAAAATTGCAGGAGGGTTATGTAATATGTCAGACGTTTTTTACCGTAATTCTCGACTTTCAATAAAATTACATGCAATAGATGTCACTGAGAGCAACTTATGCTAATTCCAAACCCTATTTTTTGTACTTCGGAAAACATTCAATGCATTTTAATCTCCTTTTTTGGCATGAGAGAAGAGAGAAGACGAAAAATCGCGCCTAGATTTAAATATTGTTGCTTACAATGCCATCTGTCACTGCTATTCGTAACTACAACTTAGAATCGAAACATAAAACACCTAAAAGAATTTCTTAGATACCTGTCAGCATTTTTGAATTTTAAGTTATTGAATATTAAAATCATTTTATGATTTTTGAGACATCTGGTGAATATATATATATATATGTGTGTGTATGTGTTTGGATATATATATAATTCCATGCAATTCTCTTATATCTATATTTATTACATCTATAGAACTTAATGAAAACCTTCTCTTGAAAATTTTGAAATTGGAATGGAATAACCATCCTTACGCTTCTAATATTTTTACCACATTTTCTCAATACTTCAAAACTCTTTGCGCTTTCTTTTTTCTTTCTTTCTTTCTATATTTCCTTGTAATTTAACATCTGACTGACTCATTCGAGACACACTAGATATTTTAAATTTTTTCCAATAGCGGTTCATATACCGAGGAAGTATTTTTATGATCACCTTGCATATACTATGATGTATTTATTATAAATAATTCTTTATTAATTCCTGCATTCGAAGTACATAACTACATTCAACTTATTCCTTATTTATGGAAACATTAATAGGCTCTACATTGCATCATGTCACGGAAAACAACAAAACACTGTAATTACTATTTTTGTTCCCGGAAAACACCCGCCTATTAAACCTATGGGTTGAGTTCCCAGGAGATTGTACTCGCTTATTTATTCGGGTAACATAATGAGCAATTACTTAACGTTAAATATTCTAATAAGTACATACTTTTAGTTATATAATTTCTTTTATATTCAAGTTACGGCACAGATATCATATACGCATCACATTTGCGTGATTACAACGTGAAAATGTTTTTTTGTTTCACATGTTAACCCGGATTTTGTTGTTTATTTATTAATAAATTGTTTACCTACTTTTATTTTATTTTTTAAAATAATTTAGACTGCTTTATTCTATAGTCATTAATTAAACTTTTTTATTTATTATTTTTTTATTAAAATAATAAAGAATATTTTAATGTATATATATGGTACTACTTAAGTTATTAAGTTAATTTATTAATTAAGTTATCCAGTGGACCAATTTCGCCAAATGATAAAATCGCCAAATTAATAGCCAAATTATACATATTGACATAATTTTTACTTTAAAAACCAAAAAAACAAATATTTAGTAGAATATTAATAAAAATATAAATAAAAAGCAGAAATAAAAAATTCATTAATGATGTTTTAAACATCTGTATCATGTATAATGTCATCGTGTAATGTAATTGTCATCACTTGTTTGTTATTTAGATTCTGGATCTAAAAGATTATTTAAATTTTGAAATAATAAGAAAAAATAGATGTTAAATAATTTATATATGTTAAAATTTTCAAAACAGAAAGTTTTTTGAAAGTAGTTACATAAATATTTTTAAAATAATATGTAGTGTTTAAAGTTTATACCTGAATATCGCATATTACTCCGTAACATATGCTTTATCTAGTTATTAATAAAAATATTGGTTAAAATTAATTTTTTTTTCACTTAATCAATGAGTGAAATTACCCACTTATTGGAGAATCGCCTTCATATTCAATAGAAAAACACGTACGAAAAAAAAAAAAGAGTATGCAAAATTTTTTTTCCCGAAAAATATGAAAAATAAACTGTTTAAACAGTTTATTTAAAAAGAAAACCATTAAAAATAATTCTCACCGTATAGCATTTTACTTTTAATTTTGACTTAGGCAAACATGCTTAAATATGAAGAGTTCTTAAACTTTGCAAAAGACATGAAAGCGTCATAAACTAATGTAAAGAAGAAAGATGGGATAAGAGAACAGCACATACTGAGACGGCTTGAGTAATGCTTCAAACTTTAAGGACTTTAATATGCTTTAATCCAAGATGTAATTTTTTAAAAGCGATTTTAAGTTACTTCCGTTTTTAAATGTGGAAACCTGAATATTTTTATTTATTTTATATTCTTGTTCAAAAATTTGTACAAAGAATTAGAAAGAAAAAATATTTTTAAGACTTCTCATGCAATTAATACGAAAAAAAAATAAATAAAATATGTTATTAAGAGCTTTCAATTATAAAAACTTATAAGATTTAATGCCTTTTTAAACTTATTTTTTAAATTTTCTCTTTTGTGAAATATAAATGTAAAGCTAAACAAATTCTTTCAGCATGTGAAATGGTAAAATATAATCACTTTTTATTACGCTGAAGCAATATTATTTCATACAATTTCAAAACAGAAAATTTCATTATATTTTGTCAGATATTGTCAAGTTAATATATTTTAAAATTAAAATTATCGACTTTTGATGTATTTAAATCATAGAGAATTTTATTACAGATTAAAGCACATTTTTAATAGCTGAATCACCCCATTTTTGCATCGAGGGCATTAAAACATTTTACAATGGCTTTCTTCAGGAGGTCAGGTTTTTTAGCAGAGATTCAATGAAGGCCGTATTTATGCATGTAAAACAGTGGTGTTCCAAAAAACGGAAAAATTTTTTGGGAAAAAATCTTGTGTCAAAATCATGATATTAGGAACAAAATGTTCATTTAATATGTATGTTTCTGGATTTTGGTATTATACCTACATACAAAAATATCGCATTCGGATTATTATTTTTTTCGGATTATTATTATTATATAGAAATTTCGAATGCTTATAATTCAGAATCTAATCATTGAATTCGTTTAAAATTTCACTTCTAGGGATAGTTTGCTTCGAAAGATTAAAATCTATTGTCAAAACTGAGTGTTGCCATAGAGTGAAATTGTTTGTTCTAATATGATTTGTAGATCAGCAAGCCCCGCACTCTAAACAACTTTTACAGCTGAATATAACATAAACGTGCATTTTAGTGTCTCAGACCTTTATTATTGATTTTAAGCAAATAAAGTGTAAAATTTTATTATTATTCTTTAGAACTATTGTTTTAAAATTCAATAAATCAAAAAAATATGGTTTTATTGCAATTTCATTATTTTTTTGAAAATTTTAAACCTTAAAAATGTCATTTTTGTGACAGTATCCAGGACCAAAAGTCTATATATAAAGTATGTTTTCATCTAACAAAATTAAAATAATATTTAAAAAAATTGCTTATTATTGAAAAAAAAACATTTTGTTTTGAAAAGAAAATTTTTTAAAATTAATTTTTAGTTAATTATCATGCACGAGTAATTAAATTGTATGCATCCAAGCCTATCCATCATTTTCGTGACACGCGAAAATAAACGGTCAAATAATGGTACTACTATTCATTTTAACAGCATTTTGGTGATTGGAAACCTATATTAAGCACTTGTGGCAGAAAAAGTTTGAAGAAAATAAAAAATATGTCAGTGATAACATTATTTTTATTGTTTATATGCTATGCGTACGTTTATTGCTGGTCATTCAGAGATGCTTAGAAAATAAAAAAAAAATATTATTTTAAAATTTAAAATAAAGTTTGAATTTAATATGGAATGTGGACCAGAAGAAAGAAACGTGCCGATGTAGGCTTAACGAAAGCATGCTTTTAATAATAGAACAAATTATTGGCGATCCGTCATTTTCGCGACGGTCATTTTCGTGACGTTTTAATGAAAATTTTTAATAAATTTTAAAATTACTTTTATGGAAATTTTTTATATATTTTTTAAAAATTTATGATTGATCTCTGTCTAACTCAGAATGTCTAAGATAGGCTTATTCGGACTAATTTAAAAAAAATGAAACTCATACATAGAGATTGGAAAAAAAATCTTTCCAAAATGCATGTTTATATGATATTTAGCCTTACATATATTATTTAAAAGCATACTTTGTTTCTAAATGTTTGGTATTATTTACTTTCTTCTATTATAATTACAAGTTTTTTATCTATTATTTAAAACTATACTTTGTTTCTAAACGTTTGGTACTAGTTACTTTCATCTGTTATAGTTACAAGTTTTACATATAGGGGGAAGTGGGGTACATTGATACAGTTTTTTTCAAAGATTTTTTTTGGTGTGAAAAAAGTAGAAAATTCAAGTTTTTTTTCCATGAGATGACAGCAAAACTTGTGTAGTATGTTATAAAAATGTACAATCATTGTTTTATATAGTATTTTTGCATGTAATTTTTAAAAAAAAAATCAAAAAAGTCATTTGTATCAATGTGCCCCATCCACGGGGCAGATTGATACATTTGAGAAAAATGACGACAAAATAATACCAATGCATATTTTTCATAGAAAATGTGTTAGAAAACCATTTTATATGTATTTATAGAAATTCAAATCGCCCACAATTTATTTTTAAGCAATATTAAAACAATCAAAATTAAATATATTATGACCTGATGGTCTGGCTGTTGCTTGTCAGATTGTTGGCTCTGGTAACTTTGTCATATCTAGCACTTCAATCCCAGCATTATCATCTTTCTTGGGAAAGATGAAAAATTTACCAGGTTTTCTGTTTATAAATAGGTTTATAAACAGAAAATAAAGGATAATTATATTAAAAATTCTGTTTATAATATAATTATCTTTTTCTGTTCTGCAGTTTGTTTCTCTTGCTTAACATTTCTCATGACGGAAATACTTTTTTCTCTGGAGAATCAATATAAATTCGAGATTTGCCAGAATGCCGTCCTTTTCTTTTATTAGTTCTACTAGTACTAGCTTTTGGGTAAGTTCGCACTTTTTCTGTTAGCAAAAATACTATAAAATGTTCTAATATAAAAAACTAGAGCTATTTCACTTCAATAGAAGTTAATATTAGAAATTTTTCGTGAAAAATTGTTGGGTTAAGGAGTGTAGGGTAAAAAAAAAAAAAAAATAAAAAGTAATGAAAAAATGAGCTAAAAAAGGTATCAATGTGCCCCGTCATAAAGTGTATCAATGTGCCCCATACAGCCATTTTGAATAAAATGAGTCTCAAATCCAACACTTCATAATTTATCTAACAATAAAAAATGAGGAACTGATAAATAGTAGTTTCACTTGCCAGGAAAAGTATTCTTTTCGGGTGAAAATACTGGAACAGTTGTATAATACCATTTCAATTGTACAGCTCCAATTTACTTTTGACCTACGAAAACAATAAATCACCCGTCCCATTTCACCAAACTACTGAATCATTCTAAGACATTCTGTATGTAGTTGAGTGCACTAGCATCACCTTTCGGAGCCGTTGTGAAACTTCCTGTAATGACCCTGTGAGCGGTAGAGGGGGTGTATCAATGTGCCCCATGTATCAATGTACCCCACTTCCCCCTATCATTTAAAAGTATACTTTGTTTCTAAACGCTTGGTACTATTTTTTATTATACTATATCTAAGGTTCATTTAAAAAAAATATTTTATTGTAAATTTTCTTTATTAACCCGTAGGTATGCGAGCATATTTTTGTAACGCCAGTACACGCGCGAGATAAAATTTACATTAGTTACCTAATTATTGAATTCGTTTAAATTTCATTTTTGGGGATAGTTTGCTTCGAAGTTTTAAAATCTATTGTCAAAACTGAGTGTCGCGCTATCGAGTCAAATAGTTTGTTCTAGTTTGAGTTGTAGATCAGCAAGCCTTTCCCTCAAAGTAAATTTTACATCTATTATTTAAAAGTACACTTTGTTTCTAAGCATTTGGTACTAGTTACTTTCTTCTATTATTATTATTTCTAGGATTAGTATAGGGCGTTTTCTTTCTTTTTTACTACGACTGTACATAAAAAACAAGTTAGAAATTGCACGTGAAGCGTAGCAAATGTGGTGCGTTCGTACGATAATGAAGTTTTTAAAATATCACTCTCATATATCAATCTTATAAAATTGTAAATAGTGAAATACAATTAAAATGCGCAACAAACAATGTTCTCTCTATACTCATTATGTAATGGAATACTTTTGTGTGGCCTTGTAAATCAATAACAAAAGTTCTTTGTACAACCGATTATGCAAAATCTATATTATAATATGTACTTTCTGATGCATATCAATATTATTATGCTCGAATAAGTGTAATATTATTAAAATGCATTTGAAACTTTTTTTTTTCCATTGACTGTAATGTAACGGAGTACTTTTGATTGTCCCTGTATTTGATCTATGCATCCTATTTTCAAAAATATTGAAATGACTAGACAAAATTATGTAATAAGTATGTAATTTAAATTTCAAACGATTAAAATGCAATTGCAAAATTTTTCCCCATTGACCGTCATGTAGCGGAATACATTTGATCGTCGCTGTAATTGATCTATCCATCCGATTCTCATAAAATTTGAAATGGCTCGACAAAATTATGTAATAATTATTTATTTTAAATTTCAAAAGATTCGGTTGGGTAGTTTTTGCGTTGTTATATGCGGACAGACAGACAAACGGACAGACAGACAGACGGACGGACGGACGGACTGAACGACAATTATAGGTGCTACGTATTTACATAATTACGAACGATCCTAATAATCATGCTAAAGTAAGTTACATAAGCCATTTCTTTTATAGATAAATGTTAAAATGTCGGTCAGCACTTTTATTAAATTGGGATCCATATAAAGCTGTTAATTTCTCTGACAACCATTTCCGCTTGTCGATGTTAAACGCATTTTGTTACATTCTACAAAACATACCAAACAAAAAACCCTCACTAACGATAATGGAGAAGATAAGCATAATAAAGATAAGTGCTTTTTACTTACCCATCATACGTAGTATAGGGTAAGTCTTGCAATCGTTTTGAAAATCGAAAAAATTTTTTGACGGATTTACACGTTTCGGACCCTGGAGATTCCGAAAAAACATATTGTTACGAATTTTGTAAATAGTTAGTGTTTGTACTGTAAAATAATGTAAATAATCTTATTAAGCTCCATTTCTTTACTAATATTAGTTTTTGTTACATTGTCTCTGTTATCAAGCAAACTTGTCTATTATTTTCAGTGAGTGTCTATGGCAGCTTTGCGAAATATTTGAGATATCGCCAAGTTGGCGACAAACTTGGCGATTGTTGGCGATGGTAACCCTTCCCTATTTATGGTAAACCCCCTTAGGTCTACTGATACATTGTTTGTTGTTCCGTGGTTTTCCAGGTTTTTCTAGAAATTTCTAGCACATGCTACGAGACTATATATAAGGAGAGCGATACGAGCTGTTGTTGTTATTATTTACCAGTCAGTCATTGAGTGAGCTACTAGAGATTGTCCAAGCAAGTTTGCTTGATGTATTGAGTTTTATCTACGTTGTTTTGAATGTGATATAGTGTTGAGACATTGTATAAAGAGTCTCTGCGACCTATATTTGTACTTGTTCGATAGATTTAAACAGTTATTTTGGAATATCTTGTAATATTTGTGAGTTTCGAAGACTCTGTTGTTCTGAAGATCTGTAAATAAATTATTTTCTACTTTTCTAAGAGAAAAGAGTTTGAAGTTGTCTAACCATAAGATCGAAAGAACCCTATATACGCTGCAACATTTGGTGTCAGGAGTCGGGATCTTATGGCGAAAACAAGAACAATGGATGGTCAACTGAAAGAACTGTTAGAAGCTATTAATGGAATAAAGGCCAATTGACGAAAGGCCAACGGAAGAACAAGTTCAAGAAGACAGAATCTCACGTGCTGGGGATGCGGTGATACAGGACATCTCCGAAGAAATTGCCCCAAAATCCACGAACGTGAGATAAATTCAAACAGTCAGCAGGGAAACTAAATTTTGGCCATCTCGCGGGGCGGAGGTTGCCAGAGAATGAAAAGCCCCACCTGAAGATCCTCCAGATATCAAAAATGAGCAGCGGTGATAACGAATTATATGTGATAGGCTTTATTAGCGGAAAAAATGAATAAAGGCCAAGAAGAGTTGGCGGAAAAAATGAATAAAGGCCAAGAAGAGTTGGCGGAAAAGATGAACAAATGCCAAGAAGATGTGACTGAAAAGATTAATAAAGGCCAAGAAGAAATGAAGAAAACTTTAGAAGAAAAGTTCTCGTCGGTAGAGAGAAGAATAGGCTCGGTAGAAGAGAAAATAGAGGAAGTAGAAGAGAAAATTCAGAATGAAGTTAGTAATGTTGAACAGAAATAGGAACGGAAAATGCCGGAAGTAGAAGAGAAAATTCAGAATGAAGTTTGTAACGTTGAAGAGAAAATCTGTAACGTTGAAGAGAAAATCAGTAACGTTGAAGAGAAAATACTAGGTGAAGTAGATGAAAAGCTAAATAAAAAAGTACAAGATCTTGAGAAGAAACTTTCAGCGTCTAGTGGTAATTATGAAGAATTTAGGAATCCGCCTGCTTCTCCCGTGCACATTAAGCTGTCGACATACGATGGAAAGAGTTCCTGGCAAGTTTACAAGACCCAATTCACCATTGTAGCTGAAGCGAACAAATGGAGTGACGAGGTGAAAGCTTGTCAACTGGCAGCATCTTTAAGAGGAGAAGCCGCCGACGTGCTGCAGACATTGCCCGATATGACGCAACTCAATTTTGAGACTCTAAGTTGTGCACTTGAAATGAGATTCGGCGAAAAATTCTTCAAGGATTACATGAGAATACAAATGAAGAGCCGCCATCAAAAATCGAGTGAAACCCTTCAAGAGTTTGCCTCGGAAATTGAACGGCTTGCAAATTTAGCATTCATTGACTGTCCAACAAATGTACGGGAAATGCTGTCACTGCAATATTTTGTAGACGGAATAAAACATCCAGAAGTGCAGAGAGCGGTACGAATGGCAGATGTACAGGATTTAAAGGCTGCACTACTATATGCCTTAAAGTTGGAAGCAGCTACACAAGCCAGCCGAAGAGATCGTCATTCAGTCCGAGGGGCAACGGTGAATAAAAGCTCAGACACTGAGAACGACGTCTTGAAAGAAATTAGGAAAATAAATCAAGAAATTGAAGCTTTAAAATACGGAAGAACAAGTTCAAGAAGACAGAATCTCACGTGCTGGGGATGCGGTGATACAGGACATCTCCGAAGAAATTGCCCCAAAATCCACGAACGTGAGATAAATTCAAACAGTCAGCAGGGAAACTAAATTTTGGCCATCTCGCGGGGCGGAGGTTGCCAGAGAATTAAAAGCCCCACCTGAAGATCCTCCAGATATCAAAAATGAGCAGCGGTGATAACGAATTATATGTGATAGGCTTTATTAACGGAATTCAGTGCCGTATGATTGTCGATACAGGAGCCAATGTGACAATAATAAGAGAAGATTTGGCTCGAAAATTGAAATGTAAACTCATCTGGACTCCACCATGCGTTACCCTGCAAACTGTGACGGGCGACAAGATAGGCATATATGGAAAGGCCAATTTAACTATCAACTTTGGAGGAACGAAATATTACCATACGGCATATGTGGCTGACATAACAGATCCTTGCTTAATCGGACTAGATTTTCTGAAGATGTTTGACTTCAGACTTGATTTCAAAAATAACAAAATGATCTCAAAATTTGAAGAAATAAGTCTTTTTGGATTAAATAACGAAATTGAATGTAAACAAATAGTAATAGCCAAAGAAGACATTAATCTAGATGCAAGAACAGAATGTTTGGTTCCTGCTGTAATTAAAAATAAAACTAATTATCGATTTGGCCATATAGATTATCCAGAAGACAATAGTACACAAGCAGGAGTATTGGTGGCTTCTTCTGTGGTAGACCTCTCGAAAAAGACCATTCCAGTCAGAATTGCTAACATCAGTGATAAGACGAGGACTATCAAGAAAGGAGAGGTGATAGCGTCATGTGCTCCTGTGACGTGCATAAGTCAAAATTCCAGTCACTCTGAGAAATCTTCATATAATTTAGTCAAGGATTTGTTACAAAATACAGACTTAAATCCAAAACAGTTGGAAGCTGCGGAAAATTTAATTAGAGAATTCCAAAGTTTATTTTCCCAAACATCTGAAGACTTTGGACGAACTAAAATGGCACAACACCGAATTGACACGGGAGATCACTCTCCTATTAAACAGCACCCTAGACGATTACCTTTTGCCAAGCAAGAAGAGGTGCAGAATTTAATTAAAGATATGGAAGAAAATGACGTCATCGAACCATCAACAAGTCCATGGGCGTCTCCCATTGTATTAGTAAGAAAGAAGGATGGTTCTACAAGATTTTGTGTAGACTACCGCCGACTGAATGACGTCACCAAAAAGGATAGTTACCCTCTGCCAAGGATTGACGACACTCTTGACACACTTGCGGGCAACACTTGGTTCTCGACTTTAGACTTGAAGAGTGGTTACTGGCAGGTAGAGATCCATCCCGACGACCGCGAGAAGACTGCCTTTACAACGGGACAAGGATTATGGCAGTTCAAGGTAATGCCTTTTGGTCTATGTAACGCACCTGCAACTTTTGAACGCCTTATGGAAACGGTTCTTCGGGGACTGTCATATGAGGCATGTCTTGTTTATTTAGACGATATCATAATCATAGGAAAATCTTTTGATGAACATCTGAACAACCTCAGGCGGGTGCTACAAAAATTAAAGGAAGCTAATTTGAAGTTAAGCCCTTCGAAGTGCAGTTTGTTTCGTAATGAAGTCGCCTACCTTGGACACATCATTTCGGCGGAAGGAGTTAGGACTGATCCGGAGAAGATATCGGCCGTGAAAAATTGGAATCGTCCAGCAGATGTTCACCAGCTTCGAAGTTTTCTAGGATTATGCACCTATTACAGAAAATTCGTCAAAGGCTTCTCGATGATTGCAAGACCACTTCATAAATTAACAGAAGCCAATCAAAAATTTATGTGGACACAGGAATGTGACGCTGCTTTCGAAAAGCTTAAGGAGGCCTTGACATCCACTCCAATTCTGTCGTATCCTCAAATCGATAAACAGTTTATACTTGATACGGATGCAAGCAACGAAAGCATTGGCGCTGTACTGTCCCAGGAAATCGACGGCCAGGAGCGTGTTATCGCCTATTTCAGCAAGTGCTTGTCAAAGGCCGAGCGAAACTACTGCGTAACAAGAAAAGAGCTTCTTGCTGTAGTGAAAGCCATAGACCACTTTCATCACTATCTTTACGGTCGAAAGTTCCTGATCCGAACTGATCATGCTTCTCTAACTTGGCTATTGAATTTTAAGAACCCTGAAGGCCAGATAGCCAGGTGGATACAAAAGCTTCAAGAGTACGATATGGAGATACGCCATCGAAAAGGCTCATCACATGGAAATGCAGATGCTCTCTCAAGAAGACCCTGCTCAGAGAATTGTAGATACTGCGACCGGGCTGAGAAGAAATTTAATGTCAAAGGTCCTATAGTAAGACAAGTTACAACTGGGTCTACATCATCGCAAGATCCGTGGAGTGACGAGAGCCTGCGTAAAGATCAACTTGCTGATCCTGAAATTAAGCCAATTCTAGAGCAGAAAGAGGAGTCCAACAGGAAGCCCAGCTGGCAAGACATGGCCCATTACCATCCTACGACTCAACGTTATTGGGCTCTCTGGGATTCCTTACATTTGAAGAACGGCATCTTGTACCGAAAATGGGAGTCTGACGATGGAAAGACATGTAGATGGCAACTACTACTCCCTAAGTCGAGAATTTCTATGGTCCTTCAAGAACTGCATGGTAGTCCCACAGGAGGTCATTTTGGTGTAATGAAGACCCTGCAAAAGGTTCGAGAGCGTTTCTACTGGAATAATGTTCGCAGTGACGTGGAGAAGTGGTGTCGAGCTTGTGACACCTGTGTAGCACGTAAAGGTCCTAAGAGGCGCACCCGTGGACGATTGCAACGTTATAATGTAGGAGCTCCTTTCGAACGAATTGCCCTAGACATCCTGGGTCCACTTCCTAGAACATCTGATGGCAATAAGTACATCCTCGTTGTCATGGACTACTTCACTAAGTGGCCTGAAGCCTATGCCATTCCTAATCAAGAGGCGGTAACCGTAGCAGACATACTGATTCAACACTGGGTTTCCAGATACGGAGTTCCTCTTCAAATCCATTCTCCTCTACACCCTCAATCGGACGGCATGGTAGAGCGGTTCAATCGTACCATCCTAAATAGCCTCTCTCTCCTGGTGTCTAGAGACCAACAGGACTGGGACAAGAAATTGCCTCTTTTCCTGCTTGCTTACAGGAGTGCCACTCATGAGGCCACTGGTTACTCCCCTTCTCAAATGCTCTTTGGTCGTGATCTTCGTCTACCTGCGGATCTTTTGTTTGGCCGTCCTCCTGATGCTCCTTCATCGCCTGAGGAATATGTCGATGAACTCCAGGCGCGGATTGAGGAGATTCATTGTCTAGCGAGGAACCGAATTGGACTGGCATCAGAAAAGATGAAGACACGGTACGACACAAAGGCAACAGGACATGAGTTCAACGAAGGTGACAAAGTTTGGTTGTGGAATCCGATACGTCGTAAGGGACTGTCGCCAAAATTACAAAGAAACTGGGACGGTCCTTACACAGTCGTCAACAGGCTGAATGACGTCGTTGTACGCATACAAAAATCGCCACACGCCAAACCGAAGGTCGTACACTATAACCGGCTAGCCCCTTATTTTGGCCAAAGTGATTAGAAATTCGAAACTTGAATTTCAGACCATGGTCATGAAAGTCACTTTTTGTAAATATGTAAATAGTAATTAGTTCTTATTTATGTAAATTTTATTATTATTGTTATTATTTATTTATTTATTTATTTATTTGTTTATTTATTTTAAGTGTTTTCCTCTAACTCAAGGATTGCACTGCCCGGGACGTGCAGTCTTTGAGGAGGGGGTAGTGTTACGAATTTTGTAAATAGTTAGTGTTTGTACTGTAAAATAATGTAAATAATCTTATTAAGCTCCATTTCTTTACTAATATTAGTTTTTGTTACATTGTCTCTGTTATCAAGCAAACTTGTCTATTATTTTCAGTGAATGTCTATGGCAGCTTTGCGAAATATTTGAGATATCGCCAAGTTGGCGACAAACTTGGCGATTGTTGGCGATGGTAACCCTTCCCTATTTATGGTAACCCCCCTTAGGTCTACTGATACATTGTTTGTTGTTCCGTGGTTTTCCAGGTTTTTCTAGAAATTTCTAGCACATGCTACGAGACTATATATAAGGAGAGTGATACGAGCTGTTGTTGTTATTATTTACCAGTCAGTCATTGAGTGAGCTACTAGAGATTGTCCAAGCAAGTTTGCTTGATGTATTGAGTTTTATCTACGTTGTTTTGAATGTGATATAGTGTTGAGACATTGTATAAAGAGTCTCTGCGACCTATATTTGTACTTGTTCGATAGATTTAAACAGTTATTTTGGAATATCTTGTAATATTTGTGAGTTTCGAAGACTCTGTTGTTCTGAAGATCTGTAAATAAATTATTTTCTACTTTTCTAAGAGAAAAGAGTTTGAAGTTGTCTAACCATAAGATCGAAAGAACCCTATATACGCTGCAACAATATTTTTAGAAAAAAAATTTGCCGTCCGTCTGTGTGTCTGTCTATCTGTCTGTCTGTCTGTCTGTAACCGATCTATCTCCCAAACAAATTGAGATAGAGACTTGAAATTTTGTATGTACTTAGTATGTAAGAATGGAACGAAGCGTATTTAATATCAGTAACCTCGATTATCCGGAACTATTTTTTTCGGACTCTCGAAAAATTCGTTCTGATTAAACGTATATAAAAATTTTCGAAATTTTTTATTTTAAGGAGTGGACATAAAAGGCAATAAAATAACACAAATTTTGCATAAAAAAGGAAGTCGATTGGATTATTAGTTACTGAGATAAGTGTAATCCGGTTTTTCACAATCTTTGATTTTTCATGAATCTGTATTTCATTCAAATTTGAATTCAAAGATGTATTTTAATTGGAAATGAGAAGCTTCATCCGATGCAGTAAATTGCTAGTTAATATGATTATTATTTTTGGAGTTATAATGATGTTTCTTTTACGCAATCCGGTATTACTTGAGTATTTTGGCGTTTTATATAATTTGTCGAAATTGGCTCATCAGCAATTCATTAATAAATCATTAATATGTATATTAAAACTATTTAAATGTGCGTTAAAATTTTATTTTGGAATTGCAATGCATTTTATAAATAAGTTACACATGTTTTATTTTCATATTTTATACTAGGCATATGTATGATGGATAAGTATTACGGTGGCCTCCAACGACTAGTTTATTTTGTAATACATTTTGTTTCCATTTCTGACTATTGTTGAGACCTTATGAGGTAAACACGCTGAATATAAAATAAATATAATTACTGTATATTCTGTTTTTTCATCATATTCTATGCGTTTTTAGCAAATAAAGGTGTATTTTTTAAATAAAAAATATTTTATTGTACAATTTTTTTATTAACCCGTAGGCGCGTATTAGTGCTTTTTAGCTCACAGGCTATCATAGCCTGAGAGCTTATGTGCCCGTCCGTTCAGTATGTTCGTTCGCGCGTAACGAGATAACTCATGATAAAAATATCCGATCCACTTGAAATTTTGTATGTAGGTATATCCTGACAAGGCGCTTCCCTTATTAGTTTTTGGAGTTCATTCGATATGTATAAGAGGGGGAATAGTTGATATAAATGGGATTTTCGTGCAGAATTACGTTTTCGTTCAAAATTTACATTAGGATCATTCTGATGAGGCGATTCCGTGACTGTTATTAGGTGTTCATTGAATAAGTATAAATAGGGGGAACAAAGGTTCTAATCCCCCCCCCTTAATTTATATAAATGGGTATTTCAAGCAGAATTTTCAGATTTCGTTCAAATCTCTGAATATTTTGGAAGTTTAATGGTTAAGTATAAAAGAGGGAGATAACTCGTTTTAAATTATATAAATGCTAAATGGGTTTTTATTAAGAATTATCTCATTTGCTCTGAATTTTGGATATAGATTTTTTATATGATAAAGCATGTCTATGATAGTTTATGAGGTTCAATGATTAAGTATAGAAAAAGAGGAAAGGGGAGAGCTGTTTCCCCTTCTTAATTTTTTTTCGAACGGAATTAACCCTTGAAAATACAAGGCTTTAATGTACAATTAGTATTTGCAGCCTGTGAGCTCAATGCCATCAGTTTAACTGGGCTGTATTCTTTATTTTATTTTGTGAGACGTTTATTTTCTATTTCTGACTATTGTTCAGGCCTTCTAAGGTAAACACGCTGAATATAAAATAAATATAATTACTGTATATTCTGTTTTTCCGTAATATTCTATGCGCTTTTAACAAATAAAGGTGTATTTTTTAAATAAAAAATATTTTATTATATTTTTTTATTAACTTGTAGGTGCAAGAGCGTATTTTCGTAACGTCATTATACGTGTGATATGAAATTCACTTCTTTTTTCTGCCATTATAATTTTTGCAATATTCTTTTTAAAAACAAATCTAGTGTTCTATATTTTGTAAAATATATCAGTTATATTTCTTTTTAGAGAACAAAAATCATGCTTTTCATGTTTACTTTCAGATTTTGCAGCAGTTTCTGTGAAACAATTGCAGATTGCAAGTAATATTTTTTTCGAAAATTAATTTCATAATTCATATTATAAAATTTTGAAAATCGCAAATTCAATGTATATATGTTTGGGTTTTTGGTTTTGTAACCATACAAAAATATGCCACATTAGGATTATTATTTTAGGACATATTAATAAAAATATCAAATGTAATTAGAGTTTCTACATTTTGAATAATTTTATTTCAAAACCTTCTCATTTATATAATTTTCATTTTCATTTATAGGATGAGTTTGCTCCAAATATTTAACTTCTATTGTCAAAACTATATGTTACAATCTAAAAAACAAAGTTTGTTTTACTTTGATTTGCATATAAGCGTCAATAAGCAAGTTTTACAGCTATCATTTATAAGTAGACATTGTTTATGAATGTTTTGTGCTAGTTACTTTCTTCTTTTGGTACTTCTAGGTTATCCCGTCGACCAAAAAATTATCGCCAACTTATAAGATTAAATGCCAATAATGGATGACCGTGAATGTCACATTCAATGACATAAAATGCGATTCACGTGTTTAAAATGTCATTAAATGATTTTTATTTTGACTTTTTATTAATATTTTTATTAATATTCTACTAATTATTTGTTTTTTCGTTATTTAAAATAAAAATTATGTCAACATGTATAATTTGGCTATTAGTTTGGCGATTTGTATAATTTGGCGAAATGAGTCGACGGGATAACCTAGAAGTATCCTTCTTTTATAATGTTTTGCTTTGTTACTATAGGGCGTTTTCCTTCTTCTTTATTCCAAGAATGTACATAAAAAATAATCAAGCTAAAAGAAAAATTACATAAACTATTTCTTTTATATATAAATGTAGAAAGGTCGGTCAGCACTTTTATTAAATTGGGATCTATATAAATAAAGTATCTGTCAATTCCTCTGAAAACCATTTCCGCCTGTCGATGTCAAACGTACTTTGTTACATTCTACAAAACATACAAAACAAAACAAACAAAAAAAAAAACCCTCACTAACGATAATGGAGACGATAAGCATAATAAAGATAAGTGTTTTTTTCATTTTGTGATACATTTAGTTTCTATTTCTGGCTAGTATCGAGACCTTTTCAGGTAAACACACTGAATGTAAAAGAAATATAATTTATGTAAATTTTGTTTTTTTCGTAATATTCTATGAGTTTTTAAGTAAAAAAGGTGTATTTTATAAATAAAAAATATTTTATTGTCAATTTTCTTTCTAAATCGTTAGGCGTACGAGCATATTTTTGTAACGTCAGTACACGCACGGGATAAAATTCACCAAATTTTGTTTGTCATTATATTGCTGGCTAAATAAGTTTTAAAAGCAAAGCTTGTAAAATGTATCAGATCTATTCCTTTTTAGGGGGAAAAATCTTGATTTTTAAATTTACATTAAAGTTTTGCAGCAGTTTCTGTAAAAACCACGCTCAATATGCAATTTTATTTGTATACAAATTAAAACATAATTTATTTCAGAAAATTAATTGTAGTTGCACTTAACACACTTTCATCAATATACACAAGTAGCTTCATAATAGTCTTTCATGAAATTATTCTATTTTATAACTCAAAAAAGGAACGGATCGAAATTAAACGTTCGTACACGTGCGGGATTATTTAACCCCACGAGGCATATTTTTTCCAACTTAGAGAACACTCAGCATTGGTTCTCGGTTTTTTGTGACTTATGTTACGCCTCAGGATTGTGGGTTTGTGAATACCATTCAATATTGTATTGCAGTGCAACCTTACTAACATATGGATGTGAAAAATGCCAGGCTGGGTGTCATGCTTGTAGCTTAAATAGTAGAACACTTGGAGCGCTTTTCCAAAAATGACTAGTTCGATTCCCGACTTGCACATTTTTCTCACTGTTTGCTTCTATGTTTAGTTAGCAAATGTTAAATCACGTATTAAATATTCAATAATTATTTCATTGCTGAAAAAAATAATTGGAAAAAAATTGAATTGTATATGTGTTAACCGATGCTAGGCTTGTTTGTATATCATGGTGTGCCTCAGACTTTTGGACTCGTGAAGACTATTCCATCTTGTATTGCAGTACAGCCTTACCAACATATTGGTGTGAAAAATGTCAAGCTGGGCGCAGTCCTTGTAGCTTAAATGGTTGTGTACTTTGAGCATTTTTCGAAATTTCTGGGTTTGATTCCCGACTTGGAGAAGGTTTTTAGCAAATAATATAAATAAAAAGTTGCCTAGATAAAAAAAATCACATGTAAAACATCTGTTATTATCATTCTGACATTAACATTTACGGTGGAAACTTCGAAGTTTGGTAGTAACTATTTTTGGTAGTAACTAAGCTATAAATAAATTATTCTGCGAGAAATAAAAAAAAAATATTACAAGTTATAAGAGCTACTTAATTCTGAGAACGAAAAGGAACCTAGGTTTTTCTTTTAAAATTAACATAATTCTTGCATTTTTTTTTTTTTTTTTTTTGCTGAATGATCAAGTTACTGTTTAGATACAGCCAAACTATATAAAAAATGCATTAAAAATACTCCACAGCTCTAGAGAAAAAGGTACAGTCAATCAGGGTAACTTTGGTCTATCAGAGTAACTTCATGAGAGAAAATTGATTAAATCTGATGCATCACTTGAGTTAATGGCTAAGTTTTGGTCTCAGAATATAGATAATAACACTAGTGTGAGTTTGACAGCTCATTGGGAATAATTCATAAAGATTCCAGAATGGTGGAATGGATCAAAATTTCGTAAAGGTGGTATAAAGTTACTCTGATTGACTGTACGTAATTATACCGCTCTTTTAAATATGATGTCCCAACTGTTGACGCCTCTTAAGTTTTACTTTATTTTTGTGATTTCCTCCTCTAAAAACCCATTAAGTATACACCCAGAAGAAATCCTTATCAACAAATTTGGAAATAAAAAAAATGAAAAAAAAATCGATAGTTGCGACAGGAGTCTGTTCCATACATAAAATATGAAATTAGGTAACTGAAATATATATTGCTTTACCAAAAACAAGCTCCTTCTGTCTTTTAATATAGATTTAAAAAATCGAGAAAAATTCAAAAATTGCTGTATGAATTAGATAAAAATTTTTATTGAAAAGATGACAAATTTTACGATATTAGGCTAAAATTAAAAAATTGTTTTTTTTAATGTTTTAAAATGACTAGTGAACTGGAAAGATGGAATAATTATACGATTTTTTTCCATTGTAAATACCCCCCCCCCCCCATCTAGTACTGAGTAAAAAATTTTAGACTTAGGTGCGCTTGGATTTCGGAATATGCATCTCAGTCTGCCTTGAACCCTATATTCAGACATTCATGTGATTTCCCTATCCACCGTCAACAAATAAATATACATATACATACACAGTCATGTAACTTTATTTTTGTAATGTACAGAGTGCGGTAATGTTTCGCATGAGCCTAAAGCATTTTTGCCGATCCCACCGAAGCTAGCATAGGGAAGTAAATATCGGCTTCTGATTGGTTGAATAATTTATAGTGCAATTGTTGTTTGTAAATAAATTATTCTGAATGTAAATGTATGGGTAAATCGTGTTAAAATAGTTAAAAAAGACATAATAAGAATAATAAATTTTTTAAAGTAATATAGAATGGATTTGTAAATATCGCATAATTGACGCCGCACAGTGGGGCAAAAAGCCTTCAAAACTGGCAAAAAATCGAAAAAATGAAATTTTATTTTGAACTACCGACATACGTCACTTTAATAGAGCAGATGTCAGTACACATCTTCCTAGTATTAAAATTTGCGCAAAGTTATTTTGATCGTCACTAGAGAAAGAAGTTACACTGCATTTTGTGCTTTGATAATAAGTGAAAAAAAAATCAATAATTTTGTTTCAACATTCGTTTGTTAATTTCGCTATAATAATAATAAAAAAAATTTTTTTGACTATGGAACCTTTAACTACAAGTATGTAACAATAATTCATTAACTTTATATTTGTTTTAATACGATTTTTATATATATACAGACGCTTAGAATATATAGTGGTGAAATTGATAAAAAAATTAACATTGTCTACAAACATTGTAGGTTTTAGTTATGAGTTAAGGCGAGTAAAGTGTTAATTATAATTTTTTCTACTAAGTATGAGTTTTAAAAGGACAAATATGCCAGAAAATCTTGCTCCTTTTTGCCACTTTTTTAATTGTATGGTCATTTTTATAGCTAATCATCCTTAAATTTTTGTTAGTGTACGGGTGTGCCAAACATGATTATAAATATTTTCTTTGTTAAGTACGAATTTTAATGCATTGTTTATCACAAAACAATGTATTTAAGTGAAACTGACTATCATAGAACGTTTTAACAAAGAACTTTCGAAAAGTAATGTGATTTTATGGTAGAAGAGCTCCATAATCGGAGAAACTACGAACAAGTAGTTTAAATGAAAAGAAGATTAAATGTTTTAAAGTTTAATATAAATTCCGATGAGCAAAAGCCTGGCGAAACAAGGGAAATGCTTTAGAATTAACAAAGAGTGGCTTGTCAAATCGCTTTCATTTCCTCGATTTGAAAAACAAGCAGAAGCGTCATTGAAAAGAAAACGTGCCCGTCTTCATATTCCGTCTGAATTTGTTCTGGACGATCAAAAAGATCAAGAGTAAAACGGTTATACAATTCTAGCTCTACATATTCGTTAGTGTACGTGACATGTATGAGTTTAAGATTTGAAAAACAAGAAAACAAAAAGGTGTGTGTTAGCACTAAAACAACAGAAACAGTTTTTCTTCTGCTGTCTTTATAGTAATGCGTACATTTTGCCTGAGAA
This sequence comes from Maratus speculifer, assembly GCA_964019185.1. Classification (NCBI taxonomy): domain Eukaryota; kingdom Metazoa; phylum Arthropoda; class Arachnida; order Araneae; family Salticidae; genus Maratus; species Maratus speculifer. The sequence continues at coordinate 392,180,455 of OZ025294.1, read as the reverse complement.
AGGTTGATCCAATCCTTCAAAACGAGTCGCTAATATTCATTATAAGGTTTGCTTGAGAATAATTAAAATTACTAATTATGTTTACATTTTTTAATGCGATATTATATATGATTTATAAATATCTAATTAGTATAAAACTATCTTAAATTCTTGTTTTTAACTCATTTTTCTACAAAAAATAATGAAAAAGGTTTGTAAATTAATTAATAAATTACTATTTAGTTTATGTAAAAGTTTAAAATTTTACTACTTTTCTTCTACAAAAGAATCCGTGATGTGCTTTTTTTGTTCAAAGTAAATCTTATTTTTTGCCAACTTCGGAATCTTCCTGACCCACTGTGCGCCGTTAAAAGGAAATATGATTATTCTTTGTAAATAAATTGTTCTATCATGTTAAAATAATTAAGAAGAAATTCCAATTTCATTTTTATTATTTTTTAAGTAATACGGAACAATTTAGAAAAATCATCATTAGCTTCTTTAATTCTAAATTCCAGAAAAATCTTAATAATTCTTGTTAATAATATGTAAAATCAGAAGGAAATTAATCAAAATCCATCTTCTAAAAGTGATGATTAGATAAACGTAAACTCAAAAATGAATCAAAACAAAATGCTCTTTAAATTATTCTACCAATCACAAGCCTGTATTTTCTTCCAAGTGCTAGCTTCGGTGGGATCGGCAAAAATGCAAGCCCAAAATCCCATTTTTTCAAGAAAACTGTAACTGTCAACATTTTAATAATAAGTAAATTATATTTAACGTCATATGTAAAATGAAGAAGCAGATTAGATCTCAAAATCTATATTTTTTTATCCATGCCTATAACTGTATGTGACATCAATGACTGCCGCACGAAGTATCTCATCAGTTAGAATGATTCAGTGATTGATTAATTTTCCAATCAAACTATCTAATCGTTGATGGAAACTAGTCAAGACTTTTGCCGTCTTAATTCCCCACTGGAACAAGTCGGATGTAACAATCCTAAAATTTTCTTCTATCACATGCATGCCAATTCCGCAAAAATCACTGTACAAAAATTAAACGGCAAATTATGCCCATCCCGGGGATTCGAACGTTATGGAATTCCGTGCATTTTTCGTGAGATTTGACAAACGCAAAAATCACATAAATCATGCAAATTAGAACATAGTAGCTCCATTTTCTTGGTGATTTACACCGAGACCTAATCTGCAACAGCTTGTGTTAACATATAATTCAATCCGAAGTTTGATAAAAAAAAAATCCGTGCATTCGTTCTTAAGATAGAGGTATTTCGAAATGTTGAAAAATCTAGCATAGCAGTACTACCTATTTGATGAATTATACCAAAATGAAAATAACACCAAAACATATAAAAAACTACCGGAATATGAAGTTAAAATGAAAATCCTTGCAATAATTCTTAAGATAGATTTATTGTGGAAATAGGAAAAATGCAGCATTGCAGCGCCATTTTTTGAGTTATTTAAAACAAAATGTAGAGAATGTCAATACATGACGAACACTAACTGAAACTGGAGTTTGATTAAAATCCTTGCATTTGGTCTGAAGTTTAAGTTATTGCGGAAATCGTGAAAAATTCTGCATAGCAGCGTCACCTTTGACCTGAATCGCCAAAATCTATATCAAAGGCTTACAGAAAGTCAATTTTTATTAAATTCCATAAATTAGTCTGTGAGATATAAAGCAGATACTAGATGGAACCCGTCAAAACTTGACGGCACCGAAGAAAGAAAAAGGTATTTTCCAGCTATTAAAGGATTTTTTAACGGCTAATCTTCAGCAAAAATTTCAATAAATAAAAGAAAATCCTGCATTTTACATCCAGGCAAATGACCCGCAATTGGCCGAGTTACATTCAAACATGTTGTCATAGAATTAGAATCTCTCTCATTTGATAATTTTCCATTTACAAATACAACACCAATAAATTGTACATGACATGAATAAATCATAAATTACTGTCATTACTCATTTCATACAAAATACACATACTTCACTTACTTCGCAGCAAAATAAGACGGAATTTATAGTTTGCCATTTAGCAACAACTATAACAATGATCCTCTCAGTAGTTAATTTGTTGTTACATTACCCACCCCATTCAACAAATAAACATTTGCATTTTCAACTACTTTTCTATTACCTTTTCATAAATCAAAAATACATGTAAATTTCACATATTAAAAAAATTAATGATAATATTTATTCTGGCTAGGTGAAACCTGTCAAAACTTGACGGCAACAATATGAAAGAATCAAAGAAAAAAAAGTATTTTGCCACTATAAAAATTTTTTTAAAGAAAAATTTTTTTTTAACACTAGAAGCGCCGTTGGGGTCATTTCGCATTTTTTTTCAATTTCCAATGCTTTATTTCAAGATGTAAGTGAACACCGCAGCTCATATTTTTTTTACTTTTTCTAAAATTATATTAAGTGTACTGTGAAAATGTTTCATCTTTCTACATTAATTATTAAAAAAAATAATCAAAGAAATACCTAAAACAGCCAACAGGTGTCATTTTGACCCCCATAAGAAAAATGATTAATTTTCAAGTCTGTTTTTGAATTCGCTATATCTCGGTTTTGATTACTGCGCATGGGGGAACACACATTTCTTATCGCAATGACAAAAAAGAGAAAAGTAAACTCCAGTTTTACTTTGTTTCGATGACGCATAGCGACGCGGAGAGGGGGGGTTGGGGGTAGTCTTCTCACTATTGCCCGCGCGCCTTCAATTAGGGGGGGGGGGGCGTTGTTCTATGCATACTGACTCTTTTCTGAAATGCGCACACATCCTAACAACGCTGGCGTACTACAGAATTTTTGGAGGGAAAATTGTTCTTCTAGAGCTACGGCCGAAAACGAAATTTGAAACCATTTTCCACAGCAGTGTTTTTCTCAAAGATTTCGATTGCGACAAAAGTGTAGTCTTTTTCCTTTATAAAAAAATGCGGAGAGGATTGAGTTCACAGGAGTGCCTTGCGCTCCTGGAGCAGTTAGATTCAGATATGAGTGGTGATGACAGGAATGATAAAGATTTTCGCATAGATAATGTGAATTTACAGAATGCATCGTCTTCTGAAAGCAGTGACAGTGATGCAGTAGAATATATTACCAATGTGATTTCCCCTGTTTCTCGAGGATCAGGAACCTCACGTGGACGTGCGCAAAAAAGAGGTAATAATATATCTAATCTTTCTGTTGTCAGTAGTAACGAAAAGTACACGTCATCCAACGGTATTCTTTGGACTCCGATGAACCTTAGCACCCCTACTTCTACTACAGGTCGCACACCAGCTCGAAATATTATAAAAATTGCTAGTGGACCAACACCTTATTCTCGACGCAACATTCGGGCTAATCCAGCTTCAGCCTGGCATTTGATGGTGACTGAAACAATGGTGAAACACATTCAAACATGCACAGTGGCTGAAGCACGACGTCAGCTAGGAGATGACAGCAACTGGTATGTTACTCTGGTAGAACTGGATGCTTTTTTCGCCTTTTTATACGCCCGTGGGGCACTAGGTCATTCAAAGCTTTGTGCATATGACTTATGGAATAAAAGTTGGGGACCACCTGTGTTCAAAGAGGCAATGCCACGCAATCGTTTCCGTGAAATCATGCGATATCTCAGATTCGATTTGCGAAGTAGCAGATCGGAACGCCTGGCCACGGACAAATTTGCTCTCGCTTCAGAAACTTGAAAGAAGCTGATTGAAAATTGTTATTTAAGTTATAATCCTAGTGAAGAAATAACCGTTGATGAACAGTTGTTGCCTTGTAAGTCAAGGTGCAGATTCATCCAATAAATGGCAAATAAACCGGACAAATTCGGCATCAAGTTCTGGCTAGCAACTGATGTAAATTCGAAATATGTGTTAAATGGCTATCCTTATTTAGGTAAGGATGAAGAGCGGCCAACTGATTTACAACTTGGAGAAAGTGTAGTGCTGAAATTACTACAACATACCTAAACTCCGGTCTCAATGTCATTACTGACAATTTTTTCACGTCTAAAAAGCTTGCCGATGAACTTTCGGCAAAGAAAACCACAATCGTCGGGACGATGCGTCTAAACAAGAAAGAATTACCTCCTGTTGTCCGCGACATATCTTCCCCACGATACTCATTTTCTGCACTGAAAAATGGAAATAAAATACTCACGATATACAGGTGCAAGAACAAAAAGAATGTCGTGATTCTGAGCACTATGCACACGAATTTGTTTGCAGAAAGTAGTGTACAGAAGAAGCCGAACACTGTTGTTTACTACAATAAAACTAAATGTGGTGTAGATGTAGCAGATCAGGTGCTACAAAAATATTCTACCAGATGTGGAACTCGCAGATGGCCTCTTCATGTCTTTTATAACGTCCTTGATATTGCTGCACTAAATGCTTGGATAATTTTCAAGGAATGCTCAAAAAACTCAATTTCACGTCGGGGATTTATTCTTGCCCTTGTGGAAAAATTGAGAAGTAGCGCGTTGCGCAACAGATGCCCCTCAATTGATCGACCACAGAACCTGAAGCGAAAGAAATGTGCTTTTCAACATTGAAAGGGACGAAATAAAATTTCTGCAAGCTGTGAGGGATGTCAGAAACCAATTTGTGGTAAGTGTGTTGATGTCACCATCAAGCACGTATATTGTATTACTTGTCCAAATGTCTAAATAACTTTGGAACACATTTATATGCTTATTCAGGAATTATGTTTTTCATTTTCTCTCTTTGAAACATGTACGCTAATTTCTATTATTTGTATTTTTATTTTTTGTTTCTTTTCTTATCAATTTTATTGTGTAATATTATATATATATATATACATATATATTATTATTATTATTAAATCTATTGTATTTGTGTACTATTGTGTAGTAAAATATTTTGAATTATACATTGTCATTTATATACTGTCATTTCAAAAGAATGTAAAAATTGGGATAAACGATCTCTAAAAACTAAATAAATAAAAAAGAAAAAGTTATTAAACCTTTAAAAACTTTTATATTTTTCAATTTAAACCTCATCTATCATTTAAAAAATATATTTATTTTAATATGGCTTGAATTTCTCATGGGGGTCAAATTGACACCAAACGGCGGTTTTAGGTATGTCCAAAATCCGGCTGTTCTAGTGTTAACGATTAATATTTATTAAAAATTTCAATATGCTTTTCCATTTACCAACTTAACACCAACATGACATGATCCCGGGCGCAGAATTGGTGCAATGCTGCGACACACGTAACAGACTCTTGAAAATGTTTGAAGATTTTTCAACTGTTTGTGCGCTCCCGAAGTTTGATTAAGAGATCAGCGCCACCTAGCTGATAAATGATGTAACGCTCAGTTGAGCTTCGTTGTCCCTCGAACAACACGTCTGTATCGAGCGCCCTCGCTCTCAAATCAAAAGCTCATATAAATGTTTGCCCCCCTGGCAATAATCAATAAAAACCCATGGTGAAATAAAAACAGTCCACTTTTCTCTAACGCTGTCGACATATGGTCCTAGGCGACCGGAGAACATCTAATTAAAAAATGACGACGTTAACTACTTTAAATCGCCAACGCGGCGTATTGAAAACTAAAGTAAATAAAATTACGAAATTCATAAACGAATACGAATGCATTCATCTAAAAGGATCGCAAGAAGAGCAGCAACAAGAACGACTCGTCTTAGAAAGCAAAAGGGCTTCTATTTTGGAAATTAAAACGTCATTACGTAATTTAATTGTGTCGTATACAACTCTTCCGGAAGATGTCGACATAACTGATTCTTTGGAACTAGCAACTGAGCTAGAAGATGAACTGGAAGATTCAGAGGTAAAACTTAACATTATTCTTTCTAAATATGAATGTGTTAATATGAATAAAGAAAACCCTACTGTTAGTAATAACTTTAAAAATTCCAGACTTACCTCTACCCAATTTTTATGGAAAATATGATGAATTTCAAAACTTTAAGTCTCAATTTATGTCTATTATCGGAAATAATAAGAATTTAAATTCAACTCAGCAGTTATGCTACTTAAAGGGTTGTTTAAAAGGTGAAGCCAAGAGGCTTGAGTCAGCTCAAGATACTTACGAATCGCTTTGGCAATCTTTAGAAGAAAGATATGAAAATAAAAGAGCTGTCATTGATTGCCATATTATTAAACTACTTAATTTTTCAAAAGTACCCGATTCTCCTAATCATTTAATGCAATTAATTGATAATACAAAATGTAATTTGCGTGCATTAAAATTACTTGAATTTAAATCTAATGAGCTGCCAGATGCTTTAATGCACATCTTATTTCAAAGGTTGGATTCTGAAATAAAAAAATCGTTCGAAATGAAATTAAATAAAAACGAAATTCCTAAATTAGCTAGCTTTTTAAGCTTTTTGGAAGAAAGAAGTCGTATTCTTCAAAATACTGTTTTTTCAAAGGAACAAAAAAATCTCCGTATAATAATTGGAAATCTGGCACTAAGCCAAACATGGAAAAATCCTTTTTAACAAAATCAAAACAGCGAAAAGAGTGTATTTTAGGATGTAAAGATTCGCATTCTTTATATAGATGTGAGAAATTTAAACAAATGAACGTGATAAAGAGATCAGAAGTTGTTAAAAATAACAACTTATGCCAATCTTGCTTAAACAGCCATTTACCTAACCCTTGTTTATCTAAAAATAAATGCCATTCTTGTAACAGCAAAGAGCATAATTCATTACTTCATCCATTAAATGATAATAATAATATCAGAAGGGAATTCATTGTTGAAGATCAGACAGAGAGGCGCCAAGTGGATTCCCCCCCCCTCCCTTTCTCCTGATAATCAAACTTTTTTCGCGAAGGAAAATGAAATAAATAAATCTTGTGTAATTTTAAACACAGCTGTGATATATTTGAAGGACGGTATTGGGAATTTCAACCTTTAATTGCTGCATTAGACAGTTGTTCCTCATCGCATTTATTGACTTCTCATGCTGCAAATCTATTAGGATTGCGTAAACAAAAAACTCATATTTCCATTTCCGGACTTAATGATTTATGTTTAAATGCTAAATCATTTGTTAGTACGGAATTAACTAATGAAAACAAAACTAAATCTTATCAATTAGATATGTTAGTTGTTCCTAAAATCGCTAATCTACCACCCAAATATATAAATACGTCAAAATTAAAATTGCCGTCGAACATAGAATTAGCGGATAATAATTGGAATAAGCCGAAACGCGTAGATGCACTGATTGGAGCGCAGTTATTCTATGAATTAATAGGGTCTAATAAAATTAAAATTGATGATTCCCAATTAATGTTAGTAGAAACTTTTTTCGGTCACATTATATCAGGAACTGTATGCAATTCTATCTCAAATTTAAGGGACTATTCTGATTCTTGTTTTTTAGTAACAGATTATAAAAATTTGGAAAAAGAAATAAGTGCTTTTTGGGAAATGGAACAAGTAAGTGAATTAAAACCCTTAGTTAGTGAGGAATTAAATTACTGTAATGAACATTTTTTAAAGACTCACTATCGGAAACCGGACGGCAGATATATAGTTGAATTACCCTTTAAGATTCAAATGTTAGATAATTCTCTGGGAGATTCAAAACAAATTGCCGCTAAAAGATTAAATCAGTTATGGAACCGTTTAGAGCGGGATCCCAAATTAAAGGAATTATACTCAGAATTTCTAAAAGAATACACTACTTTAGGACACATGGAAGAAAATTCCGATGACATCAATCCTGACAAAGGATATTTTTTCCCTCATCACGGTGTTTTGCGACCATCAAGTACTACAACTAAACTGAGGGTTGTATTTGATGGGAGTTGTAAAACTACTAATGGGAAGTCTTTAAACGACTCATTGTTTAAAGGAGGGATAATGCAGGATGATCTTTTTTCAATTATGATTCGTTTTAGAAAACATATTTTCGCATTTACAGTTGATGTAAATAAAATGTTTCGACAAATAGAAGTAAATCCGTCGCATACTAGATACCAAAAAATATTGTGGAGAGAAGGGAGGGAGGAAACTGACAAAATCTACACTCTGAAAACGGTCACCTACGGTTGTGCAAGCAGTCCATACCTTGCCACTAGAGTGCTCCAACAGTTAGCGGTAGATGAAGCTAACAATTTCCCACTAGCTGCCGAAGTTGTAAAGAAAGATATGTACATGGACGATTGCCTGTCAGGTGCATCAGACATTTCCGAATTTTTTGAAATTAAAAAACAATTAACAGACATCTTCAAAAAAGGTCAGATGGCCTTGCATAAATGGCGTTCTAATGTTATTGAAGAAATAAATCCTGATTATCAAACATTTCCCTTTAATCAAAATGCCGAAGAAACTTCAACAAAAACTCTCGGAATAATGTGGGACTGCACTAGTGATACATTTAACTTTAAAGTTATCATCAACAAAGGTTCTGACTACACAAAACGCGAAATTCTAAGTCAAATTGCAAGACTCTTTGACCCCCTTGGTTTGCTCGGTCCTGTAATTTGCCGTGCAAAAATCTTCATGCAACAACTATGGTTGCTAAAGTGCGACTGGTATGATAAAATTCCACTTCATGTTGCTCAAGAGTGGGACAATTTCCTCAATTCACTAGTTCTTATAGAAACAATCAAAATACCCAGATGTATTCTTATTAAAGATGCAACAACTATCCTCTTACATGGGTTTGCTGACGCGAGTGAGAAAGCATTCGGAGCTTCCCTTTATCTTCAAACGAACACTGACTCAAATTCGCCTGTTTGCCACCTCATTTGCAGCAAAAGTAAAGTTGCCCCTATCAAAACTGTCAGCATACCGAGGCTTGAACTTTCAGCCTGTCTATTGTTGTGCCAACTTGCTCAAAAGGTAATTAGAGCTATGAAACTTCGAATCGACAAAGTCATACTTTGGTCGGACTCTACGATTTCCTTAGCATGGATAAATATGTCCCCACATCTTCTAAAAACTTTCGTAGCGAATCGAGTGTCTAAGATTCAAGAACTTACCAAAAACTACGAGTGGAGATATGTGCCGTCAAAACTAAATCCAGCGGATGTGTTATCCCGAGGTCAAGATGCAAAATCGCTTGCTACAAATAAACTGTGGTTTGAAGGACCCGATTTCCTGAAACAAGACATTGTAAACTTTTGTCCACAAAAAGACTCTCATAACAAAGACGAACATTTTTTAAAGGAACTAAAGTCAGTTCCGGTTCTCACTTCAGTTATAAGTCAAGACTTTATTAACTCTTTTCTTACCATTTCAAATAGTTATATTAAATTAATGAGAGTGTTAGCATTTATTTTCAGGTTTGTCCACAATTGTAAAAAACCGACAAAACTTAAGGGTTCCTTAACGCTAGATGAACTAAGAGTTTCTAGAAATTTCTTAATTAAGAGAGCTCAAGGTGAGTATTTTTCATCAGAAATTTCGGCATTGAAAAGGGGCATGTCTGTCCCTGTAAAAAGTAAGTTGAGATTTTTAGATCCCTTCTTAGACAAAGATGATATGTTAAGAGTGGGTGGTCGTTTGACCAACTCAAATTTAAGCTATGACCGATCTCACCAAATCATTTTACCCCCAAGCAGTAAATTAACTAAAATTATCTTTCTTTATTATCATAAAAGAGACTTGCATGTTGGTCCTCAAGGGCTATTAAATAGTATAAGACAATTATTTTGGCCCATTAATGGAAGAAACATTGCTCGTCAGGTTGTACACGAGTGTGTTCAATGTTTCAAAATAAAACCCTCAATTGTAAGTCTAATAATGGGTAATTTACCCCCTGAGAGAGTAATACAAGGGCCACCGTTTTCAAATGCAGGTCTTGACCTATGCGGTCCATTCTTTATTAAATATCGCAACCAGAGAAAAGGGATATTTAATAAAGTTTATGTGGCCATTTTCATATGCATGGTTACGAAAGCAGTTCATTTAGAACTACTTTATGACTTAACTTCTGCTGCATTAATTGCTACACTTAAAAGATTTTTTGCTCGCAGAGGCAAAAGTAATACTATCTTTTGTGACAATGCATCCAACTTTGTTGGAGCATGTGCAGAACTAAAGAGATTATTAAATTCTATAAATAAAAACAATGATGATGTATCAAATTTTCTGTCATCCGAGCAAGTTTTCTGGAAATTTCTTCCCCCTCGTTCCCCAAATTTTGGAGGACTCTGGGAGAGAGGCGTCGGACAGTTCAAATACCACTTAAAAAGAACTATTGGTGTTACGAAACTAACCATTGAAGAATTTTTAACTATTACTACTCAAATCGAAGGTATTCTAAATTCGCGCCCTCTTTCCCCATTATCCTCTGAATTAGAAGACTATGAAGTTTTGACCCCAGGACATTTCTTGATTGGTAGACCAATTAATGCTCTTCCTGAGCCAAATTTGATTAATGTAAGAGAAAACTTGCTCGACCGATGGCAGAAAACTCAAAAAATCGTGCAACTAATTTGGAAAAATTGGTCCAATTCTTATTTAAGCCATTTGCAGCAGAGATCCAAATGGCTCTTTAAAAAACAAAATGTTGCACCAGGTATGATGGTTCTAGTAAAGGATGGAGACCTACCAGTTTGTAAATGGATAATAGGTCGCACTTCACAAATCATCAAGGGAAATGATGACAATGTTAGGGTTGTAATAGTCCGGACTCCATCCGGAACTTACAAAAGAAGTATCTCTAATATTTGTGTTCTACCCATTGTAAATAACGAAAATATTAATTAAGCTTAACCTATTTCTATTGAATTTATTATTTATTATTTCTTATTATTGTATTTATATTAAGTGCTTTATGTGTAACCATTAATTTGTAAAAGTATCTGTATGTTATTGTATATTTAATTGTTGTGTATCATTGAACTATCAGAATACTTCAATGGGGGCCGGTATGTGCGCTCCCGAAGTTTGATTAAGAGATCAGCGCCACCTAGCTGATAAATGATGTAACGCTCAGTTGAGCTTCGTTGTCCCTCGAACAACACGTCTGTATCGAGCGCCCTCGCTCTCAAATCAAAAGCTTATATAAATGTTTGCCCCCCTGGCAATAATCAATAAAAACCCATGGTGAAATAAAAACAGTCCACTTTTCTCTAACGCTGTCGACACTGTTAAAGTTTTAAAAAAAATGCTAGAAATCATTTGCTATGTACCAAAATTTGTCTAGGTACCATAAAAAATGCAAATTTTGGCAAATAATCACAAAAAATAGAAAATTTCGTCAAAATCCCCCCAAAAAAACACTTAAACAAATGCTAGAAATCATTTGCTATGTACCAAAGTTTGTCTAGGAATCATAAAAAACCCAAATTTTGGCAAATAATCTCAAAAACTAGCAAATTTCGTCAAAATACCCCCTCCCAAAAAAATACTATAAAATGCTAGAAATCATTTGCTATGTACCAAAGTTTGTCTAGGTACCATAAAAAATGCAAATTTTGGCAAATAATTACAAAAAATAGCAAATTTCATCAAAATACCTCCCCCCCCAAAAAAAAAACCCCGGAAATTTTATAAATAGATGTGGAAAAATAAAACAGCAAATTTCGTCAACAGATTTCAAAAAACAACAAATTTCTTCAAAAGATCTCAAAAAAATTTGTCAAAAAACTGAAAAAAAAATTGTCTAGGTATCCCAAATAAAACAAATTTTGCAAAAGTATTGCACAAAAATCAAAATGTTGCCAAAACGTCTAAAAAACGGCAATTTTTATGAAATTTTTTTTTAAAGGCAAATTTTGACAAAAAAATCACTAAAAAATGGCAAATTTGTAAACATATTATGAAAAATAATTGTGAGAAAACAACAAATTTTGACAAATGATTATGAGTAAACAACAATTTTCAACAAAAGATTGAAAAAAGCAAATTTTATCAAATAATCACAAAAAAGATAAATTTTGCAAAAAGATCTTCAATGAACATCAAATTACATCGAAAAATCATGACAACACGACAACTTTCATCGAAAGAACTCGAGAAAAACGATAAACTTTACCGAAAGGCCTCAAGATGATGAATTTCGTCCAGTTATCATAAAAGACGTAAATTTCGCCCAAAGATCTCAAAAAGCACATAAAATTTATCCAGGTAATCACAAAAAAGGTAAATTTAGCTAAAAATAGTGGAAAAAACGACAAATTTCTTTAAAAAATAACAAAGAACAACAATTTTGCAAACAAAAATCACGAAAAAAGGATAAATTCGATAAAACAGCAAATTACATCGAAAGATCGCGAGAAAAAATGACAAATTTCACCAAAAATCCCCGAGAAAACGAAAAATTTTGTCCTGGTACCATAAAAGATGTGAATTTCATCAAAAGATCTTGAAAATACTTTAAATTTGTCTAGGTACTTCAAAAAAACGCAAATATTGGTAAACAGATTGTGAGAAAACAACACATTTTCTCAAAAGATGAAAAAAAGAGACACATTTTATCAAAATATCGCAAAACAGGTAATTTTTGGAAAGAAAAAAAGCGAAAATATGACAAATTTTTGAAAATAACGAAAAAACGACAAATCTCACAAAAAAAAATCACGAAAAAAGCATAAATTTGATAAAACAGCAAATTACATCGAAAGATAGCGAGAAGAAAAACGACAAATTTCACCAAAAATCCCTGAGAAAACAAATAATTTTGTCCTGGCACTATAAAAGATGTGAATTTCGTCAAAAGATCTTGAAAATACTTTAAATTTGTCTAGGTACTTCAAAAAAACACAAATATTGGTAAACAGATTGTGAGAAAACAACACATTTTGTCAAAAGATGGAAAAAAGAGGCACATTTTATCAAAAGATCGCAAAACAGGTAATTTTTGCAAAGAAAAAAAGCGAAAATATGACAAATTTCTGAAAATAACGAAAAAAACGACAAATTTCACAAAAAAAGCATAAATTCGATAAAACGGCAAATTACATCGAAAGATAACGAGAATAAAAACGACAAATTTCACCGAAAATCCCTGAGAAAACAAATAATTTTGTCCTGGTACCATAAAAGATGTGAATTTTGTGAAAAGATCGTGAAAATATTTTTAATTTGTCTAGGTACTTCAAAAAACGCAAATATTGGTAAACAGATTGTGAGAAAACAACACATTTTGTCAAAAGATGGAAAAAAGAGGCACATTTTATCAAAAGATCGCAAAACAGGTAATTTTTGCAAAGAAAAAAAGCGAAAATATGACAAATTTCTGAAAATAACGAAAAAAACGACAAATTTCACAAAAAAAGCATAAATTTGATAAAACAGCAAATTACATCGAAAGATAGCGAGAAGAAAAACGACAAATTTCACCAAAAATCCCTGAGAAAACAAATAATTTTGTCCTGGCACTATAAAAGATGTGAATTTCGTCAAAAGATCTTGAAAATACTTTAAATTTGTCTAGGTACTTCAAAAAAACACAAATATTGGTAAACAGATTGTGAGAAAACAACACATTTTGTCAAAAGATGGAAAAAAGAGGCACATTTTATCAAAAGATCGCAAAACAGGTAATTTTTGCAAAGAAAAAAAGCGAAAATATGACAAATTTCTGAAAATAACGAAAAAAACGACAAATTTCACAAAAAAAGCATAAATTCGATAAAACGGCAAATTACATCGAAAGATAACGAGAATAAAAACGACAAATTTCACCGAAAATCCCTGAGAAAACAAATAATTTTGTCCTGGTACCATAAAAGATGTGAATTTTGTGAAAAGATCGTGAAAATATTTTTAATTTGTCTAGGTACTTCAAAAAATGCAAATATTGGTAAACAGATTATGAGAAAACAACACATTTTGTCAAAAGATGAAAAAAAAGGGCACATTTCATAAAAAGATCGCAAAACAGGTAATTTTTGCAAAGAAAAAAAAAAGCGAAAATGTGACAAATTTCTAGAAATAACGAAAAAAACGACAAATCTAACAAAAAAATCACGAAAAAAGCATAAATTTGATAAAACGTCAAATTACATTGAAAGACAGCGAGAAAAAGCGACAAATTTTACCGAAAATCCCTGAGAAAACAAATAATTTTGTCCTAGTATCATTAAAGACATGAATTTTGTCAAAAGATCACGAAAATACATAAAATTTCTCTAGGTACTTAAAAAACGCAAATATTGGTAAACAGATTGTGATAAAACAACACATTTTGTCAAAAGATGAAAAAAAGAGGCACATTTCATCAAAAGATCACAAAAAGGTAAATTTTGCAAAAAAAAAAAAAAAAAAAAAAAAAAAAAAAAACTGAAAAAAATGACAAATTTCTGAAAATAACAAAAAAAAAACGAAAAATTTCACAAAAAAGAATAAATTCAATAAAACGGCAAATTACATCGAAAGACAGCGAGAAAAAACGACAAATTTCACAGAAAATCCCTGAGAAAACAAAAATTTTTTTCCTGGTATCATAAAAGACATGAATTTCATCAAAAAATCGTGAAAATACATAAAATTTGTCTAGGTACTTCAAAAAACGCAAATACTGGTAAACAGATTGTGAGAAAAAACCACATTTTGTCAAAAGATGAAAAAAAGAGGCACATTTCATCAAAAGATCACAAAAAGGTAAATTTTGCAGAAAAAAGCGAATATATGACAAACTTCTAAAAATAACAAAAAAAAAAAAAAAAAAAAAAAAAACCAACAAATTTCACGAAAAATCATGAAAAAAGGATGAATTCGATAAAACAGCAAATTACATTGAAAGACAGCGAGAAAAAACGACAAATTTTACCGAAAATCCTCGAGAAAACAAATAATTTTGTCCTAGTATCATAAAAGACATGCATATTGTCAAAAGATCACGAAAATACATAAAATTTGTCTAGGTACTACAAAAAATGCAAATTTTTCCAAATAATAATAATAATAATAAAAGAGCTAGCAGTAAATATGGTACATAAGGTCTGAATTATCACGAATGAATGCTATGCAAAAAGAGGGATCTCTTGTGATAATTTTATTTTTCTTCGTTGATTATAATGATCTTCATATTTTTGGAAAAACATTGTTGAGAGATCAAGAGATTAAAAATATATATATATACATAGCAAATTTCATCAAAATATTCTCCTCTCTGTCCCCCCCCCCAAAAAAAAAAAAAAAAATTCAGCAAATTTCGTCACAGGAACACTATCAAAAAGGATAATTTTTTTTTTTTTTAAAGGGAACTTCGAGTCAACTCAAGACAAAAAAAGTTAAACATTAAATAAATATTAATGATTTACAAAGCTGTTTAAAACTGGGCTTTTTTTCATTTCATATGCAATTCACCATTCTTCGGCGAAAATAATGTAATGTAAATACTTCCTAAAAATTATGAGTTAGCTCAAAAATGAAATTTTTAAAGGGTGAGTTCTAATTCAGTTAAATTTGATATTTCAATAAAAATACATAAATTTATGCCTACCTTTGCTAGGCGTCTTCTATAAGGATGACAATTTACTTATTTTTGCTCAGGGCAATCTTCAGTGTGGCTGAAAGAATAGTAGATTATTATTATGTTCTATGTGTTCTTTAGAATAAATAATTCGTGCACTTCCGTTTTGGGAAAGATGACTTGTTTAATAACATAAATAAAGAATCACGGCACAATTTACGTAAACACAAAATAAGTAGAATTCTAATGTTTAAATATTAAAGTTCTTTTAAAAAAGAAATATTATCGGAGCTGAGAATTTTGCTTCCGAATTTTACAGTTTTAGGAAAATGTAAACATCACCAGCTTAGAATCATTTTCGAGAGAGAGTAGCTTCGCAGAAAAAAAATGTGACGTCAAAGAAAGTTTTTAAAGAGTTCTTTTCTTGGTTTCAGGACAAGAGTTTCATGGTGCTTCCATCTGGCGAGTGCTTTGGAAACAAAAAAGTTTTTAATGGAGAGAAAGAGTCTTTTCCATCACCCCCACTTTTGTTTTCAAAGTGCTAGCCTCAGTTGCAGCTGAGATCTCAAAGTTTCAAACTGAGGTTTCGCAAGGGGTTTGGTCATGATATCAGCAATCATTTGCTTTGAAGGGCAATAGTGTAGACAAATTGTTCCGTTTTCTATCATAGTTTTTACGTTGTAGTATTTGACACTTACATGCTTGCTTCTCGATAAATGTTTCTCATTCTTTGAGATTTTTATGCATGGAATATTATCCTCATAGATCGAAATCGGTAAGGTTTGTGGTAGGTCCAAATCTGTTAATAATGCCAGTAACCACTCCATTTCTTGACAGGTATTTGAGACAGATATATATTCTGCCTCAGTAGAGGAGAGTGCGACACTGGTCTGTTTTCTGCTTGACCAGCTTAACAAGTTGTTGCCCAATTTGAAGATATTGCCGGTAGTGGACTTCCGGTCACTTTTATCTGATGCCCAATCACCATCACAATATGCTGTTAAGACGGGCTTTTTATTTTTATCAATTATTAATTTAAGGTCCTTAGTTGTGTTCAGATAGCGAATTACCTTTTCAATTGCTAGCCAATCAACTTCTCGTGGCTTTTCATTTCTTCTACCTAATATGTTCACACAGGCTGATATATCAGGTCTGGTGATGGTGGAGATATATAAGAGTGCCCCCACTGCTTGTCGATAAAGGGTATTATTACTCATTAGTTTACTATCAGGATCTAAATTAAAATAATCTGTATTCATGGGAGTATAAGTCGGCTTAGAATTTACTAAGTTAAATTTCCTAACAATTTCATCAATTTTATTTTCTTGATCTAACATTAGACTTCCATCTTCTGTTTGTTTGATATTTATCCCCAAATAATGCGATACTTTACCTAACGATTTTATTTCATATTCCCTTGATAACTCTTTGTATATCTCTTCGGTATCACTTTTCTTTCCTGCTACTAAAATGTCGTCGACATACACTATAATATAAGACAAGTTTCCGTTTTTATTTCGTTTGAACAAGCATAAATCTGATGTGCACTGATTAAATCCCATGTTTTTGAGTGTTTGACTAATTTTTAGGTGCCAGGCTCTAGCAGCCTGTTTTAGCCCGTAAATAGCCTTATTCAGTTTACACACCTTTTCCTTTTGATCTTCTACTATATATCCCTCGGGTTGTTTCATGTATACCTCCTCGTCTAAGTTTCCGTGCAAAAATGCTGTTTTTACATCTAAATGAATTATATCTAAATTTTTATATACAGCAGCGTTTAGGAAACTTCTTATTGTGGTGTGTGCCACGACAAGGGCAAAAGTTTCATCATAATCGCACCCGAATTTTTGCGAATAACCGTTCGCAACAAGTCTCGCCTTGTAGCGTTCTATTTCTCCGCGTGCATTGCGTTTTGTTTTAAAAGTCCATTTACAACCTATAATATGTTTTCCCGGAGGTGGGTCGACTAATTCCCAAGTTTTATTTTGCATAAGTGAATTGAATTCCTCATCTGTAGCTGCTAGCCAATTATTTTTAATTTTTGGGTCTTTCATATTTTCTATATCTTCCCAAGTTTTGGGTTCCTCAACCTGACACATGTTTGCGCTAATTCCATACCTATCGGGAGGTACTCCCCTGTTTTCTCTTCCCGATCTTCTAAGCTGTATTTGACTCTGATGTGGAATTGCGTCCGCGCCACCATCTAATCTTTATCACCATCTAATTCAATTTGAGCAACTTCGGTTGGGGCCGAAATGTTATTTTCGTCTTGTTTAGTATCATTTTTTACGTTTTCTAGAAATTTTACTGATCTAGATATCATTACTCTATTATCCCCGATATATATTCTATATCCCTTGCTCCTTTGGTCATATCCCAAGAAAATGCCTTCAATGGCTTTCTCGTCGAATTTAGCCCTTTTAGATTTTTCTACATAGGCGTATGCCTTGCAACCAAATGTTTTTATGTGTGACAAATTTGGTTTACGATTATTCCAAAGTTCAAATGGGGTTATGTTATTGTTTGCTTTGGTTGGCAGCCTATTTGTTAAATAAGTGGCAGTGAGAATTGCTTCGCCCCCAAAATTGTCTTGGTAGCTTTGCGTCTGACAGCATTGTACGTGCCATTTCTACAAGGGTACGGTTTTTTCTTTCAGCAACACCATTTTGAGGTGAGCAAAATGGTACACTCAATTGGCGTTCGATACCGTTAAGGGTTAAATAATCTTCAAAATTTTCCCCAAGATATTCCCCTGCATTATCCGATCTAAAGGCTTTTATTTGTTTACCAAATTTATTTTTTACTAGTGCAGAGAAATCTTTAAATTTTTCTAGGGCTTCCGATTTGTGTGAAAGTAAATAAACCATAGTAAACCTGCTAAAATCATCAATGAAAGTAATAAAGTACCTTATACCTGAGAATGTTTCCGTCTTCATGGGACCGCAGATATCACTATGGATTAGTGAAAGGACTTCGTTAGATCTATTTGATGCTACCTTTGGATAAGGTAATTGTGACATTTTCCCTTCAATACATTTAGTACATATATTATCATGTTTACACTTACTTAAAGTTATACCATCTGCTAACTTATGATTCACAAGATATTTGATTGATTCAAAATTTTTGTGTCCTAGGCGTTTATGCCAAGTTGTAATACAATTCGGATTATCACAAAACATTTGTGTTTTGACAGCATATCCGTACTCATCTTTAGGACAAATTTCATATAGATTATTATTTAACTCGGCTGTTAAAACTATGTTATTGTCTTTAACAAAGTTATAAGAATCTTTTTCAAAAATGACTTTAAAGTCGTTTTCTGTTGCTCTCTTAACCGATAATAAATTACTTTGTAATTCAGGACAATAAAGAACATCTTTAAGTATAATTTGATGTGGTGAATTTGTACAAAGTTTAATATCACCCATACCATGTGAATCCAGTTTATTTCCATCCGCTATCATTATGCTACCAAAATTTCCGGTTTTAAAGTTTATGAAATTTTCTTTTGCGAATGCTACATGTCTTGTGCAGCCGGAATCGATAACGAATTTATTTACATTAAGTTCTTGTGCGCTATTAGCAGACATTGAATCGCACGAGGGATAATTTTGTTCGGAGAACTTATAAATGTTTTCTTCCGTATTCGTTGAGGTAGAAAAATTATTCGTACCTATTTCTGCGTCAACATTACCTTTAAAACAGAAGTTGGAAGTATCCCTTACATTACCTTGATTACCTTTATAATTTCCCGAATTATTTCTGAAAGAGTTTGAATTATTATAAAATTTATTTCGATTCGGATTATTTCTCGAGTTATCATTTTGCATTTTATTCTTTAAATGATAACAATTTTCGCGTACATGGTTGTCTCGTTTGCAAAACGTGCAAAATTTCTTATTTCTAGCATTTTTATTTACTACCTTATATGCTGAGTCGCGTGAGCTCGAAACAGCTTCACGATTCTCAGATTTATTTATTGCTTTGTAAGCCGAATCTCGCGAATTTGAACTCGCGTCTCTGTTTTCACATCTATGTTTATATTCATCGATCAATTTATTTTTTACGTAATTTAAAGTTAGATCCGTCTCGCTGGCTTCTAACGCTGTAACCATTGGGTCATAGGATCTAGGTAGGGAGCAAAGCAAGAGGGCACATATATGCGAGTCAGGGATTTCCTCGCCAATAGCAAATAATTTATCTTTGATAGATAAAATATTATTGATATGGGAGATCATGTCTCCCCCCTCACTCAGTTTTTGAGAATACAGTTTTCTTAAAAGAAAAAGTTTGGATGAAAGAGTACTTCTTAAGTGAACATTTTTCAAAGCTTCCCAGATATCTTTAGCATTTACTAGATGTTTCAGATGAATTATTTGCGAATCTTCAATACACAGATTAATAATAGATTTCGCTTTAATATTATCTTTATTCCATTGTGCAGTGACAGGATCCGGTGGAGGATCTTTGATTACTGAGAACACATTCTCCTTTTGGAGAAGATTTTCAATCTTAAATGCCCAATTACTATAATTTTGATCATTCAGCTTTTCAATGAGGGCTATATTACTGGTAGCCATTATATTAATTCAAATCAACATCAATTCAATCGTTATTCAATTATATTAATTCAATCGTTTATTCAATTATATTAATTCAATCGTTTATTCAATTATATTAATTCAATCGTTTATTCAATGATCGTAATTATATATTTTCAAAAGTGTTTATGGTTAATTACTTTCAAATAATAGAATCATGGGCAAGCTCTTTTACTTATACATATAAGAACATCTCAGAACTCATAATCTAAAGGGTGAGTTCTAATTCAGTTAAATTTGATATTTCAATAAAAATACATAAATTTATGCCTACCTTTGCTAGGCGTCTTCTATAAGGATGACAATTTACTTATTTTTGCTCAGGGCAATCTTCAGTGTGGCTGAAAGAATAGTAGATTATTATTATGTTCGATGTGTTCTTTAGAATAAATAATTCGTGCACTTCCGTTTTGGGAAAGATGACTTGTTTAATAACATAAATAAAGAATCACAGCACAATTTACGTAAGCACAAAATAAGTAGAATTCTAATGTTTAAATTTTAAAGTTCTTTTAAAAAAGAAATATTATCGGAGCTGAGAATTTTGCTTCCGAATTTTACAGTTTTAGGAAAATGTAAACATCACCAGCTTAGAATCATTTTCGAGAGAGAGTAGCTTCGCAGAAAAAAATGTGACGTCAAAGAAAGTTCATGTTTGAAAGTAATTAACCATAAACACTTTTGAAAATATATAATTACGATCATTGAATAAAGAGTTCTTTTCTTGGTTTCAGGACAAGAGTTTCATGGTGCTTCCATCTGTCGAGTGCTTTGGAAACAAAAAAGTTTTTAATGGAGAGAAAGAGTTTTTTCCATCAATTTTAAGGGGGAAAAAATCACAGATGTTAAACGGATATCGCAGATATATATATAAAAAAAATCACAGTTTTCTTGACATGAGTATAATAAGAAAATGAAGCACAAAATAAATAATGAATTGCGAATATGTTTATATCCATAAAGTCAATAACATCGGACAAAAATCCCTGCTCTTTTCTCCCTTCAAAAAACAAAACAAACAAACAAACAAAAAAAAAAAAAAAGTGATATCTAACCTGGTTTTTTTACACATACTTAATACAAATTTGAAAATTACTATTCGGAAAATGCTTAAACGGCAAGAAAATAAAAAAAAACTGTAATCATTAACTACTGAATGTTTCAATTTCATCGGAAACTGTCGAAAAAAAATCGTTTAAGCTACATTAAGCCTAAACTATGTTTGCTGGCTAAAAAATGGAATAGAAATGGAAATAAAATAACTTACATAAAGTGAGAAACGGAAAAAAATGTTTTTCCAAAAAATGAAGATCATTATATTAACCAAAAACAATAAAATTATGAAAAGAAAAAGAAATCCTTCTTTTCGCATTCATTTTCATTCATCAACAGTGATAATGCAAACCCATATTTACCGCTTGCTGGAAGCTGGAAGTATGTGTTTTCAGAGAGTAAGTACTCTTCTCTGATTGGTTCACGTTCTCAGATATCGGCGCAAATGTCGATGCTTAGAGACGAATTTAAACCTATGCTTACTTTTTCTGGCTTTCCTTTTAATATATAGATTTGCGAATAAGTTTATATCCATAAAGTCAATAGCATCGGTCAAAAATCCCTGCTTTTTTCTCCCTTCAAAAAACAAAACAAACAAACAAACAAAACAAAACAAAACAAAAAAAACGTGATATCTAACCTGGTTTTTTTACACATACTTAATACAAATTTGAAAATTACTGTTCGGAAAATGCTTAATCGGCAAGAAAATAAAAAAAAAAACTGTAATCATTAACTACTGAATGTTTCAATTTCATCGGAAACTGTCAAAAAAAAAATCGTTTAAGCTACATTAAGCCTAAACTATGTTTGCTGTCTAAAAAATGGAATAGAAATGGAAATAAAATAACTTACATAAAATGAGAAACGGAAAAAAAATGTTTTTCCAAAAAATGAAGATCATTATATTAACCAAGAACAATAAAATTATGAAAAAAAAAAGAAATCCTTTTTTTCGCATTCATTTTCATTCATCAACAGTGATAATGCAAACCCATATTTACCGCTTGCTGGAAGCTGGAAGTATGTGTTTTCAGAGAGTATGTACTCTTCTCTGATTGGTTCACGTTCTCAGATATCGGCGCAAATGTCGATGCGTAGAGACGAATTTAAACCTATGCTAACTTTTTCTGGCTTTCCTTTTAATATATAGATATGTAAATCTATAGCTGAGATATACAGCTAAAATGTATGTGTTACAAACATATATACAGAAAGAAAGACAGAGTCACAAACTCATAGACAGACATTTTGTAAGAAGCATGCTTTTGGTGTCTTTGACACTTAAAATATGTTTGTGAAAAAACGGCAGTCGAAAATTTTTACGAATCTAGTACTATCTTGAAAACATTGAACAAAGTTAAAATTCATTGGATGGTCTGGAGAATTAACGGGCACTTCATCGGGAGAAATAAAATAAATATTCTCCTCTTTAAGCCATTCAAATATTTTCTGCGTTCGATTGGCAGAAGCAAAATGCCACAGAAACAACCATTTTCGTCAAGAAAAGAGTTTTTGAGCAAAAGCATTGATCGCTTTTTGCGAAATATCTCCTTGATATTATTCTTGATTGATTTTGACACCAGGTTTCAGAAAAACTGAGAAGGTTTTGCCATATTTTGTGATCCTTTCCCCATACTTTACATGAGCGGTTTTCTGAACAATTTTTCTCTGTGAATTTTCAGCGACAATGTTCTGTGACCAAATTCGGTCATTTTATCTAATGAATTCTTGTTCAATTGAGAATGATGCCTCATCCGACCAAAGAACTATGCAAAGTTTGCCACCAAGTAACGCGCATCAACAAGCCTCTCATTTGTTCAATCATTGCTGTTTCATCGTGCCGGTCAACATGCGACATGTTTGAAATCTTATCAGTTTTAGTCCTAGATCATTTTAAAAGAATTTCGAACTGGATTTTCATAAATTTTTAGATCCCATTCGAATTTGTGCATTGATCTTCATAAATTGCGTCTGATTCTTTTGCGGATGGTTCTGAATTTTTTGTAACAAACTGAACATGTGGTCGTCCGTTTTTTGGTTTGACAAAAAAGTTTTTTTAATAATTGTAAAGCTTCAAAGCGTTTGAGACCGTTGATTCAGGTATTTTCAATTCTTTTATAATATTTATTACAGCTTTTCCGTCTTGAGTCTATCATGTTAAAATTAGACTAGAAGACAGCAGCACAGAAAATTACCTCATCAAGTTCACTAATGAAAGTCTAGGATTAGTTACGATTCGCATTAGTTAGTCTCGATTCGCATATTAAAACTCAATCAGTCTCCTAAGTCATATCATGATAGAAAATACTTAAAAACCCTATTACAGTGGTTGAGTCGTAAGTTTATCACTATGCTTTGCTGTTCCTAGTCCTCCATGTTTTGATACCTTTAGATGCAGAAACACACAAAGGTAAACACATGAATCAGTTGCTAAAATCAGGTTTTCTTTGCCACCAGTATATGACTTGGCAGACCGATTGCATCTTAATATGCGAATCGAGATTTTATTAGTTCTGGAGTTTCAGCTGTGATCTTAATGAGGTGATTGTCCGTTCTTCCACCTCCCGGTCTAAAATACTCGTGTTTTACGATTTATACCTGTCTACAGAAAATGGAGCTATATTTTTTAATGTCATGAATTAAAAAATCTTAAAATCATAAGAAAACGCAGCTAAATTCAAAAGATAAAAAACAAAGATAAGATTTTAGAGACAGATACAAACCATTCAAAACTTTCCCCGTATTAGATAAAATATTACATAATTAAACTTATATTAGATAAAATATCCGAGAGATTGTCAGTGCTTTTTATAGAAACATGCACCGCTGAGTATGGTGATTTGTTAATAGAATTTGTTAGCAAATGATGTATTAAAAGTATTGATTCCTTTTAAAATTTATTTTTACGTTTAATTATTAATGTATGGCTGTGTGTAGATTTTACTAATAAACGAAGAGGTGGCAATTTTATACGAAGGCAGCATAGGTAATCAGCTCATCAAGAACCCGGCTGAAATTAAAGAAATTGTTAAGTCGTGCACATATTAAACGAAATTGGTCGGCAAGTCATATTTCAGTAGTCAACGCCTTCAAACCGTATTTGAGTATTCGACTCGCATGTTTATCATTGTTATTTTTTTTTAGCTCCACTCCTCCATGTTTTAATACTTTTGGGTGCAGGAAAACACAATGCTAAACCTACGAGTCAATCTCTGAAATTGGATTTTCAGGCGTTTTCCATCAAGGTATGACTTGGCAGATCGATCCCATTTTAAAATACGAATCATTTTTTAAATAATTCTGGGATTTCAGCTATGAACTGTATGAGATGATTGTCTGTACTGCTGCCTACCGGTTTGTATACAAGTAATACTAAAAAGAATATCGCCCAGTTAAACTGTTGGCATTGAGCTCACAGGCCACGCATACTAATTTTAC
Organism: Maratus speculifer; assembly: GCA_964019185.1. Classification (NCBI taxonomy): domain Eukaryota; kingdom Metazoa; phylum Arthropoda; class Arachnida; order Araneae; family Salticidae; genus Maratus; species Maratus speculifer. The sequence goes on along the minus strand of OZ025294.1, from coordinate 392,155,959 downwards.
ATTGCAGTGTTATATTTTAAAGAATTAATTCTGTTAGAAAAACATATTAAAGCGAGGGGAAACAGCTCCCTCCATTTCCTCGTTTTATATTTATCATTGAACCTCTTAAAATAATCAGAGATATGGGTTATCATATAAAAAATCTTTGTCCAAAATTCAGAGCAAATCGGAAAACATCAATTAAAGGGATTGGCATGAGCCCCACATTCCCTTTCTTTATCCTTATCCAATGAATAATTAACACTAACCACTCATCAGAATGATCCTATATCTAAATTAAAAAAAAAACTGATAATTCTACATGAAAAACCCACTTATATATATTAAGAAGAGGGGCATTAGCCCCCGATCCCCCTCTTATATATGAACTCCAAAATTTAATCAGGAAAGCACCTTATCAGAATATACATATATCCAAAATTTCAAGTGAATTGGATATTTTTATCATGAGTTATCGCGTTACGCACATACGCACATACAGAACGGACGGGCACATAAGCTCCAGGCTTTGATAGGTTGTGAGATAAAAAATTATTCATTATATTAAATTTTTAGCATATTATTCAATTCTTTACAAATTAGAGATTTTAATTGCATTTAAAAAAGTTATCAAGAAATACATAAATAAGATACACAGTAAAAGAAGATTAAACATACTGATGAGTTTACTAATAGATTAAATCTGTTTTTAAATTTAATTATTTAGATTTCTCTAACTGAAGGAACATAAATATATCAAAGTTATATTAAAGTCATAAGTTTTCATGAAAGTTATATTTTTAAATTTAAACATTTGAAATAATGAGGTATATCTAGAATATCCATAATTTAATATATTAGAATAGAGTAATTCTCTTACATAATAAGAATAAATGAACTCTCTTCATTGTTCAATCATGGCATTTCTGTCATAATTTATGAATTTTGTAATAAAAATAATTAATTTTCGTGATTTGGTTTCAGGCTTTACGATTTCACTTTAGATTACAATGAATAAATTACCTATTTCAATCTCTAAATTTTATTTGAATTATTTCAATTTTTAGGGTTTCGTTCATCTAACGAAACTCTATTCGCCTCTGTCCTTTGTCTGTCCATCTGTCACTGAGTCCATAGATAAAAACGATATAAATCAGAGTTTTCCAATTTTGTGTAAGTACAGCTAAATGTCTCGTGTCACACGTCAAAAGGTAAAAATTTGGAAAAGTGTATTATTTTTTTTAAAGTTATTTTAAATGTTTAAAGTAGAGTGTTTAGTAATGAAACAATATTATTTGTTTATAAATATATTAATCTCTTTAGAAATCGGTGTAGTATATTGTAATAAAATTATTTAAAAGTTGCAATTTTTTTATTTCACATCTTGGAATCAAAAGTTTTCAATTTCTTAGACCAGGGCTGTCCAACACGAAGCCCGCGGTCGCCGTGGTGCCCTTTGAAGATTTAGCCCCGATTTTGTAGGTAGATTAATGTATTCTCCGCTGTTTCTTCTGCATCCAGAGCTTCATGTTTTCATACATTTGGGCTCAGGAAAACTGTATGATCAATATACAAATCTAAAAATAAAGTTCGGTCTCAGTGGGATTTCTACCATAATATGATTTAGCAGGCAATTGTATTTAATTTGCTATTTAAGTTTTTTTTTAACTAATCTTAAAGTTTCAGTCGTGAAGTTTTTGAGGGGATGGCAGAATTACCTAAAGTTCCCAAGCGCTGCTCGAGTAGTACTCTGTAATGAAAAAATACAATGAACTCAAGCAAAATAAGTTATGTAAAACATACTATTGCACGCATGACAACAGTGCGAATAATTGCTTTTTGAAGTTCAAGCTTTACGCCGTTGTTCAATTCACAGTTGATATATTTCAATAATTATTACATTTTATTACCGCATTTTTAACTTATAAAGCAGTTTAATACCACAATGGTCCGTCAGCACGTGCGCTGGGATAAAATCTACCCCAATTATATTTTTTCTTCAAAAGAAAAGACGCATTTTTTATGAACGCTTCTGATCTGACTTGGCAGGGTCAAGAAGGGTAGTGAAGCAATGTCTTATTTTTTTTATTCTCTGAGAGTGGAGAAATGTAACTTCTGTCAACAATCACTCCCGTGTAAAAACGTTTTATTTAGATACTTTTATTTCTTACGTGCAACAGAGACTAAAATGGCTTTAATGAAAGACTAACATAAAAGCAACTTGTTTATATTGATGCAAGGGTATTAACTGATATTAACACCAATTCTATTAAATAATTCGTCTTTTAATGAGTATAATAATTTGTTTGAATTCTACTTAAAGAAAGTTAAAGTTGAATAAAGGATAGATGTCACTTCTGCGTCACACATGTTAGAACATTGACGTCACGATCTCACTAAAAATACTAGAGTGCCATTATCACAAATGAACAATCCTCACAATCTGACTTGTAAATTTTAAGGTCAGGGTCAAGAAGGATAGTGAAGCAATGTCTTTTCTTTATTCTCTGAGAGGGGAGAAATGTAACTTATTTCAAAAATCACTCCCTTGTAAAAACGTTTTAGTTAGATACTTTTATTTCTTACGTGCAACAGTGACTAAAATGGCTTTAATGAAAGATTAACATAAAAGCAACTTGTTTATATTGATGCAAGGGTATTAACTGATATTAACACCAATTCTATTAAATAATTCGTCTTTTAATGAGTATAATAATTTGTTTGAATTCTACTTAAAGAAATAAAAATGAATATATGTATGAAAAAGATTTTTTTAAGAAGTAGAAAATTTATATTTTATACCATACAGCAGTAGATTTCTTTTTATAATGCATTTAGCCAAAAATATAATGGGAAACAGTAAAGGGTGAGATTTATCCTAAGCATAAACTGACGTAACGGAAAGGTCACTGATGGGCTAGTAGGCTTTGTCCTTGTAGCAGCTCATCTCGAGCTCGGCTGTAATTTTCTCTCGCGTATGAGAACTTTTTTCTTTCAACGAATGGCAACTCAATCAATGGAATTACCTTTTAACAAAGCGTTCTCTCATTCTCGCAGTGAAGTTTTCTCGAATATTATTTATGTTTGTGTGAAGTCATTAAAGTCTATTTTTTATAAAAATCCTTCTGATTAATGAGTCAATAATATTTAGCCACTACATGACTATCGCAAAATTGGTGACTGGGGACACTTGAACTGTTATTTTTTTTTCATGGAACTTTCGACGAACGGCTAATACTATATTTCTTCTCGCTAGAAAAATGGCAATTGAAGCATCTGCAGTGGTCATTCCACCATATATTTCTGTCGATCCTAGCTTATGGTTTCACATGCTGGAATCTACTTTTGAATTAGCTACTCCTAAACCAATAACTGCATCGAAAACTAAGTACAATTATGTTGTAGCTCATCTACCGCCTGCTACAGCTACAAGGTTCGTGATATTATTATGACTCCGGATCCATCTAATCCATATGAAACTTTAAAATCTAAAGTTATTGAACGTTGTGGTGAAAGCCGTACCTTAGAAATCCGGAAACTTCTAGCTGGAGAAAGCTCAGGTGATAGAAAGCCGACTGAATTACTTCAATTAATGAAACGGCGAGCTGAAAGCCATAATATCAGTGATGAGCTTCTGTTAGAGCTTTTCACTCAGCAAATGCCAACAAGGGTTCAAAGCTCGTAGGTTTCTCGCAAACAAATCTTGAAACGAAATATATTGCCGAATTTGATGTTTTGTTTTAAATAAATATTGTTTTTTGTCTCGAATATTCTTCCGCATTGCTTAAAAATGATACTAAAGACTTTGCACTGTTATATTTTATAATTTGTCAAACAAAAGCTGAGCTGTAGATGACCAGATATTTTTGTTTATCTTTTAGTACAGTATACTGTAAAAAAGATACAATCTAAACTAACAATCTAAAATATCTGAGTAAAGACATTTAACGTAATCTTTCATAATCGGTTAGCTTGATTAAAGAACTTTAACTGCTAATTTTATAAGTAAAGAACATAAAACTATTTCTTATATACTGACACTTTCAATGAACAATTGCATAAAGAAAAATGCAAGTCCTATTGAAATCCTTTCAGTAGAGCTCTAGTTACATATAGCCGGAACAAAATTGCCATTTGCATATGTATTTACTAGATAGCACAAAACTGCGACGACTCATATGAAATTCATGAGACTTGGTAATATTCTAAACAGAATGACGTCAAGCTGCTATCAGATTTAACAATTTTTCGAGCGACCATCTTTTCAGTTTATTTTTCCTCCAATTTCTCAGCCTAGAAAATTAAAAAAAAGGTTGCAACTGTTCATACTAAAATACGAGAATAAAATGGTTCTACTGTTACCAGTTGATATTACTTATCGCTCTTTGTATACAGGAAACGAAAGACGTTGAAAACCGCGTATCTCTAATTGGATGAAATGTTGAAAGTTGGATAAAATGTCGTGACAAGCCACAGATTTTTAGAGCAGGGATTAAAATAGTTGAAGATATTGCTGTGTGCACTGGGGATTGAGGCAATTTTTTGCAGAAAATCGGCCGAAATTAGGAGTTGGCTCAAAACTTGCTCCTAAATTTTGGTGAATTTGATAGCTGCTTTAATGGACTAAAGTGTTCTCTGACAATTGGTACATATTCACGCATTCGATGAAACAGAAAGTTAGCTGCCACAGCTGGCAAAATAACTAGCCTTCCGCTTAGTAAAAAATATAGTGTGATTGGGAAATCTGTTGAATACGACCTCTAAGATTTACCTAATAATTCCCGTGAGAGAGTTCGCTAAAATTATATACTTGTATACAAAATTTAAAAACTTACGAATAAAGTTACACTGATATCCTTATAATATCAAATATGTTAAAACATCGGAGAAAACAGATTGCGATACATATTTGTGGTATTTACGCAAATTCCAAGGAAAATTCTGGCAGTGTACGCTCAACGTATAACTTAAACTTTGCTGAACAGATTCTAATAGTACTTAAATAATAGGAAAATAATGTGTCAAGAAAGTTATTAGGAAATGGAACATATTTATATTGTTTTATAAATGGAGTCATACTAAAAATCGTATGTACGACTAACGGATGAGAGAGACTAAACGTAGAAAAATAATAACCAGGACAATAATAGATAAATTGACACGCATTTTTAACTTCGATGAGTTTGCAGTATAATTAATTAGAATAAATATATTTAAAATATCTAAAATAATTGTAAATAAAAAGAACTACACTGTAAAAAAAAATTCAAGATTTTACTAAAAATTCTTTAATAAATTTGTATTCCACAGAATTTTTTAGTAACCATTACAAACTTTTCTTTGCAAATGAAACAAGCATTTCTTTTGTAAACTGAACAAAAGAATTTTTTGTATAATTAACTTAAAAATTTTTAGTATGAGCCACCAAGAAAATTTTAGTAATAGCTCTAAAATTATTTTTAATAACCTTTACGTACGTACGTCCGAAGGACAGGAGCGTCCTTCGAGCTGCATCCAAACTTCTGAAGCGATAGATTTCCGGCAAAACCGCAAGAGATGGCAGCACCAAATATTGCTCTGCACCATATCTGCTCTGACAGGGTTTTCATAGTCCCTTTTTTAACGAGTACTTACACTACATACATTTGGGATGTATTTGGCGGTGTCGAACCTGGGACCTTTTAGCCTGGAGTCCGTTACTATAACCACTATACTATCAAGGCCACACCAAGAGAGTTTTAGTAGTAGCTATTAAAAATGTAAAAATTTTAACTCTACCCATTGCTAACTTTTTTCTAGTAATTCTTACAGATTTTCTAGTAACCGATTAAGATTACTAAAAATTTTTTAGTAATTACAAGGATCACTAAAGTATTTTTAGTAGATCGACCCTTTTTTTTTTACAGTGTAGTTTGTTGTATCAAACACAAAAATTTCTGATATTTCACACATGTTAATACGGCAAAATTCGCTATCAATGTATTAAATTAAATGACAATCTTTATTAATTATGGTGATTCTAAAGGTATGGCTTCGATGAATTGTGTGATAAAAAAGGAAAAATAAGCATCACCTTTTTCAAACAAGTTTGAAAAAGGTGATGCTTATTTTTCCTTTTTTAATGATTAAATGATTTAATGATTTAAATGATTAAATTTAAGCATATTAGATGTCTTAAATCAAAATTTTCAACACAAAGAGCATAAAAGTGACACCTATTGGGTAGTATAGACCCATAGCTAATGCAGATTTACTTATGTGAAAATGCATCAGAATATGAAGTTTGATTAAATTCCGTGCATTATTTTTTGAGATATAGCTATCGCAAAAATCGTGCAAAATGCAGTATGACAGTGCCTCTGATACACGATTTAAACGAAAAGCCTAATCAACACATACTTATGTCAAGCTTTAGCAGGATATGAAGTTTGATGAAATTCCGTCCATAATTTCTTGCGATATGACTATTCCTAAAATCGTGTTAATCTTGAAAAAAGCAACATAGCACCGCTAATTATTGATCGATTTACACCAAAACCTATACAGCAACTACTTCGTCAAAAACTAAAATTGAATCTAGCACTTAATGAATTTCAGAGACTTAATTCTTGTGACAGATCTATCTCGAAAATTGGAAGAAATTTAGTAGCGCAGTGTCACCTGTTGCGCGATTTATAGAAAAACGCAGTCAGCATTAAGTTGTGTCCATGTGTAACTGAATATGAAGTTTGATAAAAATCCGTGCATTACTTTTTAGATAGAACTATTGCGAAAATCATGAAAAATATCCCACAGCCGCGCCACTTGTTGTAGTATTTACACCAAAAAATAATTAGCACGAAAGTATGTCAAGCTGTAGATGAATATAAAGCTCCATCAATTGAGGTAATTTATTCTTGAGGTACAACTACCACAAAACATTTCTCACATATAGACAAACTCACAATCATATTTTCAAAAACCTGTCAAATTGTGTTCAGAACTATTCAAAACATATAAATCCGTGTAAAATCAGAAGTCAAATCTTTTGTTCACGACCCGATACATTCTACTTGTAAGAATAGAATGAAACAATAAGTAACTTTTTCAAAATCTTTAATACGCAAATAAAATATATCTGTATGCCAATTTTTACACATTCTCATTATTTACACACTTTTAATCTAACTGCATGATGATTTTAATTAAATATAACTTTTATTATTTTTACTTCAGTGAAAATGAAAACAAATGCTTCAATTTTGAGACTCGTGTTCCGTCTATTAAATTAGTTTCATTAGTAGTTTATCATTCCTATACTAGATGGGTGGTAATAGAAATTGAGTTAATAATACGCTAACAGAAATATTATTACCTTCCTCAATAACATACATAATTATGTTTCCTTATACAATATACGTACTGTGTTTATCTTCACAAAAGCAGAGTAATCTTGGAAAAATTCTTATCATTTTTTTTATATATAAATTGGGCTTTTTCATTTTGAAATAAAGTTTGAATTGTAGAGTAAAACAAAAATAGAATTACTCTAATTTTGAAATGAGACTAATTTCATTGTTGTTTAAAATAAATAATTAAAAAAATCCATACTATCTATATTTTTTTGTAACTTTAAGTTGTTTTATTTTATTTTTTAGCTAAGATTTTTAACAAGCACTATGTCCGAGATTATTCCATAATCTCGGAAAAACTCTTATCATTATTATTATTATTATTATTATTATTATTATTATTATTATTATTACAAATTGAGCCTTTTCATTTTGAAATAAAGTTTGAATCGTAGAATAGAACAAAAATAAATTAATCTAATTTTGAAATAAGATTAACTTTATTGTTATTTAAAATAAACAATTTAAAAAAAATCATCTTATATATGTATTTATATTTTCGCAGCTTTAAGTTTTTATTATTTTATTTTTTAGCTGAGATTATTAACAAGGACTATGTCTGATTATCACATGAAATTTTCTACATCTTAACAAGCAGTAGGATATTTAACATAATAAGATTAAAAATATTTTATTAGATTTTTCATAAAAAAGTAATTTGTTTAATAAATTTTCAAAATGTATTTTAATTCATATTTTGATGAGCCATTTTAATTTAGACAGGTGTTTTTGTGTTAACAATACTATTTAAACGAATTCTGAAATTCACAGATATATTTTTCCTGAATTTCAAATAAAAATTCTTTTTAACGATAAAAGCGAATTTTTCGTTAAAAACCCGCAAAAATTCGGGAGTTTTACTGAAAATAAAGTAACTTACGGAGATGAACAGAAACAACGGAGTTAGTTCGTTATCTGAAACAAATTTATTTTGAAATTTTACAAAACTGTTCAAAAAAAAAAAAGAAAAAGAAAAAAAACTGGAGATTGTGTGAGACTGGTATAGTGCAGCTGAATTGCGATTGCACTGCTTTTTTTCATCGGGATTTAAAAAAATATTTATTTCTTACCAACTATATACCAATTGATAATATCAACTTTATATCAATATTATAACGAAAACTTACCATTTTTTTAAACAGAATTTGTACTTTTGTTTCGGAATCGGAAAATCTAGTAACTGAGGGGAAAAAGTCTGATAACGTTGCTACGAGTGGTTTTACCATGAATTTATAAATTTATTTTAAAAGTGGGCTTTAATCTCATCGCTATTTGGACCTCTATCAGGGCTACACTAAATACCGGGCTTGATCATTCCTTTCATGACGTCACAAAAGGTGGCTGAATGACATCCAGCGATCGGTGCAAACAGGGCTCAAGTGACGCATCCATCTGTACCAATCACTGGATGTCATTCAGCCAGCTTTTGTGACGTCATGAAAGGAATGAGCAAGCCCGGTATCTAGTGTTGCCTTGCCTCTATCCTTTTCTTCATAAAAAGTGCTTGTTTTTTATTATTTTATTATTATTATTATTTTAATAATAACATTCATGCTGATGTCCTCATAACATAGATGTTATTCTCATCTGACTTTGCAAAATTCCTTTAAGCCTATTTGACCAAAACTTTGACAAATTTTCATAGTTATTTAACTTAATTCCTTCATGAGAAAATGCTTTGAGAATTTATATATCATTCACTCGTTTAAAGACCTTAAATTTATGATTGAATTAATTTGATTAACTTGAATTTGAATTTAAGTTAATAATAATTAAATTGGTGTTTAAAGAGGATTTTTAATTTTAGGTTCCTTATTTACAAGCCCACTAAAACATCGATTTCAAAAAAGTTCTTTTTTTGTCATCTATTATGTCATTTTGTGTGTTTAAAATCAGTGATTGAGTATTTGCAATGTTACGGGAACAAAGAGGATAATTTCTGGATTATTGTTTTTATTTTCCGGAAACCTCGTTTTCCGTTTTATGTGTGACTCCGTTATATGCAGGTTCGTTTTTACAAATATTCTCCAAAACTGTTAAAACGCATTCACCCAACATTTGAAGAGATGTATTAGAGTAAAAGCGATAAAAAAGAAACTTGCCTATGTCAGATTTTTATCTGGAATGGAAAGGAAAATAAGTTTAGACGAAAATAATACCAAACATTTACTCTTTCTGAAATAGAAACAGTCTAGAATGAACATTTTAATGTGCGATAGTTTTTTGGCAGATTTTGCTGTATAACCTGTTAAACTGGAATCCTCTGAAACTCAAAGATTTCATGGCACCGATGTTAGAAGTTAACCCTCTTCAGACCTCAAGGTTTATGTACTTTTAAAAATTTCAGTTATGGATTTATATAAAAAAAACATATACCAAAAATGTAAGACGTTTGAATAATAACGGCGTGAGTTCTCACCATAACCTCAATATAATTGTTTATCTTCAATTCTTATCATTAATCAGAATTAAATAGGAGAGTAAATGGTACTCACCCGATGAATTCTTCTTCATTGAAGTGTCCAACAATTAGATCCACCATAAGGGAAGGGAACCGGGCATATTCACATGTTGATATATCCACTGCACTAATTCATCTTGATAAAGACATATAACATTATTATATGGTAACTGTAAAACACACACACAAATTATTATATCCACGCTTCTTCATTTTCTACTTTATTTTTAACACGCGAGAAAAACAAACACAGCAAAAGGGTAGTGCTCACATCAAGCTACAAAAACAGAGAACAGAATGAATTTAAATCGATGCACACATAAATCATAATGTAGAAACAATTATTAATAAAAAAAGAGTCATTTTGTAAGTTTTGACAGTTTTGTAAACCTGTAATTGTTCACTCGTAATCACTGTTTCCAAGGTCATGCTAACAAGCACTTAACTTTATTTATGATGCCATGATAATTGTCACTTGCTGCACAACGGAGGAAATTATTTACGAATTGCGCAATGTTTCTATCAACTCCTCCTTAATTTCTGAAGTTGTGTTGTCACTCAGATGCAAGTTCTTCCTGTGAATTTCAAAAAGAGGTTTGGGCAAGGGTTTCGTGAATAAGTCAGCTATCATGATTTTGGTTGGGCAATATACGAGTTTTATTATGCCATCTTGTTTCAGTTGTTTTATGAGATGATATCTAAGTTCAATGTGTTTTGTTTTACTTGAATGTTTTTCAAGCTCTATCATTTTGATAGCCGACTGATTATCCTCGAAGAGTTCTATAGGATATGTTTGTGAGATATTGAGTTCTTCAAGTAAATTCACCAGCCATTTGACTTGATTAGCTGCATTAGCTGCTGAGATGTACTCAGCTTCGGCAGAAGATAAAGCTATGCGGGATTGTTTTTTAGTTGACCAAAGTATGGGATTTTTACCTAGCAAATATACATTACCACTTGTCGATTTTCTTGATTCTGTGTCTCCACCCCAATCAGCGTCCGCATAGACTTCTAGCGTTGGTTTTGAATTTCCATCTATAACTAGATTAAAGGTTTTTGTTGTCTTAAGATACCTCATGACCCGCTTTACACTGTTCCAATCTTTCATTCTTGGCTTTTCGTTCCTTCGGCTTAAGATGTTGACAGCTGCACAAATGTCAGGTCTGCTCACTGTGGCAAGATATAAGAGTGCACCTATGGCTTGTCTGTACTGTGTGTTGTTTGGTAAAATATTGTCATCATCTTTAAAGTGAGTGTAATTTGTTTCCATGGGTGTACTACATGGTTTTGCTTCTTGTAAATTGAATTTATTAATTAACTCTTCAATTTTTGAAGTTTGGTTAATTAAGTAGCTTTTGTTTACCTTTCGAATGTTCATGGATAAATAATTGCTGACGTCCCCTAAATTCTTTAATTCATACTCTTTATTTAAGTTCGCGATTATTTCCTCAATGGTTTCGTTTTTTCCTGCAATTAAGAGGTCATCGACGTATGTTATTATATAGGTTGTTTCATTGTTCCTTTTCTGTGTAAAAAGACATGTGTCAATTTTACTTTGAATGAAATTCATGTTTTTTAGTGTTTCTGTTATTTTATTATGCCACGCTCTCGCGGCTTGCTTAAGTCCGTAGATTGCCTTATTTAATTTACAAACTTTGGTTTCCTGGTTTGGTTCAACGAATCCTTCCGGCTGCGACATGTATATCTCCTCATCAAGTTCCCCATGTAAGAACGCGGTGTTAATATCTATATGCTTAACATTTAAGTTTTGGTGCAACGCCGCTATTAATAATGCTCTTATCGTAGTATACGATACGACCGGTGCGTAGGTTTCGTCATAATCCTCTCCGAACTTTTGCGTATATCCTTTAGCTACTAAACGTGCCTTATATTTTTGGATTTTTCCGGTATTGTCACGCTTTAATTTATAAGTCCATTTACAACCTATTATTCTCTTATTCGGTGGAGGATCTACAATTGACCATGTTTTATTTTTTCTTAAAGAATTCATTTCGCTCTCCATGGCTTCTATCCAATTCTGTTTTACCGGAGAGTTTTCCATTAATTTAACTTCCTTATAATCCTTTGGTTCATTAATTTTGTCATCTTTGACAATATATATTAGCCTATCAGGAGGTACGCCTTTATTTATTCTATCTGAGCGCCTTAGTTCCACAATTTGTTGTTGAGACGCAGATGGTGTTGTTTTTCCGTTCGAAATTTCTATCTCTACGAGATTTTTACAATTGCGTTTTTCGTCTTCATTTTGTTTTTGTTCAATTTCAGGCTTATCATTTACGTATTTGAATTTATTTTCAAGAAATTTTACCGTTCTCGCGATTTTTATTTCATTTCCTCCTACATATATGCGGTATCCCTTAGATTCATTGTCGTATCCCACAAAAATACCTTCAACAGCTTTATTATCTAATTTTTGTCTTCTGGCTTTATCAATATAAGCGAAGGCTTTGCAGCCAAATACTTTAACGTAACTTAAGTTTGGCTGTCTTTCTGTCCATAATTCATATGGCGTTTTTGCATTAGCTTTTGTAGGCATTTTGTAGGTGGTTTGCCGTACAGATTGCTTCCCCCCAGAACTTTAAAGGTAGATTTGATTCATTTAACATTGTCCTAGCCATCTCAACTAACGACCTATTTTTCCGTTCAGCCACCCCATTTTGACTTGCATAATATGGGACTGTATGTTGATGTTTTATCCCATTTGATTTGAGATAATTCTCAATTTCATCTGATGTAAATTCTCCCCCATTATCCGTTCTGATTTCTTTCGGTTTTTCACCAAATTTGTTGCTTATCAGCGCAATGAACTCTTTGAGTTTTTCATAGACTTCACTTTTTCTTTTCAATAGATAGATTATTGTGAATCGCGAGTAGTCATCAATAAAAGTCAAGAAATATGATTTCCCCCCAATCGTGGGTGTCTGAAAAGATCCACAAACATCCGAGTGAATAAGTTGAAGCCTTTTACTTGCTCTATACTGAGCAACTTTCGGATAGGGTTCATCAGTTAATTTCGCCTTAATACACGGTTCGCAATCTATATTATGTTTACAATTGTTTATCTGGATACCTCTTACTAATTCCTTTTGTGTAATTTCTTTAATCGATGTTAGATTTCTGTGTCCTAACCTTCTATGCCATAGTTCTAGACAATTTTTATTGTTGCACGTTTGTGTAATGTTCGCGTGGTTTTCGTTAGCCAACTGGACTTCATAGAGGTTATTTACCTTTTGTGCTTCTAAGCAGATTTCTCCGTTAAGTTTGAAAGTGCATCGGTCATTTTTAAATACAATCTCACATCCGTTTTGGGTTGCTTTGCTGACTGATAGTAAATTCGTTTCGATTTCAGGTACTAGAAGTACATCTTTAAGTGTTATTTTATGAATTTTATTATCCGATGTCAGCGTATTTAAATTTACATCGCCTGAACCGTAAGCGATAAGTTTTTTTCCGTTTGCGATAGTCACGTTTGTTTTTTCCCTCGATTTTATCTCTGTAAACATTGATTCAGAGGATGCAATGTGACTTGAGCTACCGCTATCCACAATGAATGTTTTATTTTCTATCCCTTGTGTTACAAATGCATAATCTTTGTTTTCGCTGTTTCTCCATGTATTGTTTTTTCCTTCATAGCGATTAAACCTGTTATACGATTCCGATGCTTGTTCATTCTTAATATTGTTTTCACCCCTTTGAAAAGCGAGTGATGTAGAATAGTGTTTTTTGTAATTTTTGTTGTGTTGATTTTGTTGTGTTGTGTGTGTTTTGTTTTTATTGTGCCAACATTCTTGTGTGTTATGGCTTCTCATTTTACAAATCGAACAATATTTTGATTCTTTTTTAGCTGGAAACTTTTTCTGAGCTTTAAAAGCTTTCGCTGTATTATCAATACTTTCATAGTTTTCATTTCGACGATTAAACTCGTCAATCAGCTTATTTTTAATATATGACGGAGTTAATTGTGCTTCTTCTTTACTTTCGAGAGCAGTAATTAAATTATCATAAGACTGGGGCAGAGAGCACAGGAGGAGCGCGGAAATGTGGTGATTATCAATTATTTCGCCTATAGCTGCCAAATGATCAACAAGCTCCATTATTTTTGTAATATGATTTATCATATTTCCATTTTCTGCTAATTTTATACTATATAACTTTCTTAGAAGAAACAATTTGCTTGTGAGATTTGATCTCTCATGGATTTCTTTTAATGCATCCCATGTTTGTCTAGCAGTTTGTAAGTTTTTAACGTGGGTTATTTGTGAGTCATCAATAGTTAGATTTATCAATGCCCGGGCCTTCCTATCATTTTTGGACCATTTTTCGGTCAAAGGGGTCGGTGGATTATCGGTTATTACATGGAACAGCTCTTCTTTAGTTAAGAGCATTTCAATTTTAAATTTCCATGTACTGTAATTCGTTGCTGTCAATTTTTCAATTGAATAATTATCTTTTAAGGTGGCCATTCTAATCTTATATTTTTATTTGTTTTTTATTCAATATTTTTTATTTGTGTGAAATTAGTATATCACTATGTTATCAAATTGATATATCTTTTTAGATCAGTCTCATAATCATTGTAAGACGTTTGTCTTAATAACGGCGTGAGTTCTCACTATAACCTCAATATAATTGTTTATCTTCAATTCTTATCATTAATCAGAATTAAATAGGAGAGTAAATGGTACTCATCCGATGAATTCTTCTTCATTGAAGTGTCCAACAATTAGATCCACCATAAGGGAAGGGAACCGGGCATATTCACATGTTGATATATCCACTGCACTAATTCATCTTGATAAAGACATATAACATTATTATATGGTAACTGTAAAACACACACACAAATTATTATATCCACGCTTCTTCATTTTCTACTTTATTTTTAACACGCGAGAAAAACAAACACAGCAAAAGGGTAGTGCTCACATCAAGCTACAAAAACAGAGAACAGAATGAATTTAAATCGATGCACACATAAATCATAATGTAGAAACAATTATTAATAAAAAAAGAGTCATTTTGTAAGTTTTGACAGTTTTGTAAACCTGTAATTGTTCACTCGTAATCACTGTTTCCAAGGTCATGCTAACAAGCACTTAACTTTATTTATGATGCCATGATAATTGTCACTTGTTGCACAACGGAGGAAATTATTTACGAATTGCGCAATGTTTCTATCAAAAAAAAGATTGAACATTGAAAAAAAATTAAAATTTATTTTTTGTACATAATATTTAATTACACATGGAAGCAAAAAAAGTCTGATTTTTTTTTTTTTTTTTTTTTTTTTTTTTTGTGATAATATTTTAGATTTTTTTTTTCTTTTTTGTATTGCAAAACATAAAATAGATGCATATTAACAATTTTTTATTATTAGTGGTCTCTAAAAATGGTATTTTAATTCACTGTAAACCTATATACGGTTTCATTTTTGTACATTTCGTACATTTTGGCTGCAAGCCATTTTTATATGACACGTAACTTGCTAGAAAAGCGCAATAAGAAACAATTTGCTATTTTGTTTAGCTTTCGCTTTCTATTAGGCTCTATTCACACTAATTTTTATTTTTTAACATTAATTATATACGTATAAAAATAAATTGTAAAGATGTGTATGATATGTTATATAGCTTATAAAGCATAAATCTACCAGTTTTACTGTAAGTAGTCAAAGATTAAAACTTCTGCTTAAGAGATTTTGATGGTGCTAAACATTAATAAAAACAATATTGCCCACTTTAACTGACGGCATTGAGCTCACAGGATACTCATACTAATTTTACATCACATCTTTACATTTTCAAGGTTTAATTCTGTTTGAAAAATAAATTATTCGCTTGAAAAACAAATTAAATTAATTTCTCTTATAAATTTTAATATTTTTGATAGTTTAAAATCGTTATAATTCGAAGTGTTAAATCCAAGTGTATAATTATAAGTCTCTAGACAAAATAATTACACAGCGGACAAGAAATAATGCGGCAATATTTACATTACATAAAAATGAATCACTCTCATGGTATAAGGCTGATGATCGCCGTTAAATCAAATTCTTTATCTGTAATTATCAATCCTTATTTCGTCTTTTATCAATCACTCACATGGAAAGCACGGAGTTACAATCATGTCATTTGTTTATTATTCGCCAATCACAACATGTTTTACAGGGGTTGCAATCTATAGAGAAATTTGTATTGCGTCGCCCCAGGGACATAATCAGTAACGGCAGGTGCTAACACACCGAGGGGTCCTCGTTCGAATCAGGGTAAGATAGGGATGTTGTACTGTCCCTTTATAGCGTTATGTATAGGTAATGGATACAAGAAATAAAAATTGTAGTTGTTTGTGGTTGTTTCTGTGTGTATTATTATGGGTCATTCGAGGCGAACGCAACAGATGTTAAAGGCCTCAAAGCAATTACATGACAAATTTGTATTGTTACTACAACTATTTTGAAAATAATACCTTCACAATATCTTTCTGCAGCACGAAGATACGAAGATATTTTGCCGAGAACCCCGGTACCTATGTTCCACATCCCCGGTGGCATGAAAATTGAGGTAGATAGCAAGGTTCACTTCCTTTTGCAGCATTGAAAACATAAAAAAAACTGTGTATGTATGGGGAAGGGGATTCTGTTTAAATAAAATAGATAAGAATATTGCTGATAAAAAGTTCTGGTAGTAACAGTGAAACATTTCCTATATAATGTGATCCCAGATTTGAGAAATTATTGTAAAATTAATTATGATATATTAATCGTTTTCGAATGAAGAATTTGTTTATTTTAAAAAGTAAAATGTAATGAAAAAACTATGTATTTAATTTTCCTATTTTTACACCAGTTCCACTTTGGCAGCATTGAAAAACTAAAAATGTGTGTGTGTGTATGGGGAGGGGGGGCAGTTCTATTGAATTAAAATGGATATGAAGATTACTGATTAAAAGTTCTGGTAGTAACAATGAAATTTTTCCTATACAGTTTGATCCCAGATTTGATAAATTATTATAAAGCTAATTGTAATATATTAGTTGTTTTCAAATGAAGAATTTTTTATTTTAAAAAATGAATTGTAAAAAGAAACTACGTATTTAATTTTTTTATTTTTACACCAGTTACACTTTGGCAGCATTAAAAATCTAAAAGTGTGTGTGTGTATGGGGGGGGTTCTATTTAAATAAAATAGGTATGAAGATTAATGTTTAAAAGTTCTGATAGTAACAGTGAAATTTTTCCTATACAATGTGATCCCAGATTTGAGAAATTATTATAAAATTAATTGTGATATATTAGTTGCTTTCAAATGAATAACTTATTTATTTTATAAGTGAATAGTAAGAAGCAATCATGTATTTAATTTTTCTATTTTTACATCAGTTACAATTTTCAGAGTCTGATATATTGTTAAGCTTTAATATCTACAGCAACATTCTCTACAATTTGTTTTGATATAAGTGATTTTAGCTGTCAAATTTTAAAGCTTTGATAAATTTGTTATAAACTTCTTTAGACATTTATTTGATAGGCGATTTATCACGAATTTCAATTAATTCTGACAATGTTTTTTGGGTTTCAAGGAAAGGTAAAGAATTCGCCATAAATATTTTTAGAGATCTATTTTTTAAGATTTACTTGTCAATGCATACGGATTTATTGTTTTTATTTTTTATGTAACTTTTTGAGTATTTTGAAGTTGAATGAAGAAATGGGATAGAAATGGGATGGAAATATTTTGAAATGGGATAGCTGAGGACGATCTACAACCGGCCTACTTTTTACTTTTTCAACTTTAGTTTCAGATTTTTAAAAATTACTTTAAATTTCAAAACCGGTTAAAACCGGTTCTAAAATTAAAACTATCATAATATAAAATATATATAAGCTAAATCGAAAAAGTAATAACTAGGCCGGTTGTAGATCGTTCTCAGCTATCCTATGCAAAAAAAAAAAAAAAAAAAAAAAAAAATCATGCCAAAACATTAAAATTTGAGCAAGATATTTGAAAAGAACGCTCCCATAGACATTAAATTATCACCCGGGTTTTTTTCTGTGACTAGTGTTGCCCCTTAAGCTATATAATTAATGTTCAGTCTGAGTTAAAATCTACCGAAATGCTATTTTAAAAAAAAAATATTCATTGTAAGTATCATTCTGAAATAAATGGAAAATTTGGGTGTGAAAAAATTATTAAATTCTTTTATTTCAATTTGTGGTTTTTAGCTTAAATTGACTAGATTTTAAAAAATATATAGGGGAGAGGGGGGGGTTAGTGTGGACAAGGGATTAGTGTAGACATTCAAAATAACAATTTAAATAATGTAGAAAAAATTACTTAAAAATTTTACACAAACTTACAACAATGTACTCCACACTAAGCAAAAATTTAGTTGCAAAGGGTTAGAAAGTTTTTGAATAGTTGCAAGAAGTTTAATTTAATGCATGAAAAGTAAAAATAAGATTTCTTTTTCATTTTTGCAGCACAAAGAATTTAAATTTAGAATCCAATAAACAAATTGCTATCAGACAAGTGTGACTTATCTTATTTATTTTTATAATCTTCATTAAGATATTAAATTGGTTAAATGAGTATAACTCAAGAATAACTTCACAATGTTAGCATGGGGTTACTGTAGACACACTTCTAGGGGATAATGTAGACAGCTTATTGTACTGCATAATTTGTATTTTAAGTAATAAATTTATTATAATATAAAGGTTACAGAAAGTATGTTAACTTACAAATGTAATTACTATATTAAACATCAAATAAGACTATTTTACATATAAATAATGATTATGTATATACATTTTCATCAAATCATTTCAAGCAGCAATTTGAAATTTTTTTCTTTTTCTTTTATTTATTTATTTATTTATTTATTTTTTGTTTAAATTCACCAATTGTGCCTTTTTAGAGGATTAATTTAGCCTTAATTATAAATTAATTCAATAAAATAAAATATATTTTTTTTCTATGTTGGTTAGAAGCATGAGAAATATCAACTGTTACATTATTATAAACGAATCCCATCGTCACCAACTCTTAAATGTTGCAATTTTGTATATTTTGTCGGCAGAGGGGAAAGTGTAAATGGTTTTAGTGTCTATGATGTTGAATTTCTGCAGAAAATAAAGATTCAGCACATCATTTTGCTTGTCTTGATATCACTGTTACACACATAGATCAATGTTAAAAACTGCCAATTTTCTTATTGTTTAACTGTATTAATCATCATCTTTCCTGCATATTAATAAACAGAAAATATCATTCTTCAATTTGAAAGAGTTGCGAAATTTTAAAAATGCTCATAGCATTTTATAAAATTAAATTAAATTTTTCTATCCACTCTAACTCCCCCTCTCCCCTATATATGTTAAGGAATAGCAGTGTCTTTTTCACTATTTTCAAAAATTGCATTGTTATGTCCCCGAAATGATAATTCCTATACGCCTAGCTTAGGATAGGAAAATGACATTTTTTAAAATAGTAAGCCTATTTTAGAGATACACTATAACAATTGGAAGCTTATGGAGTACTTTCCGTGCATTAGTTCTTGAAATAGGATTATTGGGGATATCGAGGAAAATTCAACATAAAAGTGCCACCTGGTGGGTTAATTTACACCAAAAAATAATCAGCAATAAAATTTATCAAAGTATACGTGGAACTGATGTTTGGTGAGAATTTGTGCATTAGTTCTAGAGATAGAGCTAATGCGTTAATTGGGAAAAATTCAACATAACAGCGCCATCTGTTAGGCGATTAACACCAAAACGTAAACACAACCACTTCATACCAAGTATTAACTGAATCTGAAGCTTGATTGAAATCTGTGCATTCATTCTTGAAATAAAGCGATTCGGAAATCATAAAAAATGCCGCATAACACTACCACCTGTTGAATAATTTAGACCAATATGTAAACAGCATCAGCACTCCTCAAAGGTTAACCTAATCTGAAGTCTGGTTAAAATCTGAGCAATATTTCTTGGGATACAGCTATTGCGTAAAGCATTAAAAAATGCATCATAGCAGCACCACCAAAAACTAATTAGCATCAATTTATGGAATACATGTGAAAGAGATAATTCAATTGTGAGACAATGAGAGAAATATAAAAAACCGCATATTGATTAACTGAACCATTATCGGTAAATTTTATTTCTGCACAAGATAAAGATTTTTAAAATTCATTAATAAGAGGTAAAATGTTTATACATTTCTCGAAACATTTAAAAAATATTCTAGGACTAATAAAAAACGAAATGAATGAATGAATATTTCTTCCAGAAAATAGAAGAAGAAAAATGCATTTTTTTTCAAACTTCAAAGTAAGTAAATTTTGCGTTTGACGTCGTTTGACGTTGTAGAACAAGATATTTTAACGGCAACATATTATTTTTTTATGCTTACTGAAAAACAAAACGGAAACCGATGGTATACATCCAGAAGTGCTGTGTTTTGATAAGTGTGATGCCTCAAATGAAATCATTTAACTGAATCAAAAACATGGAAAGTGGTTGACCGGTTAGGTGGGGATAAATACAAACCGAACTTCTGTACTGAAGTAACAAAAGGTATTGTAGTTTCATAAAGTGGAATTTTCAGGATCTAGAGCTGTATTTTAGATACTGCAAGACGAAGATTAGGGGCAAGCGCAAGGTTCATACATGTCTTTCAAACCAGAGACATGTCCGAAGAGATACAATGACCCATAGGCATCAATCGAACAACCCAGAGACACCAAAATGTGAATGCCACTTTTTTTCAGCAACATCATCGCTTGACTTTTGAGATTCAGTTCAAACTCTCCGAAACTGTGCCCACAATGTAAATCTGTAAGTCGTAGATGAATGGTGTGTTATTACGTTAACAGCAAGGTACCGTGGCGTTTGAAGGATGAGCGTTAAAGAATATTAACCGGGATCATTCCTTAGTAATTTGCGTTACATTTTGAACTATTTTCAGTAATTTTAGTAAAACAATACAGAAAAAAAATATTCAAAATGTAAATTTGACTTGGTTTGTTAATTAAAATTATTCAAAGCCCAATTTAAATGAAAATTTCCTAATTTTAATGTCTTTTCTTAAATTTTGGTAATTTTATTTATTATGGTAACTGCCATTACTGAAAAAAATAATGTAAGTTATCATATAAAGTGTAATTTTCATTATCTTTTTTTTTTTTGGTAATTTTTATCCAAACTGACCTTTAGATAGGTTTCATTGACCAATCATGTTAATTTTACATTTAAATATTTTTTAGTGGTACATTGCTAAAATTTTTGAAGTAAATTGTTCTTATTGTAACTTAAGTTACCATGGAATGACTCACCGGAGAAGAAATGAATGGCGCAATATTCTTTTCACTGATGCTTCCCGTTTTCAGTTCATTCTAATAACAAGCGTATTTTCAAGGAAATGGCAAATTTGACTTAGGGAAGTGATTATTTATACTAGCATCTTCAATAATGAGTCCACCGTCTTTCACATCATTCGAAATGGAGTTATGGTCGGTAAGCGATATAAGAATGATATTCTCAGACATATTGTAGATTCATACACTGCAGAAATTTGAGATGGATTCACGTTAATAGCGACAATTGTGGGCTACATCGTGCGAACTATGTGAATGATTTCCTTTTCGAGGAAAGTATCACATTACTGGAATGGCCAGCTCCAGACATGCATACAATAAAGCATGTTTGGGACAGTTTGGGCAGACGAATTGCCGGCTTCATACCACCAAAAGAAACTTGCAAAGAAATGAAAAAATCTCTTTTGTTGAAATAGGACATATTACCCCAGCTCCTCATTAATAACCTCAATGACTCCATACCACCAAACTGTTCAATGTTACTGACAGTTTCGAAAAAACATTCCTTCACCTGTAAACGATTTTATTTGAAGGAAACAACTTTTTAAATTTTTTCTTCTTATATGCGCAAACTATGTTTTTTTTTTCCCTTTTTTCGTATTAAAATACTCTTCCTTCTGCCAAATATGTAATTATTTTTCTTATATATCCCACTATGTATGTTGATCATGTATCAATAATCTAAACAATTCCCCTGTCGCAAGATTCACTCAGAACCTCAAAATCCTTTAATTGTTTTGAACAGTGCGGTATAAAGATGAACAAAACTTGTAGTTTTTAGCGCTCAATTTTATAGATAAAAGATGAATTTTGAATTCTATTTGAATATGATGATAAACAACATTTGAAACATTTTTTTATTCGGTATTATACCTCTAAAAGTTAGGTTTAGTGTTTATAAAGTAGGTTCAGGATAACGATAAGTGGGAACACGCTGTACTCGAACGTAATGAAATATACGGTACAATGTTATTCATTTTAATAAAATACTATAGTATATTAGTATGATCTATCGTAACATGCTAATACAGACTAATACACTAAAAAATTATAAAAGAATAGTGTTACATTAATGAACTGATGTACCAATAATCTAATAATAGTCGCGAAAAAAAATTAAAAAAATAATAATGAATAATTAGGTTGCTTATAAATATATATTAATGTATGTAACAATAGAAAAACTATATTATTAAGTAACTATTCATCTTGTACGTATTTTTTTTATAAATTATTCTTAATCAATCTGGCATGCACATAAAATGCATCAATTACAGTGTATATTTTTAATGCTATTATATGTTAAATTCAAAAGCTAATTTCATGTTATTTCATATTAACGATAAATTTTTCTACTTCTTATGGAATTCAAATAAAAAAAATTACTTAAGTTTCACGATTTCAGTTTCTGGTAGTAAATGACCTCCATTACTATCTAACCCTTTTAATACGTATATTCTTCTGAGACATGCATGAGTGATAACAAAATAGAGATAAAGACCTCATCGAGAAATATATCATTACATCTCCTTACACATGCTTCCTCATTTTTCCTAATGAAACATCCAGAACACATTTTCTCTTTACAAATATGTAGTGATTTCGGAAAAGGTCTCGCCATAGAAATGTTAAAATAAATTCAATCAATTTCGTTTGAGAAAAGCAATAATTGTTACGTACAATAAACGTAAAATGCTTCTAGTGTTGGGATTATTTTGACAACGTTTAAAAGAAATGATTTTTCTAATTTTTCATATCAATGAACATTCAAAAGTGAAATGTATTCATTAATACTATCAAATACTTATAGGACAAATTTCTTTATTTTTATAAAAGAAATCATTTGAAATCTACATATCAGTCAAATAATAAGAAAAATATTTAAAAGAAAATAAATTTAAAACTTCCAGCTATAAATTGATATTTTTTTGTGTGCAATATGTGCTCAAATAGAGTTTTTAAACATCGTGCTTTAGTTGATTGAATTGGTATAAATTAAGACGTTTACGGAGCGAAAAAGACTGGAAATAATATTATTTACTGATGAAAGCATGTTTTGTGTTTCATGTGGTAATGAAATTATTCGAGTTCGGAGAATGAATAAGAGAAGCATTTTATATAAAAAATCCTAAACGTTCCGTAAACTTTGCTGCTAGTGTCATGGTTTGGGGTTGCATGAGTGCAGGAACACCTGGAAAGTTATGCATTGTCTACAAAAAGGTTAATTCTCAGATATATCAAGAAATTTTGGAATATTAGATGATTCCATTATCAGAAGATTTATTTGAATATGATTTCACCTTTAAAAAAGATTTAACACCTTTCATGATTTTTCACCCATCGTATACTTATGGTGTATAACAAAGAAAAAACTCCAAGAAAATCCACATTCATGTAATACTGAGTTAGTGACACTTATAAAGTCTGTTTGGGCTAATATTGATACAAAAGTTTGTAAGCACCTTGTATATAGTATGGAAGATTGATCGTACGTTGATATAAAAGCTAAATAGATGCTATAAAATATCAGTTACAATTTATTTCATATTCATAAGGTAATATTGTTGCGTAAAATGAAATATTCTATTATTTTGAAATAATCTGATTTTTATTCTAATTTTTTGATGTGTTTGAGAAAATTGTATATCGAATTTATTGTGCTGTATTTTATATTGAATAAATGTGAAAATATTACCTAAACATTAAAGATTTAATTTATAAGAAATTTCATTTTATTTATATAATATTAAAAAAAATGAAAGAAAAATATTTTTTGTTATCACTTTTTCTCAATTATTCCAATATTCTGGATATAAGCTGCAATACAATAATAAAATATAAAGCAATTCAATATTACACTAATATTTTCTTATACTATTAAATTAATATACTAATAATAAACTAACAAACTAAAGAACTAATACAATAATAATCTAATAATGTACTAATATGCTAAAAATATAATAAAATGTGCTGATAATAACTATATAACACGAATTTAGGTATGTATGATAATTGTCTGTAACAATAAAAACTTTTCTTGAAGCAATATTTCATTGTGCAGGTAATTTAATTACTAATAGTTATTAAATAACTCTTGATCATACTAACATGTGAATAATATATGCCAATTGCAGAGTTTCATTTTTTAAGCGCATATTATAATTAATTTAAAAGATAAATTGAGTTTATTTCATATTAAAGATAAGTAATGTTACTTCTTGAGGAATCCAAATTAAAAAAATACTTCAGTTTCATAACTTCAATTTTCTGCTAATAAAATACCTCTATTACTATCTGTCCATTCTGATACGTATATTCTTTTGAGACACGCGTGAGTGATAACAGAAATAGAGATAATAACGTCATCGAAAAAGATATCATTACATCTCCTTACATACTACCTCATGTTTTTTAATGAAACATCCAGAACACATTTTCTATTTACAAATATGAAGTGATTTCGGAAAAGGTCTTGTCGTACAAATGATAAAATAAATCGAATCTCTTTTGTTTGAGAGAAGAGGTAATTGTCACGTACACAAAACCTAAAATACTTCTAATGTTGAGATTATTTTGACAACGTTTAAAAGAAAGGATTTTTCTAATTGTTTCATTAGAATGAACATTCAAAAATAAAATGTATTCTTTAATCTTATCAAACACTTATTAGGCGAATTTTTCTATTACTTACCCATCATACGTAGTATAGGGTAAGTCTTGCAATCGTTTTGAAAATCGAAAAAAAAATTTTGACGGATTTACACGTTTTAGATACTGAAGATTTCGAAAAACATATTTTTTATCTGTCTGTTTTATACGTCTGTCTGTCTGTCTGTCTGTAAATGCTCTATCTCACGAACAAATTGAGATAGAGACTTGAAATTTTATATGTACTTAGTATGTAATGATGGGACGAAGCCTATTGAATATCAGCAACCTCGATTATCCGGAACTATTTTTTCCGAATTCTCGAAAAATTCGTTCTGAGGAAAGGTATACAAAAATTTTCGATTTTTTTTATTTTAAGGAATGCATGTAAAAGGCAATTAAAAAAAAAAAATTTTGCATAGAGAACGAAGTCGATCGGATTATTAATTGTCGAGAAATTTGTAATCCTGTTTTCCATATTCTTCGATTTTTCATGATCCTGTATTTCATTGAAATTTCAATTCAGAGGTATATTTTAATTGAAAATGAGACGCTTAATCTGACGCAGCAAACTGTTAGTTAATATGATTATTATTTTTGGACTTATAAGGATGTTTCTTTAACGTAGTTTGTTACTTCTTGAGTAGTTTGGCGTTTTATATAATTTGTTGAAATTGGTACATCAGCAGTTCATTAATAGAGTATTACTATGTGTATTAACAACATTTAAATTTAGTTTTGGAATTGAAATACATTGTATAAATAGTTTTCACATATTTTATTTTCATATACATATAAATGATGGGTAAGTATTACGGTGGCCTTCAACGACTAGTTTTTATTAAAGAGATCATTGGAAATCTATATGTCTGTAATAAAAAAGCATTAAAAAAATTTATATTCAAAATTTACAGCTAAATTTTGATATTTCGAGGTGTGTGTGATATATGCATATAACTAAGGTTTATAAATTATTTACTCGTATATTTTGCAGCTAAATGAGTGAAATTAATTAATTTTATCTGCTTCAAAGCCTAGAACTTTTTTACATAAATATTTTTAAATATTCATATTAAGAATATCATTTAAGTATTTATAAATAAAGTAGTACACCAATCAAATATAAAGCAATGCCCTATCAAGCTAATAACCTTATGTAGAAATAGACTAATACAATAATACTAAGAAACCAACACCTAAAACTGTAATAGAGATAAAGCACTAACAATCTTAAATTGTACTAATGAACTAAAAATAATAGTAAATAATAATGTTTATATAATATGTATGTATGTATGTATGCAAAACATATGTAACAATATAAAAATTTTATTTAAAGAACATTCATCGTGCAAGTAATTTAAATGCGAACGGTAATTAAATATTTATTGGTCATACTGACAATTAAATAAAATTTTCCAATTTCATTTTTTTTTGTTATCGTTGTTTTTTATATTGTTAAATATTAAATTCAAAAGCTAACTTCATGTTGTTTCATGTTAATAATAAAATTTTCTAATTCTTGCGGAACAAAAATAAAAAGAATTATTAAAATTTCATGTTTTCAGTTTCTGATAGTAAATTACCTCCATTACTATCTGACCATTTTAATACCTACATTCTTTTGAGACACGCATGAGTGATAACAGAAATAGAGATAACAACATCATCGAAAAAGATAAAATTACATCTTCTTACATGCTGCCTCATGTTTTTTAATGAAACATCCAGAACACATTTTCTTTTTATAAA
This sequence comes from Maratus speculifer, assembly GCA_964019185.1. Classification (NCBI taxonomy): domain Eukaryota; kingdom Metazoa; phylum Arthropoda; class Arachnida; order Araneae; family Salticidae; genus Maratus; species Maratus speculifer. Next base: position 392,129,325 of record OZ025294.1, on the reverse strand, counting down.
TATGAAGTGATTTCGAAAAAGATCTTATCGTACAAATAATAAGAAAAATTGAATCTGTTTCGTTTGAGAAAAGAGGTAATTTTCACGTACACAAAACCTAAAATACTTTTAATCTTGAGATTATTTTGACAACGTTTAAAAGAATGGATTTTTCTAATTGTTTAACAAGAATGAACAGTCAAAAGTAAAATGTATTCTTTAATCTTATCAAACACTTATTATACGAATTTTTCAATTTGGTTTAAAGAGATCATTGGAAATCTATATGTCTGGCTAGTAATAAGAAAGTATTAAAAAAAACTTATATAAAGGTCTTGTCGTACAAATTATAACATAAATTCAATCTCTTTCGTTTGAAAAAAGAGGTAATTTTCACGTACACAAAACATAAAATACTTCTAATGTTGAGATTGCTTTGACAACGTTTAAAGGAAAGTTTTTTTTTTTCTAATTGTTTCATAAGGATGAACATTAAAAAGTAAAATGTATTCATTAATCGTATCAAATGCTTATTACACGAATTTTTCTATTTTTATAAAAGAAATAATTGGAAATCTATATATCGGGCATAATAAAAATATTTTAAAAAAATTTGAAAGTGTGTGATACATGCATACAACTAAAGTTTTTAAATTTTTTACTCGTATATCTTGCAACTAAATGAGAGAAACTAGTTTTGTCTGCTTAAAACCCCGGAACTTTTTTACATTAATATTTTTAAGTATTCATATTAACAAAGTATATCATTTAAGTATTTATAAATAAAGTAATACACTATAAAAATATAAAGCAATGCAATACCATACTAATAAACTTATGTACAAACTAGTAGGATGTGCCAGTCCCAAAACTTTCTTCTATCTCGTACATGCATTTTAATATTAAAAAAAAAAAGTTACTCATTTTGATGCTTTAATAATTTTAATTCAATACCCTACCAACTTTGATTTTCATCTTAAATTTCTGCTTCAATCAATTAATCGGAGTAAAAACGAATTTCCGTCTCTGCACGAGCCGATGGACAATAGAATGATAGGCATATTTTCTTTTCAAATTCAGGGAGGACCTACTTGTCTTACCAAAAAATAATCATATACAAAATGTTTAGTTAGTTCTAGAACTAACTTCATACACTTTTATGTGGTGCAATATTGAAAATAGCGTAAAATTCGGTACTGCAGCGTCCCCTTCCGGCGGATTTTTTTCAAATTCAGGGCGATCCAACTAGCCATAGCCATACACTTACACAAAATTTTCGTTCAATTCGATGCATAACTTCATGACTTCATGTACTTTTGGTTGGTGAAATATTGAAAATGGCACAAAAATCACGATTGCAGCTCCCCCTTCCGGCGGATTATTTTCAAATTTAGGGAGGACTAACTAGCCATAGTCATACACATACACAAAAAATTTGGTTCAATTCGATGCCAAACTTCATATACTTTTGGTCGGTAAAATATTGAAAATGGCACAAAAATTGCGATTGCAGCGCCCCCTTCCAGCGGATTATTTTCAAATTCAGGGAGGATCAACTAGCCATAGTCATAGACATACACAAAAAATTTGGTTCAATTCGATGCCAAACTTCATATACTTTTGGTTGGTACAATATTGAAAATGGCACAAAAATTGCGATTGCAGCGCCCCCTTCCAGCGGATTATTTTCAAATTCAGGGAGGATCAACTAGCCATAGTCATAGACATACACAAAAAATTTGGTTCAATTTGATGCATAACTTCATATACTTTTGGTCGGTACAATATTGAAAATGGCACAAAAATCGCGATTGCAGCGCCCCCTTCCAGCGGATATTTCTCAAATTCAGGGAGTACCAACTAGCCATAGTCATACACATACACAAAACATTTGGGTCAATTCGATGCATAACTTCATATACTTTTGGTCGGTACAATATTGAAAATGGCACAAAAATCGCGATTGCAGCGCCCACTTCCAGCGGATATTTCTCAAATTCAGGGAGTACCAACTAGCCATAGTCATACACATACACAAAACATTTGGGTCAATTCGATGCATAACTTCATATAATTTTGGTTGGTACAATATTGAAAATGGCACAAAAATCGCGATTGCAGCGCCCCCTTCAGGCGGAATATTTCATAACTGAAGGAGGACCTGCTTGCCACAGTCAAAAACATTCACAAAAAATTTGGTTCAATTCTATACATAACTTCATACACTTTTTGATGGTAAAATGGCGACATACAGACAGACACACAGACACACGGACAGACAGACAATTTGAAAAAACATGCTTTTTGGAATCTCTGACCCCTAAAACGTGTAAATCCGTCGAAAACCGGAAGTCGAAAAAAATTTCGATTACAATACTTTCTTCTACTGAAGATAGAAGAAAGTAATAAACTAATTGTAAGAAACCGACACCTAAAAAGCTAAATAGGCTAATAACCTAATGAACTAACAATCTAAAATCGTGCTAATGTACTAAAAAATAGTGCTGATAATGTTTATATAATATGTATGTAGGTATGTATGCAAAACATATGTAACAATTTGAAAACTTTATTTAAAGCAATTATTCATCGCGCAGGTTTAAATACTATTTATTAAATATTTATTAATCATACTGTCATGTAAATAAAATTTGCCAATTACCAGTTTTTTTTTTTATCTTGTTATATATTAAATTCAAAAGCTAAATTCATGTTGTTTCATGTTAATGATAAATTTTGCTACTTCTTGATAAACAACAACAACAAAAAAAAAAAATTACTAAAGTTTCATGATTTTAGTTTCTGATAGTAAATTGCCACCATTACCATAGCCTACTATAATACTACCAGCCGAGCCATTTCGCGAAAAACCGCCGAAAAAGTGAAGCTGGCAACAGCTTCAAACCCTGAACCATTTCATTGAACCACGTGTAAGTCCACGTGACGCAAACCCTGCCCAAATTAGCATTGAATAAGCTGCTTTCTGTTCTGTGCACATGTTTGTACACGTGTCATTGTTTTGGTTCAGGGTTTACATGATTGGTCTGATTAACTTGGGCAAGGTATCAGCGTCCTCTGGCGGGAGACTTCATACATTAATCTCAAATAAACAGGCTTTTACTAGTATTATAGTAGGCTATGCCATTACTATCTGACTATTCTAATACGTATATTCTTTTGAGAACACGCATGATTGGTAACAGAAATTGAGATTATGACATCATCCAGAAAGATATCATTACATCTCGTTACATGCTTCCTTCATGTTTCCTAATGAAACATCCAGAACACATTTTCTTTTTAGAAATATGAAGTAATTTCGGAAAAGGTTGTGTCGTACAAATGATAAAATAAATTGAATCTCTTTCGTTTGAGAAAAGCGGTAACTGTCAAGTACACTAAACATAAAATACTTGTAATGCTGAGAGTATTTTGGCAGCGTTTAAACGAAATGATTTTTCTAATTGTTTCATATCAATGAAAATTCAAAATTGCATTGTATTAATTAAACTTATCAAATACTTATCAGACGAATTTTCTATTTCTACAAAAGAAATCATTTGATTATTTATTTATTATACTTTATTTACTGATTTTTTTTTCTTTTTCACTTTCTCCAATCTTTATTAACAGTATTTAAAAGAACAGTATTAACAGTATTTAAACTTAACTTATTAACTTATTAACAGTACATTAACTTATTAACAGTATTTAAAAGAAATTCAATTTAAAATATTCAGCCAAAATTTGATATTATATGGTGTGTACTACATGTACACAACTATAGTTTTTTGAATATTGTCCTGTTATATTTTGTAATAAAATGAGCGTAATTTAGTGAATTTTATCTTCTTAACACCATGCACATTTTTTATAATAATATTCTAGTTATTCAGTAGAAACTATTGTAAATCATTATGTTGTTATAGTAATATATCAATTTAGCAATAATTTAATGCATCAGTGAATTATAAAGCAATGCATTATTGCTCTAATAAGCTTATATACTAATAAATTAATACACTAGTACACTAATAAACCAATACACTAACAAACTCATTCGCTAATAAACTAATACACTGATAATCTAAAAACATACTAAATAATAATAATACAGTATTAATAGTGACTGTATAAGACGTATACATGTATGTATGATAAACGTAAGTAGCAACTGAAAAATTTTATTTAAAGAAGTTATTCATCATGCGGAAAATTTACGTTCGAAAAGTAATTAACATACTCTTGATCAAAACAGCATGTAAATAAAATCTGCCTATTGCACCGTTTCTTTTTTAATCTTATTTTATATTAAATTCAAAAGCTAACTTCACGTTTTTTCACATTACCAATAAATTTTGCGACTTCTTGCGGAATCAAGATAAAAAAAAAGTATATTTAAATTTCATAATTTCAGCGTCTGCAAGTAAATTAATCCCAATACTGTTTTACCAATCTAATACGTATATTCTTCTGAGAAACGCATGACTGATAATAGAAATTGAGATAATAACATCATCGAGAAAGATATTATTACATCTTGTTACATATTTCCTAATGAGACATATAGAACACATTTTCTCTTTACAAATATGGAGTGATTTCGGAAAAGTTCTTGTCATACAAATGTTGTAATAAATTGAATCTCTGTCGTTTGAGAAAAGCAGTAATTGTCACATACATTAAACATAAAATACTTTTAATGTTCAGATTATTTTGACAACGTTTAAAAGAAAGAATTTCTCATATATATTTTTTTTTCACTTTCTTCTATATTTAGAAGAAGACAGTATTGGATTACTGAAAAAATTGACATCCGGTATTCGATGGATTTATATGTTTTAGAATATTTTGAACCCAATTTGATGGTTTTAAAAAAATGTCTGTCTGTAAATCTGTCTGTCATTCTGTCACTCTGTAAGTCTGTGTATGATAAAAATTTTGTGGGCGCTCTATCTCAAGATAAGAAAACTTTATATTGAGTTAAAGTTTGATATAAACTGGTGCTGATTAGTTTTTGGTGTTTACCGCTCAACAGATAGCGCTACTATATCCCCCTTTTCAAAATTTCCATAATAGCAATATCTCAAGAACTAATGGTCAGATTTTCATAAAACTTCAGATTCAGTTAGTCCCTGATATAATTCAGTGTTTACTAATTTTTTTGGCGTAATTCACTCAACAGGAAGTTCTACCATACTGCATTATTGATGATTATCGCAACGGCAAATCCAGATGTAATCCACGAATCAGTATTTAAGTTTTGATGTAATTTAGTTTTTATCACTTTTTGATTTTAAATCGTTCAAGAGGTGGCGTTACCATACTACATTATTCATGGTTATCGAAACAACAACTTAAGGTCTCATGCACGACTTTTCACCTAACATCAGATTCAGTTAGTCCCTGATATAGATTAATGCTGTTTAGTTTTTGGCGTAATTGCCCTAAATTTTGCGTTGATATACTGCATTTTTCACGATTTTAAAATAGTTGTATCTCAAGAAATAATGCATGACTTTCTATAAAACATTATTTACAGTTAGTCTTTGATAAAATTTGGAGTTTACTAGTTTTTGGTGCAAATCGCTTCATTTCACTAAGTATCAAATTCAAAAGCTAAATTCACGTTGTTTCATATTAAAAAGAATTTTTGTTTCTTCTTACGAAACCAAAATAAAAAGAATTGCAAAGCAAAAATTAAAAAAAAAATTACAAATTGACAAATACAATAGCAATCTAATAATCCAATAATATAAAAATATGCTAAAAAATAATAAAAAAAATAGTGCTGATAATGATTATATAAGACGTATGCAAATATGTATGCTAAATGTATCTGACTATGAAAAAATTTATTTGAAACAATTATTTATCATAAAGGTAATTTTAAAAACTAACAGTAATGAAATTACTCACGTACATAAAATCTTCCATTTACAGTGTTTCTTTTTTAATATTATTAGGATGAGCGAAGCGAATCCTCTACTAAGCCACTCAAATTACATTTTGTCGTACACTTTACAAAAAGCTATTCAATATTTTAACTTCAAATTAAACACAAAAATAAATTATGATCTGTAGATTTGCACAATATAATTTTTTTTACAGTAAAACGTTAAAAAACTCTTTATTATTTTAATTAATTTATTTTACATGCATTTCCAATACGGACGCATTTTAGCAAATAAATAAAAAATAAAACGCGTATATTTTCAGAAAAAAAATATATAAATCATGGAGTAAGTAATTATAGATAGAATCATGATTAATTTAATAAATAAAATATGTTTTCATTATTCCGCAAAATCGTTTGCACAGATGACACTCAAACATTTTAAAAGAATTGTATTATGGATTTTTTTTTGTAAAGTGGCAACAAAAGAATTGTAAACAAATAAAATTAATTGTTAAATTTGTTATATTTGCGGATTAAAACAGCTATAAAGAAATATAAAGCTGCTCACCGGGGGCCACGCGGGCCTCAACAACAACAACAACAATTTGTTATATAAATGAAAAATTAAAAGAACTGCGTGAAGATTTTCCCTCGATCCAAGCTCTTTATAAATGTACTAAAGCAAAGTTGGCCGATTGAGAAACGACAAATGGACTTTAACCATTTCTTACTTTATCATTTGGATCTAAAGTAATGTTATGTTCTTATTTGTGGACCGAAAATGGTTTAGTGAACGGGACTTTAGACTTTGTCGCACGTATTAAAGAAAATCACAAGCCACCAGACCAGACATCGCGAATAATCATGGCTAAATTAGAATACTACAGTAATTTAACATATAAGAATCGGTGTTTACCAATTCCCCCGATAACTAAATTCTGGAAAAATGGAAGCATAGATTGCTCAAGGAAAGAATTTCTTCTGCAGTTTCTGTTACAATTCATAATTCCCAAGGTTTAACATTAGATGAAGCAGTTGTAAATATTGAGGATATATAGACACCAGTTAGATTAAAAAGGTACGTAACGTTGTCGAGAGTGAAAATCCTTCAAAATTAAGCATTCAATAGAAATTTTCCTTACGAAAAATTCTACAATATCAAAAATTCTCATACGCTAACATGTATAAAAACGAAGAAATTAGAATAAAAAGTTTTACAGTTAAAAATTCATAGTATCAACGAGAGCAGATTCAAATGTCTTTCCAGAAAATAGGATTTTGAAGAAGTAACTTTCTTCAAGCTCTCTTCAAATATATTATTGTAAAATAGGTATCAAAGATTATTAGATGTTAATTACAAAGATTGGAAATATGTATATTTCAAACAACTTTTAAGAACACCAGTGGTTACTGGAAATTGTAAAAACATCTTTAAAAGAGCTTTTAATTGAAAATTTATAAATATTTTGTAAAAAGTTTGCTTCGAAAATATTTTATTATGCCAGTCTTACATCATAAATAAATATATAAAATGCGCCAAAACACAAAATAACGTTTTTGTTTATAAAGATGCAAAAAAAATATTAAAAAATATTGTTACTTTCAAATATCTGTTTTATAAAATAATGCTTCGCGAATCCAAACAAAGCATGGCTTTTGCTAGTTTTATATTAAATTTAAAAGCGAACTTCACAATTTTTCATATTAGCGGTAAATTTTGCTACTATTTGCCGAATCAAACTAAAAAGAATTACTTTAGTTTCATGATCTGAGTTTCCACGAGTAAATTTGCTCCATTACTATCTGACCATTCTAATACCTATATTCTTATGTCTGATAATAGAAATTGAGATAATGATATCATCAAGAAAGATATCATTATATCTTGTTACATGTTTCCTCATCTATAACACAATTTCTCTTTACAAAAGTGGAATAATTTCGGAAAAGTTCTAGTCATAGAAATGATGAAATAAATGGAACCTCTTTCGTTTAATAAAAGCGGCAATTGTCACATACACCAAACATAAAATAATTCTAATGTTCAGATTATTTTGACAACGTTTAAAAGAAAGAATTTCGCATTTTTTTCAATCTTTACAAGAAGAATGTAAATGATTCATGAAAACTAGTCGTTGGGGGCCACCGTAATACTTACCCATCATGAATATGTATATGAAAATAAACCATGTGAAACTATTTATACAATGCATTGCAATTCATAAACAAAATTTAAATATTGTTAATATACATAGTAATGCTATATTAAAGAACTGCTGATGTACCAATTTCGACAAATTATATAAAACGCCAAACTACTCAAGTAGTACCGAACTGCGTAAAAGAAACATCCTTATAACTCCAAAAATTATAATTCTATTAACTAACAATTAACTGCGTCGGATTAAACGTCTCATTTCCAATTAAAATATACTTCTGAATTGAAATTTGAATGAAATACAGGGTCATGAAAAATCGAAGAATGTGGAAAACAAGATTACAAATATCTCGGCAACTAATAATCCGATCGACTTCGTTTTATATGCAAAATGTGTGTTATTGTATTGCCTTTTACGTCCATTCCTTAGAACAAAAAAATTCGAAAATTTTTATATACCTTTCATCAGAACGAATTTTTGAGAGTCCGAAAAAAATAGTTCCGGATAATCGAGGTTGCTGATATTAAATAGGGTTCGTCCCATTCTTACATACTAACTACATACAAAATTTCAAGTCTCTATCTCAATTTGTTCGGAAGATAGAGCGTTTACAGACAGACAGACAGACAGACAGACAGACAGACAGACGGACGGCATTTTTTTTTTTTCTAAAAATATGTTTTTCGGAATCTCCACTATCTAAAACGTGTAAATCCGTCACAAAAAAATTTTCGATTTTCAAAACGATTGCAAGACTACGTATGACCTATACTACGTATGATGGGTAAGTAAAAAAACGACACCCGTTATTCGATGGATTTGTATGTTTTAGAAGATTCTGAACACAATTTGGTGGTTTTTAGAAAATGGCTGTGTGTGTGTCTGTCTGTCATTTTATCACTCTGTAAGTCTCTGTATGTTAAAAATTTTTGCGGACGCTCTAACTGAAGCACTAATGAACGGCATATCAGAAAATTTTATATTGAGTTAAATCTTGATATAAACTTGTGCTGATTAGTTTTTGGCGTACATCGCCCAATAGATAGCGCTGCTACATTGCGTTTTCCATGATTTCCTTAATAACTATATATAAAGAACTGATGGACATATTTTCATAAAACTTTAGACTCAATTAGTCCTTTATATATTTTAGCGTTTATTTCTTTTTGCTGTAAATCTCCCGAAAGGTAATGCTGAAATGGTGCCTTATTCACAATTCCCACAATAACTCTATCTTAAGAAATATTGCATGGATTTTCCTTAAACTTCAGATTCAGTTTAAAATAATTTATTGCTAAATATCGCTACCAAATGAGCTTAAAATAATTATCTTTATTTGATTTACACTCTGCCACATTTTTGCATTAATATTTTTAAGTATTTAGCAAAAGTAATGAAAGTAAACCTGACTTTAATAGATTGATCGAAATTCCGAAGAACAAATTCTAATTTTTTGTATTGTACAGCCATCTGATGTAGACAAAATGAATGTTATTGCAGTGTGCTCTTTGGAATGTTTTTTATCATTGATAGAGATCGTATTGGACCAATTAATCGCACATTGTGAAATTATAATGTATAATTGTGAAATAATTTTTTGGCATTCATTTTTTTTCTATTTAAAAAAAAAAAAAAAAACTACTGCAATTTTTTAATAATTCAGGATTTTAAATTTCTTTTAAGCAATTTTTCCATTTTCAGAAATTTAAAATTTTATTTATATATCCGTTTATTTTTTTATTTGAATTTTTCGAAAAATTTGAAATTTTAAAGATTTTTTAAATAATGGTATTAGAACATTTTAGACACACGTTGTTTTAAGAATTAGAGATGGGAATGAAAATTCGATAAAAATTAAAGCTTAAAAATCCTGACCGGTTTTTTAAATGCGGAAAAATACCTACAGTCCTTTTACTTGTGGATCCAGTTACCCCAGGTTGGGAATGGCTACTTTAAATCAGAAAATATGCGAGCCCTTTTGAGGTTTATATTTCGAGTCTTTTTGAGGTTCATTCTTCCTCTCTTCCTTTCACTGTTAAGACTAAAAGTTGCATATGGCACTCCCAGGGGTGAAACGTCAGCGACTTCCCAAAGGGAGCCAGAATTACACCACTAGGAGTGTCCTAAGGCACCCCATGGCATCCCAAGGCACCCCATGGCATCCCAAGGCACCCCATGGCATCCCAAGGCACCCCCATATTACTCTAAGAGGTGACATGAGGTGCCCTAGGGCACCTCTAGGGATGCAATTATGGCTTTCTTATGGGTGTCGCTGACGGGACAAGCGTTTCACCCCTGGGAGTGCCACAGTGTTCTTTTCTTACAAAATGAATTCGAGAAGTAAGTCGGATATGTCAATCCCAAAATTTTCTTCTATCTCATAAAAGTTAATACTTCCAGAAAAATGAAACATACTAAAGTCACCGATTAGATAATTTACACCGGAATCTAATTAACAACTTATTTCAAGTTCTAACTGAATCTAAAATTTGATTAAAATTAATGTATTAGTATTTGAGATAGAATCATTGCACAAATCGTAAAAAAAAAAAAAAAAAAAAAACTGGATAGAAGGGCCAACTCTTGAGCGATTTACTCTAAAAATTAAAGAATACTAATTTATATCAGGAAATAACTAGAAGCTTGGGGAAAATTCGTGCATTAGATCCTGAGATAGAGCTTTTGCGATAATCATGAATAATGCCTCATAGCAGCGCCCCCTTTTGAGCAGTTTACTCCAAAAAGAAAAGAATACTAATTTATATCAGGAAATAACTGGAAGTTTGGGGAAAATTCGTTCATTAGTTCATCAGAAAAAGCTTTTGTGAAAATCATGTATAATACCGCATAGCAGGGCCAATTGTTCAACGATTTACTCTAAAAACTAAAGAATATTAATTTATAGTAGGAAATAACTGGAAACTTGAGGAAAATTCGTGCATTAGATCCTGAGATAGAGCTTTTGCGATAATCATGAATAATGCCTCATAGCAGCGCCCCCTTTTGAGCAGTTTACTCCAAAAAGAAAAGAATACTAATTTATATCAGGAAATAACTGGAAGTTTGGGGAAAATTCGTTCATTAGTTCATCAGAAAAAGCTTTTGTGAAAATCATGTATAATACCGCATAGCAGGGCCAATTGTTCAACGATTTACTCTAAAAACTAAAGAATATTAATTTATAGTAGGAAATAACTGGAAACTTGAGGAAAATACGTGCATTAGATCCTGACATATAGCTATTGCGATAATAATGAATAATGCCGCATAGCAGCGCCAAATGTTGTGCGATTTACACTAAAATGCAATCAGAGTCATATTATATGAAGGGCTAACGGAATCTAAAGTTTCATAAAAATCCGTCGATCAGTTCTTGGGTTATCGCTATTGTGTAAATCGTGAAGAAGGCAGCATAGCAGCACCACCTGTTAGGAAATATACACCAACAATTAATTAGAGTCAGTTTATATCAAAGTCTACTTGAATCTAAAGTTTTGTGTAATTCTGTGCATTCATTTTGGAGATGGGGAGTACACAAAATTTATGTCCCATACAGACAGACAGACTGACAAATAGACAGACTCCTAGAGAGACATTTTGTAAAACCATGTTTTTCGGGTTCTCTGACCCCTAAAACATATAAATCCGCTAAATATCGGATTTCATAAATTTTCATGAATCCATTACTTTCTTCTTGTAAAGACAGAAAAAAGTAACATACTCAAAAAGAAAATTTACTATCTTCTTCCCTAGTGCTGTTCTGAGTACAAATTTTTGATATAATCCGATGAACTTTATTTCTAATGATATTTTTTCTAATTTTCCATAAATAATGCTTTTATTCATATTTATGATAATTTTATGCTCTGGATCTTAGACGAATAAACATTCCGTTATATTTTGAAACAAAAATTTTGCGGTCTTATTCTTTCATGTTATATACCAAATGATTTGAGATTGAGAAGCAATCAAAGAAAAAAATTACTACTTTCTTTTTAGGTGCGTTCGTAATTATGTAAATACGTAGCACCTATAGTGGTCGTTCAGTCCGTCCGTCTGTCCACATATAACAACGCAAAAACTACCCAACCGAATCGTTTGAAATTTAAAATACACAACTATTACATAATTTTGTCATTTCAAATTTAATGAAAATCGGATGCATAGATCAATTACAGCGGCAATCAAAAATATTCCATTACATTACGGTCAGTGGGGGAAAAAGTTTAAAATGCATTTTAATCATTTGAAATTTAAAATACATAATTATTACATAATTTTGTCGAGTAATTTCCAATTTTTTGATAGCAAGGGCAATTATCAAGGATATCAATTACAAGGGCAATCAAAAGTATTCAATTGCACTATGGTCAATGGAAAAAAGTTTCAAATGTATTTTATACGTTTGAAATTTAGAATACATAATTATTACATAAATTTGTCGAGTTATTTCAAATTTTATGAAAATCGGATACATAGATCAATTACAGGGACAATCAAAAGTATTCCGTTACATTACGGTCAATGGGGAAAAATGTTTGAAATGCATTTTAATGGTGTTACACTCATTCGAACTTAATAAAATTTATATGCAACTATAGAGTACATATTATAATATACATTTTACATAATCTGTGGTGCAAAGAACATTTATTATTGATTTACAAGGCCACACAAAAGCATTCCATTACATAATGGCATAGGGTGAACATTGTTTGATGAGCGTTTTAATTGTAATTCACTATTTACAATTTTATGAGATTGATCTATGAGAGTGATATTTTTAAAACTTTGTTTTCGTACGAACGCACCTCATTTGCTACGCTTCACGTGCAATTTCCAACTTGTTTAGTGTTGTTCTAAGCACAAAACATCTGATGTAATTCTATGAACTTTCTAACATGTTACAGATGTTAGACACCGAAAAAAAAAATGGTTTCTCAAAATTGAGTAAAAAGTACTCAATTTCTAGTACTTCACATACTCAAAATAGCTCCAATCCAAAAGTTCTGAAAACTGAGAAAGACATGTACTCATTTTATGATTCCATGCCTGTATTCAAATATAAATCACTATTATCTGCCCCCTGAATTTACAAATTAAAGAATATATTTAAATAAAAGAGAAAAAATAAAAATAAATAAAAAATAAAATTAAAGAGTATATTTGGTATTTATTTCTTTCTCAAAATTATGAACAACAAACATTTAATTTATTATTTATTAAGAGAGATAGCAAAATTATATGTAAAATACCCAAATCGAACATTTTTATGACAGATTCAGTTAGGTGGGGAGGCCTACCATACGGCTTGAGCTCAACAAGCCCCACTTAACATTTATTATTATTTAAAAAAAAGTACAATTGTTTGACAAATGGTTGCCCAATTTCTTCTTGGCGAACCTTAAGTTTTTACAATATTAAAATTTAAAATAGAAGAGTTAATTAAGACAATTAAGAGTTTGTGAATGTCTATAAAAATTTTTAGATGCACTTTTTATTTAGAAAGTTCGACTAAGTTCAACTATCATAAGTATGATAGAATAAATGTTTTTGGAAATATTTAAACATAGATATGATTTGATAAACTTGCTAATGCGCAAGTTGAAATATATACTGATTCTTTTCAGCGAGGGTGATGCAGTCAATTATTTTCTGTAATAATTTAGGACATTTCAATACATATGATAACCACTCATTTAATTTAATATTTGATGGCTTTCGCAGATGAAAGGTTGAAGTTAGTGGACAATTTAACATGAAATGCAAGGAGGTACTTTTGTTCCCACAAGTACAGAGGTCAGAATCTACTTTATTAAATTTAACTAGATATGAAGAAAAAGGACCATGATTGGTAGCGAATAAATATAGATTTCGATGAAAAAGTAAAAAGTCTTCTGAAATTTTCGGTAGAAATTCGTATGTGTATATGCCGGTATCTGCATAGTCCCAATAGTTTTGCCAGTGTTGAAGCGAATCTAGCTTTAATTTTCTTTTTACTAAGGATACTGGTAATGGATAGAATTTTGATTCTATTTGTGATGATTTCAGTGTAGCTTCTTTTGTCAAGGTATCCGATAATTCGTTTCATTTTATGCCCGTGTGGCCTCTTATCCATTTGAAAACAAAATTTTTAGTAGTTTTCTGTAATAGTGTTATGATTGAGGTTACTAATATATCTCTTGTATTAATGTCTTTTAAGACTTGTAGGCTTGATAAACTGTCTGTTTGAATTAATATATTTTGAAAATTGCTTGAATTTGCCCAGATTATTGCGTCATGAATAAAATTATTTGCAAGTATACTTTATAATTATTCTAAAATACTGTGCATAATATAATATTTACATTAATAAGCATCTTATATGCCCCCATGAATAATATAAACTAATACTGGGTACAAAATTATCGTTTATTTGGATTTGATAGCATATACTGTTTCAAAATGGAGAAAGCAATGTCTTCATATTTGATCCAAACCCGATTCGACATGAGTACATCGACTTACTCATTTTTGACTACTTCATTATTTTCAGAGCAGGCATAAGTAATTACAAATGACATATCCTTTTATATATTTTCGACCATTTTATGATACATATTAAGAGGAATTTTTTAAAGAAATTTACAAAGAATGTCTGGTAATCTAATATCTAGAAAAAATTAAAAAAGATTCTTAACCTCATCAGACTCCAAGTTTTAATATTAGTCTAAATATTTTTTTACGCATATGAACTGACGGATAGGGCACAAAAACAATATGTTTATACAAATGATATTTTAGAAGAGTAAATTTGCCCCTCTGAATTATAATTTTACTTTCTACCGAACAACTCTGCTTGGCATTTCTCTGGCCTCTAGAATAATAACCTCTATCGGATATTATTATTTCTTTTTCTATCTATTTCTATCTGAACAACCTGAATAGCAATTTTTAAAATTGAGAAAATTTGTAAAATATAAAAAAGTTTTTTAACAAAAATGCATCCCAAAATTTTTTTATTAATAAATATTCATATTTTTTACATCTAAAGGAGTAAAAAAAAATTAATTTCTAAAAGTTTTGAAGATTTGAGGATCTTGAGACTCCTTAAAATTTTAATATTGAAAGATGTTTTGGTTTATTAATAATAGTAGAAAACTATTTGAAGAATGTTTGTTGTTTTCGGTCGAGAATGCAGTTTGTGGTGTCCGCAGTTTACTATTTTTTTCTATGGTTCTTCAAGGTATAATGATGTTTGAATCATGGCGTACGTATTATGTGACTCTGTTATTAGGTAAGCCCAGTTTTAATCATCATAAAAATGATGTTTTTACTGATTTTTATTAACGCAATGGGAAACATTTAAACAATTTGCTTTGGTGAGTGAATGTCTGCATTTTATTTATTTATTTATTTATTTACGAAATTCTTTGCATATAGAGGAATTTTTATTTGAATAGGAAATCGAAATGTCATTGTTAATAAAGAAGAAAGTAATGAGGTTACAAAATGGGTAATTAACAGATATAATTAACAGATATAACAAAAAGGAATCCAAAGCAAGAAGTTACATAAAAGATCGTCTTTTAAAGCAAAAACGAAGTCTGATTATTGAGCGCGCACCGAATACGAAATGAGCAACAATCACGAAAAAGGAAATAATCTAATGTTGAATTAATTGATTGTAAAAGACCATTTTTATATATAGAATTTATTTATATATCTTAAATCATAGTCTTTGAAAAATTATTTTTCCAAATGGTTGATGTAATTTGTTAAATTATTTTTTTAACTTGTTTATATATTTTATAATTTTATTATATTTATTTATATTTTTTATTTATTTATTATATTTATTATTATGATGAATTATAATAATAAGTATAATGAATGTTGTAATAATATAAATTATAATAATAATGAATACTTTAAGTTTCATTTGTTTGATTATGTTAGTAAGAAATTCAAAACCACTTTTAACATCTCATCCTTTATTGAGAGAATTTATACTTGGCATATCTGATCCTTAGTCAAACTTCTTCAGTAAAGAAGGTTAATTTTTTACTTAATCTCACTTTTTCACTTTTCTCACGTGGTTACACGAGAGTTTTAAAAGCATACTGACAATATTTATTTAATTTAAGTGACATGAAAACTCATTATGGGTTTTTCCATAAATTATGTCCCACATTTTTCGATATTTTTGACCCCCCCCCCCTTTGTGATAAAGTGTTTTTTCTTTACCATACACTAACAATGTACTACGTTATAGATTATATTTGAAATTTTATTTTTAAACTTTAACTATGTGTTTTAAAGATATTTTTAAGTGTAACACTAAAAATAATGTATGTATTTATTTTGCATGATATAAAATTAAGATTTACAACAAAAACGATAATTAATATATAATAATAATAAAATATTAATATGAAAGAGTAATTCAAAGCGGTAGTAATTTAGAATTTTAAATGGAATTCAAAGTATGACTTTAAAAATATATATTTGACATTAAAAAAATATCTTTATTTTATTAACATAAAACCCTTTAATTTCAAAATAACTTAAAAATTTAATTTGCTGATTTTCAATCCTTTTAAGGGTGTATTCGAAAAAACGCTTTTCCATCTTCAACAGCTCGACATTCTCTGATACAATTTCAGACACATTTTTAAAAGTAGAAACATGAAACTTGCTGAGAGGATTTTTCAAGAGACGTATAAGGTGCCTTGTGATGTCATTTTACGCTCCATTCATTAGAGTTTGATTTATAAACAATTATCTTCGCAGTATGATCCTTTTTTTCGTTCACAGATCTTCCTCTTCGGAAAAATCGGTTCAAAATGCCATTTTTGATTGCCTTTTTTTTTGCAATATTTTCTGCATTTATCAAAGAATCGATATTCACGGCATCTTGTGTACTTTCTATATAAGACAATTTGCAAGTTTGGTGCATTCGAGAGCAAAAATGAATTTAAAAATAAATCGGAAAATAAGCAGTTTGAATCGAAATACACCCTTAACCAAAATAGGTGATGTGACAATTCGTCTTACATCCTTCCACCCCCTTGAGACCAGTTGTCACAATGACACGATCACTCCCCCCCCCTACAAACCCGATATTATTTGTGGACGGCCCCTTTATAACACCTTATCGTTCGTCAAACATCCTTTTCGATGAAGAAGCGGTTTTGTTTGCTTAATCTCAATTTTTCACTTTTCTCGAGCTTTACTGGAGTGGTTACATGAGAGTTTAAAAGCATACTGACAATATTTATGAATTTTAAGTGAAGTGAAAACTCATTATGTATTTTCAGTGATATTTTTTTTATGAAAATGTAATTTACGCATGCAAGAGGATGCTATATTATTTAAACCAGCAATAATTATTTTCTGAGAGTGATCAAAATGAGTTTAAAATACAAATAAATATCTTTATTCATGGAGACAGACATGCCTTTTGCTGAATGTAAAAAGGACAATGTTTTCTTAAACTAAGAACAGTTTTCTACAATCACAATCAAAAATTATGATGTGACCGCTCCTAAGTCACCAAATAATCCGAAAAGCGATTCTTTACCTTTAGAAATCCCAGAAAAAAGTTTAATTTCGATATTTAAAAAAAGAATTCATAGCGGTTTTCCTGTATATATATATATATATATAGATATAGATATATATACATACATATTACAAATTTAAAATTTTTTCGCCAAAACTAACCTTTATACTATCTTAATTTTCTTATAATAATATTCCGTACTTACTTCAAATTATTAAATTAAAATCTTGTTTCTAAATCTAATCTGTTAATCCTTATGCAGACGATATAAATTCTTAATTTGCCTTAAAAAAACATCATTCCAGTATGCGTAAATTTAAAAAGATGGCTCTAAATTAAAAATATTCTTAATTAAAACTTTATTTCTTAATATTCCAAATAAAACTGATTTCTTCTGTGTTTTTATCAACCCTTTTTAAGAAAGTCTTATTAAATTTATTCCAAAACCATACCTTTCAAAAAATATCATTATTTTATTTTATCTATTTATTTATTTTTCCGCCGTCAACCTTTGATGTGTGCATATTAATAAATTCATTTCTTTTCTTTTTCTCTTAAAATTAATCATTTATAAAAATCGTCTGCCTAAGATATTTAAAATTCTGAGTCAATTATAAATTGGTTAAATAATATTTTTTTAAAATAAATTTATTGTTTGTGGAAAATAATCTCGTAGCTGGACAAGAATTCTGTTTACATAAAAGAATAATGGTTTGAGGTTACAGAATGTTCCAGAACTTTCTTTTTAGTTTAAAAAGGTGGAAGTCTCGAGAAGAAAAAGAAGATTTCTTGGGTTGCTTCTTCGATGAGGACAGCTCGCTGAAATAATGATGGAATTTTTGCAAAAGGAGCTTTTCCTTCCTCATTATTACGAATTTAATAAATGAATTTACAGCAGCCCATGACTAATTATTGGATCTTCTACATTTATTTATTTATTTTGTTTTTTCCCTCGCTTGCCATGACTGTGTGTTTCTTTTTAACCAGTGGAAATAATTCGAGTTCTCCTTAAATCGTCACATACATATATATGTGTATGTATATATATAAATTTTACTACCCCCCATACACACACACACCATGCCTCTTAAAATCAGTACTTAACTTTATTTCTTTGAATTTTTGAAACTTTTAGCGGTTTCCATTTTTCTGATAAAACCTCTAATTTAATTTATTCAGACAGTAAATTAATGAATTCTGTATTTTTTCTCTCCCCTCCTCACATTAGTATAACTTATTTTTAGGTGCGTTCGTAATTATGTAAATACGTAACACCTATTGTTGTCGTTCAGTCCGTCCGTCTGTCCGTCTGTCTGTCCGTCCGCATGTAACAATGTCAAAACTACCCAACTGAATCATTTGAAATTTAAAATACATAATTATTACATAATTTTGTCGAGTCATTTCAAATTTTATGAAAATCGGATGCATAGATCAATTACAGGGACAATCAAAAGGATTCCGTTACATTACGGTCAATGGGGAAAAGACATCAAATGCATTTTAATCCTTTGAAATTTCAAATACATAATTATTACATAATTTTGTCGAGTTATCTCAAATTTTATCAAAATCGGATGCATAGTTCAACTACAGGGACAATCAAAAGTGTTTCATTACATTACGGTTAATGGGGAAAAATGTTCCAGATGCATTTTAATGGTGTTACACTAATTCGAACGTAATAAAATTGATATGCATGTATAAAGTACATATTATAATGTACATTTTGCATAATCTGTGGTGCAAAAAATATTTGTTACTGATTTACAAGGCTACACAAAAGTATTCCATTGCATAATGGTATAGGGAGAACATTGTTTGGTGCGCATTTTAATTGTTATTATTTACAATTTTATGAGAGTGATATTTTTAAAACTTCGTTATCGTACGAACGCACCTCATTTGCTACGGTTCACGTGCAATTTCCAACTTGTTTAATGGTTATAAACGAAATGCGATTGTTTAGTTACGCTATTCAACATTTTTCTCGCGGACATACGTACTGATAGATATCAAAAGTCTTTTTTTTTCTGCTATTAAAATAAAAGCAAATATACCTACTTCATTATAAGAGCAGTCAATTCTTATTATACAACTATTCTGTAATTAAAACTTAATGTATCTGCGCACCCAGTTTCCCTCATGTAATGTTCCGTTTCTGCACAGTTTATCGGTCAGTTTTGTTTTTCATACATTTTCCATTAGAACTTCGAGATATCATCTGAACAATGCAGTTCGTTTTTTTTAATATTACTACAAATTTCATAAATAATAAGAATATTGCCAAGTTAAACTGATGGCATAGATCTCACAAGCTATGCATGTTAATTGCATTTTACAGACTTATATTTTCAAGGAAAAATGCCCCTCACAAAACAGATTACCCGGAAAAATAGTCCTTCCTCAATTTCTTCTCTTTATACTTAATCTTTGAACCCCCAAAACTAATCCAGGGATACATCTTATCACATAATAAACCTATATCTAAAATTCGAAGCAAGCTTGATAATACTGCATAAAAACCCATGTATATAATTAAAGAGGATTTATCCCCCATTCCATTCTTTATACTCAATTCTTGAATTCCATAAACTAATCCAGGGATACATCTTATCACAGAATAAACCTATATCTGAAATTCAAAGCAAGCTTGATAATTCTGCATAAAAACCCATTTATATAAATAAAGAGGAATTATCCCCCATTCCATTCTGTATACTTAACCATTAAATCTCCAAACTATTGAGAGATTCAAATTCTCAGAATGAACCTACATCCAAATTTAAAGCAAGTTGGATGATTCTGTGTAAAAACCCATTTATCTGATTTAAGGAGAGGGAGTAATCGTCTGTATACCCATTTATCCTTAACAAAAGAACCCCACAACTAATCGGAGAAGCATCTTATCATCATGAACCTGCATCTATAAATTAAAGCATACCAGTTATGTGTCCCCCCCCTATCTTCTCTTTATACTTTTACAATGTATTTTCAAAACAAATCAGGGAAGCGCCTTATCAAAATGAACATATATCCAAAATTTAAAACAAATCAGTAAATTCTATGCGAAAAACCCATTAACCTAAATTAAGGGGAGGTTACCCCCATCCCCTTCTTTATACTTATCTAATGAACAGCCAATACCAATCATTTAGGCTCTTCATCATAATGATCCTATATATAAAATTTTAAGGAAATCTGATAATTCTGCAAGAAAAATCCAATTATCTAGATTAAAGAGGGTTATGCCCGCTGTTCCCCTCTTATACGTATTTAATAAACTCCCAAAACCAATCACGGAGATTACATCATCAGAATGATCCTATCTCCAACATTTGAATGAAATCTGACAATTCTGCATGAAAAGCACATTTAATTAAATTACGGAGGGTTGGATTAGCTCCCATTCTCCCTCTTTTTCAGTGAGCTCTCAAATCTAATCATGGAAACGTCTCATAAGAATGATCCTATAGCTAAAGATTGAATGAAATCTGATAATTTTGCATGAAAATCCCATTTATATGAATTAAAGGAAGGGTATTAGCCCCCGTTTCTCCATTTATACTTATCGAATGAACTCCCAAAACTATCTGAGAAGGGCATTATCAGAAGAAACCTAGATCCGAAATTTCAAGTAAATCGGATATTTCTATCGTGAGTTATTGAGTTACACACGCATGCAAATACATACATACAAAACGGGTGGGCACATAAGCTCTCAGGCTTTGATAGCCTGTGAGCTAAAAAGCATTTGTTATGCTATTTTTGCATTATAAATGCTTTTCATTTCGCAGCCACTGTTCACGGCAACTTCGTGTCTATTATCTTTTGGCCATAACCCTAGTAGTTATTGTAATCCCAATTTTGTCTTATCGTCTGCTTGCAAAGAAGTTGTTGTTGTTTTTGTTTTGTTTTTTCATTTTTGTTTGGAACAGTTGTCTCTATGGTGAGCTTCATAATAATTCCTTTGTTGTTGAATAAAAAAGTTTATAGTTATTAATTCGTCGAATTTATATTTAAAAAATAGTCACAGTCCATTGATTTGAGCTACTCAACAGCCGTTGAGAATTCATACAAACCCAAAAGCAGTTACCCTGTCAAACGTATGCCAGTTAACCGCACGAGTTTATCACGTCAATAATGCTCTGCCAACCATCGCATGGTTTTAAGGCTGCGAACACATGCGTGTTTTGTCTCGGTCAAATGGATTATAAGAAATGGTGTTGTATCCCTTCTACCTTGGACGCTTTTGAGGTTTCTTTATAATACAGGGTTATTATAAATGAATCATCGGACGTTACTATGTGCGAACTAGGAAACTTGAATGTTTCCATGACAACTCAAACGAGAGGGCCTTAACTACAGTTTCGCTCGCATATGTTTCATGCGCGTGTGGTTGCCATGGTTGCCGCGCGAACGTCATATTCAAAAAGACGACTGGACAGTAGAAAGCGTTTTGTGTACTAAAATTTTCAAAGTCTGAATCATAACCGTTCAGAGAACAATCCGTAAGGCGTCCAAATCCAAACTACCAACCTAAGATGATGGATTGGTCAATGTTACTTTGACTGAGTTGCGGAACTGCATAACAACTGCATTCGCAACGAAAGAGGTGACCATGCTGATGATGTGTAAAGCGGATTGAATTATCACCTTGACATCTGCCGTGTCACTTACGGAGCACATATAGAACATCTGCAGTATGGACGTCAGTCTTGTATACTTTCGGTTTATTTTCATGTACAACTCATTGTTGTAAACCAATTATGTTCCGAAATAAACGTTCCAGAAACCCGATGATTCTTTTGTAATAACCCTGTACAATGAAGGAGAATGAAGAAATAGTCGGGAAATAAATAGCTTAAACCTACTTGAAGGAAATGTTCCTGTTTTGCCGATCATCAACCTCCTCCCTGTAAAAATCATTAAAGATCAAAAACACCGTGTCGCCGCAACAAACAAGCCGAATATTTTCTGGCAGTTAACATGTACCCACCAATACGGTAACAACTGTCCCTGTTCGGCACTCTGCCCTTAAGCTGCAGACAGATATATCCACTATTTGAGGTCACACGTTGGCGTGTTTTACGTTCACAAATGGCGTGTTTTATGTATAATGACATTTACATGTCAATGAAGGAAAACTTCAATATAAATGCAGGGCAGGGAAGTCTAAAGTAGGATTAAGCTCCTTGTTTCTTGAACCATTGTAATTTCCCTCTTTCTATTGTGAGTAAACCTCAAAAGTGTTCTAAAAGAAAGGATAATTAAGTTTCGAGAATTCAGTTGAAAGTTGGGAAAATAAGCATGTGCTCGCAGCCTTTTGGACGCTAGTGCTTTATTCCTGTCAAAATAAACGGCACTTACGTATTAATGCCACCGCAGCAGAAGTTGCACTAATGCGCCAATAAAGAGCAATCTTGTTGTTCTTACGCGCATCTTTTGGATTCCTTGTTGGCTCGTTGTTTGCTGATTTTCGACGCCATTTTTTAGTGCTACGAAAATGCGTATTTGGGATTTGCCAAAAACAGAACAAGATGCAATATTATTTTAAATCTATGTTAAACTCTATATTGGCCCATTTTCACCCGTAAACCGATTGATTACTTTGTTTCAAATAAAATGTTTTGAATTTTGAAAGTGTTTTCATTTTAAATAATGCGTTTTATTTTATGACTTGTCGCAAAAATTTCCGCCAGATTGGCGGTACTTTTTGCGACAATATGTATGCGGTAATACGTAAGTACCAAATAAATTTAATTGATCTCTATATTTTTATCTGGAGGTTTTTTTTTTTCAATTTGTTTTGCTTTATAGGGGCTTCGATCAGGTGTTCTGCATCACAGTATTAATAAAAACATTTTTATTATTTGTGCGTAATTTTCGAAAACATTTTCGAGTAACTTTAACAATGTATTGTTAATAAGTTTTCTATTATTTGAAAATCATTTTTTCGGACGGTATCATATTTCAACTAACATTTTCAGCTGCATAACGTTGTCCATGCAATTATAACAGAAAGTGTTAATTTTAATCTTATGACACCACACTACTGATTGAAAAAGAAAAACCCGGATGATAATGTTAAGTCTATGTGGGCTTCCTTTTTAAATATCTCGCTTCAGTTGTAATTTTTTTACAGCCTAAAGGATCGCGGAAAATATGAAATTGCACACCGCGGTGGAAGAAATAGGAAGAAATTGTCAAACAATCAAATATTAAATTCGATAAGAAATTTATGATGAAAATTGTGTTATATTTAAAAAGCTGACATAATGATAATTTTCATAAACTTTCCAGTTGAAAGAATATATGTTACATGTAAACATAAACATCACATATATGCACATGGATATTAAAATAGAAAGAAAATTTTAAATTAATTAATTTATAGGACTGACCACCACAGACCCCGAACTTAAGTCCCGCACAAAACCTGTGGGTAAATATGATATGATACGGTTTTTACTCGTGTATACCGCGCACGAGTGCATAACGCGCAAGAATTTTGTCGATTTGGTCGATAAAAAAGTATGTTGAGTGTTTTTGTTTTCGAAAAATATGATAAAAAAACTATTAATAGTAACAACTTTCGAATTTACGCAAATATTTCTTTGGAATTTACGTAAATAGTCTTTAAATAATGTAGCAAATTTTATTCTTTGCAATGGTAATAATATTATCAACTTTTCTGTGTGGCCCGTGGCTTTGCATGAAATGCTGAATTGTCCCGTAGTTGTAAAAGCAGATTTCAGTCATCAATGCATATTTGATATTGCATATGAAGTACGTACGATTAATGGTTCATTTACAGGGACACTCAAAAGGATTCGAATACAGTATGATATATGGAGAAAAATATCGTTTGGAGAGTATTTTAATAACATAACACTATTTAAAATGTGTTGAAACTGATTTTAAATTAATTTTAAAATAATTAATTGATTGGACTGACCACTACAGACCCCGAACTTAAGTCCCGCACAAAACCTGTGGGTAAATATGATATGATACGGTTTTTACTCGTGTATACCGCGCACGAGTGTATAACGCGCATCCCCTACTTTGCAAGAAAAAAAGGCGATTTTTTAAAATCTCGTATATAACGCGCACCATAAATATGATATGCAAACGAATGAACGACTAAATGAATTTCAGTATAGAAAGTGGAAACAAACATTACATCAGGCCCAAAAAAGATGAAAATACATTTTTAGACTTCGGTTAGGGAGTGAATGACGAGGGGTAGGAGTGGTTGACGGCAGTGAGAATTGCTAATTAGCGTTTACATAATGTCAATGTAAAAACTAGTCGTTGGGGGCCACCGTAATACTTACCCATCATGGATATGTATATGAAAATAAAACATGTGAAAATTATTTATACAATGCATTCCAATTCATAAAAAAAAATTTAAATATTGTTAATATGGATAGTAATGCTCTATTCAAGAACTGCTGATGTACCAATTTCGACAAATTATATAAAACGCAAAACTACTCAAGTAGTACCGAACTGCGTAAAAGAAACATCCTTATAGCTCCAAAAATTATAATTCTATTAACTAAGAATTAATTGCGTCGGATTAAGCGTTTCATTTCCAATGAAAATATGCCTCTGAATTGAAATTTGAATGAAATACAGGGTCATGAAAAATCGAAGAATGTGGAAAACAGGATTACAAATATCTCGGCAACTAATAATTCGATCGACTTCGTTTGATATGCAAAATGTGTGTTATTTTATTGCCTTTTACGTCCATTCCTTAGAATAAAATAATTCGAAAATTTTTGTATACCTTTCATCAGAACGAATGTTTCGAGAGTCCGAAAAAAATAGTTCCGGATAATCGAGGTTGCTGATATTAAATAGGGTTCGTTCCATTCTTACATACTAACTACATACAAAATTTCAAGTCTCTATCTCAATTTGTTCGGGAGATAGAGCGTTTACAGACAGACAGACAGACAGACGGACGGCAAATTTTTTTTTTCTAAAAATATGTTTTTTGGAATCTTCACTATCTAAAACGTGTAAATCCGTCAAAAATTTTTTTTCGATTTTCAAAACGATTGCAAGACTTACCCTATACTACGTATGATGGGTAAGTAAAAAGTGGAAGCAGTGAAATACAGATACAGTAATTCTTAAATTAAATAAGATTTTCAGAGTAATTATGTCTCCTTTAATACATTTCATGATTCCTATGTTAATCATGTGATTACATCCGGGAGTAAAAAAAAATTCCCTGTATAACGCGCACCTAGGAGTTTTGGCCTATATTTTTTGAAAAAAAAGTGTGCGTTATGTACGATTAAATACGGTAAGTTTTGCAGAACGCAACTGTTATGCGAAATATACTGATGCACATAATTTCTTTGAATTCTTTACCAAAACAGCTTAAAAACACTGAAATACTAAAACATTCAAGAATATATAATTGAAAAATAATAAAAAAAAATTTAAAGTAGAAGATTAATGTGACATAATTCTACGAAGTCTCTATTTTTTTTTTTTTTTTTTACTTTCTTCCTGTTCACATGTTGTTAAGTCTTAACATAAAAATAAAACCTCATGATATTTTGCCAAATGTTTGACTAATTAAACAATTTTCTGCACATTTTTTTTTTTCTGAAAATAGAATGCATCACACCAAACTATTTATCATTTTAGATTTTACAACATATATTATATTCCAACATTATTTTTTCGCAACATGTTAATAAATGAATATATTACCCACCTGTTTTTTTTTATTCCGATAAGAACTGTAAAGTTTAAAAAGAAACAACAATATTCATAAGGAAATCTTTAAAAGCAATCATTAACGTCTTTATATTTTACATTCTTGTGAAACCAGATACCATAAAAAAACCGAAAAATGGATGCCTTGCGTGTCTGAACAAATATCCTCTTACATGTCGAACAAAAGCTGCTTGTAAATTGATTTTGCGATCGAAACACTTTTCTTAAGTGGTTTGTGATACATATAAAGTTACATTACACCAGTTTTTTGTGGCAGGGAAAAAAACTTAAGTACGCTAGTAAAATTTTGATGATAATATAGGGCATTGTACTGGTATATCGCATTAAAGCAAATTTATTATTTGCAAACTGTTTTACTTTCTAGCAGAAAAATATATTGAGATTGTTAAATGAATTGACTTCCCGATATGTTTGAACGCTATTTTTACAAGTGTCAAGTGTCACTTTTGAATATTTGGTTTTTAATTTTAAACGTATTTTTTTAATAAAAATTATCACAAAATATTTTAATACAATCAGTGCTTGACTTAAAAATTATTTTTTATACAAAAAATGCTTGAAGTGAAAAAACTGTTTCCTAATAGTAATGTTTGCAGTAAAAGAGCTGGACATTTAAGCCAAAAATAAAATAAAAATCACAAGTGTTCTAAAATCCAACAGAAATCTATAGAATCAGCTGAAAATCCATTATTCCCAAAGTGAGGCAAAAAGATGAGGGGTTGTATTCATATATCAATTGATTAATGGCAATATGGAGTACACAAACATCGCACGTACATTTGGATAAAACCCCGTATTTGTTTTCTTCATTTTGGGAATAACTGACTTTGAGTTGATTTTATAGATGATCACTTTCAGAATTTTCAAGCTCTGTTTTTGAATTTTTTACATAAGTTGCTCTATCCATTTAGCTAACACAATATGCAAATGAAATTTTGATATCGTTGATGCATGTGCAATGGAAAAATATTTAATAAACCTGCTCATTTTTCATACAATTTTTATTATTTTTTAGTGCTGATGACAGGGTATTATGTACAATGCTTTTTGTCATATTTTCAGAAAAGACCATAATTCTGTATTAAGAACTCTGCAAATTATGAGCAAAAAACATGGAAAATTTTGAGACTGTTTTTTAAAAATCAAGACAGTATATTACCATAAGCCACTTAATCATAATATACAGTTAAATCGCTTTTGCTACATTAGTTTTTACAGGGTTATCCAAAAGTTATTTGTTTCTTCACAATTTGTTGACGGTCCGCTATAGAGTTTTGGAAAAAAATCATCGTATAAAATGTATGACTATAATATTTACACGCTAAGAGTTTCAGTATAATTTCTTCTGTATTTTTCTAGATATTTAACAAAATGTCTAAAATCGCAAGTGGCCGGTCATCTTTGGCCATATAGTATATATTCATATTATATTAATAAATAAATTATATTAATAATTAAATCTTAAAAAATAATTTAAAAAATAAAGAAGCTGAGTTAAAAAACACACACACACAAAGAAATATTTAGAAGGAAAATTCTTGACAGGACATTGAATATTTCTTGAATTAAAAACATAAACAAAAATAAAGAAACATGAGAATTTTTAAAGCATGCTTAAACCATTAAATATCACCAGGAAAACTTACACCATAATATTACCAATAAATACATGTATTGTGTCTCCGAACAAGTATCCAATTACTTGCCGAAGCGTGTAAAATGATTTTGTGATCAATGTTTTGCGATGTATAAAAAGCCATAGTTGAACACATAATTCACATGTCAGGGGAAAATAACTTTAGATTATTTATAAAATTTATATAAACGAGGTAGAACCCACCGAAATTCAACGAAAGAAAATTTTTAACAAAGAACTATTATATTATTTTAATATTTTTTTTAATTTTACTTAAGAAAGGTGTTATAATGAAAATAAACGCTATTATTATTTAACGATAGATCTATATTATGATTATGGAACTTATTTGACGGTTTCGAAATATGTCAATGTTATTTATTTTTATTATAACACCTTTCTTAAGTAAAATTAAAAATTTTTAATAAAATGTTTATATAAAAGGTGGATGTTTTTAAATCTGGTGATTTAAAAAAATCAATTGGATTTAATAAACTTTTTATCATAGAACTATTATATTAATTTATAATAAAGATACAAAATTAGTTACGGTAAAAAATGCATCTTATATTGGTCAATCTAATCCCCAAACAAGTATTATTTTAAGCTAAAATTAATAAAATTCTATAAAACTCAATTATCCAAATTATTAAACGATATAAAACCGAAATTCGCCGGATTTTATAACAAACGCTATTTTTGAAATACTAGACGGATTTTAATATCTATTTTTTTTTTTCAGTTTTAAGAGAAAATGGAGTAATTCTGTTGCCACAATTATAAAATTGGTGCTAAAAATTATAAAAAATTATATCTCTAAAACAAATTGAGATACAGCTTTGTAATAAATTGCATGTGAAAGTGCTTTTTTTTCTCGATACGACGCGACGGTGTAAAAATTTAAAAGGTGCGATGTTCAGAAGTGTAAAATTTGCAGTAACGAAAATTGCATGCGAAAGTTTTGTGCATTTTTATTGCTATTTTTCCCCCTCAATTTTAAGAGAAATGGAGTGATTTTGTTGCTACAATTACAAGATTGGTACTAAAAACTATAAAAAAATTAATATCTCAAAAATAAATTGAGATACAGCTTTCAAAAAAATTACAATTCAAAGTGCACCTTTTTTCTCTATTTGATGGTGTAAAAATTTTAAATGTGCATTTTTAGAGGTGTAAAATTTATAGTAGCCAAAAATTTCGAAACCGAAATTGCAGGGGAAAAGTGTCGCCATTCGCAAAATGACGTATGCGTTACGCACAGATGCGTTTCGTCTTTATAATATAGATACCTTTTTATTGCAAACCGCAAAATAATAATAATAATAATAATAATAATAGGTAAAGGTAAATTTTACCAGGATACGGGGATTGGTAGAAGTTCTTGTGTACAGTCAATCAGTATAACTTTGACCTATCAGAATAACATTGGGCCAAGGGAGAACAGGAAAAAAATCATGCGTCAAGCATAGATTATGAATCACATTCCAACACATTAAGAGTAATGTCACAAAACTGCACCGTTTAAAAAATGAAAACATTACGTCTCATTTCACCATACGGAAATTTTTGGCGTATGTAAAAACTGAATTTCAGCTGCTCCCATCTACAACCAGAAAATTATCGGAATTTTTTTAGTAGTTATGTATATGAAATAGGAATTTGCATCTATTAACAAAATGCATTCAAAAATTTAATTCATTTAAGCCAAAATAAGTTAAAATTAATTCAATTTTCTCAAAATTTATCTCAAAAACGGCTCGAATGTTTTTCGCAAAAATTTGGATTTTACCATTTTCGTTCGCGAGAAGACAATTGGTCTAGGTCACATGTTCGAGAAAATTCGATTATTGGGCCATTTTGGATCATATTGGGTCAGGATCAAGCTATTTATATCTAGAGAACGGCTGGATAGATTTTAAGGAAATTTTGTATCCGATCATTTTTTAGCACCAGAAAACTATTGGGCTGGGTCACATGTTCGAAAAATTTCAATTAGTGGATCATTTTTGAGTCATTATGGGTCAAGCCATTTTTATCTAAAAAACGGTTCTAACGATTTTGACTAAATTTTATATTTTATCGTTTTGAATTACAAGAAGACCATTGGATTAGGTAACATGTTCGAGAAAATTCGGTTAGTGGGTCATTTTTGGGGTTATTGTGGGTAATGCTATTTTTATCTGGAGATTTTCTCACGCAATTTTGACTAAAAATTGCATTCTATAGTTTTCGGGCACGAGAAAAAACATTTGGAAAGCTCACATGTTCGAGAAAAAATTTTAATGGGTGATATTGGGTCATTAAGTGTCTGGGTCAAGCTGTTTACATTTAAAGAACGGCAGAATCAATTTCATCGAAATTTTGCCTGTAACAGTTCTTTGACACGAGAAAGCTAATGGACTAAGTCACACGATCGAGAGATTTCGATTGTAAGAGTCTTTGTGGGTCATGATGGGTCATAATGGGTCATGGTCAAGCTATATCTAAAGAACAGGTGGATAGATTTTAACGAAATTTTGTATACAACATTTTTTTGGACGAGAAAACTATTGGGCTAGGTCTCATGTTCGA
This sequence comes from Maratus speculifer, assembly GCA_964019185.1. NCBI lineage: Eukaryota > Metazoa > Arthropoda > Arachnida > Araneae > Salticidae > Maratus > Maratus speculifer. The sequence continues at coordinate 392,098,768 of OZ025294.1, read as the reverse complement.
GAAACTTCGATTACTGGGTCATTCTGGGTCAAAAAATTCTGGGTCAAGCTATTTATATTTAAAGAACAGCAGGATCGATTTTAACGAAATTTTGTATGCAAGAGTTTTTAGACACGAGAAAACTAATGGGCTAAGTCACATGTTCGAGAAATTTCGATTATAAGGACCATTTGTGGGTCAGGATGAGTCATGCTAATTTTATCTAGAAAATGGCTCTCACCATTTCGAGTATACTTTGCATTGTATAGTTTTCGGACAAGAGAAAACCATTGGTACATGCTCGCGAAAACTGGATTATTGGGCCATTTTGGATTATAATTGGTCTGGATCATTCTAATTATATGTAACAAAGACTCAATCAATTTTACCTAAATTTTGTAACAAAGCGTTTTTTTATTCGGCCTCACTGCCGAATGCTGTCAAGCTAATTTTACTTAAGAAATGGCTTAAACAATTTTGATTCAATTTTATATTCTACTGCTTTTGATTACCTGAAGATCATTAAGCTAAATCACATGGTCGATCCAATTTGATAATTGGATCATTTTGAATAATAAGGGTCAAAGTCACGAGATTATGGCAACAGCCAATAAGTTGGCGATTTTTGACAAATTATTAGTGACGTTTAGCCGAAAAATGGACTATTAAAATTACGAAAGCTAAGATACATATTTGGCGCCAAATGAAAGAATGTCGCTAAAATTGGCTATATCTGGCAAAAAATATTTTCTTTCAGAATGTGAAGAAATTTTTTATACATTCTTAATAGAATTCGAGATGCATGGTAAACCAATCACAGTCAAGTTAAAAAAAGTAATTTGAATCGATGCCCTTTCATTGTAAATTTTAAAATAATGTAAAATTTATGAACATGTGCATACATACATTGTTTTCTTATTGATTGTTTTAGTAAATAATACTATTATTAATAACATGTTTTATAGTAATAATACAGAGTGACTGATGCAGTGAAAATACTATATGAAGTTGTTCACAAAGTAAAAATTGACCGAGATTAGCTCGGTCACTCCTGCTAGTTAACCCGTCAGTAGTCGCGTGTCGGTCTTTTCGCCGCCCGTATAACTTATCTTCTTCTAACTTGTATCAGACTACAAATACAACGGAGATCTACCATGTAGCTGACTTTGAAGGTTTCTCGGAAACCTTAGTGAAGTAACAGGACAACTCTGTTTTTCTTTCAGGTACATTTTTAGAAAAAAAGTTGAAATGGGCGAAAAATTCTACGTAACAATCACTAATGTCAGCTCATTTTTACTTTTTCGAAATATTCCATATCTCATGAATAAAATGCATAATTTAAAAAAACTGCAAATTTATATATTCATTGAAATGTTATCTTCATATATTAGGTGAAAAATATTTCTTATTTTACATATTTGGTACGCAGGGGGTCAGCGGCGAAAAGACCGAGCGCGACTAATGACGTTGTGGAGAAAGTCACGACTACTCGCGGGTTAAATTTAAGAGCGCATGCCGAATTTTAAAACGCATTCTCCAGCTATGAATGTTCTGTTTTAATGTGATTGTAGGGAATTTCGGTGATTTCTATCGGTTTCAACGCATTTGAAATAGTCTGTAGCATAATTTGAAATAGTAATGCCATTAAAATACTCCCCAAATGATTTTTCTCGATATACCATAACTTAATCAATTTTTTTTAGTGTTACTTTCAAAGAACTATTAAACGTAATACAGTCGAGTCTCTATATAACGAAATCCACGGTTCCAGTAAAAAATTCGTTATATAGAGAAATTCGATGTATAGAGAATGAGGTTAAAAATCGTATTTAATGTGTAAGTTTTGAACAAATATCATTTTTGATCTTTTTAATTAAGAATTTGAAATGTTTAAGAGTATATATTAACCTAACATTTTATTTCTTAATTATTTAAGCAGTTTCAAAAATGAGAACAGACATTTTTTTGAAAGCTTAATGGAAATCAAAAAAGGAAGACTTGCATTAATTTTAGAGGAAGAAATCAGTTATTTTTTGTTGTTTTGATTTTAAGATTGTTACGCTCTCACAAAAAAAGCTCAAATTTTAGCAAGGAATGAAAAATTGTAGTTAACATTTTCTTCCATTTGAAGGCCTCTCTTATGTGCCTCTCATTGATTCCTCTCTTATATGTGTAACAATCCAATTGACTCTGTTTTGAGAAGGATGTTGAAAAGTGTGTGGGAGGTGGGATGAACTCATTGGATTTAAAGAACAAAGAAAGAAGTAATATTTATAAAAAAAAAAAAAAAAGAAAAAGAAACTCAGCACTGAACGATAAATCGAAAATAAGTGATGGAAAATTGATTCCATATGATTTCGAAGCTTTTTTAAAACTGGACAAATTAAGACCAATTTATGAAAAAATTCATCATATGGAGATAGATATTTCACTATATAGAGACTATTTTTAATGTAATCATGTGAAAAGGGGACCGTTCCTACTAAAAATTCGTTATATAGAGAAATTCGATGAATGGAGTTTAGTTATAGAGAGACTCGACTGTATTTCCTATGAAATACCAAACAAGCTTTGCTGCCCCTAAATGACTCATATCAATTGTATGTAAACCTGAGTATATTTTCGGGAGTTAGAGCGTAGGCAGAGGGAGAGATAAACGTATGCGTAAACAGTTTTCAACTTTGTTGGAAAGTGCTACAAGAGATTATATCTCCTACATTACTTAAGTTAACGGCAAAAGTTTGGTTTTAAAATATAGATGGCAGCACTAGTGTGAGTTTGGTAGTGTATTGGAAATAATTGGACAAGATTCTACCGTGACAGAATGGACCAATTTCGTAAAGGTGGAACAAAGTTACCCTGCCCTAGTAGCAAACCAATATTGGTCCAACGTTGCGCCAATATTTCATTTATTGGAAATGTTGCAAATAAAATGCCAATATTGCCCCAATATTGGGATGTTTACATTTTACCCTTATTTAGCCAATATTTGCTGCCAATATTATGCCAATATTGAGGTTTCATTGGAAATATTGCCAATAAAACGCCAATATTGTACAAACATTGGAGTTACATTGGAAATATTTCCAATATTAACCAATATTGGCGTTTCATTGACAATATTTCCAATGAAACCCCAATATTGGCATAATATTGACTGCAAATATTGACTAAATAATTGCAAAATGTAAACATCCCAATATTGGAGCAATATTTTATGCCAGTATTGCGCCAATGTGCTAATATTGCTCCAAGATGTAGCCAATATTGTCCCAATATTGTTTGGCTACTGGGGTGATTTGGCGCAAATTTACCCTGATTGACTGTAGCTGTAATAACAATAATTTCTGTAACAGATACGTGTTTTAACTGTAAATAACGAAACTTTGTAAGGTTACTAGGAATTTTTAGGGTTCTGAGAAGTCTAGAATTTTTTGTGTAATTCCAACTTGGGTTCCAGATAAATTTTTAGGGCCATTTTCACCATTCGTTCACATTTCAGAATTTTATTTTTATTTTTCAAACCTAATAATTTCTTTTAAAATGGAGAGAGGTGTTGAAGGAAATGTTTAAGGTGCATGAAAACGTAATTGGTTGTCCACTTTGCAGTATAATATGATATGTAAATGCTATTTAAAGTTGGCTTATAAGGCATATTGTCAAGCCCGTTACCGTAAAAAATTACTGAAAATAATCAGCTTTAAATTTATTAAATCTCCTAAAATCAACTTACTTTGAACTGAATTATGTCACTAAATTTCAAAACATAATATTTATGAATAATACTTAAATTAAATTGAAATGAGAGACAGTTTTAGCCACAAGATTTTGATAACACAGAGAATTATGCAAGAATGTTTTCTTATAATTACGGTATGTAGTCATGTAAATTATTAAATTTTAAGGATATTTGTTTCTTAGTGGAATAAGAAATAAAAGTAGAATGATGTAAAAATGATAATTGTTAAAAAACCGGGCGGTAACAGACATGACATTTGGTAATGGTCGTGACACTATGTTGAAAATAACCGTTTAGTTAAATTACTGTGATTTTAGTCGATTCATTTCTAGAGCTTCTGTACATTTACAAAAATTAGTTTTGTACTTTACATTCTGTTTTTACAGAGTGTGTAGAGAAAATTTTAGTAAATTTATAAATTTCTGTAATTTTATATCTGTAGAATTACAGAAATTTTTCGCAGTGTACATAAAAAGAATCCTAATTTGTGCAAATAATTTTGCTTTCCGTGGGCTTATTAGATCATACCGCCTTTTTATGAATTCCGTAAATGTTCACTAATTTTCTATTTTTCTTTTTAAATTGATTATTTTACAAACGTTTATTAAAGAACATTTATAAGCGTTCTATCGCTTTGTTATAATTTAATGAATATTTCCTAAGCAAGTATTCAGTATGGCTAGTTTTAAAGTGATTTTTAGTACTCAAATAATACACTTCTATATTTAAACAAAGATTCTAATACCAAATGTTATGTTAATAAGAAAATAAGTTGAGATAAAAAAAGACTTCAAAGTGTATAAATAATTATCTATTCTCATAAAACCGTAAATGATAATGAGCTTCAAAGGTCCTATTATCATAAATCACACCTTAATGAATCTTAAAATATGCCAAAAGTAGCCATGAATATATTAGAAGACATAGCTCATATTTCATAATAAATCATTTCTCATGTGTTAATGTGATTTTCTAATGAGTTAATTTAATTACCTGATTAGGTTATTATGAATATTTAAGTTAATGTGATTCACGTGATCTTCTGCATACTTACAGATTTTTTTATTCCTAAAGAATTATTTTCTAAATATTTCTACTTTGCAAAATTGTTTCTCAATTTCTGTGTATAAATTTTGTTTGATTTACGATTTTTAAAATACACTGCTGGCAACACTGGCATTAAAATGGCAACACAATGAAAGAAAGAAAATATATAAAGGATTTGTATTGTATGTAAAGAGTTTTGCATGAAAACAAAATGATTAATCTTCTAAGCAGTTTGGGGGTTTACAGGAGTGTGAAATAAACAGAAATAGCTTCCCCTTACCTCCTTAAATGGTCCTCACCCGGCTATGCAGACAATTTAACTGAACTTAGATGACAGAAACATTCCATGCTGTGTGAAATGTAGGCTTATAGGGCTACTCGGGACAAAATTTCCATGTCCTGGCCCGGACCGTACCGAACGAAAGTTATTTCAGCCCAGCCGCGTGTAAAAATCAAAAGTGCGGCCCGACCCGATCTAGTCCGATACAATTTCTATTATTTCGAAAAAAGTCAGATTTTTCTCATATAATAAAGATTTTTTTAAAGAATACAGCACATTATTTTATGGTATAATTTTACAGTATATTTACAAGACATTGACAATGGCAACATTAATGATTACTTATATTCTTAGACTTTCTACATTCAAATAAGGACTTATTAAAACAATAATAAAATAAAAATACATTTAAAATAAAATAAAAAATATAAATTTAAAAACATTATAACTTTTTACATAACAAAAAGTAGATTTTTGAAAATATTACTACACAATTTTCTAAAATTCAAATCTCAAGCCTACTTTCTGATACATTTCTAAATACATTTCTTTTCCGACACGCATAAAATGAGTCGGTGTTCTTATTCAGAAACTATGTAATTGAATGGCGTTATCCATTTTTTGATACAAGCAACATATCTTTCAGAAAATACTATCAAAAGTAGCGTTTTGAAACAAATATTAGGAAGCGACAGCATGGAAAAGGAGAAAAACCCCTAACCACATGACAAGAATATCTTATAACTTGACAAGTAATGTATTTACCGAAAAAGGAAAACGCAATTCGATTCCAAATGTCTTCAATAGTCAAGCTTGTCAATTTTATACCCTTACAGTTAAACATTAATCAGAAAAATGTGTAAAAGTTTTGCAAAATTTAGTAGTGAATTTAAGAACCTTATCTAAGACCCACCAAGAAGTATATTAATAGTAACATAATTTCAATGTCGCTATTAATTTTACAGAACATATTGCCAGTTTGAAGCCTAAAAAACCCTACACATCTTGCGAACAATTAAGTCCAGTTCCAGCTCCGCTTGACTATGTAGGAAAACAGTGCAACCTTGATCACGGCCCGGCACGAGTCTGCTACAAAAATATTAAGCTCAGGTTACACAATGTAAATGTCCGATGCCAATCTCTACACTTAACAAGCTACATTTCAGCATTGATATTGTCAAAAAAGCATCGGCCCGTGACGCACATTTATACTTATTCTTGTTAAAGCCATATTCATTGAAAATAGCTCGCATTTTATAATTTTTGATAAAATCTTCATATTGCGCTGGTAAGCCTGGTTAACTTTTCATCGTTCCTGCCCCGCCCATAAGGCTTGTTCAAATTTTTCAATGACCCGGCCCATTTGGAAATTCACATACATTGAGTGACTACCCAGCAAACACAGAGCTAGTAGTCAGGGAAAAATACAGCGGAAAAAAGAAAAAAAACTAGTAGTATTGTCTTATTAGGATGAGCGAAGCGAATCCTCTACTAGTCCACTCAAATTACAATTTGTCGTACTCTTTACAAAAAAACTATTCAATATTTTAACTTCAAATTAAACACAAAAATAAATTATGATCTGTAGATTTGCAGAATATATTTTTTTTACAGTAAAACGTTAAAAAAATTATTATTTTAATTAATTTATTTTACATGCATTTCCAATACGGACGCATTTTAGCAAATAAATAAAAAATGAAACGCGTATATTTTCAGAAAAAAAAACGTTTAAATCATGGAGTAAATAATTATAGATAGAATCATGATTAATTTATTAAATAAAACATGTTTTCATTATCCCGCAAAATCGTTTGCACAGATGACACTTAAACATTTTAAAAAAATTGTATTATGGATTTTTTTTTTTTTTTTTTTTTTTTGTAAACTGGCAACAAAATATTTGTAAACAAATAAAATTAATTCTTAAATTTGTTATATAAATGAAAAATTAAAAGATCTGCGTGAAGTTGTTGGTTCAAGCTCTTTATAAATATTTTTGCGAAGGTCGTATTGTGGCTAAATAATATCGACTCATTAATCAGAAGGATTTATAGAAAAATAAGACTTTAATAAGTTCGCAAACACAACAATAATTATTCGTGAAAACGTCACTGCGAGAATGAGAGAGCGCTTCGTTAAAAGGTAATTCCATTAATTGAGTTGCCATTCGCAGAAAGTAAAAAGTTCTCCCACGCGGAGAGAATTACAGCAATTCTCATACGCTAACATGTATAAAAACGAAGAAATTAAAATAAAATGTTTTACAGTTAAAAATTCATAGTATCAACGAAAGCAGATTTCAAATGTTTTTTCCAGAAAATAGGATTTTGAAGAAGTAACTTTCTTCAAGCTTTCTTCAAATATATTATTCTAAAATAGCTATCAAAGATTATCGGATGTTGATTACAAAGATTGGAAACATGCATATTTCAAACAATTAAAAAACACCAGTGGCTACTTGAAATTGTAAAAACATCTTTAAAAGAGCTTTTAGTTGAAAATTTAAAAAAAAATTGTAAAAGTTTGCTTCGAAAATATCTTATTATGCCAGCTTTGCATCATAAATAAAAAATTAAAATGCGCCAAAACATAAAATAACGTTTTTGTTTAATAAAGATGCAAAAATAATAATAATAAAAAAAATATTGTTACTTTCAAATATCTGTTTTATAAAATAATGCTTCGCGAATCCAAACAAAGCATGGCTTTTGCTAGTATAAAATACATCCAATAATATAAAATGATAAAAAAGGTGAATTTCTATTTAACAAAATATATTATTTAACACCTTTTTTAAGTATGTTTTCCTCTGAACACTTGCCACTTTTTTTACTTATACTGTAAAACATTTATGTAACGTTACTCCATAAAATTGGGGGTTGATTTTTTTCGGGGTCGATTTGACTTTATGGTGTGATTTTGTTTAACTTATATAATGGTGTAATTAAAACATGGTTACCGGTGTAACATTACATATAAATGTAATGATATACCTGTTATATTGGTTACACCGGTTACATCGGTTATGCCACCATAAAACTGATTGAAGCTTGGCTGGCACCAATTTTATGGAGTAACATTACTCAAATGTTTTTACAGTGTACCAATGATTTTTTAAAACTGCTTAAATCGTTATTAGATATCGTTATGAAAATTTTAGTTAAATTCTAATAGTTCTTATGATAATCAGGATTTATTATTTTAAAATACTTAATTTTTTAAACATTTGTACCGTTTTTACGCACAACTTCAACATTAAAAAACCGTTTTATAAATGAAAAAAGCATTTACTATATTTCTTAAATCAATAAAAGTATTTAAAATTAACTTTATTTTAATTCAACAGATTTTAATTGAAAAATATCTAAATTTTTATTTCGTGTACTTTTTAAATTTAAGTAGCGGTAAATGGCATTTTTTAGTAACTTAGGTTTATACGTATAATAGAGATAATTATTTAGATATTTAACTAATTTGGAATAAAAAAAATGTGCTTTGAACATTTTAAAATTAAGAAAATTGTGAAAACATTCACTGTACAAAACCAAATGAGTTATAATAAACTAGACAGCGTAATGTAAATGAGTATGAGTAAGCAAATCAGTTATAATTGCTTAATATCTGTTTTTAAACTATCTTAACTACAACTACAGGTTTTATAAAAATATTACTTATTTCGGTTATTTTATTTTTTTTTAATTTCATGATAAATATTACCAATTTATAGGTCCATTATAAGTACACTAATGGCCAATAAAATTGCTACACCAGGAAGAAGTGCAGATAACAAAATGATATTTATTGGACAAATATATTATGATAGAAATAACAAGAGATTACATTTTCAAGAAATTTGGGTGCATAGATCCTGAGAAATTAGTCCAGAACAAGCACCTCGTGTAGCGATAACAGCACTTACACGCCTGAGCATTGAGTGAAATAGAAATTGGATGGTATGTACACGTACAGATGCCCATGCAGCTTCAACACGATACCACAATTCATCAGCCGTAGTGACTGGCGTAAATACCAGCCAGTCGTTTGGTAATCAGTTTCTCTCTGCACCACATTTTCTATTGGTGAGAGATCTGGGGAACGGGTTAGCAGGGCAATAGTCGCACATTTTCCGTATCAAGGAAAGTCCGTACAGTTCCGGAAACATGCGGTCGGGCATTACCCTGCTGAAACGTAGGGTTTTGCAAGTCTCCAATAAAGGGTAGAGCCACGGGTCGTAAAATATCAGAAATGTAACGTGCACTGTGCAAAGTGCCGTCAATGCGAACAAGAGATGACCGACAAGTTTATCCGATTTCACCACATAACATCCCGCAGGTGATGGGTCAGTATGACGATGACGAATGCAAGCTGCCAATGTGCTTTCACCACGATGCTGCCAAACACGGATGCGACCATCATGATGTTGTAAACAGAACCTGGATTCATCTAAAAAATTACGCCTCGCCATTCGTGCACCCAGGTTCGTCGTTGAGCACACCATTAAAGGCGCTCCTGTCTATGACGCAGCGTCAAGGGAAGTCGCAGCTATCATCTCCAAGCTGAGAGTCCATGCTACCGCTACAGACACTTTTTGTCTTGAAAATGACCGTATTTATTGACTCAGGGCTCCTGACGTGGTTGCATGATCCATTACGGCCATACGGATAACACGCTTGTCTTTCCGGTTGCTAGTGATAGGGGGACATTGAGATCCTGTACGGCATTCCGTATTACCGTCCTGAATTCATCGATTCCATATTCTTCAAATAGTCATTAGATCTCAACCAATGCGAGCAGCAATACTGTGATACAATAAACCGCAATCTCGGTAGGCTACAATTTGACCTTTATCAAAGTCAGAAACACGCTGGTACGCATTTCTTCTTCTTACACGAGGCATCACAGCAACTTTTCACCAGACAACAATGCTCAAATGCAATTTTTGTGTGAGAAAGCGACTGAGCAATTTCTTCATTTAAACACATTGTAGGTGTCTCTACTGGTACCTGTCTTGTCAGAAGCGCTGAAAAGCTAATCATTTGCGTATCACAGATGCGTATCACAGGAGATCCTAACAGAATCTTCTTCCTGTCGTTTAAATTTCATGTCTGTGGCATGTCGCCCTCATGGTGTAACAATTTTAATGGCCAATAGTGTATTTTGTAATTTTTGGAATACTAATATTTTCACATGAAGCATTTGCTCATCAGTTCTATTTAGAGTTGCAAAGGTTAGAAAAAAATGGTTTAAACCGGGGAATAAACAGGGATTTTTGGTAATAAACCTTCGAATAAACTTGGTCTATTGGAAATAAACCCGGGAATAAACCGACTTTTTGCAACTCTAGTTCTACTCAAAAATGTGTTTTATAAGTATGCAAACCAACTAACACTGTTTGCAATATTCAGGGAAGCAAAACGTACCTTTAAAGGTACGAGGTGGAACCCGTCGAAATTCGACGAAAGAAAATCTTTAAGAAAGAACTGTTTATTTATATATAATAAATATACATATTAGTTAAAGTAAAAAATACATCATATATTGCTCAGTCTCCCAAACAAATATTATTTTAAGCAAAAATTAACAAAATACTATAAAACTCAACTATAAACAAATAACAGTAATGTATAACAATATGTAACAATATATAATAATATATATAACAAAATAAAAACGAAATTCACAGGATTTTATAACAGACAATACATTTAAAATAATACACTTTTTTAATTTTAAGAGAAAATTCAGTGATTCTGTTGTCACAATTAAAAATTGGTACTAAAATTATAAAAAAATTAATGTCTCAAAAATAAATTGAGATACAGATTTCAAACAAATTGCATTTAGAAGTATATTTTTTCTCTATACAGCGGTGTAAAAAGTATAAATAATACGACGATGTTTAGAAGTGTAAAATTTGCAGTTGCGAAACTTGCAAAACCCGAATTGCAGGGGAAAGTGTTGCCATTCGCAAAATGACGTATGCGTTACGCACAGATACGTTTGGTACGTATCCAGTTTCCCACCACAGATACATATCCAGTTCCATTACCAAAATAGAACATTTGATGAGCAGTTTGTATATTTTTAATAACATATCCCATGGCTAAATAAATATCCAGGAATAATACTAATAACGAGTTTGCAATAACAAACAATGACCGCAAAAATAAATAAAGGCTATGGAAAAACGGGGATTTCAAATGTTCGTGGTCAATAAATAAACATATTTGTTGCCCACGAATATATAAAAATATCTCTAACTTGTTTAAAAATTAACACGATAGTACGGAATTAACTACACGACCACATGTTTACCATTTTGTTACTAATGTACCAAAATTAACGACTTTTTCGTCTATATTATTGCTTGAACAACCAAAGTCTTCTGGTGAACAAAAATATCTACTGGTGATCTACTGGTGAAAAATCTACTGGTGAACAAAAGTAGTCAAATTGGTTGCTAAGGCAACTTACGACAAATTTTTCTGAATGGCGACGCTAGTTGAAATTGGCCTGTGAAATTTTATCATTATTATTATTGTTATTTTACAACCGTAAGCGGCGTCCTTAATTTTATAAATATGCTAAAAATCTATATTTAGAAGGGATTTTACAAATTTGGCAATTTACGTTACATTGCCTTAAATCTATTTAATTCAGTTTGAAAATAGATATTGTCAGTGTAATACAATATTTAATAAGATAAAATCCGTGGCTTAAAGTTTCATAACTTTTAAGAAAAATATAAGACTTCACAAAAAAGATTTTGGAAGCTTAAATATAAATCATTTAAGAAATTCAAAGTAACACAAATTCTGGCGTTCTAAAATTTTGAAAGTTAAATGTAAGTAAATTAAATAAAGACGATAAAAAGAATTAAACCCTTAAAAAACGTATATATAAAAAACAAAAACAAAATAGTTTTTCGTGTTTCAGTTATTTTAAACTAATCTTTAATTGGTATTTTTCCAAATGAAATACAGATTTGTTAAAAAAAATAACGTAAACTTTAAGAGTTAATAATGAAAACCAAAAGAATAAGCTTTTTAAGAAAAAAATATCAACCGACTTCAAAAAAGCGCTAAAAAGAATTAAATAATTCTTTAAAATTCTCTAAGGTCAAAACGTTATCCAATAAGCACACATCGGATATCAGGTACCGGCATAAAAAACGGTTAAATTTAATATGTATAATTTAATATCCACCAAACATAGATTTTAGAGATAATATTATTTTACAAGAGATGAATTGACATATCTATGATTTATTTTATGAATATATACATATAAAAAGTAATGAATTAATTTTTGAAGTTGGTGCCAAACAATCACAATCGATAATGATTATCCCCATTTTAATTAAGGTACTAGGTATAATTTAGCTACAATTCTTAATATACATCAAATAGTTTGACACCAACTTCAAAAAGTAATTCATTACTTTTTATATGTATATATTCATAAAATAAATCATAAATATGTCAATTCATCTCTTGTAAAATAATATTATCTGTAAAATCTATGTTTGGTGGATATTAAATTATACATATTAAATTTAACCGTTTTTTATGCCGGTACCTGATATCCGATGTGTGCTTATTGGATAACGTTTTGGCCTTAGAGAATTTTAAAGAATTATTTAATTCTTTTTAGCGCTTTTTTGAAGTCGGTTGATATTTTTTTCTTAAAAAGCTTATTTTATTTCCTACTTTTTAGTTATGCATACCGTAATACATAATTATGTGTACTGGCACACGATAGCTCTTTGCAATGCATTACTAATGTACGCACTTTGGTAAGTTCTGATGTATTCAGTTTACTTGTCACTGTTTGATTGTCAACTTTTCTGAAACCACTTACAATATCGGTTAGTATCGTTGTGAATCTTAAGATTTTCTTTGTATGGTAACTTCTTCAGACAAGATCTGCCACTTCGAAAAGCTACCGCATTTATGAAATCTTAGTCTGCATCGAATCCTACGGTCATCGAAAGTGGGTATCAAAAGGTGACAATCCATCAAGTAAAGTGTCCATATACATAAGAGCGCTACATAGTGCTTCCATATACCGGGTGTCCCAAAAATGACTGATGGATTTTAAAATTCAATAACTTGCAAACGGTGACAGTTATTAAAAAAATTTTTGCAGGAGGGCAATGTATAATGTCAGGAGTTTTTTTGCCGCAATTCTTGATTTTAGTTCGAATTTCAAACAACAGATGGCGCTGATGGCGGTTGGCGGCCAGTCGACGCCGAGACTTATTTCATTCAGCTTTGACGCAAAAGAAGGAGATTAAGGCTATGGAGTACGTTTCATTCTACAGTACAGTCTTGCTCTCATGCCCCGATTCTGGACTCATTCGATACGATTTCAATGGAATGCGTTGTTGCCATGGAAATAACAGATTGTTCGATAGTGGAATAAAGCGTTCAGAAGTGGGCATAAATTTCGCAAGCAGTTTTTGAGTTTGCAGAATATTTTCGTTTTGGAAGTTTTATTTCCCCGGATTAAATTACTTTTTTATGGCACGATTTAAAGAATATTTTATGCATCATATTTTAAAACTAGATAAAGAGATTTTTCAATTTGATGATTTTTCGTTATATTCTTAAGAAATTTTAGATCTTTTAAGAAAATTCGTCAGTAGATTTTTATGAATGTTCAAAAAATAATCATGAAAACTGTTGATAGCACATTATTGTGTAAAATAACTACCAAAAACAAATATTATAAGTTGATTTGTTTAGCCCTTTTCAATAGGATTAGTTTATTGTTGCATTAAAATAGAAAAAAATAAAATAAATGTGAGTTAATTAAAATTTATTTTCCCGGATTAAATTACTTTTTATTGCATGATTTAAGGAATATTTTAGGCACGGTATTTTAAAACTACACTGTTAAAAATCTGCTGCATTTTGCTGCAACGCACTCCACCGCTTGTATATAATATCTCTATTCCAACCAATGAGAAAGCTCCATGTCACGGCCAAGTAACCGTTTTCTATACAAGCAGGGGAGTGCGTTGCAGCAAAATGCAGCAGATTTTTAACAGTGTACACTGTTAAAATTTTGAAACCTTTGCTGCATCGTGACTCCTCCACTTTTATAGAAAGAGATTACTTCACTGTTTTATGAAGCATTCTTATTGGTCAAAATAGAGAAATTCTATAATAGCAGTGGAGTGACGATGCAGCAAAAGTTCCCAATTTTTAACAGTGTAGGTGAAGTTATCTTGCTACAATCTTGCTCTTACACTATAAAAATCTGCTGCATTTTGTTGTATACGCACACCGCTTATATAAAAACGGTTACTTGATTGTATTATGAAATTGTTATTGGTCGGAAAAGAGATATTATATACAAGCGGCGTAGTGCGTTTGAAGCAAAATGCAGCAGATTTTTAACACTGTGGGGCCCGATTCTGAACTCATTCGATATGATTTCAATGGAAATAACAAATTCTTCTATAGAAAAATACAATATTCAAAATTGAGCATGAATATAACAATCTAAATCGATCTGAAATTTTTTAGAATATAACAAAAATTATCAAATTAAAGAAATCTGTTTATCTAATTTTAAAATATGATGCATAAAATATTCTTTAAATCGTGCCATAAAAAGAGATTTAATGCGGGAAAATGAAACTTCCTAAACGAAAATCTTCTGCAAACTCGAATACTGCTTTTGAAATGTATGCCTACTTCTTAACGCTGTATTTCACTACACTGTTAAAAATCTGCTGCATTTTGCTGCAACGCACTCTAACGCTTGTATATAATATCTCTATTCTAACCAATGAGAAAGCTCCATGTCACGGCCAAGTAACCGTTTTCTATACAAGCAGGGGAGTGCGTTGCAGCAAAATGCAGCAGATTTTTAACAGTGAAGATATCTTTACCTACACTGTTAAAAATTGGAAACTTTTGCTGCATCGTCATTCCACTGCTATTATAGAATATCTCTATTTTGACCAATGAGAATGCTTCATAATACAGTGAAGTAATTTCTTTCTATAAAAGTGTAGGAGTGACGATGCAGCAAAGGTTTCAAATTTTTAACAGTGTAGTTTTACAATACGGTGCCTAAAATATTCCTTAAATCATGCCATGAAAATAATTTAATCCGGGAAAATAAATTTTAATTAACTCACATTTATTTTATTTTTTTTTTCTATTTTAATGCAACGATACACTGTTAAAAATCTGCTGCATTTTGATGCAACGCACTCCACCGCTTGTAAATAATATCTCTATTCCAACCAATGAGAAAGCTTCATTTCACGGCCAAGTAACCGTTTTCTATACAAACAGGGGAGTGCGTTGCAGCAAAATACAGCAGATTTTTAACAATGTAGACTAATCCTATTGAAAAGGCTAAACAAGGCAACTTATAATATTTGTTTTTGGTAGTTATTTTACACAATAATGTACTATCAACAGTTTTCATGATTATTTTTTGAACATTCATAAATATCTACTGACGAATTTTCTTAAAATATCTAAAATTTCTTAAGAATGTAACAAAAAATCATCAAATTGAAAAATTTCTTTATCTAGTTTTAAAATATGATGCATAAAATATTCTTTAAATCGTGCCATAAAAAAGTAATTTAATCCGGGAAAATAAAACTTCCTAAACGAAAATCTTCTGCAAACTCAAATACTGCTTGCGAAATTTATGCCCACTTCTGAATGCTGTATTCCACTATCGAACAATCTGTTATTTCCATGGCAACAACGCATTCCATTGAAATCATATCGAAAGAGTCCAGAATCGGGGCCTGAGAGCAAGACTGTACTTTAGAATGAGACGTACTCCATAGCCTTAATCTCCTTCTTTTGCGTCAAAGCTGAATGAAGTAAGTCTCGGCGTCGACTGGCCGCCCACCGCCATCAGCGCCATCTGTTGTTTGAAATTCGAACTAAAATCAAGACTTGCGGTAAAAAAAATTCCTGACATTATACATAGCCCTCCTGCAAAAATTTTTTAAATAGCTGTCACCGTTTGCAAGTTATTGAATTTTAAAATCTATCAGTCATTTTTGGGACACCCGGTATGAGCACGCAGCAAAATGACTTCATATATTCATGTATAGTAAAATGCTTTTCTAGTGTAGTCAGTCAAAAGTACTCCCCCTTCACTCAGAAAAAGGAAAGAGAAAGGTTTTAGCAAAAATCGCACTATGCTTCAATCGATAAACAGCAACAATCTAATACCTATACAGGTAGTAATGGCATCGGAAATGAACAGTGGCAATTCGACGAGGAATCTGAAACTCATAACCAATACCTGGCTGCCTCTATAAGAGAGCATTTGATTCCCAAATATTTCTTTTACAGACGCTTTTGTCCCAACTACACTGTTAAAAATTTGAAAATTTTGCTGTACATTGTTAAAAATCTGCTGCATTTTTTTGCTACGCACTCCAGCGCTTGTATAGAAAACGGTTACTTGACTGTATTAAGGAGCATTTTCATAGGTCGCAGTAGAGACATTATATACAAGCGGCGGAGTGCGTTGCAACAAAATGCAGCAGATTTTTAACAGTATATCATCACTTCACCGCTTATGTAGAAAACGATTAGTTAAATGCATTATGAAGGATTCTCATTGATAAAAGTAAAGATATTCTATAAAAGCGATGGAGTGACGATGCAGCAAAAGTTGCAAATTTTTAACAGTACATTGCATTGCCAGGCATTTTTTAATATGGAATTTGATGATGATTTCCTGGAATACTTCGATTGTACTCGTATGAGAAGTTAACAAGATTGACGAAAATTGTCCGCTCAGCAAGATGCTTGGTGATTCGTTTTTGTCCAGAATCGTTTCAACCAATTATATACTGTGCTACATGTGTCGTCATATTCATATCGAGGAATCCTACACTGTAAAAAATTTGACACTTTTGCTATATCATCACTCTATTGCTTTTATAGAAAACGATTACTTCACCCAATTACGAAGCATTCTCATGGGTCAAAAGAGAGATATTCTACAAAAGCAGGGCAGTGACGATGCAGCAAAAGGGTCACATTTTTTACAGTGACACTGTAATCGGAAATGAGCAGTGGCGTATTCGATGAGGAATCTGAAACTCATTACCTATATCTGGCTGCCTCTATAAGAGAGTGACAGCATTTGATTCCCAAATATTTCTTTTACAGACGCTTTTGTCCCAATTACACTACAAAAACTTTGAGCCTTTTGCTGCATCATCAGTCCAGAGCTTTTATAGAAAACGATTACTTCACTGTGTTACGGAGCATTCTTATCGGTCATAAAAGACATATTCTATAAAAGTTGTGGTGTGACGCTGCAGCAAATGGGTCAAATTTTTAACAATGTATCATGGAGCATTCTCATGGGTCAAAGGAGAGATATTCTATAAAAGCGGAGGAATGACGATACAGCAAAAGGATCAAAATTTTTACAGTGTACACTGTAAAAAATTTGGCCCTTTTGCTGCATCGTCAATCCACCGTTTTTATAGAAAACGATTACTTCAGCCTGTCGTGCAGAATTCTCATGGGTCAAGAGAGAGATATTCTATAAAAACGGGGGAGTGACTATGCAGCAAAAGGGTCAATTTTTTTACAGTGTACACTGTTAATAAATGTGAACCTTGTCCAATTAGGATTTCACACTTTGGAAAGATCGTGTGCCTATGTAAGTGTAACTTAAAAACATGAAGAATGAACGTTTCTAATTGGTCGATTGCTTCGAAAAGATATTGAATTTTAATGTTTTAATTTTTTTAAAAGTTCTAATCAACAGATTTTTATGAAATTTGAATGGGACCACATGGGTCCCATACGCTTTCAAACAAAAAAAGAATTATCAAAATCGGTTCATATTTACGAAAGTTATGCGTGGACAACAAATACATACAGGTCGAAATCATAACCTCCTCCTTGAAGTCGGTTAATAAACATTTGTTGTATAGAAAAACTGTGTGGTAATATATTTTTTCCTGCAAAAAAATACCGTGTATCAGCCGAATCCGAACATAACAATTTTTCGAAACTATAAGTAAAGTAAAAGAAATTTTAAAACTGTTTTCGACAGATTTACATGCACCTTAATTTGTCTGAAATTATACAGTAGAAAATCGTGGAAATGTAAAACTTTTTCGTAAGTGAAAGCGCGTGGACTTTCAGTAATAATTATAAACATAGAGCATTTAATTCAGCAGTTTTCGAATAAAGATTGTAGGCTGCGTCCACTGATATTTATTTTGATATCATTATATTTAACACAGAGGGTGTACAGTCCTAATCAGATGTTAAAATATCTTCAGTACTGTTAAATGTATGAACAAAATACACATTCGGATTGTCCTGGAAAAGAATTATTTCTGACTGCATAAAAATATTTTTAGGCACATGGTATATTGTGCAAACAAGGCGACAAAAACATAAAATAGGAGACAAGTTGTAGGGGTCAAACCGATTTTTTCTTTGTTAAAAGGGTAAAATGTCCTTCGATTCTCGCTTTTCGTCGCTTGTCTGTTTAGTGTGCTATCTCTTTTACTCTAGTTTTACACACAAAATTGTTTGTTCAAATATGAGCTATCACCTAAAATGTTTCCAATATTTTTTAATCTTCCGGTATATTATACTAGATTTTTTAGCAGTTATTTAAAATAATGCACATTATGCTTCAATGCGGCATATTGAAATGATATCTTTTGTTTTATACTTCAAAGTAGTTAATTTGATAAACTTATATAAATATGCATGCAATGATTAGGCCCAAAATATCATTTTCTTTATAATAAATTATATCTTAATCAATTTCAAAACATGCCAAAACAAACCATAAACTTAGTTTAGAACTCCATTAGTATTTTGTGATAAATTAACTCTTATGAACAAAGGTTGTTCTTTCACAACAATGCAAAATTTTGAAACTGATACATGAAGCAGCAATTAGTGCATTAATCACAGCACACTTAAGACTTTTACAAAACTTGAAAATTAGAATACTGGCAACCTGGAAGAAATAAACTGTAAAATAAGTTAAATAAATAAATAATAATAATGATAAAAGCAAATATCTACATTTTTTTATATTTTGTTAAAAGTGTATACTTAAATTCTACGTATATGTATAAATGTAAAACTTTTTAAGCAAAATGCAAAGTTTGAAACTGTATCAGTACACGTTTTCAGAAGTAATTTCACATTTCTTACTGATTTATAAGGACTGCTCAGGCTTTGATGCCAAGTCTGTAACGAATATATGTCCCACCTGACCCTTTAAATGATGTATTTAAAAAATAAAGAAAAAAAAGTAATAACAATAAAAAAGAATTAAAAAAATAAAATGATGAAAAAGTAACAAAAATAAAGTAAAATATAAAATTCAGACGCGCACCTTACAAGAAAAGATGTAAATTTACAGAATTAATTTTTGTAAAGCTACAAAAATCTGTACTTTTACAAACGAATCTACTAAAATTACAGTAACCTTATTAAAATTTTATCTGTAACATGGGTTGTAGTTACATAAAAAAAATCTTGAAATCCCAGTTTCCTAAAAAAATTCTTCGTAACCTTGCAGATTTTTTTTATTTTCAGTGCAAATCTGTATCTGTTACATTAGTTTTACTGTTGCCGTTACATAAAAAATTTTAGTAATCCCAGCATCCTAGAAAACTTTAAGTAACTTTACAGATTTTTTTTACAGTGTAGGCATTTGGGATGAAAACTACTCAAATGTTAATTTACTTCACATAGAACTTAAATAGTATTTTTCTGGTTGTATCGACTAAATTCCTAACATCTTGCTATGTAAAGATATTGGTGAATTCTTTGTTCATTAATAGTGAATGATAATTAATATCAGTTTAATTTTATATTCAGTTTTTTTCCCCTGCGCTAATATTTTAAAATATTATAACAGTGTGACAGCAAATAGCCGTCCAAACTTTTAATGCATGATTCTATTTTTGTATTCTACTCACATTATATTTTAAAAGTACATTTTTATCATAATTCTTTTGCACATACTGTCAAAGTGCAGCTAAAGTTTTGTCTTTAAAAATGTAGCATTGTCTTATAAATAGATAATAACTTTAGATAGTAATTTTTAAGAATATATTTGTGTAATGTAATACCCAATAGCAGTACAAAAATAATAAACATCAAATTGTTAAAACAGATTATTTTAATTAGAAAAAAATCTCATAAATACTATGCAATTTGCGACTAGTTTGCTTGAGTACATCTTACAATACGCCTACCGTGTCTTTAGTTAAATAAAAACATTTCTGGAAAACGTGGCACGGACTAAGTCCATGTTGCAACTTCGTAACATCTTTAGAAACGCTTTTACCCAATGCTAAGTCTAAACTTTAAACAAGAATTTTTTTAGCTACATTGTGAAAAGAAAAGTACCCTGAATTTAGTTTTATGGGACTTAATAGGAACTTAAATAAGGAATAGGAGAAAGTTGGATAAAACGGAGAACCGGGCTTAATGGTTTTCTTTGTGGCAGTATCTAGCGGAAATTTTTAGAATTACTTATAGGAGAACAGCATTCCAGCTCCCAGTAAGCAGAAGTCGTGTAATCAAACTCATTTCGTAGTGGTGTTTTTTTAAAGATTTCACGTGTAAAAGTTGAAATTTCGACGTCTAAAATATTACGTTACCAATCCTAAATACCCAAGGATTTAGTTTAGGTAAGTAAAACGAATTTTCTATTATTTACTTCTATTATTTACTTGAGATTTTAACGTTTCGTATTGGTGTCTACGCGTTATCTGAACAACTCTAGAGTAACATTTCATCAAAATGGCGTGGTCCGACAAAACCGGGATACAGATCATACCATATCCGGGAAGTTTCTGGTTTTTCTACCTCTTCTCAAGATCTGGGCAGAGATGTCAAGTTACCTTTTGCAGTCTCACCACAAGATATAAAGCCTATTCCAGCACAATAAGGAAATCTGACAAGTGGCCAGGGAAAACAGCTATCTTTATTTTAACCCCCCGAACTCGAACAAAAAGATAAAAAAAGGATAGAAAAACAAGACAAGAAGAACTTAACTTTGAAGCGGAAACTTTCCATTAAAACAGAAAAGAAAATTTGAATAACTGATGTGAAAAAAAAAGAGTCCAAAGAAAGAAACACCCTTGACATCAAACGAGGAGGAAGATGAAAGTGGAGCATGCATCCTTTGTAAAGGCTTACATGAACATTTTTAACCTAAGGAAAGATGGATAAGTGCTTTCACTGCAAAGGATGGGTAGATGAAGCATGCAGCAATGCATATGTACAGAATCGCACTTCATTTGTAATTTTTGTGCTCCACAATTTTAACTTTTAAATTATAACTTAATTCGTTGTTATTTTACGTAGATTTGATATAGATTCACATTCTATAAGTATAATAGGTCAATTTCCCTTTAATAAATACTATTATCGCAAAGTTATAATGTGTTTGTATTTTTTTTTTCCAGTTCCAGATTTTATCCGACCAGGTCGGTCAAAACCGGAACATAGTACATTTCTAAAAGAAGTGTTGTAATGATCTCAATTCCTATAGCTCGCAATTGAATGAATACTTTTTTCCTCACAAGGAATCAATTTATCGTTTTAATACAAACTTTTACTGTTTTGTTCACATAGTGCACAATAATAAAAAGAAAAACATTATTGTCCCGGTTTTATCTGACTTTCCCCTTCTGTTATTGTCAGTAAAAAAATAATAAAAATAACACAGAGTAAGATAAGATTAAAAAATAAAGCTATAAAGAATAGCCATATTTGATATTATTTAGGCTTCATACGTCTTTGAACTTTTGTGTTATACCCTTTCATGCATTTTAGTATGTAGAGTTATATTCAATAGCAGGTTTTATAGCTGAAAAAAGAATCGTAGCTAAAGAAATATTAAAACTTCGTAAAAAAAGTTTCATTATTAATTTAGCAAATATTCTTTATAATTGTATAGTTAATAATTTATATTTTTAATGTACGGAACCCTCTGAGCTTGAGTAATACTCGCAACTGATCGTTTATTTAATTATTACAACACTTTGAAGTTAATGTTACTTACTTAATTTTCGAAATTCAATGTGCGATTGTAACTATTCTTATCACATACAAAAGGAAAAAAACCCTCTAGCTATCTTCATGTTCTTTCATTTGACATATATTTTCATTTTTAAACACGGCATGATTGCACGACAAATTCTCTTTATTACAAAATCAATTGTAATTATTCCCTTAACAAAATCCTATTAGCAACCTAATCCTTTTAATATCAATTATTCAAAACTAAGTAAGAAAATTTATTTTGATGACATTACCAATCTTCATAAGTCATTTAAGTAATTTTAACTACGCCCTCGAGATTTAAATACTTTGAGCTTTAATATTCTGAGCTATTTCAAAAAGGAACGATAAGTACAGGTTAAAATAATAAGAACAGGAAATTTAATAATTCATATTTGCGTTGTGTTAAATAAGTATGCTGATGATTTAAAAATGGGTTTTTAAAGAAAACAGGTTGCAGTGAATAAAAAAAGTGAACTAAAATTATTAAACAAAATCGTTTACCAGTTGTATTTATTTGTATTAAAGAACTCAAACGTTAATCCAATTTTATTCTAGCTTGAGAGCTAATTTGCCCACAAGTTTTGTATGTATCTACGTATTTTTGTGTATAACACGATAACTGTTCACAGAAATATCTGATTTGCACTAAAACATAGATGCAGTTTCATTTGGACAATGCGCTTCCTCGGTTATTTTACACGATGCATTCGTTAAGTATAAATATAGAAAAGGGGGTGGGGTAAGTAAACTTAATTTTAAGAAATGAGATTTTATCCAGAATTACAGTCGGCTCTCGTTAATTCGAACTCGTCGGGACCACAAGAAATGTTCGAATTATCCGAAGTTCGAATTATGGAAAGTATGAGAGGAGAATTAATGTTAGGAATTAATGTTAGAGGAAGGAATTAATATTATAGTTTTTTTCGTCTGTTATCATTTGAATATGATTTAATATTAAATTAGAATGTATAAATACATAAACTAATTAAAAGATTAGAAACAAGCACAATGGAAGAAAATTTTAAAGTGTCACTGAGTGACAGACGGGACACTAAGAAAGTGGATATCCAATACGCCGGATTATGTGTATCTCGTTCGAAACAATTTTCACAAAAATCAAAAAAGAAAAATTATTCAAATGATTTGAAATCCGTGAAAAAGAAAAGAAAAATGAAAAATCGAAATTCTCGTTAGTTCGAATCAAACGAAGTCAAGAGAAAATGAGTTCGAATAAAAAATTTAACGTTATTATGCCATGGAAAATTTCGGGACTTCATGCTTAGTTCGAATTAAGCGAAGATTCGAATTATCCGATTTCGAATTAACGAGAGTCAACTGTACTTCAAAATTGGCATACAGGTTTATTCTGGTAAAACGCTTCCTTGATTAAATTTGGAGTTTCATTGATTAAATATAAAGGGGGGGGGAAATGAGGGACAGCAACCTATGTGTTTTTTGACGATTTCTTTATTTTTTGAACAGCTTTATTCTTTGAAATAAAAGAATATTATACAAATTGTGTGAATAGCCGGTAAACATAATGCCATTAGTTCATCTGGACACTTTTATTTTTATTATATACATTTTAACCTAAATATTAAACGCCTACTATTTCCATACAGTTTTCTACTTTTGATGAAAATGTTCGATAAATTTGCTATCGCATATTAACTTCATAAACAAAAAATCTTATGAATTCGAAGCATTCCAACATTATGAACTGAAAAAAGTTTTACTTATTTATTGTAAAATTTTGCAAGATAATTTCCAGTAGTTGTAAATAAAACGATTATGACTAACAAACCAATTTTAGTTATATGCGGACACACGGGTAGTTGGATTGAACAACGAATATAGGGGCTACATATATAAATAAATACGAACGCACTTAAAAATGCGGCTTTTCTAGTGTTAAATCCATTTTTTTTATTTTTTCCATATTTCGATGTTTTAGGATTAGTTAAATTTTTTTAATAACAATTTTTATTTTTCTTAAGAAAGGTGTTATAGTAAAAATAAACTACATTGACATGTTTCGGAATCATCAAATAAGTTCCATAGTCATAATATATAATATAACATGTTTATATTATGACTATGGAACTTATTTGACGGTTCCGAAACATGTCAATGTAGTTTATTTTTACTAATAAAAATAAACTACATTGACATGTTTCGGAACCGTCAAATAAGTTCCATAGTCATAATATATAATATAACATGTTTATATTATGACTATGGAACTTATTTGACGGTTCCGAAACATGTCAATGTAGTTTATTTTTACTAATAAAAATAAACTACATTGACATGTTTCGGAACCGTCAAATAAGTTCCATAGTCATAATATATAATATAACATGTTTATATTATGACTATGGAACTTATTTGACGGTTCCGAAACATGTCAATGTAGTTTATTTTTACTAATAAAAATAAACTACATTGACATGTTTCGGAACCGTCAAATAAGTTCCATAGTCATAATATATAATATAACATGTTTATATTATGACTATGGAACTTTTTTGACGGTTCCGAAACATGTCAATGTAGTTTATTTTTACTATAACACCTTTCTTAAGAAAAATAAAAATTGTTATTAAAATGTTTATATAAAAGATGAATATTTTAAAATCTGATGATTTAAAAAATCAATTGGATTTAATTAACTTTTTATCATAGTTAAATTTTGTTTTGCATATTACAACGCAATCGGTCTGTCAAGTCATATGTTGGTGAACCTGAAAACCTGATTTTAGAGATTTACTAAAAAGCGACTTTAGCAATTTGGGAAAGTGTGGCCTAAATGTGTAGTTGACTATAATGTTAAGCTAAGTGGTGTGGTTAAACTCTGTCATTTTTTATCTGTCAAGAAAAAAGGTTTTTTGGAAAAATATATTCTTAATTATAGTGGTGAATAATTAATAAGATTTTTTTTAAGCTTATCAATTGATTTTTGAAAGCGTGATTGTCTAAATTTAATTTAATATCATTAAAAATTTTAACACATTATTATTACTTTCTTCTATCTTTACAAGAAGAAAGTATTGGTTTCATGAAAATTTTCGACTTCCGGTTTTCGACGAATTTATACGTTTTAGAAGGTCCTGAACACGTTTTGACTATTTTTAGAAAATGTCTGTCTGTGAGTCTGTCCGTCTGTCTGTGTGTCTGTCTGTGAGTCTGTCTATATGTGACAAAAAATTTGTGGGCGCTCTATCTCAAGAACTAATGCTCTAAATTTAATAAAATTTTACATTCAGTTAGACCTTGATATGAATTAGTGCCTATTGGTTTTTGGTGAAAATTGGCCTGCAGGTGGCGCTGCTATACTACGTTTTTCATGATTTTCAAGATTGCTATATCTCAAGGACTAATGCACAGAATTTCACCAAACTTCAGATTCTGTGACCCCTTGATATACATAGACGCTGATTACGTTTTGGTGTAAATTGGCCTGCAAGTGGCGCTACTATGCCACGTTTTTCATGATATTTATATCTCAAGAACTAATGCACAGAATTTCACCAAACTTTAGATTCCGCGATACCTTGAGATACATAGCCGCTGATAAGGTTTTGGTGTGAACTGCCCTATAGGCTATGCTACATTTTGCACGATTTATGCGATAGCTATATCTCAAGAACTAATGCAGAGAACTTCATCAATTTTTAGTTTCTTTTACACTAGAATATATAACATAATTAGACGCTGATTACATTTTGGTATTAACCTTGCAACAGGTGGTGCAGCTATACTGCATTTTGCACGATTTTTCCGAGAGCTATATCTCAACAACCAACGCACAGAATTTCATCAAACTTCAGATTTTGTTACAAAATGACATAGAACATAATTACACGATGATTACGTTTTGTTATAAATCCTCCAACTGATGGTGCTGCTGTGCTATATTTTACACTTTTTATAAACTAGTTATATCTCAAGAACTAATGCACAGAATTTCATCAAACTTCAGATTCTTTTACACCATAACATAATTATTACGCTTTTTTTATGTTTTGGCATAAATTGTCCAAGATATGGTGTTGCTGTGCTACGTTTTGCAAATTTTTTGTTATAACTGTATCTCAAGAACTAATGGACGAAATTCCATCAAATTTAAGATTCTGTTAGGTCTTGATATCAAGAGATGCTTTTTAAGTTTTAGTATTAATTACCCAACATGAGGCACTACTAAGCTCATTTTCTCAGAATATTAATTAAATTTTGCGTTGTAGGCTTTTCGGATACCAGAATCTCATTAGGCTAGGTCAAATGTTCGAGGAAATTCGATAGTGGGCAACTCTCGGGTCACCACGTTTTTTTTTTTTTTTTTTTTTTTTTTTTTTAAATATTAAAATGTACTTATGAGATAGAAGAAAGTTTCGGGATTGACACATCCAACTAGTTTTTATTATTTCTTTTGAAAACAATACTAAACAATTCATTTGTAATTTAAATAATTCTTACCTTAAAATATAATTTAAAGTATTATTTTACTTACATTATTTTTTTTTTTGTTCTAAACTAACATTTTATTCATATAAATTTTTATAAAAATTTTATAAACAAATATCTATTAAATAATTTTAATTACTGGGATGAATAATATCAGAAAACAATTTTGTTCATCCATCAACAGTAGTTTATTTATTTATATGTCTTTATTCATTAACGGATAAATGTAGAATTAGAAAATAAGCACATGGAACATACTTAAGAAAGTTCATTAAAATTAGGAAATGAATTTAATTTTAAGTTAAAATAGCATGCATAATTTGGGATATTATTCTTCATTTGTTAAAGGGGTATTAATATCTTTGTAAAATCCTCTCATTGTAATTGATTTTAAAATCTTTTTAATAAGAATTCCATTACAAATTTTATTCTACTTAAAGAAGGCATAATTTATACTGTAATAGCTTTGAAGTTTATTAAAACCTTAGGGAACTTTTAGGGTAAAAGTTGAAAACTTAACCATTATAAGATTATACTACATTAATTTATGACATGATTTTTAGTCGGTAAACTAATTATAAGTGAAGTAAATTGCCCATATGGGTGAAAAATGTCCGGGTCAGGATTCGAACCAGAGATGTATTGGCTGAAGCAGCCAATTCTCTTCCAGCTGATTTATCGTGGGCACGAACACTGGCGGATTATTTCACCCAAATATTTGGTTTCATCCAAATAATTTGCGTGGGATTATCCGCCACTGTTCGTGTCCAGGGTGACTCAGTTGGAAGAGCATTGGCAGCTTCAGTCAATACATCCCTGGTTCGAATCCTGACCCGGACATTTTTCACTCACATGGAAAATTTACTTCCCTCATGATAAGATCAATCAAATGTCTGTCTGTCAGTCTAGCACAGTTATTTTACTAGTAAACTATGGAACGTAGAAAGTTCAAATTAAAGAAAATAATAAATACTATTGACCTACATATTTAAAGACTGTTAAAAATTAGCAGTTAGAGGTGCTAATAAGGTACTTGCAAAAAGAAAAAAATTTCTTTGTACATCTTATACGGTATCATTTCGTAAATCTGAAATACATTTTGTTTAATTTTAGGTAGTATATTTTCGGAGATATCGTCCAAAAAGTAACGCAAAAATATATACGAATATACTGAAATTAAATTTATGAAAAAATTAAAGGTAATAGATGACAATTTAAAATTTATAGGAATGGTAAAGCGATTACCCTAGGCCAGATAGTTTTTTTTTTTAAAGAAAAGCGCATTTTTCTGTTTCACACAAATTTGGCTTTGTAGGCATTTATCGAAGGTATTGCTAAATACTGGAGGTACCTATCGTAGCAGAAATGTAAAAACATTGTTGAAAATGATTTAAAATAAAAAGAAAGAAAAAACCCTAAATAGTCAAGATAATGACCCTGATAAACACGGGCTGTTTCTACATACATAATGACAGGGGCAGTGCAGTCTATGTTCCATCGACTTTTAAATCCTAGCTAACACCTTTAAATGATACATTTTTGTAATTCAATATCCAATAGCAATAGAAAAATGCCCCACCAGTGGGCGAGAGGTTCGGACCTCTCAACTGGTAGACAACAGGTGCTGGGTTCGAACCCAATCGCGGCTGTCGGCCTAACCGTTCGGAGTTTTCCGTGGTTTTCTTCGAACCTTGCGTAAATACGGGTTAGGTTCCCTTAGAAAGACCCCCACGGAGGGCACTCCCCCTGGTCCTATATCCCATTAGCGTAGATAATCGGACGACAAAAATCAACCATCAACAATCAACCAGCAATAGAAAATCAACAAACGTCAAGTTTATAAAAACATATTTATTTCAATAAACATATTAATTCCATGAATACTAGGTGATTTGCGATTTGGCTTCATTGAATGGACTCATTTGTATCTTTAAATTTAATTATAAGCTTATCTGGAAATACGCGGCACGTGCCAAGACGGTGTTGTAACTTTGCGGTTTCCTTTCGAAGTGTGTTGAGCAAATTCCCAAGTTTAATATCTGAACAAGGGTTTTGTTTTAGCTGCACTGTAAAAAAAAAATACATCCCTGCATTTAGTTTAAGATTAAATTTGTACTACTTTTATTTTCAGTAATGAATGAATTTCATAAAAAAAGTGTGAGTCAGATTAAAAAATGCTATGCAAAACTACAATATTCGATATTATTCAGCTTTCGTATCGCTTTGAACTTTTATGGCCCACCCATCTATGCTTTTCTGTTATATACACAAAGTAAGACACTCTATGATAAAAAGTTTAATAAATCCAATAGATTTTTTTTTTCAATCACCAGATTTTAAAAGATTCACCTTTTATATGAACATTTTAATAAAAATTTTACTTTACTTAAGAAAGGTGTTATAATAATTAAAAATAAATGACATTGACATGCTTCGAATCCGTCTAATAAGATCCATAATCATAATCAAAATAAAAATAAAATTTCAAAACGCGTAAAAATGTTGTTTGCAATGATACCGTTTCTTTTATTATTCCTAAGTTATGGTTAGAATTAAAGAATAAATTCCTCGTGAGAGTTTGAACGGGATGAACCATGTTGGAAAATTCTTTTAGATCAAGGTCTATTTTAATTTAATTTTTTTACAATAGAGCGCGTGATTTTTGTTTTTTGTTGTTTATATCTCATTGTCGCGTGTCATTTGTATTGAGCGTGAAATGTTTTGAAATTTTATTTTTATTTTTATTATGATTATGGCTCTTATTAGACGGATCCGAAACATGTCAATATCATTTATTTTTAATTATTATAACACCTTTCTTAAGTAAAATAAAATTTTTATTAAAATGTAAGACACTCTAATTTGATAAAAGGGCCAAAACAATACGGCGTGATATAAAGAAACCTATATGAGCAAATTTCGTCATAGAATGTATAGAGAGAGCGCAAGCGCTGAGAAATTAAAAGATAGTTTTCCGCTATCGCTGTTTAAGAATTAATCCACAAATGAGAGGAGACACTTCAAAAAACATTTTATTAAAAAAGATGTAATTAATGTACATGCTCAAAGAAATTGTTAATAAGACCCAGCTCTTCACACCAACGAAATAGGGACTAACGCACATATGCAAAGACACCAGGCAAATCCCTAATTTTGCCGGCAATAACGACAATCATGGCGTTTAGATCCATTTCGATTTCAATAAGGAAAATTAGGCTTTTCACATAACCTCATAGAAAACAAGTTGGAAATTGCACGTGAAGCGTAGCAAATGAGATGCGTTCGCACGAAAATGAAGTTTTTAAAACATTCATATCTTTCATAAAATTTGAAATGACTCAACAAAATTACGTAATAATTATATATTTTAAATTTCAAACGATTAAAATGCATTTGAAAGTTTTTTCCCCATTGACCGCAATGTGACGGAATCCCTTTGACTGTCCCGTAATTGATCTATGCATACGATTTTCACAAAATTTGAAATGACTCGACAAAATTATATAATAATTATATACTTTAAATTTCGAACGATTCAGTTTGGGTAGTTTTTGCGTTTGTATATGCGGACAAACGGACGGATGAACAGACAGACGGACGGACAGACAGATAGACGGACGGACGGACGGAATGAAAGGCAACTATAGGTTTTACGTATTTACATAATTACGAACGCACCTAAAAAGGCTAAACACGACAGATTAATCGATCTTGGCGAAGCTATGGGATCAGCACGATCGCCCAGGGACAGTGGAATACTCCTTTTAGGTGCGTTCGTAATTATCTAAATACATAGCACCTATATTCATCGTTCAGTCCGTCCGTTCGCATATAACAGAGAAAAAAAAAACAACCCAACCGAAAAACTTGAAACTAAAATTATAAAGATATAGCATAATTTTGTCGAGTCATTTCAATTTTATGAAAATCGGCTGTACAGTTTAACAACACGGACAATCGAAAGTATTACGTTACATTAAAGCCAATGGGGGGAAATAGTTTCAAGTGCATTTTAATGGTGTTACACTCTTTCGAACATGATAACATTGATATGAATGTATAAAATCTATACTAAAATATACATTCTGTACAATTTGTGGTGCAAAATTTATTATTAATGTAGAGGGCAACACAAAAGTATTTCATTACATTATGGTATAGAGGGAAACGTTTGGGGCGCGTTTTAATAATATTAAACTATATTACACTTTATGAAATTGATATAATTTGCTGCGGTGCGCTACAAATCACATCATGTATAATAGAAAACACCTTCATAGCATGCATGGTCACAGTGATGTTACAATGACGTCACTGTGAGTCACTTTAACCACATCACATCTATGACCAAAATGCCACCACTCAGTGACGTCACATTGTGACTGAAATGTGACTTTCTTAAAAAATTTTAGAAAATTACCAATATTCTTCAAAACATGTTATTTACTTTTATAAACATGTTTCTGGAAATTTAAATATCGTCCCTTTCGTCACAATTTCGTCACAATGTTGATGTCAAAGTAGTCACAAATTTGTCACACCGCGACTTCACAAAGTGGTCACAAACGAGCTCTAAAACGGCCATAACGACTTCACAATTTAGTCTCTGTGACTTCACATTTACGTCACATCGACAATCGATGGTCACAAAGTCACAATGTGACTTCACAACGACGTCGCAGTGACGTCACCATGCCTTACGGGCAGATAGTATTTACACTTATACACAAAAAAATTTAAGATACGCTACTGTTTCCGAAATACTGTATACTTTACATAAAAATCTGAATATTTTTAAAACTTCTTTACAGAACGAACACACCTCATTTGCTAAACTTTACGTGCAATTTCCAACTTGTTTAACTTCTTACCGCTTTTGTTCAAACAATATACAGTGAAACCTGCCTAAAGTGACCACCTTTGGGACCGGCAAAAATGGTCACTATATAGAGGTGGTCATTTTATGGAGTGCCTTTGAAAATGGCAAAATAAAATTTTCGTAATCTCAAAAAATAAAACAAAAGAAAAATAAGGAAAAATGCACTATATTAAGTAATGAACTGATTAATTAATAATTATAATAACTGAATTGCTAATTTAAAATGTACTACATAGAACGATAATTTACTTAAAACTCACATTATTTCTTTTGAATACTGTTGAAATTCCAAAGTTATTGATTTAAATAACACATAACTACAAGGTACACTGCAATTTATACGCATTTCTATTTTTATTGTAATTGCATAATGATTTCTGTAACTGGCAGCAATAAACTTTTCATTAAAAATCACCTTAAACAAGTGAAAAGATCATTGCAATACAGAAAAAACTGGTCACTTTATATATTAAGCAAATGGTCACTACAGGAGATAAATTCCTGTACTTTTTTAATGGATCAAAATAAAATTTCAGAAAATGACTACTTTAGTCTTTTAGTTTGAAAATTTTCGGCATGCAGAAAAATAAATAGTCACATTTTACAAGTTCAAATAGCATTGAAAATGACCTGTTATCTGGTCACTTTACACAGGTAGACACATTAGACAGGTGATCACAATTCTCATATTATTTTATATGGGAACAAGTAAAATTTTCCTAAAGCGGCCACTTTAGCCAGGTGGCCATTTTACCAAGGTGTTCGCTTTAGCAGGTTCCATTGTATTTTATGACAAAATATGCTGGCATAGCTGCGTTCTGCAACCCGTAAATTTTTGGCCACATTTTCAGATGCACCCTGTATTTATTTTACAAAACCCTCTTGAGTGCTAGTAATACTCAAGCTTGATAGTTTATTTATTTAAAAACTTGATGATTTTTTTTAAAAGCGCGTAAATGAATGTATGATTTTAATCAAACATTGTTCTGTTGATTTTTTTTACTTTGTGATGTAGTCTTAAAATATAAAAGTGTATATCGCATGCAGTGTATATAAATGTATATCAAGTAGTACATGTTTAGAAATGACAAGATTTATTCAAGATATATATTAAGTTATTTTTTGAATTTATTGTTCTCTAATGTTTTAGTTTAACCTGTTCGCGGTTCGCGACCTATTTTTTTTTAATTTTTAGAATAAATTACTGTTACGTTAATAACATTAACACTAGCTATTCATATAGATTAGAGTTTAATGAATTTTTCACTTCAATTTTGTATTCAATTTTGCATAAGACTGTTGTATAAGACAAATAAATATCCAAAGTATTCAAATGCTGATATACCGGGTGTCCCAAAAATGACTGATGGGATTTAAAATTCAATAAATTGCAAACGCTGACAGCTATTTAAAAACATTTTGCAGGAGGGTTATGTATAATGTCAGGAGTTTTTTTTTACCGTAAACTTTTATTTTAGTTCGCATCTCAAACAATAGGTGGCGCTGACGGCGATTAAAGGCCAGATCGACGCTTCACTCAGCACTGATCACCTGGCCTTCAATCGCTATCAGCGTCACCTATTGTTTGAGATGCGAACTAAAATAAAAAATTACGGTAAAAAAACTCGTGACATTAAACATAACCCTCCTGAAAAAAAAATTTTAATAGCTGTCACCGTTTGCAAGTTATTGAATTTTAAAATCCATCAGTCATTTTTGAGACACCCGGTACATACCATGCTTTCAATAGCTGTTATTTTATGATGTGTTTAAAAAATATTCAAAAATATTTTCTGATATGCAAAGGATTAAGATTACTTGGTACGTTTTAAAGTCTTCCCATTAGTGTAAATATTGCAATTGTAAAAAAAGTGAAGAAGAAGTATAAATACCTGTGTGGATTAAAAAGTTTTTGCCAAAAAAAAAGTGAAAGACATAATAACAAAAACACGCAATGTTGTCATGATCGCAAAGACAATTCATTTTTTCTATTTTAATCATCGTACTTAGCAAAAAATTAAGAAAATAATTTACGAGTAAGAATACACTATTAAAAAGTTTACTGTGAAACTATTGAGAATCTAAGGTTATTCGATTATCTTATGTTAAATTACAGATATTAGAAAACCGAGATTCTGTTAAATAACAAAGTTATGCAAAGTTACTTTTAATGTGCTTTAATATGGACGTCACTTTTTTTAATGTTTTCAAAATTCTCAAACCTTGTTCAGAAAGCTCTATTGCGAAAATTTGGATAACTACTCCCTTCGAAATATTTATTTCATTGGCAAGTATAAGGAAAAGGCAGGTTTACAGAAAAACATTTCTGTCAACCAATCTACCACTGCATTATTTTTGTCACGATCACTGTAGAATTCATCTTGTTGACGTACGCCAATCACATCATAGGCCTGTCGAACACAGACCAATAAAATCCCTCCATCTCATGAGCAGATTAGCAGTCGTAAAGAACAGACAGGTGTTTCTTGCTAATCCACAGTTAAAAACATCGACCCAGGATAATTTTTCCTAGTTTTTATCTCATTGATAGGATTATTTCTTCCTGAACGTTCACCATCTCCTGATTTATCTCTATTTGGTAAATACTTTGTAAATACTTTTGTAAATATATGTAAAATTTTGTATTTCTCTTATTTATACTCTGATCTATTTTATTTATTTTGTATGCTGCCCTTAAGGCCCATGTCCTCGCTCGAGGAAACGTTTGCGAGCTAATGCTATTCCTATGGGGAAGCATTTTTCTAATAACTCTTTCGCATTTTGACATTTTTGAATAATTTTTTTTGCATTGGATAGCTGAGATACATGCCGACAGCGCACCTTTTTTACTTTTTCGATTTTGGTTGCAGATATTTTTTACAAAGTTAGTTTCACTTTCAAAACCGGTTTCGAAACTGAAAGTCCTTTTTAAAAAATATATCTGCAACCAAAATTGAAAAAGTAAAAAAGGTGCGCTGTCGGCATGTATCTCAGCTATCCAATGCAAAAAAAAAATATTCAAAAATTTCAAACTGCGAAAGAGTTGTTAGGAAAATGCTTCCCCATAGGAATAGCATTAGCTCGCGAGCATTTCCTCGAGCGAGGACAGGGGCCTTAAAGGACCTTTGCTTTTATTGGGACCCGACTCCCCCCCCCTTTGTTTCTGACGTTATGTTTGTCAGACTTTGGCTATGACTTGAATTGTTACATGTATCATTTCTCTACTAGAGGTAAGGAATTGATCTCTCCAGGCATTCTGATAGTTATCTCGTCCAAGTCCAAGTCAATCCACAGTTATTCGACCCATAGTGACGTCAGCTGCCCTTTCCTTATAGAAATTACCGAACCATAATCTGAAGTCACATGCTCACAAACTTCCTCAATTGTTTCAGGTGTGTACACGAAGTGCTGCCATCCAGCGTTTACTTCATCTTCCACACATTCGTGGCCGTTCCAAAAATTGTTATTTCTTTCAAAAGTATATGCATAGAATAACATTTCCTCTCATTATACCTGTTTCCACATTTAATGGGGTTTGAAGTGATTTTGCTCAATCAGAATCAGTATTTAATTTTTAAACTTTGCTCCATTCCATTTCGAAAAGAAAACTTTAACCCCAGCGATTTAATGTGTGTTGCAAGGTCAATAGCTTCCTTTTGAAACACATCGACGTCACTGAAAATGCACAGATTAAAGATCTTCCAAATACAAGGATTACCACGTTCTGACGATTTTTTGTTTTCGTATAGTTAACTCAGACTTCGAAATTATTGGCCATATACTTTGCATCTCATTAATATTTAAATAAACATCGCTTTTTAAAATTGATTTTCATAGTATCTATTTCTTTACTCTTATATAAATTTGGATTTCTTTTTTCTTATTATTTAAAGTAAATTGTAAAATACGATATTCACATTCTTTTGGTTAAACTATAAAAATATTTTTCTAATTAAAAGAATTTTTTGCCCAAGAGGATAAGTACAATTTGTAATAAAAAATAACAAAGATCTCACCATGATAGCTAGATAAAAATTTGTTACTAACAAAAATTTCAAACTCATTTTTTTCTTTTGTGCTGGAATCGATAGTAAAATATTATTTTTATTTTAATAATCCACTCTAAATTCTAACTAGGTGATTAAAAATTAAACGCATTCCTTAACTCAAGAAAATAGAAGAGTAAAAAGAATACATAATACAAATAATATTTTCTGATGACATTTTTCATAAAACAACATCTTTCACGCTGTCAAATTTTACAATTAAATACTGATAATGCATTCATTTTTAATTTTAAAGTCTTATTACCACCAAATTGGATTTTGTCATCGCAATTTGCCGCAGGAATATAATCATTTTAATGTGATTTCTTAAAAGCACAAACGAATTAAATTGAAATTATCTAATACATAAATAATGAGATATGTAATTTGTATCTTTTAATCAAGAAAGAAGTTTTGGTAAATAATTCATCTTTTACTCATATTGTGTTACGTTTTATTGTTCCTCATTTTAAGTATTTAACTAATATTGAATTCATATTAATGTATCAAATAATTCAATCAAATAACTTAAGATAATAAAGTTGAAAAATGGAATGGAAAATTAGAGGTGAATGGATTGCATTCAGCTAATCAAAATAAATATGATGGGGATTATTATTTTTTATTACATATTATGTTGCATACTTCTTTCTATGTTTTTTTTTTTTTTTTTGTGCTACGATGTAAAAATAGCATTTTATATGTGTAAACACGTATCACGTGTTTCGATCAGCTGATGACGAGCGGTAATTTTGCAGCTCGAAACGCGTCCTGTTTAATTTTTCTTTTTATGGTGATTTAACAAAGTTTTTATATTTATTGATAGTGTTACGAATTTTGTAAATAGTTAGTGTTTGTACTGTAAAATAATGTAAATAATCTTATTAAGCTCCATTTCTTTACTAATATTAGTTTTTGTTACATTGTCTCTGTTATCAAGCAAACTTGTCTATTATTTTCAGTGAATATCTATGGCAGCTTTGCGAAATATTAGAGATATCGCCAAGTTGGCGACAAACTTGGCGATTGTTGGCGATGGTAACCCTTCCCTACTCTATGGTAACCCCCCTATTCATATACTGATACATTGAATGTTTCTAAAATATGCATTAAAGTATTTAATTGCTATAAAGGACGTTAAATACTAATAAAAACATTAAAAGATCTTAATAATTTTACATGTTTCGATTGAATTTACTCAATCATCATCAGAAAAAAGAAAATACAAATAAACACAAAGATGGAAAATGACAATAATTATTGTCATTTTCCATCTTTGTGTTTATTGTATTTTCTTTTTTCTGATGATGATTGAGTAAATTCAATCGAAACATGTAAAATTATTAAGATCTTTTAATGTTTTTATTAGTATTTAACGTCCTTTATAGCAATTAAATACTTTAATGCATATTTTTGAAATGTTTTTAATGGACGTATATGAAAACTTCTATTTATAATTAATGTACATTGAATGTTGTTCCGTGGATTTTCCGATATGGTTCTAGAAATTTCCAGCACCTGCTGCGAGCCTATATAAGGAGAACGATACGAGCTGTTCTTGTTATTATTTACCAGTCAGTCATTGAGTGAACAAGGCATTTGTTAAGCAAGTTTGCTTGAGCTTTATTTACATTGTTTTGAATGTTATTAAGTGTTGAGACGTTGTATAAAGAGTCTCTGGGATCTAAAGCTGTACTTGTACAGTAGATTTGAACAGTTATTTTTGAATATTTAGTAATATTTGTGAGTTTTGAAGACTCTGTTGTTCTGAAGATCTGTAAATAAATTATTTTCTATTTTTTTAAGGAACAGGAGTTTGAAGTTGTCTAACCATAAGATCAAAAGAACCCTATATACGCTGTAACATTTGGTGTCAGGAGTCGGGATCTTATGGCGAAAACAAGAACAATGGACGGACAACTGAAAGAACTCTTAGAAGCTATTAATGGAATAAAGGCAGAATTGACGAAAGGCCAAGAAGAGTTGGCGGATAAAATGAATAAAAACGAAGGAAGAATGGAACAGTTGACAAACAAAATTGATAAAGGCCAAGAAGAGTTGGCGGAAAAGATGAATAAAGGCCAAGAAGAGTTGACTGAAGAAATGAGAAGAAGCCAAGAGAGAATGGAAGAATTAAAGGAGGAAGTTAATAAAAGCCAAGAAGAAATGAAGAAAACTTTGGAAGATAAGTTCTCGTCGATAGAGAGAAGAATAGATTCGGTAGAAGAGAAAATTCAGAATGAAGTTAGTAATGTTCAAGAGAAAATGGAAAGAAAAATAGAGGAAGTAGAAGAGAAAATTCAGAATGAAGTTAGTAATATTGAAGAGAAAATAGTTGAAGTAGATGAAAAGCTAAATAAAAAAGTACTAGATCTTAAAAAGAAGAAGCTTTCAGCGTCCAGTGGTAATTATGAAGAATTTAGGAATCCGCCTGCTTCTCCCGTGCACATCAAGCTGTCGACATACGACGGAAAGAGTTCCTGGCAAGTTTACAAGACCCAATTCACCATTGTAGCCGAAGCGAACAAATGGAGTGACGAGGTGAAAGCTTGTCAACTGGCAGCATCTTTAAGAGGAGAAGCCGCCGACGTGCTACAAACATTGCCCGATATGACGCAACTCAATTTTGAGACTTTACGTTGTGCACTTGAAATGAGATTCGGCGAAAAATTCTTCAAAGATTATGCGAAAATCCATATGAAGAGCCGCCATCAAAAGTCGAATGAAACCCTTCAAGAGTTTGCCTCAGAAATAGAACGTCTGGCAAATTTAGCTTTCATCGACTGCCCAACAAATGTACGGGAAATGCTCTCATTGCAGTATTTTGTAGACGGAATAAAAGATCCAGAGTGCATAGAGCGGTACGAATGGCAGATGTGCAGGATTTAAAGGCTGCATTACTATATGCCTTAAAGTTGGAAGCAGCTACACAAGCCAGCAGAAGAGATCGTCATTCAGTCCGAGGGTCAACGGTGAACAAAAGCTTAGACACTGAGATCGACTACTTGAAAGAAATTAGGAAAATAAATCAAGAACTAGAAGTTTTAAAATACGGAAGAACAAGTTCAAGAAGACAGAATCTCACGTGCTGGGGATGCGGTGATACAGGACATCTCCGAAGAAACTGCCCCAAAATCCACGAAGGTGAGATGAATTCAGGACCAGAGAATAAAAAGCCCCACCTGAAGATCCTTCAAATATCGAAAATGAGTGGCGGCGATAATGAATTATATGTGATAGGCTTTATTAACGGAATTCAGTGCCGTATGATTGTGGATACGGGAGCCAATGTGACAATAATAAGAAAAGATTTGGCTCAGAAATTGAAATGCAAGCTCATATGAACTCCTCCCTGCATTACCCTGCAAACTGTGACGGGCGACAAGATAGGCATATATGGAAAGGCCAATTTAACCACTAACTTTGGAGGAACGAAATATTACCATACGGCATATGTGGCTGACATAACAGATCCTTGCTTAATCGGATTAGATTTTCTGAAGAAATTTGGCTTCAAACTTGATTTCAAAAATAACAAAATGATCTCAAAATTTGAAGAAAGAAGCCTTTTTGGATTAAATAATGAAATTGAATGTAAACAAACAGTAATAGCCAAAGAAGACATCAATCTAGATCCAAGAACAGAATTTTTAGTTCCAGCTGTAATTAAAAATGAAACTAATTATCGATTTGGCCATATAGATTATCCCGAAAACAATAGTAAACAAGCAGGAGTATTGGTGGCTTCATCTATAGTGGACCTCTCGAAGAAGACCATTCCAGTCAGAATTTCTAACATCAATGATAAGACGAGGACTATCAAGAAAGGAGAGGTGATAGCGTCATGTGCTCCTGTGACGTGCATAAGTCAAAATTCCAATCACTCTCAGAAATCTTCAGATAATTTAGTCAAGGATTTGTTACAAAATACTGACTTAGATCCAAAACAAAGGGATGCTGCGGAAAATTTAATTAGAGAATTCCAAAGTTTATTTTCCCAAACATCTGAAGACTTTGGACGAACTAAAATGGCACAACACCGAATTGACACGGGAGATCACTCTCCTATTAAACAGCATCTTAGACGATTACCTTTTGCTAAGCAAGAAGAGGTGCAGAATTTAATTAAGGATATGGAAGAAAATGACGTCATCGAACAATCGACAAGTCCATGGGCGTCTCCCATTGTATTAGTAAGAAAGAAGGATGGTTCAACAAGATTTTGTGTAGTCTACCGCCGACTGAATGATGTCACCAAAAAGGATAGTTACCCTCTACCAAGGATTGACGACACACTTGCGGGCAACACTTGGTTCTCGACTCTGGATCAGAAGAGTGGTTACTGGCAGGTAGAGATCCATCCGGACGACCGCGAGAAGATTGCCTTTACAACGGGACAAGGATTATGTCAATTCAAGGTAATGGCTTTTGGTCTGTGTAACGCACCTGCAACTTTCGAACGGCTTATGGAAACGGTTCTCCGGGGGCTGTCATATGAAGCATGTCTTGTTTATTTAGATGATATCATAATATTAGGAAAATCTTTTGATGAACATCTGAACAACCTCAGGCGGGTGTTACAAAAATTAAAGGAAGCTAATTTCAAGTTAAACCCTTCGAAGTGCAGCTTATTTCGCAATGAAGTCGCATACCTTGGACACATCATTTCGGCGGAAGGAGTTAGGACTGATCCGGAGAAGATATCGGCTGTGAAAAATTGGAGTCGTCCAGCAGATATTCACCAGCTTCGGAGTTTTCTAGGATTATGCACCTATTATAGAAAATTTGTCAAAGGCTTCTCGATGATTGCAAGACCACTTCATAAATTAACAGAAGCCAATCAAAAATTTATGTGGACAAAGGAATGCGATGCTGCTTTCGAAAAGCTCAAAGAGGCATTAACATCCACTCCAATTCTGTCATATCCTCAAATCGATAAACAGTTCATACTTGATACGGATGCTAGTAAGGAAAGCATTGGCGCTGTACTGTCCCAAAAAATCGATGGCCAGGAGCGTGTTATCGCCTATTTCAGCAAGTGCTTATCAAAGGCAG
This sequence comes from Maratus speculifer, assembly GCA_964019185.1. Lineage (NCBI taxonomy): Eukaryota > Metazoa > Arthropoda > Arachnida > Araneae > Salticidae > Maratus > Maratus speculifer. The sequence goes on along the minus strand of OZ025294.1, from coordinate 392,058,207 downwards.
AGTGAAAATACTGCGTAACAAGAAAAGAGCTTCTTGCTGTAGTGAAAGCCATAGACCATTTTCATCACTATCTTTACGGTCGAAAATTCCTGATCCGAACTGATCATGCTTCTTTAACTTGGCTATTGAATTTTAAGAGCCCTGAAGGCCAGATAGCCAGGTGGATACAAAATCTTCAAGAGTACGATATGGAGATACGCCATCGAAAAGGCTCATCACATGGAAATGCAGATGCTCTCTCAAGAAGACCCTGCTCAGAGAATTGTAGATACTGCGACCGGGTTGAGAAGAAATTTAATGCCAAAGGTCCTATAGTAAGACAAGTTACAACTGGGTCGACATCATCGCAAGATCCGTGGAGTGACGAGAGCCTGCGTAAAGATCAACTTGCTGATCTTGAAATTAAGCCAATTCTAGAGCTGAAAGAGGAGTCCAACAGGAAGCCCAGCTGGCAAGACATGGCCCATTACCATCCTACGACTAAACGTTATTGGGCTCTCTGGTATTTCCTACATTTGAAGAACGGTATTTTGTACAGAAAATGGGAGTCTGACGATGGAAATGCATGTAGATTGCAACTACTACTCCCTAAGTCGAGAATTTCTATGGTCCTTCAAGAACTGCATGGTAGTCCCACATTAGGTCATTTTGGTGTAATGAAGACCCTGCAAAAGGTTCGAGAGCGTTTCTACTGGAATAATGTTCGCAGTGACGTGGAGAAGTGGTGTCGAACTTGTGACACCTGTGTAGCACGTAAAGGTCCTAAGAGGCGCACCCGTGGACGATTGCAACGTTATAATGTAGGAGCTCCTTTCGAACGAATTGCTCTAGACATCCTGAGTTCTCTTCCTATAACATCTGATGGCAATAATTACATCCTCGTTGTCATGGACTACTTCACTAAATGGCCTGAAGCCTACGCCATTCCTAATCAAGAGGCGGTAACCGTAGCAGACATACTGATTCAACACTGGGTTTCCAGATACGGAGTTCCATTTCAAATCCATTCCGATCAAGGAAGAAATTTTGATTCGGCTGTGTTCAAGGAAATGTGTGAACTACTCGGCATGGACAAAACTCGAACAACACCTCTACACCCTGAATCGGACGGCATGGTGGAGCGGTTCAATCGTACCATCCTAAATAGCCTCTCTCTCCTGGTGTCTAGAGACCAACAGGACTGGGACAAGAAATTGCCTCTTTTCCTGCTAGCCTACTGGAGTGCCACTCATGAGGCCACTGGTTACTCCCCTTCTCAAATGCTGTTTCGTCGTGATCTTCGTCTGCCTGCGGATCTTTTGTTTGGCCGTCCTCCTGACGCTCCTTTGTCGCCTGAAGAATACGTGGATGGACTACAGGCACGGATTGAGGAGATTCATCGTCTAGCGAGGAACCGAATCGGACTGGCATCGGAAAAGATGAAGACACGGTACGACACAAAGGCAACTGGACATGAGTTCAACGAAGGTGACAAAGTTTGGTTGTGGAATCCCATACGTCGTAAGGGACTGTCGCCAAAACTGCAAAGAAACTGGGACGGTCCTTACGCCGTCGTCAACAGGCTGAATGACGTCGTCGTTCGCATACGAAAATCGCCACACACCAAGCCCAAGGCGTACATTATAACCGGCTAGCCCCTTATTTTGGCCAAAGTGATTAGAAATTCAAAACTGGAATTTCAGACCATGGTCATGAAGTCACTTTTTGTAAATATGTATATAGTAATTAGTTCTTATTTATGTAAATTTTATTATTATTGTTATTATTTATTTATTTATTTATTTGTTTATTTATTTTAAGTGTTTTCCTCTAACTCAAGGATTGCACTGCCCGGGACGTGCAGTCTTTGAGGAGGGGTAGTGTTACGAATTTTGTAAATAGTTAGTGTTTGTACTGTAAAATAATGTAAATAATCTTATTAAGCTCCATTTCTTTTCTAATATTAGTTTTTGTTACATTGTCTCTGTTATCAAGCAAACTTGTCTATTATTTTCAGTGAATGTCTATGGCAGCTTTGCGAAATATTAGAGATATCGCCAAGTTGGCGTCACATCGCCAAATTTGGCGACAAAATTGGCGATTGTTGGCGTTGGTAACCCTTCCCTTCTCTAATGTAACCCCCCTATTGATATACTGATACACTGAATGTTGTTCCGTGGATTTTTCGAGATGGTTCTAGAAATTTCCAGCATCTGCTGCGAGCCTATATAATGAGAGCGATACGAGCTGGTCTTGTTATTATTTACCAGTCAGTCTTTAAGTGAACAAGGCATTTGTTAAGCAAGTTTGATTGAGCTTTATTTACATTGTTTTGAATGTTATTAAGTGTTGAGACGTTGTATAAAAAGTCTCTGGGATCTAAAGCTGTACTTGTACAATAGATTTGAACAGTTATTTTTGAATATTTAGTAATATTTGTGAGTTTTGAAGACTCTGTTGTTCTGAAGATCTGTAAATAAATTATTTTCTACTTTTCTAAGAAACAAGAGTTTGAAGTTGTCTAACCATAAGATCAAAAGAACCCTATATACGCTGTAACAATATATATTTATCGCCAGTATTTTCGGTGTTTCTCAATAATAATTGCCATAAATGCCTGGTATTTCATCCTAACTGAACTTTGCTTTGATGATAATAAATTTGTGAAAAATGAAATCATTGCAATGAAAATGTAATGATATACAGTCGGCTCTCGTTAATTCGAACTCGTCGGGACCACAAGAAATGTTCGAATTATAGAAAGTATATAAAGAAAACATTCTCAAAATGATACTCTTACAAAGGAATTAATGTTATAGTGATTTTTAAATTTATTGCGTCTGTTATCATTAGAATATGACTTAATATTAAATTAGAATGGATAAATGCATAAACTAATTAAAATATTATAAACAAGGACGATGGAAGGAAAATCCAAAGCGTCACTGATAGACAGACGGGGCTCTAAGAAAGTGGATATCAATTGCATTGCCTTATATGTATACTCCCTCGGAACAATTTTCACAAAAATCAAAGAAAAAAAGTTATTCAAATGATCTGAAATCCTTGAGAAAGAAAAGAAAAATGAAAAATCGGAATTCTTGTTAGTTCGAATTAAACGAAGTCAAGAGTAAATGAGTTCGAATTAATGAAAATTTTTAATGTTCCTCTGTCATTAAAAATTTTGGGACTTCATGTTTAGTTCGAACTAAGCGAAGATTCAAATTATCCGATTTCGTATTTAAAAGAGTCGACAGTATTTCTTCATTATAGATCGAGAAGTGGCAGCACAGACAATCACCTCATTAAGTTCAGTTAGGATTAATTACATCTTGATTGCATATTAAAAGAAATCCGCCTACCAAGGCATATCTTGGAGAAATCAACTATAAACCCGATTTCAGAGGTTGACTCGTAGTACAGTGTACCCAAGCAGAATAGTATCTCCAGTAGCCAAACAATATAGGGATAATATTGGCTACATCTTGGAGCAATTGGCGCAACATTGGAATGAAATATTGCTCCAATATTGTGGTGTTTACATTTTATCCTTATTAAGCCAATATTTGCAGCCAATATTAGGATTTCGTTGGAAATATTGAAAATAAAATGCCAATATAGATTGATTATTGGGATTTCATTGGAAATATTTCCAATGTAATGCCAACATTTGTGCAATATTTGGAATTCGTTGGAAATATTTCCAATGTAACGCCAACATTTGTACAATATTGGGAATTCATTGGAAATATTTGCAATTAAATACCAATATTTAACTAGTATTTCCTTTTTATTGGCAATATTTCCAATAAATGTCATTTTGGCGCAAAGTTGGACCAATATTGGTTGGCAATTTCTAGAAATCGTTGGTAAAAGATAAGATCGTGAATCGTATGGTTTGTGAATAGTTGGGTAAGGGCATGTATGGAGAGAGTTTTAATTTTGTTGATATCTTAGCCACGTATTAAGTATGTAATATAAAATTAAATATAGATAGTGTGAAATCCACAGTAAGTTACCCCTTAAACAAAATTCATGTTTAAATCACTATTACCAAATTTTAAATCTATTTTATACTTATTTTTATTTCTGAAAGCATAGAACAAATACATTCAAAAATAATTGTTGACAAAATTTTGGAAAATTATAATTTTTATTACAAAAAATTAATTTCTTTTCGTAAATTTTGTCACAAACTCTAGTAATTAACACCTTTCTTATTTTGAGATATAACTAAACACAGTGGCATTACAATCCGTGCAGGATAACTGGCGACAGTGCCGGTCCTTGTTTACTAAACCCTGAACGCCTAAATGCCATGAAGCATACGTTTCAGGCATGTGGTCAGCCTATCATGATAACCTTGGTAATTAGTTCGCAAGGAAGCTTGGTGTTCATTTTATGGACGTTGAAGGATGAAAGGCTGATTACAACGTGCTTGTTTGGGAATCGAACTCACGACCTGCGGCGCCGCAGTCACATGATTTGACCACTATGCCACTGGGCTTATTGTGAGAAACAAGTTACCGAAATATAAATAACCACTGTTAAGCTGTAACTATATTGTAAAAAACATCCATAATTCTAGAGATGTAAAGTATTCATTTTATGGACGTTGAAGGGATGAAAGGCTGATTACAACGTGATTGGTCGGGAGTCGAACTCACGACCTGAAGCGCCGCAGTCACATGATTTGACCATTATGCCACTGGACTTATTGTGAGAAACAAGTTACTGAAATATAAATTATCACTGTTAAGCTGTAAGTATATTGTAAAAAACATCCGTAATTCTAGAGATGTAAAGTTGCTGAAATATGTATGCTTACTGGAAATGAATCTGTACACTATACAAAACAGATGGAAATCTAGAAAACTAGTTTTTGTAAAGCTACTGAAATCTGTAGCTTAACAAAAGCCCTTATTAAGCTAGATCGCTGTTACCTGAAAAAGTTCTTGGCAGCTTATTGTCTTAAAAAATTATTAGTAACCGTGCAGATATTTTGACTTACAGTGCAAAAGTATACCTGTCACATGAGGTTTAGTTGTGATACAAAATTACCAACAAGTTAAATAACAACAGAATTACTGATGGCTATACAAGGTAAAAAAAAATTATTAAGTTACTAAAGTTTATGTAGGAAACTGGTATTCCAAGCACTTTTTATGTAACGGCATCAACAAAAATTCATGTAAAAGATATTGATTTGCACAGTGAATTGAAAAACCACTAAGGTTACTAAGAATTTTTTAAGAAACTGGAATTACTAGAACTTTTTATGGAATGGCAAGTCAAATAACAGATAAAATTGTCAATTATGCAAAAAGTGCAATTTTAGTTGATTCTTTTGTAAAGCTATAGATATCTATATGTTTAATTACAAGTGTTGTAAATTGGCAATTTTTTTTTACATTTGTTGTTGTGCAGTGTATATAAAATTATAGTAAGCATGCAGATTTCTGTAACTGCGCATCTGTAGTAGATTGAATTTTTTTTCACTGTATCTACACTGTAAAAAAAGTTGTAATTCAACAGGTGTAAAGTTGCCGATATCTGTGTGCTTACTAAAATTTTATGTACTGCTCTGTACAAGTGTACTGCACTGTACAAGAAAAGATATGAATCTACCAAAATAATTTTTGTAAAGATTCCGAAATTGGTAACTTTACAAAAATCCACCAAAATTATAGTTATCTTAGTAAAATTTTATAAAAAGTAAAGAAGAAAGTATTCACGTAAATTAGCTTTCGCCCCCTCAATATTTGAAGTTTCTCTGTACTACGTTTTAATTAGCAAAAATGATTTAATGGTGCCGCAATTATTGATAAAATTACAATTTGTACATGAAGTATGTTTCATTAATAAAGATATTGTTTTACAGTTTAAAAAAATCGTTAAGCTTTGTACGGAGGTGTACTAAATTAAAAAGAAAAAGCAAGTAGACTGTAAATTTAATGGAATGTTTATTTTTTTTAAGAGTTGCCGCTTTTGCAGCATTAGAGCTTGTTGCTAAGAGACCGTTTCTCTCAATCCACTGCGTCACACAACACGTGAGCATAGGGTTACACTAAATTGCCGATTGGCGTATAATTGGCGTGGGCTGTGTTTGTCGCCAAGACGATGTTACAAGATCACAATACAGAAGCGGAACATCCCGCCCGGCGTTGAAATATTTTTATATTTCAAAATACATATGCAATACAAGTAATAACACAACATGATACAGATTATAAGCAAAAATAAATAAATAAAATAAATAAACACAAATAATACATAAAAAGTTAATACATAATAAAGCACATTTAAAGTTTAGGATCTATGATGTTGTCCTCAATGGGTAATATACTTATTTTTGAAATAGGTCGTTTAAAATTACCCTTAGCGGTACGAACTTCAACTACCCTGACTATCCCGTCCGCGCCTGGGAAAACCTTATTAATGCGGCCTAGTGACCAAGTGCAAATGGGTAATTGTGAGTCCTTAAGCAAAACTAGCATTCCTGGCAGAATATTAGGCCTTTTAAATAGCCACTTCTTTCTTACTTGTAACTGGCTCAGATAATTATTCTGCCGACGTTTCCATATTAACTGCGTTAATTTTTGAGTCCTTTGCCATTTATTTAGCAAATTATCTTTGACCTCACTTAAATTGGGTTCTGGAATTAAATTAAGAGGCTTTTCTATGAGGAAGTGACCAGGAGTCAACACCTGAAGATCGTCAGGAACTGTTGACAAAGAACAAAGTGGTCGCGAATTTAAAATAGCCTCTATTTGTGTGATAACTGTCAGGAATTCCTCGATCGTGAGATGATCTGAGCCCACAGCTCTTTTTAAGTGGTATTTGAAAGATTTGACTCCTGCCTAAAGGCCACCAAAATTTGGCGCCCTAGGAGGGGAGAACTTCCAGTTAATACCTTCAGAAGCTAAAAAGTTCGAAACTTCATCACTCGTAACAAGTCTGCGTAAACGTTTTAGTTCTGCTGAAGCCCCAACGAAATTTGTAGCATTGTCGCTAAATATTACAGAGCTTTTCCCACGACGAGCGAAGAATCTTTTTAGAGTCGCTATTATAGCCTCGGATGTCAAATCTGAGACAAAATCCAAGTGCACAGCTTTAGTGACCATACATACAAATATGGCAACATAGATTTTCTGAAAAGTACCCTTTCTTTGACCTTTATATTTTATTTCAAAAGGCCCACTTAAATCTAATCCCACATTTGAAAATGGGGAACTGGGCACTATTCTTTCAGGAGGGAGATCCCCCATCATTTGACTAGCCGTTATAGGTTTAATTTTAAAGCATTGTAAACACTCATGTACAATTTTACGCTCAATATTTCTGCCACCAAGCGGCCAATATTTTTGACGCACAGTGTTCAAAAGAGCTTGGGGTCTTACATGAAAATCTCGTTTATGATAATATTGAAAAATTAATTTCGTCAAGCGACAGCTCGCCGGAAGTATAATGGGGTGTTTATGGTCAAAATTCAAATTTGATTTTGCTAGTCTTCCTCCCACCCTCAATAAGCTATCTCCATCTAAAAAGGTATTTAAGAATTTTAACTTACTTGCGCGATGAACCGAAGATCCCGCTTGGAGGGCTGAAATTTCATGTTTGAAATACTTTACCTGTTCATTTTTTATTAAATAAACCTCGGCTCTCTTTAATTCCTCCAGCAACAGAGGGCCGGTAGCAGATGTTGCTTTTTTACATTTATGTATGAATCTGAAAATATAAGCTAAAATTCTAATTAATTTTTGGAAATTATTGATAAGATTAATTAAATTATCACACAAATTAGAGTCATCATGAATAGCGAATGTCAAGTTGCTGGGAGCTTTAAGCTCACTAGAATAATGTTCATTTTTAATGTCACTTATATTAGAGTCAGTTTTTGCTATTGTTTCTTCAAGAATTGAAAGAGGCGGGCCATGCCACCACAACTGGTTAGAAGAAAGGTTTTCCACACTTGCACCTCTTGATATCAAGTCAGCTGCATTGTGTTCTGACGGAATATGAAACCATGGAAAATTCTTAGTTTGTTCCTTAATTTGCACAACGCGGTTTCCCACAAACGTTTTCAGGAGATGAGGAGCAGTGTCTATCAAAGCTAAAGCAATAGTTGAATCAGAAAACAAATTTATTGAAGCTATTTGTTTATCTAACGAATTTAAGACCTTGTTAGTAAGTTTAGCCAGAAGAAGACATGCTGACAGTTCGAGACGTGTCACTGTTATTACTTTGGTTGGACACACGCGGGATTTACTACATAATAAGTGACTGATGGTTTCACTAGAATTAGATGTTTCATGTATATCACTGCGCCATAAGCCTTGGAGGACGCATCTTCGAAACCATTTAGCACCACTGATTGGTTCACAGCTAGGAAGCATCTTGGCACTTCAATGGATTCCAGTTCTTTAAGACTTTCGAGGAAGGTTTCCCATTGTTTGGCAACATGAGAGGGCAGCTTCTCATTCCACTCTATTTTAAGAAGCCGTAGCTCCTGCATGAATATTTTTGCTTTAGCAATCACTGGCCCTAAGAGACCGAGAGGATCATAAATGCGGGCAATTTGCGAAAGTACATCTATTTTTGTGAAATCACCTTTACATAATAAATCGTTCAAAGATTTTCCGTTGGTTGACTTGGCACTAGCGTCAAAAACGACGCGCAGTTTTGCGGTTTTACTAGAGGGTCGTAAAACGCCGTGATGTGGCAAGTAATAGCCATCATTAAAGTTCGTGTTTTCTTTTATTTCATGCATGTGATTTAAATCTCTATATTCTTTAATAAATTCTGTGTATAAGTTTTTCATAACAGGATCTCGATCTAAACGTTGCCACAGAGAGTTTAATCTTTTCAAAGCAAGATTTTTGGAATTTCCCAAATCGGGTTCTAAAACCTGTGGTTTAAACGGCATCGTGACCACAAACCTAACATCCGGTTTTCTGAAGTGCGTTTTATCGAAGTGATCTTTACAATATTCTAATTCTTCACTGTTACAGGGTTTTAAATTTTGTACTTCTTCAATTTCCCAGAAAGACTTCAAAGTGTCATTAAGTATTTCAAGATTTTTTGTTAAGAAACAATAATTAGTATTATTATTATTTACTGTTTTGTCATAAATACAACCAGATACAATATAACCGAAAATACTTGATTGCAAATATAAATTATTGCCTAACTTTATTTTTTCTTCATTTAAAAGAGAAAAATACAGTTCAGCACCGATAATTATCTCCACACTGCTTGGAATGTTAAATTTTTTATCCGCTGAACAAATATTTGCTGGAATTTTTAAATCTGATATGTTTATCTTTTTCGAGGGCGTGAAATCACAGATGTTTGGAACGATTAATAACTCAATATCACAACTGGCACAATTCATTTTATTTGACAACTTTGATTTGATTCTAGATTTAATGTAAATAGGCAATTTATTTATTCCACTTACAGGAATATTTATTTTCTTTTTTTTCAAGCCTAATATTTGTGCTGCTTTAAATGTACAAAAACAATTCTGAGATGCGGAATCTAATATTGCCCTGAAAGGAATTTTGATGCCATTTACATCTATCAAATAAATTATTGAAGTGCTAATTAAAACAGATTTATTATTATCATTTACATATGAAAAAAATGAATGAGCAGTAGTTTCGTTTTGTGATAAATCTTCCGAAACAAAATTGCTATTTATTGTTTCATGTATTGAGAGATTGTTTATAGGATTGTTTACTGGTGTTGTATAGTTATGTAATGATGAATGATGGCTTGCGCTCTTGCAAACATGACAAGTGCTTTTTGAATTACAATAATTAATGAGGTGGGCTGAACTTAAACAATTGAAGCAAAGTTTATTTTTCTTAACAAGGTTAATTTGCTCACTTAACTTCATGTTTTTATATTTAACACAATGATATAAGGGGTGGTTTTCGGATTTACAAATTACGCAACATTTACTTTGAGGTTTGTTTGTTTTTATGAATAAGGATTTTGCAGTATATTTAGAGGATACATTAGAACTTATACTATTTAAGATTTGACATCTTCGTTCAAGAAATTCTAAAAATTCATCAAAATTAGGCACTTCATTATCCTTTAATGTTAGTTCGTATTGTTTACGAGTTTCGTTATCTAGTTTATTTAGAATAATATTCAGCAAAATTGCGTTCGAGAAATTATCTCTATCACACTTTAAGATCTTTAAAGCCCTTAAATTTTTCTTCACGCTATCTAACACAATGCGCAGATCTTTAGCGGATTCTTGTTTAATTACACAAAGATTTAAAATATTCTTTATATGACAATCTATCATAACTCTTTTATTCTCGTATCTTTGTTCTAACGCACTGAAAAGTGAAACATAATTTCCATCTGGTGTAAGCAAACTCCTCGCTTCACCAGTCAAAGCAGAACGCAAATAAAATAATTTTTCATTATCTTTTAAATTTGAATAATCATTAATAAGCTCATTAAAAGTACTTTTAAATACGGACCATTCTTCAATTCTGCCACTAAAAACCGGCAATATGACCCTAGGTAGCTTAATGCTAGACGTTTTAGCTTGGTCCTATTCAATGGATTTTTTATTTGAATCAGTATTTTCATAATAAGAATTAATAGAGGATTTTAAGCTTACCTCTAGTTTTAGAATATCCTCGTCCAGTTGACTCAGTATTTTTTCAGTTTCTTCCAACTTTTCTTCCTCTATTATTCTATAATATTCTAGTTTAAGAGCTTCAAACTTTTCTTCTGTTTTCGACAGTAAGTCCAGGTGGGCTTTCCATTCGGATAAATTAAATGTTTTTCCATCCGTTGCGTTAAACATTCTAGTGACTTGGGCCTTGATATTCCCTCGCCTTCTGTTTAACGATGTTATTTCAGTTTCCGACATTATTCATCTTGTTGACGAAATTCGATAAATTCAATATTTAATTCAATAGAAAAGACACTGGCTCGTTCATACCTCCGGGTCGCTAGGACCAAAATGTACGGAGGTGTACTAAATTAAAAAGAAAAACTAAATTAAAAAGAAAAAGCAAGAAGACTGTAAATTTAATGGAATGTTTAATTTTTTTTAGAGTCGCCGCTTGTTGCAGCATTAGAGCTTGTTGCTAAGAGACCGTTTCTCTCAATCCACTGCGTCACACAACACGTGAGCATAGGGTTACACTAAATTGCCGATTGGCGTATAATTGGCGTGGGCTGTGTTTGTCGCCAAGGCGATGTTACAAGATCACAATACAGAAGCGGAACAAGCTTATTAATCTAAATTTAACGAAATCTGTTATGCTTACTGAAATTTTATGTGTACACTGTGCAAGTAAATGGTGTCAATCTACAAAATGTCTAAACAAAACTTGACTTCTGTAACTTTACAAAAGAATCTATTAAAATTTTGGTATTTTTACTAAAATTTTTATCTGTAATCCTCGTTATCGTTACTTAAAAAGTTCTAAAAATCCGATTTTACAAAAAAAGAAAAAAAAAAAAAAAAAAAAAAAAAGCTATTCTAAAAAAAAATTTTATTAAAAGTTTTTAAAATTTGAATCTTTTTTTAATTCAAAGTGAGAATCTGCATTTGTAACATGAATTTCTATTGTTGTCATTGTATAAAAAGTTCTTGGAATATAATCCTACTAGATTTTTTTCCCAATTTTTTTAGAGTATAAAGTTTAATACAGACATTGTACTTTCTTCTGAGAATTGACTATATATCTTCAGCATTTTCCTTTATTCGTAAGCATAAAAGACATATATCACTCAGTTCATTAAGAATGAATGAACACTACATTCAGTGACAGATACAAAAAAAGCATCAACGTGGTTTCTCCGGAAAGAAATCGTTGATTTATATTTAATTAGATTCGCAAGAATAATCGAAGACATCCATCTCCGGTCTGACACATTTGCTTCCCTCATAGCATGCATGTTCACAGTGACGTCACAATGACGTCACTGTGAGTCACGTTGGTCACATCACATCTGTGACGAAAATGCCACCACTCAGTGACGTCACAATGTGACTAAGATGTGACTTTCTAAAAAATTTCCACAGTTCGTCACAGTGTCAATGTCAAAGTAGTCACAAATGACACACTTTTCACAAATTGGTCACATTGTGACGTCACAAAGTGGTCACAATGTGACGTCACAAAAAAGCTCTAAAACGGCCATAACGACTTCACATTTTAGTCACTGTGACTTCACATCGACGTCACGTGACGTCACATCGACAATCGATGGTCACAAAGTCACAATGTGACTTCACAACGACGTTGCAGTGACGTCACCATGTCTTACGGGTTTGGAATAATTTAAGAGATTATAACACATGCTGATCTTATTCAGATAGAAGAACTAATCCTATGTATTGATTGATTTTATATTTATTAAAATAGGCAATATACATCGAAAAGTATATTTAAGCAAATCACATGTGTATCTATGCATCATGTTACTTAAGTATTTTGAATATTCATAATTTACATAATTCTATTGTTGCCATTGCATAAAAATTTCTTGGAATATAATCCTACTAGATTTTTTTTTCCAATTTTTTTAGAGTGTAAATTCTAATAAAGGTATTGTACTTTCTTCTGAGAAATGACCATATATCTTCAGCATTTTCCTTTATTCGTAAGCATAAAACACATATGTCACCCAGGTGATTAAGAATGAATGAACACTTCATTTAGTAACAGATACAAGAAAAAAAAGTGCATTAACGTGGTTTCTCTGGAAAAAAATCGTTGATTCGTTGGTTTATATTTAATCACATTCTCAAGAATAAACGGAGACATCCATCTCCGGCCTGACACATTTGCTTTGGAATAATTTAAGAGATTATAACACATGCTGATCTCATTCAGATAGAAGAACTAATCCTATGTATTGATTGATTTTATATTTATTAAAAAAAGCAATGTACAACGAAAAGTATATTTAAACAAACCACATGTGTATCTATGAATCATGTTACTTAAGTATTTTGAATAGTCATAATTCACATCATGTATCTAAAACTTTCTTGCTCTTTTTTTTTGTAAATTATGATTTGACATACTATTACAGATATTATTCAAGAACTGCTGTAAAATATGTTGCAAAAGAACTGAATATTTCTTTAAGAATTGTAATTTTTTGTTATAAATAACGTGTGTCCACTTATAGAAAGCACTACATCAATTTATATAAATATTGTCTTAATATTTTCGTAAATTATCTTTGGCCCGCTCAGTATTTCATAATTTTCTGTAACACGTTTCAATAAGCAAAAATGATTTAATTGTGGCACAATTATTGATAAATCTACAATTTTTACATGAAGTATGTTTCATTAATAAAGATATTGTTCTAAAATCTAATAAAGATATATTATTTTCTTCTCAGAAATCACTATATATTTTAAGTATTCTTCTTCATTCGTAAGCATAACAAACATGTATCACTCAGTTCATTAAAAATGAATGAATACTTCATTCATTGGCAGATACAAAAAATGCATTAACGTGGTTTCCCCGGAAAGAAATCATTGAATTATATTGAATTACATTCGCAAAAATAAATGAAGACATCCATCTTACGCTCGACACATTTGCTTTGGAGTAATTTAAGATATTATAACGCATCCTGAGTTTATTCAGATAGATGAGCTAATCCTATCTGTATTAATTTGTTTCATTTTCAATAAACTAAGCTATATACAACGAAAAGTGTATTTAATCAAATCGCCTCTCTCATAACATGCATGGTCACAGGGATGTCACAATGACGTCACTGTGAGTCACTTTGTTCACATCACATCTGTGACCAAAATTCCACCACTCAGTGATGTCACATTGTGACTGAATGAGACTTTCTTAAAAACTTTTAGAAAATTACAAATATTCTTTAAAACATGTTATTTACTTTAAAAAACATGTTTCTGGCAATTTAAATATCGTGGATTTTGTTACAGTTTCGTCACAATGTAATATCAAAGTAGTCACAAATGACACATTTTTCACAAATTTGTCACACCGTGACTTCGCAAAGTGCTCACTATGTGACGTCACAAACGAGCTTTAAAACGGCCATAATGATTTCACATTTTAATCGCTGTGACTTGATATCGATGTCACGTGACGTTACATCGACAATCGATGGTCACAAAGTGACAGTGTGACTTCACAACGACGTCGCAGTGACGTCACCATGTCTTACGGACTGTTTATCTGTGCATCATGTCACTTAAGTATTTTGAAAATCATAGTTCAAATCCTGAATCTAAAGCTATACACTGTAAAGAATGTCAGATGTTTCTGAATATATAAAAATGCACTGTAATCAAAAACGAAAATGTACAGTAACCTCTTCTAACTCACTTAAGGTTTCTAAAACCGTTCCTTTACCTTTAAAAATCCCAAAAAGCTATTTGTTTTCGAAATTTAAATTAAAACTTATAAAAAGTAATTTTTATTAGCTGCCCGTCCATTTCGGAAACGTTTCTAAGTAACTTTTACAGTACAATAATCACTTTTCTCAAATCAAAATATCACATTTTCGGATGCTACCTATTCATACGAAAATATTTTGATATTCAGAGTATATTAGACTATATCGTTTATTAGACAAACATACAATATTAACAGTATTAACATTAATATGAAAATTGACATTATTTTGCTACAATTGCATGCACAAAATCAGTTATGCAGCTGAAAATGTTTACTTGAGAATTGATAGAATCCGAAAAAGTGATATTTTGATTTGAGAAAAAGTTATTATTATACTGTAAAAGCTACTTAGAAACGTTTCCGAAATAGACGGGCAGCTAATAAAAATTTATTTTTATAAATTCTTATTTAAATTTCGAAAGCAAATAACTTTCTGGGATTTTTAGAGCTAAAGGAACGTTTTTCGAAACCTTAGGTCAGTTAGAAGAGGTCACTATATATTTTCGTTTTTGATTACAGTACATTTTTACATATTCAAAAACATCTGACATTTTTTACATTGTGAAATCATACATTAAAATAAAATATAATATATTTATTAGATTTTAGAACAATAGCCTTATTAATGAAACATACTCATTATACAAATTATAGTTTTATAGTTTTCGAAATTTAAAGAAAAAATTATAAAAAGTAATTTTTATTAGCTGCCCGTCC
Organism: Maratus speculifer; assembly: GCA_964019185.1. NCBI lineage: Eukaryota > Metazoa > Arthropoda > Arachnida > Araneae > Salticidae > Maratus > Maratus speculifer. Next base: position 392,043,067 of record OZ025294.1, on the reverse strand, counting down.
ATTTCGGAAACGTTTCTAAGTAGATTTTACAGTACAATAATCACTTTTCTCAAATCAAAATATCACATTTTCGGATGCTACCAATTCATACGAAAATATTTTGATATTCAGAGTATATTAGACTATATCGTTTATTAGACAAACATACAATATTAACAGTATTAACATTAATATGAACATTGACATTATTTTGCTACAATTGCATGCACAAAATCAGTTATGCAGCTGAAAATGTTTACTTGAGAATTGATAGAATCGGAAAAAGTGATATTTTGATTTGAGAAAAGTGATTATTGTACTGTAAAAGCTACTTAGAAACGTTTCCGAAATGGACGGGAAGCTAATGAAAATTTATTTTTATAAATTCTTATTTAAATTTTGAAAGCAAATAACTTTTTGGGATTTTTAGAGCTAAAGGAACGTTTTTCGAAACCTTAGGTGAGTTAGAAGAGGTCACTGTATATTTTCGTTTTTGATTACAGTACATTTTTACATATTCAGAAACATCTGACATTTTTTACAGTGTAGTCTGATCTCTCTTTTTTTTATTCATGATCTCAGAAACAATTACATCATATTAATCAACAAAACTGTTATAAAAATATGTGGTATAATAACTGAATTTTTTTCAAGAACTGTTATTTTACGAGATTGTTATAAATAACATGTGCCCAGTTACAGAAACACAACATCAAGTTACCAAAACATTGTGTTTCGAAAAAGATTATTACATTTTAATCTACTTTTCTTTATATATATATTATAAAGGCCAAACGTATCTGTGCGTAACGCATACGTCATTTTGTGAATGGCAACATTTTCGCATGCAGATGGGTTTTGCAATTTTCGGTACTACAAATTTTATACTTCTAAATATTACACATTTTCCATTTTTATATCGCCGTATTGAGAAAAAAATGTACTTTTAAATGCAATTTGTTTGAAAGTTGTATCTCAATTTCCTTATGAGTTATTAATTTTTTTATAGTTTTTAGTACGAATTTTCCAATTGTGTCAACAGAAGTACGCCATTTTTCTCTTAAAATTTATAAAAACTGAAATAAAAATGTCATGTTGAAAGAAATCGTCTGATATAATATCCGATGAATTTTGGTTTTATTGCGTTTTTATTCATCAATTAAATGCTTTTTTAGTTTATTGCAAACTAAATTCACAAAAGATACAACACATTTTCTTTACAAAAGTGTATTTTAAATAATATTCGAGTGACTTCGCCGCATTTACTCAGTTCGTATTGGAAAGCTAAACGAGAGCATTTTTATTTATCCGTATATGTAATGATATTTTTTAAATTTTGAAAAAGAAAAAAAAAAAGAAAAAAGAAATAAAAATGGGTGATTTCTGATAAAACATGGAGCTATTATAAATAAAGATTTGTGAATCATCAGATATCCGAATTGTTTTGCCGAATGTCTTGAATATCGTTTTTGCTGCGTTAGTGTAATATTCCGTCCTAATGACGTCATATGAATACTTTTCTATAAATGTTGTTTAAGACTGGATCCGTAAAAATGGATTGCTTTTTGCGGATACAAATAGCGTTTTTTTATATATAAAAAAAGCAAGGGATTTTAAAATGATGAAATTAAAATACTATGAAAAGTGCGTATGTAAATTTTGAGACGATGAAAATAATGACGAGTGTAGATTTCACATGGGACTTCTATGATCATGTCCATCAGGAATATTTTTTTCATTTGCTTTATACCAAACATAAGAGTCTCAACTGATAATTTCATCATAATAACTAACCTTTCTTATACTCTACTGATTACATACGCAATTAAATTTTATTTTTAATAATTCGGATAACTGAGTTTTATAGAAAGGTTTTTTTTTCTTTTTGTTTGTTTAGCTTAAAATAATATTTGTTTGACAGTAGACTGACCAATCAAGATGCATGTTTTACTGTAGTTAATTTTGTGGGTTTATTATAAATCAATGAAACAGTTCCTTCCTAAACATTTTCTTTCGTCGAAATTCGACGGGTTCCACCTCGTAATAATAATAGTAATAAATAATAATAAAATTTTTAATTCTAGATTCTCTGTAATACGTTTTTATAAGAAAAAATGATTTAATTGTGCCACAATTATTGATAAAACTATAATTTGTACATAAAGTATGTTTCATTAATAAGCCTATTGTTCTAAAATCTAATAAAGATATTACATTTTCTTTTAATATATGACTACATTGTTAAAAAAAAAGAATCTTGTTACTAAACTTTTTATAGAAATCTGGAATTCCTACATTTTTTATGTAAAAGTAGCAGCAAAAACATATGAAACTGAATCGGTTACATGAATTTCGGCTGTTACCTTCACAAAAAGAGTTCTAGGAATCTCAGTTTCCCGAAAAAAGTTTAGTAACCTTACGTTTTTTTTTTTTTTTTTTTTTTTTTTTTTTTTTTTTTTTTGTGTGTGTGTGTGTGTGTGTGTGTGTGTGTGTGTATGTACATATTTTTGGTATTTTTCTTTATTCGTAAGAATAAAAAATATATACCACCCAATTCATTAAAAATGAACGAGCACTTCTTTCAATGACAGATACAAGAAATGCATTAACTTGGTTTCCCCGGAAAGAAATCATTAATTACATTTACAAGAATCAAAGAAGATATCCATCGCCTGTTCTACACATTTACTTTGGAAAAATTTATGAGATTGTTACACATGCTGATTTTATTCAGATAGATGAACTAATCTTTTATGAATCGGTGAATTCTTATATGATCTTATATTGTTCTTATAATCTTTTATAATCTGTGTATTTTCTTTAATAATTAACCGTTTAAGCGCCAATGTTCCCAATTGGGAACATTGCATTATTTGTTATACAAAACATATATTTTCCAACATAATAACGATTTCCTTATTTTTCCTATAAAAAGTAAGTTTGATTTGAACTTTTGATATGAAAATATTTATATTTAAGCATTTATCACAGGTATTAAGGAATATGTAAATTCATTAATTTGCATAAAAAGTATATTACTTGCTTTTTTTGTTTTGTCTATATTACTTACATTTGACCGCTCGGAAGCTAAATGTTTTTGGAATTCCGGAAAATATTTAAGAACAATATACAATTGCATGTAGCTGTAAATACTTTGCTACATTTGCATAGATTGTCGATCAATAATCACGTCCCAAAATGCAAACACTGAAATGAAAACAGCCAAAAAGTCTGCAGAAATATGATTTTTTGGTATTTTTTAAATTTGTATGCATAATTTTAAACATTTGAAGCTGTAACACAGGAAAAACAAATTCATTATTACATTGCGATATTAATTCGGCGTCTAAACGGTTAATGAAGTAAACTATATATGCATTGATCAACAAAACTGTTATATAATATGTTGTATAATAACTGAATTTTTTTCAAGAATTGTAATTTTACGAGATTGTTATAAATAACATGTGCCCAGTTACAGAAACACAACATCAAGTTTCCAAAACATTGTCTTTAGAAAAAGATTATCGCATTTTAATCTACTTTTCTCTCTAAATATATAAAATTACAATAATAAAAAAATAATAAAATTTTCGTAAATTATCTTTCGTTCGCTCAAAATTTCCAGATTCTCTGTCATACGTTTTTATAAGCAAAAATTATTTAATTGTGCCACATTTATTGATAAAACTATAATTTGTATACCGAGTATGTTTCATTAATAAGGCTATTGTTCTAAAATCTAATAAATATATTTTTTTTATTTTAATATATGATTACACTGTAAAAAAAAAATAATCTTGTTAGTAAACTTTTTTTAGGAAATTGGAATTTCTACAACTTTTTATGTAACAGTAGCAGCAAAAATACATGAAATTGAATCGCTTACATGAATTTCGGTGTAATCTTTACAAAAAGAGTCCAGTAAAACACAAAATTTTCTATAATGATATAACTTTGTATACTTGTAAATGTTTTAGCAAACATTTCTTTTAATGGCTTTGTACAATGTATTACTATTTATTCATCATACGGAGCACAGGGTAAGTATCTTAACTGTTGGAAAAAAATGATGGATTTACACGTTTAAAATACTGAAAATTCCAAGAAATGAATTTTTGGAGAAAAAAAATGCTGTCCGTCTGTCTGTATGACTATCTGTAAACGTATCTCCCGAACAACTTATGAAAAGGCGTGAAATTTAGTTTGTACCGAGTATATAATGGTGTATAAAGAACACTATAAAAAAAATCTGTGAAGGTACTAAACATTTTCTAGGAAACTTGGATTCCAAGAACTTTTCTTGTAACGATAACAGGAAAAACTCATGTAATCGATTCTGAAACTTGAATTTTTGCTGTTACCGTTACAGGAAAAGTTCTTGGAATCTCAGTTTCCTAGAAAAGATTTAGTACCTTTGCAGATTTTTTTTTTTTACAGTGTACATGAATTTCGGTGTTATCTTTACTAAAAGAGTCCAGTAAAACACAAAATTTTCTATAATGATATAACTTTGTATACTTGTAAATGTTTTAGCATAAATTTCTTTTAATGGCTTTGTACAATGTGTTACTACTTATTCATCATACGGAGCACAGGGTAAGTATCTTAATTGTTTGAAAAAAATGATGGATTTACACGTTTAAAATACTGAAAATTCCAAAAAATTAATTTTTCGAGAAAAGAAATTGCTGTCCGTCTGTCTGTGTGACTATCTGTAAACGTATCTCCCGAACGAATTATGAAAAAGGTGTGAATTTTAGTTTGTATCTAGTATATAATGGTGTGTATGGCACACTGTAAAAAAAAATCTGTGAAGATACTAAACATTTTCTAGGAAACTGGGATTCCAAGAACTTTTCATGTAACGATAACAGGAAAAATTCATGTAATCGATTCTGAAACTTGAATTTTTGCTGTTACCGTTATAGGAAAAGTTCTTGGAATCCCAGTTTCCTAGAAAAGGTTTAGTACCTTTGCAGATTTTTTTACAGTGCAGAAAAACAAGGGTGTGGATGGTGGGCTGTACTTCGAAATGTGAAATGAAATGATTTTATAAACATGTAGTCGTTTTATCAAAATACTTTGTATTATTAGAAAAAAATACTAATTAAATGTATTATTCCGATTTAAAAAAAACTTCTAAAAAATGAAAGTTTTGCTGGATAAAAAATGATGACGATATCAAAAAGCAGACTCCCTACACCCACAAAGATATCTTACGACATAAAGTACCTGACACTCCCCTTTAAAGGTATAATGTTATATATGCACAGGGCCTTAAGAATGTAAACGTGAATAACATTTTGCTTGTTTAAGCAAATTTTAACAATGTACGTATATTGTGTGGAAAACAACAAAAAAAATGAAGTATAATAGTTCTTGGCATTTACTTCCTAGGAAATTAATGGCTTAAATTTATTATTAAAACGTTACATAAACGAACTCGTATTTATGAAAATAAAGCAGTTTTCGTAAAGAGTTTTAGCATATGCATCTTTTAGAACAGCGTTTTAGTGATATATTTTAATTTAACTGTAACTTACTCTGGCAAAAGACTTTGAATATTTATAATTTATATTTAAATTTAAATCTGAAATCGAATGATTAAAGATGTTTCATTTCATATAAATGATTTAAGGCAATATTTTAAAACTTTCATATTTAAATTGATTACAGAATATTAAGCATTATCCAAAGAGTATATTTATTAAGTTTACTAAAAAGCCAAGCTAAATGTAAATTGACATTTTAGTTCCTGAAAAGGAAATTCTTGGATTTATTATGGAAATGTTTTAATGTAAAACACACAATTTTCAATAACAATGTAACTTTGTATGCTTGTAAATGTTTCAGTATAAAATTCTTTTAATGGCTTCGTACAAAGTTTTATTATTTACCCATCATACGGATTTTAGTGTAAGTATTTTAATCGTTTTCAAAATTTAAAAAATATTTTTACAATTTACCCGTTTCAAATATCGGAAATTAAAAAATTGTATTATTAGAAATATACATATTCCAAAAGTTTCCGGCCAGCAAATTTTTTTCAATTAACTTGTAAGTAAACCCGTATGAAGAGGAATATCAAAGTGATACTTATACATTTTATTGACATAATAGCTATGTACTTATTTATGGAATAACATATAAATATCAATAAATTTAATTGATAAAATTAAGCACAGAGGAAAACGCATGTTCTCAAAAGTTTCCGGCCACCTTCGCAAGTTTGGAAAAAAGTGGTATTGTAATAGAAAATTACCGTGATCGACATCATTTACAATTAATATTTTATCAGAATGCCTTAATCCTTCAGCACAAGCACCCATTTTTATGACGTAACCACACGCAATGGGTCAATGTGACCCCAACATTTTTGTGAAGTTCTCTGTAAAATATTGATATTATAAATAAAGTAAATAAAGTAAAAAGAATTATTTGAATCTTTTTTTAAGTAGAAAGAAATATTATTTGTTTTAAAAATCAAATTTCAAAGCAAAAATATCCAAAAATCTTACCTTTAATTTTGTATCTTTTTTCGGCATTCATTCGTTTTCTATCGTTTTGGAACGCTTACATAATTAGTACATAATTTTAACGATTTTTTTCTTGAAAAAAAAGATGTTTGAATAGCATTACAGGCAATATTTTGTATAAAAATTGCATATTTTATTATTTTATATATTTTGTATGTTGGATAAAACTGACCCATTCACACTAGCCACTATAGAAAATTCTCGTGTTTCAAGTTTCTGTTCCCAGGATCCCCTCTTGCTAGACCACATAGTAAGGTACTGGCAGTGGCAGGTGCAAATTTTGAGAAATTCCTGAAAATCCTGAACATGATATGGAGCGTCGAGTCAAAAATACCCGATGCGTGTGCTTACGGGTTAAATAATAAGTACTGCGGCGCAGCAACGTGACAGTTATACAATCAGCGGTTAAAGATCGCCTATGATCCGTTTTTTTCACTTTTGCTTGCAATTTTTTGGAAATTTTGGCTGAGTAGAAATATTTATATCTCCGCACACATTTGCCAACTTCTTTCCAATGATTTTCTATTGGATTCATATCGGACGCTTGAGCTGGTCATTTCAAGAGCGAAATTGTTTGCGCGAAAGTCTTTGCTTGTCTAAGACTGCAAACAATCTTTAAATCGTTATCATGTTAAAATAAATAGTTGCGGCCAGAACTTTCCTCTAATAAAGCAGCAAATAATCTTGCAATATATCCTTATACATTTAATCATTCATCTTGCCGTGGATTTTAAATTACGGACCGATACTTTTTCTAGAAAATATTCCCCACAGCATAACATGACCTCCGCCATGCTTCATGAAAGGAATAACATAAGTTAACCGTATCTTTTGTTGTTAAATTATCGGACGTAGTGTCAGCCATCACTTCCAAAAGTTTTTAATTCGATTGATGAAAAAAAGTGCTTTTGTTCAGTTTTCACTTGACCAGACATTGTGTTTTTTGCAAAACTTGAGACAGGTAAGTGTATTGTTTTTTACCTATGAGAATTTTTGAACACCGACACTTCCATAAAGTTTTGCATCACGTGACATTTTGACATGGAAGATCGACTTATTTCAGTAATATTTCCATTCCCTAATTCGCGGGATATTACAACGGAATTTTTATGCGGGTCAACAATTGATTTTTTTCTGATAATTCTCTTCACAAGAATAATTCTTTTCGGGGTCTTCCGGATCTCAGAAAATTCTGAAGGCCATGACCATCTTTATATAATTTTTAAATATCTTTCACAGTCGGTTTAACGATCGATAACTTTGCCGCAATATCTCAAGAATATTGGCCCTTTAGCAACAAACTAATCGCTCATTTACGAACAATAATTGTTGAACTTTTCAATTTTGAATTTAAACTATACTATTCACGTTCATTCCTTCACAAACACGACCAAAAAAGACTCTACCGATAGATAAAAACAAAAGAAAGATGAGTGGCCGGAAACTTTTGCACACGTGAACTTAGAATTCTACCCTTTACATGAAGCATTTTCAGTATCCAATCAAAATGATCACGTGGTGAGAGGTCATTCACATATTGCGAACTTTTGATGCAAATATTCTTCTTCTTCGCTGAAACCTTCTGGCAAATAAATCAGAGAAACTAACTGCCTGGAAACTTTTGACCGCCACTGTATATTTACTATCCGTCTGTCTATGTACGTGTTTATAAACGTTCTATATCATGAACAAACAGAGATACAAACATAAATTATGTTTTTAATTAGTATGTAAATATGAGAAATCTGTTCAATTTCATTAACCTCGATTATTCGGAAATTTTGTTTGTTTGGATAAACAAATTATAATGATATCAAAACGCAAATTTCCTTCCAGAGAGATATCTTACGATATCAAATGCCGGACACCCACTCTCCAATCTAAATGGATATCACTATATATGAACAGCAACTTACATATGAAAACATAAATAACCTCAGGCTTCGTTAAACAAATTTTAGCAATGTACATAGCTTGGTTGTGAAACAATGAAAATTAATGAAGTTTAATAGTTCTTAGCACTCACTTCCGCGGAAATTTATGGCTTAAATTTATCATTAAAATACCATACAAATGAACTCGAATTTATGAATATAAATCAGCTTTTGAACTAGCTTTCGTAAACAGTTTTATTATATGCATCACTTAAAAGAGCGTTATCGTGATTTATTTTAATTCGACTGTAACTTACACAGGGAAAAGACTTTGTAAATTTGCAATTTGTGTTGAAACTCGAATCTGAAATTCAAAGATTAAAGACATTTTCTTTCATATAAATATTTTAATGCAACATTTTGAAACTTTCGTGTTTAAATAGTTTCAATAATATTCATCATTAAATAAAGAGTACATTCATAAAGTTTATTGAAAAGAAAAGCTAATTGTAAATGGACATTTTGTTCCTGAAAAAGAATCACTTGGATTTATTATGGAAATTGTTTCCAGTAAAACATTCAATTTTTAATAACGATATAATTTCGTATACTTGTAAATGTTTTAGCATAAAGTCCTTTTAATGGCTTTGTACAAAGTGTTATTACTTATTCATTATACGGAGTATGGAGTAACCCTAATAGCATGCATGGTCACAGTGACGTCACAGTGACGTCACTGTGAGTCACTTTGGTCACATCACATCTGTGACCAAAATGCCTCCTCTCAGTGACGTCACATTGTGACTGAGATGTGACTTTCTTAAAAATCTTTAGAAATTTAAAAATATCTTGCAAAACATGCTATTTACTTTAAAAAACATGTTTCTGGCAATTTAAATATCGTCGCTTTTGTCACAGTTTCGTCACAATGTTAATGTCAAATTAGTCACAAATGACACATTTTTCACAAATTTATCACATTGCGATCACTTTGGGAAACGTCACAAAATAGCTCTAAAACGGCCATAACGACTTCACATTTTAGTCACTGTGACTTCACATCGACGTCACGTGACGTCACATCGACAATCGATGGTCACAAAGTCGCAATGTGACTTCATAACGACGTTGCAGTGACGTCACAATACTTTACAGGAAGTACTTTAATTGTTTGAAAAATCGAAAAACAATTGTCATATTTACATGTTTAAGATATTGGCAATTCGAAGAAATGCATTTTTAGAGAAAAACAACTGTTGTCCGTCTGTCTGTAAACGGTCTAACTCCCTAACAAATTGAGATAGAGTCGTGAAATTTTGTATGTACTTAGTATATAATGCTGCATATGACAGAAAAACAGGAATGTGAATTGTGTGAGAATTTAAAAATTTGGAATGAAATGTTTGATTGGATACAATATAATAACGATATTAAAATTTAAACTGTCTACACCCACAAAGATATCTTTACGACTTCAAGTAACTGATCCCTCCTCCTATAAAGTTAACATATTATATATGCACAGCCTCTTAAATATGTAAACATAAATGATCTCATGCTTGTTTAAACAAATTTTAACAATGTACTTAGATTGCGTGTGTAACAACTAAAACAAATAAAATATAATAGGTTTTGGAACTCACTTCATCGGAAATTAATAGCTCATATTTATCATTAAAATATCATATAAATGAACTTGAATTTATGAATATAAATCAACTTTTGAGCTAGCTTTCGTAAACAATTTTACTATATGCAACTCTTAAAGGAGCGTTATAGTGATTTATTTTTTAATTTAACTGTAACTTTCTTAGACAAAAGCCTTTGTATAATTATAATTTCAATTTCAATTTTGATCTGAAATTGAATGTTTCAAGACGTTTTCTTTCATGTGAATAGTTTAATGCAATATTTGGAAACTTTCACATTTAAGTTCTTCCCGGAATATTTATCATTATTTAAATAGTACATTTAATACGTTTGTTAGAAACTTAAGCTAAATGTGAATTGACATTTTAGTTCCTGAAAAGGCTATACTTAGGTTTATTATGGAAATAGTTTCCAGTGAAACACAGAGTTTTCAATAGCAATCTAGCTTTGTATTTTTCTAAATCTTTGTGCAGAAAACCTTTTGAATGGCTTCGTACACAGTGTTATTACTTATTCATCATTAGGAGTATAGTATAAATATTTTAATCGTTTAAAAAAAATTGACAATTTAAATGTTTCAAATACCGGAAATTCCGAAAATTGGATTTTTATTAAAAAAATATATATATATGTATATATTTTCCGTCCGTTTGACTGTGCGTGTTCCTACAAACGTTCTATCTCCTGAACAAACTCAGATAGAAACACACACACACACACATTTCATTAACCTCGATTATACGGATGTTTGTTTGAATAAAAAATGATAACGATATCAAAATGCAAATTTTCTCCCATACAGATATCTTACGATATCAAATGCCGGACACCCCCTCCTCAATTTAAATGGATAGCGTATATTAAGTATAGACCCTTACGAGTGAAAACATAAATAACCTCTTGTTTGCTTAAACAAATTTTAGCAATGCACTTATCTTGTTGTGTGAAGCAACTAAAGTAAATGAAGTCTATATGTTCTTGGCACTCACTTCCTCGAAAATTAATGGCTTAAATTTATCATTAAATTATCATACAAATTAATTTGTATTTATGAATATAAATCGGCTTCTGAAATAGTTTCGTAAACAGTTTTAGTATATGCATCTTTTAAAACAGCATTTTAGTGATTTATTTTAATTTATATGTAGCTTACAACTTTGTAAATTAATGATTTTTGTGTAACCTCTTAAAACTTTTAGTCGTTTAAAAAAATGTTTTCACAATTTACCCACTTCAAATACCGTAAATTCCAAAAAATGTATTTTTAGAAAAATATATAAATTTGCCGTATCTGTGTGTGTTTATAAACATTTTACCTCCTGAACAAATTGCTATTGAAACATAAAATTTGGTTTTTACTTAGGATATAATTATGAGAAATCAATATAAGTTCAATAATCTCGATTATCTGGAACTATTTTTGTTTGTTTTGATAAAAAATGATAAAAATATGAAAACGCAAATTCGATTCCAAAGCCAACCTTACAATATCAAATGCCAGGTAAAACTTTCCCACTCTAAATGAATAGTTCTATACATGGATAGCCCCTTACGATTGAAAATATAAACATTCTCTTGCTTCTTTAAATAGATTTTAACATTGTATCTATCTAGTGTGTGAAACAACTAAAATCAATGAAGTATAATATTTCTAAGTACTGACTTGCTCTGAAATTAATGGCTCAATTTATCATTAAAATAACACACAAATGAACTCCTTTTTATTAAGATAAATCAGCTTTTGTACGAGCTTTCGTAAACAGTTCTAGTATCTAGTATATGCACCTCTTAAAGAGCATTTTAGATATTTATTTTAATTTAATTGTAACATACTCAGGCAAAAATCTGTAAATTTCTGTTGAAACTCGAATCTAAAATTGAAAGATAAAGATGTTTTCTTTCATATAGATGATTTAATGCAATATTTTGAAACTTTCATTTTTAAATTGTTTCCAGAATATTTATCATTAAATTAATAGTGCACTCATTAAGTTTATTGTAAAGCCAAGCTAAATGTAAATTGACATTTTAGTTGCTGAAAAGACAGTACTTGGATTTTTTATGGAAATAGTTTCCAATCAAACACACAATTTTCAATAATGATGTAACTTTGTATACTTGTAAATGTTTTATCATAAATTCCTTTTAATGGTTTTGTACAAAGTGTTATTGCTTACTCATCATACGGATTTAAAGGTAAATACTTTAATTGTTTGAAAGATAGATAAAAAAATTGACATATTTACACGTTTGAGGTATTGGAAATTCCAAAAAATGTTTTTTACGAAATATATATATATATGTCGCCCGTCTGTCTGTGTGACTATCTGTAAACGCTCTATTCCTAAAAAATATCCCTAAAAATAGATAAAGAGGTGAAATTTGGTATGTGCTTAGTATATTATAGTGCATATATAAAAAAAAAAAAAAAAAAAAAAAAAAAAAAAAAAACAGGAATGTGAAATATTGGGGTATTTTAAAATTTAGAATGAAATAATTTTAAAAACATGTAATAGTTTTATCAAAAGCTTTGTATTATTATAAAAAAAATAATAACTATAAACGCAACAGCCTATTTGGATGTAAAGAAAAATTAAAAAATAAATAAAAGTTTGGTTGGATAAAAAATGATAACGATATCAAGAGGCGAATTCTCTACACCAACAAAGATATCTTACGGCATCATGTACCAGACCCTCCCTACTAAAGATATAACGTTACATATGAAAAGCCCCTTTAGAATGTAGACATAAATAAATTTTTGCTTGTGTAAACAAATTTTAATGTGTGTGGCAAACAACAAAAATAATGAAGTATAATAGTTCTTGGCATTCACTTCCTCGGAAATTAACAACTTAAATTTATCATTAAAATATCCTATAAATGAACTCGTATTTATGAATATAAATCAGCTTTTAACTAGCTTTCGTAAACAGTTTTATGCATGCATCTTTTAAAAGAGCGTTTTAGTGATTTATTTTAGTTTAACTGTAACTTACCGAGGTAAAAGTCTTTCTAAACTCATAATTTGTGATGGAATTCGAATCTAAATTTGAAATATAAAGACATTTTCTTTCATATAAATAATTTAAAGCAATGTTTGAAACTTTCATATTTAAATAATTTTAAGATCATTATCATTAAAAAAAAATTTTATTCATTAAGTTTACGGAAAAGCCAAGCTAAATGTAAATTGACATTTTAATTCCTGAAAAGGCTATACTTGGGTTTATTATGGAAATAGTTTTCAGTAAAATACACAATTTTCAATAACGATATAACTTTGTATAAAGGTTTTAGCATAAAATTCTTTTAATTTTTTGTAAAAAGTGTTATTAATTATTCATCATATGGATTATAGGGTAGATTTTTTAATTGTTTGAAAAATGCAATAAAATTGACAGATTTACACTCTTGAGAAATTGGAAATTCCAAAAAATGTATTTTTACAGAAAAAATGCGGCCCATTTGTCTGTGTGGTTGTCTTTGAACGTTCTATCTCCGGATTAAATTGAGATAGAGACTTGAAATTTTGTGTGTATTTAGTATATAACGATGCATATGGCAGAAAAACAGGAATGTGAAATGTTGGTGTAAATTTGGAAATTTGGAATGAAATGATTTTATAAACATGCAATTTTTTTATCAAAAGCTTTGTGTTATTATACAAATATGTATATATAATAATAATAACAAAAGCAACAGCTAATTTGGGTTAAAAAAGGAAAGTTTGGTTGGGTAAAAAATGATTACGGTATCAAAAAGCAAACTCCCAACACCCACAAAGATATCTCATGACAACAAGTACCGTACGCTCCCCTCTAAATATAAAACATTAAATATGCACAGCCCCTAAAGAATGTCATCATAAATAACCTTTTGCTTGTTTACACAAATTTAACTATGTACTTATGTTGTGTCTGAAACAACTATAACAAAGAAGTATAATAGTTCTTTGAACTTCCTTCTTTGCCTCCGAAATGAATGGCTTAAATTTGTCATTAAAGTATCATATAAATGAACTCAAATTTATGAAAACAAATCAACTTTTGAACTAGCTTCCGTAAACAGTTTTAGTATATGCAATATCTCTTAAAAGAACATTTTAGTGATTTATTTTACTTTAAATGTAACTTACTCAGGCAAAACACTTTGTATATTTATAATTTGTGTAGACATTCGAATATGAAATTTAACGACTAGAGACGTTTTCTTTCAGATAAATAATTTAATGCAATATTTTCAAAATTTAATATTTAGGTTGTTTCCAAAATATTCATCATTTATTAAAGAGTACATTCATTAAGTTTACTGAAACGTCAAGATAAATATAAATTGACATTTTAGTTCCTTAATAGGAAGTACTTTGATTTATTATGGAAATAGTGTGGAATAGTTGTTATGGATATTAGGGTGGATCGAAAAATCGAAATTCGGATAATCCAACCGGCGCGGGGTGCAAAAGTAGCCTTTTATGCGTACTAATTCACATATGTTTTTTTATTGAAATCCATTCATATCTTCCGGTGCCCCAAACGCCTCAAAAATAGTTAAAAATTGAAATTTTTATAAATTTTATAATTTTTTTTTTTTTTTTTTTTTTTTTAAGCGCCCCCAAAATAGTAAAAAAATGAAATTTTTATAAAAATTTATAATTTTTGTTTTTTTAATTTCTTTTAAATTATTTTATCAGCGGAACAAAAAAGATGCATTTTATAGTATATTAGTATGCATCCAAAAAATTTTCGACTTTGATAAATTTCTTCCAATGCCCCAAAACTTTTAATTATTTGCTGAAAATCGAGTTTCATGCAAATTTTAAGCTAAAAAATACAAGTAAAATTAACAGTTAAAGAATAATTTATCTAACGTAAAACGTAGATCGAGAGGATGAGAAATCGTTTATCGTATTTTATTAAATGTATAAAATAAACTTTTTATACTTTATTATTTCAAAGACAACATAGATAGAAGAGTTCTCAGCAATGACCAGCAATATTTATATGATATTTGCATAGCAACATCACGTGGTGAATGTGGTTCTGATCTGGCATTAATGAAACCTGGTCCAGATTATCACTTAAGATGGTTAATAACTGCGTGTAGAATTTTAAGGTTATATGTGGCTACAGAAAATCCTTCTGATAATCTCATTACTATTGCAACATATATTATAAAGGTATATGCACGTGTATGGTTTCTTATCATAACAAAGCCGTCCATAACTGAAGAAGAGCGTCATATTTGGAAACTTATCACATATTCTAGATATTTGGAACCCAATTTAAGAAAGATCGTAGATGCTGTTATTCAACGAAATAGTTTTTTTTGCCACCCTGAAAATTCGCTATTGTCAATGCTCACAGATAACACAAAGCATATCAGATCTTTAGCAATGCGAAAGCTAATTTTGCTAGAAATAAAAAGAGAAAATCACCAGAAGTGAGAATTTCCATAGTACCCCAAATAAACTTCAAAGCGAAGGTTTATTTTGAAATTATTGACTGGCAACGAGTTGGACGTTTTGAAGAACCTCTTTTGATAAATGTACCTTGCGAAGAAATTGAGAATATGATAAAAGTTGTAAAAAGAATGAATGGTCAAAATATCCATGTCATACCCAAGCGGTTGAAAGATTCGTTCGAGAAGTGTCTGAGGCATCAGAAACTGTATCTGGACAAGAAAAGAGACACGGTTTTATACTATAAAACTCTATGATACCAAAAAAAGATTACAAATTTTAAAAATATGTAAATTTCCAAATTGAAGGATGTAAAACTTTTCTCTACGTAAGTTCGATTTTTGTAATTTTTATGATTTAATGTCTTGATTTTTAAATTTATATGTGGCTTATTATTGTAAAATTAATGTTATTTATAACCTTATACGTTATTAATTAAACTGTTTTCAAAATTTGTAGGTATTTTTCGGAAATTTTAATTCTTAATATATTTTTGCGAAAATTTCAGTTTTTAATTATTATTGGTGCATCAAAGATGTGAATGGATTTTGATTTAAAAAATATATGGGAACTGCAGAGTTATGTAGTATTGTAATAACCACTTTACAACCCAGTGCCAAATGAATTTCAAAAAGTAAAATAAAATAAAATAAAACAAAAAACATTTTTTGTCAAGAAAATTTCAATTTAAAACTATTTTTGGGGCGCTTGGGCCACCGGAAGATATGAATGAATTTTATTTTTAAAAAATATGATAAAAGATAGATAAAAGATATCTTTTGCACCCCGCGCGAAAAGTAATTAAGAAAAAATATATAAACAAAAAATATAAAAATATCATAAAAAACTCAATTTTTAATTATTTTTGGGACGCTTGGGGCATCGGAAGATATGAATGGATATTAATTAAAAAAAACCCTGTAAACTAGTATGCATAAAAGACAACTTTTGCATGCCGCGCCGATAGTGATTTCTAAAAAAAAAAAAAAAAAAATTTCCTATACTTTTCGATCCACCCTAGTGGATATTGCGCCCTGTTTCCATTTTTATACTTAACCAATAGATTCCCAAAACGAAATAGGGAATAGCCTTATGAGGATGAAACTACATCCAGAATTTGAAGCAAATCGGTAAATTCTGTGTGATAAACTCATTTACCATAATTAAGATGTGTTGCATCCCATACACCCCCCCCCCCTCTATAATTAACTAACAGCCAAAACTAATCATGGAGGTATTTATCTAAATGATTCTATATCTGAAATATGAATGAAATTTGATAATTCTGCATAAAAATCCCATTCATCCAAATTGAAGGGGGATTAGTCCCCCTGTCGTCTTCCTTATATTTATCCAATGAAAAAAAAAAACTCAAAACTAATCGGAGAAGAGCCTTATGAGAATAAACCTATAGCCATAATTTGAATCAAATCGGATAATTCTACGTAAAAACCGATTTAGTCAAATTGAGGGGGGGAATTAGCCCCCCTGTTGTTCTCCTTATATTTATCCAATGAACTCTCAAAACTAATCAGAGAAGCGCCTTATGAGAATAAACCTATATCCATAATTTGAAGCATATCGGATGATTATGAGTTAATACATTAGATACAACGTACTTACATATATACAGACACTACAAACACATTATTTCCCAGGCTTTAATAACTAGCTTTGAGCTAAAATTGATATTTGTGAATGTAAATTATTATATTTTATTGCTGTTTCTAAATTTTCAAAGATCCTCTTTCCAAAATTTCGGCTTCGCAAATTTATTTACTATCCATTATCCTGGAATCAAATAATATATTATACAATGAGCCTCATTTATTTTACCAAAAATTTGGGTAGAGATGTTGTGTATGTTTAAAAAGAATAATTGAAGTAAATTCATGCCACAAATACTAATTTTTATATTATTCTATGTTTGCACTGGTTTTTCATTATGCATGCGGTCTAGAGATGTTATTTACCAATTTCTTTTTTCTTAAATTTTGTTTTATAATAATACTTTTATTAAATGGATCTTTTAAAAAGTTAACGTTTGTACGATATGTTGATCTAATTAAATGTGACACGCTTTTTAAGTATTTTATTTTACTACTTTTAACTATTTTTAGTTTCGTATCATAAACATTTTTTAAATTGTTTAACAATATTATGAATAATTATTGTACATAATTATTTAAATGTAACCATTTATTTTAATTACTTATCATAGTTATCGCTTTATACTAGAAATCAAACTGAAAACTATTTGATATTCCGATTCTATAATATCTGTATATCTTAATCTCTGTATATCTTAATATCTGTATTTTATCATCGAAAGAATGTTCATTTAAATCCTAAATTTGTAACTAAAATCATTTTCTGTATCACAATTAAACATTTAAGTATACATATCTTTTGAAACGGAGATGTAGTCTTTTCATTTAAATTGAAAATCACATGCAGGTTTGTTAGAAAACTTTGATTAGTATAATTTACGTTTCAACTATAGCATTTATAAGTAAAATAAATGCCTGAATTTTAGTCTATATAATGAAACTAAATTGCCCTTTTATATATTTGATAAAACTATGAATCAAAATATGTTTAATCTATTTATAAGAATTTATATATTATAATGAAATAAGTTTTGAATAATTTGAAAACTGAATAGCTATTCCTACGCTTTACTTTATTCTTTTTTGAAAATTATTCATAGAAACGCTTAAGATAGCACTTAAACTAAATTGGTCATTTATTTAAATTGATTAAACAAGTAGTTCATAAAACTATTAAATAAATCAAAACAGCTTCAAAACAGTTCTAATTCAGATTCAAAATTTAACGCATATTGTTGGAAATCTGGACAAAATCTTGCCCCTCTAAATTTGTCAAATTTGATCCGGTTTTTCTTTCTGCATTTTAGTCGTAAACGCACTTTTTTTACCTGTAACTGTATGCATAATTTTATTTCCAGTTTATGTTCTGAGTAAGTATATCTATGTGAAACATCCTCATGTGTGTTATGATGGACAGACGATCAAACGTATGCGTTTAGTTCTTGCTCTTTCCTGCATTTAAAAGCTGTTTTGTCATCAATATGTGTTAAAGTACGAAGTCCCCAGCAAATGCTGGAGTTTTGTGTGAATATATTTATTTAACATTCTAGATGAATGAATAAATGGACATGTTATTTCTAATTTAAACTGTTTCATCAATGGGCCATATACTTCACGTCACATTACAGTTCTTGAATACTGAGTTTTATAACTCTGCTTTATCTCCATCAAATATACGAAGTGCAACTTGTCGAAATTCGACGAAAGAAAATCTTTAAGAAAGAACTGTTAAATTGATTTATTATAAATTTACAAAATTAGTTACAATAAAAAAATATATCTTATATTGGTTAGTCTAACTCTCAAATAAATATTTTTTAAGCTAAAATTAACAAATTACTATAAAACTCAATTATCAAAATTATTTAACGAAATAAAATTGAAATTTACCGGATTTTATAACAGACGATGTTTTTTTTAAATGGTATACGCATTTTAATTTCTATTTCTTTTTTCAATTTTAAGAGCAAATGGAGTGTTTCTGTTGCCACAATTACAAAATTGGTACTAAAAATTATGAAAAAATTAATATCACAAAATTTAATCGAGATACAGCTGTGAAACAAATAGCATTTAAAGGTACATTTTTTCTGTAAACGACGGTGTAAAAATTTAAAATGTGCGATGTTTATAAAAGTGTAAAACTTTCGGTATTGAAAATTTCATAACCGAAATTGCACGGAAAATGTTGCGCATTTTAATTGCTATTTTTTTCCAATTTTAAGAGAAAATGGGGTGATTATGTTGCCACAATTACAATGTACTAAAATCTATAAAAAAATAATATCTTAAAAATAAATTGAGATACAGATCTTAAACAAATTGCATTAAAAAGTACATTTTTATCTCTATACGATGGCGTAAACATTTAAAATGTGCGATGCTTAGAAGTGTAAAATTTGCAGTAGCTAAAATTGCAAAACCGAAATTAGAAGGGAAAGTGTTGTCATTCGCAAAATGATGTATGCGTTACGCACAGATACATTTGACCTTTATAATATAGGTATAATTTTAATAAATTTTGTAAATAGATTTTTACACTAAAATTACGCTCGAAATTTCTAAATGTTCAATAAGTCATTTCTCACAACGATAACTGAACATAGAGCCAACAGAATGAAAAATGTCCAAACTGGAATCAAATGCGTAAACCTTGAAATAAAAAAATTAAAATTACGCACATATAAAATTTTGATAAGACATATTTAATTTTAATAAATTAATTAGAATTATATATGTGTTCATTGATCCTGATTTTTCTTTTCAAATGATGCGCAGGTTTGTGTGAAGATTCTATCTTGTGTTTCAGTTGCAACCTTACCAAGATATATGAATGAGAAACGCTAGGCCTGACGTCGTTCACATAGTTTAAATTATAAAGAGCTCCAAACGCCATTCATCGTGTTCTGGGTTCGATTCCCTGCTTGGATAGTTTTCATTCTGTTAGCTCTAACCTTAATTAGCATTGTGATAAATAACTTAATAAATATATTTATAATTTTACATATTTGAGAGATTATAGAATTTTTAAAAAATGTAACGGCAAATTTAGTAAGTTATAAATATGTAAAACATGTAGTCCAACGCATAAGGCATATTCACAACACTACAGTGTATTTATACATATGTAATAAAATAAAAAAAAATTGCACCATTTTGCTCTCTCTGAGTTTTTAATTCTAAAATTGTGGAACATATTTTTAATCTTAGTTTCGTAATATATTAATCTTTTAACAGCGAAAGTCTTTTTTCTTTTTTTATTTAACTTATTAATAATCTATTGGTTGTTTCTCAAAAAAGCAGGAAATTATTTCGTAATCTTTCCTTTTTAGAATATTCTCGAGATTTTTAATTTTATTTTTTGTTGATCATGTGATCTGTGTTAATGCGCGAAGATGTTAAAATGCTTGTCTCTTTGCGAGACTTGAAGTAATTCCTACCCGAGGTTCGCGCCTCCTGGGACAATCAGAGGTGATTATTTCTCATCTCTGAGGTATTGGAGCCAGTGGCCCTCCCATACATTCAGCGTTTGTCATCAGCCATATTCCAACAGGATAATGCGCGATCACACGTTGTTTGCAATACTCAAGAGTTCTTATTTACTTATCAGATTGAATTACTTCCTTGGTCTGCTTTTTTTCGATCTATCGCCAATCGAAAACGTGTGATATATGGTTGCACAACGACTGGCCCGGGATACAGTACCTACTGCTACACCAGATCAACTTTGACAATGTGGAAGCAGCATGGACTGCTGTATCTCAAGGAGATATCCGAAGCCTCTTTAATTCTATGCCGAGGAGTGTGGTAGAGATTTAAGCCAACAATAGCAGCTGCACTAACTACTTATTTTATCATTATCCACACGTCACAAAAAGCAATAATTTTAATTGTTTCATCTTTGTACAACAGAGTTTTTCTTATCTATCAATTAAATTTCGCTGTGATATCTCTGGTACTTCTTGATGTTGAATTTTGTGTGGCCAGAAGTGTATTTGAAATAACTCGGATCTACAAGGACTATATAAATTAAATTTATATAGTCCATTCGGATGGATAATTTTTTACTGTGATTTAAAAACAAACAGACAGAGGTTGGGCAGACAAACACTATAGGTTCTTGTACTTAAAATAAACTAAGCATCTAATAATAAACTCGCACTTAAAAGTAAATTAAGGAAGATGTTTTGAAATTCAAAATCTCTATTGATGAGACTATTTGACTAATAGTTATGTAGTGAAATTGGTATCTTTATAAAAGAGTAGTTAGAAAACATATGACTGCTGAGCGTTCCAAAAATATTAATGAGCGTTCCAAAACTCTATTCATAATATTAATTTGACTGATAGTTGAAATAGCCAAGTTGATACCTTTATAAAAAAGCATTTAGAAAAAACTATGTACTCTAAAGCGTTCCAAAAATAAGTTTTTTTTTCTAAAATTATCGGTTTAAACAAGGAAATCAATTACGTTTAATATAAAATGATAAAACCAAGAAATGAAACTTCGAACTGCCTCATAAAAAATGCACTGGGGAATTCTTTATTTGGTCCAATTAGGATGAACATCTTTAGCTTTCAGAAGAAAAAAAAAACTTTTCATTTAAAGAAGATGTAATAAATGTGCTGAAGCGATAAAAAATACATCAATTTAATAAAGTGCGAGTTCAAAGTTGGATAATGCAATTCAGTATATACATTAAGCAATGTTACATAAGTGTTTTTTTTAACCTTTTGGCGAGTAAATTAACTAATGAGTGAAAGTAATATATAATTTTGTTTTCTAAATTTTAAATGTAATGGATATGATCGAAATGTTTTTTCTTCTTTCGCGTTTGACATTATAGCAAATCTAAGCATTTTTTAAAAACTTTTATAAAAAAAAGTCTAAATCATATAATGGTATTTTTTAATGCACAATTTAACATCTCATTAATTTATTAAAAAATGTTACTTTAGTAATAGTTTATTTATTAAGAACATGAGTATATCCTAAATATTCTTAAATGAGAAAAACTATATTTTTTTAAATCATAGTTTAAAAATATTCCTCATAATTATATTTAAGATTCTGATAAATAATTTTAGTAAATGTATTTTTTTTAACTGCATGTGTAAAAAGATTGCAAATGGGCTTGTTTCAACAATATCATTGATGGTTTATTTTATAAACAATTTCTTAATGAATTCTCAGTTTAAATATCTTAAAATAGTTCAACTTACTGCATTTATCTAGCAAATTTGTTAAGCAAAATTGTGTAACAATAAAAATTTTTTGAAACTTTATAGTATAATTTATCCTAAAACTAATTAGTGAATTTCTAAAAAAGAAAAAAAATGTCTTAAATGTTTAATACATTTGCCAAAATATAAATACATTGAAATGCTAGTGAAATATATATTGCATAATTAATTTTACCAGACGTCTGCTGAAAGTGCATGAAAAATTCAATGAATTTGTCGAAACTATTTTAAGTTTTGCAGAAAATTTTTTGAAAATATTCAAAGAAAGTTAAAGAACTTTTGAGTATAGAATTTTAAGAGTATGATAATAGAAAATATGCAAGATAAATTTTTCTTCATAATTTATTGAATATCGAAAAGATTTCTGAAAATTTTCAGGCGTGTATACATGTTTTATAAGCGCAATTTTCTTTATCTTTTGAGTTGCAAAGCCCTTATATTGACAAACATTTAAAATCAACTGATATATATAATTAATAATTGAACGTCGCATAAGTTCAAATTTAACTAAAATTTAAATGTGTAATTAATTGTGCCTCGAGAAAAATCAGAAGAAAAATTGAACTAATAGAAATGTTTTCAACTTGAAAAACAGTATTAATGAGACTAATTTGACTAATAGTTAAAATCATATATTTATAAAAAAGTTTTTTATTGTGGATTAATGCATTTTTAATATAACATGATAGTTTGTCCTTAAATGATATGTTTAATCAAAGCAAATCACCCATATGTTATAGAAAAAAATAAAGACCAGAAACGAAAATTAGCGGCGCCTGATAAAAAAAAAAAAGCATCAGAGAATACTTTTATACTTTTGGTCAGACTACAAGAAATACCTTTAGCTTTTAGTAGAAAGACCTTCTTTGAAAATAATGTAATTATTGGGCTATAGCGAAAAAAAAAGGTCTGTAATTAATTTAAGAATGAGCAAGTAAAAAGATGGAAATAATACATTTTAGTATATACATTACAAAAAATATTCCACAAGTGACTTTTGATGAAAAATAAATTAATGAGTAAATTAATCAATGAGTAAAAGTGATGAACGTTTGTTTTCTGAATAATTAAAATAATGAATAGTATCGAAATAATATTTCAACTTTTTCACTTTTCAAAATTAAACAATTGTAAGCATTTTTTAAAATTTTTATAGAAGTAAAGTTATGTTCAATAGATACAATAACTATGTTTAATGTACGATTTTGCATTTCATTAATACATCCACAAACGATTTTTTAAAATATCTTTTTATCTAAAAGCATAATTACATCAAAAAAATTCTTAACTTAAAAAAAATTAAACTCATTTCTATAAAAATAATCCTTATAATTAAATTTAAAACTAGGAATAATATTCTTTATAAAATATTTTTATAACTGCATGATGGAAATGATTGCCCATTGAATTTACTTCAATGATGTCATTACTAGTTTATTTTATTGGCATATTCTTAATGAATAGAAACTTTAGTATCTTAAAATAATTCAATTTACTCCACTTTTTCTAGCAATTTTTCTTTCAAAATTTAGTAAAAAATAACATTTTTTAAAATTTCATAGCACAATTTATCCCAAAAGTATCTAGTGTATACCTAAAATTCCTGAAAAAATATCTTTAAATGTCTAATACGTGTGTGACAAGATATAGATATATCCAAATGTAAATTATAAATGTAAAGCATAATTAAGTTAAAGGTTTGGCAGAAACTGTAAAAATATTCAAATAATTTTGTCGAATAGCTTTTAATTACAGGATTTTCATACGTATAAAAATACAAAATTTCTATGCAAGAAATGTTTAAGTTCATAGTTTAATGAAAATACAAAAAAAAAAAAAAAATTGAAATGAAAATACAAATGGAAATTTAAAATACAATGTATGATAATTCTTAGACGTGGTGACTGTTCTTTTTTTAGGTGCATTTTTTCCTTTTTTATTTGAGTTGAAAAGCCGTTATACTGGCCAATTTTATCATAAATATATAATTGTGAATTGAATGCCATATAAGTTATATTTTATTTAACAATTATATCTCTAAAATCATAAATTATATCTTAATCTTATTCGTTATATCAAGAAGCATCTGAAGAAAAAATAAAATAATTAAGAAGTTTTGAACTTGAAAAGTATTTATGATATTAAATTGATTAATATTTAAAATCATACATTATTATGAGTGTATAAAAATAGAACATTTATTTTGTACTGATTTATATAAACTCGAATTTGTTCAAAAGTCCTTCTTAAATTATAAACTCTTAAATTTTTGTGAAGCAGGGATATTTTCTTTTTAAACTACATGTTTAAACAAGAAATCTTCCATGTGTTATACAATTATAAAAGTAAGAAACGGAAATTAGTGACGCCTGTTAAAAAGGTGCATCAGAGAATATGCGATTGATACCTGTAGATTTCAAAAGAAAAAAATCTCTGATTAAATACTATAAAAAGCATGCATTAATTCTATTAATCTATATTAATCTATAAAAAGCATGCATTAAATAATTTGATAAAGTACAAGCTAAAAGCTGGAGAATGTAATTTGATATGTGCATTACACAAAATATACCACCAGTGACTTTTGAATGAGAAATCAATTAACGAGTAAATTATTGAATGAGTAAAAATGATAAATTTTTTTCTAAATGATTAAAATATCAGACATCATTGAAACGTTTTTCTAAAATCGTAAGTAATATATTCCTTTTGTAAGAATATATGATTACATCTAAAACGTACAGTAATATTTTGAATGTAGAGTCGTGGAAAAACAACAGTAAACAGTGCATGTTAACTCTGCAAAAATTTAAGGTAGAAGGAAGTTTGTAGTACCAAATAATTGGAAATTAAGTCTAATTTAAAATGATGCATATAAAATTTTCTTAAGGAGTTATCTACATATTAAAACGAACTATAATTTTGTGGGGAATATATTTCAACAGCATTATACAATACTGACAGTACAAATGAACTGTGCACCCCTCAATTAGCCAAAAAACGAATTGTCCTGCAATTCATACGATAAATTACTGTAAAATTAAATATCTTAAAACAAGCATATTTTAGGGGTTGTATCCAAATTGAAGTTCGTTACTCGATTTTTGACCGTGGGAAATTTTTGTTCAAGTCATCTTGGATGACTCTCAAGCAGTCAGTGAAGACTGCAAATATTACAGGACAGCATAAGAAGTTTCAAAATACCTAGTCACTTCTATCTTAGACAATCCCTTAAACAACCATTTTGCCTATTTCTTGCATAATCTGAAAACTACTTGGAAGAAAAGTTTTTAATTTTGGATTCATTAGGTAGGTCTTATTAAATCTAAATGCATAGAAAAATTGCAGATTGCAATCATAATTTTTTCAAATATTAATTTCTTAATTCATAAATTATATCATAAAATTATAAAAAATTGCAAATTCTATTTATGTATGTTGCATTGCTTATAATTGCATTTATGTTTGGATATTTCAGTATCATTGCTACATAAAAAACTAGTATATTGAGAGTATAATTTCAAGAGATATTAATAAAAGTGTGAAAAGGATTTTTTAACATTAGAAGCTCAAAATTTTAAATGCTAATACTTCAAAAACTGATTATTATCAGCTAAATCAAATGAGTCAAAATTTGGTGTTTAGACATAGTTGGAACAGTAAATTTGAAATACCTTGTTAAAATTGGGTATTCCCTTTGAAGAAAAATAGTGTTTGAGTTCGTTTAAATATGTAGATGGACCCTAAGGAAATTTGACATACATCATTTAACAGTACCCTCTATTTCCAATCGTCTGGTACCAGTAACTTTCTTCTACGATAGTTTGTTGAGGAGTTAGTAGGGAGTGTTTACTTTTTTATCCACGATTGTACAATTGGGCTTTTCATAAACCCTTTCGAGGAAGTTGTTCTTTTATAAAGAATTCTAAGTTTTATATTACTGGCACCCAGATTGTTTTATTATAATTTTCCTTTTATAACATATTTGAAAAGAAGCAAGTAGCTGTTTTGTTATAAATTATTTTTTAAATTCTAGTGTTGGTTAATTATTTGAAATATGTTTATTCAGCGCCAGAAAGGGTTACATTATTAAATTTACTTTACATTGCATTATTAAATGTTACTTTAGGAACACATTTTAACTAAGAATAAGTATACATTCTGAATATTTTTAACTTATAAAAACTATTTCTTTAAACTTCTTAGTTAAAAAAAATCTTCTTTATAATTAAATTTAAGGTTCTGAAAAATATTTTTCTAATTTTTTTTTTTAATTGCATGAGGAAAATGGTTGCCCATTCGACCAATTTTTTTAATTTTATTACTAGTCTATCTTATTTTTAAAAAAATCTTAAAGAAATCTAAATTTAATTATCCTAAAATATTTCAAAATATTACACTTTTTCTAGCAAACTAGTTTGGCGAAATATTTTACAAACAAATGCTTTTAAAACATCCGCGCATGATTTATTTTAAAACAAGTTACGAAACAGAACTGTAAAATTTTAATACATATGTCAAAATATAGATAAATTTCAAAGTAAGTGATAAATGTGATGCGTAATTAATTGAAAAGTTTGGTTGAAAGTTTAAGTAGAAGTAAGCTTTGTCAAAAATCTTTTAAGTAATTAAAAATAATTTTCAAGCCATATCGAAATATAAAATTCTCACAGAAGAAATGTTTGATATCAAAATTTATTGAGAATTTTGAAAAAATAGATGAGAGTTTAAGATTTAAATTAGAAATCCGATATCCAGATTGATTTTTTTAATCTATAGTAATGTATAAATATGAATTATGCATCGAATTATTTAGTATTTTTTTAACTTTTAAAAGTGTAATTAAGTTTAATTATACATGGAGATAAAATAATAATAATAATATGAAAATGTTTTGAACTTGAAAAATAGTGACTAATTTGATGTGATTAATTTGAGTAATAGTTAAAATCATGCATTAAAATAAATAGATAAATAAATGGATTATTGCGTTTTGTATAAAAAAAAAATCACACGCAAGATCTATTTGAATTCAAAATATTTTGGTAACAGCAAAATAATTTCACAAAAGTAAAAACTGTATTTTTGAAGTAGATTTATTTCTTTATTTATTCATTTCGAAATAGCTTATACCGAGTTTTTCAATCAAAAGTCAGGTTAAATTATGAAATATGCATAGTATAAAGTCATACTCAACTAACGCTTAAATAAGTAATGTAATTCAATATACGTTCAGACATATAAGATAAAGCTACCGAAGGCGTTTTAAATCTGAAAAATAATTTTGATAAAACTAATTTGACTTTTAATCATGTATTTATAAATGTATATTTAAAAAAGCAAGTACTCTTGGGTTTTTTAAATAAATGGATGTTTTGGTCCTAATTACATGTTTAAACAAAGTAACCCAGCCACGTGTTATGAGACGACAATGACAAAAACGGAAATTAGCGACGCCTTGTAAAAAAGTACATTAGGGAATTCCTTATTTCGTCTGACTAAGAGAAATATCTTTAGCTTTCAGAAGAAAAAACTTCATTAAAGGTAATATAATAATTCTGCTGAATAGATAAAAAAAAATATACATTAATTAATTTAAGAAAGCGCAAGTTAAAAAGCTGGAAAAAGCAATTTAGTATGTATATTACACAAAATATCTCACAATTAATTTATTGGTGACAAAATATTTGATAAGTAAATTAACCAATAAATAATAAGTGAGGAATTTTTTTTTTCTAAATGGTTAAAGTGTGGTTAAAAGTATGGTTAAAGTATGTGATAGAAAAGATTTTTTTTTTCTTTCACTTTTCACATTTAAATAATTCTATTTTTTAAATAAGTTTCATAAATACAATGTTGTATTAACACACAATAATATTTTTAATGTACAATTTGACATTTTATTTGTATATTAACAAATGTTTCTTTTGGAATAAAAGCATGATTACATCCTAAGTATTTTAATGAAGAAATAAAAAATACATTTATCAATTTAAGAAAGTGTTAATTAAAAGCTGGAAAGTGTAATTTAGTATCTAGATTACACAAAATATTTCACCAGTGACTTATTGGTGAGAAATTATTTGATAAGTAAATTAACCAACGGATAAAAAGTTATGAAGTTATTGGCTAATCAGGCATAATGTAAAAATCCGAATATTGGGGCAATATTGAAACTTTATTGACAATATTTCCAATAGATGAAATATTGGCGGAACGTTGGACCAATATTCGATTGCTACCAGGGATGTTTCAACTCATCGCTGAGTCATTTTCAAAACAAATAAAAAATGATATTACAAAATTGCACTATCAATTGTTGCCTTGAACTGAAACGCCATCATTCAGTTTTTCATGCGACGCATCTTGTTTCTTTATTTTACTTGGATTTTTAGTTCCTATTTCTTTTTTAAATCGTGGAGCAACTCGCGCGAAAGTTTTGGTCGGTTAAATGATTTTATACCAATACACATGGAATCTTTACACGTTAAAATCTCTATCGTTTCTCTTATAATGTATGAATAATATTGTTTGGAGGGGAAATTGTTTTACTTTCGTTGAAATCTATATGGACATTTTCTTCTTTTCCTTCTTACACTTTTCACATTTAAGTAATAGTAATTTTAAAACATAGATGTGTAAAACATATACAAAATTTTTATATACAATTTCACATTTCAATAATTTGCTAATAAAAGTTTCTTTTGGAATATTTTTTTAATTAGGAACATTTTAAATTTTCTATTATTTGAAAAATTTAATAAGTTATAAAAGCTCATAGTTTAAAAAAAAAAAAAAACATTTCCTATAAATAAATATAAAATTGGGGAAAATATTGTTTATAATTTTTTTATAATGTGCATGAGGAAAATGATTGCCTATATTTATCAATTCAATAATGCCATTACTAGTTTATTTTACTAACAACTTCTTCTTAAATAGTAAACGTAAATATCTTCAAATATTTGAATTTACTGAAATTTTTAATGAATTTTTTATTGCAAGATTTATTGGAAATAAAAGTTTTTGGAACTGTATTGCATGATTTATCTCAAAAATTAACTACTGAGTTTGAAAAGTCTCATTGAAAGAATTTTTGATGCCTAAAACATGCGTAAAAATCTAAATAGAATAAAATGTAAGTCATAAATCGAATGCATGAATAATGTATATGTTTGGCTGTTAGTGTAAGCAAAGTTTAAGAAATTTTAAGCAGATCTTTAAAATATAGAGAAATAATTTAAAGAGATGTAAAAATAAAAATATTTTGATTATGACCAAAAATGTTCGAGTTCAAATTTATTGAGAATATTGAAATTATTGATGAGAATATTCAAATGTGGTTGCGTGTTTTTAAAATGTTTTTCTTTCTTTCATATTTCAATTTGAAATCCGATATGCAGACTAATTTTTTAAATCTAAATGTATAATTATGAATTATGCATGATATTAATTCATATTTATTTACCATTTAAATGTGTAGTTAAATTCATTATACGTGTAGAAAGATATGAAGTAAGAACTAATGAAAACTTTTTAAAATTGAAAAACATTATTGATGAAACGAATTTAATGAATAGTTAAAATCATATGTATATATTTACTTATAAAAATTAAAGACTCCTGGATTTTTTCAAATAAAGGGTTTTTTTAATTGTGTATTTAAACAACTAAATCTCTCATGGGTTATGAAAAATAATAAAAAATAAAAAAAAATAAAAATTAGTGGCACTATGTAAAATCATGTATAACGGAATTTCTTATTTCGTCTGACTAGGGGAAATATCTTTAGCTTTCAAAAGAAAAAAGCTTCATTAAAGTTAACGTAATAATTCTGCTGAAGCGATAAAAGATGCTTTAATTAATTTAAGAACGCGCAACTAAAAAGCTAGAAAAAGCAATTTACTATGTAGATTACAGAATATGTCCCACGAGAAATTTTTTAATGAGGAATAAATTAACCAGTGAATAAAATTTGATGAACTTTTGTTTTTAAATTATTAAAGTAATTGACATGATCAAAATGATTTCTTTTATTTTTGGATAAAAACAAAGACGTCCAAAACACAATACAATATTTTTAATATAGAATTTCACATTTCAATAAGATATTTAAAAAATGTTCATTTTAAAATAGTTTTTTAATAAACGTTTTAAATTTACTATTATTTAAGCAAGCAAAGTAACAAGAAAAATGTTTCTTATAAATATATTTAATGTAAGGAAAAATATTTTCATTGTTTTTTTTTAACTGTATGAGGAAAATGATTGTCTACTGGACTTAAGTCATTCATGTCATCACTAGTTCATTTTATTTCAAATGTTTTCCTTAATAGTAAACTTAAAAATCTTAAAATATTTCAACTGTACTTTTTAAGCTAATTTCATGAACGAAATTTTGTAGAAATAAAAGCGTTCAAAATTTTATAGCATTATTTATTCCAAAACTAACTACTTAGTTGGTAAAGAATCAGAGAAAGAAATTTAAATGCCTAAAACATATGTCAAAATGTAAATAGAGTCAAATGTAAGTGATAAATCGAATGCATAATTTATTTAAATGTTTGGCTGAAAGTGCAAGAAGAATTCAATTCAAGAATCTGTCTCAGATCTTTAAAATATAGAAAAATAATTTTAGAGAGAAATAATAATACAATATTTCTATGAAAAGAATGTTTGAATGAAAAATTTATTGAAAAATTCGAAATGATTGCTGAAAGTTTTCAAATGTGGTAATCGTTTTTTTTCCTCATTTGAGTTTGAAATAATATACGTATTTTAAAAATTTGTATTAATGGATAATTATGAGTTATGCATCGTATTAATGCGTATTTATTTAATATGTAAATGTGTAATTAAATTTGTTATACGTGTAGAACGATATGAAACAAAAACTACTGAAAACTTTTCGAACTTGAAATATAGTACTAACGTGAATAATTTAACTTATAGTTAAAATGATATATTCATATTTATAAAATTTTAAAAAGATATATATGTATATATATATATATATATATATATATATATATATATATATATAATGCGAATTGAAGTGCGAAATAAAGAAATGCATTTCAAAAACATGATTAACACATCTGAAAATTCTCATCTATCATTTCGATATTTTCAATAAATTTTGAACTAAAAACAGTTTTTGAAAAAAACACCATATATATATATATATATATACAGGGTGTTTCTAAATTCATGGTCCAAACTTTAAGGGGTGATAGTACACATCAAGACAAACAATATTTAAATAGGAAACCAAGGGTCCCAAAGTCTTCCGAAGGAGATAGGCGCCATTAAAGTTAAGGGTCCAAAAATTCAAATGATTATGAAAAACAGAAAAATTGGTCGATTCGTTTGCGGTTTTCACTAAAATTATTCTTTATGTCAGTATTGTCTTGAAAATAAATTATAAAGATAAATTTCAAAAATGACGATAGAGGGCGCTTTAGACTTTAGAGTAACGAACAACTATTTTTTACCGTTATTTTTTGCATCTCATTAAAGGTTTCGTAAGCTTAGACTTAAACTTAAATTTTGAGCTCAAAATCTGAATAGTTGGAAGCAGTTAAGTAGCACAAACTTAACTGTGTTCAGAGGGTTTTTAATTCAAATGATAATAAAAAACGGAAAAATTGGTCGATTGATTTGCGGTTTTCACTAAAACTACTCTTTATGTCGTTATTTTATTGAAAATGAATTATAAAGATAAATTTCAAAAAATGCTGATAGAGGGCGCTTTAGACTTTGGAGTAACGTACAACTATATTTTACCGTTATTTTTCGCATCTCATAAAATTTTCTTAGAAGCTTAGACATAAACTTAAATTTTGAGATGAAAATCTGAATCGTTGGGAGTGATTAAGTAGAGCAAACTGAACTGTGTTCAGTGGGGGTGGGGAGATTCAAATTTCAAATTATTTTAAAAAACGGAAAAATTGGGCGATTCGTCTGCCGTTTCGCTAAAATTATTCTTTATGTCAATATTTCATTGAAAATAAATTTTAAAGATTAATTTCAATAAATACCGATAGACGGCACCTTAAACTTTAGAGTAACCAACAACTATTTTTAACCGTTATTATTTTTTTATCTAATTAAATGCTTGTAAAAGTTCTGCATCGTTTTGAATCGTTTTTGCATCGTTTTGTTTCGTCTGCATCGTTCGTGCGGAAATTTGAAATGTAATCGAGGGGTGGGGAGGGTAACATTTTAACTCCTGAACACTGTTCAGTTTCCGCTTCTTAACCCCTCCATCGATTTAGAATTTGAGCTCAAAATTTAAATCTAAGCATTTGCAAGCATTTAATTAGACCAATTTAATCGACCAATTTTTCTCTTTTTCATAATCATTTGAATTTTTGGACCCTAAACTTTAATGGCGCCTATCTCCTTCGGAAGACTTTGGGACTCTTGGTTTCCTATATAAATATTGTTTGTCTCGATGTGTACTATCACCCCTTAAAGTCTGGACCATGAATTTAGAAACACCCTGTATATATATACATACATACATATATACATATATATATATATATATATGCTATATGTATATATATATATATATATATATATATATATATATATATATATATATATATATATATATATATATATATATATATATATATATATATATATATATATGTACCTAGATGAGAATTTTCAGATGTGGTAATCATGTTTTTGAAATGCATTTCTTTATTTCGTATTTGAATTTGAAATCTGATGTGCTGACTAATTTTGAAAATCTGTACTAATGTATAATTATAAATTATGCATCGTATTAATTCGTATCTATTTAACATTTTAACGTGTAGTTAGATTCATTATATTTATAAAAAGATATGAAACAAAAACTACTAATAACTGAAGTATAGTATTGACGAGACAAATTTAACCAATAGTAAAGATCATACTTATATATATTTTTTTAAACATGTAGACTTTTGAAAATGTAGGCGCTAAAGCAGCTCTTAAAAATTGCAACATATAAATAATCAAAAATTGCATGAAAATATTTCTTGAGCAACAGGTGCATAATGTATAAAAATTGAAAAAATCAATAAACATTAAAACATTAAAATGAAAAAACATGAAAGTCACCAGTAAAATATAAGCCATTACTCATTTGCAGGCAGAGTGGCTCTATACATTGCCCTCACCATTAAAATATAAAGCATCATAAGCAGGTTTTTTATGATGAAACAAAACCTTGCATTATATATAAAACAATGCTTTTAAAAATTTCTTTAAAAATAGTCTTTTTTATAAAAAATATGTAACATAATCAAAATATCAAACCCTATTATAAATAAAATCATAATTAACCTTATGAGAAGAAAATAATTTAAATTTATGAAATCGAAAATAATAACAATATTAAAATGCAAGCAATTGTCCCACCTCCGTCGTAACCTACCAACTAGCACAAAAAATAAACTTACTACACACGAAACCTTCTTATGATGTTTTATATTTTAATGGTGGGGGAAATGTATAGAGCCATTTCGCCTGCTGATGAGTAATCGCTTATATTTTACTGGTGACTTTCATGTTGTTTCATTTTAGTGCTTCAATATTTATTGATTTTTTAAATTTTTATACATTATGCACCTGTTGCTCAAGAAATATTTTCATGCAATTTTAGATTATATAAATATGTATATATATATATATATATATATACAGGGATTTTCATTTAAACACTTCAGAACTCCTAAGAGGGGTAGAGTGCATCCTGACGACTCGAAATCATATAGCAATGCGGGGTCAGAAATGCTTTCCCGACGCACTAGATGAAGTTGTGCAAAAGTTTCTAACTTTCATGCAGGGAATCGTCATTTGGCACAAGGTTACCAAGTTAGTAGGATGGCTGATTATACGAATGCAGAATTAGCCGATATGCATTTACCGTACGGGGCAGCAGATAGTAATGGGCCAGGCGCACAGCACTTGCACGCTGAACAATATCCGACAAGGCGTATTCCCAGTCACAATTTCTTTGCAAGCGTGCACCAGATGGTAGCTGAGACAAGTTCATTTCACAGAGGTACCAGAAATCGGGTAAGTACGAACTCCGGTTGTCGAAGAGAATGTGCTGTAGCAAGTGTAGGAGACTGGCAGTATGAGTACGCGAAGTCTAGCGCATGCAATCGGGGTTTCTCATTCCAGCGTCTGGAGGATACTCGGAGAGCACGACATGCATCCGTTTCAAGTGCAGCGTGTCCAGGCACTGCAACCGGATGATTATGCACTTCGTATTGCTTTCGCACAGTCGTATCTTGAAAAGTGTGCTACAAATCCCCTTTTCCCTGCTAAAATGTTGTTATCCGATGAGGCATCCTTCAGAAGGGAAGGAAGTTTCAACATGCGGGCGGAGGAGAACCCGCATTTTTACGACGTCGTGCAGCACAGACTCGATTTTCGGTCAATGTTTGGGCCGGTATTATAGGATATCACCTCATCAGACCTTACCTTTTATCGTTTCGTCTAATCGGACATAACTACTTGCTCTTTCTGCAGCAAGTATTACCGCATCTTTTGAGAGATGAACAGATTTCTGCATCGACGCAACAGTCAATGCAGTTCCAACACAATGGGGCTCCTGCCCATTAACCGAAATGTCCGTAACTACCTAGATGTAACATTTGGTCAACAGTGGATCGGGCGTGGTGGTCCCGTGTGTTGGCATGCTCGGTCACCCGACATATCATGTTTTGATTTTTATTTATGGGGGCATATGAAAACACTGGTTTATGACACCGCTGTTGACAATGCTAAGGAGCTGGTTGCAAAAATGGCAGTAGCTGCCGGATAAATTCGAGATATGCGTTGAGTATTCGAGAATGTTCGGATTTCTATGCGCCGAAGTTGTGAGGTGTGGTCGGTGGCGGAAATTTCGAACACTTACTTTGACCTATGTATTTTTTGCTTTTTTACATGTATTAATGAAACGATTTTTCACTTTGGGTGTCCTTTCTTTATGGTGCTTCTATGTACATCACCGCTTCAGGAAAACATTTCCGACCCCACATTGCTATATGATTTCGAGTCGTCTGGTTGCACCCTACCTCACTTAGGAGTTCTGAAACGTTTAACCGAAACACCCTGTATATATACGGTAATCACTCAACATTTTCGAGTTTTGATTACTCTCAAAATAAACTATTATAATATTATTCACAAAATGCGAAACATTTACGCATTCTCGAAGACAGAACTTTTTCATTCGCGAATTTCGCATTATAAAGATTTTTTTAGAAAGTAAACTCACATTGTTTTACCAATTGTTTTTTTTTTTCATTCTATGAAGTATGTGACACTGGACACTTATTTAGCGTGTAGCATACTGAATTACTGTAACCCCTAAGTTGCGATAATTTCAGCCCTTTTATTCAAGAAAAATATAGATCAATAATTTCATTTATTTTTTAAAAATTATTTATATTTTCTAAATTTTAAATTTTTATTTGAGGCATTTTCTGCAAAAATTGTCTGGAAATTTTAAAACATCAACACCATCTTTTTGAAAAATCTATACAATGTGTATGTTCTCTGATGAGGAGTCCTAAATTTCAAATAGAAATAGAGGCCGACTTCTTACGTGGAAATACATAAACAGAATCAATTCTGTCAAACAATGGTATACCATTAATGTTTTCCACTATACACTAACAAAAACATTTTGTACAATATTTTTATATGTAAATTTATTTAAAGCATGTACTGTTAATGTATAATGCTTAATAAATATATTTTTTAAACTTCAATTGCTGTATTTCATTAAAACAAAAGTACCTAACCGTTTTTTTTTATACATTGTAGATATTCCTAACTTTCGCGAATGTTTTCGAAAACGACTCGGGATTCCACGCGAATGTTAAGGGGTTACTGTAAATTTTAAAAACATAAAAACAATCGGATTTTTTCAAATAAATGGATTTTTTAATTGTATGTTTAAACAATTATGTCACCCACGTGTTATGCAAAAAGATAAAATAATAAGAAAAAATAAATAAAAAATAGTGGAGCCATCTAAAAAATTATTTACGGAATATGCTATTTGGTCGACTATGAGAAATATCATTACCTTGAAGGCAAAAAAAAAAACTGCTCTCATTAAAGATAATGTAACAATTCTGCTGAAGAAATATAAAATGCATTGATTAATTTAAGAAAGTGCAAGTTGGAAGTTAGATAATGCAATTTATTATATATATATTATGCAAAATACCCCCACCTTTTTAATGAGAAATCAATGTATGATTAAATTAACCATTGAGTAATGGTGATGAATGTTTGTTTTCTAAATGATTAAACTAATGTATATAATGTATGTAATGTATATTTTTTTTTCGTTTTCCTTTTCACATTTTAGCTATCATTTTGTTAAGTCAATGACGTCCAATAAACACAAAAATATTTACAATTAGATACTTTAATAATATATTAATAAATCTTTTATTCAGAATAGATTTTTAATTAAGAACATAAGTGAAGCCTGGAAATTCTTTACCTCGAAAAACAAATTATTTTAAAAGTTAACATTTATAAAAGTAATCATATAATTAAATTTAAATCAGGAAAAATATTATCAATGTATATATAATGTAACTGCATGAGGATAATGGCTATTCATATTGCACTCATTTTAATAATTTCATCACAAATAATTTTATTGGCAATTTCTTAATTTAAGGTAAACTTTAATATCTTAAAATGTCTAAACTTACTTAACTTTTTCTAGCAAATTTGTTCAGCAAAATGTTGTCGAAATATAAGTTTTTGAAAAATCATAGAATGATTTATCCAAGAACTAACTCGTGAGTTCTTGAAGTCCCAGAAAAAGAACTTTAAAAATCTAATACTTATGTCAAAATATAAATATATTCAAGTGTAAGTGATAAATGTAATGCAAATGAAGTTATGAGTTTGGGAGAAAGTTAAAAAAATAGTCAAAGAATTTTGTCGAATGTCTTTAAATACAGAATATTAAGGAGTATAAAAATACAAAATTCAATGTAAGAAATGTTTCAAATGATAGATTATTAAAAATATGGAAATGATTTATGACGAATTTCAGACTTTGTAACTTTCTTTTTGAAGTGCATTTCAATTTTATTCTCATTTTTCCTTATTTTTCCAGACAAACTTTTAAAATCAACCAAAAGGTACAGGGTGTTATCATAAAAAACGAGCAAAAATTTAAGAAGTGATAACACGCATACGTACAAAAAACTTTCATCAAAGAAAGCTTGGTGGAAATAAAACGTGAATAGGTGCTAGAAGGGTGTCGAACAGGTTTCTTTGTTTCTAACCGATGACCAGGCCTCTACCTGCCGAGTTATCTCATCTTAACGGGCTAGATACATATGGTATTGGGGCGGATGACCGCTTAATTGCCGTGTAGCGGCAATAAACCCAATTTCTTTGCCTTGCATGCCATTATTTCTGCAATACTTGCTTCTCGTTGAGTGTACTTTGTTTCGCTTGTTATTTAATGTTACATCCTGTTGTTTGAACTGCAAATGGCTACTCAAGATGGTCTCGGAATTTAGAACCTTGATCAGATGACGAGACCTTCACCTGGCAAGGCACCTCCAGAGGTATAATTCACAGGTAACTTGGAGGACTTTGCACCCACGACTGATTTTACATGCACCAGGCGTCATTAGAGTACATGATGGAATTTTAGCCGGCAGAGTGGCGAACCACTAAGACAAGTACCCGGGTCGGCTGTTTAGCTTAAGTACTTTGTTGGTAATCTATGTGGTTTATTGCACATTTGGTTAACTATGTGATTTGTTGCCGCACACCTTGTACTTACGAGGAAAAACGTACAGAGAAGGAATACGTGGCAAGCGTCTGTTAGGAAACCGATCTCCATACAATCAAATCCTCCATTCAGTCATTGAACCACTCAACCATTTTCATTTCCAGTTTCGTACATATAATGCATATTAGCTTTTTCCCTATTTAAGATATTAAAACTTCACAGCAAGTAACCAATACATAAGAAGGGAAGGTAATAAGTCTATAAAAAGCAACATGATTATAAAATGCATTTATATCGATATTTGTCATTTATGCGTTTATATCTATTATGCTTTGCCTCTCATCTGCAAATGGATTATACGCTGCGCACACTTTATTATTAAATAGGGCGTTTAAACGGGGGGAGGAGACGAGCGGAAGGAATGTGCCACAAATCCAGCTGGCAAGATTCACTTTTAAGTTATTTAGGATTGCAGGTATGCGAATCTTAGCATAGCCGTCTCTCCTGATATTTTGCAAACTCAACTATCACCAGCGCCTACTCTAATTAGTGAGGAATAAAATCTTCCGATAAATTCAGTCTCCAAATAACAGTTGCACACTCATAGTCGCGACATCCATGTATTAAGGCTTCTGGTCAATCACTTCCCGAATTCTTCTCCGCAATGCAAAGTCTATGGGCGTTTGATGTATTCTTATATTTAAAATATATCCTTATGAAAGTAACCTTTTTAGGTGCGTTCGTAATTATGTAAATACGTAGCACCTATTGTTGTCGCTCAGTCCGTCCGTCTGTCCGTCTGTCTGTCCGTCTGTCTGTCCGTCTGTCTGTCCGTTTGTCCGTCCGCATATAACAACGCAAAAACTAACTAACTGAATCGTGTGAAATTTAAAATACATAATTATTACATAAGTTTGTCAAGTCATTTAAAATTTTATGAAAATCGGATGGATAGATCAATTACAGGGACAATCAAAAGTATTCCGTTACATTACGATCAATGGGGAAAAAAGTTCCAAGTGCATTTAAATGGTGTTTCGCTCATATGAACATCACAGAATTGACGTGAATCTATGAAATATGTACTAAAAATACATTTTGTACAATCTGTGATGCAAAGAATATTTATTATTAAATTACAGAACCACACAAATGTATTCCACTAAACAATGTTATATGGGGAAACTTTGTTTGAGGGGTGTTTTAATTATATTAAACTAATTCACATTTTATGAATAAGATATACGTAAATGAAGTAGTATAAAAATTACTCCCTGCATATTTATAGGAACACAAAGATTTCGACCACTATACTGTATCCAAAGTTCGATCTAATATATCAGCAAGATCTGAATATTTTGAAACTTCGTTATCGTACGAACGCACCTCATTTGCTACGCTTCACGTGCAATTTCTAACTTGTTAACTTCTTCTTTTGATGATCTCTTCTTAAAGGATGTCATTTTTTTTTATTTATTAAAACATTTCTAAAATCTATGCTTAATTTTAGAGGAAGAGTTAAAAAATTACTTCCAGATAGTCCGTTTTTAGCACATAAAATAAAAAAATTAAGCATAGATTTTAGAATTGTTTTTTAAATTAAGAAAACAAAGTGAGGTTTTTTAAGAAGAGATCACCGAAAGAAGAAGTTAAAAAGATTAATTTCATGAAGAGATATTTTAAATGTAAGAATGCATCAAACGCCCATAGGCTTTACATTACAGAGAGGAATTAGGAAATTAAGTGTCCAGCTGCCTTAATCGATGCGAAATTTTTCGTGCGGTTTCTTCTTCTTCCCTGTTACGCATTTCAAAACTAATAGGGTTGTTTTTCTCTCGGTAATTCACACACAAACGGAGTTTTAGTTTTTCCATTCACTACGTTTCCAAATGCGCCAGAGTCTTTACCTTTTACTTCCAACCACGCATTCTTTGATGAAAATTGATCGGCTAAAAGTGTACTGATATCACTAATGCGTGGAAATATTTTCCAGAAAGAAAATTCGCCTTGAATATAACATTTCAAATGAAAATCAAATTTTGAATTGCTTAAAAAGCGCAAATGCCAACCTAGTGGAAGAGGTTCCATGCCGGTAATCAAACCTGGGACACCAGTATAGCGCACTGACGTTCTACCGACTAAACCATATGGTGAACGCAACCTAATAGTGAGAGGTTCCTTGCTGGGTATCGTTCCATGTCGTTTAGTGGGTAGAACGTCAGTGCGTTATACTGGTTGCCCGGGTTCGATTCCCGGCATGGAATCTTTTTCACTAGGTTCGCATTTGCGCCTTTTAAGCATTTCAAAATTTGATTATCATTTGAAATGTGTACTATCACCATTTAAAGTTTTGCCCATCTTTCAAGAATTAATTGAGCATGAAATTAATTGAGCATTGAATTAAGCATGGTATTAGTTCAAATTTAACCAAGATTTTAATATGTAATTAATTGTATCCCTAAAAAAAGAAGAAATATTTTAATAATAAAAATGTTTTGAACTTGAAAAACCATATTGATGAGACTAATCTCACTAATAGTTTAAATCATACATTTACATAATTATATTTCATAAACTATGGATTCTTGATTTAAAAAAAAGAAGTTACATTTCGTTCTTAAGTTATAGGTCCATACAAGGAAAGCAACCGCATGTGCTGTAAAAAATGATAAAAGCAAGAAACGAAAATTAGCGGTGCCTGCTAAAAAAAGTATGATTTTGAGACTTTCACCAGTTGCTCTATACATTTAGCTAACATAATATGCAAATAAAATTTTGATATCGTTGACGAATTGTGTGAAAAATTATTTACTAAATCTACTCTTTTTTCATACAGTTATTATTATTTTTAAATTCTGATTACAGGGTATTGTGTGCAATATTATCTGCCATATTTTCAGAAAAGAGTATTACTTTATATAAAGAACTCTCCAAAGCAAAAAATATTGTAAAATTTGGGACTGTTTTTATAAAAACCTTAATTTTTCTATGAGTATACACGAAATCGACATAAAAATGGATACAGTTTATTACAATAATCTACTTAATCATAATCTACAGTTTGAGTGTTTCTGCTACATTATTTTTGACGAGCACACAAATCCATTTTCCTTTTTAGAACATTTATCGAAATCTTTAATTTTGTTTTATTATTTAATTAATCGTCTGCAAGGGGATATTCATACGCCTTGCACGTGAGCAGTTTACGCTTTTACGCGATCAGGTAAAAATTCCCTGTCTCTAGTCACGCCTACCAACCAATAGGAGATAGTGTGTTGGGTTGGCTTTGCGTTGAAAATAATCCTAATGGATCTTTAAATTTCTTACGTGAAAAAGGGGAG
Source organism: Maratus speculifer (assembly GCA_964019185.1). NCBI lineage: Eukaryota > Metazoa > Arthropoda > Arachnida > Araneae > Salticidae > Maratus > Maratus speculifer. The sequence continues at coordinate 392,001,579 of OZ025294.1, read as the reverse complement.
GGACTGGATTGGCTTGGAATTTCAGAGACTCACTTTGCTTGGCAAGAAGTTCAGAATGCAGTTAATCTTTCAAATGCTAGAAGGCTCGTCTTAGATTTGGAATCATTTCGAACGTTGAGATGATGGAGTCTTAATAGCGTGTTTTCTAGTGTTAATTTGTGTAGAATGGTGACATGTGGAGTAACTTATGGTCGTGCTCTAAATAATAAAGGACTAACAACTGATTGTCTTGCATTTTATTTGGAGAAACACCCAAGGAACACAAATCCATGGTTTACAACGACGACTGCTGAGCCTGTTTATTATTTTCAAAGGAAAAGACTTATTCTTATATAGCAAAGATGTTATCTTACTAGAACCGATGTATTTTAACAGTAAATCGCCAATTTATTTCATATATATATTTATTTACGGCATTAAAGTAATCATTGCTCATTGGACTCATTTCAATAATGCAGTTACTTATTTATTTTAGTATCATTTTCTGAAAATTAATTTAAATATCAAAAAATATTTCAATACTTTTTCTAGCAAATCCGTTTTACGAAATTTTGCGGAAATACATGTTTTTAAAACTTTCTTGCATTATCTATTCCGAAGTTATGTAAAAGATTGGTAAACCGAAGAAAATAGAACTTAAAGAATCTTTTACATTATGTCAAAAAACATAAATACATTCAAACGTAAGTGATAAATGCAATGCATAATTAATTTAAAAGTTTCGCTGAAAGAATTCAAAGAACTTTGTCGAAGGTCTTTTAAGTAACAAAATAGAATTTCAAAGCCGTACAGAAATGCAAAGTTTTCACAAAAGAAATATTCGAGTTAAAAATTTATTGAAAAAATAAAAATGAGAATGATGAGAATTTCCATTCATGTCATTGTGTTTTTTAAGTGGGCTTATTTCTTACTTATTTCAGCCCAAAATCCCTTTTACTGAATAATATTTAATATCAAGTGTAATGTATGATTCGGAATTATGCATAGTATTAATTAATTTTTAACTATCAGTTACATGCATAATTAAATTAATCATACGACTAGACAAATATAAATAAAAACGACTGAAGATGTTTTGAATCTAAAAAACATGACTATGACACTAGTTTGACACTATGACATTAGTTTTACTAATAGTTAATATCATATATTTATTTTAAAATATTTTTAAAAACTAAGACTTCTTGGGATTTTCTAATAAATGAATATTTTGTTCTAAATTATATGCTTAAATAAGAAATCATCATGTATTATGCAAAATAATAAAAGCAAAATACGAAAAATACCGGCGTCTCATAAAAAAGTATATTAGGGAATAAAGTCCGACTAGGAGAATTGTCTTTCTTTAGCTTTCTAGAGAAAATATATCATTAACGCTAATGTAATAATTCTGAGAAGCTATAAAAGATGCATTAATTAATACAAGAAAACGCAAGTAAATGTCCCACTAATAACTTTTAATGAGAAATCAATTGATTATTAAATTAACCAGTGAATAAAGAGGTTAAACTTTTATTTTCAAAATGATTAAAGTAACAGATATGATTGAAATTATTTTTTTTATTCCTTCATTTTTCACATTTTAATATCATGTTTTTTAATAATTTTCATAAATAAAAAGCCTTATTAACACATAATAATGTTTTAAATCTACAATTTGACATTTCATTAATATATTAATCAATTTTCTTTTGAAATAGTTTCTTTCTTAAGAATATAATTACATCCTAAAAATTCTTTACCTAGAAGCACTGTTTTTTTAGCTCACAGGTTATCATAGCCTGAGAGCTTATGTGCCCGTCCGATCTGTATGTACGTTCGTACGTCCGTACGTGCGTAACGCGATAACTCATGATAAAAATATCGGATCCACTTGAAATTTTGTATATATGTATATCCTGATAAGGCGCTTCCCTGATTAGTTTTTGGAGTTCATTCGAAATGTATAAGAGGGGGAACGGGGGGCTGATGCCCCTCCCCTTAATTTATATAAACGGGATTTTCATGCAGAATTATTGGTTTTCGTTCAAAATTTAGATATAGGATCATTCTGATGAAGCGATTCCGTGGCTGTTATTAGGTGTTCATTGAATAAGTATAAACTGGGGGAACGAGGGTTCTATTGCCGCTCCCCTTAACTTGTATAAATGGATTTTTCAAGCAGAATAGTCAGATTTCATTCAAATCTCTGACTAGTTTTGGAAGTTTAATGGTTAAGTGTAAAAGAGGGGAATAACTCCTCTTAAATTATATAAATGCTAAATGGGTTTTTATTAAGAATTATCCGATTTGCTCTGAATTTCGGATATATATTTTTTATATAATAAAGCATGTCCTTGATAGTTTAGGAGGTTTAATGATTAAGTATAAAAAAGGAGAAAGGGGAGAGATGTTTCCCTTTCCTAATTTTTTTTTCGAACGGAATTAACAAAAATACAAGGCTGTAATGTACAATTAGTATGCGTTGCCTGTGAGCTCAATGCCATCAGTTTAACTGGGCAATATTCTTTTTATTTAACCTCAAAGGTAAAAAAAATATACCTTCTAATTAAATTTAAGTTTGGGAAAATATTGTAAATAATTTTTTTATAACTGTAGGAGGAAAATTATTCATCCTTCAACTTATCTCAAGAATTTTGCTTATTTTATCAAGAGCTTTGTTTATTTTATTAATAAACATTTCATGAATAATAAAATTAGATATAATAAAATTATTAAATTTATTGTAAATTTTCAAGCAATTTTTTTAAATAAAAATATATAGAAATAAAAGTTTTCGAAACTTCATAGCCTGATTTATTGTAAAACGAAGTAATGCGTTGGTAAAGTCATTAAAACATTCGCTGCCACTCAAGTGAAAACGCGTGATATGGCGCCGCCAACGTTAAGGGGCCTGTCGTGATGGTTGAAGATGTCTAATAGCGAGTTAAAAGTATAATACATACATCAAATATAAATGTATGCAAATGTAACGCATAATAAATTTAAAATTTTGGCTAAAAATAAAAAAAAATTCAAAGACTAATGTTAAAGATCTTTTAAATGAAGAAAAAAAAATAAAGTGGCATAAAAATACATAACTTCAGCGCAAGAAATGTCTGATATTGAGAATTTCGAAATATTTGATGTGAATTTTCAAACATGTTAATCCTGTTATTCTAGTGCATTTCATCCACTCTTATTTGAATTCGAAATCTCTTATATAGATTAATTTTTATAAACAAGAGTATTTGTATATGAATTGTGCTTTATATTAATTCATACTTAACTAACATTATAACATAATTCCAACAAGAAGTTTTCAAATAAGAAAAAAAATAAACTAATGAAGATGCTTTAAACTTAAAAAACTGTACTAATGAGACTAACATGACTAATAGTTTAAATTTACATATTTATACGAATGTATTTTTTTTTGTTGTTGTTAGTATGGACTCTTAATTTTTTTTTAATTTAAGGATATTTTATTTATAAATTACATGTTTAAACAAGGAAACCACCTACGTGTTAAGCAAAAAATAAACAAATAAATAAATAAATAAAAGGAAAAATCGAACATTAGCGAAGCGTCATAAAATATACATTAGGGAACTTTACATTTTCCGACTACGAGAAATAACTTTAAATTTCAGGAGAAATAAAAACGTCTCTAACTAAAGAACAACCCTCATAGCATGCATCGTCACAGTGACGTCACAATGACGTCACTCTGAGTCACTTTGGTCTCTCTCTTATATAGATTAATTTTTATAAACAAGAATATATGTATATAAATTGTGCTTTATATTAATTCATACTTAACTAACATTATAACATAATTCCAACAAGAAGTTATCAAATATGAAAAAAATAAACTAATAAAGACGCTTTAAACTTAAAAAAACTGTACTAATGAGACTAACATGACTAATAGTTTAAATTTACATATTTATACGAATGTATTTTTTTTTATTAGTATAAACTCTTATTTTTTTTAATTTAAGGATATTTTATTTATAAATTACATGTTTAAACAAGGAAACCACCCACGTGTTAAGCAAAAAATAAACAAATAAATAAATAAATAAAAGCAAAAATCGAACATTAGCGGAGCGTTATAAAATATACATTAGGGAACTTTACATTTTCCGACTACGAGAAATAACTAAATTTCAGGAGAAATAAAAACGTCTCTAACTAAAGAACAACCCGTAAGACATGGTGACGTCACGGTGACGTCGTTGTGAAGTCACACTGTGACTTTGTGACCGTCGATGTGACGTCACGTGACGTCGATGTGAAGTCACTGAGACTAAAATGTGAAGTCGTTATGGCCGTTTTAGAGCTTGTTTGTGACGTCACAAAGTGGTCACAATGTGACGTCACAATGTGACCAATTTGTGAAAAGTGTGTCATTTGTGACGATTTTGTCATTAAAATTGTGACGAAATTGTGACGAAAGTGACAATGCTTTCAAGTCACATTGTGACCAAATTGTGAAATACAGGGTGAGTCCAAAATCATGGAACAAACTTTGAGGGAGCGGTAGGACTCACTATATAACAAATAATGATGGCACAGAAATATATGACCGGAAGTGACCCGTCAAGACGCTACACCAGTCACCAAAAAAGACCCGGATGATAATGTTAAGTCTATGGAGGGGGGGTTGTTTTCAAATATCTTGCTCAAATTTCAATATTTTACATGATATTATTTCCATAGGATAGCTGAGGACGATCCAAAACCGGGCTAATTTTTACTTTTTCGATTTTGGTTATATTTTTTTTATATTACAATAGTTTTAGTTTTAGAACCGGTTTAAACTGGTTCTGAAAGTTAAAGTATTATTCTTTTAATCTGTAACCAAAATCAAAAAAGTAAAAACCAGCCCAGTTGCAGGTCGTCCTCAGCTATCCTATGGAAAAAAAAATATGTGAAAATATTAAAATTTTAGCGAGATATTTGAAAATCACGCTCCCATACGCTTAACATTATAATCCGTGTCTTTTGCAGTGACTAGTGTGGCGTTTTAACGCGTCACTTCCAGTCATACATTTCTATGCCATAATTATTTATTATAGTGAGCTCTACCATCTCCCTTAAAGTTTGTCCCATTATTTTAGACTCACGCTGTAGATCATTTGTGACAAAACTTTCGTTAACACTGTGATGATTCTGTGACGACTTAACTTTTCTTAACAATTCTCTAACAATTTAAAAGAAACAGGATCTGCTAAAACTATAACTCCATGCCATGTTCCTGTTAAAATAGGGTTTGAGTCCTAAAATCATATATTGACAATTTATGAACAAATACTGTATAATATATAAAAATAGTTACCTGCAGTAAGGAGACTTTCTTCTAAATTAAAGTTAAAAATTCGATTTACCTTACATGCCTTACGACTCTGGTGTTGTTTTCAAAATTTGAAAAATATTACCTTTCAAAAATATTTATACATTTTTCCCCACATGCTGAAAATTGCATAGCTTCAATTTTATTTATAACTGACACACATTTTGTAGTATGTTGCTCAAACTGTTTAATCTTTTTGAACTTTTTTTTTTTAACTTTTACTCGCTTTAATATCCACAAATCCCAGCACATATCTAAAACTGTACAGCTTGCCAATATTTCTGACCAATAATCCTGATGTCTATAAATATATAGGGTGGATGCTCCAATTTTGGCCACATTAAGAGAAAAGTTGAAATGGAAATTTTATAGTTTTAGACTGAATAAAGCATATTAAATCGCAATAACAGTATTCTTTAGTAAATTTAGTTGCTTTCTGTTAATTATAATAACTTTCTATCAAATATTTTAGATTGTGAGTAATAACTCGTTAAGTAATTTCTTTCAATTTGCACCAGTTTTGGCCACCCTAATCTCTTGTAATTTTGCAAACATTTTAACTGATAATAAGTAAAAATAAAGCATTTTTGTGCAAAGTCTGTTTTACCACACACATATTTGTTTGCTGTATAAAAAAGATTTGCAATTTTTTAAATGAAATCATAAAAACGTCAAATAAAATATACTTAAGCTGATTTTAACTGAACATTTAAATTTAAAAACAAAAAATATATTTAATTCATAAAAAAGACTTATAGGACATAAAAAGCTTATTTTAACATTTTGCATATTTTCATTTATATATATCATATGTTATACTATACCAATATTTACAGTTATATGACTAGAATCTTCAAATTATTCCATTTTTTCATGAAATAGTATTTTGACAATCTCTAAAATCCATTTTTTTTCAACTGATTTTTAACTTTAATTCCTCGTACTTAGCTACCTGTCAGCCTAATCATTTGGAGTTAGTTTTCTTCAAACCTTAGATTTCCTTGTGTAAATATGGGCTAGGATCTTAGAAAGACCTTCACAGAGGGCAATCCCCTTCTCTTCGGCCCATATCTCTCATATAGATAATTGGCCATCATAAATAGCACAACCCTATTACTTGAGATTCAAAAATAGTAAAAACTGGTCTCCATTCTGTAAACTTGTGTTGCAAGGTAGAACGAGATACTACAAAACTTAACCATCTTGAAAAGCTGACAATGAATTTTGAAAAGCCATAATTTTACTTGCTATCTTATAACAGTGTTTAATTTAGACCATTTTTAAGAGTACAGAATTGTCTTTTTTAAACTTGTTAAAATGAATCCTATTTATAGTGTAAAGATTTTCACATTATTTGTTATTTCTAAATTCAAGTGCTTGAAATTTTGCAAAAGTTATGCAACTTCCTCATTTTGTTTTGAAAAAATACAAGAAACCACTAAATCATGTTGTAATTTTATTGAACTTTTAAATTTATAAGTCATAAAACATTTCTAAATATATTGCTGAAATTTTCACTATAATTAGTCTTGTGGCCAAAAGTGGAGCATAATATTGTGTCCTTTTTGGCCACACCATGGACATAACTGGTACACATAGCAAATTTAAAGTACCAGTTTTGGCCACCCCTACTTTAAGCTGTAAAAATAATTAATTTAAATATGAAATTGCAACAGAGAGAAAGCCTACTTCATAAAGCTTCATAGCAATTTGTTTCAGAACAAATAAAGTTCGATAAATGCCTAATATTGAAAGATTATGAAAACTTGTTACCGAAGCAAAAACCTTAATATATGTGAGTGCACACTATAGTTTTACACATTTATTTTTTTTTTTGCAAGTCATTTTTTATCAAAAAATAAACAAATGGAATTGGAAATGATAAAAGAGTGTTAGATTAAGGAGTAAGAATGCATACAATTTGTTAAAATCAATTTACAGCCTAAATAGAGGGTAAATCATTCCAATGTGGCCAAAACTTGTTCAATTGCCAAAACTGGAGCATCCACCCTATATCTTTTAATTATCTTTTGTTGTAATTTTCCAACTGATTGAAAAAGTGTCCAGGTCAGGATTCGAACTAAGCAGTCTTTCGCGCAAATTGTCAATACTTTGTCGACTGAACTATCCTGGAAGAATCTGACGCACACAATTCATACAGTGAATACGAACGCATACTTATCATTATTATATATAACCCTATGTAATAATACTTTAATTTTTTTCAAACTACCCGTATGATAAATGCATACTATTCGTATGAGTATATAATGATATTTCTCCGGGTGAATTGTGCGTGCTAAGTTGCTCTGTTGGAAGAGCATTGCCAGCATACATCGAGGGTCTCTAGTTCGAATCCTAACCTAAACACTTTTTTACTCATTTTGGAAAATTAATATTCGTTTGATTAATTTACCAATTAAAATCATTCTGTTAAATATAACATAGAATTATCTTTTGATAAAACTACGTGAAGTTTATGCGCAATATTCGTAATATACAGATTTTATTTGAAAATCGAGTACAAATGAAGATGAGGCAATTAGTTCTAGTATTACGCTTAGTTATTTTCTTTCTATAGTGGCCTGTGCGCATGTGTGATTACACCACGGTTTAAATTCGTAGTTAAACTCATATATATATATATTGTATATGTCATATAGTATAGATGTGCCGGTAAAGGACATCCTTAAGGATTTTTTTTTTAAGTTTCCTTATTAATAGTTATAATTGTTAGATTTCATTTTTTTTTGTATTAGATGAATCTATTAATAATATTTAAGTATTCTCAGTCTCACTTCCCAATATTACACAAAATTTTATGGAAAATAATAGAAATACATCAAACACTAAAAATTTCAGCAATGTACATCCCACAAAAGTGTACATGTAATTGTTTTTATGACTATTTAGAACCAGGATTTAATGAACACATACTAATGAAACAAAATTGTTATTTTCAACACAATTTAACAATTAAGATATCAAAAATTAATAAAATAATGCGATAATTACTCATTTTTTAAAATCAATAATTGTTATTACCACAAAATCAATATCTTAATTATTTTAGATACATGGTTTAAAATAATAAATGTCATGGAATTACAGTTATCAAAATTTTGGGATTATGAGAAATTCAGAAAGGTAATAAAAAAGTTTTACAAAAGTATTTTTGCAATATTAGTGCATAAAGTAGTATATTTATCACTATTTTCAACAATTAAACAACCCCAAACTCTTTTATACGTTAACTTTTGATTATGTGTATATTTTTTTAATTTATTAATATGTGATTTTAACCATGTAATTAAAAAATGTGATTAAAGTGCATTTTAAAAATAATATTATTAACTATTTTCAAATCGTTGACATGCTGTTCCGTAATTCAACAATATAAATGTTAAATTTATTGAATTTTCTAAGGTAAGTGAATTCAAAAAAGTTAAATTAATATGATATTTATTCCTTTTATAACATGTTTTTTACGAAATTAACAGAAATCATTATAAAAAAACAGGGAAAATAACATTTTCTTACCTCTTTCTTATCGGCATTATCCTCTAATTCCAGTTTCATAATCCAAATAGGGAAGATAATTTCGAAGTCGGAATGTCCGAATGAAGTACAATGACATTGGCGCGCTCATATTAACGAAACGCCACTGAAATTGTATTTTTTCGGACCGACATTTAATATAAAATGTCACCTGATAGCATTTCTGCATATCTTTTTAAAAATTTTCAACTTACGTACTAAATATACACACATAACATCATAACAAAGTTAATAGAGCAGCTGCCTAATATTCTAAAGAATAAATACATTAGTGTCAACTATTCTGGTCGTTGCCAAACGATATTTTTTAAGCAGGTGATTTTTTGTTATTATTGGTTGTTTGAGCTTCGAAGATTTATAAGTTGAATGCGCATGCGCATTAGTTTTATGAGGGTATCCCTAATTAAAATTTTGAGGTAAAATTTTTTTTTCACGCATTTCTATTTTACTTTCAATTAGTTTCGAAATACAGTGGAACTTTCATTTAACGAAGCCCATATTTAATGAAATTATCTACTTTTTTAATTTTCTGTTGAATCTTCATTTAGAACGCAATTAACATTTAAATTAATATTCATATTAAAAAAAATTCTACTTAGCAAAATTTGTTGCACTTCCGTGAGTGCACAATATTCAAAAGGATAGATTGCTGTTATGATTGATTGGTGAATATATTTCAGCGGATTGTATGAATTGAAATTATGTATTTATTTTATCTTTTAAATAAAAAGGGAAAAATGCGAAAATTTTTCGATATGCTAAGAAAGGGATTCTAATTCCATGAAAATATTATAGGTCCATTCTCTGAATACTTAAAAAAGATGCGAAAGTTTTTATGATTGTATCTTTCATAAGAGATTGCACACAAAGTAATATTCCAATTTTTTTTTAATTTTTCGATTTGAAATACACGAGAAAACGAGAAATAGAACGCTGCGATTCAGTTTTTGTTTCTCTTCCTTTATTACGTGGTTTTTTAGATTTTATACTAATGAATTTTTTTATGTGGCTATATTGCATAACAAAAATTACTATCCAAATTAAAACACAGTTTTATAACATTTATAATACTTCCATTTTCATTTGTAGCTTACTATACTAATTTCATGAGTTTTCGTGGATTTCTATTCAACGATATTTTTTTCATAACGAAGCATTTAAGTGTAACGAGAAATTTCCTTAAATGGAAGTTTCACTGATAGGTTCATTGCTGGGTGCTTAGTTTCATATGATGGGAGGTTTATCTCACATATGTGATATGACGTACACGTTACACGCAGTGCATGTAACGTGTGACATAACAGCGATGGCACAATATTCTTCTGAAATGCCAGAAAACAAGTCTTTTGCCAGTAAATAACATGGTTTGAAGAATTTTTGTAATTTTCTAAAGTTTTCTAAGAAAGTCACATCTGAGTCACAATGTGACGTCACTGAGTGGTGGTAATTTGGTCACAGATGTGATGTGACCACAGTGACGTCATTGTGACCATGCATGCTATGAGGGATCTTTTGAAGAATTTTTGTATATATTTTTTAATTTTCTAAGAAGGTCACATTTCAGTCACAATGTGACGTCACTGAGGGGTGGCATTTTGGTCACAGTTGTGACGTCACATTTCAGTCATAATGTGACGTCACTGAGCGGTGGCATTTTGGTCACAGATGTGATGTGACCACAGTGACTCACAGTGACGTCACTGTGACGTCACTGTGAACATGCATGCTATGTGGGAACTGTCATAGCATGCATCGTCACAGTGACGTCACAATGATGTCACTCTGAGTCACTTTTGTCACATCACATCTGCGACCAAAATGACACCACTCAGTGACGTCACATTGTGACTGACATCTGACTTTCTTAAAAAAATTTATAAAATTACAAATGTTCTTCAAAACATGTTATTTACTTTCAAAAACGTGTTTCTGGCAATTTAAATATCGTGGATTTTGTCGTAGATTCGTCACAATTTTAATGCCAAAGTAGTCACAAATGACACATTTTTCACAAATTTGTCACACCGTGACTTCACAAAGTGGTCACATTATGACGTCAAAAAAGAGCTCTAAAACGGCCATTGCGACTTCGCATTTTAGTCACTGTCATTTCACAGCGACGTCACGTAACGTCACATCGACAATCGATGGTCACAAAGTCACAATGTGACTTCACAACGACGTCGCAGTAACGTCACCATGCCTTACGCCCGTAAGGCATGGTGACGTCACTGCGACATCACCATCTTCCATCAAAATACATTTACATCATCATAAATAAAAAAAAATTTCATTAACTTGACATAAAATAATTAAAAACCAATAAATATCTCTTAATGATTTCAAAATCAATTAACTTGTCAATTTATTAAGAAATCAAACATTAATTTGACATAAAATAATTATAAGACCAATAAATATCTCATAATGATTTCAAAATCAATTAACTTGTCAATTTATAAAGTAATCAAACATTAATTTAATAATAAATCAATCAAGAAATCAAACATTTAATTATAAAACAAATAAATTAGTATTAAGTCGCTAAAAATAATCATTTTACCCATAAATATTAATCAGGAACTTTTATTTGACACAAATTATATTTTTGTCAAGGTCAAAAACATTATCCTGTGAATAAATTTGATTTCTTTATTGAGGCATAGCCTAAACAATAGCATTAATAATTTCTTCAGAGATTCAGTCCTCAAATAAATAATTTGAAAGGGGACAGAAGTGACAAAATTATGAAAATTGCTTCTGTATACATAGTAAGATTGCAATATGATATTTTGTACAAAGCAAAGTATGTTATATCATGACAAAATAATAAATAAATAAAAACAATAACAAGGTCAGTTTATATAAGAGAGAGTATTGACAAGTAATAAACATATTTTTACCTTTCTATCCATTTTGTAACTTTTAACAGTTTTTGAAGTCATTCGAATTGTACCATGTGTTTTTCTTAGCTATTAAAGATGGATCCTTCTACTAAATGCACTGCACCTGTTCACCAAATTTTATCTGGCCTCCTGGTGGTCACTTTAGAATTTTTATACAAGATGAGTTTAAATTTTTATTTTGGGTGTTACAATTGTTAGAAATAGTTCGTCAGTACACTTAAAATTGTTCCAGAAGATCATTACATGAGATGAGGGACAAGGAACAGAAGTCAAAAATTGAATATTGAAAATACCATTACAGTAAAATTTAAAGTTATTTTCTTGTAAATATGTTTTGAGATTATGAAAATACATTACAAAATACACTTTATGCTAAAAAAATTATATGAATGGCAATAAGTAAAGGATTAGTAGACACAGAAAGAGAACATATTTTCCAATACATATTTCAGAATATAAATATCTTCAAATGTAAATGATAAATATAATGCATTATAATTTTAAAAGAAATGTTTAAATTCAAAATTGATGGAGAATTTTGAAAAAATAGATGATAATTTTAAGTCCTGTAATCGTGTTTTATTAATGCATTTCTTTTTCTCCTTTGAATTCGAAATCCCTTTTTAACGACTGACTAATTTTTAAAATCAACAATAATATATAACTGGGAATTATGCATCGTCTTAAAAAGTATTTAACAAACATTTAAATGCGTAATTAAATCAATTATTCGTTCAGACAATTATGAAAACAAAATTACTGAAGATATTTTGAACATAAAAAACACCATTAATGAAATTTATTTAACTAACAGTTAAAATGATATAGTTATAAAATATATTTTTAAAAAGTTAGGATTCTGTTTCTTATAAAATGTGTTTCTGATAAACGTATATCTAGTTCTTGAAGTACGTGTTTAAATACATTAAATCACCTACGTTTTATGCAAAATGATAAAAGTAAAAAAAAATTAATAAAAATTATTGGAGTATTATAAAAATTGCATTAGGGACTACTGCATTTTGTCTCACAAAGAGAAATATCGTCAGCTTCCAGGAGAATAAACGTCATTAAAGATAATGTAATAATTCTAGATGAAGCAATAATAAAGGTATTAATTAATTCAAGATAGTGCAAGTAAAATACTGGAGAATATAATTTAGTATGTAGGTTACACAAAATATTCCATTTGTGACTTTTTAATGACAAACTGATTAATGACTAAACTACTCAATGAATAAAAATGATCAACTTTTCTTTTCTAAATGATTAAAGCAAAGCAATAGATATGATCGAAATATTTTTTTTATTCTTTCACTTTTCTCATTTAATTAATCGTAAGTACGCTTTTTACTTACCCATCATACGTAGTATAGGGTAAGTCTTTCAATCGTTTTGAGAATCGAAAAAAAAATTTTGACGGATTTACACGTTTTAGATAGTGGAGATTCCGAAAAACATATTTTTACAAAAAAAAAAATTTCGCCGTCCGTCCGTCTGTCTGTCTGTCTGTCTGTCTGTCTGTAAACGCTCTATCTCCCGAACAAATTGAGATAGAGACTTGAAATTTTGTAAGTAGTTAGTATGTAAGAATGGGACGAACCCTATTTAATATCAGCAACCTCGATTATCCGGAACTATTTTTTTCGGACTCTCGAAAAATTTGTTCTGATGAAAGGTATATAAAAATTTTTGAATTTTTTTGTTCTAAGGAATGGACGTAAAAGGCAATAAAATAACACACATTTTGCATATAGAACGAAGTCGATCGGATTATTAGTTGCCGAGATATTTGTAATCTTGTTTTCCACATTCTTCGATTTTTCATGACCCTGTATTTCATTCAAATTTCAATTCAGAAGTATATTTTAATTGGAAATGAGACGTTTAATCCGACGCAGTTAATTGTTAGTTAATAGAATTATTATTTTTGGAGTTATAAGGATGTTTCTTTTACGCAGTTTGGTACTACTTGAGTAGTTTGGCGTTTTATATAATTTGTCGAAATTGGTACATCAGCAATTCATTAATAGAGCATTACTATGTATATTAACTATATTTAAATTTTGTTTATGAATTGCAATACATTGTATAAATAGTTTCACATGTTTTATTTTCATATACATATCCATGATGGGTAAGTATTACGGTGGCACCCAACGACTAGTTTTAATTGTATGCATACAAAAATAATACATACAAAAATAATTACGCTCAAAACACACAATAATATTTTTTGATGTACTATATAAGATTTCATTAATATAGTAATAGATGTTTCTTTTAGAATAGTTTTTTAATTAAGAATGAAAGTACGTCGTAAAAATTCTTAAGGGAACACACTGCTTTGAAATTGGTCAAAATATCGATTGCCTTATTTTGATATTACGCGAAATCTTCTTTAATTGTGATTACTCTGACGCCTCATTTTTACCTGTACGGAAATTATATCAGGATATATTGTAAATTTTGTTAATCTATCCTACGCATATACATTTACAAATAACACTTTTAAAACTAGTTTTCTCTCTCCTCATATTTTTGTAAATCGCATGTTCGATAAATACTAAAGCTTTTTCGCTGATTTAGATAGAAGTTTGAAAATTGTTTACTTCTTCTCTATGGTGTATTTAATATTTTTGTGCGTGGATTTAACTTTAAAGCTTATAGTATATATTTTAAAATATTTGTATGAAAAGTTTGTTGAATTTACTTCGTTTCTTAATATGCACGAGTGAAAAAATCATATTAACACATTCGTTGCCGCTCACGCGAAAGCTCGTGATATGGCGCCGACGTTAATGGGCCACTCATGCACCAGAGCGTGATGTGAGGTGATACCCAATAGCCAGTCACGAGCTGGCGCGGGAAAGCCTTTCACTGATTCTTTGTTATAAAAAGTAAATCGGCTACTGGGAAAAGCTTACTTCTACAGTACGGCATTAACCATCATCACATCTTTTCGTAAGCGGCAGCGAACGTGTTAAATGTAAAATCCCATACACTTAAAAATTCATACATTGTTTTATGTAGTATATTCGAAAATTATATTGTAGTGTATTCGAAAGTATGTTGAAAATATCGAAGCAAAAGTGCTCATATTCATAAAAATAGTTACGTTTTTTAAAAGTTATTTTTTTTTATTTATATTTTAATAAAATAAGCTGTTCTACAATTTCTTTTTTTTAGTTTTATTCAATTTTTAGCATTAAGAGCCCACAATAGTCACAGAAAAAGTACACAAAAAGACCCGGATGATCATGTAAAGTCTATGGGAGCGTTCTTTTCTAATATCTCGCTCAAATTTTAATATTTTTGCATGATTGTTTTACACAAGATAGCTGAGGGCAATCCACAACCGGGCTAGTTTTTACTTTTTCGATTTTGGTTATATATTTTTTATATTACGATAGTTTCAGTTTCAGAACCGATTTAAACCGGTTTCGAAAGATAAAGTAATTTTTTAAAGAAAATCTGAAACAAAAATTGAAAAAGTAAAAACTAGCCCGGTTGTGGATTGTCCTCAGCTATCTTGTTCAAAAAAATCATGCAAAAATATTAAAATTTGAGCGAGATATTAGAAAAGAACGCTCCCATAGACTTTACATGGTCATCCGGGTCTTTTTGAGTAATTTTTCTGTGACTATTGTGGGCTCTTAAGTATTGTACCACCACATATATTACAGTATTATTCAAAACTGAAGAGATAGTTTCAATGGTAGGGTGTCCCCTTAACTTTTTTTAATAAAGCTCGCAGTTATGAAATTAATCCTTATAACTGAATTTGTTCTTAACCATTTGCGGCACGGGCAAAATCTGTTAGTAAAATGAGAAATTATCGTCTGACACCGGTTTCACAAACGAATTTTTTAAATATTTTGAATTCCTTAATTTAAGCTCTTATTGTAAAAGTAAAATTTTACTAAAATATTACTGCAGGGGTCGTACATGTCCTTAAATTTTAAGACCAAGAAAATCTTCAGCACCAGTATTTTCTCATAGAAAATACATTCTAAAAAAAAATGTGTAAATTTACACACAAAAATGTGTAAATCGATGATACAAAAACGACATGTCTATATGTGTAAATTGGTGTGTAAATTTCGCCAAATGTGTAAATTTAAAAATACACATTTTAATGTGTAATTTGATGATAAGTCTAAATGTGTAAAACTTATCTGATAACTCTTGAAATACACACTTTAATGTGTAAGTTGCACTGAAATACACATATTTCTGTGCAATATTTTTACACATACATATGTGTAAAATTCTGTTTTTACACATATTTTGTGTAATAGGAATATACACATAATCTTGTGTAATATGCAAAATACGCATATTTTTGTGTTATATGCTGAATACACAGGTTTATGTGTTAATATTCTGTTCTTACACATAGGTATGCGTAACATGCAAAACACACACTTTTGTGTAATATTTAAAATACACTGAGTTTTGTATACAGAGATTTACCTTATGCTTTGATATGTAAATTCTAAAAAAAAAGTTTTCATGATCACGGAACAAAATTGCATAAAGAACAAACTCATTTATACTTGGCACTTATTTTTTTTTAAACTGACTTGCAAACAAGGCCACAAATCCCAATATGCTTAATTTACAAACAATCAGGATAGTCTCAAATTATAATATGTTATCATTCTGTTAGATTTGGTTTGAAGTCGGAAAATGATGCATTCATATTTTATGAACAAGAATGTATAATTTGTATATAGAGTATTTGTATATACAGTATGAAGACTGTCTTTTAAATTAGGTTAAAAGTTAAAGTTCTTTCACACAGTCTTACAAGTGTAAAACAGCTTGCGCTGTTTTTAATTTATTTATAATTTTCGCTTTTCTTAAATTCATATTTCTCCGTATTCTGAAAATGGCATAATTTTATTTTGCATTTATGGCGGACAAAATGGAGATTTTTTTTCTTTTGTTGCGGTGTACAGGATAAAAATAAAACCGTACCTTTTTCTTTCTTTTTTTAAATAAATTATTACAAACTTTTTTTTCGTGGGCTGTGCTAATTGTATTTTTGCACTCTCTTTGAAAGATTTTGCTCACTTTAACTTCCAAAGTTATCATCACACATGTAAAGCTCCACAAATAGCTAGTCATTTTTAACCACGAATGTTCAATCAGAATTATCCTTTAATATAATTTTACTAAATGGGTGAAAAAAGCGTCCAGGGCAGAATTCGAATCAGCAACTTTTAGCGTAAGCTGCCAGTCTGGCATTAGTTAGCTTTATTTAGTATATAATTCTAGTTCTTTGGCTGAATTGTGTCCGCCAGATTCATCCCCGATAGCTCATTTGGTAGAGCATTGGCAGCTCTCATAAAAAATCCCGCTTCAAACCTAGGCCAAAATACTTTTTAATTCTGTTAGAAAAATTACAGGAGATTTATTTACTAATTAAAATAATGTATTAAAATTAATATAGAATTATTCTTTTATCAAACTGTGTGACATTAAACAGCAATATTTGTTAAAATTATTAAAGAAATATTTCTGCTTGAATGTTAAAATCATAATCAATATAAAATCTATATATAAAAAAATATTCTCTTACATTATACATAGTACTTTTTGTAATCTTTAAATTATAAGAGTTATTGATTGACTGAATTGAAAGATTATTGATTACTATTGAGTGAATGAAATTAATTTAGCATTTTAATACGTATTTTGAACGCTAAATCACAAGTGATTATTTAATTACATAACAACTATAAAAAATCTTAAATATAAAAAAGAAAACCGATATTAAGTACTTATATTTTAAGCATTTTAATTGTATGATATTAATTACTATAAATAATATATGCGATTATAATGCAGTAGACGTAGTTGATACAGATATGGTGGACAGAGAAAATGGGGTTTACACCAAAGTTGCAGTTACGATGTCGCCAAAATCATCCTAAAATATATATATGCACGGTGACCGCCCACTTGCATTTTTAAATATTTTGTTAAATATCTAGAAAAACTCTTGAGGAATTTCCCTACAACTCCAGGTGTGTGTAAACATAATAGCACTGCCATATATTATCATGAACATTTTTTCCCGATCCTCCATAGGGGACCCGTCAACAAATTGAAAGAAAACGTATATCTTTCGGATAATCCTACCAAAACTAATGTAGCAAAACCCTCAAATTGTAGATTATGATTAAGTGGATTATTGTAATAAACTGTCTTCATTTTTATGTGGATAACATGCATACTCGTAGAGAAATTAAGATTTTAATAGAAATAGCCTCAAATTTTGACAAGTTTTTTTATTTATAATTTGCAGAGTTCTGAATTTAAAATAATGTACTTTTACGAAAATATGACAAAAAACATTGTACACAATACTTTTTAATCAGAATTAATAATAAAAATTGTTTGAAAAATAAGTAGGTTTACTGAATAATTTTTCACTGCGCATGCGTGAACGCTATAATGTATAATGTTTTTTGTCATATTTTCGTAAAAGTACGCTATTTTATATTCAGAACTCTGCAAATTATAAGTAAAAAAACTTGTCAAAATTTAAGACTATTTCTATTAAAATCTTAATTTCTCTACGAGTATACATTTTATCCACATACAAATGAAGACAGTTTATTACAATAATCCACTTAATCATAATCTATAATTTGATGGCTTTTGAAACATTAGTTTTGACAGGGTAATCTAAAGGATATTCTTTCATTTTCAATTTGTTGACAGTCCCCTATGGAGTTTGATGAAAAAATCTTCAAGGAAATGTGTGACCTGTACTATTATATTTACGCACTTAGAATTTCAGGATAATTCATCGTGTATTTTTCTAGATATTTAAAAAAATGCTTAAAATCGCAGTTGGCCGGTCAACTTTGATCATATCTTATATATGAAGACGTGAATTTCAAACCTGGCCTTATCCAGAAAATAAAAAATATATCAGGAAATCGCAAAAAACCTGACTGCGTTCAATGGTTTTCATTATAAAGCGTGGTTTTACAATAATAGAAATGCACGATAAAACTATTTTTTTTCTGCAGATTATAATGCTTTTTCGATGTAGGCTCATTAATATTAGAGATTGATTGTAATAATTCGATTTTTTAAATTTTGAAACTCACGTTCTCATATATACATTCCAAACATTTATTTTCCATAAACATTCTTATATAAGTAATATTTACGTCTTATGTCCTATATATTTATGCATCTATGTCATCGTTTACATCTTATACACAAGTCATGTAGGTATGCTTCACATATGATGACTAGAAACGAGCCATATATGTTATGAAACGTTAATTACAATATATATTATTATAAAGTCATATATGCTCTATAATTTGGCAATCCATCTTCAAGAGATCGCTGCAACACATAAATACCTAAACAAGTTCAAACTACTTCGATTCTAAAATGTACAATGAGTTTAAATACTATTTGAAAAATAAAATTGAAAAATAAAAAATAAATAAAAAAAAAATTGCAAATGTACCTATTTTTTTATGGGTATGAAGTAATCTTTTGACTTTTTTGATCTACTCGTTTACTAACAGTATTTCTACGGATACCAAATGATACTTTTTAAAATTTTAATTTTTGTTGTTTTTGAATGAAATACGCATAAAAATGTCTTCAATGTATGAAAAATACTTTTTAATTATTTCAATCTAAAAATCACACACACATACATACACATAAAAAAAAAAAAAAAAAAAAAAAAAAAGGAAAGAAAGAAAGAATTGAATTTTGTTAAAAAATGGGATTTTATTTTGGTAGAAATAGTGTTAAGAAAACTAGGGCAACTAGGGCGTGTAAAAATGTGTAAACGTGTATTATTATATCAATTATTGTGATAAACAAGCTGAAACATAATTATTTCAAGTGCTATTCGATGTTGAAATTGCAAATATTTATTGGAGTGTCAAAAGGAATCATTTTAGAAATGTATAAAATAAATAAATAAATAAAAATATTGATATTTTTTCATGTTTAAAGTAAACAAAAATTTATATACTTCACATCAACTTCATCATTTTTCAAATACAAAATTGTAAAGCATACGAACTTACCTTTGTATAAAAATCTCCTTTTTACCTATTTACCATCATATTACAAATTCTGCAAAATTCATTTTACAATATCTATGAAAAACTAATCAAATAAGAAATAAAACTTTGATATGAAAATTTATCTCAGTATCGCTGCATGTTGACAATTCTAAAAAATATTTAGGCTGACAACTGCTATGTTTGAAGATAGCAACAATAAATATAATCATATTTTTTTTAAGCTGACAATAAAAGTAACATTGATTCTCATTGTATGAGTAACTTTCATTGAGTAACTTTCATGAGTAACTTCAAAGATTAATTCATTTTACATAAAAGTTTACAAGCTGTAAAAAAAAAATTAAAAACATTTTTATTATTATTAAAAAAATAATTTTAATAATAGATTGCCGAAATTACATTTTTATTTGTGAAATTATACATTTAAACCAAAAAACTCTTAATGTATGATAAAAATAAACAACGATCGTTAATTGTTTATTTAACATAGCACCGCATCTACTCTATTTCGCCTATAATCTGAAATTTTTAATTCGTTTTTTTTTTTTTTTTTTTTTTTTTTTTTTTTTTTTTTTTTCAAGTATGTATTTGGTTTGCTGGATTTTAATTGCAGAGTCACTATAAATCTAATACTATCATAAATAGTACAATGAGTTACAATCTATTATGCAGTTCTTAAAACGAAATGTGGTGAAAATTTGATTTGTATATGTTTATTAAAAAAACAGATAATTTTTTTTTTTATGTGACCCCATAAGAAAAGAATAGTTAATACAATATCAAATGATTTACTAATTTTCTAAAGTAAATGAATACGTAAAAGAACTCAGATCATTGGTATAAAATAGAACAACATATTAGTTCATTATTATTATCACCAATACTTTATTTATAGGATTAGATGATAACTATAAAAAAAGAAATCCATTTTAATCATACCGTTTTATAATAGAGCTTATGGTATATATTTTGAAACTTATCTGTATAATATCATTCAAGATATAAAATAGGGTACTTTTCGGTTAATCGGACGTCAATATTATATATACACATGCAGATGCCTATCTATACACATATTGTATCTATATATACATGCACACATATAAATACATGCTTATATATGAGGACCCCAGAAGGCCAGGGGTACAAGTGACAAAATTTCGATTTGGAGTAAATCGAGTTTAAAGATAATTGATGTTAAATTGGAACATCAATAACAATTGAGTGGATTGAAATAGGAATACTTGTTGCATTCTGGTCTTTGAACTCTTATTTCAATAAATGTTAAAAAATAAAGTACAACTTTCTTTAAATGTATAATAAATCAATATTGTTTGTTTTTCGAAAAAAGTGGTTTGCCTCTATAACTCAGCAAATAATAAGAAAATCACTTATATTTCTTTACCTGAAATGAAAAAAGCATATTTTTAGGTCGTCTGTGTATTTAGTTTATTTTTTTCAATTTTGTCATTTATACCCTTTGGCTTCTGGGGTCCTCATATGTAATAATGCTTATATATGTATTCATAGTTACATATGTATTTATATACATGTACGTATATATATGTGTATATATAACACTGGCGCCCAGCTAAATAAAAAGTACCTAAAATAGTAAAGCTATCAGAATAAAAAGTAAATAATGAAATACAATTACTACATTTTAGCTTCATATCGTTGAAGTATATGCGATATTCTTTTAATATTTAAAATTTTTTTAGTAAAATCATGTTTAAATCGTTATTGATTGTGTAACTTCTCTATTCTCATTTGCATGCAGTATCCAAACTTCTAATTTACTTTGAAAATTTTGATATTAATAAAATTTAACAATTGAAATGTTTCACGCACTATGAATATTTCTTTATAGATTTTTAACGTTTCTCAAGTTGAATAATAAATTGAATAATCATCGAAATCGACCCCCCCCCCTTAATATTACATTTCCATGTTTTCTTTTAAAAACACTTATCCATTGTGCCTTATTTCTTATAATCATCTTCTGAGCAGATGCAATTTTTAAAAAATAAAAATATGTAATGCAAATTATTTCAGAATATTACTTAAACACAATATTTTAAAAATTATGTTTGAAAACATTCTCTAAAAAGGCTTTTTTATTCAATAATTTATGTATATTTAGAGGTTTACTGATTACATAACCATTGATTGTATGTTTTCCCATATACTTTTAAAATTTATGAAACCATGATCTTAACCAGATGTTTTTAAAAAGGGAAGAAGTCTGATTGAAATGCTGTTGAAATCATTGTTTCTAATCATCTGATTAAAATTGTCACTAGGCAAATTATGTATTTCAACAAAATGAACAATAAATTTATTAAACTAAATGAAGTTAATGAAATATTAAAATTTTAAAACAAGTTTATAAGAAGTTAATTAAAATCTTTATAATTTAAAGAAAAACAAATAGCAAGAATATTTTTTTTCATACCTGCTTTTCACCGACATTCTTTATAGTTCATTTTTTTTTTGGAGAACTATAAGTCCAATACATAAGCACAATAGCTAAGGCTGGAAGCATATACACCACGCCTAAGCCAGTGTATTTGTCTCGGACTTATATATTTTGCATGAAGTATGATCTTGGAAGCGCTGCTGAGAAATCCATTGTTTAAATTACTAAATCCGCGTCAATACAGATCTAAGTTGTCGAGTAATCGTTCCTGCATTCGTTCGAAAGCTTACTACATACACTCTGTTTATTTATATTCTACGGTTAGCCAGCCGCAGACGACTTTTTTTCCAAGCAGATGCAAAATGTGTTTTTAAAAACAAAAAAGTGTTCTAATTGAAAGAAATTTTTTTCTTTGTCTGTCATTTTATATTAATTTCCTGTTGAATAAACTGCTTGTGATCTAACTATTTTTAAGACATTTCTGGAAAACAATAAATAAAAATATGAATAATTAATTATGTGATGGTTGTAGCATAAATTGTGTACATTTATTTTACATTCAGAAAATGTTACATTTATTTAAAAGGTTTGCAAAAAGTGGCAAGCAAATTTTTAAAGAATAACTTAAAATCCTTAAACATTAACAGAAAAAAATGTATACAACCATATTGTATATTAATATATACAACTATATGCATACAACTGTTTTTTATAATATTAAAGCAGCTTTTCATTACAAAACGCCCCACCCCCCTTTCTGTGCTTATTCATACACACACAAACCTTTGCTTTTCTCAGTTGAATATTATTTTCTGCCGTGTCTGGTTTTAAGATTAATTTCATAAATTAGTGCAAACTTCCCGGATTATAAAAAACAGAAGAAAAATATTTTTTTTTAAATTCAAAATTAATAAACTTTTTACATTTAATATTTTTTTTATTATTCATATACAACACCAAAAAGAATTTTCATACGAAAAGATAAGTTATAAATTTAAAAAAAGTTTTGAAATGTAATAGAAATACTTTTGAGTTAAACACATACCGAGAGTTAGCAATAAACAAAATCACAAAAAAAATTTGCTATTATAATCATTTTCATTTTTTTTACATAATAGTTTTAATAGCTTAAGCGCGAGGTTTTATTACATGTATATTACAGCTACGTTTTATTTATATACTTTTTTATGCAAGTTTATTTATAAGCAAGCTTTCAATTTCGTTGCAGAATATTAGCCGGAAATAAATGCTGATTTTCTTTTCTTTCTTTTTTCTTCTTTTTTTTATGGAATTTAATCTTGTGTAATTGTATTGCACACAATAGTTTTAAAAAAAGAAACATGGTTTCAGATTATTTTTTAACCATAAAAAACAACAAATTGAGGTACGATAGAAAAAAATTACATTTGAAGAAACATTTCTTTCCCTATTTGATTGTGAAAAAAATTAAATCGTGCAACTATTAGAAGTTAAGAAAGTCGCAGTGCAAGTGAAATTTATTTATCAGATGTTGCCACCGTTAAAATGATATCGCTGTTATTAATGAATGTGTTTTCCTTTATAATATAGATTGCTGTAAGTTTAACCAAAGTTATTAACTTTTCATGGAATATAGAAAGCATTTGAAAAACTTTCATAATAATAATAATAATAATAAATTATTTCGTGGATTATATGCAAAATTATGAAATAATAAATTATTTCGTGGATTATATGCAAAATTACGAAATAATAAATTATTTCGTGGATTATATGTAAAATTATGTTTGCATCATAATTTATAATTGCTGATTAAAATTGATGCATTTATAAAACATTTTTTTTTTGTGTGTGTGTGTTAGGAAATAAATTAATGAATATGGGTTCATTTGCAATGATTGAAACAAAAATCAGTCATCATCCTACAAATGCGTTAACACAATTCCGATAACTAAATGTGTCCTATTTTCAAATAAACATTCACATTGTGACTTAACAACATACTGGTCGTTTGATCACATATGTGAGTGACTCGCAGTAACGTCGGAAAATTTTTCAAATTTGTCAGAAGCATATTTTTTTACATTGAGTAACATTCTTTTTGTTTCTAAACAACTCATATTTTACTTACAGTGGGATTTTAGGAGTGCGGACATTTTGGTTATAGATGGGACGTGACCATCGTGATTTGCAGGAATATGACAAAAACATCACTGTCACTATGGTTTTTATATGGGTAATGGCCTTGAATCGACCGAAACAGGTTTTTAAGACCTAAAACATGACACAAACCAAATTTCGGTAAGCTTTCTATTTTCGGTCGAAAACGAAAAAAAAAAAAAAAAAAAGATTAATTTTCTTTTTTTTAAAGTTATTAAAGCATACATGAATGTGCACAATTATTCATTAATTAAAGGTGTATAGGGACACATTTCTTTCAAAAAAATAAACATGCATAAATACTTATGATTGTGTATAAGCTTCAAACGAAAACATGATATGGACAAAATAATAATACAACTTTTATATTTTATGACAGCCAGTAATTATAAGCATTTACAATAATTAATTAACAAAGTAATTAAAAGACCGGGAGGCGGAAGTACAGATTATCATCTCATTTACGTCACTGGTGAAATTCCAGAATTACTCAAAACTCGATTCGCATGTTAAAATGCAATCGGTCTGCCAAGTGTTGGAAAACGTCTAAAAACCAAATTTCAGAATTTGACTCGTAGGTTTACTATTGAGGTCCCTTCTCCCAGTTCCCCATGTTTTTATCTTTTGGGTAAAAAAAAAGATAAACCTACCAGTCAACCGATAAAATCGGGTTTTCGGACGGTTCCCCCCAGGAGATGAGTTAGCAGATCGGTTCCGTTTTAATATGCGAAGTTTTTTTTAAGTAATTTTGAAATTTCATCCGTGAACTCGATGAGGGGGTTGTCTTTGCTGCCACCTCCCGGTCTATAACAGTGGAGAACAAATTCAATAAGGAATATTTCATTTTTGATTATACATAACTTTTCAGCTATTTAATATTTCTCCTTGAAATTAAATAAAATACTACTATTTAAAAGTACGACTTAAAAGGTTTTTTTTACGAAACTAACTCTAAATAAGTTGTAATAAAAAATAATCATTTTATAATTTATAATTATTACTATTTTAGCAAAAAATTAAATATAGATGAGATGTGCACTTAAATAAACATTTGCTACTTCCTCCCAAAAAAAACTTGCCATGGCTTCGCCTCCCTGAGATTGTTTTGAAATAATGCTCTTGTTTGAAAAATCTATCGAGCAGCTGAAAAGCACCATATGTGCGTGCATGTTTGTTTTATACTTTTATCCCAGATCTTGAATCATACATGACCGAGAATTATAAACAGTGAAGTTCATAGCAATAAATAACAAGTTGGAAATTGTACGTCAAACGTGACAAATGAGGTGCGTTCGTACTATAAACAGATTTATGAAATAGCTGTTAAATTATGTAAAATTTGTCTTATGCAAAAATGCATGAATACAAAATACGATAAATCATATATCAATTACAGAGCAATCCAACTATATTACGCAGGTTAGAGTACGGTCAGACAAAAAAAATTCTTAAACATTTTCAACTATGTTGCAGAGTAAAACGCCTACTAGATTGAAATTTCAATTTCAGAATTTTATACCCAACAGACTGTAGCATATTTTAATTCTTTTGTACAGCCGAGCACTTTGTTTACAATCTTTACATACGTATAATGCCACTATTCAGCTAAAATTTAAACACGTTTAAATCTAGTGAAATCACCAGAGATTATCTTCCATAGACAGATATCTTCCATGTATCTAATACCTTGCGTGGCCCTCTTAAACATTTTTTTTCATTGTTCGTAATGTAACGGAAAACTTTTGATCATCCCTGTAATTAAACTATACATTCGATTTTCAGAAAGTTTGAAATGACACGACAAAATTTTGCAATAATTATATACTTAAATTTAAAAGCATTCTGTTGGATAGTTTTTATTCTATTATATGCGGACGGATAGACGGACAGATAGACAGATGGAAAGACGGACTGAACGGCGACTGCGGGTACTAAGTATTTATATAAGTACAAACGCATCTAAAAAGTATCTTATTTGAGCGGAAACAGCTCAAACAAGAAGTCATACTGAAATTTTCCATAAGAAGAAACAAAATTTCTAGAATTCAAATAGTTTCGGTCTGGCCGAATTTTCAGCAGCATTTTTGCCGAAAACGAATTTTCGGTGAAACTCGGATTTTTGGCCGAACACGATAACGAATTTTCGGTCGATCTCTAGTAATGACAATAAATGTAACTAAGATAATTTTTAGATTTTTAATTATGTGTAACACGCCAATTCGTGTAACTCCAAATATTTTATACATTTACACATCTGTCTGAGTTTAGGAAGCGGTAACGAATTGCATATTTGACTTCATAAGTTATATACACATAAAAACAGCTAAATTTTTGTTCAAAGTGTGTAATTTTTATGACAAGCATGTAATTTTAGAAATTTACACACATGTTTGTGTACACATAAATATGTTTAAAATAGAATAACTCATCAATTTCTGTAAATCTAACCATTTTTCTACATTTACACACTTATCTGGTTATTTCAAGTGATAACAAATTACACACTTATTTTAATATGCTAAATACACATAAAAACAGGTAAATTTCAGAAAAATATGTGTAAATTTTACGACAGGTGTGTAATTTTATAAATTTACACATATATACGGGTAAAATTAGCTGATTTACACATTTATTTTTTAGAGTGTATCGTCTTAAAATAAAGTTTCATTTTCTATAAATAAATACTGATATTTGTCCTGAAAAATTTCCAGAAATGTACGACCCCTGATTACTGGTGCCGTTTGCAAGTTTGGAATAAAAGTTAAGTATCCCAGTCCGGGCACAGTGTGCCGGAAATGGTTGGGACGTCACGCTATTTACTGAAAAAGATCTCTATGATAATGTAAAGGCTATGGGGTGGTTATTGTCAAATATCTCGTTGAAATTTCAATATTTTTATATAATTTTTCCTTAGGATAGCTGAGAATTATGTAAAACCAGGCACACACGTATCCACAACAAGCCTAGTTTTTACTTTTTAGATATTAGATTCAGATAAAAAAAATCCTTTAGGTTTTTTTTATCTGGTTTGAACCGGTTCTGAAACTGAAACTTTCCTAATATAAAAAAAATATACTTAATCGAAATCGAAAAAGTAAAAACTAGGCCGGCTGTGGATTGTCCTCAGTTATCCTATGCAAAATCAAATCATGTAAAAAAAAATTTAGCAAGATATTTGAAAATAACGCCCCCAAAAACTTAACACTATCATGCTGATCTTTTTTAGTGACTAGTGTGACATCTGAAAAAAAAATATTTTTAATAAAATGTTTTTATGACTGTTTGGTGTAAATGATTGCTCGCTGTACTTATTTCAATAATGTCATTACTATAAACATATACTGGACAATGGCACCATGAAATTTAACTACTAAGAATGTATTTATTAAAAATACGAAGCATTGCTCAATGGTGCACAAAACAAGAAGTTTAATATGAAATTATACAATTAAAATAAAGTAAAATAGCAATGTTTTGCGCCGTCTTTAGGAAAATATGATATTGAAATGACTAAAAGTTTGCTTCCTGATCGAGGGATAATATTTCTAGAAATATTATATTATTGATATTTTATTTTATTTTAATTGTACTAGTTCATTTTAAAATTCTTGTTTTGTGCACCGTAGAGCAATGTTTTGTATTTTTAATAAGTACATTCTTAGTAATGTCCTTACTAGTTTATTTTAATATCAACTTAATTTATTTTGTTAATACCTACTTAATTAATAATAAACATAAATATCTAAAATAATTCAACTTACTGTAATTTTCCATCATTTTTTTTTATTGAATATTTGTAGAAATAAAAGTTTTCGAAAATTTATATTTTCCATTTCTAAAAAAATTAAATAACCTTAAACGACTAATACATATTTTAAAACATAAATATATTCAAATACTAGGGTTTAAGAATATATTTCACTTTTGACAGCAACTTCTTCATAAATAATAAATGTAAAAATCTTAAAATATTTTAATTTATTAAACATTTTAAGCAATTTTGTTTAGCAACATTTTGTGTAAATAAAACCTTTGGTAAAAGTATAGCTTGATTCATCCCAAAACTAAATACTGAGTTGGTAAACTGACAGAAAAAAATTGTAAATGTTTAATTCATATTTCAAAATATAAATGTATTAGAAAGTTAATGATAAATGTAATGTAATTAATTTAAAAGTTTAGCTGAAAATGTAAGAAGAATTCAAAGAATTTTGTCGAAGGACTTTTAAGAGAAGAAAAAGAATTTTAAAGCTGTATAAAAATACGAAATTCCCTCTGAAGAAATATAGAGAAACGCTTGCTTCAAAATTTATTGAAAATATCGAAATGATGGATGAGAATTTTCAAATGTAATAATCGTATTTTTTAAGTGCATTTCTTTCTTTCACATTCGAACTAAAAGTCAAATAATCACACAATTTTTTTAAATTCACAGAAATGTTTATTTTTGAATTATGGATCATATTAATTAAATAATAAATCATATTAGATAATATTTAAATAGGTAATTATATTAAGGAGAAATTATCATTTCAGAAAAAATAAATTAATGCAGGCATCTAAAAATAGTTAAACAGTATTAATCAAAATAATTTAATTAATAGTTAACATTATATTTTTACACAAATGTTTTTTTTAATTACGAAATCTTGAATTTTTCAAATAAATGGATAATCTGTTTTAAATTACACATTTATACAAGGAAAACACCCACGCGTTGTATGAAGTGATAAAAGTAATAAGTGAAAATTAGCGGTGCTTCATAAAAAAAGAGTACTGGGAATTCTTTATTTGGGTCAACTAGGAGGAATATCTTTAGCTTTCAGGAGGAAAAAAAACTTCATTAAAGGTAATGTAATAACTCTACTAAAGACATAAAAAATGCATTAATTACTTTAAGAAAGTGCAAGTTAAAATCTGGAGAATGCAATTTAGTATGCAGATTACAGAAAATACCCCACTAGTGACTTTTTAATGAAAAATCAATTAATGTGTAAATTAATCAGTGAGTAAAAGGGATGAACTTTTATTTTCTAAATGATTAAAGTAATACATATTTATCGCAATAATTTTTTCTTCTTTCAATTGTCACATTTGATCTATCGTATTGTTTTATAATTTTGATAAAAACAATGACATCCAATACACACAATAATATTTACAATTTGAGATTTCAATAATATGTATTCAATAGCATTTTTAAAGTATGATTTGACATTTCTTATATAAATTAATAAATGTTCAATTTGGAATAGTTTTTTTAAATTAAAAAGATGAGTGCATCCAAATAATTTTCAAATTATAGAAAAACTGGTTTTTTGCAAAGATCATTGTTAAAAATAATATCCCTAACAATTAAAATCAGATTAGAAAACATATTGGAAATAAAATGGATTCTGAACTACATGAGGAAAGTGATTGCCTACCATGCTAATTGCATATATAATGTGCATGGTTTCTACAAATCAAGGAAATTACTGCTTGTTAGATTTTATACTGTTAAATAGTAAAAAAAGATGGAAATTGCACTTAAAGCGTAGCAAATGAGGTGCGTTCGTATGATAACAAAGTTTTAAAATATCACTCTCATATATCAATCTCATAAAATTGTAAATAGTTAATTACAATTAAAATGCACACCAAATAATGTTCTCCCTATATCATTATGTAATGGAATACTTTTGTGTGGCCTTGAAAATCAATAAAAAATGTTCTTTGCACCACAGATTGTGCAAAATGTATATATAATATGTACTTTATAGATACATATGCATTTTATTATGTTCGAATGAGTGTAACACCATTAAAATGCATTTGAAACATTTTCCCTTATTGACCGTAATGTAACGGAATACTTTTGATTGCCCCTGTATTTGAACTATACATCCGATTTTAATAAAATTTGAAATAAATCGACAAAATTAGGTAATAATTATGTATTTAAAATTTAAAATGATTAGAATGCATTTCAAACATTTTTCCCCATTGACCGTAATGTAACGGAATACTTTTAATTGTCCCTGTAATTGATCTGTTCATCCGATTTTCATAAAACTTGAAATAACTCGACAAAATTATGCAATAATTATGTATTTTAAATTCCAAATGATTCGATTGGGTAGTTTTGCGTTGTTATATGCGGACAGATAGACGGACAGACAGACGGACGGACTGAACGACAACAATAGGTGCTACGCAATTGCATAATTACGAACGCACCTAAAAAGGTATGTTAAAGAGTATTCCGATTTTTTAGAACACTTTGGTAACGATTATAAAAAATTTCTACTTTTAACCTCTTAAAACCTGAGCATAAAATAACTCTACAAATATATATTTGTTGCTTTTGCATAATCGAAATGACACCTTAGATGTCAAAAAGAGTCATTTTTATGAAATCAGTACTTTAAGGGACTGGTAATTTATGTTTACAAATATGGATATAAAAGTTCTTATCTCCCTAAAACATCAGAGTAACTATAACTAATATAATTTTACGCAATAACAAAATTAAGGTCTTGAAACAAGTAAATAATCAGCAAATCCTGATTTTTTTTTTTTTTTTTTTTTTTTGTAAATCATGTAAGTTAAATAATCATGAATATTTCTTACGTTCTTGGCCTCAATGTCTTGAAGGTATTTTCAAAACAAAGATGACAATAACATTTATTTTATGAGGTAATATTCATCAGTGCTGACATTTATTGGTTTTGTTTTAAAGCAAAAAACATTATGCTGTATAGAAATAAAGTAAACATGCAAAAAATTTGAACAGTTTAGTTTTTATGAGGAAAAGAATGGAGGCACACATTTATGTACCTCAGGTCTGAAGAGGACCTCTCACCATTTTGCAGAAAGGACAAAATTGCAATGTTATTTTTCAGCATAAATCCTAATAAAACATGATTCTTCCAACACTATATATAAATATTTGATTGTAAATATGAATGTGAAGTTTGAGAGTACTACTCATTGTACAATTTATTCAAAATACATTAAATCATTAAATTTATATTACTTCAAGTATTGCACATATTGCTTCGAAACATGGAGCTTGGTGAACATATTAACAAATGCTCAGTGAGAGGTTTCTTTAAATATGGTATTTTTTTTTCATTAATTCACTCAAAGTAAACGGAACTAAAATAAACGTTGAAATTAATATAAAAATACTTCCATGCCTTCAAACGGTTTTATTGTAAAAATAAAGCAGGTTTAATTATGAAAGAATAAAACAAATCGCTGGCATTTTTAAATAGTTTAAAATTAACGTCTTATGACAAAGCATTGTGAAACTTTGCCTGTTTTAAACTTAAAAAAAAAAAAAAAAAAAAACGTGGGTATAAACTCTCTTTTGTAGTTAATGTAATATACATCTAGTTTTATTTTTTTTTTTATTTATTTTTTTTTTTAAGCTATTGCATAGTTTTTATCGCGGGCTCTGAGCGCGGCGACCGAATGTAGAAATTCCGTAAAGAGAAAAATTTAGAAATTCCGTAGCGAAAAAAAACCTAACACGCGGCTAACCATCGTTTCAGTTCGGCAGACATTGAAGCGGTATTTTTCAGATATTTAGAGTATATCAAGTCTCAAACTTATATTTCTTATTTCAGTTACTATAAATCTATAGTTTCAATAATAAAAATTCCTGATAAGTATCTGAATGTGTATAGAAAAGAATCGTCTTAAGATAAAACATTGTAGGATAATGTAGCCTTTGGTGATTGGAGACCCGCCCAATGGTGAAGATCGAAAATATTACTCGCGATCTAATTTTCGTAGCGCGGCCAAATTTTGTTTGGTGATTTATTATGAAACAGTGTTAATTTTTGGTGACAGGAGACCCCCCCCCCCCACGGTGAGGGTCGAAAAATTTAAAATGTTTATAACTCGCGATCTAATTTTCATAGCGCGGCCATATTTTGTTTGGTAATTTATTATGACACAGTTTTAATTTTTGGTGACAAGAGACCCCCCCCCAAGGTGAGGGTCGAAAATTTTAAAATACTTATAACTCGCAATCTACTTTTCGTACCGCGGCCAAATTTTGTTTGGTAATTTATTATGAAAGAGTGTTAATTTTTGGTGACAGGAGACCCCCCCCACGGTGAGGGTCGAAAATTTTAAAATTCTTATACCTCGCGATCAATTTTCGTAGCGCGGCCAAATTTTGTTTGGA
This sequence comes from Maratus speculifer, assembly GCA_964019185.1. NCBI lineage: Eukaryota > Metazoa > Arthropoda > Arachnida > Araneae > Salticidae > Maratus > Maratus speculifer. The sequence goes on along the minus strand of OZ025294.1, from coordinate 391,968,956 downwards.
AATTTATTATGAGACAGTGTTAATTTTTGGTGACAGGCGATCCCCCATAGGGAGGGTCTAAAAATTTAAACTGCTTATAACTCGCGATTTAATTTTCGTAGTGCGGCCAAATTTTGTTTGGTAATTTATTATGAGACAGTGTTACTTTTGGTAACAGGTGACCCCCGACGTTGAGGGTCGAAAAATTTACAATGCTTATAACTCGCGATCTAATTTTCGTAGTGCGGCCAAATTTTGTTTGGTAATTTATTATGAGACAGTGTTAATTTTTGGTGACAGGAGACCCCCACGGTGAGGTTCGGAAAATTTAAAATGCTTATAACTTGCGATCTAATTTTCGTAGCGCCGCCAAATTTTGTTTGGTAATTTATTAAGGCATTGCATAGCTTGTATCGCGGACTTTGAGCGCGGCGACCGAATCTAGAAATTCCGTAACGAGAAAAAAACCTAACACTCCGGCTAACGTCGCTTTAGTTTGGCAGACTTCGGCATGGTATCCTTCGGTAGACTTCGGCAGATATTGACGCGGTATTTTTTCAGATATTTTGAGATTATCAAGTGTCAAACTTATGTTTTTTTACTTCAGCTACCATAAACATATAGTTTCAATGATAAAAGTTCCTGATTAACCTACATGTATTGTAAGATAATAAAAATATTTTTAAAGGTATTAACTTCTCATTTATTCAATAAAAGAAAAAAAATGTTATCGGTCATCACGCTCAAAAAGTGTAATTTTAATTAATATCAAAGACCAAAAAAAAAAAACTGCATAAATAAAAAATAAATAAATAATTGCATAAGTTGATAAAAAATGCTATGCAATAGCTTTACCGCGGCAGTCCCCGAGTGCCACACGTTTTTTTTTTTTTTTTTTTTTTTTTTGCTTGGAAAACACATTTGATATGCAATAGATTTAAACCATACTTGCCAACCTCAGGCTTTTTTTATATCAAAAAATTGTACTTTGAACCAGAAATTTGTTTAATGAGTGGAAATATGTAATTTTCAATTGTCTGCCATATTTAATGCAAAGAACATTTAATTAATCAAATTTTCTTGTTCACAACATATATTTTTCTTTTTTAAAAAGCCGGAGTTTTGCAAGTATGTTTAAACTATCATGAAAGACATCTAATAAAGTCATGTAGCGTAATCTTCGATTGCAGTTTATGACTATCTAAGATAACTGTCTCCAGTTTCGGACTTCTGTGCTTAACGTTGTCAAATTCAATCCGTGTAACAAAAATATGTGAGCCTAGAAAAAAACTGATCCACGACCAGAAAACTTGATGTGTACATTGTGTTTACGTAAATGATATCTATTAAGTATAGCTAAAAGAATATCTATTACAGTAGACTGTGATGTTAGACCTGCCAACTGTACAAGTCCATACATGGTGATAACACAGATCTCATGAGTAGCATTTCAGATTATAAGTTTCAGTGTTTTAATAGAATGGTTGAACCTAAATGAGATTTCATGATTAACGTTTTAAATTCTAGAACAAGTAAATAAGTAACGTTACAGATTATAGGTTTCTAGTGAAATCTAACAGATTTCATGAGTAACAAACCAGATTATGTGTTTTTGGACTTTCCTGACTTGTGTAAATTTTGTTGCTTTTCTTTGGTAAAATTTCTGAGAAAACCTGTGCGAAAAAAGCTGCTACAGGTTTTTTAAGAAACCTTACAGATTTTTTTTTTCTTTTACAGTGAAAAACTTTTTATTGTTTAGTAGTAGCAAAAAGAACACCATTTCCTGTAGACTGTAATTCCAGACATGGCAACTGTACAAGTCCATACGCTGCATACGTTATTGTCGGAAATTACCAAAATGTCCTGATGTACGCTGAGTATGTCATACAGCGCAAAGGATTAAATTCATTTGTATAAAAACATTTTTTTCACAAAACTGAAAGACAATTCAGGATCAAAAGGATTAAAAAAATAATCGCTAAAAGTAAGAAACATAATTACGTATATGAAAGAGTTTTTTATTAAATCAAAGTATCAATTTCAAAATATTGTAGAGTGAAAAATAAACTAAAAAGTCATATTTGCATATAAAGTCACACGGTAAGCATAAGAGTATAAAAATATAATTGGTAGGATATGTGCAAATAATTTTTCTAAGAATAAAATTTGCCAACTATTGATAAACTCGATAAATATTACAGGGACGTCGGATAATGTAACGTATAGACAATTAGCAGAAAAAGAAAATAATTTATGGAGTAAACCGTACAAAGTAAGTTCATTAGGAAGTTATTTCATACATAATGCATAATCATTACGAATTCATTAATCATCTTAACGTGAAATTGCTTTAGCATGTTCAACAGAATTTAAATGCTTTATCTCTTTTGAATATAACTAACCTAATGAATTAAGCAACGTACTTTCATACACACTATCTGAAAGAAAGTAAATTTATCATTTACGAAAAAATGTCATCTAAGCTCATGTAATGGAATACAAATAATAATTTGCATATATTAAGACTGATTATCGGGATTCATGCTATCGTAACTTCTTTTAACATTTAATATAAATATTATGCATATTATTATTTAAAATAAATCTCCACCGTACAATTTTGCTGTTTAATATTAATCCCTCAATCCCAATTACACAGTGATACAAATATGATATAATAAAAAATTAATCTTCAGTAGATAAATGTATTTCCTGTCTACCACTATCTATTTATACAGGGTATTTAAGTATAATGATTACAAAGTTTCAAGAGAGATAGAGTAAACTAAGACGATGGAAAATCACATGCAACTGCTTCGTTAAAAACGCATTCCTGATGCGTTAGTGACGGCACAAAGTGCAAGAAAGGAAGCAGACGAATAGTACAAGAAAATATAATTATTATTTTTAATACAGAAAAATCTTTAAAATAAGGCCACTAATAGAGATAAGATCTCCACCACTAACAGAGATAACGATGGTAGTCGAAATTACGTAGCCTCTCCGTGATGAAGGCCTGACGTCACCGACTCGTGGTAGAATAAATATTCTGGAAAATATTGGTCGTGTTTCGAACATTCACGATAGCTGTTGCGATCCGCATGCCAAGTTCCTCACGATTTTTCAGAATTGTTTTGGCCTTTTTGCAGTACTAAGAATAATAAATATGAACCCAGATGTCATATATGCACCACATTGGAGCGTTTTTTCTGACTCCAAAGTCATATATAAACTGGGTTACTTAACAAGTGCTAAAGTGTCATTATTTTGCTTGAAATAATAACTCACATGATTTGATTTTTTATTAATAAATTGTTTATTTACTTTCTGTTTTCTTTTTAAAATAACATAAATTGTTTTGTGCTATAGTTTTTAATTAAATCTTTTTAAAAAATATATTTATATTACCTTTTTAAAAATATATATGTAACTAGTATTCGAAAACGAGTTTTTTGTAAATTGGGTCTCAGAAAAAAATAGCGGCAATATGGTGTGTGTATGACATCTGTTCCTAAACATGTTTTCTCACCCTATTCGTGTCGTTTCAATTTATCGCTACATATATGGCTAATTAAAAGTAGTATCTGATTTTCTTGACTTATGGGAAGTTATTAAATCTATTTTCTCAGCAATATCGCTCAGACTAATCCCTCTGATGAAATTCCTTGTTAAAAAATACCTTAATCTGGACAATGTAAAAATTCCTACATGGACTTAATGCACTGTTGTTGATGATATAATCAATTTTTTCACAATATATATATATATATATATATATATATATATATATATATATATATATATATATATATATATATATATATATATATAGCAATAAATTCTAAAATTGAATCATTAAAATATCGCCAGGAGATTTAAATGGGGTACGTTTTTATTTTACATCGATATCTGTGGTACTTTTCTCATAAATTGTCTATTGCGAACATTTAAAGCATATTTGAAGTTACCCCCCCACCCCCACCCCCACCCCCAAACAAGAGGTAACTTTGTCACCCTGTTTTTTTTCTTCACACAATACTTCACGTATACATTTGAAACCGCTTTGATAGTAAAGAGAAGCGTTAAGTAGATTCGTCTGTATTTTTTTAAACACGAATTTGAAGCTAAAAAAGTTTGTGTACAAAAATATGTCTGAAACGTGACAAGGTATCCACGGTCTACTGTAGTATATTAGATGCAATGGGCCTATGAGTTAATTATGAAACAACACAGTATATTTTAATTTTCTTCTATTTATAATAGGAGAAAATAGTGTAATCGAATTTTTTGCACGACTGTTTTACACATTTTAAGGCGACAAGATCCCGCAAATCATGTTTTTAAGAAAAGTCTAGCCGTGTATCCGTGAGTTTATTTTTCATCAGGAACATCAAATGAAGATATGCATAGAACTGAACAAATTACTTATATGTTTTTTAGGTACAAATCGCAGGTTCAAGTGGATACCAAAGATCGCACACTCCTTGGAATTTCGAAGGACTCTGGCACCACTATTAAAAATAAGAAAATTTACATTTAATTGTTAAACCACAATATTCGTAATTCCCACCTTTATTCACAGATTTTAAGATATTTTTCTGCAGTGAAACACTTCATAAACGTTCTTAAAATTTAGTGGTAGAACTGTGTGAACCCTGGGATACTAAAGATATTCCGCCTGAAGAGGATGCTGTGATAGAGATTTTTGTGCAATTCTCTCACTTTTTAATATTTTCCGAAATAGTTGAAAATTTTTTACGAATTTGAGTTGTTTATACGTTCTCTAATTCGTGTAATAGCGTATTACTCCGATTGAAAAGAAATATACCAGGTGATCCAGAAGTTTCGGGAGTTTGGAAATGTTAATAAATAGGAAACTATGTACAATACAAAGGCCAGGTTTTCAGATATATGCTTACAAAAACGTGATATTTTTGTTTAGAATGATTTTTTAAATATGTATAGTTAGAATTTTTAGCAACAGGTGACGTAGCTGTACAATCCCTAATATACCTATACCATGCATTATATAGACACATAAGTTCATTGCGAAATATCTTTTATAGGATATTGATGAGATTGTCGTTTAAAGGGTGGTTTATTATCAAACACTTTTTTGAAAGTCGAAGTTGCATTTAATAAGAAATTTCATGCAAAATTTGATGAGTAACTGCTTAGTTTAGACATGCTTTATTTGCATGTCGAGTTGTGTTCTTATCGGACAATACGTGAAGTTAATACTGCAAAAGATTCGATGTCCTTTACAAATGTAAAAGCTACGGTAGACAAGGTTTGAGAAAATTGCTCATTGGAAGACCGTAATAGAAACAGGATACCCCAAACGTCTGTTGCAATCGTAAATGAGATAGAATTTTATGCAAATACCCAATGGAAATCACCAGCCCATGGTGAGTGCAGTATATTTGTAATTTCACGATGAACTGAAATTTCTTAAGGAATTTCTTTCTGCTCTTCATGCTATACACATGGTTTTACATCGGCTCATGGCAGTACTTATAAGCCGTGGGCGTCATAGTGAAAATTTGTAATCCTTGGACATTATTTTTTTTTCTTTCTAGTGAGCTGTATCATACCATAAAAAAACTATCAATTTTAGCGCCACCTGTTGGCAAAAAGTGTAACTAATATAATATATTTGTTTCATCGAAAAAACAAATCCCATAAGTTTCTAAACATTTCTGTGAAAATCGCATATTTCTGTTGTTTATAGTTTGCTAATTATTAGCATTACAAAACTCCCGGAACTTCTGGATCACCCGGTATATATGTTGATGATATATCACTATGGTCTATTCGGTATTAAAAATAAAATGCGTAGGATTTTCAGTGACCGTCAAAAGAATTCAGTTACATTATGGTCTATCTGTGGAAAATTCTTTGCGGTGTATTTTAATGATATTGCACTAAAAACAATTACAAATACAAATTAATAATTATACATTAATTTTTAAATACACATACCCAAGTTCTCGAAGGAAGTTAATATTATATGGAATCCCATGCAAAACTGTGTGCCGCAATTTAAAAAAGAAATACTAGTCATATCTTGCAGATACAATTGAACGAGCTCGTAAATGCCTTTTGCACATTCTCTGCCGCTCACGCGAAAGCGCGTGATATGGCGCTAATGTTAAGGAGCCAGTCACGCGCTGGCGCGCGAAAATCTTTCACTGATTCTTTGTTATAAAAAGTAAATCGACTTCTGGGAAAAACCCACTTCCACAGTGCGGCATTAACTATCATTACATTTTCACGTAAGCGGCAGCGAACGTGTTAAATCAAGAAATTTAAGCTCTAAAAGTTTAGTCCCCGCCACAGAAACAGATTTTTTCCAGATTTTGAGACGGCAAAGGTCATGAAAGTGAACTGCAACGGTTACAAAAGCTATGTTTCCAAATAACCACTCAATGAAATTAGCTCCCTTCCACCATAATATTCATTTCAGACTCCTGGTGACTCCGGGTTTTATTTATGTTCTGTTTTAATATTCAGTTATTGTTTTATATTAGTAAACTAATAACTAAATCAGACTGAAAATAAAATAAAATTCATTTTTTGAACATAAAATTTGTTGATACATGAGGACCCAAAAAGTACATTTTTTGAGTACTTCTTAAGATGTTTTTGTATTATTTCACGTTTTTGCATCTTAAAAGCATTACAAAATATAAAGTAAAAGTATATTTGATAAGTTTTTATTACTAATGAAATCTACAAATGGTGTATTAATGCACTATAAAATTATTTACGCTTTCATTTTTGTACATTACGTACAATTCTGCTGCAAGTCATTTTAATATAACACATAGCCCGCTAAAAAAAGCGCTGCCAGAAACAAATTGCTATTTTGTTTAGTTCTGTTATCGGTTAAGCTCCATTCACTCCAAGTTCTCTTTTTATAACATTATTTATGTAGGTAATATATATATATAGGGATGTGTTTTCTATGGGACACATTACGTCTGAAAAGAATAAACCATCTTAACCTGACTGCATTACCTATCTCCGTGTTTAATTTTTCCCGGGTGCATGGCTTCAACTGCAAATTGAATTATGTTAGATCTTCTAATTATGTATTATTTACATACACTATCAATCTTCTAATGTTTTACTTTTTAAGTACTTTTTATGTGTTTTATAACTATTAAATTGCTGTATTTTTGTAACTGTTTTTAATAATTGAACTACTGAAGTTAACGAAAAATATTTGCTAGTAGTGCATCTGCAGTTGTGGTATGCATTTGTAAATTTAATTATTTTTAAGAGTTACTTGGCGTTTATAAATTTCGAACATCTTATATGAGACTGAAAAAAGTTTTTAACAACGATCATTTATTCAAAATTTATCATACATATCAATACATGATATACAATACTGCACATAAAACTAGTCGGATTTGGCAATCCTAAATCTCATACATGCTAAAACTTCCGGGAAAAGGAAGCATAGAAGAGTCACTAAAAAGGTGATTCAAAACAAAATCTAATCAGCAACATCATGTATCTAATTCTAACTGAATCTGAAGTTTAATGAAAATCCGTGCGGTTTTTTTTTCATGTAGAATTATTGCAGATATAAAAAATATCGAGTAATTTAATTCAAACACTTAAGAATACTAATTTATATTAGGGGAAAATGAATCTAAAATTTCATAAAAATTCGTGCATTAGATCCCGAGATAAATCTATTGCGATAACCATAAATAATGTCGGATAGCAGCGACATCTATTGACTGATTTACATGAAGAGATAATAAGCATCATATTACATCAAGGATTAACATAACATGAGGTTTTATGAAAAGCCGTTTATTAGTTCTTGAAATATAGCTATTTCAGAAATTGTGAAAAAAAAGCATCATGGCAGGGCCATCTCTTGGGAGATAAACATCAAAAGCTAATCAGCTCCAGTCTATGTCAACATCTAACTAATTGTAAAGCTTTGTGAAATTCCGTACATTAGTTCTTGAGATAGACTGCCCACAAAATTTTTGTCACATTCAGAGTGACAGAGTGACAGACAAATTCACATATAGACATTTTATAAAAACATAATTTGTTTTTAATTCTCTAACCTCGAAATAGTGTAAATCTGTCGAAAACTGGAATTTCAAATTGTTTCCGAATCCAATACTTTCTTCTTGGAAAGATAAAAGGAAGTAAAAAGTACTCGATTACTTATCTCGATTACTCATGGTAAAAGCAGAAATAGTGTTTTCAAATGCACTATGCGTGTACCAAAAAACTTACTATTTAAAATATAAATATATACTCTTCTTTTACAAACTATACAATGAAGTAAAATTACAATACACTGATAATAATGTGCACAGATACAAAATAAAAAAAAGATCTCTTAAAAAATGTTTCATAAAAAGAAACTTTTGTTAATTTCGTTTGTAGTTAAAATATTTAGCTTTCTTATTCAATGCGCATTATTTCTACAGATTTGACTAGCTTTTATGATAAAAAAAAAAATAAATAAAAATAAACGAATAAATTACTGTACAAATGAAAGATTTAATGAATGGAAAATATTTTTGTCTTTAAAGAATGCAAGAAAGAGAATTTCACCTTGTTGCTTCTTTTCCTTTTATATCAAATACATACTGATGCTTCGCAACTAAACTTTAAGAATTTTGAAATAGTTCTTTTTTTTTTAATTGGCAGAAAGTTCTTAACATTCACAATTAAGTAGTATCTCAACTAAACTTACCTAAAGTATTTCGAAATAGTTCTTTAATTGTTTTAGCCTTAATTAAAAAAAAATTGTTTTGGAAGAATTTATACTTTTTTAATTGGCAGAAAGTTCTTAACATTCACAATTAGTAGTAACGATTTTTGTTTTTATTTTGGAAGAAAATGATTTTTTTTTAAATGTAGATAAACAATTGTTGATATGGCGATTAATATGGCACAAAATACAAAAAAAAAGGCCTCATAAAAATTTTCATAAAAAACTCTTTTTAATTTCGTCTGTTGTTAAAATATTTAGCTTTCTTATTCAATGCACATTATTTCTACAAATTTTAATAGCTTTTAAGATAAAAAAAAATTGAACAAAAAATAAAAGAATAAATTACTATCAAATGAAACAGCTAATGAACGAAAATGTTCTTGTCTTTAAATTATACAAGAAAGAGAACTTCACCTTATTGTTTCTTTTTCTTTTATATCAAATACATAGTGATGCTCCGCAACTGAACTTTAAGTATTCCGAAATAGTTCTTTAATTGTTCTATCCTTAGTTGCTAAAAGTATTTTGGAAGAATTTATATTTTTTGAATTGCCAGAAAATTCTTAACATTCACAATTAGTAGTAAGGATTTTTTTTTAGAAGAAAAGGATTATTTTTTTTTTCAAATGGCGATAAACCATTGTTATTATGGAGGTTTATTAATCTGATGACTAAAAAATAATAGATCGTAAAAAAAACATCATGGCAGCGCCATCTGTTAGGAGATAAACGCAAAAAACTAATTGGCTCTAGTTTATGTGAACATTTAACTGAATTTAAAGTTTTGTGAAATTCCGTATGTTAGTTCTTGAGATACAGTGCCCACAAAATTTTTGTCACATGCAGAGTGACAGAGTGACAGACAAACTCACACATAGACACTTTATAAAAATATGTTTTTTGAGTTCTCTAACCTCTAGTTAGTGTAAATCGGTCGAAAACTGAAATTTGAAATTTTTCACGAATCCAATACTTCCTTCTTGGAAAGATAAAATAAAGTAAAAAGTACATTTTCTCAATTACTCTTGGTAAAAGCAGAAATAAAGTTTTCAAATGGACTACGCGTGTACCAAATTACCAATTTACAAACTACTATGAAGTAAAATTACAATACACTGATAATGATGTGCGCAAATACAAAGTACAAAAAAAGATCTCTTCAAAAAATTCCGTAAAAAAAAAAAAAAAAAAAAAAAAAAAACAAAACAAAAATTGTTCATTTTGTTTGTAGTTAAAATATTTTGTTTTCTTATTCAATGCGCATTATTTCTACATATTTGACTAGCTTTAAAGATTTAAAAAAATAATAATAATAAAATAAAAAGAATAAATTACTGTGCAAATGAAAGATTTAATGAACAGAAAATATTCTTGTCTTTAAAGAATGCAAGAAAGTGAACTTCGCCTTATTGCTTCTTTTTTCTTTTATATATTAAATACATAGTGACGCTTCGCAACTAAACTTTAAATATTTCGAAATAGTTCTTTAATTGTTCTACCCTTAGTTGCTAAAAGTATTTTGGAAGAATTTATATTTTTTTAATTGGCAGAAAATTCCTAACATTCACAATTAGTAGCAACAATTTATGTTTTTATTATAGAAGAAAATATTTTTTTTTTTTTTTTGAAATGGCGATAAATAATTATTGTTATGAGGTTATATGGTGTTTGTTGGTGATGGATTTTCAATATGTAAAATAATAAATGAAAGAGAAATGGATGATAGTGTCATAATAGATGTATATATATATATATATATATATATATATATATATATATATATTGGTTTGCTTTTACGTTTATGTGTTTACTTAGGCATTCTATATCATTTTTCTGCACGGGTTTGTTTTTAACAAAATATATGAATATGTTAATAGTATTATAGTGGTTGAATGATAAAAATTATTTTTAATAAAATTTTGACATTTATAGCTAATAGCATTTATCCAAGATCGAAAGATTTTAAATATTAACTATTTGGAAAATAGTTATTGTCCTCAGTAGAGAACTGGGAAATCTGAAGTACATCTGAATTACGCAACTGGAATCTGAATTTACAATCTGGTTGAATTACGCAACTTATTTTTAGTTCACTGATTGTTGCTACAATTACAAATAAAAATAATAAAAACTTTTCAAAAAATAATAATTTGAAAACAAATTATGATAAAGATTTCAACCAAATTTCATTTAAAAGTGCATTATTTTCTCATTTTATTATAGACAATGGGAAAAAAATCTCTTCAAGTGCATTTTACTGATGTTACACTCTTTCGAACATAATAAAACTAATTTGCATCTATGAAATATATACGAAAATATACATTCTATACAATCTGTGGTGCAAAGGATATTTGTTATTAATTCACAGGATCGTAAAAAAGTATTCTCTTACATAATAGTATAGGGGGGATATTGTTTAGAGCGTTTTAATTATATTAAACTATTTAAGATTTTATGCAATTGATATACGTTGCTGACAATTGCTACAAGTTATTTCCTCTATAATAGAATGCAGATAGTATTTATTGAGCCATATGAAATATTTCCGATAATATACTGTATCTGAAGTACTTACTGTTACATCAAGATCTAACTTCGTATTGTACGATCGCACCCCATTTGCTATGTTTTATGTGCAATTTCCTACTTATAACTAAATAAATAAACAACGTTAAAGAGCACAAATATTATAAAATAAAAGATGTTAAAAGTATACAACTATTTCGAGACCTCTAAAGACCTATCATCAGGGCTAAAAAAAGTGTAAAACATAAAAGTAAGTCACATCGTTAAATAAAATAAAATAAAACCGTGCATCTGAGCTCACCGCTAAGGCGAACTGACCATGAAACAACAGTAAAAGTAAACTGGCACGCGCACTCAGAATGAGACCAATCATATGTCTCGTCCCACTAGGCGAGTCCAAATCAAGGAGAAAAGGAGAGGGGAGGGGAAGTGATATTACAGGAATGGAAACTAGACATCAGAAAATCTTGGAGTACTGGACATGTCATTAACCAAATTACTAGAGTTTTTCCATATATGAAAAGCTTCCCTAAAGTCTAAATCATAAATAGATGAACGATATCGTATCATTGAGGCTTCGGAAAATTTAAAATTGTGACTATTGAACCAGCAATGGTTGGCGATAGCGGTACGTTTTATTTCACAATTTTTAACGTTAGCACTGTGTTTTCCCACACGTTTTTTCAAGGCACGCTTCGTGTGACCGATGTACATTTTATCGCATTCGCAAGAAATCTTATAAATCTCAGATGCACGGTTTTATTTTATTTTATTTAACGATGTGACTTTCTTTTACGTTTTACACTTTTTTAGCACTGATGATGGGACTTTAGAAGTCCCGAAACAACGGTATGCTTTTAACATCTTTTATTTTATAATATTTGTGCTCCTTAACGTTGTTTATTTATTTAGTTATATATAAGCACAAAGTACAATCCTCCCCCCTACTTACAATTCCTACTTGTTTTCTTTGACAATAAATTCTTCTTAAAATGCAACAGGCCTTCTCTCTCTCTCTCTCTCTCTCTCTTTTTTTTTTTTTATCGATGAAGCTCTATTTATCTAAGAAAAGAATTAATTTTAGCGCTTAAAGCGAATCTTTCGTAATTTGAATATTATTTTTTACTCTGGATTCATTCTTCCCTTTCTCTTAAAGATCAATTAGGAACGATTCCTTGATTGTCGAGAATCAGAATGTCTGAACGTCAGAATTATTGGTAGCAAAATTATCGAGCGATAATCAGTTTAATAGTCCCGTACGGTAAGATATTTGGAATGGCGACACTCTGTCATTTTGCTATAAATTTTTATAAGATTGCATATTTATCATTCCGTAGTATCTCTCGATAATTATTAGATCGATAATTCTGGTGCTATATAATTTTCCTACCGCAATGATTAGCTCCTATTTGAGATTCGAGAGAGAAAGGGGTACGCATGAATCTTTAAAAGAAATCTTCTTTTTCAGCATTTTCCCCGCATATGAGGTCTTCCTCAACCAAAAGACATCTGTAATTTTTTTCGGTATTCACTTGTGTTTTCCGCCTGTGCCTCACTCACTCCGTATTTTGTCATATTCTGCCTCAGGTTATCGCTTCAAAGTTTTCTCGGCATTCCTTTTTTGTTTATACCTTCTGGTAGTCAGTTCATTGGTGATCTCTCATTGGCTGCTTTCCATACTATTCGCATGACCAAACCACCGCAACCTTTTTTCGCCCTTTTTTTTTTTTTTTTTTTTTTTTTTACGTAATTTCTTCTACGTACATCTTCACATTTAATCATTGATTGAGATTATAATATTGAAAAAAGAAAGGTTCTATTCAAGCATCAAGATAAAATATAATGAGTAGGGTTCAAGCTGTCTCTCGCCATTTCGCCAAAAAGCGACAAAATGTTTCATTTGGCGAGTAAATAAGCAATCAGACTCACCAAATTTCGTGTGCTCTATTTCTGCTCTTTGTGTGTGTGTGTGGTTACAGATGTCGCTTTTTGTTTTCATTGTTTCTACATATTTGACTAGCTTTAAAGATTTAAAAAAATAATAATAATAAAATAAAAAGAATAAATTACTGTGCAAATGAAAGATTTAATGAACAGAAAATATTCTTGTCTTTAAAGAATGCAAGAAAGTGAACTTCGCCTTATTGCTTCTTTTTTCTTTTATATATTAAATACATAGTGACGCTTCGCAACTAAACTTTAAATATTTCGAAATAGTTCTTTAATTGTTCTACCCTTAGTTGCTAAAAGTATTTTGGAAGAATTTATATTTTTTTAATTGGCAGAAAATTCCTAACATTCACAATTAGTAGCAACGATTTATGTTTTTATTATAGAAGAAACTATATTTTTTTTTTTTTTCAAATGGCGATAAATAATTATTGTTATGAGGTTATATGGTGTTTGTGAAATGATGGATTTTCAATATGTAAAATAATAAATGAAAGAGAAATGGATGATAGTGTCATAATAGATGTATATATATATATATATATATATATATATATATATATTGGTTTGCTTTTACGTTTATGTGTTTACTTAGGCATTCTATATCATTTTTCTGCACGGGTTTGTTTTTAACAAAATATATGAATAAGTTAATAGTATTATAGTGGTTGAATGATAAAAATTATTTTTAATAAAATTTTGACATTTATAGCTAATAGCATTTATCCAAGATCGAAAGATTTTAAATATTAACTATTTGGAAAATAGTTATTGTCCTCAGTAGAGAACTGGGAAATCTGAAGTACATCTGAATTACGCAACTGGAATCTGAATTTACAATCTGGTTGAATTACGCAACTTATTTTTAGTTCACTGATTGTTGCTACAATTACAAATAAAAATAATAAAAACTTTTCAAAAAATAATAATTTGAAAACAAAATATGATAAAGATTTCAACCAAATTTCATTTAAAAGTGCATTATTTTCTCATTATATTATAGACAATGGGAAAAAAATCTCTTCAAGTGCATTTTACTGATGTTACACTCTTTCGAACATAATAAAACTAATTTGCATCTATGAAATATATACGAAAATATACATTCTATACAATCTGTGGTGCAAAGGATATTTGTTATTAATTCACAGGATCGTAAAAAAGTATTCTCTTACATAATAGTATAGGGGGGATATTGTTTAGAGCGTTTTAATTATATTAAACTATTTAAGATTTTATGCAATTGATATACGTTGCTGACAATTGCTACAAGTTATTTCCTCTATAATAGAATGCAGATAGTATTTATTGAGCCACATGAAATATTTCCGATAATATACTGTATCTGAAGTACTTACTGTTACATCAAGATCTAACTTCGTATTGTACGATCGCACCCCATTTGCTATGTTTTATGTGCAATTTCCTACTTATAACTAAATAAATAAACAACGTTAAAGAGCACAAATATTATAAAATAAAAGATGTTAAAAGTATACAACTATTTCGAGACCTCTAAAGACCTATCATCAGGGCTAAAAAAAGTGTAAAACATAAAAGTAAGTCACATCGTTAAATAAAATAAAATAAAACCGTGCATCTTTCGCCGCTAAGGCGAACTGACCATGAAACAACAGTAAAAGTAAACTGGCACGCGCACTCAGAATGAGACCAATCATATGTCTCGTCCCACTAGGCGAGTCCAAATCTAGGAGAAAAGGAGAGGGGAGGGGAAGTGATATTACAGGAATGGAAACTAGACATCAGAAAATCTTGGAGTACTGGACATGTCATTAACCAAATTACTAGAGTTTTTCCATATATGAAAAGCTTCCCTAAAGTCTAAATCATAAATAGATGAACGATATCGTATCATTGAGGCTTCGGAAAATTTAAAATTGTGACTATTGAACCAGCAATGGTTGGCGATAGCGGTACGTTTTATTTCACAATTTTTAACGTTAGCACTGTGTTTTCCCACACGTTTTTTCAAGGCACGCTTCGTGTGACCGATGTACATTTTATCGCATTCGCAAGAAATCTTATAAATCTCAGATGCACGGTTTTATTTTATTTTATTTAACGATGTGACTTTCTTTTACGTTTTACACTTTTTTAGCACTGATGATGGGACTTTAGAAGTCCCGAAACAGCGGTATGCTTTTAACATCTTTTATTTTATAATATTTGTGCTCCTTAACGTTGTTTATTTATTTAGTTATATATAAGCACAAAGTACAATCCTCCCCCCTTCTTACAATTCCTACTTGTTTTCTTTGACAATAAATTCTTCTTAAAATGCAACAGGCCTTCTCTCTCTCTCTCTCTCTCTCTCTTTTTTTTTTTTTTTTTTTTTTTTCAATCGATGAAGCCCTATTTATCTAAGAAAAGAATTAATTTTAGCGCTTAAAGCGAATCTTTCGTAATTTGAATATTATTTTTTACTCTGGATTCATTCTTCCCTTTCTCTTAAAGATCAATTAGGAACGATTCCTTGATTGTCGAGAATCAGAATGTCTGAACGTCAGAATTATTGGTAGCAAAATTATCGAGCGATAATCAGTTTGATAGTCCCGTTCGGTAAGATATTTGGAATGGCGACACTCTGTCATTTTGCTATAAATTTTTATAAGAATGCATATTTATCATTCCGTAGTATCTCTCGATAATTATTAGATCGATAATTCTGGTGCTATATAATTTTCCTACCGCAATGATTAGCTCCTATTTGAGATTCGAGAGAGAAAGGGGTACGCATGAATCTTTAAAAGAAATCTTCTTTTTCAGCATTTTCCCCGCATATGAGGTCTTCCTCAACCAAAAGACATCTGTAATTTTTTTTCGGTATTCACTTGTGTTTTCCGCCTGTGCCTCACTCACTCCGTATTTTGTCATATTCTGCCTCAGGTTATCGCTTCAAAGTTTTCTCGGCATTCCTTTTTTGTTCATACCTTCTGGTAGTCAGTTCATTGGTGATCTCTCATTGGCTGCTTTCCATACTATTCACATGACCAAACCACCGCAACCTTTTTTCGCCCTTTTTTTTTTTTTTTTCGTAATTTCTTCTACGTACATCTTCACATTTAATCATTGATTGAGATTATAATATTGAAAAAAGAAAGGTTCTATTCAAGCATCAAGATAAAATATAATGAGTAGGGTTCAAGCTGTCTCTCGCCATTTCGCCAAAAAGCGACAAAATGTTTCATTTGGCGAGTAAATAAGCAATCAGACTCACCAAATTTCGGGTGCTCTATTTCTGCTCTTTGTGTGTGTGTGTGTGGTCACAGATGTCGCTTTTTGTTTTCAATCACACCAAGTCACTTACAGTATTATTACTGATTTCAACACAAACTTAGTTTAGCAACAGCCAAAGACACAGAAAGGATTATACGATAAGTATTTCTCTGTTGACAGTTTATCACCATCTATGTGCCGGTAAAATTAAAGCCAAAATTACTCGCATCAATCGCCAAATAGAGAAAAGTTTTGCTGAAATGAGGCGTTGAATTCGCCAATTACCGAACTGCAAAATATCACTGGCCAATCATCATTTTTTTCTATCTGTTGTAGTAAAAATCACATAACATTTTAACGCTAAAAGAGTGTTTGAAACCTTTAGACATTTAAAAGACATGTTTAATGTACTTATTTTCAATAGTTTTTGTAGCATATAGTATGATTTCTATTTTCTAATCAATGGCAAACAGTTATGGTATTTTTGAGCGCATTACAAAAAAAAATATATACAATTAGGAATTAAAGGTAGATTTTTCAGTGTTTCACACCAAATGTATTTTGCTAATATTTTTTATTCATTTGGCATATGTTTTATATATATTTTTCGCCAAATCGTTAGTTTTACTCAAAAAGCAACCAAAACACCGATGGTAAGTGTATTGCAGTTCAAAATGTTCAAAAAGCTTTTTATCTAGAATTTATTTACCAAATTTAGCAAAAATTTAGACGAAGAAAGGGATGAGATCCTAGGATTCTTAGCTGGCTAATAATTATATTTCTGCATCACTAAATTCTGACCGGGATTTTTGAAAGTTTTTGTTTAAAAAATAAGTAAACGCAATTTTACAGCATTTTTTCATCCAAGCTACATGAATTATAATGGGATCCTTCCTTTATGAGCACATTTTGGTTAAAAATTAAGCGATATATAATAGTCTTACCATTCCAAGAGGTTAAAATAAAAAAAATCATGATAATGAATAGAAATTTAAATGGTGGGAAAAAACCCCTTTTTCTCGAAATCTACGGTCCTTAGAGAAAATTTAATGACAGATTTAAAGACGATAACTTAATGGGCGTGTAAAGTAGACTTCCTCTAAAGTAACATTCGAGTTGTTTCATGCAGTTATTGCTAAAATGAACTTCTTGAATTTTATAAAATGAAAAAAGCCCCAGGTTTAGAAATGTGGTTTTTTTACAAAGGTAAGTTCATGTACTATACAATTTTGTACTTGAAAATTGACAGTATTTTTGAGGAGTGCATAAATTTTTGTTTATTGCATCTATAAAAAATGCGTTTCAGTCAATAACTTTTCCATTAAAGTTCTATATTTCTTAACACTTTACAACAAAGTTGAAAAATAGGTTGCTTTTAAAAATGTCTTTATGATAAAGTTATTTTTCTTTTCTCTTTTTTCGTTGATTGTAAAAATATATTTGCTGTTTGTTTTTGAATTTCATATTTGAAGAAAAAAAAGTATTTTATAATATAAATAAAAATTTTCAGAGATATAATGTGATTAAAGTAAAAATATAGATGTTGTTTGATAGGATGATCACGTGAAATAAAACAGTGTTTTTAAATTATTCCAGAAATTAATTTTCACTACACATAATTAATTTATGTGTAAAATTAATGAGAAAATTTGCTTGTAAAAACATTTTGTTTGATTAATTACATTTCATAATTTTATTGTATAAATTTTGTAAGCTTTTACTCTTGTTAAATTGCTTTCTCCGATTATTATTTTTTTATTTTCATAAGTAATTTATTCTACAATTTAAACCATGTTGTACTCGATTATGTATCGTATTTCAATTTTGCCTTTTTTCATAAAAAATTAGAAGCTTGGTTAAATCTATTTTTTATGGACAGATGGTAGCACATAACAATATGTGAAGAGTAGAAAATACGAATTCTTCCAAAAAATCATGTTCCGTAGGTAACTACATTTCTTGCAGTTATTTAGTACATACGATGATTGTTAATAACCGGTTTCTGAGCAGTAACGAGTAACGGATATTTTCAAACGGGTAGTGACATTTAAAATAACGCCATCACACGGGTATTTATTTAGTCGTTAGTTTTACAGCACTAGCTGCGACACACCTTTGGTTGCACATTTCTTCAAAACATAATAAATTCTTCATTTGTTCAATTTCGAGACGTTATGGTGTGAAAAATCATGAAAAAACAAATGCGCGTTTTAATCAGCGTATTTTTTTCCATAAGGTTACTTCTTGTACTAAGTTGATGACGTTCTGCAACTTTGTAAATCACTTTTTTCACCTATCTTTTTCTGTTTTCAAAATAAGAATGCTGATTCCGGAATAGTAGGCGGATTCATTCATTATTGCAGAGTCATTTTGGTATACCTAGACTTTTTTCCATATTTCTTTCCATTTTCGAGATAGGAATGGTAATTCCGGAGTTTTCCATCACGTGGCACCATAGGCGACTTCATTCAGTAGCCCATAACAATTTTATTATTCCTAGACAACATTTTTACGGATATAGTAGCAATCGTCAGCTGCAAAACACATTTGGATGCACATTTGACCGAAACATAACCATTTCTCCTACTGTTCAAGTTTCGTGACGTTATGTTGAAAAAAATCACGAAAAAACAAATACGCGTTTTAACCGTTCTATTATTGTTTATCCATAAGGTGATTTCTCGTACTAGATCGATGACGTTCTACAACTTTGTAAATCACTTTCTTTTCCCCTACTTCTTTCCGTTTTCGAAATAGGAATGCTGATTCCGGAATAATAGATGGATTCATTTAGTAGTACATAGTCCATTTTTTATACCTCTATACTATTTTCTGAATATAGCATAGCTGTTCCGAAATTAACCTTTTCGGGGTCTGAATTTTTTTTCAGTTTTTTAAAAAAAATATTTTTCGTTATTAACTTAATTTTTCGTAATCAACTTTCGTTTTATTAATTCTGGCTATCCAAATAGATAAATTAGTGTTTTATAACGATATAATTAGTGTTTTATAAAATATATTTTTTACGGGGATTTTTATGATTTTTTTTTGTCAAAAAATACACTTTTTAAAATTATTACGCCTCATTCAATTTTCAATATTTTGGTATTACTAAAATTTCTTAAATAGTGTTATAGTATATAGAAAAGAACTAAGAAGAGATATTTTTAATTTTCCATTTTAATCAGCTAAAAAAATACGCATGCTAAATTTCCTTAAATTTGTTATAATTTTCATGTTTACCAATTTGTGTAAAATTTTCAGACATAGTTAAAAAAATATCTCTCCTTACTTTTGTTGCAAATTTTTTTTTAAGATTCTAAAAACGTAAACACTTTCTTTCTAAATCATTTTACAACTGAGCCTTAGTACTTTGAACTTAGGCAAAATATGAAAAAAGTCATTTTCAGGAAAACATGTTTTAAATGGCCGCTAGTCCTTTAAACTCTATAGAGAGTACAATTTAAATAAAATAAGCTTTTTAAGAAAAAAATATCAACCGACTTCAAAAAAGCGCTAAAAAGAATTAAATAATTCTTTAAAGTTCTCTAAGGCCAAAACGTTATCCAATAAGCACACATCGGATATTAGATACCGGCATAAAAAACGGTTAAATTTAATATGTATAATTTAATGTCCACCAAACATAGATTTTAGAGATAATATTATTTTACAAGAGATGAATTGACATATTTATGATTTATTTTATGAATATATACATATAAAAAGTAATGAATTACATTTTTAAGTTGGTGCCAAACAATCACAATCGATAATGATTATCCCCATTTTAATTATGGCACTAGGTATAATTTAGCTACAATTCTTAATATACATCAAATAGAGTTTGGCACCAACTTCAAAAAGTAATTCATTACTTTTTATATGTATATATTCATAAAATAAATCATAAATATGTCAATTCATCTCTTGTAAAATAATATTATCTCTAAAATCTATGTTTGGTGGACATTAAATTATACATATTAAATTTAACCGTTTTTTATGCCGGTATCTAATATCCGATGTGTGCTTATTGGATAACGTTTTGGCCTTAGAGAACTTTAAAGAATTATTTAATTCTTTTTAGCGCTTTTTTGAAGTCGGTTGATATTTTTTTCTTAAAAAGCTTATTTTATTTCCTACTTTTTAGTTATGCATACCGTAATACATAATTATGTGTACTGGCACACGATAGCTCTTTGCAATGCAATATTAATGTACGCACTTTGCTAAGTTCTGATGTATTCAGTTTACTTGTCACTGTTTGATTGTCAACTTTTCTGAAACCACTTACAATATCGGTTAGTATCGTTGTGAATCTTAAGATTTTTTTTGTATGGTAACTTCTTCAGACAAGATCTGCCACTTCGAAAAGCTACCGCATTTATGAAATCTTAGTCTGCATCGAATCCTACGGTCATCGAAAGTGGCTTTCAAAAGGTGACAATCCATCAAGTAAAGTGTCCTTATACATAAGAGCGCGACATAGTGCTTCCATATATGAGCAAAATGACTTCATATATTAATGTATAGTAAAATGCTTTTCTAGTGTAGTCAGTCAAAAGTACTCCCCCTTCACTCAGAAAAAGGAAAAAGAAAGATTTTAGCAAAAATCGCACTATGCTTCAATCGATAAAGAGCAACACTCTAATACCTATACAGGTAGTAATGGCATCAGAAATGAGCAGTGGCAATTCGACGAGGAATCTGAAACTCATAACCGATACCTGGCTGCCTCTATAAGAGAGTGACAGCATTTCATTCCCAAATATTTCTTTTACAGACGCTTTTGTCCCAACTACACTGTTAAAAATTTGAAACTTTTGCTGTACACTGTTAAAAATCTGCTGCATTTTGCTGCAACGCACTCCCCTGCTTGTATAGAAAACGGTTACTTGGCCGTGAAATGGCGCTTTCTCATTGGTTGGAATAGAGATATTATATACAAGTGGTGGAGGGCGTTGCAGCAAAATGCAGCAGATTTTTAACAGTGTACACAGTTAAAAATCTGCTGCATTTTTTTGCTACGCACTCCAGCGCTTGTATAGAAAACGGTTACTTGACTGTATTAAGGAGCATTCTCAAAGGTCGCAGTAGAGACATTATATACAAGCGGCGGAGTGCGTTGCAACAAAATGCAGCAGATTTTTAACAGTGTATCATCACTTCACCACTTATATAGAAAAAGATTAGTTAAATGCATTATGAAGGATTCTCATTGATAAAAGTAAAGATATTCTATAAAAGCGATGGAGTGATGATGCAGCAAAAGTTGCAAATTTTTAACAGTGCATTGCATTGCCAGGCATTTTTTCATTATGGAATTTGATGATGATGATTTCCTGGAAGAATTAGATTGTACTCGTATGAGAAGTTAACAAGGTTGACGAAAATTGCCCGCTCAACAAGATGCTTGGTGACTCGTTTTTGTCCAGAATCGTTTCAACCAATTATATACTGTGCTACATGTGTCATATTCATATCGAGGGAACCTACACTGTAAAAAATTTGATACTTTTGCTATATCATCACTCTATTGCTTTTATAGAAAACGATTACTTCACCCAATTACGAAGTATTCTCATGGGTCAAAAGAGAGATATTCTACAAAAGCAGGGCAGTGACGATGCAGCAAAAGGGTCACATTCTTTACAGTGACACTGTAATCGGAAATGAGCGGTGGCGTATTCGATGAGTAATCTGAAACTCATTACCTACATCTGGCTGCCTCTATAAGAGAGTGACAGCATTTGATTCGGAAATATTTCTTTTTACAAACGCTTTGGTCCCAATTACACTATAAAAACTTTGAGCCTTTTGCTGCATCATCAGTCCACCGCTTTTATAGAAAACGATTACTTCACTGTGTTACGGAGCATTCTTATTGGTCATAAAGACATATTCAATAAAAGTTGTTGTGTGACGCTGCAGCAAATGGGTCAAATTTTTAACAATGTATCATGGAGCATTCTCATGCGTCAAAGGAGAGATATTCTATAAAAGCGGGGGAGTGACGATACAACAAAAGGATCAAAATTTTTACAGTGTACACTGTAAAAAATTTGGCCCTTTTGCTGCATCGTCAATCCACCGCCTTTATAGAAAACGATTACTTCGGCCTATCGTGCAGAATATTCATGGGTCAAGAGAGAGATATTCTTTAAAAACGGGGGAGTGATTATGCAGCAAAAGGGTCAATTTTTTTACAGTGTACACTGTTAATAAATGTGAACCTTGTTCAGTTAGGATTTCACATTTTGAAAAGATCGTGTGTCTATGTAAGTGTAACTTAAAAACATGAAATATGAACGTTTCTAATTGGTCGATTGCTTCTAAAAGATATTGAATTTTAATGTTTTAATTTTTTTTAAAAGTTCTAATCAACAGATTTTTATGAAATTTGAATGGGACCACATGAGTCCCATACGCTTTCAAACAAAAAAAGAATTATCAAAATCGGTTTATATTTACGAAAGTTATGCGTGAACAACAAATACATACAGGTCGAAATCATAACCTCCTCCTTGAAGTCGGTTAAAAAATAAAAAGGAAGATATTATCAAAATCACACCATGATTCAACATGCGTCTATATGAAAGTAGTAATATTTGAAGTTAAGAATGTTCTTTGATAAACGCGGTTTTTCAAAGTACAGAAAATTTAAGAATTTTTATTCCAGAACTTGGCGGTAGTCGCCTGAACGAATTTGTTTTATGGGTGAAAGAAGTTAACTCGCTTAACTTTAATGGTAAGCTTATCAAAATTTTTCGTCATTTATATTTGTCCAAATGTAAATCTAGCACATAGCAATGTACTTTAATCACTTTGTGAATCCGGCATAACAAGCACCCTGATTTACAGACACTCTTGCTTTAGCGTGTAAGGCTCTTTAGAGATGAATTTTCAGCTTTTCGATATCGAATTCTCATGTCTGGATCGATGTGGATCTTTCACTTTGGTGGATACGAGAATTGTTCCAGCTAAGATTTCGTACTTTGAAAAAAAAACTAGCATCTCTGCAACAGTGGTTAGGATCGAGAATGATTGTTCGCTGTTAAGCAAAACAAGATTGACCAATCATAAGCCTTTATTTTTAAGAACTTTTCATTGTTCGAAGGAGAGAGTCTGGATTACATGGAGTGAAAATTTGCTATCGACACTGTAAAAAATTTGACCCTTTTGCTGCATAGTTACTCCATCTCTTTTATAGAATTTCTTTGTTTTGACCAATGAGAATGCTCCATAATAGAGCGAAGTAATCGTTTCCTATAAAAGCGATGGAGTGACGATGCAGCAAAAGGGTTCAATTTTTTACAATGCAAGCAGTGCTAAAAATTTGTATCCTTTAAATGTGCAACGATACTACTGAATTCCAAAGTGTCGATCACAGCGACATCTGCGGCATTTTCGTGATACATTATCTAGACTCGCAATAATTCTTGCATTTTTAGAAAATGTCCTGCAGATGTCGTTTCTATCTTTAAATTTCATTAGCATTGTTGCACATTTAACGAACAGAACATTTTAGCGCTTATTTTAAGTATTAAAGAGGGCGTGTTCACCACAACTTACCGGTTACTTACCGACCACTTACCGATTGTAGACAAATACGAAATGAAAATCAAAGCAAAGTGTGACGTCAGCTACAATTCAACAGAATAGTTTTCATTGCTGCCACAGTTTGCTTTTGTACTGCCCTACAATCGATCGGTAACATTGGTTACTTTTGTAAGTTGCTCTGAACACGCCCTGAGATAGCCGATTTCCACACTATATCCCCTAGATGCTATATTTCCGGTTTCTTGCATAAGAGAACTTGTCCGGAATCCAGGTAGAATTCGCGCTGTTAGCGAAACCAGATTAACGAATCAGAAGCCTGAATTTTAGCAAATTTTTCAATGTTTTAAATAAATTTTCTTGTTAATAAATCTCGTTTCGCAAACAGCGCAAAATTTATGTGAATCCTGGCCCTCGTCCAGTTAGGATTTTGCACTTTGAACACTGTTAAAAATTTGAAACTTTTACTTTATCGTCTATCCATCGCTTTTATAGAAAATGATTACTTCATTGTATTATGGTGAATTCTCATTGGTCAAAATGGAGATATTCCATAAAAGCGGTGGAGTGATGATGCAGCAAAAACTTCAAACTTTTAACAGTGAAAATATTGTGTGTCTATGTAAGTGTAATATGAAAGCATGCAAAAGGAACACTTCTAATTGGTCGATTGCTTCAAAATGAGTTTGAAATTTAAAGTTTTTATTTTTAAAAAAAATCTAATTATCGGATTTTTATGAAATTCGAATGGGACCACATGGGCCTCATACGCTTTCAAACAAAAAAAGAATTATCAAAATCGGTTCATATTTGCAAAAGTTATGGGTGAACAACAAATACATACAGGTCGAAATCATAACCTCCTCTTTGAAGTCGGTTAAAAACTCATTTTCTACCTTTTCCAAGTGCCCCCAAGTTCTGAAATTTTGCATGGATATTTGCAAATATGTATTTTATCGTTTTCTGAGAAAAAGAAAATGAACTTTTGATGATTTTTGGCCAAAAATGGGGTTCGGGTCTCCCTTAACTAGGGGAGGGAGGGTCTTGATGAGCCACCTCCTCAATTCAACACTGAATTCAACGCTTTCGTCGACTAACCCCCCCCCCCCCTTTAACCTTTCTTCACTATTTGGGCCTCTTGTGCGCTCTTAGCATTTTAACATTTTACTTTGACACATGAGGGCATGCGTAAAATTTTATCTTGAAGTTATAGAGGAGATGCTACGAGTACAACTCTATCAGATTGTTTCTATACCTTTATACATATGGTGTAAAACTATAAAGGCATTAACTACTAAGAATGTATTTATCAAAAATACAAAACATTGCTCAATGGTGCACAAAACAAGAACTTTTATACGAACTTGAACAATTACAATAATGGTGCCAACCGGTTAACAACCGGTTCCGAAAAATAAAATTATGAAAAAGATCTGAATCCATTATCAAAAAAGTAAAAGTTAGACCGATTGTAGATCGCATTTAGTTATCCTATACAAAAGAAATCATGTCAAAATATTAAAATTTGAGCGAGATTGATTTTTGTTAATAACGCACCCATAGACTTGACATTATCACCCGAGACTTTTTGAGTGATTAGTGTAGGCTCATAATGGTACTGAAAATTAAATTTCGATGCATAAAGATTTAACATGCATTTTTATAGGGAAATTGTTCTTTTAATTTTAAATAGCTTAGTAAATATTTTCTTACAACTTTTTGTAAAATTCACTATTAATTGGAGAATTATTTATAAATTTAAATAAAAAACACACTATTACTAGTTTGGCGAAGATATGACAAAAAAGACATAAAAACAATAATTTTTTTTACATAGATTTCCTAAAAAAATAATACAGATAGCATTCTTCCCTATGTTGAAATTTCTGAAAATGTTTTGCAGGTCTACGCCTATCATGACCCTTACAATCGAAAGTCAGCCCAATTTCAAAATTTTATATATCTATCTAAATTTTTGTCTATTATCTATCTATCAATATATATATGTTTGTGGAAATTTGGAGAAATTCTGGCATGCTTACTGTGAAACATTGAATCGATTGCTCAACACATGTTACGTAACTTTAACTAAATTTATTGTAACATATTAATTATGAATAATCGCAAAACGAAGTCTGACAGATCTCTCCATTGCACCCGCTTTTTGTGAATAGCTCTCATTAACAAAAATCCTGATGTCGCGCGCATTCTCGTCAATGAGGTGTTTATAGGCCCACGTAAAGGCTACGTCACCTCACGTGTGAAGTAACTCTTTAAAAAGGTCTTTGGAAGCGGAAGGATTTTAACGTAAAAAGTATCCACGCGCGCGAAAAAATCTTGAAATAAAATAAGAAAAAAAAAAGAAATTGCTAATTTAAAAATATTCGAATTTACACTAAATTTTTTAAATGGTTTTTTGGAATTTGCACTAATTTTTTTTTAAATGATGATACAATTTAGGAGTAAATTAATAGCTTTATATTTAATTAAATTGAGTAAGACAGTAATTATTTTAAGGAGAATTTAGTAGAATTAATGATAGATATGATACAAAAAAGGAATTTGGTGCGGGAAATTAAATATCACAAAATATATCACAAAACTATTTCAACAATGAAATGATTGGGGTTATTGAATTGAAATTGGTTAAAAATTGGTTAAGTATTCTAGCATTTATTTCTTGCTCAAAATGATTAACAATATACATTTAATTGATTACTGATTAAGAAATATCACAAAGTTATTACTAAGATACCCAAATCGACATTTTTTATGACAAGAGTATTGTTTCGAAGCGTTTTTAAGATATTTAAAAGCAACTGTGCATAATTAGGATGACCGAAGCGAATCCTCTACTAGGCCACTCAAATGACAGTTTGACGTACACTTTACAAAAAAACTATACAATATTTTCACTTGAAATTAAATACAAATATAAATTATGATCTGTAGATTTGCAGAATATTATTTTTTTACAGAAATACTTTTCAAAAAATTATTATTTTAATTAATTTATTTTACATGTTTTTCCATTACGAACGCATTTTTTTCAAATAAAAAGTGAAACACATACGTTTTCAGAAGAAAAACTTAAATCATGGGGTCAGTAATTATAGCTAGAATCATCATTAAATAAATAAATAAATAAAATATATTTTCTTTATTCTGATAAAATATCTCAAAAACTGCTTTCAGATTTTCAAACTATGCTCATTCTTTTAACTATGTATAGTTTTATGATTTCTTTTATAAAATGTATAAAATACTTTTTTTTTAGAAAAATTATAGTATATTTTTAATGAATTAAAATTTGTGAAAATTCTCTTATTAACATTCAATTATAAAAGTATTTTTCTGTATTAGGAATTCAAATACACAATTTATTCTTATTTTGTGAAATCATTTAAGCAGACGATATTTATGAATTTTAAAAGAATTACATTATGTTTTTGTGAAGTGGCAATAAAAGAATTGTAAACAAATAAAATTAATTAATATTTAGTTTAATTCTACTTCGAAAATATTTTTATTTATACCAATCTTATATCATAAATAAACAATCTGAGGAAATTCTTAGTTATTTGGTTGAAATACATTTTAAAATTAAAATGCGCCGAAATATAAAATTACATATTTGCTTAATAAAGATGCAAACATAATTTTAAAAATATATTATTACTTTCAAATATTTATCTTATAGCATAATACTTCGCGAATCCAAACAAAGCATGGCTTTTGCTAGTTTAATGTTTATATCGGCTTATTATCTTTTATATCTGCATAAGTCAAAAAAACCATTACGGAATACAAACTTACCGTTTGATTCGGGTTTTCGAACATGTGATGTATCAAAATTGAGATAAGAACAGGTTCAATTTCGATTCAAACATACCCACATCCATATGAGTACATCAATTTACTCATTTTTGAGTACTTCATTTATTTCAGTGATCTTTAACGCTTTTGGATCAATTTTATTTTTTAGAAAAATTACTTTTACGTTAATAACACTAACTATGCAAATAGATTAAGTAGTGTTCAACGAGTATATCATTGTCTGAAACATAACAAATGTTTTTGTTTTGTGGACTATTCAATTAATATTTCTATGATAATAGGTTAAGGAAGAATGGTTGGACGTGTTTAAAAAAATTGTATTGCAATAAGATTTAATTTATATTACAACTTTCTACTACTTTTAGCGCTTTTTCACACATGATTCTTTCAGGAAAGTAACTTTTATTCTAAATTTAAATAGTGAAACATATGTTTAAAATAAAAGAATCGCAAACGGCGTAAAGAAAATTTAGTAAACAAAAATAATTGTTAGGGTTACTAAATCATAAACATAAATGACGTCATTAAGTAAATGCATTGACATATACTTACATAATTTCATGTAAACTGTACCAAAAGTATCTCTTAAAACAAAATAATTCTCCATTAAAAAACGTGTACACCAGACACGAAAAAGTTAAAAATGTGTAATAATTGAAAATTTATTTTACTCTTTTATTTCTTTCAGAATGGGGCTATGATTCTTTGATATTTTAAGCTGAAAATGCACACAGGAAAAAAAATCTTACAAAAATTTAGTCTTATTTTTCGCTTATTTCATTAGAAATTTACATGAATGGTAAAAGTAAAACTTTAAGTGAAATAACATTTTCTAAAGTTTTCTACAGAAAAACTGAAACAAAAAATATTTAATTATAAATCACCATCGATCATCATCTATCTCCTTGAACCTACGAAAATAAGATTGATTGTTCTCTGTAAAAATGCTATCAATCTTTTTTTTTTTTTTTTTTTATGTATATATATATATAAAAATCAATGAATTACTCTTTTATAAAAATGAAATTATGAAATATGTTTTAAAAATTCGCCACAATTACGTTAACATAGTAATGCGTGATAATGCGTTTAACTTCTTTAGACTTAATTAATGAGATATAATTGTAATAAATAAACTTTATGAGTGTTGCCAAAAAATAACGCAAATTGACATTCAAAAGTCTATAAAAGCCAAACATTTAAACATTAGTATTGATGACAGACATTTTAAATTCACAGGTTATTAAAGCCTAAGAAATAATGTAAACGCAGGTACTGTATGTACGCTCATACATATCTATGAATTTAATGTGATAACACTTCATAGAAATATTCGATTTGTTTCGAAGTTTGTAAGTCGATTCATTCTGATAAGACGCTTCCCTGATAAGTTTTTGAACATCATTGGTTAAGTATAAAAAGGAAATGAGTGATAATTCTCAACCCTTTATTTACATAAATGGGTTTTTCAAGCAGATAAATCCTATTTGTTTCAAATTTGGCATATCGGTTTGTTCTGATAAAGAAGCTTTCTTCACTAGTTTTAGAGATTCATTGGTTAATCGTAAAAGGAGAACCGTGCGGTAGTCTCTCTTTTAATTTAGATAAATGGATTTTTCATACGGAATTATCCGATTTGCTTTAAATTTGGTATGCTGATTTATTTTGATAAAGCCCTTCCTTGATTCTTTACAGTTTCTCTCAAAAGCTTCTCTTCTGTTTTATGAATAATAGACATAAATGACAATATAATATACACGTAGCGTGAACAGCCAATGGACTCAATGCCATCAGTTTAATTGGGCATTTTTTTTTAATATTAAGCTTGTATGTTTCTTATAGTAGGCCTGTGCAAAGTAATCCTTTGTGCAAAGTAATCCTTATCCTCTAGATATTTAAAAACTTATAACCCATTTTGTAGGGTTTTTATTTACTAACCTTTCCTAAATTCGGTTATTTAAATAAATGCGAAATCAGGAAAATAAACCTGGCTGAGCACTTTCTTCCTTTTTACTTTCTTCTATCTTCAATAGAAGAAAGTATTGTAATCGAAATTTTTTTCGACTTCCAGTTTTCGACGGATTTATACGTTTTAGGGGTCAGAGATTCCAAAAAACATGTTTTTACAAAATGTCTGTTTGTCCGTGTGTCTGTGTGTGTGTCTGTATGTCGCCATTCTACCATCAAAAAGTGTATGAAGTTATGCATAGAATTGAACCAAATTTTTTGTGAATGTTTTTGGCTGTGGCAAGCAGGTCCTCCTTCAGTTTTGAAATATTCCACTGGAAGGGGGCGCTGCAATCGCGATTTTTGTACCATTTTCAATATTGTACCGACCAAAAGTATATGAAGTTATGCATCGAATTAAACCAAATTTTTTGTGTATGTGTATGACTATGGCTAGTTGGTCCTCCCTGAATTTGAAAAAAATCTGCCGGAAGGGGTCGCTGCAATCGCGATTTTTGTGCCATTTTTAATATTGTACCGACCAAAAGTACATGAAGTTATGCATCGAATTGAACGAAATTTTTTGTGTAAGTGTATGGCTATGGCTAGTTGGATCGCCCTGAATCTGAAAAAAATCCGCCGGAAGGAGGCGCTGCAATACCGAATTTTATGCCATTTTCAATATTGTACCACATAAAAGTGTATGAAGTTAGTTCTAGAACTGAACTAAACATTTTGTATATGATTATTTTTTGGTAAGGCAAGAAGGTTCTCCCTGAATTTGAAAAAAAAAACTGCTTACCATTCTATTGTCCATCGGCTCGTGCAGAGACGGAAATTTGTTTTTACTCCGATTAATTGATTGAAGCAGAAATTTAAGATGAAAATGAAAGTTCGTAAGGTATTGAATTAAAATTATTAAAGCATTAAAATGAGTAACTATTTTTTTTAATATTAAAATATATGTACGAGATAGAAGAAAGTTTTGGGATTGGCACATCCAACTAGTTATTCACTTATTATTGACTTAAAATACTGTGTTTAGAATGTTTATTGTAAAGGAAAGTTTTAGCATTATTATTGTTAAAAATACAGTTGCCAACTTCATTATCAATTCATAAAATTTACAGAATAGGAAAATTAGAAACCAAATAATCATGTTAAATGTAACAGATGTAATTTAAAGGAATAGATTAAGTAGAAAACAATTGCAAAATTACATTTAAAACTTGAAAGTGATAGATTCTTCTTTCAGAATTTCATGTTTCAAAATATCACACTGATGCAAGACGTTTTGAGCATTAAAAACACGAATTTTCTCTAAAAATATTATGAAATGTTCATCAATTTTAATTTTGCCAAGCAAATATAAAGAGAAGACTGAGGCAGAGTGCAAGAAAGGAAAAAAAATGGCAAAAAAGCAGTATTTTTTAACCGCCAGTTTTGTTATCTGCCGATGCTAGAAATTAAAATGACTTAATTCGTTTCTTTTATTCACAAAAATAAATAAATAAATAAATAAAAATAAAAAAGATCTTCGAATAATGTCATCTGTATAAGCAATTCATTATCATATCCATATCACACTATGCATCTTCTAGCTAAATAATTGATAGTTTACAATTTTGCAATATCTTTTTGCTCATATCTAGCATTTAATTACTAAACTTATTTAGTGAGCATTTACAGTTACCTCATCGTACAGCTGTTTTACTAAACCTAGGTGCGACATGTCTTGCTGTTACTAAACTGATTCTCTGTCTGTCTGTCTGCATATTATAATAGGGTTGTTCACTAAAGGATTATTACATTTTCTTTTTTTAACATACTTTATTTCACACAAGTTATTTATTTATTTATTTACTTTACTTTACTCTTAGCCTAATGTGCAATGAATGTGTGGTAATTATAGCGAAAATGTACTGTAAAAACTGCCAAAATTTATAAATAAATTAATAAACTTTGTAAAATTCACCAAGTAAAAAAAAATCTGTGCGGGATACGTTTTAAGTTAAAATTATTAACATCTCGTCATCAGATGGAGTAAACCCTTGTCCGTAAGGTGAAAAGGTGTAAAATAAATTGAAAAATAGATGATAGAGATTAAAAAGAATGTGTCAAGTGACACTAGTTGAAAGGTACACACACATGTGTGACACAAATGAAAGAAGCGAAAATGAAAGAAGAGAAAATAGTGCAGGAAAAAATGGAAATAAAAGAAACAAACAAAATTAAAATAAAATAAAAGGAGTAAAACAAAATATTTTTTTAATTAAATAAAAAAGTGGACAAAAGAAGCGGGGAAAAGATTCAAAAGTAATTTTGATGCTGAAGAGATGGTAAGAAATCATTGAAAAGATTATCAGAATTTTCACAACAACAACAACAATAATAATAATAATAAATAAGCTTCACAAAAATTTAAGTGAGAACAGACGCATGGTGAAAAAAATTCTCTTCACGGATAAATTAAAAAAATAACTGAATTTCCAACAATGAGAAGAAACCGAAGATTTAGAGACTTCTTGATTTTCAATATACTGCTGATGCTCCGCTCAACTGAATCGGCTTACTTTAATCAATAAAAACTAAATTGCAAAATCAAGAAACGAAATGAACATCATATCGGTTTTCAGCAGGAAGAGAATTTTTCATAGGAAGGAATTTAATTTTATTCATTGGTCTGAAGATAATTTTAAATTGAAATAAATTGAAACGAGAATGGGATTTTGCAATTTTGAAACAGAGAGGAGAATACAATGGCAGAACTACTGAGGTTAAAATCCGGAAGATTATTTGTATCACAAAGATGACATTTAGGCTTATTAAATTTATACAGAGATTTGTCAATTAGAAAGGAATTATAACTACAAGCAAGGGCTAGATATTTGAGATAGTTAATTTCGTTCTTCAGTCACAAGAGTTAGAGAAATGCTTAGCGACCTAAAAACAAAGGTATAGACTTATATGTAATAAAAAATGTATAAACAAATGTAAAAAACAAACAAATATAGAGAAACCTCCTTGAACGGTCATCTCTAAAAATCAACAACCTCCAAACACTGGCCACATGCCCATGGTACGAAACATGTTCAATAGCATCAACGCTAGGACGAACCTCTAAATAAGGATTTCTTAACAACAACTACTTAAAAACATGGAGAAAAAAGTATATCTCTTGGTACAATTTCATATTTGTTTTCGAACCAAAATGCGAAGCAGATCAAATAAAATTTACTTGATGTGGCAAAAAACAGAGAATGATGATAATAATGTTCAGGAAAATTCAGATAGCATTTTTAGAACAATAATCATAAAAGCATGAACGCCAGCGAGTTTGTATGTTTGGACAAAGCTTTGGCAGATATTGCCAATATTTATTCCATACAGCAAATGTTGAAAATTAGGAAAAAGGAAGTGATAAGGAAGAAAGAAGAAGAAATAGAAGAGATTATAGAATCACCTGGTAATTCCTAAAATTAACAGATATATCGAAGATTTGAAGAACTTTTTTGAAATCCAACATTTTGCTTTTTAATGATGATGAGTTACATAGCAAAACAACTCATATTGATATTTCTTTGGAAAAAGTTTTTTAAAGAAAAAGAAAAAAACTGCTAATCATTTATTTTTAATTGTATTAAAATAATGGCTATATTATGATTATGATTGTTATGATTATTATAAAAAACTTGCAAATCACCTATTTTATAATGCATTAAAATAATGACTATGTTATGATTATGAATATTATTATTAATGAATATTATTGTGTATTTCTATTTAAATTCACGCAATTTTTTTTGAATGAAATCCCTCAATATTGGTCAATTTTTACCTATCCCTCGGGTGATCATTATACAAAGGTTACATCTTATATAAAATTTTATGTGTTTTTAGTAAAAAGTACTCAAAAATGGCACTCCGTTATTTCTTTTGTTTTATGTCGGCTTACACAAATCTTCACATGCGCCTAACGTTTTTTCAATAATAATTATATAACACTACAACATACCATGCTATTATTTTCCGTATATAAGTCAGATCAACTATCGAGAGCGCATTCGAGAATCATGCATTGCTATAAAACAATGTGACTGATGATCTTTTAGAAAGGCTGTAAAAATATTTTCTTTTAAAAGGAAAATTATCACAAAAAGCCCCATAAATAAAATACAGATTCCCGAAGAATAAACTAATACATCATCAAGTTTTCTGACACCCTTTTTCGCATAAAATGGATTACACTACCTTTATTGAATCTGCCAAAAAATTAATTTAATGTAACAAATTTTTATTTTAGGTATAAATACAGTATTAAAAGTTTTATGAAAACTTCTCTGTATGAAATTATATTGACGAATAATGATTGTTAAAAATTCAAATAAATATTTTAAACGAAACGACTGCATTAAAAAATAGCAATGCATTTAAAAGTTACGTAAACTAAAATGAAATAAAATAATGTAAGAGTAATAAATAAGATTATTAACCATTCGGAAAATGATTGTTGTTTTAAGTCGAGAATGGAGTTAATGGTGTCTGCGTTTGAATTTTTTATGATTGCCTATGACTATTCATTTTTAAAGCATGACATACGTAATATATGAATCTGTTATTGCATAAGACGAAAAAATATTCTATAATGATACTCTGTTATTTGTTTATTTCCCATGTTGGCTTACACAAAACTTTACATGCACCTAATGCGTTTTCAATAATAATAAAATAACACTACAACATACTATGCTGTTATTTTCCGCATACAAGTCGGATCAATTATTTATATAGCATTTGAGAATGATGCACTGCTGTAAAACAATGTGACTGATGATCTTTTAGATAGGCTGTAGGAATATTTTCTTTTAAAAATAAAATTATTACGAAAATTCCATAAATATATAGAGATTCTCGAAAAATAAACTAATACATCATCGAGTTTTCTGACATGTTTTTTCGCATAAAATGGATTACACTATCTTTATTTAATCTGCAAAAAAATAAATAAGTAACACATTTTTCTTTTAGGTATAAATACAGGATTAAAAGCTTTATGAAAACTTGTCTGTAGTTGCAATTGAATTTATATTGATGCATAATGATTGCTAAAAGTTCAAATAAATATTTTAAGCGAAACGACTTGCATTAAAAGAATAGCAATGCATTTATTTATGACTTAAACTAATAAGACATAAAATAATGTAGGAGTAATGAATAATATTATTAACCAATTTGAAAATGCTTGTTCTTTTCGGTCGAGAATGGACCTAGTGGTGTTCTGATTTGAATTTTTTATGACTGACCTGTGAATATTAATTTTTAATACATGGCGTACGTGTAGTTTGACTCTGGTATTACGTAAGCCACTAAAAGGTATTAAAAATTATGCTCCGTTATTTCGTTTGTTTTATGACAGCTTACACAAAACTTTACATAAGCCTAATGTGTTTTCAATAATACTAAAATAACACTACAGCAAACTGTGCTGTTATTTTCCGCATATAAGTCGGATCAGTTGTTTATAGAGCATTTGAGAATGATACATTGCTATTAAAAAGGTGAATTGATGATCTTTTAAATATACTTTAGAAATATTTACTTTTGAAAATAAAATTATTATGAAAATTCCATAAATATATAGAAATTCCCGTAGAATAAACGAATACATCATCGAGTTTTCTGACATGTTTTTTTCACATAAAATGGATTACATTATCTTTATTTAATCTGCCAAAAAATAAATTTAAAGTAACACATTTTTTTTAGGTATAAATACAGGATTAAAAGTTTTATGAAAATTTATTTATAGTTACAATTGAATTTATCTTGTTGCATATTGATCGTTAAAAAATCAAATAAATATAAAAAAACAGCAATGCAAAAATGTGACACAAAGTAATGTAACAGTACTGAATACTATTATCAATAATTTGGAAAATGGTTGTTATTTTCGGTCGAGAATGGACTTAATTGTGTCCGTATTTGAATTTTTTATGATTGCTTATGAATATTAATTTTTAATCCATGGCATACGTAATATATGACTTTATTATTACATACCGTAAAATGGGGCGAATAGGAACAGTGGGGTGAATAGGAACGAAACTCCCCGGTCATACAAATAAATTCATTAAAAACATATGTGGTGATAATTTTAGTTGCCAATTTTTTTATAAGAATTTAAAAACATTAAGATTTGGGAAATTCAGTTTTGACACGTTGGCATCACTACTGGTGTATATAAAAAATCTTTAAGAAGATTCTGAAAAACTTCATTTTTTCAAAGTCTTCAAAACTTTGTATGTAACTACAGTATTTTTCGTATTCTAAACCTAAGAGAGGGGATTTTAATTAATGATACACCTGTAAACGATATGCTGTATTTAATTCTACTTATTTCTAAACTACATAATGAAAAAATGAAAAAGAGCTTGTAACATAAGATGTTTAGGATTTACGGGGTGAATCGGAACACGATTTCTCTCATGGTTTTTTTTTTCTATACAGTAATAGTTTCATGTAATATATGAAAACATATGTATAAATATGTATTGTAACTATATTTTGTTTGTTCTAATAACTTGAAGAGTTTAAAGGTTAAAAGAAATTACTTGGTTAAACAAAAAAGCCAACGCCTAATCCGATAGACATGGAACACACAATAAAATAATTTAAAAATAGCAAATTAGTTAATAACACTGCACAGAATTATTCTTTGACATCCAGAATATTACAAAAACATCTTAAAATGAAAAAAACAGTTAAAAAAGAGAAGGAAGCAAACAACAAAAAGGGCTGGGGATGAGGGCGTATTAGTAGATTGTACATTTTTAGTTGCCAATTTTTTTACAGCATGCAGTAATTTTGTCTACTCAATAGATTCACTTACCCAATGACTACTAGTAAAGGATAGAACAGTACAGGGCTGAATTTGTATTAAATTCCACTTCTGCAATTCGAATATAATTTCTTAGAAGAAATTTAAATTTTTCTTGATTTCAAAGTTGTTTTCTAATTTTAAAAAAGGTATATCTTTACTTGTATATCAAAATGGCTTGGTTTCACAGTAACTACGTGTTCCTATTCCTCCCTTGTCATTATTACCGTTTGTATTAACGCTACTAAAGTTTGAATCGGAATAAATAAAGATTATAACATTTGTTCCGATTCACCACTATCTGCGAGGTGAATCAGAACACCATTAAAAAAATAAATAAATAATATATATATATATATATATATATATATATATATATATATATATATATATATATATATATATATATATATATATATATATATAAACAGTAAAAATGTTTCATTTTTACTTAAAAAGCAAAGAACAGAACAAGACCGAAGTTTCTAGTAGAAAAATAAAAAAAATAAGAAATCAGTTGTTGCTTTTTTTAACGTAAAAGTTGAAAAGTGTTCCGATTCATCCCATTTTACGGTAAGCCACGAAAAGGTATTCATAAATTATACCACATTTTTTTTTTTTTTTTTGTGTTATGTCGGCTTACATAAATCTTCACAAAATAAATATTTTTAATACTTTTTAACTTAATATTTAAAAAAATCTCTGAATCAAAACTAAAATTATATTTCCCTATTTAATTAAATGAAAAAAATGAAATCCGATGAATACTGTTTCGAATTATAATGGTTTTAAATTATCCCACTTAAAAAAATACAAATCATAAGAAAATTTAAATAAATTAATAAAAAAATTTAGTTATTTCAGCGTCTAATGTGCTTTTAATAATAATAAAATAACGCTACAATTCCGTATATCAGTCGAATCAATTATTCAAAGCGCATTCGAAAATTATCCATTGCTACACAAAATTGTGACTGATTATCCTTTAAATAGTCAGTAGGAATATTTTCTTTTAAAAAGAAAATTATCACGAAAACCCCATAATATATACAGATTCCCGAAGAATAAACTAATACATCATCGAGTTTTCTGACATGTTTTTTTCGCATAAAATGGATTACATTATCTTTATTGAATCTGCCAAAAAAATAAATTTAAAATAACACATTTTTCTTTTATGTATAAATACACGATTAAAAGTTTTATGAAAATTTATTTATAGTTACAATTGAATTTATGTTGATGCATAAATGATTTTTAAAAGTTCAAATAATTTTTTTAAACGAAATGACTGCATTAAAAAGTAGTAATGCATTTAAAAGTGATATAAAATAATGTAACAGTACTGAATACTATTATTAACCGTTTGGAAAATGGTTGTTGTTTTCGATCAAGAATGAACCTAGTGGTGTCCGCATTAAAATTTTTTTGATTGACCTAGGAATATTAATTTTCAATCCATGACGTACGTAATGTATAACTCTGTTATTACATGAGCTATGAAAAATTATTCAAAAATGATACCCCGTTATTTCGTTTGTTTTTTGCCAGCTTACACAAATCTTCACATGCGCCTAATGAATAATAATAATTCAATAATATTAATGAAGAAGAACAATAAAAGTCCAATAATAATAATAATAAAACTACCACATACTATTCTTTTATGATCCTTATATAAGTCGGATCAATTATTATGATCCCATTCGAGAATGATGCTTTGCTATAAAAAATGTGACTGATGATCTTTTAGATAGGCTGTAAAAATATTTTCTTTTAAAAGGAAAATTATCACAAAAAGCCCCATAAATAAAATACAGATTCCCGAAGAATAAACTAATACATCATCGAGTTTTCTGACATGTTTTTTCGCATAAAATGGATTACACTATCTTTATTGAATCTGCCAAAAAAAAAATTAAAGTAACAAATTTTTATTTTAGGTATTAATACATGATTAAAAGTTTCATGAAATCCATGCATAGTTGCAATAGAATTTATCTTGATGCATAATGATTGTTAAAAGTTCAAATAAACATTTTAAACGAAACGACTGCATTAAAAGAATAGCAATGCATTTAAAAGTGACATAAAGTAATGAAACAGTACTGAATACTACTATTAATCATTAGGAAAATGGTTGTTATTTTCGGTCGAGAATGGACTTAATGGTGTTCGCATTTGATTTTTTTTTTTATGATTGGCCTATGAATATTAATTTTTAATCCATGGCGTACGTAATATATAACTCTATTATTACGTAAGCCACGAAAAATTATTCAAAAATGATATCCCGTTATTTCGTTTGTTTAATGTCGGATTACATAATTCTTCACACGTGCCTAGTGAGCTTTCAATAGAAAAAAAAAACAATCTAGCATACTATGCTGTTATTTTCCGTATTTAAGTCGGATCAATTATTCAGAGCACTTTCGAGAATGATGCATCGCTATAAAACAATGTGACTGATGATCTTTTAGATAGGCTGTAGGAATATTTTCTTTTAAAAAGAAAAAATTATCACAAAAAGCCCCATAAATAAAATATAGAATCCCGAAGAATAAACTGATATATCATCGAGTTTCTGACATGTTTTTTCGCATAAAATGGATTACACTATCTTTATTTTAATGCATTACATTCATTTTTAGTTATAAATACATGATTGAAACTTTTATGATAATTTATGTATAGTTAAAATTGAATTCATCGTATATGCATAATAATTGCTAAAAATGCGAATAGAATGTTTTATACGAAACGAATGTTTTACACAAATAGTACTGCATATAAAAGTGACATAAAGAAATTTAACATAAATGAATAGCATTATTAACAACTTGGAAAGTGATTGTCGTTTTCGTTCAAGAATGGACCTCGTGGTGACCGCATGTTAATTAATTTTTTTATGATTGTCCAGGAATATTAATTTTTAATCGATGGCATACGTAATAAATCACTCTGAAACGCCTAAGCTATGTTTAGATCATCATAAAAAATATGTTTTTACTGATTTTTATTTATTCAATTAAAAACATTCAGTTTTAGGCAATGCCAGCATTTAATTTTTTTTTTCACGAAATTCTTTACTTTTAAAAGAATTTTTATTTAAATAAAAAATCTACACGCGTCTGTTAATAAAGAAGAAAGTAAAACTAGTTGGATGTGCCAATCCCAAAACTTTCTTCTACCTTATACGTACATTTTAATATTAAAAAAAAATAGTTATTCATTTTAATGCTTTAATAATTTTAATTCAATACCATACCAACTTTGATTTTCATCTTAAATTTCTGCTTCAATCCATTAATCGGAGTAAAAACGAATTTCCGTCTCTGTACGAGCCGATGGACAATAGAATGATAGGCAGATTTTTTTTTAATTCAGGGAGGAATTACTTGCCTTACTAAAAAATAATCACATACAAAAAATTTAGTTCAGTTTTAGAACTGTTATACACTTTTAAGTGGTGCAATATTGAAAATGGCGTAGAATTCGCGATTGCTGCGCCCCCTTCCGGCGGATTTTTATTTCAAATTCAGGGCGATCCAACTAGCCATAGCCATTCACTTACACAAAAAATTTCGTTCAATTCGAAGCATAACTTCATACACTTTTGGTCGGTATAATATTAAAAATGGCACAAAAATCGCGATTGCAGCGCCCCCTTCCGACGGATGTTTTTCAAATTCAGGGAGGACCACATAGCCATAGTCATACATATACATAAGAAATTTGGTTCAATTCGATGCATAACTTCATATACTTTTGGTCGGTACAATATTGAAAATGGCACAAAAATCGCGATTGCAGCGCCCCCTTCAGACGGCTTTTTTTCAAATTCAGGGAGAACCAACTAGCCATAGTCATACACTTACATAAAAAATTTGGTTCAATTCGATATATAACTTCATATACTTTTGGTCGGTACAAAATTGAAAATAGCACAAAAATCGCGATTGCAGCGCCCCCTTCTGGAGGAATATTTCAAAACTGAAGGAGGACCTGCTTGCCACAGCCAAAAACATTCACAATTAATTTGGTTCAATTCTATGCATAACTTCATACACTTTTTGATGGTAGAATGGCGACATACACACATACAGACACACACACAGACACACATACAGACATTTTGTAAAAACATGTTTTTTGGAATCTCTGACCCCTAAAACGTGTAAATCCGTCGAAAATCGGAAGTTGAAAAAATTTCGATTACAATACTTTCTTCTATTGAAGATAGAAGAAAGTAAAAATATAAAAATTGGTATACGCAAATTATCATATATAGAAAAAGCCGAATCCAAATAAAGATGTCGTATGAAAGATCATCTTTAAAAGCAAAAAAACGAGGTCTGATAATCGAGCCCACCGATTACGAAATGTGCAACGATCACAAAAAAGGAAATAATCTAATACACAGCCAATTCACTGTCAAAAACTATTTTTTATATAATAGAATTTATTTAAGTCTTAAATTTTATTCTTCGAACAAAAAATAATTTTTTAAATGGTTGTTGTAATTTCTTAAAATATTTTTTTAATGTAATGCTGAACACGTTGGGTGCCACATCAGTCACTGGTGACTGACACTGAAATTTCCGTTTGAGCCGCGTCAGCCACAGGTGTCACTGTTACAAGCAATATTCCAAAATTGCTGGCAATCATCCTCTGTTTAATCTGGCAGTAGTCGCGTATAGGTCTTATTTTCAGCCCATTTAAATAATTTTCTCCTAACTCAGATCCCTTTGTGAATGTAATAGAGAATTATCATGTAGTTGACTTTAAGGCACAGAAAAAGACCCGGATGATAATGTAAAGTCTATGGGAGCGTTCTTTTCAAATATCTCGCTCAAATTTTATTGTTTTTAAATGATTTTGTTTTCGCATAGGATAGCTGCACTGTAAAACATTTGTGGAAACGTTACTCCATACAATTGGTGTAAAAATGGTGGCAAATGCTGCCTCCAGTTTCATGGAGTAATTGTTTTCACATATGCAATGGTGTAATTTAAACATATATTACTGGTGTAACATGACAATGTTACACCGGTT
The DNA here is from genome assembly GCA_964019185.1 of Maratus speculifer. Taxonomy (NCBI): domain Eukaryota; kingdom Metazoa; phylum Arthropoda; class Arachnida; order Araneae; family Salticidae; genus Maratus; species Maratus speculifer. Next base: position 391,927,227 of record OZ025294.1, on the reverse strand, counting down.
TTAACGGTTAAAATACTCCATAAAATTGGAGGCAGCAATGCTGCCACCAATTTTACGGAGTAACGTTTCCACAAATGTTTCTCAGTGTGAGGACGATCCACAACCGTCCTAGTTTTTACTTTTTCAATTTTTGTTTCGGATTTAAAAAAAATTACTTTAACTTTCAAAACCGGTTTAGACCGGTTCTGAAATTAAAACTATCATAACATAAAAATATATGTAAGCAAAATCGAAAAAGTGAAATCTAGTCTGGTTGAGGATCATCTTCAGCTATCCTATGCAAAAAAATACATATAAAAATATTAAAATTTGAACGAGATATTTGAAAAGACCACTCCCATAGACTTTACATTATCATCCGGGTATTTTTCTGTGACTAGTGTTGCACCTTAAGTGTTACTTGAGCGCCATAATATAGTAACAAGAGATCTCTGTTTTTTTTGTCAGGTACATTTTTACAAGCAAAGTCGAAATTGCTGGAAAAATCTGTGAATAATCCAAATGTCAGTTCTTTTTTAATTTTTCCCATTATTACAAACTTCATTAATTAAATGTATAATTTTAACATACTGTAAACTTCATGGAAATGTAATACAGGCAAACCCCGTTAATACGCGCCCTGCTTAATACGCGAAACCGCTTAATACGCGAATTTTCTTTGGTCCCTTGAAATACTCCTATCTTACGCATATAAAACCCCCTTTAATACGCGAATGGTTAATCCGCGAATCCGTTTAATACGCGAAATTTTATCAGTCCCTTGAAATAAAAACCTACGTTTAATACGCGAATGAGCTCAGTTTTAAACATATGAGTTTTTAGATGAAGTATTTTCCTAAGCATTTTATACAACAATTATTTAAACAGTTATTTAACTTATTTTTCATACAAAAGTTATTTAAATCCAGTTAAATTGAGCATTTTTTCCTTCAAACCACAAGCTGACAAGATTTGGACCCAGATCCGAGGCTAGCACAAGAGTGTCCAATCTAAACTCTCCCAATGAAATGGCATAAGTGAGACGAGGTCAGCGTTGAGCAAAAGTTAAAGACATTATGTCTGCTTTGAAAAACACCCGTTTTCATTTGGAGAATACAAAAAATAACAGTGTAAAATTTTAATGGAAATTCAAATTTTTTAAAAATAAGCATTTAGAGACTTTTAAAATATGCTTTCGTCCTATCATAAGACGCTAATTAAGAACATGTAAATTAAAAAATAATTGATACAACACTTTTTGAAATCAGTAAAATCTTGAGTGTTTTGTCGTGGTTTCGCTCGCTTTTTGTAGACAAGGCTCAAAAAATCAAATTTTGAGATTTTTGTCATTTAAAAATATAAATGTAGACGAAAAGGAATTAAATTTATAAAAACATACAAATTTGAAGTTCATAAAAGGTTCATTGATTGCAGGCGCGGGCTGCGTGAGTCAGCTAGAATTTATACAAAGCAAAAATGAACAGAATTTTTTCTCATAATAAAGAAATGATGTGACATCCCCCCCTTCCACTAAATTAAAGCGGTAGAACCGATAGATGGAGCATGCGCTCCAATTGCAGATTAATCAAGTGAATCTTTCCAATCGCTATTTCATCAGTGCTGTGATATTTTTAAAAGAAGAGAGTCGCTTGTCGCTCCCAGTATTATTTAGTCAACGATATCCATCTATTCTTTTGTAATCTAGTCTAAACTATGGCGGAAGGAGCAAAAAATATTAAATGAAAGGCTCTCTCCATCGCGGAGAAGTTACAAATTATAAATCAATACGATACCCAAGCTGTCACAAATAAGTCTGCGTTCGCCAGAGAACAGGACATACCAGAGTCAACTTTAAGCACTTTGTTAAAGAATAGGAATGTCATCGTTAACCAGGATGTGGTTAGACGAACAAAGAACAAGAAAATAAAAACCGCCAAATTTGAAGACATGGAAAAGACCCTTCGAGATTGGTTTGTTCAAGCGCGCTCTCGAATATTCCAATAAGCGGCTTGTTAACACACACACACACAAAAAAAAGCTTCTGAAATCGCAGCAAAAATGGGATTGCTAGATGCTTCAAATGGATAGCTGGATCGATTAAACTTTGTACGACATAAAATTCAAGGAAGTGTGCGGTGAGTCTGCTGCAGTCTACATTGAAGATGTTCACTATTGAAAATTAATATGTTTCCGCAGCTTGTAAAAAAATTCTCAAGTCGGGATATTTACAACGTGGACGAATTTGGGTTTTTTCACAAACTGATACCCATTAAAACTATCGCCATGAAAGGAGAAACATGACATGGAGGCAAACTGAGCAAAGAACGTCTTACTATTCTGCTCGGTGCCAACTCTGATGGATCAGATAAATTAAAGCTGCTGGGCATAGGGAAATCACGCAACTTGCGATGCTTTAACATGTCAAAAATTTCCCCTGCCTGTACGAAAAGCAGCTTTGAGCATGGATGATGGGCAACATTTCGTAATTTTGATCGGCGTATGAGAAAAGAATCGCGCCATGTGTTATTGCTTGTGGACAACTGCTCAGCGCATCCAAAAGATAACGAAGACCTGAATATTGTCCAAGTAGAACTACCAATTTTCTACTTCCAAATTCGACTAATGTCACCCAGCCTATGGACCAACGAATTATTAACAAGACTCACGTCGTACGGTGAAACTTTCACAAAATGGAATACGGCAGCAATCCTTCTTGCTAGGAGTGTCGTCCAATTACAGTCCTTTACGCTATGCACATGCTTACTGCAACATGGAAGAGTGTCACACCAACAGTACTTACAAATTTCTTTCACAAAGTGGAATTCGAAAAAGCGAGGACATCATTTACACAGGCCAACCATGCAACCTAATATTAAAGAAGAATGGCTGGAAGCACAAGAAACTGTAGAGGAAATTTTTAGCGATTTAGAAGAGTTCATTAACATTGACAAACATCTAATTACCTCTGAATTTAAAATTCTGGATATCATCGCCGATGTACCAACGACAAACAAACCGGATGAGAACGAAGAAGATGATGAACCTGCGCTTCCGGCCCCATCCGCATTCTCCAAAGTTACAGAGGCCTTCAGTTTCCTTAGACAATATGCGTCGTCCTTGGACAAAGGACCCTCAGCAACAGAACTTTGCCACTACATAAATAAGACGGAAACATCATGGTGATGGCACGACCGCCTGTCAAACAGTCCAAAATTGACAGCTACTTTTCTAAAAGTAATTTTTTTGGCATTATTGACTTCAGTATTTTTTTTAATTGAATTTTTATTCTTATCAACGATATTTATTATCGCATGCTGTTCTGTATAGTTAACAAAGACTTCAATTTTGTTAACATTAGTTTTAGTTAATATGGTTAGCAGCAATTTTTGTATTCGTCTTATTCAATTTCATGTGTCATACATAATAAATCTAAATTTTAAAAGACAGGATTTTTACTCGAGAAAATAATGATTATTTGAATTTTAACCTTTCAAACTTTCCTGCTTAATAAGCAAATAATGATTAAAATAAATAAAATGTCATTTTATGTTTTAAAAACGCTAAAAATTGACAAAAAAAATGCGTATTTTTCGCATAGATTGTTATTAGATAGACCACTCGACGAAAATTCGCGACCTTCAGTTAATACGCGAATTTTGTTTGGACCCGTGATTCCCGTATTAACGAGGTTCGACTGTATTCGAATATTAAGTCTGGTGTTAAGGCTATTAGGGGTGATGAATGTTGATTTTCCGCATTCTCTTCCGTAATGTTAAGTTTCTGGACGTTTGATGCATTTTTATATTATAAATATCTCCTCTGAAAATTAACATTTTTAACTTCTTTTTTCAGTGTTCTCTTCTTTAATTATGTCTATTTTTTTCTTAATTTTCAAAATATCTCTAAAAGCTAGGCTTAGTTTTATATGAAGTGTTAAAATTTTACTCCCACTTTGTCAGTTTTTAAAATATAAAATGTTAAATTAAGCAATCACTTTTAAAATAATTTAAGAATTAAAAATGACATGATTTAAGGAGAAAACACTGAAATAAAAGTTTAAATGTTAACGTCCTGAGGAGATATTTTGAATATATGGACACATCAAACGCTCATAGACTTAACATTACGGAGGGCAATTCGGAAAATCATATTATTTTATATTTTCTGCATACAGGGGTTCGGCGGCGAAAAGACAGAGATCGACTATTTTAGGGTTATTTTGCCGATTATCAGGAATCAATGCATTGACAGGTCCTTTATGCTCTGCACTGTTTGTGGTCTTCGGACGTCCACAGCGGGGTTTATCGTGCACACTCGATATTCCTGGGGTCTCCTTTCGACTTCCACTTTCCCATCTCCTGATGCTGCTGTTATACGCTTCATCACAATATTTATTCACGTGTGGTTAACGATTGATGCAATAACTTCTGCGGTCAGTAATTCGATCACTTCACGGTGTTTTAACCGCTCTTCATTATAGTCCGAATTTCTCCATTTCACTATTTACACATCAGTGATTCCACCTGGAAAGTAAAAACAATCATGAGATGAAAGGAATTTCAGAGTTATTGGTCATTATAAAATATTTCATTTTTATGTATAAATAAATTAGTTACACACGTGGAGATAAAACTTACTAAGCAATCCTCGTGCAATCTTTTTTTTTTTTTCAAAAAAGAAAAAAATATGTAAGGAAAAACAAGCGTTAAACATAGATTATGAAACACTTTCTAACACTTACTGAAATCTTTAACAATACTTCGTTATTTAGCAAAATAATGCGTTTAGCAAAAATATGTGTTCCAATATTTTTGAACAATTTTGTCTGTATTGATCTCACGGTTGATATATATACGACATGGAGGGGGAATTTGGTGTAGCAAGAAAACGCATAACAAGTCGAATTTTCTCATTCAGCTATTTATATTAACCCGTCAGTAGTCGCGCGTCGGTCTTTTCGCCGCCCGTATAACTTATCTTCCTCTAACATATATCACATTACAAATACAACGGAAATCTACCATGTAGCTGACTTTGAAGCTTTCGCGACCACTTTAGTGAAGTAACAGGATATCTCTGCTTTTCTTTCAGGTACATTTTTAGAAACAAAGCTGAAATTGGTGAAAAAGTCTACGTAAAAATCACTAATGTCAGTTCATTTTTACTTTTTCCAACTACTCCAGATCTCATGAATAAAATGCATAATTTAAGAAAACTGCCAATTTATATCTTCGTTGTAATGTTATTTTCGTATATTAGGTGAAAAATATTTCTTATTTTACATATCTGGTATGCGGGGGGCCAGCGGCGAAAAGACCAAGCGCGACTAATAACGTTGTGATGAAAGTCGCGACTACTCGCGAGTTAATTAATATGCTTGATTACATTTGTTAAGTCCTATTGTTTACTTAGTTCCTTTATTACGCAAAATATGTGTTCCAATAATTTTGAATAAGCCTGTATTTGATCTGTCGGTTGGTATACACTACATGGCCGAAGATGACTGTCCACATGCGGTTTTAGATATTTTGTTAAATATCTCAAAAAATACATGAGGGATTATCCTGAAACTGCAAGTGTGTAAACATAATAGTAAATGTCATACATTTCCGTGAAGCTTTTTTCCCGAAACTCCATAGGGGTCATCTTTGGCCATGTAGTGTATATATACCATATAGTGGGGGAAAGTAGTTTAGCAAGAAAACGCACAACAATTGAAATTTCCCATTCAGCAATTTATATTAATGGATGGAAACATGCTTTAATACTTTTGTTCAGCCCTGTGGTTTGACTAGTTTCTTTATTACTTGCCAGTATTTAGCTAAAATTTAGTTCAAACTAAAAAACTTTTAAAATTACAATAATCACATTTCCGGAAATTATAACCCATAACCAACAATATGTCCAATTCTTTGCGTGGCAAACTGTATATCCATTTATGTATATTCTACAAACATTTCTTAGTAAACTTAATGCAATTCAGCTTAAAAATGCATAACATATTTTAAAAATACCTTTAAGTAAATGGCGCTCATATTTAGAATCTTAACAAACTCTTTTATGTAGCCCTTTATAAAAACTATAGCATTTATGCATACTAACATACACATTATGCATACATTTAGTGAAATTTAACTAGGACTTCCCTCAGAGAGATTAGTCTGAGCGATATTGCTGAGAATACACATTTAATAACATGCGATAAGTAAAGAAAATGAGATGTTACGTTAATTGGTCATTCATTGTGATAAAATATAATGATGCAAATAAGCATATCGAATCATAGAACTACAAAATCTTGTTGCATATACTATTTTTATAAAAGAAAAGCAAACCATATATGGATATAAAATTGGAAATATGCAAAATGTTAAAAGTAATACAGAAAATAAAACACCAAATTTTCCTATATTGGAAATATAGCTCTTTCAAATGGTGTCATGAGCATAAACAGAAGCTTCGCACCGATTTGAGAAACTATAAATAACATAAACTATTATGTTTGAAGAGAAATGGAGTGTATTTTATATGGTGTGAAATCCGCCCGACTAGTTTATAATGTTGAATATCTGTTTTCCACGGATGCAATGAGGTTGTCGATAAGAGTTAAGGAATCCTTTTTTAAAAATTTGTCCTAAACGAGCACTTACATCTTATAAGTAGGGATGAGAATTTTCCGCGGTTTTCCGCGTTTTTTCCCACCAGTATAATCTTAGAGAAAATGTTATTTTACTCAAACGAAAAAATGCTGCGATTTAACAGAACAATATTTTCTCTAATATTATACTGGTATGTAAAAACGCGGAACACTCTCATCCCTATATAAGTTACTTTGATGCCAAAGTTATAGTTTCTGACCCCAACAGTATCCTAGAAATTGCAATATTCTCAATAAATTGAGTTTAAAACTTTTTCTAGAAAAAAATGTTTAATATGTGAAATTAAATTGTCGAATGTTTTAGAAATCGTTCATAACGAGAATATTATATCTTAAAAGTTGCCACCAAAAAAAAAAAATTTTTAAATTTTTAGTCATATCAACATCAAAAATTCTCAATTTTAGAACTTTTTTTGCTCGTGCATTGATGGTGATTATTGTTCCTACGCAAAATATAGCATATTTTGCAGCAAAGATGGTTACCAACATTTTTTGCCCACAATATTTTTTATATCGGCTAGGTACTCCCAATGCTAACGAAAAACACACAAACGTTAATGCTTTATAGCATAGAAATACAGAATCAAAAGCTATTTATCTCCTATTATACAGTGAAACCTCCAAATAAGGGACACCTATGGGACCGGAACTTTTGTCCCTTAAATAGAGGTGTCCCTTATTCGGAGTTTTTATATTATTTTTAATTAATCTTCTGAAGGATATAAAAATAACAAAGCATTAAAGATGATGCCCCTTAATTGACCCGAAGCCCGAAGTGTATAAATTATGTTAATCAGACAAAAGGAAGAAAAAAGAATTAATTAAAAATTTTCACCTAATTACTAAATTATTAAATGATTTGTAGAATTAATTTGTATTTTTCATGCAAATTGTATACGTGCAGTAAAAAGTATAAAAACATTTGAAAGAATTTTACTTTAAGTAACAATCAAAAGGATTGTTTTACAAATTTCAATTTTCCAGTGTAAACCTTTCAAAAGTTTGTTTACCATACTTATAAATTTTAGTTCTTCATTAATAGATAAAAAAAAAAAAAAAAAAAAAAGTATTCAACTGTTTTGCGTATTTTAAGGCAACAAATCTCTCAACTGCTCTACTTAGCAAGCGGAAAACGTTTTGGTGCATTTATAAATTTATTTTTTAATTGAAAGGTATAAGATTGGAATGTTTGATTATGGAAGCAATTTGCAATTGAACTGTATTTTCAATTTTTTTTTTTTTTTGAAAAATAAATTACCTGTTGAATAATAAGTGATTTTGATCACGTGACAAAGACGTTAACCTTTCTTGAGTAGTTATTTTTATTTCGCTTGAAAATTCGGTTCAAAACTCCCACATTGATATTTTCTGAAAGATCTATTGCATTTGCAAAAAAAATAGAAGAAATTGATCGATTACATATTTTTTGATCAACATTTGCTAGTTTCTGGCATTTTCGGATAAAAATGAATTAAAACATATGTCTTAAAAGTTGCCTTTTCTGGAATTGATAACAGCTTAAACGCATATGTAAAGTTCCTTATTTCACAATTTTCTTTTATTCTCCACTTTCAGAAACATCCTCACAATTTTCATCATTACTTTCATTGTGGATAAAAACACTAATGTTGAATCAGAATTATGGGTAAATAAATGGTCGTTAATAGTGTCATATGCCTCTGTATCAACATAACTGTCTGTCTGTTTGATAAGTTCACAAAAATCTGTATTTTCATTTTCATCAGAGACTACTTCAGTATCTGAAATGCAAAAACCAGTCTCTTTAATCTCATTTTCAAGTGTCCTTTAAATCGAGTGTCCCTTATTCAGAGGTAAATACATTACACGTCCTATGCCAAAGGACTGGGACCGGAAGTTTTGTCCCTTAAATAGAGGTGTCCCTTATTCGGAGTGTCCCTTATTTGGAGGTTTCACTGTATACTCATAAACAGGGGTAAGGAAATACATAATTTTTCTCCCCAGTGGCGAGTGGATTTTCTCATAAGCGAGTGCATTTTTAGTTTTTGAAAAACTGTAGGCAATAGGCACATTATCAGAAACACTTTTTTAATCTAGATATTTTAACTTTCCAAATTATTACAGTGTAAGTATGGTACAAAGTTCTATCTAATATTAATCTAACCTTTGTTACATATATTTCTTAATATTATACAAAAAAGAATTATGAAAATACATTGTAGTAATAGTAATTTTGTCTGTAATCGCGTGCGATTTTGTCATAACTATTTTCAACTGCGTGTGTTGCATCTTGCGGGCTGGCGAAATAAATCCTTGGCTGGTAAGAATTTGGAAAATTTCCCCACCCCTGCACATAAATTATCTAATTAGTGCTAGCAGATGAATTTTTAAATATACATAGATCAATATAATGCTTCATTTTTCTTTTATTAGTATTTCTTAGTATTCATTTTTCGTTTATTTGTATTATTCAGTAAAAAACTCACTTTCTTAAGCCCGAATTACGTCAAACTTTTTATAAAAGCGTCTAAGTCCATATAACAGCGAAGTATTGTGAAGAGTATTAAATACAAGGTAGTTAGACACTTAGCCAAAAGCAGGTAATAAATCGCCAAATATTGTCCTTTTCGCCCTCTCTCAAAATGCATTTTTTTCGTATAGAGCAGTTCACATCACGTGACTTCTACCGGAGAACAATGAAGAAAGCTGTAGGACACACAAACACAAAAAGCATTGATAAAGGTAGCGATGGTTGTCCTACAGCAGCAGCAAAAATCTGTCCGTGACGTCACCTTGCACAGCTCTATGTTTAAAAAACACGATTTTGAGTCATCTTATTTAAAATTCAAATAAATAAATGAGAGGAAGCAATAATAGCATAAGTCAAAATATTCATAAGTCAACATCAAGGAATTGTATCGTAGTTACACATGTGGAAAAAAGCTGCTTTCGGCCAAAAAACGTTGTCTTCACTAAATTTGAATCCGATTAAAAAAAGTACCGTGATTAATTAAAATGTTATAGGCAGAGCTGCCAAGTCTCCGGATTTTGGGTACCGGTATTTTAATACAGAAAATGTTTTATTAAATTGGAACATTCTGAGGATTTAAAAAATAACTTTTCCTATAAGAAAATTCTGCTGTGCAATAAGCGGGGGCTTGGCATCTCAGTATAGGAATATTTCGTAATCAACTTTTTAACCTTAAAAAAAGCAACGACCATTTTTCGGGTACAAAAAGTATTGCTAATTGTTCCATTTTGCATACAAGGTACTGATTGTAATATTGATACATCTATGGTGATAAATTTCCAATAATTTTTCAAATCCCATTTATTTCATTAAAAATATAAATCTTTTATTCATTTAGTTTAAAATAAATGGTTTTTAACTAATTTCATAATACTTTTGAAATATCACTTTTCATTGAAATATTCATACTTAATCCATAACGTACATAATATATAACTCTGTTATTACATAAGTCACCTTTTTATTATCATAAAAATTATGTTTTTACTGATTTTTATTAACTCAATAGGAAAAATTTTGTGTTTTGAGCAATAGATGTCCGCATTTCCTATTATTTATTTATTTTAACAAAATTCTTTGTATTTAGAAGAATTTTTATTTAAATAGGAAATCCAGATGTCGCTGTTAATAAAGAAGAAAGCTACAAAAAAGGGTACAAAACGAGTAGACACTTTCTATCAAATGTGGAAAAACGATGAATCCCAAAAAGACGTCATATGAAATATCAATTTTTAAAGCAAAAAAACGAGGTCTGATTATCGAGCCTACTGATTACAAAATGTGCATTACATTAAAAAAAAATGCTTCAAATATTGATTATTTTTTCTTTTGTGCAGTTTTGGCTTCGAAAGGTGCGCTATGTTGCAAAAAGATATAAGCGCCTATGAAAACACACCTGGTAAACTTTCATACTCAGTTTTACAAATAAATATGGCACATGTATGCCCTATATACACCGAGGTACCTAATTGCTGCCAAAATGGCGTCTAGTTGCCTAACATGCTGGTTATCATATAAATGTTATAATAAATTGTTTGTTCTAAAAATATTATCATTTATTGATTGTTATATCTTTTTAATAACAGGAAATGTTTCATTTATTCCTTTTTTTTCATTTTGAAATAAATAAAAAACGTGTTGTTATAGCATGCTATATGCATCTGGTAATCAAAACGATGTTTTCGCTTAATTGACATAAAAAATCTCGCCAAACCCGGTGCTTATATCTCTAGTATATTATCTCAAGTATTTTATTTATGTATACTATAATTGTTTTTACATACCACTTACTTCTTCTGGTATATATAAATAGGTAAGTGGCTCCTTTATGCAGTATAAATTGTATAAAACTTTAAAAAAATAGCCCCGTTGCCCCTTTTTGGATCGAATAAAAAAAAATCAATGTCTAATTCCAGTATTGCTCTCAGGTATGCATACATACTCCATATTTCAAAGTTGTATGCCAACAGGAAACGGATGAAAAATGGGGAAAAATGTCACATATGCACCAGAGTACATAATTGGCGTCAAAATGGCATTATTTTACCTGAGATGGTAACCCGGCTTTATTTATTTATTATTTGTTTATTTACTCACTCATAAAAGGTTTATTTACTTTCACTTCCTTCTTTTAATTATATAAAATATTTCTTTTTATAGTTATTAATTATTATTATTATTTTATTTACTGTAAGTTCTTTTTGAAAATAGAAAATAATTAAAAATTGTGCATGTAAGCGTTATTTGAAAAGGGAGTTTTCGCCAAATGGGCTTTGAAAAAAATTGCGCCAAATCTGATGCGCTTGTGGTATCCGTGCCGAAAAATTAGTGACCAGAATTGACTTCCATACACAAACAAAATATAAGTTAAAAGAAAACATGCAATGAAAATAAATATAAAGGGAAAACGTCATAAAAGAAACTTTTTATTTAAAAACGTAATTGTTTCTAATTTTCACACGCGAAATATGTAAAACATTCTTTTAGCGATCAAAAAGTTCTGTTAAGAGATTATCACAAAATTTCAAAATCAAAGTTTTTATGACATTTTTTAATATAAAAAAATAACAGTTTTATTTTCCTGCATGATTAAATTTTAAAATGTTTTATTGCATTCAATATTTCTGTGTGCGAAAATGATTACTATTTACTCCATGTACTGATTCGGTTATCTACGAAAATGTCCAGCCGGTGAAAATCACGCTCACCAAATTTCTGTGACGTATGCACATAAATTGTGCTTTTTTATCAGTTTTTTTAATATAACTTTTAAACTACTTGGAATTAATTTTTAAAAGTAGGTGCATTCACCAGATTACCTTCATAGGTACCTATTGGTACAAAGAGAATCGAAATCCGACAAGTACTTTTTGAGATTTGCTTGACGAAAGAATTTTTTTGAATTTTAATATCGTTACGTATCTCTGAATATAAAGACTTCGCTTCGCTCAGACAATTATTCATGTATTAATTAAAAATGCATTTGATCAAGCCATAAGCCATAATCATAATATATATTACTTCGGATAGATTATATTATTTGAATTCTTTTCTATGGCCCTGTAATGAATAATGACTATTCTTTTCACCGCATATTTTAGTGCCCTTCGTAAATGTGTATAATTTTGAATTTTTTGACACGGTGTAACATCTTTACAGTCGATTCGAAACGATTTTTTTTTCATTAGGCCGTAATGTAACGGTAAAATGTTCACTGTCTATGTAAATAAATGAATCATGCTAAAAACTTCATTTGCAATAGCATTCGTGCTAGGGTAAACGTCAATAATTTCGAAACTTTTCATGGCAATTGGAGTATTTTTACAAGAATTTGAGCACGGACAGACGACCAGACAGACAGACAAATCGAAATCATAAACACTTTTCTACTTTGATGGAAAATGTTAAAAAGATTTGTTACTCACATTTTTATGCTTTATATATCTTCTTTTTCATCATATAAACAGAGAAATTGTCTTATTTAACTTATATTTAGCTTTTCAGACACGAAGAAAATAACAATAATTTTAATACTCCATTATTTATTTTTAGTGCACAGATAGTTTCTCTTTTCCTTTTCAGAGAGTCAGTAACTTAAAATTTGCATATGTGCGCCTTAAATTATGGGCCCGTAAAATATCTGTATTCATTATCAATAAACTATATTTTATTTTAAAAGAAACTTAATGAATTTGAATATGCTAACTGTTTTATAGAGCTTCAACATTTAAAACCTAAAGTTACCAAGTTAAATCCAATAAAAATACTTTTATATACTGTATATACTATCATTAGCTGTTATTGCACTAAAAAATGGTGTCTTTTATGCATATATGTGTTGATTGGTACCTGTTAAATAGTCACAAAATAATAAATACAGTTTTTATTATTTTTATAGAACATTAAAAAATTTGCAACATAAAAAAGTTGCAGCTTGTTAATCAAATGAAAGTAATTAATTTAAGCTCATTTAGTTGCAAAGTGTGGCAATATATTATTTTAAAACACTAATTGTTACATATAACACACATCATCATACATCAAATTAGGTGCAAATTTGAAAGTTAATGTTTTTTTTCCTATTACTAGACTAATTTTTAGATTTCAAATCACTTTTTTCTATAAAAATACAAAAAAATATGTGCAGTAAATAATTAAAAGTTGCAGAAACAAAATTTCTAAACAGAATATAGAATGGGTCATTCCATGGTAACTTACGTTACATTTATAACAATTTACTGCATTAATTTTAGTAATATAACACTAAATAATATTCAAATGTAAAATTAACATGATTGGTCAATGAAACATATTTAAGGGCCAATTTGGACGAACATTACCTGAAAAATGATAATGAAAATTATACTTTATATGGTAACTTGCATTCCTCTTTCAGTATTGGCAGTTACCATACAAAATAAAACTACCAAAACTTAAGAAATAGCATTAAAATTAGGAAATGTTCATTTAAATTGAGACTTTGAATAAGTTTAATTAGCAAACCATGCCAAATTTACATTTTGAATATTTTTTTGCTTGTGTTATATTACTAAAATTATTGAAAATAGTTCAAAATGTAACGCAAGTTCCCATGAAATGACCCCAATACACAACAGAAAAATTTCCATAATAAATGATATATTTTAGAAGTATATTTAGTTTTTGTTTTCTAGGCGTAGTGTTATATCGACGAAGAAATATAATAAAGAAAGAAACAACTTTCTGTTTGTTACAAGATCATTACCAAAATGACAAATGGAATTTGCCAAAACTCGAGAAAAACAGTGTGAGACAAATTAGATAACAAAGAGAAGAAACACATTTGTGATGTTGTAATACATGATAACAAGAATAACTGACTCAGATGTTATGTTCTCCAACTGTGTAATGCATTTGTTATTTTCAAGTATAATAGCGACTTTTATGTAAAAATGGAAACGCGACTTGATGCATTTCTATCAACATTTTAAATTTATAATAGAAATACTCATGCAAATAATTAATTTAAGCTTATTTAGTTGCAATACGTGACAATACAATATTTTAAAACCCTAATTGTTACATATGAAACACGCCATCATATATCAAATTAATTTTTCTCCTATTATTAGACCTATTTATAAATTTCGAATCATTTTTTTTCATAAAAATAGAAAAATATGTGCAGTAAAGGATTCACAGATACAGAAACGAAATTTCTAAACAGAATACAATACATAGCAGAAAAACTTCATAATAAATGAGATATTATAGAAGTGGATTTAGCTTTTCGTTTTCTAAGCGTTGTGTTATATCGACGAAAAAATACAATAAATAAAGAAAGAACTTTTTGTTTGTTATAAGTTCATTATTAGAAGGACAAATGGAATTTGCCAAAACTCGAGAAAAAACAGAGTGAGACAAATTTGATAACAAAAAAAAAGAAACACATTTGTGACGTTGTAATACATGATAACAAGAATAACTGACTCAGATTATGTGTTCTCCAACTGTGTAATGCAATTGTTGTTTTCAAGTATAATAGCCACTTTTATGTAAATAATGCAAATGCAGTATACTCTATACTTCATGCATTTCTAGCAACATTTTTGATTTATAATAGCAAAAATCATGCAAAAAATGGAAACTTGATATGTACTCTAAATTGTATGCATTTCTATGAGCATTTTAGATTTCGATGAATATTTTTATGGCCACAAATAAAAGATAATATGTACATATATTTAAAATTTATTAAATTAAAATACTCGATATCGTATTAAACAAATCTACACAATTATTTCTTAGGGTACCCTTGAATGTTATTTTATACTGGACACTTAAAAAAAAAGTTTAATAACATTAAATAAGTTATTTTAAATGTCCACATTGATTTTGAAATTATAAATTTATTTTTTAATGTTTAAACGATTAACATTTAATGTCTTCGAATGTTTAACGATGTTTTACATGTTTTTAAACTTACATGTGTTAACAGCTCCATTGAAACTTTTTATTTGTATAGTTTAATCAATGAGCTACAACTCATATGCAGTATTAATACTTAGAAGGAAATTTCGAGCAAAGCAATTTCAACATAAAAAAAAACGAATTTAATTATATAATTTATCAAAGAATAATATGTTTATTGTTGTTTTAATTCAGTTAATACGCTGAAAAAATAACAAACTTCTATCCAAAGCTGAACAAAAAAAAAAAAATCTTTTTAAGATTAAATTTTTTAGCATATTATATTTTAATAACACCCTTTATTTCCCCCTCCCACGGCATTTTATTATAATAAAATATTACAGAAGAAATAATAGTCATAGCACTATTTGGTAACCTTAAGTACAATCCAATCCAACAACAGATCCTTAACTCGTTGACTGTCATGGTGTATCACACCGAAGTTTTCGTTTTGGCCGTGTCAGTCACTGGTGGCTGACAGTGTAAAATGTGATATAAAACTGAAAAAAATATGTGTCTTTTAAAGTAATTATTAAAAAAGTATAATCCTTTAATAAATAAAAGTAAAAAAAAAAGTTAAATAAATTTCCAGTATGTGATTCCAGTGTGTGATTTCCAGTGTGTGATTTTTAAATTAAGAGTTAGAAACATCATCATGGAGTTCCCCTTTTTTAAGCACAGAGTCATGGGAAACGAGGGAGAAAAAAAAAATAAATGTAGAGGCTTCATTGAACTACACATTGGCTGCTCCAAAAAAGTTTATTAAAAGGCAGGCATATAGGAATGCTCTCTTCGCAGAAATGCTCTCTTCGAATAAGAATATTTCATCATAAAAACATTGTTCCGCAATTCATCTTAACAGAATCATCGGAGAAAAAGGAAAGAATATCTCTCTCATCACCTCTCAGCTTCCTTCTTAAATCTAAAACTAAAAACTTCCAGAAAATTCTATATTCTCGAATCATTATTTTCCCATGTAAACAGAATTCATACCCAGTACAGCGTCGAGATTAAACATTTCATTCAGACGATAATTTTTATTTTAAAAAATTATTATTTAACTAATTTACAATTGAACTCAGTAATCGAATATCTTGCAGACGATAGTTTAAAACAAAAAAGAAAAGAAATGAATCTATTGATACGCAGAAAATATCAAACGTTGACTGGGAAAAAAATAAATAAAAAGAATGATATTTTTTGAAAGATATGGTTTTGGAATAAATTTAATAAGACTTTCATAAAAACGCTTGATAAAAACAGTGAAAAAATGAGTTTTATTTGGATTATGAAGAAATAAAATTTAATTAAAAATATTTTTAATTTTGAACCATCTCTTTTTTAATTTACGCATATTGGAAATAATGTTTTTTTAAGACGAATTAAGAATTTATATCGTTTCCATAAAGATTAATAGATTAGATCTAGTAACAAGATTTTAATTTAATAAGTTGAACTAAGTACGGAATATTGTTAAAAGGAAATTAATATAGTATAAGGTTAATTTTGGCGAAGAAAAAAAATAAATTTATAACATATATGTATGTATGTATGTATATATTTATAAATATATTTATTTTTATATCATATTAAAAATTGTCAATCATCGGTGACTGACGCGGCCGAAACGAAGAGTTCAGTGTCAGGTACCGGTGACTCAATGTGTTAATTCTAAACACGTGTGCTGATTCAAAAGTAGCGACTACCTTAAGCGTGATTTTCACTCAGGTTCTGAATTTCGTGCCCTAACCTGCGCGTTTGATGCATTCGTATATTTAAAATATTTCTTCAGGAAAATAATAATTTTAAGTCTTATTTTCTGTTTATTCTTCTCAAAGAATGCCTCTTTATTTCTTAGTTTCCGAAATATTTCTAAAATATTTGCTTTGTGCTGTATGCAGTATTAAATATTTACTCTCAGTTCGTCAGCTTTTAAAACATAAAATATAAAATTAAGCATAGATATATTTTAAAAACTAATATATATGTATACATACATATATATATATATATATATATATATATATATATATATATATATATATATATATATATATATATATATAGTAAGAAGAGACTTTTTAAAAAGACTGCACAGAAAAAAATGCGTTACAAATACTAATTTCCTGAGGAGGTATTTTAAATAAACTTATGAATCAAGTGTCCATAGACTTAACATTACTCAGAAAATTCCACAAAAAAAAAACAAAAATCTGTAGAAATTTGGTAAGCAATTGCCCCAAATATCTGTAAAAAAATTGTCGTGAATCAGCTTATTCTGCAGATAATGGTCAAAATATTTTTCAAAATTCTTTTGATATTCGTAAGATACAGCTAATTCTGCAAAATATATTCAGATTGCTATAAAATTTCTGAAGAAATTGCAGTTTTCTTCAGATAATCTTAAAATTATTTTTAGTGAGGGAATTCAAAAGCTGGGCGAGCAACAGCCTTAAGTGAATTTTCTTAACTTTTTTATGGTCTTATATATAGCGGTGACACACATGGCTATTTTTGTATTCTATTTGGATTTATTATTTTTAAAATATATAGTTTGTAATACATTTTTCTAGCAACATACACCAAAAATTGCAACTAAATACACTTATAATTTAATAGCTTAAAATGAAATTTTTCAGATGCTTTAAAACTATGTTACAATTTTCGCATTAAATGTTTGCAATTTAGATCATTTTTTAATAATTCTAAAATATTAGATGCGACAAACTGTAAATAAATGCAGAAAAATGATCTGGGAATGTTAAAAACGAATTATCTACGATATAGTTTTTTTTTAATCATTCAATGCGAAAGCAATTTAAATATTGAGAATTATCTTTTCAGAACCACGCAAATATAAAGAGATCGGATATGCTAATCTGCAATTTACGTCGTTTTAAATCTTTGAAATTTTATGAAAATTATATAAAAAGTATTTTCTAGTATTATCTCTCTAATTAAAAGTACAGAAAAATCTCAACAGTTCCATTACGTAAAAAAGACATTTTTTTGGATTTACACATTTTTCTTGACTTAACATTTAACATTAAGAAAAGTTATAATGGTGATAGTTTCCTAATTAAAAAATTGCAAGACGTATTCTGAAAACAATGCAAAAGAAATCACTAATACGGTTAGAAACTAATTTTCATATCGTCCAATATTGAAACTTTGAGAGACAAAAGCCTATAAGTGGGTGTGAAAGGGGGGGACGTTTGTGGGCATGTAACATACCTCCCCCCCCTTTCACTATTCTTTCCAGAGCCCAGAGGGCGCTGTTTTCATTGCTCCCTTGCACGGAACATTTTTTTTCTTACCCCCCAGTGAGATGTGTGTTAGCTCGGCAAGATAAAATGTTACACCGTTGACACGAAAATGTTCTACACCTTATCTAAGGTGAATACTTCCCATGTATGTCTAATACCTCTTCTTGTAATCGTGGTATCTGTGTCTTTGTTATGTTTTGTGAAATAAATGTTTTGTGTCGTCAAGAAATCTTCGTTTCTTCAAATAACTGTCACAGGCAAACATTTCTTTAAAAATGTTTCTAGGCGGAGATATATAGTTGCTTTTTACATACTTGTTCCAACAAAAATCCTTTATATGCTACACTAACTGTTCCGTTAATATAATTATGAATGTTGTAATTTTCTCATTTTACGTGAGTAGTATATCTAGCAAACCCAATAATTGATAAAAAAAAGAAATGGCGTAACATGATTGCCATGTTTATTACTGAATAAAATATAAATTGTATTATTTTAAATAGCATTCATTTATAACCCTACTACAGGCAGCACAAATCACTTTAACAAGCATAAACGAATAATGAGCACAGGTTTTGCTTGTTTACTGTTTGGAAAGTTTTCGAAACTCGATTAAATTGTCAATACAGACACAAAGTTCGCAATATTTGTGAATATAGAAACAGATTATAAATAGATTATAAACAGAAAATAATTAGTCGTAAAAGCTTTTAGTGAAAAAGTCATGTTTAACAATATCCTTTAGCCTGTACCTTAAAATATGTCATTTAGAGGGTTCAAGGGTATTTGTAGAGATGCTATAATGTGGTTTCATGACAATAAAACTCTTATTCTTTACTTTAAAATGAAAATGCTTTCAAAATTGCAATAAATATTTATATAAATAAGTTAAAGTTGAAGCTACATAAATATTAGTAAACAGATGGAAAAATGCAGGAGATAATTCTTAGGTAATATATTATAGAAGGCATTTTTCAATAAATTATTAAAATTATACAACATAACGACAATGATAAATGTTATTTAAACTTTTCTCAATAAAATAAACTTGCCTTTTATTACAAAGAGCAAATATATCGACTTCAAAGATAAATTATTTAACTTTAACAATCAATTATATTAAATGCAATTATAATTTGTACGTCACGTATAAAAATATATATTATTAATCATGCATAAAAAAATGTACTGTATACCTTTCCATGCATATTGAAAGAAAAGATAGCGAAACACACTTTTAAATTCTATTTAAATAATATTGTATTAGGAAGAAAAAACATTCAAAAAGAGTCCAAGTAAACTCTTAACTCTTTTGGGTCAGAAATTCTTTTCAATTTTTAGTAACGATTACTTTTACGTTAATAACATTAGCTATCTAAATAGATTAATTAATATTTAAAGAAAATTTGCTTGTCTGAAAGATAAGGTATGTTGTTGTTATGCGTCCTATTCTATTAATATTTATATGACAATAGGCTAAAGGATATTCTTTACAGATGTTTAGAAAATATTGCATTTAACTTACATTACAACATTCTAACACTTTTTGCGCTTTATTACGCATGATTTTTTCAGGAAAGTAACTTTTATTTTAAATTTAAAGAGTGAAATATATGTTAAAAGTAAAAGAATCACAAGTGGTGCAATTAGACAAATAATTAGAGAATTAAATAAATAATGATATTTATTATTATTACTAAATGCCTAAACATAAATGAAGCCATATAGTGAATGCATAGACATATACTAACAATAGTACATGCAAATAATAGCAAAAGTATTTCTAAAAGAGATGTACTATTAATAGTACACCAGGCCCGAAAGGATTAAAATTAACTGTAAAATTTACTTTTACATGCAGTTTAGGATAAAGATTTAATATCGGTACATATGCATTGCACATATTCATTTAGCATGTACACCGGATGGGGGAAAAAGTCCGTAGAAAAATTAAAAAATTCATAAAACCCGCAAAAATAACCGAAATAAAAAAGGTTTGCAGTGTTAGCATTGGTTGGTCATGTGAATTTTTTCAAGACATGAAAAAAAAATTCCTCAAAAAAACAACTGTTAGGTGGCACTGAGGTACAGACGTCAAAGAAAAAATATGCAAATAAAAAACAGAATGTCATCAAATCATTTTACATAGATGTATGTGTTCCACATATGTCATAAAGTATGTGTTCCACAACCACAAGAGATAATACTTTGCAGACGAATTATAAATCTAGCCGAGACAGAATATATCAGCTGCGAATGTACACGTGAAACACATGACAGTTTTCTGTGAATATTATCTTTCTCTCTTTCAGTTCCGTGTAATCCTAAAGATTACATGGACTGTATCGATACACATTGAGTTTACAGTATCCTTGTAACCGGAAATCTGACGGTGTCAAATCTAAAAACCTAAGGGGAAACCCAGTGTCATCTAGCGTTTCAGTTTCGTGAACTGCCGAACAAGTTTTATGAGGCCCGTCACTGTTCTTCAGAACTTTTATTTAAGCAAGGCAATGGTCACTGATTCCTGGTTCACATAAAATAACTACACCAACAAGACCTTTTCATTCACACTCAACATCTTTATTCACATACACGATCTCCTTTGTTGAACTGGTGTTAAATTAAAAGCGAAAATTCTTATAACGGTTTCAGCTGCATATTTCCTCCAAATTCGCTCGCACTAGCACAACCTGTTGGCTCTCTTTTGTATTATATTTTTCCTGTCTTAAAAAAATTCCCGTGACCTGGCAATGCAAGACTTTTAAACCACATTTTTCCGATTTTTGTGAATTTTTAAAATTTCTTCGATTGTTTGTACATTCTGCATTAACAACATGTAACGAATATATATCCGTATCTATCACAGTAAACACATTAATTATTACCCTTATAGCATGCATGGTCACAGTGACGTCACAATGATGTAACTGTGTGTCACTTTGGTCACATCACATCTGTGACCAAAATGCCACCCCTCAGTGACGTCACATTGTGACTGAGATGTGACTTTCTTAAAAATTTTTAGAAAATTATAAATATTCTTCAAAACATGTTATTTACTTTAAAACACATGTTTCTGCCAATTTAAATATCGTCGCTTTTGTCACAGTTTCGTCACAATGTTAATGTCAAATTAATCGCAAATGATACATTTTTCACAAATTTGTCTCACCGTGACTTCACAAAGGGGTCACAATGTGACATCACAAACGAACTCTAAAACGGCCATAACGACTTCACATTTGACTGTGATTTCACTGCTACTTCACATCGACAATCGATGGTCACAAAATCACAATGTGACTTCACAATGACGTCACAGTGAAATCACCATGCCTTACGGGTAGCAGATGCACATGTACTTATACACTCGTGGAAAAAACGGTAAATATACCTACTAACTCTGTAACAAATTATTTTAGAACAAAGTTCCCCTTACCAAATGATATCTACTTTTAAATTATGTTCATAAAATTTACTTCGGGCAATCTCTACATATTAAAACGAGTCCAATACTTTGTTTTTTAACTAGCAATATCCAAGTTTGACACCAAAAATAAGTTCTTCACTTTTCATTTAGCCTAAATACAAATTTTGATGAAATTCGTATGATTAGTTTCCGCGAAATTAATTATTTTAAAATGGACAGATTTTAGGGGCAGTATTCAAATAAAAGGTCGATACTCGATTGTTGAAATGCTACAGAAGGAACATGTCAACTCTATTAAAGTATTATTTGTTTGCCAGTATGACCCTTTCATTTGCTTAATATATATGTTCAATTTCTGGTCCAATTTTTTCAAAAGTATGAGCATTGTATATATATATATTTATATATATGTATACATAACATCATTCATTGTAAAACATACCGATATACCGATAAAATATGAAAAAATGAATTAAAGGAAATATATTCGAAATGTAAAGAATTGTATAAGATTCATCAGATCCCATATATATATATATATATATATATATATATATGCAATATTAAAAAAAAATTACGTTATTTTCGTGTTTCCATTTCGCTCCAAATTCTTTTTAAAATATACTTTTACTATTATTTCAATAATATGCTAAAAATTGATTATCAGCTAAGTTCCCCCTTTTCCTTAATTCGGCATAATATACTATTATTCTTTTTAAAAAGAACTTAATTGCATTATTAAATTGTCAATGTCTTACTTCGAACTATTAATCTACTCTATTATTTCATTTCTCGTTTTTTGAATTTAAAATAATAAATTTTATCATAAACTGCTGCTAAATTTTTTAAGCATAAAATATCTATTAATGCACCATTATAGCTACCTCCATTTTCTCTCGATAGAAATTTTACTTTTTTTTAATTATTATGTAAAACATGCGCCGATCGCATTCGTTTCTTTTTTAAGTGCGTTCGTAATTATGCAAACACGTAGCACTTATAGTCATCGTTCAATCTGTCTGTCTGTCTCCATGTAACAATCCAAAAAGTACCCAACCGAATAAGTTGAATTCAAAATGTATTATTATTACACAATTTTATTGAGTCCTTTTAACTTTTATGAAAATCGGATGTATAGTACAATTACAGGTACAATCAAAAATATTCCGTTAAATGACGGTCAATGGGAAAAAAAATTTTCAAGTGCATTTTAATGATGTTACTCTCTATAATACTGAACATAATACTATTCTTATACATCTACGAAATATATACTAAAATATGTATTCTGTACAATCTGTGGTGCAATCTTTTATTAACGTACAGGGCCACGCAAAATTATTCTATTGCATAATGGTATAGGGGGAAACATTGTTTGAGATGCGTTTTAATAATGTTAATTTACTTCACATTTTATGGAATTGGTATAAGTTGATGAGGTTTACTACAAGTTAATTCCTCTATAATAGAAAGCGTTTAATATTTATAGGGACACACAAAAAATTTCGAATACTGTATTGTATCCGAAGTACTATATATTTTAAATACTTCGTTACTGTACGAACAAGCCTCATTTGTTACGTCTGATATGGAATTTCCGACATGTTTCATTAAAATGTTTTGATATCTACACAGCCATTAATGGTAATAAATAAATAATTGCAATACACATAGATTTAAATAAATTGTAGTGATTTATCCAATCTTTCTCTAGTGTCTATTTATATACAGTCGCATAATAATAGTAACTGAGATGTAAACTAATCACCTTATATTCAGTTTAACTAAAATATTTTCTCCTACATCATCAAACAAGAATAGCTGAATTAATTTAAAAGGGTGCATTTTCTTTTTATCCAAATTTAAAATAAGGTTACTTTCTTTTCCTCACTTTAATGAGATTTGCTCGGGAGCTCATGAAATATCTTTATGTAATTCGCCTGTCCATGGAATTTTTTCCTTGTTGTTATAAATTTAGAAACAAAAATCTCTATAAAGTCTACAATTAAATTTTACTTTTGTCGTTTGTATTTTGTCTTCAAAAACATGAAAGCTTTTGAAATAATGTTTATTTCTGTCGCTTTTAAATGATAGAATTATGAAAACAATGAGTTATTTTATATAATATTAGGGAGCTCTACCGCCTACGAGGTACGTTCGTCTATTTTATTCTCACCTCTAAAAATGAGTTAATTTGAATAGCGTTAAAAAATTTACAGAAGATTGAATTATAATTTTAAAAAAAAGATAAAGCAGTGGCGATTGCTCAATAAACGGATATTTATGAATTTTCGCTTTACGGAGGGAGTTTATTGCCGAATGAGCTCTTTTTAATGTCTATTTACGCATTTGATTAAATAAAAATATTTAAACATTTCAAAATCAGGTAATATGAAATGAAGTTAGTCAAAAGAGTCTTTTGGTTTTCTGGTATTAAGAATGGTATAAAACAATGTTTTTTAGTAAATAATTCTTAAATTGAACGTTTTAATTCCGACATAATATTTACCAAACTTTTTTGCTTATGTTCATAAGAAAATATTATTATCGTTAGAAAGCAGATATTATTACTTGTACTGTCCTACTTTGCTTTTTTAATCTGACGTAATTTTTCTCCATTTACAACTTTTAGAGCATATTAATAGGAATAACTCCGCGAATATTGATGAAATAACTCCATTGAGGAATGAGGTAGGTGGAGGGGAAGTATTATCTCTGGGGATGATGCTAAAAATGTAACCCTACATTAAGTCACATTAAGTACAAACAAAACCACGTGCTTTGACACGCCTATCAATTGAAACAGGTTTAAACCCGTATTTTTTGCTATTACTTAAAAAAAAATCTATTACTTCACCGGTAAGAATTTATTAATTATTTTATCATATGTGTTTTAAATATCAATATAGAAAATTATTTTAACGTTTTGCTTGAAAATATAACATTCTTTTGTTAATATCTTAAAATCGTCTGCAGTCAGAAATGTATATTTTAGATTAATATTTATTACTTAAGTTTTCATACATGATTTTAAAAGAATGTTTTTATCATTATATATAAAAAATTTATTTACAAGCAATTATTAAGTCATAAACATTTTTTATCTACGTTATATAAAGTATTTAAAATTGCATTAAATTAGGAAACTTTTAGTAATACAATTTTAAAAATTTGATATTTCTTCTTAAAATATGCTTCAGTTGTAATTCATTTCTTTCAATTCGTATTATGATACAAAATTCCTTTCGCGTCCTTTTGTTTGGAACATTAAAATTTAAGCGATAAATGGATTCATATTGCAAACCTTTTTTGAGCCTTACTTCACCTCCACCTATCTCAATCCTCCATGGAATAACTCATATATTTTTTCCTTTTCAGGACTGAATATCTTTACTTTTGTAAGTATCGTCTGAGTGTGTGGTTAATTTCAGATAATTTCATTTTCCAGTCTAAATATCTGTACTTTTTAAAATATCCTCTGCTTATTAATTGCATTTTTCTCTCTTTTGTTTTTGGCAACTATTGCATTGTTACGTTTACTTTTGATATGGTTGTTCTATGTTTTTTAGTATATGATGTTTTATTTGAGCGGATATTAAGGAGAATGCATACACCACAAGAGTTGGGCGAGGAGGTCCAATTCCTTGGCCACCCAGATCACCTGAGATTACGCAGCTGGACATTTTTCTTTGAGTATTTGTTAACGACAATGTTTACAGGAGGGGATTGTCGAACATTGATGACTTAAAAGCCATAATTATAACCGCAATAGCTCTGTGGATGCCGACATGCTTGCCGCTACCTGGCGTGAAATTGACTTCGACTTGAGTGCGACGAAGGGGGCACACGTGGAAGTTCATTGACAAGGGTCACAAAACTTTTTGAGTCTATCTAACCATTTATGTTATTAATTTTAATCTATCTTTATTATTTTATGAGTTATTAAGCATCAATATCGGTCCGGGACTTTATAAATATTTGAGTATATATATTTGAGTATATGTTATTTCTTAGATGTTTGTGTATTAAAATATATTCATTACGTCTCTGTGGCTCTTTAAATGGTCACTTTCGGTTAGATAAAATTAATTTCCGGTTTATATTTTGGGCTATAACTTTGCTTTCAACTATCGCTGAACCAAAAGTAAGAAATTTTTGGAATCTTAAATATTTGAACTATACTTTAAAATAATAAAAAGGAAATCGAATTTTTTGCAAAAAGAGCGATTTAATTGAAGGCACATACATTAATAGAAAAAAGACGTCTCCCTTGAGAAGTCATTATAAACTCTTTATGGAATTCGAATTAATCATGCTTGAATTAAATTAAGAACTTAGCATAAAACGATACAATATCAAGAAGTGTGTTAAAAATCGATTACAGAATTTCATCTTTCATACAGAACCTAAATTCAATTACATAAAAGTACAATAAAATTAATTTTCTATATCGCAATAATGAAACAAAATAATTTTTCCTGATTTGTTCATTTTAATATTTCAAAATTTGGATTTTATTTTGAACAGAGTATTAAAACATGGTAATGAGAGATATTTAAATGATGGACATTTAATTTTTTACCTTTTTCATACTGTTTGAAACTATTTTACAATACATTATTTAGTACGAAAAATCTGAAAGTCATGATTTGCATTTATTTATTTATTTTTTTTTTTTTTGGTTTGCACTCATGGTACAAACTTTAAGGTGTGATAGCACACACATTAAGACAAACAATAATAAATAGGCAACTAAGGATCCCCAACGTCTTACGAAGGAGATAGGCGCCATTAAAGTTTAGGGTCCAAAAATTCAAATGATTATAAAAAACAGAAAAATTGGTCCATTCGTTTGCGGTTTTTTACTAAAACTATTCATTATGTCGGTATTGTCTTGAAAATAAATTATAAAGATACATTTCAAAAAATGCCGATAGAGAGTGCTTTAGACTTTGAAGTAACGAACAACTATTTTTTTACCGTTAATTTTTGCATATCATTAAATGTTTTAGAAGCTTAAGCATAAACTTAAATTTTGAGCTCAAAATCTAAGTCGTTAGGAGTGGTTAAGTAGCGCAAATTGAACTTTGGGGAGAGGTTCAAATTTCAAATGATTATAAAAAACGGAAAAATTGGTCAATTGATTTGCGATTTTAACTAAAATTATTCTTTATGTCAGTATTGCCTTGAAAATAAATTATATAGATAAAATTCAAAATTCCGATTGAGGGCGCTTTAGACTTTGGAGTGACGTACAACTATTTTTTAACGTTATTTTTTGCATCTCATAAAATTTTTTTAGAAGCTCAGACATAAACTTAAATTTTGAGATGAAAATCTGAAACTTGGGTATTGGTTAAAGAGCGCAAATTGAACCGTGTCCACTGGGGATGCCGAGGTTCAAATTTCAAAATGATTATAAAATACGGAAAAAATGGTCGGTTTTCGCTAAAACTATTCTTTATGTCAGTTTTTCCTTGAAAATAAATTTTAAAGATAAATTTCAAAAAATTCCGTTAGAGGGCGCCTTAAACTTTAGAGTAACCAACAACTATTTATAACCGTTTTTAAGAGATTTAATTGCTAGAAAAATATTCTGAAACGAGAAAAATTTCATTGATATTTGCATGGTGAAAACTTTCAATACAAACGATCGGGTTTGGTTTTTCTCTATGATTGTGATTTTGAATTTTCTATGACATGTTACGAAATATATCACATTAAAAATTATAGTTAATCAAGATTAACGTATCTATATGATTTCAAATATTATTATTAAAAATTTGTAAAAATATGAAAAATAAAGTTCTTATTTGCATTAATATGTATAATGTAAGACAAAGAACAACACGCAGAATTCCCGCATAACAGTTTTTCTACAAATGTGAATTTACTCTATAACATTTAATTTTTTTCTCCTTGAAAAAAAAGTATTAAAAAATTATTGCATATTTTATTTAGAAACCTTAGAATGCAATTTCTGTAATAGGAAGTATAGGTACATTTTTATGTTTTTTTCCAAATATTAAGCGAACTTGAAAGGGTTAAAGTAAATGCCGGCAAACTTTTTTGACTGTTCGCTGCAATCACGCATCATTTTAAAGAATAATAAGATAAATGTTGTTTCAGAAAATAATTACGATACGCATTTTTTAAACTTTAAATATGGAAATTATAAGTATTTTAAAAGCATAACTAAACTAACTCTTCTTGCGCTACTGAATAAACAATACAACAAAAAAGTAACATGGATAATTATGGCTCCTAACCGCATAATTATGTAAGTACTTAAGCCAACTTTTGCTTGCCCAAATTCAAAGGCCGAGCAAAAGATTCGAAGGAAGTGATTGATCATTGTTATAACTGCGGGTCATAGGTTATAAAAGTCATCTGTAAAGTTTCCACATGTAGTATATAATTGATCAGTACCTATTTCATATGGAATCACAGTAAAGCGTTCATGAAAGCGTATTTCGCTACTGAAAGTCAAGATTCTACATGGACTGTATAGTCAGGTATCATATTTGCAAATACGCAGCCTCGTATTTTCAAATTTAAAATAGTATGAATGTCTTTATTTTCTGTTCAACGAATTCCAATTAAAGGATTACAGAAAAGCTCGGTTTTTAAATTTCTTAAATGAAAGAAATATTTTTGTGAGGATTTTTTTTAAATAGAAGATTTGCGGATATAAGTTTATTCTCATACATTTTTTCTATTAAAAGTTTTCAATGTATTTTCAATATATTCAAATATGTATGTAAAATGCTACTCTAAACCGTTATCAGGAACACTCAAAATATAAAATAGTAATCAAATGTCAATAGTAAATAATCTCCCTAATGCCCCAGTTTAAACTTCGTATCACTATAAGATTGCGCCATAATAAAATAGAAAGGTGCTATTATTGCAATAGAACTTCACTATTTAAAGGTTTTTAATCACCAAGTGACAGAGTTTTGTTTAACACGTAAAAAATGTGGAAATCTGCTTCTTTAATCAAAGTAATAGCGTTATATCCCAAAGTGCGCACGAATATATTATATGCGACAACGTTCGGTGTTGCAAATTAATTTAATAGACAACATGCCTTTGTCCAATATAAAAATTAAACCAGTTAAAAAGAAATAAGTTCTCTGAGTCGAATCGGATGTATAAATTGCGCCATCCATCCGCGCGCGTGGAATTGTAGTTAATTGAAGAATTTTCTAGAATGTAAATGAAAAGCATTATGAAGCAAATAAAAGAATAAAATTAAGTTAGGGGGTTTTAGTAAGGTATTGCTTTTAACAGATTAAAGTTTTAATAGAATGAGAAAATAAAGAAAGCATGGGTTAAAAAATGGAATTTAAATATAATAAATATGTTAAAAATTTGGAAATAATTAATGACAAACATTTTCTATTATTTATTAAATGTATATTCTTTCCATATTCTATATTTTTTTCTGGAAATCAACTTATTTCTGACTGAATATTTCTTATATTAATTTTATATATCTAAGGTCGAAGCTACAAGTCTACGATGTCTTTAGGCTCCCTAGCCAAACCCTTTCTGCTTTTTGATGTTTTATACTAATTGAATTTTGATTTTTCACACTTTGCACTCGAGAGTTTATTCTCACTGACCACTACTGTCCCGCATGAACGGGTGCACCAAATGCTCTGGACACCAGTATTTTTAACTAATTTTCATCTCCTTACCTAATGGCCGAATAATCTGTGATAAAATTTGACGAAATAAACTGTAAGATGTTGGTGTCAAAAGCATTTGGTTTTCTCATTTATGAAGGATACCTGACAAAACTAGAAGTAAATGAGAGTCACCTCTCGAGTATAAAATGGTAATGTATCCGATGATTACTTTTTATTTTTTTCCGGACGAATCAAGTGTCGAAAAGAACATATAGACTTAACGGCTATGCGGAAGTCCAGGCATAGCTAATTTTATGGATTTTTTTATTATTATTATTAGTGCATGGGTCAAAGGGCACGTGTTTAAAATGTGGAGATTTTTAAAACTGTTAAAGGCCCATTCCATATCACGTTTTGAAAAAATTTTCTACATATTACTCCTGTTTTAACAATGCTATTGTGCCCTCAGATTAAAACAATTGTACTGCTATGAAAATATAGGTTATTTTGTTAATTTTATTACATTGTTCATATTTAAATATCTATAAGTTAAGAGATATAGGTATTTATATGTACCGGGTGTCCCAAAAATGACTGATGGATTTTAAAATTTAATAACTTGCAAACGGTGACAGCTATTTAAAAAAATTTTGCAGGAGAGTTATGTATAATGTCAGGAGTTTTTCTTTTACCGTAATTTTTTATTTTAGTTCTAATTTCAAAAAATAGGTGGCGCTGACGGCGATTGAAGGCCAGGTCGACGCTTCACTCAGCACTGATCACTTGGCCATCAATCGCCGTCAGCGCCACCTCTTGTTTGAAATTCGAACTAAAATTAAAAATTACGGTAAAAAACTCTTGACATTATACATAACCCTCCTGCAAAAATTTTTTAAATAGCTGTCACCGTTTACAAGTTATTGAATTTTAAAATCCATCAGTCATTTTTGGGATACCCGATATAAACGTCACAATGCGGGACATTTTGTCCGTTTCTCATGGAATGATCCTACAAGAAATAAATAAAATATACGAATAATATGCACAAAAATGTTACGTTTTTATACAGGAAATGATAATTTAATATTAACTTGTCAAATATGATTTTTAAACATTTGCGCATTTAGAAGCAATGAGATTTTAAAAATAATCTCCTTTGTGTTAAACAAATTAATACGAACCTCTTTTAACACAAAAGTATAATATACTACTCTCTATTAACAAAGCAAACTTCATTTTTTTTCTTTTCAAATTAAATTGTAAATTATGTTTTAAAATAGAAATTTTTACTCTTCTTTTAATGAAATCAATTATGCATTTTAAAGAATATTTACATTGCATATTATGGTACATTATTCAAATAAAAGATACACGTATTTCTAATACAAAAGGTCTTGTATTTAATAATTTTATGATAGAGTTTATGCGTTTTATTTAAATTCTAATATAAGTTTAAAAAAAAAAATAGAAGGCATATTGCAAAAAAATTCGAAATGCATCATATTTTAAAATGAGTTATATTGCAATAATTCAAAAAAGATTCATTTAAATGTGTTTCTTTTTAACATTTTCCATCGCAATTTAAACATCTTAGTTATGAGTTAAATTAAACAAAGATGTCATGAATATTTAATCAAATTAAAAACTAAGATGAACCTTAAAATAGGTATCAGTGCAAATAAATGCTTTAAAATTACCCTTCCGTTAAATCATATTTCTTGAAAAAAGTCATTTGTCAATCTATCCTATTACGGAACGTTACCACATTTAGCGCTAAACTTAATCTATTTCAACAAGCCGGAAATTTTCTATGTCTATTCTATTTTCTATTATTCTATGTCTATATTTCACGACAAGCATAACAAATGGAGTGCGTTCATCCTATAACAAAAAAAAATCAGATTTTGGTATAATAGTATGCAGTTATTCGGATACAGTATAGAAGCAGAAACCTTTTATGTGTCCCTGTATATACTATCTGCATTCCATTATACAGGAATTAATTTACAGTAAACCTCAAAAGCGTATATCAATTTCATAAAATGGAAATAATTTAATACAATTAAACGCTCCCCAAATAAAGTTCCCGCGTATACCATTATATAATGGAATACTTTTGTGTGGCCCTATAAGTTACGAAAAATATTCTTTGCACCAGTGATTATACAGAATGTATATTTTAGTATATATTTCATAGATGCATGTCAATTTTACTATGTTCGAAAGCGTGTAACGACATTAAAATGTACATTACATTATTTTTTTCCATTGGCTGCAACGTAACGGAATTCTTTTGATTGCTGCTGTGATTGAACTGTACTTCTGATTTTCATAAAATTCGAAATTACTTAGACAAAATTATGTAATAATTATATATTTCAAGTTCAAACGATTCGGTTGGGTATTTTTTTCTATGTTATATGCGGACAGACGGACATAGGAACTGAACGACGACTATAGGTACTATGTATTTACATAATAATGAACGTACGTAAAAATGTGTTACATGGCAGTAATCCGAAAAGATTCAGTTAAATGTGTTTACTTTTAACACTTTCCAACATAATTTGAACATCTTAGTTATCAGTTAAATTATTCAAAAGCGTCATAAATAATTAAATGAATGAAAAACTAAGATAAATTTGGCCATGTATCCAGTTATGAAATTTAACCACATTTGACGCTAAACTAAATCTTTCTCAAAAATAGAAGAACAAAATCGAAGAGTATGATGAACGTATCAAAGAAATGTGTTAGAAGTCAAAAAGAAATGACTGAGATTTTTGTTTACCAATATCAAGAAACTTAACTTCTGCAATATTTGCTTATCTGATATTTACATGACAATTCAAAAGTTAAGTATTCTCTTGTGTGTACGTCAGTACTAATGTTGTCCGATGTTTGGGGCAAATGAGGACTTAAAATGCACAGAACAACACTAATGTTTTATAGTCGTATCAGACGGGAAATTATAAACATTTGAATGAAAGCATTTCACCCCAAACATTTGAACGAAACATGTTCGTTCAGTTCTTTGCAAAGTTGGCAAAAAGAAAATGTCACACATTGGTCATAATAAATGGTTTTAACTTGCTACGGTATGAGAAAAATGTTAATAAAGAATCTCTTTTGAAAACAATAGAATATCAAGTTGCTATAACAAAACTTTAATTATTAATTATCTTATGTCGTTGGCTTTTCGCATAGATGAATGGGGTACTGGAAGTAAATAGACGAAGGAGGACCACTCTTATCTTCCTAAATGTTTGATAATACATGGATTTTGATCCCTTTTGACTAATTTTAATCATTTGGCACTTTTGAGTGAAAATCCTAATTAGTGACATGGGAGGGGGGGATAAAGAGGGTGCCCCGGGACAATTGCCACGCATGTCCCCGCATAAAGTCGGGCCCTGCCGGTGAGAAACTAAACACAACAAAATTATCTTCTTTATTAAAGTCAAGCAACTTATGCTGACTATAAAGTTCTGTTCGGGAAAATGTTTGGATGATGGCTTTTGTGTGAGGAAGTAATTACGATTGTGACTGTTAGGAATTGCTAAATTAAGTTATTTCAGTTTATTCACAGAAAATCGTTTGCATATTTGCTATTGTGATATTTAATTTATTTATAAGACGCGACTCGTTGCTATGGAAGCGAAGCTGTTTTTTCGTCTGCTTTGCTTTTATATTTTTTATCTTACGAGAGGAGTTCAAAGTTTAGATAAAAAAGTTGGCATCAATTTTTGATGGAATGAAAAAGAATTTTTTGAGAGAGAATGTTTATATTTTTTGTTTGTCGTGCGTGTCTTGAGTTTTATTGAAGAATTATGTTATTTTTATGAAAAGGCACGCAGAAATGCATATAGGATCATCTTTCCAGTTTTTAGTATGATGATCAGAAATTATCAAGGTAAAAGCATTTATATTTTGTACATAGTATACATTTTGTACATGGTATGTAAATAATTTGAATTCAATATTTCTTCATGCTATTATTCTACGTATGCAATAAAATTTATTAAAAGAAAATTCAAGAATATTTAGAAGATTTTTGAACCCAAATAATTAAAGTTTTGATTGTTTACAAAACATCTGGCGCCCCGAGCACGGACATTTGAGTAATAATGTTGAGATATTGAATTGTTTTTATAGCATATAGTGTTTTCGTAAGCTGTGCATTACTACTTATTTTTTCTAAGATGCATAAGTTAAAGAAAAAGCGAACACCGCTACGTGCGTCATTTACCAGAACTTTAAATGTTTTGAATGAAGAAATTAACAGCGAGTCATTAGATAAGGGTAAAATTTCAGACGATTTTAGTAAATTAGAAAATTTGATTCATGAAATTAAATCTATTGATGAAGCTATAATTGAACTCATGTTAGGTGATGATAAATGCGATGAAGAGGCTATTGAAAATGAAGTAGTGGAAAATGAAAGTTATTCAGATCAATTTATTACCATTAAGCGTAAAGTTAGTGAAGTATTGGGTACAAATAAACGTAATCAAGATGATAGTGTAAAAAGCACAGATTACGGTTATTTCAAATCAAAGCATTATAAATTACCTAAACTGAATATTAAGCCATTCGATTCGCAGTTAATAAATTATCTTTAATTTTGGTCCAAGTTTCAGAAAATTCATGAAGACATAGATCTGGATAATAATGACAAATTTCAGTATCTTATCCAATCGGTAGAACCTGGAACCAGTGCCAGGCGCTTGTTAGAGAGCTATCCAATGACCGCAGTTAATTACCCCAAAGCTGTCGAGGCATTTCAAGAGCGTTTTGGGAATAAAGATTTACTAATAGAAGTGTACGTAAGAGAATTCCTGAAATTGGTTGTAGCTAATGTACAAGCGCACGGAAAAGATAAACTTCCCTTATCAGATTTATTCACAAAAGTCGAGGCATATTTAAGATCGTTAGAATCAATGGGTTTAAGTTTAGAAAGCAATTCGGCGTGGCTCTATCCCATGATAGAATCTAGCTTATCGGAAGATGTATTAAAAGCATGGCAGCGATATAATATTTCAATCACATCAAACATTGTTAGTAATAATAATGCATTGTCAACAAAAGCAAATATAGTAAGTTTGATGGAATTTCTGAAACAAGAAGTTGCAAACGAGGAAAGATTCAAATTAGCCAAATCGAGTTTTATAGAGCTGAGCTCTAAAGACAAACCTAAAGAAAAATTAAGAAAAGCAGAAAGTAAAATACCTACTGCGGCAGGGCTATTTAGCGCAAAAGAACGCCTTTGTTTATTTTGCAGTAAACCTCATGAAAGTAAGGACTGTGTTAGGGCTAGATCTCTTTCCTTTAATGAACGGAAGACCAAAATTAAGAATAAAAATTGCTGTTTAAAATTTCTTCGTTTTGGTCACCACGCTAAAGTTTGCAAAGTTTTTATTCGTTGCCACGTTTGTTCTAAACCCCATACCGAGTTATTATGCCCTGAAATTTCAATGTGTAAAGAACCAGAAAATACATCTAAGACCCCAGAAGTAATTCAAAGCACTATAGCAAATAAGCAGTGTTCTGCTGAAGTAGCTCTTATGACTTTGGAAATAGTTATTAAAGGTCGAATAACAAAGAAAGTACGAGCGTTACTTGATTGTGGATCGCAAAAGAGCTATATTTTAAAAGGTACAGCTGAAGAGCTAGGTTTACATCCCATTTCTTCAGACGCTATTGTGCACACATTGTTTGGTGGTACGCAAACAGAAGCTAAATCTCACAATAAATTCCAAGTTGAGTTAAGTTCTTCTGATAGACAGAAACAAACGAAAGAAGTCTTAGAACTTTTGGATCAAGATATAATTTGTAATAATATTCCTCGGATACCGAAAGAATCAGTAATTAAAGAGCTTAAACAAAATAAACTATGGATCACAGATTTAGGAACAGGAAGTCCAAAAATTGAAATTTTGATTGGAAGCGATTATTACGGACAACTTCTTACAGGTCGAGTAAAACAGTTAAAGAGCGGTCTTACAGCAATAGAGACGAAGTTTGGATGGACACTTTGTGGTCGTTTATAAAGTACATCACAGTCTTGTCTAAATTATGGAAATATGATTATCACGAACCAAGCGTTAAAAGATATGAAGATTCCAGAATTATGGAAGTTAGAGACAATCGGTATAACAGATCCCTGTCAAACTTTGTCTAAAGCAAAAGAAGAAGAACTCGCTCATGATAATTTTATATAAGAAGTTGATAGAAATATAGAAGATCGCTATATTGTAGGTCTTCCTTGGATTAACGGCAAACGTGAGATTCCCTCAAACAGACACATAGCTGAACGAAGATTGATAAATTCAACAAAGAAATTAAAATCAATGAAAATGTTTGAAGAATATACTAAAGTTTTCTATGAATGGGAAGAAGAAGGCGTTATAAGTAAAGTACCAGATGAAACACTCAAGATTCCAGGACATTTTTTACCTCATCATCCCGTCATCAAACCAGATAGTCTTACTACAAGTGTTCGACCAGTTTTTGATGCATCGTGTAAGGTAGGGAGGTCTCCTTCTTTAAATGATTGCCTCTTTAAAGGACCAAACCTCATCGAACAAATTCCTGCAGTGTTAATAAGATTTCGTGAGAAAGCTACTGGGGTAGTAGCCGATATAAGAAGAGCATTTCTTCAAATTGAAGTCAAAGAATCAGATTGGCATTTCTTGCGATTTTTATGGTGGAAGAGTCCTGAAGAATTTCAAGTGTATCAACACAATAGAGTAATTTTTGGAGCAACTTGTAGCCCATTTTTGCTAGGTGCAGTTGCAAGATATCATTTGAGTAATGTTGATGAAGAAGACAAACAGATAGCTGAGAAGCTTATGAAATCATACTATATAGATAACTGCGTTACTTCAGTCGACAATGTGCCTGAACTAGAAAATTTTATTTCAAAATCTACAGAAATCATGACTAACTTTGTCTTGAAATCCTTTAATTGTATTTTCATACCAGTAAAGTATTGGACCGACTCTTCGACTGTTCTCGCTTGGATTCAAAGAAATGATCAATGGGGAAAGTTTGTAGGCAATAGAGTTAGAGAAATTTGTAAATTTTCCCAATCTCAACAATGGAACTTCGTACCTGTTCATCTCAACCCTGCTGATCTACCTTCTCGCGGATGTAGTCCTAAACAGCTGCTGAAGATGAGATGGTGGGAGGGACCAGAATGGTTGAAGTTATCAGAAGAAAATTGGCCACATTCAGAAACAAGCCCCAGCGAAGAATTAGTAATGATGGAAAAGAAGAAAACTGCAGTACCTACTCTTTTATGTTCTAACTCACATGAATTTATGATATATAGTAGAATTTAAAAATTTGGTAGATTTATTAATGTCGTATGTTGGGTGAAGAGATTCATAATGAAGTGCAGAAATCGAAATATATGTTTTCCATCAGAATTGTCGATTGAAGAAAAGGAAGATGCGGAAAGGTCGCTCTTGTCAATAATACAATCTGAAAGTTTTGGTAATACTACTGATGAAATAAAAGGATTAACGGTTATGAAAGATCAAGAAGGATTGTTGAGAGTAAAAACAAAGATATTAGAGCGGGATGACGAGTTTTCTTTCAGATATCCAATTTTATTACCATCGAAACATCATGTAGTGAATTGTCTGATTCAAGAATGTCATTTAAAGAATTGTCATGCTGGACTTCAAACAATTGGATCCATTTTAAGAGAAAAATATTGGATAATTTCTTCTAGACGCAGCATTAGAAGTCAATTGTCTAAGTGTTACATATGCAAAAGATACTCTGCAAAACCATATACTACACCTCCAATTCACCTACCTCTAGATCGAGTCAGAGATTCCAAAGTTTTTGAAGTTGTTGGAGCTGATCTTTTTGGCCCTCTTTTCGTAAAGCAAAGATCCAAAGTTTGGACTGTATTTTTTACATCTGCAGCATATAGGGCAATACATTTGGAACTTGTATCCAGTCTCTCAACAGAAGGATTCATTTAGTCACTTCGAAGATTTATATGCAGGATAGGAAGGCCGACTACTATATACTCTGATAACGGCTCAAATTTTAGAGGAACCAACAACCTTTTAAAATCAAAACAGAAAGGACAAGCTGTCAGACTAGGTGAAGTAGTCTTGATAGAACTAAACCAAAAGAGACTTCATTGGCCTATAGGAAAAATTGTAAAGATTTTTCCAAGTCGAGATGGAGCAGCTAGAGTGGCTGAAGTTAAAACAAGTTCAGGAACCTTGGTGCGTCCACTTCGTAAGCTGTACTCATTAGAGATATCAAGTCCTGATGACCCTGTAATACAGACTGTGAGTAATAGTAAAACTAGACGTGGTAGAGTAGTACAGAGACTTGTGAAATGACTTTTTCTAGAACTCTGAAATGACTTTTCTAAAACTCTGAAATAACTTTTCTAGAACTCTAAATGGTTCATTATTATTTTATTATTATTTAGTTATTATCTTTATTTATTTAGATATTTTTTATTTTGAATTAGGGCGTAATTTGATCAAAAGTGATCTTAAGTTTAATTTGGCTTCCGCCTAAATTAAAGGTGGGAGTATGTTAGGAATTGCTAAATTAAGTTATTTCAGTTTATTCACAGAAAATCGTTTGCATATTTGCTATTGTGATATTTAATTTATTTATAAGACGCGACTCGTTGCTATGGAAGCGAAGCTGTTTTTTCGTCTGCTTTGCTTTTATATTTTTTATCTTACGAGAGGAGTTCAAAGTTTAGATAAAAAAGTTGGCATCAATTTTTGATGGAATGAAAAAGAATTTTTTGAGAGAGAATGTTTATATTTTTTGTTTGTCGTATGTGTCTTGAGTTTTATTGAAGAATTATGTTATTTTTATGAAAAGGCACGCAGAAATGCATATAGGATCATCTTTCCAGTTTTTAGTATGATGATCAGAAATTATCAAAGTAAAAGCATTTATATTTTGTACATAGTATACATTTTGTACATGGTATGTAAATAATTTGAATTCAATATTTCTTCGTGCTATTATTCTACGTATGCAATAAAATTTATTAAAAGAAAATTCAAGAATATTTAGAAGATTTTTGAACCCAAATAATTAAAGTTTTGATTGTTTACAAAACAGTGACAAAGCGAAAGACAATATTTTTATTTGTTTCTATCTTTACAAGAAATGTATAGTTTTCGTTATATTTTTTTTAATTCCAGTTTTGGCGGATTTAGATGTTTTAGGAGTCAGAGATTTCAGAAGAGATATTTTTAGAAAATGTCTGTCTATCTGTTTGTGACATAATTTTTGCGGGCACTCTATCTCAAGAACTAATACCTGGAATTTCACAAAACTTTAGATTAAGTCAGATCTTGACATAACCTGGACCTAATTTGTTTTTTGTTGCAAATCGAACCACAGGTACCGTTGCTAAGCAGTATTATTCATGATTATCGCAATAGCTGTATTTCAGGATCTAATGCAAAAATTTTCATGAAATTTCAGATTCAATTATTGCCTGATATAAATGAATATTATTTAGTTTTTGGAGCAAATCACTCAACAGCTGACACTAATATATGGCATTATTCATGATTATCGCAATAAGTCTATTCCAGGAACTAATGCACGGATTTTCATCAAACTTCAAATTCAGTTAGTCCCTGATATGAATTAGTAGTCTTTAGTTTTTAGAGTAAATCGCTCAACAGGTGGCTCTTCTATTCAGTTACTTTACGATTTCTGTAATAATTATATCTCAAACACTAATACATGGACTTCCATCATATTGCAGATTCAGTTTAAAGTTTAAATAAGTTGTTGCAGATTAGATTTTGGTATAAATTATCTAAACGGTGACGCTGCTATGTTTCATTTTTTTGGAAATATTAACCTGTATGAGAGAAAAGTTTTGGGATTTCCTTATCGGACTAGTTATTTAATCCGCTATTACAAACGTGGCAAATCAAAACAAAATCTTTTTATTTATTTCACCGATTTTGTCAGACGAAAATTGTGACGAACTCAAACAACTCTTCTCCAATGTTTACGATCGATGTTTGATTTTGTGTACATAGGAATGTTATATGCGTCAAGATATTCTATCCTCATTTGTAAATAATTTATTTTAAAAAGTTCCTCTACACAGCTCATATCACGGTCTTTAATCGCAGTTATTTCTATTATCAGGGAAGGGGAAAAGAATTATTTTAAAATACTGGTGTCAAGAGCACTTGGATCTCCAATTTATGCAGATTGCCTGAATTTCAGCCCCAAAAGAAAGAAACACGAGATGTCAGTTGCCCTACTAAATGTTCTGTTAGCCCTAAATTAGAGCGTTGGTTACCGTCTTCAGAGCCTGTTACAATAGTCTATCAACCTATTTAGCCACAAAAACCGAAAAAATCTACTGAACCCCAGACAAGAACTAATGCATCTACATCTAAAAGAAATCCTAATCTCTCTGCATCAAATTGCCAAAAACCTAATACTAGTCAAAAGCCTAAAGCAGTTACACCCAATAAAAAAACCGTTAATCTTTCTACCTCTAACCACCAAAAGACCAATTCTGCTCAAGCCGTGAAACAAAATCAAAAGACATCTGAAAATAAGACTATTCGAGGTTCTCACCAATGGCAAACGGTCACAAAAAAACAACGGAAATCAAATCATGACCCATCTCTTGCTTACTTGAAAGATCCCAAAAGTCTAAACAATTATGTGGAAGAGGCTATGGAAGAGTCATATGGCTCAAGTCAAGACGAAGGAAACACGGTTTTTGAGGAATATATACCTAATTGATCTTACCACTTACCATTTTAATTTGAGTTTTTAAATATTGTCAAAAGTATAATTGTTTTTACAATTTTGCTAATTCTTGTTATGTATCACTACTTTACTGTTTGTATGATTTTAACTATTTTTTTTAAGCTTTTTATTTTGTCTTATTGACTAGTTATTGTACTACAATTTTATATATCATCATTTCGCTTTTACCTTTTTACTATGCCTATGTTAGTTTTTTAAAATGAATTTTACATTTTGCATCCTTTAAAGTTTACATTTACATTTATTTTTCTCCTCTTTACCTTGTTCTTGGCGCAGCATGTCCCTAAAGGGACCTTGTGCCAATAAAATTTATAAAACCAACCAACCAGCCTGAATTTCAGTATTATAGCAAATCGAATATCACAGTTAAATAATTCGTCTCGTCTTGCATATTAATATTGTCCCTCCTACAAGAATAACTTTGATAGTTGCCATCAATTGCTAGTTATTGAATTTTAAAATCAGCCATTCCGTTTTAGGTACGATTTACTTAAGTTTCATTTAGATTGTCATAACATAAAAAATACGAACTTCTATCTAAAAAGTTCGAATTTATATGAATTATTTTTAGTGATTTTTAACTTATGAATAATGCAACACCTAACTTAAAATAATCCAAATTTCATAACAAAAATATCGCATTGTGATACTTTGGGGATAAGCATTAGACAGATAAAGCCTCATAACTGAACTGATAAAAATTTCTGTAAAAACACAAACAAAAATTGAGACCTCTGTAAATTTATACTAGTTCTCGGTTAAATGCATTTGATTGAATTTTTCAGTCATTATTTTACAGACATTTTCCTTATTATGCATCTCATTCCCTGTAGGGATTTTCATGTCTTTATTTAAAAAAATTTATCTTTGTTAAAACTTGTTATTCAAAATACACACTTTTAAAATTATTTTGCAATTTTACAAGGTATATTACAATAAAAAGTCGGTTTTAAAATGGATATTTTAAAAACTGAGAATAATTTAGAAAATGAAAATCATCTCATCGGAGATAGTGGGGATTTTTATCAACAATAATAAATATCTATAGATTTCTCCCCCCCACTGAATCAATAAATATATACGTTACAGACCAAACCCGATTTTAGGCCAAACTAGATTGGCCTAGGCCAAACTAGTCTATCCTAACGCCCATCGGATAAACTAGTTTTTCCTAGGCTAAACCGGTCCATCCTAACGCCCATCCGATAAACTAGTTTTTCCTAGGCCAAACCGGTTTATCCTAACGCCCATCGGATAAACTAGTTTTTCCTAGGCCAAACTAATCTATCCTAAGGCCCATAGGACAAACTAGTTCTTCCTAGGCCAAACTAGTTTGGCCTAACTCTTATAGGACAAACTAGTTTAGCCTGTTGTTTATTGGTCTGAACTAGTTTATCCTAGGCCGATCTAATTTATCCTTGGCCAATTCATTTTGGCATGATTTTTTTTAATTCAATGACCGCCCCAGCGCCAAGATTCTAGTTTGTCCTAGGCTGATCTAGTTTATCCTAGGCCAATACAATTTTTCTTTTTTTTTAGCTCATGGGCGTCAAAGCCAAAGAAATAATGGGCTCACAGATTCTGTATGCATGTATGTACGCATGTATGTATGTATGTACGTAACGCGATAACTCTTGATAGAAATAATGTAATTTGATATGTTTTTATCTCATCAGCTACCAAAGACTGAGAACTAATATGCCCGGTGGATTCTGTATCTATGTATGTAGGTATGTACGTAACGCAATATTTCTGGATAGAAATACTCGATTTGCATCAAACTTTCAATATAAGTTTATTCTTATGAGGAACTCTTCTGATTAATTTTGGGAGGTCATTGGAGAAGAATAAGGGGAGAGATACGAGAGGCTGATTCGCCCCTTCCCTTAATTCAAATAAATGGGTTTCCATGGATTATTAGCATATTTTATTCAAATTTTAAATATAGGAGTATTCTGTTGAGGCGCCTCCATCAGTTGTGGATGTCAATTGTTTAAGTTAAGGGAGGGGAGAATAGGGGTAACGCCCCATAATTTATGTAAATGCTTTTTTCACGCAGAATTTACTCATTTGCTTCAAATTTTAGAAATAGATTCATTCTGGTAAGGCGTTTCCCTAATTAGTTTTGGGGATTAATTGAATAAGAACAAAGGGAAGAACGGGGGAATTCCGCCTAATTTTGTTAAATGGGTTTTTCATGCAGAATTAACCGATTTGCTGCAAATCTTGGATTTGTTCATTCTGATAAAGCGTTTCACTGATTAATTTTCGTGGTTATTTGGTTAAGTATAAAGAGGAAACGTACAATTTATTTCTTTCCTTAAATATATAAATTTGTTATAATACAAAATTATCCAATTTGCTTAAAATTTTGATCAATTCAATAAAATTCATTTGATCAGGTGTTTCTTTAATTAATTTGGGTCTTTTCTTATGGTTATGTATAATGGGTTAGTGGACGATTTATCGCCTTCCTTAAATTAGATATATGAGTTTTTATGCAGTTTTATCCGATTTGCCGTAAATTTTGAATATAGTTTATAATTTTTTTCTTTAACCCCCTGACTGCCCGGCAAAAGGATAAAATTGTAATGTTGTTTTCTCTGTAATTTATTAAAAATATAAAAAAAAAAGATTTTTTTCCAACCTGATAAAAAATATGTTATTATGTATAGGTGCATAATCTTTGAGAATATTAATCCTAACTTAATTTTTCAAAACTTGGTTTTATTTGTAGAATTACATTAATTTAAATATTGCTTATGCTGCAGTGAAACCTGCAGGTTAGAGTGCGAAAAAAACGGCCAGCGGCAGTCAGGAGGTTAAAAGGCCTGAATTGTTTTGAGGTTTTAATGATTAAGTATAAAGAGAAAAATGGGATAACCCTCTCTAAATCAGATGAATGGTTTTTTGGGCAGAATTATCTGATTTGCTTCAAATTTTCGATAATTGTTTAATTTTATAAAGCTTATCTGTGATTAGTTTTGGGATTTCAATGATTAACTATAAGTGGAGGAAATGAGTAAAAGTAATCCAACTTACTTTATTTTTCGAGGGTGTTATACTTAAAAAAAATAAGGCTGTAATACACAATGACTGTAAACAGCCTGTGAATGCAAAGCCATCAGTTTAACTGGGCAATATTCTTTTTAATATTGATCCCGACTACTGCTCCATTGCTAACCTCGTGCAAAGTGGTTTTGTCATCACCCCAATATAGTGTATTTTATTCGAAGGGTTTTAGAATACTGTCAGAAGTTTTCACGGGCCAAAATTTTGAGTTCCGGGCCCCGCCTTTCCCGAAGGAAAGTTATTTCTCCGTGACCCGGTGTAAAAATTAAAAGTTTAACCCGAGTCCTGCCTGTACAAAAATATATGAAAAAAGACCCAATCCCGCTCAATCTGGCCCTATTCAATTTCTGCAAAAAATTCAGATTTTACTTAACATACAATTAGGATTCCTTTAAAAAATACTGCATACATATACAGGGTGATTCAGCTCGTCGGTGACAAACTTTAAGGATCGATAGAGCACACCTAGACGAACATTTTTGAATAGGGAATGTAGGGTCCCTGACGCGATGGTAAGGCGCTAGGCGCTTTCGAAAATTTGGGTGCCGAAATTCGAAACGTCATAAAAACTAGGGAAATGGTTAGATTTTCTTGCTTGTTGCGTCGAAATGATTCTGTTTGTTTAGACTTTCTTCAGTACCAATTTGATAAGCGTATCTCTTAAAACATGGATAGGGGGCGCTGCAGACTTTGGAGAGCTAGACAACAACTTTAAGCCCGTTGTTTTGATAATTTAACACATGCTCGCCAAAGTTTATACTCTAACTTAAAGTTTGAACCCAAAAGTAGAGCCCTGCAAAAAGCGTAAGAGCCGGAATAAAATGTCAAAGTACAGGGTGGTTGAAACTCGAAGGCTCCTAAGAGATAAACAAACAGATTTCTTGACTTATGGCATGCATTTTCATGATTCTGTTTGCTGGGGCTCTCTGAAACTCAGTTGAACGGTACAAAAAGAAACATCGATAGGGGGCGCTTTGGGCAA
This sequence comes from Maratus speculifer, assembly GCA_964019185.1. Classification (NCBI taxonomy): domain Eukaryota; kingdom Metazoa; phylum Arthropoda; class Arachnida; order Araneae; family Salticidae; genus Maratus; species Maratus speculifer. Next base: position 391,882,936 of record OZ025294.1, on the reverse strand, counting down.
AAAACATAATTCGTTGACATTTCGGACGCTAACTGGAAACGGGGCGCTACGATCAGTTAGAAACAAAACAAGAGAGTAATTTACTTATCATAAGAAGCTATTAAAACTGCAGTTTTTTTTTTTTTTTAACAAACATAGCTGGTTTCAATCATGCACAATGCGCGCAATAAAATTTACATAAGGTGCTTTTTGCTGATTTATGCAAAAGATATCGTACCATATCGATATGCAAAAGATACGTAATGCGTAGACGACAACGCGAGATGACGTAGTTGTATGCGCAGACACGTCTTTTGAACGTGCGGTACTTACTTAAGCTTCGGGTTACTTGTCTGCAGATCGGTAGTAGGATGGAACGGTACACAAACTCTGAATTGGCTGACATGCATTTGGCGTATGGCGCTGCTGGTTGTAATGGACGAGCCGCTCAGCGGTTGTACGCCGAGCGTTACCCCAACAGGCAAATCCCCTGCCATGCCTTCTTCGCTCGAGTACACCAGAGGTTGTCCACAACGGGATCTTTCGACGGAGGCAGGCCTGAACGGGAGCGATCAGTGAGCACCCCCGACAACGAAGAGGCTGTGCTTAACCTGGTTGAGGACAACCCAGGTCTTAGCACGAGAGATATCGCCAGACGTGTTGGCATTTCGCAAGCAACTGCGTGGCGCATCTTACGTTCCCGGAATCTGCACCCCTACCACATCCAGCGGGTGCAGTTGCTCAGAGAGCAGGATTTTGGCCCTCGAGTGGAATTCTCAAGATGGTACTTGGCGATGAGATCCAGGGATCCCCGTTTTGTAAACAGCATTTTGTTTATGGACGAGTCCACCTTCAGCCGGGAGGGAATGTGGAACGCCCACAACAGTCATGTGTGGTGTGATGAAAATCCACATGAAACCAGAAGCCGAGCAGCCCAGGAGCGTTTCTCAGTAAATGTGTGGGCCGGCATTCTGGGGGATTGCCTCATTGGCCCTTATTTGTTACCTGAACGCCTGACAGGTGGAAATTACCTGATTTTCCTGGATCAAGTGCTGCCGCAGCTTCTGGAGGAGGCGCACGTACCCGAAGGTTCGCGTCGCCAGATGTGGTTCCAGCACGATGGAGCTCCGGCCCATTACACGAACGACGTGCGTCTCCATCTAAACGCAAGGTGTGGCCAGCGGTGGATCGGGCGTGGGGGTCCAGTTCACTGGCCTGCCCGATCACCAGACCTCACCTGCTTGGATTTCTTCCTTTGGGGTTACCTGAAGGCCGAGGTATACCATACACCTGTCAGCAGTGCTGAAGAACTTGTGGCGCGCATTGTGGCAGCTGCAGGGCAGATCAGAGATACTCCTGGCATTGTTGGAAACACACACTCCTCAATGCGACGGAGGTGCGAAGCCTGCATCATGGCCCAAGGTCGAAATTTCGAGCATCTTCTGTAGTGTTATTTTTTGTAAATAAATTTCCAGTATCATTGATGTTTTTGGTCTAAATTTATTCAGAAGTGTTGAGCAGAGGTAGAAAATGTGTTTTCATTATTACTAACTGATCGTAGCGCCCCGTTTCCAGTTAGCGTCCGAAATGTCAACGAATTATGTTTTTTGCCCAAAGCGCCCCCTATCGATGTTTCTTTTTGTACCGTTCAACTGAGTTTCAGAGAGCCCCAGCAAACAGAATCATGAAAATGCATGCCATAAGTCAAGAAATCTGTTTGTTTATCTCTTAGGAGCCTTCGAGTTTCGACCACCCTGTACTTTGACATTTTATTCCGGCTCTTACGCTTTTTGCAGGGCTCTACTTTTGGGTTCAAACTTTAAGTTAGAGTATAAACTTTGGCGAGCATGTGTTAAATTATCAAAATAACGGGCTTAAAGTTGTTGTCTAGCTCTCCAAAGTCTGCAGCGCCCCCTATCCATGTTTTAAGAGATACGCTTATCAAATTGGTACTGAAGAAAGTCTAAACAAACAGAATCATTTCGACGCAACAAGCAAGAAAATCTAACCATTTCCCTAGTTTTTATGACTTTTCGAATTTCGGCACCCAAATTTTCGAAAGCGCCTAGCGCCTTACAATCGCGTCAGGGACCCTACATTCCCTATTCAAAAATGTTCCTCTAGGTGTGCTCTATCGATCCTTAAAGTTTGTCACCGACGAGCTGAATCACCCTGTATATTGGATAAATTTACAATATATTTTTAAATTACGAGGTGTTCACAGAATGGAAAATACACAATGCATTATTGATTATTTACATTCTTATACCTTTCAATATTGAAACAGTTATTCATTAAATAATTAATGTAGTTTAGAACAAAAGAAAAAAAAAGGAGAGTTATAAACATCATAACTAATCTGTTCAGTAAAAAGCAAATTTGTGAATTTGTTTCTCTGTCATTCCTTAAGACTTTTCTTAAATCCAAAAGAGCTACATCCTAACACATTTAAGAACTAATTCATTTTCGGAAATGCATAAGATTAACAGGAATTCTCACTCAGAAAATATGTCATCGAATGGCGTGAACCATTTTTTCATAAAAGCGATGTCCTTTGAGAAAATACTATTAAAGCTATTTTTTGAATCGAATTTTCGGTTACGACTTCACGGAAAAGAAAAACTTGATGCTGTGACAAGAATAGCTTATATGTCGACAAGTAATTAATTTCTAAAAAATGGAAAACGCTGTTCGATTCCAAATTATGTTCAGCTTGGGCTTGAATATGCAATAATATTAATAATAAATGCAAGCCTGATCTCAGTTGGCACGAGTCTGCAGAAAAAAAATCACCATGTAAAATGCATTATATCTTTACGGTGGACATGTGAAATTCCTGTATTGATGTTATAAGCAATTACGCTTGACACACATTTATACTTATTCTGATGAAAGACATGTTTTTTACCGGCCAAACCCGATTTTGAGCCACATTAGATTAGCCTAGACCAAACTACTTTATCCTAACGCCAACTATATAAACTAGTTTTTCCTACGCCAAACTTGTTTATCTAAATGCCCGTAGGAAAAACTAGTTTTTTCTAGGTAAGAGGGTAATCCTTCATTTTCCCTACATACTTTACCATTAAACCCTCCAAAACTATTCAGGGAATTGCCTTATCAGAAAGAACCTATAACCAAAATTTGAAACAAATCCGTAAATTTTGCGTTAAAAACCATTTATCTAAATTATGGGGGGGGTTACCTACATTGCCCTTTCTTTTACACTTAAACAATAAACATCCACTACTAATCCTGGAGGCGCTTTGTCAGAATAATCTTATATCTAAAATTTTAAATGAAAACTGATAATTCTGCATGATAAATGCATTTCTGTAAATTAACGGTGGGGGATTCGCCTCCTGTTCGCCCCCTTTATTCTTATCCAGTGAATGTCCAAAACTAATCAGAAAAGTATCTTATCAGAAGGAACCTACATCCAAAATTTGAAGCTAATCGGATATTTCTATCAAGAGTTATAACGTTATGTACATTCGTACGTACACACGCATATGCATGCGTACGTACATACATACAGAACCTGTGAGCCCTTTATTTCCCTGGATTTGACACCGTGAGCTAAAAACACGCAAAATTACATTGGCCTAGGATAAACTGGATTAGCCTAAGACAAACTAGAATGTTGGCACTGAGGCGGTCAATGAATTCAATAAAATCACGCCAAATTGAATTGGCCTAGGATAAACTAGATCAGACCAATAAACAGCAGGCTAAAGTAGTTTGTCCTATAAAAGTTAGGCCAAACTAGTTTGGCCTAGGAAAAACTAGTTTGTCCTATGGGCCTTAGGATAGACTAGTTTGGCCTAGGAAAAACTAGTCTATCCGATGGGCGTTAGGATAAACCGGTTTGGCCTAGGAAAAACTAGTTTATCGGATGGGCGTTAGGATAGACCAGTTTGGCCTAGGAAAAACTAGTTTATCCGATGGGCGTTAGGATAGACTAGTTTGGACTAAAATCGGGATTGGCCTATAACATATACATTGTACTCATGAACTAAAGCTTCTATAGCTCATTCAGTAAGGTTTTCTTTTGCTGTTGATAGGTCTCGGATTCAAATTCCATGAGGAATAGGAACAAATTTTGCAAAAATTAAATAATACAGCGATTCAAATTTACTCGAAAAACTGCAAATCCTTTCAGATCGTTGAAGATTGCGAGATTCGCAAATTTTCAAAACTAAATTAAATTATTATCATTAAAATTAAATTTACAGAGTCTTGTGTATTTTTAATGATGCTAATTTGTAGAGTATATTATAAATTTACTGAATAACTTCTCTTTTATTTAACAGGATATTTTTTTTCTCAGAAATTTTAAATAAGACATAAGATAATTGATTACTCGTAGGTTCTCTATAATCTCATAGAAAAAAACGTGACATTATTGTTTCTGTTTTATAAGAAAATTAAAAAAAAATAAAGAAATGACGAGTTGAAAATTAACTGCAAAAGTTTATTTTTTCTTTCAATATGAAGAGTTCTAAAACAAAAGATAATGAATTTTAAATAATAACAAAATTGCCCTTTTCTTCATAATCATCACTTCACCTTCCTTTTAAACTTTTAGTATTAAGCCAAGCATCTTCAATTTCACCCCAAAATACACTCTCTGAAAAGAGCAAATTGCGTTCATAAATATAAAAACGAGAAATACTCTAAGTTAATAGCAAGAGTGTCATTTTTTTATTCCAATAAGAGGGAATCTTATGGAGCTGAATGCAGGAAATTGGTTTATGCGTTGGAGAAAATGCTTAAATTAAACTCCTTTTTCTAAGTCCTTTGAGAGGTGATTATTTCTATGTCTTTGGAATAATGTAAAGAGACTCATTAACAGAATTTTAAGTATCATATAAAGTTTTATATATTCGGTAAAAAGAGAGAAATCGTTAAAAATTTAAAACTGTTTATTTCAAAAGATCGACGTGTTGTTTAAACCATATTTGCTTTCAGAAAATAATGACTTTCTGCGTGTTTTAGTAAATGGTCGAAATGGTTTAATTAGACTACCTTTTTTTTTAAACGGAAAAAATATAAAAGAGTAAACAGATTAATTAATATTATAATGAATAAATGTATAAAATAAATATCAACAAATAGATAAAATAAAATAATAAGCAGAATGTTTCGTATTATGCAAGTGAAATCGCTTAAAAATAATACATATGGATTAATAAAGTTATTTTCCATAACACAAAGAATTATCCTTAAGAAAAGAAATGAATTCTTAATTGATTTCGATTAGAAAGTCTGATTTATTAATGCTTTATACTGAGTAACATAATGATCAGAAATACAAATTTTTATCGTAGTATTTTTTTTAATTACCATAGATGAAATACCTAATTTAATAATCCAACTTTTATAACAAAAGTATTAATAATGTTCAGTGATAATTTTACATTCGTAAAATTGTACATTACAACCGGTTTATATTTTAAAAGAGCAAATTGTGTTAATAAATGGAAAATAATAATAATAATAATAATAACAACAACAACAACAACAACAACAACAACAATAACAACAACAACAACAACAACAACAACAACAATAATAATAATAATAAAATTTTCGCTGGAGAATTTAAATTAAATTACTGTCTATAAGCTCTGTGAGAAATGGTAACGTGGAAGTCTTTGGAAGAATGTGAAAAAACTCATTAACGAAATTTTAAGTGGCGTATAAAAAAATTATATTTGGCAAAAAGAGGTAAACTGTAAAAAATAAATTATTTTGTTTCAAGAGATCTACGTGTTACTAAAATGATATTTGTTTTCAGAAAATGATGACGATGTTATATCAAATTATCGAATTTCTTTAATTTGCCTTATCTTTTTAAATGTATGAAATAAAAATCAGCAGCCAATTTGTAAAATAAAAATTTTAGCAGAATAATTCATATTATACATGTGGAATTGCTTAAAAATAATACATATACATTAAAATTAATTTCCATAACACAAAAAATTAGCCTTAAGAAAAGTAATAAATTCTCAATTGATTTCGTATTCTTTAATGAGCTTTATTTTTTTTAAATGTATAAAATAAAAATCAGCAGCAAGGATAAAAAAAATAAGCAGAATAATTTATATTACGCAAATGGAATCGCTTAAAAATAATACATAAGGGTTAAAATTAATTTCCCTAACACAAAGATTATTGAAAAAAATTTTTTTAAAGAAAAGTGACAAATTCTCAATTGATTTCGATTAGAAAATGTATCCTTTTTAAAGCGTCTTTACTGAGTACAATAAAAAACGAAAATCCGAATGTTTTTCTTAATAGTTTTTTTAATTATCATTAATGCCTTACCTAATTTATAATAATCAAGTTTTATAAGAAGGGGATTAATAATGTTTAGTGATATTTTGATGGTGTTTGTTCGTAAAATATTTCCCACACCCGTTTTATTTTTTAAAAGAGGAAATTGTGTTAATAAATTTAAAGACAATAAGAGCTCAAAACTTATAGCAACAGTGTAATTTTTCTCTCAATAAGAATAGATATAAATAAAAGGACATTAAGTTTTAAATAATAACGAACTTGCCCTTATCTGCATAAACAAAATCATCGTTTTGTCTCTCTTTGAAACTTTTAGAATTAAGGCATTTAACTTCCATTTTACATTAAAATACAGTTTCTGAAAAGAGCAAATTGTGTTAATAAATATAAAGACGAAAAGCGCTCTAAATGAATAGCAAGAGTGCCATTAAAAAAAAAATCCAATAAAAGGCGATCTTATGAAGCTGTTTGCAGGAACTGGTTTATTTTCGTCGGAGAAAATGTCGAAATTAAATTATTGTTTCTAAGTCCTTTGAAACGAGGTAATGTCTGTTTCTTTAGAAAAATATAAAGAGAGTCATTAACGGACTTTTAAATATCATATAAAGATTTTTACATTCGGCAAAAAAGAAGTAAACTGTAAAAAATAAATATTTTTATTTCAAAAGAATAACGTGTTTTTTGAATGATATTTGTTTTCAGAAAATGATGACTTTCTGTATATTTTAGTAAATGGTCGAAATTCTATAATCAGTCTAATATTTTTTTAAATGCATAATATAAAAAACAGCAGCAAATATATCAATTAAAAAATAAGCTGAATAATTCAAACTATGCGTGTGAAATCACTTAAAAATAATTTCCATAACTGAAAGAATCATCCTTAAGAAAAGTAACAAATTATCAATAGATTTAGATTGCAAAGTATGATTACTTTAAGTTTTATACAGAATATTAAAAGGAATACATATACGAATTTACCTTAGGATATTTTTATATATGGGCCATTTTCACCATTATATTACGTTTCATGGTAACGGACTTGACAAGTAAAGGATTTGACATTTCAAATAAAACTAAAAAACTATCAAAATGAACTAGCTTGTATATTTTCTAACCTAGATAATCATTTGCATACCTTCTAAAACTGTTTAGTAAACCTACTTAACAGCTTACATCTCATCGCTTACATTTCATGGTAACGGACTTGACATTTCAAATAAAACTGTTAGAAATGAACTAGCTTGTATAATTTCTAACTTAGATAATAATACACATACCTTCTGAACCGATTTAGTAAACAATATTTAATTACAAAAGTGCAAAAATCATTATTTTAATATTGAAATTTACGGTAACAAACTTGACAGTGAAAAAAAAAAAAAAAACCTTGATAAAAGCCTATTCTTGCCACTATTACATCGCTTCACAATTGAAGAGTAAAAAATAGCAAGTAGTAGCTGCATGAATAGTTTATCTATATCGCCGAATATTTTCTGGTAACTTTAGGTAGAATTCGAAACCTATTTTGACTAAAATAATTACAAAATAACGGACTTGACAAAAAATGAGAGACAAAAGTTTCCTGGTAATTTCTTAAAGAAAATATCTTTTGTAATACTTTTTTTCATTAATATAGAACACTAACAGTTCATATTTAAAATAATTAAACCTTTTTATTAAAAAAAGTTAGCTCAAATTAAAAAAAAAACACAGTTAAAAATATGAAACCTTGAAGGGGACAGGCATTTTTGCTTAGAATCAAAATTTTTAAGATTTATATCTCAAAATTTTTTATTGATTTTTTAAAATTTTTCATGTTAGAAATGTTCAATATAAAATTGTTTAGCTAATGCATAGCTCAAATTAAATTTTAAATATTAATTTATGTTTGAATCTTCTTCTTTTTACTCTGGGACAGCATATGTAAGCGAAATTTGAAAATGGCCCGCATAAATGAATTACCGAACGTATGGTGTTCCAAGTTTTATCACAAAATCTTATACTATAATGTGAGCAAAAATTGTGTGTGTGTGTGTGTGTGTGTCTGTGTGGGTAAATTTTATCTCAAAATCGGCTCTAACGATTTTCGCAAAAATTTGGATTTTACCATTTTCGGGCACGAGAAGACCATTGGGCTAGGTCCCATGTTCGAGAAAATTCGATTACTGGGTCATTTTGGGTCATAATGGGTCAGGATAAAGCTATTTATAGCTATAGAATGGCTGGATCGATTTTAAGGAAATTTTGTACCCAACCGTTTTTTGGTACGAGAAAACTATTGGGCTGGGTTACATGTTCGAAAAATTTCGATTAGTGGGTCATTTTGGGGTCATTGTGGGTCAAGCCATTTTTATCTAAAAAACGGCTCTAACGATTTTGACCAAATTTTATATTTTATCGCATTGGATTACAAGAAGACCATTGGGTTAGGTAACATGCTCGAGAAAATTCGGTTAGTGGGTCATTTTGGGGGTCATTGTGGGTCATGCTATTTTTATCTAGAGATTTTATCATGCAATTTTGATTAAAAATTGCATTTTATGGTTTTCGGGCACGTGAAAAACATTGGGCTAGGTTACATGTTCGAGAAAAAAATTTAATGGGTCATATTGGGTCATTAAGGGTCTGGGTCAAGCTTTTTATATTTAACCTTTTACAGGCCAATGTTCCCAATTTGGAACATAAAATTAAAAATTTAGCAAAAATTAAATTTCATCAAAATTGACTTGAAAAAATTAGCAGAAATAGTAAAAAGATGACTTGATTTTTTAAAATGGAAGTTACATTCGTATCATTAATAGGGAAATGTACAGAAAATCATAAAAATGACCATTTCCATTGTTTCTTACAATGCTAAACTAAAATATTCATATAAATGTGAAAAACCATCCAATGCTGCTAAAAAACGGTTGGTATACATAAAATAGCTTTAATCAATAAAAAGGACATCATATTTTATAATAATAATTAAAAATACACTCGGAGTTGTTAATTAAATATTCATGTTCCCAATTGGGAACGTTGGTCTGTCGCCATTATTCTGCGTTGACATAATTTTCTGTACGAGGAATTTTTGTTGAAAAGTAATAGAAAGGGGAATCCCCGTTCAGCGAAGAAAAGGGAAAACTTCTGAATTATTTGAAAGGGGAATCCCCTTCCGTAGGGAAGGAAAGGGAAAACTTCGGAATTATTTGAAAGGGGAATCCTCTTCCGTAGGGAAGGAAAGGGAAATTCCATAAATAGTTGAAAGGGGAATTCCCGAATTTTGTGAAAGAACAGTCCAATTTTATTAGCAGCTTAGTACGTTCACTTCTCAGATTTAATTTTTAAAGATATTGAATGGAATTTTTTTAGTGAACTAACATAGTATGGAGAAAAATTTTAAAACTCTAGAGGCGGCTGTTGATTATCTAATGACTCTGAGAGATTCCGATGTTTCGGATTTTTCAGACGAAGAACTTGAAATTTGTCAGCTTCCTCCTCATGAAAGTGATCTCATCTCAGAAGAAGAGGATATTGATGACAGTATCATTAATCCTGTTGTGCCCTCGGATGTTTGTGGTCACCTTAGTATTTTTACTAATAAAGTGCCAATAAACCAAAGTAGTTGCGAAAATCAAGTTTCAGGATCTGCTACCAATGAACAAAAAAATAAACGAAAGAAACTTTGTAGTTCTGATAAGGAGAAAAAAGTGAAGTCATTTACACCAAAATGGAAAAAAAGTTCTGTGTTTAGTAAGCCCATCAAGAGTGAACCAACAATAAAAATTGCTGGTAAATTTCCAGAACTAATAGAAGCAGAATCTATTGACGTTGTTTTCAATGTCATTTCCCAGGAATATATAAGTTTTCTGGCAGAAATGACATCAACTTATTCCGCTCAAAAGGGGACTAACATACAAACTAACTGTAAAGATATTGCTCAATTTTTTTGGATTACCGTTACAGAGTGGATATCATTAGGTACCCACTGAAAATAATTACTGGAGTACTTCAGAAGATATAACTGTCCCCATTACCTCTACTGTCATGTCAAGAAAAAAATTCAAAGAAATTTAAAGAAATTTTCATTTGATGGATAACACTTCATTGCAACCTGGTGATAAGTTGGGAAAAATCAAACCAATCTGTGATGAACGAAATAAAAAATGTAATCAGTTTGGATTATTTCACAACCAGCTTAGCATTGATGAATAGGGTGGAGCGAAAAAAAATATTTTTTTAAAATCAAAAACGGGTAGGTGCCAAAAGTTGCTTTTATATTAGTACATCAACTGTGTGAAATTTTACCGCTGAAACAAATGGCCTGAGTCTGCGCTTTTGCTCCAAAAATCGAAATTTTGGGTAAAATTTGTCATTTTTTGACATTTTTTCAAAAAAAAAATTAAAAAATTCTTACAGAGCTGGTTATTATTTAAAAGTGTTACTTAAACCTTTATATTTATCTGCTTAACATATTTAAACTATAAAACAATACCTTTATTCCGTATAGCTGGAGAAAGACAGACAACTTTTGGTAAGAAAACGGCATTACCACTCTATTGGGACATACAATGAATTATTGTTTTTAATACAGCTCTTCTTTTCAAAACTATCTTGGACATACGTCGTAGAGGTGGCTATATTTCATATACCATCCGTCCCAACTATTCAATCATCTTAGTACAGTTTTTTATTTATGCATTGATTTGTGATTTTCTTTATCAAAATTTGGCATGTTTTCAATGCATCTACCTAAGTTTATCTGTTCTTTGTATCCACAGGCTGCTGTGAGTATCTTAATGTATATTTTTACACACAAAAAAAATGACAAGCACAGTAATAATACGGGAATATTATTAAAGGGATCCATTCGGCCATCTATTTTCTTTATCAAATTTACATCCAATTGAAGAAAATGATTGGTTGTTCTCTTACAACAACATTTTTCAGTGAATTATATTTTTTTACGTAATGATCTTCTTCAAAGATGATTTCAGGTATTTCATCTATAAGTACGCCATCATTTATTCTGCTTTTGATTTTTTTATATGTTGAGGAGCGAGCGGTTTAATGTGATTTCTGGTGATCGTCAGAGAGAATTGTAATAGAAATTTGTCCTGCACGTGCAGAGCAACCGTTGTTGTAAATAACTTTTTTTTTGCATTAGTTTTATGCTGTTTTCTAAGTGTTTTCGTAGCCAGGTAATTTCTCACTATCTTTTAGATCCCCATTATATAAGTGAACAATATTTGATGGTGAACTGTCCTGGGCATAAACTTATAATGCATAGTACTTTTTGAGAGAATGTACAGACTCTAATCGACTATAAGTACTCATTTAAATTTAGGAGAATTCTATTTGTCGCTGTGAACAATTTTGCGTTGGGTAAACTTAGAATTGAGTATAATAATGGATCATATGCTACTTCAACTCCAGTGAATTTCCTCTGCGTCAAATATTAGAGAAGTTGATGTAAAACGTTATAATCTACATGGATTCACTGGATCAATAAAAAAATCTTTGTCTACATACTATTCACTTCCTATTGCAATTTTTTATAAAATAGATAATAATTTTGAAAATTTTTTTCTCAAATTAAGTAAAAGATACTCGGAACAGACTAGAAATTTCTGTCGGAAATTACAAAGCTAATTCATAAGGAAAGCTATTTCTCAGAAGAAATAGGAATTTAAAAAACACCTCGCACAAAAAAAAAAAAGAAAAAAAGAAACAGCCCATAAAGCGAATAAAATTTTCCACTTTATATAAGCACAGATTGGCAATCAGAGTCAATAGATTCACTTACAAAATATATAATCAACGTTTATACCGCTGGATATTTTATACCAAATGTAATATACATCTAAAGAATAGGTCTAAAAACTTATTAGAAATTACTCGACTACGAAACAACACAGGCAACGACATAAAACAAATACTAAGACTTCTTTAGAAATATTGTTGCTTTACTCGCAAATTTTGTTTGCAATCCTCTGTGACGATCTCATAATATTAAACTGCTAGCTTCGCAAATTATATTCAATGTAATAGGTACAGTAAATGATGACATACTAGAAATTGAATTCAAACAATCAATTTTTAGGCATATCATTATATATATAATGTGATTGATTGAAAAAATGTTGTGGTAACAGAAATCCCAATTATAATGTATTAATTGTATGAAAATTTAATGAAGATAATAGATTGCTGAATAGGTTCAATTAAGAACATACCTAATGCATTACTCAGCTTCCGCTTCTGTTGTACAAGGTATAAAAATATACTTGAAGCAGGTCACACCAGTAGCATCCAATGTCAGTGAAAACAGAGAAGAGGTAAACTACTTTGATACATAGAAATCTTATACCTTTCTTCGGGAAAAAAATAACAATTCTATGCAAAAATAAAACACTGGGCGTTGATTACTGGGTGGCTGAGATGGGGGGGATAGGAAACGTAGCCACATCTACGAGTTATATACAGAATAGTTTTGAAAGCAGATAGGCAAGAAATGCATTCAAAACAACATTTCTTTATATGCTCCAATAGAGAAGTAACGCTGGTTTTTATCAAAAGTTGTCACATTTGCTCCAATTATACAGACTACAGATATTGTTTTATAGTTTAAATATGTTAAGCAGATAAATATAAAGGTTTAAGTAACACTTTTAAATAATAACCAGCACTGTAGGAATTTTTAAATTTTTTTAAAAACGTCAAAAAATGTCAAATTTAACCCAAAATTTCGATTTTTGGAGCAAAAGCGCAGACTCAAGCCATTTTTTTTCAGCGGTAAAATTTCACGCAATTGATGTACTAGTATAAAGGCAACTTTTGGCACATACCCGTTTTTGATTTTTAACAAATAATTTTTTTCGCTCCACCCTATTGATGAATCAATGGTTCCGTATTATGGCCACCATTCCTCTAAAATGTTTATTCGAGGAAAACCAATTCGTTTCGGATTCAAAATCTGGATGATTTGCGCTAATAATGGTTATCCATATAAAATGGAGATTTATGCAAAAAAACAGCCAAATGAACGGCCCCTCTTGGTACTAGGGTTGTAAATAATCTTCTGACAGTTGTTGCAAACCCGCTTCAAGTAGAAATATTTTTTGATAACTTTTTTACTACTTATGATTTGATGAAGGATCTTGCAAGTAGAAATATAAAAGCTATTGGAACTATCCGAGATCATCGAATTAAAAATTGTCCATTGACACCCTCAAAGCAAATGAAAAAACTAGAAAGAGGTTCATTTGATTACCAATGTGATGGATCGGTATTTTTATGCCACTGGAATGACAATTCTGTAGTTACAGTTTCTTCAAATTATTGACTTATGCAGTCTTATTATGCAGTCGACTAAAAGATATTCACATAAAGATAACAAGAAAGTGAACATACAATAACCAAATTTAATACATAAATATAATACTGGAATGGGAGGAGTTTACCTGTTAGATAGAATGTTAGGCAGCTACCGTCCAACACTTCGCAATAAGAAATGGTGGTGGAATTTATTTGTTAATGCATTAAATATTGCTGTTGTCTCTGGTTGGTTTTTATATTCCGCAATTCATGGAAAAAGTACCAAGCTGACTCATATGGACTTTTGCCGAGAGGTTACAATCGCTATTCTAAGAATTGCACCAAGAAAGGATGGGCCTCAACCTGGGCCCAAAGTTCACCGCCATATATCGCAGAGAAAGTGTGATGGCCATATCCTTGTAGAAACAACACAAGGTAGATGTGCACTGTACAAGCTAAACGCAAGATTGGCTTGCAATGAGTGCAAGAAAAAATTGAATTTAAAATGCTTTCCACTGTATCATGGAATAACGGTATAAACTTAAATTTTTGATATTTTAATTAAGTAAAAGGAATTGTTTTATTTTAAATTTATAAATTTCCAACTTTATTCATATGTGTACTTAAATTTAAAAAATAAATGTTTCATTCATTCTTATTACTTTGCTGATAATCTAATCTATTCATAACTGTATTCCACTTTCAAATCCAGTGTAAAAATATAGTCGGAAGTGGCCAATGTTCCCAATTGGGAACATTCTGGAAATTATATATAAATTTTTTTTTCACCATATTAATGACTAATATCCCTTAACTAAAGCATTAGAAGGTATGATGTGCAAAAAAATAATTTAAAATATACCTGGATCTGAATTCGGCCTGTAAAAGGTTAAAGAACGGGGTGATGGATTATAACGAAATTTTGCATGTAACAGTTTTTTGACATGAGAAAACTAATGTGCTAAATCACATGTTTGAGAGATTTCGACTATGAGGGTCATTTGTGGGTCATGATGGGTCATAATGGATCATATCAAGCTATATCTAAAGAACAGGTGGATCGATTTTAACGAAATTTTGAATGCAACATTTTTTTGGCACGATAAAATCATAGGACTAGCTTACATGTTCTAAAAATTTCGATTAATGGGTCTTTTTGGGTCATTAAGAGTCTGGGTCAAGCTATTTATATTTAAAGAACGGCGTGATAGATTATAACGAAATTTTGTATGTAACAGTTTTTTGACATGAGAAAACTAATGGGCTAAATCCCATTTTTGAGAGATTTCGACTATGAGGGTCATTTGTGGGTCATGATGGGTCATAATGGGTCATGGTCAATCTCTATCTAAAGAACAGGTGGATCGATTTTAATGAAATTTTGTATGCAACATTTTTTTTGGCACGATAAAATCATTGGACTAGGTTACATGTTCGAAAAATTTCGATTAATGGGTCATTTTGGATCTTAAATTGTCTGGGTCAAGCTATATATAATTAAAGAACGGCAGGATCAATTTTAACGAAATTCTGTATGTAACAATTTTTAGAAACGAGAAAACTAATGGACTAAGTCACATATTCGAGAGCTTTCGATTATAAGGGTCATTTGTGGGTCTTAATGGGTCAAGGTCAAGCTATATCTAAAGAATGAATGGGTCGATTTTAACGAAATTTTGTATACAACATATTTTTGGCATCAGACAATCATTGGGGTAGGTCACATGTTCGAGAAATTTCGATTAATGGGTCTTTTTGGGTCATTAAGAGTCTGGGTCAAGCTATTTATATTTAAAGAACGGCGTGATAGATTATAACGAAATTTTGTATGTAACAGTTTTTTGACATGAGAAAACTAATGGGCTAAATCCCATGTTTGAGAGATTTCGACTATGAGGGTCATTTGTGGGTCATGATGGGTCATAATGGGTCATGGTCAAGCTATATCTAAAGAACAGGTGGATCGATTTTAATGAAATTTTGTATGCAACATTTTTTTGGCACGATAAAATCATTGGACTAGGTTACATGTTCGAAAAATTTCGATTAATGGGTCATTTTGGATCATAAAGGGTCTGGGTCAAGCTATTTATATTTAAAGAACGGCGTGATAGATTATAACGAAATTTTGTATGTAACAGTTTTTTGACATGAGAAAACTAATGGGCTAAATCCCATGTTTGAGAGATTTCGACTATGAGGGTCATTTGTGGGTCATGATGGATTATAATGGGTCATGGTCAAGCTATATCTAAAGAACAGGTGGATCGATTTTAATGAAATTTTGTATGCAACATTTTTTTGGCACGATAAAATCATTGGACTAGGTTACATGTTCGAAAAATTTCGATTAATGGGTCATTTTGGATCTTAAATTGTCTGGGTCAAGCTATATATAATTAAAGAACGGCAGGATCAATTTTAACGAAATTCTGTATGTAACAATTTTTAGAAACGAGAAAACTAATGGACTAAGTCACATATTCGAGAGCTTTCGATTATAAGGGTCATTTGTGGGTCTTAATGGGTCAAGGTCAAGCTATATCTAAAGAATGAATGTGTCGATTTTAACGAAATTTTGTATACAACATATTTTTGGCATGAGACAATCATTGGGGTAGGTCACATGTTCGAGAAATTTCGATTAGTGGGCCACTTTTGGGTCATTCTAATTTTATCTAGACAACGTTTCGCGCAATTTTGACTAAATTTTGTATTTTATCGTTTTCGGGCACAAGAAAATCATTGGGTTATGACAGATTTTTGAGAAAATTCGATCAATGGGTCATTTTGGATGATAAGTGGTCAGGGTCAAACTAACTATATCTAAAAAACGGCTCAATCGATTTTATCTAAATTTTGTATCGAATGTTTTTCGGCATGCTGAAACTAATGAGCTAGGCCACACGTTCGAGAGATTTCGATTATAAAGGTCATTTGTTGGTCATGATGGGTCATGCTAATTTTATATAGAAAATGGTACTCACCATTTTGACTATACTTTGTATTATATCGTTTTTGAGCAAGAGAAAACCATTTGGCTTGGACACATGCTCGCGAAAATTCGATTAGTGATCATTTTGGGTCTTAATGAGCTAGGGTCATTCTAATTATATATAACAACGACTCAATCAATTTTACCTAAATTTTGAAACAAAACGTTTTTTGTCACGAGAAGACTATTGGGCTGAGTCGCATGTTAAACAAAATTATATAATTATATTAGTGGGTCATTTCGCTTCATTGCTGAATGCTGCCAACTAATTTTACCTAAAAAATGGCTTAAACAATTTTGATTCAATTTTATATTCTACTGTTTTTGATTACCTGAAGACGATTGAACTATGTCACATGCTTGATCAAATTTGATTAGTGGCTCATTTTGGGTAATACGGGTCAGGGTCACGAGAATATGGCAAAAGCCAATAACTTGGTGATATTTGACAAAATATTGGCGACATATGGCCAAAAAATCGACTATAAAAATTACGAAAACCAAAACACGTATTTGGAGCAAAATGAAAGAATGCCTCCAAATTTGGCTATATCTAGCAAAAAATATTGTCTTTCAGAATGTAAAGAATTTTTTTATACATTCTTAAGAGGATTCGAGATGCAGTTAAACCAATCAGAGTCGAGCTAAAAAAGTGGTTTAGATCGATGTCCTTTCGTTGTAAATTTTAAAATAAAGTAAAATTTATAAACATGCGCATAAAAACATAGTTTTCTTATTGATTGTTTTTCTAAATAATACTATTATAAACATTTTTTACAGTAATAATACAGAGTTAATGATACAGTGAAAATACTATATCGAGTTGAACACAAAGTTAATTTTGACCGAGCTGAGCTCGGTCTCCCCTGCTAGTTATTAATAATGTTTAATGATATGTTGATGGTGTACGTCCGAAAAATAGAACCATATAATCGGTTTATATTTCATAACAACAAATTGTGTTCATATATTTAAAGACAAGAGGAGCGGTAAATTAATAGCAAGTTTGTAATTCCTCTCCCATAAAGAAAGTACCTAAATCAAAAAATATTAAAATTTTAATCGCAATAAATTTGATTTTCGATGCGTAAAACAAAATCCTCACTTTTCTCCTTAGAAACTTTTAGTATTAAGTCAAGCAACTTCATTTTCACGTCAATATACAGTTTCTCAAAAGAGCAAATTGTGTTCATAAATATAAAGTTGACGAGCGCTCTAAGTTAATAGCAAATGTGTCTTTTTTTTTCATTTCAATATAAGAGGAGATCTTATGAAACTATTTGCAGGAAATGGGTTTATTTTCGTTTGAGTAAATGTTGAAATTAAATTCTTTTTCTTAAGTCCCTTGAGAAGTGATAATGCCTATGTCTTTCGAAGAATATAAAGAGTTTCATTATGGGCGATTTTAAATGCACAATACAGGAGTATATATACGACAAAATAGATGCAAACGGTAAAAAATAAATAGTTTTATTTCAAAAGATCAAATGTTATTTGTTGAATTATATATTTGTTTTCAGAAAATTATGACCTTTTGAATGTTTCCTTAAAACTTTTTAATGTTTAATAAACTGAAACTTTTTACAATGTATAAAACAAAATTCAGTGGAAAATACATAAAATAAAAATTTCAACAAGACTGTGCACAAAAAATCGCTGAAGGGGGTGAAGAATTCTACTTCGCTTAGATTGCAAGATCGATAACTTTCAACTAAAATTCAGTTCCTCATAATTCTTATTGAAATATCACTTCGTAAATTGAAATTATAATATAATGAGTAAATCTTACAACAGCTTCAATTAAATTAACTTCAGATTAAAAAATGGTATTTACAATTTATTTACATACAAGAAATAAATTTTTATTACTCTCAAAAAAGAAAGTTCCATTATTACAGACATATTTCGGTTCAGAATCATTTAGATCTACAAAAAAAATAAATTGTCTGTCAAGAACAACAAAAGAAAAAACTTTGTTGCTCCATGCAACCAAGAGCAAAACCAAGGAAGCATTCTTAGCAAGGAGACTCATGACTCTTAAAGCTTCAAAATTCCTGAAACTTATTTACTTATTTTTTGAAATATGTTAAACTCTGTCCTTTCTGAACATTTTAATGTTACTGTTTCGTTTAAATTACTATTAATACAAAAGTTAAGACTTTTATACCTGCTCAATAACTAACTTACTATATATATGTAATTAAAAAAAATGCGCCATTTTGTTCTCTCTTAACTTTAATTCTAAAATTGCGGAACATATTGTAATCTTAGTTTCGTAATGTATTAACTTTTAACAGCTGATTTCTTTTTTTTTTTAACTTAATAATAATCTATTGCTTGTTTCTCAAAAAAGGCGGGAAGTTATTTCGTAACCTTTTTACTTTTTAGAATATTCTCGGGATTTTAATTTTATTTTTATTTAACATCACGTGATCTGTGTTAGTGCGCGGATGTTAAAAGGCTTGTCTATTTGCGAGACAAGATATAATCCTGATCTGATGTCCACGCCTCCTAACCAATCAGAGGTGATCATTTTTTATTGCGTAGACTCAGATTAATCCTGGTTGGATTTTTTAAAATGGTTGACGTGGAGTGAGGAGGGGCTAGTTTGTCGTGCAAATGTGGGGTTAGCATTTGGTTTTTTCAGAGCGCAGAATGCGATTGACTTTTCAAATATTAGGGTTCTGTTTTTTTTTCCCCGAAAATTTCAAATATCTTGGAATGCAGCTTAGTCACGAAGTTTTGGATTACTCGATGACAGTGCCAAGGTGACTGCGGGGAAGAGCTTACTTATTTTATGAGTTAATAAAAAAGACTGGTGGATTTTATTTTTCTAATGGAGAAATACCCCAATGCGACTCTTCCACTGCTTGCCAACTGCCGGAGCGACTGCTCTGCTCGTCCTGCTGCTGATTCTTAGAAGTAACATTCTTAGGAGTTTATGGAACATAGCCTTCGTCGAATTATTACATATATATACGTATATATATATATATATAAGTACATACATATATATATATATATGTGTGTGTATGTGTTAAAACAACTTATACTTTGATGATTTTATTCTTTGATTTTTTTTTTTATTCTGTAAATCATAATTTCCTAAATTTTCATTCTAGTTGCAAAATATAATTTTTAATCCTGTGCGTAGGCTGTCGTATTTATTGTCTGATCGATAAATGTATGACAGTTTGAAATCACATATGAATATAAATTCTATATATTTTAATATTTTTAACATGTGATGAGAAAGACAATACTTATCTAGCTTTCACTTCTCTAAAAATATATTATAAAATATATAAAACACATACATTTCTTGCTATTAAATGTTAAAACGGTGTTAAAAAAAGTTGTAAATTATACTTGAAGCATAGCAAATGAGGTGCGCTCGTACGATAACAAAGTTTCAAAAATATCATTCTCATATGTCAATTTCATAAAACTATAAAAATTAATTACAATTAAAATGCGCACCAAACAATATTCTCCCTATACCATTATATAAAGTATTCCATTATATAATGGAATACTTTTGTGTGGCCTTGTAAATCAATAATAAATGTTCTTTCCATCACAGATTATGCGAAATGTATATTATAATATGTACTTTATAGATGCATATAAGTTTTATTATGTTCGAATGTGTGTAACACCATTAAAATGCATCTAAAACATTTTTCCACATTTACCATAATGTAACAGAATGATTTTGATTGTCTCTGTATTTGATCTACGTATCCAATTTTCATAAAATTTGAAATGACTTGACAAAATTATGTAATTTTTACGTATTTTAAATTTAAACGATTAAAATGCATTTGAAACTTTTCCCCCATTGACCGTAATGTAATGGAATAGTTTTGATTGCCCCTGTAATTGATATATCCATCCGATTTTCATAAAATTTAAAAATGACGCGACAAAACTATGTAATAAATATATTTTTTAAATTTCAAACGATCCGGTTTGGTAGTTTTTTCGATGTTATATGCGGACGGACTGAACGGTAACTAGCGTCAGTGCCGTCTTCAGCACTGACGACGGTATGCTAAAAACTACCGAAACCGGTCTGCTGTTTAGATACAATATTTGGTGCTTTTTAACGCAGCTAGTTTTTGTATTTTATTGCATTGCGCCAAGTTATATCAGAATATTAAGTAAACATACGCTAAATTTACATCCGAAAAAAAAGAAAAAAGTTTTAAAAGTTTAAATTGTGTTTAATTTAAAAAAATTATTTATTTAAGTGACATATAGAATGCTGTAAGAAAACAAGTGGGTGAGTGTGTCCACAAATCACAGCAGAGGGTTTCCTTTAATATTTTTGTCAAAACAACTTATGCTTTGATTAATAAATCCAAATTGTTAATTTATAATTATTAAATTACTACATAGATGGTAGCACCAATAAATTTAATTTTAAAATGATTTTAAATAGAAGTTATTTATTTTTATCAAATTAAAACCATTCAAAACGAATTATTCAAATAAAATTCAAAATTCATTTTTTTTTAAATCTGAAAAAAAAAAAAGAAAAAAAACTAGCGGAGTTATAAATAAAATTTTACATTTCTAGAAACGAAAAAAAGAGTTTAAACCAAATTTAAAAGACTGATTTATTAATAAATTGCAAAAGTTTATAAAATAGAACGAAAAATGAATTCCAAAAAATAGTAAGAATGTCTGTGATTATTGATCACAAGATCCCGTAAGGCATGGTGACGTCACGGCGACATCATTGTGAAGTCAGATTGTGACTTTGTGACCATCGATTGTCATGTGAAGTCACAGTGACTAAAATGTGAAGTCATTATGGCCGTTTTAACGCTCGTTTGTGACGTCACATTGAGACCACTTTGTGAAGTCACGGCGTGACAAATTTGTGAAAAATGTGTCATTTGTGACTACTTTGACGTTATCATTGTGACGAAACTGTGACAAAAGCGAGGATAATTAATTTGCCAGGAACATACTTTTTAAAGTAAATAGCATGTTTTGAAGAATATTTGTAATTTTCTAAAAATTTTTAAAAAAGTCACATCTCAGTCACAATGTGACATCACTGAGTGGTGGCATTTTGATCACAGATGTGATGTGACCAAAGTAACTCACAGTGACGTCACTTTGACCATGTATGCTATGAGGGATAAGAGTAGTAAAAAGAAAATACATCACCTTAAATTTGCAAAAAAATCAAAAATTATTTTAATTAAATCCATCTTAAGAGCCCACAATAGTCACAGAAAAATTACTCAAAAAGACCCGGAAGACCATGTAAAGTCTATGGGAGCGTTCTTTTCTAATATCTCGCTCAAATTTTAATATTTTTGCATGATTCTTTTGCACAAGATAGCTGAGGGCAATCCACAACCGGTCTAGTTTTTACTTTTTCAATTTTTGTTTCAGATTTTCTTTAAAAAATTACTTTAACTTTCGAAACCGGTTTAAACCTTTTCTGAAACTGAAACTATCGTAATATAAAAAATATATAACCAAAATCGAAAAAGTAAAAACTAGCCCGGTTGTGGATTGCCCTCAGCTATCTTGTGCAAAAAATCATGCAAAAATATTAAAATTTGAGCGAGATATTAGAAAAGAACGCTTCCATAGACTTTACATGGTCATCCGGGTCTTTTGAGTAATTTTTCTGTGACTATTGTGGGCTCTTAAGGCCCCACAATAGTCACAAAAAAGTACACAAAAAGACCCGGATGATAATGTAAAGTCTATGGGAGCGTTCTTTTTAAATATCTCGATAAAGTTTAACATTTTTACATGATTTTTTTTTTTTTTTTTTTTTTTTTTTTTTGCATAGGATAGCTGTGGACGCTCCACAACCGGCCTAGTTTTTACTTTTTCGATTTTGCTTATATATTTTTTATATTACGATAGTTTCAGTTTCAGAACCGGTTTAAACCGGTTTCGAAAGTTAAAGTAATTTTTTAAAGAAAATCTGAAACAAAAATTGAAAAAGTAAAAACTAGGCCGGTTGTAGATCGTCCTCAGCTATCCTATGCAAAAAAATCATGTAAAAATATTAAAATTTGAGCGAGATATTTGAAAAGAACGCTCCCATAGACTTTACATTAGCTTTCGGGTTATACCGCGTGACTAGTGTGTGCTCTTAATATAAAAATATCAATTCCCAGTAGCTAGCTTTAAACTAAGGACTTTTGTATTTTTAGCGAGATGTTTTACCTCTAAACTATGGTCTCCAAATTAAAGGTCTCTTTCAAAATTTAAATCGCAAAAAAAGGGCGGATGGATTAAAAAAATATTTTAATTAAAATAAAAGACTTTTTTCAAAATTTTATTATTTGTCTTGTGACATGACGTATACGGTTGTAAGTATTCACAATTTTAACTCCCTGACTTATACAGTTTCTGTGTACGGAACTCTGTGACGGACAGACAAAAAAGTGTGACGAACTTAGTTCGCTGCGAGAGTAGATAAAAACGACTTTATGCACCTTCTAAACAACTATCTCAATTATTTTTAAAAAGTAGAGTTTATTTATTATAGTAGATATCTCTTCATATGATACTTTTTAACTAATTTATATTAGGCTATTTTTTGTAACATTCATAAAAAAATCGGATGAATACGTCCTTGTATTGTATTGATCGTATTATGAAATTCATTTTAACAAATAATTATCATAAGCGAAGCGAATCCTCTACTCGGCTACACACATTACATTTTGTCGTACATTTTACAAAAAAAAAAAAAAAAAAAAAAAAAAAAAAAACTATTCAATATTTTGGCATGAAAGTAAACATAAAAATAAATTATGAACTACAGATTTGCACAATATAATTTTTTTAGACAAAAACCTTAAATAAAATTATTATTTTAATTATCTCATTTTACATGTTTTTCTATTATGGACGCATTTCTGCAAATAAAAAATAACACGCATATTTTCAAAAGAAAAATAAATCATGGAGTCAGTAACTATAGACAGAATCATGATTAAATAAATAAATAAAGTATATATTCATTATTCTGCCAAAATATCTCAAAAACTGCTTTCACATTATTAAACTATGCTCATTCCTTTTGACTGTATGGTAGTTTCACGATTTATTTAATGACATTTTTAAAATAACCTATTTTTAGGGAAACTATAACATATTTCTAATATTCTTCACATTTTTAAAAGTATTAAAATTTGTAAAAATTCAATTATTTGCATTCAATTAGAAGAGTATTTTTCAGTGTTTCATAATGAATTTAAATATGCAATTTAGTCTTATTTTGTAAAATCATTTATGCAGACATTTGTGTGTGTGTGTGTGAAGTGGCAATAAAAGAATTGTAAACAAGCAAAAAAAATTGCCCAGTTAAACTGATGCATAGAGCTCACAGGCTGTACATACTAATTGTATATTAGAGCCTTATATAATAATGCCCTTCGAAAAACAAATTAAGGAGGGAAATAGCCCCCGTTCCAATTATATATATAAAACCCTTCCGTGTATAACAATTCCGGAGTCAACTTATCCACGAGAAAAAAGAAACTCATTCACCAATAAAAACGCTTCATAATCGTAATGGAGCGTTCTCATTGGTCAGATTTACAGTGGGAGCTCTAAATGACGTGACTACATTTTACTTCGCTTTGAAATCTTTCCACGATTTCAAAAAGTTTATTTAATTAAAACTTTTTATTAAAGGAAAGCGAAGGTGCGTTTTAAATACAATATTGTTAAAATTTTTATATTCGGGTTGCTTTAATTTTTTTCCTTTACAGCCGTGAATGACTCTTGAGAATTTCAAATCTATAAAAAATATTTTGAAAAGTTACCTCCGATTTTAAAGGCAATCTATTTTCTGACCAATGAAATCGTTCCATAGTCGTGATGGAGCGTTCTCATTGGTCAGATTTACAGTGGGAGTGGTAAATGACGTCACTACATTTTACTTCGCTTTGAAATCTTTCCACGATTTTAAAAAGTATATTTAATTAAAACTTTTTATTAAAAGAAAGCGAAGGTGCGTTTAAAATGCAATATTATTAAATTTTTTATATTCGGGTTGCTTTAATTTTTTTTCTTTACAGCCGTGAATGACTCTTGAGAATTTCAAATCTATAAAAAACATTGTGAAAAGTTACCTCCGATTTTAAAGGCAATCTATTTTCTGACCAATGAAACCGTTCCATAGTCGTAATGGAGCGTTCTCATTTGTCAGATACACAGTGGGAGCTGTAAATGACGTCACTACATTTTACTTCGCTTAGAAATCTTTTCACGATTTCAAAAACAATATTTAATTAAAACTTTTTATTTAAGCAAACCACGGGTGCGTTTTAAATTTCATTATAATCCCCACCCCCATCTACCAGATAGTTTTGCTATAGTTTTAAATGCAAATTTCTGTTGAAATATCTTTTTGTTAGATTTTTCCCTCTCCAAGTTTAATCGCTGTATTTATCAAAATTGTTTCAGCCTAAAGTGGCTATGATTGACCACAGTTGTAATTTTTTATCATCCTTTAAAAATGGAAACACGTCATTTTGACGGGCTATCTTCTAGTACTCAATATTTATCCAATAAACACCCGATGTTAATCACGGAGGAACCCCATCAGAATGATCCTATGTTTAAGACTAAAATTAACTCTGATAATTCTGCATGAAAAACCTGTTCACATAAATTAAGGAGGGGACGGCATTAGCCTCCGTTCCCCTTCTTAATACATACCTAATGAACATTCAATATTAATCACGGCCACGGTCAGTATTAATCAGCCTCCTCAGAATGATCCTATACCTAAGATTTGAGAGAAAACTGATAATTTCGCATGAAAAACCCATTTATATAAATTATGGGGAGGGGCATTAGCCCCCGTTCTTTTTATTATATTATCGAATGAACCCAGAAAACTAATCAGGGAAGCGCCTTATCATAATAAAACTATATCCGAAATTTCAAATGAATTGGGTATTTTTATCATGCGTTATCGCGCGAATTTTCATCTACTTATCACCTGAAATTCCCTGAATCCCTCGATCCGTACGAATTAGAAGTCTGCACGGGCCGGAATTTCCAGGCCCAGGCTCGCCTCGGCCTGAAGTAAAGTTATTATGGCCCGGCCCGTTGTAAAATTCAAGAGTTCCACCCGTTTATATTTTCACGCTACTAGGCTCGGTACGGCACGTTCTGGTCCGACACAGTTTCTACTATTTTTTTAAAATTCATATTTTTATCATATAATTAAGATTCCTTTAAAGAATACTGCATACATACCTATGGAATGATTTTACAGTTTATTTTACAGGAAATACACATTAGCAATATTATAAACTTAGATTTTTAGACTTTCAACATTAAGATAAAATTTCATTAAAAATTAGTATGGTTTTGAATAAAAGAAAGTTAAAAACGTCGTAACTTTTAAAATTGTATAATAAAAGTAGTTTTAAGAAAATATTTCTATATCATCTTATTAAAGATTCCAAATTTAAAGTCATTCTCAAATTCAAAGGAGCTACTTTCTGATAGATTTCCGAATTCATTTTTTTTTTCGAAACTTATAAAATTAGTAGTATTTTTAGTCAGAAACTATATAATCGAATGTCGTTAGCCATTTTTGATACAAGTGATTTAAGAAAATATTGTCAAAGTTAGCGTTTTGAATAGAATTTCCGGATGCGACAGCATGGGAAAGGAAAGAAACCATTTTAGAAGAATCTCTTATGTCTCAACAAGGTTATACATGCATTTTGTTTACCAAAAATGAAAAACGCTATTCGATTCCAAATCCATTCAATAGTCAGGCTTGTCAATTTTATACTTTTACAGTTAAAAATTAGTCAGAAAATGCGTCAAACTTTCGGATTGCTTAGAAGTGAATATAAGAACTACCAAGAAATATATATACAAAGATTTCTTCTTCATAAATTCTTTATCGATATTAATTATTTTACAAATCACAGGACCTTCCCTACGCGTCTGGAGAACAGTTAAATCAAGTTCCGGCCCAGCTCGTCTATATCTAGAGAAACAATGATAAAACCGGCCCGGCGCCAGTCAGCATAAAAAAATGAAGCTTGGGTTAGACACAATGTAGTTGTCTGATGTCGAACTCTACACTATACTAGTTGCATTTCTGTATTGATATTGTCAAACTAGTATCGGTTCATAACGCACATTTGTACTTATTCTCGTTAAAGCCATATTCATTAAAAATAGCTCATTTTTATCGTTTCTGCCCGGTCCGTATTGACCCGTTCAATTTTTTAGCTGGATTGATTATTATTATTATTGTTATCTTTGTCGACCCGGGACGTTGAAAAAATTATTCTCATGCTGCCGGCCCGGCTCGTTAGAAAATTCAAAAACATGCCGTTCGCCCGGTCCGTGCAGACCTCAAGTAAGAACAATGATTTATGCAAAAGTAATTATCTTATTTATAATAATAGTCTGCAAGTGTTAAATAAAATGATAATAATTCTTTTGTCACTTTTCTCATCTTGTAGAACTTAATTACTTCATATAGATGTGAAAGCATTTTTGAAGAGTTTGTAGCTTAGTTTTGTTTATGTAATTTTCATAATAGCTCCATCCAAATAACACCGATTATTTCGAATAGAAGCTACGCTTTACGTGTTAATTAACAATTAAAATATGTATAAATTGTAACCGTTTTGACTATACCAACTAAAAAAAAACTATTTAATCTATTCATTGCAATTTCCTTTGGGGTTACTAAAAGAAATTTCAACTTATTGAAAACTTAGATATTGCTGTAATAATTGTGTTTTGTTTATCCATTTGTTATTTATTATACAAAATACTACTTAGCAAAACATATTCTACAGTCATTAACTGTTAATCATATTTTCTGTCAAAAACTAAATTTTATGTTAAAATATCTAAAATAATTTGTATGTGTACCAAGCTAAATGACATAAAATTTAAATTCAAAATGTAATAAACTGCATATTCCGATGCATAACAAAATTTTTGGACCGCACTTTTCAATTTTATGTGCATTCGCAATAATAAATGCAACCCATTTCTTCGAAAACAAAACCTTCATGAAATATGTAGTATGTAAATGCATAAAAACATTTTAAAATATACTTAATTTGAGTGAACACAAAGAAAATTTAAAATTCGAAGCGAGGATATAACATATAACCAAACTCATCCGTAAATATGAAACATTTACTAAGGGAAACATAAATGCGTCATACGACTCTTGAAATAATGTATAAGTGGGATATAAAGGCATGGAATTTTAGGAGCAAGACAATTTTAGGAATGAGTCGTATATTGAAAAGGCTAGACGTAAAATAAAATACTCTCATTTTTATTTAATATTGTCACATTTGCTTAAGTAGATGTGTAAATTTATGAAATTACCCACTTGTTATAAAATTTCGACTTTATTTGTGCGGGTTTATGTGCTTGGTGAAATTTAATAATTTGTTGCCCCGTCAAACACTCACATAAGTATCTAAATGTAGAAAATTGCATGAATTTACCTTAACTGGCATGTTATTGTAAATTCGCAGATTACACATTTTTTTTTTTTTTTTTACATATTATAGGGAACTATCTGCTAGAACAGAATATTAAACAGTAATAGGTGTAAGAAAATTAGACGGAAAATGTTTAAAATCACAATATTATATAGATATATTTGTACTTTGTTAAGTGCACTGCATTGGAAATGCAGCTTCTGTAATCGAAGTTGAATGGTCAAAATGACGTTCTACACCCAGAAAAAAATTTTGTTGAATCAACAAAAATATGTTTGGTATTTTCATTTAAATATGTGTCAATGGAAATTCTGTTTGATTATATATATACAGGGTGTTTCTAAATTCATGGTACAAACTTTGAGGTGTGATAGTACACATCAAGACAAACATTATTAAATACGATACTATGGGTCCCAAACGTCTTCCGAAGGAGATAGGCGCCATTAAAATTTACGGTCCAAAAATTCAAATGATTATAAAAAACAGAAAAATTAGTCAATTCGTTTGCGGTTTCCACAAAAACTATTCTTTATGTCAGTACTGTCTTGAAAATAAATTACAAAGATAAATTTCAAAATTTGCCGATAGAGGGCGCTTTAGATTTTGGAGTAACAAACAATTATTTTTTACCGTTGTTTTTTGAATCTCATTAAATTTTTTGAGAAGCTTAGACATAAACTTAAATTTTGAGCTCAAAATCTAAATTATTGGGAGTGGTTAAGTAGAGCAATTTGAACTGTGGGCGGATATTCAAATTTCAAAAGATTATAAAAATCAATAAAATTGGTCAATTGATTTGCGATCTTCACTAAAATTATTCTTTATATCAGTATTATTTTGAAAACAAATTATGAAGATAAAATTTAAAAAATGCCGATAGAGGGCGCTTTAGACTTTGGAGTAGCGTACAATTATTTTTTACCGTTATTTTTTGCATCTCATAATTTTTTTTAGAAGCTTAGCCATAAATCAAATTTTGAGATGAAAATCTGAATCGTTGGGAGTGGTTAAGAGCCCACAATAGTCACAGAAAAATTACTCAAAAAGACCCGGATGACCATGTAAAGTCTATGGGAGCGTTCTTTTCTAATATCTCGCTCAAATTTTAATATTTTTGCATGATTTTTTTGCACAAGATAGCTGAGGGCAATCCACAACCGGGCTAGTTTTTACTTTTTCAATTTTTGTTTCAGATTTTCTTTAAAAAATTACTTTAACTTTCGAAACCGGTTTAAACCGGTTCTGAAACTGAAACTATCGTAATATAAAAAATATATAACCAAAATCGAAAAAGTAAAAACTAGCCCGGTTGTGGATTGCCCTCAGCTATCTTGTGCAAAAAAATCATGCAAAAATATTAAAATTTGAGCGAGATATTAGAAAAGAACGCTCCCATAGACTTTACATGGTCATTCGGGTCTTTTTGTGTACTTTTTCTGTGACTATTGTGGGCTCTTAAGTTGCGCAAACTGAACTGTGGGTGGAGGTTCAAATATCAAATGGTTATAAAAACCGGAAAAAATTGGTCAATTGATTTATGATTTTCACTAAAATTATTCTTTATGTCAGTATTATTTTGAAAATAAACTGTAAAGATAAAATTCAAAAAATTTGTGAAATTTGTGGACGGAAAATTGAAAAATAAATCAACTATATATACATATACAGGGTGTTTCTAAATTCATGGTACAAACTTTAAGGGATGATAGTATACATCAAGACAAACAATATTAAATAGGATATTAAGGGCCCAAACGTCTTCCGAAGGAGATAGGTTCCATTAAAATTTAGGGTCCAAAAATTCAAATGATTATAAAAAACAGAAAAATTTGTCGATTCGTTTGCGGTTTTCACTAAAACTACTCAACAAAACATGTTTTGTAATTTTAATCAATTCTTTATTCTTGTTGTATAACGACACAGTTATGTAGTTTGTATCCCTTTCCGGTTATAAATTGTTTTATCTTTCATATTTTAACCCCTTCCGGTGCGGAGTAAATCTGTACAAAATAATTAATCTACAACAGAATTTATAAAAGGATTTATTAGAAAAAAAGAACTTGCTTGCTTTCAGTTTCAAGTATGTTATAAAAGATAAAATTTAATCAAATGTTCTGGTTTCCAGTAAAATAAAAGTAGATGTTTTTCTTAAGGTTGATTCTCAAAAGGGTTAATGTCTATTGAATTTAATACAGTAGTAATTACCCAACTTAGAGTTCGCGTACTCATAGGTGTACGTAGCGGGCCATCTGGCACTACATAAAAATAACATTGGCATTGCCCAAAAATAAAACCAATGGCTAGGAAAGTCATAAAAATATTAGGGAAGTCAATGTAATTTGTATATGTGTATCATATTCTTGGATAAGAAAATTACTACTGGGGAAAGCATGTTTACGTTAACTAATTGAGCAGAGCGGGAAGTATCCGTCGATGTTACACTGTAAAAAAAAATTCAAGAGGTTACTAAAATTCTTTTAGTAATTTTGTATTCCACAGATATTTTTAGTAACCATTACAAAATTTTTTTTTGCAAGTGAAACAAACATTTCTTTTGTAAACTGAACAAAATAATTTTTCGTATAACTAACTTAAAACTTATTAGTATGAGCCACCAAGCAAATTTTAGTAATAGCTCCAAAATTATTTTTAATAAGCAGTACGTGTGCCCGAAAGGCAGGAGCTTCCTTCGAACTGCATCCAGTGAGTAAAAAGACAGACTTCTGCGGCGGAAGTTTTTCGGCTAAACCGCAATAGATGGCAGCACCAAACATTGCTATCTGCTCCAACAGGATTTTCATAATCCCTTTATTTAACGAATACTTACACTGCATACATTCGGTGCGTATTTGGTGGTGTCCAGCATCGAACCCAGGACCTTTCAGCTTGGAGGTCGGTGCTATGACCGCTAGGCTATCACGGCCACACAAAGTTAGTTTTAGTAATAGCTATTAAAAATATAAAGCTATTAACTCTATTCGTTGCTAGCTTTTTTCTAGTAATTCTTACAGATTTTCTAGTAACCGAGTAAGATTACTAAAAATTTTTTAGTAATTGCATGGATCACTAAAATTTTTTAGTAGATCGACCCTTTTTTTACAGTGTATGAGAAACGGTGATATTCTGCTTTGGAAAGCCTAAAAAACATACGCAAAAAAAGCAAAGAGTGGAATTTATGACTTCTTGATTTAAAAAATGTTTTTGAAAGCAATTGGATGAAAGACGGAAATAAAACAGACGTCATGAATGTAAGCTATAATTTTACAATATATTCATTCGGATTGCACATTTTCTGCGCATAGATTGTGATTATATATAGTTTTTGGACTCCGAAAGAATACTGGCATGCGGTAACTATAATTTCAAATGATCCTGTTTCTTGTAAATTCTGGATACCCTGCTTTGTGGTTTGAAAATGAACCTGTTAAAATCAGGACAAACACACCAAACATATTCAAAATCATAATCATTCCGTATAAGCCCTTCTTGCAATTTGATTTTACTACTGTAAAAATATTCATTTCAGAATTTACATATGAAACTATAATATAAAATTATGCACAGAAAAATCTGACCCTTTTTCATTTTATACAGAAATAAATGTACTCATATGCAACTTACACATTATAATGAATAAATCAGAGTATCATTTAACATACTTCAAAAGCTTAAAAAGTTAAAAGGGCAATGTGTATACTGAAATTCACACAACAGCTGTGTATCTGGCATTTTACAGGCCACACACTACCCGTAAGACATGGTGACGTCACGGTGACGTCGTTGTGAAGTCACACTGTGACTTTGTGACCGTCGATGTGACGTCACGTGACGTCGATGTGAAGTCACTGTGACTAAAATGTGAAGTCGTTATGGCCGTTTTAGAGCTTGTTTGTGACGTCACAATGTGACCAATTTGTGAAAAGTGTGTCATTTGTGACGATTTTGTCATTAACATTGTGACGAAATTGTGACGAAAGTGACAATGATTTCAAGTCACATTGTAACCAAATTGTGAAATACAGGGTGAGTCCAAAATCATGGAACAAACTTTGAGGGAGCGGTAGGACTCACTATATAACAAATAATGATGGCACAGAAATATATGACCGGAAGTGACCCGTCAAGACGCTACACCCGTCACCAAAAAAGACCCGGATGATAATGTTAAGTCTATGGGGGGGTGGGCGTTGATTTCAAATATCTTGTTCAAATTTCAATATTTTACATGATATTATTTCCATAGGATAGCTGAGGACGATCCACAACCGGGCTAATTTTTACTTTTTCGATTTTTGTTATATTTTTTTTATATTACAATAGTTTTAGTTTTAGAACCGGTTTAAACTAGTTCTGAAAGTTAAAGTATTATTCTTTTAATTTGTAACCAAAATCAAAAAAGTAAAAACCAGCCCAGTTGCAGGTCGTCCTCAGCTATCCTATGGGAAAAAAAATATGTGAAAATATTAAAATTTTAGCGAGATATTTGAAAATAGCGCTCCCATACGCTTAACATTATAATCCGTGTCTTTTGCAGTGACTAGTGTGGCGTTTTAACGCGTCACTTCCAGTCATACATTTCTATGCCATAATTATTTATTATAGTGAGCTCTACCACCTCCCTTAAAGTTTGTCCCATTATTTTAGAATCACGCTGTAGATCATTTGTGACAAAACTTTCGTTAACACTGTGATGATTTAACTTTTCTTAACAATTCTCTAACAATTTAAAAGAAACAGCATCTGCTGAAACTATAACTCCATGCCATGTTCCTGTTAAAATAGGGTTTGAGTCCTAAAATCATATATTGACAATTTATGAACAAATACTGTATAATATATAAAAATAGTTACCTGCAGTAAGGAGACTTTCTTCTAAATTAAAAATTCGATTTACCTCACATGTCTTACGACTCTGGTGTTGTTTTCAAAATTTGAAAAATATTACCTTTCAAAAATATTTATACATTTTTCCCCACATGCTGAAAATTGCATAGCTTCAATTTTGTTTATAACTGACACACATTTTGTAGTATGTTGCTCAAACTGTTTAATCTTTTTGAACTTTTTTTTTAAACTTTTACTCGCTTTAATATCCACAAATCCCAGCACATATCTAAAACTGTACAGCTTGCCAATATTTTTGACCAATAATCCTGATGTCTATAAATATATAGGGTGGATGCTCCAATTTTGGCCACATTAAGAGAAAAGTTGAAATGGAAATTTTATAGTTTTAGACTGAATAAAGCATATTAAATCGCAATAACAGTATTCTTTAGTAAATTTAGTTGCTTTCTGTTATTTATAATAACTTTCTATCAAATATTTTAGATTGTGAGTAATAACTCGTTAAGTAATTTCTTTCAATTTGCACCAGTTTTGGCCACCCTAATATCTTGTAATTTTGCAAACATTTTAACTGATAATAAGTAAAAATAAAGCATTTTTGTGCAAAGTCTGTTTTACCACACACATATTTGTTTGCTGTATAAAAAAGATTTGCAATTTTTTAAATGAAATCATAAAAACATCAAATAAAATATACTTAAGCTGATTTTAACTGAACATTTAAATTTAAAAACGAAAAATATATTTAATTCATAAAAAAGACTTATAGGACATAAAAAGCTTATTTTAACATTTTGCATATTTTCATTTATATATATCATATGTTATACTATACCAATATTTACAGTTATATGACTAGAATCTTGAAATTATTCCATTTTTTCATGAAATAGTATTTTGACAATCTCTAAAATACATTTTTTTCAACTGATTTTTAACTTTAATTCCTCGTACTTAGCTGCCTGTCAGCCTAATCATTTGGAGTTAGTTTTCTTCAAACCTTAGATTTCCTTGTGTAAATATGGGCTAGGATCTTAGAAAGACATTCACAGAAGGCATTCCCCTTCTCTTCGGCCCATATCTCTCATATAGATAATTGGCCATCATAAATAGCACAAACCTATTACTTGAGATTCAAAAATAGTAAAAACTGGTATCCATTCTGTAAACTTGTGTTGCAAGGTAGAACGAGATACTAAAAAACTTAACCATCTTGAAAAGCTGACAATGAATTTTGAAAAGCCATAATTTTACTTGCTATCTAATAACAGTGTTTAATCTAAACCATTTTTAAGAGTACAAAATTGTCTTTTTTAAACTTGTTAAAATGAATCCTATTTAGAGTGTAAAGATTTTCACATTATTTGTTATTTCTAAATTCATGTGCTTGAAATTTTGCAAAAGTTATGCAACTTCCTCATTTTGTTTTGAAAAAATACAAGAAACCACTAAATCATGCTGTAATTTTATTGAACTTTTAAATTTATAAGTCATAAAACATTTCTAAATATATTGCTGAAATTTTCACTATAATTAATCTTGTGGCCAAAAGTGGAGCATAATGTTGTGTCCTTTTTGGCCACACCATGGCCATAACTGGTACACATAGCAAATTTAAAGTACCAGTTTTGGCCACCCCTACTTTAAGCTGTAAAAATAATTAATTTAAATATGAAATTGCAACAGAGAGAAAGCCTACTTCATAAAGCTTCATAACAATTTGTTTCAGAACAAATAAAGTTCGATAAATGCCTAATATTGAAAGATTATGAAAACTTGTTACCTAAGCAAAAACCTTAATATATGTGAGTGCACACTATAGTTTTTCACATTATTTTTTTTTTTTTTTTGCAAGTCATTTTTTATCAAAAAATAAACAAATGGGATTGGAAATGATAAAAGAGTGTTAGATTAAGGAGTAAGAATGCATATAATTTGTTAAAATCAATTTACAGCCTAAATAAAGGGTAAATCATTCCAATGTGGCCAAAACTTGTTCAGTTGCCAAAACTGGAGTATCCACCCTATATCTTTTAATTATCTTTTGTTGTAATTTTCCAACTGATTGAAAAAGTGTCCAGGTCAGGATTCGAACTAAGCAGTCTTTCGCGCAAATTGTCAATACTTTGTCGACTGAACTATCCTGGAAGAATCTGACGCACACAATTCATACAGTGAATACGAAAGCATACTTATCATTATTATATATAACCCTATGTAATAATACTTTAATTTTTTTTCAAACTACCCGTATGATAAATGCATACTATTCGTATGAGTATATAATGATATTTCTCCGGGTGAATTGTGCGTGCTAAGTTGCTCTGTTGGAAGAGCATTGCCAGCATACATCGAGGGTCTCTAGTTCGAATCCTAACCTAAACACTTTTTTACTCATTTTGGAAAATTAATATTCGTTTGATTAATTTACCAATTAAAATCATTCTGTTAAATATAATATAGAATTATCTTTTGATAAAACTACGTGAAGTTTATGCGCAATATTCGTAATATACAGATTTTATTTGAAAATCGAGTACAAATGAAGATGAGGCAATTAGTTCTAGTATTACACTTAGTTATTTTCTTACTATAGTGGCCTGTCCGCATGTATGATTACACCACGGTTTAAATTCGTAGTTAAACTCATATATATATATATATATATATTGTATATGTCATATAGTATAGATGTGCCGGTAAAGGACATCCTTAAGGAATTTTTTTTTAAGTTTCCTTATTAATAGTTATAA
Organism: Maratus speculifer; assembly: GCA_964019185.1. Lineage (NCBI taxonomy): Eukaryota > Metazoa > Arthropoda > Arachnida > Araneae > Salticidae > Maratus > Maratus speculifer. The sequence goes on along the minus strand of OZ025294.1, from coordinate 391,847,255 downwards.
TTGTTAGATTTCATTTTTTTTGTAGATGAATCTATTAATAATATTTAAGTTTTCTCAGTCTCACTTCCCAATATCAGACAAAATTTTATTGAAAATAATAGAAATACATCAAACACTAAAAATTTCAGCAATGTACATCCCACAAAAGTGTACATGTAATTGTTTTTATGACTATTTAGAACCAGGATTTAATGAACACATACTAATGAAACAAAATTGTTATTTTCAACACAATTTAACCATTAAGATATCAAAAATTAATAAAATAATGCGATAATTACTCATTTTTTAAAATCAATAATTGCTATTACCACAAAATCAATATCTTAATTATTTTAGATACATGGTTTAAAATAATAAATGTCATGGAATTACAGTTATCAAATTTTTGGGATTATGAGAAATTCAGAAAGGTAATAAAAAAGTTTTACAAAAGTATTTTTGCAATATTAGTGCATAAAGTAGTATATTTATTACTATTTTCAACAATTAAACAACCCCAAACTCCTTTATATGTTAATTATAACGTTAACTTTTGATTATGTGTATATTTTTTTAATTTATTAAAATGTGATTTTAACCATGTAATTAAAAAATGTGATTAAAGTGCATTTTAAAAATAATATTATTAACTATTTTCAAATCGTTGACATGCTGTTCCGTATTTCAACAAAATAAATGTTAAATTTATTGAATTTATTAAGGTAAGTGAATTCAAAAAAGTTAAATTAATATGATATTTATTCCTTTTATAACATGTTTTTTACGAAATTAACAGAAATCATTATAAAAAAACAGGGAAAATAACATTTTCTTACCTCTTTCTTATCGGCATTATCCTCTAATTCCAGTTTCATAATCCAAATAGGGAAGATAATTTCGAAGTCGGAATGTCCGAATGAAGTACAATGACATTGGCGCGCTCATATTAACGAAACGCCACTGAAATTGTATTTTTTCGGACCGACGTTTAATATAAAATGTCACCTGATAGTATTTCTGCATAACTTTTTAAAAATTTTCAACTTACGTACTAAATATACACACATAACATCATAACAAAGTTACTAGAGCAGCTGCCTAATATTCTAAAGAATAAATACATTAGTGTCAACTATTCTGGTCGTTGCCAAACGATATTCTTTAAGCAGGTGATTTTTTGTTATTATTGGTTGTTTGAGCTTCGAAGATTTATAAGTTGAATGCGCATGCGCATTAGTTTTATGAGGGTATCCCTAATTAAAATTTTGAGTTAATTTTTTTTTTCACGCATTTCTATTTTACTTTCAATTAGTTTCGAAATACAGTGGAACTTTCATTTAACGAAGCCCATATTTAATGAAATTATCTACTTTTTTAATTTTCTGTTGAACCTTCATTTAGAACGCAATTAACATTTAAATTAATATTCATATTAAAAAAAAATTCTACTTAGCAAAATTTGTTGCACTTCCGTGAGTGCACAATATTCAAAAGGATAGATTGCTGTTAAGATTGATTGGTGAATATATTTCAGCGGATTGTATGAATTGAAATTATGTATTTATTTTATCTTTTAAATAAAAAGGGAAAAATGCGAAAATTTTTCGATATGCTAAGAAAGGGATTCTAATTCCATGAAAATATTATAGGTCCATTCTCTGAATACTTAAAAAAGATGCGAAAGTTTTTATGATTGTATCTTTCATAAGAGATCGCACACAAAGTAATATTCCAATTTTTTTTTTTAATTTTTCGATTTGAAATACACGAGAAAACGAGAAATAGAACGCTGCGATTCAGTTTTTGTTTCCCTTCTTTTATTACGTGGTTTTTTAGATATTATACTAATGAATTTTTTTTATGTGGCTATATTGCATAACAAAAATTACTATCCAAATTAAAACACAGTTTTATAACATTTATAATACTTCCATTTTTATTTGTAGCTTACTATACTAATTTCATGAGTTTTCGTGGATTTCTATTCAACGATCTTTTTTTCATAACGAAGCATTTAAGTGTAACGAGAAATTTCCTTAAATGGAAGTTTCACTGATAGGTTCATTGCTGGGTGCTTAGTTTCATATGATGGGAGGTTTATCTCACATATGTAATATGACGTACACGTTACACGCAGTGCATGTAACGTGTGACATAACAGCGATTGCACAATATTCTTCTGAAATGCCAGAAAACAAGTTTTTTGCCAGTAAATAACATGGTTTGAAGAATTTTTGTAATTTTCTAAAGTTTTCTAAGAAAGTCACATCTGAGTCACAATGTGACGTCACTGAGTAGTGGTAATTTGGTCACAGATGTGATGTGACCACAGTGACTCGCAGTGACGTCATTGTGACCATGATTGCTATGAGGGATCTTTTGAAGAATTTTTGTATATATTTTTTAATTTTCTAAGAAGGTCACATTTCAGTCACAATGTGACGTCACTGAGGGGTGGCATTTTGGTCACAGATGTGACGTCACATTTCAGTCACAATGTGACGTCACTGAGGGGTGGCATTTTGGTCACAGTTGTGACGTCACATTTCAGTCACAATGTGACGTCACTGAGCGGTGGCATTTTGGTCACAGATGTGATGTGACCACAGTGACTCACAGTGACGTCACTGTGACGTCACTGTGACGTCACTGTGACCATGCATGCTATGTGGGATATATACATATATATAGACACCCGTAAGACATGGTGACATCACTGCAACGTCGTTGTGAAGTCACATTGTGACTTTGTGACCAGCAATTGTCGATGTGACGTCACGTGACGTCGATGTGAAGTCACAGTGACTAAAATGTGAAGTCGTTATGGCCGTTTTAGAGCTTTTTTGTGACATCACATTGTGACCACTTTGTGACATCACAATGTGACCAATTTGTGAAAAGTGTGTCATTTGTGACTACTTTGACATTAACATTGTGACGAACTGTGAAATTTTTTTTAGAAAGTCACATCTTAGTCACAATGTGACGTCACTAAGTGGTGGCATTTTCGTCACAGATGTGATGTGACCAAGGTGACTCACAGTGACGTCATTGTGACGTCACTGCGAACATGCATGCTATGAGGGCAGGGAGAGACAAATAGCTTTTGTATTACAGTGCGTGTCAAAAGTTTAAGCACAACAGAAAATTTCAAAATAAAATTTTATTAATGGATGAAAGTTACTTCCCTTTTCACATAGCCCACAAATTGTAGTTTTAAAAAGATAGTGAACAGATTCGTGCTATAAAAGGTATCTTAAATAATAAAATTTATCAAAACAACAAAAATGTGTGTGTCAAAAGTTTTAGTCTTTAGCAGAACAAGAATTAAAAAAAGTAATTCTTGATTATTGCTCTTTTCTTCTGAATTAGTTTAAATATACGGTCTTCCATCGTTAAAATGAGGTTCTGTATTGTTTCTGGTTCATTTTTAAACCAAGTCTCAGTGGCATCTTTCAAATTTTTAACTGAAGAATAATGCTTTCCATTCGGATAAACTGCATGAGTGAGAATACCCCACATATTTTTTATAAAGTTTAAATCAGGACTAATTGCCGGCCATTTCAAAACAGACACTCTTTTCGACTTAAGCCACGATGAAGTTGAGTTTGAGGTATGGATGGAAGCATTATTGTGTTGAAATAACCATTTTTCTCCAACTAAAAGCCTCGGCAACAGGAAGCAAATGATTGAAAAGTGTCTCTTTGTAGTTTTCAAAGTTTTCACGACCACTAATGAATGCTAGAAATGTCTGACCATTGAAAGAAATAACCCCCCATACCATTACAGAACTACCATTATGTTATCGGCTAAATACACTCCTAGGTTCTGTGCGGAGATCATGCCAATAGTACTTAAACTCATTAGGGCCATCGAGGTTCCATTTTTTTTCAGCACTGAATGTGACATTCAGCTACTTTTCACCAAATGACATATGCTCTCTGGCCCATTGTAATCTAGCTTCTTTATGCCCATTGTAATCTAGCTTCATTTGAGACACGGTAATAGAGCCATTTTACGGTATTTGATGTATTTGAATTCCAAAACTCTTCTATAAACAGATTTTTCGATATTTGCTCTCCAACTGCATATTTTATTTCCGAAAGGGAGTAATTACCAGTTGAAGCCAAATTTCTGATGCGGCTATCGTCGCTCAAACTAGTCACTGTCACTCGCGTCCTTCCTGAACGAAATTTTTGTTTAAAATCATTATCACGAGCCAAAATTTGATGAAAACCTTGCTTTGACCTTTTTAATGCACTTGCAATTTCAGAAACAGAATTACATTTTGCTCTCACGCTCCAAATTTTTAACATCTCCTCCTCAGAAAATTCTTTCGACTTGGGCATTTTGTACTAACTCAAAAACAACAGCGGACTGCTTTTTATACATCCAGAAATTATTTACGTGCGCAACCGTTTACGTCAGACTGTAAAATTTGCATAAAAACGATTTTGTGCTTAAACTTTTGACACGGGCATTTATCTTCTATTCTTAAACTCCATGGTTTGAAATAAAATTTAAAATTTAATTTAAATGAATATGGTGTGAAAATAGATATTATTAACATATACAACACAGATATTGAAATTAAAGGTAATATTTAAAGTTTTATTTTAAAATTGCTATTGTGCTTAAACTTAATGCGTAAATTTATTTATTTCTTCTAGTGTATTTGTAAATATATGGTAGGGATTGTGAAGGTGCACTCGAAAAAAAATTTATATTGTGATGGAAGATATAATAGAAGAAAAATACTAAAAAGGTAATCGACTATTGTTAAACTAGTTAGCGATGACCTTAACAAAAGTAATATTTTTATTAACGAAATAAAATCTCTTATTTTTTGCTCTTATTTTCTAAATTCTTACTACACATTTATTATAATTGGAGTATAACTCACATCTGTAAATATTTCTAAATTTTTATAGCAAAAATTCTTGTCATGCAAATCAAGGTATACATTAATTCTTATGCATAGCTGCCAACTTTTGTTTTCTTTTTTATTACTATTATTGGTGAAGTGAAGAAAGTGCTTTATTTAAAACCTTTTTTTAGATTAAATAGGAATTTTTTTATGTTACAAAATCATAGAAAAAGTCATAACATTGCCAGCTTTGTAAATGTCGATATAGACTATTTTCATTTAAACGTATAACGAAATGATATATTGACATTAAATAAATTTTTGATATAAAAAAAACCTAGTATATATAGATTAATTAGAAACGAGGTATTTATACTACAAACATTGAAAATAATTAATCTTTTGTACTTTATTTATGCTCTATACGTAAACATTATAAGTTTCTTTGATTTAAGAAACTAATTTAAGAAACTGATCATTTTCTAGTCATCTAAAAATAAGTAATTAGCAAAGAGATAAAAAACTTTTCATGTTATCCCACGTTGAGTATTATTATGCTAGTCAACGATAACTTTTTTGTAGATTTATAATGTGTTTATTTACGAAAAATAACTCATACATTAATTTCATATTTTCTGAATTTTTATTGAACATTTTTTTCTTGGCGTATTACACCTGTAAATTTTTTATAGACATTTTATTACAGAAATTTGTGTTATGCGACACAATATATATGTTAATTTGTATGTATAACTGCCAAATTTTAAGCTTGTTCCAGCCGTTATTAAAGAAGTTATTAAAGTGCTTCGTTTAAACCTGTTTTTTAGATTAAATAAAAAAACTTGTATTTTAAAAAATCATAAAAATTGTGTAATTAGGTATACCGATGGTATTTACGCATATTTAAATCGATTTTGACAGCAAAAAAATTACATAAATTAAAACAAAATTTAATATATTTTATCTGTAGCCCTACTGTTGACTAACATATCGGGAATTCCAAGATTGTAGAGCTTTTTGTAAATCTGGAAGTAGAATTTTCTTCTATTCCTCTGCCACACCTTTCTAGAGTTCAATCAACGTAGTTGATCGAAATTAGTGCTTTATTTGAACCTCAACTTTGAAATTAAAAAAAAAATGGTTACAAAGATCACTTAAAATCATAAAATTGGTCAGCCATGTGTATGTAGGTACAGTCTATATTTATTTAAACGTAAATCGAAAATTCATATTACTATTAAATATAATATTTTAATTTAAAAAATGCTGGTCTTTATATCTAAATTAGAAACGAAATATTTATATACGAACACTGAAAATAATTACTCTTTTGTACTTTATTTTCTGCTTTGTATGTAAATTATCAGTTTCTGGGAAAGTAATTTAGTTCCCATTTATCATTTCCTACTCGACTGAAAATGAGTCATTAGCAACGAGACAAATTTGAAATTGGAGTTCCCTTTGAGAATGCAAAACTTCGACTTTGATTAATATGTATTAGGATTCGACTATAGTTAAATATATATAAAATTCATCGTTGTTTTTTATAACGTTTAAAACATAATTTAAAAAGATTGCAAATTTTGTTTAAATAAATAGTATAAACTTCTAAGTTTTTAAAACATGCAATAATAATTTCTGTTCTCTATTAATATTTCTTGTGAAGACATTCACGAAAGCCATTCATTTATTTTATCTCTGACTTTCTATACTTTATTTAGAATCACACGGATAATTATTTTAATTTTGATTCTTTTCATCCAATTTTAAGAATTGCCTACGAATACATATGTGTGTTGGTTGATTATATTTTGAATAACGAACATAAAAATTTCTACTATATCTTTGTAAAAACATTTCTGAAAAATAAGATCACAATATTTCTTATGATTGCACAACATTATTAGAAAAAAAACCTAATCTCACCATAAGGTAACAAATATTCGGTTGGAAGCAATTCATTTTTGACAATTTACTTATTATTTCACTTTACAGAGTTAAAAAAAATTCCTGTTCCAGCAGCAAAAATATGATAAAAGATTATGCAGCTTCATGCGCTTCTATTGCATTTTTAGACTAAATTAACACACGCTGGTTCTTCTAATTTAACACAACAAAGTAGACTGTAATCTTGCGATTTATTTCTCATCAAATTACTAGCGAGCGAGCCGCACAAGGCTTACGACATTCCACCCTTTTTCACATTGCAATAAAAAGCACAAACTAAAAACACAGAGAATGCTTCAAAAGCTTAAAATAAGAGAAAGAAAGTACCATGGAAAGAGAGCATATGAAATATTTTGCTTTCTGCAGACGATACTTATACAAACAGTGCGCCTTCTGGAGGAAAAAAGGCCTTATTGTCCCCATTTCCCCGTTAGTCTAGCAACTCACCTTTGAGGGAAGATTAACAGTAACAAGTTGTAAATTGCAAGTCAAACATAGCAAATCAAGTTCGTTCGTACTATAACGTGACTTATTTCATAAATAATCAGATTTGGATAAAACAGCTATTACACTCATATGCAAAGATGCATGAATACATAACTGAAATTATAGGACTCCATCTTAAATAGGACATAATCATCATGGCAAACCTAAAATCATTACTTATCATGGAATATCATTGAATTCATTAAGCATGATAGGATTTAATAGAACGAAGAAAAATTTTATTCATAACTTTTTATTTCTTTGGGTATTTATTGATTGGATCTACCTAAAATTTGAATGACTCGATAAAATTCTTCAATAATTATATATATATATTTATATGAAATTTCAAATATTTTGGTTTAATAGTTTTGCGATGTTAAATACGGACAGACGGACAGACCAGATGACGAATATTACTTATACATATTTATATAAAAACGACAAATCTCCGTAGACCTTAATGTAATGGAACACTTTTAAGAATCATTGCAAATACACTACGAATGCTACGTACCTTATTTGCAGCATCGAACATGGCATAAAAAAAATATCAATTACATCTATCAGTTACATCCAACTACACTAACGTGAGTTACAGTTTGCACTAACAGACGCCCAGGACAATTGAATTCATAAACACTTTCAAATTTGTTGGAAAGTATAACATGCACATTTATGTATCGATTATTGGTATTCTAAAAATATAAAAGAAGCTATTTATGGCGAAAATTTAAAATAAAATATATTGATAAAATATTGTATGTGATTTAGGATCAATAACTGCAAAATAAATGAATAAGAATATTAAATATAAAAGATTTTTCGCATACTCTTGCACTATTATTTTCCATTATAGGTATGCTTTTTCACATGCATAATGCTTAAAAATATATAACTGTAAATTCTACAAAACCTTATACTTGCTCCTTTAGTTAAAAGCTTTTTTTATCTTTACATTTAAGGCTACTCGTCTGTGAGTTTCAGAATTCCTTTTGGTGATGTTAAGTTTATGGGTGTGTGATGCATTTGTATATTTACTATATCTCAAGGGTAAATTAATATTTTTAAGTTATTTTTTCTATGCACTTGTCTTAAAGTATGTCTCCTTTTTTCCCCTTAGTTGTTTATATATTACTAAAATCTATGATTTAATTTATGTGAAATTAATTTTAAATCTGTAACATTTTTTTTTTCTAGAATTCCATTCATATCCATACCGTATCATAAAAGCCTATCAGAGAAAATCTCGCATTTTTTTTAAACCTTTTAATAATTTTACATTCCACACGCCCTCGCCCCTCCCCCCCCAAAAAATCGGTTCATAGCCCCCTTTGTAATTTTAAATATATAAGTAGCCAATTCTGAATGGAAATGAATAATATATGAAATCTCATGCAAACAGGGTGAAGCGATTTATATTTGGGAGACTAACTGTACATTGTAGATACGAAAAAAACAACACAAGATTGTCTTTAAATCAAGAAATTTAAATCTCTAAAATCGTAGCCATAGAAACTTGTCATTTTCCAACTTTTAAGTTGGTTAGATATTTGAAATGGAGTTTGTGTTTACTAATAAATAAAAGAGAAAGAATATATCCAAAGTTTTGTTGTGAAAATTTTCAATCTACACCCCCCCTACACCTTGCCTCCGTTCGGAGCAAGTGCACAAGACATAATTACTGTTAAATGCAGTATGTGTTGTAAAATACTTTAAAATAGAAACTATTTCTTTTAAGTGTTATTTCATATAAAGAGATATTTTATTGATTTGTCTTTATTTGAATTCTTATAAAAAATAAATGTAACCAGCACTACATCACTCCAAACTGGAAAAAAAAAATGTTTACAATCTGATAACGATATGATTACCGAGGGTTGTGGGGAATTAAAGAATGGCAACGCCTTGGTTATATGGTTATATCAGAAGGTTAGGGGGGGGGGTTTAAAATTTCCAAAATGTTGATAACATTATATTTGCACAGACTCACATTCAGCGAATTTGAATAGTATTTCAAAGGAATTAAAAAAAATAGTTTGAAGGTCCCTTTCCCACTTAAATCACCATTATATATTTTTTCATTTAATATTTCTTGACAGAGAATTTCAGAAATCGTAAGCAAAATGACATTTTTAAATGCATCACTGCGACCATCACTAATAATACAGTGCACAACTAAGAAATCTGAGTTTAAATTATCCTCCCTTTTCTAAAGGATTTCTTTAATCTACGAACATAATGTAGCATGAAGTGCCACAAATAAGATAAAAAGATACGGAGTGCCTAAATACATTCCTAACCGAGATAAAATCAACTAATTTACAGTAAATGTCCTGGGGCTTAGGAAATAAACTCCGATTTATTTCTTTAACCCAGATCAGACAAGCAAACAAATATCCAACCAAAACAGTCCCAGTTTTTAATATCTTTCCATTTTTCATTTGCATTGTATAGTCGTGGAAAAAATTAGTAAACATCCCCTACTAAATCTGCAACATTATATAATAATAATGATGATCATTATTATTATATAATATTGTATAATAATAATGATTATATATAATTATCAATTATAATAAAAGAAAATTACTGATACGAAATGAATGGGAATTAGATACTTCTAAATGATTATAGAAATTATATTTATTATGTATATTACTTACCCATCATACGTAGTATAGGGTAAGTCTTGCAATCGTTTTGAAAATCGAAAAATGTTTTTTGCAGATTTACACGTTTCGGGCACTGGAGATTCCAAAAAACATATTTTTAGAAAAAAAAAATTGCCGTCCGTCCGTCTGTGTGTCTGTTTGTCTGTAACTGCTCTATCTCCCGAACAAATTGAGATAGAGGTTTGAAATTTTGTATGTGCTTTGTATGTAAGAATGGAACGAAGCCTATTTAATATCAGTAATCTCGATTATCCGGAACTATTTTTTCGGACTCTCGAAAAATTCGTTCTGATGAAAGGTATATAAAAATTTTCGAATCCTTTTATTTTAAAGAATGGAGGTAAAAGGCAATAAAATAACACAAATTGTGCATAAAAAACGAAGTCAATCGGATTATTACTTGTTGAGATATTTATAATCCTATTTTCCACATTCTTTGATTTTTCATGACCCTGTATTTATTCAAATTTCAATTCAAAGATATCTTTTAATTGGAAATGAGATACTTAATTTGATGCAAGAAACCGTTAGTGAATATGATTATTATTTTTGGAATTATAAGGATGTTTCTTTTACGCAATTCTGTGCTACTTGAATAGTTTGGCGTTTCATACAATTTATCGAAATTGGTTCATCAGAAATTCATTAATAGAGCATGGTTATGTGTTAAAAAGACTTAAATATACCTTTATATTTTATTTTGGAATTGTAATGCATTTTATAAATTGTTTGCATATGTTATGTTTTCATATATTGTACTATGCATATCCATGATGGGTAAGTATTACGGTGGTCTCCAACGACTAGTTTTATTTTTTTACGTCCATTTATATATTAAAACAAAACAAGCCGTTTTTTATAAATGGCAACACACAATTTTTGCAATATATTTTAAATCTTTGGCTCAAATTATCGCCACAAACAAACTTTTAAATTCCATATGAGACTTTTAAATGATTATACAAAATTTGCTTAAGAAACCATTTATAAATTAAACCTAAAACAAACCGTTTTTTATAAATGGCTTTACACAATTTTCACAATATATTTTAAATCTTCGGTTCAAATTATTCACATAAACGGTATTTTAAATCCTATAAGCAACTTTTAAATGATTTTACAAAATTTGCTTAGGAAACAATTTATAAATTAAAACTACACCAAACTTTGATTTTTTTTTATAAATACACACACAAATTTTACTATATATTTTATATCTTCGGTTCAAAGTATTCCCATAAACAAAATTTTAAATCCCATAAGCAATTTTTAAATGATTTTACGAAATTTACTTAGGAAACCATTTATAAATTAAAACTAGACCAAACTTGGATTTTTTTTTTTTTTTTTTTTTTTTTTTTTTTTTTTTTTTTATAAATGATAACACCCAATTTCAGAATATCTTTTAAATATTTGGTTCAAAATATTTTTAGAAACGAAATTTCGGTTTATTTGAGTGATTAATTTTTGAATTACAAATATTTAAAATTTAGTGCTTCTAATCTCAAATTACATTTCCATATTTTACTAGCGGACCCGACAGACGTTGTCCTGGCACCGACATCAAAAATTCAAACAATTGTACGGAAATATAATAATACACACGATAAATACTACGCTCTTAATTTAATTTCTTATTACAATTATATAAGGAAATTATTTTTCACTTTGCAGTACTTTTTGAAGTCGGTTCAATTTTTGAGAGACAAGATTATTTTTCTCTTTTTAGTTAAAAGTTAACGATTTTCTGAAGTCGGTTCATTAAAATTATAATACAGAAAATATTATTGCAAGTCATACACGTACGTCAGGAATGGGCTTCGAACACACAATCTCTTTCTTTAAGAACCAGAGGTTAAATCTGGCGCCTTAGACCGCTCGGCCATTCCATCCGTACACTATTCTGCGAACTTATTCAACACTTTTAATTAGCGAAAAATCACTAACTATTAGTTATTGCCTAATTACTAAGAAATACTGAAGCAATTTCGATGAAATGTGAATCTAAACCATTCTCGAAACCACTGGAACACACACACAAAATTTCATTAAAATCATTTCAGTCGTTTAGAAGAAGTTCAGTGACAAACACACGCACAGAAGATTTGTATATATAAAGATTAATAACTACTGAAACTAAAATCCTAATGTGATATTTTTATGTGGTTATAATTCTAAAAATGCTATTGCCACACTATTATTTTTTCGAAATTTCGACAATAATACAATTAAAGACACAGAGAAGATTCGGAATAAAGCAGTTTCTCTTTACGATCGTATGTCATGTAGTATTTTATAGACTTCGGAATAGCGAAATACAAATTTAAGAGATCTATTAAGCCATGCAAAGACGACGCCTCGCTGATGGCTGCCTTTTGTGCCAACTATGAAAATATTTTATTCGCAATCAAATGAAGAAATTTTTATTTAAGTAAAGTTATTAAGTGCTTAGAAGAAATTTCAAATTTCAAAATACAGGGTGCCTGAAAACTGCGTCACACATTTTAAAATTCAATATAAAGTCAAGTAGTCCAACAGAACTGGGAATTTGGACTAAAATGCTTCTTAAAAGAATAAATGTTTTCATAACAGAATGGAAATAATTAGTTCCAAATTTATATAATAGAGGGAATCACTTGTTTGCGTGTTTGATTTAAAGCATGAGTTTTTTTGTAATTTTCATGTTAGTTTTGACGCTGCGAGAAAGAAATGATGACTCTAATTTTTATACACTTTTCTAAATCCTTTATGTAATTGCATTATATCTGAAAATTTTTTTCAACACTTAAAATTCTCTGAACTTGTAGTTCTAAAAAACAAAACCTAAAATATTTTAAAAAACACATTCATAGCATGACCTGTTATAAATAAATGCAATAATTTTGAAGCATCATTATTCACGAAAATAATCTGAAAGGAAAAACGGAGAGAAAATTATACATCTAAATAGGAAAAACGTGCTTAAATGAAATGGGAAAAAGAGAAATAGTGTAATCTAAATATTTTTAAAAAAAATTCATCTTTTAAATATTTCCTTTTTCCAATCATTTTATGTGCAACATCTTGTATCAGGAACATAGTTTATGACATTGCTGATATTAACAGCATTATTTCTGCTTAAGAATGTATTCCAATGCATTGAAATAAACGAATTTATTTAAATACCAATGTCAAAGAAAATATATCGATTCGAAAGAAATTTTTGCTGGGTTACATTTTAAATGATGTTGGGTGTAATTCGTGTTTAGATTTTAGAATTACATCTGTAAATCCGATTTCCGTGCTATACATTTTAGGAATACATATTTTTTAAAATTAGTGCATATGTAAATAAAAATTTAAGACAATTTGCTAAAAACGTTGTGTGATTCTCGTTTAGATTTACAAAAATTAGAAAATATTTATATTTCATGTTTTTTTAGATTAAAGTTTTATTAAAGATGAATTTGAAAATTAACATTAGCTAAATTATGTGATATGTCGCACAAGCAGTTGACTTGTCTGTTCGTATTTCACGATTCAATTCAGAACTAATATAAAATAAACAAAAATAGGATAATATTAAATCTAACTATTTTTTTCCTTAATGATAAACATGAACAAATTTACGTTTAATTTTCTATCAACAGGCAATAACAGACTGAAGCGGCCTTAAAAAAACAAAGCATTAACATAAGGCACGTGATATAAATGCAAGGACTAGAAATTAAAGCAGACTAATTGATTTTGGCAAGATGACTTTTAGCTCGATCGGTGAAATTTTACTTAGATAAGGGGAGGGGATGTATCTGTAGAAGATTAAAAAGGGTGTTTTTGAGCATTTTTTGAGAAATAAGAAGAGTTTGTGGCTTTTTTCGAGGACTGTTTTATTCTTCGAAGAACATTTCATGCTTTTTCCTTAACAAAATAATTATGCTTTTGCTCAAGATGCGGGCTTGAATGCCATAAAGTCCGTGCCGTCACTTCAAATCGGTCGGGATTCAATAGATCATCAGATTCATTTAAAATCAATCTCCTTTGCGGATTGTTAAAGTAGATAGTACTTTCTGAATAATCAACCACTTATCGATAAAAATAACTGAAAATCAACAAAAGGGACTGATTTGAATAAAGTATTCTTCTGAACCTTTTTCCTAACCTTCTGAACCATCTGAACCTAAAATATTTTTTAGATCTAAAAGGGGTCTAAGGTGCAATAAATTACGGCGCTTTGAATAAAAAAATAGCAAGATCAGAATTAATAAATAGTTTTTTTGCTTTCGGATCACCTGCAGTTTGAAAGAGTCCTTTTGCTTAGTATACATTTGTAATGCTCCAAATCCATGTAAGTCTACGTACACGTTGTGAGAAAACAATGTGGAAGACGTTCTAAATAGCCGTACACGGATAATCTACCAACTATAGAAAAAAAAGCAAATGCAGGGTCTTTGTTAAGTGGTATTTTCAAGGCGCAACATGAAATGTTCGATGACATAATGCATTATATTTCATATTTATTTCCTAAAAAGTAAAATGAAGTATGATTTATTTATTAATCTCAAGTTGGTTAATACATTTAAACAACCAAATCCTTTTTGTTAAAATGAAAGTAGATCATTCTAAAGAATGTAATCAGTGTTAACTATTATATGATGCTTAATAGTGAAACTGTCAGTACATTGCACTACCACACTACATGTTTGAAATTTAATTACCTTTAATTTCTTATAATTATTTTTTTTTTTCAATATTAAATTTAACGATCATATTTTTTAGACAAAACGAGTGTTACAATTTTTTTTTTGTTATAAATATTCTTTGTAGTTTTTCAGAAAATACATCATATTCCCTGAAATATCTGAAAGAGTTAAACGCAGCTTTATTTTTTTAATTGTTCATCTACATATTTATGTGCGTAAAAATTATAATATACTAATTTACATAAAAACTACTAAACTTAATTTAAAGAACTTTTTAACTCAAAATCATTTTTATCTGTTTTCAATAATTTTGGAAGCAAGCAAATGTAACATTTTTCTTATTAATAAAAATATAATTCTTACCTATTTCCTTAAAACATATTATAGCCTCAGAATTATTTGACTGATTAACCGTTTTAAAATACATTATTTCACACGTTTATTCATTCATATATTTATACCCACTTGTGCATTGATTGCAATATATTAATTTATAATAACTACGATTTATTAACACTTACCATAAAAGGAATTGATGGCAAAATTACTTAAACTCTATGAACTAATTTTCCCTGCAATCACACTGCTTTATTGTGACAAACAGGAGATTGGGAACAAACAAGTATTTCCAGAGATATCTTTTACGATCCATGAAGACCTCTTAATGCTTGTCATAAAAAGATTAGAACAGTGCGGGACGTGCTTAGAATGCAGTTTTAGTACCGAAGCGAAGTTAAAATGTTAGCGGTATTCTTGCAAAATGTATGCAAAGTAAAAGAATTTTTCTGGCGGATAAACTTTTTCCACACTCGGATTATAAACATAGAAATGTACATTTATTTATCATATTAATCAATTTCTCGATTAATTTCAGCAATGAAATTACGCCTGAAATTTTAGATACATGAATATTCATACTTCTACTAAGCGTAATACCAACTCAGTGAAAAATGTCCAAGCCGGGAATCGAACCCGGAACCCTTGGAATAGCGCTCCAAGTGCTCTACCATTTAAGCTACGAGGATGATACCCAGCTCAGCATTTTTCACTTCATATGTTGGTTAAGCTGCAAATCGCAGCACTAGATCCGTCTTCACGAGCACACAAGCTGCGGCGTAACATGAGACACTATAGACCCAGCATCGTTAAATCACATTTATTTATCATATTAATCAATTTCTCGATTAATTTCAGCAATGAAATTACGCCTGAAATTTTAGATACATGAATATTCATACTTCTACTAAGCGTAATACCAACTCAGTGAAAAATGTCCAAGCCGGGAATCGAACCCCGAACCCTTGGAATAGCGCTCCAAGTAGAAGTATGAATATTCATGTATCTAAAATTTCAGGCGTAATTTCATTGCTGAAATTAATCGAGAAATTGATTAATATGATAAATAAATGTGATTTACCGATGCTGGGTCTATAGTGTCTCATGTTACGCCGCAGCTTGTGTGCTCGTGAAGACGGATCTAGTGCTGCGATTTTCAGCTTAACCAACATATGAAGTGAAAAATGCTGAGCTGGGTATCATCCTCGTAGCTTAAATGGTAGAGCACTTGGAGCGCTATTCCAAGGGTTCCGGGTTCGATTCCCGGCTTGGACATTTTTCACTGAGTTGGTATTACGCTTAGTAGAAGTATGAATATTCATGTATATAGAAATGAACGTTATTATGTCTATGTACAGTACGGAAAACGCAGCATATTTGTTGCGAGTTATTTTGAAACTTTAAAAAAATGTAACATATTAAAATTGAGGTTTAAAAATATTTTATGCTTTTTGAATAGCATATTAAGCCTTTCAGATCTAATTTTTTTCCATTTCTAGAAAACATTACTTTTATTTAATAACATTAACGCTAGCTATCCAAATTTATTATTCAAGATTAAAGAGTGTTTCATTGTCTGAAACATAACGAATGTTGTTGTTTTGCGTATTTCTCAATTCATACTCACATGAAAATAGTCTACCGAAGAGTATTTGGGGCTGTTTAGAAAATATGATATTACAACAAGACTTAATTTATATCACAACTTTATAATACTTTTTGCGCGTTGTCATACATTATTTGTTCAGAAAATTAACCTTTGCTTTAAACTTAAAGAGTAAAATACCGGTTATCCAAAATTCAGGACAAAATTTAAAAACGAATAATTGGAAAACAAATCAATACAAAAAGATACGGTTTGCACCAAACGGATGGAACAGAAACCGGGTTTTGTGTGGCTACGAAAAAACTTATACTATTGGCAACCAACAGATGGCGCTGTCTGATATCTGAACTGCAAGCTCGACAGGCACTCCAAACAGTCACTTTTAAGCAAGATGGAGCAACACCTCATATTGCTGTGCCTGTGTAACGCCTACTACGCTCAATATTTGCGGGGAGGATCGCATTCTCATTCTCTACTTTAATCAAGCTTGGCCTTCAGGATATCCCGATTTGACACCGTGGGACTTTTGGCTGTGGGGGTTATTAAAATTAAAAATGTGCTGCGACCAACCGGCATCCCTAGCAGCACTGAAAGATGCCATCCGCCGAAATGTGTCTGCCATAACGCAAGAAATGCTAATCTATGCTGTGAACGGTGAGGTGCCTCGTCTTACAGCTGTACTTCTGAATGATGGACAGCACATGGAACATTTACTGTAGAGCTTATTAACTGTAATTAAGCTGAATTGTAAGTTGTCAACATTATTTTCATTTGTAAATCATCTTTTGGAGCATTAAATCACTATAGCTCCATCTATAAATCGCTAACTGAGTTACTTTTTTGTTGCCACTCAAAACACGGTTTCTTCTCCATCCGTTCGGTGCAAACCGTATCTTTGTATCTTGATTCGTTTTTGAATTATTCTTTTTTTTAAGTTCGTCCTGACTTTTGGATCATCCGGTATATGTTTAAAGTAAAAGAGTAGCAAACGGTGAAAAGATAATTTAGCAAATATTTAATATTAGTATTATTATTAAATGAATAAACGTTAATGAAGTCGTATAGTAAATACATAGACACATACCAACATTAATACATTCAAACAGTAACAGAAGATTTATTAAAGCTAAATAATACTCAACTAAATGACATGTACTATTAACAATGCACGAGCATTTCTGCATATACATAGCTGCCAACTTGCCCACTTTCAACTAATCTTCCTTAATACCTCGTTTAGTTTGATCCAGGTTAACGTCATTTCAAACCAGAAAATATATTTCATGAATCTTTATTTATTAATTTTAAGATTGTTAGTGGAACATACTTAATTTTATTTCTTTGAAAATTTTCCGGTTCGAAACTCATTAAACCAGTGTCAAATTAATCTATGTCAGGTTGGCACCTATTGTTATACACATTAAGACTTTGAATATTTTAACTGTTATTTCATTTTACAAACTTCTCGAATTTCCTAATTTTCAGATGGCGACAATTTCTGAATTTTCACTCAGTTTTTAATTACTACCCATATACAAGTTATGCAAATACTGCTTATACAACACTAACAAAGAATAGTAAAAGAATTCACAATACAAATGCCGGTTCCCTGAAAAGTGGTAATATTAATTTTAAAATTGCCCTGTATTGTCTTCAAACAATACATATCTTTCAGTTTTCGAACTTTAGTATTTTAAAATGGATTTATAACAGTTATCACGGTAGAATACTCCTCGAAAGCTGGTTCACTTATTTACGTTCGCCGACTGGGGTTTGGTTTTTGTTTAAGCCGGCTAATTATCTACGCTGAGATATAGGTCCTAATGGGTGGGATGCCGTCCGTGTGGGTCTTCATAAGGGAACCTAACTTGTATTTATGCAAGGAAATCCAAGGTTCGAAGAAAACCATGGAAAACTTCGAACGGTTAGACCGATGGTCGCGATTGGGTTCGAACCCAGTCGAACTTACCGGTTTTGAGGTCAGAACCTCGCTGCCACTCTCCGACTCTGAATGACGCTTGTACTATCCAAAGTGAATATTATCTATTTCTAAAAAATAACTAACTGTAACTGTTCTTGATTTATTACACTGTTTGTTATGCAATGGATGTTTATTTGTACCGATGAGTAGCTTGGCGAAACGTCTACGTTTTGTATATTTAAATATTTTTTAGTATTTTTTGGCACTTTCCAACAAAGTTGAAAAGTGCTTATGCATTCGGTTTGTCTGGCCGTCTGTCCGTCTGGCCGGATGGCCGTCTGTCCGCGCTCTAACTCCCGTAAATATACTCGGATTGCTATGAAATTTTTATACATTATTGAGGTTTACCCTAGCACGAACCCTATTGAAAATGAAGTATCTACCATGATTAGTTTACCTACAGAGAGAATCAAAAGTTTCCCATTACATTACGGCCTATGGGGAAAAATCGTTAATATACTCGGATCGCCATGAAATTTTAGGACGTTATTGACGTTTACCCTAGCACAAGTCCTATTGAAAATGAAGTTTCTACCATGATTAGTTTATCTACAGGGCGAATCAAAAGTTTTCCATTACATTACGGCCCATGGGGAAAAATCGTTAATATACTCGGATTGCCATGAAATTTTAGGACGTTAATGACGTTTACCCTAGCACAAGTCCTATCGAAAATGAAGTTTCTACCATGATTAGTTTATCTACAGGGCGAATCAAAAGTTTGCTATTACATTACGGCCTATGGGGAAAATCGTTTCAAAGGAATTTTAAAGATGTTATACCCCGTCAAACATATTGAAATATGCATTCTATAAAATATAAGGTGAAAATGTAGCTATTATTCATTTACAGGGCCACACAAAAGAATTTAATTAGATAATGGTAAAACGGGGAATTGTGTGTGACATATTTTAAATATATTAAGCTTTTTCGTGTATAATAAAATTGATATATGTCACTGAAGCTTAATATAAATTATACGCTAGTGTTTTGCATAATATGAAGTACATAGCATTTACAGGGCCATACAAAAGATTTCAAAGAGTATATTCTTTCCGAAGTAGCGTATATGTATCCGATGATGAAATGCATTTTAATTATGATATTCGCGTTTATATTTCGCTAAATATATGCACATTATATGGTGTGTATAAATGTTATAGTTGATATACAGGGCTACCCAAAAGAGCTCACCAACGTTACTGAATATGAGCGTAAATTATTTAAACGTGGTTCTTAAATAAGCTATGTATTTTTACGCTGAGATGCATTCAATTTACTGAGAAATGTTTGCAGAATATAGATAAAGGGATATACAGAGCCACGCAAAGAATTCGGTACATGGACGCCTATGAATGATGATTTATGACAATGTGATTTCAGTTGTTTTAAAAGTGGTTTAGTTTACAATAAATTTTAGCCTAATGCTGACGTGTAATAAAGGTACAATGTAAACTACAGAGCTGAACAAAAGTACTCAAGTATGTTTCCATCTAATAGTATGAATTGCTGAAAAAGAAATTACAAGCTACTGGGTATTTTCTTGCTAAGCTAAATTTTCCCATTATATGAAGTGACATATGAAATACAGGGCTGTTCTAATGTACTGGAATACATATTTGGGTATATTTGGCTATACACTATTATTTCCCTAAATTACAAAGTTTTGTTAAAGATTTCATTAATTGTTGGAAATTGCTTCATAATCTATGCTTAACGCATGATTTTTCTTACTTGTTATTTTTGTACATACATTTTAATTTTTGAAATGCATTTAAGTCTGTCTTAGATTATTTTATTTAATCTTTTAAAAGTAATAGAAATTTTTAAAAAATCCAAATGCATTTCAAATTTTTAGAATATTTAAAGAAATAGAGTTAGTGATAACAAACAGCGGATATCCACTTTATGACACCCTGATACAATTCTGAAAATAAAAATGCTTATTTGTGGGGAAATAATTTGAGACTTGTTTTTGAGTATATGCAGAAATCTGGTATTTTAATATTTAAATATTCATCCTTTATTTTTACAGATTCAATTTAAAAAGTACACCACATGAAAAATTTTCTAAAAAATATTTCTTTATTAACAATTTGAATTAAAATGGTTTCAACTATAATCAAAATAGAACGGGAGATAAATGTAATAACACCACATTAATTCTGAAATGTTGGATTTTAAATTAATCTATAAAAAGTTTATAGTAAAATACATAAATTATTACAGTATCCTGTTAAGCAAAGTTTCAATTGTGATTAATTACATTATTTTTGAAATAACAAGAGATTAATTTTGAAATGATAGATTTTAAATTAAATCTGTAAAATGTTTTCAATATGAAATATTATTTGTGTAATGTAAAACAGACTTTTAACTGTGAAAAGTTAGTTTATTTCAGGATTAACAACATATTACTTTTGAAATTTTAGATTTTAGTTCAATCAATGTAATGTTTTAAGTAAAATACATAAAATATTATTTGTGCATTATCAGCGCACTTTCAATTGTGAATAAATAAGTCATTCGTGATGAAACATTTTGAATGATGTTAAAAAAAATTATAAGTCTAGTACTATTTTCCAATCTTGTATTAATATAGATTAAACAGGAAGTCACATGCTATAAAAATGCATTTAAAGTACATTTAGTAAGTTTTACATGTACTTAAAAAGAGGAACTATATTTAAGCAAATCCATAACGTCGAAGTAAATTCGATATTCTACCTTTTGGTTGAATCTGTAAAATTTTCTGCAAGATAAATAAAACAGTTATTAATTTTATTATACTTACAAGGAAGGTCTCCATTGGGGGCATACTCAGAATTTTTTGAAAAAAATACGAATTAAACTACTCATGTATGTAATAAAGGATCAGTGAAAATTAGCGGCGGAATTACATTATTAGATATGTAAAAAAATAAAATAGTTTGGAATAATTGGCGTGAAAAGCTGAAAGCGACGCGGGATTTGGCGAACAGTGCATTTCCTCGCCAAAAGCAGACGATTTTAACGAATCTAAAAATTGATTTAAATTGACTTCACTGTTAAAAATCTGCAGCAATTACTGCAACGTCACTCCACTACTTTTATAGAATATCTCTCTTTTAACCAATGAGAATGCTCCATAGCACGGTGAAATGACCGTGTCATACACATTGTGTGTATATCCCCACTCACTTATAGAGGCACTCTTCCTTGCAAGCACCGATCAGCACGTACACTGTTAAAAATCTGCTGCATTTTGTTGCAAAGCACTCCACCGCTTGTATATAATATCTCTATTCCAACCAATGAGAAAACTCCATTTTACGGCCAAGTAACCGTTTTCTATACAAGCAAGGGAGTGCGTTGCAACAAAATGCAGCAGATTTTTAACAGTGTATTTTTCAATTTGGAACAATTTTAATCAATTTAAATTGTGTTTTAAATGATAAAATATATTAATTTCATTTTGTTATAAGTACATATAAACGTATATGACAAAATTACACTTAAAGTAAAGTAAAAATGCAAAACTAAAATTACTTAAACTAAACTTATTTAAATAAATTGAACATAGAAAGTTTTTCCTTTAAAAAGTATTCGAAGCGTAAAAGCGTATTTTTCAAAATTTCGTTTTTTCGCCAACCGGAGATAAATCGCCAAATAAACGAAATTTATATTATTTTTTTACGGACGTTATAAGGAGGTTCCGCCGAAATTTTTTTTATAAATATATATAACTATATGAGAAGAACATTCTGTATTTTTTTTAGATTTTTCTGAGTATGCCCGTATGGAGACCTTCCTTGTTAGAACATACATCTTTACAAATAAATCGAAATTATTAAAATTAAATATTAATTAAAATAAAATAAAATATTAAAAATAATAACACGAAATTTATGGGATTCGCGACTAGTTTGCAGTGTGTTGATACCTCAGCACTCTTCCCATTTCATTAAAATTTAATTAAAAACCTATCTCAAAAAATGGAGCACGGATCATTATCTATTGTTAAAGTAGAATTTATAGCTTATTTTTGAAACTCTTATTTAGAAACAAAATATTGATTGTTAATCTTATTTTGGGTCAAAAACTCAATTTTATACTAAAAACTTTATATTTGTTTTTGCATATATGTTAAATATCATAACATATAAATTCAAAATATAATACACTTTATATTCTGGTGAATAACAAAAATTTCCGGTCATACTTTTAACTTTAACGTACGTTCGCCAAAATACATGCTACTTATTTCTTTGAAAAAAAACTTTCATGAAATATGTAGTATGCAAATGCATGAAAAACATTTTAAAGTATACTAACTTGAGTGAACACAAAGAAAGATACGAAATTAGAAGTGAGTATATAATTTATAACCAAACTCATTTGTAAATGCGAAACATTTACTGAGGGAGGACAAATGTGTTATGCGACTCTTGAAAGAATGTAGGAGTGGTGTATAAGGCCATGGAATAAAATAACACCATTTTGTGAACATGTCATACATTGAAAATTCTAGACAAAAAAGAAAATGTCTTCATTTAAAAAAATACATTGTTACATTATTAAATAACACACATATAAAACAATAGAGAAAAAAACAACAAACATACAAAAGAGCGTTGGCTCTCCATGCAATTTGATTTTGCCGCCGTAAATATATTTATTTCACAATTTAAACTTGAAACTCTAAAATTAAGCTATGCACACAAAATTCCACCAGTTCTTCATTTTATGCAGAAATATATATACTTAGTGTAGACTCTAAGCAATTTTAGCAGGGCGCATTTCTTTTAAGCGCCCATTTTTATTTCTTTTATGCGGTCAGCGGCTCCTTTTAACCCTTCTGATGTACTCAGCACTTTTTTTAATACTTCTCATGTAGCTTGAGGTAATTGAACTAATTCCAGGAAAATATGGCAAATTCTAGGGGATTCTATAGAAACTAATTCAAAATATTTTTGATGGACAAGATACAAAAGTGCCTTTAAAAAAATCCATTTTATTAAAATCGTGTTACTTTATTTAAAAAAAAATCTTTTTCTTAAAAATACTGGTCCCTCTTTGAAAAAGGTCCCAACAAGCAGCCCTTCAGTCAACACTAATATTCATGTCCAATTTAATCATGAAAACATGCAATTAAGAATAACCTGATAGCATTTTACTCTTTTCAAAAGCCTTCTGAGTTTTCGACATCCTGTAATATGTATTTTGAAATTCAACACCAACTATGTATTTTTTAATTTACAGGCCACACTATATACGTAGAGAAATCGTTTTTCTATCATTAGCAAAACGTAAATTATCTGTAAGTGTATTTATAGATAGATGCTAGGGGTTGTGAAGGTCTAAACGGAAAAAAAAATTGATAATGCATTTGAAAATATAAAAAAAAAAAAACATATACTAAAAGACTTATGATTTCCATAATCGAGTATTAATAAACTGGTTAATGACGACTTTAAAAAAAAGAAAAGAAAAGAAAAGAAAAAAGTAATATTTTTACTTACGAAATAAAATCTCATATTTTTTTTTCTCTTGTCTATTAAATTCTTCTTATTACATCTTTATTGTACTCAGCGTATACAACACACAATTGTATATTTTTATAAATGTTTAAAAAAAAATCTTGTTATGTGACGCCCGGTACATATAGAAATTTTTATGCATAGATGCTAAATTTTACTCTTCTTCTTCTTCTTCTTCATGAAGTGTAATGATGAAAGTGCTTTATTTAAACCTATTTTTTATATTAAATATTTTTTAATGCTACAAAATCATAAAATTAATCAGTTATGTACAAGTAGGAATAGTTCTTTCTTATTTTAAACATTAGCTGATCCGCCCGTCGTTCCCCTGGATCATAGAGGTTTTCAAAAAAAATTGCGCATATTTAAAATCTCCATTCATACTACAATAAAAAATAACAATAAAAATTATCTGAAGAATAATTTTCTTTCAGAATATTTTAAATTTTATCTGAGTGAACACATGTATGTATTTCTGTTAGGAAGATCATGTTTTGGAAGGATTAAGAAAAATGCAGTCGTTGATTTTAACTGTTTTGAATGACAAAAATAATGCAATAATTGAATTATTATAAAATTCCTTTTCTTCAGTGTGACCTACACCATGCAAAATCTTCTATTTAATTCAGTCATTTAATCCTATATTTACCGCCTCGTCTCATTGGTTGGCTGCTTCATAAAAGCGGATTGGTGGCAAGTAGCAAACAGCTTCTCACCTGGTTGCTTCGTTGCCGTGGATTGGTCCTCTGGAAATGTCCTCTTACCCAGTAAGTTTTAATTAAAAAAAATCTAAATTGAAATTTAAAATACCGGCTGCGAGGTACACTTTCTGGTGTTGGGATTCACACATGACAAAAATTTCAGAGACATAATTTCGGCGTTATCCGCGGTCAGGCAGGCAGGCAGACAGACATGTCTTATTATACAGGGTGTTCATAAAGTCCCGAGCAAATTTTGATGTTTAATAACTCATAAAATAATAAAGATAGATTAAAATTAATAACATAAATGGTTAGATAGATTCAAAAAGTTTCATGAACCTTGTCAATGAACTTCCACGTGTGTCCCCTTCGGGGAATATCAAGTCGATAGTCAGTTTCACGCCAGGTAGCGGCAGAGTATATTATCACAGAGTATATTAGAGGCTAGAGGAGGTCCAATCCCTTGGCCACCCAGATCACCGAATATAACGCCGCTGGACTTTTTCCTTTGGGGATTTGTAAAGGACAATGTTTACAGGAGGAGTGTGCCGAACATTGATGACTTAAAAGTCAGAACTACAATCGCAATAGCCTCTGTAGATGCCGACATGCTTGCCGCTAGCTGGCGTGAAAATGACTATCGATTTCGTATTCTCCATGCGACGAAGGGAGCACACGTGGAAGTTCATTGACAAGGATGATGAAATTTTTTGAGTCTATCTAACCCTTTATGTTATTAATTTTAATCTATCTTTATTATTTTATGAGTTATTAATCATCAAATCGGGTCCGGGACTTTATAGACACTCTGTATATATACAGATAAAAAGAAAAATTACATTCACATTAAATAAAGTGTTTATAAAACGAACATTAGAAATAATTACTCTTTTGTATTTTATTTCTGATCTATATGTAAATTATCAGTTTCTGGCGAAGTAATTTAGTTCTCCTTTATCATTTTCTAGTTGAATAAAAGTGAGTCATTTGCAAAGAGTAGAGCGAACTTTTCACGTTATCCCATATCGAGTATTATTAGGCTCGTTAACGATGAATATTTTGTAGATAAATAATGTGCGTTTTAATCAAAAAAACTTATATTTTTTGCTCATATTTTCTGAATTTTTATTCCATATTTATTATTATTATTATTATTATTTTACTCGGAATATAACACACACTTGTGAATTTTATAAATGTTTGTTTTACAAAAATCCATATTATGAAACGCGCGGTACGTAATAATTTGTATGCCTACCTGCCAACTTTTACGATTGTTCCAAACATTATTAATAAACAGAAGAATGTGCTTCATTTATACCTATTTTTTTAAAATTAAAGAAAAATCTTATATATCATAAAAATTAAGTACTTGGGTATACAGATGATATTTATACATATATAAAACGATTATAACCAAAAATAATTTACATAAATCAAAACAATTTTTAATATGTTTTATCCGTAGCCCTTTTTCTTGACTATCATATTGCACCGGGTTGATTGATTGATTTTTGACGTCCGATTATCTGCGCTTGGGATATAGGACCAGGGGGGAATGCCCTTCGTGGGGGTCTTTCTAAGGGAACCTAACCCGTATTTACGCAAGGTTCGAAGAAAACCACGAAAACTCCGAACGGTTAGGCCGACAGCCGCGATTGGGTTCGAACCCAGCACCTGCCGTCTACCAGTTGAGAGGTCCGAACCTCTCGGCCACTGGTGGAGCCCATATTGCACCGGGACTTCCAAGACTAGGAATTTTTATAAAAGTGGAAGTGGAATTTTTTTCTATTATTCCATCAAACATTCGCAGAGTTCAACCAGTGAAGTAAATCAGCATTAGTGTTTTATTTAGATCTAAATATCGAGATTAAATATAAAAAACTATGTTACAAAAATCATAAAAAATCATAAAATTGATTATTTATGTGTATGTAGGTGCACACTGTAAAAAAAAAAAAAAAAAAATTCAAGAGGTTACTAAAAATTTCTTAGTAAATTTGTATTCCACAGAATTTTTTAATAACCATTACAAACTTTTTTTGCAAGTGAAACAAGCATTTCTTTTGTAAACTGAACAAAAGATTTTTTTGTATAACTAACTTAAAAAATTTTAGTATGAGCCACCAAGCAAATTTTAGTAATAGCTCCAAAATTATTTTTAATAACCATTACGTGCGCCCGAAGGGCAGGAGCTTCCTTCGAGCTGCATCCAGACTTCTGACGCGGAAGATTTTCGGCAAAACCGCAATAGATGGCAGCATCAAACATTCCTACCTGCTCCGACAGGATTTTTATAATCCCTTTATTAACGAGACACTACATACTTTCGGGGCGTATTTGGCGGTGGCAAGTTTTGAACCCGGGACTTTTTAGCCTAGAGTCCGTTACTATAACCACTATGCTATCAAGGCCTCACCAACAGAGTTTTAGTAAGAGCTATTAAAAATATAAAATTATTAACTATTCGTTGCTAACCTTTTTCTAATAATTCTTAGAGATTTTTTGTAACCGACTAAGATTACTAAAAATTTTTTAGTAATTAGAAGGATCACTAAAGTTTTTTTAGTAGATCGACCCTTTTTTTTACAGTGCAGAACATTTTTATTTAAACATAAAACAAAAATTTATATCACCGTTAACTTAATGTTTTATTTAAATATCTTTATGTATATAGCTTAAATAGAAACGAAACATTTATACTACGAACACTGAAAATAATTACTCGTTTGTTCTTTTTTCTGCTCTATAGGCAAATTATCAGTTTTTAGCGAGGTAATTTAGTTCTCATTTATCATTTCCTACTCGACTGAAAATGACTCATTAGCATCGATACAATTTGGAAATTGGAGTTCCCTTTAAGAATGCAAAACTTTGACTTTCATTTATATGTATTAGGTTTCGGTCACAGTCAAAATATAAATAATATTCACCACCTAGTTAAAATTCACCAATTCTGCAATTAAATGTGTCTTTAATAATGTCTAAAATAAAATTTATAAAAATTGCAAATTTTGTATAAATAAATAGTATAAAAGATAAATTTCTTTTATCATGCATTAATAATTTCTGTTCTCTCTTAGTATTTGTTTTGAAGACATTCACAAAAGCATTCTATATTTTACTTTTCACTTTAATATTTTATATGGAATGAGACGGATATATATTTTTTTAATTTTTATTCCTTTTATTTAATATAACAGATGACTACACTTATATCTATATTGATAGATTGTATTTTAACCCAATGAAGACGAGCGACACGTATACGTGCCGCAAAAAGGCTTAAGAGTTCTTGTTTATCCCCACCAGTAAAATTTTACTGTAAAATTTGCCTTATTTAATCGGAGCATTTTGTCGATTTATAAGGGACAAATTTCTCTTTTTAAAAACCGGTGACAAAACATCAAAAATTTCGTAAAAGGCTCCTGTCACTAAGGGAATAAATAACGAACATAAAAATTTCTACCGTTTCTTTGTAAAAAAAGTTTTATAAAAAAATAAATAAAATTATAATATTTCATATGATCTCACACAGTAAGTAGAAAAAAAACTTGCTCACATCATAAAGTAACAAATATTCATTTGAAAGCAATCTGTTTTCGACAGTTTACTCATTATTATAGTTTACATCAGTTCAACAAAATTTCTGTGCCATCAGCAAAAATATGATAACAGATTATGCAGCTTCATGCGCCTTCTCGATGAAATTCACGTCCATCTCCCGGTTGGTCCATCCCATCACCAATGGAGGAAGAACAATAGTAACAAGTTTGAAATTGCACGGTAAGCATAGGAAATGAGGTGCTTTCCTACTATAACATAATAAGTTTTATAAACATTCAGATTTTGTTAAAATAGCTGTTGTACTCATATGCAAAAATGCATGAGTACCAAATTTTATGATAAGATTATATACAGTGTGCTCACTCTTCACGGTGGCCAAATGACCTATTCCGCTATTCATTGACATATAGTTCTAATTGAAAAATGTTTTAAAAAAGGTAAAGAAGTATTTTTAAGCGAATTAGGTCAAAAAAATATGAAAGTTAAATTTTTATACGGTCCTCCGATCCTATAAGTGATGTTTAGTAAATCTTTACAATATACTGTAACAAATTAGACAAAAAGAAGTCCCATTTTTCTGCGATTAAAACTGACCAAGTAATAGCTGTTTAAAGTTTAAGCTTTTTTCTGCATAATAGGGGTTACACTGTAAAAAATAAAGAGTTTTATCATATTTACTTCGGTTGTATAAGATGTGAAATAAGGTGTAAATGTACTATTTTTTGAGCGCCAATACCAAAATAAATGCTACTTTACACTTTCAATGACATATCACAACTCTTAAAAAAAAAACAGGCGTTCTGAATCACTAGAAATCGTTACAATGCGCTCTCTAAAAGACTTTATTGAATTTATCAACACAACGGCAGGTGTTTTTTTAACCCAGCAATAGGAAGTCGGTGATTATGAAATCCAGCGCGGGGGGTGGAATTATTGGATATGCAAAATGGCGCTTAGTTGAAAACGTTTTGTTTTGTTCTGTGAATATCAAATATATTTCGTAGTAATAAAATGATTAAAAAATATCTGGCATAGTTCATATTAAGAACTTTTATCGACTTACAGTTTTGATTATTTCAATTAGTTTGGACACTTTAAGAAACAAGAAATAATCTATTCTACGATGAATTAGAGTTTATTCTAATGATGGCCGTCAGCTGCAACACAGTGTTGTTGCAAAGTTTTGGATTTTTTTCAAATAAGTAAGTGACGTTTATTTTCTTTCTGTTTTGTATACAATCACTCTTAATTCTCTGTAAAAACTTGTATTTGTGTTATATATTTTAAATAAATGCATGATACTTGCAAAATGTGATTTTGCAGTATAGCTTTTTCGATATTTTAAAAATAAAAATTAATAATAAAAGAAGTCGTAAAATTGTCACTTTCGTATACAGAGCCAAAGCTCTGTAAATATTTAGTTTTGATTTTATAGTGTTTTACTGCACCTCAATTAAAAGGGAGTTTAGCAGCCTTTTTGCATGAAACTAATTATTTTAGTTTATGGCTGTGTTAAATTTAAAATGTAATCTTTAAATTATTTTTTATTTTGCTGTTAAAATCATGTAAATATTAGAAAATTTCCTTTTTTACCATCAACTTATATAGTGTACTTTAATAAATGATAGCAAAATAAAAAATAATTAAAAAATTACATTTCAAATTTAATACAGCCATAATTTAAAAAAAATAACTTCACGCAAAGAGTGTGCTAAACTTCCCTTTAATTGAGACAATTTATTATAACGTACATTTTAAACATATTACTTACTTTACACCCAAAAGGGTGGCAACTAAGTTGCCACTTCAAATGGTGTTTGTTTACCATTTGATACTTGGTGGCTCATTACACCAATTTACAAGTGGAATTTCATTACACCACTTGGGGTGGTAACTTAGTTGCCACCCTTTTTGGTGTAAAGTAAGAGAGTTTTTTTTTACAGTGTAGGTATACAAATGTACTGGAAATAAAAAAAAAACAGATATAAAATTTAACATTAAACATTAAGAGTAAAAGGATTTTTACAATATTATTTTTGAATTTATGTTGATGTTTACATATTAAAGCAAAATATACAACTTGTACTAAGAATATAAGTACAAAAATTATGGAAATTTTCTCAAATTCAATTATGAGAAACAACAGTCACAATTCATTACAAAATGATGCATATTTAAAATTCTATTATATTACTTAACCTAACAGAATTTGGTGTCTTTAAGCTTAGTCCAGCTCATCCGTTTTCAGTTACAGAAAAATAGTTTAAGTCGTGAAATTTAAATTTTCATAACTCGGTTAATTTTAATATTAGATGAATAGGACGTTTTTAGTATTGCTTGTTCGAGTGATAGAAATTTTTTACTAAATATCACTTATAGAACAGGAGGATTGTATAAAATTAAATTTTCGTAATTTTTTTAAAATTTTGTTTTGACATAAATACCTTAAAAAGCAATTACTTACCTTTTTAAAAGCATTTTTGCAACTGAAACTATATGTCTATGACTAACGATTTAGAAATTAGCCAATGGCCACCGATGAGAGGTCACACAGTACATTTTGAAATACTAAAATATTAACTCCAACCTAAATTTTACGTACCTACCATGGCAAACCTAGGACCATAACTTGTCATAGAATATCATATAGTTCATTACGCGTGATAAAGTTTAATAAGGTGAAGAAAATTTGTAATAATATCTTTTTCATTTCTGATTATAGCTTCATAAAATTTGAATGACTCGAAAAAATTCTGCAACAATTGTATATATATATATATAATAAATTTCAAACCATTCAGGATGTAGTTTTTGCGATGTTAAAAAGTATTTGAAATGCTGGAAAAGTGTTGGAAAGTGTATAAGGCACAATTTTGTATCAAATTTTGGCAGTCTTAAAATATAAAAGAGGTTATTTATAACGGAAATTTAAAACAAAATATATTGGTGAAATATTCTATATACCTTAGGATTCATAAACGTAAAATAAAAGAACGAGAATATTAAGTTTAAAAGAGTTTCTCTACTCTTTTACAATCGTTTGAGTTTCCTTTACAAGTATGAATTTTCAGATACATCATGCTTAATAAACTGTAACTTGTACAGAACTTTAGACCTACTCCATTAGTTTCACGCTTTTTGTTTTAAAATCCTCGCCCTTAAAGCTGCTCGTCTATGAGTTCCAGAATTCCCTTGGGTAAATTTAAGTCTATGGGTGTTTGATCCGAACTTATATTTGAAATATTTCCACAGGAAATTAATATTTTAAACTACTTTTTTCTATGTACTCTTTTTAAAGGTTGTCTCTTTTTTTATTGTGAAAATATTCTAAAAATCAATGATTTACTTTACGTGAAGTTACTATTAATAGTGTAACAAAGTTTTTTCTGAAATTATGCATGCTTTTACAGTGAAGCCTAAAACTTTTCTACGGAATAATACTAAACAATTGATATCCATACCCTATTATAGAAGCCGAAAATATCTTTCCCCATAAAAATCGTTGAAAAGCTCCCTAAGTAATTTTAAACATAAGTACTTCAGTTCTCAATGGAAAGAATAATATATGAAATTCCACTTCAACAGTGGTATTATTGGTATTGTAATATAACGCTATATAATTGGAGAGACCAGCGGTTTTGTAGATATAACTAAATCAAAAAAAGTTTCCGTTAAACCCTTTAACGTTCATTGGTTTCGCCACGAAACCACAAAATTTTAATTCCGATCCGCAACACTGACACCGGTATTTTAATCTAAAAATATCCCTTTTATTTTGTATGTGAAAAATCACGTTTTCTTATTTAGAAATTTATTTGTTCTTAATTACCGGTGTCATTCACTTATTTCGACATCTTAGCAATGAAAATGCTTTGATCGTTAAAGGGTTAAATCAAGAAATTTAAATTCCAAAATTGTAGCCCACACAATAGAAACTAATCATTTTAGAAAATTTCGAGATGGTCAAGGCTATGCAATTTGTAATGCAATTTTCAATGCATACAAAAGCCGTGTTTTCCTGGAAGCATGGTACACCAAAATTGATAAATACCCATTGAATGAAGTTAGTTACCTCCAAACAGAATACACCATCTTAATCTGACTCAATTACTTATCTCCGTGTTTAACTACACTGTTAAAAGTGAAGGTGACAAACCGGTGCCATTTGGGACTCGAAGGTGAAAAGGCCCTAGGGTATATTGGAACTCGGGACATTTGGAACCCTAGGATGCCATAGGGGCTTCACTGTTAAAAGTGAAGGTGACAAACCGGTGCCATTTGGGACCCGGAGGTGAAAAGGCGCTAGGGTCTATTGGAACCAGGGACATTTGGAACCCTAGCGTGCCATAGGGGCTTGGATATGTGGTTGCAGTGCCGACAGGTCTCTTACTGGGTGATTGGAGCTAAATAAGGTGCCATACACTTCGTATTGGCAGCGATGTGGCACCTCATCGGGTGACTGGAACCATGCGCATGCGTTGTGACGTGTGTCTTTCTGTTTTCTGTGACGGCAAGTAAATCTATGTCTATGAGTGAATGAAGGTGAGCTCGATGGCCGAGCGGTTAGAACGCTGAGCTTTTAATTAGACGTTGTGAGTTCGAATCCCTCGAGGGCCAAAAGTCGGTTTGTATATTTTTTAATTTTTTATTATTGGACACTCTGGATTATGGGTGCCATCTTTTCACCCTAATTAAAGGTGTCATTCTGGCTCCTTTAGGGGTGTCACCAGTGAGACAAGCCTTTCACCCCTAAAAGGTGCAATGTGTCACCATTAATTTTAACAGTGTTGGATATGTGGTTGCAGTGCCGGCAGGTCTCTTACTGGGTGATTGGAGCTAAATAAGGTGCCATGCACTTTGTATTGGCACCAATGTGGCACCTCATCGAGTGAATGGAACCATGCGCATGCGCTGTGACGTGTGTTTTTCTGTTTTCTGTGACGGCAAGTAAAATCTATGCCTATGAGTGAATGAAGATGAGCTCGATGGCCGAGCGGTTAGAACGCTGAGCTTGTAATCAGACGTTGTGAGTTCGAATCCTTCGAGGACCAAAAGTCGGTTTGTATATTTTTTAATTTTTTATTATTGGACACAATGGATTAAGGGTTCCATCTTTTCACCCTAATAAAAGGTGTCATTCTGGCTCTTTTAGGGGTGTCGCCAGTGAGACAAACCTTTCACCCCTAAAAGGTGCAATATGTCACCATTAGTTTTAACAGTGTATTTGTGGAACATGGCTCCCAACTATAAGTTGAATCAAGTTATATCTCGTGATTTTCTGTTATTCATATAACTGATGAGGAGCGTTGAATAAATACGAAACGTTTAATGCTTTGCTTATAAATTACTGTTTATGTGTTTTCTAAATATTAAATTAAATTTTCAGTATTTTGTAATTGAATTATGAACGGACGTAATACATAGATACATAAATACATATATATATATATATATATATATATATATATATATATATATGTATTACTTTAAGTATTTATTCTTAGTTCGTCCGCTTTTAAAACATAAAATATCTAATTAAGCATATATTTTAGAAAAATTTTAACAACTAAGAAAAAATATATCACACAGGTACCATAAAAAATAATAATATTCTAAAGAGATATTTCAATAATAAGAATACTCCCATTGACTTTATATTACCAAGCAAAATCCGGAGACTGTCTGAAGAACAGCCTTCAACATGCTATGGTAATTTTTATCCTAAATATCTCCGTACTAGAATTACAGGAAATAGCAATAATATCCAAGCTTCGGGAGACAATGATAATACTCGCAATAGAATATAAATTTGATATGGTGTCACGTCTTTCAAAAGACACAAAGTAATGCATTCTTTATCTACAACTAACAATATACCGCTCTCTCCTCGATAGTTTGTGTAACGTGCTGGATACCGAGTACTCGATAGTACGTGCTTGAAAATATGAAAGAAACAAGGATACATATGTATACACAAATATTTATTTCAAAATAACAGTTATATGATTCATAATACAATAAGAAATTTACCACTTAAGAATATCAACCTCATAGTTGAAACACATTGACATCATACTATTCTAAAATATCGGTTTCTAATTACAAGCACTATAAAATAATATTATTCTAACTTATCAATTTTCTGATAATGTTTTATTTCTTCTTTTTATTACACATTATTATAAACTTACACACAAAAAAAACTCACAGCACAACTAAAAAAAGGCATAGCCTAAGTTCACATTATTATTTTTCTTTTCTTTTTTTTTATAAATTCCTTACTAAAAATTTTAAATTAAAAATTAAATTTTAATATTGAAAATTTTCCTTTTTTTATATAAAATGAGCCAAAAGATTATTTCAAAATAAGGAAACACTACATAGAAAGACTAAATCGCTCACCATTTTTTTCCGAAGAATTGACAGCCATTCATCAGCGAGATCCATCACAAGAAGCAATCTGCAGCCTTTTTTTTTTACACCACACCATTTGAAGAATCATTAAGTTCGTTATGATGCACAGAAATGTCCATGTAAAAATAGTCTGCTATATTAACGTACACTGCCGTTTGAAGAAACATGAAGTTCATTATGAGGTTGGCAGAACTGTCATTATTTAATTCTAAACGTTCATTTTCGCTCACAGATTTGTCTGTATATAAAAAAAAACTTATATTCTTCGCATCCGAGTACGGCTTGCTCTTACTTAGATGAGGGTGAAAGCTTGAGCATCCGCGTCCTTTTTCTTCGAAAAATACTTTTCTAGGGACGACCTACATGGTCGGAACCAAAATACCTTATATCAATCGTAGATTTTTCGCTGAGAAAGCTCTTTTCTTTCTCTTTTTTTCCTCCTCCCAATACCTTTTTTTCTTTTCTGTTGGTTTCTTGTAATCGAGTTGATTGGAGGCTATCACATTTTGCTCCTGATTGGTTACCTTGACCGGTGGGAGGGTCACCCCCTTTGATCACTAGGAAGACATTTTTTAATGTCCGTCTCTTCCCGCGGGTTGTAGTCAGGGCCACCCCTCAAGAGTCATCACCTTTGGGGCGTTTCGGCTGTAAAGTCTGTCATTGTTGGATGCTGCTCGTTATGTCAAAAATGGAGACAGTCTCGTATTTTTACGACCATTGCCATTGTCACTGTCCGAAGTTTTTATGGTGAGCAATTGAAACGCTACGTGTGTGTTCCTTTTAAAATCCATTCGTTCTTACCGAACGTTATAAAGTCATAAAGTTTATAGCTTTAATTAACGTTAAAAAATAGCTTTTATCTTTTCCTGAAACCTAAAATTATTATTACTACCTGAATGAATGAAACGAACGTAAAATGAACATTAATGAATAAAATAAATTTAAAACTTTACTTTAATTATTTTTTATATATATATACGTATATTTATATATATATATTCGTTTTAGTTGTGCTTCATCATTCTTTATATGTACATATTTATTCTAGCGATGTCGTGACAATATCGTCGCTACAATAAATGAAAGTTAATGTATTGAGATCTTATGAAAATAACTCCTAATTTAGCACATTGTTATAATAATGGAAAATTAGATGAAACTAAGAAAGTATTGCCAGTACATTAAATATTCTTTTTTAATTTTATAAACTTTTAATAACCTTTGTTTAGTAATTTTTGAATGTTTTCCTAACCATTATAGAAATTTGTTTTGAAATACAGGGTGTTTATAAAGTCCCGGACCCATTTAGATGTGTAATAACTCAGAAAATAATTAAGATAGATTAAAATTAGTAACATAAATGGTTAAATAGAATCAAAAAGTTTCATGATCCTTGTCGATGAACTTCCACGTGTGCCCCCTTCGTCGCACGGAGAATATCAAGTCGATAGTCAATTTCACGCCAGGTAGCGGCAAGTATGTCGGCATCCACAGAGGTCTGATTATTCAAATCTGATATTCAAACCTGAAAAGGAAAATATATGAGTTATTCCATCAATAAATGCCATAAGTTTGTTTATATCTTCATTACTTTATGAGTTATTAAACATCAAAATTTGTCCGGGACTTTATAATCACCCTTTACAATGCCTTAAACTATGATAGCTTGGAAATAAAAAAAAATATCGGAGTTAGTTTTAATCCTTTCATAAGTACTTGAAAATGGGTAATCGTCAGCAATAAATATGCTATTTTCTAATTAAAAAGGATCACACAGATT
The DNA here is from genome assembly GCA_964019185.1 of Maratus speculifer. Classification (NCBI taxonomy): domain Eukaryota; kingdom Metazoa; phylum Arthropoda; class Arachnida; order Araneae; family Salticidae; genus Maratus; species Maratus speculifer. Next base: position 391,810,715 of record OZ025294.1, on the reverse strand, counting down.
GGAAAAAAATATTTAATGGATAATAATTTTAATTTCTTTTAAATACAGCCTATCTACGAAACTTCAAAGCAGGGTTGCAAAAAAGCCGGCTAAAATTTAAAAAAAGCCAGGCCGGTTGGCTTTTATTAATTTTAGCCGGCTTTTTTTGGCCAAAATTGGCCTTTTTTGGCCATAATTGGCTTTTATACAGTTGAAGCCTTTTTATTATAAGCAACACATTTTTAAGTGTCTTTTAACTAATTTCAATGATGTTTAATTTACTTTGAGTTTAATAAATTTATTTATTAATATGAAAAATTGAGATTTTAATTATGATTCATTACGAGAAATTGGGTTATAGCCCAAATTTTCAATAATGAAGACATTAATAGTAGAATAACACATTGATGGAGTTGCTAGTGGTTTATAGTCAGAATTGCAAATATGTCAGCTAAATTATAAAATGGCCATACCAAGTGTTTTTTCTGATTTACATTGACCTTTAATCCTACCTTTGTTTTTCCATTTTTACTGCTTTATAAAATTAAAGGTTACTTAGTTACATGTTTTATTACTTAACTAATTTTAAGAGTTATTAAAATGTCATGTTTTATTCGCTATAAACATTTAAAATCATACATACAAAAAAACACCATTTCTCACTATTGAAAATAGTATTTCGAATTATGCAGATTTCATAATATATTATATTTCACAATTTATTTCAGTATTCTCAATTAGCATATGCATGAATATATTCATTCATGCAAGTGGGCATATATGCACTTTTAAATAACAAAGAGCTATTCAAAATTTTAATTCAACAAATTTTATTAGAACATTTTTTGTTGTTTAATTTTATGTAATTATGTATTAAACTTTCCTCAAATATTGAATCCTTCCTAATTTCTCTTTCAACATTGTTCATTTTATGACTTAATCTTTACATATTGACCTGTAACAATGTTTCCATGAATGCTTTGATATGTTTCATTTTCTTAGTGTTCATTCTAGGCCATTTTTGAATGGTGCAGCACCCTGCTCTTTTTAAAAGTAGTAAAATACACCTCTGATTTTACCCAGAGATTTTTGATAAATATTTTTTTTTCCGTAGTATTTCTAAATTTGTGTGCCCAAAAATGATAGAATTTTTTCATTTCTTTAAGAAAAAGAACATGAAACTATTCAATCATGTTTTAATTTAATTGTATTTCTAATTTTTATGTCATAAAATCATTCGAAATCAATGTTACTTGATTTATCATATTTTAAAATTATGTATTTTGCTGCTTTCTTTTTCCCTTTCTAAAGGAAATAACAATTTTTTTTCTTGCAAAAGTGCCCTTTTATGATGCAGTAGTGCCCTTTTTAGTGAATAGCACCATGCCCTTTTTATATCTATAGGGAACACTAATTTTGTCATAATTCTATTAAATACTATAATTCTTAAGAATGTGTAATATATGTAGAACTATGAAATGTAGAAGTTTAAAACACATTTTTTGAGTATATTTTCTTTTTTCAAAGATTTACATTTTTCAGACATAATGCCTTCACAATTGAGTCTTAGCAGTTATAAAGACTTATTTATTTGAAAAATTAAATAGAAATTTATAACTTTCTTAGTAGTAAATTATTAAAAATGTATTAAAAATAAATCAATCCAAATTTAATATGGATTTAATACAAATTAACACTTTAAAAATAAAAGCCGGCTTTTTTCAATTTTAGCCGGCTTTTTTTAAGTGCATAAAACCAAAAAAAGCAGGCCGGCTTTTTTTGGCCCGGCTAAAAGCCAACAACCGTGCTTCAAAGCAAAAACAAAGAATTTTTTATACTTTACAATATACATACATTTATCATCAGAATTTCAAAATTTTAAAAGTCTAAGTAAAATAAATAAAGTAAGACTGTTTTGAATACAATTTAATATAAAATTATAAAAAAAATTAAATACTAAAAACTGTAAAAAAATACTTAGTAGATATTTTGCCCACTAACCGGAAGGCCTCATTCAATATCGCCGGTCGTAATTGAGTAAATTAGACCTCTAGGAACAATCTACCATAACTGTTACAAGCTGGTTTGAAAATACAAGCGTTCGCAAATATCGGAATGTGATTGACATCCTGAGAATGCTGGAATATTTTTGAATTTATATTTCCTCTTTTGAAAGCACTAATATGTTCCTTCAGATGAATTTTTATAGGTCTACACATTTCACCAACGTAAGGGACCGTTCACAAATCACATCAGATTTTGAGGGGAAGTCGTTAAATTGTGACAGTTTGAAACGAAGAAGTTATAGGAGACAAGAAGAAATGTGACATCACACAGTTTGTTTAAAATAAAACTCATTAAAAATCAGCAGAATAAATTTTGAAATTATTTTGAAATTATTTTGAAATTATTCTGAAATTAAAGTATTTTGTGCTCTTAACATAAGATTTAAAGTCAAATATATTAAACTAGATGGAGCCCGTCAAAACTTGACGGCAACAATATAAAAGCAACGAAGAGAAAAAAATATTTTTTCAGCCATAAAAGAATTTTTTAAAGATTAATTTTTATTAAAAATTTCAATAAATGAAAAAAAACCAGCATTTTATGCCCAGGCAAATTACATTCACAAATGCACTCATAGAATTTCTCTCATCTAACGCTTTTTTATTTACAGACAAAACACCAATATCACATGATATCGGCGCACTGGTGCGACGCTCGTCACAGACTTTTGAGAAGTCTGCAGACTATTTTTCACCCGTCAAAGTTTTTAAAAAATGCTAGAAATAATTTACCATGTTCCATTGTAATATTATCCGGATAACATACGATTGACGAAGCTCCGATTCACGTTAAATTATAAATAAAGTACGATTCTGTTTTGAATTTTCCGAAAAATTTAGACAATCATTTCTAAACTTAGAAAAAACAGTCATAAATCTGAAAATTCCGAACTAATAGTAAATTTTGACAAATATCAAAAAGGAAAAAAAAAAACAATTTTGTCAATTGTGCGAAGAAAAAGCCCCAATTTCGCACATATATCTCGGAAAAACCTGATATAAACATGATTATATTATAAACATGATAAAAACTATAAATCAAGGACGATTCTGTTTTGAATTTTCCGAAAAATTTAGACAATCATTTCTAAACTAAGTAATCTAACTAAAGTGATCATAAGTTTTGTCAAATAGTCTCAAAGAAAAAAAAAATCACATTTATTAATTGTGCGAAGAAAAATCACCAGTTTCGCCATCTCAGAAAACGTGATATAAACTGTAAATTGATATAAGCATGATAATATGATCATGATCATTAAATCTGATATAAACATGATAATATGATCATGATCATTAAATATGATATAAACATGATAAAAACTATAAATCAAGGACGATTCTGTTTTGAAAATTTATTATTTGTTATTTTTCTATAATTTTATTTTTATAAATGTATCTCTAAAGCCCTGAATTGGAAATTGGCTGTTTATATCTAATAATTACTATGTTTTAATTGAAATATTAAAAAAAATAAAATTGTTAATTAAAAAATCATTGTTCAGTGTTAAACTTTATTTAACTATAAAGCATCAAAATAATAATAATAACAAAAGAATAAAAATAATATGACTTCCCCTCGTAGTAAAATGTATCATTATTTTAAAAAAAGAAAAAAGAAAGAGAAGGTTTTGCCGAGCGTTGGGATCGAACCCAACGCCTCTACAAAAGCTCAGAGATATAAATCCATGCCTTAAACCACTGAGCTAACCAGACTTACCTCGATTTCCCTCTAACATGAAGGGCTAATAAGTTCACCTTCGCGCATGCGCACAGACCAATTTGAGTTGCTCTTAAAGAAGTAGGCTACTGCTTTAACATATATGATTGCATAATTTTACTGTTGTCAATAGTTTTTTCATTTCAATATTTTATTACTATTGTATATTAATTATGTTTTTTGTTGTAAATCTTAATGTAATTTTATACAAAATAAGTATACGAATCGTTTTTATTGTGATGCTCAAAAATGCGAGTAAAACACATAGCTAAAAAAAAAAAAAAAGTAAACTTGATACATAACGTAATGCTTAGTTTTTGAACTGCAACATATGTATATGTAATATAGCCATGCATGTGACAAGAAAGGGGGGGGGGAGAGGTTATGGTGAAGTATGACAATTTGTGACATAGAGAAGGAGGAAGGACATAAGTATTGAAAATAAAGTGTGACATCATTTATGGATGGCCCCCTAAACACTATCGCAATCTCTATGGGGAATGGAATAAACAACAATGGTCATTTTTGACATCACGTTTAGATATGTACTTATTAAAAATTGAAGTTAAATTATTAAATTGATAAAAGAAACACGAACACTGAATGATGTTAGAATCTCTGAAAACTGAATCTCAGAATCTTTGAAAAACTCTTCATAACACTTAAAAATTATAGAAAATTACTTACTTTTTTCCATGATATTTTTTTTTATTTCATAAATACCGTGTGTCCCAAAAATGACTGATGGATTTTAAAATTCAATAACTTGCAAACGGTGACAGCTATTTAAAAAAATTTTGCAGGAGGGTTATGTATAATGTCAGGAGTTTTTTTACCGTAATTTTTTATTTTAGCTCGTATTTCAGACAATATATGGCGCTGACGGTGATTGAAGGCCAGGTGATCAGTGCTTAGTGAGGTCAGTTTCGGCGTTATCCTGGACTTCATTTGCCGTCAGCGCCATCTATTGTTTGAAATTCGAACTAGAATCAAAAGTTACGGTAAAATAACTCCTGACATTATACATAACCCCCCTGCAATTTTTTTAAAACAGTTGTCACCATTTGCAAGTTATTGAATTTTAAAATCCATCAGTCATTTTTGGGACACACGGTATATGTCATTACACACATAGTGTTATTTTGAATAGTATTTTAAAAGAATTAAGAAAATTAGTTTGAAGATCATTTTCTTAATTAAATGATTATTTTTATATTTATTAATTTGATATCCCTCAACATAGAATTTGAGAAATCGAAAGCAAAAGAATATTTATTAGGATGAGCGAAGCGAATGCTCTACTAGTCCACTCAAATTACATTTTGTCGTACACTTTACAAAAAACTATTCAATGTTTTAACTTCAAATTAAACGCAAAAATAAATTATGATCTGAAGATTTGCACAATATAATTTTTTTACAGTAAAACGTTAAAAAAGTTATTATTTAAGTTAATTTATTTTACATGCATTTCCAATACGGACGCATTTTAGCAAAAAATGAAACGCGTACATTTTCAGAAAAAATATATATAAATCATGGAGTAAGTTATTATAGATAGAATCATGATTAATTTAATAAATAAAATATGTTTTCATTATTCCGCAAAATTGTTTGCACAGATGACACTTAAACATTTTAAAAAAATTGTATTACGGATTTTTTTTTTTGTAAAGTGGCAACAAAAGAATTGTAAACAAATAAAATTAATTGTTAAATTTGTTGTATAAATGAAAAATTAAAAGAACTGTGTGAAGTTGTTGACTCGATTCAAGCTCTTTATAAATGTACTAAAGCAAAGTTGGCCGATTCAGAAACGACAAATGGACTTTAACCATTTCTTACTTTATCATTTGGATCTAAAGTAATGTTACGTTCTTATTTGTGGACCGAAAAAGGTTTAGTGAACGGGACTTTAGACTTTGTTGCACGTATTAAAGAAAATCGCAAGACACTGGACCAGATATCGCGAATAATCATGGATAAATTTGAATACTACAATAATTTAACTTATAAGAATTTGTGCGTATCAATTCCCCCAATATTTAAATTCTGAAAAAATGGAAGTATAAATTGCTCAAGGAAAGAATCTCTTCTGCAGTTAGCTTTTGCTGTTACAATTCATAAATCCAAAGGTTTAACATTAGATGAAGCAGTCGTAAATATTGAAGATATAGAGACACCAGTTGGCTTAAAAACGTACGTAACGTTGTCGAGAGTGAAAATCCTTCAAAATTAAGCATTCAGTAGGAATTTTCCTTACGAAAAATTCCACAATATCAAAAATTCTCTTACGCTAACATGTATAAAAACGAAGAAGTTAGAATAAAAGTTTTTACAGTTAAAAATTCATAGTATCAACGAGAGCATATTTCAAATGTTCTTCCAGAAAGTAGGATTTTGAAGAAGTAACTTTCTTCAAGCTCTCTTCAAATATATTATTCTAAAATAGCTATCAAAGATTATTTGATGTTAATAACAAAGATTGGAAACATGCATATTTCAATCAACTCTAAAAAACACCAGTGGCTACTGGAAATTGTAAAAACATCTTGAAAAGAGCTTTTAGTTTAAAATTCAAAAATATTTTGTAAAAGTTTGCTTCGAAAATATTTTAATATGTCAGTCTTACATCATAAATAAAAATTAAAATGCGCCAAAACATAAAATAACGTTTTTTTTATAAAGAAGCAAAAATAATATTTAAAAAATATTGTTACTTTCAAATATCTGTTTTATTAAATAATGCTTCGCGAATCCAAACAAAGCATGGCTTTTGCTAGTAAACGCATTACTGCATCTATCGCTAACAATACGCTGCACAATTAACAAGAGAATCACTTTTAATATTGCATGTCCCTAGTATTGAGACTTAATGCATTTTAAAATTCTATATTATGAACTATGAGAATTGAAAAAAAATTTCACATATATATTTTTTTATTCTACAGCAGCATAGCTTTCTGAAAATGCTATTTTCGAGGCCACTTATCAGACTATTAAAATTGTTTTTTTTCTGGGTTTTTTTTTCAGGAACACATTTAAATATATTTATTAGTTAATAATAAATATAAAATATTGATAAATGTTTAAAAATTCCTTCAAAAATCTACAAATTTGGTTTTGAAAATATATATCATTGTATTCAAATTTTTGGCGTTTAAAAAGTTCGTGCACTTTCAAAAGTAGAGTTTCCGGCAACCCTAATCAAATGTCGCAACCCCAAAATAAGGCAAACGAAAAGTTTGTTGCGCCATATTTGGCAATGTAATTCCTTTTGGGCGCGAAATAAACAAATAAAAATCCAATATTGAAAAAATAAAAGAATAAAAACATATGTAAAAAATGATTTCAACAGATAAATTTCCATCGGCTGTGTAACTTTTATTCTAACTATAAAATGCACCAGGTTTCGTTGCTAGGTGCGAGAAGCACCAAAAGTTGTTTCCTTGTAAGATATTTGATTTGAAATTATCACTCATTTTCTAAAGGATTACATTAATCTAAAAAAGAAAAAATGCATGAATTGGTAGAAATAAGATAAAAAGATGCGTAGTGTCTTGCATTCCTGAATAAGATAAAATCAACTAGTTTAACACATTCGCTGCCGCTCATGCACTAGTGCGTGAAGTTCCCATTCATTTAACACAGAGGGCGGAGTTATCGGCAGCCAACATGTTAAAGTAAATGTCCTGGGCTTAGGAAAATAACTCCGATTTACTACTTTAATCCAGATCAGACAAACAAACAAACACCAGTTAACTATTTTATCCTGCTAATGGCTTCAATATTCGCAGCTTTTAACATATTTTCCTTTTTTATTAGTATTGTAAAGTCGTCGAAAAAATAAACCCTGGAATTATATTAAAAAAAAAAAAAAAAAAAAAAAAGAAAGAAAGCAACTGCTGTCAAATGACTGGAAATCAGGCCGACTTTTAATTATTACATAAAACTTGTTTAGGGGACATTTGTAAATGAAAACAAGGCCAAACTTTTTTTCTCTTGATAAATAGCAACACTCAGTTTTACAGTGTATTTTAAGTCTTCTGTTGAAACTATTCTAAGAAATGAAATTTTAAGTCATTCGTATGATTTTTTTTGTATTAAACATTTAAAATTTAGAGATTCTAATGTTAAATTACAGTTTCATGTTTTATTAACATCTACTGAAATTATAATTCTAATGTGATATTTTTATTTTACGTGGTTATGATACTCAAAGTACAACTATTCTTCCGATATTTGGATAATAATGCAAAATTGGCGACTGAGAGAAGAGTCGTGATGGAACAGTTTTCCGTGATGGAACAGTTTTTACGATCGAACGTGATGTAGCATTTTGTAGACATCTGAATAGTGAAAGGCAATTTTAACAGTTATATTGGGGCGATATCTCACTGAACGCTGAAACTCGTGCCATCTGTGAAAATATTTTATTCTTAATCAAAATTTTTATTTAAGTAATAATACTATGTGGTTAGAAAAAAATTTCAAATTTCAAAATACAGAGTGTCCCAAAAGTCATTGACACATTTGGAAATTCAATATAAAATCAAGTTATGGAACAGGACTGCGGTTTGGACTAAAATGCTTCTAGCCAAAAAATTATTTTCTTCAAAAGTGGAAACAATAAATTCCAAACTTCGATCATAGAGGAAACCACTTGTTTGCATGTTTGGTTTGAAGCATGCGTTTTTTTATGATTTTCAGATTAGTTTTGATGCTCTGATAAAGAAATAATGACTCAAACTTTTATACCCTTTTCTTTTCTTTGTACTCTTTATGTAGTTGCATTGTGAATGCAAATTTTTCAAACATTCAAAATTCTCTGAACAAGTATTTTTTAAAAACAAAACTTAAAATATATAACTTAAAATATGCTATGAAAAATATTCATAGCATAATTTGTATAAATAATTGCAATGTTTTTGAGATGTCATTAATCCAAAAAATTATCTGAAAAGGAAAACCGAAAGAACATTACGCATTTAAATAGGAGAAACGTGCGTAAATGAAATGCAATAAAGCAAATAGTGTAATATAATTGTAAAAAAATCAGAAATCTTTTAAATATTCTCTTTTTCCAATCATTTTATGTGCAACATCGTATATTAGGAACATAATTCAAGCCATTTCATGTTATTAACAGCATCATTTCTGGTATAAGAATGTGTTCCAATGCATTCAAATAAACGAATTTATCTGAATAGCAATTTCAAAGAAAATATATCGATTCAAAAATATCTTTTGCGTGGTTTTCTTTTAAATGACGTTGGGTGTAATTCGTGTTTAGATTCTAGATTTATATCAAGATTTAAATCGGATTTTCGTACTATACATTTAAGAAATGCATTTCTTCGAAATCCGTGTATACATGACTAAAGTTTTTAAGAACATTTGATTAAAAAATGTGTATGATATTCGTGATTGCCTTTTCAAAAAATAAAAAATATTTATATTTCATGATTATTTATTTATTTATTTATTTATTTATTTATTTATTTTAGATTAGAGTTTCATTGAAGACGAATTTCAAAATTAACATTTGCTAAATTTTGTGATCAATCACTTGAATTTACTGTTTGTATTTCACAATGGCATTTAAAACTAATGTGAAATAAACAAAAATATGATAATATTAAACTTTTGTTTTTTTTTGGGGGGGGGGCTAAAGATAAACATGAAAAAATTCACGTTTAACTTTTTAAGAACAAACAATAACAGACGGAAACGATCTGAAACAAGTAAAAATTTAAGATAACGCACATCAGATAAATACAAAGACGGGTAATTGCGATTTGCAAGACTAATCGTTTCTTGCAAGTTCACTTTTGGCGCATGCATGAAATTTTACGTAGCTTAGAAGGGAATGTACCCGGTGAAGTTCTTTAAAAAAAGTTTGCTTTTCAGCATTACCAAATCATGGTCAATTTACACCAAAAACTAAACGACACTAATGTATATCAGGGACTAACTGAATCTGAGATTTTAGAAAATTTCGTGCATTAGTTCTTGAAATAGAGCTATTGCAATAATCAAGAATAATGTACCATGGTAGTTCCACCTGCTGACCGATTTGCATCAAAACATAATCAGCACCATGTTATAGTAAGTACTAACTAAATATAATGTTTTATAAAAATCCATGCACTAATTCTTGAGACATAGCTTTTGTGATTGACATTGCAGAAATTGTAAATAATGCAGCATAGAAGCGCCACTTGTTGTGCAATATACACCAAACTCAAATCATATCTACATTATAGATCAAAACCAAGCATTACTATAAAAATAATGATGAATAAATAATGTTTTTTCAGATATAACAAGAGCTAGGGATTTTTTGCATGTACTTTTTTATCCTTCGAAAAATATTTCATAACTTTTTTTTGAAAAAAGAATTCTGAGTTCTTGAGCTGTTTTCTTGAATGGCATAGATCCGCGACGTCATTTAAAATCGGGCGGGATTCAACATCAGAGTCATTTGAAATCAATTTCCTTTGCAGATTATTGAATTAGATAATATTTTCTAGCAAATCAACTACTCTGAGATCAGAAAATTGAAAATCAACAAAGTATGAGTGAATGTGAAAAATAACACTAAATAAGTCTTGATTACGTCCAGTAATAACTAAATCGTGTAATACTAATAAGATATATTCTACATAAAAATATAAGAATTTACATTATAAAAAAATTTTTGCTTCTAAGACGTTGTATAATAACAAAAACATTAAAAATATATTAAAACATTTTTATTTACATGTTTCAACTCAAAAATTAATAGAGTCATCAGTCCTCTATTAATTTTTGAGTTGAAATATGTAAATAAAAGTGTTTTAATATATTTTAAATGCTTTTGTTACTATACAACGTCTTAAAAGCAAAAGGTTTTTTATATTGTAAATTCTTATATTTTTATGTAGAATATATATTATTAATATTACGATATAGTATGAGTGATTTGAAAAAAATTATTACTGACCCCTTTTTTCGCGGTTTGACGTGCATGCAAAAATATATATTAGAAGGTCTAAAAATAGTCCAAGATCGAAGAAATTACAGCATTTTAATTACAAAAATTACACAAGATCAGAATTACTAATAATTCTTTTCGTTCCGATCACCTCTAGTTTGAAAAAGGCCTTTTGCTTAAAATACATTTATAATGCTCAAAATCTGCATAATTGTACGGACACGTTCTTATAAACTACTAAGGAAGAAGGTTCTATTTTGTCCAAAACGCCGCACACGGATAATATAACACTATAGAAAAAAAGTAAAAAAAAAAATAATAATGTGATAAAAAGTTTATTAAATCCGGTAGATTTTTTAAATCACAAGATTTTAAGTTATTCACCTGTTATATAAACATTTTAATAAAAAAAAATTATTACTTCAGAAAGATGTTATAAAATAAAAAAGATATGACAATTGTTGTATACAATAATATAATAGCATATGCACACTAAAAAAAGGTAAGTAAAATACTTACCAGTCCAAGGTTAGTTTCCTTCGAAAAAGATCTGAATCTGTTATGAAATCTCAGTAAAGCAATGAAATCAAAACTTTGTTAAATAATCAATCGCTTCATTCTTTTTCTAATTATTTATATGATATTTAAACTTACAAAACAATTATATTTACAATATATAAAAAAATTACTTTGGTTTCAATTCTAACAATCATGTTTTGTTTTTTCTAGAAGGGGAAAAAACCCCGCTCCTTCGCAACATCGGAAAAACATTCTAATTCTGAAAACAATAAATTGCTGTTCCCAAAATTAAAACAGAAAGTCTAAAGTTAAAAAAACCTATTTCGGATCCTTCTAATAAGATCCATAATCATAATAAAAATAAAATTCAAATTCAAATCATATCACGGTTAATACAAATGACACGCGACAATGAGATATAAACAACAAAAAACCACGAGCTCTATTGTAAAAAATTAAATTAAAATTTACCATGATCTAAAGTAATTTCAAACCTTGTTCATCCCATTCAAGCTTTTGCGAGGAATTTATTCATTAATTCTAACCATAACTTAGGAATGATAAAAGAAACAGTATCATCGCAAACAAGTTTTTTACGCGTATAAATTTCAATGGACTCTCTTATAATAGGTTTACGACAACAATTTGATGTGAAACAATTTGCTTTCACTAAACATTATTTTTATCCCCTATTTAAATTTGTTCTAGATAACGCAGTGTTATTACGCCTAAATTTAATATCGGATTCATGTTCACATTTTCTTATTCCAAGCTTTTTCCCAGTCATGCTTATGTAATAACTTAAGTCACCTTTTTCTGTAAAATAAGGTATTTCATAGACTCCTGCAAGATCATCATGTACTATAGGGTCCACTTGCTTATTAAGTAAACATCTTAATTTTGGTGGCGGCGGACATAGTTAAGAGTTTTGATGCATTGAATTATGGTTGTTTGACAAGAATGGATGTCAAGTCCCTGTTTCTATCTATTGATATTAGCAAAGTTAATTCCTATATTAGTAGTTTGATAGATAGTTCGGAAATGTTTAGTGACAATATAAAAAGACACTGAAAAGTGTCTTACAACTGATCACAAATAGCAATTTCTTTATGTTTGATGGGAAAATTCATGTGTAAAAGATGGGGGCTCCAGTTGGTTATCTCATTTCAGGATTTCTCGCGGAATTCAAGATGAAGCCCTATGAAAAAAGAATTTTTGAAAATTTTGATAAACTTCCTATTTTTTAGAAAAAGTATGTCGATGATTTTTTTTTTTTTTTTTTTTTTTTTTTTTTTTTTTTTTTTTTTTTTGTTTGGGAATGAGGGGGGGGGGGTAGATTATTTCCTTAGTTTTGTTGATAAAGTTAATAAATTAGATAAAAATACTTAATTTACATATGAATGAGAAGTGAATTGTAGTTTACCATTTTTAGACACTTTTTTAATTAGGAAGGGTGATTCATTGAAAACATCAATTTATAGAAAGAGAATTAATAGCCTACACATTATTCCAAATTCCGCTTGTTCATCTTTTTGTTAGAAAATCTCTACTTTCCGTTTCATGGTTGACCGAGTGTTTTAGGTCTGTTCTCAAGAATTTTTAAATAAGGAGTTGGGTAATATCCGTGAGATTACAAGTTCTAACGGATATAAAATAAGTAGCATCAATAAATTAATAAATTATTATAGAAAAGGGAAACCTAAACAAAAAAATTCAGAGTTAATTGAAAGATTCAATAAAGGGGGAAATATCTACAAAATTTAAAAGAGTTTCATTTCTATATCTGAAAGGCAGTTTTGAGAAGTTAAAATTTAAATTTAAAAAGTTTAATATTGAATTGATTGCACTAAAATTAAGATATTTACTTAATAAGCAAGCGGATCCTATAGTACATGATGATCTTGGAGGAGTCTATGACTTACCTTATATTACAGAAAAAGGTGACTTAAATTATAACATAGACATGGCTGGGAGAAAGCTTGGAATAAGAAAATGTGAACATGAATCCGATATTAAATTTGGGCGTGCTAACATTTCCTTAGAGCATATTTAAAAGAGGGGTTAAAAATAATGTTTCGTGTAAGCAAATTATGTTTCACATCAAATTGTTGTCGTAAGTCTATTATAAGAGAATCCATTGAAATTTATACGCGAATTGAAATTTATATTTAAAAAATTTTGTTTGCAATGATACTGTTTCTTTTATTATTCCTAAGTTATGGTTAGAATTAAGGAATAAATTCCTCGCAAAAGCATGAAGGGGATGACCAAGTTGGAAATTATTTTAGATCATGGTAAATTTTAATTTAATTTTTTACAAAAGAGCTCGTGTTTTTCTGTTTTTTGTTGTTTATATCTCATTGTCGCGTGTCATTTGTATTAACCGTGAAATGATTTGAATTTGAATTTTTTTTTAATTATGATTTTGGATCTTATTGGACGGATCCAAAATATGTCAATGCCATATCTATTTAAATTTTTAACACCTTTCTCAAGTAATATGTTCTTATTAAATTAATAATAATAATAACGTTTTTTAACCGAATAAAGCAAATCCCCCTTTTAAATTAGAAGCTTTGAAAAAAAAGACAAAAAGCAGATGCAGGCTCTCTGTTAATTGATATTCTCAAGATGCAACTGAAATGTACGATGAAATAACCTAGAATATTTCATATTTAATACCTAAAAGTAAAGTAAAGTACAAATTATATTTTAATCTCCACTGTACAAGTTGTTTAATTCATTTAAACAAACAAATCCTTTCTGTTAAAATGAGAATAGATCATTCTAAAGAATGTAATCAATTATATTAGATTAATTTCGTATGCAATGTTTTCTGCAATTCTATATATCGATCTTCGATTTATTCTGTTGAGCTGATCCAGAGAATGAGAACAGATTATGTGATCGTTAAAGTTAGTTAGGTGAATTAGTCCTCCCGTATCCGTCCGAGATGGCTCAGTTGGAAGAGTATTGGGGACTTCATCCAATACATCCCTTGTTCGAACCTCGGACTTTTTTCACCCAGTTGAGAAATTTAAATATGTTTTTGTAATGCAATTTATTTTGACTATTATATGACGCTTAATAACATACCTGTTAGTGCATATCACTACCACACCACATATCTGAAATTTATCTTTATATTTGGACAAACTGGAGTATTGTTATAGTATATATGCATATAATATATGAGGACTTCAGAAGCCAAGGGGTACAAGTGACATAATTTAGATTTCGAGTAAATTGAGTTCAAAGTTTAGCATCAATTGTAATTGAATGAATAGAGATCGGAATCTTTTGCTTGTTTTTTATGTTCTTTGAACTCTTGTTTCAATAGCTGTTTAGAAAAACAGCCAATTAAATTTTGTTTAAAATGCATAACTAAGCAATATTTATCAGCATTCGGCACTTCTACCCTTTGGCTTCCAAGCAGTAATTAAAACTGCTTAGAAGCCAAAGGATACAAGTGCCGAATTGATACAAGAAATAAAAAAAATATGAAATAAAAAGATAAATTTATAAAAAATGAAGAACAATGTTGATATAAATAAATCAATGGACAAAACATTGTTTTAATAATAGTTCTAAAAAGGAAAAATTATGAAATACGAAAAATTTAAGATCAATGTTGATACACATGAATGAGACAACAAACTTTATTCTAACATAAGATTTAAAATTTTCTTATAAGTTACGAAAAATTAACATTTTCTAACACTGTCTTACAAAGGTAAAACAGTGAACATATTTTCAGTTTGTATGTCCGCATGTCTGGCCATCCGGCCGTCTGTCCGCGCTCTTACTCTTGTAAATATACTCGAATTGCGCTGAATTTTTTGGAAATTATTTACCTTTATCCTAGCATGAACTCTATTTCTAATAAAGTTTATAGCATGATTAATTTATTTACAGGGACAGTCAAAAGTTTTTCGTTTCATTACGGACTATGGGGGAAAAATCGTTTCAAATGAATTTTAAAGGTGTTACACCCTGTCAAATATATTAAGATTTATATTCATCTAGGAAATTCATTAAAATATGCATTCTGTAAAACAGTGGTGAAAAAAAAAGCTAATATTCATTTATAAGGTCACACAAAAGAATTCGATTACATAATGGGAAAGTGGAGATTGCTTGCAACATATTTTAATTATATTAAACTTTCTTATGTATAATAAAACTGATATACGTCCATGAGATTTAATATAAGTTACATCTTTCATAACGTGAAGTTAACAGCATTTACAGGGACAAACAAAAGATTTTAAATAGTATATTCTATCCAAAATACTGTACATTATCGATATGGTTGATGGATGGATGAAATTCCTTCTTAATTATGATATGCGCTTTTAAGTTTAACTAAATTTATAGATATTACATGGTATGTATAAATGACATATTTGATATACAGGGCTAACACAAAAGATCTGGTAAATGTTACAGAATATGAGTAGATTTACTTAAAGATTGTTTTTAAGTAAGTTATGTATTTTTATGATGAATTTCATTCAGTTTACTCAGAAATGTTTGTAAAATACAGATAAAATGATATACAGGGCAACACACAGAATTGGATACATGGTCATCTATGGATGATAATTTCTTGAAATATTATTTCAGTAATCTTAAGAATGTTTTACTTGGAACTAAATTTTAGCTAAATACTGGCGTATAATACTGGTTCTAGGTAAAGTCCAGGGATGAACAAAAGTATACAAGTATTTTTCCATCTATTAATACAAAATGCTGAAAGAGAAATTTCAAATTGGCACGCATTTTCTTCCTAAATTAGTTTTTTCTATTATACAGTATATATATAACCGACAAATCAAACACAGAGCTGTTCAAAAGTATTAAAATACATACTTTTCTATGGACAGTAACACTTTATTACATTAAATTGCGAATTTTTTTTTAAGATTTCAGGAAATCTTGGAAAGTGTTTCAGAATCTAAGTTTAATGTTTGATTTTTCTTACTTGTTGACAGTTTGCATTTATTTAATGTAATATTTAATGCATTAAAAAGCGAATTCTAAACAAAAAAAAAACTGACGAAAAATATTTTGAATAAAGACATACAACTCCAGTTCATAAGGTTGAAAACGCCACACGGTGTAAATAATTTTAAACTGTGATTGGTACAAATTGGCATATGATCGTGTTTTTGTACCAATCCACGTTAAAAAATTATCAAATTCCTGGGGCGTTTTCAGAGTCATGAACTAGCCTGCATGTCGTTGGTCGCGCTTCAGCTATATAGGCGTTAATGAATACACCTGCACTTATACCCTTTGGCCTCCACGCGTTTCGTAAAAGAGGTTAAGTAACTGACCCCTAAAACTCAGTGCATAATTAAAAAATCACTCATAACTCTTTTCCAACAAATAAATAGACTTATTTCCAGATAGCCTGTGCACTTTACTCATTTTTTTCAATTTTGTCACTTACACCCTTTGGCTTCTTGGCTGCTCATATATACTTACTATTATAGTAAAATTTGTGTAAAAAAACTGCAAAAATACTTTCTAAGAAATTCTCTTTCCGTTTCAGTTGCTTAGATTTTATCACTTTGACATTTGACTGTATGCTGCAGATTTGATCCGTAATCAAAATTTCTGTCAAATTAACCCTTTATAGCACAATGTCTTCTATTTATATGAAGTAAAAGTATTTCACATATAAATATCGGCCTAGTAATGGGGAAAAAATAAATAAATTCTAATTTTCAGCTAAAATTTGATATTTTGTGTACCTTATCAACACAATTAGTGTTTTTTTTAATATCGTATTGCTATATTTAGAAATTAAGAGAGCTAAATTAATTAATTTTATCTGCTTAACACTCTAACACTCGCTTTATATTAATATTTTATGTATTCAGTAAAAATAATAAAAGTAAATTTTGCGTTAATATCTTGATCGATTTTTTCCCCCGAAAAACAAATTTTAATTTTTTACCAAATCCAGGCATCTGATATAGACAAAATGCGGGTTTTTTTTATATTCTTTGGGCAGTTCTTTATCCCTTAGAGGGATCATATTGGCCAAAAAGATGGCACAGAAAAGGAATTATAATATTTTTATGGATGCACCCGATGTGGCACACCGTAAAGTGAAAGGTTAAGAAATGTAGTAGTTTTTTTCTTACTAAAAGTTATCTTTGTATTTTTCCATAAAAGAAAAAAATTATAGCCCATTTAAATAGCTAGTAACATAAATCTATCCCTCACCCGTGTTCATTAATTTCACATTTTTAAATCAATTTTAAATGTTTTTTTAATTTTTTGGTCAGTCATTTTTTTAAATATTAAATTTCAATTGATCAATCTTTTTAAATAAATCAAATACTACAGTTTTTTATTAATGAAAATATGTTTGTCTATTTTCGCAAAACACATTATTATCTCTGAAATATATGATACAGTTAAACATAATGTATATTAGTTTTTTTAATTTATTACTCTACATTTTTATATTTATGTGCTTATAGATTGCAACATATTAGTTTACATTAAAACTACGAAGCTTGAATTAAAGAAATTTTTAAATCAAAGTCATTTTTTTAAGTATTATATTTCAGTTGACAATAATTCTGGAATAAAGCAAATATCACGGCTTTTTCCCGATTAAAAATATTGCTTGTCTATTTCTATAAAACACAACTATATTCTTTGAATTATCTAACAGAATTAAACAATATAGTATCAATTTTTTTCACTTTCCTTCATCTATATTTCATACTTATCTATATAACGACTTCAACATACTAAATTACATAAAAACAACGACGCTTAATTTAAAGAAATTTTTAAATCAAAATCATTTTTTAAAATATTAAAAATCAGTTGAGAATAATTTTGGACAAAAGCAAATGTCATAGATTTTTATTAATAAAAATATTCCTTGTCTATTTCCTTAAAGCATATTATAGCCTCTGAATTATCTGAGTGATTAACCACTTTAATATGCATTATTTCATACATTTATTCATTGATATTTGTATATGCATTTATGTAATGATTTGAACAGACTAATTTACATAGTAACTATGACTCATTAACACTTACCATAAAAGAATAAACATGCAAAATTACTTAAACTCTGTGAATGAATTCTTCCTGTAATTGCACTACTTTATTGTGACAAACTAGAGCTTAGGAACAAACAAGTATTTCCAGATATATCTTTTACGATCCATGAAGTCTTCTTAATGCTTGTCATAAACAGTTTCGAACAGTGCGGGACGTGCTTAGAATGAACTTTTAGTGCCGAAGTGAAGTTAAAATGTTAGCAGTACTTCTCCAAAATGTATGCAATGTAAAGGGGTATTTCTGGCGGATAAACTTTTGTTATACTCTGATTATAAACTTAGAAACGTATTTTATTATGTCTATATACATAACGGAATAAATATAATATTGGTTGCGTGCTATTTTAAACTGTTTTTTATAATTAGTGTAATATTGTAAATATGATGTTTCTAAATATTTTATAACTTTTCTTTTACATATTATACTTTTCGAGTCATATATTCCCTGTCTATATCCTTAAAACATATTATAGCTTTTGATTTAGCTGACTGATTAACCACTTTACTATGCATAATTTCATACATCTATTGATTTATGTTTTTATATGTATTTATGTAATGATTTTAACAAACTAATTTACATAATAACTATGACTCATTAACACTTCCCATAAAAGAATAGACATGCAAAATTACTTAAACTCTGTGAACTAATTCTTCCTGTGATTGCACTACTTTATTGTGACAAACGAAAGCTTAGGAACAAACAAGTATTTCCAGAGATATCTTTTACGATCCATGAAGTCCGCTTAATGCTTGTCATAAACAGTTTTGAACAGTGCGGGACGTGCTTAGAATGAACTTTTAGTGCCGAAGCGAAGTTAAAATGTCAGCAGCATTCCTGCAAAATGTATGCAATGTAAAAGGGTATTTCTAGTGGATAAACTTTTACCCCACTCTGATTATAAACATAGAAATGTATGTTATTATATTTATATACAATTCGGAATAAATAGAATATTTGTTGCGGGCTATTTTAAACTTTTTAAAAAAAATTAGTGTAAAATTCTAGGTTTGATTTTTTAAATATTTTTATTACTTTTTCTTTTACATATTAAACTTTTTGGGTTATATATTCCTTCTCTATTTCCTTAAAACATATTATAGCTTCTGTATTAGCTGACTGATTAACCATTTTAATATGCATTATTTCATGCATTTATTGTTTTATGTATTTATACGCATTTATGTAACATTTTCAAGAGACTAATTTACATAATAACTATGATTCATTAACAGTTACCATAAAAAAGAATTGGCAAGCAAAATTACTTAATCTCTAATTTTCTTTTTCATTTCTAAAAAAAAAATACTTTTACGTTCGTAACATTAGCACTGAGCTATCCAAATAGATTAAATAAATTTAACGAATATTCCATTATCTTAAACACAACGAATATTTCTGTTTTGCGTACTTTTTAATTCATATTCATAAGACAATAGACTAAGGAAGAGTGTTTGAAACTTTTTAGATAATATTATATTACAACAAGATTTAACTGTTATTACAACTTTTTAATACATGCACTTTATTACATATGATTGTTTAAGGAAAGGAACCCTTATTTTAATTTTAAAGAGCGAGGTATAATTTTAAAATAAAAGAATCGCAAACGCTACAAAGAGAATTAAGTAATTATTTATTATTTTTATTACTACTAAATGGCTAACCGTTAATGAAGTAATATAGCCATATAACAAAATGTAAAAAGTGACAAAACTATTTGGTAAATCAAAATTATACGCAATTAAATGAAATGTACTATTAATAGTACAGGTAACAAATAGAAGAGATTAACTATAATAAGATTAAACATTTTAATAAACATAATTTTTATGATGATCATAATGCGTCATATATTACGTACGCCTTGCTTTAAACATTAATATTCCCTGTCCAATGATAAAAAAACAGTAATTTATAGATATAAAACTTTAACTGTTTGAAATGTGCATTTTTATCAGGTACAGTTAATCAGTCTGACCTCTGAACACCTCATATTTCGTACGACATGCATCAAGCATTAATATATCCGGACTCATCATAAACAAATTTTAAATAAAATTTCAGTTTTACAATTTTCGGAACTGCACATTTTTAAACTTGTAAACATCGCACTTTTTAAATTTTTACATCGTCGCGCAGAGACAAAAATGCACTTTTAAATGAAATTTCTTTGAAATATTTATCACAATTTGTTTTGAAATTATTATTATTATTATATAAGTTTTTATTACTTTTTTGTCATCTTGGACACAGAAGTGTTCCGTTTTTGGACGATAAACGTGCACCTATCAGAAAACGAATAAAATAAAAAAGCTGCGGATTTCAACACATAAAAAGATTCAAATGTACTTCAGATTCCCCAGTTTTGTACCAAGAAGAACAACTATTTTCCTAATAGTTAAAAAATGTAAAAATTCACTTCCAAAGAAATTACGCTACTCCGAAAATCTACCTATTGCGAACAGAGTTCAGAAAAAAATTATTCCCCACACACCCCTTCTCCGTTCAGGGCAAGAGTAACAATACTTTATTATATTTGAATGCATTATGTAACAGAAAGTTTTTATAAAATACCTTTAAATATTAACGATTTCTATTAAGTGTTATTTGATATAAAGTGATGTTTTATTGACTTCCCTTCATTTGAAACAATAATGTAGGGTAACATCCCCAGTAATTGGCAGGCACCAGTGATTGGCACATTGTACAAAAATGTCCTAAAATAAGATTTATATCCAGCCTTTTAAAAATGCAAAACCATATACCAGTTATATGCTCATTTACTTTACAGATTATAACTTTGATTTATGCTACTAAATGACAATAGTGACCAGGAAAGAGAAACAATTATGGCTTGTATAAAATTAGCCATTTTTCATGCAAATGCTTCTTCTCTGGCTTAAGAAAGGCATGCATATCTATTTATTATTATCTGATTTATAGTAAATTTTAATTTTAATTGACAACAGTTTTCTTTACTTGAAAAATGTTACCTTAATTGTGTAAAAGTCTAAGTGCCAGTTACTGGTGATTACAGCAACTTTTTATAAATATATTTTTATAAAAATACTTTTTCAAATATTTTTGCTTTTTGTGGGCAAAATATTTGCATAGATATACACTCTTTGATTTAAAAATATTTGCAAGTAAATATTTTATTTCTTGGTAATGAATATAGAAGTAAGTTTAAAGACAAATGCATAATAGGCCAATTACTGGGGATGTTACGCTATGCGAAAAATAAATCCAACTAGTTTTGTATGTCATTCCAAACAAAAGAAATAAATTCTAAAAAAAAGCACTTTGATAACGATATTATAAGAGGGAAGGGGAGAGAGAAGTTGAGGAATGATAACGCATGATATTACGCAGGGCACAAAACTACCAAAAAAATTTATAACGTTATGTATTTGCACATTCCAAAATACAATTTTTCAACACTTTTCCTCCAAAGCTATAAAAGTTAAACTTAAATGACAAAATACCGCAATCGATTTCTTTTGTGTATGTGTGTGTGTTGCTATCTAAAAATGTTTCTCGCAAATGAGTAGTAAAATATTAAGGACGAAAATTTGTTTCTTATGTAATATAATATAATCTGATTGGAAAAATTACAGCCAAATTCAACTAGTAGAAGTCTAGAGATATCAAATCAATATACATAGTTTTAAATCTGCAGCATAATATTAAAAATAATAATGTACTTTAGGACAGTTTATATGTGCTGTGTTATCTCGGAAATATATTGCTGTAAGAAAATTTTATTATGGAGGGATTCAGGGCCGTAGCTAAGGGGGGGGGGCTACGGGCGGCTCTGCGCAAGGTCAGTATATAAATTTACATTCCGAAAATCCAAATGGAATTCTGTCCAAAAAACTAATTTAATTTTAAGACTCTTTCGCAGTTTTGCAAAAATTACTAAATTATAATTAAAATAAGTGTTTCAGCACTAGCACATCCTATTACACATATGAAGCTAACATGGTGCTTAATATTGCACTAGTCGTGCACTCGAATTTTTCACCATCGTATTCTTTTCTTACCAGGAAGGTCTCCATACTGGGCATACTCAGAATTTTATGAAAAAAATACTAATTAAAGAACTTATGTATGTAATAAAGGATCCGTTAAAATTAGCGGCAGTATCACATTAGAAAATTTGTTAAAAATAAAATAGTTTCGAATATTTAGCGTGAAAAGACGAAAGAGTCACTCGATTTGGCGAACAGCTCTTTTCCTCTCCAAAAGCAAACGATTATTATGCAACTCAAAACTGTTGGATATTTAGAATGCGTGTAAATCGTATTTAATGAATTTAAACATGAACAATGAGAGACTTTAATATATTATATACATATATATACACATTATATTGCATATATATATTACTTGTTGAAGTAGCTATTTAAATAATCACTGGAAAAATATTTTTCATAGATAAAAAAGTCATATTTAGAAACATCATTTTCATAAATTTAAGCGTATTCAAAAATAAAAGCCAAATGTTTCCATAGCAACAAAATGTAATCGACAATTCTCAAATGAACTTTGAGCAGGAAACAAATTTAATTAATTTAGATTGTAAATTTATTTTTAAATCTCAAATTTTGGTGATTAAATTTGAATATAAATACATATAAATATCGATATAACAAAATTATACTTAAAACAAATTAAAAGTAATAAAACTAAAGTTATTTAAATTAAATTTATCAAAACAAGTTCAACATGAAACTTTTTTTTTCTTGAAGTATATTTGACACAGAGTATTTTTTCAAAATTACATTCCTTCGCCAACCGGCGATAAATCGCCAAATAACGAATTTTCACTATTTTTTTACGGATACTGAATGGAGATTCCGCCGAATTTTTTTATAAACGTATATATCCACACGAGAAGAACATTCTGTAATTTTTTCAGAATTTTCGGGGTATGCCCGTATGGAGACCTTCCTTGTTAGCATAAAATGAAGTTATTACAACAGTTTAATGAGAAACATAGTAACTACAGTATGAATATGCATAAATTTACCTTTCCATGTCACACAGAGAGAGGCAAAATTTGAGCCCCTCCCCCTTACATTTGTTTTAGAACCCCCTAATATTCCATTCAACCTACCGTCCTGAAGAAAGCACCGCGAAATTTGAGTCTGCCCCATATCCCGAATAAGTGTAGTTGAGCTCTAACTATAAGATATCTCCTCATTTTAATTTCCACATTAACAAGTCATTACGTTGATTATTATTAATAAAACCCGCCTATTGCGGATTCCCGCTTAAATGAGCAGCTTTCGGTCCCAATTAGCTTGAAATAGCGGGACTTTTCTGCACTTCTCTCCGTATAATGTGAATTCATATAATTCTTTTTCTACATTCAGCAGCACTTAAAGTTTGTTGAAATTCTTTCTTTTTGTGTATAATATGTGAATTGAGTGCAGTGTTCTCGCTGACATTTGATCAACGTTAGTAATTTGGCTAATTAAAAATGAAAAACATTCGCCAAACGAAAAAAGTATTAGCAAAATAAATTCGCCGTGTACCACTGAAAAAAGTTGTTAATTTTTTAAGGAACCCCCTTTTTTCAATATGTTCTGAAATAACCTAATTTTTTACAACTGTGACAATGATTGTTATTAATCTAATTTCAACTATCCGCTACAAACATATTAAAAATATATATCTATGGATATGCATGAAAAATGAAAAAGAAAAGAAAGAAAAAGCAAAATTTGAGCACTAACAATTTGGCGAATCTAATCGCTTGTTTACACGCCAAATGAAAAATTTAGTCGCAATTTGGCTCAATGGCGAGCTACAGCCGGAAACCTGATTGAGTGAATATCTTTGAAGAAGAATAATGCGCATTTCACCGGGATGACTTGAGTAAAAACTTTGATAAAGTGAATCTGTTAATATAAATTAGAGAAAAAATACACTGCTCAAAACAATTAAAGGATATTGCAGTTTTAGGTGGATTTTGTATCTGGGAAACTTTTTAGCTGATTTATACATGGTCGACAGACATAGTAGGTTATATGAGAATAAATTACACATGTTTGGCAGAAAAAAATGCATTTTATAGCGCATTTGTGTACAAAAGGAAAAAAAACACAATTTGTGCATATGAGAAAAAAAGAATAAGAAAAGGTGTTTTCTTCAAAGAAAATCATTTTCAGTAGGGGGTACGGTTTCCACGGGCGGCCAGAAACGTTGAACACCTTTGAGGCATGGACTCAATGAGGCTATTAATGAAGAATTGGGGTATTCTGCCCCACTCTTCCAGAAGAGCTCTTTCCAGTTCTTGGAGAGTTTGTGGGGGTTGTTGGCGGCCAGAAACTCGTCTTCCTAGAGCGTTCCAAACGTGCTCGATTGGATTCATGTCTGGAGAACACGCTGGCCATTCCATTCGAACGATTCCTTCCACGAAAAGGAAATCCTCCACCAGGTTTGCACGATGTGGCCTGCAGTTATCGTCCATTAAAATGAAGTTATCTTCGATTGCTGCAGCGTAAGGGACTACAATAGGTCTGAGGATCTCATCCCTATATCAACGACCAGTCAGAGCTCCATCTCGAATGATGTAGAGGTCAGTGCGTCCGTCAATGGAGATGCCACCATACACCAACACTCCTCCACCGTCAAATCTGACAATTTCGTGCACGAACGCAGGATTATTCCTACTGCCACGGTCCCTCCAGATGAAAATACGCCTATTATCCGGATGCACAGAAAAACGGGACTCGTCAGAAAACAGAATATTGCTCCATTCATTTCTCCTCCAGTTGACATGCTCGGTTGCCCACTCCCTGCGGTCGCGACGATGCCTTGATGTTAATCTAACACATACCATCGGTCGGCGAGCATACAGACCTACAGCATAGAGCCGGTTTCGGACAGTCTGAGTTGAAATCGTGGTGCCTATAGCCGAGCGAAGGTGTTGTTGGAGAAGAGTAGCGTTCATGTTTCGATGTCTCCGAGCTGTTAACGCTAAATACCGATCTTCATTGGGCGTTGTTGCCCGTCTACGACCTTGCCCTGGTCTTCGGCCTGCACATCCACTCTCCAAAAAACGGTTCCAGATCGTGGAAATGACATTTTGTGACACTCCAATGGCTTGCGCTACTTCGGCTTGAGTTTGGCCCCCTTCTAACCTAACAACAATTCTCCAAGCTTCTGAATATGTCAAATGACTTCGCTGAGACATCGTACTCATCGAAACAAAGCAATCATCAATGCCAATCATCCTTGTATTCATGCTCTTTTATCCAGTTGAAAGTCAAATTTCATTTGCTGCCGCTGAAGCGACGTTTTTGACGTCGAACTCAAAATTTGCATACTCCACAGTTTGAAAACCAGAAAAATTTGCATTTGTGATTCTCTTCTTTTATTTTCGGCAAAAAAAATTTCGTTTACATCTTTATTTTATAGAAAACTTCAAATATCCTTTAATTGTTTTGAGCAGTGTATTTTAGACTATTATGCATTTTAGTATTACAAAGATAAATGATAAAATAGGTTGCTTTTAAAATAACTATGGCAGAACCACGTAAAAAAAGAGTCTTTTTTTATGTCCCTGAATGTTGCTAACACCTCTCATCATGTTAGGCACATGTTCTGTTCGATTATTGTTCCGTGTTTTTTTTCCTCACAATAAAAAAGTTAATGTCACATTTAGTCCACATATTTACACAAGAAGCTTCACAATGAAACATATGAAGTTGAAACTAAAGAATTTCCCACAATTTTACAGAAAAGTATAAAAAGCATAAGATAGTTTATTGATTGTATTATCACAGTTCTTGTATATACTTTAAGAGTAACTTTGGCCCAAAGGACAAAAAAAAAAGTTAAATCTGCCATATTACTTCAATTACCGGCGAAATTTTTGCATCGTATAAGTAGCAGCGTTTAAGCATAAGCAGCAGCATAAGCTTGCAAAGTATAGCTAGCAGCACCATCGTAAGATTGGCAAGTGATTGTAAATAATCTGCGAAGGTTGCATGATGGCACCATGAACAAAAATTTCGTAAATGGGAACCAAAGTTATCCTAAAGTGGGCCAATGTTACCCCAATTGACTGTATATTTACATACTTATTCTTTATGCTTGCATTATATTATGTTATTCTATATATTTATTGATATTTAAGGTATACTTTTTATTGAATTATATTTTATGATCTTTATTACCGCATAAAAATATGATTAAAATCTGTACTTTTTTAAGGGAGAAAAAATACAAGTATTTTTTGTCGATGCTTTGATACTTTCCATAATTTCGCAATTTTATTATTGGAAATCAAACATTTTCAAACAAACAAAAAATCAATTTTAATTTCGAGTGGAATCCCTAAATTAATTCTTGTGAAATGCATACACGTTCCCATGACTAAACACATTTGTTTTACTTTGAACTTGGTTTTTACCGGAAATTAAATTGCAGTAGTATTCATAAAATCTATGGATTTTTTTTTTCAGCTATTCTACTTTTGAAACATGTGTTAAATATTGAAATCAAACATTAGTTGCAGTTATGAAATTTGTTTCTGATACATATTATAACATTTCCACTTATTTATTATATGTAAGGATATGGTTAAGGAAGTTTGCTAAAATGAATTAAAATCTTTTATTTTTAGTTCGTTTAAGAAATACGGTATTGATTAATGTAAAATATTCAGTAGAGATTTCAATAATTTGCAATTATTTTTATTATTTTTATTATTATTATTATTATAAAGTTATGAAATATTTGAGTAAAATCAATTTAAGCAGAAAACAGAATCAATAAATTTTATTATTGAATCTTTGTGAAATACGATGCTTAATATTTACCTCCACTCAGCGCATTTGATTTAAACATTTTAATTATTGTCAGTGCTACTTAAAAATCTGCTGAGGCAAATGTCAAATAATTTACTCTCTGATTGTAGCAGACTGCAACTACTTTATCGACAATGTAGTAAACTGCGATTATAATTATTTGTGTACAAAAGTACCGACTACGAAATTTTTTTTCCAAGATGATGTATACCTGGTCTTTAAAAATGCTCTGAAAACATTCTATTTAGATACTTTTATTGTAGAAAAAAGATAATTTCTTTAAGGCATAAACTGACCTTCGGTTTCGATTTTGCTTAATAAATTTAAATTCTTGTGTTTGAAGAACAATTACACCTTCATATAAGAAAAAGATTGCAATTTTAAAAAACCATTTTTTGTAATGATAAAACTCCGAATGTGTGTCTTAGAGAAACGAAGAATGGAATAAAAATAAAATTGTGAAAAGGACCACTTCAAAGAGTTAACAACGGTATTTTTTCAAAGTGATTATGACATGAGGATATCTTTCAGAAAATGTATTTTTTTTTAACTATACAACCAAGTATTAAGCATACGCAAGCGGTTTTGCTGTCTTAGATCGAGAATGATGAGTTTTTGATGAGATTCCAATATTATTTTTAAACCATTTAGCTATATCACACAAAAAAGAAAATTCTTAGTCTCAGGTGCAACAAGAGTGCATTGAACAATCCTCGTATAACATTTCGGACAAGAACTGCGGTAGATTTTGCTATTCATCGCAAACAGGCTCCTGACAGACAGACAGACCGAAACTTCCTTTGATCATTGTAGACAGATAATGTAACAGGATGTTTAGTGATTTTAAATCGTTAAATCGATTATTTGAATTGTATTACTTACTTCTCTGTTCTATTCAAAGCATTTAATTTGAAGATTTAAATTACGCAACTCTATTACCTGTAAATGAATCTGAATACGTATTGATACATTTTATCTTCTTTCAAATTCGGTTGTCCTACTTTCGTAAACGAGATAAATAAGAAAATCAATACGACATTCTTGTTATTAAATCTGTTTCCGATAAGTAATCTTGAAATTTAACAGCACTTTATTTTAAATTAAAGATGAAGGTTAAACGAAATCACTATTAAAATCTGTAAGAATGTAGGTAACAGAGTAATACATATTCGGATATTCTATATGATATTTATATATATTGCCATAACTTGTTAAAGTACCATCATTCAGAAAATAGCTTTTTTAAAAAATAAACTAAATTCTTTGGTTTATGAAGGTTAACCAAAAATAGAAAAAAACGGGCATTCTGTTTTTATATTCTTTCAGCTGTGTACACCGGGTTGTACGCATGAGAGAACATTTTTACCGGCTCGGATTGAGAGAGATGAATTTGTAAGGAAAATTCATTGTAATTTTAATAAATATTTCGTCACATTAAAAGAAAAATGGTAAGTAGGATTTTCAGGTGCAACAAGTCGAACATTGGACAATCCTCATATAAATTTTCAGACAAGAACGTGTCCAAAAATCCGTCAATTTAACGGATGCGGTAAAACTAGGTATATATTAAACTTCGGTAGTTCTAGTGTTAAATTTATAACTTTAAATGAATCTATACTATGCACTGAAATGTATTTATTTCAATAAATTCATTTATCTTTTGTGTCACGTTATTCAAAATTGTAAGTAATAATTATGTCAATGATTTCTTAGCGTCAAATCATCTAAACTTAGTGAAACACATGGAAATGGATAATTCGACGCAAAGGAACCATTGACATAAATATTACTTACAATTTTGAATAACATAACACAAAAAGTAAATCAATTTATTGAAATAAATACATTTCAATGTATAGTATAGACTCATTTAAAATTATAAATTTAACAACAAATTGGAAAATTAAAAGTATTTTTATATGTGTAAATATACGTTACCAAATTAAAAAATAAATAAATAATTTTAATTTTAAAATAAGCCTTTTAACGTCACATAAAAGCGTCACTTAAATTTTATATCATACATACATTTTAAAACTCATATTTTGAATTTATAAGAGATGCGTGTGAAAAAGCATCAGTGAGTAAAGTTTTATGTATCTTTTATGTTGAAGATAACATAATTAACTATTTTACTAGCCTCACAGACATACACACCCGACAGACAGACAGAGCGAAATTTTATTTTATCTGTATAGATAGGTAATGTAGTATAATGTTTAAGCACTTTAACCCTTTCAGGTATGACTAAAAAGTTTTCCACCCAGCGCTATATTTCTGTGGTTGTGAGCTATTCCATTAAATACTTTTTGCATTTGAAAGCTGAACATCGGAACTACATACTGTGTAATTTATTTATTTTTTCAATATTTATTATAGTGTGCTTCAAAAATTCACTGAATTTTCGTACGAAATTTAGTGTGTGTGAATGCTACAAAAAATTGTGTGTAAGTTTAGACATCAAAACTATTTCTTATGATAAAGTCAAAGTTTTGGTTCAGACATTTAAACTTGGAAATTTTGACATTGAAGATGAACCACGTTATGGCTGGCGTATTGAAGATTATTGTGAGCAGTTAAAGCAAATCATTGATCAAAACAAAAAAGTTTCAACATGAATACTTGTGCTGGAGCTCAATGTTTACCAAAAAAAATATTTAATGCTTTGAAACGCTTAAATTTAACGTTTAAGTTCAACTGCTGGGTGCCTCGTGAATTGACTGCTGAAGATAATTGTAAGAGAAAAAAACTGTTGTTTGGTTTTGCTCAGAGATCAAAGGAAAGAGAACATTCTAGACAGAAATGTGACTTTTGATGAAAAATGGGTGTACTGCAGCTATACAAGACGTAAAAAAGTATGGTCAGCCCCTGGGGATACAGTAAGTTCGGTCGCAAGGCGTGCCTTTACTAACAAGGAAGTGCTTATCTGTACCTGGTAGGATTGTCGCTGAATTCTGTAAAAGAAGTACCTAAAAAGCATACAGGTTATCAACAGTGCTATATACCACAACATGCTAATCAAAATTCGTGAAGATATTCTCGAAAAACAAAGAAATGAGTTCACAAGGAAAATACAGTCGAGTCTCTGTATAACGAAACTCCATCCAACGAATTTCTCTATTTAACGAATTTTTTATAGGAACGGTTAATTTT
The DNA here is from genome assembly GCA_964019185.1 of Maratus speculifer. Taxonomy (NCBI): domain Eukaryota; kingdom Metazoa; phylum Arthropoda; class Arachnida; order Araneae; family Salticidae; genus Maratus; species Maratus speculifer. The sequence goes on along the minus strand of OZ025294.1, from coordinate 391,780,379 downwards.
TCCATGATTACATTAAAAATAATCTCCATATAGCGAAATACATATCTCCATTTAACGAATTTTTTTGAAAATGCTCCATCATAAATTCAGAAAATCCTTTAAATTATTTGTAGAATAATATTTTTTCTTTGATTGTTCGTTCATATTTCATAGCTACATTCCTCTACCTTATTCCTCATGTCCAAAAAAATACATTCAACTCCCCCCCTCCAAGAAAAAACATCTTTTTGCATGGTTACACATGACTTTGTTTTAGCCAAGATGAGCATGCGTTCTTGGAAAAGATTGGAACATTTGCTTGCTAGTGGGGCGATTTGCAACTATCACAAAGCATCCTAAAAGATAAACCCATTCCATTATTGTCTTGAAAATGGTATTTGTTTCTTGGTTTGGATAGTAAGGCAGGAATAAGCAAAGGGTAAGGGGAAATTGCAGAAAAGGTCGTCTTTCAGCAGGTTTTCATCTGTCTAAATTAATTCTCATTACTTTTAAAGTTTAGAGAGGATGTTTGTTGTTTGTGACTACTCGGAGCATTTTTTGTTGTGAGCGATCATTTAAATGAAGAATTGTTACTAAATGTCATATTTGCTGGTGTTATCTTCTACTGCATTAGCATAAAATCGCTTCTAGTTTAAACATAACTCTCTGTGATAAAGTAATAATTTTGAAAATAATCAATAAGACCCTGGGAGAAAAAAGTGGCTAAAATATTTGAGATTCTGAAAAAAATTCCGTTAAATATCTCAAAAAGTTAATTAAACACTTCAAAAACAATTCAGTTTCAAAATTTAAACATTAACTGAAAATTTTTTTTGCCGTTCTCTATTCAATGAAGTTTTCAATATAACGAATTTTTCTATATAGCGAATTTTTTGTCTGAACGATGAATTTCGTTATATAGAGACTCGACTGTAGTTATCTTTCATGACGATGATGCCCTGCCACGTGTTAGTTTGATGAACGAGTGGACATTCTGCAAGCAAAAGTGGGACTTGATGAAACATCCAACATATAGCCCCTTCCTGACAGCTTCGGATGTTCGGCCATTTTCATATCTGCAACTGCACCTTGATAACGAAATCATTAATTCAAAGAAAGAGGTCATAAAAGAGGTCGATCTCTTTCTGGATTCATGATCGCTACTCTTTTTCACAGAAGTGATTGAAAAGATACTAAAACGTTGGCAGACAAGTATAGATTTGAACGTTAATTGCTATCCTCATTAGCTCAGATGCTTTTATATGTATTTATCAATTAACAATAACAGAATATTTTTTTTTGGAAACTTTATCTCGATGTGACGTTTATAGTACATGTACAGTACATATATAGTACAAAACTAACATTTATTTTTATTATTATATATCTATAGTAATTTGTCTATGCTTTTCTTATTATGATTTCATTTGTGATTTTATATTTAGTAATAATAATAATAATAATAATAATAATAATAATTATAGTTTGCTTATTTCTCTTTTCATCGTTGGCAGTTGCTTTTTTTTTTTTTTTTTTTTTTTTTTTTTTTTTTTGACATATATAGCACTTTTTATAGTATAAGTATTTCTTATTTTTCTTATGAAATCACGTGTTATAAAAAGCACAAAATATTATAAAGGTGTAATAGCTGTTAAATATTTTTGTAATTCGATATTTTCCAAACGTCTTCAAAAACTCTTCCTTAGTCTATTTCCATATGAAGATTAATTGAATGGTACGCAAAATAACAAAGTTTGTTAGATTTCAGATAATGACAAATTTGTTAAACTATAGTAAATCTATCTGGATAATTATTAACATTATATTCGTAAAAGCGATTTTTACCTCAAAATTGAAAACAAAATCAGACCCCGAAAGAGTTAAAAACAAAAAAAATAAATAAATAAATAAAATCAGTAAATCGATTATTTTGAAATGTAATACTTACTTGTTTGCTGCATTCATCGCATTTAATTTGAAGATTTAAATTACGCAGCACTATTAACTGGAAATGGAGCTGAATACGTACTGATACATTTTATCTTCTTTCAAATTCGGTTGTCCTACTTTTGTAAACGAGATAAATAAGAAAATCAATACACCATTCATGTTACTAAATCTGTTTCCGATACATAATCTCGAAATCTAAGAGCAGTTTATCTAAAGTTAACGATGAAATTTTAAACAAAATCACTATTAAAATGTATAAGAATTCATGTAACAGATTAATATATATTCGGATATTTTATAAGATATTTATATGAAATTCAAATATTCTATAGGGAGAAAAATTTCGTTTAAGTTTATATTGTTTTTCGTTCACTTTTGCGATAATTCTTAAAATTCATTTTTTTAACCAATACTCAGGGGCTCGGACAGCATCTGTACGTCTTACTATGTATTTTCGGACAGGTGCTGTCCGAGCCACGCGTAAAAGTTAAAATATTTCTATGAAATTAAATATAGAAAAAAAACCTTCATTTCATTCGGTGAAAGAAATCATAAATAGAAAGAGAGTAAAAAAAGAAATTGCTATATATCATAAGAGAGAAAAAAAAGAAATTGCTATTCTGGTATATACAGCACTGTCCACTTTGCTTTGTTTGGGCGCTTATACTCCAAGAGCCGACAGCACAAAACCCTATGTCAAAGAGCACATAAAAAAAACCTTTTATTTTATGAAAAAAGTAGTAATAGGGGAATCCGATGATCAGTCTCTGCCTGAAACGAAGGGGTGTATAAGTAAAAAATTATTACCACTAGTGGTTGACTCGTTTGTTTAGCATTGTGTTTATTCTACAATCAAAATTATGAAAACATTTAAAACTGGATGCAGAAAAACACAATGCTAAACTTGCGAGTCAACCACCCGTAAAGCATGGTGACGTCATTGCAATGTCGTTGTGAAGTCACATTGTGACTTTGTGACCATCGATTGTCGATATGACGTCACGTGACGTCGATGTGAAGTCACAGTGACTAAAATGTGAAGTCGTTATGGCCGTTTTGAAGCTCTTTTGTGAAGTTTCACAAAGTGGTCACAATGTGACAAATTTGTGAAAAATGTGTCATTTGTGACTAATTTGACATTAACATTGTGACAAAACTATGACAAAAGCGACAATATTTAAATTGCCAGAAACATGTTTTTAAAAGTGAATAACATGTTTTAAAGGATATTTATAAATTTCTAAAGATTTTTAAGAAAATCACATCTCAGTCACAATGTGACGTCACTGACTGGTGACATTTTGGTCACAGATGTGATGTGACCAAAGTGACTCACAGTGACATCACTGTGACCATGCATGCTATTAGGGCACTGCTGGTATTAATTTTTGGTTTAAGCAGTACTTCCCTTCCGGCAGACATGGATTATTAGATTCCCCTATTACTACTCTTCCATAAAATAAAGGATTTTTTCAGGTGCTTGATAACATAAGGTTTTGTGCTGTCCGCACTTGGACTATTAGTTCAATAGTTTAAAATTTAGTTACCTAGCTTCTTTTCAGTTAATGTGTTGAAATAAACTAATCACTATTTCAGCTGAATAAAATCGAGTTAGATTTATTTACAAAAAAAAAAAAAAAAAAGATTTCATTTTTTGTCGTCATAAAAATAAAGCAAAAGAAATTATTTTTTCCTATTTCAGAACAATTCAACTACGAAATAAACTGATCTTATTCAAGGACACTTATCCCTTTTCTACTGCAGTGAAGTCACGTGACGACGACCAAAAACTAAACAAACACTGAAAATATTAGAATGTCAAAAAAGTTTTTCGAAAGTTCTTTTTCATTTGTTTTGTTTTTGGTCGTCGTCACGTGACTTCACTGCAGTAGAAAAGGGATAAGTGTCCTTGAATAAGATCAGTTTATTTCGTAGTTGAATTGTTCTGAAATAGGAAAAAATAATTTCTTTTGCTTTATTTTTATGACGACAAAAAATGAAATCTTTTTTTTTTTTTTTTTGTAAATAAATCTAACTCGATTTTATTCAGCTGAAATAGTGATTAGTTTATTTCAACACCCTTCCTTAATCACTTCAGATGAATAACATTGTAGGTTCATAGATTCTCGATGTTTCACTAATTGAGGTTTTGGCAGGGGTTTTGTAAGTGCGTCGGCTATCATATCTTCAGATGGGCAATATTCTAAATTTATTATTTTGTCTTCTTTGAGTTGTTTAATGGCGTGGAATTTTATATCAATATGCTTCGTATATTTCGAAAACTTTGTATTCTCTACCATTTTTATCGCACTCTGATTATCTTCGAAAATCGTTATAGGTTCGTCTTGTTTCAAGTCTAAGTCGTTCAATAACTTCTCTAGCCAAATAATCTCTTGGGCTGCTGCGGCTGCTGAGATAAATTCAGCTTCTGCCGAAGAATACGCAATACAGTTCTGTTTCTTCGTGTACCAATTAATAGGTGTTTTTCCTAGAAAGAAAACATTTCCTGTTGTTGACTTCCTTGTTTTGGTGTCGCCTCCCCAATCAGAGTCTGCATAAGCTACCAATACTGGTTGGTCGTCTGTGCTGATTGTTAGTTTTAATTCTTTTGTACAGTTGAGATAGTTGACCACTCGTTTTGCTGCTTTCCAGTCCATCTCACGGGGCGTTTCGCATCTTCTGCTAAGGATATTAACTGCGGCTGATATATCTGGACGTGTGTTAGTGGCTATGTATAACAAAGATCCAATGACTTTTCTAAAATTTGTATTGTTAGACAGCAAATTTTGCTCGTCTTCTATTTTATAAAAGCCGGGGTCCATCGGAGTTCCTACGGGTTTAGCTTCTCTTAATCCTAGTTTATTTGCCAATTCTTCGATTTTTAACTTTTGGCTTAGAGTATATCCATTTTCTGTTTTCTTTATTTCCGTACCGAGGAAATACGCTATATGACCGAGATCTTTAAGCTCGTATTCTTCTTTAAGTAGTTTCACTATAATGTCAACAATTTTTTCGTCACCGGAGAGTAATATATCGTCAACATATATAATTATGTAAGTGTAATTTTCATTTTCTTTTCTGGTGAATAAGCAGGGATCAGCTATACTTTGATTAAAATTCAGTTTTTTTAAGGACTGTTCGATTCTTTTGTGCCAAGTTCTGGCTGCCTGTTTTAGGCCATATATTGATTTTTTCAGTCTGCAGACTTTGTTTTCAGAATTCTTTTCTATGTAGCCTTCCGGCTGTTTCATATACACTTCTTCCTCGAGCTCACCATACAGAAAGGCGGTGTCAATATCTATGTGTCTAACATTTTGTTTGTGGTATGCAGCTGCTGCTAAAAATGCGCGAACTGTTGTTTGTGAGACGACAGGGGCAAATGTCTCATCATAATTTTCACCGTATTTCTGACTATAGCCCTTCGCTACTAGGCGTGCTTTATATTTTTGAACATTTCCGTAACTATCTAGTTTCTTTTTAAATGTCCATTTTGATCCTATAATTTTTTTGTTTGGTGGAGGATCCACTAATTCCCATGTGTTATGTTTTTTTAGCGAATTGATTTCCGCTTGTGTGGCTTTGAGCCAATTTTCTTTTTCACAGGGATTATCAATTTCCTGTATGTCATTCCAGCTAGTGGGTTCATTCATTTGGTTATTGTTTACATAACAGACGTATCTGTCTGGTGGTACCCCCCTGTTTGATCTTTGCGATCTTCTAAGTTCAGTGGTGGGTTGTTTGGACGAGGTTGGTTCTTCGATTGTGTTGTTTATTTCTGCTTCGATGTAATTTTTATCATCATATGAATTTTCTGCATCTTTACTTTCTTTTAAGTTACCATTTTCTGGCAGCCTTGCCCCATATAGTTTCCTTAATAAATGCAATTTACTAGACAAATTCCCCCTTTCATGTATGGCTTTGAGCGCGTCCCAGGTCTGTCGGGCAGTATTTAGCCCTTTTACATGCACAATCTGAGAGTCTTCAATTGCAAGATTTATAATTGCTCTTGCTTTATTATCCTTCTTTTGCCAATCTGTGGTAATCGGATTCGGTACTGTATCTGTTATTACCTCGAAAATTTCTTCTCTTATTAACAACATTTCTATTTTAAATTTCCATGTTGAGTAATTGTTTTGATTTAATTTTTCAATTAACTGAAATTCTTTCGATGCGGCCATAATGAATCTTACTTATCAACTTATAAATATTTAATATCGTGATTCGATGAGAAAATTGTTTTTATTTTTCTTTATGTTATATAAGAGATTTTCTCTATTTATTTTTATTCATTCAAATATAACGAACATATCACTTGTTATGTTTACTCATTCAATTTCAACTCATATATATCATATATTTTCAATAACGTTGAGAAAAGAAGAACAAATATATTTTTTCACAATAATTATATGCATTAGTGATGATACGATTTATTTTTATGAGGCCATTTTATTTATTTATATCATATTATTTTATAACCTTATGTGTTAATTTCAGTCTCTTGATCGATTTGTTGGAAATGTATTAAAAAAACTATGCCTTATAGCGCAATGATTATTCAATTTAAAACTGTGCGTCGAGCCCATTACTTCAATAAGAACAGTACTTAATCAAATGTTTATCATTTCAGCTATATTTAAGTAATTAATAAGTAATAAAAAGCTGACGTGAAATTGAAGATTCAAAAAGAATGGAGGCCATGAAAAATCGAATGTTTTGAAGAACCAGAAGAATGACAGGTAGGATTATTTTGCCTTCTTATAATTATTGATAGATATAGAATATAGAACTGATTTGATAAAACGATATTAAACAAAATTCTTATGTGTTGCGTAAAGGAGTAATGCGCTATAAGGCATAGTTTTTTTAATACATTTCCAACATAATGTTTATCTCCTTTGAAGCCATGGGTGCATTAGAGTTGAGAAGATCTCAGCCCGAATCCGAAAGCCAGAGACGGGCTCAGGCTCTGCTTTTATTTAAATCTTTGGGCCTGGATTGTCTCTGGTTCATTTTCTCTGACACCGGAAAGTTATTTTTTTCAAGTGTAGTGATGTGTATTTAAAGTACTTTTCCTTTGTTAAAATTATTTATTGTTTTTCAAGCCTTTTCAATACTATTTTGATCAAAACGAAAGGAGGACAGAAATGGTGTTTTGTATTTAGCTTATTTGGTGTTTCAAAAGAAAATTTGTGATGTTTGGAGATTTAAGTCTGTTGCATTTCCGACGTCGAACTATTGATATGGCACCAATCAAAACAAGTACAAACAATAAATTATCTTCTATTTGGATTTTTTTGTGACAGAGGATACTTTTTAAATCAATGGTTTTATTTATTTGTTTAGTAAGTTAGTTATAAAACACTTAGAAAATGATATCTTCGTTTTTTATGTAGACCAGAAACATTAGGTTTGCAATTTGTTTAATGGTGCACGAGTCAAAATCTTTCTTTCATATGAAAATATCATTATGATTATTTTTTCTGTTTGTCATTATAAACCCTGCTTGTTCTGAGTATTTCCCTTCGTTTTGAAATATATTTTTCATGTTTTTTCGATAGAAAACAATTGAACAGTCTTTCTTCTATTCCTATAATAAACATCGGACGTTTTAATCTGCATATATTTTCAGGATCGCATCATTTACGGGTTATGAGAAATGAACTGAGTATAGTTAAAGATGTACACAGTTTGCTGAAAATTTAAAAGATTGTCCGATTTTTCTGCATACAAATAATAATTTCTGCAAACTTCATCCATTTATTCAGTACACTTCTTTAACTTATCCATTATTGTTAAAGTAAAAAAAATATGTGTGTTATGTTATAACAACTTTCCATAACATTTCCGATTTAAAATTTAATCCAATTTGCTTTTAAAAATTTATTTCTATTTAATAATCCCATTAATAGTAATTAATTTAATTAATAATATTTACTTTTAGCAATATGCTAACTTGTTTTTATTTTTAAAGATTCGCGATGTTGTTTTCTCTTTACAATATTTACTAAGTCCTAAATATATAAATTCTAAAACCTTTATTTTTAATATTCATCTTAAAATCTATATTCTTTCAATAAATCTTTTTTTTTCGTAATACTCTGGTTAAATTTCAGCAAGATTTAGCCACTATTTAGCCAGATATGTGCCTTAGTATTTTTCTAGCTTTTTCTCTTTTTAAAATCACGCGCGCCATTTTTTTTTGTATTTCCAACATCGCCATTATAAACCCGCGCACTTTTTCAGTGAATCTTGTGGAGAAACGGAAATTCCAATCTCATGATTCACCCTTTTCCACGAAATTGTAGCGTCGCTTAAAATCCCGCGTATTTCTTGTTGCCACTTAATAATACTTTTCACCTAACTCCCCTTAAGAATTTCTCTAAATTCAGCTAACAACCTCTTCTCCTTTTTTTTGATTGGCTGAGCGTGGAGCGATCGTACCAACTTTCGCCCGCGTCTCTTTCAATTCTCTCTCTGCTTGCCTGGCTCTTGGAGGAAGTAGGAGGCAGTCTTTTCGACTTCCTCGCTCGGGAATTTTTTCCCGCAGCGGAGGACTTGAGTTCCGGAGAATCTCTCACAGACAACAATACTTCTAAGGGTTGTGCCTTGTGGTCTGCGGAGGAGATCTGCAGTGAAATCGGCAGTGCATCATTTTTGATAAAATTTGGACAACATCCAGTGCTTTTGGGCCTAACGATGTTGTCTCGGAAGAGTAGTGCCTGCGTAACCGCATCTTTGGCTTTTGTTTTCTTCTCGGCCATCTTCGCTTGCCGGTGTGTGTTTTGCATCTGCTGCGGTGTCGGAAAACACATCAGGTTTGTCCAGTTTGAAGGGATATTGCTATTTTTTGCACCCGTCGATTTTTGTCTCAGGGAGAGATTGCGGATGTTGTCTGCATTGCAACATCAACAGTGTTTGACGCTCATCAATTATCCTTTGTCATTATCAATAATAATCTTACTATAGAGACTAATTCCATTCATCTACGGGAACTCTCTGCGGACTCAAAGTAGTGTCTTCAATATATTTTTAGGGACTGTCTCGCATAGTGCCTAATATGAACAATAGACGAAAGAACATTCTTAAATCATCTCTATCAAATGTGTGATGCAGCATTGAAACTTTTGTTATTACAATAGTTTGTTTTTTTTAATATAATACTCCCACTTAATAAAGTCTGGAATACAACTGTATATTATACATAATGAAAGTATTTGGCTTTATTGTCATCAATTTTCAGGATCCTGAAACATAATTTTCAAGATATGTCTAAGTCAAATAAATATTTATTCGAATTTAATTTCGCTTAGTGTGTTTTTCTACATGTTTGGGGTGAGTACTCTACTGTTATTTATATGTCTTTATTTTTCAGATCTGCAATTTCAGAACTATAATTATTTTTCATGAAGCTTAACTTTTAATATTATAATTATTTTACCTATCTATAAATTAAACTTTAATTCAATTAATTTAAATTATTTTGCGGCACAACGCAGTCAGGCTTAGGCCACCTGACATTTATGGTGCCTCAACTTCAGGAATTTACCTGAGGGTACCGATCTTTTAATTTTTTTTTTCTTTCTCTCTCACTTAATAGTTATCTTTTAATGAAATATTAATAAATACTTGATTTAAACATTAAATATTTTATAAAATAAAATTAATTAATAATAATAGTAATAATAATAAAGTGTAATATTAATTTTCTTTAATTATAAACTTTAAAATTTAAAATGCCTTTCTAAATTTTTTCTGAGTATTTTATATTTTTGATATCTCATGTGCAGACCAAATATTGATTTTTTTATGCATATATTTTTGAAAAATATTTATTTTATAAATAAAGTGTTTATATTTTGAATTTTTATCTTTACAATATTGAAGTCTTTTATGCCTCATACATTTTGTGTTGATTAATTTATAATTTACAAAAAAAAAAAAGAAATAACGAAATAATAATAATAATAATTACGATTACATGCAGTAAAAAAATTTTATAAAATTTGTTTTTCTATCTGTGAATATTTCTTTTACAAAGTAAACAAATCTGATGGTTTTGAACTAATTTATATGATTAAAGTCTATAACCAATTTGAATAAATATTTTAAAATAAATAAAGTAATAAAGTGATAATTATTATTTGTACACATTGATTTATATTTTATTAATGTTTGACTGATATTTTTATATACATTGATTTATTCACAATATCTATCATAATTTTGAAAGATAATAAATTTGGGAATTGCTATATTTATATAAAAAATTTGATAAATTTATGGCATGCAAAATAGTTCAATGAGTGATGATATTCAATAATAGTACATGGGCTCTCATTTTTTATTTTATGCTGGTTTTTGAATTACTTTAAGCAGTATTTTATTTAATATTCATTCAAAGTGCAATAATTGTTTTTTTTTAAGAATAACTCATTTTTATTTTCACATGCACATGTGTATTAATAATTTAATATGAGGTTCTAAGTTCTGCAGGCAGAACTCAGAGTACAAGGTGCATATTGTACACTGATGTAATTTCATATTTTTTGGTTAATATTTCTGGTGTATGGTTGAAATGAAAAATAAATAAAATAAAATAAATAGATAAAATAAAATAAAAAATAAACAAATAAGAATAAATAAAATAAAGTAAATAAATAAAATAAAATAAAAATAAATAAATAAAGTAAAAAATAAATAATTTAAAATAAAATAAATGAAAGAAAGAAAATAAATAGTAATTTATGAATTTAATAAAATTGAAATACTTACCTTGATTCAATTGAAATTTCAAATACATACTGTTTACATTTTAGTGATTCTTGTGCTGTTCAAATGAAATTTTTTTTCTCTTTTCAAAAAAGTTAATGAAGTTTAATAACTCTATATTCTCCAGTGTCTTTTTTGTTATCCCTTAAATGATGTATTTTTTTTTTATTTCTGGTATACTATAGCAGACATTTTACCCCCCCCCCCTTTTAAAGATATCCTTGGTTATCTTGGATATTTTCACTGGTTGAGATGCCACCCAGGGTTTCTGTGGATTTTTCCCGTGCCTAGACCCAAAAATCCCCATTAATGGTAGGTATGTCAACTAGCCAGATGTTATATTTTTTTTGTACAATTGGAAAGATGTGGGACTCGCTACTGTTATGGAGTCAAGTTAACAAGTTCTTGCTCTTGGGCTGCAACCAACAAAATTTTGGTGCTCACACAGTTGTGATGCTCTACGCGCATTTTTCTCTACTCAATAGATAAATTTTTAATTACTTTATTTTATTAGTTATTTATTTTATCATTGGGGCTGTCCATTCATGAACGAATTGTTTGGTATTAGCCCGGAGAAGCTAAGTGATGGTACACTGGCCGGCTTCCATAAGGATGGGTCACAAAAGAAAATAGCTTTCTTTCCTCCTTCCGGCTATTCTCGAGCGATATTGTAAATATTCTGATAGGATAACTCATTTATTTGCATTATTAGTTTTATGCTATAGTTTAAAATTTTATTATTCTACAATTCAATTTACAATAGAATTTTTTTTACACTGTGAGAAACTTTAAATTTTGCTGAGGATGTCAAAACATTAAAGTTAGTTTAAATTTATAGGGTACCCTATCTCCTATTTCCTATCTCCTATCTCCTATTTCCTATCTCCTATCTTCTAAATCATATATTCTATATCTTATGAAAAATGAATATAAATAAAATAAAAAATAAACTAAAAATATATGAAAATAAAATATGAAAAATATTGAATAAAAATGAATGAAAGATAAAAATAAATATGAAATAAAAAAAAATAAAATAAAATGAAATAAATGCATAAAAATGTATTTAAAAATATAAAGACTTACTTTGATTTCATCTCTTTTTTTTCAAACATTTTTTATTCTCTCCCAAGCTAACTCGTTCAGTTGGTTACATTCCTTTAGTTCGTGGTTAGTAAGTACTAAGGTTAGTTACTTAATTTGGGTAGAAAATAATTTTTTTTTTGGTGTCAACCAGTGTTACAATTATTGATACTTTTGTTATGATTCACTGACGAGTGACTCAGCCTGGCAATTTATTAATTTTGTTGACATTTGGTTATTTTTTTTACCACACTGTATGAATGGATGAATGAGTGAAATATATATATGCATATAAAATAATATGAAAAATATATATAAAAAATATATATAAAAAATATATATGTAATTAGAAATCAGTAGTCTTTATCACATTGTGTGTCTCAATACTATGGAGAAACTTCTCTACGTTTTTTGATGATCAACACAATGTTAAAAAATCATCTTATTTTATCAAATTTAGTTTTGAATCTTCCTCAGTTTTCAATATTTCAATTATTGGAATACATGGTATTAAAATTTGAAAATTTAAATAAAGGATTCATTAAAATAAAAAAAATTTCTAAATATTTAAAACATTTCTTAAAATAAGCAAGAAATCTTTTCTATAAAAACTCATATCCTTTCTAGAAGAATATGCTACTGAATTACAGGATTTGCATAAATAAGAATTTTTGAATTTCTCTTTTATTTGCTAAATAAGTTTATGAGAGCTAATATGTATTAAGTTACCTTTTGGAAGTCAATTTTATTTTTTTTTTTTTCTGTCTTATTCAACACTGAAGGCCTCAAATATCCTGAATTTTTTTTCTTGAATAGTTCTTGGTACTAATACTTGTGTAGTGTTTAGAAGAGTATTTCTTAATGTGTTATAAAAGTTTATCAATTGATTACTAGATAAAATTTTCTGATGGTATTTTATTTATTGCTTTGGAATAAAAACTTCAGTTTCAATAGATTATTTTCTAGGTATAATGATTTGTGTAATAATGGTTAAAAATTACGTAAAAAGCACATTTATATTCAAGTTCTGCTTTTCTACTGCTATGTAATTGATTTTCTGTTTTGATGATATTGTTTACAATATCTTTATATCTGGTTCACATTAGAAAATTGTAATGGTCTACACATGAGAGTTTCAGGTTTATATTTTTTTTTTTTTTGACTCACCCCTATATAATGTTGGTTTTGCATATTTAATTTGTTATTTTATTCTGTGCAATTACATGTTCCTGTATTTATTTTTAGGTATATTTTGTATTACTATGTTCCTATTTCCAGTCTTTACAATTTTATGTACTGTCATGATTGTTTATGTGTTTTCAGGAATTGTTTTCACTAGGGTTATGACAAGTCAGTTCTAGTTATACTTTTGTTTTTCAGAATTCTTGGAAATTTGGTTTTAAATCGTACTATTCTAAATTTGCTATAATTTAACTTCTTCATTTTAAATTTATTTTATTTTTTTAATCATGTGATCTTTATTCAATTAAAGTTGGTAGATGATTGAGGTAATATCTATCGTTAAAATCTCATGGTTTTCCTCGTATAAAATTTTTTATTTTGGTGCTTTTGGTAAGAAGCCCATGGCTCAAAATTTTTTTTTGTCCTTTTTTTTTCTATTGAGGGGAGATAAATGTTATGTTATAACAACTTTCCATAACATTTCCGATTTAAAATTTAATCCAATTTGCTTTTAAAAATTTATTTCTATTTAATAATCCCATTAATAGTAATTAATTTAATTAATAATATTTACTTTTAGCAATATGCTAACTTGTTTTTATTTTTAAAGATTCGCGATGTTGTTTTCTCTTTACAATATTTACTAAGTCCTAAATATATAAATTCTAAAACCTTTATTTTTAATATTCATCTTAAAATCTATATTCTTTCAATAAATCTTTTTTTTTCGTAATACTCTGGTTAAATTTCAGCAAGATTTAGCCACTATTTAGCCAGATATGTGCCTTAGTATTTTTCTAGCTTTTTCTCTTTTTAAAATCACGCGCGCCATTTTTTTTTGTATTTCCAACATCGCCATTATAAACCCGCGCACTTTTTCAGTGAATCTTGTGGAGAAACGGAAATTCCAATCTCATGATTCACCCTTTTCCACGAAATTGTAGCGTCGCTTAAAATCCCGCGTATTTCTTGTTGCCACTTAATAATACTTTTCACCTAACTCCCCTTAAGAATTTCTCTAAATTCAGCTAACAACCTCTTCTCCTTTTTTTTGATTGGCTGAGCGTGGAGCGATCGTACCAACTTTCGCCCGCGTCTCTTTCAATTCTCTCTCTGCTTGCCTGGCTCTTGGAGGAAGTAGGAGGCAGTCTTTTCGACTTCCTCGCTCGGGAATTTTTTCCCGCAGCGGAGGACTTGAGTTCCGGAGAATCTCTCACAGACAACAATACTTCTAAGGGTTGTGCCTTGTGGTCTGCGGAGGAGATCTGCAGTGAAATCGGCAGTGCATCATTTTTGATAAAATTTGGACAACATCCAGTGCTTTTGGGCCTAACGATGTTGTCTCGGAAGAGTAGTGCCTGCGTAACCGCATCTTTGGCTTTTGTTTTCTTCTCGGCCATCTTCGCTTGCCGGTGTGTGTTTTGCATCTGCTGCGGTGTCGGAAAACACATCAGGTTTGTCCAGTTTGAAGGGATATTGCTATTTTTTGCACCCGTCGATTTTTGTCTCAGGGAGAGATTGCGGATGTTGTCTGCATTGCAACATCAACAGTGTTTGACGCTCATCAATTATCCTTTGTCATTATCAATAATAATCTTACTATAGAGACTAATTCCATTCATCTACGGGAACTCTCTGCGGACTCAAAGTAGTGTCTTCAATATATTTTTAGGGACTGTCTCGCATAGTGCCTAATATGAACAATAGACGAAAGAACATTCTTAAATCATCTCTATCAAATGTGTGATGCAGCATTGAAACTTTTGTTATTACAATAGTTTGTTTTTTTTAATATAATACTCCCACTTAATAAAGTCTGGAATACAACTGTATATTATACATAATGAAAGTATTTGGCTTTATTGTCATCAATTTTCAGGATCCTGAAACATAATTTTCAAGATATGTCTAAGTCAAATAAATATTTATTCGAATTTAATTTCGCTTAGTGTGTTTTTCTACATGTTTGGGGTGAGTACTCTACTGTTATTTATATGTCTTTATTTTTCAGATCTGCAATTTCAGAACTATAATTATTTTTCATGAAGCTTAACTTTTAATATTATAATTATTTTACCTATCTATAAATTAAACTTTAATTCAATTAATTTAAATTATTTTGCGGCACAACGCAGTCAGGCTTAGGCCACCTGACAATGTGGAAATCCTTTAAGTATGAAGTATATTTTTATTTGATAACAAAATTGTTCTTTTCATAAGAACAAGATTGACATTAAATTTTTATTAACAGTTATTTCTATGTAAGATTTTTTTTAATGAGATATCACATTTGAAACAATTTTTAAATATCATGCAACATTTTTTATGCATTCTTTTGTTATGCTTTGGCAGACTCGGACTCTGATGATAAAAAATCTTTCAGCTTCGGATTCAAAAGCGTCAGGCTCGCTCTCCGTACATTCTTAAAACGAATGAGTGGATTTGGCTTCTCAGGAAAGAGCTGTAAATTATTGAATCGTGAATGAGTTGTTTTTTAAAGTTTTACTTATCTTGATTTAGATTGCTTATTTAAATAACTCATCTTGATTTGGATTGTTTAAAATCAACTCACTCACTTGAGTTGCTTTAACTCTTTATCAGAAGCTGCCTTTCAAAACGTGAGATGAGCGAATTTCGGCTCAACTTGAGTTAATTTTGGTTGACTTTTTAAGAGAGTAAAACGAGTCCGAACTCATCTCTAGGGTGATTGTGATCTAGGGTGATTGTATGCATTTTCAACATATGCTTACAGCACTTGCGGGCCTCCGTGGTTGAGTGGTTAAGACACCACGCTGCTGATCGTGAGGTTGTGGGTTCGAATCCCACTGGCTCCATTGCACACACTCTTTGTGTGGAGCTCCTGGTTGTACTTCTCGTGTGTTGTAATATTTCCTTGTGTGCTATCTCGTCCCTGTATATTGACGATGGCTTATAAGCAGGCTTCATGTCGAGCACACAAGTCAGATGTATGTTGTTCAATAAACAAACAGCACTTGCCTTTGATACCCCTAAACAGAGAAATAAAACTGTCTCTGTTTAAATAAGACATTTTCTTGATTGATAAACTAAAATTAATTATTTCCTGAAATACATATAATTATTTTAAAATTAATTCATAATTTAGATTATGATCATTACATATATTACAAACTCAAATTGATTTTATAAATGGCTTAAACTTAGCTATTTGACTAAAAGTGGTGAGAGTTGAATAAAATTGATATAAACGATGCTGTTTTCGAACAGGTCAAAGCTCTAATATTATCATTTGTAAGCCTTATTTTCTTTATTTTTTTCAATATATTTTAACTTGCTTAAAAATATCCGATTTATCTAAACAATAATAGCATGTGCGAGTAAGTTGATGAACTAAACTTATATAATTCCTAACATACACATAATTAATCTAAGATTGAATCATAATTTATATTATAGGGTAACATACCCAGTAAATGGCAGGCACCAGTGATTGGCACATCCTGCAAAAATGTCCTAAAATAAGATTTATATCCAGTCTTTTAAAAATGCAAGACCATATATCGGTTATATGCTCATTTACTTTAAAGATTTTAACTTTGATTTATGCTACTAAGTGACAGTTGTGCCTAGGAAAGAGGAACAATTATGGCTTGTATCAAATTAGCCATTTTTGTTGCAAATGCTTCTTCTCTGGCTTAAGAAAGGCATGCATTTTAATTCATTATTACCTGATTTATAGTACATTTTAATTTTAATTGACAACAGTTTTGTTTAGTTGAAAAGGGTTACTTTAATTGTGTAAAACTCTAAGTGCAAATTACTGGTGATTACAGCAACTTTTTTATAAATATATTTTTATAAAAATACTTTTTGAAATATTTTTGCTTTTAGTGGGAAAAATAGATGTACAGATATGATCTCTTTGATTTAAAAATATTTGCAAGTAAATATTTTATTTCTTGGTAATGAAAATAGAAGTAAGTTTAAAGACAAAACCTTAATGTACCAATTACTGGGGATGTTACCCTAAATCATTATAAGTTCAGTTCGATTTCATAATTAGTATAAATTTAATTATTAGACTAAAACTGGTGACAATCGAATGAAATTCATATAAAATATGCTGATTAATCCTTTCGGGTCCGAATCTTTTTCAGTTTTTCAGAAAAAATTATTTTTACGTTAATAACATCAACACTAGCTATTCAAATACATAATTTAATGTATAACAAATATTTCATTGTCTGAAATACAGTCGAGTCTCTCTATAACGAAACTCCATACATCAAATTTCTCTATATAACGAATTTTTAGTAGGAACGGTCCTCTTTTCGCCTGGTTACATTAAAAACAGTTTCTATATAGCGAAATATCTATCTCCATTTAACGAATTTTTTCATAAATTGGCCTTAATTTATTCAGTTTTAAAAAGCTTCGAAATCATATGGAATCAATTTTCCATCATTTATTTTTGATTTATCGTCAGTGCTGAGGTGTTTTTTTTACATTACCTCTCTCCTTGTTCTTTAAATCCAACGAATTCATCCCCCCCACCTCCCTATCAATTGGATTGATATACATGTCAGAGTGGAATCAATGAGGGGCACATAAGAGAGGTGTTTAAATGGAGGAAAATGTTAAACACAATTTTTTATTCCTTGGTAAAATTTGAGTTTTTTTTTTAAGAGCGTAAAAATTTTAAAATCAAAACAATAAAAAAATACAGATTTCTTCGTCTGAAATTAATGCAAGTCTTCTTTATTTGATTTTCATTAAGCTTTCAAATAAATGCCTGTTCTGTTTTTTGAAACAGCTTAAATAATTAAGAAATAAGATGTTAGGTTAATATTTACTTTTAAATATTTCAAATTCTTAATTCAAAAGATCAAAAGTAACATTTGTTCAAATTTCACACATTAAATACGATTTTTAACATCATTCTCTATACATCAAATTTCTCTATATAACAATTTTTTTTATTGGAACGGGGGATTTCGTTACATAGAGACTCGACTGTATAACGAATGTTGCTGTTTTGTTTATTATTCAACTCATATTCGGCTCAATAGGCTAAGGATGAGTTTTTGGAGATATTAATAAATATTGCATTACAACAAGTTTTTACTTACGTTACAACTTTCTAATACTTTTTGCGCTTTACAACACATGATTCTTTCATTAGAGTGACTTTTCTTTAAAATTTAAAGTGTAAAATTGATGTTTAAAATAAAAGAATTACGAATAGTACAAAGAGAATTAAGCAAGTAATAATAAATAATAATAATTAATAAATGTCTTATCATATTGTAAATTCACAGACATACACTAATATTATTATAGATAAATAGTAATAAAGGTATTTCTTAAAACAAAATAATCCTCCATTAGAACACAAACACATTTGCTAATTATATACACCCCTTCATAGCATTCATGGTCACACTGACATCACAATGACGTCACTGTGAGTCACTTTGGTCACATCACATCTGTTACCAAAATGCCGCCACTCAGTGACGTCACATTGTGACCGAGATGTGACTTTCTTAAAAATCTTTAGAAAAATCTTCAAAAGATGTTATTTACTTTAAAAAAACATGTTTCTGGCAATTTAAGAGCCCACAATAGTCACAGAAAAAGTACACAAAAAGACCCGGATGATCATGTAAAGTCTATGGGTGCGTTCTTTTCAAATATCTATCTCAAATTTTAATATTTTTGCATGATTTGTTTGCACAAGATAGCTCAGGGCAATCCACAACCGGGCTAGTTTTTCCTTTTTCAATTTTTGTTTCAGATTTCCTTTAAAAAATTACTTTAACTTTCGAAACCGGTTGAAACCGGTTCTCAAACTGAAACTATCGTAATATAAAAAATATATAACCAAAATCGAAAAAGTAAAAACTAGCCCGGTTGTGGATCGCCCTCAGCTATCTTGTGCAAAAAAATCATGCAAAAATATTAAAATTTGAGCAAGATATTCGAAAAGAACGCTCCCATAGACTTTACATGATCATCCGGGTCTTTTTGTGCACTTTTTCTGTGACTATTGTGGGCTCTTAAATATCGTCGCTTTTGTCACAGTTTCATCACAATGTTAATGTCAAAGTGCAACTGATACATTTTTCACAAATTTGTCACACCGTGACTTCATAAAGTGGTCACAATGTGATGTTACAAATGAGCTCTAAAACGGTCATAACGACTTCACATTTTAGTCACTGTGACTTCACATCTACGTAACGTGACGTCCCATCGACGATCGATGGTCACAAAGTCAAAATATGACTTCCCAACGACGTCGCATGAACGTCACCATGCCTTACAGGACTAGACGCAAGTGGGTTAATTCATAATTTTGATATTATAAATCAGTATAAATTCATGTAAAAAATGCTGGTCTCGAACAGGTTAAACTAAGATTATCATTCGTCAACATTTCTTTTCTTTCTTTATTTAACAAATTTGAACTTGCTTAAAAAATATCCGAATCAAGTACAATTTTCCGATCATGTCCGGAATCCGATTCAAGTTCAAGTAAACAATAACAACATTATTGAATTATGTAATAGCCATCATTCGACGTGCATCGGATTACTGACATTTTCAGCTCTCTCCACTTCACTTCGACCAACAAATTTAACTAGTGATTTTTTTCTCATTTTTGCGCTTTTTCTATTAACATAGAATGTATACATACCGGCATAATCCGAAAAAATTACACAATGCTCTTCTCATGAGGATACATACGTTTATAAAAAATTGTCGGCGGAATCTCCATACAGCGTCCGTAAAAAAAATAATGAAAATTTCGTTATTTTGCAATTTTTCATCGGTTGGCTATGGAATGCAATTTCAAAAAATACTTTTTTATGTCAAATACGCTTTAAGGAAAGAAAAACGTTTCAGGTTGAACTTTTTTAGATAAATTTATTTAAAATAACTTTAGTTTTGCTGGGTTTTTTTTCAAGCATAATTTTGTTATATCGTTACTTTATTATATATATTTATACTATATTATTATCGTTGTTTAATATCAAAATACAATTGACCATTCTTTAACAGAGATGTGTCATTTGTTGAGGAACGATTCCAAAGGAACGATTCCGGCAGTGGAACTGAAGGAACAATTCCTGTCAGTAAAAATGATTCGGTCATTCTCGGAACGATTTCGTTAAAGAATGAAACCTTGAAATCGATCCTTTTTGGAACGATTCCACAAAGGATCGAATTCTCGAACTCGTTCCGAAATGAAACGACTCCGATAAGGACCGATTCCTCGGACTCGTTCCGAGATGAAACGACTCATAAGAGAACCGATTCCTCGGACACATTACAAAATTAAATGACTCCGAAAGGGACCGAATCCTCGGAATCGTTCCGAAATGAAACGACTCCGAAGAAGACCGAATACTCGGACATGCTCCGAAATGAAACGACTCCGAAAGGGACCGAATCCTCGGATTCGTTCCGAAATGAAACGACTTCAAAAAGGACCGATTCCTCGGAATCGGTTTGAAATGGATTGATTCAGAAAAAATCAGTTCTTGTTCTTGTAGATTGGCTAGCAGTGTTGAATTCAGGGGGTGACCCGGGAGGAATGTCCCTCCGAAACTTTGAAATTTCCCCCCCCCCTCAGAAAATTTGCGATTTTGGGTTTTCAGTGGACAAAAATGGCAATTTCGCCCCCCCCCCCTTCGGAAAATTTGAGATTTTGGGTTTTCAGTGGACAAAAATGGCAATTCCCCCCCCCCCTCTGAAAATTTGAGATTTTGGGTTTTCAGTGGACAAAAATGGCAATTTCCCCCCCGGAGTCCCCCCCAAAAGTCCTTCCCGGAGAAAAGGGGCTGAATTCAACACTTTTGGCTAGTGTTAACGAATAAAAATACGCTAATTTATTTTAAAATAATATATTTTGATTTTATTAAAGCAGAGTGTATTGCCGAAATACCCTTCGAATGCGTATCGAAAATAATGGTGTTGTGGGAGGGGGAGGGCGTTTAATAAGCTATAACTGCGCATTATATCCTCTTAAATTTTATGTTTTGAAGAATAGACGTATATTATTTTACTTCAATTAAGATATTGCTTGCTACAAATTATTTACTGTGATCTCTGAATTACTATCTGTGACTGCATTATTTTATTATTTGACTTTTTTGTGCTAAATTAACCCAAAAGAAATAATTAAAAAAATATTTTATACGAATTGGATTTTTTTCCACCTGAGTGAAAAAATGCCCCAGCTAAGATTCGAACTGGGAAACTTGGTGTGCTTTAATGATTGCATACCCGAATCCGAAGGTAATGAAACACCATATAGATTTAGATACACTAATACTTTCTACTAGGTAATATAGTAATAATATGGTAAATATATCTTAAGAAATGACTTTTTTCTAAATGAATTTTTAAGAAAAACAAAGAAAAACAAGGTTTAAAAAAATCTGATTCGAAACGGTTTTGATTAATATAAGAATACATCATTATGTCATAAAAATTGCATTTTAATCGGATAACAATAACTGATTTTTGATTTTTTTTTAAATAATTCTAGAATTACGCAGTTTCATGACCTTTTTATGCCTTCACAAGCATAATTTGAATTTGCGAATCCTCTTTGTCAAAATAAAAATAAGACCAGCAACGAGCGCTCGAGTATCACTTTATTTCCACTGTTTGGTGTCTTGTTTTTCTCTCCTGAAGATGATTAAAAATATCTCGAAAATCTCGAAGACTATTTTAATCAACTTACACTGAGGTTTATTACAAAAAAGAAAATCTGTTTGAACTGCTGTTGTCCAGGCAATAGAGACCGTATTGTGGCTCTATTTAGCAAAATTCATGATATTTCTGAATAAAGGCTTACTTTGTTTTCTGGGTCACTGAATCCGAAGTTTTAACTTTCCACCAATATTTATCCCGACAATCCCCCCCCCACACACACACAAGTTTTGGAAAAAGCGGAATTGCATAAATTATTGCTCGCAGCTCGGCGACGGATGCTGAGAGACAAGCTCCATCCACCCCATTCGTCCTAACTCATAGTATCATACATAGCGTTTCTTGCAAATTATTTCTACTTCCTGAATTTTTAGATAATTTTCCCTAAATTTTTTTTTTTAAAAAACAATATTGGCGATCATTTTACTAAAATTTTTGGAGTGGGGAAGAGGTATTTTGATGAGAAGTTACAAATTCGGATTCAGTGACCCAAAAACATAAAGTAAGAATTGTTGAAAGTTCAGACAGGTAACAAGAGAGCAAACACAAACGATGCGAGTATGGTTAAGTAGAATTGCATAACTGAGTGCGCCCAACGCCGCAATGTTTGTTGAGAAGCAGACCCTACTCCCCCCCTCTTCCCAATTATAATGTTATGCATCTTGTTATTTGCAAATTTTGCATGCTTTCTAAATTTCTAGATACTTTTTCACTAAAATAATAAAAAAAAAATAAAAAAAAATTCTTTTGAAGTACATTTTACCTAAATTTGGGAGGGAGGAGACTGAGATGCCCCTTATGGGATAGGGAGAGGAGAGAAATGTTGATGTGAAATTACAAATTCGGATGCAGCGACCCAAATAATTGGCATTTGAACTTATTCCATCCACCTTACTGATTCTATTCATACTTATCTTATTCCTAAATAGACAGAGTCCTAGGAATTTTTAGGTAGATTTCGTATGAAATGCTACCTATTTCGGTCGCTCCTATGTTGGAATTTCTGAAAAATTTTTGCATATCTACATTGATCATGATCTCTAGACCCCAAAACTACCATTCGTAAAAAACTTTATCTATCTGTCTATCTATATGTATCACTTTCTTCTGAACACGATAACTTCTATAATTCTGCAACAATCTTCTCCAAACCAATACATAAAATTAAGGAGTATAAAATCTCGGTCGAGTTCGTTAATGGGCAAAATCGGACTAAGGGAGTGGAAATAGGGAAGGGTTTTGTGAAAAACGAAAAAAAAACGCGATACCTTCTTAATTAAAATAGATATAGAATCAGTTTAAAGTTTATATTACTTCTAAAAAATAAGCCAAAAGTTTATATATGACAGATTTTTGATAAAGTTAAAAATGGCCTCAAGGGAAAAAAACAGGGTTTTTGGGAGAAAAAAATTCATATTCGTCTATTCTCAAGACATCAAATCCAACTAATTTTTTTTATAAATGTTCTCAAAATTATCTAAAACTTTTGTAGTTACAAGTTTTTGATAGCACCAACTTTTACCGAGGAAAAAAAATTAAAAAAGAAAAGAAAAATGGGGGTGGAAAAACAAAAAAATCCATAACTTAGTCAATTCTTAAGCTATCAAATCTAATTAAATTTATTTTACATCTACTCAATAATTTCTACAACTTTTATACAAACAAGTTTTTCGTAGGAACAATTCTTATAGCAAAAATAAATTAAACAAAAATAGGAGTTGAAGAAAAAACCTCAAACCCAAACTGCTTATATTCTGACTTATTTTTTAATTCATTTTTGATTTTAAACATGTTTAAATGGCAGGTCCTCTTATTTACAAACTGTATAATATGTGTAACACTTCCCGCCTCACACAGAGAGAACTGAAAGCAACACCGAAGGTGGCACTGTCATTACTAAGTGGCAATCGAAATATATAGCAATTAGCGCATCCCTTTGATACAACGCCGTGTCAAATGTGATGATAGCTCGACCACCCATCGAAATATATAGCAATTAGCGCATCCCTTTGGGATAACGGAGTGTCAAATGTGACTATAGTCCGACCACCCGGAGCACAGCTTTCAAGTACCGACAGAGGTAAGATCTTCCCACGAACGAAGAAAGAGGGGTGCAGTGCGCAAAGAAGAGAGGAATGCACAGGTGCTCTCAGGAGGAAGATAAAAGAGGGAGAAGAGTGACGGGGAGGGACTTTTAGCCTTGGAGAGAAAAGAGCGTTGAGCACAGGGCTGAGTGGTGCTCGGAAGATGGGAGACTTTGAGAAGGCTGCGGAGAATGCACAGGCTGTATGAACTAGGTTAAGCTGGCTGCCACCTCATGATTAATTTCCAAACTGGACTAATGAACTTTAAGTTGTGACTAAAATACTATGATTAAATAATCTGTTTACAGATGTACTTGAAGTGTAAATAAATTACAATTTGATTACTAAAGCAGAGTAGTTCATGATCACAAGCCTCGGAAGTAGCCTCACCGCTTTTCGCTACCAAAATCTACAAACGGCATCACATATGATGTATTGGCCAGGTTCTTGATAAAGGCAGAATTTATTTCAAAAAAGGCTACCAAAATGAGTATATTGAACAGAATTTCCCGAAGTGATCGTGATTGTATAACTGAGTAAGTATTCAAATAACAAATT
The DNA here is from genome assembly GCA_964019185.1 of Maratus speculifer. Classification (NCBI taxonomy): domain Eukaryota; kingdom Metazoa; phylum Arthropoda; class Arachnida; order Araneae; family Salticidae; genus Maratus; species Maratus speculifer. The sequence continues at coordinate 391,756,068 of OZ025294.1, read as the reverse complement.
GCGTTTTATCTGACTTGCCTTTAAATCCACTTTTACTCTCAAAAGCATCCAATTTACATGTCCTCTTATTTAGGAACTATATAATGTGACGGATTGGCCAGTTTTTGGATAAAGGCAGAATATATTTCAAAAAAGGCTGCCAAAATGGGTACTTTGAACAGAATATCCCGAAGCGATCATGATTGAAAAATTGAAGTATTCAAATAACAAAATTCCGTTTTTCTGACTTATTTTTTAATTCAGTTTTGCTCTCAAACGCAACCAACTGACAGGTTCTGCTATTTAGGAACTGTATAATGTGCCGTATTGGTCAGTTTTTTGATAAAGGCTAAATACATTTTTTAAGAAGCTGTCAATGTGGGCACTTCGCACAAAATTTCCCTAAGAAAACAGGATTAAAGAATTGAGTATTATTGAAATAACAAATTGATTATTGTATGACTCATTTTTAAATTCAATTTTGCTCTCAAACGCATTCAGTTGACAGTTTTTTGCTATTTAGGAACTGTATAATGAGCTTATTGGTGGATTTTTTTTAAATTAAGGCAGAATATATCTCAAAATATGTTGTCAAAATAGGCATTTTAGCCGAATTTTGCTTAAGATGATTCTAGTAAAACCAGTTCTTACAGAAAAATGAAATTATTTTTTTTTCAAAAGCAGGCAAATAAAGTTATTAAACTAGGTTTATCTGTAATCATTTTTTTTATGTTGTTGAAATGAGAACTCTACGGAATCGACCTCCGCCTATTGGCCAACCGACAGGGATTTTTTCGAAATGCACAAATTCAAAAATTACTGATTTCTGAAGGATCGTAAAGAAATGGACCAACTCGCAAAACGGTCAGTTGCGAGAACCGATATATAAGCTGAAGATTATGTAAGGGTGGCTTTTGGAAAAGAAAAGAGTCGTAGGGCCTGTTGTCAAATATCAGATCAGTAATGAAATTTCCTACATAAAATAATAACATTAAATAGAGAGTCATTTGACGATGTTTTGGAGAGGAAAGCAATGATTACGTTGAAAATCTAATAGAGCGGCGCAACAAGCCTGATGACCAAAACCAAAGCTACAGTAAAATTTCATGAATAAATTATAGCGATAAATGAATTCTACCGAATGTTCAAGAGGAATTATGCTTAATGGCATAAATCATAAAGTCAGGAAATACTTGTATTATGGTGATTAGAAATATCTATGATAATTAATGGCATTTAATTTAATGGCAATTAATTTTATACATAGATAAATAAAATGAAATCTCAAAAGCAAAATCATTTGTCCAAAATATTAAAAAAATTAAGGTGAACGGTAAGAAGTGATATGGAAAAAGATGGATACGTAAGAAAATAAATTAGTAATAAATACTAAGGATTGCATGTCGCTCCATGACCTTTCATCCCTGCCTCCGGATTCATTCCCTTTTTCATAAAATGGTTCTTGGACGTATTTATTTCCTTGAAATCCTTTTTTATCGGATTCATTCCGTTTTTTCTCGGATTTGTTCCTTTTTTTCTTGGACTCGTTCGTTTTTGCTCTGATTCGTTCCATTCTACTAGGATTCGTTCCTTTTTTCTTAAACTTGTTCCTTTTTTTGGATTCGTTCCATTTTTTTTTTCTGATTTGTTCTTTTTTTTCGGAACGACTCCAAAGAACTCGTTCATTTCGGTGAACGATTCTGGATAGAACGATTCCTTAAAAGGAACGCTGTCGCCCATCTCTGTTCTCGAATCTATTTTGTTTCTATGGAAACATATGGATTTTATTTTTGAATACGCTTAAAAGTATGAAAAGAATTTTTCTCAATATGAATTTTTCTATACATAAAAAAGTTTTTTCAGTGATAATTAAAAAACTAGAGCAACAATAACAAAAAAAATATGTAATACAATATATATATATATGTATATAATATATTAAACTCTCGCATTGTTTATGTTTAAATTCATTAAATAAACTTTACGTGCATTCTAAATATCCAACAGTTTTCTCTTGCTTTAAAATCGTTTGCTTTTGGCTAAGAAAACGATTTTCTACTTCCCCAATCCTGTGACGCTTTCGTATTTTCACGCCAAATATGCGAAAATATTTCATTTTTGTCTGCAGACTTTCTACTGTAATTCCACCACTAATTTTGATTTATCCTTTATTGCGTATATAAACAGTTTAATTAACATTGTTTTTTCAAAAAATTCTGAATATGCACAGTATGGAGACCTTCCTGGTTGGCATATCACAATTCTCCCAATTGTTACGTTTGGCATTTATGGCTGTTCTCAACTGCTCTGCTCAAAAAGCACAAAATATTTTGAAACATTTAAAAATTCATTTTAAATTATTATAAAATTGGAGGTCTAACTATAGAAGGGATTTGGAATCGAACAGTGCTTTTGATTTTTTGACCAATAAATTACCTACTGAGATAAAAGCAATTTTGATCATGTGACAAACACGTTTCCCTCCCCCCTGACTGTGTGGTTATTCTCATTTCGTGAAGAAATTCGTTTCAAAACGCCCAGTTTGACACCATTTTCTGAAAAGTCTATCGCGTTTGCAAAAAATAATTAAAAATAAATTAAAATTAAAATAAAAAATAGAAAAAAAGTTCGATTACTTAGTTTATGAACAACAACACCTGCTAGTTTCATGCTTTCCAAACAAAAATATATTAAACATTATGTCATTAAGTTAACCTTTTTGACATGAAAACAGTTTATAAATTTTTTTCGTTAAAAAAAGAAAAATAAATTTTTGGTACTTTGAGCATTTTTTATATTTAGCCTTCAATGCTATAGGACAGCGGTTCCCAAACTTTCTTGGTACGCGATTCACCTTTCAGTAAAAAAAAAAAAAAAAAAAAAAAAAAAAAAAAAGATTTCGCGACCCACCCAAGATAAAGTTGTATATCAGTATAGCAATTTTTGTGCGATCTCTATACGCTCGGCTTTGCTGTCCTACGAAGAACGCAAATTTTCGTACGGAAGATACATTATCAACAAAAACAAGTATCAATAATCTCATTGCATGTAAGTGAATAGTAATTAAAAGAATGCGCAAACTACAAAGACAGTTAAAAGTATGTTTATTATTTATGAAAATATAACTTTATAATCAATGAGTTTTCTGGTGCTGGTGTTTACCAATGTGGTAACATATACTTACAAGCAGTTTGTTTCAGTTCTTGTTTTTTAAAAACAAGAAAGTAGAAAAAGCATGTTCTCATATACACGAAGAGTTGAATTTCATCAAAGATCTCAAAGCTGATTTAAATATTTCGGAATATTCTGTTCGTATATTAATCTAGAATGAAAATTAAGGATTTTCCCTTGAAATATCATTTCCTGTTGAAATTGTCATATCTTTTTAAACAAATGAAATAAAAGTTATATTTTGATGACAAACCTCGATTGTTCCGCGACCCACCAAAACAACTGCCGCGGCCCACCAGAGGGTCGTGACCCATACAGTGGGAACCGCTGCTGTAGGACTAAAATGTAGAACTACTCGTTGGGGGCCACCGTAATACTTACCCATCATGGATATGTATATGAAAATAAAACATGTGAAAACTATTTATACGATGCATTGCAATTCATAAACAAAATTTAAATATTGTTAATATACATAGTAATGCTTTATTAAAGAACTGCTGATTTACCAATTTCGACAAATTATATAAAACGCCAAACTACTCCAGTAGTACCGAACTGCGTAAAAGAAACATCCTTATAACTCCAAAAATAATAATTCTATTAACTAACAATTAACTGCGTCGGATTAATCGTCTCATTTTCAATTAAAATATACTTCTGATTTGAAATTTGAATGAAATACAGGGTCATGAAAAATCGAAGAATGTGGAAAACAAGATTACAAATATCTCGGCAACTAATAATCCGATCGACTTCCTTCTATATGCAAAATGTGTGTTATTTTATTGCCTTTTACGTCCATTCCTTAGTACAAAAAAATTCGAAAATTTTTATATACCTTTCATCAGAACGAATTTTTCGAGAGTCCGAAAGAAATAGTTCCGGATAATCGTGGTTGCTGATATTAAATAGGGTTCGTCCCATTCTTACATACTAAACACATACAAAATTTCAAGTCTCTATCTCAATTTGTTCGGGAGATAGAGCGTTTACAGACAGACAGACAGACAGATAGTCGGACGGCAAATTTTTTTTTCTAAAAATATGTTTTTCGGAATCTCCACTATCTAAAACGTGTAAATCCGTCAAAAAAAATTTTCGATTTTCAAAACGATTGCAAGACTTACCCTATACTACGTATGATGGGTAAGTAAAAAACAGAACCTTCTTTTATTCAGCGAAATAAAGCTTAATTACTCAATAATAATTATAGTCTGCAAAACATATTCATTTTACCAAGAATTCTCACAATATTTTTGCTGGGAATTAATAGAATATAACAGTAAGTTGTTCACAAACGTGTGGCCCAGGCTCATTCTAAAAGAAATATAAAAAATAAAATAAAAAGATAATTAACTGAATTATATATTATCTAAAATCTCCACTTTAAAATAAATAATTGAACTCGCTGAGGGCTTTTTCAACCACATATTTAATTTGAATATGACACAATCAACATTTACAAAATAGGGTCATTCTTTCAAAGCAGGCAACTTTTCAGTATTAAAAGTTTTTTAATAAGCGTACGTACACAATACATACTGTTATTTTTTAGTATAATTTAAGATAAATAAAATACCAGTATCGCAAAAAGCTACATATGGGGAGGAAAAAAATATTTTTAATTCTGTAGTTTGTTGTCATTATTTTACTATTGTAATTATTTTTATTTTTATTATTATTACTTAATAGTAATAATAATTATTACTTAATAACAAACTGGCACTTTGTATCTGAAAGTTTTAACGTTAATGCTGTTTTTTTCTAACAGATAACTTTCCTATATGGGTGATTCTCAAAATAGGGGACAATTTATGTCTTTCGGCATACAAAAAAAATTGAGAGGTTTTCTGTCATGTTTTTATATTTACATATGTTTGTCTTAATATTATTCATTATTTGCACTCAAGAATTACTCACTTTTTAGTTAAAAACACCTTAAAATAACAGAATAAATCTTCAAAATGTCATTAGCATGGATGTCCACAGCAGCTGTGCCTTGTATATACTAGCTTTTTCAAGAGTTAATATCATGTTTATAAAATAAAACAAATGTTATTCTTTCTTTAAATTAATCAAGGAGAAGATTTATCCAATAAATTTCTTTTTAAAAATAAAATTATAGTATGTAAAAAAAGAATTAAAGTTTGTCCTCCATATTCTATTTTCAAAACAAGGTCATACTATAACAGCTGGTTATTAATCAAAATTTCATTTTCACATATGACAATAGTTTGAAAATATAAAGTTTCTCCGTGGTAACAAGTAGCCATTTTATCCCAGCCTGAAAATAGAAGCATGTATTATATTTTAAGAATAGAAGTTGAATATTAGGGGCGTACATCAAATGTATGTCATTAGAATGGATAATAATTTTCATGTTTATTTTATAATTAAAATTTTTATTTTACTTATTTGCATAGGATTTTTGTGTTTTAAAAAGCCCCAGAAAGGACTATTGCATTGTGATTATATTGTGGCTCATAATCTTATTTAAATTAAAATTTGTCATTAGCATGGACAAATATCAGTGTCATTAGCATGGTTTTTCTGTCCATGCTAAAGACTCCTATGTGCATAAATGTAACCATTGCTTACATTGCATCTTTTATAAAGTTTAATTTTACATATAAATTTAGGTATTACATTTATTATCCCTAAAATATGCATTAAATCTGTCAGAAAATCCCTAAGACAGCTTCTTACATTGTTAGTGTCAGAATGTTGCTCATGTAAACAAAGTTTGCTCTTTGGTAATGCTTTTATTCTCCTTATATGTATATATGTAAAAATGGAAACCATTTGCTGAAAAGGAAGGCTAATAAATATAGAAAAAATTATTTATACAGGAAGAAAATAAAAATTTCTTAATATATTTATTCCATGCAATTTGTTTTGTCATTAGCATGGCTCAAAAAAATACTAATTATTTTTTTAAAGTTAATTTTTAAATATTTAGCTGTGCTGACTACATGAAAAGTATACCTAATACTATATTAACAACATCTATTTTTTTCAGAAATTTTGCTAAAAGTAATTTTTTTAAGATTTCACTTTTGAAATTGTCCCCTATTTTGAGAATCACCCATATGTTCTTATTCTAGTTCTATAAAATAATTTATTATGAAAGTATTAAATTAATTTTTCCTAAAAACTAGTTTTTTGTATTTTTATTTATTTATTTTGACAATTATAACAACATAAATAACTATCATTAAAAGTAATGATAATTACTCTTAAACATTCTTTATGTATATATAGAAAGACTCACCATTTACTTAAAAATATAGGTTACTAAAATTATTTGAATCAACGTATAAAAATTATTATAAATATTTGGTTCAGTCAGCCAAAAATTATTTGAGGTGTTTTGAAATAGTCACGAGACTATAAATATACCGAAATCTGCACCATGAAAAAAAGTATGAGTTAAAAAAAATGTCTTGTATCCATTATTCCAATTATAGTAAAGTTAACATTTAAATGCATATTGCAATTTTTTTTACATTTATTTCCATAATTCTAAAATACCAAAAAAATGTATATGACATAAGGCTAAGGAAGAATTTTTAGAGATGTTCAAAAAGTGTTGTATTATAATACGTTTTTAAGTTATATTGTAACTTTTTGATAGTTTTTGTGCTTTGTTACACATGACTCTTTCAAGAAAGTTACTATTATTTTAAATTTAAAGAGTAAAATATGTGTTTAAAATAAAAAAAAATCGCAAAGGGCGCAAAGAAAATTAAGCAAATAATAATAATTATTATTATGAGTAAATGCCTAACCATAAATGACGTCGTATAGTAAATACAGAGATATATATTGACATTACTACACGTACATTTTAGCAAAACTACTTCTTAAGAGCCCACAATAGTCACAGAAAAATTACTCAAAAAGACCCGGATGACCATGTAAAGTCTATGGGAGCGTTCTTTTCTAATATCTCGCTCAAATTTTAATATTTTTGCATGATTTTTTTGCACAAGATAGCTGAGGGCGATCCACAACCGGGATAGTTTTTACTTTTTCAATTTTGGTTATATATTTTTTATATTACGATAGTTTCAGTTTCAGAACCGGTTTAAACCGGTTAACAAAAATTGAAAAAGTAAAAACTAGCCCGGTTATGGATTGCGCTCAGCTATCTTGTGCAAAAAAATCATGCAAAAAAATTAAAATTTGAGCGAGATATTAGAAAAGAACGCTCCCATAGACTTTACATGGTCATCCGGGTCTTTTTGAGTAATTTTTCTGTGACTATTGTGGGCTCTTAAAACAAAATAATACCACATAAAAGATGAAATGCACTATCAATAGTACAACATTCCCAAAAGGGTTAAGGTTCTGGTTAAAACTTATATAATTATTTTCTGATGTCAAATATTATAGGATTTTGAAAAACACCTAATAAATGAATTAAACATCTTAACTAGTTTTTTCTCTATTACAATACACACTATTTAATGAATTTATGTGACGAATGTATCCCACATCGTAAAATAAAGATAATAAAAAAAAACCTTGAAGAAAAAAATCTAAAAATTTAATAATAATATTCAGTCAAAAATATTTATAGCATGCTATACAAATAACTTTATTTAACCTAAGGAAAATTTGTATACTGACTTTTAATTTTTTCCCCGAAATGATTTATTACCTGTCATTTTCAGACTATAACTTTTGAAATTTTTATGGACTTTAAAACCGCCTTATCTATTACTTATTATGTTTATAATGTTGAGTAAAAGCTAGTGAACAAGTGTGCATATAACCCAAAATGCAAAAAATTTCCGAGAAAGCTTCGTATTAAAAGTTCTCATATTGAGAAGTTTTATTAATAATAATGCGTATATTATAAAGGCCAAACTGATCTGTGCGTAACGCATACGTTATTTTGTGAATGCTACACTTTGCCCTGGAATTTCGGTTTTGCAATTTTCGGTAGTGAAAATTTTATATTTCTAAACATCGCACATTTTAATTTTTACACCATCGTATAAAGAAAAATATGTACTTTTAAATGAAATTTGTTTGAAAACTGTATCTTAATTTATTCTTGACATATTTCGTTTATTATTATTTTTAGTACGAAGTTTGTAATTGTGGCAACATAAATACGCCATTTTCTATTAAAATTGTTAAAAATTCAAATGTGCGCAAATTTTGAGAAGTTGAAAATTATGAAGGGTTTAGATTTCACATGAAATTCTAGGATCGTGTCAGTTTGAATTTCTTTTTTCATACGCATTTATAACAAGCATAAAAGCCTCAATTGATAACTTCATCTTAATGACTGATCTTTATTATGCTGAACTGACCATGATATAAGCAGCTGATACCATGATTTATACTGCTGAGCTGACTATATAACTGATCTAATTTTCTTTATTATTACATTTTTACATATGCGATTAAAATTTAATTTTAATAATTTGGATAAATGATTTGTATAGAAATAGTATTTCTTTTCTTAATTTTAGCTTTAAATAATATTTGTTTGAGAGTTACACTGACTATTTTTACTGTAGGGAATTTTGTAGGTTTATTATAAATTAATGAAACAGTTCCTTCTTAAACATTTTCTTTCGTCGAAATTTGACGATGATTTCGTTTTTCGTTTAACTTTTAAATGGCCTAACCGTGTTTTCCATCATGTAACGTTTTCATTCAAAGGCTGATTTAACACAAGACTGACGCAAAATGATCAAGATTGATTCTATTTAACACAAGAATTAATGTTATTTTTCTTAATTGTATATGATAAAAATATATGTAAAATTTTCAAATACAAATCCTCATACAAATGCTTTTCTCAGTTATTATTTTGTTAATTAAACATGAATGAAAAAATCATCAGTAAGCTTAAAGGATTAAAAATGCTTTTTGGTTTAGTTGAAAATCTAAAAAGCATATTACATGCAGAAATTTTATTACACTTTTCAAAATCGACTTGAAAAAATTGCTTTTACCTTTACCAAGTAACACGGGAAACCCAGGTTCGATTTACTACACTGTAAAAAAAAATTCAAGCGGTTACTAAAAATTTTTTAGTAAATTTGTATTTCGCAGAACTTATTAGTAACCATTACAAACTTTTTTTTCAAGTGGAACAAACATTTCTTTTGTAAACGTAACAAAAGAATTTTTTGTATAACTAACTTAAAACTTTTTAGTATGTGCCACCAAACAAATTTTAGTAACAGCTCCAAATTTATTTTTAATAATAAGCCGCAATAGATGCCAGCACCAAACATTGCTACCTGCTCCGACAGGACTTTCATAATCCCTTTATTTAAAGACTACTTACACTGAATACATTCAATGGCGAATTTGGCGGCGTCCAGCATCGAACTCGAGACCTTTCATCCTGGAGATCGGTGCTATGACCACTAGGCTATCACGGCCACACCAAGTGAATTTTAGTAATAGCTATTAACCTTTTAATTTCTATGATAGAACACGTTCTAGAAATTATGTAAATCATTTCACACCAGAAAAATCAAATGGCTAATTTCGTTTTATTTAAATACGGAATGTTCTGTTATTGATTAAAGCAAATATTGTTGTTTTAATTTTCTGGTGGGAACTTAAATATACGAATTAAAATATCTCCGGCGGTTTCGGGCGGTTTGTGATCCAGAGGGTTAAAAATATAAAACTATTAACTCTATTCGTTGCTAGCTTTTTCTAGTAATTCTTGCAGATTTTCTAGTAACCGAGTAAGATTACAAAAAAAAAATTTAGTAATTACAAGGACCACTAAAATTTTTTTAGTAGATCGACCTTTTTTTTACAGTGTAGTGATGCTTAATCTCTACCCTACACCCCCCCCCCCATGACTAGTTTATAAGTTACCTTGACTTTTTAAAGAGGGATTATTTCACTTTACTCTTATCTTTGAGGAGAAGAATGTTATGCAATTTAAAATTTCATGAAAAATAGCTTTCTAAAAATTACATTTTTTCCCCTAAGATCAGTTTAAAAAAAAATAATAAAAATCCAATACTTATTCAAACTTTTTTTTCACACGGTATATAACAGTCACATGAATCGCAAAGACGAAAGTGTTTAGCATTTCTTTTATTATTCTTAGTTCATTCTTCTATAGCTCAGAATGCGAAAAATTATATTAAAAAAATACTGCCCTTCCGACTATATTCCAAACCGATCCTAAGATAGATTTCATCTGTTCAGGACAGGGATATAATGAGACTGGTCTCCTGACATAAGAATTGATTTTCTGCATGAGAACTAAAGGCTGAAGCGAAGTTTTCATGAAGAAAGGGAAAATGGGCCTAGTGATTTAGATAATTCATTCTGGTCTTTAATACATACAAAAAAGTTAATATATATTATATACATATATACATATACTGATATAGATAGATAGATATTTCTTTTCGCGATAAAATTAAATTCTTGATTTATTTTCATATTATATGACTATTTAAATAAGCTGTTTTCATATTTTCTTCACTGAAAGTGAATTTTTTGATGAGTTATTTCTTACAACTCTCATTAGATCTTAATATAAATAGGTACTACTCTGTTATTCCGTCGACCAAAATACTATTGCCAAATTATAAGGTTAAATGCCAATAATGGATGATCGTGGATATCAATTCAATGACATTAAATACGATACACGTGTTTAAAACGTCATTAAGTGATTTTTATTTAGACTTTTTATTTGTATTTTTATTAATATTCTACTAATTATTTATTTTTTTATTATTTAAAATAAAAATTACGTCAATATAAATACAAATCGCCAAACTAATAGCCAAATGGCTATTAGTTTGGCGATTCGTATAATTTGGCGAAATCGGTGGATGGGATAACAGAGTAGTACCTATAAAAATATTACTGTCTCTGTTCTGGTATTTTTCAACCAGTTATTTTTTTTTCATGCTTAATAACATCAATTACAGTAACTTTTGAAATGCAAAAATGTAAAAAGCTTTAAGGTATTATAGTATCTGTAATAATATACGTTATAATAAAACGAAAAATAATAAGCAATTTTTATGCCTGTGTAGATGACAGAGTACTGCATTCTTCTAACTTTTTTTATTACATTAATAATATTAATACATAATTTTATAGAAAATTTCATACAAAAATTTCTGCAAAAACTATTGCATGTATTTCAAAATGTAATATAACTTTCATATGATTAAATGTATTTTGTATTTGGTAAATATACAATGAGTTTCAGTTTTAAGAAAAGTAGAGTGTACCAAGACAAAGTGAAATCACATAGTAATGCAGTTTCAGCTGCATAACCTGCATATGATACAACACAGAGTAAAATTGAAACTATATATATATGTACGGCACATGGATGAATGTAAGTTTCGTTAATATATGTGTACATATTGAACAATGATAAGGCAATGATAAGGCATCCTGACATATACAGGGTGGTCATAAAAAAATTTGCCGATAGATGGAGCTTTAGCGGCCAGTCCGCTCAACCGATCTAGGTGAAATTTCAGATATAGCTATTCAGAGGTATGAACTCGAGATTATGTGAACGGCATCAAAGTGGCCTTCACGGTTACGGTTATAGTTACAGAAACTCGAAATTTTCCCGTGGAAACACCCATTTTTTTCATCGCAAAATGATCAGCGCAAGCGAAAACCCTAAAGACCGTTGGCACCGTACGTGTATCGAAAGAAACAGACATGTTATGCACGCACAAAAAACTGTTCTGCGAATTCCCCTCCCATAATAAAACTTGAATGGGGCACAAGGAGGGAATTTGCATATGACACAGAGTCAGTACACTAATCTCTGATTACAATACAGATCAGAGAAAAGAAAACTTTTTTTATTACACATTTTCCACATGGGTGCCATTTTAGGCAGGCCCGTAGCCAGGATTTTCTTTCGGGAGGGGCTTAATTATGGAATTTTTTCCGTTCTTACAAAAGTAATTTGAATAATATTCAGTAAAAAAATTTAAAATAATCTAGGCTTATCCTAATGTGTGTTTCTACATAGGATACTTGTTAACTATGTCAAATATTGTTATTTCATATTTAATTTTTTCAATTTTTGTTGCATTTTTTAAATTTTAAGAGCATTTCCAGTTTCCAATCCGGTTCGGAATCCGAAGGGTTTTTAGGAAAAATTTTCTGTGAAACTTAAAAAGCACAAACTAACAATGTTTGGTAAGAGCCTCGATTTGGGGAGAGGGAGGCATATTTGAATTGGGGCACCTTTGAACACTCTAAATATTTCCCTTCAAATAAATTATTTTCAAAAAATGTCTATGGCAATACATTACAACTGCTGCAGTGCAATAATTATACAAAGCTAATCCATTTTGTATGCACAATACTGTCTAAACAAGGTATGTATTTTTCTCCCTCTTGAATCTAAACTTAACAAAATAACGTTGTAAGATTTTTTTATCAAAATTTTGTATCCCTAAATTTTTGATTTATTGTTCAACACTTAAATAAAGATGTAATCTTTAGTTTATAAGCTTTGTTTTTTTCAAATTCTTCAGACGAATTGAGTAAACAATGTTTAACTTCATGTGATGGGGCACCATTTAACAAAAAAGCTGGAACACCCTTGAACATCTAAAACTATGAAGTGAAGAATTATTGATGTACCTAAATATTACTGTTTTTGGAATTTTTTCTATGTGAAAAGAGGTTAATTAAGAATATCAAAGAACATGAACTTATCCCAGGCAGCACAGAACTATGGGCCCATGTGGGCTCCATATGGGTCCAATATGGACAGATGGGCTTTAGCTGGGCCCATTTGCCCATTAGAAACCCAGATACATCCATATAAATTAATTTTGTAGCATATAGTTCGAAGCGCATTTATTCTGCATTTATATTGATGTTAGAAGTATATCAGCTTACCGTTGGATTAAATTAACCGTAAAAAGTAAGAAATGTTGAAATTGTTATATATATACAGCATTCAGAAAATCTGTGTAGATTTGTATAAATCGATATGGGCCACCTATATAGATCTTGATAGAAAATCTATCAGAATCCAGGGACAGCTTTTTTATGTTACCATAGCATTTTTAAAGTTAATTTAAATAAAATTTATCCTTAGCATACATAATATGTAATTATGTATATGTATACATTAATTAATTATTCTTATTATCATACAATGCTAATAAAATATCTATATAAATTAATTTTGTAGTATGCATTTTGAAGCATACTTATTATTTAATTTAAGGACACATTTAAGGACGGTTAATTTAAGGACACATGTATATTATTTTATTAATCTATTAAATTATTCATATAAATATTGAATTAGCATTCAGTAACACTTAGTAGATTTGTGTGGACCGATATGGGCCACCTATGTAGATATCAAAAACGCTTGTCTGACTTTGGTGACAACAGTTTAGCGATCCTATATTTTATTCCGATTTTTAGGAAAATATTTTTAATGTAAGAGTAGGAAAATTTGAATTTTAATAAATTTTTATTTAATTATTTTAAAAAAAGCTGATATGAATTTATAAAATATATTTTAATTATTAACAATTATTTTTAAAAAATATGTAAAAAATATATAAAAAAAATTTTAAACTATTTTTAATTTGATTTTGTATCTTTACTTTTTACTAAAATCGAATTTAATTATGTAATTGAGAATTTTAAAAAAATGCAAAGCAACTGATTTTTATATGTTTATAAATATTCTTTATTAACTAATTCAATAACGGTAAAAGAAAAAGAAAAAATCCTCTACAATAGATAAGACAGTAGTAAGTATAAAAATTTTAAAATCTTCTTCTTGCCTCTATCTTTCAACAAAGTTCATCGGAAAACTCCCCAAAACAGATTTGCGCGAAGGAATTTGATTTCGCTTCGAGAGGAAATTCGAATTGGAGAGACGCTTGTCCTTGTGAAACATCAACCCCAACCAACCAAACAGGCTATGGCGTTGGTTTGTTGTCATTCTCGGAATTAATGGTGGCGATCGGCGGGATTTTTATTACTTCTTCATTTCCGAAAAGCAAGGTAAGCTATATAATATATGCATGCTTTTGTTTATACTGTATTGTCTTTTGTCGTTCTACATCAAATTCGTGTTTGTATGTAGAAATTTTTTAATTTTAACTGCATCTAATCAGATGCATAAGTAAGCCGTTAGCCTAAAATTGTTAGAGTTCCGATTATGTTAGAAAAATGGTAAAAGTAACCGTTTTAAAGATGTAATATCTAAGAAAACATTTAATAATTAAATGCCATATTGTCTTAAAAAACTTGATAATACGTTATTCTAGTATTCTATAAAAAACAAAAGTTGCGGTAGAAAGTACTTTTTGTTTACATTTGTCAGTTAATTATTTTTTAAAATAGTGTAATGAAACGTTAAATTTTTGTTTGACACCTTGTTTAACACGTAGTTTAATGTTTTTAAAAGTTTAATTGAAAAAATAATTTATGACTGATAGAAATACTTTAATCATTAAAATAATATTGAAAAAGAAGGATTTACTAAGTGCAGTTCTTATTATATGTTTATTTTTCTGAGACATCCCAGTACTTTTTTCATAAAATGTCATTATGATTAGTAAAAAATATTCCAGAGCGTCTTTTGTAAATTTTATGTATGGAAAACTATTATTTGGTTTAAAAAACATTGCATGCATATCATTTATTGTAGTGATATTTAAATGTCTTATTAATTTGCTTTTCTATAAGCTTTCTCACTCATTATGATGTCATTTTGATAAACTTTTTGCTTAATTTTTAAAGAGCATAAAATATGCTGTCATGATTATGATTATTTATATTCTTTGTAATATTTTTTGTTGTTAAATAAATGACATTTATAGTATGTAAATAATTGTTTCCAGTGTTTAATTCAGACACTTTTCTCTGAGAGAGATTTCTGTATCTTCAGGGTGTGTGTGGAGGGGGGGGGGGAGGGGGATTTCACTTTTTGATAATTGAAAAAAAAAAAATCTCAATTTTTTTTTTGGGGGGGGGGTGAGAGGGGAATACCTTCTATCAATTTGAATGCACCCCCCATGTAATATATTGTTAGAAAACGTATTAAAACTTATTCTGCAAATCGATGCCCCTCCCTCCACACACACTTTGTCCCATAAGCACTTTTAGAAAGTTTAAGCATACACCATATGCAACATCTCATTAGACAGGTCTTTAAAGAATTATTCGTATTATGCACACGTAACGTACCAGATCAGGTGCCTTTTTATGCAAGTAATTATTAATTTTCTATTAACAATTTTTGTTTGATAACTTAAGGATAAAATCTTTTAAAAGAAATATTAAACAAAACCCTCTGTGCAATCTGCATTCACACTTACCCACTTGTTTTTATTTTGGTAGCCATGTGACTGGCATTAATTTTACCATTAAATTCTTTCTAGTCATTCTTACTTTTGATAAAATTTTAGGAAATTGTATGTATGTCCGGACAGTGACGCCGACTTCTGGGTCTGCGGGAAAATTTCTGCAGACCTTGTAATATCTTGGCAGACTCTGATAAATGCAGGCATGAGATTTTCCCGCAAATTCGCGATTTTCTGTTTTTTTTTTTTTTTTTTTTTTTTTTTTTTTTTTTTTTGCGGCTTTTTGCAGGAGTGATTTATTCTGAAATTTAAGAAAAAATGTCATCAATCCGAAAATCGGAAATAAGATCACGAAAAAACTCAATTTTGTCAACAGATCGAGTAATAAACGAAAACAATATAAAAAAATAGCGGGGGGGGGGGGAAATTGCCAATTTCATCAAAAGATCACGAAAATGTTGTTAAAGGATCGTGGAAAAACACCAGTTTCGTCAAAGGTTCATGAAAAAAGATCAATTTTGTTAAAGGATTGTGGATTCAATTTTGTTAAAGGATTGTGGAAAAAACATGAAAATCATCAAAAGATCATGGAAAATTTTGTCAAAAAGTAGTTTGAAAAACACACATTCTGTCAAAGAATCACAAAAAAAAAAAAAAAAAAAAAAAAAAAAAAAAAAAAAAAAAACGAATTTATTCTAAGATAGGCGGGGGGGGGGGGAAACGCAAATTCTGTTAAAGAATCGAGAGATAAACGCGGATTTTCACAAAAGATCGCAGAAAATTATGAATTTTGCAAATAATAGCAGGAAAAAAACTGATTCGTTCAAAGAATCACTGAAAAAAATGCATATTCTGTTGAAAGAGCGCAAGGAATTTGCAGATTTTGGCAAGTCTAAAAAAATCACGGAAAAGACTCAAATTTCACCAAAAAATAGTCATGAAAACGCAAATAATTGCGAAAAAAACTTTAATTTCGTTTAAAGATATCAGAAGAAAAAGAAATTCTGTCAAAGGATAGTGGTAAAAATGGGAATTTCGGCAAAGGATTGCGAGGAAATACGCAAATTTCAAAAATCATGCATTTTTGCAAAGTAGAGTAAAAAAACTCGAATTTTGCTCAAAGATAGCAGCGAAAAAGCAGAAATAAAATGAAAATATGATAAAACTTGAATAATTTCATTTACTGTAATTTATACTTCTATCTTCAATGTAGTTTGTATTGCACTATTCTTTGAGTTTTTTAAAATATTCTTTAAGATACTTTTATTTGATTTGATATTTATTCCTGCGATGATAGAGGAAAGTGTTATTTTCAGGTGTAATAAACCAAATTTTTTGTCTCATATTCATTTTTTTGCAATTTATGTATTAAACTAGGAATGTGCAACCTTGGGTAACGTAACTGCGATGGGTTAACGTATGGCCCGTGAATTTCGTCAATTTACAACTGGAAAAAATTACAATTTTTGTGCATATGTTGCAGGAAAAAATCGTAAATTTCGCCACTTTATCGCGGGAAAACATAAAATTTTGTCACTTAAGAATCGCAAATGTCATTGATCGGCACGAAGTGAAACGCGAAATTTATTGATCATGGGTGTAAAAAGCGAGCTTTGTTGATATGGCTCTGAAAAATCGCAGGTTTCACTTTATCAGATATGGAAAAATCAAGAATTTTGCCCATGAGGCTTGGAAAAAAATAAATTTGCCCGATCAGGAATAGAAAATTCGCAAGTTTTGTCGACCGGGCACGGAAAAATCTCACATTTCGTTGATCGTGCAAGATAAAAATCTTCAGTTGTTTATGATGCTCGAAAAAAATTGCGAATTAAATTCATCGGTTGCAAAAAAAGGGCATGTTTTCTCGATTTATGATGAAAAAAAATGCGATTTTCGTTGATCGGACACAAAAAAATGTCAAATTTTGTCGATCTGGGACAAAATAATCACAAATTTCATTGATAAAGAGCCCGGAAAAATCACAAACTTGATGATGTTGCCCAGAAAATTTTAATATTCCCTTGATCGGCTGCGAAAGCATCATGAATTTCGCCAATTTATCCAAAAAAAAATCGTGAGTTTCATCTTGTCGCGTAAAAAATGCAGGTTTTTTCAGATTTAGAACAAAAATCGTGAATTTCGTTGATCGGGTGCGGAAAATTGCATCTTTCGTCACTTAAAGGTGGAAAAAACACGAATTCTTTTGATTGGATTCCAAAAAATTGTAAATTTTGTTAGTCCGTGACGAGAATATTGCGAGTTTTGTTGACTAGACATAGAAAAATTCCTAAACGTATCAATCAGGCTATAAAAAGTTCAAAATTTCGGCGATCGGGTGCGGAAAAATTGAGAAATTTGGCGATCCGCTTCGTAAAAATTGTGAATTTTGTCGATTAATCATGGAAAAATCGAGAATTTCACCGATCTGAAACGGAAAAGTCGTAAATTTCGTCGATTAGCTTTGTAAAAATCACAAATTTCCTGTATCAGCTTTGTAAAATATGCAAATTTCGTCGATCAGCTTTGTAAAAAATGCACATTTTACTGATCAGATGTAAGAAAAATTGCAAATTTTGTCAATCAGACGTGGAAAAATGTGAATTTTATTGATTATGCGAGTAAATATTGCGAACTTCATCGGTAAGCTTTGTAAAAATCGCAAATATCGATTTTTGTTTTCGATTAAGTTTTGAATCTTTTGATTGGGAATAAAAGATTTCGACTAACATGCGAAGGGAAATCATGAATTTTGTCGATCATGTGAAGAAAAATCGTAAATTTCATCAATAAGTCTTGTAAAAATTGCAAATTTCGTCAATTAGTCGTTGAAAAATCACAAATTTCGTCAATCAGCTTCGTAAAAATCGTGAATTTTTTTGGTCAGATGCGAAAAAAATCGCAAATTTCGTCGATCGGCTTCGTAAAAATTACAAATTCTGTCGATCAAGCGCAGAAAAATAGCAAATTCTGTCGATCAAGGGCAGAAAAATCATAAGTTTTGCTGATCAAGCGAGGAAAAATCTCGAATTTTGATGATCATGCTAAGAAGAATTGCAAATTTCGTTGATTATGCAAAGGAAGTTCTCGAATTTTTTTTTAAAGTGGTAAGAAGTCTAAAGTGCTCTGAATTTGCATTAAAATGCTCAAATTGCATCAGCTTCTTGGACTATGACGTAGACCCCCAAGTTTATTGAACTCGCTTTTTTGCCTGGCACATCACGTGTTCACCACTCAAACAACTGCCCTTGTGGCCCTGCTTTGGGACCAAAGTTGGCTCCTATGTGTTCGGATAAAAGGTTCCAAAGAGTCCGGATAAAAAGTCAACTGACTTATTTTGTTTTTTGAAAATTTTGAAGTGTTTATAAATTTGCTTACTCAAAAGTTCTTATGGAAGATTATTTCTAGTTGTGCAATAATCTGAAAAGTTAAACATAATGTTGATTTCTGATCTTCTATAACTGATAATAAATAAGAATTCCTTTAATAATACTGCTAACATTTTCAACTACATTTTTTTAAAATGCTTTAAAATTTTAGTTTATTACACAAAAGAAATTCAGAACAATATGTATTAAAAATGAAATTTAAATATTCAAATTTAGTATATTATTATATATGCATTTTGATTTTCTTAGGATTTACTATCAAGTTTGACACTTAGCCTTATAGCCATCTTAATTTATTCTTAAAAGGATGTTCAGCTACATTTAATTTATGTAAGTACATTTTATTTTATTTGAAGTTTTATGAATTAAATGCTATTACCATAAAATCTGGCTAATTCCTCTCATCCCCCCCCAAAAAAAAACTTTATTTTACCTGTATTTAAAATGAAATCTCTCTGTAGCATGTATCTTGGCATGTAGATAATTCTGCTTTATAAAACAAATGTTTAGAAAATTGACAATCGAGGGACATTAAAAATTTTTTTATGCGTATTAAAAAATTTCGAATTTTAATTTTTTTAAATTGAATGTTATCTATTAAATCGAAATTATAACTTTGTTAAATGGAAAGAAGAATAAGAAAAATTCGTTAAATTGAGAGATTTAATAAATTGAGATTTGTTAAATCAAAGTTCAACTACATTTTGAAATCATAGTTGCATCCACAGTTGTAAAATATAGACGCAAGCTGTGCACAGAAAATTTTAAGAAAGGAACAATTTTTATTTTTGTAACTTTTTTTAAGTACCAGAAAATTAAAAATATTCCCCTAATTTTATGTACAAATTATTTACTGTTACCGCACAATTAAAAGCAGAACCGATTTTCGAATTTTCCAAAAATTCAAGACATTTTATGCCAAAAACATTAAAAATTAATCAGTCCAAAACAGGATTGGCAAGTTTTTAACATGCGACAGTTTTTGACGGTTTAAACCATGGTTTAAACTGCCATGTCAAAAACCTACATTTATATGTAAATAAAAATATTTATTTACATATATATATATATCTTCATATATTTATATTTAATAAGTATAATTTATTTGCTTTTAATAAAGAAAATGTTTCTAAATATGTTCTAGAAAAAAAAATTTAAATTTTTGAAGAAACACATTTTGAATAGTAAACAAAATCTTAGAAGACTATAATAAACAAATGCAAATTTTTCAAGTCTGGTCCAACTTCTGATTTAGTAGAATTAGCCGAACAACTTTTATCATGTCCTGCCAGTGCTGCTGCAATAGAACGAGTGTTTTCCAATTTCGGACTAATTCATTCAAAACTCCGTAATTGATTAGGAACAGAAAAGGTTTCAAAACTGGTTATTTGCTACCTTATGCTATGTGAGCAAATGAATTGGGTTATTGTACTAAATTTCTAATTTGATAATTTTTATTTGGATTGATTTTCATTATGTAATCAAATTAATTGGAAATATTTATTAAATGTTTTATTTGTTAAAATTATGTATTTAATTAGATAATAATAATAAAAAACCATATAATATTTTTTGTTATAAAAGTATTTCATAGATCAGTGTAATATTTTTTGTTTTGACTTTTACAATTGTTAGTTAGTTTTTCAGAAAAATCGGTAAATTTTAAATCGTCAGTCATTTTTTGAATTTTTAACTAAAATAAAGATAGTAAAAAAACATCTGAATATCTGTTTACAATATTCAGCCTTTTTATGTACTATGCTGAAAAATTATAGTTTATACAAATACTTTTTTTTTCACTGAATACTGTAAAATTTTATTAAATATCTTAAGTATTCAGTTGTTGAATAATTACTTCTTGTCTTATCTTCCTTTGAAAGTAAACATTATTTATATTCTTAGTACTATTAATGTGTGTTTGTTGAGGGGGGAGGGATACAGATAAAATGGTTTATAATAATGTGTAATAATCATAAATATAATAAATAATATGCATTATATTTAAATTCAAATTAACCTGCTGGATATTATGTATATAATGTGCATAGCATTAAAATATATATATATATTAAACACGTGTATAAAGTTCGACACTTTTAGAAATCCTGTATTTGTGACACTTAACTTGTTCGTTATAAATATTAGCTATGTCAAAATGCACACTAAATAACTTTAATTTTTTTAAGTATTAAAATAATAATAATAATAAATAAACAAGATATTTAAACATAATTTTTATGCAAATATTTCTACATGTCCATTTTGAGATAAATTTCTGAGATTTGAAATCTGACATTTTTACCTTAATTTTTATTAATTAAAAGTATTTTAATACCTGCTAATTACCCATAATATAATTAAATTTCAACATAATGTATGGCAACTGTTGCTAGTTTTAAAATTTGTTTCCTAAACAAATTCTAACACACTGCAGCAGATTGCAACTCTGTGGGTTTTTGACAGTTTTAACCGGTTTAAACTTTTGTCATGTCAAAACCCTTTTTTGACGTCAAAAACCCAACCCTGGTCCAAAATTTCAGATACTAAAAATTGCGAATATTGACAGTCAGTTGTCATAAAAAATCTATTTCGTCAATCGTTCACAGAAAAAATCTCCAAATTTGTCAAAATATGAAAAAAAAAACAAAAAAAAAACAGTATTTCGTCAAAATTTTACAGAAAAAGCAGGAAAATCATCGACAGGCCAAGAAAAAAAATGGAAATTTTGTCAAAAAGTATTGAAAAAAAATGAAATTTCATCACAAGATCTTGAAAAAAATTTGAATTTCGTCAAAATACTTCAAAAAAATCATAAATTTCAACAAAGAATCTTGTAAAAAATAAAAATATTGGCCAAAGACTGCAAAAAACATGAATTTTGTCCATGAGCCATGTAAAAAACTCAATTTCGTCTATGAATTGTGTAAAATAAAAAGTTAATTTTGTCCATGAATTGCATAAAAAAAACTCTAATTTCGTCAACAGATCGCTTTAAAAACACAAATTTCATCCATGTCAAAATATTGTAACACGTAATTTTATTAAACATTAAATTAATTTGCAGAAGGATGCAATAGGTGTAATTTTATTTTTCTTTATAATGAATATTTGATCATACATCATTGATTATTAACTTGATGTTTGCTTTTAATATGTTAATCATTTTAAAAAATCATCTAAATTTTTATTACTTTAGTTTATCACTTATTTTAATATTTTGTTATATTTTAAGTACTCATTATAATTTTGATTGCATTATTAATTATGTTGAAATTACTGTTTAAAAAATGTAAAAAAAAAAAAAAAAAAAAAAAAAAAAAAAAAAAACAGAAATTTACACAATCTGGTCTGATGCTGTGTGGATTTGAGGAAGTCTACTGTACTACTTATATTTGGAGTGCACAACCTTTTCAAGAGAAGGGCCACTTACAAATATGTCTGGGTGATCGAAGGCCACATCTAGGTTTATCCCTCTACGTTCACTTACCCAGTCAAAATATCCAATCCTGTTGGTAAGGATATCTCAACAGTACATAAGTAGCCAGTGCGGTAAACAAAATGTGAATTTTATTAACGAAGGCGAGTGTAGGAACTGATAAAGAAGATTTTTCAACAAAATTTGATTTTTTTTTTCCCTACCTAATCAACCAAATTTGTGCTTTTACAAAGCTGATCAAGAAAATTCACAATTTTTCCACACCTGATTCACAAAATTTACAGTTTTTCCACACATGATCGATGAAATTCATGATTTTTCCAAAACTGATAGAAAACGTTACGATTATTCAGAAAATGATCAGTGAAATTCACAGTGTTAACGAGCTTGATCGACGAAATTGTCGATTTTTTCGGACCTAATCGACAAAATTTGAGATTTTTCATGATCTGATCGACAAAATTTAAGATTTTTCCACGAATGATTGCCGAAATTTGTGATTTTTCTTCTTTATGCGTGATCCACATTATTCACAAATTTTCTGTGCTTGATCGAAGGAATTTGTGCTTTTTTTGCCCTTGATAAATGAAACACGCATTTTTCTGTAATGAAATTCGAGATTCTTAACTGATACTGCATTTTTCCTCGGTTCTAATTGATGAAATCTGCAATTTTTTCTCATGATAAACTGTTGAAACTCGCGATTGTTCTGCTGCCGATTAAAGAAATTTTCAATCATTTCAAATTACGTCCATGAATTGCATAATAAAAGCAAATTTCGTCCATACTAAAATAATATAATGCGTATTTTATTAGACATTATATTAACTTGCAGAAAGTTTTTGACCCAATATTACTTGCGCAGAAAGTTTTTGATTTTATACAAGTCTGATAAGTACATAATATTTCATCTCACTCTTTTTGGTTTCTTTAAAATATGATATGAAAGGAAAGGTGGAAAATGCCACCATTCATAAGAAAAGAAAACTATGAGCTAGACACTCCTTTAATCAGAATTAAGTTTAAAGTATTTGTACTTTATATTGAAAAAAAAACTGCCTTGAGTTATTTAAAAAGGACAATTATGAGACTAAATTTTTTCGTTGACCATTTTTTCATTATTTCACTTTGATTTCAAAATATTTGTTTTAATTCATAGAATAAACCATGAAATTTAAAATTTTATTAATTAACAAAGTCTCATAATTGTGCTTCTTAAAAAACTCACAGCAGGTTTTTTTTCAACTCTAAATGCTCTATAAAAAGCTCTAGTCTATCAAAATATGTTTCTTTTATTAAATATTATGTAAAATTTTTTAAAAAGTAACGTTTTAATACCTTTAAACTTTGAAATATAAAAAGTATTTGGAAAACCAAATATTCGGTATTCGGCTGGCCAAATATTCAGTATTCGGTCCGACAATTACTATTTGGGTAGCCGAATATTCAATATTTGGTTCACGTGTTGACCGAATATTTGGTATTCAGCCAAAAGCACTATTCGGTGCATACCTAGTAATTTCTTAGATCCCCCAGGTATTATATAAATAACAAAACAATTTTCCAGATTTCAGCTACTGCTAAGTTTGAATTTTAATTTCCTTCTTTAGGCCTTTATTTCAATTTCTTTAACAATGCTCTAATTGTATTGAAATTTTCTTTGACAGTTCTAGCATTCTGTAACTGCTTTTGAGTCACTAAAAATTTTTTCTTATAGCCAGCTACATTCCTGTTAATACACCTTTGTTCCCTATGCCTGGTCCTTCGTTATACTTCAGCTGTCTCCTTTTAGGTAGCTTTCATTACAAAAAGTAAAAAGCTACCTATTGCAGCCGTCCGGAGGAAAGCACTTCCGGAAAATTTTGGTATATTTTCACCGATCATGACCCCCTGACCCCAAAACCACCCTCCGTTCAAATGTTGACATATATATATATATATATATATAACCATATATACATATATATAAATATATATATCTGATTTTTGTCATTCGATAACTAACGTATTTATGAACCGATTTGAATGAAACTTGGTATGTACATAGTACATACAAATTTCTCGACCGAGTTCGTTGGTCAGCATCATCCGCCATTTTGTTTCAAAATGGCGGCCATTTTAAATTTTTTAAAAAATTTAAAATTTAAAATTAAATGCGAAAAAATTAAAAGTTGAAATATATTTTTCTTTTAAGTGTTAGAACTTAAAACAAAGATTTCCAGAACACTTTTTATTTTGTCTATATCTTAAAAAATGATTGAGTTTTAGCACTTTGAATTTTTCTTATGTCTGACATTTTAAAACGATCTGATTTTTGTCACGTGATAACACGCGTATTTATGAACTGATTTCAATGAAACTTGGTATGTACATAGTACATACAAATGTCTCGACCGAGTTCGTTGGCCAGCATCATCCGCCATTTTGTTTCAAAATGGTGGTCATTTTAAATTTTTTAAAAAATTTAAAATTTAAAATTAAATGCGAAAAAAAATCAAAATTTGAAAAATATTTTCTTTTACGTGTTAGAACTTAAAAACAAAAATTCCAGAACACTTTTTATTTTGTCTATATCTTACAAAATGATTGAGTTATAGCACTTTGAATTTTGCTTATGGCTGACATTTTAAAACGGTCTGATCTGAACGATCCCCAATGTTGCTTTAAAATGGCATACACTTTATGATATCGTAGAATTTGGTGACTCTCTAAATCGCTTAAAATAAAACCAGGTTGAATAAAAGATGACTAATTTCTAAAAATTCCTATTAATAATCAGTCTTGACAAAAACTAGTATTCAATCTTATAAAATCACTAATTTTATAAGATTATTTCCACTAGATTGAGCTTAGTATTTTTGAACAAGGTAACTTACCTTAAAATAAATAAATAAATATATAAGTATATGAAAGCTACCTCTTCCTCCCGGCATTGCCGGAAGAACTTTTTTGTGTACATTTTGAATACTGCCAGTGTTTTCGAAAAGTTATGTTTACTCACTGCAGCTGAAAATTAAAAATCACATAACTTTAGATTAGAAATTTCATCCATTTATTAAACATCATGTTAATAGTAATTCATTAAATTTACAGGGTGAGGGGAGGGGGGGTACCTTCTATCTCTGGAGAATACATTCTTTCTCACATTTCTAAGGACCCAATTTTAACAGATTTGGTTCATTCAACTTAGATTACAATTCAACTGCTTTCTGTATTATAAAAGTTTATCTTAGACTTTGGTGACCAACTTTTGTAAAACTTTAATGAGGCATTAGTTTTTCTTATTCTATGAATTACTACGAGGTTTGGTTCATTCAACTTTGTTTTTGATAGTCTCTGGTAAATGCAGAACATTTTCAGTACATGCTGCATTACATAGTGGGGACCCATGTCACAGGTTAGTTCAGAAAAAAGGTTTTTTATGAATGCACTAGACTCAGCAGAAGGTCCCTGAAGCTAGGTTTAAAGATTTTTTTTTAAATATTAAATCATACAAAGTTTTAAGTTTTATTTAAGGAACTGTCATTGGACAACGTCAAGCAGATCAGCTCGTTTATTTATAAATTCATTAAATATGCAATGCCTCATAGCAATTGATCTATAAATGAAAAAAAAAATCATTCATTGTCGTCTTAATTTTAAAAATAAATTGTGAAATTAAAGTGGAAATAATAAATAAAAAAGATGAATTACAGTTCAAAACTATTACTTTTAACTATCTAGGTACATTATATTTTTGTTATAAAATCCCATGGTAGTCAAATAAGAATACTTTTAAGTCGTAAATTAAAATTATGCTTCTGGGTACATTCTTTTTCATATATTTACATATTTTTTTTCTTTGCATATAGATATCAGATCTCTTTTACTGGGTATCTTTTTATTTTTTCAATTTTGATTGCACTTTTTAAAAGATTTTTTTTTTTTTTAACCACTTAAAAAATACAAATTGAAGCTTAGTTAAATATACATATATATATTGTATAAATATTGAAATGTAAATGAGAAATTTGGAAAGAATGCTGCCATAGGTTTAATATTAGCTTAAGTGTGGTTGCGTTACTCGCTCCAACACAATTTCACATTTGAAAAAGGAGAAAAAAAATCTGTTCCTGGTGAATTTATTGGTTTTTAATGCATCAATTTTTCAAACGAAGCTTTTGCCTTGCAAAACTGAATTAAATGGATAGTGTTACTGTTATAATTGACTGTTTCTACCGTTTAAAATGGTTTTTTTATTATTATTATTATTGTATTATTATTATTATTATATTTCTTCATTTTTAGATAAAATTATTTCTGCACAAACAATTTTATATCTTAAAAATTTAATCCTTATATTTTAAAAATAGGTGGTGACATTAACCAGATGCTTGGAGCAATTCATTTGTACCTGACATGGAATCTTGATTCAAATTTATACGAAGCTGAAGAATCCTGCATTGATGATCTTGAATGTAAAGTTATGCATTTGAAGAGGGAAAAGAATGTTTGTTTATACTTCAAGAACTTTCTTCTGCAATGATGCATATTGTTTGTAAATATTCAAATAACTGTATCTATTGACTTTCTCCTAGAAGTAAAGAAGAGCAGAGTGCTTGCTCATAGGATTTTAGATTCTTATAGAGAGATTCTTATCTCCTTTTATAGAGGCTAAATGAAACTACAGAGAGGGTGCAGCACCCATCTAAAACTGTATGAAAAATAGAATTATGCTACAAGATAACTATTCTTATATAGTCTATAGAAATACATATATATGAATATATAAATTGTATTTTTAATAAATGGAGTGACATACCATAAACCAAATTAATTGTCTACTATTTTATTTTGTCTGTTTCATTTTTGTTTCAAATTTATATGACTGCCATTGGTAATTATTTTCTCTCTGTTTCAACACACTATTTCAACAAATTAATCTTCAAAGTAAATTATTATTTAGAAGTTTTGAATAATAATTTTAAAAAATCATCAGTGAGAATCCTGTCATTGGTAAATTAAGGTTAGCAAAGTAAGTATTGTATGGAAAAGTAATATTTTCATATTAGCTGCATGCTAAAGATATTACTGTGCTCTTATTTTGTAAAATGCTTATTTATAGAATATCAGTCAGAGGTGCTGAACTGTTTATATTGTTGTGTGTACATGTAAATTAATCTTCTGGGAATTGAATTATATGCAATAAATGTTTTTTATTATGCTTAATTTTTTTTAACTTAAATAAAAAGTAAATTGGAATATGGGTTTTAAACAAATTAAATTTGATAGTATTTTTTATTTTTTATTTGATGATTGAAAAATTATGTACTGTTTAGAAACAATTATATTTGTGAAAAAATATAAATGAATTTATTGCAAAAATATATTGTTTAAAATTGTACTACTAAAATGCATAAAGCCTAAAATATTAAAATTGTGAGACATTTCATGTGTAACTATGTACTTACATTAACCATAAAATCACAAGATCTGGGGAAGCTTGTGACCCCAGAAGGGAAATTTTGTGCATGGAGGTTGATAGCCATGTTCACTTGCCCCAAGTAGTCATCAGGTAATGTAGTCGTTAAAGAAGGCATATGTTTTAAGCAGAGGGTATATGCTCAAAACAGAGGGTATACCCGAAAGTGTATTTACTATGGCTTTCTTGAGAAACAGAGGGTATATGGTGTTCCTTAAAAAAATCCAGAAGGTATACAGCATATACCCTCCTCTACATCCCTGGTTGTCAGTCTCTCTTTCATTACAGTATTTGTGAAGCTTTCAAGATCACTAGGATGATGAATGTCTCTTTTTTGGTTTTCACAAAACAGGTAAGAGAAATAAAGATAATGGGTCATTGGTGACCTACCTTGGTTGATTTATTTCAGTAAAAAAGTAACATTTTAAATTTCTTAAGTGTGTCTGGCATGTTCACTGTATGATCTAGTAGACAAAATTCTCAGACTGTACAGTTTATACATGATTTGCATTTATAAAATTTATTGAGCTACAGTAGCTTATTAAGCTAAAGTAGATAAAGAAAATTTTATTATTTTTCAGCTAATTCCATAATACTTTGATAATTTGTTTTGTTCAAGTTTTACATCATATCTTGCTTCGTGTTTAAATTTTACTTAGTTTACTGCTAGTCAACTTGTTAAAAATTTTTATCAACAAAGAAATATCAATTCAGTGTGGAAATAAAGTAATTTATTAAATGCAGAAAGTCTGAATAACGATTTATAAATTAATTTGATCTATAATGTTCCTGAGAGGTACTATTGCTATAAAGTTAGAATTTTTTAAACTTTTTAATTCCAATTTTGAATGATAGAACATACATAAACCTGCAATAATTGTCTGAAACAGTTTTGAAAATGAAAGTACCTTTATTAAGAAATCTGTAACCAAAACTTAAAAAAAAATTACAAAATAGTCCTATTAGAAAACAAGTTCAGCTATCCTATATGCAGAAAAAAAAATATTTAAGTGATATTCAAAAAGAGCTTGCCCATAAATTTAACATTATGGAGCGGGTTTTTTCAAACGAGTGACGAGTCCCCCTTCATTTACTTGAAAATATCGGTTTTCTAATGTTATGGACAGGTTATTTTTGAATTTCTCGTTTAAATTTAAATATTTTTAAAATTACTTTTTCTGCATAGGAAACTGACGTCAATCTCTAATATCATATCACTAGTTTTACTTCTTGGATTTTGGTACCAAATTTTTTTTTAGTAAAGGTATTTACACTTTCGGAACCAGTTTTGCAGATAAGTACCTTTGAAAAATTACAAACAAAATTGAAAAAATACAAAATGGTCCCATTAGAGATTGAGTTCAGCTGTACAATGCAGAAAGAAAACATTTAAAAATATTCAAATTTGAATGAGAAATTCAAGAACTAGGTTTAACATTGAGTTCAGCTATACAATGCAGAAAGAAAACGTTTAAAAATATTCAAATTTAAATGAGAAATTAAAATCTTAGGTTTAACATTGTGGAACAGATATTTTTAAATAAGTAAAGTGTCTTCTTAAATCAGTGATCTATAGATTTAAATTTTATAAAGATAACATTATAAATCCTTATTGATCTATGTAAACAGCTTAAATGGGCCTATATGGAAAAAAAGGTGGACATTCTATGCGGGCCCATATAGATATCATTATAGATCTACATGTGCATCCAAATAGACCCATATAGATACCTTTATAGATCGACATATGCGCCCATGTAGATACATAAAAATAACCCATATGGACCCACATGAAAAAAAAAAGTGGACATTCTATGCGGGCCCATATAGATATCATTATAGATCTACATGTGTATCCACATAGATCTATATAGATATATCTTTATAGATGGTCATAGACATCCATATAGATATATAAAGATAACCCTTGTGGGCCCACATGGGAAAAAAAAGTGGACATTCTACGCGGGCCCATATAGATATCATTATAGATCTACATAGGCATCCACATATATCCATGTAGATATCTTTATAGATCGACATAGGCATCCATATAGATACATATAAATAGCCCATATGGGCCCATATAGAAAAAAATTGGACATTCTATGCGGGCCCATATGGATAGCCCTTATAGATCTATATCCCTGACCCACTTTTGCCCTTATGGGCCCATATGGATGTGCTGCCTGGGATACTGTTAACAATCCTTTCTTACTGCACATCTCTGGGTGTATCAGTAATTGGAAGTATCAATTGAAATGCAAACAAATAATATGTACAGTCAAGGATCGATAATTCATGCACCAATAATCCGCAATTTTCTATAATACGCGTTACTTTACGAATGTAAACAATGAAATAAACAATCAAGAAAATTTACAAATTTGTGATTAAAAAATTATTTTTTAAAACAAATAGTAAAAGTGTTGAAAAAATCAAAGTAAAACATATTTTTTTTAATATAACTCTTTTATTTTATTAACAGTAAAAAACAAACTGTTTTGCAGAACCTATGTAATTATTTTTATTTAAATGCACATTTATATGTTTTTTTTTTTTTTTTTTTTTTTTTTTTTTTTTTTTTTTTTTACATAAAATAGCATTTAAAAGGCATTTTTGAGATATCATATTAAATGAATTACTAGATTTCATATTTATCTTTTCATATTAAACTTATTATAGAATTAAAATGTTGTCTAGGAATAATAAAATGACGTATAATCCATAACATTCTATAATCTACAATATTCTATAATCCGCACAACCTTTGGCCCCCAACTTGTGCGGATTGATTTAAAACACAATATTACGAGTGCAAGGTCTTGAAATTATTGATCCATAAATGAAATAAATTACGCGCATTATTTTTTTTTCAAAATAATAATTAATTGCTACAGTCATATGTAATTCATAAAAATTATGTTTGTATTTCCCATTCTCTGATTATAATAATTATAAATGATACTCTTGGTAAAATAAATTTACTAGCACTTTTCTCCGGGAGGGATTTTTGGGGCTTCGGGTGTGACATTATAGTGTTCCGGGGAGGGGGGAAATTGTACTTTTTGACCATTGAAAACACAAAATCACAAATTTTATGGGGTGGGACATCTCATTGCTCCGGGGGAGGGGGGATGTCTCCTTCAGGGCCACACCCTGAATTCAACACAGTTTACTAGTGCAACAGAAGCAATCATCATAATTTCTTCTTAGCCATGATGCTGATTGACTTATCAAGATCTTCTGTAATTTCCAAAAGAATGGAAATCATGGAAAAGCTACTCAGTCTGTCATCAACCATAATGCTTTGAGTCAAAGATTTAATTATTTTCTTTGCCGAAAAATATCTTTCAGCACTGACTGTTGTTACTCGACTGTTGTTGTCAGCAAGTGTTTGATTTTATCGTAATACGTCACATTACAGTACTAAAACTTTTAAAACCTCTGTGTTGGTGTCAAATAGCAATTTGTTTGCACCCTAATTAATATTCTACTTTCACTTGATACATTGACACTTTATCCTGAAAATATTGTATCGGATTCTTTAATTTGCTTGCTTTTCCCAGTGAAGCACATCCTGGAAGATGTAACTGGGAATCTCTTAGAATGTCTTCATTCGAAATGAATCGATAATTTAAATTTTGAATAAGACATTCTACATGGGGAAATAAGACCGTGATATTGTAATACTTGTCAGTGGATGTAATTTGAGGGTTTGTACCTGTTGCCTGTCTAAATGTTAGTCTTTATTTCAGTTTGGAAGACGTCTTCCCGAAGTTTTGATGTACAATAAAATCTCACAAAAGATTTCTATTTCATTTTTCTGCATATTTATGTAAAACAATTAGGCATCATTAGCATGGGTTACAGCCAATATTATATCACAGGATTTTTTTTAAGAACTCACAATGATTGTTAGACAGAAAACCTTCTGACAAACAGACAAGCTTGCGAGAAAATGATTCTTCTCCCTGACTGCCAAAAAATCTCCAGCTGTTGAAAAAATCTTCCATGTGTTTTTTGAAATATTTTCTGAGCTAATACAAATGTATTTAAATAGCTCAACAAAAGTATATGTGCTTTCATGCCTCTCGATAAAAGTTTTATCAAAATAAGGAGAAGTTATTTTGTTTTGTTTTCTTGGATATATAATGGAATTGCTTCTTGAAGCGCTAAATTTGCCTTCAGGTGATTTTTAAAAACTTTTATCGCTGCTTTTACAAGTCCATGATACTTTCGAATGAAGGGAATCAATATGATATTGGGCAAGTCAAGATTTAACCAATGATTTTTACAGAGCACATATCTAATTTCTAGATACTCTGAAGAATTTTAGAATGAACCCTTCTAACATGAGCAAACTTATTGGCTGTCACACGCCTATGTGACGCATTTATACATGCCAAGACATAGTTCATCACAATTTTGTAAAATTATTTTTCTTGAATTTTTGGAAGAGAAGATATTTTTTGGATTAACACATAAAAAAATTTCCAAATTATTGGGTTTTGTGAATTTTTTTAATAGTTCACATATCTAACACAAATGGCAAGCTGTCCTGTGCTTGAAATGTCCATAGTTTCATCTGCAATTAAGCTAAAACAGATCGCAATATTTATTTTGATAATTAATATTTCGGTAACTATATCCCAGAATATTTGAATGATTTCATTCTGGGGTGAAGTAAATAGCATTTCTAAGGATATTTATACTATCTCGTTTCAATTCATTCGCTCCAGACTTTGCTCAAAACTTAAAAGAACTCTTAGCTAACAGTTTTTTTTTATACCAATTTCTCTAAAGTTAGAGGATCGTCATCGAGGTCAGTGGCTATATTGTTCTGCACAAAATAAGATTGCTTCAAGTATTAGTCCATGAGCTGCTCTAATTTCTTCTTTTCCTGGAGCTCTTTGGAAACTCAACAACGAAATAATTCTATTTCTATTTTCCGGAAGAAATCTAAAGTTTGTTTGTTAAAATAACACACGGTTTGTTATAATCTAATTGTATATATTTTACGAAAAACATTTAGCCTTTTTCCAATGACTGAAACATGTAGAAAATAGTCTTCCTAAGTTTACGTGACTTTTCTTATGCTGTATGCGTATTATACTTAATTTTTCTTAGTCTAATTAATGATAAGAAATTACACTTAAACAAATTTTTCTGCGCATAAAGAAAGTAAAAATTACTTTCTAAAAAGAATTTATATTTTCAGTGGTGTATACCTATTAAAAAAACAATATATCCAAATAACCGATATAATGAAGGATTACCGTAAGTGTAATTCAATAAATGGATATTTTTACAGCTAAAAATGCAATTGATTTTAATGCAATGGAAGATAAAAACAAACAAAACTTTTTTTTTATCATACAGATAATTTTGTATTTTCAAACTTTCGGGAGGGGCTTCAGCCCCCTTAACCCCCTCGTGCTACGTGCTACGTGCTCAGGCTACGTGCTCAGGCTACGTGCCTGATTTCAGGCAATTACACATTGCATGGTGGCGACTGTGGCCAGTACAGCCGAACGTTACATCGCATGAGGGATGTGTGCAATCTCACGTTTGATAGAATCTTTCAAATTTGGCAAAGTTTGCGGATTGCACATGTACACTTTAGATTTTAGACATCTCCAGAACCTGAAATCCATAGAAGTGAGGTCGGGGGATCACGGAGGCCATTGACATTACCAGTTAAGATGAAATGTGCCTCTTCCGTTCAAAATATGCGAAGAGGCCGATCGTTATCACCATCATATTGGATAATAAATTCATTAACAAAGTCTATATGTTGTTGATAGTCTCTCAATTCCAAAATCTGGGCGTGCTGGAGCCGGCAAAGAAACATGCTGATTACAGAGCGGATTAAAAGAAACATGCAGATTACAGTAACTTTAAGACCAATGATTTCGGTATATCAAATACACGAGATGCACCTTTTGTAGTTGCATGCGTCATCTGGTCACTATGTGATGCACTTCCATTACAGTATCCTCAGGAACAATTGGTCATCCAGATCGCGGACTATCACATGTGCAGCCAATTTCTTCGAATTTCATTACTAAATCACGAAGAGCTTGTGAAATGTATAGGCCGCGTATTTGGCGATTGTTTCGACGGTAAACGCGCTAGGTTTTTTTCAGCATTCATATAATGTTGATAATAATTTTACCAACTCACCACGAATGAAATCATTTTGTTGGCATCTGCGAGCTCCGACTGAAGAGCTAACATTTCCATCCAACTTTTTATCCGTTTTCTACAATGACGATCTGGCAAATGACGTTTTGTGATTGGTATTTTGTCTCTGTCACATTCAAATTTTCTTCATGCGCCTTGGGGATGTTTTTTTGGGGGGGCCGTACGTAGAATTTAGGGATACAAAATTTTGATAAAAAAATCTTACAACGTTATTTTGTTAAGTTTAGATTCAAGAGGGAGAAAAATACATACCTTGTTTAGACAGTATTGTGCATACAAAATGGATTAGCTTTGTATAATTATTGCACTGCAGCAGTTGTAATGTATTGCCATAGACATTGTTTGAAAATAATTTATTTGAAGGGAAATATTTAGAGTGTTCAAAGGTGCCCCAATTCAAATATGCCTCCCTCTCCCCAAATTGAGGCTCTTACCAAACATTGTTAGTTTGTGCTTTTTAAGTTTCACAGAAAAATTTTCCTAAAAACCCTTCGGATTCCGAACCGGATTGGAAACTGGAAATGCTCTTAAAAGTTAAAAAATGCAACAAAAATTGAAAAAATTAAATATGAAATAACAATATTTGACATAGTTAACAAGTATCCTATGTAGAAACACACATTAGGATAAGCCTAGATTATTTTAAAATTTTTTACTGAATATTATTCAAATTACTTTTGTAAGAACGGAAAAAATTCCATAATTAAGCCCCTCCCGAAAGAAAATCCTTGCTACGGGCCTGCCTAAAATGGCACCCATGTGGAAAATGTGTAATAAAAAAAGTTTTCTTTTCTCTGATCTGTATTGTAATCAGAGATTAGTGTACTGACTCTGTGTTATATGCAAATTCCCTCCTTGCGCCCCATTCAAGTTTTATTATGGGAGGGGAATTCGCAGAACAGTTTTTTGTGCGAGCATAATGCGTCCGTTTATTGCAATAACCATACCGTTCCAACGCTCTTTATGGTTTTTGCATGCGCTGAGCATTTTGGGATGAAAAAAAGGGTATTGCCATTGGAAATTTTCGAGTTTTTGTATCTATCACCGTAATCGTGTGAGTCATTTTTTTGCCGTTCACAGAATCTCGAGCTCCTACCTCGAGCTATATGTGAAATTTCACTTCGATCAGTTGAACAGACTGGCCGCTAGAGCTCCATACATCGGCTCCATATAGAATTTTTATGACTACCCTGTATATATATATATTGCGAAATTTCTGTGTTTGTATTTTCTTGTAAACCCGTTCCTCGCCACTTTTAACAGGGATGTCATATATCAGTGTTTTTACATATCTTCAAATATACTTGAAAACTCTAGTAAGTAATTTTCAAGAACAGGATTAACCAAATTATCAAGTTCAATGAAGAACTGACAATTCCAGCGATACATCAATACTTGTCAATTCAATATAATTCGACCCAAATGTCACATTTAAATATTGGTGCATTTTATGTCTGAAACAGGTAGGATTCATCCGCTTTCGAAATCTATATACACTAATAAAATAACAAATCGCTCTGTCTCTGTGTGCTTGTGTCTGCGACAGCTAGCGAAAACTACAGTACGTTACGAGATTTAAATTTTTGTGAAGATTGCCCTAGGCGTTTCCTAAAGTACCTGAGCCTCAGAATTTTAAAATTCCTATAATTTGTTGAGAGAATAATTAAAATCTTTAAATTAGAAGAATGAAAAAGTATTTATAATTTAATAAAAACATAGATTTTTATTAAACCGCAGAATATTTCTTTGAAAACTGGAAGAGAAGGAAAATGGTTAATTTAAATATAGGGGGTCCATGGCAATAAATGCACTAGGCTTTTTAAAAAAGGGCTGTATTATAAATTCTTCTGGACCGGTAAACTAAAAAACTAGACAGCTATATGGAGAAAAATTCACTTTTCAGAAATTCTGAAAATTATTTTATTTTATATTCTTTTTATTTCCATTCAAAGAAACAGATTTTCGAGAAATCTTTCATGATGAATGCAGGTGTCTAGCAACGCAGACAGCTGGGCATTTATAGGGCGCAATAGTGGCATTTATAGACGACCTGTAAATATTTTCAAAAATTAAATTTATAAATTTAATTTTTATACATCCAGGTGAAGAATTTTCCGCTGATTTCAAATATGTAAATTTCTTCACAGTCACTCAATTACAACCTTAGATATTAATTATTAATTCATTACTTGGAAGACTTGCTCTTTTTGAAAACAAGTTTTTCAAAACCACAAATGATTTTTACACTAGAATTCTTTTGTACGTTATAAAATTTCTAAAAATACACCATTTAAAGATTTCAAATCTATGCATCTAGCAATACCTTTAGATGTTTGTTTAATAATATCCAAATTTCATAAAGATCGATCCGCAAGTTTTTTTTTCTTTTTTAATAAAAAAGTCGATTTAAAAAATAAAGAAAAGAAATGTTGAAAAGCGAATTTTATTAAAATTAAGAAAAGTCTCATAAAACGAGCGATTTGGATCTTTCAGATAAACTAAAACATACAAAAAATAGTTTAAAGAGTAGGAAGCATCCAATTTCGGGGGAGGGGGAGAATTTTAAGGGGCGCGATCAAATAATTTAAATTGTACCGTTTCCTACGATTTCAAATGCGGACTTTTGACAAAGCTCTGGGATAAATATTACTTACTTAATGTATAAAATTGAAACTGGTGTTATACACAATTGAAATGAAAAAAACTTCTTTAAACACCATAAAATAAGGTAACTGCGCAAGGCCTTTCGAAAGAACTTAGTCTTTCTTCGTCAGGCGCAAAAAAAGACGTGCGTCCACAATGAATGTAGCGGCACGACTGAAGGGGAATGCGGGAGGGAGAGGGAGCAAGCAGAAGGAACAGCCAATAGGAAAGAAGAAGGCAACAGCCAAACACGGAAGAGCATAAACAAAACTAGATAGACAATGAAGGAGAGGAAAGGAAGAAGGGGGGAAGGGAAATGGTAAAAAAGCGGGGTAAATTAAAAAATTAACTAAAAGGAGAGATTAAAATGAAATAAAATGTACGCAAAAAATATATAAATTAGTAATAAAAAAAAAATAAATAAATAAATAAAATAAAATAAAATAAAAATACATAAAAAATAAAAAATAGTTTACAATTATAAACACACATGAAAATACCTGAAAAATAGTATACATAATATATATAAAAAATAATAATAATAATTAAATAATAAACTTAATTATGAAGCAGTGCTGAAAAGATTCTTCCAGGCAACGGAGAGGGTTTTAGAATCAGATTTATCATTAACAATAATATCACGATTAATATAAATAGCTAAATTTTCTAGAAAGTCTAACTCAGAGGAACTATTGGCATTAAAAATAATTTTAGCAGTTTGAAAATTGAAACTATGGCCGGAATCCCAAGAGTGTTTAGCAACAGAAGATTTAGAAATTTCTTGATTAATGACATACCGAGAGTGTTCTTTTAGGCGTTTTTCGAGATTTCTTTTAGTTTGACCAATATACGATAAATCACAGCCATTACAAGGAATATTATAAATACCCCATTTTTAGAGGTCAGGGACAGGACATTTCATGGAAGGAAATTTTAATTTATTGACTGGTTTAAAGATAACATTAAAATTGAAACGTCTTAAAACTTTAGCTAATTTAAAACATAAAGGAGGATAAAAAGGGAGGACGACCAAATTATCAGGTTTACTTTTATCAATATTAGAAAGAGTGGAATTGTTAGGGGGTCTATTGAATTTGCTCACAGCAGTATTAATGATAGAAGGATTGAATCCACGTTTTACAGCAACAGATTTTAAGTAATTGAGTTCATTCTTAAGAGATTTAAAATCGGAACAAATTTTGAGAGCACGATAAACATAAGTATAAAAAACACCGGTCTTTTGATTGACAGGATGATTTGAGAGAGCATGGGGTGGATTAGAGACAGAAAAAGGTTTTCTATAAACACAAGTTTTGAAAGAAGAATCACATTTGGTAACTAAAACATCAAGGAAAGGGAGTTTATTACAATTCTCTAACTCAAAAGTAAACTGAATATGAGGATCAATAGAATTGACAGTTTGAAGAATTGTAGAAATATTAAATGGATTATCCAATAGGACGAAAGTATCATCAACATAACGAATCCAACATTTAAAATTGATCAGATTTAATAATTTATCTTCAAAGTAATGCATATAAATATCACAAAGAATGGGAGATAAAGGATTACCAATTAAGCCTTCTAGCTGTTTGAAAAATTTATTATCGAATTGAAAAGTAGTAAGAGTTAAGCAAATTTTAGTTAAATTAACATAATCTTTGACCTCAATATCCGAGAAATGAAATTCACGTAATCTTTTTTCCAAGCAAGAAAGAGCGCCTTCAATCGGGACATTAGTAAATAAAGATTTGACATCAAGAGAAAGCATAGAACAATTCGATGGATTAATACTTTTTAATTTACTAACGAAATCATAAGAATTTTTTACAGTATGAGAATTAGCAATGCATAAAGGCGAGAATATGGAAGCTAAAAATTTGGCAAGAGGATAAGTAACAGTACCAATATTAGAGACAATAGGTCTTAAGGGAATATTGGTTTTGTGAACTTTGGGTAAAGCATAAAAACGAGCACAAATGGGTGCAGAAGGAATAACACAATGTTTAGTGTTGTCATTTAGAACAACAGAATTCTTAACAGCTTTAGTGAGAGTGGCAAGATGCGAATTAGTGGGATCTTTTTTAACTTCAATATAAGGACCTTCAGATAAGAGAGCATGAACTTTATCAGAATAATCATTTTTATCCATAAGAACAATTTGACCCCCCTTATCAGCTTTAGTAATAATAAGATTATCATTGGACTTAAGCTCATTCAGAGCAATATGCTGAGGACGTGAGAGATTAGGTTTATATTTAGAAACATTAGAAGAAATAGTATCAGCAAGAATGTGACGAAGGGTTTCTTTTTGAAAAGGAGAAACTTTACTATGTTT
This sequence comes from Maratus speculifer, assembly GCA_964019185.1. NCBI lineage: Eukaryota > Metazoa > Arthropoda > Arachnida > Araneae > Salticidae > Maratus > Maratus speculifer. The sequence continues at coordinate 391,717,115 of OZ025294.1, read as the reverse complement.
AAAGGAAGACTCAATAGGAGCAATCAATTTGGTGAGAGAAGGTTTGCAAGATTGAGAAAAATTTAAACCAAGATCTAAAATGCTTTTTTGCTCAGGAGTTAATGTATGAGAAGATAAATTTACAATATTGTTTTCATTAGAAAGATCCTTATTCAAAAATTGATACTTGGAATTCTTATTACATAATAAAGAAAACTTTTTATCAAGTTTATTTTGATGAGCAGATTTGAAAGAAAGCAGAGAAGGCCAAAATTTGTTATCAATATTACAAAAATTATCAAGATTTTTACTGAGAAGCAAATGCAGATCATAAAGTTCTTCTTCAATTTTGGAGAGAGTATGCCGAACATCCTGAATGCAAGCTCTTAAAACTATAAGGTGTGAACGAAACATAGCTTTAGAAATTCTAAAAGAACTATTGACAGAACACTTAAGTTGAATAAAATTGGGGATAACATTATTTTTCTTACAATTTTGAAGAAAATTTAAGTGATTGAGAAATTTAATACGTTTGCGTCTAAGTTTAGTAAACCGGTTTAATTGAGCAGTATACATAATAACGACAAGAAAATAAACAATATACAAGTACAGAAAAATAAAATATGAATAACACAAAAAAGTGAAAAATAAAAGGATAGATAAAAAATATATAAATAAGATCATAAATGAAAATATAAAATGAAAAACAAATAAATAAGACACTAAGATAAAGAATAAAGATAAAAATTACTTACGACAAAAGTGGGGGCAAAGGTGGGCAGTTGAAATGCCAGAATCAGCACAAATCAATGTATAAAATTGAAACTGGTGTTATACACAATTGAAATGAAAAAAACTTCTTTAAACACCATAAAATAAGGTAACTGCGCAAGGCCTTTCGAAAGAACTTAGTCTTTCTTCGTCAGGCGCAAAAAAAGACGTGCGTCCACAATGAATGTAGCGGCACGACTGAAGGGGAATGCGGGAGGGAGAGGGAGCAAGCAGAAGGAACAGCCAATAGGAAAGAAGAAGGCAACAGCCAAACACGGAAGAGCATAAACAAAACTAGATAGACAATGAAGGAGAGGAAAGGAAGAAGGGGGGAAGGGAAATGGGAAAAAAGCGGGGTAAATTAAAAAATTAACTAAAAGGAGAGATTAAAATGAAATAAAATGTACGCAAAAAATATATAAATTAGTAATAAAAAAAATAAATAAATAAATAAATAAATAAAATAAAATAAAATAAAAATACATAAAAAATAAAAAATAGTTTACAATTATAAACACACATGAAAATACCTGAAAAATAGTATACATAATATATATAAAAAATAATAATAATAATTAAATAATAAACTTAATTATGAAGCAGTGCTGAAAAGATTCTTCCAGGCAACGGAGAGGGTTTTAGAATCAGATTTATCATTAACAATAATATCACGATTAATATAAATAGCTAAATTTTCTAGAAAGTCTAACTCAGAGGAACTATTGGCATTAAAAATAATTTTAGCAGTTTTTCTCGGATATTGAGGTCAAAGATTATGTTAATTTAACTAAAATTTGCTTAACTCTTACTACTTTTCAATTCGATAATAAATTTTTCAAACAGCTAGAAGGCTTAAGTATGGGTAATCCTTTATCTCCCATTCTTTGTGATATTTATATGCATTACTTTGAAGATAAATTATTAAATCTGATCAATTTTAAATGTTGGATTCGTTATGTTGATGATACTTTCGTCCTATTGGATAATCCATTTAATATTTCTACAATTCTTCAAACTGTCAATTCTATTGATCCTCATATTCAGTTTACTTTTGAGTTAGAGAATTGTAATAAACTCCCTTTCCTTGATGTTTTAGTTACCAAATGTGATTCTTCTTTCAAAACTTGTGTTTATAGAAAACCTTTTTCTGTCTCTAATCCACCCCATGCTCTCTCAAATCATCCTGTCAATCAAAAGACCGGTGTTTTTTATACTTATGTTTATCGTGCTCTCAAAATTTGTTCCGATTTTAAATCTCTTAAGAATGAACTCAATTACTTAAAATCTGTTGCTGTAAAACGTGGATTCAATCCTTCTATCATTAATACTGCTGTGAGCAAATTCAATAGACCCCCTAACAATTCCACTCTTTCTAATATTGATAAAAGTAAACCTGATAATTTGGTCGTCCTCCCTTTTTATCCTCCTTTATGTTTTAAATTAGCTAAAGTTTTAAGAAGTTTCAATTTTAATGTTATCTTTAAACCAGTCAATAAACTAAAATTTCCTTCCATGAAATGTCCTGTCCCTGACCTCCAAAAATGGGGTATTTATAATATTCCTTGTAATGGCTGTGATTTATCGTATATTGGTCAAACTAAAAGAAATCTCGAAAAACGCCTAAAAGAACACTCTCGGTATGTCATTAATCAAGAAATTTCTAAATCTTCTGTTGCTAAACACTCTTGGGATTCCGGCCATAGTTTCAATTTTCAAACTGCTAAAATTATTTTTAATGCCAATAGTTCCTCTGAGTTAGACTTTCTAGAAAATTTAGCTATTTATATTAATCGTGATATTATTGTTAATGATAAATCTGATTCTAAAACCCTCTCCGTTGCCTGGAAGAATCTTTTCAGCACTGCTTCATAATTAAGTTTATTATTTAATTATTATTATTATTTTTTATATATATTATGTATACTATTTTTCAGGTATTTTCATGTGTGTTTATAATTGTAAACTATTTTTTATTTTTTATGTATTTTTATTTTATTTTATTTTATTTATTTATTTATTTATTTTTTTTTTTTATTACTAATTTATATATTTTTTGCGTACATTTTATTTCATTTTAATCTCTCCTTTTAGTTAATTTTTTAATTTACCCCGCTTTTTTCCCATTTCCCTTCCCCCCTTCTTCCTTTCCTCTCCTTCATTGTCTATCTAGTTTTGTTTATGCTCTTCCGTGTTTGGCTGTTGCCTTCTTCTTTCCTATTGGCTGTTCCTTCTGCTTGCTCCCTCTCCCTCCCGCATTCCCCTTCAGTCGTGCCGCTACATTCATTGTGGACGCACGTCTTTTTTTGCGCCTGACGAAGAAAGACTAAGTTCTTTCGAAAGGCCTTGCGCAGTTACCTTATTTTATGGTGTTTAAAGAAGTTTTTTTCATTTCAATTGTGTATAACACCAGTTTCAATTTTATACATTGATTTGTGCTGATTCTGGCATTTCAACTGCCCACCTTTGCCCCCACTTTTGTCGTAAGTAATTTTTATCTTTATTCTTTATCTTAGTGTCTTATTTATTTGTTTTTCATTTTATATTTTCATTTATGATCTTATTTATATATTTTTTATCTATCCTTTTATTTTTCACTTTTTTGTGTTATTCATATTTTATTTTTCTGTACTTGTATATTGTTTATTTTCTTGTCGTTATTATGTATACTGCTCAATTAAACCGGTTTACTAAACTTAGACGCAAACGTATTAAATTTCTCAATCACTTAAATTTTCTTCAAAATTGTAAGAAAAATAATGTTATCCCCAATTTTATTCAACTTAAGTGTTCTGTCAATAGTTCTTTTAGAATTTCTAAAGCTATGTTTCGTTCACACCTTATAGTTTTAAGAGCTTGCATTCAGGATGTTCGGCATACTCTCTCCAAAATTGAAGAAGAACTTTATGATCTGCATTTGTTTCTCAGTAAAAATCTTGATAATTTTTGTAATATTGATAACAAATTTTGGCCTTCTCTGCTTTCTTTCAAATCTGCTCATCAAAATAAACTTGATAAAAAGTTTTCTTTATTATGTAATAAGAATTCCAAGTATCAATTTTTGAATAAGGATCTTTCTAATGAAAACAATATTGTAAATTTATCTTCTCATACATTAACTCCTGAGCAAAAAAGCATTTTAGATCTTGGTTTAAATTTTTCTCAATCTTGCAAACCTTCTCTCACCAAATTGATTGCTCCTATTGAGTCTTCCTTTAAACATAGTAAAGTTTCTCCTTTTCAAAAAGAAACCCTTCGTCACATTCTTGCTGATACTATTTCTTCTAATGTTTCTAAATATAAACCTAATCTCTCACGTCCTCAGCATATTGCTCTGAATGAGCTTAAGTCCAATGATAATCTTATTATTACTAAAGCTGATAAGGGGGGTCAAATTGTTCTTATGGATAAAAATGATTATTCTGATAAAGTTCATGCTCTCTTATCTGAAGGTCCTTATATTGAAGTTAAAAAATATCCCACTAATTCGCATCTTGCCACTCTCACTAAAGCTGTTAAGAATTCTGTTGTTCTAAATGACAACACTAAACATTGTGTTATTCCTTCTGCACCCATTTGTGCTCGTTTTTATGCTTTACCCAAAGTTCACAAAACCAATATTCCCTTAAGACCTATTGTCTCTAATATTGGTACTGTTACTTATCCTCTTGCCAAATTTTTAGCTTCCATATTCTCGCCTTTATGCATTGCTAATTCTCATACTGTAAAAAATTCTTATGATTTCGTTAGTAAATTAAAAAGTATTAATCCATCGAATTGTTCTATGCTTTCTCTTGATGTCAAATCTTTATTTACTAATGTCCCGATTGAAGGCGCTCTTTCTTGCTTGGAAAAAAGATTACGTGAATTTCATTTCTCGGATATTGAGGTCAAAGATTATGTTAATTTAACTAAAATTTGCTTAACTCTTACTACTTTTCAATTCGATAATAAATTTTTCAAACAGCTAGAAGGCTTAAGTATGGGTAATCCTTTATCTCCCATTCTTTGTGATATTTATATGCATTACTTTGAAGATAAATTATTAAATCTGATCAATTTTAAATGTTGGATTCGTTATGTTGATGATACTTTCGTCCTATTGGATAATCCATTTAATATTTCTACAATTCTTCAAACTGTCAATTCTATTGATCCTCATATTCAGTTTACTTTTGAGTTAGAGAATTGTAATAAACTCCCTTTCCTTGATGTTTTAGTTACCAAATGTGATTCTTATTTCAAAACTTGTGTTTATAGAAAACCTTTTTCTGTCTCTAATCCACCCCATGCTCTCTCAAATCATCCTGTCAATCAAAAGACCGGTGTTTTTTATACTTATGTTTATCGTGCTCTCAAAATTTGTTCCGATTTTAAATCTCTTAAGAATGAACTCAATTACTTAAAATCTGTTGCTGTAAAACGTGGATTCAATCCTTCTATCATTAATACTGCTGTGAGCAAATTCAATAGACCCCCTAACAATTCCACTCTTTCTAATATTGATAAAAGTAAACCTGATAATTTGGTCGTCCTCCCTTTTTATCCTCCTTTATGTTTTAAATTAGCTAAAGTTTTAAGAAGTTTCAATTTTAATGTTATCTTTAAACCAGTCAATAAACTAAAATTTCCTTCCATGAAATGTCCTGTCCCTGACCTCCAAAAATGGGGTATTTATAATATTCCTTGTAATGGCTGTGATTTATCGTATATTGGTCAAACTAAAAGAAATCTCGAAAAACGCCTAAAAGAACACTCTCGGTATGTCATTAATCAAGAAATTTCTAAATCTTCTGTTGCTAAACACTCTTGGGATTCCGGCCATAGTTTCAATTTTCAAACTGCTAAAATTATTTTTAATGCCAATAGTTCCTCTGAGTTAGACTTTCTAGAAAATTTAGCTATTTATATTAATCGTGATATTATTGTTAATGATAAATCTGATTCTAAAACCCTCTCCGTTGCCTGGAAGAATCTTTTCAGCACTGCTTCATAATTAAGTTTATTATTTAATTATTATTATTTTTTTTTATATATATTATGTATACTATTTTTCAGGTATTTTCATGTGTGTTTATAATTGTAAACTATTTTTTATTTTTTATGTATTTTTATTTTATTTTATTTTATTTATTTATTTATTTATTTATTTTTTTATTACTAATTTATATATTTTTTGCGTACATTTTATTTCATTTTAATCTCTCCTTTTAGTTAATTTTTTAATTTACCCCGCTTTTTTCCCATTTCCCTTCCCCCCTTCTTCCTTTCCTCTCCTTCATTGTCTATCTAGTTTTGTTTATGCTCTTCCGTGTTTGGCTGTTGCCTTCTTCTTTCCTATTGGCTGTTCCTTCTGCTTGCTCCCTCTCCCTCCCGCATTCCCCTTCAGTCGTGCCGCTACATTCATTGTGGACGCACGTCTTTTTTTGCGCCTGACGAAGAAAGACTAAGTTCTTTCGAAAGGCCTTGCGCAGTTACCTTATTTTATGGTGTTTAAAGAAGTTTTTTTCATTTCAATTGTGTATAACACCAGTTTCAATTTTATACATTGATTTGTGCTGATTCTGGCATTTCAACTGCCCACCTTTGCCCCCACTTTTGTCGTAAGTAATTTTTATCTTTATTCTTTATCTTAGTGTCTTATTTATTTGTTTTTCATTTTATATTTTCATTTATGATCTTATTTATATATTTTTTATCTATCCTTTTATTTTTCACTTTTTTGTGTTATTCATATTTTATTTTTCTGTACTTGTATATTGTTTATTTTCTTGTCGTTATTATGTATACTGCTCAATTAAACCGGTTTACTAAACTTAGACGCAAACGTATTAAATTTCTCAATCACTTAAATTTTCTTCAAAATTGTAAGAAAAATAATGTTATCCCCAATTTTATTCAACTTAAGTGTTCTGTCAATAGTTCTTTTAGAATTTCTAAAGCTATGTTTCGTTCACACCTTATAGTTTTAAGAGCTTGCATTCAGGATGTTCGGCATACTCTCTCCAAAATTGAAGAAGAACTTTATGATCTGCATTTGTTTCTCAGTAAAAATCTTGATAATTTTTGTAATATTGATAACAAATTTTGGCCTTCTCTGCTTTCTTTCAAATCTGCTCATCAAAATAAACTTGATAAAAAGTTTTCTTTATTATGTAATAAGAATTCCAAGTATCAATTTTTGAATAAGGATCTTTCTAATGAAAACAATATTGTAAATTTATCTTCTCATACATTAACTCCTGAGCAAAAAAGCATTTTAGATCTTGGTTTAAATTTTTCTCAATCTTGCAAACCTTCTCTCACCAAATTGATTGCTCCTATTGAGTCTTCCTTTAAACATAGTAAAGTTTCTCCTTTTCAAAAAGAAACCCTTCGTCACATTCTTGCTGATACTATTTCTTCTAATGTTTCTAAATATAAACCTAATCTCTCACGTCCTCAGCATATTGCTCTGAATGAGCTTAAGTCCAATGATAATCTTATTATTACTAAAGCTGATAAGGGGGGTCAAATTGTTCTTATGGATAAAAATGATTATTCTGATAAAGTTCATGCTCTCTTATCTGAAGGTCCTTATATTGAAGTTAAAAAAGATCCCACTAATTCGCATCTTGCCACTCTCACTAAAGCTGTTAAGAATTCTGTTGTTCTAAATGACAACACTAAACATTGTGTTATTCCTTCTGCACCCATTTGTGCTCGTTTTTATGCTTTACCCAAAGTTCACAAAACCAATATTCCCTTAAGACCTATTGTCTCTAATATTGGTACTGTTACTTATCCTCTTGCCAAATTTTTAGCTTCCATATTCTCGCCTTTATGCATTGCTAATTCTCATACTGTAAAAAATTCTTATGATTTCGTTAGTAAATTAAAAAGTATTAATCCATCGAATTGTTCTATGCTTTCTCTTGATGTCAAATCTTTATTTACTAATGTCCCGATTGAAGGCGCTCTTTCTTGCTTGGAAAAAAGATTACGTGAATTTCATTTCTCGGATATTGAGGTCAAAGATTATGTTAATTTAACTAAAATTTGCTTAACTCTTACTACTTTTCAATTCGATAATAAATTTTTCAAACAGCTAGAAGGCTTAAGTATGGGTAATCCTTTATCTCCCATTCTTTGTGATATTTATATGCATTACTTTGAAGATAAATTATTAAATCTGATCAATTTTAAATGTTGGATTCGTTATGTTGATGATACTTTCGTCCTATTGGATAATCCATTTAATATTTCTACAATTCTTCAAACTGTCAATTCTATTGATCCTCATATTCAGTTTACTTTTGAGTTAGAGAATTGTAATAAACTCCCTTTCCTTGATGTTTTAGTTACCAAATGTGATTCTTCTTTCAAAACTTGTGTTTATAGAAAACCTTTTTCTGTCTCTAATCCACCCCATGCTCTCTCAAATCATCCTGTCAATCAAAAGACCGGTGTTTTTTATACTTATGTTTATCGTGCTCTCAAAATTTGTTCCAATTTTAAATCTCTTAAGAATGAACTCAATTACTTAAAATCTGTTGCTGTAAAACGTGGATTCAATCCTTCTATCATTAATACTGCTGTGAGCAAATTCAATAGACCCCCTAACAATTCCACTCTTTCTAATATTGATAAAAGTAAACCTGATAATTTGGTCGTCCTCCCTTTTTATCCTCCTTTATGTTTTAAATTAGCTAAAGTTTTAAGAAGTTTCAATTTTAATGTTATCTTTAAACCAGTCAATAAACTAAAATTTCCTTCCATGAAATGTCCTGTCCCTGACCTCCAAAAATGGGGTATTTATAATATTCCTTGTAATGGCTGTGATTTATCGTATATTGGTCAAACTAAAAGAAATCTCGAAAAACGCCTAAAAGAACACTCTCGGTATGTCATTAATCAAGAAATTTCTAAATCTTCTGTTGCTAAACACTCTTGGGATTCCGGCCATAGTTTCAATTTTCAAACTGCTAAAATTATTTTTAATGCCAATAGTTCCTCTGAGTTAGACTTTCTAGAAAATTTAGCTATTTATATTAATCGTGATATTATTGTTAATGATAAATCTGATTCTAAAACCCTCTCCGTTGCCTGGAAGAATCTTTTCAGCACTGCTTCATAATTAAGTTTATTATTTAATTATTATTATTATTTTTTATATATATTATGTATACTATTTTTCAGGTATTTTCATGTGTGTTTATAATTGTAAACTATTTTTTATTTTTTATGTATTTTTATTTTATTTTATTTTATTTATTTATTTATTTATTTTTTTTTTTTTATTACTAATTTATATATTTTTTGCGTACATTTTATTTCATTTTAATCTCTCCTTTTAGTTAATTTTTTAATTTACCCCGCTTTTTTCCCATTTCCCTTCCCCCCTTCTTCCTTTCCTCTCCTTCATTGTCTATCTAGTTTTGTTTATGCTCTTCCGTGTTTGGCTGTTGCCTTCTTCTTTCCTATTGGCTGTTCCTTCTGCTTGCTCCCTCTCCCTCCCGCATTCCCCTTCAGTCGTGCCGCTACATTCATTGTGGACGCACGTCTTTTTTTGCGCCTGACGAAGAAAGACTAAGTTCTTTCGAAAGGCCTTGCGCAGTTACCTTATTTTATGGTGTTTAAAGAAGTTTTTTTCATTTCAATTACTTACTTAATAAAAAAAAATTGAGATAGTTTATAACGCATAATATCCATTTTAAAGAGTGGGAGACATCGAATAATGGGGTAGGGGGGATAATAATTTTTGAGGGAGTAGCGGTCAAATATTGAAAACTGTACCGTTTTAGATGCGGATTTTTCACAGCCCTGGGATAAATAACTCTTATTGCTAGAATGAATTTCAAAAGTATATTCATCCCAATTTTTTAATAATAATTTGACCAAACATCTTGCTGAAGTCCGCCAATCTCTTGACTATTATATGTACGAGTAGATTCCTTTAAAAATATTCTTCCGAAAACATTTTTGTTTAAAATAAAATTTGCCCTCTGGTAATGGAATGCGAAGATATAAAAATCGAGATCCTCCTCCCTTTTTTTTAAGATTTTGACGTGCTTACGCAGCACGCCTGGCCTGCTAAATGGTACCTTAGGCTGCAAAGATTTGGTTGGAATTTCGTTCGGTTCGAGTTTGGGTCTTTTTATGAGATTTTGCAATATAAATCTCAGGTTCGTTTAAGAATATTATTATGGGCCCGGGCAATGTCGGGCGACTCAGCCAGTACGAATCATAAATGTGTTGTCCATCATTCAAAAGTTGTAATAGCAGTTTTTTCAGAAATATTTGGAATTTTCTATCAATATGTTTCGAAAACATTATTAAAGATACTAGCAGAAACTTCCTCTTCAATACCGGTCAAGCATTCACAACCGCACCTGATCTGGTATCTGGTAGCTTTAGAAATTACCACAGCCGAAGAACATTATGTGAATTAACCTTACCTGTCCATTGCACCACGTTTGTTGTATGGATTGTCCGTCACAGATACTGACTAATAAATTGTTTTTTTTTCTTTTTGTCAGACATTTACAAAGCAGTTTTCGGTATTTATTGGACCTGTTCGCAGGTACCGATCGTGGTAATGTTTGTTAAATTTATAAATTCTTAATTTCAAAATAAGAAATTATACTTATTTTTACACGTTAAGATGCCTATGGAGAAACGAATTTTACTTTTTTTTATCACATGGTTATCAATACTTCTATTTTAAAGCCATAAAATGTTTTCAATAAAAAAAAATTGATAGCACATGTTTCATTACTATATATATATGTGCATTAAATTAGAGGCATAACTTTCTGCATAAGTTAATATTATGTTTGCATCGTCATTGCATGCAATCCCTAATATTCGACAGATACATTCGCGTCTGAGACTGCCAGTTGTTGTGCGAAGATTTTTGTTGATTAGCTGAATGACGCTTTAAGCAAAATTATTATGTATCAGGATTTTTATATAATTCTATAAAAATTAATCAGGTCATCACAAATCTCATAGTATAAAAAAATTCTCGATTCACACATGTCACAGTTCACTATTGGTGAATTTCATGATTGAAAAGCTTTCGAAATACGAAGTATAAACCAATTTTTCATTAACCAAAAGTTTGTCATAAGAATATTTTGTGAAATATTAAAAAGAATTATACAGATAAGTCGAAAAATCATGAACAAAAATCCTAGCAGGAGGTTATTCTACAATTCACAAGGCAACATTTATAATTATTGATCGTGTAACATTGCTACATTCCCTTTAAAAAGGAACATAACCAAGGTTATCCTTAAGAGTCTACACGAGTCACTGGAAAAAATCCGGATGTTAATATTAAGTTATTTTCATATATTTCGCTCAAATTTTAAAATTTTTTAACTATTTTTTTTATGCATAAGATAGCTGAGGACGGCAGGTTTTAAGTCTAGTTTTAATTAAGGTTAGTTTTAACTTTTTCGATTTTGATTTCAGATTTTTTTACAAAAATCACTTTAACTTTCGGAACCAATTTGAACCGGTTCTTAAATTAAAACTATCCTAAAAAAATCGTTCAAAAATGTTAAAATTTGAGCAACATATATCAAAATAACGCCTCCATAGAGTTAACATTATCATCCGGATCTTTTTCAGTGACAAATGTTGTTTTTTAACACGTTTGCTGCCGCTTTCGTGAAGATGTGATAATAGTTAATGCCGCACTGTAGAAGTGGGTTTTTGCCAGAAGCCGATTTACTTTTTATAACAAAGATTTTCCAGCGCCAGCGCGTGACTGGCTATTGGACATCACCCCACATCACGGGCTGGCGCGTGAGTGGCCCCTTAACGTTGGCGCCTTATCACGCGCTGGCACGTCTGCGGCAATGAACGTGTTCACACTACAAGTAAATGTTATTTCATAGAAATAAAACTGTCCTTAAAAATGGCAAACGAGCTGACTCAGCTTATTGAAGTATAAAGTAACTGCATTCTTACAAAACAGGAAACTTGTATTTTGGTAACAGTAGGGGAGAGTGGGGATACTTGAGCATAGGGGATACTTGAGCCACCCCTATTATCTCTACAGTTGGTTAATTTTTATTTCTAAAACTACCAATATGTTAACACATTTATAGTTCTGAACATGTAAAAAAGAAATCACACATCTTCGTACCATTTTGAAAGTATAGTGATCAATAGTTGTCTTTTCCCTATCTGAAGTAAATTTTTGGGTACATGGTTTTTTTGTTTTTTTTGCAATCAAAGTTTTGTTTAAAGTTGCAACTATATACATAAATTTAATAAGCATAATTTCAATTGTATTTTGAATCTAAAATAGTTCTAATAGCTGCATGCTTTATTTAGTAAAACTCTGGGAAACAAAACTAGTGGTAGTGGGGATACTTGAGCCATGTCTCAACCCTCCCCACCAGAAATTAAACATAGGAGAAACAAACAAAAAATAAAATTCCTTCCTTATATTCACTAATAGATTTTTTTCTGGATAAAAGAGAGAATAATTTTTCATTTTATTTTATTTTTCTTAAAAAAATAACGACTTAAAAATGCTTAAAAATGTATATTTTTTAAATGAAAATATCCATTTTAATTTTCATTTTGACTAGCAAAATAGCCTGTCTAGATAAATGTAAACATAGTTTTCAATTTAACTTTTATTAAATTAAAATAACTTTTAAAAACTGTTTTAGAGGCTATAATCTCTAATACTTTAATTAGTTAGGTCCAACATATTAAAATATTTATTTTTTAATATAACATATTAAGATTAATATCTTATATTGAAATCGTAACCTCTTTGCTGTAATTTTTTTTAAACTAAGAAAATTGAAGAAAAATTGGTAAAAAGAGCGCACAAAAAACAAGAAAAGCAACAAAAATCCCAGTTCAAATTTACCTGCATGGAGCCAAAGAGGAAGACAAAATCTTTTCCTGTGAAATCAAAAAAGTGTTTGAAATGGTAGAATGATACATCTGGCTCAAATTCCGACAGCTACTAAATTAAAAGCATGAGTTCGACATTATCATTAGAGGAAAATTCTGCCAATGATGGTGATGATGTGAAAAGAAAACCTTCTATTGATAGTTGGTTACTAATAAAATATGCCAGAAAGAAAACTAAAAATATTTGTTGGATAAGCACTTAATATTTTGAAAATGAAATTTGCCCGAAGAATAGCAGATTCCAAATTTAAATGGCTCTGAACTGAGGGTGTTTCTACCGTCGTTATAACTCAAGTTGAAATTATCATTTGACAACCAGTTCTAACGACAAAAAATCATCGTATTACTAACTTTGTTTTCTCAATTGGTTTGGAAGGACTTTATGTTTCCTAATTTATCAGTCTGTAAAATGTTTGTGCAAAAATAAAGCGAAAAAAATTACTTTTGTAGGTATTTTCCCGTAGTGGCTCAAGTATCCCTTCACCATGGCTCAAGTATCCCTCCCATGGGGATACTTGAGCCACCATGTAAAACAAAAAATAAACATTTTTTACACATAGAAAAATAGTTCAAAATTAATTGAAAGTGGTTTTCAGTTGAAGAAAAAATATCAAATTTTCATTTTCATTATTTTATTTTATTATAAGAAATTATAAAAAATTTAAAAAAATTAAAATTCAAAAAATGGGTCAAGTATCCCCATCTTCCCCTACACGTTTTGAACACTCACACCATGCGGCGGAAATTGCTCAAACTCTAGTCGAATAATCTATGATGTCTTCACGAGATGGCATTCGACACAATATCTACTAATACGTACTTTCGATTGTTCTTTTATATTTGGCAGATTGGCCGAAATAACTGAATTTTAACCCTCCAAACGCTTTGTTCGTGGTTTTCAGTTTCTGGAAAACAACATAAATTTATTGTAGACAAAAATATTTTAAAGACATGTATTTTAAACAGCATTTCAAGATGTGCATCAAATTAAGAGGCGTGAAGCATATTCTCGAAATGAATAACGGAAGAAAATATAAATTTAAAATATTTTTATGCACACTTTTATTAATATGCTGTAAAGTCCTCAAGACGCTCAGAGGGTTTAAACAAAATCACAGCGAAAATCCGTAACCGCAGTTTTCGAAAATCACAATCACACGTCGGAAAAACAATGTAAATGAAACTATAAATGTCGCTTCTGCACGCAGATTATTATCGACAGAACGTCCAGATTTAGAAAATGAGTATCTTTTTATAAGGAAATTGATAGTCCTTTAGAATTTTATTGCCTCCATCGTAAGAGGACATTATATGAGGAGCCCAGAAGCCAAGGGGTACAAGTGACAAAATGTCGATTTGGAGTAAATTGAGTTTAAAGATAATTGATGTTAAATTGGAACATCAATAACAATTGACTAAATTGAAATAGGAAACATCTGCTTGTTGCATTCTAATCTTTCAACTCTCATTTCAATAACTGTTAAAAAAATAGAGTACAATTTTCTTTAAATGTATAATTAATCAATATTGTTTGTTTTTCGAAAAAAGTGGTTTATCTCTATAACTCCCCCAAATAATCAGAAAATGACCTATATTTCTTTACCTGAAATGAAAAAAGCATATTTCCAGATACCCTGTGCACTTAACTCAATTTTTTTAATTGTCACTTATACCCCTTGGCTTCTGGGGTCCTCATATGTATTAAACCTTCTTTCCGGTTCTAACTCGCTAATTGCTGCAAATTGTAACAAAATGTTTTTCCTGGTGGACCCAGTGACGTGATCGGTAGCGGCAGCTTTTGCCATAGCGTGGGTTCCTGGTTCGAATCCGGGTGCGGACATAGATGTTTGTGTTGTCCCTTTGAAGTGTAATGAAATATATATTATGGATGTATGTAATAAAAATTGTTCTGTATTGTCTCGGTTTCTGAGTATAACGGATCAATCGAGGCGACAGACATAGCAGCTATCGGCCTCCAAACTCTGTCAATTCAAATTCAAATGTTTTTCCTGAAGTTCATTCACAATTATAAATATGTATTCAGTATTTATAGTGTCAGTTCTACATTTTCAATAGCGGACAGATTTGTGAATTTTATACATAGCGTTAATTTTATACTGCAAGTTTATATAATAAGTTTTTAATTCAACCATAATCATATACTCATCTTTACATGTTGAACGACAGACTGACATCCCTAAACATGTCTCCGAGGAGGGGAATCACAATGTTTATTTTTTAAGGATGTCCGCGAAGGGAATCCGTAACCGAGTGGTCAAAGCACCACGCCGCTAATCGCCTTCGAGCGTAGGAGGTTGGGGGCTCGAATCCCACTGGCTCCATTGCACGCACTCTTTGTATGGAGCTCACGGTTGTGTATCTCTTGTATTGTAAATATTCCTTGTGCCATCTCGTCGTATATTGACGATAATTTATAAGCAGGCTTTCATGTCGAGCACACAAAACAGATGTATGTTGTTAAATAAAATAAATACGAAATTTTAAAATGGAGGGCCAAATTCACAGTCAAGTAAAATCCAGACACCTCACTGGTCGTGTGGAAAGGGTGAAAATCACGAATTTGTTTCTCCATTTGAAAAAGAAGGAGGTGTAAAGTAATTTTCAAGCGATTGTTACCGTCTGTTCTTATTTGCGATAAACCATCGAAATTAACTCATTTGAGATATTTTGATGACATTTTATAGAACAAGAGTGAAAACATTTCATTATAAATGAAAACATATCAGATTTACTTCAAAATTGCCGTTACGATTTTTTCTAGGAAAAAGGAGTAAGGCGACATTTCCCCTACCGCTAAGAGATTATTCTTTGGAAAGGACGCGGCTCAGTGACCAATAATGCGCTTGGATTTCATTGGACTGTGATTTTGGCCCTCCATTTTAAAATTTCGCGTCCGGGACACATTTAAAAATAATTTTCCTTTATTGAGTTAAAAATTACAATTTGTTATAATGATTGACCATCTTATTTGCAAACAAATTCACTTGAAAAAACTTCTCACATTTTTTTAATTAAAATTTATTAAGAAAGTTTGGCAGTTTAAAATCATTATAACTCAAAATATTATTTGTAGAATTACTTTTTTTTTAATAAACTTAGATATGTAAGTTTTAATTTTGATTCTGCTTTTTTAAAAATATTCTTTAAAATAAAAATTTAAAAAAAAAAATAAATTAAAGATTAAAAAAGTATATGATGTAACTTTAAAAAAAATCCTATTTTCAAAAATACATTTTTTTTATATTTGTTGAATCAAAACAATTGAAAAACAGATATTTCTAGATTGAACCATTTATCTTTAACTGTTCTTGACATATAAAATTTTAAATATGAGAAATGGTAACAAAACTTATTACAAAGAAAAACGCATTTTCATAAGAACCCGTTTCTATTGCTTGAAAGCTAGATTTTGTAAGTAAAGCAAAACAAAAAAATAATATTTCCTGTTTCGATTAAGGTAGAAACCTGATTTAATCTCTATTTTAAACAGAAAAAGAACAGAAAAATTTTTAATACAGTCGAGTCTCTATATAACGAAATCCACCGTTCCAGTCAAAAATTCGTTATATAGAGAAATTCGATGTATAGAGAATGATGTTAAAAATCGTATTTAATGTGTGAAATTTGAACAAATGTTATTTTTGATCTTTTGAATTAAGAATTAGAAATGTTTAAAAGTAAATATTAACCTAACATTTTATTTCTTAATTATTTAAGCTGTTTCAAAAAAGAGAATAGACATTTATTTGAAAGCTTAATGAAAATCAAATAAGGAAGACTTTCATTAATTTCAGACGAAGTAATCTGTGATTTTTTGTTGTTTTGATTTTAAAATTGTTACGCTCTAAAAAGAAAATGTTCAAATTTTAGCAAAGAATGAAAAATTGTAGTTAACATTTTCCTCCATTTGAAAGCCTCTCTTACATGTGCATCAATCCAATTGACTCTGTTTTGAGAAGGTGTGGAAAGTTGTGTGGGAGATGGGATGAATTCATTGGATTTAAAGAACAAGGAGAAGAGTAATATTAAAAAAACTCAGCGCTGACGATAAATCAAAAAAAAGTGATGGAAAATTGATTCCATATGATTTCGAGCCTTTCAAAACTGAGTAAATTAAGATCAATTTATGAAAAAGTTCGTTATATGGAGATCGATATTTCGCTATATAGAGACTGTTTTTAATGAAATCATGCGAAAAGGGAACCGTTCCTACTAAAAATTCGTTATATAGAGAAACTCGATGTATGGAGTTTCGTTATAGAGAGACTCGACTTTTTTTTTATTTTTCTTTAAGAAAAAGTGAAGATCTTTGTGTCAAGGAACATCTTAATTGTGTGGTAAAATTTATCAATAGTTCTGTTTCACAGAAATAAATTGTATTCATTAAAAATATTGATCGTACGCGTATTTGTGAATTTGGCATTTTTGTGCCATATAGAGTCAATATGTTCAAGAGAATCAATCAAATAATAATTATTATTACTATACTAAATGCCTAAACATGAATAAAGACATATAGTAAATGCATAGACAAATGCTAATATTACTACATGGAAATAGTAGAAAAAGCATTTCTTAAAACAAAATAACACTCTATTAAATGACATGTACTATGAATAGTACACCAGTCTGAGAAGGATTAATATATGATTGTTATTTATGAAAACTAAGCAAGCAAATAATAATTAAATATAAAAGATCTTGAAGAGTGAGAATTTATCTCTTAGATTTAGGTATATAGGATATCGCTAAACCTGATTGAAAAAAAATGAAATAATTTGTTTAACGACTAAACTACTGTTTTGGTGAAAATATTTTAATATCTCGATTATTTATCGAATTTTTCCTCAAAATCCATTTTCCTAGTTAAATACGTTTTAGGTGAAATGGAGAATAATATTTACATTCTTAAGAAAAGCGGGAGACAATCAAAATAGTTTCACGCTTCAAACTTTAAAATCTTATTTCAAACATTTTTTTAAGAAATACAAATATTGTTTCCGTAGCATACTATTATTATTACATTATTAAACGCATGGAATCTGTATTGACAAAAGAAAAATATACAATCGATATTATAAAATGATATCTTCGATTTAAAAATTTTACAAAAATTAAAATAAAACAATTATTATTTCAATTATTATTTCATGATGGATATTTTAATTCTCAAAAGGATTTTCAATGTCAATAATAACATTTAGATATTTCAGATGTAGAATATAATATAGATAATAATATTTATTCAAGTGATTATTGTCTTTAAAAAAAATAAAATAAAAGATTGTTTTTCAATTAAACTTGCATTAAGTCTAACTAAAATATCCTACTTTGAAAAAATTAAACATTTCTAATGCAGAAGTCGCTTTTTAACCGACTTCAAAAAGGAGAGGAGGTTATCAATTCGACGCGTATTTTTTTTTTTTTTTTTTTTTTTTTTTTTTTTTATGTATGTTCACCGATTACTCCGAAACTATGCAGCCGATTAATTTGTTTTTGGTGTTAAATTAAAGAGCTTACTCTCGGATTGGTGCCACATCCATTTCATAGAAATTGGTTCAGTAGTTTTTTTAGTAATTAAGCAAACACTATTAAAATTAGCGTTTTTTCGGTAACACTAGCCAACAAAAAAAATATTTTTGTCAGTTTCCTGGCTCTAGATAGTCAATTCTTACTAATTTTGGGTTGAAAAAAACGAATATGTCAATGAAATTTTTTTATTAGCTCTTGTTTTCAAGATACAATATAACTCACTGGAGAAAGACACACAACATTCCACACCTCGATTTAAAGCAAATTGAAGAAGAAAAAACAAATCCTATTTTATAAATACAATACAACAGGCTTGTTTTATTAAACAATGTTCATTATTCAGAAAGCAATGGTTGTTTTTGGTCTATTCTTGCAAACGTTTCCTTTTGAATTGCCCCTTGTATGTCAACGCCGGAGCATCTCTTGTAATTGTCCAGCAGTAGTCGGCCAGCATTGACTCACACCAGCAACCCTCATATCAGCGTTCCACTACAGAGATATCTTTCTGAAACCTTTCACCATGCTCATCGCTTACAGCTCCACAGTTTTTAGGGGGGAAATCAAGATGGGAGTGGAAGAAATGAAGTTTGAGACACATGTAGCATCCAAAGTCATGGTACTTTTGTAGGAGTTCTTTCACCAACTGTTGGTAGTTCTCGGCTTTTCTGTTGCCTAGAAACCCCCGTACCACAACTTTGAAGGTTTCCCAGGCTGCTTTCTCTTTCCCCTCCAAAACTTTATCAAAAGCAAGGTCCTTCATCAATGTGCGTATTTGAGGGCCCATAAAAATTCCCTCTTTAAACTTAGATTCACCCAGTCTTGGAAAATTTGTTCTAAGGTACTGGAAAGCCTCTCCTTCCTTGTTCATGGCCTTCACGAAGTCCTTCATTAATCCAAGCTTAACGTAAAGGGGTGGAAGCAGAATGTTTTTTTGGATCAACTAGAGGCTCATTTTGGACATTTTCTCCCCGAGATTTAGATTTCTTGAAGGCCATTTGTCTTTTTTGTAGTGAGAGTTTCTATCTTGACTGTCCCACAAACACAAAAAACAGCAATACTTTGTATAGCCTAATTGCATTCCCAGGAAAAAAGCAATTACTTTCAAATCACCACAAACCTGCCATTCGTATGATCTTCGTATTTGATTGACTCGAGAAATAATTTCACATTCCCGTACGTTTCCTGCATGTGAACAGAATGTCCAGTGGGAATGCAAGGAATAATGTTGCCGTTGTGTAGTAAAACTGCTTCCAAACTAAGTTTGGGAGAGTCTATAAATAACCTCCACTCCCGTTGATTATGTGTTATGTTCATAGAATTCATCAAACCATTAACATCAGTACAAGCAACAACATGTTCTTTCTTCTCAAAAAAATGAAGAAGATTCTTGTGACGAATACTGTTTTCTGTGATCTTGACTTCTGGTTGGAGTAGATGCCATTGCTTCAGTCTTGATGCCAGAAGCTCTGCTTTCTCCTTTATCAAGTCAAGATCTCTTACGAGATTATTCAATTCTGTCTCATTTAGTCTGTGAGGCTCATTCAAATCTTCTTCCTCAAAATCTGGGTCATGGAAAGTCCCAGGTCCAGTGACTTCTTCTACCGCATCATACTCTTCAATCTCATCATTTTAAGGTGGTCCAGGTATTGGCAAATTAGCCGAGTGAGGAATGGGCCGAATGGCTGATGGAATGCTGGGATACTGTACCGATTCCTTCTTTTTTATCCAACCTCAAAATTTTCTGGGGGTGGGACATTGCATTGCTTGGGCCACGCTCTGAAATCAACACTCAGATTCTACACAGAGAACGCCGTTGAGGGGAATTATAGCTATTAGAAATACCAATTTCAGAACATTCGATTTCCCATAAAACGGCCATAGTGAGATTTTTCAAATTTGTTCATATCTTGAAAATAAGAGCTAATCTCAACTTTTTATGTTGATTTCCGTGTTTAGCTGGACAAAATACTTCGGAAATATCTATTTTTGAGCCCGAAACATTTTTGATGTTGGGTAGTGTAATTAAAACTGCTGAATTAGTTCCTAAAATTGAGTGAAGTCAGGATGGCCAAGCGGTTTAAAGCGCCTGATTTAAGCTCTGGTTCTCGAAAGTGACAATGGCTTCCATTTCATAGAAATTGGTCCAGTAATTTTTTAGTAAACGGGCAAAAACTATTAAAATTAGTGATTTTTTGCTAATTAAAACTGTTGAATGAGTTCCTACCATGGAGTGCAGTCAGGATGGCCGAGCGGTCTAAGGCGCCTGATTTAAGTTCTGGTTCTCGAAAGAGAGCGTGGGTTCGAACCCCACTTCCGACATACATGTATGCAACAACCTATTCCGTATTATAATTTTTACACATATATTTTGCAAATTAAATACTAATTATGCTATTAAGAATATTTTGTATTTAACCGTTAGCACAGAGCATCAGAGATATTTTACCAACTCAATACTTTATCAGTGAGAGAGTGCTAAAATAATAGACTTGCGAAAAGTAATATGACGTTGAATAAGTTCACCAAATAGATTGTAATCAAGATAGCCGAGCGGTCTAGGGCGCCTGATTTAAGCTTTGGTTCTCGAAAGAGAGGGGGGGTTTGAACCCCACTCCTGACATGCATGTATACAATAACCTTTTTCCGCATTATAATTTTTACACATATATTTTGCAAATTAAATACTAATTATGCTATTAAGAATATTTTGTATTTAACCGTTAGCACAGAGTATCAGAGATATTTTACCAACTCAATACTTTATCAGTGAGAGAGTGCTAAAATAATAGACTTGCGAAAAGTAATATGACATTGAATAAGTTCACCGAATAAATTTTAGTCAAGATAGCCGAGCGGTCTAAGGCGCTTAATTCAAGCTTTGGTTCTCGAAAGAGAACGTGGGTTCGAACCCCACTCCTGACATACATATATACAAAAGCCTTTTCCGTATTATTCTTTTTACACATATATTTTACAAATTAAATACTAATTATGCTATTAAGAATATTTTGTTTTTAACCGTTAGCACAGAGTATCAGAGATCTTTTACCAACTCAGTACTTTATCAGTAAAAGTGTGCTAAAATAATAGACTTGCGAAGAGTAATATGGCGTTGTTCACCATTTAGATTGCAGTCAGGATGGCCGAGCGGTCTAAGGCGCGCGACTTAAGCTCTGGTTCTCGAAAGCGATCGTGAGTTCGAACCCCATTCCTGACATCCATGTATAACATACAGTATTTTGCCGTATTATAATTTCTAAAAAAGGAGAGAAGGTTATCATCAATTCGACCGCGTATGTACTTTTTTTTTATATATGTTCACCGATTACCACCACAACTATCCAACCGATTAAACTAAGTATTATGGTATAAATAACTAAAAAGTAAGAAATAAAATAAACTTTTTCAAAAAAAATATAACCGACTTCAATCAACGCTCTAAAAAGAGTTAAATAATTCTTTAAAATACCCTAATGATGAATTGTTATCTAATAACCACACATCAGATATCATGTACCGACAAAACAAAATGGTTATAAGTTTAATACATAGAACTTAATATCCAGCAAACATGGTTTTTCGACAGAATATTTTTTACAAGAGATTAATTTACATATTTTTGATTTAATTTATGAATATATACATATAAAAAGTAATGAATTACTTTTTGAAGTTGGTGCCAAACTATTGTAAGTATAGTAAGAATTGTGGTTATATTATGCCTAATACCATAAATAAAATGGTAAAAATCATTATTGATTGTGATCGTTTGGCACCAACTTCATAAAGTAATTCATTACTTTTTATATGTATATATTCATAAATTAAATCAAAAATATGTAAATTAATCTCTTGTAAAAAATAGAAAAACCATGTTTGCTGGATGTTAAGTTCTATGTATTAAACTTATAACCATTTTGTTTTGTCGGTACATGATATCTGATGTGTGGTTATTAGATAACAATTCATCATTAGGGTATTTTAAAGAATTATTTTAAGACTCAAGATGTATATTGGACGATACAGTAGAACCCTGCTAATTCGGACCCCGTTAATGTGGATCTCCGGATAATCCGTATCGGTTATGGTCTTTTTTTTTTCAAGTTTGAGAAGCAAATGGGTAATTTTCATAAAATTAACTTGTTTCATCGTCGTATTCTGAATTTAAAAAAAAAAAACTTTTTCTGAAATCTTTTCGGAAGAGTTAAGCAAAGTAAACATTTTTACAGTCTGTAAATATTCAATAAGTTTAACATATAGGTGATTTTCTGTAAGTATGCTTTATTTTATTTCATTTTATTCTAATTCTCTGGATAATCCAGATTTTCGATAATCCGGATTGGGTCCGGTCCCATTTAATCCGAATCATCGGGGTTTTACGGTATATATATATATTTGAATGACTTCTACCTCTATTGTCCTTTTACCAATATCCAGCTGTTTTTTTCTGTTTTATTTTTTAGGGCTTCATACTTAAAAAGTGAAAACAGAACCATTATAAGATCGTTCCCGTCTCTATCTGTCTGTCACAGCCATTTTTCTCGTAAACGATGAAAATTGGAAGCTCAAATTGCGAGAAGTAATAAAGACTATTGACCTACATTTTTACAGATTATTAAACATTTGCAAATAAGGTACCCTGGGGTAATAACGCCACGTTAAGGTTCTACCAATTTTCACGGCTTAGTTTTAGATTGTATTTTTCAAACAAATATAGGATCTGATACAGCAACTCATTGACTATCTATATAAAATAAAATAATTTAACAGATATGTATTCATAAAATGTAATGGCGTTTTTTCTTGACCCATGCTATTTGGCGTTATTACCCACCTATATGGGTAATAACGCCATGCAAACAAAACTATGAAATAAGATGGAATGATTGCATGTAGCTAGCCCAATTCTAAAAATACAAACTCTACAAACTTAGAAATTGACAAATTGCATTCTAAGATATTGAAAATGTTCAATTTTTGTGAAAGTGTAAGAAATATAAAGGTGTGGTGTGGGAGGGGGGAATGAGGCAAATGAATATCAGACAGTGAGTTTCTTTTTGCTTAAAAAGGACCGTTTAAATAGAAATATGAGAAACATTGCACAGTTTTAACTGTGTTTATTTGAATCAGTATTTAGGATGTAGCTCGGCCACTGTAGGCAATCAACCGGGGTATTAATGTCAAGGATTGGCGTTATTACCCCGGTATAGTTATTGCGCAGTACATTTTAAATTACAAATTATCTCGAGAAGATATCCAAAATCTTCAACAACATTTTAAAAGTACATGAAATGCATTACAAATTTATGTAATCAACAAAGTATTTCCGGATAAAAAGATAGTCACCACATATGCAAAACGTATCTCGCAAATTTTAGATCAAGCGTTAATTTTAGTTGTTTGTAGAAACAATAAGACCTAAAAATGAAACAAATTAACTTGAAGCTGTTTTTTGCGATTTATATGACACAAAACCCTTCTGCGCAGAGCACATGGGTGTCATTTACCTGATTATTTCATAAATATGCAAAATATAAGCACTTGGCGTTATTACCCCGCCTGGCGTTATTACCCCAGGGTACCTTATATTTAGGAAGGAGTACGGGGCTAATTAAATTGTTTGAAAAAAAACCCAAATTTCTTTGTGCATCGTGTGGAGTATGTTTTGAAATTTTTCGTTACGTTTTACTGAAACATGCATTTCATAGGTATTATATTTTCAGTGATACCGCCGAAAATACAGTGCAAAACTATGTTTTCCTCATCTAAATCCGGATTAAAACTAAAATTATGAAACAAATTAGCTGTAGTAGATGTTACTTTGTACCTCCCAGAAAAACTTCAACGATTGCTCTAGACTGAATATTTTTTGAGAAAAACACATTCTTATGTTACACCCAAATTTAGTAGCCATTGAGAAGATGTATTGCAGATCGCTGATGCTACATATCAAAGCAAAAGTATAGAAGGATTGGGAATAATGATTTTAAAAAAATTCTCGATAATTAGCCGAGATATTAACCCTTAAAAATACGGAGGTTCGGACATAAATAATGTCGGGAGTGGCATACTGTGCTAAGCAGAATACCACGCCATTATTGCCCCAACATTATTACTATTTTCATTTAAAACCTAGGTAAAACTTTTAATGACATATTTGTGTAACACAATACTAGTAGCAGTGTAAAAGAAATAAACCTCACATTGTTCCAAAGAGACTAATTTAATTAGAATTAATCATATAAATCAGGGTTCGTAGGCATAAGAAATAAAAAAAAATAACCATTTTAGTACCAGGATTTTTTTTTTAGTATTTCCTTTACTTTATACAAAATATTACTTACTTCGGATATAGCACAACTATGTTATGAAACTTTTGGTACTAAAATGTCTAATTCTTTTAGTTTGTGAAACCTGCATGCACATTGTAAGGTTCGCCATTAGTTTTCATTGAGTGGGTCTGTCATTACGACTCTTGTGACTTTAAGAGTTTATTAAAAACCTATATAGAACATATCACTCAGAAACTAAATAAATATACATATATTTTTCTTTATGGTGAATTTACTAGATAGTACAACTAATGATTAAGGTAACATATGAACAAGGTAATAAAAACATGTCAGAAAAAAATTTTCCTTGTGTTCACGTGTTTCCCTTATGTGTTTACAACTGCTCTTCCGTTGGCGCACATATGAACATTTTTTTTAATTCAATAAACTATTAAGAAAAGTAAGAAGAACTGTAAAGGTAATTAAAAAAATACCATGCGTAAAAAAAAGTTCTGTTTACTATATTGAGTAGTTTTGCTTATAGAAATTAACCCAGTTATGAGAAAAAGCTATGGTTATGTTCACATGTATCCCAGTCTCCCCAATATATTCAGGTAGTCCCTGGTAGAAATTGTTGCTGACTAGTTTAGTATGTAAATCGTTCAACAGGGGGCTCTACTTTGCCGTATTTTAATTACATCTTCTGCAATAGCTCTATCTCTAGAATTAATGCACGGATTTTCCTCAAACTATAGATTCAGTTAATGCTTGATATGAAGTGATTCTATGTGTGTTTTGGTGAGAATTTCAAGATTAAAAAAAAATGAAATTTCATTATGCATTAACAGAGTTAGAAAATATTAATTCCATGGAAAGAATAGCATTTACGCTCGGGTGCAATCTTGAGTGTAAAACATAAAGTGAATAAAGAATTTTTTAATAATTAAAAAGGTAAAACTAAATTTAACAAGAATTCACAATAAATCTGAAACATTTATACTCTCAATCTTTCCTCAAAAAGTGTTTAATTTTGCTGGTTATTTACAATGGATACAATTTCTACACATTACCTACACAAAATGTAAAATAACGGGGTATATGAGCTCATTACCATGAGATTAATAAAAAAACTAAATAAATTCAAAGTACTATGTTTCAAAATATTTTTGCAATTCACGGTAATAACTCGCTAGTTTGAAAATAGATATTTCACTGTTAGTGAAACGAGATTGGCCAATCAGGAATCTGATATTTTGTGAAATTTTTGCAAACTGTTTTAAAAAATATACGCTTTGCTTGATCTTGTATATATAAGACATACTATACGGATTCCTGTCATAACGCCACCGATTTCCAAATTATTCTTCATTCAGTGACATAAGACTGATGAAGTCCAATATTTAAATTAGATACGATACGTGGAATATACGTATACATTAAATATACGTATTCTTAAATATACGTTTAAATGATACGCCTTATACGTATCCGGATACGTTTAAACGTATATTTTAAGGTATCCGTATAGCAGAAAAACGTATTATACGGATATACATATATCGTTTAAACGTATAGCTGCTATACTTATCCTGTCGCGAGCACTACTTTAGACCGCTCGGCTGTCCTGACAGTAATTCATTTGTAGAAATTATTCAACATCATATGTTATTTTTGGCAAGTCTATTATTTTAGTACTCTTTCACTGATAAAGTATTGAGTTGATAAAAAAATTTCTCATACTCTATGCTAACGGTTAAATACAAAATATTTTTTAATTGCATAATTAGTATTTAATTTGTAAAATGTACATGTAAAAATTATAATACAAAAGAAGGTTGTTGTATACATGCATGTCAGGAGTGGGACTCGAACCCACGCTCTTTTCCGATAACCAGTACTTAAATCTAGCGCTTTAAACCGTTCGGCCATCCTGACTGCACTTCATCCAAGGAATTTATTCAACACTTTTAATTAGTGAAAAATCACTAATTTTATTAGTTTTTGCCTAATTACTAAAAAATACTGAACCAATTTCTTTGAAACGGAAGTGGGACCAATTCGCGAGCAAGCTCTTTCTTTTAACACCAAAACCAAATTAATCGGTTGGATAGTTTCGGGGTAATCGGTTAACATACATAAAAAAATACATACGCGTCGAATTGATAACCTCCTCTCCTTTTTGGAAGTCAGTTAATAATTGTTGTCCTCGGTGGAGAACTGAAGTATATCTGAATCTTCATATTGATTAAATTGCTTTTTTCTCGCGCTCGATAACATAAGGTTTTGTGCGGTCAGTTCTTGGACTATTAAGTGGTCAAAAATGACAAAAGTGTCAAGGCTCACTTTTCAGAAACTGCACGCCCGAGCTCGAGTACGATACGGAAAAAAAAGTACAAAAATGTTGCATGGTATATAAAATAGTCTAAAAGCCGACAGCACAAAATCGTAAGATACCAAGCATAAGAAAAAAATATTTTATTTTGTGGAAGAGTAGAAATAGCAGAATTTAATGATTCATATCTGACGGAAGTGAAGTGAAGCATGCGACAAAAATTTACACCACTAGTTTTTGATTCTTAGGTTTTCATTGTGTTTTCCTGCTCCAAGTCCTCCATGATTTAATGCCTTTTGTTGTAGAACAAACACAGTGATAAAACTACGAGTCAACCACTGGTGGTATTAAATTTTCGTTTATTAACGACTTCACTTCCTTCAGACATGGATCCTTTATAGATCAACTTCATTTTTTTAACTTAAATAATTAGATATTGTTTATTTGTTTGATAGTTAAATATATTTGGAAGCAAAAAAAAAATATGTAACACACAAAATAATTGGTTTTTGTTTATTTCTTTGTTTCTTAGATAAACATAGGAACCAGAAAAATATTTAACTATATTTCCTATTTCTATAATGTTTATAACTAACTTCATTTAATTAATAATAATTCTGGTTTTATTTGCTTTGGGAAAAAATAATTTATTTTGAAATTTTAATAATTAAAAAACAATTGAATAGTTTTACTAGTTTACAAGCGTTTATTAAATTTAATTTAATACATTAAATTAACATTAGTTATTATTAAATTCTCATAAGTATTATATTAAATGAAACTAAATTATAATTAATACATTAATTATTAAAATTAAATTGTTTTTAAATAACAGTTTAAAATGTTACAATAACATTAAATAATTGAAAACTTCTTTTAATAAATAACATTTCTGGTTTCATTTGTTTAAAAAAAAATGAAAATAGACGTGTATGAAACAGGTATTTTTGCATATGGCAATATCTACTAAAACACTGAAAGAAGCTTCGTTTAGTTAAAAATTTCAGTGAAGAATAAAAAAGAATAGAAACACATGCAAATATATCTGAAATTCTAAATTAATTGTACTACATACTTAAATACATTGACAGTGATTGATTAAAACACGATAAATCTTTCAATTAAAAAAAAATTCTTAAGCAATCTTAATTAGTTTTGACTTTTTCTCTTGGATTTGTTAACAAAACATATTGTTGTAGGAGTCACGTTATTAAAAAAAAACATTCGGTTTTTAAAATAAATACATCATTTTAGGATAAGGTTTTCTTTAAAAAAAAATAGTTGAAAATATATAGTTTTATTTTATATCTTGGGTAACATGGTCAGTTTTGTTCAAGAGATTTAGATACCCTCGAAATTGAGAAATGTGTCCAGGGTCATTTGTCAAAAAATGTGCACGCCCGAGCCCGATCACGATACAAAAAAAAGTTTCGTGGTATTTAAAATAGTCCAAAAGCCTCCAGCACAAAATCCTAAGGTACCAAGCACAAGAAAAAACACTTTATTTTGTGAAGAGTAGTAATAGAGGAATCTAATGATCCATGTCTGCCGAAATTGAAGCAGACAAAAATTAATACTACTACCCTAATAGCATGCATGATCAAAGTGACGTTACAGCGACGTCACTGTGAGTCACTTTGGTCACATCACATCTGTGACCAACATGTAATTTCTCAGTGACGTCACATTGTGACTGAGATGCTACTTTCTTAAAAATCATTAGAAATTTATAAATATCCTTCAAAACATGTTATTTACTTTAAAAATCATGTTTCTGGCAATTTAAATATCGTCGCTTTTGTCACAGCTTCGTCACAATGTTAATCTCAAATTAGTCACAAATGACACATTTTTCACACATTTGTCCCATTGTGACCACTTTGTGAAACGTCACAAAAGAGCTCTAAAACGGCCATAACGACTTCACATTTTAGTCACTGTGACTTTACATCGACGTCACGTGACGTCACATCGACAATCGATGGTCACAAAGTCACATAGTGACTTCAGAAAACATAGACGCAGTGACGTCACCATGCTTTACGGGTAGTGGTTGATTCCTAGGTTTTCATTGTGTTTTCCTGTTCCCAGTTCTCTATGATTTAATGCCTTTGGTTGTAGAAGAAACACTGTTATAAACCTACGAGTCAACCATTGGTGGTAATTAAATTTTCGTTTATGCAACACTTCGTTTCCGGCAGACATGGATCTTTTACAGATCATTTTTTTTTTTTTTTTTTTTTTTTTTACATAAATAACTAGATTTTATTTGTTTGTTTATATGTTAGATAAACATACTTGGAAACAGAAAAAAATATTTAACATACAAAAAAATTCGATTTTATTTCTTTGTTCGTTAGATAAACATACTTGGAATCAGAAAAAATATTGAATTATATTTCCTACTTCTATAGGGCTGATAATTAACTTCTTTTAATTAATAATATTTCTGATTTTATTTGTTTTAGGGAAAAATTCATTTATTTGATAACGTTTAATAATAATAAAAATTTATAATGTTTATAATCTAGTTTATAATTAAGTTTATTACATTAAATTATCATTAATTTATTATTAAATTATTGTCAGTATTATATTAAATTACATTATATTATAATTAATACACTAAATTATTATAGTTTAATTATTATTAAATAAATTTTAAAATATTACAATAACATTAAACAGTTGAAGACTTCTTTTAATGAATAACATTTCTGGTATTATTTGGTTAGGAAAAAAAAAAAAACGAAAAAAAATCATCTATGAAACATTTAATTGCGCACGCCACAATAACTACTAAAGCACTAAAAAAAGCGTCGTCCTGTTGAAAATTTCAGTGAAGAATAAATAAGAATAAGGACACATGAAAATATATCTGATATTCTTAATTAAGTATGTAACACGTTTAAAGACCTTGACAGGTTGATTGATTAAAACAAGATAAACCGCTCTGTAAAGAAAAGAAAAAAAGATTCTTATACAATCTCAATTAATTTCGACTCTTTTTTTTTTTTTCTTGGATTTTTCGACAAAATCTATTGTTTGAGAAATCACGTTCATAGTGTGTAACATTTGTAATAATCTTAAACTTTTATCTAATAATAGTTTAATTACAATAATTTAGTGTATTAATTATAATTTAGTGTAATTTAATACTTATGAGAATTTAATAATAAATTAATGATAATTTAATGCATTAAATTAAATTTAATAAAAGTTTGTAAAATTGTAAAACTATTAATTTTTTTTAATTACTAAACGTTATTAAATAAATAATTTTTTCAAAAGCAAATAAAACCATAAATTTTATTAATTAAAGAAGTTATTTATCAAGCCTATAGACGTGGGAAATATTTCATTAAATATTTTTCCCGTTTCAAAGTATGTTTATCTAGCATGAAAAAATATTCAACTTTAAAATAAGTAGTACATCACTTTAAGATAAGTTTTTAATTGTTTAAAATATAGTTCAAAATGTTTAGTTTTAATAGATTAATTTATAACACGGTTATTCAATCAGTAAAGGAATTATAACAGGCGTAAATTTTACAAGTGGGTGAAAAAAGTACGGGCCATGATTTGAATCAGGGATGTATTAGCTGAAGCCGCCAATTCTCTTCCAACTGAGCCATTTCAGACAAATACTAGAAGACTATTCCCATAAGGCATGGTGACATCACTGCGATGTCGTTCTGAAGTCACACTGCGACTTTGTGACTATCGATCGTCAATGTGATGTCACAGTGACTAAAGCCCCACCAGTGGCCGAGAGGTACGAACCTCTCAACTGGTAAACGGCAGGTGCTGGGTTCGAACCCAATCGCGGCTGTCGGCCTAACCGTTCGGAGTTTTCGTTTCGGAGTCTTCGAACCTTGCGTAAATACGGGTTAGGTTTCCTTAGAAAGACCCCCCACGAAGGGCATTCCCCCCTGGTCCTATATCCCTAGCGTAGATAATCGGACGACAAAAATAAACCAAACCAAACCACAGTGACTAAAATGTGAAGTCGTTATGGCCGTTTTAGATCTCGTTTGTGATTTCACATTGTGACCACTTTGTAAAGTCACGGTGTGATAAATTTGTGAAAAATGTGTCATTTGTGACTACTTTGACATTAACATAGTGACGAAACTGTGACAAAAGCGATGTTGTGACAAGAGTGTTTTTTTTAAGTAAATAATATGTCTTGAAGAATTTTTGTAATTTTCTAAAGATTTTTAAGAAAGTCACACCTCAGTCACAATGTGACGTCACTGAGTGGTGGCATTTTGGTCACAGATGTGATGTGACCACAGTGACTCACAGTGACGTCATTGTGACGTCACTGTGACCATGCGTGCTATGAGGGTTGTGAGAGTGTTAGATTGTTAAAGTTAATTGAATGATTTAGTCCTCCAATATTTGTTCGGGATGACTCAGTTGGAAGAGTATAGAAGACTTCATCCAATAAATTCTTGGTTCGAATCCTAGCCCGTACTTTGTCCACCCATTTGGAAAATTTATACCTTTCATATTTATTTTTGTTTTATTTCTTCGATTAGATCTGATCATTTTTGTTTACGACGTGAGATACCTCCAAAGATGACAAATGTGTTTAGCTCATTTTTCGTAAACTGTGCACGTTCTAGCCTGAGCACGATACTGAACAAAAAAGTACAAAAAAGTTGCATGATATTTAAAATAGACCAAAACGCGACAGCACAAAATCTCACGATACCAAACACAAGAAAAAACCCCTTTATTTTGTGGAAGAGTAGAAATAGGAGAATCTAATGATCCTTGTCTGCCGGAAGTGAAGTAAAGCATAAGCCAAAATTTAATATCACTAGTGGTTGATCCCTAGGTTTTCATTTTTTTTCCTGCTCCCAGTTGCTTGTGTTATCGTTAAGGTTAGTTGGATAAATTTGTCCTGTAGTATTTCTCCGGGATGACTCAGTTGGAAGAGCATTGGCGGCTTTTGCCAATACATAATTGGTTCAACTCCTGTCCCGGACTTTTTTCACCCGCCCTTTAAGCCTGAGATCATCAATTTAACCCTTCTTAGAGGGTACAAAGACATCTGTAAGTGTATGTGGAAATATCTTTTTATTTGTGCTTCTGAATCAGTTAGTCATTGTTTAATTGTTTTAACATTTGCAATATAAGGTATACATTAGGTATACAAGAATAAATTTATATGCAAAAAATATAAGGAATACAATAGAATGCAATAAAAATAATGTCCTCTATGAAGCAGAAGACTATCAAAAATTTACTTTTCCTATCATAATGATTTGTTTTTTCAATGTCACTGTGTAGTATAATAATTGTAATAATTCCTACGTGTACTTCTATGCGTAACTTTGTACCAATTTTATAGAAAATAAAATTTTTAAAAGGCAAAAAAAAAAAAAAAAAAAAATCTAAACACGCAATTTATTACATCCTAAAATGTGTGATTCTACAACTAATATCTGTAAGCCTGGGAAAAGCGTGAATGAAAGTTACCTAAAAAACATTGTTGTAGTAGTTTTTTAAAGTAGTTCAATTATCCATTAACCGGATCAGAACCGGTCCCGACAGGTCTGGATAGTTGTCGCTCTACTGTATTACATAAATAATTTTTGTCACTAATATTCACTTTCTCTGATCGTTAAATGCAGCGACGAAAAGTTGTTTGATTATTAATTATTTTTCATTTTTCAAATTAAACTTCGATGTAGCCGCACATTTGAGATAAAAAATTCGCAAAAGAAATTTTAAAATGGAATTCCTTTCAACTTTCAGATTGAAATTGGAAGGCAATTGGAATTGTTTATACATCGGAATTAATGAAATGGGAAGAATTTTGGTCCATCATTGTTCAGATTTAAATTGTAGCAGCAACAAATATGGGTGTGATTATTAATTATTTTCCATTTGAAAAATTAAACTTCCAGATATCTCAATTAAATCTTAGCGATAAATAGAATTTTAGATAATTAGAGAAATAGTGCGCTGTACTAAAGTTCCACTTTCGAATTCTTAATACTTCACTCAGCCGGGTTTATGCCTCGTTATACAAATGTAAATACAAATTTACGTATGCCATTATTAAACAAAATTTGCCTTATTGTACTTTTATTAGATGCATATCTGTAATTATGTAAATACGTAGAACCTATTGTCATCCTACAGTCCGTTGGTCCGTATATAACAGAGCAAAAACTATTCAATCAAATCTTTTGAAAATTAAAACATATAATTTTTGCATAATTTTACCGAGTCATTTCAAATTTTATAAAAATCGGATGCAATGGGAAAAATAGTTTCAAGTGCATTTTAAAGATATTAAACTCTTTCTAAAATAATAAAATTAATATGCAACTATGATTATATACTAAAATATACATTCTGTTCGATCTGTGATGTAAAGAATAGTTTTTGTTGATTCACAAAGGCCACACAAAAGTATTCTATTACATAATGGTATAGGGGAGGTGTATTTTGAAAGTATTAAACTACTTCACATTTTATGAAATTTATATATGCTGCTAATATTTGCTACACAGGTTTCTTCCTATATAATAGAAAAAAGATAGGATTTAAAGGGACACGGGAAATTTTTTGGATAGTGTACTGTATCCGAAGTAGTGTATATATTCCACCAAATCCTAAATACAGTCGAGTCTCCCTATTACAAAACTCCATACATCGAATTTCTCTATATAACACATTTTTTGTAGAAACTGTCCCCTTTTCGCATGATTACATTAAAAACAGTCTCTATATAGCGAAATATCTATCTCCATATAACGAGTTTTTTCATAATTTGGTCTTAATTTATTCAGTTTTAAAAAAGATTCGAAATCATATGGAATCAATTTTCCATCACTTATTTTTGATTTATCGTTCAGTGCTGAGTTTTTTTTTATATTACTTATCTCCTTGTTCTTTAAATCCAAGGAATTCATCCCACCTTTCAACATCCTTCTCAAAACAGAGTCAATTAGATTGTTACACTTATAAGAAAGGAATCAATGAGAGGCACATAAAAGAGGCCTTTAAATGTAGGAAAATGTTAACTACAATATTTCATTCCTTACTGAAATATGATCCTTTTTTTTGAGAGAGAGAGCCTAACAATCTAAAAATCAAAACAGCAAAAAATTACAGATTTCTTCGTCTGAAATTAATGCAAGTCTTCCTTATTTGATTTTCATTAAGCTTTCAAATAAATGTCTGTTCTCTTTTTTTAAAATTGCTTAAATAATTAAGAAATAGAATGTTAGGTTATTATTTACTTTTAAACATTTCCAATTCTCAATTAAAGACATCAAAAATAATATTTGTTCAAAACTTACACATTAAATAAGATTTTTAACATCATTTTCTATACATCGAATTTCTCTATATAACGAATTTTTTATTGGAACGATGGATTTCGTTATATAGAGACTCGACTGTATTTTTAAAACTTCGTTATAATACGAACACAACACATTTGCTACGACGTGCAATTTCTGACTTGTTAAATATTATTATTATATGTTTATTAAATGTTGTTGTTTTATTTTTATTAAATGTTGTTATTATGTTTATAACATAATAACAGCTTATGTTTATTATAATTACGTTTATAATATTACTATATGTTTTAGCTATAAAATTGCTAACGTTAAAACATTGTTTGTTCTAACATTTTTATACTGATCATACGATAATTAAAAAAATATATATATTATATAACTTCATCTTTATGCTAAATAATACAGATATCTTTGTTAGCATATATTCATTTAAAATAAATGTATAACATTTAAAACAATTATGCTGCCAATTTATCAACGAATATATTAACGATTCAATACAGTTTGCCATACAATTGTCGTAAATGAAACATTGAATCTGAACAATGGTGGATCGAAATTCTTCCCTTTTCATTAATATAAACATTGAAGCCTGTCAATTTCAATCTGAAAATTGAAAGGAATTTCATTAAAAGATTCTTTTAGAAAATTTTCTTCTCAAATGTGCGGCTACATGAAAGTTTAATTCGACAAATGGAAAATGATTAATAATCAAATACTCTTTTGTTGCTGCGTTTGACTATCAGAGGAAATGAGATTTAAATTATTTAACTAATACATTAGAGCGCCGATTATCCGGACCTGCCGGGACCGAGGCTGTTCCGGATACATCCAAAATCCGAATAATTAGACAACTTCATAAAACGCTTACAACAATGTTTTTTCAGAAATTTTCATTCACACTTTTTCCAGGTTTACGCATAGCAGTTGCAGTGGAGCACATTTTAGCATTTTACAGTTTGCGTGTTTAGAAGTTATTTTCTATAAAATCGGTACATGGAATTGCCGCTTTCCTCTGTAGACTCTGTGTGTGGGGGGGGGGGGGAGGGACTGTCACTTTTTAGTAGAGGCATTCTTGTATTTTTAGTGAGTTCATGATGTCATTTATAAAACATTTGTGTTGCAAAAGCGACATCTGTTCTTTATGCAGCTTTATCTTTTCGAAACATGCAATGCGCTCCGGGTCTACACTTAACTGTCGTTCGCAAGTTTTACGCAAATTTATACTCCAGTCTCTTCAGTCTGCAAAGTGTAAAAGCTCGAAGTGCGTATGCAACGCCGAGGTTGTAACCGCTTTCTGCCCTTGGGTGAATTAGATTATTTTGGCTGGGTGCTGCAGCTCTTGGAGTCACTTTGGCTGTAACTAAGGATTTCCATTCTGGTTGAT
This sequence comes from Maratus speculifer, assembly GCA_964019185.1. Taxonomy (NCBI): domain Eukaryota; kingdom Metazoa; phylum Arthropoda; class Arachnida; order Araneae; family Salticidae; genus Maratus; species Maratus speculifer. The sequence continues at coordinate 391,681,568 of OZ025294.1, read as the reverse complement.
GTGACTTTGGAGTTTGGAGAAAGAATAAAGGAAACCATGATACGACATTTTAGAAACAATTTAAAAGTTGATTTTTTGTGTTAAAAATAAAGTGATTCTGAACAGTCATGGGCTGTACAGGATCGTATGCGTAACATATGCATAGAAGTACGCATAGAAATTATTACAATTATTATATTATACAGAATCTTAAAATATCATTGTGATAGGAAAGAATAGGAAATAAGTTCTTGAAACAGATTTTTTTATGCATTACTGGCTCTGTAGTTGTAAGTGAGTTCATTATTTCAGGATTAAAAAATGCTAATTTAATGATTAAATTTCGTAACATTCAGCCGAATTCATCCTGTTGCACCAAAAGTAGTTTTACTTCCAAAGATTTGGAGAAGATTGGGGAAAAAATATGATCCTTGATCGATTCGGTTATCGGAGTCTGGATAATCGGCGCTCTACTGTATATAAAAATCAAAATGTACCTGTCTCTCTGTATTTCTATACAAATCCACAATTTAGAAGACAGATTTTTAAAAAACTACGTATTTGTGCATGAAATTAGGCCGAGGCAATTAAAGTTATGTAGATAATTTATAGTTAATTTTAAATTGATAAAAATTCATTAATTCAGCTGTAATGTCCTATCAAATATAAACATTTTTCTTTATTAATAGCTGCCAATAATTAAAAAACTGAAGATACATTATTTTCACTCTGTAAATAGTAGTTATGCGCATGTCTTAAATATATTTTTGAATCAAAGCTAAATTTGACAAATAAAAAATATTAATTTAATTCCTCATTGTTGTTGCATTCAGCAATCATATGAATCACGACCTCGACTTAGACTCAGTTCGGGGCACTTCCCACCAGCTTCACGTTCAGACTTCGGCTAAACGCTAGATTAAATCTTTAATAAGACAGCCTGTGCTGCAAACACTCTTTATTACTCAAAATACTCAACGTATTAAATCAATTTCTTACCAACTGGCACTCTTCTTGGGTAACCCCGCTCACGATAAACTAATTCGGCTCACACTGCTGGATAGCTCACTTGAGAACACATACTAATTCACTGGAGGCTAATCTCTCCACAACGCTATCTAACTCGCTTTACAGCACAATCTAATTCTCCTGGCTGGCTTTCGCCGCCTCATCATAACACTCCAACTCAAAGCTTTTATTCGTTGCAAACTGAAAACGGCGCTATAAATTTGCATATTACTCCTAACCGAGACTAACTGTAGAATAGTTACCGGGACACACACGCTCTGGGAAATTAAAGTTCAATAAAGGATAGATGTCGCTTCCACGCCACACATGTTAGAACATTGACATCACTATCTCACTAAAATGCTAGAGTGCCTTTATCACAAAGGACACTCCCTCACAATGTTTTCCGGTTGCACTTCAAAAATATCTTTGTTCGTTATAGTTTTGGATCTTCAAGAGCTTCCTAAATGCAACTCTGCTCTAGTGATCATAGGGGTTTGTTCGTGGGCCTGTCTTCTTTTATAAGTCCTTGGTTCCTGCAGGTCATCGTAATGAACCGAGGGGGTACCAAGCGAAGAGACCACTTGGCTCTTTTGGGTATTGAGTGATGAGAACTGTCTCAATCGGCTTTTCGTCTATTCGTTTGGGAGATAGGGCTGAGTGACGTTTGCTGCGCAATCTGCAATATGAAGACCAGAGGTTTAGTGAGGATGAAAGTGTTGTCCGAACAAAGGGCCTGACGGGACTAATACCGAAAAGGGGGACTCTCATCCGGGAAGTGGGTCAGTAGTGATCACAGAAATTGAGATAGAAATGATTTATATTAACATAAATATGACGAAGTTTCTGAAGAAACATTTTTGTGCTCTGTAAATACTTAAGTACGTTAATAAAGATATTAATAGTGATTTAGTATTTTATATTAGAGTAATAAAATTTTAAGATCTGGAAAATTTATTAGAAGTAAACTCATAAAATAAAACTTTTTTTTCCTTTCATTAGGCGGTCTCTAAGAATTTAAACTTTTCGACAGACATATAACGAAGAAATATTATGAATATAATGTTCTAATCATATCTGATGAATGGCTATTATACGTAATTAATACCATTTTTGTGAAATATTTTATGTTTTAAGGTGTAAAACATTTTTTATATATATTTTCAAAGAAAAAAGACACAGAAACTGCTACAAAGTCTGAACAACAATGTGAAAGAAAATTTTCTCCATAAAAAATTGTATTAATGCATTTTACAAGTTAGAGTAGTAGATTTAGATTTGTTTTAAAACGTATTTAGCCAAAAATAAAATCGGAGCAAAATGGGATTAGAATTATATTCCACGCGTGTGCTAATTTTACAAAAATAGTCTAAAAATATAGTCGCATGTGCGTACGGGTTAAATTTCGCATAACATGTATTCTCGCTTTCATTATAAACATGATGTTTAATTTCAATTTTAGAACCACAACTATTTCTGAGTAATCTTAATTTAAAATGATTTTCTATTCATTCACCTTTCTGGTTACGTGGTTGCACGATTTTTATAAAGTTATATTTTAAATACGAATGGTCCTTATTATAATGTCTAATTAAGTTTGGAAATCAGTTGTGTAGTTTAGACTTAAGAAAATTTTCCGCTCATTTTTGTATTTAAAATTTAGAATTTTTCTTCAAGAACAGTTAAGTTAGGACCCTTGAATACTCTGTTAAAAATTTTGCTGCAACCTGTCCAAACATTAGACAGTTTTTTATATATACGGTTACATAACTGTAAGTTAACTCTATTCTGATCAGAATATGGATCAGAACAGTTTGCCGCAAAATTTTGTCAGCATTATAAAGGAATATTCATAATAAAATTTTAGGTTGATTGATTGATTGATTGATTTTTGACGTCCGATTATCTGCGCTAGGGATATAGGACCAGGGGTGAATGCCCTTCGTGGGGGTCTTTCTAAGGGAACCTAACCCGTATTTACGCAAGGTTCGAAAAAACCACGAAAACTCCGAACGGTTAGGCCGACAGCCGCGATTGGGTTCGAACCCAGCACCTGCCGTCTACCAGTTGAGAGGTCCGAACCTCTCGGCCACTGGTGGGGCCATAAAATTTTAGGCTTCAATAAAATTTTCCAATTTTATTGAAGCCTAAAATTTTATAAAATTTTTCCAATTTTATAAAATTTTAGGCTTCAATAAAATTGGAAAATTAAAATTTTTCTTGTAAAATTGTAACTAAGGAATTTTTATGTAAGGGCAATTACAATATTTCATGTAATATAAAGTTACTGATTTCTGTAGGTTTGCTTACAAGTTTTGTAAATTTACATCTCTTTTTTTTCTGTACAGTGTACAGATAAAATTTTAGTTTGTATACAGATTTCGTGTAATTTTACATCTGTAGATTTACAGAGCTTTTTTAATAGCGCATGGCAAAATTTAAGTTTTCAACAACCCTGGTATTACCAAAAATGAAAATTAAAAATGTTTATGGCTTCTGAAACTTGCGACAGACCCTTGCAAGTTTTTTTGCAAACATTGAACAAACGTTTATTAAAGTAACAAACATGAAACATATCAAATTCCTATCCTTACCAATTCAAAATAAATCACAATTTAGAACATTTTTTTTTTCATCTTTTACCGTTTTAAAGTTCGATTATTTTATAAACAGTTCACTGCAATTATTTGTAGCTTACAAGTAATTACCATATCTAATTTTAAATTAGATGTATATATTTTTTTATTACATCTTAATTTTCTGCAAATTTACCGCAAAACCTGCTGGCGCCTTAAATGTAACAGTTTTTTTTTTTTTTTTTTTTTTTTTTTTTACAGTGTATTAACAATTTCAAATTTATCGTAATTTAAGACGTTTTAAAACGTTTTCCGCTCATTTCGCACGAATTAATTTAGAATTTTTCAGAAACTGTTCTTAATTAACTATTACAATTTAAAAGTAACGAATACGACAAACTTTATGTTTTTACCATGAATACGTTAAAAGAATTCATAATATGAGACTTTTTAGGACTCTTATACTCCTGTAAAAAAAAAAAATTCGAAGGAAAAAAAATGGACACGTTTTCCATAGACTAAGAAGTTTTTAAATAACTAGTTTTAAAATTTTTCACTTTTAGAAAAAAAATATTTTGGAAACTTTAGAAAGAAAGAAAAAGTTTTATATTTTAAGAAATTTTTATACTCATTTTACTCTCTTAAATTTTCTATGTTTTTAGAATATAGTTAGAATCTATTTTAGTAACTATGTTTATTAACAATCATGCCAAAATTTTATCCTTAATTGTATCACAGAAATCCTAATTTTAGAATTTTTTTTTTAATCCTGAAACCCGCTTTTGACTAGACTGTAAAAATAAATCTGTAAAGTTGCAAAACTTTTTCTAGGAAATTGGAATTCCTAGAACTATTTATGTAAAGGTAACAACAAAATTCATGTAACAGAATCGGTTACATGAGTTTCTGTTGTTACCGTTAAATAAAAAATTCTAAGAATCTTATTTTTCTAGAAAAAGTTTAGCAAATTTACAAATATTTTTTAGTTACACGGACTTAAAATATGGCCTGTTTTGAAGCAGAAGCCTGTCATCATCATTCTGCTAATTTTATTTATCTGGTATAGTGAAAAAAAACCTGTAACTCTACAGAAGTAAATTAATAGGAATCTATGTATAAAATGAGTCGTGCCGCTACATTCATTGTGGACGCACGCTTTTTTTGCGCCTGACGAAGAAAGACTAAGTTCTTTCGAAAGGCCTTGCGCAGTTAACTTATTTTATGGTGTTTAAAGAAGTTTTTTTCATTTTAATAGGAATCTGTATGTTTACAAAAATTTTACCTGTATACTGTACAGAAAAATATGCAAATCTACAAAAGTAGTTTTTGTAAAGCTACAGATTTCTCTAGCTTTAAAATTAATAAAAAAAGTACAAAAATTACAGTATTCTTACTAAAATTTTGTCTATAACTTAAGTTGCAGTTACAAGAAAAATTCTTGGCATCCCAGTTTTCCAAAAAAGTCTTAGTAACCTTACAGATTTTTTGATTTTCTGTGCAAACCTGTATCTGTTACACAAATTTTTGCTGCTATCATTACATAAAAAGTTCTAGGAATACCAGTTTCCTAGAAAATAGTTTGTTACTGATTTTTTTACAGTGTAGATCACACCGTACAAACAGGCAGTCAAGCATTTCTTATTCATAATATCAATATAAATTTATTTATTTATTATTTTACCTGCAATAATTATTTTTTACAATTAGTTGGTACATTCCGCCGTAAAAACTTTTCGTAGTGTTTGAATATTGTAAGAACCCCAATCCAAATTCCCTTTGTGGCTTTTTTGATTTAACAAAAGGCATCGAGTTCATTTTTGCAAATGTTACAATACAAGTTTAATTAGCATTATACAATGTATTAAAAAAAAGAATTGTTAAATTTACTGCAAAAACTGCTGACAGCAATGTTGCCATAAATTTAATGCATTTTTTTGACAGTGTAAATGAGGATACATAAAAAGCTATAATCGATTTCTTCGCATTTAAAAATATAAATAAAGTCTGGCTCATAATAAAATGTTAAAGTGTTTTTAAAAAGAATTTAAAATGCAAAGTAAATAATTTCTGTAGCTTGAACTTCCGATTCAATTTAATTTTTAAAATTTCTACCTACTTTCTGTACTGTTCAAATGTCCGTCAGTTATTTAAAAAAATGCTTTTTTCTAAGATGCGGATTATGAACTTTTAATTAATTAGTTCTCACAACTTCAGGCCTTTTATCATTCTGGAAAGACTGTTGAAAAATCCATATCCTGGGCCCAAGCCGGACTCGGCCAGGATCCGGACGTTACTTTTTTCTGAAGACTCGCATAGCCGGGCCCAAATTTCTTTTTTTCAAACCAGAGGGGACTGCTTTCTTCTTCCTAGGTTTTCAAGAGACGCAATTTTCAATATCGGTGTCGACACACCCGTACTAAAATCTCTGACCTAACACTTTCATAAAATAAGTAAAATATGGCTATATGAAAAATGTGACAAAAACACTTAGATTTTGTAGTCGCCTTTTTTTACAAAAGAAAACTTTTAAATTCATTTTTTAAATCATTCTGAAAGTGTTTTTTATATTGTTTTTCATAACTGAAATATCAAACAGTTTAAATATCTCAAAAATGCATAATAAAGAAAGTTTTGTACTAAATTACAGTTCTAAAAAGATATCTAGCATTTATATGCTTCAGTAAACTTTTGAAGGAAATTTGTCATTCAGCTCTCTAGCGAAATCCACCCAGTTCAAATATTAATATTCCCTGTTGCATACTATGGATGCAGAAAATATATTTCTTTCCTACCTTAAACTTATTTAATTACAGATTTGTTTGTTTTGCAGCTTCAAAAACAAATTTACTGTATCTTTAAACTCTTGCGTGTTTTCGAATTCCATGAACGTACGACATCTTTGCGTGATATTAAATTCACTTTTGCAATATTAATTCTAAATTCAGGATTTAAAACAACTTCAAAAATCAACTGGATTTTCAATTTTATAAGAAAGATTACATTTTTCTTCTACTTTAACATTTATAAAAGTCATATCGGATATGACTTTTATGTTCCCCTATCTGTAATAGAAGAAAGTAGCAAAATTTTTTCGATTTCTTGTTTTCGATGAATTGAGACGTTCCGAGAACTAGAAATTTAAAAACCATGTTTATACAAAATGTCTGTCTGTGTGTCTGTGCGCCGCCATTGTACCACCCAAAAATGTATGACATTATGTATATAACTGAACAAATTTTCAGATGTTTGTTTTTGGTTTTAGCAAGCCGGTGCTCCTTGAATATAGAAATGTTTCGCGGAAAATGCAATACTGTAATAGTGACTTTTGTGTAACTTTCTTAATTTTTTGTAGTTATTTTGTACATAGCCGGTTTGTGCAACCACGGGTACTTTGCGTCCTGCTAAGCGGCTAATCGCAAACATTTAACGTACAACAAAATAATGAAAAATGTAGTTTTTTTAAGGGATTCTGTCATCTGACGAAACTCTATTAATCGCTGAGCGATGTCTGTCTATCCATTAATAGTAAACATACGAATCTATCGCTAAAATCGGGGTTTTAGGTGTTTTCCACAAAGACTTGACAGATTGATAGCATTTTAATATGCGAATCGAATTTTAAATAGTTTTGAAATTTTAACCGTGCACTTGATGAGGTGATTGTATAGAGCTTTATCTTAATTATATTGGTTTCCGTGTAAAAATTCTAAGATGATAAAAAGGGAATACTTAGTAGGTAGCATTTTATCTTGACATTTATTGATTTTGTACTGCTTCATTGGACATTCCATTACCTAGTGGTTTCCATTATTTTGAAATAATGGAAAATAAACTAGTCGTTGGTGGCCACCGTAATACTTACCCATCATGGATATGTATATGAAAATAAAACATGTGAAAACTATTTATACAGTGCATTGCAATTCATAAACAAAATTTAAATATTGTTAATATACATAGTAATGCTATATTAAAGAACTGCTGATGTACCAATTTCGACAAATTATATAAAACGCCAAACTACTCAAGTAGCACCGAACTGCGTAAAAGAAACATCCTTATAACTCCAAAAATAATAATTCTATTAACTAACAATTAACTGCGTCGGATTAATCGTCTCATTTTCAATTAAAATATACTTCTGAATTGAAATTTGAATGAAATACAGGGTCATGAAAAATCGAAGAATGTGGAAAACAAGATTACAGATATCTCGGCAACTAATAATCCGATCGACTTCGTTCTATATGCAAAATGCGTGTTATTTTATTGCCTTTTACGTCCATTCCTTAGAACAAAAACATTCGAAAATTTTTACATACCTTTCATCAGAACGAATTTTTCGAGAGTCCGAAAAAAATAGTTCCGGATAATCGAGGTTGCTGATATTAAATAGGGTTCGTCCCATTCCTACATACTAACTTCATACAAAATTTCAAGTCTCTATCTCAATTTGTTCGGGAGATAGAGCGTTTACAGACAGACAGACAGACAGACAGACAGACGGCAAAATTTTTTTTCTAAAAATATGTTTTTCGGAATCTCCACTATCTAAAACGTGTAAATCCGTCAAAAAATTTTTTTCGATTTTCAAAACGATTGCAAGACTTACCCTATACTACGTATGATGGGTAAGTAATATATAGTCAACCTTTATAATAATTTTAAGTTTTACCGAAATTTAAAATTGCCTCGCTATTAGTCTATTTTACAAATTTTCACAATTTTTTCAATTTTTTATTAATGGAGCTTTGTATTTTTCTTTTCTTCTCTGTATATTGTATGTATGATAAACAAAATTAATAACTTTTAGTTAAACTACTTAAGTGATAATCTACATTTTACTGTCTTGAACATATTTAACCTAGAATATTTTTGCAATATCTAAATTCAGTACGACAAACATTATCTTTTTTTTTTCAAATCTTAAATAGCATTAGAAAAAAGAGTGTAAATAATAAATATTTTGGCCGTAGTGCAGGCTTTCCTATACAGAAAGAATAAACATGAAACATTTCCAATCTAAATTAATAAAAAAAGAAACCTGATAATACATGGCTGTCATTTTGAAATAATCGGAAAGAAAAGAAAAATATCTTTTGATAAGAAATAATGACAACTTAATATTGATAAAGATCAGAGTCTTCAAATGCTTTTTGTGTATTTTGTTATCGTAAAAAGAAAATTGCCAACTTTTAATATGATAATAATAATTATATCAATATCTTGTTATGAATTTTAAAGCTAATTTTATATCTAAAGCCTTTTCAAGTATTTTGCAAAAAAAAAAAATGCAAACATATGATTTTTTTTTAAATATTCGAGTGATTTGGAAATGTACAATAAAACGCGTTTTGACATGAAAGTGAAAATATAATTTATGTAAAAATATATTTGTGAGATAATTCACGGCTTTGAAAGTTTTAAAAAATGTGAGATTAATCATCATTTTTAAGGCTCTCTCAAGCTTCTATCAAGCGAATAGAGCTCGTTTTTTAAATAATAATAGTTATAGAAAGCTTGCGTGAAAAGAGGAAGAGGGAAGGGGGAATCAGATGCTTCGGTGGAGCGTGCCCAATAAAAGTTTGGGAACCACTGCATTACTCAAATATATCATTAAAAGTTGTTATGTTGGGCTTTAAAAGCTTATGGCCATTATGTATGTCCGAACCTGTCATTTTGTATGTCCAAACCGTCCGGATCTTTAAGAGATATTAACTCGGCTAATTACCAACAATTTGTTTGAAAAAATCATTATCTGCAATGTTTTTATACTTCTGATATAATAGGTACATCCATCGGCCCTCAAAACCTTTGCTAAATGCTTGCAAATAGAAATTTAAGTGTAATGGAAAATGGGCTTTTCTCAAAAACTATGCAACTTAGAGTCATTGCTATAGTTTTCGTGAAAGGTCTAAATTAACATCCACTACTTCCAATTTTTTAATAATTTAAGTTTCAGTAGATTCGAAAGTAGAAGAAATGGACAAATTTTTTTCGCTACATTTTCGACGATATCTCTGAAAATATAGTAACTAAAATTTAAAAAAATGTATTTTGGAACTCAACGTTATAAAAGCTTTCACCCATGCGATATACACTGTAATTTTTTTCAAGCAATTTAATTAGCCCCTATGGACTTTTCTTAAATATATTTATGAATGTTTAATAATGTATAAATTCAGGGTGTCCCAGATTTTCGTGTACAAACTTTGAGGGGTCGTAGAGAACATCTTTTGGAACCACAATTACATAGGAAATCATGGGCGGAAACGTCTTGTTAACCCTTTCACAGACTGGTTTGTATATGAAACTACAAAATTTTTTAATACAAAATGAAAATTGACACCAGAATTTTAATATAATTTTTTTATTTATTAAGTATGTGAAATGTCTGGGTTTTCTTCTTTGCAAATACATTTTTCCATAATTTTTGATGTCATTCATATTTTTTCCACATTTTAGCAATGGAAGTACTTTGTCCGTGAAAAGCTCAAAGAAACACAAAGACACAGTTATGACACAATGCGGAAAGCAGTGTAGAACACTTTATTACACAGAAAAATGTGCAAGAAATTATTTAATTTTAAATTAAATTTTAAATTATGTTTCTTTAAAATCAAATATCTTAGTAAGTAATAGAAATTGCTAAGATGTGGAAAAATGTGTTTGACATCAGAAATTGCGAAAAAATGTATTTAAAAAGAAGAAAAAAAATACATTTCACATACATAATAATTAGAAAAATCATATTAAAATTATGGTGAATGTATTAAAATTTTTTTAGTTTCATAGCCTTACCATTGTCTGTGAAAGGGTTAACAAGTGAGGATGACGTTTTCACCCATGCATTCCTATATAATTGTGGTTCCAAACGATATACTCTACCACTCCAAAGAGTTTGTACACGAAGTTCTGGGACACCCTGTATGTAAATCAATAGTTTTTTTTTTTTAACTTCTCTAATTTGAACTTTTCACGTTCACGAGTTTACGAGTAGAGTGTCTGTGATGGACAGACATCCACAGAAGTGATCTTACAATGGTTCTGTTTTTCTTTTAAAGTACAGAACACTAAAAGTCGGAAAACAATTGTAATTTTTTCTCCCATACATATATTTTTAATAAAACAATTTTTTTTTATTTGGTAAGAACTGATTAAATGTCTTTGAAGGTCAAATTAGGCATCAATCATAAAAAAGAGAAAATATTTTGAGAGGTTATTTTTTTCATTTACACACTTCATCAATCATTTTCAAATATTAACCCAAGGAAAAATAGCACTTTCATATATTGCCTTTTTAAAGTAATTATTTTTTAAATAAGACGTGCCAGACGTTTTTGAGGTGTTTATTTTAACAATTTGATGGTCATAATTTTCTTTTTTTTCCCTCTAAATCTAGAACGGAAGATGTTTTTTTCTTTTTTATGTACATAAATTAATGGATTTACTTAACAAAATCATGTTAAGGAATTCATTTTTTGAAATGTTTATATTTACTTACCTAAATATGCTGCAATTTCATAAAAAGATTATTGTTTTCTTTTGAAAAGAACATTTTTTATATTAAGAACTCTGCAAATTATAAGCAAAAATACTTGGCAAAATTTGGAATTGTTTTCATAAAAACTTTAATTTTTCTACAAATATACATGCTATCCTCTTACAAATGAACACAGTTTATTACAATAAGCCACTTAATTGCAATATGCTGTTTGAACGCTTTTACTAAATTAGGTAATTCGATAGGGTTTTTCAAAAGATATTCCTTCTTTTCAATTTTTTAGTGATCCGCTATGAGACTTTGGGAAAATGTCTTCACGGAAATATATGACTTGTGCCATTCTGTTTACACATCTGAAGTTTCGGGATAATTCTTCATGTATTTTTCTAAATATTTAATTAAACGTCAAAAATTGGAAATGGCCGGTCCACCTTTGGTCATAAAGTGTATAAATATGTATATTGAGAGCAAGGATTTCAGAATAATTTTTAAAATAGAGAGTAAATCTGTATTCTTTTGAACAGAATCTTCTTTTTTTTTATATTTAATAGAAATATATCCTGTTTCACTTTAATATTTGACTTAGTATTTTAGTACTGTCTGTACTTTAGTTTATGTACGTGTATGTGTATGTCTATGTGTGTTCATAAATTTATAAGATAATTACAAATAATGATCAAAAAGGAAAAAAACCAGAAAACAATTGTAATTTTTTCTTGTATATTTTAAAGAAGAAAAAACATATATTTGGTGAGAACTGTTTAAATTTGTTTGAAGATCAAATTTAGGCATCAATCATATTTCTTTAAAAAAAAAGAATAGATTTAGGAGGTTACTTTTTCATTAACACGCTTCATCAAACTTTTTCAAATATTAACCCAACAAAAATGACACTTTCATATAATTCTTTATTAAATATTTTTTTTTTCAAATCAAACATGTTTGAAGAAATTATTTTAACGTTAAATATATATTTCACTCTTTAAATTTAAAACAAATGTTACTTTTATGAAAGAATCGTTTACAATAAAGCGAAAATAATATTACCCTAATAGCATGCATGGTCACAGTGACGTTTCTGTGAGTCACTTTGGTCACATCACATCTGTGACCAAAATGCCACCACTCAGTGACGTCACATTGTGACTGAGATGTGACTTTCTTAAAAATCTTTAGAAATTTATAAATATCCTTTAAAACATGTTATTTACTTTAAAAAACCTGTTTCCGGTAATTTAAATATCGTCGCTTTTGTCACAGTTTCGTCACAATGTTAATGTCAACTTAATCACAAATGACACAGTTTTCACAAATTTGTCACATTGTGACCACTTTGTGAAACATCACAAAAGAGCTCTAAAACGGCCATAACGACTTCACATTTTAGTCACTGTGACGTCACATCGACAATCGATGGTCACAAAGTCAAAATGTGACTTCACAATGACGTTGAAGTGACGTCACCATGCTTTACGGGTACCCTAATAGCATGCATGGTTACTGTGACGTCACAGTACCGTCACTGTGAGTCACTATGGTCACATCACATCTGCGGCCAAAATGTCACCATTCATTGACGCCACATTGTGACTGAGATGTGACTTTCTTAAAAATCTTTAAAAATTTAAAAATATCCTTCAAAACAAGTTATTTACTTTAAAAAACATGTTTCTGACAATTTAAACATCGTCGCTTTTGACTCAGTTTCGTCACAATGTTAATGTCAAATAAGTCACAAATGACACATTCTTCACAAATTTTTCACATTGTGACCACTTTGTGAAACGTCACAAAAGAGCTCTGAAACGGCCATAACGACTTCACATTTTAGTCACTGTGACTTCACATCGACAACCGATGGTCACGAAGTCACAATGTGACTTCACAACGACGTTGCAGTGACGTCACCATGCTTTACGGGTAGTAGTGGCAATATCAGTTAAATCTTGTTGTGATATAATGTTTTTTGAACATTTCCCAAAACTCTTTCTTAGCCTAATATCACATGAATATGAATTGAACAGTATGCAAAACAGCAACATTGTCGTGTTTCAGACAATGAAATATTCGTTACACTCTGATTACTCAATTTGGATAGCTAGTGTTAATGTTATTAACGTAAAAGTAACACTTTTCTAAAAAATTCGGAAAAGAGTTAAAATAAAAGTTGAATGTATTGAACATTAATAAAAAAGAATTTTCTTATTATTAGAAGAAACAAGTTGGAAATTGCACGTAAATCGTAGCAAATGAGGTGCATTCGTACGATAACGAAGTTTTAAAAATATCACTCTCATATAGCAATCTCATAAAACTAAAAAATTACAATCAAAATGCGCACCAAACAATGTTTTCCCTATACCATTATGCAATGGAATACTTTTGTGTGGCCTTGTAAATCAATAACAAATATTCTTTGCACCACAGGTTATACAAAATGTATATTATAATATCTACTTTATAGATGCATATCAATTTTATTACGTTCGAATGAGCGTAACACCATTAAAATGCATTTGAAATATTTTTCCCCATAAATACTTTTGATTGTCCCTATAATTGAACTATGCATCAAATTTTGATAAAATTTGAAGTAACTCGACAAAATTATGTAATAATTATGTATTAAAAATTTCAAACGATTAAAATGCATTTGAAACTTTTTTCCCCATTGACCGTAATGTATCGGAATCCTTTTGATTGTCCCTGTAATTGATCTATGCTTCCGATTTTCTTAAAATTTGAAATGACTCGACAAAATTATGTGATAATAATATATTTTAAATTTCAAACGATTCGGTTGGATAGTTTTTGTGTTGTTATATGCGGACGGACAGACAGACGGACGGACAGACAGACGGACAGACAGACGGACAGACGGACGGACTGAACGACAACAATAGGTGCTACGTATTTACATAATTACAAATGCACCTAAAAATATCCCATATAAATACTCTTGCAGATTCCAAACATTACTATGCATTGTTAAAAATCTGATGCTTTGGAACACAGTCACTTCACCTCTTTTATAGAATATCTCTATACTGATCAATGAGGATGCTCCACAAAGTAGTCAAGTACCGTAAAGTACCGAATATAAACTTCCTTTAGCAATGATTGTAAGGATGCTAATGACTGGAATTTTTGAGAAATAAGTAAAATTAGGAGGCTAAGGAATTACATTTGGAATTTATAAATTTCCCGGGATTTATATAGCTTACAAAATATATAAGAGGAGGGAGGGGGAATGTGGTATTTTGAAGGAGTTTACTTTTGATAGTTTACGATCATCATTTTCTATAAAAACGATGAAGTGACTATGCATCGAAAGCTACAGATTTTTAGAAATGTAAGATATAGTTGATATATTTTTAACTTTCCAACTTTTTTCTTTATTCTGTTCAGTCAAAGCATTCTGGATTTGTACATCCATAATTAATAAACAATTTTTCTATCATCTGAATGAAAAATCAGATAATTTTACAACGTTTATAATTCATTAAAATTTATAGGTCTGTTTTTTTAATATATGTATTTTACACACCGAGAAATATTATTTTATATAATGTCCAAATTGTTATACGTTAGATTCAAGTTAATCATTAACACTAATTATTAAATTATATTAATATATTTAATTAGTATAATTATATACTTATTCATACACATGTATATATTCAACATCCAGTATAAAATGAACTCTTGCAATTTAGCAGAAGCATTTTCCCTTCAACACAACTTCACTTTCCCCAATACTCCAACATCTACCCACCCTGCTATCCTATTATATATATTTATATGGGTGATTCTCAAAATAGGAGACAATTTATGTCTTTCGGCATACAAAAAAAAATTGAGAAGTTTTCTGTCATGTTTTTATATTTAGATATGTTTTTCTTAATATTATTCATTATTTGCACTCAAGAATTACTCACTTTTTAGTTAAAAACACCTTAAAAGAACAGAATAAAGATTCAAAATGTCATTAGCATGGATGTCCACAGTAGCTGTGCCTTGTGTATACTAGCATTTTTCAAGAGTTAATATGATGTTTATAAAATAAACAAATGTTATTCTTTCTTTATATTAATCAAGGAGAGGCTTTATCCAATAAATTTCTTTTTAAAAATAAAATTATAGTACATAAAAAAAGAATTAAAGTTTGTCCTCCATATTCGATTTTCAAAACAAGGTCATACTAAAACAGCTGGTTATTAATCAAAATTTCATTTTCACATATGACAATAGTTTGAAAATATAAAGTTTCTCCATGGCAACAAGTAGTCATTTTAAACCAGCCAGAAAATAGAAGCATGTATTGTATTTTAAGAATAGAAGTTGAATATTAGGGCGTTACATCAATTGTATGTCATTAGAATGGATAATAATTTTCATGTTTATTTTATAGTTAAAATTTTTATTTTATTTATTTGCATAGAACTTTTGTGTTTTAAAAAGCCCCAGAAAGGAATATTGCATTGTGATTATATTATGGCTCATAATCTTATTTAAATTAAAATTTGTCATTAGCATGGGCAGATATCAGTGTCATTAGCATGGTTTTTCTGTCCATGCTAAAGACTCCTATGTACATAAATGTAACCAGTGCTTATATTGTATCATTTATAAAGTTTAATTTTACGTATAAATTTAGGTATTACATTTATTATCCCTAAAATATGCATTAAATCTGTAGGAAAATCACTAAGACAGTTTCTTACATTGTTAGTGTCAGAATGTTGCCCATGTAACAAAGTTTGCTCTTTGGTAATGTTTTTATTCTCCTTATATGTATATATGTAAAAATGGAAACCATTTGCTGAAAAAGAAGGCTAATAAATATAGAAAAAATATATTTAAACAGGAAGAAAATAAAAATTTCATAATATATTTATTCCATACAATTCGTTTTGTCATTAGCATGGCTCAAAAAATACTAATTATTTTTTTAAGTTAATTTTTAAATATTTAGCTCTGCTGACTACATGGAAAGTATACCAAATACTATATTAACAACACCTATTTTTTTCAGAAATTTTGTTAAAAGTAATTTTTTTAAGATTTCATTTTTGAAATCGTCCCCTATTTTGAGAATCACCCATATATTTTTTGGTTTTTAATTTATTATTATTTTTTATGATATAGAGTTTTCAGTCATATATATATTTTATATTATTTTATATTATTTTTTATGATATAGAGTTTTCAGTTATATATATATATATATATATATATAACTGATTGTTGTTGTTGTTGTTTATTTTCGTTTTCGTTTCCAACGGTTGTCTCTAGGCCTCACCAGTGGCCGAGAGGTTCAGACCTCTCAACTGTTATACAGCAGGTGCTGGGTTCGAACCCAATCGCGGCTGTCGGCCTAACCATTCGGAGTTCTCGTGGTATTCTTCGAACCTTGCGTAAATACGGGTTAGGTTCCCTTAGAAAGACCTCCACGAAGGGCATTCCTCCATTAGTCCTATATCCCTAGCGTAGATAATCGGACGACAAAAATAAACCAAACCAAACCAAAGGTTGTCTCTATGGTGAGCTCCGTAAGAGTTCTTTTGTTTTGAATAAAAAAAGTTTATAGTTATTAATTCATCGAATTTATATTTAATAAATTTCCTTCCGGCAGTGCCAGGAGGAAGAGGTAGCTTTCATATACTTATTTATTTACTTATTTACTTTAAATTAAGTTAAACAAAATTAAATTAAGTTATTCAAACATACGAAGCTCAAATTAGTGGAAGCCGATTTTATAATACTGAATACTAGTTTTTGTCAATACTGAATATTAATAGGAATTTTTAGAAATTAGTCATCTTTTATTCAACCTGGTTTTATTTTAAGGCATGTATAAGATCGCCAAATTCCACGATATCATGACGTGTATGTCATTTTAAAGCAACATTATGGATAAAATAAACCAATGATCTTGGTCGAAATCTTAATTCATGTGCACGTGCACACTTATGTTGAAATAGATTAATAAATACGAGTGCTGTCGTGGGCAAATTGATTTTTTTTTAAATGTCACCCACATTAAAAATTCAAACTGCTATATATCTCAGGCGTTTTTTAAGGTAAAGAAAAAGAAAAAAATACTCCGAAATTCATTTTTAAGATAAATATTTTAGAAAGAACCTTTTTTCAATTTCTAATTTTTTGTTTGTACATCATTATACATTTAAAAGATTTTTGACAAACTTAAATGGCCGCCATTTTGAAACAAAAGAGCGGATAAAGTTGGCAGGTGAACTCGGCCAACACATTGTTATCTACTATGTACACACGGAGTTATATCCAAATCCGTTTATAAATATGCGTATTATCGCAAGACAAATTTCAGAGCATTTCAAACTGTCAACCACACTGTGAATTGAAAGGGCTATAACTCAACCATTTTTCAAGATATAGATGAAACAAAAAATGCTCCGGAACCTTTGTATCACGGTCAAACACACAAAAGAAAAATCTTTTTCAATTTCTTACTTTTTTGTATCTAATTTTAAAATTTATTTTTGTTTCTAAAATTTAAAATTCTGCCATTTTGAAACAAGATGGCGGATGGAACTGGCAAACAAACTCGGTCTAGGCATCGGTATGTAATATGTACTGATCAAGTTACATTCAAATCATTTTATAAATACGCGTGTTATCACGTGATGTAAATCACATCATTCCGAAATGTGTGCAAAACTAGAAATTAAAAGTACTATAATTTAGCCATTTTAGGTAGCTTTCATTACAATAAGTAAAAAGCTACCTATTGCAGCCGTGCGGAGTAAAGCACTTATAGAAAATTTTGTTATTTTCACCGATCATGACCCCCAGACCCCAAAACCACCCTCCGTTCAAATGTTGATATATATAATATATATATATATGTATCTGATATTTGTCATGCTGTAACTAACGTATTTTTGAACGGATTTGAATGACACAATGCACATAGTACATATAATGTCTCGACCGAGTTCGTTGGCCACAGTGGTGTAGCTAGGTATTTTGGCGCCCGGGGCAAGAAGAAATTTTGCGCCCCCCCCCCCGAAAAAAAGAAAATATTTTCATTATTTTCCCTTGAGAGTAGAAAATACCTTTTTTTTGGGCGTGTAAGGTGTCTTCACTCTTCCTTGTATTTAACGATTCAGCTGACTACACTGAAATTAAAATGTATGGAACACGATTATTAAAGGTTTATAATTTTCGTAGAATGTAAATTTTCCATGTGGGTGATAAAAGTCTGGGCATCGATTCGAACCAGGGATATATTGGCTAAAGCTGCCAATGCTCTTCCAACTAAGCCTTCCCGGACGAATATTGGAGGACTCATTCATCCAACCAACCTTAACGATCACACAATCTGGTCTGATATTTTGAAATCAGATCAACAGAATAAATAGAAGGTTAATATATAGAACTGCAGAAAATGATACATACAAAATTATATTAGATTAATTTATAGCACGATTATTCAATCGGTAAGCCTTATACATAACAGATCCCGGAGCTTGTGCGATTCTTGAACAATTGTCATTCAAGAGCTAATTAACTAATTAAACTCAATGTTCCTGCCGAATCGACACATTCGTGCCCAGATGGAAAAAATATTACAATTCCGAACATATTAACACGAAACCGCAAGAAAAAAAAATAGATTTTGCCCATTTGAGATGCATGCCCAATGCACAACCTATGACTATGTAGGCCCCGAAATTCACGTAAAGGGTTCTTGGGACCTCCGATCGAACTTGCAAAGATGACTTTAAGATGCTGCAACAAAATAAACGAGTTCGGTGACCATAGAGGTTCCAGAGTCAAATTATTTTCATCCATTATTTTCCCAGTTATTCTTTACATAGATAGATATAGAAATAGTATTTTCTAATGCATATGCGCTAAATTAAAGTGTATATAAAATAGATTTAACTTTTAATATGACGAAAACAGCCATTTGTACTGGTTGTACTGAGAAGGCTGAAAAAATTCTACTTTCTTTTTTATATGATTTAAGAAATGAGAATTAGGGACTAAGTCGCCCACATTTTATGACAATGCTGCAAATGCAGTGCTTATAAATCAATAGAAAATTGACAAAAGTCAAAAAGTAATGGAATTTCCAAAAATCTAATTTCCAAAAATTGGTGGATCAGACATTATATAACATGTTATGCAATCGACTTAATTATTAAACGTTGCACATACACAACAGAAAAGGTCAACAATTCTTATTTATTGTCAAAATATATGAAATAACTTCGGTTAAAGCTCCTCTCAATTTGGCACCTCCTATTTAATCATTTCGTTTGGAAAAATCAACGGACGGGTCAGCTAGTATGCAAATGTAAGATGTTCGTTTGAAATCAGAATGTGACTCCAAGTAACCAAACAGGTTTTTTGATTTATAAAATGAAGACTATAAACATAATTTAAAAGCATTTTATCAATTTAATCGAAAATTATTAGTGTGTTCTGTTAACGACGAGTTTTATTTATGTTAATCAGAAGTAACGTCGAGTTCTTTTCTCTGATTTTGTGGGCCAGATTTCAACGAGGATTGATTCATTCATTAGCATATGATTTTCTTCCAGTTTTTAGCTCACCTTCCAGTACAAGGGGCACATTTTCAGACCCAATTTCAAATGAGTTTTGTTCATCCAACTTGGTTTTGAATTGTCGTACAATTTTTAATTCTTCCTTTACCGCCAGGGAGTATTTTTATCTGAAGTTTCTTGGGTCCGATTTCTAGACAAAGTTGCCAATGGGCAATTTTTTCAAAAGTCAGATTTCTTAATTGACACCAATTTTTTCAAATGGTAAAATTCCCCTTGTGTTCGCCTTTATAAGCATGTCATTAAGTAAGACGAATTTTACAATTTCAAAAAAGTGGTGGCAATCAAGAAATCCGAATTAAAAAATGTAGCCCACTGGCACCACTGTTTCTGTCAACTCATCTTACGATTCTTTACAGATTTTTCGGAGCGTGTGCAGCACGCCTTCTATATGGGGACGTAGGACAGAGGTCTGCACTGGACCGGTCCTGGACGCGGCCCGGAGAAATGGTTCCGAATTTTCAAACGGGCCGGGTTGAGCTGATAAAAAAATTTAGCAGGCCTACCTGCCCCTTGATAAAGATTTCAACAAAGACGATGAAATATAACTTTTTTCCAACGAATGGCTTTAATAAAAAAAAACATAAGTGTACGTCACGAGCCGATCCTAGTTTGACAACATCAATACAGTAATGAAACGTGTACAGTGTAGAGATTGGCATCGGACAATTACTTTGTGTTTAACCCAGGCGTAATATCGTTTTAGCAGACTTGTGCCGGGACGAGATCAGGCTTGAATCGTTTTTCTACACATAATCGAGCCGGGAAGGAATTAGACTTAATTGTTCACAAAATGTGTAAAGGCGTCTGATAACATCATTTGTACAAGTACTGATAGCGATAAAGAATTTATGTTAACGTAATATTTGCAAATATATTTTTTGGTGGTTCTCAAATTCGCTGCTCAACAACGCGAAAGTTTGACACATTTTCTGAATAATTTTTAACTGTAAAGGTATAAAATTGACAAGCCTGACTACTGAAAGGATTTGGAATCTGAATAGTGTTTTCCATTTTTGGTAAATAAGATACTTGTAGAGATATAAGTGACTCTTGTCACGTGGTTGCACATTTTTCTCCTTTCGCATGCTGTCGTTTCCAGAAATTCGATACAAAACGCTAACTTTCTTAAATATTCATATCGGCATTATCCTCTAATTCCAGTTTCATAATCCAAATAGGGAAGATAATTTCGAAATCGGAATGTCCGAATGAAGTACAATGACATTGGCGCGCTCATGTTAACGAAACGCCACTGAAATTGTATTTTTTCGGACCGACATTTAATATAAAATGTCACCTGATAGCATTTCTGCATAACTTTTTAAAAATTTTCAACTTACGTACTAAATATACACACATAACATCATAACAAAGTTACTAGAGCAGCTGCCTAATATTCTAAAGAATAAATACATTAGTGTCAACTATTCTGGTCGTTGCCAAACGATATTTTTTAAGCAGGTGATTTTTTGTTATTATTGGTTGTTTGAGCTTCGAAGATTTATAAGTTGAATGCGCATGCGCATTAGTTTTATGAGGGTATCCCTAATTAAAATTTTGAGTTAAAAAAAATTTTTCACGCATTTCTATTTTACTTTCAATTAGTTTCGAAATACAGTGGAACTTTCATTTAACGAAGCCCATATTTAATGAAATTATCTACTTTTTTAATTTTCTGTTGAACCTTCATTTAGAACGCAATTAACATTTAAATTAATATTCATATTAAAAAAAATTCTACTTAGCAAAATTTGTTGCACTTCCGTGAGTGCACAATATTCAAAAGGATAGATTGCTGTTAAGATTGATTGGTGAATATATTTCAGCGGATTGTATGAATTGAAATTATGTGTTTATTTTATCTTTTAAATAAAAAGGGAAAAATGCGAAAATTTTTCGATATGCTAAGAAAGGGATTCTAATTCCATGAAAATATTATAGGTCCATTCTCTGAATACTTAAAAAAGATGCGAAAGTTTTTATGATTGTATCTTTCATAAGAGATCGCACACAAAGTAATATTCCAATTTTTTTTTTAATTTTTCGATTTGAAATACACGAGAAAACGAGAAATAGAACGCTACGATTCAGTTTTTGTTTCCCTTCCTTTATTAAGTGGTTTTTTAGATATTATACTAATGAATTTTTTTTTATGTGGCTATATTGCATAACAAAAATTACTATCCAAAATAAAACACAGTTTTATAACATTTATAATACTTCCATTTTTATTTGTAGCTTACTATACTAATTTCATGAGTTTTCGTGGATTTCTATTCAACGATATTTTTTTCATAACGAAGCATTTAAGTGTAACGAGAAATTTCCTTAAATGGAAGTTTCACTGATAGGTTCATTGCTGGGTGCTTAGTTTCATATGATGGGAGGTTTATCTCACATATGTGATATGACGTACACGTTACACGCAGTACATGTAACGTGTGACATAACAGCGATTGCACAATATTCTTCTGAAATGCCAGAAAACAAGTTTTTTGTCAGTAAATAACATGATTTGAAAAATTTTCGTAATTTTCTAAAGTTTTCTAAGAAAGTCACATCTGAGTCACAATGTAACGTCACTGAGTGGTGGTAATTTGGTCAAAGATGTGATGTGACCACAGTGACTCGCAGTGACGTCATTGTGACCATGCATGCTATGAGGGATCTTTTGAAGAATTTTTGTATATATTTTTTAATTTTCTAAGAAGGTCACATTTCAGTCACAATGTGACGTCACTGAGGGGTGGCATTTTGGTCACAGATGTGACGTCAGATTTCAGTCACAATGTGACGTCACTGAGGGGTGACATTTTGGTCACAGTTGTGACGTCACATTTCAGTCACAATGTGACGTCACTGAGCGGTGGCATTTTGGTCACAGATGTGATGTGACCACAGTGACTC
Organism: Maratus speculifer; assembly: GCA_964019185.1. Classification (NCBI taxonomy): domain Eukaryota; kingdom Metazoa; phylum Arthropoda; class Arachnida; order Araneae; family Salticidae; genus Maratus; species Maratus speculifer. Next base: position 391,658,979 of record OZ025294.1, on the reverse strand, counting down.
ACAGTGACGTCACTGTGACCATGCATGCTATGTGGGAAAGTCACATAGTGACTTCACAAAACATAGACGCAGCGACGTCACCATGCTTTACGGGTAGTGGTTGATTCCTAGGTTTCCATTGTGTTTTCCTGTTCCCAGTACTCTATGATTTAATGCCTTTGGTTGTAGAAGAAACACTGTTATAAACCTACGAGTCAACCATTGGTGGTAATTAAATTTTCGTTTATGCAACACTTCGTTTCCGGCAGACATTGATCTTTTACAAATCAACTATTTTTTTTTTTTTTTTTTTTTTTTTTACATAAATAACTAGATTTTATTTGTTTGTTTATATGTTAGATAAACATACTTGGAAACAGAAAAAAATATTTAACATACAAAAAAATTCGATTTTATTTCTTTGTTCGTTATATAAACATACTTGGAATCAGAAAAAATATTGAATTATATTTCCTACTTGTATAGGGCTGATAATTAACTTCTTTTAATTAACAATATTTCTAATTTTATTTGTTTTAGGGAAAAATTCATTTATTTGATAACGTTTAATAATAAAAAAAAATTTATAATGTTTATAATCTTACAAAATTTTATTAAATTAAGTTTAATGCATTAAATTATCATTAATTTATTATTAAATTATTGTCAGTATTATATAAAATTAAATTATATTATAATTAATACACTAAATTATTATAGTTTAATTATTATTAAATAAATTTTAAAATATTACAATAACATTAAACAGTTGAAGACTTCTTTTAATGAATAACATTTCTGGTATCATTTGTTCAGGAAAAAAAACTAAAAAAAGTCATCTATGAAACATGTAATTGCGCACGCCACAAAAACTACTAAAGCACTAAAAAAAGCGTCGCCCTGTTGAAAATTTCAGTGAAGAATAAATAAGAATAAGGACACATGAAAATATATCTGATATTCTAAATTAAGTATGTAACACGTTTAAAGACCTTGACAGGTTGATTGATTAAAACAAGATAAACAACTCTGTAAAGAAAAGAAAAAAGATTCTTATACAATCTCAATTAATTTCGACTCTTTTTTTTGTTTTCTTGGATTTTTCGACAAAATCTATTGTTTGAAAAATCACGTTCATAGTGTGTAACATTTGTAATAATCTTAAACTTTTATCTAATAATAGTTTAATTACAATAATTTAGTGTATTAATTGTAATAATTTAGTGTATTAATTATAATTTAGTGTAATTTAATACTTATGAGAATTTAATAATAAATTAATGATAATTTAATGCATTAAATTAAATTTAATAAAAGTTTGTAAAATTGTAAAACTATTAAATTTTTTTAATTACTAAACGTTTTTAAATAAATAATTTTCTCCAAAGCAAATAAAACCAGAAATGTTATTAATAAAAATAAGTTATTTATCAAGCTTATAGACGTGGGAAATATTTCATTAAATATTTTTCCCGTTTCGAAATATGTTTATCTACCATGAAAAAATATTCAACTTTAAAATAAGTAGTACATCACTTTAAAATAAGTTTTTAATTGTTTAAAATATAGTTCAAAATGTTTAGTTTTAATAGATTAATTTATAACACGGTTATTCAATCAGTAAAGGAATTATAACAGGTGTAAATTTTACAAGTGGGTGAAAAAAGTACGGGCCATGATTTGAATCAGGGATGTATTAGCTGAAGCCGCCAATTCTCTTCCAACTGAGCCATTTCAGACAAATACTAGAAGACTATTCCCATAAGGCATGGTGACATCACTGCGATGTCATTCTGAAGTCACACTGCGACTTTGTGACTATCGATCGTCGATGTGATGTCACAGTGACTAAAATGTGAAGTCGTTATGGCCGTTTTAGAGCTCGTTTGTGATTTCACATTGTGACCACTTTGTAAAGTCACGGTGTGATAAATTTGTGAAAAATATGTCATTTGTGACTACTTTGACATTAATATAGTGACGAATCTGTGACAAAAGCGACGTTGTGACAAGAGTGTTTTTTTTAAGTAAATAATATGTCCTGAAGAATTTTTGTAATTTTCTAAAGATTTTTAAGAAAGTCACACCTCAGTCACAATGTGACGTCACTGAGTGGTGGCATTTTGGTCACAGATGTGATGTGACCACAGTGACTCACAGTGACGTCATTGTGACGTCACTGAGACCATGAATGCTATGAGGGTTGTGAGAGTGTTAGATTGTTAAATTTAATTGAATGATTTAGTCCTCCAATATTTGTTCGGGATGACTCAGTTGGAAGAGTATAGAAGACTTCATCCAATAAATTCTTGGTTCGAATCCTAGCCCGTACTTTGTCCACCCATTTGGAAAATTTATACCTTTCATATTTACTTTTGTTTTATTTCTTCGATTAGATCTGATCATTTTTGTTTACGACGTGAGATACCTCCAAAGATGACAAATGTGTTTAGCTCATTTTTCGTAAACTGTGCACGTTCTAGCCTGAGCACGATACTGAACAAAAAAGTACAAAAAAGTTGCATGATATTTAAAATAGACCAAAATGCGACAGCACAAAATCTCACGATACCAAACACAAGAAAAAAAACCTTTATTTTGTGGAAGAGTAGAAATAGGATAATTTAATGATCCTTGTCTGCCGGAAGTGAAAGCATAAGCCAAAATTTAATATCACTAGTGGTTGATCCCTAGGTTTTCATTTTTTTCCTGCTCCCAGTTGCTTGTGTTATCGTTAAGGTTAGTTGGATAAATTTGTCCTGTAGTATTTCTCCGGGATGACTCAGTTGGAAGAGCATTGGCGGCTTTTGCCAATACATAATTGGTTCAACTCCTGTCCCGGACTTTTTTCACCCACCCTTTAAGCCTGAGAGCATCAATTTAACCCTTCTTAGGGGGTACAAAGACATCTGTAAGTGTATGTGGAAATATCATTTTATTTGTGCTTCTGAATCAGTTATTCATTGTTTAATTGTTTTAACATTTGCAATATAAGGTATACATTAGGTATACAAGAATAAATTTATATGCAAAAAATATAAGGAATACAATAGAATGCAATAAAAATAATGTCCTCTATGAAGCAGAAGACTATCAAAAATTTACTTTTCCTATCATAATGATTTGTTTTTTCAATGTCACTGTGTAGTATAATAATTGTAATAATTCCTACGTGTACTTCTATGCGTAACTTTGTACCAATTTTATAGAAAATAAAATTTTTAAAAGGCAAAAAAAAAAAAAAATAATAATTAAACACGCAATTTATTACATCCTAAAATGTGTGATTCTACAACTAATATCTGTAAGCCTGGGAAAAGCGTGAATGAAAGTTACCTAAAAAACATTGTTGTAGTAGTTTTTTAAAGTAGTTCAATTATCCATTAACCGGATCAGAACCGGTCCCGACAGGTCTGGATAGTTGTCGCTCTACTGTATTACATAAATAATTTTTGTCACTAATATTCACTTTCTCTGATCGTTAAATGCAGCGACGAAAAGTTGTTTGATTATTAATTATTTTTCATTTTTCAAATTAAACTTCGATGTAGCCGCACATTTGAGATAAAAAATTCGCAAAAGAAATTTTAAAATGGAATTCCTTTCAACTTTCAGATTGAAATTGGAAGGCAATTGGAATTGTTTATACATCGGAATTAATGAAATGGGAAGAATTTTGGTCCATCATTGTTCAGATTTAAATTGCAGCAACAAATATGGGTGTGATTATTAATTATTTTCCATTTGAGAAATTAAACTTCCAGATATCTCAATTAAATCTTAGCGATAAATAGAATTTTAGATAATTAGAGAAATAGTGCGCTGTACTAAAGTTCCACTTTCGAATTCTTAATACTTCACCCAGCCGGGTTTATGCCTCGTTATACAAATGTAAATACAAATTTACGTATGCCATTATTAAATAAATAAAATTTGTCTTATTGTACTTTTATTAGGTGCATCTCTGTAATTATGTAAATACGTAGAACCTATTGTCATCCTACAGTCCGTTTGTCCGTATATAACAGAGCAAAAACTATTCAATCAAATCTTTTGAAAATTAAAACATATAATTTTTGCATAATTTTACCGAGTCATTTCAAATTTTATAAAAATCGGATGAAATGGGAAAAATAGTTTCAAGTGCATTTTAAAGATATTAAACTCTTTCTAAAATAACTAGCAAAAGCCATGCTTTGTTTGGATTCGCGAAGCATTATTTTATAAAACAGATATTTGAAAGTAACAATATTTTTTTTAATTATTATTTTTGCATCTTTATTAAACAAAAACGTTATTTTATGTTTTGGCGCATTTTAATTTTTTACTTATGATGTAAAACTGGCATAAGATATTTTCGAAGCAAACTTTTACAAATTTTTTTTCAATTTTCAACTAAAAGCTCTTTTAAAGATGTTTTTACAATTTCAAGTAGCCACTGGTGTTTTTTAATTGTTTGAAATATGCATGTTTCCAATCTTTGTAATCAACATCCGATAATCTTTGATAGCTATTTTAGAATAATATATTTGAAGAAAGCTTGAAGAAAGTTACTTCTTCAAAATCCTATTTTCTGGAAAAAAAACATTTGAAATCTGCTTTCGTTGATACTATGAATTTTCAACTGTAAAACATTTTATTTTAATTTCTTCATTTTTATACATGTTAGCGTATGAGAATTGCTGTAATTCTCTCCGCGTGGGAGAACTGTTTACTTTCTGCGAATGGCAACTCAATTAATGGAATTACCTTTTAACGAAGCGCTCTCTCATTCTCGCAGTGACGTTTTCACGAATAATTATTGTTGTGTTTGCGAACTTATTAAAGTCTTATTTTTCTATAAAATCCTTCTGATTAATGAGTCGATATTATTTAGCCACAATACGACCTTCGCAAAAATATTTATAAAGAGCTTGAACCAACAACTTCACGCAGATCTTTTAATTTTTCATTTATATAACAAATTTAAGAATTAATTTTATTTGTTTACAATTATTTTGTTGCCAGTTTACAAAAAAAAAAAAAAAAAAAAAAATCCATAATACAATTCTTTTAAAATGTTTAAGTGTCATCTGTGCAAACGATTTTGCGGGATAATGAAAACATGTTTTATTTAATAAATTAATCATGATTCTATCTATAATTATTTACTCCATGATTTAAACTTTTTTTTCTGAAAATATACGCGTTTCATTTTTTATTTATTTGCTAAAATGCTTCCGTATTGGAAATGCATGTAAAATAAATTAATTAAAATAATAAATTTTTTAACGTTTTACTGTAAAAAAATTATATTCTGCAAATCTACAGATCATAATTTATTTTTGTGTTTAATTTGAAGTTAAAATATTGAATAGTTTTTTGTAAAGCGTACGACAAATTGTAATTTGAGTGGACTAGTAGAGGATTCGCTTCGCTCATCCTAATAAAATTAATATGCAACTATGATTATATACTAAAATATACATTCTGTTCGATCTGTGATGTAAAGAATAGTTTTTGTTGATTTACAAAGGCCACACAAAAGTATTCTATTACATAATGGTATAGAGGAGGTGCATTTTGAAAGTATTAAACTACTTCACATTTTATGAAATTTATATACGTTGCTAATATTTGCTTCACAGGTTTCTTCCTATATAATAGAAAACAGATAGGATTTAAAGGGACACGGGAAATTTTTTGGATAGTGGACTGTATCCGAAGTAGTGTATATATTCCACCAAATCCTAAATACAGTCGAGTCTCCCTATAACAAAACTCCATACATCGAATTTCTCTATATAACGAATTTTTTGTAGGAACGGTCCCCTTTTCGGAAGATTACATTAAAAACAGTCTCTATATAGCGAAATATCTATCTCCATATAACGAATTTTTTCATATTTTGGTCTTAATTTATGCAGTTTTAAAAAAGATTCGAAATCATATGGAATCAATTTTCCATCACTTATTTTTGATTTATCGTTCAGTGCTGAGTTTTTTTTTATATTACTTATCTCCTTGTTCTTTAAATCCAACGAATTCATCCCACCTCCCACACACCTTTCAACATCCTTCTCAAAACAGAGTCAATTAGATTGTTACACTTATAAGAAAGGAATCAATGAGAGGCACATAAGAGAGGCCTTTAAATGTAGGAAAATGTTAACTACAATATTTCATTCCTTACTGAAATATGAGCTTTTTAAGAGAGCCTAACAATTTAAAAATCAAAACAGCAAAAAATTACAGATTTTTTCGTCTGAAATTAATGCAAGTCTTCCTTATTTGATTTTCATTAAGCTTTCAAATAAATGTCTATTCTCTTTTTTTGAAATTGCTTAAATAATTAAGAAATATAATGTTAGGTTATTATTTACTTTTAAACATTTCCAATTCTCAATTAAAGACATCAAAAATAATATTTGTTCAAAACTTACACATTAAATAAGATTTTTAACATCATTTTCTATACATCGAATTTCTCTATATACCGAATTTTTAATTGGAACGATGGATTTCGTTATATAGAGACTCGACTGTATTTTTAAAACTTCGTTATAATATGAACACAACACATTTGCTACGACGTGCAATTTCTGACTTGTTAAATATTATTATTATATGTTTATTAAATGTTGTTGTTTTATTTTTATTAAATGTTGTTATTATGTTTATAACATAATAACAACTTATGTTATGTTTATTGTTATTACGTTTATAATATTATTATATGTTTTAGCTATAAAATTGCTAACGTTAAAACATTGTTTGTTCTAAAATTTTTATACTGATCATACGATAATTAAAAGAAATATATATTATATAATTTCATCTTTATGCTAAATAATACAGATATCTTTGTTAGCATATATTCATTTAAAATAAATGTATAACATTTAAAACAATTATGCTGCCAATTTATCAGCGAATATATTAACGATTCAATACAGTTTGCCATACAATTGTCGTAAATGAAACATTGAATCTGAACAATGGTGGATCGAAATTCTTCCCTTTTCATTAATATAAACATTAAAGCCTTTCAATTTCAATCTGAAAATTGAAAGGAATTTCATTAAAAGATTCTTTTAGAAAATTTTCTTCTCAAATGTGCGGCTACATGAAAGTTTAATTTGAGAAATGAAAAATAATTAATAATCAAATACTTATTTTGTCGCTGCATTTGACTATGAGAGGAATTGAGATTTAAATTATTTAACTAATACATTAGAGCGCCGATTATCCGGACCTGCCGGGACCGAGGCTGTTCCGGATACATCCAAAATCCGGATAATTAGACAACTTCATAAAACGCTTACAACAATGTTTTTTCAGAAATTTTCATTCACACTTTTTCCAGGTTTACGCATAGCAGTTGCAGTGGAGCACATTTTAGCATTTTACAGTTTGCGTGTTTAGAAGTTATTTTCTATAAAATCGGTACGTGGAATTGCCGCTTTCCTCTGTAGACTCTGTGTGTGTGGGGGGGGGAGGGACTGTCACTTTTTAGTAGAGGCATTCTTGTATTTTTAGTGAGTTCATGATGTCATTTATAAAACATTTGTGTTGCAAAAGCGACATCTGTTCTTTATGCAGCTTTATCTTTTCGAAACATGCAATGCGCTCCGGGTCTACACTTAACTGTCGTTCGCAAGTTTTACGCAAATTTATACTCCAGTCTCTTCAGTCTGCAAAGTGTAAAAGCTCGAAGTGCGTATGCAACGCCGAGGTTGTAACCGCTTTCTGCCCTTGGGTGAATTAGATTATTTTGGCTGGGTGCTGCAGCTCTTGGAGTCACTTTGGCTGTAACTAAGGATTTCCATTCTGGTTGATGTGACTTTGGAGTTTGGAGAAAGAATAAAGGAAACCATGATACGACATTTTAGAAACAATTTAAAAGTTGATTTTTTGTGTTAAAAATAAAGTGATTCTGAACAGTCATGGGCTGTACAGGATCGTATGCGTAACATATGCATAGAAGTACGCATAGAAATTATTACAATTATTATATTATACAGAATCTTAAAATATCATTGTGATAGGAAAGAATAGGAAATAAGTTCTTGAAACAGATTTTTTTATGCTTTACTGGCTCTGTAGTTGTAAGTGAGTTCATTATTTCAGGATTAAAAAATGCTAATTTAATGATTAAATTTCGTAACATTCAGCTGAATTCATCCTGTTGCACCAAAAGTAGTTTTACTTCCAAAGATTTGGAGAAGATTGGGGGAAAAAATATGATCCTTGATCGATTCGGTTATCGGAGTCTGGATAATCGGCGCTCTACTGTATATAAAAATCAAAATGTACCTGTCTCTCTGTATTTCTATACAAATCCACAATTTAGAAGCCAGATTTTTAAAAAAACTACGTATTTGTGCATGAAATTACGGCCGAGGCAATTAAAGTTATGTAGATAATTTATAGTTAATTTTAAATTGATAAAAATTCATTAATTCAGCTGTAATGTCCTATCAAATATAAACATTTTTCTTTATCAATAGCTGCCAATAATTAAAAAACTGAAGATACGTTATTTTCATTCTGTAAATAGTAGTTATGCGCATGTCTTAAATATATTTTTGAATCAAAGCTAAATTTGACAAATAAAAAATATTAATTTAATTCCTCATTGTTGTTGCATTCAGCAATCATATGAATCACGACCTCGACTTAGACTCAGTTCGGGGCACTTCACACCAGCTTCACGTTCAGACTTCGGCTAAACGCTAGATTAAATCTTTAATAAGACAGCCCGTGCTGCAAACACTCTTTATTACTCAAAATACTCAACGTATTAAATCAATTTCTTACCAACTGGCACTCTTCTTGGGTAACCCCGCTCACGATAAACTAATTCGGCTCACACTGCTGTATAGCTCACTTGAGAACACATACTAATTCACTGGAGGCTAATCTCTCCACAACGCTACCTAACTCGCTTTACAGCACAATCTAATTCTCCTGGCTGGCTTTCGCCGCCTCATCATAACACTCCAACTCAAAGCTTTTATTCGTTGCAAACTGAAAACGGCGCTATAAATTTGCATATTACTCCTAACCGCGACTAACTGTAGAATAGTTACCGGGACACACACGCTCTGGGAAATTAAAGTTCAATAAAGGATAGATGTCGCTTCCACGCCACACATGTTAGAACATTGACATCACGATCTCACTAAAATGCTAGAGTGCCTTTATCACAAAGGACACTCCCTCACAATGTTTTCCGGTTGCACTTCAAAAATATCTTTGTTCGTTATAGTTTTGGATCTTCAAGAGCTTCCTAAATGCAACTCTGTTCTAGTGATCATAGGGGTTTGTTCGTGGGCCTGTCTTCTTTTTAAGTCCTTGGTTCCTAGTGGTCATCGTAATGAACCGAGGGGGTACCAAGCGAAGAGACCACTTGGCTCTTTTGGGTATTGAGTGATGAGAACTGTCTCAATCGGCTTTTCGATAATTCGTTTGGGAGATAGGGCTGAGTGACGTTTGCTGCGCAATCTGCAATATGAAGACCAGAGGTTTAGTGAGGATGAAAGTGTTGTCCGAACAAAGGGCCTGACGGGACTAATACCGAAAAGGGGGACTCTCATCCGTGAAGTGAGTCAGTAGTGATCACAGAAATTGAGATAGAAATGATTTATATTAACATAAATATGACGAAGTTTCTGAAGAAACATTTTTGTGCTCTGTAAATACTTAAGTTATTAATAGTGATTTAGTATTTTATATTAGAGTAATAAAATTTTAAGATCTGGAAAATTTATTAGAAGTAAACTCATAAAATAAAACTTTTTTTTCCTTTCATTAGGCGGTCTCTAAGAATTTAAACTTTTCGACAGAAACACACAGCACATACGTATACGTTTCGCGAGCACCAGGGCTCGCTTCCTCAGTGTATAAAATTTAAAATGTTAAAAACAGAAAAAAACCCCCAACTGACAGCAAGTCAGAGACCCAAATGATCGCAAACACAATACCAAAATACCCACAAGCCTCAGCAACCAATAAGATTAAACCGGAAATGAAGTGTCATGACAAAATAAATCTAACCAGAAAGTTGAGATGTACGGTACACTTGAAAGATCATTAACCAAGGACTTTTTTGTTTTATGTATATAGAGTGCTTCGAAAAAATCTAAGTCTAGCGGAGTAGTGCATTTTTGAATAATAGTAGCAGAGGTAAAATTAAAATTATGGCCCTCCTCCCAACAATGAGAGGCAATAGAGGAATTCTTTAACTCTTTTCTTTTTACATAACCTATATGTTCAGCGATTCTTTTTCTGAGTTTACGTTTAGTTTGTCCAATATAGGACAAACCACACTGACATTGTATATTGTAAATGCCCCAATGATCCAGAGGAGAAATTTGATCTTTTAATTGAGAAAAGGTTAATTTATTGACTGGTTTAAATACTACTTTCAAATCATAATGTTTCAAAATATTTGCAACTTTAAAGCTAATGCTTTGATGAAACGGTAAAATAACTAAACTAGAATAAGAAACAGGTGTAACAGAAGAATCTGGATCATTGGGATGTTTATTAAAACTCTGAGAAATTAATTTATTGATATAAGATAAATTGAAGCCACGATCTATAGCCACAGATCTTATGTAGTTTAACTCATCAGTAAGAGAACTGTTATCTGAACAAATTAAATGAGCTCTATTAATTAAATACAGAAAAGCAGAAGCTTTCTGAAAAGGGGGGTGACATGAATTAAAATGGGGGGGCAGTGTGACAGCAAAGGGTTTACGGTAAACACGGGTGTCAAAAGAGGTTAATTGACGAGTGACCAAAACGTCAAGAAATGGCAATTTGTTATCGTTTTCGACTTCATAAGTGAATTGAATGACTGGATCTATTTGATTTAAAATAGTCAAAATATTATCAACAGGAGAAACAGAGGGATCGATGAGAGCAAAAGAATCATCGACGTATCTACAATAAAATGGGAAACTGATGAGATTAAACATTTTAACTTCAAAGTAATGCATATAAAGATCAGCTAGGAAAGGGCTAAGGGGGTTACCCATAGCTAAGCCATCAGACATGGAATAGAATTGGTTGGAAAATTTAAAAGTATTTTGTTTTAAACAAATGTTGAATAAATCAACAATATGATTAATTTCGTGATCAGTGTAGTGGAATTCTTTTAATCTGAGAGTAAGGCATTGAATTGCACCAAGAACAGGAACATGTGTAAACAGAGATGTGACATCAAATGAAACCATTCTCAAAGAGGGGGAGGGAGTAAAGTCCTTAATGAGATTAACAAAAGAGCTTGAATTTTTAACAGTGTAAACATTGGATATTGAGAGAAAAGAAAAACGCTTAACGAGATATTTGGCAAGCGGGTAGGAGGCAGAACCGATATTGGAAACAATCGGACGGAGAGGGACGCCAATTTTATGTACTTTAGGTAAAGCATAAAAACGACTACAGTTAGCAATGGAAGGAGTTAATGACATTTTTATACTGTCATCAATGCAAAGAGAGGATTTGATAAGTTTTCTAGTATTTATTAAATCATTTTCAGACGGATCACGATTTAATTTAACATAAGGACCAGACTGTAAGAGATCGTGTACTTTTTCTAAATAAACAGCTTTGTCTTGAATTACTATTTGGCCCCCCTTGTCAGCTTTGGAGATAATAATGTCATCGTTAGATTTCAAAGAACATAAAACTTCCTTTTGATCCCTAGTGATATTTGGTTTGAATTTCCTCGTATTATGTTCTACTGTGTTTTTAATGAGAAATCTGATAGAATCTTTTTGGGAGCTTGAAAGTTTACTAAACTTAAAACATCTTTCAACAGGAGCAATTAAATTAGGCAAGTTAGCTTGTTTACTAAAAGAAAAGTTATGGTTAAGTTTAAGTATATTCTCCTGTGTAGGCGACAGCTGTACATTAGAAAGGTTTACAATAGCATTACTATTGACTTTTGTGAGGTGTAGAGGGGTGGTAGGAGTAGGTGGGATTAAATTTGAAAGTTTCTTTACTAACGAAAGTTTATGTAAAGCCGAGAACCTGACGGACCGGCACCATGATGTACGATCAAATGCATCAAAGTCTGACAAACTGTTTGAAACAGAGATATGTAAATGAAACAACACTTTTTCAATGAAAGCAAGTTTACTCCGAGTATCTTGAATTATAGCGCGTAGTAACGATAATTTGCAGTTATGTATACACTTTGAAAGACGTTTTGTCAGATGAAGGTTAAAACTTAAATGAATAAAACTAGGGATGACGCCACGTTCTTTACAAGTACATAAAAAATGTAGATGATTCAAAAATTTCTCACGCTTTAATCTCAGTTTATGAAAACGATTGAGATGCGACATTATAAAATAAGTTAGAAACAAACAAATAGGTCCGTTGAAACCAAAGATAATAGCTAAAACCTTGTGTGTAAATTACAATAATTACAATCAACGTTTAACACACAATACACAAACACACAGCACATACGTATACGTTTCGCGAGCACCAGGGCTCGCTTCCTCAGTGTATAGAATTTAAAATGTTAAAAACAGAAAAAAAAACCCCAACTGACAGCAAGTCAGAGACCCAAATGATCGCAAACACATCCTTGGTTAATGATCTTTCAAGTGTACCGTACATCTCAACTTTCTGGTTAGATTTATTTTGTCATGACACTTCATTTCCGGTTTAAACTTATTGGTGGCTGAGGCTTGTGGGTATTTTGGTATTGTGTTTGCGATCATTTGGGTCTCTGACTTGCTGTCAGTTGGGGTTTTTTTTCTGTTTTTAACATTTTAAATTTTATACACTGAGGAAGCGAGCCCTGGTGCTCGCGAAACGTATACGTATGTGCTGTGTGTTTGTGTATTGTGTGTTAAACGTTGATTGTAATTATTGTAATTTACACACAAGGTTTTAGCTATTATCTTTGGTTTCAACGGACCTATTTGTTTGTTTCTAACTTATTTTATAATGTCGCATCTCAATCGTTTTCATAAACTGAGATTAAAGCGTGAGAAAGTTTTGAATCATCTACATTTTTTATGTACTTGTAAAGAACGTGGCGTCATCCCTAGTTTTATTCATTTAAGTTTTAACCTCCATCTGACAAAACGTCTTTCAAAGTGTATACATAACTGCAAATTATCGTTACTACGCGCTATAATTCAAGATACTCGGAGTAAACTTGCTTTCATTGAAAAAGAGTTGTTTCATTTACATATCTCTGTTTCAAACAGTTTGTCAGACTTTGATGCATTTGATCGTACATCATGGTGCCGGTCCGTCAGGTTCTCGGCTTTACATAAACTTTCGTTAGTAAAGAAACTTTCAAATTTAATCCCACCTACTCCTACCACCCCTCTACAACTCACAAAAGTCAATAGTAATGCTATTGTAAACCTTTCTAATGTACAGCTGTCGCCTACACAGGAGAATATACTTAAACTTAACCATAACTTTTCTTTTAGCAAACAAGCTAACTTGCCTAATTTAATTGCTCCTGTTGAAAGATGTTTTAAGTTTAGTAAACTTTCAAGCTCCCAAAAAGATTCTATCAGAGTTCTCATTAAAAACACAGTAGAACATAATACGAGGAAATTCAAACCAAATATCACTAGGGATCAAAAGGAAGTTTTATGTTCTTTGAAATCTAACGATGACATTATTATCTCCAAAGCTGACAAGGGGGGCCAAATAGTAATTCAAGACAAAGCTGTTTATTTAGAAAAAGTACACGATCTCTTACAGTCTGGTCCTTATGTTAAATTAAATCGTGATCCGCCTGAAAATGATTTAATAAATATTAGAAAACTTATCAAATCCTCTCCTTGCATTGATGACAGTATAAAAATGTCATTAACTCCTTCCATTGCTAACTGTAGTCGTTTTTATGCTTTACCTAAAGTACATAAAATTGGCGTCCCTCTCCGTCCGATTGTTTCCAATATCGGTTCTGCCTCCTACCCGCTTGCCAAATATCTCGTTAAGCGTTTTTCTTTTCTCTCAATATCCAATGTTTACACTGTTAAAAATTCAAGCTCTTTTGTTAATCTCATTAAGGACTTTACTCCCTCCCCCTCTTTGAGAATGGTTTCATTTGATGTCACATCTCTGTTTACACATGTTCCTGTTCTTGGTGCAATTCAATGCCTTACTCTCAGATTAAAAGAATTCCACTACACTGATCACGAAATTAATCATATTGTTGATTTATTCAACATTTGTTTAAAACAAAATACTTTTAAATTTTCCAACCAATTCTATTCCATGTCTGATGGCTTAGCTATGGGTAACCCCCTTAGCCCTTTCCTAGCTGATCTTTATATGCATTACTTTGAAGTTAAAATGTTTAATCTCATCAGTTTCCCATTTTATTGTAGATACGTCGATGATTCTTTTGCTCTCATCGACCCCTCGTTTTCTCCTGTTAATAATATTTTGACTATTTTAAATCAAATAGATCCAGTCATTCAATTCACTTATGAAGTCGAAAACGATAACAAATTGCGATTTCTTGACGTTTTGGTCACTCGTCAATTAACCTCTTTTGACACCCGTGTTTACCGTAAACCCTTTGCTGTCACACTGCCCCCCCATTTTAATTCATGTCACCCCCCTTCTCAGAAAGCTTCTGCTTTTCTGTATTTAATTAATAGAGCTCATTTAATTTGTTCAGATAACAGTTCTCTTACTGATGAGTTAAACTACATAAGATCTGTGGCTATAGATCGTGGCTTCAATTTATCTTATATCAATAAATTAATTTCTCAAAGTTTTAATAAACATCCCAATGATCCAGATTCTTCTGTTACACCTGTTTCTTATTCTAGTTTAGTTATTTTACCGTTTCATCAAAGCATTAGCTTTAAAGTTGCAAATATTTTGAAACATTATGTTTTGAAAGTAGTATTTAAACCAGTCAATAAATTAACCTTTTCTCAATTAAAAGATCAAATTTCTCCTCTGGATCATTGGGGCATTTACAATATACAATGTCAGTGTGGTTTGTCCTATATTGGACAAACTAAACGTAAACTCAGAAAAAGAATCGCTGAACATATAGGTTATGTAAAAAGAAAAGAGTTAAAGAATTCCTCTATTGCCTCTCATTGTTGGGAGGAGGGCCATAATTTTAATTTTACCTCTTCTACTATTATTCAAAAATGCACTACTCCGCTAGACTTAGATTTTTTCGAAGCACTCTATATACATAAAACAAAAAAGTCCTTGGTTAATGATCTTTCAAGTGTACCGTACATCTCAACTTTCTGGTTAGATTTATTTTGTCATGACACTTCATTTCCGGTTTAATCTTATTGGTTGCTGAGGCTTGTGGGTATTTTGGTATTGTGTTTGCGATCATTTGGGTCTCTGACTTGCTGTCAGTTGGGGGGTTTTTTTTCTGTTTTTAACATTTTAAATTTTATACACTGAGGAAGCGAGCCCTGGTGCTCGCGAAACGTATACGTATGTGCTGTGTGTTTGTGTATTGTGTGTTAAACGTTGATTGTAATTATTGTAATTTACACACAAGGTTTTAGCTATTTTTCGACAGACATATAACGAAGAAATATTATTAATATAATGTTCTAATCATATCTGATGAATGGCTATTAAACGTAATTAATACCATTTTTGTGAAATATTTTATGTTTTAAGGTGTAAAACATTTTTTATATATATTTTCAAAGAAAAAAGACACAGAAACTGCTACAAAGTCTGAACAACAATGTGAAAGAAAATTTTCTCCATAAAAAATTGTATTAATGCTTTTTACAAGTTAGAGTAGTAGATTTAGATTTGTTTTAAAACGTATTTAGGCAAAAATAAAATCGGAGCAAAATGGGATTAGAATTATATTCCACGCGTGTGCTAATTTTACAAAAATAGTCTAAAAGTATAGTCGCATGTGCGTACGGGTTAAATTTCGCATAACAAGTATTCTCGCTTTCATTATAAACATGATGTTTAATTTCAATTTTAGAACCACAGCTATTTCTGAGTAATCTTAATTTAAAATGATTTTTTATTCATTCACCTTTCTGGTTACGTGGTTGCACGATTTTTGTAAAGTTATATTTTAAATACGAATGGTCCTTATTATAATGTCTAATTAAGTTTGGAAATCAGTTGTGTAGTTTAGACTTAAGAAAATTTTCCGCTCATTTTTGTATTTAAAATTTAGAATTTTTTTTCAAGAACAGTTAAGTCAGGACCCTTGAATACTCTGTTAAAAATTTTGCTGCAACCTGCCCAAACATTAGACAGTTTTTTATATATACGGTTACATAACTGTAAGTTAACTCTATTCTGATCAGAATATGGATCAGAACAGTTTGCCGCAAAATTTTGTCAGCAATATAAAGGAATATTCATAATAAAATTTTAGGCTTCAATAAAATTGGAAAATTAAAATTTTTCTTGTAAAATTGTAACTAAGGAATTTTTATGTAAGGGCAATTACAATATTTCATGTAATATAAAGTTACTGATTTCTGTAGGTTTGCTTACAAGTTTTGTAAATTTACATCTCTTTTTTTTCTGTACAGTGTACAGATAAAATTTTAGTTTGTATACAGATTTCGTGTAATTTTACATCTGTAGATTTACAGAGCTTTTTTAATAGCGCATGGCAAAATTTAAGTTTTCAACAACCCTGATATTACCAAAAATGAAAATTAAAAATGTTTATGGCTTCTGAAACTTGCGACAGACCCTTGCAAGTTTTTTTGCAAACATTGAACAAACGTTTATTAAAGTAACAAACATGAAACATATCAAATTCCTATCCTTACCAATTCAAAATAAATCACAATTTAGAACATTTTTTTTTTCATCTTTTACCGTTTTAAAGTTCGATTATTTTATAAACAGTTCACTGCAATTATTTGTAGCTTACAAGTAATTACCATATCTAATTTTAAATTAGATGTATATATTTTTTTATTATATCTTAATTTTCTGCAAATTTACCGCAAAACCTGCTGGCGCCTTAAATTTAACAGATTTTTTTTTTTTTACAGTGTATTAACAATTTCAAATTTATCGTAATTTAAGACGTTTTACAACGTTTTCCGCTCATTTCGCATGAATTAATTTAGAATTTTTCAGAAACTGTTCTTAATTAACAATTACAATTTAAAAGTAACGAATACGACAAACTTTATGTTTTTACCATGAATACGTTAAAAGAATTCATAATATGAGACTTTTTAGGACTCTTATACTCCTGTAAAAAAAAAAAAATTCGAAGGAAAAAAAAAATGCACAAGTTTTGCATAGACTAAGAAGTTTTTAAATAATTAGTTTTAAAATTTTTCACTTTTAGAAAAAAATATTTTGGAAACTTTAGAAAGAAAGAAAAAGTTTTATATTTTAAGAAATTTTTATACTCATTTCACTCTCTTAAATTTTCTATGTTTTTAGAATATAGTTAGAATCTATTTTAGTAACTATGTTTATTAACAATCATGCCAAAATTTTATCCTTAATTGTATCACAGAAATCCTAATTTTAGAATTTTTTTTTTAATCCTGAAACCCGCTTTTGACTAGACTGTAAAAATAAATCTGTAAAGTTGCAAAACTTTTTCTAGGAAATTGGAATTCCTAGAACTATTTATGTAAAGGTAACAACAAAATTCATGTAACAGAATCGGTTACATGAGTTTCTGTTGTTACCGTTAAATAAAAAATTCTAGGAATCTTATTTTTCTAGAAAAAGTTTAGCAAATTTACAAACATTTTTTAGTTACACGGACTTAAAATATGGCCTGTTTTGAAGCAGAAGCCTGTCATCATCATTCTGCTAATTTTATTTATCTGGTATAGTGAAAAAAAACCTGTAACTCTACAGAAGTAAATTAATAGGAATCTATGTATAAAATGAGTCGTGCCGCTACATTCATTGTGGACGCACGTCTTTTTTGCGCCTGACGAAGAAAGACTAAGTTCTTTCGAAAGGCCTTGCGCAGTTAACTTATTTTATGGTGTTTAAAGAAGTTTTTTTCATTTTAATAGGAATCTGTATGTTTACAAAAATTTTACCTGTATACTGTACAGAAAAATATGCAAATCTACAAAAGTAGTTTTTGTAAAGCTACAGATTTCTCTAGCTTTAAAATTAATAAAAAAAGTACAAAAATTACAGTATTCTTACTAAAATTTTGTCTGTAACTTAAGTTGCAGTTACAAGAAAAATTCTTGGCATCCCAGTTTTCCAAAAAAGTCTTAGTAACCTTACAGATTTTTTGATTTTCTGTGCAAACCTGTATCTGTTACACAAATTTTTGCTGCTATCGTTACATAAAAAGTTCTAGGAATACCAGTTTCCTAGAAAATAGTTTGTTACAGATTTTTTATAGTGTAGATCACATCAGTCAAGCATTTCTTATTCATAATATCAATATAAATTTATTTATTTATTATTTTACCTGCAATAATTATTTTTTACAATTAGTTGGGACATTCCGCCGTAAAACCATTTCGTAGTGTTTGAATATTGTAAGAACCCCAATCCAAATTCCCTTTGTGGCTTTTTTGATTTAACAAAAGGCATCGAGTTCATTTTTGCAAATGTTACAATACAAGTTTAATTAGCATTATACAATGTATTAAAAAAAGAATTGTTAAATTTACTGCAAAAACTGCTGACAGCAATGTTGCCAGCTAATTTTGCCATAAATTTAATGCATTTTTTGACAGTGTAAATGAGGATACATAAAAAGTTATAATCGATTTCTTCGCATTTAAAAATATAAATAAAGTCTGGCTCATAATAAAATGTTAAAGTGTTTTTAAAAAGAATTTAAAATGCAAAGTAAATAATTTCTGTAGCTTGAACTTCCGATTCAATTTAATTTTTAAAATTTCTACCTACTTTCTGTACTGTTCATATGTCCGTCAGTTATTTAAAATAATGCTTTTTTCTAAGATGCGGATTAAGAACTTTTAATTAATTAGTTCTCACAACTTCAGGCCTTTTATCATTCTGGAAAGACTGTTGAAAAATCCGTATCCTGGGCCCAAGCCGGACTCGGCCAGGATCCGGACGTTACTTTTTTCTGAAGACTCGCATGGCCGGGCCCAAATTTCTTTTTTTCAAACCAGAGGGGACTGCTTTCTTCTTCCAAGGTTTTCAAGAGACGCAATTTTCAATATCGGTGTCGACACACCCGTACTAAAATCTCTGACCTAATACTTTCATAAAATAAGTAAAATATGGCTATATGAAAAATGTGACAAAAACACTTAGATTTTGTAATCGCCTTTTTTTACAAAAGAAAACTTTTAAATTCATTTTTTAAATCATTCTGAAAGTGTTTTTTATATTGTTTTTCATAACTGAAATATCAAACAGTTTAAATATCTCAAAAATGCATAAAGAAGAACGTTTTGTACTAAATTACAGTTCTAAAAAGATATCTAGCATTTATATGCTTCAGTAAACTTTTGAAGGAAATTTGTCATTCAGCTCTCTAGCGAAATCCACCCAGTTCAAATATTAATATTCCCTGTTGCATACTATGGATGCAGAAAATATATTTCTTTCCTACCTTAAACTTATTTAATTACAGATTTGTTTGTTTTGCAGCTTCAAAAACAAATTTACTGTATTTTTAAACTCTTGCGTGTTTTCGAATTCCATGAACGTACGACATCTTTGCGTGATATTAAATTCACTTTTGCAATATTAATTCTAAATTCAGGATTTAAAACAACTTCAAAAATCAACTGGATTTTCAATTTTATAAGAAAGATTACATTTTTCTTCTACTTTAACATTTATAAAAGTCATATCGTATATGACTTTTATGTTCCCTTATCTGTAATAGAAGAAAGTAGCCAAATTTTTTCGATTTCTTGTTTTCGATGAATTTAGACGTTCCGAGAACTAGAAATTTAAAAACCATGTTTATACAAAATGTCTGTCTGTGTGTCTGTGCGCCGCCATTGTACCACCCAAAAATGTATGACATTATGTATATAACTGAACAAATTTTCAGATGTTTGTTTTTGGTTTTAGCAAGCCGGTGCTCCTTGAATATAGAAATGTTTCGCGGAAAATGCAATACTGTAATAGTGACTTTTGTGTAACTTTCTTAATTTTTTGTAGTTATTTTGTACATAGCCGGTTTGTGCAACCACGGGTACTTTGCGTCCTGCTAAGCGGCTAATCGCAAACATTTAACGTACAACAAAATAATGAAAAATGTAGTTTTTTTAAGGGATTCTGTCATCTGACGAAACTCTATTAATCGCTGAGCGATGTCTGTCTATCCATTAATAGTAAACATACAAATCTATCGCTAAAATCGGGGTTTTAGGTGTTTTCCACAAAGACTTGACAGATTGATTGCGTTTTAATATGCGAATCGAATTTTAACTAGTTTTGAAATTTTAACCGTGCACTTGATGAGGTGATTGTATAGAGCTTTATCTTAATTATATTGGTTTCCGTGTAAAAATTCTAAGATGATAAAAAGGGAATACTTAGTAGGTAGCATTTTATCTTGACATTTATTGGTTTTTTTACTGCTTCATTGGACATTCCATTACCTAGTGGTTTCCATTATTTTGAAATAAAATAAACACCAAAATAAACTAGTCGTTGGTGGCCACCGTAATACTTACCCATCATGGATATGTATATGAAAATAAAACATGTGAAAACTATTTATACAGTGCATTGCAATTCATAAACAAAATTTAAATATTGTTAATATACATAGTAATGCTATATTAAAGAACTGCTGATGTACCAATTTCGACAAATTATATAAAACGCCAAACTACTCAAGTAGTACCGAACTGCGTAAAAGAAACATCCTTATAACTCCAAAAATAATAATTCTATTAACTAACAATTAACTGCGTCGGATTAATCGTCTCATTTCCAATTAAAATATACTTCTGAATTGAAATTTGAATGAAATACAGGGTCATGAAAAATCGAAGAATGTGGAAAACAAGATTACAGATATCTCGGCAACTAATAATCCGATCGACTTCGTTCTGTATGCAAAATGTGTGTTATTTTATTGCTTTTTACGTCCATTCCTTAGAACAAAAAAATTCGAAAATTTTTACATACCTTTCATCAGAACGAATTTTTCGAGAGTCCGAAAAAAATAGTTCCGGATAATCGAGGTTGCTGATATTAAATAGGGTTCGTCCCATTCCTACATACTAACTTCATACAAAATTTCAAGTCTCTATCTCAATTTGTTCGGGAGATAGAGCGTTTACAGACAGACAGACAGACGGCAAAATTTTTTTTCTAAAAATATGTTTTTCGGAATCTCCACTATCTAAAACGTGTAAATCCGTCAAAAATTTTTTTTCGATTTTCAAAACGATTGCAAGACTTACCCTATACTACGTATGATGGGTAAGTAATATATAGTCAACCTTTATAATAATTTTAAGTTTTACCGAAATTTAAAATTGCCTCGCTATTAGTCTATTTTACAAATTTTCACAATTTTTTCGATTTTTTATTAATGGAGCTTTGTATTTTTCTTTTCTTCTCTGTATATTGTATGTATGATAAACAAAATTAATAACTTTTAGTTAAACTACTTAAGTGATAATCTACATTTTACTGTCTTGAACATATTTAACCTAGAATATTTTTGCAATATCTAAATTCAGTACGACAAACATTATCTTTTTTTTTTCAAATCTTAAATAGCATTAGAAAAAAGAGTGTAAATAATAAATATTTTGGCCGTAGTGCAGGCTTTCCTATACAGAAAGAATAAACATGAAACATTTCCAATCTAAATTAATAAAAAAAGAAACCTGATAATACATGGCTGTCATTTTGAAATAATCGGAAAGAAAAGAAAAATATCTTTTGATAAGAAATAATGGCAACTTAAAATTGATAAAGATCAGAATCTTCAAATGCTTTTGGTGTATTTTGTTATCGTAAAAAGAAAATTACCAACTTTTAATATGATAATAATAATTATATCAATATCTTGTTATGAATTTTAAAGCTAATTTTAAAGCTAAAGTCTTTTTAAGTATTTTGCAAAAATAAAAATGCAAACATATGATTTTTTCTTAAATATTCGAGTGATTTGGAAATGTACAATGAAACGCGTTTTGACATGAAAGTGAAAATATAATTTATGTAAAAATATATTTGTGAGATAATTCACGTCTTTGAAAGTTTTAAAAAATGTGAGATTAATCATCATTTTTAAGGCTCTCTCAAGCTTCTATCAAGCGAATAGAGCTCGTTTTTTAAATAATAATAGTTATAGAAAGCTTGCGTGAAAAGAGGAAGAGGGAAGGGGGAATCAGATGCTTCGGTGGAGCGTGCCCAATAAAAGTTTGGGAACCACTGCATTACTCAAATATATCATTAAAAGTTGTTATGTTGGGCTTTAAAATCTTATGGTCGTTATGGTGCTTATGGTGGATTATGTATGTCCACCAGTACACCGAACCTGTCATTTTGTATGTCCAAACCGTCCGGATCTTTAAGAGATATTAACTCGGCTAATTACCGACAATTTGTTTAAAAAAATCATTATCTGCAATATTTTTATACTTCTGATATAATAGGTACATCCATCGACCCTCAAAACCTTTGCTAAATGCTTGCAAATCGAAATTTAAGTGTAATGGAAAATGGGCTTTTCTCAAAAACTATGTAACTTAGAGTCATTGCTATAGTTTTCGTGAAAGGTTTAATCTAACATCCACTACTTCCAATTTTTTAATAATTTTAGTTTCAGTAGATTCGAAAGTAGAAGAAATGGACAAATTTTTTTCGCTACATTTTCGACGATATCTCTGAAAATATAGTAACTAAAATTTAAAAAAATGTATTTTGGAACTCAACGTTATAAAAGCTTTCACCCATGCAATATACACTGTAATTTTTTTCAAGCAATTTAATTAGCCCCTATGGACTTTTCTTAAATATATTTATGAATGTTTAATAATGTATAAATTCAGGGTGTCCCAGATTTTCGTGTACAAACTTTGAGGGGTCGTAGAGAACATCGTTTGGTACTACAATTACATAGGAAATCATGGGCGGAAACGTCTTGTTAACCCTTTCACAGACTGGTTTGTATATGAAACTACAAAAGTTTTTAATACAAAATGAAAATTGACACCAGAATTTTAATATAATTTTTTTATTTATTAAGTATGTGAAATGTCTGGGTTTTCTTCTTTGCAAATACATTTTTCCATAATTTTTGATGTCATTCATATTTTTTCCACATTTTAGCAATGGAAGTACTTTGTCCGTGAAAAGCTCAAAGAAACACAAAGACACAATTATGACACAATGCGGAAAGCAGTGTAGAACACTTTATTACACAGAAAAAAGTGCAAGAAATTATTTAATTTTAAATTAAATTTTAAATTATGTTTCTTTAAAATCAAATATCTTAGTAAGTAATAGAAATTGCTAAGATGTGGAAAAATGTGTTTGACATCAGAAATTGCGAAAAAATGTATTTGAAAAGAAGAAAAAAAATACATTTCACATACATAATAATTAGAAAAATCATATTAAAATTATGGTGAATGTATTAAAATTTTTTTAGTTTCATAGCCTTACCATTGTCTGTGAAAGGGTTAACAAGTGAGGATGACGTTTTCACCCATGCATTCCTATATAATTGTGGTTCCAAACGATATACTCTACCACTCCAAAGAGTTTGTACACGAAGTTCTGGGACACCCTGTATGTAAATCAATAGTTTTTTTTTTTAACTTCCCTAATTTGAACTTTTCACGTTCACGAGTTTACGAGTAGAGTGTCTGTGATGGACAGACATCCACAGAAGTGATCTTACAATGGTTCTGTTTTTCTTTTAAAGTACAGAACACTAAAAGTCGGAAAACAATTGTAATTTTTTCTCCCATACATATATTTTTAATAAAACAATTTTTTTTTATTTGGTAAGAACTGATTAAATGTCTTTGAAGGTCAAATTAGGCATCAATCATAAAAAAGAGAAAATATTTTGAGAGGTTATTTTTTTCATTTACACACTTCATCAATCATTTTCAAATATTAACCCAAGGAAAAATAGCACTTTCATATATTGCCTTTTTTAAGTAATTATTTTTTAAATAAGACGTGCCAGACGTCTTTGAGGTGTTTATTTTAACAATTTGATGGTCATAATTTTCTTTTTTTTCCCTCTAAATCTAGAACGGAAGATGTTTTTTTCTTTTTTATGTACATAAATTAATGGATTTACTTAACAAAATCATGTTAAGGAATTCATTTTTTGAAATGTTTATATTTACTTACCTAAATATGCTGCAATTTCATAAAAAGATTATTGTTTTCTTTTGAAAAGAACATTTTTTATATTAAGAACTCTGCAAATTATAAGCAAAAATACTTGGCAAAATTTGGAATTTTTTTCATAAAAACTTTAATTTTTCTACAAATATACATGCTATCCTCTTACAAATGAACACAGTTTATTACAATAAGCCACTTAATTGCAATATGCTGTTTGAACGCTTTTACTAAATTAGGTAATTTGATAGGGTTTTTCAAAAGATATTCCTTCTTTTCAATTTTTTAGTGATCCGCTATGAGACTTTGGGAAAATGTCTTCACGGAAATATATGACTTGTGCCATTCTGTTTACACATCTGAAGTTTCGGGATAATTCTTCATGTATTTTTCTAAATATTTAATTAAACGTCAAAAATCGGAAATGGCCGGTCCACCTTTGGTCATAAAGTGTATAAATATGTATATTGAGAGCAAGGATTTCAGAATAATTTTTAAAATAGAGAGTAAATCTGTATTCTTTTGAACAGAATCTTCTTTTTTTTATATTTAATAGAAATATATCCTGTTTCACTTTAATATTTGACTTATTATTTTAGTACTGTCTGTACTTTAGTTTATGTACGTGTATGTGTATGTCTATGTGTGTTCATAAATTTATAAGATAATTACAAATAATGATCAAAAAGAAAAAAAAACAGAAAACAATTGTAATTTTTTCTTGTATATTTTAAAGAAGAAAAAACATATATTTGGTGAGAACTGTTTAAATTTGTTTGAAGATCAAATTTAGGCATCAATCATATTTCTTTAAAAAAAAAAAGAATAGATTTAGGAGGTTACTTTTTCATTAACACGCTTCATCAAACTTTTTCAAATATTAACCCAACAAAAATGACACTTTCATATAATTCTTTATTAAATATTTTTTTTTTCAAATCAAACATGTTTGAAGAAATTATTTTAACGTTAAATATATATTTCACTCTTTAAATTTAAAACAAATGTTACTTTTATGAAAGAATCGTTTACAATAAAGCGAAAATAATATTACCCTAATAGCATGCATGGTCACAGTGACGTTACTGTGAGTCACTTTGGTCACATCACATCTGTGACCAAAATGCCACCACTCAGTGACGTCACATTGTGACTGAGAAGTGACTTTCTTAAAAATCTTTAGAAATTTATAAATATCCTTTAAAACATGTTATTTACTTTAAAAAACCTGTTTCCGGTAATTTAAATATCGTCGCTTTTGTCACAGTTTCGTCACAATGTTAATGTCAACTTAATCACAAATGACACAGTTTTCACAAATTTGTCACATTGTGACCACTTTGTGAAACATCACAAAAGAGCTCTAAAACGGCCATAACGACTTCACATTTTAGTCACTGTGACGTCACATCGGCAATCGATGGTCACAAAGTCAAAATGTGACTTCACAATGACGTTGAAGTGACGTCACCATGCTTTACGGGTACCCTAATAGCATGCATGGTTACTGTGACGTCACAGTACCGTCACTGTGAGTCACTATGGTCACATCACATCTGCGGCCAAAATGTCACCATTCATTGACGCCACATTGTGACTGAGATGTGACTTTCTTAAAAATCTTTAGAAATTTATAAATATCCTTCAAAACAAGTTATTTACTTTAAAAAACATGTTTCTGACAATTTAAACATCGTCGCTTTTGACACAGTTTCGTCACAATGTTAATGTCAAATAAGTCACAAATGACACATTCTTCACAAATTTTTCACATTGTGACCACTTTGTGAAACGTCACAAAAGAGCTCTGAAACGGCCATAACGACTTCACATTTTAGTCACTGTGACTTCACATCGACAACCGATGGTCACGAAGTCACAATGTGACTTCACAACGACGTTGCAGTGACGTCACCATGCTTTACGGGTAGTAGTGGCAATATCAGTTAAATCTTGTTGTGATATAATGTTTTTTGAACATTTCCCAAAACTCTTTCTTAGCCTAATATCACATGAATATGAATTGAACAGTATGCAAAACAGCAACATTGTCGTGTTTCAGACAATGAAATATTCGTTACACTCTGATTACTCAATTTGGATAGCTAGTGTTAATGTTATTAACGTAAAAGTAACACTTTTCTAAAAAATTCGGAAAAGAGTTAAAATAAAAGTTGAATGTATTGAACATTAATAAAAAAGAATTTTCTTATTATTAGAAGAAACAAGTTGGAAATTGCACGTAAATCGTAGCAAATGAGGTGCATTCGTACGATAACGAAGTTTTAAAAATATCACTCTCATATAGCAATCTCATAAAACTGTAAAAAATTACAATCAAAATGCGCACCAAGCAATGTTTTCCCTATACCATTATGCAATGGAATACTTTTGTGTGGCCTTGTAAATCAATAACAAATATTCTTTGCACCACAGGTTATACAAAATGTATATTATAATATCTACTTTATAGATGCATATCAATTTTATTACGTTCGAATGAGCGTAACACCATTAAAATGCATTTGAAATATTTTTCCCCATAAATACTTTTGATTGTCCCTATAATTGAACTATGCATCAAATTTTGATAAAATTTGAAGTAACTCGACAAAATTATGTAATAATTATGTATTAAAAATTTCAAACGATTAAAATGCATTTGAAACTTTTTTCCCCATTGACCGTAATGTATCGGAATCCTTTTGATTGTCCCTGTAATTGATCTATGCTTCCGATTTTCTTAAAATTTGAAATGACTCGACAAAATTATGTAATAATAATATATTTTAAATTTCAAACGATTCGGTTGGGTAGTTTTTGTGTTGTTATATGCGGACGGACAGACAGACGGACGGACAGACAGACGGACGGACAGACAGACGGACAGACAGACGGACAGACGGACGGACTGAACGACAACAATAGGTGCTACGTATTTACATAATTACAAATGCACCTAAAAATATCCCATATAAATACTCTTGCCGATTCCAAACATTACTATGCATTGTTAAAAATCTGATGCTTTGGAACACAGTCACTTCACCTCTTTTATAGAATATCTCTATACTGATCAATGAGGATGCTCCACAAAGTAGTCTAGTACCGTAAAGTACCGAATATAAACTTCCTTTAGCAATGATTGTAAGGATGCTAATGACTGGAATTTTTGAGAAATAAGTAAAATTAGGAGGCTAAGGAATTACATTTGGAATTTATAAATTTCCCGGGATTTATATAGCTTACAAAATATATAAGAGGAGGGAGGGGGAATGTGGTATTTTGAAGGAGTTTACTTTTGATAGTTTACGATCATCATTTTCTATAAAAACGATGAAGTGACTATGCATCGAAAGCTACAGATTTTTAGAAATGTAAGATATAGTTGATATATTTTTAACTTTCCAACTTTTTTCTTTATTCTGTTCAGTCAAAGCATTCTGGATTTGTACATCCATAATTAATAAACAATTTTTCTATCATCTGAATGAAAAATCAGATAATTTTACAACGTTTATAATTCATTAAAATTTATAGGTCTGTTTTTTTAATATATGTATTTTACACACCGAGAAATATTATTTTATAGAATGTCCAAATTGTTATACGTTAGATTCAAGTTAATCATTAACACTAATTATTAAATTATATTAATATATTTAATTAGTATAATTATATACTTATTCATACACATGTATATATTCAACATCCAGTATAAAATGAACTCTTGCAATTTAGCAGAAGCATTTTCCCTTCAACACAACTTCACTTTCCCCAATACTCCAACATCTACCCACCCTGCTATCCTATTATATATATTTATATGGGTGATTCTCAAAATAGGAGACAATTTATGTCTTTCGGCATACAAAAAAAATTGAGAAGTTTTCTGTCATGTTTTTATATTTAGATATGTTTTTCTTAATATTATTCATTATTTGCACTCAAGAATTACTCACTTTTTAGTTAAAAACACCTTAAAAGAACAGAATAAAGATTCAAAATGTCATTAGCATGGATGTCCACAGTAGCTGTGCCTTGTGTATACTAGCATTTTTCAAGAGTTAATATGATGTTTATAAAATAAACAAATGTTATTCTTTCTTTATATTAATCAAGGAGAGGCTTTATCCAATAAATTTCTTTTTAAAAATAAAATTATAGTACATAAAAAAAGAATTAAAGTTTGTCCTCCATATTCGATTTTCAAAACAAGGTCATACTAAAACAGCTGGTTATTAATCAAAATTTCATTTTCACATATGACAATAGTTTGAAAATATAAAGTTTCTCTATGGCAACAAGTAGTCATTTTAAACCAGCCAGAAAATAGAAGCATGTATAGTATTTTAAGAATAGAAGTTGAATATTAGGGCGTTACATCAATTGTATGTCATTAGAATGGATAATAATTTTCATGTTTATTTTATAGTTAAAATTTTTATTTTATTTATTTGCATAGAACTTTTGTGTTTTAAAAAGCCCCAGAAAGGAATATTGCATTGTGATTATATTATGGCTCATAATCTTATTTAAATTAAAATTTGTCATTAGTATGGGCAGATATCAGTGTCATTAGCATGGTTTTTCTGTCCATGCTAAAGACTCCTATGTACATAAATGTAACCAGTGCTTATATTGTATCCTTTATAAAGTTTAATTTTACGTATAAATTTAGGTATTACATTTATTATCCCTAAAATATGCATTAAATCTGTAGGAAAATCACTAAGACAGTTTCTTACATTGTTAGTGTCAGAATGTTGCCCATGTAACAAAGTTTGCTCTTTGGTAATGTTTTTATTCTCCTTATATGTATATATGTAAAAATGGAAACCATTTGCTGAAAAAGAAGGCTAATAAATATAGAAAAAATATATTTAAACAGGAAGAAAATAAAAATTTCATAATATATTTATTCCATACAATTCGTTTTGTCATTAGCATGGCTCAAAAAATACTAATTATTTTTTTAAGTTAATTTTTAAATATTTAGCTCTGCTGACTACATGGAAAGTATACCAAATACTATATTAACAACACCTATTTTTTTCAGAAATTTTGTTAAAAGTAATTTTTTTAAGATTTCATTTTTGAAATCGTCCCCTATTTTGAGAATCACCCATATATTTTTTGGTTTTTAATTTATTATTATTTTTTATGATATAGAGTTTTCAGTCATATATATATTTTATATTATTTTATATTATTTTTTATGATATAGAGTTTTCAGTTATATATATATATATATATATATATATATATATATATATATATATATATATATATATATGTATATATATATATATATATATATATATATATATATATATATATATATATATAACTGATTGTTGTTGTTGTTGTTTATTTTCGTTTTCGTTTCCAACGGTTGTCTCTAGGCCTCACCAGTGGCCGAGAGGTTCAGACCTCTCAACTGTTATACAGCAGGTGCTGGGTTCGAACCCAATCGCGGCTGTCGGCCTAACCATTCGGAGTTCTCGTGGTATTCTTCGAACCTTGCGTAAATACGGGTTAGGTTCCCTTAGAAAGACCTCCACGAAGGGCATTCCTCCATTAGTCCTATATCCCTAGCGTAGATAATCGGACGACAAAAATAAACCAAACCAAACCAAAGGTTGTCTCTATGGTGAGCTCCGTAAGAGTTCTTTTGTTTTGAATAAAAAAAGTTTATAGTTATTAATTCATCGAATTTATATTTAATAAATTTCCTTCCGGCAGTGCCAGGAGGAAGAGGTAGCTTTCATATACTTATTTATTTATTTATTTACTTTAAATTAAGTTAAACAAAATTAAATTAAGTTATTCAAACATACGAAGCTCAAATTAGTGGAAGCCGATTTTATAATACTGAATACTAGTTTTTGTCAATACTGAATATTAATAGGAATTTTTAGAAATTAGTCATCTTTTATTCAACCTGGTTTTATTTTAAGGCATGTATAAGATCGCCAAATTCCACGATATCATGACGTGTATGTCATTTTAAAGCAACATTATGGATAAAATAAACCAATGATCTTGGTCGAAATCTTAATTCATGTGCACGTGCACACTTATGTTGAAATAGATTAATAAATACGAGTGCTGTCGTGGGCAAATTGATTTTTTTTTAAATGTCACCCACATTAAAAATTCAAACTGCTATATATCTCAGGCGTTTTTAAGGTAAAGAAAAAGAAAAAAATACTCCGAAATTCATTTTTAAGATAAATATTTTAGAAAGAACCTTTTTTCAATTTCTAATTTTTTGTTTGTACATCATTATACATTTAAAAGATTTTTGACAAACTTAAATGGCCGCCATTTTGAAACAAAAGAGCGGATAAAGTTGGCAGGTGAACTCGGCCAACACATTGTTATCTACTATGTACACACGGAGTTATATCCAAATCCGTTTATAAATATGCGTATTATCGCAAGACAAATTTCAGAGCATTTCAAACTGTCAACCACACTGTAAATTGAAAGGGCTATAACTCAACCATTTTTCAAGATATAGATGAAACAAAAAATGCTCCGGAACCTTTGTATCAAGGTCAAACACACAAAAGAAAAATCTTTTTCAATTTCTTACTTTTTTTGTATCTAATTTTAAAATTTATTTTTGTTTCTAAAATTTAAAATTCTGCCATTTTGAAACAAGATGGCGGATGGAACTGGCAAACAAACTCGGTCTAGGCATCGGTATGTAATATGTACTGATCAAGTTACATTCAAATCATTTTATAAATACGCGTGTTATCACGTGATGTAAATCACATCATTCCGAAATGTGTGCAAAACTAGAAATTAAAAGTACTATAATTTAGCCATTTTAGGTAGCTTTCATTACAATAAGTAAAAAGCTACCTATTGCAGCCGTGCGGAGTAAAGCACTTATAGAAAATTTTGTTATTTTCACCGATCATGACCCCCAGACCCCAAAACCACCCTCCGTTCAAATGTTGATATATATAATATATATATATATGTATCTGATATTTGTCATGCTGTAACTAACGTATTTTTGAACGGATTTGAATGACACAATGCACATAGTACATATAATGTCTCGACCGAGTTCGTTGGCCACAGTGGTGTAGCTAGGTATTTTGGCGCCCGGGGCAAGAAGAAATTTTGCGCCCCCCCCCCCGAAAAAAAGAAAATATTTTCATTATTTTCCCTTGAGAGTAGAAAATACCTTTTTTTTGGGCGTGTAAGGTGTCTTCACTCTTCCTTGTATTTAACGATTCAGCTGACTACACTGAAATTAAAATGTATGGAACACGATTATTAAAGGTTTATAATTTTCGTAGAATGTAAATTTTCCATGTGGGTGATAAAAGTCTGGGCATCGATTCGAACCAGGGATATATTGGCTAAAGCTGCCAATGCTCTTCCAACTAAGCCTTCCCGGACGAATATTGGAGGACTCATTCATCCAACCAACCTTAACGATCACACAATCTGGTCTGATATTTTGAAATCAGATCAACAGAATAAATAGAAGGTTAATATATAGAACTGCAGAAAATGATACATACAAAATTATATTAGATTAATTTATAGCACGATTATTCAATCGGTAAGCCTTATACATAACAGATCCCGGAGCTTGTGCGATTCTTGAACAATTGTCATTCAAGAGCTAATTAACTAATTAAACTCAATGTTCCTGCCGAATCGACACATTCGTGCCCAGATGGAAAAAATATTACAATTCCGAACATATTAACACGAAACCGCAAGAAAAAAAAATAGATTTTGCCCATTTGAGATGCATGCCCAATGCACAACCTATGACTATGTAGGCCCCGAAATTCACGTAAAGGGTTCTTGGGACCTCCGATCGAACTTGCAAAGATGACTTTAAGATGCTGCAACAAAATAAACGAGTTCGGTGACCATAGAGGTTCCAGAGTCAAATTATTTTCATCCATTATTTTCCCAGTTATTCTTTACATAGATAGATATAGAAATAGTATTTTCTAATGCATATGCGCTAAATTAAAGTGTATATAAAATAGATTTAACTTTTAATATGACGAAAACAGCCATTTGTACTGGTTGTACTGAGAAGGCTGAAAAAATTCTACTTTCTTTTTTATATGATTTAAGAAATGAGAATTAGGGACTAAGTCGCCCACATTTTATGACAATGCTGCAAATGCAGTGCTTATAAATCAATAGAAAATTGACAAAAGTCAAAAAGTAATGGAATTTCCAAAAATCTAATTTCCAAAAATTGGTGGATCAGACATTATATAACATGTTATGCAATCGACTTAATTATTAAACGTTGCACATACACAACAGAAAAGGTCAACAATTCTTATTTATTGTCAAAATATATGAAATAACTTCGGTTAAAGCTCCTCTCAATTTGGCACCTCCTATTTAATCATTTCGTTTGGAAAAATCAACGGACGGGTCAGCTAGTATACAAATGTAAGATGTTCGTTTGAAATCAGAATGTGACTCCAAGTAACCAAACAGGTTTTTTGATTTATAAAATGAAGACTATAAACATAATTTAAAAGCATTTTATCAATTTAATCGAAAATTATTAGTGTGTTCTGTTAACGACGAGTTTTATTTATGTTAATCAGAAGTAACGTCGAGTTCTTTTCTCGGATTTTGTGGGCCAGATTTCAACGAGGATTGATTCATTCATTAGCATATGATTTTCTTCCAGTTTTTAGCTCACCTTCCAGTACAAGAGGCACATTTTCAGACCCAATTTCAAATGAGTTTTGTTCATCCAACTTGGTTTTGAATTGTCGTACAATTTTTAATTTTTCCTTTACCGCCAGGGAGTATTTTTATCTGAAGTTTCTTGGGTCCGATTTCTAGACAAAGTTGCCAATGGGCAATTTTTTCAAAAGTCAGATTTCTTAATTGACACCAATTTTTTCAAATGGTAAAATTCCCCTTGTGTTCGCCTTTATAAGCATGTCATTAAGTAAGACGAATTTTACAATTTCAAAAAAGTGGTGGCAATCAAGAAATCCGAATTAAAAAATGTAGCCCACTGGCACCACTGTTTCTGTCAACTCATCTTACGATTCTTTACAGATTTTTCGGAGCGTGTGCAGCACGCCTTCTATATGGGGACGTAGGACAGAGGTCTGCACTGGACCGGTCCTGGACGCGGCCCGGAGAAATGGTTCCGAATTTTCAAACGGGCCGGGTTGAGCTGATAAAAAAATTTAGCAGGCCTACTTGCCCCTTGATAAAGATTTCAACAAAGACGATGAAATATAACTTTTTTCCAACGAATGGCTTTAATAAAAAAAAACATAAGTGTACGTCACGAGCCGATCCTAGTTTGACAACATCAATACAGTAATGAAACGTGTACAGTGTAGAGATTGGCATCGGACAATTACTTTGTGTTTAACCCAGGCGTAATATCGTTTTAGCAGACTTGTGCCGGGACGAGATCAGGCTTGAATCGTTTTTCTACACATAATCGAGCCGGGAAGGAATTAGACTTAATTGTTCACAAAATGTGTAAAGGCGTCTGATAACATCATTTGTACAAGTACTGATAGCGATAAAGAATTTATGTTAACGTAATATTTGCAAATATATTTTTTGGTGGTTCTCAAATTCGCTGCTCAACAACGCGAAAGTTTGACACATTTTCTGAATAATTTTTAACTGTAAAGGTATAAAATTGACAAGCCTGACTACTGAAAGGATTTGGAATCTGAATAGTGTTTTCCATTTTTGGTAAATAAGATACTTGTAGAGATATAAGTGACTCTTGTCACGTGGTTGCACATTTTTCTCCTTTCGCATGCTGTCGTTTCCGGAAATTCGATACAAAACGCTAACTTTCTTAAATTGCTTCTATAAAAAAATGAATAACATCATTCGATTACATAGTTCCTGAATAAAAACACTTGCTAATCTTATGCATTTTTGAAAAGAAATTAATTCAAAAATGTTTTAGAAAGTAGATCCTTTGGTTTTTGAGAAAATCTTTAACAAAATGATATAGAAATATTTTCATATATCTACTTTTTACTGTACAGCTTCAAAAGTTATGATATTTTAATTTTTTTTTCTTTTATTCTGAGCCATACTTATTCTTTAATGAATCTTTAGTGGAATTAGAGATCTGTCCGGCCCGGAATTTCCAGGCCCGGCCCGTAGGAAAGTTTTTTCGACCCGGCCCGGCGTCAAACAAAAAGTTCGGCCCGACCTGTACAGAAATTAGTGAAAACAGGCCCGGCCCGTTATGGCCCGACACAATTTTTACTATTTCTAAAAAATGAGATTTTTATTTTATAGTTAAGATTCCTTTAAAGAATACTGCATACATATCTATGGAATGATTTTAAATTACATTTTACAGGAAATACACATTAGCAACACTGTACCCTTAGGACTCGTGTTGGTTCAAATGGTGAAGAGCTATTATTGTTGTGGCTCGAAACGCGTCCTGCTTTATTTTTTCGTTAAATAGTTATAAAAGTAGATTTATTAAAATATTTCTATACCTTTTTTTTTAAGATTTCAAATCCAAATTCATTTTCATATCCAAAAGAGATAATTTCTTAAACATTTTTGAATTCATTTTTTTTTTTTTGGAAATGCATTAGATTAGCAAGTATTTCTATTCTGAAACTATGCACTCGAATAGCGTTATCCATTTTTTGATACAAACAATTTAAGAAAATACTGTCAAAATTAGAGTTTTAAACAGAATTTCCGGAAGCGACAGCATGGAAAAGGAGAAAAATCTGCAACCATCTGAAAGGAATTTCTTATATCTCAACAAGATTATGCAAGTATCTTATTTACGAAAATGAATAAGGCTATTCGATTCCAAATCCTTTCAATAGTCAGGCTTGTCAATTTTATACTTTTACAGTTAAAGATTAGTTAGAAGATGTGTCAAACTTTCGCGTTATTGAGAAGTGAATTTAAGAAATACCCAGGAGTATATATCCAAGGATTACGTTAACATAACTTCTTTAGCGCTATTAATAATTTTACAAATCATGTTAGCCCTACACATCATGAGAGCAATTAAGTCTAGTTCCGGCTCAGCTCCTATATACGTAGAAAAAGAATGCAAGCCTGATCTCGCCCCAGAACGAGTCTGCTAAAAAAATATTAAGCCCAATTTATACACAATGTAACTGTCCGATTCCGATCTCTACACTATACAAGTTAAGCTTCTGTATTGATGTTGTCAAACTAGTGTCATCAACTAGTTGTCAAATTAGCACATTTATACTAATTCTCGTTAAAGACATATTCATTGAAAATAACTCATATTTTATCGTATCTGCTGAAACTTTTATAACGGGCCGCATGCCCGCAAAATTTTTTTATCGGCCGGGCCTGGCCCGTTCAATTTTTTTGCCGGACCGGCCCGGCCCGTTGAAAAAATTATTCTAATTCTGCCGGCCCGGCCCGTTACAAAATTTGGAAGCATTCCCCCGGCCCGGGCCCGTTCAGACCTCTAATTGGAATGTTGAAAGTCTAAGAATCTAAGTAATCATTAATGTTGCTATTGTGTATTTTCTGTAAAATATACTGTAAAATTATCTCATAAATATGAATGCAGTATTCTTTAAAAGAATCTTAATAATATGATAAAAATTTGATTTTTTCAAAATAGTAGAAATTGTGTCGGACCAGATCGGGCCGGGAACTTTTTAGTTTTTCACCGGGCTGGGTCAAAATAATTGTCCTTCGGTTAGGCCCGCGCATGGAAATTTAATTTCGTCCTGGGCAGAACTTTTTTTTATTAACTATAGTAAATTTTTAATGAATCTTTATTTGAATGTTGAGAGTCTAAGAATCTAAGTAATAATTAATATCGCTATTGTGTATTTCCTATAAAATATACTGTACAATCATCTTATAAATATATATGCAGTATTTTTTTAAAAAATCTTAATTATGTGGTAAAACTCTGAATCTTTTCGAAATAGTAGAAATTGTGTTGGACGAGAATGGCCTAAAAATGTAAAAATATAAACAGGCTGGGCCGGGCTCGGGTCGAACTTTTGAATTTTACATCGGGCCTGGCCGGGTCAAAATAACTTTCTTTCAGACGGTACCGGGAACGAGCACGGAAATTCCGACCTGTGCAGACCGCTGACGTAGGCAGCCAGGGCCAGTTCAAGAGATTCATTTTGAACGAGATAAATTTGAATGGATGTTTTTAGTGGTTACAAATGCATGCGTAGCGCGCCAGATCTACACTGCAAAAAAACGGACAACTTTACGGAAATTGTACTAGTAATCGGGATGCCAATACAATTTATTGTTTTTAACAGAGACATTTCTTTAAATTTCAGAAAAAAAAACGAAAAAAAATTCAAATATTCCGTTAAAAAGCAGTAAATTGCACTGGCGTCCAAATTTCCAGTAAAGTTTCCGCAAAATCGTTCTTTTATTTTTTTACAGTGCACGCTGCCGAAGACAGTGGGAATACTTACCAGAAATTCATTTTTGAGAGGGTCATTTTTTTGTTTTTTTGTTTGTTTTTTAATTTTAATATGAATAGAGGTTTTAAACATTCGCGATTCATTTGGAAAAATGATCGGGTGAGTGACTAGTAAATAAATGAAAAATGTTCTTTTCATATTAAAAATATGACTACAAGTTACCAATAGGCCTTTTGACTTGTAAACTGGCGGCTAAACAATTAAAAATCTCCATCAATAATTAACAAATAAGAATCACTCCATTTCTCGCACATTCATCGAATTCCTTCAAAACATCACACGCACACGCACAAAAGAAAAAAATCGACAATTTTTATTTATTGTCAAAATATGTGAAATAATTTCGGTTTAAAGCACCTCTGAATTTGGCGCCAGCTTAAACCTTTTGCGCCTGAATTCAGGTTCAGATCTTAAACACAAAGTGCGTTCAGCCATCCCTTTAGAAACATTTCATTCTTCATTATTTGGATATAATAAAGTATCTTACAAAAGAAAATTTTTATACGCCTGATACACATACAAAAAAAAAAAGATAGAAAAAAAATGTATTTTTTTTTTATTTATTGTCAAAGTATATGAGATAATTTCAATTTAAACTTCTCTCAATTTGGCGCCCCTTGAGCTCGGCGCCCGGGGCGACCGCCCCCCTTGCCCCCCCTTAGCTACGCCACTGGTTGGCCAGCATCATCCAAAATCTTGTTTCAAAATGGTGGCCATTTAATTTTTTTAATTTAAAATTTAAAATTAAATGCAAAGAAATTAAATGTTGAAAAGTATTTTTCTTTTATTTTAT
This sequence comes from Maratus speculifer, assembly GCA_964019185.1. Taxonomy (NCBI): domain Eukaryota; kingdom Metazoa; phylum Arthropoda; class Arachnida; order Araneae; family Salticidae; genus Maratus; species Maratus speculifer. Next base: position 391,621,464 of record OZ025294.1, on the reverse strand, counting down.
AAAATATAAAACAACGATTTCAGAACACTTTTTATTTTGTCTATATCTTAAATGATTGAGTTATAGCACTCTGAATTTTTCTTATGGCTGACATTTTGAAACGATATGATTTTTGTCACGTGATAATACGCATATTTATTAATCGATTTGAATGAAACTTGGTATGTTCATAGTACATACAAATGCCTCATCCGAGTTCGTTAGCCAGCATCATCTGGCATCTTGTCTCAAAATGGCGGCCATTTAATTTTTTTATAAAAATTTTAAATTTAAAAATAAATCCGAAAAAATTAAAAGTTGAAAAACATTTTTTATTTATGTGTTAGAATTTAAAACAACAATTCTAGAATATATACAAATTCTAAAATTGTTGTTTGTAATAAGATGTAACAAATTTTATTAAGATGTAAAGAATTGTAAAAATTGCATAATATACAATTTTTATTTTGTTTATATCTTAAAAAATGATTGAGTTATAGCACTTTGAATTTTTCTTTTGACATTTTGAAACGATCTCGTTTTTGTCGCTTGATAACACGCGTAATTATGAATCGATTTGGATGTTACTTGGTGTGTACATAGTAAGAAATACTCCTGATCCGAGTTCGCTAGCCACTTCCATCCGCTATCTTGTTTCACAATGGCGACCATTTAAAATTTTTAATAAAAGTTTAAATTTAAAATTAGGTACAAAAAAGTTAAAAATTAAAAAACATTTTCTTTTATGCATTTAATCTTGATACAAAGATTCCAGAGCATTTTTTGTTTCATCTGTATCTTACAAAATGGCTGAGTTATAACACTTTTAATTTCTAGTGTTGCTCACATTTTTAAATGATCTGATTTTCGTCACATGATAACACGCGTATTTATAAACCGATTTGGATGAAACTTGGTGCGTACATTGTACATACCGACGTCTGGACCGAGTTCGTTGGCCAGTTCCATCCGCCATCTTGTTTCAAAATGGCGGATTATTATTTTTTTAATTAAATTTTAAAATTAAGTGCAAAAAAGTAAGAAATTGAAAATATTTTTCTTTTGTGTGTTTGACCTTGATACAAAGATTGCAGAGCATTTTTTGCTTCATCTATATCTTGAAAAATGGCTGAGTTATAGCACTTTGAATTTCCAATGTGTTTGATATTTTGAAACTGTCTGACATTTGTCATGCGATAGTACGCATACTTATAAACTGATTTTGATATAACTGTGTATATACATAGTACATATCAAACTCTTGACCCAGTTCACTGTCTAACTTCATCCGCAATCTTGTTTCAAAATGGCGGCCATTTAAGTTTCTCAAAAATCTTTTAAATGTATAATGATGTACAAACAAAAAATTAGAAATTGAAAAAAGGCTCTTTCTAAAATATTTATCTTAATAATAAATTCCGGAGAATTTTTTTTCTTTGTCTTTATCTTAAAAAAAGCCTGAGATATACCAGTTTGAATTTCTAATGTGGGTGACATTTTTAAAAAAATCAATTTGCCCGCGAAAGCACCAGTATATATTAATCGAATTCGATATGAGTGTGCATGTGCACATGTATTAAGATTTCGACCAAGCTCATTGGTTTGTTTTATCCATCATGATGCTTTAAAATGACATACACTTCATGATATCGTGGAATTTGGCGACTCTCTAAATCGCTGAAAATGAAACCAGGTTGAATAAAATATGACTAATTCTTAATATTCTTATTAATATTCAGTTTTGACAAAAACTAGCAGTTAATCTTATACGATCGGGTTCCACTAATTTCTGCTTCGTATGTTTGAATAATATAACTTAATTTAATATACATATATAAATAAATAAGTATGTGAAAGCTACTTCTTCCTCCCGGCGTTGCCGGAAGGACTTTTTTAAGATACGAACAAAACAAAAAATGCTCTGGAATCCTTGTATCAAAGTCAAATGCATAAAAGAGAAATCTTTTTCAATTTCTCACTTTCTTGTGCCTAGTTTTAGAGTTTAATTTTTTTTATTTTAAATTGCCGCCATTTTGAAACAAGTTGGCGGATGGAACTGGCTAACAAACTCGGTCCAGGTTTTATTATGTACTATGTACACACCAAGATACATCCAAATGGATTTATAAATACGCGTGTTATCACGTGATGAAAATGAAATCGTTTTAAATGTCAGCCATAAGAAAAATTCAAAATGCTATAACTCAATCATTTTGTAAGATATATACGAAATAAAAAGTGTTCTGGAATTTTTGTTTTAAGTTCTAACACATAAAAGAAAAATATTTTTTAACTTTTAATTTTTTCGCATTTAATTTTAATTTTTAATTTTTTTTAATTTTTTTTAAATGGCCGCCATTTTGAAACAAAATAGCAGATGATGCTGGCCAACGAACTCGGTCGAGACATTTTTTATGTACTATGTACATACTAAGTTTCATTCAAATCGGTTCATAAATACGTTCGTTACATCATGACAAAAATCAGATATATATATATATATATATATATATATATATATATATATATAATGCATATGTCAACATTTGAACGGAGGGTGGTTTTGGGGTCTGGGGGTCATGATCGCTGAAAATATACCAAAATTTTCTGAAAGTGCTTTCCTCCGGACGGCTGCAATAGGTACCCTTTTACTTTTTGTTATGAAAGCTACCTAATAGTCACAGTCCGTTGATTTGAGCTACTCAACACCCTATTGTGATTTCCACATCTTTATTTAAAGATATTTCTATTTTTGCTACAACTTGTAATTTAAAATACACACTTCTAGAATTTTTTTGAAATTGTATTCGAATTATGTATATATATATGTATATATACACTGGTGTCCAAAATTTAAGCATAATTGGTAATTAAGTAATTATTTTTAAGTAATGAAAGAAATATGAATCGGAATGTGCTGAAACTCCAAGTGTGTAAACAAAATAGTGCGTCACATATTTTCGCGAAGAGTTTTCCCCGAAATCGAAAAGGGGACCGTCAACAAATTAAAAAAGAACGAAGATCTTTTGGATAACCCTGTCAAAACTAATGTAGCAAAAGGATTCAAACTGCACATTATGATTAATTGGCTTATTGTAATTTACTGTGTTAATTTTTACAAGAATAGCATGTATACTCGTAGAGAAATTAAGGTTTTTATAAAAACAGTCCTAAATTTTTCCAAGTTTTTTGCTTATAATTTGCAGAGTTCTTATTATAAAATAATATTCTTTTCTGAAAATATGAAAAACATCATTGTACACAATACCCTGTCATCAGAATTTAAAAATAATAAAAATTGTATGAAAAATGAGTATGTTTAGTTAATAATTTTTCATTGCGCATGCGTCAACGATATCAAAATGTCATTTGCATATTCTGTTAGCTAAATGTATAGAGCAACTTCTGTAAAAGTTCCAAAAACATAGCTTGAAAATTCTGAAAATGATCGTCTATAGAATCAACTCAAAATCCTTATTCCTAAAAGGAAGCAAAAAAATCAGGGGTTTTATCCAAATATAGCTGTACGTGCAATATTGTGTAGGCACTAAACAATGGAATATGAATACAGCCCTTCATCTTTTTGCTTCATTTAGGGAATAAAGGATTTTGATCTCATTCTATCAACGATAATTTTCAGAATTTTTAAGCTATGTTTTTGAGACTTTCACAAACGTTGCTCTATACATTTAACTAACATAATATGCAAATGAAATTTTAATCGCATTCACGCATGCGCAGAAAAAAATTATTTAGTAAACCTGCTCATTTGTCATACAATTTTTATTATTTTTTAATTCTGATGACAGGGTATTGTGTACAATGATGTTTGTCATTTTTTCAAAAAAGAACACTATTTTATATTAAGAACTCTGGAAATTATAAGCAAAAAACTTAGGACTGTTTTTATAAAAACCTTAATTTCTCTACGAGTATACATGCTAGCCTTGTAAAAATTAAGACAGTACATTACAATAAGCCAGTTAATCATAATGTGCAGTTTGAACGCTTTTGCTACATTAGTTTTGACAGGGTTATCCAAAAGATCTTCGTTCTTTTTCAATTTGTTGACGGTCCCCTGTTCGATTTCGGGGAAAACTCTTCGCGAAAATATGTGACGCGTACTATTTTGTTTACACACCTGGAGTTTCAGCACATTCCGATTCATATTTTTTTCATTACTTAAAAATAATTACTTAATTACCAATTATGCTTAAATTTTGGACACCAGTGTATATATATTATGTAAATCTTAGAATAGTTTTAAAAGAAAAAGTGATATCTTTGTTGTTAGTGGGGATTGTTATCGAATATCACTTTGTAATAGGGATAGATTTATTAGATTTGAACCTATCAAATCATAAAAAAATATACTTTGTTAGGAATAATATCAGCTTCCCTAGCTTAGTCAGTAAGGTGTTTTTCTTTTGAAAATAAGTCTCAGGTTCAAATTTCAAGACGGCTAGAAATAAACTGTGTATAAATTAGTTGAAAGAGCAGTTGAAATTTTCTCAAAAAAAAAGGGAAATTTCAAAAGGGAAACCAAGCGGATTTTATAACGGACGATATTTTTGAAATAGTATACGCATTTTAATGCCTAATTTTTTTTTCTAGTTTTAAGATAAAATGGAGTGATTCTGTTGCTCCATTTATAAAATTGGTATTAAAAAAACTATAAAAAATAAATTGAGATACAGCTTTTTAAAAAATTGCATTTGAAAGTGCATTTTTTCTCTATTCGACGGTGTAAAAAATTTAAAATGTGCGATGTTTAGAAATGTAAAATGTACAGTAGCCAAACATTGCAAAATCGAAATTGCAGGGAAAAAGTGTTGCCATATGAAATTAAAGAAGAATGCATGAAAATATTTGTTTATTAACGGCCCAGACGCTGTTAAAGGTATCTGTAAAAACAGCGGGAGAAAAGCGTGACGGTTAAATGCTTTCCATTAAGTTTCTCGATCGTCGTTTAACCGACGTTTCCTTTATGTTACATCTAATTCTCTATAGTGATTTCCATGTCTTTATTTAAAAATATGTCTATCTTTACTGAAACTTGTAATTTAACCCTTTATCTATCGCATTATGAATTCGTGAAAATTTTACATTCTAAAGCATTTTACGTAAATTATTTAAATTAAATTAAAAGATTTACACGATCATTTATTAAATTTTTGAAGGATATTAGAAGGATTAATTAAACTTGAATTTACAAGAATGTTGTGCAATAATTATAAACCCATTAAAATGTTTTATTTTAAATTATTTTCTTAGTATTTTGGGGGGTTATAAACTGTACAAATATGATGTTCTTACAATATAAATATAGAAATATTTCCAAATTAAAAAATCTTCGCCCCCTTTCCTCAGCGCCAAGAAAACGGAAAAGATACGAAGCAAAAGAAATCATCTTTTTAAAAATAGTTTCGTTTTGTGTAACCAATAATGCTTTTGGAACAAAATAAAGTAATGTATCTATAACTCAATCTAAACTGTGTTACAATTAATCGACGTATTAGAAAAAAATTATGATAGGTAATTTTAATGGTACTTATAAGAACCGTCGGTAGATAAAGGGTTAAAATACACATTTTTTAAATTCTAAAATAATTTTGAATAATTAATCTAATATCTAGAATAATTTTAAAAGGAAAAGTCATATTTTTATAATTAGTGGGGGTTTTTATCTACAATCACTTTGTAATAGGATTACATTTATTAGATTTGACCTGTCAAATTATAAAAGGCATACTTTATTAGGAATAACACTGTGTTCCCTAGTTTAGTCAGCAAGGTGTTCTTCTTATGTCAATAGGTTTCAGGTTCAAACCTCATGACAGCTAGAAATAAAATGTGTATAAATTAAATGAAACAACAGTTTTTTAAAAAAAATTCAATTTCTTCGAAGCTCACTGAAGATTGAGTGATTCGCTAATTTTGAAGATTAATTAAATTATTATCATTAAAAATAAATGTACGGAATCCTGTGCACTTTTGACGATGTTAATTTACAAAGTCTGTTGTAAATTTACTGAATCTCTGTAATTTAACAGTGTATTTCGATTCAAATTGCTTATTTTTCGATTTATTTTCAAATTTATTTTTGCTCTCAAATGCATCAAACTCGCAAATTATCTTATTTAGAAAGTGCAGAAAGTGCCATGATTGTCGATTCTTTGATAAATGCAGAAAACATTTATTGTAAGGTTTCTTGCTAAAAGGCTAAGAAGACCATATGCGAATCTAATGGGGAGAGGCAATGGGGCGATCGCCCCCCCCCCTTTGGGCTAATAAAGGGTTCCCAAAAAAGACATGCATCTCATAAAAATGACACATGGAAATGAGTTGGAGTCTAACTCGGATCCGACGCGGCCCGCCCCGGACCATGCTTTTTAAAATCCGCAAGGCTTGGGCTGCGTCAGATCTTCTCGCTTTCTGAGCCAGGTCGTATCTTCTCGTAAGAGTGCAATCCCAATCCGAAACTGACCCAAACTCGAAAATTGTATACGTTAATCTGACTAAAATCCAACACATTGTGCAGCTAAAAAATAGAAGTCGTCAACCTGACCCGGAGCAAAAAGGATAAATCAACCGGACCAGCAGCAAAATACAGTAATAAACTGGACCGAAATCCAACCAGCAGCAAAAAATTATAAGTTAACTCCGACCCGCTGCAAAAAAGCAGTCAATCGGACACAAACGCAACTCACAGTAAAAACGTAGAAGTTAACCCGACCAATAGCAAAATATAGAAGTCAACCTACTCAAACCCGACACCCAGCAAAAAGTCTAATTTAACCCAACCAGCAGCAAAAAATAAAAGTCAAACGGACCCGAATCCGGTCCACAGCATAAACATTAATTAGTCCGACCAGCAGCAAAAAAAGTCAACCGGACCCAAATCCGACCCAATGTGAAAAATGGAAATCAACCGGATCCAGCCCTGAACCGCAGCAAAAGAAAGAAGCAACATAACCCGCAGTGAAAAAATTAGCTCCGCATTAAAGTCGAGTCTCCAAATTTCTAAAATCGACTGCCCCCCCCCCCCCCCTTGAGGACTCTCCAGATCCGCTCTTGTAATAAAAATACAAACAAAACGTCGACATAACAACACATGATGTCGTAACAAACATAAGTAACGTGTTTAATGTCAAGTGAATGTGAGATTTAATATAAACCTATATTGACATTTAATCTTATAGCTTGGCGAGAGTTGTTTAGTCGACAAGATAATCAAGTAGTATTGAACTGCATAAAAAAATCCGTATAACTTCCAAAAATGATAACCTTATTAACTAACAGTTTCTAGCGTAAGATTAAGCGCCTCATATTCAATTAAAATATATCTTTGAATTGAAATTTGAATGAAATGCAGGGTGATGAAATATCGAAGAGTAAGGAAAATATGATTACAAATGTCTCGGCGACAATTTACCTGATTCACTTTACTTTTTATACAAATTATATGTGTTTTACATTTATTTTTTAAAGTAAAAAAAAAAAAATCTAACATTTTTATGTACTTTTCATCCGAATGAATAATCCGAGAGTCCGAAAAAAATAGTTCTGGATAATCGTGGAACCTGATATTCGGAAGGATTTTTTTCAAGATTACACACTAAATACACTCGAAATTTCAAGTCTCTATCTCAAAATTTTCGGGAGATAGAGTGTTTTCAGTCACAAATATATATTTTTTAAATATGTTTTTCGGACTCTCCAGTGTCTCAAACGTGTAAATACGTCAATTTTTTTTAATTATCAAAACGATTGCAAGACTTACCCTTTAATACACATGATTGGTAAGTAAAAATTATTTTTTAGCATGTTTAGCAAAACAAATGAAAACAAGACTACATCATGAAGATGTATTTTCATAATTTAAGATACTTCTAAATTACTTTATGAATATTGTTGCCCTTCACATAAAAAGTTCTGTTCATTTTAGTAAATGAAAGAAAAAGAAAAATAAATTTAATTCTCTATCAGTAATAGAGGTATTTTTTAGGAAATCCTTTTGATAAATCATAAAAAAACCTTATTGTTACTTGGATTTTTAAACAAATTGAAACAACGATGACAACTTTCTTTTATTCAGAGCATGTATTTAAATTTCTAAAAGTTAATAAATCGTATCCATTAATAATATTTTAAATTAAAATTAATGCTCTCAGAAATCGTCAAAGTTAGGTAGGTAACTGTAAAAGGCAACTGCGTACATTACTGGATACATTAATAAATGTCCAACCATCTACAGTTGTAACAGTAGTCTGTAACATTCTAAACACTCCTATTGCATATGAGATGTAACAGGCTTTTGGATTTATTGCTGACTTTGCCATATTCAAATCTATAGTAATTGTTATAACAAATTTCAAATTGTTTAAATAAAGATAAATATTAAATCTGATAAAAAAAAAAAAAACAACTGGTAAAATAATGACAACTGGACAACTGGAAAATTCGGACAGACAGTCAAACCGAAGTCAAAAACATTTTTCCAATTTGTTGGAAAGTATTAACCCCCTGACTGCCCAGCCAAAGGGTAACATTGTAATGTTATTTTCTCTATAATTTATTAAAAATATTAAAAGATAGATGTTTTTTCCAACCTGATACAAAATATGTTATTAGAATATCGGTGTATAATCTTTGATAGCATCAATCCTAACTTAATTTTTCAAAACTGGGTTTTATTTGTGGAATTATACTAATTTAAATATTGCTTACGTTGCAGTGAAACCTGCAGCTTAGTGTGTGAAAAAAGTCAGCCGGCGGCAGTCATGAGGTTAAAAAGAACTATTTTACAGAACAATTCCTTATATAATTTAACTCTAAAATATACATCGAATTGAAATATGTAATTAAATAAGTACGAAATTTTTTTAGAAAATTTTGATTAAATATATATACGAATAGAGAGAAAGTTAAACTTATGCAATAAGCAATCAATTTTGTTTGAAAATATAACAATTATGCATATTTTTGATATTTCATTTAATAATTTGCGGAGCTATATTTTGCAGCATAAGACGCAAAAGAATATTGCTATATTTATCATCATATGAAAAGATGAAATAAACAGATTCTATGAAAAAATGTATAAGCACTATTTGGGCATCAACAGCAATAAAGATCAAAATAAACTTTTTTGTGAAACAAGAATTGAGAAATTCAATACCAATTTCAAAGTCTTTATAAATATTTAATGTAAACATAGATTAAGATGAAATATATTTTTCTAAATTTTACTTTCATGTCGTATTTTACATTATTCGTAGATGTCAGTAGAAAATATTTACGGTATTTTATACCGAATTTCATTACTTTCAATATGCGGAAAATTTGAAAAGTAAATAGGAAATAATCCCTGTTGGCTTTAAAATCTACTCAAAGATTCAAAGACTGAAGTGGGTGTGAAGTAATTTTATTTTTTCAAATAAATACTTTACAGTTCTAGAATCTTAAAATACACCCAAATAGCTATTTTGGGTTGTCATTTCACAGATATATTGACTAGAGGTTCATTCGATTTCTCGTCGCCTGCATTTTTTCTTATACTTATTATATTCTATAATATATGAGGCATTTCAATTTCAAAGGAGAACAGCATTAAGCAGGGTTCTCTCAATACTGCTTCATTTTTAGGGCATAACTCGAATTTCTTTTTTAAGGAAAGGTATATTTCTTTGAATCACAAAGAAATAAATAATAAGTTAGAAATAACACATTCTAGTCCAAGAACCTACAGCAGGAAAATCAATGTTATGAAGCATAAGAAAAAAAAAACCTTTATTTTATGTAAGAGTTGTAATATAGTCTGTCTCAAAAGTTTAAGCACTCTGCAAATCTGGTTTAAAATAATTGAAGAAGAAAATATTTTATGCTAATTTACAATAAACACTCAACATTTAATCAAAATAAAATAAGCCATTTTGGGTAGTTAAAATAAAAAATATATTTATTTTTATTTATTTTTTCTTTTTTTCTTGAAGATACGCTGTCTCAAAAGTTTAAGCACTTTATGCAAATTTTTTTAGAAATACGGGATTGGTATGGTGTAATGACGTTGTATGACATCATATTGCACTTTTATACAAGTATAAAAGGTGGAGAAATTATTTCCTAATGTTTTAAACATGACAAAGTGTAAAGAATTCACAAAATGTGAGATTTTGAAAGATTTTAAATTGAAATCTCAAAATAAAACTGTTTCTGAAATTGCAAAAGCTTTACATTGATCAAAGCTATGTATACACTATATGGCCATTGATTATTGGACACTTGCGATTTTAGACATTTTACTAAATATCTAGAAAAATACATGAGGAATCATCTCGAAACTCTTAGTGTATAAATATAATAATATACGTCATACACCTCCGTGAAGATTTTTTATCGAAACTCCATAGGGGACCGTCAACAAATTAAAAAAGAATGAATATCTTTTGAATAACCCTGTCAAAACTAATGTAGCAAAAGCGCTCAAACTCTAGATTATGATTGAATGCCTTATTATAATACACTGTGCTCATTTTTATGCAAATATCATGCATATTCGCAGAGTAATTAAGGTTTTTATAAAAATGGTCCTAAATTTTTCCAAGTTTTTCCCTTATAATTTTCAGAGTTCTTAATATAAAATAATATTTTTTTCAGAAAGTATGACAAACAACATTGCACACAGTACCCTGTAATCAGAATTAAAAAATAATACAAATTGCATGAAAAATGAGTAGGTTTACTAAATAATTTTTTACTGCTTTGCGTCAAAGATATCAAAATTTCATTTGCATATTAGGTTAGCTAAATGTATAGAGCAACTTTTGTAAAAGTCTCCAAATCATAGCTTGAAAATTCTGAAAGTAATCGTCTATTGAAAAAAGACAAAATCTGTTGTTTCCAAAATGAAGCAAAAAAAATGAGGGATTTTATCCAAATGTAGTAGTACATCCCGTATTGTGTATTCTATATTGACACTAATCAATGAATATATGGATACAACCCCTCTTGGTTTTGCTTCATTTTGAGAATAACGGATTTTCAACTTATTCAATTGACGATTATTTTCAGAATTTTCGAGTTATGATTTTGTGACTTTTACAAAAGTTGCTCTATACATTTAGCTAACATAATATGAAAATGAAATTTTGATATTTTTGACGCATGCGCAGTAAAAAATTATTTAGTAAACCAAATCATTTTGTATACAATTTTCATTATTTTTTAATTCTGATTACAGAGTACTGTGTGCAATGTTGTTTGTCATATTTTCTGAAAAAAATATTATTTTATATTAAGAAGTCTGAAAATTATAAGGAAAAAACTTGGAAAATTTGGGACCATTTTTATAAAAACTTTAATTACTCTGCGAGTATGCATGCTATTTGCATAAAAATGAACACAGTTTATTACAATAAAGCATTCAATCATAATCTAGAGTTTGAGCGCTTTTGCTACATTAGTTTTGACAGGGTTATTCAAAAGATATTCATTCTTTTTTAATTTGTTGACGGTTTCCTATGGAATTTCGGGAAAAAATCTTCACGGAGATGTATGACTTATACTATTATATTTATACACTAAGAGTTTCGAGATGGTTCCTCATGTATTTTTTTAGATATTTAACAAAATGTCTAAAATAGCAAGTGTCCAATAATCAAAGGCAATATAGTGTATATCAAGTACTTTCTAAAAATGATAATTTTAAGCGGAAACCAAGATGTAGACGACAACGTATGACAACTGTTCAGATTAATCGGAAAATACGGAGATTGGTATTTAGACAAAATATGTCCCCATACGGCAAATTAAAAATAATCTCAGAGTACATATGTCCAAAGACACTGTAAATAGACGTATTAAAGCGTGTGATTACATCATGTAAAAGAAATTGGCTCGCAAACCGTCTCTTATGGCTCATTTCATCACAAACAGGTAAGAATGAACTGGGCTAAAAAATACACAACCTACGGGGACAAATGGCTTACTGTTTTATTCAGCGATGAGAAAAAGTGGAAATTCAGATGACCCTGATGGTTGGAACGCGTATTGGCATTAGTTACGCAAGAACTGAAGGACATTTTTCAGCAGGCAGTAAGGCGGTAAATCCGTTATGGTTTGGGGGGGCATTTGGGACATTTTCGAGCCCTCTCTGGCTTTTCTAAAAGGAAGAGAAGATTCAAAAAAGTTTCAAGAGACGCTAAACCATCATTTGCTTCTATTCGGTGACATTTTGGGGGGTTTTGAATGAACTTCTCTACAAGACAATGCCTCAATCCACGTATCCCATTCTAAAAAACTTTGGATTTTTCAGAAAAATGATAAAGTACTTGACTAGCCATCTTTAAGTCCAGACTTAAACCCGATTGAGAATATCTGGAATATTTTAACCATCCAAGTTTAGGCAATGGAAAGCAGTATGACTCTATTCAAGAACTCCAAGTGGTTATTGAGAAAGCATGGTATTCTTTGCCACCAGAAACCCCACAAAAACTAGTAATTTCGACGAAAGCACGTTTATTTGAACTAATCCAAAAACATGGAAAAAAATTGTTAGTAAAAGTTCTGTAAAAATTATAAATATGGTTGTTTTTGACATTATGCATAAACTTTTGAGACAGTTTTTTTATAACTTTTTTTTAATTGTATTTTTTAAAATTATGTAATTTATTTTTTTCTATTTTTGATATCGTTTATTTAAATAATATTGCGAAATATGTAAATAAAAAAATGTTATTAGTTCTAACTTTTTATAATTCATTAAAAATCGATATTTTATGCTTGTGCTTAAACTTTTGAGACAGACTATAGAGGAATCTAATAACCTATGCCATTCGGAAGTTAAGTGGTGTATGAGCCAAAAATTAGTACCACTAGTAGTTGACTCGTAGGTTTAACGTTGTGTTTGCCATACATTCAAAGGTATGTAAACGTGGAAAACTGGGAGCAGGAAAACAAAAAATAAAACTGTGATCCTCTTGTGCTGTTAAATTTTGCCTTATAAACTACTTCAATAACTGAAGACATTGATCATTAGATTCCCCATATACCACTCTTATACAAAATAAAGTCTTTTTTTCATGTGCTCGATAACACTGACTTTTGTACCGTTGACTCTTGGAATACTCTGTTAAGAATACTTTCGTAATGGTGTTAGATCCCTGATTAGTAAACCTTTAAGAGGCCACTGCAGTCAGGCGAAAACACTTATTAGCTAATGCAAACCATGGAATAAAATTAAAAAGATATTTTGGTTTCATTCCAATATTTTTAATTGCTTTTTCTATAGAATTCGATAGCTGAGCCCTATCTGTACAAAGGACGTTTTTAAATTTTACTATTTTCTTTTCAAATACCCCGTAAGACATGGTGACGTCACGGTGACGTCGTTGTGAAGTCACACTGTGACTTTGTGACCGTCGATGTGACGTCACGTGACGTCGATGTGAAGTCACAGTGACTAAAATGTGAAGTCGTTATGGCCGTTTTAGAGCTTGTTTGTGACGTCACATTGTGACCACTTTGTGACGTCACAATGTGACCAATTTGTGAAAAGTGTGTCATTTGTGACGATTTTGTCATTAATATTGTGACGAAATTGTGACGAAAGTGACAATGCTTTCAAGTCGCATTGTGACTAAATTGTGAAATACAGGGTGAGTCCAAAATCATGGAAAAAACTTTGAGGGGGCGGTAGGACTCACTATAACAAATAATGATGGCACAGAAATATATGACCGGAAGTGACCCGTCAAGACGCTACACTAGCCACCAAAAAAAGACCCGGATGATAATGTTAAGTCTATGGGGGGGCGTTGTTTTCAAATATCTTGCTCAAATTTCAATATTTTACATGATATTTTTTCCATAGGATAGCTGAGGTCGATCCACAACCGGGCTAATTTTTACTTTTTCAATTTTGGTTATATTTTTTTATGTTACAATAGTTTCAGTTTTAGAACCGGTTTAAACTGGTTCTGAAAGTTAAAGTATTTTTCTTTTAATCTGTAACCAAAATCAAAAAAGTAAAAACCAGCCCAGTTGCAGGTCGTCCTCAGCTATCCCATGGAAAAAAAATATGCGAAAATATTAAAATTTTAGCGAGATATTTGAAAATAGCGCTCCCATACACTTAACATTATAATCCGTGTCTTTTGCAGTGACTAGTGTGGCGTTTTAACGCGTCACTTGCAGTCATACATTTCTATGCCATAGTTATTTATTATAGTGAGCTCTACCACCTCCCTTAAAGTTTGTCCCATTATTTTAGACTCACGCTGCAGATCATTGGTGACAAAACTTTCGTTAACACTGTGATGATTCTGTGACGATTTAACTTTTCTTAACGATTATCTAACAATTTAAAAGAAACAGGATCTGATGAAACTATAACTCCATGCCATGTTCCTGTTAAAATAGGGTTTGAGTCCTAAAATCATATATTGGCAATTTATGAACAAATACTGTATAATATATAAAAATAGTTACCTGCAGTAAGGAGACTTTCTTCTAAATTAAAGTTAAAAATTCGATTTACCTCACATGCCTTACAACTTTGGTGTTGTTTTCAAAATTTGAAAAATATTACCTTTCAAAAATATTTATATATTTTTCCGCACATGCTGAAAATTGCATAGCTTCAATTTTATTTATAACTGACACACATTTTGTAGTATGTTGTTCAAACTGTTTAATCTTTTTGAACTTTTTTTTAAAACTTTTACTCGCTTTAATATCCACAAATCCCAGCACATATCTAAAACTGTACAGCTTGCCAATATTTCTGACCAATAATCCTGATGTCTATAAATATATAGGGTGGATGCTCCAGTTTTGGCCACATTAAGAGAAAAGTTTAGATGGAAATTTTATAGTTTATACTGAAATTTTATACTGAATAAAGCATAGTAAATCGCAACAACATTATTCTTTAGTAAATTTAGTTGTCTTTCTGTTAATTATAATAACTTTCTATCAAATATTTTAGATTGTGAGTAATAACTCGTTAAGTAATTTCTTTCAATTTGCACCAGTTTTGGCCACCCCTGCACCAGTTTTGGCCACCCTAATATCTTGTAATTTTGCAAACATTTTAACTGATAATAAGAAAAAATAAAGCATTTTTCTGCAAAATCTGTTTTACCACACACATATTTGTTTGCTGTATAAAAAAGATTTGCATTTTTTTAAATGAAATCATAAAAACATCAAATAAAATATACTTAAGCTGATTTTAACTGAACACTTAAATTTAAAAACAAAAAATATATTTAATTCATAAAAAAGACTTATAGGACATAAAAATCTTATTTTAACATTTTGCATATTTTCATTTATATATATCATATGTTATACTATACCAATATTTACAGTTATATGACTAGAATCTTGAAATTATTCCATTTTTTCATGAAATAGTATTTTGACAATCTCTAAAATCCATTTTTTTTCAACTGATTTTTAACTTTAATTTCTCGTACTTAGCTGCCTGTCAGCCTAATCATTTGGAGTTAGTTTTCTTCAAACCTTAGATTTCCTTGTGTAAATATGGGCTAGGATCTTAGAAAGACCTTCACAAAAGGGCATCCCCCTTCTCTTCGGCCCATATCTCTCATATAGATAATTGGCCATCATAAATAGCACAACCCTATTACTTGAGATTCAAAAATAGTAAAAACTGGTCTCCATTCTGTAAACTTGTGTTGCAAGGTAGAAAGAGATACTACAAAACTAAACCATCTTGAAAAGCTGACAATGAATTTTGAAAAGCCATAATTTTACTTCCTATCTTATAACAGTGTTTAATCTAGACCATTTTAAAGAGTACAGAATTGTCTTTTTTAAACTTGTTAAAATGAATCCTATTTATAGTATAAAGATTTTCACATTATTTGTTATTTCTAAATTCATGTGCTTGGAATTTTGTAAAAGTTATGCAACTTCCTCATTTTGTTTTGAAAAAAAAATACAAGAAACCACTAAATCATGCTGTAATTTTATTGAACTTTAAAATTTATACGTCATAAAACATTTCTAAACATATTGCTGAAATTTTCACTATAATTAGTCTTGTAGTCAAAAGTGGAGCATAATGTTGTGCCCTTTTTGGCCACACCATGGCCATAACTGGTACACATAGCAAATTTAAAGTACCAGTTTTGGCCACCTCTACTTTAAGCTGTAAAAATAATTAATTTAGATATGAAATTACAACAGAGAGAAAGCCTACTTCATAAAGCTTCATAGCAATTTGTTTCAGAACAAATAAAGTTCGATAAATGCCTAATATTGAAAGATTATGAAAACTTGTTACCTAAGCAAAAATCTTAATATATGTGAGTGCACACTATAGTTTTACATTTTTTTTTTTTTTTTTTTTGCAAGTCATTTTTTATCAAAAAATAAACAAATGGGATTGGAAATGATAAAAGAGTGTTAGATTAAGGAGTAAAAATGCGTATAATTTGTTAAAATCAATTTACAGCCTAAATAAACGGTAAATCATTCCAGTGTGGTCAAAACTTGTGCAGTTGCCAAAACTGGAGCATCCACCCTATATCTTTTAATTATTTTTTGTTGTAATTTTCCAACTGATTGAAAAAGTGTCCAGGTCAGGATTCGAACTAAGCAGTCTTTCGCGCAAATTGTCAATACTTTGTGACTGAACTATCCTGGAAGAATCTGACGCACACAGTTCACAAAGTGAATACGAATGCATACTTATCATTATTATACATAACCCTATGTAATAATACTTTAATTTTTTTTCAAACCACCCGTATGATAAATGCATACTATTCGTATGAGTATATAATGATATTTCTCCTGGTGAATTGTGCGTGCTAAGTTGCTCTGTTGGAAGAGCATTGGCGGCATACATAGAGGATCTCTAGTTCGAATCCTAACCTAAACACTTTTTTACTCATTTTGGAAAATCAATATTCGTTTGATTAATTTACCAATAAATCATTCTGTTAAATATAATATAGAATTATCTTTTGATAAAACTACGTGAAGTGTATGCGCAATAATCGTAATATACAGATTTTATTTGAAAATCGAGTACAAATGAAGATGAATTCAATTAGTTCCAGCATTACGCTTAGTTATTTTCTTACTATAGTGGCCTGTGCGCATGTATGATTACGCCATGGTTTAAATTCGTAGTTAAACTCATATTTATATATTATATATGTCATATAGTATAGATGTGCCGATAAAGGACATCCTTAAGGAATTTTTTTTTTAATTTCCTTATTAATAGTTATAATTATTAGATTTCAATAATATTTAAGTATTCTCAGTCTCACTTCCCAATATTAGACAAAATTTTATTGAAAATAATAGAAATACATCAAACACTAAAAATTTCAGCAATGTACATTTCACAATAGTGTACATGTAATTGTTTTTATGACTATTTAGAACCAGGATTTAATGAACACATACTAATGAAACAAAATTGTTATTTTCAACACAATTTAACAATTAAGATATTAAAAAATAATAAAATAATGCAATAATTACTCATTTTTTAAAATAAATAATTGTTATTACCACAAAATCAATATCTTAATTATTTTAGATAAATGGTTTTAAATAATAAATGTCATGGAATTACAGTTATCAAATTTTTGGGATTATGAGAAATTCAGAAAGGTAATAAAAAAGTTTTACAAAAGTATTTTTGCAATATTAGTGCATAAATTAGTATATTTATCACTATTTTCAACAATTAAACTACCCCGAACTCCTTTATATATTAATTATAACGTTAACTTTTGATTATGTGTATATTTTTTAATTTATTAAAATGTGATTTTAACCATGTAATTAAAAAAATATGATTAAAGTGCATTTTAAAAATAATATTATTAACTATTTTCAAATCGTTGACATGCTGTTCCGTATTTCAACAAAGTAAATGTTAAATTTATTGAATTTACTAAGGTAAGTGAATTCAAAAAAGTTAAATTAATATGATACTTATTCCTTTTATAACATGTTTTTTACGAAATTAACAGAAATCATTATAAAAAAAGCAGAAAAAATAACATTTTCTTACCTCTTTCTTATCGGCATTATCCTCTAATTCCAGTTTCATAATCCAAATAGGGAAGATAATTTCGAAGTCGGAATGTCCGAATGAAGTACAATGACATTGGCGCGCTCGTATTAACGAAACGCCACTGATATTGTATTTTTTCGGACCGACATTTTATATAAAATGTCACCTGATCGCATTTTTGCATAACTTTTTAAAAATTTTCAACTTACGTACTAAATATACACACATAACATCATAACAAAGTTACTAGAGCAGCTGCATAATATTCTAAAGAATAAATACAGTCCTGGACAAAATTATAAACTCAGAAAATTTTTAATTTGTTTACATCATAATATAAATAAGCTTAGCTTTAAATTAATAAAATAAAGATGAATATTTATAATAAGACATCTAAATTTAATATAACTCATAAATAAAATGCAGCAAATAATTTAAATAAGAAAATATATAACTTAAAAAAATAACATTATGTGAGACCTGGACAAAATTATAAACTCAAAGTTATGAATTTCTATATTCTGGCATATTTGTTATATATAAATGCATTTTGTGATAAGAAACTAATAAACGGAGTCATTATGCTTCAATACATTTCAATACATATTTTAATTTTTCTCATAAAATTACATTATGTGAGAGCTGGACAAAATTATAATCTCAAAGTTACGAATTTCCACACTCTGGTATTTTTGGTATAAATAAATGCATTTTGCGATAGAAAACTAATAAATGGATTTATTAGGCATGATTACATTTCAATACATCAATGCATTTTTATATTTTTTTCGCAAAAAAGATGAGTAATATAAATATAGTACACGTGTAAACTGAAAACATGAAATTATAAAGTTGAAGAAGTGAACGTATTTTTGAATCCTGGTGCAAAGCATTAAGGCATACATTCAAAATGTGTTGAATGGACATTTTCCTGAATGACTTTGAATATGCGACTCGGCATAGATTGAACAAATTTTTCCAACTGCTCCATAGACAACTGGTTCCAGGCTTGAAAGTATAGCCATCTTTAAATCGTCTGTGCTTTGATATTGGCGTCCATCGCGATAGACTATTCGAACCATTGCTCCTCAATAATTTCAATGTTTAGATAAGGGCTTCAGGCTGGCTAGTTCAAGAATTTTACATTCCAGCGCTGCAGCCACTCTTTTGCACTTTTTGCAGAGTGTATTGCTGCATAATCTTACTAAAATACCCAGTTTACTCCAGCAATCGATGGTCATTATGGCAAAAGATTATCTTCCAGCATTAACTGGTAGTCTTCTACTTTTTGTTTTCCATAAAGAAAAGTCAGAGCTGTTTTACCATTCTGAGAAAAAACAGCCCACACCATCACGGATCTTCCACTAAAGTTTCGACTAAAGATGTGCCGTTCTTCATGTTTGATATCGTGCCAGTGGTATCTTATGCGTATCTGGGCCGTTATAAATTAAACTTCTTTTCATCTGACCAGATGAATGTGCTCCACTCTGTTGTCCATGACATGTGCTGTTAAGAAAAGGTGAAGTCTGACTTTCATGTGATGGTGCTGAAGATTTGGCTTAGCTTTCATTTTCTTCCATTTCATATTCGGCACTCGTTGAACTGACAGTTCGTCTGACAGTTCGAGAGCTTACATTTAGCTTTAAAGTATTTATAATTTGACTAGAAGAAGCTCCAGTACTAAGATGCTGTTCGTAAGACAGATCTTAGATTTCCTTCTTTTATCTTTGGACGTCGACCACTCCGTTTTTTTTCCATACACTGACGGATTCTTTGAAACTTTTTTTTTACTGCTCCTTGTGAATATGTAATTAGCAAAGCAATTTGGCGTTGCGTTTTTCCAGAAGATTTGAATGCCAAAATTTTACCAACTTGTACCTCTGTCAGGACTTTTCCTCGAGGCATTTGAAAAGTTGAAAAGTTGTTGATATTCACTGTTCCAAGAAAAACATGTAATGACACACGATAAACAAACGCTTTAAAAGAAAACAAAATTATTCTAAAAGTAATTCAAAGGCGTACACTAAATGATTTTTAATAAAATCATGGAGAGAATTGAAAATATGAATAAATTTCGTTTGCATTAATACCAATGTGAAAAATAATTTTACTGAATTAGTTTCTTATTACAAAAACAAATATATTATTTAGATAAAAAAATACCAGAGAATAGAAATTCACAATTTTGAGTTTATAATTTTGTCCAGGTCTCACATAATGTTATTTTATCAGAAAAATTAAAACATGATTTGATGTATTGAAATGTATTGATCCATAAGGACTCCATTTATCATCTTTTTATCATAAAATGCATTTATTTATATCAAATGTGCCAGAATATAAAAATTCATAATTTTGAGTTTATATGTTTGTCCAGGTCTCACATAATGTTATTTTTTTATGTTATGTATTTTCGTATTTACATTACTTACTTCATTTTATTTATGAGTTATATTAAATTTAGATGTCTTATTAATAAATATCCATCGTTATTTTATTAGTGTAAAGCTAAGCTTATTTATATTATGAATTAAACAAATTGAAAATTTTCTGAGTTTATACTTTTGTCCAGGAGTGTACACTAGTGTCATTCTGGTCGTTGCCAAACGATATATTTTAAGCAGGTGATTTTTTGTTATTATTGGTTGTTTGAGCTTCGAAGATTTATAAGTTGAATGCGCATGCGCATTAGTTTTATGAGGGTATTTCTAATTAAAATTTTGATTTAAAAAAAAAATTTCACGCATTTCTATTTTACTTTTAATTAGTTTCGAAATACAGTGGAACTTTCATTTAACGAAGCCCATATTTAATGAAATTATCTACTTTTTTAATTTTCTGTTGAACCTTCATTTAGAACGCAATTAACATTTAAATTAATATTCATATTAAAAAAAATCTACTTAGCAAAATTTGTTGCACTTCCGTGCGTGCACAATATTCAAAAGGATAGATTGCTGTTAAGATTGATTGGTGAATATATTTCAGCGGATTGTATGAATTGAAATTATGTATTTATTTTATCTTTTAAATAAAAAGGGGAAAATGCGAAAATCTTTCGATATGCTAAGAAAGGGATTCTAGTTCCACGAAAATATTATAGGTCCATTCTCTGAAAACTTAAAAAAGATGCGAAAGTTTTTATGAGTGTATCTTTCATAAGAGATCGCACACAAAGTAATATTCCAATTTTTTTTTTAATTTTTCGATTTGAAATACAAGAGAAAACCAGAAATAGAACGCTGCGATTCAGTTTTTGTTTCCCTTCCTTTATTACGCGTTTTTTTAGATATTATACTAATGATTTGTTTTATGTGGCTATATTGCATAACAAAAATTACTATCCAAATTAAAACACAGTTTTATAATATTTCCATTTTTATTTGTAGCTTACTATACAAATTTCGTGAATTTCCGTGGGTTTCTATTCAAAGATATTTTTGTCATAACGAAGCATTTAAGTGTAAAGAGAAATTTCCTTAAATGGA
This sequence comes from Maratus speculifer, assembly GCA_964019185.1. NCBI lineage: Eukaryota > Metazoa > Arthropoda > Arachnida > Araneae > Salticidae > Maratus > Maratus speculifer. The sequence goes on along the minus strand of OZ025294.1, from coordinate 391,599,927 downwards.
AGTTTCACTGATAGGTTCATTGCTGGGTGCTTAGTTTCATATGATGGGAAGTTTATCTCACATATGTGATATGACGTACACGTTACACGCAGTGCATGTAACGTGTGACATAATAGCGATTGCACAATATTCTTCTGAAATGCCAGAAAACACGTTTTTTGCCAGTAAATAACATGGTTTGAAGAATTTTTGTAATTTTCTAAAGTTTTCTAAGAAAGTTACATCTGAGTCACAATGTGACGTCACTGAGTGGTGGTAATTTGGTCACAGATGTGATGTGACCACAGTGACTCGCAGTGACGTCATTGTGACCATGCATGCTATGAGGGATCTTTTGAAGAATTTTTGTACATATTTTTTAATTTTCTAAGAAGGTCACATTTCAGTCACAATGTGACGTCACTGAGGGGTGGCATTTTGGTCACAGATGTGACGTCACATTTCAGTCACAATGTGACGTCACTGAAGGGTGGCATTTTGGTCACAGGTGTGACGTCTCATTTCAGTCACAATGTGACGTCACTGAGCGGTGGCATTTTGGTCACAGTTGTGACGGGACCACAGTGACTCACAGTGACGTCACAGTGACGTCACTGTGACCATGCATGCTATGTGGGACGTTTCAAAAGTAAAAGCATCCGCAAAAAAAATCTGCTCAAAATCGAAAAAGTAAAAGGCAGCCTGCATACAGATTAATCTGTGCTTTAAATGCAAAAGAAAAATTATTTTAAAATATTGAAATGCATCCAAATATCCTTAGAAATTTCTTCCATAGTCGAATGGATCCTCTCGCTTGAGTGATCTAAGATATTAATGGCGTTATTTTCGCTTTTTTCTGCGTAAAGGAAATGAATGATTTTTTGTATCAAGAAATTGTCCATGGGTTTTAATAAAACTTTATATTTAGTTAGTACTTGACATAGCATAGTGCTGATTACGTTTTAGTGCAAATAACTCAAAAGGTGGCGCTGTAATAGTGCATTATTCAAGATTATCACAATAGCTCTATCTCAAGAACTAATGCACGAATTTTCCTAAAACTTCTGATTCAGTTAATACCTGATATAGATTAGTGTTGTTTAATTTTTATGTAAATCACCAGACAGATGGTGCTCCTATGCTACATTTTTCACAATTTCGCAATAAATGTATCTGATGAACTAATGCAAAGATTTTCATCGAACTTCAGATTCAGTTTGTACCTGATTAAAAAAATGATCCTGATTATTTTTTAGTATACATCATTCATCATGTGACGCTGTTATGTAGTTTTTTATTTTAAAGATTTTGCAACAGCTCTATCTCAAAAATTAATGTACGGATTTTCATCAAATTACAGATTCAGTTGTAAGTTGACATAAGATGTTAAAAACTAGATTTTTTTAAAACCACCTAATTCGTGGCACTGTTATGCTGCATTTTTTTAAAGTATTAACATGCATAAGATAGAAGGAAGTTTTGGGACATCCCACATCCCACTAATTATTAATTTTTGTTATTGTTGAAGCAAATCAATTTTATTCTGGAGAATGGATATGGTGAGTACTAATATTATTTTTAGTTTATTATTTAAAGTAAACAAACTTATATAGTATGAAATTTTTTTTTCAATTCTTCATAATAATTAATCATTACACATATGGGTGATTCTCAAAATAGGGGACGATTTCAAAAATGAAATCTTAAAAAAATTACTTTTAGCAAAATTTCTGAAAAAAATAGGTGTTGTTAATATAGTATTTGGTATACTTTCCATGTAGTCAGCAGAGCTAAATATTTAAAAATTAACTTAAAAAAGTAATTAGTATTTTTTGAGCCATGCTAATGACAAAACGAATTGTATGGAATAAATATAGTATGAAATTTTTATTTTCTTCCTGTTTCAATATATTTTTTCTATATTTATTAGCCTTCTTTTTCAGCAAATGGTTTCCATTTTTACATATATACATATAAGGAGAATAAAAACATTACCAAAGAGCAAACTTTGTTACATGAGCAACATTCTGACACTAACAATGTAAGAAACTGTCTTAGTGATTTTCCTACAGATTTAATGCATATTTTAGGGATAATAAATGTAATACCTAAATTTATACGTAAAATTAAACTTTATAAAGGATACAATATAAGCACTGGTTACATTTATGTACATAGGAGTCTTTAGCATGGACAGAAAAACCATGCTAATGACACTGATATCTGCCCATGCTAATGACAAATTTTAATTTAAATAAGATTATGAGCCATAATATAATCACAATGCAATATTCCTTTCTGGGGCTTTTTAAAACACAAAAGTTCTATGCAAATAAGTAAAATAAAAATTTTAACTATAAAATAAACATGAAAATTATTATCCATTCTAATGACATACAATTGATGTAACGCAGTAATATTCAACTTCTATTCTTAAAATACAATACATGCTTCTATTTTCTGGCTGGTTTAAAATGACTACTTGTTGCCATGGAGAAACTTTATATTTTCAAACTATTGACATATGTGAAAATGAAATTTTGATTAATAACCAGCTGTTTTAGTATGACCTTGTTTTAAAAATCGAATATGGAGGACAAACTTTAATTTTTTTTTTATGTACTATAATTTTATTTTTAAAAAGAAATTTATTGGATAAATCCTCTCCTTGATTAATATAAAGAAAGAATAACATTTGTTTATTTTATAAACATCATATTAACTCTTGAAAAATGCTAGTATACACAAGGCACAGCTGCTGTGGACATCCATGCTAATGACATTTTGAATCTTTATTCTGTTCTTTTAAGGTGTTTTTAACTAAAAAGTGAGTAATTCTTGAGTGCAAATAATGAATAATATTAAGAAAAACATATCTAAATATAAAAACATGACAGAAAACCTCTCAATTTTTTTTGTATGCCGGAAGACATAAATTGTCCCCTATTTTGAGAATCACCCATATGTCAAATTACACCTCCCTTCCCAATATCTAAAATTTGCAACATAGCTGATTCTTTCAGACATATATTCAAATATTGTTTCATTTATTCATTCTTGAATTCGCCAACGTAACGATTTTCGACGGATTTACCCGTTTTCAGAGGGTCAGAGAACCCCAAAAACATGTTTTTACAAAATATGTGTCACATCGAACTAATAAAATTACAAATATTAAAAATAAAATTATTGCAATAAAATATCACAGTAAACAAAATAGTATAAAGTCACACATATAACAAAATAATGAAGACAAGACTACATTATGAAAATCTATTTTCGTAACTTACAACAATTTTAAACTACTTGATGTGTACTTTTTCCTTTATTTAAAAAGTTCTGTATTTACTTGTAGTAATCAAGTGAAGGAAAAAAATTAAATAAAATTAAGTCTCTATCAGTAATAGAAGTATTTTTTCAGAAATCATTTTTATCTTTTGATAAATCATAAGAAGCCTTATTGTTATTCGGATTTTTAAACAAATTGTAACAACAATGATAACCTTCTATTATTCAGAGTTTGTAATTAAATCTCTAAAATTTAATCAAGCACATCTATTGATATTATTTTAAAATAATCCTTTTGCGTCCCTATTTTTTTCCCTTTCAAGAACAAAATTCTCGTTTTACTTCAACAATGTTAATTTTAGATTTGCAAATAAACTTACTAGACAGGACATACAGGACTACTAGACAGGACATATTACAGGACTATAAGTTTGCTAAGAGTAAATATTAGTATATACCTGTTTACATAAGTTTGTTTAGGTGTAGAATAAATAAAAATAAGAAATGAACACAACAATATGTAGGTTATTATTATTATTATTATTTTATGGAAAATATTTTCCAAATGAACTATAAAGGTAATATAAAATACAGTTAGTCTTATTATGCAATGCCTCTTATTTATTGGATTATTATAAGGAAATGTTAATTAAAATAATACCATATTGTTGTAGCAAATGATGTGTTAATTATGATATTCTATGAAGAAAAGACGGACATTGCACATATTACAAATATCCGTCTTATTTTCTATGCAGCGTTTAGCATAATTTGCACATCTTTTACCTAATTGCATTCAACATATGTTTTATTTTGACATTCTGTGCAGATAAATTTATAATTAAATACAAAAACCATCAATTTTAAAATGGGAAAAAATATTTCCCTTATTTGTGAAAGAGTTAAATATTATCAAATGGTCTAAAAAGCAACGAAAGTACTTATTCAATTCAAATTTACACGATAATAATCTAAGGAATAAGTTTGAAAAATATCGAACTAGAAAATGGATTAGCAGAAATTACAAATTTTTAATTGCTTTTGCATTTTATTGCACATTATTTGTTCAGAAAAGTAACCTATATATTTAATTTAAAACGAGTAATATGGTGATAAACTAAAGGAACCGCCAACGGTGCAAAGAGAATTGAGTAAACTTTTATTGTTATTATTACTACTAAATTTCAAAATATAAATGATGTCATAATAAACATATATTATTATTTCTATAAAAAGTAAGTAACAAAATAATTGTTAAGACAAAATAATACTAGATGAAAACAGTTGTACTGCAATTATCGACATCTGAGAGAAAACTAATCCCAGAGTTCGTCAAAGTTAGGTAATTGTAAATTGCAACTGTGGGATACATTAGCAAATGTTCCTCCATCTATATAGTTGTAAGAGTACTCTGTAACATTCCAAACTAGTGCATATGAGATGCAACAGGCATTTAGATTTATTAATGACTATGCTATGTTCAAATCTATTGTATTTGATATAACAATTTTCAAATTATGAAATTAAAGATGAATATTATAAACTGGTAAAAGATTGATAACTGGGCATATTAATAAGACTTACTGACGGACAAACCGATGGGGTAGACATTTTCCCAATTTGTAGGAAAGTGTTAAAAAAACTATTTTACAGAATAAATCCTTATATATATATATATATATATATATATATATTACAATTTTAATTTTTTTCGCCATATTTAACTTTTATACTATATTAATTTCCTTATAACAATATTCCGTACTTAGTTCAACTTATTAAATTAAAATCTTGTTTCTAGATCTAATCTATTAACCTTTATGGAAACGATATAAATTCTTAATTCGCCTTAAAAAACATTTATTCCAATACGCTTAAATTTAAAAGATGGCTCTAAATTAAAAATATTCTTAATTAAACTTTATTTCTTAGTATTCCAAATAAAACTCATTTTTTCTATGTTTTTATCAACCCTTTTTAAGAAAGTCTTATTAAATTTATTCCAAAACCATACCTTTCAAAAAATATCATTATTTTTATTTATCTATTTATTTATTTCCTCTCCTTCAAAATTCGATGTGTATGCATACCAATAAATTCATTTCTTTTCTTTTTTTCTTAAAATTAATCGTCTGCAAAAATACTTCGTTTGCAGGATATTTGAAATTCTGAGTCGATTATAAATTAGTTAAATAATATTAAAAAAAATAAAATTATCGTCTGTGGAATAAAAATCTCGACTCTGGGCATGAGATATGTTTACATGGAAAAATGGTGGTTAGAGAGTAGAGAATTTTCTAGAATTTTTTTTTAGATTTAAGAAAGGAAGCCTGGAGGTGAGAGGGGAGATTCTTGGTTTTTTCTTCGATGAGTACGGCTTCCTGAAATAAATATGGAATATTCTTTTTGATGATTCGGTTAAAGACGACTTGCAAAGGGAGCCTTTCCATCTCTTATGACTACAGTTTAATAAATTAATAAATTATATATATATATATATATATACTAAAATTTATTTTCAAGAAGATACTGACTTAAAGAATAGTTTTATTTTAAACCGGAAACGAATCGAACAATTTTTCCATTGTTTATAATCATTTGAAATTTGAACCCTCTGAACACATTTCAGTTTGTGCTACTTAACCACTCCCAACTATTCAGATTTTAAGATGAAAATTTAAGTTTAAGTCTACGCTTACGAATACATTTAATTAGATGCAAAAAATAACGGTAAAAAATAGTTGTTCGTTACTCCAAAGTCTAAAGCGCCCTCTATCGGCATTTTTCGAAATTTATTTTAATAATTTATTTTTAAGAAAATATCGACATAAACAATAGTTTTAGTGAAAACCGCAAATCAATCGACCAATTTTTCCGTTTTTTAAGTTTATTTGAAATTTTGGACCCTAAACTTTTATAGCGGTTATCTCCTTTGCAAAACGTTTGGAACCCGTGGTTTCCTATTTAATATAGTTTGTCTTGATGTGTACTATCCCCCCTCTTTTATTGTAAAAAAAAAAATAGAATCACCCTGTCTATACGAACAGAGAGACCAGTGTTGCCAGTGTGCTACTTTTTTTATAATTCAGATTTCTTGATTTGGACCACTTAATCAAAAGGGTAATTTTTCATTCCTTTCTCTAAATTAATCTGTCATTAAATGAGACGCATTTTATCATTAGTAGTGCCGATCCAGAATCTGAATTAAAAAAAAAAAAAAAAGTAGCTCATCTGGCAACACTGAGAGAGACAGTTCATTATATGCAGTACGCAATGTTTTTTTAAAAATATATATAATTAAAAAGTTATACATATTTTTGATATTTTACTTAATAATAGGCGAAACTATTTTTTGCAGCATAAGACACATAAGTATTTTGCGATATTTATAATCCTATAAAAAAGATGAAATAAACAGATCCTATGAAAAAAAGTATAAGCACGGTTACGGCTTCAACAGCGATAAAGTTAAAAAGAAACTTTTTTATGAACGAAGAATTGAGATACTGAATACCAATTTCAAAATATTTCAAAATATTTAATATATACATATGAATAAGATTAGATGAAATATATTTTTCTAAATTTTACTTTCATGGCATATCTTGCATTATTCATAGATGTCATCAGAAAATATTTACAGCATTTTATACCGAATTCCATTATTTTCAATATGCGAATAATTTGAAAACGTAAATAGGAAATATTCCCTGTTGGCTTTAGAATTTACTCAAATATTCAAAGACTGAAGTGGGTCTGAAGTAATTATCTTTTTCAAATATATACTTTAAAGTTCTATTATCTTAAAATACACCAAAATTGCTATTTTGGGTGGTCATTTCATAGATATCTTGACTAGAGGTTCATTCGATTTCTCGTCGCCTGCAATTTTTTTTATCCTCGTTATATTCTATAAAATATGAGGCATCTCAATTTAGAAAGAGAACAGCATTAAGTAAACGTTCTCCCAATACGGCTTGATTTTTAAAACTTAATTCGGATTTTTTTTTTTTTTTTTTATCACAAAGAAATAAATGATAAGTTAGAAATAGCACATTCTAATCCAAGAGCCGACAGCTCAAAAATCAATATTATTGAACGCTTGAAAAAAAAAACATTTATTTTATGGAAGAGTTGTAATATAGGTATCTAATGATCCATGTCATCCGGGCAAAAATTAGTACCACTAGTACAAATACGTTTAACATTGTTTTTGCCGTACAATCGAAGATATGAAAACGTGGAAAACTGGGAGCAGGAAAACACAGTGATAAACCTATGAGTGAGCCACAATTGGTATTAATTATTAGCTTATGCACTACTTCACTTCCGAAAGACATGAATCATTAGATTCCCCTATTACTACTCTTCCATAAAATAAAGGTTTTTTTTCTTGTGCTCGATAACATTGATATTTGTACTGTCGGCTTTTGGAGTATTCCGTTGAGAATACTTTCGTAATGGTGTTAAATCCCTGATTAGTAATCTTTAAGAGGCTACTGCAGTCAGGCGAAAACACCCATTAGCTGATGCTACTCATGGAAGAAAATTAAAAAGATATTTCGGTGTCATTCCAATATTTTTAATTGTTTTCTCTTTTGAATTAGATAGCTGAGCCCTATCTGTACAAAAAACTTTTTTAATTTTTCTACTTTCTTTTAAGATACGTTTCGAAAGTGAAAGCATTCGCATTAAAAAAGCCTGCAATCAAAATCGGAAAAGTAAAAGATGCCCTTCATACAGATCGATCTCAACTTGTAATGCAAAAGAAAAATCATTTAAAAATATTGAAAAGCAACCAAAATATCTTTAGAAATTTCTTCCATAGGCGGACGAATTTTCTAACTTGACTGAACTGACCTATTAATTTCGTTATTTTCACCTTTTCTTTGTAAAGGAAATGAATGATTTTTTATCTCAAAAAATAGTCATTAAACTTTTCTAGGAACCAGTTTTCCATAAAACATTATATTTAGTTAGTACTTGGCATAGTATAGTGCTGATTACGTTTTAGTGCAAATAACTCAAAAAGTGGCACAGAAAATGAGTTAGCAAATCATTTTGCATTTATTTATAGAAATTCAAATCACACACAATTTATTTGTAAGTAATATTGATGCAATAAAATTACATGTATTATGACCTAAAGTTCTGGCTATTCCTTGTCTTATTGTTAGCAGAGGTAACTTTTTCATTTCTGGCACTTCAACCCCAGCATTATCTTTTTTCTTAGGAAAGATTAAAAAATTACCAGATTTTCTGTTTTATAAATCGGTTTATAAACACTAAATACTGGATAATTATATTAAAAGTGCTGTTTATAATAGAATTCTAGCTTGCTTTTCTGCAATTTGTTTCTCTTATTTAACATTTCTCATGTCGAATATACTTTTTTCTCTGGAGAATCGATATAAATTCGAGATTTTCCACGCTGCTATCCTTTGGTTTTGTTAGTTTTACTAGCACTAGCTGTTGGATAAGTGCGTACGTCTTCCATTTGCCAAAATACTATAAAATGTTCTAATATAAAAAATAGAACTATTTCACTTCAATAAAAACTAATATTAGAAATTTTTGGCGGAAAATCGTTGGATTAAGGAGTGTATGGTAAAAAAAAAATAATGAAAGGTAATGTAAAATGAACTAGAAAAGGACTTAGATTACACTGGTCAACAGCTGTTTTGGTGCCGGGGTATTTTTAGCTGATTTTATATGAATTTGATGTCCTGAATTCAAATCTGGCATTAGTTTTTCTCTATCAGCTCAGTTTTTTAAGATAAACAACTTTTTGTGAAATATATGTTTCATTAGCTTAAGGTAAACCCATGTACTAAAAAATGTATGTAAAAAATAAAATAAATACAGGATTTTTATTTTTTATAATACACAAATGTTAGTTTTTATTATTATGATATACACATATTCAAATAATAATTTTTTAATTATATTATACAAACATTTTTACTCACAAATATAGAGAAAAACGTCACTGATGAAACTGATACTCAATGAATGCTTCGGAAGCTTCTTTTTCGTGACATTCTAGAATATATTTTAGAACAGTGTCTTTTTAAACTCAAACTGTAATCTGAAACCCTTTGCATATCTCATCTTTTTTGGTAGCAGTCCTCCATAGTATTAATATTGTGGTGAATTCTTTCGGGCTGTTTATCACTTGTGCCTTCTTTATTTTCAAGAAAATGCTCTTAGTGGCAATGTAAATAGTGCACTTTAATGCTTCTAGTACACCCAAGAGATTTAAAGCTATTATGCTTTTCATTTACCAGTTCTACATAGATTTCTCCTTTGCATTTGCCCGGAATGTTTTTGTGAACTGCCACAAAAGAAGTTGAGACTTTTTATTCAGTCTCATTCGTTGAATTTACGAAAGCAGGATCCTTAATCAGTTGTCTTATTTGTTGTCCGCTAAATATTCCTGCTTTAATATCTTCATAACTCAATTCGGGTGTTTTTATTTTATATATGCAAATCATGACCCGTTCTTATGAAGAATTTGCACAAACTGCTTCATAGGACAGAGCTTGATATACAGTGCAGAAAATATGATTTTCTTTCGCCCAACTAAAGTGTTATTAATGACATTCCTTTCTTCAACATCCATGTTTTCTTTCTTAGGCCTTTCTTTTCTAATCTACTGCTGTGTTTTATCCCTGTTATCCCAAAAATATAAAAACAATAGTATTTTGTTTAACTCCTTTGCTGTCCAAGGACAATCATCTGGAAAATATTTAGGAAGAACCAACTTTTCTAACAGTCCTTTAAATTCATGACAAAATACAAGATTGTTTTTTTAAGAGAAAAAGGGTTGTAGACAATTTTGTCTTGTGTGATAAAATGTAAGTTTGGCTCTTTGTTCTAATATTTTTTTTTCTTTTAATCTTGAAATCAACCAGTAATTCAGAAGCTTCTTTTAAAACATTGAAATCTCTTTTGAAATTATTTAAATCAACCTGGTTGAAAAATTTATTCATTGATGACGTCTCCTCATAATCACTGTTACCTTCACAGCTATCTAAAAGATGATCAGAAGGACAATATTCATCCTCACTAAGCTCTGGTACCTGATGAAACATTGGGATCGGTAGTTCCTCTGACTGAGGAAGTGGGGGTCTTCAATACACTAAATCAGGATAAGTTTTCTTATTACAATTGTTTCGATTAATTCAAATAGTATTCCAGTGCTAGGTAGAAATAATAGTCATAGAAATGGTTTTGGAGGTCTCTCCAAACCATTGGTAAGCCGAATTTGGGGCTTATTATTTTCCGTCAGCTCACTATCATAAATATTCTGTACAAGTTTTACAGACCTGTTGCGGTGCGCAGATTTTATCCTGATCACCAAGTCTAACCGAAAAGTATCCAAAATAAGCTCTCTTTACAAAGTCAGTAACATATTTTCTGTGTTTTTTCAACTTTTATTCTCCGCATATGTAGCAAAACTTATCTGGATGATTTATACAACTTTTTCTACGTGAACTCATTTAAATTCCATTCTACAACGCAAACACAACAATCTGCAACACTACGAGTTTTACGTTAAATTGATACGAATTCTACCTTAAACACAAATATCATGGGAAGTTCAAAAATTTTAGAAAGTCAAAGAAAGCCAGTTTTGTTTCCATAGAGCGAATTCTGAAACTAACCTTATCTCTTGTAGGCTTTTACATTTGGTTTTATGGATGAGCTGCGCGAAATCATAAGCATGCGCAGATCCTCAGTTTTGCTTGAACATTTGTTTTTTTTCAAGATCTTGTGGTATTTCAACGTCCTTCTAATCGCCTTGAGCGTCGTTACAGGGCTATGTATCATAAGGTCAGTTTAAGTGTTCAAGGTCACTTTAGTTCTAAAAAATCTTTAATTCGCTTTGCATATCTAAAAAAGTAGAGCTGATAGAGAAACACTGATTGCATATTTGGAATCAGCGTCCCAAAAATATCCAAAATCAGTTGTAAAATCTCAGGCACCAAAAATTTTTTTTTTGTAGGCCTGTGTTATCTGAAGCTAACATGGGGCACATTGATGCGGATCAATGTGCCCTGACATAGACTGTATCAATGTACCGCATGCAGCCATTTTGCATAACATGAATCTCAAATCCAACACTTCATAATTTACCTAACAATAAAGAATGAGAAACTGATAAAGAGTAGTTTTACTTCTGAGGGAATGTAATCTTTTTCGTTGAAAATACCGGAACAGTTATACAACAGCATTGCAATTGTACAACGGAATTTTACTTTTTAACCTACAAAAACAATAAATAAGCAGTCCCATTTCATCAAACTATTGAATCATGCCAAGACGTTCTGTATGTAGTTGTGTACACTAGCATCATTTTTTCGAGCTGTTGTAAAACTACCTATAATGATCTCGTCAGCAGTAGAGGGGATATATAAATGTGCCCTATGTATCAAAGTGCATCAGTTCCCCCTACTATCCAATTCATGCGTATATGATAATACGCTAAGGAATATTTTTCGGAGACGTTTGGAAAATACAGAACTACTACACGGTTTAACAGATATTACTCCTTTTTAATAGTTTTTGCATTTTATTACACTTGATTCATTCAGAAATGTATCCAATGTTTTTAATTTAAAACGAACAATATGAAAGGAATCGCCAACGGTGCAAAGATAATTGAGTAAGCTTTTATTATTATTATTATTATTATTACTAGTATATAACCCCTGTCAAAAATGACAGGATGTTAACTAAACATTCAATTTTCGATATAGTTCAACAAATTTAAATGGACAAGACAAAAAAAAATGTACAAAAGTTTTTGTGAAATGTGTTATCAATGAATTTCTAATACATCACATTATTAATCATAATGTTACATAAGCAAAATCAAATTGAGTTTCACAAATAGTTTAATGATTACACTAACGATTAAAATTATGTTATTTTAAGTGATTGTTTAGGTTAATAGTACAATGGTAGGGATGAACCTGTGACCCACGATGGGTTATGTAAGTATGTGGTCTGCAAATTTCTTAAATTTATAATTTAAAAAAATTGCAGATTTTGTCATGGATGGCAGAAAAAAAAACCCCTTGAATTTTGACATCTTCTCTCATGGCAAAATCGCAAGTTTTATCGAGCCAGTTAAAAATTATGAATTGTGTTATATAGGTAACCAATACCATAGCTATTTATATAGGAAATTTTTAAGTTGAGAATTTTGTCATTCACTATTTTAAAAATATTTTAAATATCATCGATCATGCTCACAGAAGACATGAATTTTGTCAATTGCATAGAGATAAAAAATGTGAATTTCACTTATCATGCACAGAGAAAATATGAATTTCGTTGATCAAGAACATAAAATTCGTGAGATTTGTTGACTGCCTGTAGAAAAATTCCAAATGTTGTCGATTGAGTGCCAAAAAGTCTTGAAAAACTACCCTCCTTTTGAAATCATGTTTGTTATTTGGAAAAAAAGAAAAAAAAAAGAAGACAGTAAGGGCCATTATTACATAAGTTGATGAAAAAAAGCCTCTGGATATATAAATTAATTAAAAAGGGCTGCCACGCATTAAGCCATGCCAAACTTGCCTCAAGTCAACACTACTATATAAGTTAGTTTTTTACGGTGAAGTTTCGCAGTTATATTTATAAATATAAAAAGTTTTAAATATAAAATACGACAGCAAATTCATGCTTATGAATTGTATATAACTTTTCCATGAATAAATCAAAATTATTGTAAATTTGCATATTGGCAAGCATCTATTTAATAGTAGAAGATAAATTTTAATATCTGTTGAGTAACAAAGCATTCCAGTAATAAAATAAAACTTTGATTAAAAAAAAAAAAGGAAGGATAGCATACGAAAAATTACAGAATTTTAGGTGCAATTAGAGAATTTATTCTATTGGTAATATAATAGCAACAAAACTTTTCTAAAAAAGAATCTCTAGAAAAATTATATTTTTTTGTAAACACACTACTATCTGACAAAGTTTACATTCAACATAACACTGGCTATGAAGAAAAAAATTACCTTTTAGTATAAAGTTCAGCAAAAATATTAAAGAAAATCAAAATATTAACACATCAAATACAACAGAAAATTCATGCAGCTATACCATAAATAATAACAAATATATTGTAAACTTGATTAATGCAAGTATCTATTTCTCTTATGACACCTTTTCCATAAATAAAGGCAAAAATATTGTAAAGAGCATAGCCGGATAAGCATTGAAAACATGCCTTTCAATCAAATTTCATGATTTTTTGCCCAGGTGTATCTACATATCTGACAATCTATTTCCCCTATTATTAGCATATAAATATTGATATTTTATGAGATAAAAATGTTTTTTCGATTTTTTAAAAACCTCAATTTCTCAAAAACTACGGTATCGAATTACATGTGATTTATTGAGTTTATACAGACATTAAAGATGCATAACTGGTAAGTTTTGCATAATTTTCTGATTATAAAAAGTGTGTGAAAAAGCGATTAAAAATTTTTGAAAGATAAAAATCATATCTTATAGATGTAGGAAAATTACCATTTTCTAGTAAAAAATTCCTCACGTGTGCCCATATATTATATATAAAAGCTGTAAGTTTGCGTTGGGTACTACATATAGATATTTACAAAAGTATGTATAAAATTAATTAAAATTCATTTAAGGGCGTTACTTTGGGCGGAGCTACGCAATTTTGAAATCTGAAGAATCTTTGGAATGTGTACTTGCAGAATTGGTATATTTTAAATTTTAATGAACGAAGGAGCATCATTCTCGACGCTGACGACGCCGTCACATACAAAAACAAGGAAGAATATTTCTGTCATACAAAACTAACTATATTCTTCAATACCGAAATGTAACAACGGTGTTCACAGGCAATTTAAATTAAAATGTCTTTCGTCAATTTTTGTAAAGAAAAATTATAGTTAGAAGTTTCAAGCTTTTTAACCGAGCGATGGCCCTGATTACCATCATGTTAAACGTTTATGTCTAAGTAATAATTAACCGCCGCGATCAGAAACTAATTTAATGTAGTGAATGATTTCTATTTCTTATGATGTTATCTAAGAATGATAATTCGAAATGTGATTGTTAAGGAAGTTTCTTGAAAAAACTCGTGGTTACAGAATTTTTTTTTTTTTTATGTATAAAATAATGTAATACATAATCAAGTGTCAGCTGTTTTTTTTTCCTTCATAAAAGTCACTGTTCTGGACAGTGAGGCCTAAAGTACTGAAACCGACTATGTATTTACATATAAGATTATAATATATTCGCATAAAGTTAGCTGTATCTTTACAATATTTTATCTTCTGTTAATTTTTCCACTGCTTTTTTGCACTATATTTATTTTAAAAAAGCATTTTTTATCTCATCAAACATAAAACGGTTCAAAATTGTAGTAATATATTTTTCAATACAAAACATCATCCAGTGCTGTCAGCTTTTTTTTTCTTTTAAGTCACATTTTGAACCCTTCGTAATAATTATCTTCGGATTAAATAGCTTTAGAAATCTGCTATTAGAAAAAAAAAGTTATTAGCATATATCTCGAATAAAAAATTGTCTAATACCACCCAATCCTGATGATATCGCCGAATTAAAAGAGAGCATTAGGCACCAATTCTAACATTACAATATTCATATTTGATTTGCGTTGCGAATAAAAAAAAACTGAACTACTTACTCATATTACCCTTCATTAAATGTGGTGAGAATGTTCTAATAAAAATCATTATAGTAACTGTCGTAACATTTAGATATCGAAGAGTGTTGTTTTCCAATTGAAAATATTTTTCAGAATATTGTATTCGATGGTAACCATTAGTTTTCGATATCGAAATAATATGGACTGAGTTGAAATTTATGACCTATACTATTAATGAAATCTAAAATACATCAGTTGACACATTTTCTACTGACATTGTTTCAAAGATTCTTCGGATTTCAAAGTTGCGTAGCTCCGCCCAAAGAAACGCCTTTAAATGAATTTTAAATTATTTTATACATACTTTTGTAAATATTTATATGTAGTACCCAATACAAACTTACAGCTTTTATATATAATATATGGGCACATATGAGGAGTTTTTTACTAGAAATTGGTAATTTTCCGACAACTATAACATATGATTTTTAACGTTTAAAAATTTGTAATCGCGTGTTCACACACTTTTTATAATCAGAAAATTATACAAAACTTACCAGTTATGCATCTTTAATGTCTATATAAACTCAATAAATCACATGTAACTCAATACAGTAGTTTTTGAAAAAATGAGGTTTTTAAAAAATCGAAAAAACATTTTTATCTCTTAAAATATTAATATTTATAAGCTGATAATAGGGAAATACATTGTCAGATATGCAGATACACCTGGGAAAAAAATCAAGAAATTTGATTGAAAGGCATATTTCCAATGCCTATCCGGCTATGCCCTCTGAATATTGGCAAGTATATATTTTTTAATTAATAGTAGAATATAAATTTTAACATTTCTTGAATGGCAAAGTGTTGCAACAATGAAATAATACTATATATTCATGAGATTTGTTGACTGCCTATAGAAAAATTCCAAATGTTGTCGACTGAGTGCCAAAAAGTCTTGAAAAACTACCCTCATTTTGAAATCATGTTTGTTATTAAAAAAAAAAAAGAAAGAAAGAAAAAAAGAAAAAAGAAAAAAAATTTCAATAAGGGCCATCATGTACATAAGTTGATGAAAAAGAGCCGCTGGATATATTAATTAATTAAAAAGGTCTGCCAAGCATTATGCCATGCCAAGCTTGTGGTAAGTCAACACTAACTACTATATAAGTTAGTTTTTTATGGTTTTGCAGTGATATTTATAAATTAAAGAGTTAACCAAATGACAGCGATTTGTTCACTGGCTCTGATCTCAGCTCGTTGACTTCGAAGATTTTCGCGATTTTATTCCCTTAAACGATCCAATGTTGCTTGTGATTGTCGAGCAAGCCATCTCGATTTTCTTTCGCGAGCTAATCGCCGTCTACGTTCAATCGGCGTTTCGTTATTTTCATCAGGCATTGCTAAAATTATCGTTAAATTACAGAAACAACGATTTACTTGAAAATATATAAACCTACCGCGTGTTCAAAAAGATCAACAAACACACGTGCGTTCTCAAGTACAAATAATTTTGATTGAACGATTCTCAAACGTGATTGATTCACTACATTTTTTGCGAGAAGAATACCAGGATCCAGGTTACTTTCGCTGATAGCGAAACGTGACTAACCAATCAGAATTCTGCATTTTAAGAAAGAGTGAAAAGTTCTTAAAAATGCATGCTTCTGAGATAGATCTCGATTAATTATTAGCAAAGTGAAATGTAATTTCCGAAAATATCACATTAACTTTTTGATATGCCGAACATTAACTTGTGTTTATTACAAAGTTCGATTCTTAATATTGTTTGCCAATAGATGATTGCAAAAAGAGTTTTTGACAGTTTTAAACAAAATCCAATTATTTAAAGAGTTTAATATGATTTTACAAATATTTTAAGAACATAATTAGATAATTGACGTGTATTCTTTTTTTTTAAATAATGCGTTCAATGAGTCATTCATTTGTTTCAAGATTTGGAAAATCTGAATGGCAACAGAGTTCGTTTGTTTATATCGTAATCTGATGTTTACAATTACTTATTTTTAATTTGGAGCCTAATACATTATAATTGAATATGATATGCATGTTTTATAGAAAAATATGCTGTTTAAACGTTATTTTAAGTAAAAGAAATTATCTTTTAGCTGTCATATGTCTGCATTTGTTTTCCATTAAGCCTAACGTGGCGTATTGCTAGGGTCCATTCACAGATAGGAATGGCGAATCCTGGAACCGTTCCACACACTTCTCCAGAACGCATTTTATTATAAGTAGATTATTACTAAATGTAAAAATACAAATAAAGTCATAATAAGAAAATAATAGACATATACTATCATTTCTATATAAAGTAAGTATTAAGTATATGTAAGTATTAAGTAAGTATTAATGGTACTGCTCTGTTATCCCATCGACCGATTTCGCCAAACTATAGAAATCACCAAACTAATAGCCAAATAATACATATTGACATAATTGTTATTTTAAATAATAAAAAAAACAAATAATTAGTAGAATATTAATAAAAATACAAATAAAAAGTCGAAATAAAAATCACTTAATGGTTTTTTAGACACTTGTATCGTATTTAATGTCATTCAATTGACATTCACGATCATCCAATATTGGCATTTAATTTTATAATCTGGAGATATTATTTTAGTCGACGGGATAACAGAGTAGTACCGTATTAAAAGTTGTTAAGATAAAATAATATTCGATGAAAAGACTATTAATATATGAACCAGACCCGAAAGGGCTAAAATTAAAATCTAAACAGATGTAATCCCAGAATTTGTCAGTGTTAGGTAATTGTAAATTGCAACTTCGGGATACATTAATAAATGTTCATCCATCTATATAGTTGTAACAGTAGTCTATAACATTCTAAACTATTGCATGTCAGATGCAAGAGGCTTTTAGATTTATTAAGGACTTTGCTATATTCAAATATATTATATTTGATATAACAATTTTGAAATTATGAAATTAAAGATGAGAATTAAAAACTGATAAAGAAAAACTAGTAAAAGATCGACTACTGAACATCTTGAAAAGAGGGACCCCCAGACAAACCGAAGGCATAGACACTTATCAAATTTGTTGGAAAGGGTTCAAAATAACTATTTTACAGAACAAATCTTTATATATTTTAACTCTAAAATGTGTATGGTAAACATTAAATGAATACGAAATTTTTTGACGAATTTTCTTTAAAAAAAAAGCAATGAGAAGTTTAATCGTATTCAATAAGTAATAAAATGTACTTAGAAATATAGTTATATAATCATACATATTTTTTGATATTTTCTATATAAATAGGCAAATTTTTTTATTTTATTTTTTTATTTATTTCTTTTCAGCAAAAGATACAGAAGAATATTGCGATATTTATCATTTAATGAAAATATCAAATAAACAGATCCTATGAAAAAAATGTATAAACACTATTTGCGCAGCAACAGCAAAAACGGTTAAAAGAAACTTTTTATGAAACAAGATTTGGGATATTGAATACCAAATTTTCTAAATATTTAATGTATCGCTATGCATAAGATTAACATGAAGTATGTTTTACGTAGCTTTCATTACAAAAAGTAAAAAGCTACCTATTGCAGCCGTCTTGAGGAAAGCACTTCCGGAAAATTTTTGGTATATTTTCACCGATCATGACCCCCAGACCCCAAAAACCACCCTCCGTTCAAATGTTGACACACACACACACACACACACATATATATATATATATATATGATTTTTGTCATGTTCTAACTATCGTGTTTAAGAACCGATATGAATAAAATTTGGTATGTACATAGGACATACAAATGTCTCAATCGAGTTCGTTGGCCAGCATCATCCGCCATCTTGTTTTAAAACGGCGGCGATTAATTTTTTTTTAATTTAAAAATGTAAAATTAAATCTGAAAAGAAAAAGTTGAAAAATGTTTTTCTTTTATGTGTTAGAACTTAAAACAGCGATTCCAAAACACTTCTTATTTCGTCTATATCTTAAAAAATGACTGAGTTATAGCACTTTGCATTTCTAATATGGCTGACATTTTGAAACGATTTGATTTTTGTCACGTGATAACACGCGTATTTATGAATTGATTCGGATGTAACTTGGTGTGTACATAGTACATAATGAAGCCTAGACCAGGTTCGTCAACCATTTCCATCCGCCATTTTCTTTAAAAATGACGGCCATTGAATTTTTTTTTAATTTAAAATTTAAAATTAGGTACAAAAAAGTGGGAAATTATAAACGAGTTTTCTTTTATGCATTTGACCTTGATATAAAGATTCCAAAACATTTTTTGTTTCGTCTGTATCTTAAAAAATGGCTGAGTTATAGCACTTTTAATTTTCAGTGTTGAACACATTTTGAAATGATTTGATTTTCGTCACGTGATAACACGCGTTTTTATAAACCGATTTGGATGTAACTTGGTGCGTACATAGTACATACCGATGTCTAGACCGAGTTCGTTGGCCAGTTTCATCCGCCGTCTTCTTTCAAAATGGCGGAAAATTACTTATTTTTTTTATTTAAATTTTAAAATTAAGTACAAAAAAGCAAGAAAATGATAAAATATTTTCCTTCTGTGTGTTTGACCTTGATACAAACATTTCAGAGCGTTTTTTGTTTCTCTATATCTTGAAAAATGGATGAGTTATAGCACTTTCAATTTCCAGTGTGGTTGACATTTTGAAACGGTCTGAAATTTGTCACGCAATAATACTCATATTTATAAACTGATTTGGATGTAACTCCGTGTGTGCATGGTACATACCAGTGTCTTGACCGTGTTCACTGCCAATTTCATCCGCTGCCATACTTTTTTTTTAAATTCTTGTTTCAAAATAGCGGCCATTTAAGTTTGTCAAAAATCTTTTAAATGTATAATGATGTTCAAACAAAAAATTAGAAATTGAAAAAAAGTTCTTTCTAAAGTGTTTGATATTAATAATTCATTTTGGAGTATTTTTTGCTTTGTCTTTACCTTAAAAAACGTTTCAGATATAACAGTTTGAATTTCTAATGTGAATGACATTTAAAAAAAAAAAAAAATCCCGCGACAGAACTCGTATATTTTAATCGATTTCGATGTGAGTGTGTATGTGTACATGAATGAAGATTTCGACCAAGCTCGTTGGTTTGTTTTATCCATCATGTTGTTTTAAAATGGCGTACATTTCATGATATCTTGGGATTTGGCAATCCTATAACTCGCTTAAAATAAAAGCAGCTTGAATAAATAAATACTAATTTCTAAAAATTCCCATTAATACTGAGTATTGACAAAAACTCGTATTCAATATTATACAATCGGGTTCCACTAATTTGAGTTTCGTATGTTTGAACAATGTAACTTAATTTAGAATGAATAAATAAATAAATAAGCTATATGAAAGCTATCTCTTCCTCCCGGTACTGCCGGAAGGACATTTTAAAATACGTTTTTTTTTTAATTTTACATTCATGTCATATCTTGCATTATTCATAGGTGTCAGTAAAAAATATTTACGGCATTATACCGAATTCCATTATTTTCACTATGCGGAAAATTTGAAAATTAAATAGGAAATAATCCCTATTGGCTTTGAAATCTACTCAAATATTCAAAGACTGAAGTGGGTGTTATAACGATTATTTCGTTATATATTGGTTATTTTCTTAAATTATTCCTTTACACCCCCCGTCTCTGTTCAATTCAAAATTAGTTTTAAGTTGTCCTTCATTCCTTTTCCATTTTTCTTGCTTATTAATTCTCTAACCGAAAATCGGCAGCTGCTTAACTTTATCTGTGAGAAATACACTCACATATTAATCAACCGTTTAAAACTATTTCCAGATGTCTGCTATTTCCGATCGAAGCAATTCTGCATTACCTTATAAGGAGATCATCTCTGTTTCGCAGTTGAAATTTATGCTTACGCTTCTTTTTCCTTTCTCGACAAAACCCTAAAAAGAATTTAACATCTGCGCAGTAAAATCTGATGTCCCTTTGGTGTGCTTCTTTGTTAGACATAATAACACGTGTAAAATTTATAGTTTGGCAACCTTCCTTTCCCATCCCAGCTGGGAAACCAAATTGAATTCTGATCTTGCTGGCTGCATTTTAACTGTTATTTGGCGTATACTATCCATTGTGCATGGGCGAACTTGTGTATGTTGGCGATTTTCTATCATGCCAAAAGTGGCGGTTTGTTGCTATGTACGAGAGCACTTGACTCACTGCTCTGGTCTTGTGAAGTTGCTAATCGCTGTTCGGAGATTTTCTCCGAGTACTGTATGTGTGCCCCCCTAGTAATACATGTCTAAATAAAGAGTATCTTAGCAATCATTGTGGGGTTTTTTCGTACATCCGAATCTGGACTACTATACTGATCATTTCGTTCTTCTAAATGTCCTAACAAATATCTGCATCTACCAAACTCCCTCACAAATCTCTGTCCTAACAAATATCTGCAACTACCAAACTCCCTCACAAATCTCTGGTACCGTTTGACTTTTTCGTTTTTCCCCACATAAAATATATATATATATATATATATATGGAGGGGGGTACAATCAACTGCGACTTTCCAGCGGATGTGATGCATTTCGGTTCTTCTTTTTCTTCTCTGCGTCCCGAGTTGTAATTGCTATGAGTCTTGCCTGCTAAGTGTCAACAGATGTGGAATTGAGGTCCCCATCGTCACCTGCGGTCGACGTCGAAAAGTACAGCGCTGTTCCCGTCCTGGGGTTCCTTTGCTGGACGCACCCCTTTCCTCTCCTGTCCTCTCCATCTCAAGTGCTTCGGAGGGTCTCCCCTCGAGATTCCATATGCTAAAAGAAATGCGGCCAATTGTCACCTGAGCGCTGGGCGCCCCTTTCTTTTTCATCTCCTCGCATCGTCTGTGTGATTGACGTGTTCATCGCCGGCAGATATCATCGAGGGCTGCATGTGCGCATTTTGTGCTTCTATACCAGTGTGTGTTTTGTGTCTTTAGTGAACGTAATCTACAGAAAGTTCATATAGCCTCATAGAAAATTTATGGAAACAAGTATTCCAGTGTTGTTATGCATCGCAAAGTGAATGCGCTCTGCAAAAGAAAGTGAGAATTTGCACATGTAATCGATAGGTTCTCAGTTTTCCTTCCAATGATGTGCAAATGAAAAATATATCCACCTAGTAGGTGGCAAAGTTAAATAAATTTTATACAGGTGTGAAAATCCATCAGAAATAATTCATCGTATGTATCAGTTAACAGTGCACAAAAATTAATATATAAATAAATAAGAGAATTACAACAATTCTCTAAAAGAGGTGTCACCACCTTCGATAAGTGAATACTAAATTACCTGTTTACAATATAAAATTTCTGCTAGTCTTCTGTGATAAAAAAAAGAGAAAAAGTGCACAACAACGAAAATCAACTTCGAAATAATCTACATTTTGAACGTGAGAGCAGATTTTGCCCCATTTCCCTAAGTTTTTGTGTTATTAAATTAGTAATCATTTAATTATTTTTTAAAACTAAATCAGTAAGTCAACCCACCTACTTTGTTTATTTCATGTTCTGCTTTCACATTCAGGACACAACGGTCAACATTTATGTTCTGTATAGAGCATTAATATAATCCTGTTATTGTGTTTTTACAAAGATTTTTAATTTGCGAAAGCACGGTAACTGTTGTCATTTCTAGTTATTATTTTTGCTGACATTTTATGCAGTTTTTATCAGTTATTTGTATTTAGATTCTCTAGTATGCTTAAATGAGTGTTTAAACAGTTTTGAACTTTTAATTACAAGGTTAAAATAAGAACACTCTTTTTCATCCAAAAAATATAAATAAATCAGAAGGTTTTATGTTACAAAAAAAGGAATTTTTTTCCTTGTGTAAAGAAGTTAAAGGATTTTTTTTGCTTGCTTGCTAACAGTTTTTGCGGTTTTCTATAGAGTTTTCTTTGCTTTATTATCTAAAGTAAGTACTTTGTTAAAGTGAAGGAATATATAGATATATGTTTCAAAGTGTAATTATTTTGTTATTTTATTTATTTTATTTTCTAAATGATTTACCTGTTGTATGTGCTTCCTTGCTTTACTATCATAAAAGGTTCAAATAAGATATCTTTAAAGTGAGGTATATTTTTTAAAATCTATTTATTTTGCAAGTTTATATAATTTTACTAGCTAGGAAATTTACTTGTTTTCAATGTGCTTTAGAGTATAAGTCCGGTCTGTGTAACAATTTCTCTAAACTTGTGAGCTTAAACAAAACAAAAAAAAATAAAACAAAAAAAAAACTAATCATGGCGGCAAAACAAATTCCGATAAATATCATTCAATTTGATGGAGATCCAGATTTACTTAAATTTTTCTTTGACCAAATTAGAGTATGTGCGGAAATTAATAAATATAACCCACAGACAACAATTGCAATCTTAAAGGGAAAATTAGTTGGGCCTGCACAAAAATTTCTAGCCCAAAACCCTGACCTGCAAAAGATAACAGACCTCGATTTGCTGGAAAAGGAATTTGCGTCATTTTTCGCCCCCCCCCCTAGTAAATGTGTTGCCTCTGTTGAATTGTCCAGTTTAGCACTTATGCCTTCTGAGACGATAAAAAATCTAGCCCATAGACTAAATGTTCTTGCGGCGACTGTTTATGCAGATATCAATGACGAAAATGCACGCAACACTATCAAACTCATGAAATTTCTAGAGGCCCTTCCTTCAAATATTAGAATAAAATTACAGGAAGAAGGCATTAATGATTATAAAACAGCAGTTGAAAGAGCGCAAACCCTTCATGAAATTTTAAGGAATGAAAAAATTTTACATTCCTTACCTTCGGTACACAGACCAGAAAATCTCATCGAATCGCAATTGAAAGAAATTTCTGAGAAAATAAATGCATTATCTTTTGTCCCTCCTGATAATAAAACCGAAACTGAGCAAAAAAATCTGCAGACTAGACCAAAACATTCCGCAAGTGTTTCACGCTTCAAAAAATATTACAAAAATCGAAACTACACTAGACGTTATTCCCCACACAAGTTTTCACAAAAAAACCAGTTGTTTGTCAGTTATGTGGCCGAAACAATCACGACGCTCTCTCTTGTTTTAAATGGAAAAGAGCAAATACTCAAAGAAAAAACAATTACACAAATTCCACTCCACAATTTCAGGAAAACTGAAACAGAGATACAATTTTTATGCTGATGGTGTTGTGTCTCAATCTAATACTTCTACATCAGCAACTTTTCTTTTTGACCCTGTTTTACCTAAAATTTCAAGTTCGAGACTAGTTAATTCAATAGGTTCCCAAACTTTTGACTCCATTAAGATAGCAAATAACATCAGTACACAAACAGAAAGTGATAATGTTCAAATAATTTGTAGTGTAAACACTATGTCACCATCCCTCCCTCTTGTTGAAGCCACTATAGCAAACCATGATATTACTTTGTTGGCTGATTCTGGTAGTAGTATATCTTTACATTCACAAAAATTATTTAATCAACTTAAACCTGTCTTAAAATATAAAAGACTGTCCACTGACGTCAATATTAAAACTGTGAATTCTGATGTCTCATTTTCCGCCTACATCAGAACATCCATTAAGCTAAAACAAAAAGCGTTTTCACACCACTTTTATATTGTTGACATACCCGAGTCTTCCAGTTTTGAAGGCATTTTAGGTTTTGATTTCATAACTAGATACAATGTTGTCATCGATACTTTTAACAAGTGTCTCCATGTCAACAATAATTTCTCTGTTCCTTTAAAAAACAGTAAAGAATCTTCTGGAGAGAAACAATCAAAATCATGCAATTCTTTGAGTGATGTTGTAATGAATCAAGCGGTGTTCTTAACTCGTAAAATTATATTAGAACCCCAACAACAAATATGGTGCTCTGTTTACACGTCCAATAACATCAACAATAACAGAAATTATCTATTTGAATATTTGGCACAAACAAAAGAATTAATAGGAAATGATGCCATTATTCAAATGAATAAATTATCCAATAAAAGAAAGAAAACTTCACAAATACATCATTTCTTCTCAATAACACTTAAAAACACTTCTGAAAAGACCATTCATCTCCCTAAACACACAAAAATAGGTCAATTATCTGAGATTGAGGAAATTCGCGACTATACTTCTGAAATGTCTGACAAGCAAAATAACTCAGAACAGCACTTTGTAAATTTCATTCAGGCGTCTAATGAAATCTTACAAAAAAGAAAGCAGGATTTATCGGCTAAGGATTTTAATCTTACTCACTTAAATTCGAATGAAGCAAAGAACCTAACTAAATTGTTACTTAATTATTATCCTGCCTTTTCCAAATCATTAGACACACTTGGTCATACTGATAAAATTGTACCTGATTTGAAATTCATTAATGATTACCCCATAAAGACTCTCCCTTTCCCTCTTCCCCAAGCTGTGCAAAAGGATGTTTTAAATCAAATCAAACAGTTGCTTGATGCCAAAATCATTGAACGTCATTGTTCCGAATGGGCCTGCCCCATGCTCCTTGTTAAAAAGAAACCAGACGGTACAGGTATACAGAAATATAGACTCGCATTAGATCTCAGAATGGTTAATACTATAATTCAAGGTTCGTCCTATCCACTTCCAAAAATTCAAACTATTATTTCAAATCTTTCACAATATCGTTTTTTCTCTTCTCTCGACTTTCATCAGGCATATCATCAGATTGATTTGCCTGCAAAATTTCAAAATCAGCTCACATTCACTACAATGTTCGGTTCTTTTCGGTATAAGAGATTAGTATTCGGATTAAAATCTAGCGCCTCAATTTATCAAGCTTTAATGGACTCGTTACTTGATGAATTACAGTTAGAAGGTGTCTATACCTACCAAGATGATCTTATTGTTGGTGCCAATTCATATCAAGAAATGTGTGATAAGTTGGATAAAATTCTTGCAATATTAGTCAAATATAACTTAACGCTGTCCCCTAACAAATGCACTTTTCACAAAACCAGTTTAGATTATCTTGGATTTCACATAGAAAATCAAACTATTTCTCCTGTTCAGTCGAACATTGTAAAAATAACATCTTTTCCAACACCTACAACTAAACGACAATTAAAAGCACTCATAGGTGTCATCACATTCTACAAATCTCTGGTTCCATCCTTTTCTGAACTTGTGCAGCCTCTCATAAACTTAACTACTCCAAAAGCCAAATTTAAGTGGACAAGTAAACATCAAAAAATTATGGACACCATACAGAAGATATTCTTTAATCCACCCATGGTTAGATTACCTGATTGGAACAAAAAGTTCTATTTAAATACTGATGCGTCAAATATTGCTATTTCTGGCGTCTTACTACAAGAACATGATAAACAACTATTACCTGTTGCATACTTTTTAAAATCTTTAAAATCATCAGAAAAAAAATATCCTGCACTTAAATTAGAACTCATGGCGATTCATAAATCAGTTACTGCTTTCAAATATTATTTATACAACAGAGAATTTGTAATCCTTTCAGATAGTAAACCCCTGGAAAAGTACAACAAAACTACAAACCCGGCTGATATTATCTCTCGTTGGCTCATGAATCTCTCAGAATACACATACAAATTTCAACATATTCCAGGTAAAAAGAATGTACTTGCTGACTATTTATCTCGCTGTAACTTTGAAAATAATCAACAGACTTTAGCTACAAACCCTGAACTTATTCATGATACTCAACCCTTACCTATTGTAGAATCTGATACTCCACACTCCAGCTCGAATGATTCTAATATGCATGTTAACTGCCTTATTTCTGGTACACAAACAAATCCTGACCCTTTATTAGAAATTTCGAATGAAACATTTGCTACTGAACAACAAAATGACCCTACTTTGTCTGTTGTTTATAAAGAAATCTTAAAGAAAGGATCTTCTCAAAAATTTCCTAACTACTTCATTCATCCTGATTCGAAAGTATTAATGTTAAAGAAGGAAAATATTTTTAATGACACTTTTTCGTATCACATTATTGTTCCAAATTCACTTAAAAGCAAAGTCTTAACAATTTCACATTTATCTCATTTTGGCTTTAATAAAACTTATGAATTCTTGTCAGGTAGATATTTTTGGAAGGGTATGTATGTAGACACTTTAAACTTTGTTGCATCCTGTATCAAATGTCTTCAAACTAAACATCACCAAACTCCACCCGCACCTTTGCAGCCCACATACACTCCCAGGTACCCTGGTCACACTATCAGTACAGATCTCCTTGGACCGTTTACTAATGGAAAATATGTTTTAACTATCACTGATCCTTTTTCGAGACATATTGAACTCTTTCCACTTAATGACATATCTGCGAGTAAGGTTGTTAAATGCTTATTCTCTTACATAACCACCTTTGGGAGACCTTCGGTTGTCTTATCAGACTTAGGAACCCAGTACACTTCTCAGGTATATAACATTTTTAATGATACATTGGGCATTAAGGTATTACACAGTTCTACCTCGAGATCACAATCAAATGCGATAGCAGAGCGAATCAATAAGTCAATCAAATATTCAGTTAATATTCTTTTACAAGAAGGTCATTCATTCGAAAATGCTGTATTTATACACAAGTCACTTTATAACGGCTCCAAACATGCAACTACATTGTACTCTCCTAATTTTCTTCATTTTGGACGCGAACTTTCTCTAATTTTTGATACTTTTGATCAATCATGCAACCAACCCTTTCTTGATAAACATATTGAAGTACACAAATTACTTGATGATTTGAGTAAGATAGATCACAAAGCTTATAACAACATTAAATCTGCTCAAGATAAAAGATATAAATATTACGGTCAGAAAGCTAAATTAAGATCCATTTTCTTAAAAGATATTGTATATCTAAAATCAAATGACAAGTTTAAAACAAAGTATACTGGTCCATATATTGTCACTTGTAAACATTCCCCTGTGTCATTCTCAATTAAAAGGTTGTATACTCCTGATAACACAGCATTTCGGGTACATATTGATAGACTTTTACTAACACCTCCTCGTTATGGACATTTATTTGATGCATCAAGTCATATAAACAACACTAACTTTAATACGTTTTATCAACCTCACACATACAATCTAAGAAACAGAAGCTAATGTAAAAAAACACTATTTATTATTCTTTAAGTCATGTTTAGGATACCACATATCCAACCAAAGAGCTCATGGTTGTGTGTATGTTGTTTTTGACTGATCTTTAACAATATCATGGCTGGTCCATCACTGTTGCTCTGAAGATCTCTTAGGAATAATATTAGGTATCATTGTTATCCTTTAACACTTAGATATGTCTTCATACTCACTTAAATTTTATTTACTTTTTATTTTGTTTCTTTTTGCAGTACACTTAAAATTTCTTTGACAATACTCATTATTTCAGTATTTTTTTTCCACTAGCTAACCTCCCACTTAACAATTCCTGTACTATAAGTCAAACATATCATAGTTAGATAAACAGGTACTGTAGTTTAGAAAAGTAAAAAAATGATTCATGTAGTTAAATATAACACATTTTTGTATATGACTTGTTCATCACCCCCCACTCGATTGTGACACATTTTTCGTCTCTCTTCACTCTAGGATTGTCTGCCCATATTAGTTATTATATGACATACATTTTTTTTTTTGTTTTTTTTATTTTTGAATTCTTCCCTTTGAAGTCTTGTTCCTGTTCAAAATTAATGCCCTAAGGGTTCAAGCTTCATTGTGTTGAGAGACAAAGTTTTGGAATTGGAGTTTCGATTCAATTTTTTGAATTGTGATTCCAATTCACAACAATTCAAATTTTTTCATGTAATTCGACGTGGGCTCCTTCAGAAGACCGCTAGTGCCTTCGGGGGAGCATCACAATTCCCTCCTCATCTAAGGCTAGGCCCTAAGCCGATGCCATAATACTTGTGTTGTACACAAGATTCAGGGTGACGCATATTTTTATGGGTGTGCTTGGAGCACCTCTTTTTTTTGTCATCCTATGCTTCGGCATGAAACACCTTTTTACAAAAACATTTTTATTTTTTTATATACATCATCATATTTTTTATATACATCATATGAAGTGGGTGTTATAACGATTATTTCGTTATATATTGGTTATTTTCTTAAATTATTCCTTTACACCCCCCGTCTCTGTTCAATTCAAAATTAGTTTTAAGTTGTCCTTCATTCCTTTTCCATTTTTCTTGCTTATTAATTCTCTAACCGAAAATCGGCAGCTGCTTAACTTTATCTGTGAGAAATACACTCACATATTAATCAACCGTTTAAAACTATTTCCAGATGTCTGCTATTTCCGATCGAAGCAATTCTGCATTACCTTATAAGGAGATCATCTCTGTTTCGCAGTTGAAATTTATGCTTACGCTTCTTTTTCCTTTCTCGACAAAACCCTAAAAAGAATTTAACATCTGCGCAGTAAAATCTGATGTCCCTTTGGTGTGCTTCTTTGTTAGACATAATAACACGTGTAACATTTATAGTTTGGCAACCTTCCTTTCCCATCCCAGCTGGGAAACCAAATTGAATTCTGATCTTGCTGGCTGCATTTTAACTGTTATTTGGCGTATACTATCCATTGTGCATGGGCGAACTTGTGTATGTTGGCGATTTTCTATCATGCCAAAAGTGGCGGTTTGTTGCTATGTACGAGAGCACTTGACTCACTGCTCTGGTCTTGTGAAGTTGCTAATCGCTGTTCGGAGATTTTCTCCGAGTACTGTATGTGTGCCCCCCTAGTAATACATGTCTAAATAAAGAGTATCTTAGCAATCATTGTGGGGTTTTTTCGTACATCCGAATCTGGACTACTATACTGATCATTTCGTTCTTCTAAATGTCCTAACAAATATCTGCATCTACCAAACTCCCTCACAAATCTCTGTCCTAACAAATATCTGCAACTACCAAACTCCCTCACAGGTGTGAAGTAATTTTCTTTTTCAAATAAATACTTTACACTCCTAGAATAGTAAAATATACTCAAATTTCTATATGTGATTGTCATTTCATACGTATATTGACTAGAGGTTCATTGGATTTCTCGTCGCCTGCATTTTTTCTTATCCTCACTATATTCTATAATATATGAGGCATTTCCATTTCAAAAGAGAACAGTATTAAGTGAAGGTTCTCTCAATACGGCTTGATTTTTAAGACATATTTTGAAATTTTTTTTTTCTTTTAAGGGAAGGTGATTTTTATTTTGTTTTGTCTTAATTTTTTTATTTTGAATCACAAAGAAATAAATAATAAGTTAGAAATAATACATTTTAATCCAATAGCCGATAGCCCAAAAATGAATGTTATTGAACACAAGAAAAAAAAACATTTATTTTATGGAAGAATTGTAATAGAGGAATCTAATGACGCATGCCATCCGGAAATGAAGTAGTGCATAAGCCAAAAATTAGTACCACTAGTAGTTGACAAGTACGTTTCGCATTGTGTTTGCCGTAGAGGGAACTGGGGTACATTGATAATTGGGGCACATTGATACACCCCCTGTACAACACACAGGGTCATTACAGGAAGTTTCACAACAGCTCCAAAAGGTGATTCAATAGTTTGACTAAATGGGATGGGTGATTAATTGTTTTTGTAGGTCAAAAGTAAATTTGGGTTGTACAATTGAAATGGTATTATACAACTGTTCCAGTATTTTCAACCGAAAAGATTACCCTCCCTGGCAACTAAAGCTACTCTCTATCAGTTCCTCATTCTTTATTGTTAGATAAATTATGAAGTGTTGAACTTGTGACTCATTTTATTCAAAATGGCTGTATGGGGCACATTAATACAGTCTTTATCGGGGCACATTGATACAACCTAAATTCTTTTCTAGTTCATTTTTTCATTACTTTTTATTTATTTATTTTTTTTTTACCATACACTCCTTAATTCAACCATTTTTCGTCAAAAATATCTGTTATTAGTTTTTATTGAAATGAAATAGATCTAATTTCTTTATATTAGAACATTTTATAGTATTTTTGCAAACAGAAGACGTACAAACTTACACAATATCTAGTGCTAGTAGAATTAACAAAAGAAATGGACGGCAGCCTGGCAAATCTCAAATTTATATCGATTATCCAGATAAAAAAGTATTATCGACATGAGAAAAGTTAAGCAAGAGAAACAAGCTGCAGAACAGTACAGGATAATTATATTATAAACATAATTTTTAATATAATAATCCTTTATTTTCTGTTTGTAAACCGATTTATAAACATAAAACCTGGTAATTCTTTCACCTTTCCTAAGAAAGAAGATAATGTTGGGGTTAAAGTGACAGATATGACAAAGTTACCAGAGCCAACAAACAGACAAGGAATAGCCAGAACATCAGGTCACTATACATTTCATTTTGATTGCTTTAATATCGCTTACAAATAAATTGTTTGTGATTTTAATGTCTATAAATATATAAATAATTGAAAATGGTTTGCTAACTATTTTTCATAGAAAAATGTTTTCGATGCATTGGTGTTACTTTGTCTCCATTTTTCCCAGACGTGTTAAAGTGTATCAATCTGCCCCGAGGATGGGGTACATCGATACAAATTACTTTTTTTGATTTTTTTTAAAATTACATGTAAAAATAATATATAAAACAACGATTGTACATTTTTATAACACACTACACAGGTTTTGCTGACATCACATAGAAAAATAACTTGAAATTTCTGCTTTCAAGACACCAAAAAATTTTTTTGAAAAAAAAAGCTGTATCAATGTCCCCCAGTTCCCCCTACAGTCAAAAATAATGTATGAAAATATGTGTAAAATTACAGTAAAAACTGAATTTATTTTACATTTTTATGTGAAAAAAAAATCATTTTGTTTGAAATCCCAGACTTAGTTTCATCGAAATCTTTCTAAATATATAATGCATACATATGAATAAGATTAAGGCGATACATCTTTTTTTTAACTATATTTTTCTAAATTTTACTTCCATGTCACATTTTATATTATTCATAGATGACGAATTCTATGCCAACTGAAAACAGTACTGAATTTCTCAACTTCATGTTATCTTCAAGTATTTGGTGTCATTTTAAAGGCAATTTATTGCAGCTAATGAATTTAATATTTATTTTTGAAAAATATGCATGGTTTATTTAAACTTTATGATAAATAATGGATGTTTAATGATTTTGATTTATAATGTTAAAAATGTGACTTTTTAAAAGATCAATTATTTATTAAAAATATGGTGATTTTATGTATTTTTTCATTTATATAGTAAGTTAAATGGTTTCTAATCATAAATTTACGGTAATAATCTTCATATACAACTTTCTTCTTATTTCTTTAAAATAAAGTTAGTTACAATTGTTATTTGTCCCCTCTGTTACAATTTTTTAAAGTATATATTATTCAATATATAAAAAAGATTTAAATTTAATAAAAAGTGTTTACAATAAATATTATTTGTGTAATAACATTATGTAATAATTTTGAAAATATATTCAAAAAAATTTTAATGCATGCGTAACAGAGGGGATGTAACAGAGGAGACAGAGCTAAATGTCCCCTCTGTTACCCATGGTTGTGAACGAATCTAATTATTTTAACACAATCTAATTTTCAATAGAATCTAATTATTTTAAGTAGCTTACATAAAATCCAACCAAGTGTGTGTTACAAGTAGATTTTTGCGAAAATTTTACTTTTGTTACACAAAATGAGATACAATCGCACATTGGATTCACAAGCAGTGTTCTTTGTTTTACTGCTGTTGTTTGGCTCCCTAAAGGTGATCTCTTGGAAGAAAAAGAAATTAGGAGTTATGTCATAGCCAGTGACTGTATGCAGCATGACAAATACGCAATCCACACTTTCAAGGAAATCCTATTTGATAAATTATAAAAGGAATTCCCTGTGTTAAATAAAATTGACACTTTTAGTGATAGACCATCATCCCAATTCAAACAGAAATACACACTTTGCAATGTTACTTTCTCACCCTTTAAAGTCAATTGGCATTATTTTGCTACTAGTCATGTAAAGTGCGCAGTTGATGGAGTGGGAGGTACTGTAATGAGAGCTGGGTACCGAGGAATTATGTCTGGGAAAATGGGCTCCTCCACCATCTGATGCTAAATCATTTGCTGATACCATTTGCAATGGAGCAGAAATTATTTATTGTGCAAAAGAAGTTGTAGAAAGGGACATTGCTGCCTTTAATGAAAGAGTTTCAAATATAAAAGCTATGTCAAATTTGAGAAGAATTCATTGTGTTAGAGTGCTACAAAAATATTGTATTTCTTATTCATCTGTGTCTGTTGAAGGTGTGCCGTTTTGCTTCAATGATGATATGGATAAATCTGTAGAAAATAACTATTTTTTAACTCCTGATATTAAAGTTGGCAGTATTGCAATTGTTAGATTTCAAAGAAAGAATAGGATGGTGGAATTTGTTGCCCAAATAACTGAAATCGACAAGGGAACTGACGATGTCCATGTTGTATTTTTATGTCGGTCTAGTGGACTGAAAACATTTAAATATAATAATAAAGATATAGCATGGGTCCATATGTTTGAAATAAAACAAGCACTACCGACTCCAACATTAAATAATCAAAATGTTACCTTTGATAATGATATTGCATTGAAAATATGATCACTGAATTTCTAAGATGTCCCCTCTGTTACATTCCATGTCCTCTCTGTTACGTTCGATTAATTTCATTTAAATAAAATGTTTTTTTTTCAATTTAAACAATCTGATAGGTAATTGTTTTACCTTGATATGTCTTTACTTAAAAAATACATTTAATTTCTTTTTTGTAATTTCCAAATCACAGAGTTTCATATCAATTGTATTGTATGTCAAAAAATGTGTTTTTTTCCCTCTGTTACATACCATTTTAATTAATTTATAATTAAATAATTAAGCTTTTTCATCGTTTCTAATTAATTAATTAAACACTGTTCAGTAAATTAACATAGTCTTGTAAAATTTTTGTCTTTGGAAAATTTAGTATTTAAATGGTAAAATTCTTGTGTAATGTCCCCTCTGTTACGCTTGGAATTCGTCAGATATTAATAAAAAGTATTTTTTGCATTTTATATGGAATTTCATTACTTTCAATAGGCGCAAAATGTGAAAAGTAAATCTAAATAATCCCTGTTGGCTTTAAAATATGCTGAAATATTTAAAGACTGATGTGGGTGAGAGTTGATTTTCTTTTTCAAATAAATAATTTACAATCTCAGAATGCTTAAAATATACCTAAATTGCTATTTTGTGTTGTCATTTCAAAAATATATTGACTAGAAATTGATTCGATTTTACTTCGCCTACATTTTTCTTATCCTCATTATATTCTATAATATATGATTCATTTCCATTTGAAAAGAGAACAATAGCATAAAGGAGGAGGTTCTCCCATCACTGCTTGGTTTTGAAGGCATATCTCGGATATTTTTCTTTTTAAGGGCAGTCATACTTCTTTAAAGCACAAAAATATATAAAAAGTTAGAAATATTATGCTTAAACATTTCGTCGAGAGTTTATAAAAGAGAGTTTCTAAAGAATTCATAAAAAAGATAGAGATCTCCGATTATGAATTCTTAATGTCGTCGAGAGGACTCGATATCCTTTGAACTTTTTTTAAAAATTCAAGCACTTTAAGGTTCATTTTTGGCATAATAATAAAAGACTCAATGAAAGAAAAACATTCAATCAAGAAATTTTACCCGCCAAGAAATTTTACAACTATTTATCGGGAAAAAAATCGAAAAATTTTCGTAAATTTTAAAGTGTATCATATCGTACAATTTTGAACATTTTAGGCTAAATTATTTCTTAAATTCCTCGTGGATGTGTACTGTAGAATTTTAAGATTCGGATTTCCCATAAGTTAATTAGTTTGAGAAAAAAGAATTATAATATGTAGAAGTATGTGTAAAATTGAAATAAAACTGAATTTATTTTAGATATTTATGTGAAGAAGCATAAAAAAAAAACTTTTTACTTTTTTGGAAATTCAATACTTAGTTTTATCAAATAGACCATACTTTACAATCCTAGAATCATAAACTATACTCAAATTGCTGCTTTTGTTGACATATCATAAGTGTATTGACTAGAGTTTTATTCGATTTCTCGTCACCTACAATTTTTCATATCCTCATTATATTCCATAATATATGAGGCACTTCCATTTCAAAAAATCCCTTTCGGCATGGCCTATAGGCGGAGGTAGATTTCGAAAAGTTTTCATCTCAACAAAGAAAAAAAAATAGAGATAAACCCAGTTTAACTACTTTATTCAGCCGCTTTTAAATTTCTTTAAATTTCATTTTTCTGTAAGAACTGGTTTTATCAAAATCATCTTAAACGAAATTCTACTCATATGCCCATTTTGGCAACATGTTTTGAATTATATTCTTACTTTATTTAAAAAATTGACCAATATGCTCATTATATATTTCCTAAATAACAAAAAACTGTTAATTAAATTCGTTTGACAGCAAAATTAAATTTAAAAATGAGTCATAAAATAACTAATTTATTATTTTAATACATCCACAATTTTTTAATCAAGATCGTTTTGAGAAATTTTGTGCGAAGTGCCCACTTTGACGGATTTTTTTAAATATATATTTAGCCTTTATCAAAAATCTGACAATACGGCACATTACACAGTTCCTAAATAACAAATAACTGTCAATTGAATGCGTTTGAGAGCAAAATTAAATTTAAAAATGAGTCATAAAATAAACAATTTGTTATTTGAATACAACCTCAATTCTTTATCATGATCGCTTTGGGAAATTTTTTTTGCGAAGTGCTTACTTTGACAGCTTTTAAAAAATATATATTCACCCTTTATCAAAAAATCGACGAATACGCACATTATATAGTTCCTAAGTAACAAAAAACTGTCAATTGAATGCGTTTCAGAGCAAAATTGGATTTAAAAATGAGTCATAAAATAACCAATTTGTTATTTGAATACCCACAGTTCATTAATCATGATCGCTTTGGAAAATTTTGTGCGAAGTGCCCATTTTGGCAGCCTTTTTTGAAATACATTCTACCTTTATCAAAAAACTGGCCACTCCGTCACATTATATAGTTCCTAAATAAGAGAACCTGTAAACTGGATGCGTTTGAGAACAAAAAAAGATTTAAAAATGACTCGGTAAAAACGCAATTTCTTAAATTTCCTCAAATTTCAATCACGATAACTTCATGAAATTCTGTTCAAAATACCCTTTTTGGCAACCCTTTTAAAAATATATTCTGCTTTTATCAAAAAACTGGCCAATACGTCAAGTTATATAGTTCCTAAATAATAGGACCTGTAAATTGGATGGGTTTGAGAACAAAAATGAATTTAAAAATGACTCAGAAAAAACGCAATTTGTTATACTTAATCATATACTTTGGAAAATCTGTTCAAAATACCTTTTTTGGCAGCCTTTTTAAAAATATATTCTGCCTTTATCAAAAAATTGGCCAATACGTCGCATTATATAGTTCCTAAATAAGAGGATCTGTCATTTGGATGCGTTTAAAATCAAAAATGAATTTTAAAATGAGCCAGAATAGAAGCAGTTTGGATTTGAGGTTTTTTCTCCAACTCCTATTTTTGTTTATATTTATTTTTGCTATAAGAATTGATTCTATGAAAAACTTCTCAATATAAAAGTTGTAGATATTATTGTAAAGATGGAAAATAAATTTAATTAGATTTGATTGCTTAAGAATTGAGTAAGTTATGGGTTTTTTCTTTTTCCTCCCCCCTTTTTCTTTTCGTTTTTATTTTTTTTTTCATCGGTAAAAATTGGTCCTATCAAAAACTTGTAAATACAAAAGTTTTAGATAATATTGAGTATATTTATATAAAATTTAGTTGGATTTTATATCTTGAGAATTGACGAAGTTATGATTTTTTTTTCTCCCAAAAACCATGTTTTTTTCGCCCCTTGAGCCTATTTTTAACTTTATCAAAAATATGTCATGCATAAACTTTTTTCCCATGTTTTAGAAGTAACATAAACTTTAAGCTGATTCGATATATATTTTAATTAAGAAGTTATCACGTTTTTTTGTTTTTCACAAAAACCCTCCCTATTTCCACCCCCTTGGTCCGATTTTGCCTATTAACGAATTCGACCGAGATTTTAAGCTCCTTGATTTTATGTAAAAGTTTGAGGAAGATCTGAGCATAATTATGGAAGTTATCGTGCGTAGAAGAAAGTGATATACACCGATAGATAGATAGATAGATATGTACATAGATAGATAGATAAACTTTTTTACTGATGGTATTTTTGGGGTCTAAGAGTCATGTTTCGTGCAAATCCGCAAAAGTTTTTCAGAAATTCCAACATGGGAGAGAATGCAATAGGTAGTATTTCATACGAAAACTTCCTAAAAGAACACCATTATGATGAGGTTCTTTCAATACTGCTTGGTTTTTTGGCATCTTTCGGATATATTTTTTTCTAAGTGTAGGTATATTTCTTTTGATTACAAAGGAATGAAAAATAAATTAGAAATATTACACACTGTCGCGAGTGCTTTCGTAATGGTGTTAGAACCCTGATTATGAAGCCTTAAGAGGCTACTGCAATCAAGAGCTGATGCTAATCCTATGGAAGAAATTCGAAAAGATATTTCTGTTTTGGACAAGGACGTTTTCTGATTTTTCCATTTTCTATACAGATACGTTTTGAAAATGAAAGCATCATCATAAAAAAAATCTATAATCAAAATTGAAAAAGTAAAAGACGGCCTGCATGCAGATCTATCGCAGCTTTAAATGAAAAAATAATCATTTAAAAATATTGAAATGCAACCGAAATATCTTTAGAAATTTCTTCCATAGGATTAGCATTAGCAAACGGATCTATTTCGCTTGGCTGAACTAGCTTATCAATAGTGTCAAGTTCCCCTTTTCTGCGCAAAGGAAACGAAGGATTTTTTACCCCTTTAAGACCTGAAGATTTTTGATAGATATTAAAAGCCTTAGCTTTTGATTTTAATTATTAGGATGGTATTTGATTGAATATAAATAAATAAAAATTTCTCCGATTACAGGTTACGTGAAGGGAGGATCCACAAAATTGTATGGCGTAAGCTTGTCTTTTAAGGAGGATCCGAAACAAACAAAAAAAACTCAATTACCATTTTTTTTACTGGTTTAAAAAACTGTTTGTTTTCTTCAGCTTACAATGACATTTAATTCATGTTTCTATCTTAATTAGAACAAGAAATATTCATTTTTTAACGTGTTTGTTTTCAAAACCTAGCTTTCAATGAATGGCTGTTATGGAAAAAATTCCCGTAAGACATGGTGACGTCACTGCGACGTCGTTGTGAAGTCACATTGTGACTTTGTGACCATCGATTGTCGATGTGAAGTCACGGTGAATAAAGTGTGAAGTCGTAATGGCCGTTTTAGAGCTCGTTTGTGACGTCACATTGTGACATCTTTGTGAAGTCACGGTGTAACAAATTTGTGAAAAATGTGTCATTTGTGACTGCTTTGACATGAATATTGTGACGAAACTGTGACAAAAGCGACGATATTTAAATTGACAGAAACATGTTTTTAATGTAAAAACATGTTTTGAAGAATATTTGTAATTTTCTAAAAAATTTTAAGAAAGTCACATCTCAGTCACAATGTGACGCCACTGAGTGGTGGCATTTTGGTCACAGGTGTGATGTGACCAAAGTGACACACAGTGACGTCATTGTGACGTCACTGTGACCATGCATGCTATGAGAGTTTCTTTAGTATTTCTTTATAATTTATGGTGCAGTTATCGAATTTATAATTAAATCTTTACATATTTTAACAGTAAATTGTACGTGGATTTAAAATAAGTAATTAAATAAATACAAAAACTTTGTGACAAAATTTACATTTAAAAAAATTGTAACATGATGGTTAAACATATGCAATAAATAATAAATTTGGCTTGAAATATAGTTATATAATTATACATATTTTTGATGTTTTACATAATCATGAAAGGACCTATTTTTTGAA
Source organism: Maratus speculifer (assembly GCA_964019185.1). NCBI lineage: Eukaryota > Metazoa > Arthropoda > Arachnida > Araneae > Salticidae > Maratus > Maratus speculifer. The sequence continues at coordinate 391,560,942 of OZ025294.1, read as the reverse complement.
GCATAAGACAGAAGAATAATTCGATATTTATCATCTTAGGATAAGATGAAATAGACAGATCCTATGGAAAAATGTATAAGCACTGTTTGGGCATCAACAGCCAAAAAGGTTAAAAAACACTTTTTTATGAAACAAGAATTTAAATACTGAATACCAATTTCAAAATCTTTCTAAATATTTAATGTATACATATGAATAACATTAAAATGAAACATCTTCTGAAATTTTACTTTCATGTCATATCTTCCATTATTCATAGATGTCTGTGGAAAATATTTACGACATTATACCGAATTCCATTACTTTCAATAAGCGGAAAATTTGAAAAAGTAAATAGGAAATAATCTTTGTTGGCTTTAAAATCTGCCGAAATATTCAAAGACTGAAGTGGGTGTGAAGTGATTTTCTTTTTCAAATAAACACTTTACAATCCCAGAATCGTAAAATAGACACAAATTACTATTTTGTGTTGCTATTTCATATATATATTGACTAGAGGTTCGTTGGATTTCTCGTCGCCTGCATTTTTTTCTTATCCTCATTACATTCTATAATATATGATTCAATTCCATTTCAAAAGAGAACAATAGCATTAAGCGAAGATTCTATTAATACTGTTTGATTTTTAAAACATATATCGGATATTTCTTTTAAAAGGAAGTCGTACTTCTTTCGACTACAAAATAAAAAAAATATATAAAAATTTAGAAATATTACGCTTCAATATTTCATCGAGAGTACATCATAAAATGGAGATAGATCCCTGTTTATAAATTCTTAATGGCGTTAAACACTTGAGGGCCGCACCTACAATTAATGAGGATTCGCACCACAAAAATTTTATTAAATTTTACTGTTCTACCTTTGGCCAAAAAAAAAAAAAAGGGATGAAATTGATTTACTTATTTTGAAATAAAAGTTTATTAAATTTCCGGTGGAAGTTTTTAACTGCACAAGCTCAACTGCTTTCCGCTGAAGGAGTTTCAGGGACTCGGTACTCATTGAACTTATTTTTTAAGTCTTTGATTTATATATTTTTTAAAAATTTTGGCATAATAATATAAAACTCGGTGCTGAAAAAAGATTCTATGAAAAAATTGTTCTTTTTTCCTGAAAAAATTCGAAAAAGTTTTATAATATATGATACATTTCCATTTGAAAAGAGAATAATAGTATTAAGAGGAGGTTCTCCCATAACTGCTTAATTTTAAGGGCATACCTCATTTTTTTATGTAAATCATACGTCTTTGAACCACAAAAAATATATAAAAGATTAGAAATATAATGAGTAAACATTCCGTCCAGCGAAAATGTAATCGTTTTACGGTGCATTTTTTGCATAATAATAAAGGAGTCAATGAAGGAAAAAGTATCTATCAAGACATTGTTCCATTTTCCAGGCAAAAATCGAAAAATTTTAAAATTTCTTGAAAAATTTAAGTACATTTTAAAATGTATCTTCTCGAACAATTTTGAACATTTTAAACTAATTTATTTCTTAAACTTTTTGCAGATGTGTGCTGCAGAATTTAGATGTCGTTAAATATAATTCAATTAGTTTGAGAGAAAAAAAAATAGCACGTGAAAACATGTGTAAAACAGCCGTAAAAACTCAATTTATTTCGCATTTTTTATGAAAAAATACTTTGTTGGAAATCCAAAATTTCCTTTTATCAAAATCTTTTTAAATATTTAATATATACTTATGAATAAGATTAAAATGAAACATCTTTTTTGTGTGAAAAAAAAAATTATTTTGTTGGAAATTTTAGAGCTAGTTACATCAAAATCTTTCTAAATATATACAGGGTGTTCCTAAATTCATCGTCCAAACTTTAAAGGGTGATAGTACACATCAAGACAAACAATATTTAAATAGGAAACCAAGGGTCCTAAAGTCTTCCGAAGGAGATAGGCGCCATTAAAGTTTAGGGTCCAAAAATTCAAATGATTATGAAAAACGGAAAAATTGGTCGATTTGTTTGCGGTTTTCACTAAAATTATTCTTTATGTCAGTATTGTCTTGAAAATAAATTATAAAGATAAATTTCAAAAAATGACGATAGAGGGAGCTTTAGATTTTAGAGTAACGAACAACCATTTTTTTACCGTTATTTTTTGCATCTCATTAAATGTTTCGTAAGCTTAGACTTAAACTTAAATTTTGAGCTCAAAATCTGAATAGTTGGAAGCAGTTAAGTAGCACAAACTTAACTGTGTTCAGAGGGTTTTAAATTCAAATGATTATAAAAAACGGAAAAATTGGTCGATTGATTTGCGGTTTTCACTAAAACTATTCTTTATGTCGGTATTTTATTGAAAATGAATTATAAAGATAAATTTCAAAAAATGCCGATAGAGGGCGCTTTAGACTTTGGAGTAACGTACAACTATATTTTACCGTTATTTTTCGCATCTCATAAAATTTTCTTAGAAGCTTAGACATAAACTTAAATTTTGAGATGAAAATCTGAATCGTTGGGAGTGGTTAAGTAGAGCAAACTGAATTGTGTTCAATGGGGGTGGGGAGGTTCAAATTTCAAATTATTTTAAAAAACGGAAAAATTGGTCGATTCGTTTGCCGTTTTCGCTAAAAATATTCTTTATGTCAATATTTCCTTGAAAATAAATTTTAAAGATTAATTTCAAAAAATACCGATAGAGAGCGCCTTAAACTTTAGAGTTACCAACAACTATTTTTAAGCGTTATTTTTTGTATCTAATTAAATGCTTGCAAATTCTTAGATTTAAATTTTGAGTTCAAATTCTAAATCGATGGAGGGGTTAAGAAGCGGAAACTGAACAGTGTTCAGGAGTTAAAATGTTACCCTCCCCACCCATCGAACACATTTCAAATTTCCGCACTTAATTACTCAAAACGATGCAGATTTTGAGCTCAAAATTTAAGTTTGAACTTTTACAAGCATTTAATTAGATACAAAAAATAACGGTTAAAAATAGTTGTTGGTTACTCCAAAGTTTAAGGCGCCCTCTAACGGTATTTTTTAAGATTAATCTTTAAATTTTTTTTTCAAGGAAATATTGACATAAAGAATAGTTTTAGCGAAAACGACAAACGAATCGAACAATTTTTCCGTTTTTTATAATCATTTGAAATTTGAACCTCCCCACCCCCATTGAGCACGGTTCAGTTTGTGCTACTTAACCACTCCCAACGATTCAGATTTTGATCTCGAAATTTAAGTTTATGTCTAAGCTTCTAAAAAAATTTTATGATATGCGAAAAATAATGGTAAAATATAGTTGTACGTTACTCCAAAGTCTAAAGCGCCCTCTATCGGCATTTTTTGAAATTTATCTTTATAATTCATTTTCAATAAAATACCGTCATAAAGAATAGTTTTAGTGAAAACCGCAAATCAATCGACCAACTTTCCGTTTTTTATAATCATTTGAATTAAAAACCCTCTGAACACAGTTAAGTTTGTGCTACTTAACTGCTTCCAACTATTCAGATTTTGAGCTCAAAATTTAAGTTTAAGTCTAAGCTTACGAAACCTTTAATGAGATGCAAAAAATAATGGCAAAAAATAGTTGTTCGTTACTCTAAAGTCTAAAGCGCCCTCTATCGTCATTTTTTGAAATTTATCTTTATAATTTATTATCAAGACAATACTGACATAAAGAATAATTTTAGTGAAAACCGCAAACGAATCGACCAATTTTTCTGTTTTTCATAATCATTTGAATTTTTGGACCCAAAACTTTAATGGCGCCTATCTCCTTCGGAAAACTTTGGGACCCTTGGTTTCCTATTTAAATATTGTTTGTCTTGATGTGTACTATCACCCCTTAAAGTTTGGACCATGAATTTAGAAACACCCTGTATAATGCGTACATATGAATAAGATTAAGAGATGCATCTTTTATAAGTAACTTTTTCTAAAATTTACTTTCATGTCACATCTTACATTATTCATACATGTCAACAGAAAATATTTATTGTATTTTTTATGGAATTCTATTCCTTTCAAAATGCACAAAATTTGAAAAGTAAATAAGAAATAATCCCTGTTGGCTTTGAAATCTACTGAAATATTCAAAGACTGAAGTGGGTGTGAAGTGATTTTCTTTTTTAAATAAATATTTTAAAATCCTAGCAACGTAAAATATACCTAAATTGTTATTTTGGGTTATCATTTCATAAATATATTGACTAGAAGTTCATTTAATTTTATATCGCCTAACATTATTCTTATCGTGATTATATTCTATAATATAAGAGGCATTTCCATCTGACCAATAGCATTCAAAGAAGGATCTCTCAAAACTGCTTGACTTTGAAAGTATCTTAGATGTTTTTTTTTTTTTTTTTTTTTTTTTTTTTTTTTTTTTTTTTTTTTTTAAGTAGTCATACTTTTTTGGATCACAAAAATATATATATATAACAAATTATAATTATTTCGCTTAAACATTCTATCGAGAGTATATAAAATTGATTTTCAAAAGAGTTCATAAAAGGAAGATACTTCCCTAATTGTAAATTCTTAAAGTCGTTAAGGGGATTCGACAGCCTTTGAACTTTACTTTTTAATTTAAGAACTTAAAAATGCTTATTGGCATAATAATAAATGATTTAAAGAAGGAAAAATATCCTTAAAAATTGATCCATTTCCCTGGTGGAATTCAAAAAATTTAAATAAATTTAAAATATATTTTCTCGTACAATTTTGAATATTTTAGGCTAATTTTCCAAAAGTTTCTTGCAGATGTGTGCAATAGATTTTGGTGCAATAGAAACGCCTTTTTAATTTGTGAAAATATGTGTAAAATTACTGCAAAAAGTGAATTTATTTTACATTTTTATGTGAAATAAAATTATTTTGTTTGAAATTCAGTACTCCATTTTATCTAATAGACTATATTTTACAATCCAAGAAGCTTTATATATACTCAAATTGCTAGTTTGGGTTGTCATTTCATAAATATATTGACTAGAAGATCTTTCGATTTCTCGTCAACTAATTATTTTTATCCTCATTATATTTTTTATATAAGAAGCATTTGCATCTGAAAAAAACTCCAATAGCATTAAGAAAAGTTCACTGTTAAAAGTGAAGGTGACAAACCGGGGCCATTTGGGTCCCGGAGGTGAAAAGGCCCTAGGATCCATTGGAACCCGGGGCATTTGGAACCCTAGGGTGCCATAGGGGATTGGATATGTGATTGCAGTGCAGACAGGTCTCTTACTGGATGATTGGAGCTAAATAAGATGCCATGCACTTCGTATTGGCAGCAATGTGGCACCTCAACGGGTGACTGGAACCATGCGCATGCGCTGTGACTTGTGTCTTTCTGTTTTCTGTGACGGCAAGTAAAATCTATGGCTATGAGTGAATGAAGGTGAGCTCGATGGCCGAGCGGTTAGAACGCTGAGCTTGTAATCAGACGTTGTGAGTTCGAATCCTTCGACGGCCAAAAGTCGGTTTGTATATTTTTAATTTTTTTATTATTGGACACTCTGGATTAAGGGTGCCATCTTTTCACCCTAATTAAAGGCGCCATTCTGGCTCCTTTAGGGGTGTCACTAGTGAGACAAGCCTTTCACCCCTAAAAGGTGCAATGTGTCACCATTAGTTTTAACAGTGTTTCTTCCAAGACTGCTTGATTTTGAGGTCATTTCTCGGATATTTTTTTTAAAGGGAAGTCATACTTCTTTGTATCACATAAAAAGTATATAAAAAGTTAGAAATATTACTCTAAAGGCCCTACAATAGTCAATGAAAAAAAACCCGGATGATAAAGTAAAGTTTAAAGGAGCGTTCTTTTCAAATAACTCTCTGAAATTTTAATATTTTCACATTTTTTTTTTTTTTTTTTTTTTTTTTTTTTTTTTTTTTTTTTTGCATAGGATAGATGAAGACGATTCACAAACGGCTTAGTTTTTACTTTTTCGATTTTGCTTGTATATGTTTCACATTATAATAGTTTCAATTTCAGAACCGGTTTAAACCGGTTTTGAGTTTTAAAGTATTTTTTAAAAAAATCTGAAACCAAAATTGAACAGTAAAAACTAGGCCGGTTGTGGGTCGTCCTCAAATATCCTATGCAAAAAAATCATGTAAAAATATTAAAATTTGAGTGAGATATTTGAAAAAAACTCTCCCGACTTTAAATTATCACCCGGGTCTTTTTATGTGACTAGTGTTGCGCCTTAAACCTTCCGTCGAGAGTTCTTCATAAAAAGGAGCTAGATCATCGATTATGAATTCTTAATAACGTTAAGGTCACTCGGTACCCTATGAACAATTTTTTTTATTTTAAGCATTTCAGGGTACTTTTTTATCATAATAGTGAAGGACTCGATAAAGGAAAAAGATTCTGTCAAGAAATTGTTCCATTTAGTTTGGCAAAACTCGAAAAATTTGAGTAAATTTTAAAATGCATCTTCTTTTATAATTTGGAATATTTGAAGGTAATTTATTTTTAAAACATCTTATAGATGTGTGCTGTTGAACTTTAAGTATCGCATTTCTCATAAATTAATTAGTTTGTGAGAAAAAAATAACATCTGAAAATGTGTATAAGTTTAGAGTAAAAACTGAATTTATTTTAAATTTTTATGTGGAAAAAAACCTTTCTATTTTATTGGAAATTCAATACTTAGTTTTATCAAATACATCATATTTTTCAATCCTAAAATATACTCAAATGTACTTGTAAAATATACCGAAATTGCTATTTTGGGTTGTCATATCATAAATATATTAACTAGAAATTCATTCGATTTCTCGTCGCCTATATTTTTTCTTATCCTCTTTATATTCTATAATATAAAAGGCATTTCAATTTCAAAGGAGAACAAAAGTATTCAGAGAAAATTCCCCTAAAACTGCTTGATTTTGAAGGTACATTTCGAAATTTTTTAAAAGGGAATCCATATTTCTTTGGAATACAAAAATATATAAAAATTTATAAATATTACGCTTAAACATTCCGTCGAAAGTACTTCATAAAAAGGAGACAGATCCCTGAGTATGAATTCTTATTGGCGTTATTTGGACTTGGTAACTTTTGATCTTTTAAGTTGATTTCGTATGAAGTACTACCTTTTGCATTCTCTCCCATGTTTGAGTGTCTGAAAAATTTTTGCAGATCTACGCCAATCATGACTCCTAGACCACAAAACTACCACCAGTAAAAAAGTTTATCTATTTATCTATCTATATATATATACATATATATAAACCGAAAAAACGCGATAACTTCTTAATTAAAATAGATATCGAATCAGACTTCTAGAAAATGGGCTAAAAGTTTATGCATGATAGATTTTTGATAAAATTAAAAATGGGGTCAAGGGACGAAAAAAACAGGGTTTTTGGGAGAAAAAAACATAACTTCGTCAATTATCAAGATATCAAATCCAACTAAATTTTGTATAAATGTTCTCAACATTATCTAAAACTTTTGTATTTAGAAGTTTTTGATGGAACCAACTTTTACCGATGAAAAAAATTAAAAACGAAAAGCAAACGTTGTAGAAAAAGAAAAAAATCCATAACTTACTCAATTCTTAAGCAATCAAATCTAATTAAATTTATTTTACATCTTCTCAATAATATCTACTTGTTTTATATTAACAAGTTTTTCATAGAACCAATTCTTATAGCAAAAATAAATTAAAGAAACAAAAAAAGAGTTGGAGAAAAAACCTCAAATTGCTTATTTTGTGACTTCTTTCTTGAACTCATTTTTTGATTTTAAATGCACACAGATGGCAAATCCTCTTATTTAGTTACTATATAATGTGACGTATTAGCCAGTTTTTTGGTGAAGGCTGAATATATTTCAAAAAAGGCTGCCAAAAAGGGTATTTTGAATGGAATTTCCCAAAGTGGTCGTGATTAAAAATTGAGGAAGTATAACAAACTGCATATTTTCTGAGTCATTTTTAAATCCATTTCTGTTCTCAAACGCATCCAATTTATAGATCCTCTTATTTAGGTACTATACAGGGTGTCCCAAAAGGTCGTTTACAAACTTAACATGCTAGTCTGTCATATCATGATGAACGATATTAAATAGGAAACTAAGGGTCCCAAACGTCTTCCAAAGGAGATATGCGCCATAAAGTTTTGGGGTCCAAAAATTCAAATGATTATAGAAAACAGAAAAATTGGTCGATTCGTTTGCGGTTTTCACTAAAACTATTCTTTATGTCAGTATTTTCTTGAAAATAAATTATAAAGAAAAATTTCCAAAAATGTCGATAGAGGGCGCTTTAGACTTTGGAGTAACGATAAACTAGTTTTTACCATTATTTTTTGCATCTCATTAAATTTTTTCAGAAGCTTAGACATAAACTTAAATTTTGAGCTCAAAATCTAAATCGTTGTAAGTGGTTAAATTGCGCAAACTGAATTGCGGGGGGTAGTTCAAATTTCAAATGATTATAAAATACGGAAAAATTGGTCAATTGATTTGCGATTTTCACTAAAATTATTCTTTATGTCAGTATTATCTTGAAAATAATTTATAAAGATAAAGTACAAAAAATGTAGATAGAGGGCGCTTTAGACTTTGGAGTAACGTACAATTATTTTTTTCCGTTATTTTTTGCATCTCATAATTTTTTTAGAAGCTTAGACATAAACTTAAACTTTGAGATGAAAATCTGAATCGTTGGGAGTAATAAAGTAGCGCATACTGAACTGTGTTCAATGGGGGTGGGGAGGTTCAAATTTCAAATGATTATAAAAAACGGAAAAATTGGTCGGTTTTCGCTAAAATTATTCTTTATGTCAATATTTCCTTGAAAATAAATTTTAAAGATAAATTTTAAAAATCCGTTAGAGGGCGCCTTAAACTTTAGAATAACCAACAATTTTTTTAACCGGTTTTTTTTAATCTAATTAAAGGCTTGCAAAAGTTTAGACTTAAATTTTGTGTCAAAATGTAAATTGATAGGAGGGGTTAAGAAGCGCAAAATGAACTGTGTTTAGGAGTTGAAATGTTACCTTCCCCACCCCTCAAACGCAGTTCAATTTTTGGCCGCTTAATTACTCACAACGATGCAGATTTTGAGCACAGAATTTAAGTTTGAACTTTTACAAGCATTTTAATAGATACAAAAAATAACGGTTAAAAATAGTTGTTGGTTAGTATAAAGTTTAAGGCGCCCTCTGACGGAATTTTTTGAAAGACATCTGTAAAATTTATTTTGAAGAAAATATTGATATAAAGAATAGTTTTAGCGAAAACCGACCAATTTTTCCGTTTTTTATAATCATTTGAAGTTTTAGCCTCCCCACCCCCATTGAACACAGTTCAGTTTGCGCCACACCCAACGATTCAGATTTTTATCTCAAAATTTAAATTTATGTCTAAGCTTCTAAAAAAAATTATGAAATGCAAGAAATAACGTAAAAAAATAGTTGTACGTTACTCCAAAGTCCAGAGCGCCCTCTATCGGAATTTTTTGAATTTTATCTTTATAAATTATTTTCAAGATAATACTGACATAAAGAATAATTTTAGTGAAAATCGCAAATCAATTGACCAATTTTTCCGTTTTTTATAATCATTTGAAATTTGAACCCCCCCCCCCCCCGCAATTCAGTTTGGGCAACTTAACCACTTCCAACAATTTAGATTTTGAGCTCAAAATTTAAGTTTATGTCTAAGCTTCTAAAAAAAATTATGAGATGCAAAGAATAATGGTAAAAACTAGTTTATCATTACTCCAAAATCTAAAGCGCCCTCTATCGACATTTTTTGAAATTTATTTTTATAATTTCTTTTCAAGAAAATACTGATATAAAGAATAGTTTTAATGAAAACCGCAAACGAATCGACCAATTTTTCTGTTTTTTGTAATCATTTGAATTTTTGGATCCTAAACTTAAATGGCGCATATCTCCTTTGGAAGACGTTTGGGACCCTTAGTTTCCTATTTAATTTTGTTCATCATGATATGACAGATCAGCATGTTATGTTTGTAAACGACCTTTTGGGACACCCTGTATAATGTGATGGATAGGCCAGTTTTTTGATAAAGGCAGAATATATTTCAAAAAAGGCTGCCAAAATGAGCACTTCGAACAAAATTTCCCAAAGCGATCGTGATTAAAGAAATGAGAATGTATTCAAATAATAAATTGGTTATTTTATGACTCATTTTTAAATCCAAATTTGCTCTCAAAATGCATTCAGTTGACAGTTTTTTGTTATTTAGGAACTGTGTAATGAGACGTATTGGACAGTTTTTTGATAAAGACTAAATATATATTTTTTAAAAAGCTGTCAAAGTGGGCACTTTGCAAAAAAAAAAATAAAAATAAAAATAAAAATAAAAAATAAATAAAAAAAAATCCCAAAGCAATCACGATTAAAGAATTGAGGACGTATTCAAATAACAAATTGGTTATTTTATGATTCATTTTTAAATTCAAATTTTGCTCTCAAACCCATTCAGATGACAGTTATTTGTTATTTAAAGACTGTGTCATATTGGTCAGTTTTTTGATAAAAGCTAAATATATATTTGAAAAAGCTGTCAAATTGGGCACTTCGCACAAAAGTCCCCAAAACGATCTTGATTAAAGAATTGTGAATGAATTCATATAACAAATTGGTTAATTTATGACTCATTTTTAAATTCAATTTTGCTCTCAAACGCATTCAAATGACAGTTTTTTGTTATTTAGGAATTACACAATGCGCGTATTGGTCAATGTTTTAATAAAGACAGAATATATTGTCAAATTTGTCGTTTCAGCTGAATTTTGCTAAAGTTGATTTTAATAAAACCACTTCTTACAGAAAAATTAAATTAAAAATTTTTCAAAAGCGGCCAAATATAGTAGTTAAATTGGTTTTCTCTTTAATCATATTCTTTTTTTTGGTGTTGAAATGAAAACTCTTCGAAATCTTCCTCCGCCTATAGGCCAAGCCGGCAGGGATTTTTTTTTTTTTAATTCAAACATTTCAAAGTAAATTTTTGGCATAATAATGAAGGAATCGATGAAAGAAAAATATTCTAACAAGAAATTGCTCAATTAACTGGACAAATGTTAAAAAATTTAAATAAATTTTAAAATGGATCATCTCTCACAATTTTGAACATTTTAAGATAATTTATTTTTAAGCTAATTTTTTTCTCATAGATGTGTGCGGCAGAATTTTCAGTATCGCATTTCTCATAAGTTAATTAGTTTGAGAAGTAAAACAATAATATGTGAAAATATGTGTAAAATTACAGTAAATACTGAATTTATTTTGTATTTTTTCGTGTAAGCTCTATACATTGATGGAAATCTAATACGTAGTTTTATCAAAATCTTCCTAAATAATTAATGTATACATATGAATAAGATTAAGATGAAATATCTTTTTCTAAATTTTACTTTCATGTCATATCCTATATTATTCATAGATATCAGTATAAAATATTTTATGCCGAATTTCATTATTTTCAATATGTGGAAAATTTGAAAAGTAAATAGGAAATAATCCCTGTTGGCTTTGAAATCTACTGAAATATTCAAAGACGGAAGTGGGTGTGAAGTGATTTTCTTTTTCAAATAAATAATTTACAATCCTAGAATCATAAAATATACTTAAATTGCTATTTTGGATTGACATTTCATGAATATATTCAGTAGATTTTCATTTGATTTCTTGTGGTTTACATTATTCTTCCCCTTATTATATTCTATAATATAAAAGGCATTGGCATTTGAATGGAGAATAACAACATTAAGAGGAGATTCTCCTAAAACTACTTGATTTTGAAGGCATATTTCGATTTTTTTTTTTTTTTTTTTTTTTTAAGGGAACTTATATTTTTTTGGAACACAAAAATACATAAAATGTTACAAATATTACGCTTAAACATTCCGTCGAAAGTACTTCATAAAATGGAGACAGATCCCAGAGTATGAATTCTTCCATGTTTTCCATATCATATCCTGCATTATTCATAGATGTCAGTAAAAAATATTTACGGCATTTTATACCGAATTCTATTACTTTCAATATGCGGAAAATTTGAAAAGTAAATATGAAATAATCCCTGTTGGCTTTAAAATCTACTGAAATATTCAAAGACTGGAGTGAGTTTGAAGTGATTTTCTTTTTCAAATAAATACTTTAACATACTAGAATCATAAAATATACTTAAATTGGCATTTTGGGTTGTCATTTCATGAATATATTCAGTAGAGGTTCATTTGATTTGTCGTGGTCTACTTTATTCTTACCTTCATTATATTCTATAATATAAAAGGCATTTGTATTTGAAAAGAGAATAACAACATTAAGAGAAGTTTCTCCCAAAAATGCTTCATTTTGAGTGCATACATTTTTTAAATACGGATATATCTATATAATAAAGGCCAAACGTATCTGTGCGTAACGCATACGTCATGTTTTGAATGGCAATACTTTCCGATGAAATTTCGGTTTTACGATTTTAGCTATTAAGAATTTTTTAACTTTTAGACATAGCAGGTTTTCAACCTTTATACCATCTTATACAGAAAAAAATGCACTTTTAAATGCAGTTTGTTAGAAAACTGTATCTCAATTTGTTTTTGAGATATTAATTTTTTTGTAGTTCTTAGTTAAATTTTTCTAATGGTGGCAACTTGAGTATTTCATTTATGTGGGAAATAAAGAAAAAATAACCATAGAGTAAAAAAAAAAAAAAAAAAAAAAAAAAAAAAAAAAAAAAAAATAGAAATTGAGTTTGGTGGCTTAAGGTGACGCCAAAAATGTAACCCTAACATTCGCGGCATTGCATCAAATGCAATCGTGTGCTTTCGCAAAAAAGGAAAACTTTTAGCAATACAGTTTTAATTCATAATACAATGAAATGCTATTTTAGAATGCTAAAATAACTTCTGAAATATCTTTTTCATTTAGAGAAAAAATGATTTTGAAGAATTCGGTCTCTGTTCCACGTAATTGTTTTGTTTGGGCCGAATAAGAGATTTAAATTGGAAGAATAACGCCCATCAAACCGTTTTAATCGCATACTGCACCTCTATCTATTTCCTTTCTCCATGGAAAGTAACAGATCACTTTATAATTTGTTGCCATTTTTTCATATCAACTGAAAAAAATAGTAATAATTAAAAACCTGCTATGTAAAATATCGTCGGCTATAAAACCCCGTGAATGTTGTTGGTTTTATTTAGATCTATCAATTTAATGGACTTTAAGTTCGTTGCAAACTTACTTTACAAAAGATACATCAATTAACTTTTACAAAAATATATTTTAAAGAATACCTGTGTGTCATATTTTCTTAGTTGGTTTTAAAAACTGAAAGAATTCAATTTTATTCTTTGGGTAATAACTTTGACTAATAATTTCTATCTTGCGTCTAATACGGAAGTACCGATAATTTTCAAAGCTTTTTATGATTACATAATTATTATGCTTCATATAAAATTGCTGTTTGGAATTAGTTAGCAGTTTAAAAAGTATATTACATAAGAAAAATTTATTAGACTTTTCAATTTTAAAAAGTTTTCACCTTAATTCTGTGACCCGGAAACCCCGGGTTCCGTGTACTAGTATATATAAAGTTATAAATATTACTCTTAAATATTCCGTCGAGAGTACTTCATAAAATGGAGATACATCCATGATTATGAATTCTGAATAGTGTCAAGGAGACTTAGTAAAAATTGAATTTTGTTTAGTTCAAGCATTTTAAAGTACACTTTCGGCATAATAACAAAATACTCACTGAATCAAAAAGATGATATCAAGAAATTGTCCCATTTCCTGGGCAAAATTTGAACAACTTAAATAAATTTTAAAATGGATAATCTCTCACAAATTTGAACATTTTAAAGTAATTTATTTTTTAAAGTAATTTATTTTTTATATTTAAATTGCTGTTTTGGGTTTTCATGTCATAAATATATTCAATAAAGTTTCATTCGATTTCTCGTGGTCTACAATTTTCTTATCCTCATTATATTCTATAATATAAGAGGCATTTGCATTTGAAAGGAGTACAATAACATTAAGCGAAGGTTCTCCCAAAACTTGAGGCATACTTTTTTTAAATACAGGTATGCGGATGTATTTTTTAAAAAGGAAGTCATACTTATTTGGATCACTATATATATATATATATATATAAAGTTAGAGATATTGCGCTTAAAACTTCTGCAGAAAGTATATAAAAGAATTTCAAAAGAATTCATAAAAGTGAGATATATCCCTGATTATGAATTCTTAATAGCGTAGCGGGGCTTTGTATCCTTTGAAATTTATAATAATAAAGGACTTTGTGTACTTTCGTAACCCCACCTACCCATTCACCGCTTTTCAGTGTCTTTAATTTGTCTACTTTTTCTTTTAAATTTGTTCGGTTTAAATCCTCTCTTTTTTTCCTTTTCAATTTAGTTTCCGAGGCATACAGGTTGTAAGTACAGACTTTTAACGTTACTCTTAGTTTCTTAGCAGTGACAGCGCTTCCAGCAAGAGAGTCGGAATATTCTGTACGTTGGTAGGGGTCGCCGACGAAGATAGGCCGCTCATCGCATCGGTTAATATTCTTCATTTATTTGTGACAGAAAAAAGCATAAAAAGTTAGTGGATTTTAAATAAGTAAGTAAAACATTCTCTTAATAAATAATGTACTTATATAAAAATGTGTTTGGTATACAGTTTATCGTGCTCAGTTATTGCGATCCTTAAATATATCTACAGTTGAACGCAAATATTGCAGATATCATGGCAATGAAATAACGAAAGACTTTTTTTGGGTACAAGTTGCCAACATGTAAATCGTATTACATGTAATTGATGTGGAAACATGTCATTACAATATAGCCAGTATGGGTTATGATGCCCATTAAGATACATGTTATTTGCTAAACACATTTTATCTGCTTGGCAGGATCGATTTCCACGCTGTAAAAAATCCCTGTCGGCTTGGCCTATAGGCGGAGGTAGATTTCGAAGAGTGCTCATTTCAACAACAATAAATAAAATATGATTAGAGATAAAAACAGTTTAATAACTTTATTTGGCCGCTTTTGAAAAAAAAAATTAATTTAATTTTTTGCAAGAACTGGTTTTTATCAAAATCATCTTAAGCGAAATTCGGCTCAAATGCCCACTTCGACAACATATTTTGAAGTATATTCTGACTTTATTATTAAAATTTCGACCAATACATATATTATATAGTTCCTAAATAACAAAAAACTGTCAATTGAATGCTTTTGAGAGCAAAATCGAATTTGAAAAGGAGTTATAAAATAACCAATTTGTTATTTGGATACATCCTCAATTCTTAAATTATGATCGCTTTGGGAAATTTTGTGCGAAGCGCCCAATTTGACAGCTTTAAAATCATATATATTTAAGCTTTATCAAAAGACTGACCAATACGGCACATTACACAGTTCCTAAATAACTAATATCTGTCAATTGAATGCGTTTAGAAGCAAAATTGAATTTAAAAATCAATCATAAAATAACAATTTGTTATTTGAATACATCCTCAATTCTTAAATCATGATCGCTTTGTGAAAGTTTGTGCGAAGTGCCTACTTTGACAGCTTTTTAAAAAATATATAGCCTTTATCAAAAAATCGACGAATCCGCACATTATATAGTTCCTAAATAAAAATATATACTGTCAATTGAATGCGTTTGAAAGCAAAATTGAATTTAAAAATGAGTCATAAAATAACCAATTTTTTATTTGAATACATCCACCATTCTTTCATCATGGACACTTTGGGATATTTTTTTTGCGAACTGCCCTCTTTGCCAACTTTTAAAAAAAATATATTTAGCCTTTATCAAAAAATTGATGAATACGCACATTATATAGTTTCTAAATAACAAAAAACTGTCAATTAAATGCGCTTGAAAGCAAAATTGGATTTAAAAAGGAGTCATAAAATAACCAGTTTGTTATTTGAATACATCCTCAATTCTTAATCATAATCGCTTTGGAAAATTTTGTGCGAAGTGCGCATTTTGATAGACTTTTCTGAAATATATTCTGCCTTTATCAAAAAACTGGCCAATCTGTCCCACTATATAGTTCCTAAATAAGAGGACCTGTAAATTGGATGTGTTTGAGAACAAAAATCGATTTAAAAATGACTCGGAAAAAAGGCAATTTGTTATACTTCCTCAATTTTTCTATCACTATTACTTCGGGAAATTCTGTTCAAAATACTGTTTTTGGCAGCCTTTTTTGAAATATATTCTGCCTTTATCATAACACTGGCTTATACTTCACATTATATAGTTCCTAAATAAGAGAATCAGCCATTTGGATGCGTTTAAAATCAAAAATGAATTTAAAAATGAGTCAGAATATAAGCAGTTTGGATTTGAGGTTTTTTTCTCCAACTTCTATTTTTGTTTAATTTATTTTTGCTAGAAGAATCGGTCCTAACAAAACCTTGTTAATATAAAAGTTGTAGATATTATTAAGAAGATGCAACATAAATTTAATTATATTTGATTGCTTAAGAATTGAGTAAGTTATGGATTTTTTTCTTTTTCCTCCCCCCCTTTTTTTTGTTTTTAATTTTTTTTCATCGGTAAAAGTTGGTCCGATCAAAAACTTGTAAATACAAAAGTTTTAGATAATGTTGAGTACATTTATAAAAAATTTAGTTGGATTTGATATCTTGAGAATTGACGAAGTTATGATTTTTTTTCTTACAAAAACCCAGTTTTTTTCGCCCCTTGAGCCCATTTTTAACTTTACCAAAACTCTGTCATGCATAAACTTTTAGCCCATTTTTAAGAAGTAATATAAACTTTAAACTGATTCGATATCTATTTTATTTAAGAAGTTATCGCGTTTTTTCGGTTTTCACAAAAACCCTCCTAATTTCCACCCCCTTGGTCCGATTTTGCCCATTAATGAACTCAATCGAGATTTTATGCTTCTTGATTTTATGTAAAAGTTGGAAGAAGATCTGAGCATAATTATAGAAGTTATCGTGTCTAGAAGAAAGTGATATACACCGATAGATAGATAGATAGATAGATAGATAGATAGATAGATAAACTTTTTTACTAATGATGGTTTTGGGGTCTAGGAGTCATGATCGGTGTAGATCTGCAAAAATTTTTCAGAAATTCCAACATGGGAGAGAATGCAATAGGTAGTATTTCATACGAAATCTACCTAAAATGAGTCATAAAATAAACAATTTGTTATTTGAATACAACTTCAATTCTTTTATCATGATCGCTTTGGGAAATTTTTTTGCGAAGTGCTTACTTTGACAGCTTTTAAAAAATATATATTCACCCTTTATCAAAAAATCGACGAATACGCACATTATATAGTTCCTAAGTAACAAAAAACTGTCAACTGAATGCGTTTCAGAGCAAAATTGGATTTAAAAATGCGTCATAAAATAACCAATTTGTTATTTGAATACCCACAGTTCATTAATCATGATCGCTTTGGGAAATTTTGTGCGAAGTGCCCATTTTGGCAGCCTTTTTTGAAATATATTCTGCCTTTATCAAAAAACTGGCCACTCCGTCACATTATATAGTTCCTAAATAAGAGAACCTGTAAATTGGATGCGTTTGAGAACAAAAAAAAAGATTTAAAAATGACTCGGTAAAAACGCAATTTCTTAAATTTCCTCAAATTTCAATCACTATAACTTCGTAAAATTCTGTTCAAAATACCCTTTTTGTCAGCCTTTTTAAAAATACATTCTGCGTTTATCAAAAAACTGGCCAATACGTGAAGTTATATAGTTCCTAAATAATAGGACCTGTAAATTGGATGGGTTTGAGAACAAAAATCAATTTAAAGATGACTCAGAAAAAACGCAATTTGTTATACTTAATCAATATTTTAATGACGATAACTTCGGGAAATCTGTTCAAAATACCTTTTTTGGCAGCCTTTTTAAAAATATATTTTGCCTTTATCAAAAAATTGGCCATTACGTCACATTATATAGTTCTTAATTAAGAGGGTCTGTCATTTAGATGCGTTTAAAATCAAAAATGAATTTTAAAATGAGTCAGAATGTAAGCAGTTTCGATTTGAGGTTTTTTCTCCAACTCCTATTTTTTTTAACATATTTTTGCTATAAGAATTGGTTCTATGAAAAACTTGTCAATATAAAAGTTGTAGATATTATTGTGAAGATGTAAAATAAATTTAATTAGATTTGATTGTTTAAGAATTGAGTAAGTTATGGGTTTTTTCCTTTTTTCTCCCCCCTTTTTCTTTTCGTTTTTAATTTTTTTCATCGATAAAAATTGGTCCTATCAAAAACTTGTAAGTGCAAAAGTTTTAGATAATATTGAGTACATTTATATAAAATTTAGTTGGATTTGATATCTTGAGAATTGACGAAGTTATGAATTTTTTTCTCCCCAAAACCATGTTTTTTTCGCCTCTTGAGCCCATTTTTAACTTTATCGAAAATCTGTCATGCATAAACTTTTGGCCCATTCCTTAGAAGTAATATAAACTTTAAACTGATTCTATATCTATTTTAATTTAGAAGTTATCGCGTTTTTTCTGTTTTCACAAAACCCCTCCTAACTTCCACCCCTTTGGTCCGATTTTGCCCATTAACGATCTCGACCGAGATTTTAAGCTCCTTGATTTTATGTAAAAGTTTGAAGAAGATCTGAGCATAATTATGAAAGTTATCGTGTCTAGAAGAAAGTGATATACACCGAAAGATAGATAGGTAGATAGATAGATAGATAGATAGATAGATAAACTTTTTTACTGATGGTAGTTTTAGGGTCTAGGAGTCATGATTCGTGTAGATCCGCAAAAATTTTTCAGAAATTCCAACATGGGAGAGAATGCAATAGGTAGTATTTCATACGAAATGTACCTAAAAATCTGCAGCAGAGATTCCAGACAATGTCCGTAAAAAAACGGACTTTGTTCCTATATCAAAGGACTTTGCCATGAAATTAATGATTTTCTGCCGTAAAGCATAAAAAATTACGGGAGTTGACCGTTTATGGGAAAAAAGTGACATAGTCCTTAAATTTACTAGATAATTCACGGTAAAACACATAAATTTATATATGTATACATATGTATATACATATATACATATATATATATATATATATATATATATATTACTTTGCAATCTATAGGGTGTTCCAAAAATAAAAATCATAGGGGTGGAAACAGGAAGGGTGTTTGTAAAAATCGAAAAAACGTCATAACTTCTTAATTAAAATAGATATCAAATCGGTTTAAAAATTATATTACTTCTTAAAAAAAGGCCAAAATTTTAGGTATGACACATTTTTGATAAATTTAGAAATGGGCTCAAGGGGCGAAAAAAACAGGGTTTTTGGGAGAAAAAATTCATAACTTCGTCAATTCACAATATATCAAATCCAACTAAATATTGTGTAAATGCTCTTAACATTATCTAAAACTTTTGTATTTACAAGTTTTTGATAGGACTAGTTCTTACCGATAAAAAAAATTGAAAACGAAAACAAAAAGTGGGGTGAAAAAAGACAAAACTTCATAACTTCGTCAATTCTTAAACTATCAAATCTATTTAAATTTATTTTAAATCTTCTCACTATTATCTACAACTATTGTATTGACAAGTTTTTCATAGGACCAATTCGTATAGTAAACAAAAATTATACAATAATAGTAATATCAGAAAAAAACCTCAAATCCAAACCGCTTATATTCTGACTCATTTTTAAAATCATTTTTACTGCCAAACGCATCTAGTTTACAGTTCCTCTTATTTAGAAATTATATAATGTGATGCATTGGTTAGTTTTTTTTAGAAAGTCAGAATATATATCAAAAAAGACTTCCAAAAAGAGTATTTTGAACGGAATTCCCTAAATAATCGTGACTGAAAATTTGAGGAAATGTTCAAATAACAAATTACGTTTTTTTCTGGCTCATTTTTAAATTCAGTTTTGCTCTCAAACGCATCCAATTAACGGGTTCTCTTATTTAGGAGCTGTATAATATGCCGTGTTTTGATCAATTTTTTTTATAAAGGCTGAACATATTTTTAAAAAATGCTGTAAAATTGCGCACTTAGCGCAAAATTTCCCGAAGTGATCATGATTAAGAATATAGGTTGTATTCAAATAACAAATCGTGTTTTTCTGACTCATTTTTAAATCCTTTTTTGCTTTCAAACGCATTCAATTGACAGTTTTATGTTATTTACGAAATATATAATGTACCGTATTAGTCGATTTTTTAATTAAGTCAGAATATATTTCAAAATATGTTGTCGAAATGGGCATTTGAGCCGAATTTAACTTAAGATGTTTCTTATAAAACAAGTTCTTAGAGAACAATTAAATTAAAAAATTTTCAAATAAAGTTGTTAAACTAGGTTTATCAGTAATGAAATTTTATTTTTTGTTGTTGAAATGAGCACTTTTCGAAATCTACCTTCGCCTACACACTGTAAAACATTTGTGTTATGTTACTCTATAAAATTGGTGGCAGCTACGACTTCCATTTTACTGAGTAATTTTTCACTTATATAATGATGTAATTTAACATATAGTATTGGTATAACTTCGCAATGTTACACCAGTTATATCGGTTAAAGTATTCAACGTTTAATGATTAACGTTACTCAACTGTTTTACAGTGTAGGTCAAGCCGACAGGCACTTTGCTTTTCTAGCATATAACAGAGGAAAAGAAAATAAATATTTAAAATAAAAGATTAATTTATAATAAAAAAGTAATACAAACATATAGCTTCAACTGAAATAGGTTTATATATATATATATTTCCTATTTGTCATGATCATAACAGAAGCATTATTATTCGATTGATATACAATGGATTAGAATACAAATAACTTGAGATCATAAATTTGGCTGACAATATCTCATACGACAAGGTTATTTTCTAATAAAGTATACATTTAATATATTGCAAAATTAAATTAGCAGAAACAAATTTATATTGCTTTTACAATGCCTAAGTTATTTCTCCTTGTTTAAATTTAAAAAATATGTTTTTTTTTCAAATTAATTACTAGTTGAAAAAGGAACTCAATTAAAAAATAAAAATATCTGTCAACTTGGCCTATAGGCGGAGGTAGATTTCGAAGAGCGCTCATTTCGACAACAAAAAATAAAATATGATTAGAGAGACCCGGTTTAACAAATATAGTTGGTCGCTTTTGAAGAAGTTTTAATTTCATTTTTCTGTAACAGGTGCTTTTATCAGAATCCTCTTAAGCGAATTTCGGCACAAATGGCCTTTTTTTAAATATATTCTGACTTTATGGATAAAATGACCAATAATGCACATTATATACTTCCTAAACAAGAAAAACTTTCAGTTGAATGCATTTGAGAGTAAAACTGAATTTATAAATGAGTCATAAAAAAAGCAATTTTTTATTTGAATCAGTTCTTCAATCTCGATCGAATCGGGAAGTTTTGTTCAAATTAACCCCTTTCACAGCGTTTTATATATATATATATATATATATATATATATATATATATATATAATTTGCGTTTATCAAAAATCTGGACAATAAGGCACTTTATACAGTTCCTAAATAATGGAATCTGTAAATTGAAAGCGTTTGAGAGCAGAAATGGATTAAAAAATGAGACAGAAAATAAGCAGTTTGTTATTTGAATATTTCTTCACTTTTTTTTTCAATCACTATCAATTTAGGAAACTCAGTTCACAATGCCATTTTGATGGCATTTTTTGAAATATATTCTGCATTTATCACAAAACTGACCAATACACCACATTATATAGTTCCTAAATAAGAGAACCTGCCAATTGGATGATTTTGAGAGCAAAAATGAGTGAAAATATAAGCAGTTTGAAATTGAGTTTTTTCTACAACTTCTAATATTGTTTAATTTATTTTTGATAAGAATTGGTCTTATGTTAAACTTGTCAATATAAAAGTTGTAGATATTATTGAGAAGATGTATGATAAATTTAATCGAATTTGATATCTTAAGTTGGTTGGTTGAATTGGGTTTAATGGCGCAAAATCACTTTAGGGACATGCTGCGCCAATGATATCTTAAGAACTGACGAAGTTATGGTTTTTTTTCTTCTTCCCCACCCTTTTTTGATTTCATTTTTATTTATTTAATTAATTATTTATTTATTGCAGTAAGAGTTGTTCCTATCAAAAACATTTCAATACAAAAGTTTTAGATAATGTTAAGAACAATTATAAAAAAAAATTAGTTGAATTTGATATCTTGAGAATTGGCAAAGTTATGAATTTTAAACTCCCGAAAATCTTATGTTTTGCGCCCCTTGAGCCCATTTTTAATTTTATCAAAAATCTGTTACACAGAAACTTTGGGCCTATTTTTAGAAGTAATATCAACTTTATACTAATTAATTATCTATTTTAATAAAGAAGTTATGAGGTTTTTTTCGGTTTACATAAAACCCCTCCCTATTTCTACCCCCTTGGTCCGATTTTGCCCATGAACGAACTCGACCGAGATCCTATGCCTCTTGATTTTATACATCAGTTTGGAAGAGATCTGAGCAGAAAAAGAAGTTATCGTGTCCATAAAAAGTTATATATATATATATAGATAGATAGACAGATCTATGTATATATACACTTTTTTACTAATCGTAGTTTTCGGGTCTGGCGGTCGTGGTCGGTGTAGATGTGTAAAATTTTTTCAGAAATTCCAACATGGGAGCGATCGCAGTAGGTAGTATTTCATACGGAATCTATCTAAAATTTAACTCTCCAAAAGTAAATAATTTTCTTTAGTGTTTACTTGTTTAGTGACAAAAAATAAATAAGTAGAAAGTGAGATTTTTTTTAATTCACTGCAAATGTCCATAATAATTATCAATAAAACAAATAATTTATTGACTCAGCAAATTTGGAAAAAAATTCATTTACTTTTTTATTTTATTTTATTTTATTTATTTATTTTTTTAGTTACATCATTTAAAAAATAATTTACATATTTGTAGTTTTTTAATTAATATTTTTATAAATGCGAAATCAAAATTAAAATTTATATACAGCCAAACCTTGTTAACATGAACACTTTTAACGTGAACTACTTTTAACATAAATGGTTTTTACAGTCCCCTTTAAATATTAATACAAAGATTTGATACTGATAACATAAATTACTGTTAGCATGAAGAAAATTTTGATTTCCCTTGAGGTTCATGTTAACGAGGTTCGATTGTGTTTTCGTTTATTTAATTGAAAAGAAATTCAAATTTTACAAATAATATTCCGAGTTATAATGATTTTAAGCTACACCACTTTTACCGTAAATTTTAAATTTTAAATATTTTTTTTTATGCATATGAGGATTTTCATCATGTGGTTTTGTTTAAAAATAATATGACTAACCACAACAAGAAATTCAAAACATTAATTCAATAAATAAAAAAATATTTTTAATTGTGTCCCGGACGCATTTAAACTTTGTTTACTCGATTAGAAACCACAGAGAAATTTCCAGACTCTTGATTGGTTAGGTTTTTTTATGCGATTTCTCTTAGCGATATGATGAAAACGCAAATAACTGACTTTGAAACAACTGCTTATCGACAGGTTTGAACTTCCGACTTTATATTTTAATGAAATAGATTCAATTTCCGAAAAATTAATTTCTGTTTGACGCAATAATATATAAAATCGTATTTAATATCAGGAAAAAAAAAGAACTTACAAAAGACAAATATTGACTGAATAAACAAACTGAAGAAAAGTAGATGGCATCATTGCATATTTTTTTATGTGTTACATTTAATTTGTATTTTCTAATATAATAACATTTTGCGGAAATATGAATTAAATAGTCACTTGATAAAGACTAAGTTAGATTAAAATGTTGAATGTTAAATGCTGATTCACTTATGCATAAAACAAGAAGCAAAAGAATTATATAATGCATATTACTACTAGCGTCATTAGAATTCCCAAATTTCCATTTTAATTTCCAAAGACCTTAAAATCATAGAAGACGGAGGAGAAACTAACCAATCAGGCTGCCGGAAACTTCTCTGTGGTCTTTAATCCAGCAAAAAAAGTTTAAATGCGTCCTGGACCACTTTAGAGTTCGAAGAATCTCAGAAAATAATTCTCGGAATAAATTATTTGAAACAGTGATAATTTTTGCTTTTTTCGTTGCTTTTCTTGCTTCATAAATTTAAGTTTGAACAAGAAAGTAAACATTTAAATATTGAATGTTCATTTTTAAAAAGTCAATGAAGATCAAACCAAACATCGATCAATCATGTGAAACAATAAAAAAAAATTCTATTATTATTTTCATTTTGCATACTTTATCATTTTATTAACATGAGGAAAAAAGATATTTTCATATTTCCCTAAATAGTTATTTTACGAATATTAATCACGTTTGAAGGATGAGGTTTTTAACAAGAAAAATGGAATTTATTTAATTTTTCTTTTACTTTTTTAATTTAAGAACGGAAGATGACACTTAAAAATGTTTGGGATAGTGCTTTATCGTATAAAATTCGATAAAATACGTTTATATTTTATTACTTACTCGTTATACGTAGTATATGGTATGTCTTGCAATCGTTTTGAAAATCGAAAAATTTTTTTGGCTTATTTACACCTTTTAGACACTGGATATTCGAAACATTTTTAAAAATAAAAATTTGTCTTTCGTCTTTCTATCTACCTATCTGTGTGTCTGTAAACGCTCTATCTTCCGAACCAATTGAGATAGCAACTTGTATTTTGGTATCTACTTAGTATTTAATAATAGAAAGAAACATATTTAATATCAATAACCTCGATTATACACAAGTGTTTTTTCATACTTTCGAAATATTCGTTCTGATAAAAGATATATAAAAATTTTCAATTTTTTTATTTATTTTAAGGAATGGATGTAAAAGACAATAAAAACATAAATTTTCATAAAAAACGAAAACAATCGAAAAATTAGTTCCCGAGATATTCCTATCCTATTTTCCACACGCTTCAATTTTTCATGACCCTGTATTTCA
This sequence comes from Maratus speculifer, assembly GCA_964019185.1. Taxonomy (NCBI): domain Eukaryota; kingdom Metazoa; phylum Arthropoda; class Arachnida; order Araneae; family Salticidae; genus Maratus; species Maratus speculifer. The sequence goes on along the minus strand of OZ025294.1, from coordinate 391,535,948 downwards.
TTCACATTTCAATTTAAAGATATATTTTAATTGGGTATTAGACGCTTAATTCGGCATAGTAAACTGTTAGTTAATATGCCTATTATTTTTGGAATTATTAGGATAATTCTTTTACTACTTGATTGCTCCGTCTTCTAAAAAACTATCGCCAAACGATTAAATGCCAATAATACTTTATGGTAAATATCGTATTCACGTGACATGTAAACACGTTACACATGTTTGTGACGCAATCAAGCGTTTTTTAATTCAACGTTTAATTCGTATTTTTATTTATCGTTTACTATTTTTTTCTTTATTTAAAGTAAAAACTATTGCAATTTGTATAATTTACGAGTATTTTGGCGATAAATATAATTTTTTTAAATGGGTCGACATGGATAATCAACTAGTACCCGCAATTACGTAATAGAGCAGTACTATATATTAAAAGTATTGAAATATACGTTTAAATTTTATTTTGGAGATGCAGTGAATTTTTACACATGCTTTATTTGCATATGTTTTATTTATATATTTATTGTATGCATGCCCATTATGGGTAAATATTACATTATTCCCCAACAACTAAATTCCATTTACAATCATTATATTATATGCATTTTAATTCGATTGATATGCACTGAATTATAATACAATTACATTGAATACATTGCAAAATTAAATTAGAAAAAACAGATTGACATTGCATTCACAGTGGTCTATGTTACATCCAGGGAAGTAGCTAAATGTGAAATATAGGGGGTGGGGGGCTCAAGAGAAAAAAGGGAGGGGGGCTCAGAAAATGTAGAGGGGCTCATAATTTTTTTCCTTTCTCCCTGACACAGAAAAATAAATTAGTGCTTATTCACATTGTAAATTCTATGTTTCTGATTAAACTGTTGCAAAAACTTCATTGTATGCTAAGAAAAGTACACGATGATGAAAAATTTGACTCTATAACTGGTGCAAAATTAAACATCATGTTAGCTTCCTGTGTAAAAATAGGGTGAGAGTAGGGGGGAAATGGGGCTCCGGCCTCGGGAGGAGGCGTGAGGCGCGTGGTGGTGGTGGTGGGAGCCTCCTCCTCAAGCCTCCTCCTCCACAGCCCTCCTCCTCAATCCTCCTCCTCCTCAATCCTCCTCCTCCTGACATCGTCTTATAAGAGAAGGGGTTAAAAGAATTTTTTTTAATTTTAAGCTGGAATTTCAGGGAGTTACAATTTTTTTTAACCATACTATAGTATGGGGGTGTTTTTTAATTCGGGGACTTTAAAATTTTCGGCGTGTTACAGTACGTGGGGTATGTTTTTCGATTGACTTATGCTGTTGTTCATTTAAAAAGAGAATTAAAACTAATGAGTGAAATTTTTTCAACATACTCTAGTATGAGGGATTATTTTTCGAGTGGTGATTTATTAAGAAATTTTTAATAATTTAAACTTTAAAATTTTCAACAGTTTAAATTTATTTTGAGTCAAGTGTAAAAGTGAATCCAATTTAAAAAATGAATCATTAAAGTTAATTTCAAATAATAATTAAAAATAATGAGTGAAAAATAATTTACACACTTTAATTATTTCGGCGTGCTGTAGTATGATAGGATATTTTAATGTGGTAATTTTTTCAATTGAATTTTGCTGTTGTTCATTTAAAAAATTAATTAAAAATAAGGAATGAAGCGACTTTTTTTTTTTTTTTTTTTTTTTTTTTTCACCGTGTTTTAGATGAGGAGTTAAGCGGGTATTTGTGTACACAGAATGTTTTTTTCTATACTTTTGTATGAGTGGTTTTTAATTTTAATGTGGCAACTTAAAAATTTTCAGTTTGGTGTAATTTAAGAGTTTATTTTTTGATTTTAAGCAGAAATTTTGGGGAGTTTGATTTTTTTTTTTCACTGTACTCTTACATGATGAGTTAAGCGGATATTTTGGGGGAAATTATTATTTTAGACTAATCATTCACAAAGGATATTTTGCGGACATAAGTGTTTAATAGGGGGACTTTAACTTTTTTGCAATGAGATTGACGTGTGCTCGTTGACCTAACCGTACGGAGTTTGTAATTTTCTTCGAATCATGTGTGCATGTTGGCTTAGAATATCTTAGAAAGACCTGAATAACCTTTATCTCCATCAAGTCATAAATAACACATGCTGGTAATGGGAATTTGAGAATAATAACTTTAAATATTAATTTAATGAAGGAACTTTAAAATTATTTCGAGTACTATTTTTAGTTTACTATGTTATACACTTGATATTTTAGATTAGTTAAAAAATAACTTTAAAATTTGAATGAGAAAATATGTTTCAAAATGGGATTTTACGTACTAACATTTATTTGCGCTAGTTGACCTAACCGTTCGGAATCTGTGATTTTCCTCGAATCATGTGTGAATAACTGTTAGATTTCCTTAGAAGGGCTTGAATAAGCTTCAACCATCATAAATAACGCATGTCTGTAACGGGAATTTGAACTTAATTTTTTAAATATTCATTTTAATGAGGTGACTTCGAAAACAATTTGTAGAACTTTTGAGTGGTAATAATTTTTATTGGGAAACTTAAAAGAATCTTGTGATTTTTTGGGAACTAATTTTTAATTGTTGAAGTTTGCAATCTTTATTCGCATTTCTTTTGTGTGAGATTGTATAAATGTTGATGAAAACTATTTTTATTCCAATTAATGAAATTTAATAATAAAAAGAATAAAGTGTACCTCATCAGACACCCCTTTTTCAAAATTCGTGCATATTTTTAAACATAACAGTGTGTTTAATATAAGTAATTTTTGTGTGTCCTTTCCTTTCTGAAAGTGTAAGGGATTTTTAACATAAATATCTTTTGACATGTGTAATTTTTCCCTGGCAGAAAAATTTTCAAATAAATAAATTTTAATATTAATAGAATTTTTGACTTTCCGAAGAAAAAAAAAGGAACTCATTTTTAATGTTTTAATACTTGTCGGTTAAAAAAAATTAAACTATATTTATTATCGAAATGAATTCATCTTCATTAATTTAAAAACATATAATATTTATAACCAGTAACGCGGAACTTTTTCAAACCCTGTTAATGAGATTTTATTTAACATTGTATTTTATCTTCAGATCAAAATAATTTGTGAAAAATGCTTTTAAATATTTTTAAAAATGTATTGAAAATAATATTTTACATACCTTAACATCAATGAAATCCAAATCGATGAAGAGTTTAATAATTATTTTCTCAAAGAGAGGATACTAAAGTCGTTGCAATATATGTGTGTGTGTGTAAACATAGATGAATCATTCTTATCTGCTTATCTGATAGCGTTTTCCGAAAAGGGTTGAATCTCTGAATCATAACTGATAGGAACTGGGGTTGATGCGTTATCTTAATTAATCTTAATGAGTACTATATCTAATTAAAATTATTTGACTTGAAATAAAATAACGTCTTTTGAGCAATATCTTTTGAAAATTTAAGATATAATTATTTAAATCAAATTAGAGGCTTTTTTTTTCTCATCGATTTATTTTAAATAAAACTAAAATATTTATTTTTTTTCTGTACTTTGTTAGCAAAATAAAGAGTGTATCACATTCATTTCGGCTTTAACTGTTTAAAAATTTAAATTAACCTATAATTAAAATGATTACATAAGGTTGAGTATGTGATCTTTTAAATGAAATCTAGTTAAAAACGGAACACGCATTCATATAAACTTTAAATACTTATGGTTTTGTGTATAATGTAATGTATGTATTAAATATTAAATGAAAAATATGAATTAACAATTAATGAAAGACATTAACATTAATAAAATATTAATTAAACATTGCATTGATTAAAAACTTAACGAAAAATATTAATTTGGGAATACGCATTCGTATAAAACTTTAAACATTTATATTTTTTGGTGTATAATATTATGTATTTATTAAATATTAAATGAAAAATATGAATTAACAATAAATGAAAAATATCAATTAACATTAATAAAATATTAATTAAACATTGTATTGATTAAAAACTTAATGAAAAAAAATTAATATGGGAATACGCATCTTTATAAAACTTTAAACATTTATGCTTTTGGGTATAATATTATGGATGTATTAAATATTAAATGAAAAATATGAATTAACAATAAATGAAAAATATTAATTATCATTAATAAAATATTAATTAAACATTGTGTTGATTAAAATATAGATTGAAAACTAAATGAAAAATATTAATTTCTCATGTAATTAAAATAACACTTTATAAATTAATGAATTAATAATAAATGAAAAATGTTCATTCGAAACAACTTGAGAAATACTAATTTGTAATGAAATTAGAAAATAGCAATTAATTAAATATTAATTAAAAATTAAATGAAAACTATTTATGAGAGACACATTGAAAAATATTCTCACCTTAAACTTTCATTCACCAATCCTGAAATCCAACCTTCATCGTTGCTTACCTGTTGGGAAATGTCTGATAACAACATATTCTTATCTTTGACGGTTTTCCCGAAAGTTGACTCACTAGATAAGTAAAAATGACAGGTTCAAATCTGAAATTAAGAGTTTATTCATATCGAATATAATTAATATAACATGCAATTAAAAAGAGACTTAATTTATTTAATACGTCATAATTAAGAATTTAATTAAATCCTGAATATAATTTTTTAAAATCTTCTTATTAATAGAATAGAATAGAAATTCTTTTCAACATTTTCAAGAAACATACATGTTATTGAATACTTAATAGAATATTTTTCGTAATGAATGTGTAATTAACAATTTTTAAATGATTTTTTCTAATTAATTAATGTTTAATTAAAATTTTCATAATTAAAATAAATATATCAAATAAAAAAGGAATTCTTTTCAAAATTTTCAAGAAACACAAGTTATTATTAAGTAATAAATTTTAATAACTACAAACTTTAATCATGATGAGTCATCACTGTGAATGATCTTTTCTTCTCATATGTTATAAAAACAAGTTTAAGTACCCAAATTTATTGATATATTTCTTTGTGTGTTAGATCCTTCTTTACTAATCTCGTTAAAATTATTCATTTACCAATGATTTAAACTTCACATTTTAAAGTTATTTATATAATATACTATCATTTGACTATTAAATATCAAATAATGGATATGCACTTTTTACACTCACATCTTACAATGTAATTAGTAACCAAATGTAATGATTTTTAAGCATGTCTTCTTAATTTTTTTTTAATGAAAAACTATCACAGGTGAATATTTAGCTTTCTCTTCATAACTTTATCGAGAAATATGTAATGTATACCACACGACTTCATTAAATGAATCACAATACAATTCAAACTTCTCATTTTCAATGTTTTATATATATATACTAGTGTTTATCAAATAGGTGTTTATTCTGAACAATCATTACTTAGTATATTGATGAAAAGTTTGTGTTGAACGGTTTTTAACATAAATGGTGTGAGAGAAGGATATTTTAGGACAGAAGTTATTAAATATAGAGTCTTTAAAGTTTATACCCGTGCAAGAATTGGCATTTCAAGAAAAAAAGTTGTGTCACATTTGAAAGCATTCTTTATATTCGAAACGCACACGTGATCACGATCACATCACTGAAGAGTATAGAGAAGCTGTTTATGTTGTATATAATTTGAATTTTCATTAACACAATATTATAACCGAAGTTTTTCGACAGTTTGAAAAATTATGATGCACAACGTCTGCACTTGTTAACACAGAATAAGATTAGTTTATGCCCTTTCAATGATAAGCGTTATTTGCAGGTAAGATGTATTAACATAACAACATTTTCTTGATAATTTTTCTCGCAGGTTTCGAAACCACAAACATCTGATCATACTTCTCATTTTTAACACGCGACGCTAACCATTGGGCCATTAAAGCCCGTAATTTAGTAACTAAAAAATAAGAAAGATCGTCGAAAGTGATTACTTCACACATGCAAAAATAATTTTTATTGTGACTTATCAGTTAAAAATCACGAAGAAAAGAAAAAGAATTCATATGTGTTTAGGATTACTTTGAGATTTTATGAGTCACCTCATCAGTTAAATAGACATATTCACTTCTTATGAAATGTATTATATTTTAGTTTATCAGTCATAGTGTGATTACTTATTAATAATTTTAGTATCATTAAAAAAGTTTTAAAAAAAGTTAAATAAAATACAAGTCAAAAATACAAGTTCGTGTTAAAGGTTTAAACAAATTGTTAAAATAATTTTACAAAACTTTACAAATTATTTAAAAATGATTCACTAATATTTAGTAATCGACAAATTTTAATAGCCATAATCATTTATATGTGACTTAAGTTTTCTGTTTTAACTGTTAAGTTATTAGATTCCCCCCTTCAATTACATCTCATTGATAAGTTTTAATCAACCAACCAACCAACCATTCAACTGTTTCCGCAAACAACTAGTATGTCAGTTAGATTTCCAGTTTTAACTGTTAAATTTTTACTTCTCCTCCCCCACAATTTCATCTCATTGATAAGTTTTCAACAACCAACCACCCAACTATTTATCAACCCTAACAACCAGATATTTGTTTGCCCTAGTAACCAAAAAGCTTTTATTGACAGATGAACAAAATTTTTAAGATGCAAGACTTGTCATTTTTAATCGAAAAAATAATGACATATGTAATAATTTTTCCTTATTTAAATGAAACCTTTGCATGTGTATGGTAAAACTTGGAAAATTCATTTAATACACAAATTTAAAGTCAACAGACAAGGTCTTCATACTTCTTTTAGTATTTTACTAACATTTTACCAAATATCTTAAGAAATCAACAAATTATTTTAATAAAAATTCCCATTTGTAAGGGACGTTACTAACCTAACTTGAAAAAATTAACTTGTCAAAGCAGGTTTTGATTATTCCAACTTAGTAATAATCATAAGTTTCATATGATAATCAACCTGTTTGGTTATTTCCCAGTATGGTTTTAGAAAAAAAAGTCTCACATGCAAATAACATAACTTAACTAAATTGAAAAAATAACTTGTCAAAGCAGGTTTTCAATGTTTCAGCTTAGTAATATTCATAAGTTTTATATGATATTCAACCGATTTGGTTATGTCTCAGCATATCTTTATAAAATTTATCTAAAAAACCTTTAATATCAATGTTTAAAAATATGCGAATAATTCAGTTAGTCTTTTATAGATGATTATTTTCACTTCTATTATTTAAAAACATTTTTAAATAAAATTATTACTGATACCAGTTTATCTCAGTGTTATGAAATGTGCATGCAAAACTTTTAATTCTAATTTTCACATTTTATTATTTCAAATTATTGTTCTCAAGGAGTACTAAAATTTGGAAAAAAATATTTAATTTTCATGCATAATTAAATTGAAATAGTTTAACAATAAAGACACATTTAACATTGCATACTCACCTAATCCAACATCACCACAAAAGTACGTCCTACTCAGTCGAAGATTTGGGAAGAAATGAAAGATTCAAAGTCCTTATCAGAAAATGTTATCAGATAATCTTATCTTAAGATATGTGACGTCATAGAACATATGACATCAACTGGTCACGTGATGTGTATCACATGACCAGTACTTTGTTTTCTTGATTGGTTGTTATAAAAATTCATTTATTAAGTAATTTAATCATTTTAATAATTATTAATAAGATTAATTAATTAAACTAATTAATAAGATTAATTAATCTTATTAATTAATTATTAAGTATTAAAATAATTATCAGTTAATTCATTAATTAAATTCTAATAACTTAACAGTTAAAACAGAAAACTTAAGTCACATATAAATGATTATGGCTATTAAAATTTGTCGATTACTAAATATTAGTGAATCATTTTTAAATAATTTGTAAAGTTTTGTAAAATTATTTTAACAATTTGTTTAAACCTTTAACACGAACTTGTATTTTGGATATATTTAACTTTTTTAAAAACTTTTTTAATGATACTAAAATTATTAATAAGTAATCACACTATGACTGATAAACTAAAATATAATACATTTCATAAGAAGTGAATATGTCTATTTAACTGATGAGGTGACTCATAAAATCTCAAAGTAATCCTAAACACATATGAATTCTTTTTCTTTTCTTCGTGATTTTTAACTGATAAGTCACAATAAAAATTATTTTTGCATGTGTGAAGTAATCACTTTCGACGATCTTTCTTATTTTTTAGTTACTAAATTACGGGCTTTAATGGCCCAATGGTTAGCGTCGCGTGTTAAAAATGAGAAGTATGATCAGATGTTTGTGGTTTCGAAACCTGCGAGAAAAATTATCAAGAAAATATTGTTATGTTAATACATCTTACCTGCAAATAACGCTTATCATCGAAAGGGCATAAACTAATCTTATTCTGTGTTAACAAGTGCAGACGTTGTGCATCATAATTTTTCAAACTGTCGAAAAACTTCGGTTATAATATTGTGTTAATGAAAATTCAAATTATATACACCATAAACAGCTTCTCTATACTCTTCAGTGATGTGATCGTGATCACGTGTGCGTTTCGAATATAAAGAATGCTTTCAAATGTGACACAACTTTTTTTCTTGAAATGCCAATTCTTGCACGGGTATAAACTTTAAAGACTCTATATTTAATAACTTCTGTCCTAAAATATCCTTCTCTCACACCATTTAAGTTAAAAACCGTTCAACACAAACTTTTCATCAATATACTAAGTAATGATTGTTCAGAATAAACACCTATTTGATAAACACTAGTATATATATATAAAACATTGAAAATGAGAAGTTTGAATTGTATTGTGATTCATTTAATGAAGTCGTGTGGTATACATTACATATTTCTCGATAAAGTTATGAAGAGAAAGCTAAATATTCACCTGTGATAGTTTTTCATTAAAAAAAAATTAAGAAGACATGCTTAAAAATCATTACATTTGGTTACTAATTACATTGTAAGATGTGAGTGTAAAAAGTGCATATCCATTATTTGATATTTAATAGTCAAATGATAGTATATTATATAAATAACTTTAAAATGTGAAGTTTAAATCATTGGTAAATGAATAATTTTAACGAGATTAGTAAAGAAGGATCTAACACACAAAGAAATATATCAATAAATTTGGGTACTTAAACTTGTTTTTATAACATATGAGAAGAAAAGATCATTCACAGTGATGACTCATCATGATTAAAGTTTGTAGTTATTCAAAATATTACTTAATAATAACTTGTGTTTCTTGAAAATTTTGAAAAGAATTCCTTTTTTATTTGATATATTTATTTTAATTATGAAAATTTTAATTAAACATTAATTAATTAGAAAAAATCATTTAAAAATTGTTAATTACACATTCATTACGAAAAATATTCTATTAAGTATTCAATAACATGTGTGTTTCTTGAAAATGTTGAAAAGAATTTCTATTCTATTCTATTAATAAGAAGATTTTAAAAAATTATATTCAGGATTTAATTAAATTCTTAATTATGACGTATTAAATAAATTAAGTCTCTTTTTAATTGCATGTTATATTAATTATATTCGATATGAATAAACTCTTAATTTCAGATTTGAACCTGTCATTTTTACTTATCTAGTGAGTCAACTTTCTGGAAAACCGTCAAAGATAAGAATATGTTGTTATCAGACATTTCCCAACAGGTAAGCAACGATGAAGGTTGGATTTCAGGATTGGTGAATGAAAGTTTAAGGTGAGAATATTTTTCAATGTGTCTCTCATAAATAGTTTTCATTAAATTTTTAATTAATATTTAATTAATTGCTATTTTCTAATTTCATTACAAATTAGTATTTCTCAAGTTGTTTCGAATGGACATTTTTCATTTATTATTAATTCATTAATTTATAAAGTGTTATTTTAATTACATGAGAAATTAATATTTTTCATTTAGTTTTCAATCTATATTTTAATCAACACAATGTTTAATTAATATTTTATTAATGATAATTAATATTTTTCATTTATTGTTAATTCATATTTTTCATTTAATATTTAATACATCCATAATATTATACCCAAAAGCATAAATGTTTAAAGTTTTATAAAGATGCGTATTCCCATATTAATTTTTTTTCATTAAGTTTTTAATCAATACAATGTTTAATTAATATTTTATTAATGTTAATTGATATTTTTCATTTATTGTTAATTCATATTTTTCATTTAATATTTAATAAATACATAATATTATACACCAAAAAATATAAATGTTTAAAGTTTTATACGAATGCGTATTCCCAAATTAATATTTTTCGTTAAGTTTTTAATCAATGCAATGTTTAATTAATATTTTATTAATGTTAATGTCTTTCATTAATTGTTAATTCATATTTTTCATTTAATATTTAATACATACATTACATTATACACAAAACCATAAGTATTTAAAGTTTTATATGAATGCGTGTTCCGTTTTTAACTAGATTTCATTTAAAAGATCACATACTCAACCTTATGTAATCATTTTAATTATAGGTTAATTTAAATTTTTAAACAGTTAAAGCCGAAATGAATGTGATACACTCTTTATTTTGCTAACAAAGTACAGAAAAAAAATAAATATTTTAGTTTTATTTAAAATAAATCGATGAGAAAAAAAAGCCTCTAATTTGATTTAAATAATTATATCTTAAATTTTCAAAAGATATTGCTCAAAAGACGTTATTTTATTTCAAGTCAAATAATTTTAATTAGATATAGTACTCATTAAGATTAATTAAGATAACGCATCAACCCCAGTTCCTATCAGTTATGATTCAGAGATTCAACCCTTTTCGGAAAACGCTATCAGATAAGCAGATAAGAATGATTCATCTATGTTTACACACACACACATATATTGCAACGAATTTAGTATCCTCTCTTTGAGAAAATAATTATTAAACTCTTCATCGATTTGGATTTCATTGATGTTAAGGTATGTAAAATATTATTTTCAATACATTTTTAAAAATAATTAAAAGCATTTTTCACAAATTATTTTGATCTGAAGATAAAATACAATGTTAAATAAAATCTCATTAACAGGGTTTGAAAAAGTTCCGCGTTACTGGTTATAAATATTATATGTTTTTTAATTAATGAAGATGAATTCATTTCGATAATAAATATAGTTTAATTTTTTTTTAACCGACAAGTATTAATACATTAAATATGAGTTCCTTTTTTTTTCTTCGGAAAGTCAAAAATTCTATTAATATTAAAATTTATTTATTTGAAAATTTTTCTGCCAGGGAAAAATTACACATGTCAAAAGATATTTATGTTAAAAATCGCTTACACTTTCAGAAAGGAAAGGACACACAAAAATTACTTATATTAAACACATTGTTATGTTTAAAAATATGCACGAATTTTGAAAAAGGGGTGTCTGATGAGGTACACTTTATTCTTTTTATTATTAAATTTCATTAATTGGAATAAAAATAGTTTTCATCAACATTTATACAATCTCACACAAAAGAAATGCGAATACAGATTGCAAACTTCAACAATTAAAAATTAGTTCCCAAAAAATCACAAGATTCTTTTAAGTTTCCCAATAAAAATTATTACCACTCAAAAGTTCTACAAATTGTTTTCGAAGTCACCTCATTAAAATGAATATTTAAAAAATTAAGTTCAAATTCCCGTTACAGACATGCGTTATTTATGATGGTTGAAGCTTATTCAAGCCCTTCTAAGGAAATCTAACAGTTATTCACACATGATTCGAGGAAAATCACAGATTCCGAACGGTTAGGTCAACGAGCGCAAATAAATGTTAGTACGTAAAATCCCATTTTGAAACATATTTTCTCATTCAAATTTTAAAGTTATTTTTTAACTAATCTAAAATATCAAGTGTATAACATAGTAAACTAAAAATAGTACTCGAAATAATTTTAAAGTTCCTTCATTAAATTAATATTTAAAGTTATTATTCTCAAATTCCCATTACCAGCATGTGTTATTTATGACTTGGTGGAGATAAAGGTTATTCAGGTCTTTCTAAGATATTCTAAGCCAACATGCACACATGATTCGAAGAAAATTACAAACTCCGTACGGTTAGGTCAACGAGCACACGTCAATCTCATTGCAAAAAAGTTAAAGTCCCCCTATTAAACACTTATGTCCGCAAAATATCCTTCGTGAATGATTAGTCTAAAATAATAATTTCCCCCAAAATATCCGCTTAACTCATCATGTAAGAGTACAGTGAAAAAAAAAAAAAAAATCAAACTCCCCAAAATTTCTGCTTAAAATCAAAAAATAAACTCTTAAATTACACCAAACTGAAAATTTTTAAGTTGCCACATTAAAATTAAAAACCACTCATACAAAAGTATAGAAAAAAACATTCTGTGTACACAAATACCCGCTTAACTCCTCATCTAAAACACGGTGAAAAAAAAAAAAAAAAAAAAAAAGTCGCTTCATTCCTTATTTTTAATTAATTTTTTAAATGAACAACAGCAAAATTCAATTGAAAAAATTACCACATTAAAATAACCTATCATACTACAGCACGCCGAAATAATTAAAGTGTGTAAATTATTTTTCACTCATTATTTTTAATTATTATTTGAAATTAACTTTAATGATTCATTTTTTAAATTGGATTCACTTTTACACTTGACTCAAAATAAATTTAAACTGTTGAAAATTTTAAAGTTTAAATTATTAAAATTTTCTTAATAAATCACCACTCGAAAAATAATCCCTCATACTAGAGTATGTTGAAAAAATTTCACTCATTAGTTTTAATTCTCTTTTTAAATGAACAACAGCATAAGTCAATCGAAAAACATACCCCACGTACTGTAACACGCCGAAAATTTTAAAGTCCCCGAATTAAAAAACACCCCCATACTATAGTATGGTTAAAAAAAATTGTAACTCCCTGAAATTCCAGCTTAAAATTAAAAAAAATCCTTTTAACCCCTTCTCTTATAAGACGATGTCAGGAGGAGGAGGATTGAGGAAGAGGAGGATTGAGGAGGAGGGCTGTGGAGGAGGAGGCTTGAGGAGGAGGCTCCCACCACCACCACCACGCGCCTCACGCCTCCTCCCGAGGCCGGAGCCCCATTTCCCCCCTACTCTCACCCTATTTTTACACAGGAAGCTAACATGATGTTTAATTTTGCACCAGTTATAGAGTCAAATTTTTCATCATCGTGTACTTTTCTTAGCATACAATGAAGTTTTTGCAACAGTTTAATCAGAAACATAGAATTTACAATGTGAATAAGCACTAATTTATTTTTCTGTGTCAGGGAGAAAGGAAAAAAATTATGAGCCCCTCTACATTTTCTGAGCCCCCCTCCCTTTTTTCTCTTGAGCCCCCCACCCCCTATATTTCACATTTAGCTACTTCCCTGGATGTAACATAGACCACTGTGAATGCAATGTCAATCTGTTTTTTCTAATTTAATTTTGCAATGTATTCAATGTAATTGTATTATAATTCAGTGCATATCAATCGAATTAAAATGCATATAATATAATGATTGTAAATGGAATTTAGTTGTTGGGGAATAATGTAATATTTACCCATAATGGGCATGCATACAATAAATATATAAATAAAACATATGCAAATAAAGCATGTGTAAAAATTCACTGCATCTCCAAAATAAAATTTAAACGTATATTTCAATACTTTTAATATATAGTACTGCTCTATTACGTAATTGCGGGTACTAGTTGATTATCCATGTCGACCCATTTAAAAAAATTATATTTATCGCCAAAATACTCGTAAATTATACAAATTGCAATAGTTTTTACTTTAAATAAAGAAAAAAATAGTAAACGATAAATAAAAATACGAATTAAACGTTGAATTAAAAAACGCTTGATTGCGTCACAAACATGTGTAACGTGTTTACATGTCACGTGAATACGATATTTACCATAAAGTATTATTGGCATTTAATCGTTTGGCGATAGTTTTTTAGAAGACGGAGCAATCAAGTAGTAAAAGAATTATCCTAATAATTCCAAAAATAATAGGCATATTAACTAACAGTTTACTATGCCGAATTAAGCGTCTAATACCCAATTAAAATATATCTTTAAATTGAAATGTGAATGAAATACAGGGTCATGAAAAATTGAAGCGTGTGGAAAATAGGATAGGAATATCTCGGGAACTAATTTTTCGATTGTTTTCGTTTTTTATGAAAATTTATGTTTTTATTGTCTTTTACATCCATTCCTTAAAATAAATAAAAAAATTGAAAATTTTTATATATCTTTTATCAGAACGAATATTTCGAAAGTATGAAAAAACACTTGTGTATAATCGAGGTTATTGATATTAAATATGTTTCTTTCTATTATTAAATACTAAGTAGATACCAAAATACAAGTTGCTATCTCAATTGGTTCGGAAGATAGAGCGTTTACAGACACACAGATAGGTAGATAGAAAGACGAAAGACAAATTTTTATTTTTAAAAATGTTTCGAATATCCAGTGTCTAAAAGGTGTAAATAAGCCAAAAAAATTTTTCGATTTTCAAAACGATTGCAAGACATACCATATACTACGTATAACGAGTAAGTAATAAAATATAAACGTATTTTATCGAATTTTATACGATAAAGCACTATCCCAAACATTTTTAAGTGTCATCTTCCGTTCTTAAATTAAAAAAGTAAAAGAAAAATTAAATAAATTCCATTTTTCTTGTTAAAAACCTCATCCTTCAAACGTGATTAATATTCGTAAAATAACTATTTAGGGAAATATGAAAATATCTTTTTTCCTCATGTTAATAAAATGATAAAGTATGCAAAATGAAAATAATAATAGAATTTTTTTTTATTGTTTCACATGATTGATCGATGTTTGGTTTGATCTTCATTGACTTTTTAAAAATGAACATTCAATATTTAAATGTTTACTTTCTTGTTCAAACTTAAATTTATGAAGCAAGAAAAGCAACGAAAAAAGCAAAAATTATCACTGTTTCAAATAATTTATTCCGAGAATTATTTTCTGAGATTCTTCGAACTCTAAAGTGGTCCAGGACGCATTTAAACTTTTTTTGCTGGATTAAAGACCACAGAGAAGTTTCCGGCAGCCTGATTGGTTAGTTTCTCCTCCGTCTTCTATGATTTTAAGGTCTTTGGAAATTAAAATGGAAATTTGGGAATTCTAATGACGCTAGTAGTAATATGCATTATATAATTCTTTTGCTTCTTGTTTTATGCATAAGTGAATCAGCATTTAACATTCAACATTTTAATCTAACTTAGTCTTTATCAAGTGACTATTTAATTCATATTTCCGCAAAATGTTATTATATTAGAAAATACAAATTAAATGTAACACATAAAAAAATATGCAATGATGCCATCTACTTTTCTTCAGTTTGTTTATTCAGTCAATATTTGTCTTTTGTAAGTTCTTTTTTTTTCCTGATATTAAATACGATTTTATATATTATTGCGTCAAACAGAAATTAATTTTTCGGAAATTGAATCTATTTCATTAAAATATAAAGTCGGAAGTTCAAACCTGTCGATAAGCAGTTGTTTCAAAGTCAGTTATTTGCGTTTTCATCATATCGCTAAGAGAAATCGCATAAAAAAACCTAACCAATCAAGAGTCTGGAAATTTCTCTGTGGTTTCTAATCGAGTAAACAAAGTTTAAATGCGTCCGGGACACAATTAAAAATATTTTTTTTATTTATTGAATTAATGTTTTGAATTTCTTGTTGTGGTTAGTCATATTATTTTTAAACAAAACCACATGATGAAAATCCTCATATGCATAAAAAAAAATATTTAAAATTTAAAATTTACGGTAAAAGTGGTGTAGCTTAAAATCATTATAACTCGGAATATTATTTGTAAAATTTGAATTTCTTTTCAATTAAATAAACGAAAACACAATCGAACCTCGTTAACATGAACCTCAAGGGAAATCAAAATTTTCTTCATGCTAACAGTAATTTATGTTATCAGTATCAAATCTTTGTATTAATATTTAAAGGGGACTGTAAAAACCATTTATGTTAAAAGTAGTTCACGTTAAAAGTGTTCATGTTAACAAGGTTTGGCTGTATATAAATTTTAATTTTGATTTCGCATTTATAAAAATATTAATTAAAAAACTACAAATATGTAAATTATTTTTTAAATGATGTAACTAAAAAAATAAATAAATAAAATAAAATAAAATAAAAAAGTAAATGAATTTTTTTCCAAATTTGCTGAGTCAATAAATTATTTGTTTTATTGATAATTATTATGGACATTTGCAGTGAATTAAAAAAAATCTCACTTTCTACTTATTTATTTTTTGTCACTAAACAAGTAAACACTAAAGAAAATTATTTACTTTTGGAGAGTTAAATTTTAGATAGATTCCGTATGAAATACTACCTACTGCGATCGCTCCCATGTTGGAATTTCTGAAAAAATTTTACACATCTACACCGACCACGACCGCCAGACCCGAAAACTACGATTAGTAAAAAAGTGTATATATACATAGATCTGTCTATCTATATATATATATATATATATAACTTTTTATGGACACGATAACTTCTTTTTCTGCTCAGATCTCTTCCAAACTGATGTATAAAATCAAGAGGCATAGGATCTCGGTCGAGTTCGTTCATGGGCAAAATCGGACCAAGGGGGTAGAAATAGGGAGGGGTTTTATGTAAACCGAAAAAAACCTCATAACTTCTTTATTAAAATAGATAATTAATTAGTATAAAGTTGATATTACTTCTAAAAATAGGCCCAAAGTTTCTGTGTAACAGATTTTTGATAAAATTAAAAATGGGCTCAAGGGGCGCAAAACATAAGATTTTCGGGAGTTTAAAATTCATAACTTTGCCAATTCTCAAGATATCAAATTCAACTAATTTTTTTTTATAATTGTTCTTAACATTATCTAAAACTTTTGTATTGAAATGTTTTTGATAGGAATAACTCTTACTGCAATAAATAAATAATTAAATAAATAAATAAAAATGAAATCAAAAAAGGGTGGGGAAGAAGAAAAAAAACCATAACTTCGTCAGTTCTTAAGATATCATTGGCGCAGCATGTCCCTAAAGTGATTTTGCGCCATTAAACCCAATTCAACCAACCAACTTAAGATATCAAATTCGATTAAATTTATCATACATCTTCTCAATAATATCTACAACTTTTATATTGACAAGTTTAACATAAGACCAATTCTTATCAAAAATAAATTAAACAATATTAGAAGTTGTAGAAAAAACTCAATTTCAAACTGCTTATATTTTCACTCATTTTTGCTCTCAAAATCATCCAATTGGCAGGTTCTCTTATTTAGGAACTATATAATGTGGTGTATTGGTCAGTTTTGTGATAAATGCAGAATATATTTCAAAAAATGCCATCAAAATGGCATTGTGAACTGAGTTTCCTAAATTGATAGTGATTGAAAAAAAAAGTGAAGAAATATTCAAATAACAAACTGCTTATTTTCTGTCTCATTTTTTAATCCATTTCTGCTCTCAAACGCTTTCAATTTACAGATTCCATTATTTAGGAACTGTATAAAGTGCCTTATTGTCCAGATTTTTGATAAACGCAAATTATATATATATATATATATATATATATATATATATATATATATATATATATATATATATATAAAACGCTGTGAAAGGGGTTAATTTGAACAAAACTTCCCGATTCGATCGAGATTGAAGAACTGATTCAAATAAAAAATTGCTTTTTTTATGACTCATTTATAAATTCAGTTTTACTCTCAAATGCATTCAACTGAAAGTTTTTCTTGTTTAGGAAGTATATAATGTGCATTATTGGTCATTTTATCCATAAAGTCAGAATATATTTAAAAAAAGGCCATTTGTGCCGAAAATCGCTTAAGAGGATTCTGATAAAATCACCTGTTACAGAAAAATGAAATTAAAACTTCTTCAAAAGCGACCAACTATATTTGTTAAACCGGGTCTCTCTAATCATGTTTTATTTTTTGTTGTCGAAATGAGCGCTCTTCGAAATCTACCTCCGCCTATAGGCCAAGCTGACAGATATTTTTATTTTTTAATTGAGTTCCTTTTTCAACTAGTAATTAATTTGAAAAAAAAACATATTTTTTAAATTTAAACAAGGAGAAATAACTTAGGCATTGTAAAAGCAATATAAATTTGTTTCTGCTAATTTAATTTTGCAATATATTAAATGTATACTTTATTAGAAAATAACCTTGTCGTATGAGATATTGTCAGCCAAATTTATGATCTCAAGTTATTTGTATTCTAATCCATTGTATATCAATCGAATAAAAATGCTTCTGTTATAATCATGACAAATAGGAAATATATATATATATAAACCTATTTCAGTTGAAGCTATATGTTTGTATTACTTTTTTATTATAAATTAATCTTTTATTTTAAATATTTATTTTCTTTTCCTCTGTTATATGCTAGAAAAGCAAAGTGCCTGTCGGCTTGACCTACACTGTAAAACAGTTGAGTAACGTTAATCATTAAACGTTGAATACTTTAACCGATATAACTGGTGTAACATTGCGAAGTTATACCAATACTATATGTTAAATTACATCATTATATAAGTGAAAAATTACTCAGTAAAATGGAAGTCGTAGCTGCCACCAATTTTATAGAGTAACATAACACAAATGTTTTACAGTGTGTAGGCGAAGGTAGATTTCGAAAAGTGCTCATTTCAACAACAAAAAATAAAATTTCATTACTGATAAACCTAGTTTAACAACTTTATTTGAAAATTTTTTAATTTAATTGTTCTCTAAGAACTTGTTTTATAAGAAACATCTTAAGTTAAATTCGGCTCAAATGCCCATTTCGACAACATATTTTGAAATATATTCTGACTTTATTAAAAAATCGACTAATACGGTACATTATATATTTCGTAAATAACATAAAACTGTCAATTGAATGCGTTTGAAAGCAAAAAAGGATTTAAAAATGAGTCAGAAAAACACGATTTGTTATTTGAATACAACCTATATTCTTAATCATGATCACTTCGGGAAATTTTGCGCTAAGTGCGCAATTTTACAGCATTTTTTAAAAATATGTTCAGCCTTTATAAAAAAAATTGATCAAAACACGGCATATTATACAGCTCCTAAATAAGAGAACCCGTTAATTGGATGCGTTTGAGAGCAAAACTGAATTTAAAAATGAGTCAGAAAAAAACGTAATTTGTTATTTGAACATTTCCTCAAATTTTCAGTCACGATTATTTAGGGAATTCCGTTCAAAATACTCTTTTTGGAAGTCTTTTTTGATATATATTCTGACTTTCTAAAAAAAACTAACCAATGCATCACATTATATAATTTCTAAATAAGAGGAACTGTAAACTAGATGCGTTTGGCAGTAAAAATGATTTTAAAAATGAGTCAGAATATAAGCGGTTTGGATTTGAGGTTTTTTTCTGATATTACTATTATTGTATAATTTTTGTTTACTATACGAATTGGTCCTATGAAAAACTTGTCAATACAATAGTTGTAGATAATAGTGAGAAGATTTAAAATAAATTTAAATAGATTTGATAGTTTAAGAATTGACGAAGTTATGAAGTTTTGTCTTTTTTCACCCCACTTTTTGTTTTCGTTTTCAATTTTTTTTATCGGTAAGAACTAGTCCTATCAAAAACTTGTAAATACAAAAGTTTTAGATAATGTTAAGAGCATTTACACAATATTTAGTTGGATTTGATATCTTGTGAATTGACGAAGTTATGAATTTTTTCTCCCAAAAACCCTGTTTTTTTCGCCCCTTGAGCCCATTTCTAAATTTATCAAAAATGTGTCATACCTAAAATTTTGGCCTTTTTTTAAGAAGTAATATAATTTTTAAACCGATTCGATATCTATTTTAATTAAGAAGTTATGACGTTTTTTCGATTTTTACAAACACCCTTCCTGTTTCCACCCCTATGATTTTTATTTTTGGAACACCCTATAGATTGCAAAGTAATATATATATATATATATATATATATATATATGTATATATGTATATACATATGTATACATATATAAATTTATGTGTTTTACCGTGAATTATCTAGTAAATTTAAGGACTATGTCACTTTTTTCTTATAAACGGTCAACTCCCGTAATTTTTTATGTTTTACGGCAGAAAATCATTAATTTAATGGCAAAGTCCTTTGATATAGGAACAAAGTCCGTTTTTTTACGGACATTGTCTGGAATCTCTGCTGCAGATTTTTAGGTACATTTCGTATGAAATACTACCTATTGCATTCTCTCCCATGTTGGAATTTCTGAAAAATTTTTGCGGATCTACACGAATCATGACTCCTAGACCCTAAAACTACCATCAGTAAAAAAGTTTATCTATCTATCTATCTATCTATCTATCTACCTATCTATCTATCGGTGTATATCACTTTCTTCTAGACACGATAACTTTCATAATTATGCTTATCAGAAAATGTTATCAGATAATCTTATCTTAAGATATGTGACGTCATAGAACATATGACATCAACTGGTCACGTGATGTGTATCACATGACCAGTACTTTGTTTTCTTGATTGGTTGTTATAAAAATTCATTTATTAAGTAATTTAATCATTTTAATAATTATTAATAAGATTAAGTAATTAAACTAATTAATAAGATTAATTAATCTTATTAATTAATTATTAAGTATTAAAATAATTATCAGTTAATTCATTAATTAAATTCTAATAACTTAACAGTTAAAACAGAAAACTTAAGTCACATATAAATGATTATGGCTATTAAAATTTGTCGATTACTAAATATTAGTGAATCATTTTTAAATAATTTGTAAAGTTTTGTAAAATTATTTTAACAATTTGTTTAAACCTTTAACACGAACTTGTATTTTGGATATATTTAACTTTTTTTAAAACTTTTTTAATGATACTAAAATTATTAATAAGTAATCACACTATGACTGATAAACTAAAATATAATACATTTCATAAGAAGTGAATATGTCTATTTAACTGATGAGGTGACTCATAAAATCTCAAAGTAATCCTAAACACATATGAATTCTTTTTCTTTTCTTCGTCATTTTTAACTGATAAGTCACAATAAAAATTATTTTTGCATGTGTGAAGTAATCACTTTCGACGATCTTTCTTATTTTTTAGTTACTAAATTACGGGCTTTAATGGCCCAATGGTTAGCGTCGCGTGTTAAAAATGAGAAGTATGATCAGATGTTTGTGGTTTCGAAACCTGCGAGAAAAATTATCAAGAAAATGTTGTTATGTTAATACATCTTACCTGCAAATAACGCTTATCATCGAAAGGGCATAAACTAATCTTATTCTGTGTTAACAAGTGCAGACGTTGTGCATCATAATTTTTCAAACTGTCGAAAAACTTCGGTTATAATATTGTGTTAATGAAAATTCAAATTATATACAACATAAACAGCTTCTCTATACTCTTCAGTGATGTGATCGTGATCACGTGTGCGTTTCGAATATAAAGAATGCTTTCAAATGTGACACAACTTTTTTTCTTGAAATGCCAATTCTTGCACGGGTATAAACTTTAAAGACTCTATATTTAATAACTTCTGTCCTAAAATATCCTTCTCTCACACCATTTAAGTTAAAAACCGTTCAACACAAACTTTTCATCAATATACTAAGTAATGATTGTTCAGAATAAACACCTATTTGATAAACACTAGTATATATATATATAAAAAATTGAAAATGAGAAGTTTGAATTGTATTGTGATTCATTTAATGAAGTCGTGTGGTATACATTACATATTTCTCGATAAAGTTATGAAGAGAAAGCTAAATATTCACCTGTGATAGTTTTTCATTAAAAAAAAATTAAGAAGACATGCTTAAAAATCATTACATTTGGTTACTAATTACATTGTAAGATGTGAGTGTAAAAAGTGCATATCCATTATTTGATATTTAATAGTCAAATGATAGTATATTATATAAATAACTCTAAAATGTGAAGTTTAAATCATTGGTAAATGAATAATTTTAACGAGATTAGTAAAGAAGGATCTAACACACAAAGAAATATATCAATAAATTTGGGTACTTAAACTTGTTTTTATAACATATGAGAAGAAAAGATCATTCACAGTGATGACTCATCATGATTAAAGTTTGTAGTTATTCAAAATATTACTTAATAATAACTTGTGTTTCTTGAAAATTTTGAAAAGAATTCCTTTTTTATTTGATATATTTATTTTAATTATGAAAATTTTAATTAAACATTAATTAATTAGAAAAAATCATTTAAAAATTGTTAATTACACATTCATTACGAAAAATATTCTATTAACCTTCCGTCTACCAGTCAAAACACCCATTTATCCACGGCAACACCTAATTTTAATTCCAAACTTGCAAACGGCACCAGTAATATTTTAATATAATTTTGCTTTTAAAATGAAAGCTTAAATTAAGGAATTCGTAATATCTAGACAAGACCTTTATAAATTCCGGTGTCAATCGACAATTTCTCATTTTACCATTGACACCAGAAATATTGCTGTCGGGTCCAATGGACCCGTCTGGTAGACGGAAGGTTAAGTATTCAATAACATGTGTGTTTCTTGAAAATGTTGAAAGGAATTTCTATTCTATTCTATTAATAAGAAGATTTTAAAAAATTATATTCAGGATTTAATTAAATTCTTAATTATGACGTATTAAATAAATTAAGTCTCTTTTTAATTGCATGTTATATTAATTATATTCGATATGAATAAACTCTTAATTTCAGATTTGAACCTGTCATTTTTACTTATCTAGTGAGTCAACTTTCGGGAAAACCGTCAAAGATAAGAATATGTTGTTATCAGACATTTCCCAACAGGTAAGCAACGATGAAGGTTGGATTTCAGGAATGGTAAATGAAAGTTTAAGGTGAGAATATTTTTCAATGTGTCTCTCATAAATAGTTTTCATTTAATTTTTAATTAATATTTAATTAATTGCTATTTTTTAATTTCATTACAAATTAGTATTTCTCAAGTTGTTTCGAATGAACATTTTTCATTTATTATTAATTCATTAATTTATAAAGTGTTATTTTAATTACATGAGAAATTAATATTTTTCATTTAGTTTTCAATCTATATTTTAATCAACACAATGTTTAATTAATATTTTATTAATGATAATTAATATTTTTCATTTATTGTTAATTCATATTTTTCATTTAATATTTAATACATCCATAATATTATACCCAAAAGCATAAATGTTTAAAGTTTTATAAAGATGCGTATTCCCATATTAATTTTTTTCATTAAGTTTTTAATCAATACAATGTTTAATTAATATTTTATTAATGTTAATTGATATTTTTCATTTATTGTTAATTCATATTTTTCATTTAATATTTAATAAATACATAATATTATACACCAAAAAATATAAATGTTTAAAGTTTTATACGAATGCGTATTCCCAAATTAATATTTTTCGTTAAGTTTTTAATCAATGCAATGTTTAATTAATATTTTATTAATGTTAATGTCTTTCATTAATTGTTAATTCATATTTTTCATTTAATATTTAATGCATACATTACATTATACACAAAACCATAAGTATTTAAAGTTTTATATGAATGCGTGTTCCGTTTTTAACTAGATTTCATTTAAAAGATCACATACTCAACCTTATGTAATCATTTTAATTATAGGTTAATTTAAATTTTTAAACAGTTAAAGCCGAAATGAATGTGATACACTCTTTATTTTGCTAACAAAGTACAGAAAAAAAATAAATATTTTAGTTTTATTTAAAATAAATCGATGAGAAAAAAAAAGCCTCTAACTTGATTTAAATAATTATATCTTAAATTTTCAAAAGATATTGCTCAAAAGACGTTATTTTATTTCAAGTCAAATAATTTTAATTAGATATAGTACTCATTAAGATTAATTAAGATAACGCATCAACCCCAGTTCCTATCAGTTATGATTCAGAGATTCAACCCTTTTCGGAAAACGCTATCAGATAAGCAGATAAGAATGATTCATCTATGTTTACACACACACACATATATTGCAACGAATTTAGTATCCTCTCTTTGAGAAAATAATTATTAAACTCTTCATCGATTTGGATTTCATTGATGTTAAGGTATGTAAAATATTATTTTCAATACATTTTTAAAAATATTTAAAAGCATTTTTCACAAATTATTTTGATCTGAAGATAAAATACAATGTTAAATAAAATCTCATTAACAGGGTTTGAAAAAGTTCCGCGTTACTGGTTATAAATATTATATGTTTTTAAATTAATGAAGATGAATTCATTTCGATAATAAATATAGTTTAATTTTTTTTTAACCGACAAGTATTAAAACATTAAAAATGAGTTCCTTTTTTTTTCTTCGGAAAGTCAAAAATTCTATTAATATTAAAATTTATTTATTTGAAAATTTTTCTGCCAGGGAAAAATTACACATGTCAAAAGATATTTATGTTAAAAATCGCTTACACTTTCAGAAAGGAAAGGACACACAAAAATTACTTATATTAAACACATTGTTATGTTTAAAAATATGCACGAATTTTGAAAAAGGGGTGTCTGATGAGGTACACTTTATTCTTTTTATTATTAAATTTCATTAATTGGAATAAAAATAGTTTTCATAAACATTTATACAATCTCACACAAAAGAAATGCGAATACAGATTGCAAACTTCAACAATTAAAAATTAGTTCCCAAAAAATCACAAGATTCTTTTAAGTTTCCCAATAAAAATTATTACCACTCAAAAGTTCTACAAATTGTTTTCGAAGTCACCTCATTAAAATGAATATTTAAAAAATTAAGTTCAAATTCCCGTTACAGACATGCGTTATTTATGATGGTTGAAGCTTATTCAAGCCCTTCTAAGGAAATCTAACAGTTATTCACACATGATTCGAGGAAAATCACAGATTCCGAACGGTTAGGTCAACGAGCGCAAATAAATGTTAGTACGTAAAATCCCATTTTGAAACATATTTTCTCATTCAAATTTTAAAGTTATTTTTTAACTAATCTAAAATATCAAGTGTATAACATAGTAAACTAAAAATAGTACTCGAAATAATTTTAAAGTTCCTTCATTAAATTAATATTTAAAGTTATTATTCTCAAATTCCCATTACCAGCATGTGTTAT
This sequence comes from Maratus speculifer, assembly GCA_964019185.1. Classification (NCBI taxonomy): domain Eukaryota; kingdom Metazoa; phylum Arthropoda; class Arachnida; order Araneae; family Salticidae; genus Maratus; species Maratus speculifer. The sequence continues at coordinate 391,510,749 of OZ025294.1, read as the reverse complement.
TTATGACTTGGTGGAGATAAAGGTTATTCAGGTCTTTCTAAGATATTCTAAGCCAACATGCACACATGATTCGAAGAAAATTACAAACTCCGTACGGTTAGGTCAACGAGCACACGTCAATCTCATTGCAAAAAAGTTAAAGTCCCCCTATTAAACACTTATGTCCGCAAAATATCCTTCGTGAATGATTAGTCTAAAATAATAATTTCCCCCAAAATATCCGCTTAACTCATCATGTAAGAGTACAGTGAAAAAAAAAAAAAAATCAAACTCCCCAAAATTTCTGCTTAAAATCAAAAAATAAACTCTTAAATTACACCAAACTGAAAATTTTTAAGTTGCCACATTAAAATTAAAAACCACTCATACAAAAGTATAGAAAAAAACATTCTGTGTACACAAATACCCGCTTAACTCCTCATCTAAAACACGGTGAAAAAAAAAAAAAAAAAAAAAAAGTCGCTTCATTCCTTATTTTTAATTAATTTTTTTAAATGAACAACAGCAAAATTCAATTGAAAAAATTACCACATTAAAATAACCTATCATACTACAGCACGCCGAAATAATTAAAGTGTGTAAATTATTTTTCACTCATTATTTTTAATTATTATTTGAAATTGACTTTAATGATTCATTTTTTAAATTGGATTCACTTTTACACTTGACTCAAAATAAATTTAAACTGTTGAAAATTTTAAAGTTTAAATTATTAAAAATTTCTTAATAAATCACCACTCGAAAAATAATCCCTCATACTAGAGTATGTTGAAAAAATTTCACTCATTAGTTTTAATTCTCTTTTTAAATGAACAACAACATAAGTCAATCGAAAAACATACCCCACGTACTGTAACACGCCGAAAATTTTAAAGTCCCCGAATTAAAAAACACCCCTATACTATAGTATGGTTAAAAAAAATTGTAACTCCCTGAAATTCCAGCTTAAAATTAAAAAAAAAATCCTTTTAACCCCTTCTCTTATAAGACGATGTCAGGAGGAGGAGGATTGAGGAGGAGGAGGATTGAGGAGGAGGGCTGTGGAGGAGGAGGCTTGAGGAGGAGGCTCCCACCACCACCACCACGCGCCTCACGCCTCCTCCCGAGGCCGGAGCCCCATTTTTCCCCTACTGGTGAGGGAGTTTTGAAATACTTATTACAGTTACAATTCAGTAATTCTGCACAGCTGTGAAAGGGTTTCAGAACTAAATTAGATTTTTGAACAGAATTTCATTTGAATTTTCGGAACAGAAATTCATTTAGTGATCCTGGATTTTTTCCAGGGGAGGGCTCGAAATATTTTAGGGGGAGAGTTGATCCGCCCATACCGCCCCGTTAGCTACGGCTCTAATTACATGTCCTTGTTTAAATTTTAAAAAATCAAATAAATTACCAATTGAAAATGGAATCTAGTTAAAAAAAATAATAATTTAAATCTCCAAAAGTAAACAGTTTTCTTTTGTGTACACTTGTTAAGTGACAAAAAATAAATTAAAAGAAAATGAGTGGAATCTGTATATTTCAACAAAAATGTCCATTTTGCTTTTCAATAACACAAATGATTTTTTTGATTTTGCTACAAGTACCATTCGTTTAGATTAATTCAGACTACTGTAAACTAACCTACTTTTTAAATAAATTTTAAATCTTATTTTTTTAACCCTTTCTCGTCTGGCGTACTATTAATAGTACATCTCTTTGAAATGAGTATTATTTTGTTTAAACCAAAAATTTTGCTACTATTTGTATGTAGTAATGTTAGTTAGTGTATGTCTAAGCATCTACTATATGACTTCATTTATGTTTAGGCATTTAGTAATAATAATGATTATTATTATTTGCTCAGTTTTCTTTTCACCATTTGTGATTCTTTTATTTTAAACACCTATTTCCCTCTTTAAATTTAAAATAAAAGTTACTTTATTGAAAGAATCATGTGTAATAAGGAGGAAAATGTATTAGAAAGTTATAACATAAGTTAAATCTTATTGTAATACAATATTTTCTAAGCATCTCCAAAACTTATTCCTTAGCTTATTATCATATGAATATGAATTGGATAGAAGATAAAAAAAAACTTCTTTAAACAACATAAATAAATTAAATTGCGCAAGGCCTTTCGAAAGAACTTAATCTTCCTTCATCAGGCGCAAAAAGACGAGCATCTACTATGAAGGTAGCTGCCTGACTGAAGTGAAAAGGCGGGAAAGGGAACAAGCTGAAGGAACAGCCAATGGGAGAGTAGAAGGCAACAGCCAATCACGGAAGAGCATAAACGAACAATGGATACAATGAAGGAAGGGAAGGAAAGAGGAAAAGGTTAACAAAGGGAAAAAGTTAAAAGTAGGTAAAAAGGCAGATTATATTAAAAATAAATACACACACATATAAAATAATAATAATAATAATTAGCATTAAAATATGTTTATAGTTATAAATATACATATATATAGTTATATCTAAAAAATACATGCAGGGCGAGTCATAAATATTGCATATTATTTAATGCTGTATCAAAACTGAATATTAGACATTTTCATTTAATCAAAAGAAAAAAATTCAACGCGACAAATAATATTTTGAGTTATAACAATTTTAATTTACTCTAAATTTTTTGAAAAAAAATTATTAAAAAGTCTTATGATGTGATAATGCTTACAAATTATATGATTAACCATCATAAACATTCCAAATTCTATCTCTATAAATAAATTAATTAAATAAATGTTTCCTGGACTCATTACAGCAACATTGTTTCTTCAATTGCGCGCATTTCAATTTGTGTCTGATCCCTTGAAATCTCACGATTTATTAAAATTATCATAACTCTCTGAGTTTTGAAGATATCAAGATGAAATGTTTTTTGTTCAGTTCAGGAATGGATAAGGAAAAATTTTCTAATTGGAAGTTTTATCCTCTGGGGGGCCGTATAAAAATTTAATTTTTGTAATTTTTAAAATAGATCCCCCATGGAGTTGCAACTTATCTTATCAAAAATTTCACATTTTTTTTAGGAATTTTTGCAATTGGAAGTATGGGTCTAGGGGCAATATTTAAGGATATCGCCTATTGTTTCGATATTTATGACTCACCCTGTATATACATGATTAATAAAAATAAATAAATAAAATAAAATTAAAATAAGTACATAATTATAAGGCATATGAATTGGATAGTACGCAAAACAACATCATTCGTCATCTTTCAGACAACGAAATATTCTTTCATCACTAATTAATCTTTTTGGATAGCTAGTGTTAATGTTATTAACGTAAAAGTTATTTTTCTTAAAATTGAAAAAAAAAAATCGGACCTGAAAGGGTTGAATATGAGAAGTTTTATCATATGATTTTGTTTACAAATGACATGATTAACCACAAAAATATCAGCATTTTAATTTAATAAATAAAAATTATTTCAAAATGTGTCCCCGACTCTCTTAAAGTTTGAAGCATCGCAATAGATATTTCTTGGAAAAAATGATTTGAAGCAGCAATAAGTGTTGATTTTTAGAAAGTTTTTTGTGGTTCATAAATTAAATTAAAAAAGAAAGTAAATATTTTATTATTTAATAGGGTAACATATCCAGTGATTGGCACATTTTACAAACATGTCCTAAAAAAAGATTTATATCCAGGCTTTTAAAAATTCAAGACCATATATCAGTTATATGCTCATTTACGTTAAAGATTATAACTTTGATTTATTTTTCAAGATGACAATAGAGCCTAGGAAAGAGAAACAAATCTGGCTTGTATCAAATGAGCCATTTTGTTGCAAATTCTTCTTCTTTGGCTTAAGGAAGCCATGCTTTTCAATTCATTATTGTCTGATTTATAATATATTTTAAATTTTAATTGACAACAGCTTTGTTTAGTTAAAAAGTGTTACTTTAATTGTGTAAAAGTATTTTCGACACAAATGTTTGGATTTCTGAATCAATGGTAGTTGCCAATTAATGGTGCTTCAATTTTGCTAGTTCCGAGTAATTGGCACCTATTCCAATTACAAGGAATTCGCAAGGAATTTGAGATTAAACCATTTATTTTGGAAGTATTTTTTAAATTATAATTTTGTTTATCATTTGTTTTTATTTGAAAATATAAATTTTATCAGTAATTGGAATCCATTAAAGCTTCATATGACAATTACTGGGGACAGCATGACAATTACTGGATATTAATGTAAGTATATTGTATTGTTTTAAAGTGTTCACATTTGAGATTAATATGCTGATTTCTTACTCTCAAAAACCTGAAACATGGCATCTTCATCTACAGTAAATTAATTTAAAGCGATTAAACCCGATGCAAAATGTAATTTTTTTTAAAAATATAAACATATGCCAATTACTGGATCACAAGGTGTCATACATTGGTGCTCTAGGTGCCAATTACTGGTGATTTCAGCAACTTTTTATAAATATATTTTTATAAAAATACTTTTTCATTTTTTTTTTTTTTTTTTTTTTTTTTTTTTTTTTTTTTTTTGCTTTTAGTGGGCAAAATAGATGCACAGATATGCATTCTTTGATTTAAAAATATTTCCAAGCAAATAGCTTATTTCTTTGTAATGAAAATTTAAGTAAGTTTAACGACAAATTCTTAATGTGCCAATTACTGGGGATGTTACCCTATGTATTTTGTAAATGTCAATGAAGATCAAACTATTGCGATCACAAATCATTCATGTAAAAAGGAAAAAAAAGTTTCATATCGTTATTTCCATTTCACATACTTTATCATTTAAGAAAAAAGAAAATTTCATATAATATTTCCTTAAATATTTATTTTATGAATATTAATCATGTTTGAAGGATGAGGCGTGTAACATAAAAGGTAAAGTTTTTTATTTCTTTATTTAGTTATTAATTTTATCCTTAATTGTGTGACGCAAGAATGATATTTATAAATATTTGGAATAATGTTTTATCATATAAAACTTTATAAGATGCGTTTAAATATTTTTTTCATTTGCCATAATTATAACTTAAGTATTATAATTCGATTGATATACAATGGATTAGAATATAATCAAATTAAGATCATAAAATTTGCTGATAAAAATTCACACTGTTTGATGTCTTTTTTATAGCTGTTTTCCTGTGAATTATACACTTAATAAATTTCAAAAATAAATTAGCATAAAGAGATAGATATTGCTTCCACAATGACCTATGTTACTTCTCCTTATTTAAAATAAATTTTTTTTTCAAGCTAATTACCAGTTGAAAATGGAACTCAATTAAAAAATAATCGGATGTGGCAATCTCAAAACTTTCTTCTATCTCATACACGTTAATGCTTCCAGAAAAATTAATACAGCATCGTCATCTGTTAAGTAATTTGGGTTTACGTATTAACCCCACCGCAGATTTGTGTATTTATGTATTTTGGATTTGTTTATTATTCTGCGATAATGACGCCGTATGCATACTTTTCTGTAGATGTTGTTCAAAGGCGAATCGTATGTGGAATTTTTCAAAGGATGTAAATGAAATCATTTTATATGGTATAAGAATGTGTGTTTTAAGTCGTAAAAATTAAATATGTTTTGCATTATTTATATTTATATGCTTTTTTTTTTTGATTGGGCGCTACACCAAATTCTGAAAAAGCAGAATTCGGTCCTCTAAACAACATCTACAGGAATGTATGCATGCGGTCTCATTATCTATGAATAATACACGAATCCGAAATACATAAATACGCAAATCCGCGGAGGCGTTAATACGTAAGTACCGTAATTTGCACCAAAATCCAATATGAAACCACTTATTTTAAGTTCTAATTGAATCTAAAATTGGATGAAAACCTGTGTATTAGCATTTGAGATAGAACTATTGTGATAATCATGAATAATGTTGAGTAATTTATTCGAAAATTTAAAGAATATTTATTTATATCTTTATTATTTATATAACAACTATATATAATATAATAATAATATAAGAATATTTATTTATTTATTATTAGTTTGATGAAAAATCGTCCATTAGATCCTACGATAGAGCTATTGCTATATTTATAAATAATGCCGCATAGCTGCGCCACCAATTGAGAGATATTCTCCAATACGTAATCAAAAACATATTACATCAAGGACTAATGGAATCTGAAGTTTTATGAAAATCTGTCCATTAGTTCTTGAGCTATAGCTATAGTCAAAATCGTGAAAAGGCAGCATAGCAGCGCCACCTGTTGAGCGTTATACACCAAACACTAATCAGATTCAGTTTATATTAAAGTCTAACTGAATCTAAATTTTTGTGAAATTAAGTGGATTAGTTCATGAGAGAGAGCGCCCACAAAATTTATGTCGCATACAAATAGACAGGCAGACAGTCTCACAGATTCAAAGCCTCACGGACAGATATTTTGTAAAAAACATGTTTTTTTGGAATCTGCCCGCTAAAAAGTGTATATCCGTCAAAAACCGGAATTTGAAAATTTTCACGAATTCAACATTTCTTCTTGTAAAGATAGAAGAAAGTAATACTTATTTAACTCTCCAAAATTAGACAATTTCCTTTTGTGTTCATTTGTTTAGGATAAAAACTAAATTAAAAGAAAATGCGATGAAGAAGGTGGATAAGAAATGATACAGCATTAATTTATGTAATTAGCATCTATATAAATCCAAATCTAAATAAAAGCTTAAATACTTAGCATTTAAACGAAATTACGTACTACTTTACTTTGCAATGTTTCAAAATCTTTAGCAAATATTTTAGGTACGTCCGTAAATGCATAAATACGTAAAACCTTTAGTCGGTGTTCAGCCCGTCCGTCCGTCCCTCTGTCTGTCCGCCTGTCCTATAACAGAGCAAAAACTATCCAACCGAATCATTTGAAATTTAAAATATGTAAGTGTTGCTTACTTTTGTCGATATGTTTCAAATCTTATGAAAATCGAGTGCATAGTTTAATTACAGGGACAATAAAAAATATTCCGTTACAATGGGAAAAATAATTTGAAGTGCATTTTAATGATGTTACACTCTTTCGAACATAATACAGTTCTTATTCATCTATGAAGTATAGACTACAAAAAATACATTCTCTCAATCTGCGATTTAAAGAATATTTTTTATTATTTCACAGGGCCACACAAAAGTATTTAATTACATAATGGTATAGGGGGAAACAGGGTTTGGTGCATGTTTTAATAATACTTATTACTATTATACTTAATATATACTATTTCACATTTTATGAAATTGATATACGTTACTGAGGTTTATTACAAGTTACTTCCTGTATAATAGAAATAAGATAGTATTTACAAGAACACACAAAATATTTCGACCACTGTATTGTATCTGAAGTACTGCATACTGTTACAGCAAGATCTGGATATTTTTAAAACTTCGTTACATTACGAACTTACCCCATTTGCTACACTGGACTTGCAATTTCTGAATTACTACATCAATATTAATAATGCAAGATATGAGTATTATGGAGATTGATACTTGAGTTACGATGTCTCGTAGTTTCATCGACGGCGATCTAAGTTATTGATGTCGATTGATACTTGAGTATTTCATGCATACTATGACGTATGATTCTGAACCACTCCATTTGGATATGCAAAGGTAGTTTACACCACTCTGGTATATACAGAGAGTCCAGTAAATGATCCAGTCCGAAATCCTTCCCATTTCGACTGTAAGTAACAGAAAAAAAAAGGTGTGAGATAAAAATGTGCGCTTTGCTGCATTGTTATATGAAAATCAATAAATTTGTACTAATGCACTTTTTTAAAATAGTTCAAATTTAAACAGGCAACAGATGGCAACAGATTTGCTATTTACATTTACAATTAGAACAATATAATGAAATAGAAGTGTAATTAATCTTACTGTTTCATAAAGAACGAAATGATAAAGGTTTGTTTTTGTTTTTCAGTTATTCTTCGACTAAATTTTCTACTCAGATTTCTCAAAACCATTTTTTTCATCCAATCTTCTTGCTCTACATAATTATGTAACTTCTCAATTTGTTCTAAAGCGTCACCGTAACTTCATTTTGGATGAATTACAACATTATCTTAATCACTTTCAGGGCAGTTTTCGAAATTCTTTGTTTAGTCTGAAAAGTGACAAGCGACACAATATTATTGTCGCAAAGTTCTTAACATTGTCATTCTGAATCATAATTAAGCAATTATTTCACTGTTTCTTCGTGCGCATTTTCAGAATAGTTTAATTTTCTCAAAACTTCTATGGGTTCTTTTTTCCCCCAAATCAGTAGTATCGTCATCTTCTATAGAAATGACATTCTCTTCATCCGATAATATTGTCCTCCATAATTTCTTAACCAAGTTGTTTTCCGTAATTTCCATGCAGCATTATCATAATAAATTGTACTAACCTGAGATTTTTACCTACCCGATTAAACCGCTATCCGGATAAACCGATTCCGGTTGATAGAGAGTTTACTGTATGTTCTTTCAAAATAGACCGGGAAACAGCAGCTCAAACAATCAAGTCATTGCGATCAAGGATCAAAGTCTAGATTTAGTGAAATCTCGATACGCAAATTAAAACGCAATCGGTTTGTCAAGTCATATCTTGATGGAAAATACCTAAAAATTCTATTCTAGTGGTTGACTCATAAATTTACCATTGGGTTTTCCTGCTCCCAACCTTCCATTTTTTCATACTTTTGGGTTAGAAAAGCACAATGGTAAAGCCACGAGTCAACCGCTAACATTGGGTTTTTAGGTGAATTTCTCCAAGACATGAATTGGCAGACTGATTGCGTTTTAATATGCGAATTGACAGTTAACTGTTCCCTGATTCTAGATTTTTAGCCGTGAAGAGGGGATCGATGAGGGGATTCGACGAGGGGATTGTCTGTATTGCTGTCTCCCGATGTAAAAGAGATAGGATAATTGTTTCGCACACAAACACGAAAACCTATAACCCTTATCGAAAATCTAAATAGAATCAAATAAAATTTGCACCATCGAAGCTGGCTCACACACTGTAATTTCGACTTCTAATACTTAACCGGGTTGGTACACTGTAACAGGCAAAGCTCATGTAACCTTTTCTCGGTTACATGAAATTTTATTGTTATCGTTACATGATAATCGTCATATCGTTTACACTCTTGAATACAAGTTTACTAGAAAATTTTTAGTAACTTTACAGGTCTTTTTTATAGTGTACACTGTAAAAAAAATCTATAATCCTACATATGTAAAGTTATCTGTAGGATTACAAAAATTTTAACTGTATACTGTACAAGAAAAAAAGTAAATCTACAAAACTAATTTTTGTAAAGTTACAGAAATCTGTAACTCTACAAAAGAACCTACTAAAATTACAGTTATCCTACTAAAACTTTATTTGTAACGCGGATTGAAATTGCTTAAAAAATTCTTGGAATTCCAGTTTCCTAATAAATTTTTAGTAAACTTACATTTTTTTTTTTTTTTTTTTTTTTTTTCAGAGCAAATCTCTGTTACATCAATTTTCTCTGTTGCCGTTGCATAAAAATTTCTCGGAATCCCAGTTTGCTAGAAAACTTTTAGTAACTTTGGAGATTTTTTTTTACAACGTACACTGAGAAAAAAATATGGTTCTGGCATATAGAATCAAAGTAATGGCTCTAGAAAAAATAGTTCCATGTCATCCCTATAAATTTTAGTTCCATTTCTTAGAGAGTTCCAGAGTCTCTTACTAGAATTCAAGAACGTTTTCCTATATTTTTGTTATCAAATTTATCTAAAAATCTCTTCAAATAGATGCGAACACAAGAGATCTGATTTAGTAACTATAATTATAGCTTAAGAAACCAATCCTTAAAATCAAGCGATAATTTATCGCTACTGAAACGGTTCAATGTCGTTTCGTCTCCTAGAAAACAAGAGATTAGAAATGTCAAGTCATTTCGCCTATTCAGCTTAGTTGTTCACCCTACTCGCATAGTTTGGACATCTATATTTCTAGTTTAGGTATTTAGAAAGTGACTAACTATTCATTCTAGGTGAAGGCGGCATATTTTTTTTCTCAGTGTAGGGAGACGCCGATGTAGATCCATGCCGATTGCTTCAGGTAAGCAATTTGGATTTTTTCACGTACAAAGCCAACACATTTTACAACTAAATGAACATACAGAAGAAAATCTATACCACAAACAAGAGAAACGTAACTAAATATTCAGAAGGAAAACAACTCAATTCCAGTAGTGATATGACTTCCGGATACACACTTTTTCAATGTAATCACTTCATAAACTCATAGTGGTCTGATTACTGTTAGAAAGTACAAATGCTAAGTCCCATTGCGCCGATCCTTTTTTAGACACTTTTATGAAATCTTACAACTGCCAAATATCCACAACCTAAAACATTCCATACAAAAAAAAAGATATTATTTGTATACAACTATAAACTATTTTTCACGCGTCAGTAACAGTAATAACGACCTTATAGGAATTGCCTCTACTTTTAAAAAAATAGACACCCACGGAAGGCCATTACCCCTCCCCCAACTTCAGCTCTATATCCCTCATGTTAATAATCCACTGTCATAAAATAAAACCAAAGAAAACTTTTGTTAAATATAAACCAAATTATTCTTTAACTTTTTTTTTCAGATTTTTAAATTTTTAACACACTAACCTTTAACACTTTTTGGTTAATCGCTATGTAATTCAAACAAAAGAACACTCAGCAAAAAAATCTACACAGATGAATTAATCACTAGCAAAAATTAAAACTATGGATACAGAAGCATGATTAAGGATGGTTCAGTTGCATCAGACACGTAGCCGAGAGATCACATGTTAGAATCTTGGCGACAATTAAAATTTTGCAATGCAGTAATAGCAAACAGTGCTTGTAAAATACGTTGTGGGTGAAAATTACTCCAAGTTCCCTATGAATTATACTTTTGAGTTGCCTTAGTCAGATGAAGATCTTCTCACCTGATCAAGGTTCTAATTTCCGAGATCAACTCGAGTAGTGATGGCTGCCCTTTGTTTTCTCCAAAATAAATTTCCATCATTTCTGGCTTTGTTGTGGAGAATGGTTTAGATACAAAGAGCGCTCCATAAAATAAATAAATAAAAATTGTAGAAGTACATTAGAAATCATTGGTAGTTGGTATTAAAATAGTCCAAATTAAAAAAGCTGTTTAAAATGGACTGTTCTTGACGTTTAAGCGTAAAGAGAAGTAATAGCATGAACTATGGCCGTATAAATTCGGCCAAAGTCATACTGTGATATTAATTTTATTTTAAGTGTATTTTAAAGGTATTTTAATGTATTTCAAAAAATTCTAGCTTTATGTTATGTAAGTGCACATAAAAGCAATTTTAATACACTCTATTCGTGCTTTATATGAATTTTAACAATACAATTTTAGAGTGTGTATATTGTATGAACTTTAGTATTGTATATAAATTTCAGTATATTTGAAATCGTCCCCATCATTAATAGTACCCATCATCAACTTCAGATGATTTCCTCATTGACGATAATGCGACGAAATTATTTTGAGTACCCTTGTAAAAGTATAATTAAAGTACATCTCAACAACATCTGTTTATTAATTGACAATTCAAGTGTATGCTATTTAAAGAACGGGCAGATAAATGTCCAAATGCCTAGACAAACCAAATTCATAAACACATGTAAAAAAGTGAACATTTTTTAATTAATTTTTTAAACAAAAAATTAAAAAATAAGCTCAACATTGCGAAGAAATTTTAACAACAATTACTTTATTACACGATTTAGTTAATTGATGAATAAATATATTTTTTAAATTAATGTACACCTTTAAAAAGTTTATGTTAATTTAAGCTAGATTTCACAAATAAATATTTTATTAAACTTTTGATAAATATCTTAAAGGAAAAATCAAGCATTTTCAAAATGCAACTAATTTTAAGATTACGGAAATGAACTGTCAGTAATTCAATTAATTTTAATCCACTTAAGCATCAATAAATTAGATGTTTCTAAATATCATGAAGGATTCTAATTAGCGTTACGAAATTATACTAGGTTATTATAACTTTAAATTATTATGGAAGAGTTATTTTCTTCACGTTTAAATACTTAATTACTCGGATATGATGAATTCTCTTGTGTTAATTTTCACTCTCAAGAGATTGATTTTCACAAACTATTTTGATACGCATCAAATATTCTATACACTACATGTGTGTTTACGTGTGTGTAAAAAATAAATTAGGGAAATAAAGTAGAATGACGTCCTCGCAAATAGGACGTGAAATCGAGTGTTTCGTTAAATGTTGCTAATATTGGTTGATTTAATTAACTTCAAAAATACCTATAATTCAACTGTAGTAAAAACTACTGATTTATACAGTTAAAAATATATTTGCAATACTTAGTCTAAATTTTTAGATTAAAAAATGGTTAAAAATGGTGGAATAATTAAATAAGAATTTTAAAATTTTACACGATCAAAAATGACTTAGACTAGTTAATTAACATTTTTTGACTAATCATGTCATTTTTTTTGTTGTTGTTTGAAATGACAGTTGGAAATTTCTAAAGTGGCCGTTAGAATATATTTTCCTTCCATACAACTTGATGTAAATGTTCCATGCAACATGATGACAGCCTCTGATCTTTTTTTATGCAGGAGGTATACACAGGGTGGTCCTGAAATATGTGTCAAAAATGTAAAGGTAGGTAGAGGGGACCTAAATAAGCATATTTCGGATAGGAATGTGTATGCAGTAATTACACATTTAAAGCACTAGCTTGTAAAGCAGTATGAATCAAAAGGAACTGAAAAGACAAGTAAAGACAAAAGAAAACAAAACTTTATGAACAGTTTACAAGAGGTGCTTGAAAGAGCGGCCACTAACAATTGATTGCGATACATGATTCAAAGCGACGGCGCATAGATCGGCGTACGTTAGAAAAGACATAAGGCATGTCGAACACATATTAAGCCGCAAAAGACAAGCGAGCAACAAGATCTTCTTCAGATGTGACGGGACTCTCGTACATCAGATAATATGACCCCAAAAGAAAAAAAATCAAAGCAGGCTAAATAAGCAGGCTTTATTCATCATCTTTTGAATAAGCAGGCTTTATACCGTGTAATAACCGTATTAAACCGTGTCATAAAGTAATTGTTGTTAACATTTCTTCGCAAAGTAGAGCTTATTTTTTAATTTTTTGATTAAAAAATTAATTAACAAATGTTCAATTCTTTACATGTGTTTATGAATTTGGTTTGTCTAGGCGTTTGGACATTTTTCTGCCCGTACTTTCAATAGCATACACTTGAATTGTCAATTAATAAACAGATGTTGTTGAGATGTAATTTAATTGTACTTTTACAAGGGTACTCAAAATAATTTTGTCGCATTATCGTCAATGAGGAAATCATCTGAAGTTGATGATGGGTACTATTAATTATGGGTACTATTTCAAATATACTGAAATTTATATACAATACTGAAGTTCATACAAGATACTTACTCTAAAATTGTATTGTTAAAATTCATATAAAGCACAAATAGAGCGTATTAAAATTGCTTTTAGGTGCACTTACATAACATAAAGTTAGAATTTTTTCCATCATTTCTGGTATAAATAAGGAGAACGCGGTGCCCAGGGAACTCTACTGCCCCATCCTATCCAATGCTGGGCGTAGACAGCCTCCAGGTGATTCTTGACGTCTCGACTGAAATGAGCTGGGAATCCATCGTGCTGGAACCACATTCTTCTGCGAACAGCTGGAGGAATAGCTACCAGAAATTCAGGTAAAATCTCATGTAGGAAGAAGTTGTATGTATGGCCAGTTAAACAACAAAGTAGAATGTACGGTACTACTAAGTTATTGTGTACAATCTTGTCCAATCATTAATGGAAAACCTTTCTGGTATGCGTGTGCTATTGAGCCATGTGGGTTGTCATGAGCCCACAGGTGAGAACTATGGATGTTAAACATACCCGACCGCGTAAAGGTAGCCTCATCGGTAAATAAAACATCTGCTGGGAAGGTTGGATTGGCTGCCGTCTGCTGTAGGTACCAACGAGCAAAGTTGAGACGTGGATGATAATCGTCAAGGGTCATTGCTCGCACTCTCTGTAAATGATACGTATGCACTCCGTCTTCATGTAAAATCCTCAAATCTGATGGCTCCCACCCACCGCACGTCCTACAACTCTCGAGCCTGTCGAAGGATTATCTTCTACTGTGTTTAGTATTCTGGTTTCCACTGCAGAAGTTCTGCGATATCTTCCAGTGCTAGTTCAACGCCTGGAAGTATAAAACGATTAATTTGTTCGTAACTACTGATGAAGACGCTCGAATGTTCAACGACCCGGCTGATTTCTGCCCGGGAATCGCATTCTAAACATCCTCTGAGCAGCTAATCAGTTTCCTTCTGCAGCCCCATTCATTAAATGCATGTCGGCAAGCTCCACATTGGTGAAACGATGAATGCTGTTTGAGATTCGTGCCGGAATGATGAATCCAGCTAGCGAAGCGCTTTTATACGCTGCAGGTCATCAGCTCTCCCTACCGGCTCAAGGCGTCATTACAGCACATACAATCCTATAAAAAATATGCTTACTTAGGTCCCCTCTACATACCTTTATATTTTTGACATATATTTAAGGACCACCCTGTATAGAACTTCGACTATTTCCTTGACGAAAGAATTATTTTGAATGTCGATTTTCGGATGGATAAGGCTACAGATTAAATCATATTTAAAAAATGTTTTATCGATTTTAAACTTATTGTTAACATAATCTTCAAATGTGAGATTTTCAAGCCATACAACATGCTTTCGTAATGCTTGCATGTTAGATGATTGAAATCTTCGTATGAAGGTCTCTGAGTTTACAACCCCTGGGCAGCAGGTTCCAAAACTTGGTTCTTTGAATTCAGTCGGGTGGCGGATTGAAAGCAAAACTGTGTCCTGAGAAACCGTTTGGCGTGTATCATTTACTGTATGAATAGTCATTAAGAATTCCTTTTATGAATATTCTTTACTTCTAAATTCATTCGAATACTATTGACTAGTTTCTTCGGTACAATTTTCTAAACATTGAATAACATTTGATGCAGAAAAACGCATGTAACATTTGTTTGGAAAAAAAATTATCGTTACTGATTCTAAATTTTTAATACTTGGCGAATGTGATAAGGTCGCTAAATCAAGATTCGAATTGTTTGCGGGTCGTTAAAACGAGATAGGAAATACATTGTAAGTATTGAAACATGGTCAGGATCTCATCTAATGGCCGTTAAATCGAAAGGGGTTATTAAATTGAGGGTCTTAAAATCGTGAGTTTACTGTATCAAATAAGATTTTACAGAAGTAGATTTATTTAAGAAATGAACGGCATCTCAGCAGTGCACGATGAAATAATATGTACTTGTTATATTTTCTAGTTTTCTTAAATTGTCATATACTGTGATCCGGGTACTAGCTCGCTTTTGAGCAGCATTAGCGATTGAGTGAATAAGAAATAAAAAGCAGAAGGGAGGTGAAAAGAAATGTTAGCAAAAAAGATTCGTCGTGAAACATGGAAAAACGTTCTGTAACTCTTTATTTTATCCCTTTTCTCCAACTTTTCTAAAATAACTTATTCTTTGTAATTGCTTTTAAAATAGAAATTCGATCTTACGCTACTTTTTTATCAGTCTAAATAAATATTAAAAACAGCTAATTTTGATTTACCGCTTTGAAAATATGCCCTAAAAATTACTGTGAGATTTCGACCCTTAACTGATAGAGAAAAAATTGTCCCGCCAATGATACTTTGGATACAACTAATAAATAGTAGATAAATGGATAATTTCAACAATCTTAAAACTTTTTTCTATATGACGCTTTTTGGGAACAATTTTATTTATAGTTTTAGCAACGACAGTGATTAACTTGCAATCGTATAATCTGCTTTCTTTGGCTGTTACTGAACTGAATTGATGTTGAGTCAGTACCTCCATAAATAGAGCAAGGAAAATGACTCAATGCAACTGAATATGTAAAGAAGCATAAGTCTCTCAGCAATGCGAATAAGAATCTTAACCGTATTGGCACGCATAACAAAAAAGCAGAAATTGAGCACTTTTAATTTGGAGAGTCTGATTGTTATTTTACTCGCCAAATAGAGCATTTTGTACTGATTTGGGGCAATGGTGAGCGGAAGCGATAACCTTGCCAGTGATAAACACTATATGCCTATTATTTACGGGACACATTCATTTTAGATATTTTGTAGAATATTTAAAAATATTCTTTTCGGATTCTTCTAAAACTTCAGGATTAAAAAAGAATATTTTTAACTTTTTATTTATCAATAGAAATTTGGTAAGGGGGATAATTAGGGAGCTAACAAAAAAAAAAAATCAATGAAAAATAATAATATTCGATATCACCCGATGAATAAAAGGTGTAAAGTAATCCATCGTTACAGCTTAGAAATAAGTAATGTTATACAACATGTGTACTGACATGTACAAAAAGGGAATACATATACATGGAGAAATAGAGATTTTTTTAAGTGAAAAAATTTTTTGCATGCTTTTAAAATGAAAGAAAACTTTGAATATCTAATGAAAGGTTTTCAACGAAATCTAACGCTAGTTTCACAAAAAAATGCAAAATGTTGTTTAAAGAAAACTGTAAAAATAAATAAATAAATAAAATAAAATAAAAAATCCGTTAAAATAAGGAAATTGTACTGGTAATTCTACAAGTCAATACTACTTCTGTATTTTAACAGGAAAAAATTTCCCTAAATTCTAAAAGAAATCCCGCTTTTATACAAAAAACTTCCGAATTTTTTTATATTTACGCATTTAAATTTTATTGCTTAAAAGACAAAATATTACCTTTCACGAACAAATTTACGCCGCTACGAATTTCATTTTTCCAGGCATGGTTACATCAATGTCAGATACTCTAATACAAACAACAATGAGACAAAACTTTCCCTTCCGGAGATAGGAACCAGGGCTTCTCTGCCAGGGTTATCACGATTATACAAGCTACGCCTCCAAATATCGTTACTTATTTCAGATTTGTTTTTATAAAGCAAGGGTCAAGATAGTAAAGAATGAACTTATTTTGTAGAGATAATTTATTTCAATTAAGTGTACAATTATGGAGGTTTTACAATTTTTTTTATCATAATTTTAAATATTTGTAATTTCCTGATTTATAAAAACTTAATTTTAGTCTTTAAAAAATATAATGCATGAAAATATGTATTAAGAATTATTTATCCCTTTGGTGAAAGATTAAAAAAAAATTGTTTAGTATTTCATTTATTTATTTATTTACAAGTATATCAGCATGTTTCTTTTCAACTTTCATTTTTTCAAAGTTTTTAAATTATTTGGGCTATGATAAACTCAAATAAAGAAAATTTCTTTATTTCCTTTATTGCTTATTATAACTTAGATAAAAAAAAAGCGCGTTATAATATTTTAGATGCATTGAAAGTTTTATGTGAGATTCTTTTAAAGTGAATATAATAAAAATTATTTTATTTTTTATTTTGAAGAAATCCTAAAGGTACACTGACTTTTTAAAAAATTATAATAGCTTGCTATAAATGAGTCAAACGCTACTTTAAAACCATAAAAAAAATAAACTGCAACATTTTCTTTTCAATTCTCTCAAATTTTAAAAGAAGTAATAAGTTTTCCTTTTTTTAAGAAAATTATAAAATAATGTTAACTTTTATTTTAAAAATAGAAAAAGATAAAAGAAAACTATTATAACAAGCCCTTTGAAATACATAGTACACATGTTGCCATGAATGTAATCAATTTGCCACGAAAACTTATCTTCAACACACATTTACCCAATGTTGGACAATCTTTCTACATATTTTTAATATAGAGCCACATAAAATAAAAGCATAAAAAATTGAAATACAAACAAGTAATTTGAAAGTTTAGAGTTTTGTATACATCAAAAACATCGCCTTTTAACCTAAGGAATCTTTATCAACATTATAATATCTGAAATAAGAAAATCCGAGTTATGTTCACCAGTACAATTATTTAAAAAAAGCAGCATGTAAGAATGCCATATTCAAATGAATCGGTCATATTTTGTCATAATTTTCAAATTATTAACTAACTACTACATTAGTTGAAAAAAAAATAGTAATTTCTGGTTGTATAGGGAATTAAAAACGACTAGATTAATCCATTTTTCGTGTAAAAACATAACGATAAAATATTACTTCGTAATTAAAATCGTTTTTGATTTTTATTTCCTTAATTTTATTTATCAGAGAAAAATATTTTCAAAATATTAACTTTAAAAAAAATTCTTTTTAAAAAACTAAACATTTTTAACTGTAAAGAGGACTTTTTTTTTCTTATGAGAATCAGGATTCATATTTAAAGAAATATTGCTTCTGAAAAGTTATGCACCGTGAAATTTCATGAATCATTAACTTTGTTCGCTTTTCATTCAGATTAAGATTTTGAGATTTTATGAGGTTGTTTGAAAAAAAAAAAGAAGCTTGTAATAGGATAATTCATATGCTGACAGGAAAATTGTCTTCCCGAATTCAATTTTTGTAATACTTTAATGTGAAATAATGACATTTAAATATGTGAACTTTAAAAATTAAACTTTGACAAGCTTAAAATTAAATGAACAACATTACATTTCTCTATTTCCCGAAGTAAAATGTTTTGAAAGTAAATTTCTTTCGATAAATTCTCAAAACAGTATTAAAAGATGAAATAAATAAAAAAGTATGGTCATATTATTTGGGTAACATGAAATTTTTGTATTATAATTTGGATATATTAGTATGTAAAGAACTAATCCAAAGCAGAAAAAAAAAGATAGGTATATAGTCCATGTCATGGACTCCTCAGTGTAAAAAGTGATTTTAAAAATGCACTGTATAATTGTGCTACTCGTAGGGTACTCAAATGCAAAACGTAATCAACATGTACAATCCAATATACCTCAAGTTATGTATATATGTATGTATATATTTGTATTTTTACCCCCTTCCCCCCCAAAAAATAAGATTGTTTCTCACAAAATAGATTTATATTTCTGCAGTCCAGTTAATAATCATATTTAGAATTAAAAATGAGCTACAGTAGATGAGAATTGACAGTTCGCCTGTAGCAGTAGATCTTTGGGGCAGCTCTGCCATTTCTTCCTGCCTTTCGAACATAATTGGACAAGGAGGTATGATAATTTTTCAACTTTGTTTGCAAATATTGCTTTATGAGGTCATTTTTTATTTCACAACCAATTTTTCATAAGTATTCTCAGAAAGTATGTAAAAGTATACTCACAAGAAATTTAAAAATTTCAAACAAAATCAAAAATGTAAAAACAAGTTGCTTTTTGCTTGTCAAACGTGACAAATAAGGTGTGTTCGTTGCATAACTATTTTTTTAAATATTCAGATTTTGATGCAACAGCTGTTAAATCTTTATTCGAAAATGCATGAATACAAAATATGATACAATTATACACAGTAAACAAAATCTGTAAAGTTACTAAAATTTTTCTTGTAATCTTGTATTTCAAATGAACTTTTCATATAATGATAACAGAAAAATTTCATGTAACCTTCTTTGGTTACATTAGTTTTTGCTGCTACCATTAAATGAAAAGTTCTTGGAATACAAATCTAGTAGAAAAATCTTAGTTACTTTTTCAGTTTTTTTTTATTTTTTACAGTGTACAACTTAAATTCCGTAATACGAAAATTACAATACTCCATCCAAATTAGTGCGCTATCAATATGGCAAACACAGAAGCATTACATATTCCCACATAGCATGCATGTTCACAGTGACGTCACAGTGACGTCACTGTGAGTCACTGTGGTCACGTCACATCTGTGACCAAAATGCCACTCCTCAGTGACGTCACATTGTGACTGAAATGTGACGTCACTTCTGTGACCAAAATGCCACCCCTCAGTGACGTCACATTGTGACTGAAATGTGAAGTCACATCTGTGACCAAAATGCCACCTCTCAGTGACGTCACATTGTGACTCAGATGTGACTTTCTTAGAAAACTTTAGAAAATTACAAAAATTCTCCAAACCATGTTATTTACTGGTAAAAAAACGTGTTTTCTGGCATTGCAGAAGAATATTGTGCAATCGCTCTTATGTCACACATTACATGCACTGCATGTAACATGTACGTCATATCACATATATGAGATAAACCTCCCATCATATGAAACTAAGCACCCAGCAATGAACCTATCAGTGAAACTTCCATTTAAGGAAATTTCTCGTTACACTTAAATGCTTCGTTATGAAAAAAATATCGTTGAATAGAAATCCACGAAAATTCATGAAATTTGTATAGTAAACTACAAATAAAAATGGAAATATTATAAAACTGTGTTTTAATTTGGATAGTACTTTTTGTTATGCAATATAGCCACATAAAAAAAATCATTAGTATAATATCTAAAAAACCGCGTAATAAAGGAAGGGAAACAAAAACTGAATCGCAGCGTTCTAATTCTCGTTTTCTCTTGTATTTCAAATCGAAAAATTAAAAAAAAAATTCGAATATTACTTTGTGTGCGATCTCTTATGAAAGATACACTCATAAAAACTTTCGCATCTTTTTTAAGTATTCAGAGAATGGACCTATAATATTTTCGCGGAACTAGAATCCCTTTCTTAGCATATCGAAAAATTTTCGCATTTTTTCCTTTTTATTTAAAAGATAAAATAAATACATAATTTCAATTCGTACAATCCGCTGAAATATATTCACCAATCAATCTTAACAGCAATCTATCCTTTTGAATATTGTGCATGCACGGAAGTGCAACAAATTTTGCTAAGAAGAATTTTTTTTTAATATGAATATTAATTTAAATGTTAATTGCGTTCTAAAAGAAGGTTCAACAGAAAATTAAAAAAGTAGATAATTTCATTAAAAATGCGCTTCGTTAAATGAAAGTTCCACTGTATTTTGAAACTAATTGAAAGTAAAATAGAAATGCGTGAAAAAAAAATTTAACTCAAAATTTTAATTAGGGATACCCTCATAAAACTAATGCGCATGCGCATTCAACTTATAAATCTTCGAAGCTCAAACAACCAATAATAACAAAAAATCACCTGCTTAAAAAATATCGTTTGGCAACAACCAGAGTAGTTGACACTAGTGTATTTATTCTTTAGAATACTAGGCCAGCTGCTCTAGTAACTTTGTTATGATGTTATGCGTGTATATTTAGTACGTAAGTTGAAAGTTTTTAAAAAGTTATGCAGAAATGCGATCAGTTGACATTTTATATAAAATGCCGGTCCGAAAAAATACATTGTCAGTGGCGTTTCGTTAATATGAGCGCGCCAATGTCAATGTACTTCATTCGGACATTCCGACTTCGAAATTAGCTTCGCTATTTGGATTATGAAACTTGAATTAGAGGATAATGCCGTTAAGAAAGAGGTAAGAAAATGTTATTTTTCCTGCTTTTTTTTAATGATTTCTGTGAATTTCGTAAAAAACATGTTATAAAAGGAATAAGTATCATATTAATTTAACTTTTTTGAATCCACTTACCTTAGTAAATTCAATAAATTTAACATTTATTTTGTTGAAATACGGAACAGCATGTCAACGATTTGAAAATAGTTAATAACATTATTTTTAAAATGCACTTTAATCACATTTTTTTAATTACATGGTTAAAATCAAATATTAATAAATTTAAAAATGTATGCATAATCAAAAGTTAACGTTATAATTAATATATAAAGGAGTTTGGGGTTGTTTAACTGTTGAAAATAGTGATAAATATATTAATTTATGCACTAATATTGCAAAAACAAATTTTTTAAAACTTTTTTATTACCTTTCTGAATTTCTCATAATCCCAAAAATTTGATAACTGTAATTCCATGACATTTATTATTTTAAACCATGTATCTAAAATAATTAAGATATTGATTTTGTGATAATAACAATTATTGATTTTAAAAAATGAGTAATTATCGCATTATTTTATTAATTTTTGATATCTTAATTGTTAAATGGTGCTGAAAATAACAATTTTGTTCCATTAGTATGTGTTCATTAAATCCTGGTTCTAAATAGTCATAAAAACAATTACATGTACTTTTTTGTGGGATGTACATTACTGAAATTTTTAGTGTTTGATGTATTTCTATTATTTTCAATAAAATTTTGTCTAATATTGGGAAGTGAGACTGAGAATACTTAAATACTATTAATAGATTCATCTAATACGAAAAAAAATGAAATCTAATAATTATAACTATTAATAAGGAAACTTTTTAAAAATAAATTCCATAAGGATGACCTTTACCGGCACATCTACACTATATGACATATACAATATATATATATGAGTTTAACTACGAATTTAAACCTTGGTGTAATCATACATGCGCACAGGCCACTATAGTAAGGAAATAACTAAGCGTAATACTAGAACTAATTGCCTCATCTTCATTAGTACTCGATTTTTAAATAAAATCTGTATATTACAAATATTGCGCATAAACTTCACGTAGTTTTATCAAAAGATAATTCTATATTATATTTAACAGAATGATTTTAATTGGTAAATTAATCAAACGAATATTAATTTTCCAAAATGAGTAAAAAAATGTTTAGATTAGGATTCGAACTAGAGACCCTCGATGTATGCTGCCAATGCTCTTCCAACAGAGCAACTTAGCACGCACAATTCACCCGGAGAAATATCATTATATACTCATACGAATAGTATGCATTTATCATACGAGTAGTTTGAAAAAAAAATAAAGTATTATTACATAGGGTTATATATAATAATGATAAGTATGCGTTCGTATTCACTGTGTGAATTGTGTGCGTCAGATTCTTCCAGGATAGTTCAGTCGACAAAGTATTGACAATTTGCGCGAAAGACTGCTTAGTTCGAATCCTGACCTGGACACTTTTTCAATCAGTTGGAAAATTACAACAAAAGATAATTAAAAGATATAGGGTAGATGCTCCAGTTTTGGCAACTGCACAAGTTTTGGCCACATTGGAATGATTTACCCTCTATTTAGGCTGTAAATTGATTTTAACAAATTATATGCATTCTTACTCCTTAATCTAACACTCTTTTATTATTTTCAATCCCATTTGTTTATTTTTTGATAAAAAATGACTTGCAAAAAAAAAAAAAAAAAAAAAAAAAGAAAAGAAAAAAGTGTAAAACTATAGTGTGCACTCACATATATTAAGGTTTTTGCTTAGGTAACAAGTTTTCACAATCTTTCAATATTAGGGATTTATCGAACTTTATTTGTTCTGAAACAGATTGCTATGAAGCTTTATGAAGTAGGCTTTCTCTCTGTTGCAATTTCATATTTAAATTAATTATTTTTACAGCTTAAAGTAGGGGTGGCCAAAACTACTTGCTTTACGTGCTAGTACGTGCTTTAAATTTGCTATGTGTACCAGTTATGGCCATTGTGTGGCCAAAAATGGCACAACAATATGCTCCACTTTTGGCCACAAGACTAATTATAGTGAAAATTTCAGCAATATATTTAGAAATGTTTTATGACTTATAAATTTAAAAGTTCAATAAAATTACAGCATGATTTAGTGGTTTCTTGTATTTTTTCAAAACAAAATGAGGAAGTTGCATAATTTTTGCAAAATTTCAAGCACATGAATTTAGAAATAACAAATAATGTGAAAATCTTTATACTATAAATAGGATTCATTTTAACAAGTTTAAAAAAGACAATTCTGTACTCTTAAAAATGGTCTAGATTAAACACTGTTATAAGATAGGAAGTAAAATTATGGCTTTTCAAAATTCATTGTCAGCTTTTCAAGATGGTTAAGTTTTGTAGTATCTCGTTCTACCTTGCAACACAAGTTTACAGAATGGAGACCAGTTTTTACTATTTTTGAATCTCAAGTAATAGGGTTGTGCTATTTATGATGGCCAATTATCTATATGAGAGATATGGGCCAAAAAAGAAGGGAGATGCCCTCTGTGAAGGTCTTTCTAAGATCCTAGCCAATATTTACACAAGGAAATCTAAGGTTTGAAGAAAACTAACTCCAAATGATTAGGCTGACAGGCAGCTAAGTACGAGGAATTAAAGTTTAAAATCAGTTGAAAAAAATGGATTTTAGAGATTGTCAAAATACTATTTCATGTAAAAATGGAATAATTTCAAGATTCTAGTCATATAACTGTAAATATTGGTATAGTATAACATATGATATATATAAATGAAAATATGCAAAATGTTAAAATAAGCTTTTTATGTCTTATAAGTCTTTTTTATGAATTAAATATATTTTTTGTTTTTAAATTTAAATGTTCAGTTAAAATCAGCTTAAGTATATTTTATTCGATGTTTTTATGATTTCATTTAAAAAAATGCAAATCTTTTTTATACAGCAAACAAATTTCTGTGTGGTAAAACAGATTTTGCACAAAAATGCTTTATTTTTACTTATTATCAGTTAAAATGTTTGCAAAATTACAAGATATTAGGGCGGCAAAAACTGGTGCAGGGGTGGCCAAAACTGGTGCAAATTGAAAGAAATTACTTAACGAGTTATTACTCACAATCTAAAATATTTGATAGAAAGTTATTATAATTAACAGAAAGACAACTAAATTTACTAAAGAATACTGTTATTGCGATTTAATATGCTTTATTCAGTCTAAAACTATAAAATTTCCATTTCAACTTTTCTCTTAATGTGGCCAACACTGGAGCATCCACCCTATATATTTATAGACATCAGGATTATTGGTCAGAAATATTGGCAAGCTGTACAGTTTTAGATATGTGCTGAAATTTGTGGATATTAAAGCGAGTAAAAGTTTTTTTTAAAAAAGTTCAAAAAGATTAAACAGTTTGAACAGCATATTACAAAATGTGTGTCAGTTATAAATAAAATTGAAGCTATGCAATTTTCAGCATGTGGGGAAAATATATAAATATTTTTGAAAGGCAATATTTTTCAAATTTTAAAAACAACACCAGAGTTGTAAGGCATGTGAGGTAAATCGAATTTTTAACTTTAATTTAGAAGAAAGTCTCCTTACTGCAGGTAACTATTTTATATATTATACAGTATTTGTTCATAAATTGTCAATATATGATTTTAGGACTCAAACCCTATTTTAACAGAACATGGCGTGGAGTTATAGCTTCAGCAGATCCTGTTTCTTTTAAATTGTTAGAGAATCGTTAAGAAAAGTTAAATCGTCACAGAATCATCACAGTGTTAACGAAAGTTTTGTCACAAACGATCTGCATCGTGAGTCTAAAATAATGGGACAAACTTTAAGGGAGGTGGTAGAGCTCACTATAATAAATAATTATGGCATAGAAATGTATGACTGGAAGTGACGCGTTAAAACGCCACACTAGTCACTGTAAAAGACACGGATTATAATGTTAAGTGTATGGGAGCGCTATTTTCAAATATCTCGCTAAAATTTTAATATTTTCGCATATTTTTTTTCCATGGGATAGCTGAGGACGACCTGCAACTGGGCTGGTTTTTACTTTTTTGATTTTGGTTACAGATTAAGAGCCCACAATAATTCAGAACCAGTTTAAACCGGTTCTAAAACTGAAGCTATTGTAATATAAAAAAAATATAACCAAAATCGAAAAAGTAAAAATTAGCCTAGTTGTGGATCGTCCTCAGCTATCCTATGGAAAAAATATCATGTAAAATATTGAAATTTGAGCAAGATATTTGAAAACAACACCCCCCCCCCCATAGACATAACATTACCATCCGGGTCTTTTTTGGTGACTAGTGTAGCGTCTTGACGGGTCACTTCCGGTCATATATTTCTGTGCCATCATTATTTGCTATAGTGAGTCCTACCGCCCCCTCAAAGTTTGTTCCATGATTTTGGACTCACCCTGTATTTCACAATTTGGTCACAATGTGACTTGAAAGCATTGTCACTTTCGTCACAATTACGTCACAATGTTAATGACAAAATCGTCACAAATGACACACTTTTCACAAATTGGTCACATTGCGACGTCACAATGTGGTCACAATGTGACGTCACAAACAAGCTCTAAAACGGCCATAACGACTTCACATTTTAGTCACAGTGACTTCACATCGACGTCACGTGACGTCACATCGACGGTCACAAAGTCACAATGTGACTTCACAACGACGTCACCGTGACGTCACCATGTCTTACGGGATTACGAGATATCGTTAAATTGATTACGTATGATAGGATTCAGCAGAATGAAAAAAGCCTTTATTTTTTTCGTTTTAAGTTCTGGTCTGATTTTCATAAAATTTGAAATGACTCGAAAAAATTCTCCAAAACTTTCATAAATGAAATTTCAAACCATTTGTTTAGTAGATTTGCTTTGTTTTATTCGGACAGAACGACACGAACAGATGGCGATTATAAGTGAAACATATTTATATAAATACGACATTTCACATACACCATAATTTAATGGAGCACTTTTGAGTGGCTTTGTAAATAAACTATGAACGTTACATGCTTTGTTTTAAATACCGAGTATAGCACTGTAAATATCAAAAACATATGAGGAGCCCAGAAGCCAAGAGGTACAAGTGACAAAATGTCGATTTGGAGTAAATTGAGTTTAAAGATAATTGATGTTAAATTGGAACATCAATAACAATTGACTAAATTGAAATAGGAAATATCTGCTTGTTGCAATCTAATCTTTGAGCTTTCATTTCAAAAATTGTTAAAAAAATAGAGTACAATTTTCTTTAAATGTATAAATAATCAATATTGTTTGTTTTTCGAAAAAAAGTGGTTTATCTTTATAACTCCCCAAATAATCAGAAAATGGCCTATATTTCTTTACCTGAAATGAAAAAAGCATATTTCCAGATACCCTGTGCACTTAACTCAATTTTTTCAATTTTGTCACTTATATCCCTTGGCTTCTGGGGTCCTCATATATAAATTACAGAGCAATCTAACTATATTAATGCAAGTTAGAGTAAGAGCAGACAAACTAAATTCTTAAACATTTTCAGTTATCTTGAAAAATTTTAAATCGCCTAATAGTTTGAAATTTGACTTTCAGAAATTTATATTCAATAGAAGGTACCACATTTTTATTCTTTTGCATAATCTTGTATTTTGCCTACTATCTTTACATGCGTATATGCAACTATTTAGTTAAAAGTTAATTAAGACTAAAACAAGCTTAAATCTAATGAAATCACATTTCCTGAGATTATCTTCCATAGACTCTCATAGATCTAATTCTTTGCTTGGCCCTGTAAACCACTTTTCTACGTTCTATACACATGTTTTGGTTTACTAAAGGCAGTTCAGATTAAAAATGTATCGGGTGAGGGCAAAGGTTCGTGCAGAGGTGCAATAGGTGGCATTTGAAGCAGTATAGTCATTAAGTATTGTCATTAATACTGCGACCTCCGTAAGAGAGCTCTTTGGAAGTGTGATGTGTGCAGCTTTCATTTCAAACAAAATAATTTGTGTAGATACAATCTGCTTCGACAAAGTTTACTTTCAAAATAAGTATCGATATGTGCATTTAAGGCATGTTAAGATTTACGAGTTTCGGAAGGGAATAAACGTTGCAGTAGCCACAAAAACATTCAAGAGGTTTATCAATGTCAAGCACCAGCTAAACGAACTGAGGAAAAATGGTTTGCGAAATTTCGTTGCGGAGAGTTTAACTTTGAAGACAAGCCACGCTTAGGTTGACATTCACACATTGATGACGCTGTTGTGCGTACTTCAGAAATACTCCACGTAAGAATTACACTCAGAAATACTCGTAATTCAGAATACTCCACGAATTTCAACAGAGAAAGTTGCTAGAGAACTTAACGTTGACCAATCAATCGCTTTTTGTCGTTTAAAAAACATTGTATTCGATTTGAAGCTCGATATATGGGTGCCCCATTTGCCGACCGAAAGGAAGAAAATCTAGCAAATTTCGGGCAGCTCAAAAAAGAGCTTTTTATGGATCTATTACTGATGAGTGATAAGAAATGGGTCCTTTACAACAATGTTCAGACCAAACGCACGTGGAAACAGGATGTTTATGGAATGTCAAAGCCAGTTTGCACCGATGAAGGTGATGCTCTGTGTTTAGTCAGATTGCAAGGCCATAATTTATTTTGAGTTTCTCCCTTCAGGCCAAATGATTAATTCGGACAAATACTGTCGTTAATTAACCAATTTGAATCGAGAGATCAAACGGAAACCTTTCGATTTTGTCTAATCGCAAGGGCGTAGTATTTCATCAAAACAATGCCAGACCACACGTTTTGAGACAGATGCTGCGCAAACTGAACAGCCAGAAATGGGATTTCTTAACTCATCCACCGTATTCTACTAATATCTCACCATCTGATCATCACTTCTTCCCGTCATTGCAAAATCATTTAAATGGGAAAAAAACTTGACTCTTTGGATGTCTTGAAGAACGCTGTCTTTTTGTTCTTCGAATCTAAACCGCGCAGTTTTTATGATCGGGGCATCAGAATGCTTCTAGAACGTTGGAAACAGATTATAGAAAACGATGGAGCCTATATCATTGATTGAATAAAGAACTTTGTTTGCCTAATCGATGAGTGACTTTTACTCTCAAACTCCGTATGAAATTTTGCACTAACCCAATATATAACTTATTTAAAAGCCACTTTTAAATTTTCGTTCATATTCTGTAACCTGAGAAGTTTTTGTTGTGTTACTCTGTATGTGATATACAGCAATCCATACATACATATAACGCAAAATGTAAAAATTTAGTTAAACTCAAACACTCATATCATATCTAAAAATACACTTCCAAAAATCATCTCTAATATACAGTATTTCGGTTGCAGTATAGTACCCGAAATTTTTTATATCCCTCTCCAATCTTATGCACTTTCTGTGACACAGGATGCAACACATAGTAAACTTCAGAAATGTATATTAATTTCAACATATTTAACATGATTAAAATACACCGAAAACTAAGTTTCACCCTATACCATTATGTAACAGATTTCTTTTGTGTGGTCCTGTAAATGAATAATAAACAATTTTTACATCGTATATTGTAACAGAGTGTATACTTTAGTACACATCAGTAAATGCATATAAATTTTATTTTGTTTGAAAGGCTGTAACACCATTAAAATGCACTGGAAACACTTTTTTACCCATTGGCCGTAATGTAATAAAAAAAAAAATTAACAGTCCCTACAATTAAACCATACATCCGATTTTCATAAAATTTAAAATGACTCGACTAAATTATGCAATAATTATATATTTAAAATTTCAAAACATTCGGTTGGGTAGTTTTTGCTCTGTTAAATGCGGACGGACAGACCAACAGACAAACGGACAAACAGGACAGACGGACAGCTGAACGGACGTACTGAACAGCGACTATATATTCCACGAATTTAAGTAATTACGAACGCACCTAGAAAAGGTCTGTTTAAAGGTTTAAACGGCAATTTTTTAGATAACGTTTGCTTGTAAATATCTTAGCTTGCTTAGCGTTGCATTTTAATCTAAGACATTTATATGAAACCTTAAAACATCTGAAATACAAAAAATTCATGTTATGTTCACCGCAACAGTTACCAGAAAGAATGAACTTAAAAGAATATCAAATCAAGATAAATCTGTCATATAAAATTTGAAAAAAATAGTCTAATGGGTTAAAAAATTGCGAAAAAAAAGTTTTATCTTATATCTTTTGTGGAATTCAAAATAACTAAATTAAGGTAATCTTCTTTTAAAATCAAAACGGTTCTTCCGGTTTATTCTCTAAACATCTAGTTAGATGGCGCATGCTCTGTTTTGAACTATTCATTTCTGAAGTGAAAAGAAAATATCTATTGTTGATGCTATAATTCTTTTAGAAGTAACGTGCCCAATGCCTCTGAATAATTTTCTTTGTGTTCTGTTTTGTAATTAAATGTTTGTTTGTGCAATAAAAATTGGCGATTATTTGTCAATTTAAAATCTCTGAACCATTTAATTAATTAAATTGAATTTGAAATAATTATTTAAAATAGTTCGAATCAAATAGAACAACGGTAAAAGATTACTTCGAAATTTAATTCCTTTTTTATTTTAATTTCGTTCATTCCATATATGACAGAAAAATATTTTAAAGGTATTAAATTTTTGTAAAAATAAAAATCAATCTTTTTTAAAAAAATATATTTTTATTTGCAACTGACTTTATCTGACTTTTTTTTTCTTTATAAGCATCGGAATTCGTATTTAAAGATACATTGCTTCTGAAAGACTATGCACCGTGAAATTTCATGAATCATTAAATTTATTCCCTTTTCATTCAGATTAATGTTTTGAAATTTTTTGAGGATGTTTTAAAAAATATATAATGGGATATTTTTTATATTGCCAGAATTTTGTTTAATGGAATACGAATTTGCAATAATATAATCCTTTCGGGCCCGAATATTTTTTCAGTTTTAAGAAAAAAATACTTTTAATTTAATAACATTAACATTAAGAATTGAAATACATTAATTACTGTTTAACGAAAATTTCATTGTCTGAAAAGTAACGAATGTCATTGTTTTGCGTACTAAGCAATTCATATTCTTACGACAATAGGCTGAGGAAGAGTTTTTGGAAAAGGTTAGAAAATATTGTATTACGGTAAGATTTAACTTACATTAAAAAAAAAAATAATTTTTATACGGTTATATTTATATGTATTACTCAGTTCCAAACCAAAAGACTTCAGAATGGAGGTATAGATCATGCCATATAATTAAAAATAAAGTGATAATAGATTTTAAAAATGCACTGAAAAACTGTGCAACTTATCGGACACTAAAATGCACAATGTGAACAATATATATGTATAATTAATGTACCTCAAACGTATATTGTGTATGTATAAAAGCAAGAAAAGTAAAGAACTATTAATCATGGAATTTTTTCAGACAGTAATAAAAAGTAACTCAAAAAACATCCTACAGATGGCACTGTAAACGTTCCACTTCAGTGGATGTATGAAAATGATCGTTATAAGAAAATGCACTGCTAATCCACAATTAGCTCACGATTAAGAGCCGTGTACATGATCAAAGATCGGTCGAGGATTCTTGATTCATCAATAAAAAAAACTTCACCCAATAGAGCTTTATTCTACGCACTCGGCAGTCTTGATTAAGTACACGGCTCTCACCCGGGAACTGAATGTGAATTTGCAGCACAAGTTCTTATAATAGTTGCATTTGCATATTTCTACCGAAATCGAACGCTTTCAGCGCCATCTGTCGGATGTTATTTGAGAGGGTTTTTTTTTACTGCCTTTTATAAAATCCCGTGACTTATAGATGCTAACCCTGAAAACTATTTTTTAGTTCGGTTATTTTTTCTTCTTTTATGAAGTTTTAAGCTTTCTATGGAATTTTTGCCCTCTCCCCGGTGTATATATATATATGTATATATATATACTCTCATAGCATTCATGGTCACAGTGACGTCACAATGACGTCACTGTGAGTCACTTTGGTCACATCAAATCTATGACCAAAATGCCACCACTCAGTGACTTCACATTATGACTGAAATGAGACTTTCTTAAAAAATTTTAGAAAATTACAAATATTCTTTAAAACATGTCAATTACTTTAGAAAACATGTTTCTGGCAATTTAAATATTGTCGCTTTTGTCACAGTTTTGTCACAATGTTAATGTCAAATTAGTCACAAATGACACCTTTTTCACAAATTTGTCATACTGTGACCACTTTGTGAAACGTCACAAAAGAGCTCTAAAACGGCCATAACGACTTCACATTTTAGACACTGTGACTTCACATCGACGTCACGTGACGTCACATCGACAATCGATGGTCACAAATTCACAATGTGACTTCAAAACTACATCGCAGTGACGTCTCCATGCCTTACGGGTATACATAACTATTTCTACCAAAATAAAGTAAGAAGATTATAGAAAAATAGATTTATATTTATGTAATTATGTCTATAGTCTATTAATATTTATAGTGTAATAGTATATATTATTAGTTATAGTGTAATTATGTCTATTAAAGATATCTATAGTAGAAGAGAATTCACAGTTCAGTTATAACAGGTCCAACATGTTAAGCAGCTGTGAATTTTCCTCCTGCTTTTCGAAAGTGACGAGATATGATAATTTTCTTTATTTTGCAGTCAAAATCTGTCCTATGAGGTATCTGTCTATTCCAGAAACGGATTTATTAAGATAAATATAACTTTGTTTTCACTAAAATATGTAATTTTGATTGATACTAGTGTGTATGTATACTATCAATTTGTATTGTAATGTAAATTATTATTAGCATAAATATATATAAAAAAGGTAAAGATTTCATATCTATTTAATTTAAAAAAATTTAAAGATACATTAGTTTTAGTTTTAAGTTTCAGCCAAAGAAATGTTTAATATTCTCTGAACAGGATGTCTATAAAATTTTCTGACTAAGCCGGAAATCTGTCTAAGGCGGAATATAATTTCAGTCCCAAGCGATTCCGCTTTAGACAGATTTCCCTGTAAATATAGAACCATTAGATAATACAGTAAAACCTCCATAACGGAATTCCCGAATAGCAGACACCTCTATTTAACGGACAGTTTACCGATCCCCACTCCCGAAATCTAAATTTTTATATGTTTAACCTCTGAATAACGGACATTCCGAATAGCAGACAGTAATTTTGGCGATAAAGTACGGAAAATTGTTTTTTATCTAACATAAAAAAAAGTAAAATGCCTCTAAATTTGTCAGGGCAATGTGTCAAAACTTTGTGATCACAGATAAATGTAGGCAGTGGGCCGGTGAAAATGTTTCCTCCCATTATTAAATCCAGGAAATGGTCCGGAGGGACATTACCTCCCGGAGCATCACAATGTCCCCCCCCCCAATCCCCTCCGTAAGATTTAAGATTGTATGCTTTTATGAAGTGGCAAAATACAGTGAACAGTTA
Organism: Maratus speculifer; assembly: GCA_964019185.1. NCBI lineage: Eukaryota > Metazoa > Arthropoda > Arachnida > Araneae > Salticidae > Maratus > Maratus speculifer. Next base: position 391,477,756 of record OZ025294.1, on the reverse strand, counting down.
CATTTTATTATTTTTTTTAATGAATCAGAAAAATCAAAACTATTGACAGGGTTAAAATTTCACATTGAACAAAAAAAATGACATGGACTCTTTAAATGCAAGAGGAAACTTTTTAAATAGATATTTTTCTTAAGTATATAATAAACAGTGTACAAAGGTATGCACCGTTTTACTTAAATTTTACTGCTTAAAAAATTATTTTACTTTCTGATTAATCATATAGCAGAATTTTAGGACATATACATGTCAATTAATGAAACTTTAAGCATTTCTTATCAATTTTTTAATCTCCAAGGTATTTCCCAATAGCGGACACCTCCGAATAGCGGACAGTTTACGCGCTCCCGAGGTGTCCGTTATTTGGAGGTTTTACTGTACTACAAATCAATATTAAAATATGGAATAACTCGTTAAATAACAAACTATATCAAACAAAGGAGTTGGCGAAAATTGGAATAGTATTGGAAATGTGGTATTTTGCTCGTTCTCAAGGGCAATGCTAAATAGACACATTGATTGCGATTAATTTCTGATTAGAAATCAAGATAAACCTAAAAGTGATTTCGAAATTGCCTGATTAATTGCAATGGAAAACATAATTCAAAGAAAAATATTAGAATAATAATAAGACAATAATTGAATTATCAAAAAGATAAACTAACACGATAAATCGCCACCATGTGAGATAATTTCAAATTTGCATTCTCAATTTGCCAACAGTTATAGTTGACAGTTAACAAAGAAAGTTATATTAGAAACTGAAAAAATGTAATAATATATGATTAAAATAACTATTATTAAAAATAATTAATTACAAAACATTAGTAAGCAAAAATGTTATGAACTTAATGAAAAATTTGAAAGAACATTTCCTCAGATAAAATTTGTGTAAGTCCTTGCATGACTGGTGTCCCCTTTTAATATGGGAAATCTGTTGAAACATGAAAATACCTGAATTACACAAATCCAAGTTATTTCCTTGGAAAAACAAAAAGAAGCATTTTATATAAAATAAAAAGTGCTCCCAAATTACAATAAAATCTGAAAAAAAGTGTGTTTTATCACTAGTTGTTTATGAGATTAAAAAAAGACTGAATAATCAAATTTTCTTGAAAAATTGTAACGGTGAAGCATTAATTCTGAATTAAATTACTTTATTGATTTTTATTTCCTTAATTTCATTTATCCGAGAAAATTTTTTAATAGGTATTAACTTTTTGTTAAGGTAAAATAATTTATTTTTAAAAAGAAAATTTTTATACCAGCAAACACACATTTTTTTCCTTATAAGCATGGGGATTCATATTTAAAGGTATATTGCTTTTGAAAGACCACGCACCGTGAAATTTCATGAATTGTTAACTTTATTTGCTTTTACTTCAGATTAATATATTGACATTTTACGAGGATGTTTATATAAAAAAAGTAATAGGATAATTCATATGCTGCCAGGAAAATTATTTTCTCGAATACGAATTTTCAACAATTTAATCACATTTAAATGTATGAACTTAAAAAATTAAACTTTGTCAAGCTTAATATTAAACGAAACACATTACATTTCTATATTTCCACGTAATAGAATGTTTTGACAATAACTTTCTCTTTTAAAAATTTTCAATACGATGTTGAAAATTTAGATAAATGAAAAAGCCCGTTAAAAATAATATTCTTTCAACAACACGAAACTTTTATATTATTATTAGATTAGATTAATATGTATAGCAGAAGTTCCAAACCAAGAAAAAACAAGTTGGAAAATGAACGTGAAGCGTAGCAAATGATGTGCGTTCGCACGATAATGAAGTTTTAAAATATTCAGATCTTGCTGATATAGTAGAGCGTACTTTGGATACAGTATAGTGGTCGAAATTTTTGTGTTCCTGTAAATATGCAGGGAATAATTTTTATTATACTTCATTATTATACTTCATAACGTATATCTTATTCATAAAATGTGAAGTAGTTTAATATAATTAAATCACGCCCCAAACAATGTTTCCCCGTATAACATCATTTAGTGGAATACATTTGTGTGGCCCTTTAATTTAATAATAAATATTCTTTGCATCCCAGATTGTACAGAATGAATATTTTAGTACATACTTCATAGATTAAAGTAAATTCTACTATGTTCAAAAGAGTGTAACACATTAAAATGCATTTGAAACTTTTTTCCCATTTATCGTAATGTTACGAAATACTTTTGATTGTCTCTGTAATTGATCTATCCATCCGATTTTCATAACATTTGAAATGACTCGACAAATTTATACAATAATTATACATTTTAAATTTCAAACAATTAAAATGCATTTTAAACATTTTTCCCAATTGACCGCACTGTAACGGAATCTTTTTGATTGTCCCTGTAATTGATCTATGCATCCGATTTTCATAACATTTTAATTGACTCAACAAAATTACGTAATAATTATACGTTTTAAATTTCAAACGATTAAAAAGACTAACCGTCGCGGTGAGCGACCAATTTTCGTCGACGACCCCTACCTACGACCCAAAGAGACCTACTCTCTTGCGCGACAGCGCTGTCGCCGGCAGGCGAACACGGGCAGCGCCAGTATACTCTACTTACGACCCGAATAGCCTTGCACTCTTAATAGAAAAGAAAAAAAATACATAAGACAAATTGAAACCGGACAAATTTAAAAGAAAAAGTAGACAAATTAAAGATATTGAGTGATGGTTAGTGGGTGGGCGCGGCTCTGAGGCTATCGACTTTCCTTGCCTTCGCCCCGAACATATATGTCTCCGACGGTGGTTGGGGGTGAATGGGTGGGTCAACCGTCGCGGTGAGCGACCAATTTTCGTCGACGACCCCTACCTACGACCCAAAGAGAACTACTCTCTTGCGTGACAGCGCTGTCGCCGGGAGGCGACCATGGGCAGCGCCAGAATACCCTACTTACGACCCGAATAGCCTTGCACTCTTAATAGAAAAGAAAAAAAATACATAAGACAAATTGAAACCGGACAAATTTAAAAGAAAAATTAGACAAATTAAAGATATTGAGTGATGGTTAGTGCGTGGGCGCGGCTCTGAGGCTATCGACTTTTTCTGCCTTCGTCCCGAACATATATGTCTCGGACGGTGGTTGGGGGTGAATGGGTGGATCAACCGTCGCGGTTAGCGACCAATTTTCGTCGAGGACCCCTACCTACGACCCAAAGAGAACTACTCTCTTGCGCGACAGCGCTGTCGCCGGCAGGCGACCACGAGCAGCGCCTGAATACTCTACTTACGACCCGAATAGCCTTGCACTCTTAATAGAAAAGAAAAAAAATACATAAGACAAATTGAAACCGGACAAATTTAAAAGAAAAAGTAGACAAATTAAAGATATTGAGTGATGGTTAGTGGGTGGGCGCGGCTCTGAGGCTATCGACTTTCCCTGCCTTCGTCCCGAACATATATGTCTCGGACGGTGGTTGGGGGTGAATGGGTGGATCAACCGTCGCGGTTAGCGACCAATTTTCGTCGAGGACCCCTACCTACGACCCAAAGAGAACTACTCTCTTGCGCGACAGCGCTGTCGCCGGCAGGCGAACACGGGCAGCGCCAGTATACTCTACTTACGACCCGAATAGCCTTGCACTCTTAATAGAAAAGAAAAAAAATACATAAGACAAATTGAAACCGGACAAATTTAAAAGAAAAAGTAGACAAAGATATTGAGTGATGGTTAGTGGGTGGGCGCGGCTCTGAGGCTATCGACTTTCCCTGCCTTCGTCCCGAACATATATGTCTCGGACGGTGGTTGGGGGTGAATGGGTGGATCAACCGTCGCGGTTAGCGACCAATTTTCGTCGAGGACTCCTACCTACGACCCAAAGAGAACTACTCTCTTGCGCGACAGCGCTGTCGCCGGCAGGCGACCACGAGCAGCGCCTGAATACTCTACTTACGACCCGAATAGCCTTGCACTCTTAATAGAAAAGAAAAAAAATACATAAGACAAATTGAAACCGGACAAATTTAAAAGAAAAAGTAGACAAATTAAAGATATTGAGTGATGGTTAGTGCGTGGGAGCGGCTCTGAGGCTATCGACTTTCCCTGCCTTCGTCCCGAACATATATGTCTCGGACGGTGGTTGGGGGTGAATGGGTGGATCAACCGTCGCGGTTAGCGACCAATTTTCGTCGAGGACCCCTACCTACGACCCAAAGAGAACTACTCTCTTGCGCGACAGCGCTGTCGCCGGCAGGCGAACACGGGCAGCGCCAGTATACTCTACTTACGACCCGAATAGCCTTGCACTCTTAATAGAAAAGAAAAAAAATACATAAGACAAATTGAAACAGGACAAATTTAAAAGAAAAAGTAGACAAAGATATTGAGTGATGGTTAGTGGGTTGGCGCGGCTCTGAGGCTATCGACTTTCCCTGCCTTCGTCCCGAACATATATGTCTTGGACGGTGGTTGGGGGTGAATGGGTGGATCAACCGTCGCGGTTAGCGACCAATTTTCGTCGAGGACCCCTACCTACGACCCAAAGAGAACTACTCTCTTGCGCGACAGCGCTGTCGCCGGCAGGCGAACACGGGCAGCGCCAGTATACTCTACTTACGACCCGAATAGCCTTGCACTCTTAATAGAAAAGAAAAAAAATACGTAAGACAAATTGAAACCGGACAAATTTAAAAGAAAAATTAGACAAATTAAAGATATTGAGTGATGGTTAGTGGGTGGGCGCGGCTCTGAGGCTATCGACTTTCCTGCCTTCGTCCCGAACATATATGTCTCGGACGGTGGTTGGGGGTGAATGGGTGGATCAACCGTCGCGGTTAGCGACCAATTTTCGTCGAGGACCCCTACCTACGACCCAAAGAGAACTACTCTCTTGCGCGACAGCGCTGTCGCCGGCAGGCGAACACGGGCAGCGCCTGAATACTCTACTTACGACCCGAATAGCCTTGCACTCTTAATAGAAAAGAAAAAAAATACATAAGACAAATTGAAACCGGACAAATTTAAAAGAAAAAGTAGACAAATTAAAGATATTGAGTGATGGTTAGTGGGTGGGCGCGGCTCTGAGGCTATCGACTTTCCCTGCCTTCGTCCCGAACATATATGTCTCGGACGGTGGTTGGGGGTGAATGGGTGGATCAACCGTCGCGGTTAGCGACCAATTTTCGTCGAGGACCCCTACCTACGACCCAAAGAGAACTACTCTCTTGCGCGACAGCGCTGTCCCCGGCAGGCGAACACGGGCAGCGCCAGTATACTCTACTTACGACCCGAATAGCCTTGCACTCTTAATAGAAAAGAAAAAAAATACATAAGACAAATTGAAACCGGACAAATTTAAAAGGAAAAGTAGACAAAGATATTGAGTGATGGTTAGTGGGTGGGCGCGGCTCTGAGGCTATCGACTTTCCCTGCCTTCGTCCCGAACATATATGTCTCGGACGGTGGTTGGGGGTGAATGGGTGGATCAACCGTCGCGGTTAGCGACCAATTTTCGTCGAGGACCCCTACCTACGACCCAAAGAGAACTACTCTCTTGCGCGACAGCGCTGTCGCCGGCAGGCGAACACGGGCAGCGCCAGTATACTCTACTTACGACCCGAATAGCCTTGCACTCTTAATAGAAAAGAAAAAAATACGTAAGACAAATTGAAACCGGACAAATTTAAAAGAAAAAGTAGACAAATTAAAGATATTGAGTGATGGTTAGTGGGTGGGCGCGGCTCTGAGGCTATCGACTTTCCCTGCCTTCGTCCCGAACATATATGTCTCGGACGGTGGTTGGGGGTGAATGGGTGGATCAACCGTCGCAGTTAGCGACCAATTTTCGTCGAGGACTCCTACCTACGACCCAAAGAGAACTACTCTCTTGCGCGACAGCGCTGTCGCCGGCAGGCGAACACGGGCAGCGCCTGAATACTCTACTTACGACCCGAATAGCCTTGCACTCTTAATAGAAAAGAAAAAAAATACATAAGACAAATTGAAACCGGACAAATTTAAAAGAAAAAGTAGACAAATTAAAGATATTGAGTGATGGTTAGTGCGTGGGAGCGGCTCTGAGGCTATCGACTTTCCCTGCCTTCGTCCCGAACATATATGTCTCGGACGGTGGTTGGGGGTGAATGGGTGGATCAACCGTCGCGGTTAGCGACCAATTTTCGTCGAGGACCCCTACCTACGACCCAAAGAGAACTACTCTCTTGCGCGACAGCGCTGTCGCCGGCAGGCGAACACGGGCAGCGCCAGTATACTCTACTTACGACCCGAATAGCCTTGCACTCTTAATAGAAAAGAAAAAAAATACATAAGACAAATTGAAACAGGACAAATTTAAAAGAAAAAGTAGACAAAGATATTGAGTGATGGTTAGTGGGTGGGCGCGGCTCTGAGGCTATCGACTTTCCCTGCCTTCGTCCCGAACATATATGTCTTGGACGGTGGTTGGGGGTGAATGTGTGGATCAACCGTCGCGGTTAGCGACCAATTTTCGTCGAGGACCCCTACCTACGACCCAAAGAGAACTACTCTCTTGCGCGACAGCGCTGTCGCCGGCAGGCGAACACGGGCAGCGCCAGTATACTCTACTTACGACCCGAATAGCCTTGCACTCTTAATAGAAAAGAAAAAAAATACGTAAGACAAATTGAAACCGGACAAATTTAAAAGAAAAAGTAGACAAATTAAAGATATTGAGTGATGGTTAGTGGGTGGGCGCGGCTCTGAGGCTATCGACTTTCCCTGCCTTCGTCCCGAACATATATGTCTCGGACGGTGGTTGGGGGTGAATGGGTGGATCAACCGTCGCGGTTAGCGACCAATTTTCGTCGAGGACCCCTACCTACGACCCAAAGAGAACTACTCTCTTGCGCGACAGCGCTGTCGCCGGCAGGCGAACACGGGCAGCGCCAGTATACTCTACTTACGACCCGAATAGCCTTGCACTCTTAATAGAAAAGAAAAAAAATACGTAAGACAAATTGAAACCGGACAAATTTAAAAGAAAAATTAGACAAATTAAAGATATTGAGTGATGGTTAGTGGGTGGGCGCGGCTCTGAGGCTATCGACTTTCCTGCCTTCGTCCCGAACATATATGTCTCGGAAGGTGGTTGGGGGTGAATGGGTGGATCAACCGTCGCGGTTAGCGACCAATTTTCGTCGAGGACCCCTACCTACGACCCAAAGAGAACTACTCTCTTGCGCGACAGCGCTGTCGCCGGCAGGCGAACACGGGCAGCGCCTGAATACTCTACTTACGACCCGAATAGCCTTGCACTCTTAATAGAAAAGAAAAAAAATACATAAGACAAATTGAAACCGGACAAATTTAAAAGAAAAAGTAGACAAATTAAAGATATTGAGTGATGGTTAGTGGGTGGGCGCGGCTCTGAGGCTATCGACTTTCCTTGCCTTCGTCCCGAACATATATGACTCGGACGGTGGTTGGGGGTGAATGGGTGGGTCAACCGTCGCGGTGAGCGACCAATTTTCGTCGACGACCCCTACCTACGACCCAAAGAGACCTACTCTCTTGCGTGACAGCGCTGTCGCCGGGAGGCGACCATGGGCAGCGCCAGAATACCCTACTTACGACCCGAATAGCCTTGCACTCTTAATAGAAAAGAAAAAAAATATATAAGACAAATTGAAACCGGACAAATTTAAAAGAAAAATTAGACAAATTAAAGATATTGAGTGATGGTTAGTGCGTGGGCGCGGCTCTGAGGCTATCGACTTTCCCTGCCTTCGTCCCGAACATATATGTCTCGGACGGTGGTTGGGGGTGAATGGGTGGATCAACCGTCGCGGTTAGCGACCAATTTTCGTCGACGACCCCTACCTACGACCCAAAGAGACCTACTCTCTTGCGCGACAGCGCTGTCGCCGGCAGGCGAACACGGGCAGCGCCAGTATACTCTACTTACGACCCGAATAGCCTTGCACTCTTAATAGAAAAGAAAAAAAATACATAAGACAAATTGAAACCGGACAAATTTAAAAGAAAAAGTAGACAAAGATATTGAGTGATGGTTAGTGGGTGGGCGCGGCTCTGAGGCTATCGACTTTCCCTGCCTTCGTCCCGAACATATATGTCTCGGACGGTGGTTGGGGGTGAATGGGTGGATCAACCGTCGCGGTTAGCGACCAATTTTCGTCGAGGACCCCTACCTACGACCCAAAGAGAACTACTCTCTTGCGCGACAGCGCTGTCGCCGGCAGGCGAACACGGGCAGCGCCAGTATACTCTACTTACGACCCGAATAGCCTTGCACTCTTAATAGAAAAGAAAAAAAATACATAAGACAAATTGAAACCGGACAAATTTAAAAGAAAAAGTAGACAAAGATATTGAGTGATGGTTAGTGGGTGGGCGCGGCTCTGAGGCTATCGACTTTCCCTGCCTTCGTCCCGAACATATATGTCTCGGACGGTGGTTGGGGGTGAATGGGTGGATCAACCGTCGCGGTTAGCGACCAATTTTCGTCGAGGACTCCTACCTACGACCCAAAGAGAACTACTCTCTTGCGCGACAGCGCTGTCGCCGGCAGGCGACCACGAGCAGCGCCTGAATACTCTACTTACGACCCGAATAGCCTTGCACTCTTAATAGAAAAGAAAAAAAATACATAAGACAAATTGAAACCGGACAAATTTAAAAGAAAAAGTAGACAAATTAAAGATATTGAGTGATGGTTAGTGCGTGGGAGCGGCTCTGAGGCTATCGACTTTCCCTGCCTTCGTCCCGAACATATATGTCTCGGACGGTGGTTGGGGGTGAATGGGTGGATCAACCGTCGCGGTTAGCGACCAATTTTCGTCGAGGACCCCTACCTACGACCCAAAGAGAACTACTCTCTTGCGCGACAGCGCTGTCGCCGGCAGGCGAACACGGGCAGCGCCAGTATACTCTACTTACGACCCGAATAGCCTTGCACTCTTAATAGAAAAGAAAAAAAATACGTAAGACAAATTGAAACCGGACAAATTTAAAAGAAAAATTAGACAAATTAAAGATATTGAGTGATGGTTAGTGGGTGGGCGCGGCTCTGAGGCTATCGACTTTCCTGCCTTCGTCCCGAACATATATGTCTCGGAAGGTGGTTGGGGGTGAATGGGTGGATCAACCGTCGCGGTTAGCGACCAATTTTCGTCGAGGACCCCTACCTACGACCCAAAGAGAACTACTCTCTTGCGCGACAGCGCTGTCGCCGGCAGGCGAACACGGGCAGCGCCTGAATACTCTACTTACGACCCGAATAGCCTTGCACTCTTAATAGAAAAGAAAAAAAATACATAAGACAAATTGAAACCGGACAAATTTAAAAGAAAAAGTAGACAAATTAAAGATATTGAGTGATGGTTAGTGGGTGGGCGCGGCTCTGAGGCTATCGACTTTCCTTGCCTTCGTCCCGAACATATATGACTCGGACGGTGGTTGGGGGTGAATGGGTGGGTCAACCGTCGCGGTGAGCGACCAATTTTCGTCGACGACCCCTACCTACGACCCAAAGAGACCTACTCTCTTGCGTGACAGCGCTGTCGCCGGGAGGCGACCATGGGCAGCGCCAGAATACCCTACTTACGACCCGAATAGCCTTGCACTCTTAATAGAAAAGAAAAAAAATATATAAGACAAATTGAAACCGGACAAATTTAAAAGAAAAATTAGACAAATTAAAGATATTGAGTGATGGTTAGTGCGTGGGCGCGGCTCTGAGGCTATCGACTTTCCCTGCCTTCGTCCCGAACATATATGTCTCGGACGGTGGTTGGGGGTGAATGGGTGGATCAACCGTCGCGGTTAGCGACCAATTTTCGTCGACGACCCCTACCTACGACCCAAAGAGACCTACTCTCTTGCGCGACAGCGCTGTCGCCGGCAGGCGAACACGGGCAGCGCCAGTATACTCTACTTACGACCCGAATAGCCTTGCACTCTTAATAGAAAAGAAAAAAAATACATAAGACAAATTGAAACCGGACAAATTTAAAAGAAAAAGTAGACAAAGATATTGAGTGATGGTTAGTGGGTGGGCGCGGCTCTGAGGCTATCGACTTTCCCTGCCTTCGTCCCGAACATATATGTCTCGGACGGTGGTTGGGGGTGAATGGGTGGATCAACCGTCGCGGTTAGCGACCAATTTTCGTCGAGGACCCCTACCTACGACCCAAAGAGAACTACTCTCTTGCGCGACAGCGCTGTCGCCGGCAGGCGAACACGGGCAGCGCCAGTATACTCTACTTACGACCCGAATAGCCTTGCACTCTTAATAGAAAAGAAAAAAAATACATAAGACAAATTGAAACCGGACAAATTTAAAAGAAAAAGTAGACAAAGATATTGAGTGATGGTTAGTGGGTGGGCGCGGCTCTGAGGCTATCGACTTTCCCTGCCTTCGTCCCGAACATATATGTCTCGGACGGTGGTTGGGGGTGAATGGGTGGATCAACCGTCGCGGTTAGCGACCAATTTTCGTCGAGGACTCCTACCTACGACCCAAAGAGAACTACTCTCTTGCGCGACAGCGCTGTCGCCGGCAGGCGACCACGAGCAGCGCCTGAATACTCTACTTACGACCCGAATAGCCTTGCACTCTTAATAGAAAAGAAAAAAAATACATAAGACAAATTGAAACCGGACAAATTTAAAAGAAAAAGTAGACAAATTAAAGATATTGAGTGATGGTTAGTGCGTGGGAGCGGCTCTGAGGCTATCGACTTTCCCTGCCTTCGTCCCGAACATATATGTCTCGGACGGTGGTTGGGGGTGAATGGGTGGATCAACCGTCGCGGTTAGCGACCAATTTTCGTCGAGGACCCCTACCTACGACCCAAAGAGAACTACTCTCTTGCGCGACAGCGCTGTCGCCGGCAGGCGAACACGGGCAGCGCCAGTATACTCTACTTACGACCCGAATAGCCTTGCACTCTTAATAGAAAAGAAAAAAAATACATAAGACAAATTGAAACAGGACAAATTTAAAAGAAAAAGTAGACAAAGATATTGAGTGATGGTTAGTGGGTTGGCGCGGCTCTGAGGCTATCGACTTTCCCTGCCTTCGTCCCGAACATATATGTCTTGGACGGTGGTTGGGGGTGAATGGGTGGATCAACCGTCGCGGTTAGCGACCAATTTTCGTCGAGGACCCCTACCTACGACCCAAAGAGAACTACTCTCTTGCGCGACAGCGCTGTAGCCGGCAGGCGAACACGGGCAGCGCCAGTATACTCTACTTACGACCCGAATAGCCTTGCACTCTTAATAGAAAAGAAAAAAAATACGTAAGACAAATTGAAACCGGACAAATTTAAAAGAAAAATTAGACAAATTAAAGATATTGAGTGATGGTTAGTGGGTGGGCGCGGCTCTGAGGCTATCGACTTTCCTGCCTTCGTCCCGAACATATATGTCTCGGACGGTGGTTGGGGGTGAATGGGTGGATCAACCGTCGCGGTTAGCGACCAATTTTCGTCGAGGACCCCTACCTACGACCCAAAGAGAACTACTCTCTTGCGCGACAGCGCTGTCGCCGGCAGGCGAACACGGGCAGCGCCTGAATACTCTACTTACGACCCGAATAGCCTTGCACTCTTAATAGAAAAGAAAAAAAATACATAAGACAAATTGAAACCGGACAAATTTAAAAGAAAAAGTAGACAAATTAAAGATATTGAGTGATGGTTAGTGGGTGGGCGCGGCTCTGAGGCTATCGACTTTCCCTGCCTTCGTCCCGAACATATATGTCTCGGACGGTGGTTGGGGGTGAATGGGTGGATCAACCGTCGCGGTTAGCGACCAATTTTCGTCGAGGACCCCTACCTACGACCCAAAGAGAACTACTCTCTTGCGCGACAGCGCTGTCGCCGGCAGGCGAACACGGGCAGCGCCAGTATACTCTACTTACGACCCGAATAGCCTTGCACTCTTAATAGAAAAGAAAAAAAATACATAAGACAAATTGAAACCGGACAAATTTAAAAGAAAAAGTAGACAAAGATATTGAGTGATGGTTAGTGGGTGGGCGCGGCTCTGAGGCTATCGACTTTCCCTGCCTTCGTCCCGAACATATATGTCTCGGACGGTGGTTGGGGGTGAATGGGTGGATCAACCGTCGCGGTTAGCGACCAATTTTCGTCGAGGACCCCTACCTACGACCCAAAGAGAACTACTCTCTTGCGCGACAGCGCTGTCGCCGGCAGGCGAACACGGGCAGCGCCAGTATACTCTACTTACGACCCGAATAGCCTTGCACTCTTAATAGAAAAGAAAAAAAATACGTAAGACAAATTGAAACCGGACAAATTTAAAAGAAAAAGTAGACAAATTAAAGATATTGAGTGATGGTTAGTGGGTGGGCGCGGCTCTGAGGCTATCGACTTTCCCTGCCTTCGTCCCGAACATATATGTCTCGGACGGTGGTTGGGGGTGAATGGGTGGATCAACCGTCGCAGTTAGCGACCAATTTTCGTCGAGGACTCCTACCTACGACCCAAAGAGAACTACTCTCTTGCGCGACAGCGCTGTCGCCGGCAGGCGAACACGGGCAGCGCCTGAATACTCTACTTACGACCCGAATAGCCTTGCACTCTTAATAGAAAAGAAAAAAAATACATAAGACAAATTGAAACCGGACAAATTTAAAAGAAAAAGTAGACAAATTAAAGATATTGAGTGATGGTTAGTGCGTGGGAGCGGCTCTGAGGCTATCGACTTTCCCTGCCTTCGTCCCGAACATATATGTCTCGGACGGTGGTTGGGGGTGAATGGGTGGATCAACCGTCGCGGTTAGCGACCAATTTTCGTCGAGGACCCCTACCTACGACCCAAAGAGAACTACTCTCTTGCGCGACAGCGCTGTCGCCGGCAGGCGAACACGGGCAGCGCCAGTATACTCTACTTACGACCCGAATAGCCTTGCACTCTTAATAGAAAAGAAAAAAAATACATAAGACAAATTGAAACAGGACAAATTTAAAAGAAAAAGTAGACAAAGATATTGAGTGATGGTTAGTGGGTGGGCGCGGCTCTGAGGCTATCGACTTTCCCTGCCTTCGTCCCGAACATATATGTCTTGGACGGTGGTTGGGGGTGAATGTGTGGATCAACCGTCGCGGTTAGCGACCAATTTTCGTCGAGGACCCCTACCTACGACCCAAAGAGAACTACTCTCTTGCGCGACAGCGCTGTCGCCGGCAGGCGAACACGGGCAGCGCCAGTATACTCTACTTACGACCCGAATAGCCTTGCACTCTTAATAGAAAAAAAAAAATACGTAAGACAAATTGAAACCGGACAAATTTAAAAGAAAAAGTAGACAAATTAAAGATATTGAGTGATGGTTAGTGGGTGGGCGCGGCTCTGAGGCTATCGACTTTCCCTGCCTTCGTCCCGAACATATATGTCTCGGACGGTGGTTGGGGGTGAATGGGTGGATCAACCGTCGCGGTTAGCGACCAATTTTCGTCGAGGACCCCTACCTACGACCCAAAGAGAACTACTCTCTTGCGCGACAGCGCTGTCGCCGGCAGGCGAACACGGGCAGCGCCAGTATACTCTACTTACGACCCGAATAGCCTTGCACTCTTAATAGAAAAGAAAAAAAATACGTAAGACAAATTGAAACCGGACAAATTTAAAAGAAAAATTAGACAAATTAAAGATATTGAGTGATGGTTAGTGGGTGGGCGCGGCTCTGAGGCTATCGACTTTCCTGCCTTCGTCCCGAACATATATGTCTCGGACGGTGGTTGGGGGTGAATGGGTGGATCAACCGTCGCGGTTAGCGACCAATTTTCGTCGAGGACCCCTACCTACGACCCAAAGAGAACTACTCTCTTGCGCGACAGCGCTGTCGCCGGCAGGCGAACACGGGCAGCGCCTGAATACTCTACTTACGACCCGAATAGCCTTGCACTCTTAATAGAAAAGAAAAAAAATACATAAGACAAATTGAAACCGGACAAATTTAAAAGAAAAAGTAGACAAATTAAAGATATTGAGTGATGGTTAGTGGGTGGGCGCGGCTCTGAGGCTATCCACTTTCCCTGCCTTCGTCCCGAACATATATGTCTCGGACGGTGGTTGGGGGTGAATGGGTGGATCAACCGTCGCGGTTAGCGACCAATTTTCGTCGAGGACCCCTACCTACGACCCAAAGAGAACTACTCTCTTGCGCGACAGCGCTGTCGCCGGCAGGCGAACACGGGCAGCGCCAGTATACTCTACTTACGACCCGAATAGCCTTGCACTCTTAATAGAAAAGAAAAAAAATACATAAGACAAATTGAAACCGGACAAATTTAAAAGAAAAAGTAGACAAATTAAAGATATTGAGTGATGGTTAGTGGGTGGGCGCGGCTCTGAGGCTATCGACTTTCCTTGCCTTCGTCCCGAACATATATGACTCGGACGGTGGTTGGGGGTGAATGGGTGGGTCAACCGTCGCGGTGAGCGACCAATTTTCGTCGACGACCCCTACCTACGACCCAAAGAGACCTACTCTCTTGCGTGACAGCGCTGTCGCCGGGAGGCGACCATGGGCAGCGCCAGAATACCCTACTTACGACCCGAATAGCCTTGCACTCTTAATAGAAAAGAAAAAAAATATATAAGACAAATTGAAACCGGACAAATTTAAAAGAAAAATTAGACAAATTAAAGATATTGAGTGATGGTTAGTGCGTGGGCGCGGCTCTGAGGCTATCGACTTTCCCTGCCTTCGTCCCGAACATATATGTCTCGGACGGTGGTTGGGGGTGAATGGGTGGATCAACCGTCGCGGTTAGCGACCAATTTTCGTCGACGACCCCTACCTACGACCCAAAGAGACCTACTCTCTTGCGCGACAGCGCTGTCGCCGGCAGGCGAACACGGGCAGCGCCAGTATACTCTACTTACGACCCGAATAGCCTTGCACTCTTAATAGAAAAGAAAAAAAATACATAAGACAAATTGAAACCGGACAAATTTAAAAGAAAAAGTAGACAAATTAAAGATATTGAGTGATGGTTAGTGGGTGGGCGCGGCTCTGAGGCTATCGACTTTTCTTGCCTTCGTCCCGAACATATATGTCTCGGACGGTGGTTGGGGGTGAATGGGTGGGTCAACCGTCGCGGTGAGCGACCAATTTTCGTCGACGACCCCTACCTACGACCCAAAGAGACCTACTCTCTTGCGTGACAGCGCTGTCGCCGGGAGGCGACCATGGGCAGCGCCAGAATACCCTACTTACGACCCGAATAGCCTTGCACTCTTAATAGAAAAGAAAAAATATACATAAGACAAATTGAAACCGGACAAATTTAAAAGAAAAATTAGACAAATTAAAGATATTGAGTGATGGTTAGTGCGTGGGCGCGGCTCTGAGGCTATCGACTTTCCCTTTCCTTCGTCCCGAACATATATGTCTCGGACGGTGGTTGGGGGTGAATGGGTGGATCAACCGTCGCGGTTAGCGACCAATTTTCGTCGACGACCCCTACCTACGACCCAAAGAGACCTACTCTCTTGCGCGACAGCGCTGTCGCCGACAGGCGAACACGGGCAGCGCCAGTATACTCTACTTACGACCCGAATAGCCTTGCACTCTTAATAGAAAAGAAAAAAAATACATAAGACAAATTGAAACCGGACAAATTTAAAAGAAAAAGTAGACAAATTAAAGATATTGAGTGATGGTTAGTGGGTGGGCGCGGCTCTGAGGCTATCGACTTTCCTTGCCTTCGTCCCGCACATATATGTCTCGGACGGTGGTTGGGGGTGAATGGGTGGGTCAACCGTCGCGGTGAGCGACCAATTTTCGTCGACGACCCCTACCTACGACCCAAAGAGACCTACTCTCTTGCGTGACAGCGCTGTCGCCGGGAGGCGACCATGGGCAGCGCCAGAATACCCTACTTACGACCCGAATAGCCTTGCACTCTTAATAGAAAAGAAAAAAAATACATAAGACAAATTGAAACCGGACAAATTTAAAAGAAAAATTAGACAAATTAAAGATATTGAGTGATGGTTAGTGCGTGGGCGCGGCTCTGAGGCTATCGACTTTCCCTGCCTTCGTCCCGAAAATATATGTGTCGGACGGTGGTTGGGGGTGAATGGGTGGATCATCCGTCGCGGTTAGCGACCAATTTTCGTCGACGACCCCTACCTACGACCAAAAGAGACCTACTCTCTTGCGCGACAGCGCTGTCGCCGGCAGGCGAACACGGGCAGCGCCAGTATACTCTACTTACGACCCGAATAGCCTTGCACTCTTAATAGAAAACAAAAAAAAATACATAAGACAAATTGAAACCGGACAAATTTAAAAGAAAAAGTAGACAAATTAAAGATATTGAGTGATGGTTAGTGGGTGGGCGCGGCTCTGAGGCTATCGACTTTCCTTGCCTTCGTCCCGAACATATATGTCTCGGACGGTGGTTGGGGGTGAATGGGTGGGTCAACCGTCGCGGTGAGCGACCAATTTTCGTCAACGACCCCTACCTACGACCCAAAGAGAACTACTCTCTTGCGTGACAGCGCTGTCGCCGGGAGGCGACCATGGGCAGCGCCAGAATACCCTACTTACGACCCGAATAGCCTTGCACTCTTAATAGAAAAGAAAAAAAATACATAAGACAAATTGAAACCGGACAAATTTAAAAGAAAAAGTAGACAAATTAAAGATATTGAGTGATGGTTAGTGGGTGGGCGCGGCTCTGAGGCTATCGACTTTCCCTGCCTTCGTCCCGAACATATATGTCTCGGACGGTGGTTGGGGGTGAATGGGTGGATCAACCGTCGCGGTTAGCGACCAATTTTCGTCGAGGACCCCTACCTACGACCCAAAGAGAACTACTCTCTTGCGCGACAGCGCTGTCGCCGGCAAGCGAACACGGGCAGCGCCAGTATACTCTACTTACGACCCGAATAGCCTTGCACTCTTAATAGAAAAGAAAAAAAATACGTAAGACAAATTGAAACCGGACAAATTTAAAAGAAAAAGTAGACAAATTAAAGATATTGAGTGATGGTTAGTGGGTGGGCGCGGCTCTGAGGCTATCGACTTTCCTTGCCTTCGTCCCGAACATATATGACTCGGACGGTGGTTGGGGGTGAATGGGTGGGTCAACCGTCGCGGTGAGCGACCAATTTTCGTCGACGACCCCTACCTACGACCCAAAGAGACCTACTCTCTTGCGTGACAGCGCTGTCGCCGGGAGGCGACCATGGGCAGCGCCAGAATACCCTACTTACGACTCGAATAGCCTTGCACTCTTAGTAGAAAAGAAAAAAAATACATAAGACAAATTGAAACCGGACAAATTTAAAAGAAAAAGTAGACAAATTAAAGATATTGAGTGATGGTTAGTGGGTGGGCGCGGCTCTGAGGCTATCCACTTTCCCTGCCTTCGTCCCGAACATATATGTCTCGGACGGTGGTTGGGGGTGAATGGGTGGATCAACCGTCGCGGTTTGCGACCAATTTTCGTCGACGACCCCTACCTACGACCCAAAGAGACCTACTCTCTTGCGCGAGAGCGCTGTCGCCGGCAGGCGAACACGGGCAGCGCCAGTATACTCTACTTACGACCCGAATAGCCTCGCACTCTTAATAGAAAACAAAAAAAATACATAAGACAAATTGAAACCGGACAAATTTAAAAGAAAAAGTAGACAAATTAAAGATATTGAGTGATGGTTAGTGGGTGGGCGCGGCTCTGAGGCTATCGACTTTCCTTGCCTTCGTCCCGAACATATATGTCTCGGACGGTGGTTGGGGGTGAATGGGTGGGTCAACCGTCGCGGTGAGCGACCAATTTTCGTCGACGACCCCTACCTACGACCCAAAGAGAACTACTCTCTTGCGTGACAGCGCTGTCGCCGGGAGACGACCATGGGCAGCGCCAGAATACCCTACATACGACCCGAATAGCCTTGCACTCTTAATAGAAAAGAAAAAAAATACATAAGACAAATTGAAACCGGACAAATTTAAAAGAAAAATTAGACAAATTAAAGATATTGAGTGATGGTTAGTGCGTGGGCGCGGCTCTGAGGCTATCGACTTTCCCTGCCTTCGTCCCGAACATATATGTCTCGAACGGTGGTTGGGGGTGAATGGGTGGATCAACCGTCGCGGTTAGCGACCAATTTTCGTCGAGGACCCCTACCTACGACCCAAAGAGAACTACTCTCTTGCGCGACAGCGCTGTCGCCGGCACGCGAACACGGGCAGCGCCAGTATACTCTACTTACGACCCGAATAGCCTTGCACTCTTAATAGAAAAGAAAAAAAATACATAAGACAAATTGAAACCGGACAAATTTAAAAGAAAAAGTAGACAAATTAAAGATATTGAGTGATGGTTAGTGCGTGGGCGCGGCTCTGAGGCTATCGACTTTCCCTGCCTTCGTCCCGAACATATATGTCTCGGACGGTGGTTGGGGGTGAATGGGTGGATCAACCGTCGCGGTTAGCGACCAATTTTCGTCGAGGACCCCTACCTACGACCCAAAGAGAACTACTCTCTTGCGCGACAGCGCTGTCGCCGGCAGGCGAACACGGGCAGCGCCAGTATACTCTACTTACGACCCGAATAGCCTTGCACTCTTAATAGAAAAGAAAAAAAATACATAAGACAAATTGAAACCGGACAAATTTAAAAGAAAAAGTAGACAAATTAAAGATATTGAGTGATGGTTAGTGGGTGGGCGCGGCTCTGAGGCTATCGACTTTCCTTGCCTTCGTCCCGAACATATATGTCTCGGACGGTGGTTGGGGGTGAATGGGTGGGTCAACCGTCGCGGTGAGCGACCAATTTTCGTCGACGACCCCTACCTACGACCCAAAGAGACCTACTCTCTTGCGTGACAGCGCTGTCGCCGGGAAGCGACCATGGGCAGCGCCAGAATACCCTACTTACGACCCGAATAGCCTTGCACTCTTAATAGAAAAGAAAAAAAATACATAAGACAAATTGAAACCGGACAAATTTAAAAGAAAAATTAGACAAATTAAAGATATTGAGTGATGGTTAGTGCGTGGGCGCAGCTCTGAGGCTATCGACTTTCCCTGCCTTCGTCCCGAACATATATGTCTCGGACGGTGGTTGGGGGTGAATGGGTGGATCAACCGTCGCGGTTAGCGACCAATTTTCGTCGAGGACCCCTACCTACGACCCAAAGAGAACTACTCTCTTGCGCGACAGCGCTGTCGCCGGCAGGCGAACACGGGCAGCGCCAGTATACTCTACTTACGACCCGAATAGCCTTGCACTCTTAATAGAAAAGAAAAAAAATACGTAAGACAAATTGAAACCGGACAAATTTAAAAGAAAAAGTAGACAAATTAAAGATATTGAGTGATGGTTAGTGGGTGGGCGCGGCTCTGAGGCTATCGACTTTCCCTGCCTTCGTCCCGAACATATATGTCTCGGACGGTGGTTGGGGGTGAATGGGTGGATCAACCGTCGCAGTTAGCGACCAATTTTCGTCGAGGACTCCTACCTACGACCCAAAGAGAACTACTCTCTTGCGCGACAGCGCTGTCGCCGGCAGGCGAACACGGGCAGCGCCTGAATACTCTACTTACGACCCGAATAGCCTTGCACTCTTAATAGAAAAGAAAAAAAATACATAAGACAAATTGAAACCGGACAAATTTAAAAGAAAAAGTAGACAAATTAAAGATATTGAGTGATGGTTAGTGCGTGGGAGCGGCTCTGAGGCTATCGACTTTCCCTGCCTTCGTCCCGAACATATATGTCTCGGACGGTGGTTGGGGGTGAATGGGTGGATCAACCGTCGCGGTTAGCGACCAATTTTCGTCGAGGACCCCTACCTACGACCCAAAGAGAACTACTCTCTTGCGCGACAGCGCTGTCGCCGGCAGGCGAACACGGGCAGCGCCAGTATACTCTACTTACGACCCGAATAGCCTTGCACTCTTAATAGAAAAGAAAAAAAATACATAAGACAAATTGAAACAGGACAAATTTAAAAGAAAAAGTAGACAAAGATATTGAGTGATGGTTAGTGGGTGGGCGCGGCTCTGAGGCTATCGACTTTCCCTGCCTTCGTCCCGAACATATATGTCTTGGACGGTGGTTGGGGGTGAATGTGTGGATCAACCGTCGCGGTTAGCGACCAATTTTCGTCGAGGACCCCTACCTACGACCCAAAGAGAACTACTCTCTTGCGCGACAGCGCTGTCGCCGGCAGGCGAACACGGGCAGCGCCAGTATACTCTACTTACGACCCGAATAGCCTTGCACTCTTAATAGAAAAGAAAAAAAATACGTAAGACAAATTGAAACCGGACAAATTTAAAAGAAAAAGTAGACAAATTAAAGATATTGAGTGATGGTTAGTGGGTGGGCGCGGCTCTGAGGCTATCGACTTTCCCTGCCTTCGTCCCGAACATATATGTCTCGGACGGTGGTTGGGGGTGAATGGGTGGATCAACCGTCGCGGTTAGCGACCAATTTTCGTCGAGGACCCCTACCTACGACCCAAAGAGAACTACTCTCTTGCGCGACAGCGCTGTCGCCGGCAGGCGAACACGGGCAGCGCCAGTATACTCTACTTACGACCCGAATAGCCTTGCACTCTTAATAGAAAAGAAAAAAAATACGTAAGACAAATTGAAACCGGACAAATTTAAAAGAAAAATTAGACAAATTAAAGATATTGAGTGATGGTTAGTGGGTGGGCGCGGCTCTGAGGCTATCGACTTTCCTGCCTTCGTCCCGAACATATATGTCTCGGACGGTGGTTGGGGGTGAATGGGTGGATCAACCGTCGCGGTTAGCGACCAATTTTCGTCGAGGACCCCTACCTACGACCCAAAGAGAACTACTCTCTTGCGCGACAGCGCTGTCGCCGGCAGGCGAACACGGGCAGCGCCTGAATACTCTACTTACGACCCGAATAGCCTTGCACTCTTAATAGAAAAGAAAAAAAATACATAAGACAAATTGAAACCGGACAAATTTAAAAGAAAAAGTGGACAAATTAAAGATATTGAGTGATGGTTAGTGGGTGGGCGCGGCTCTGAGGCTATCCACTTTCCCTGCCTTCGTCCCGAACATATATGTCTCGGACGGTGGTTGGGGGTGAATGGGTGGATCAACCGTCGCGGTTAGCGACCAATTTTCGTCGAGGACCCCTACCTACGACCCAAAGAGAACTACTCTCTTGCGCGACAGCGCTGTCGCCGGCAGGCGAACACGGGCAGCGCCAGTATACTCTACTTACGACCCGAATAGCCTTGCACTCTTAATAGAAAAGAAAAAAAATACATAAGACAAATTGAAACCGGACAAATTTAAAAGAAAAAGTAGACAAATTAAAGATATTGAGTGATGGTTAGTGGGTGGGCGCGGCTCTGAGGCTATCGACTTTCCTTGCCTTCGTCCCGAACATATATGACTCGGACGGTGGTTGGGGGTGAATGGGTGGGTCAACCGTCGCGGTGAGCGACCAATTTTCGTCGACGACCCCTACCTACGACCCAAAGAGACCTACTCTCTTGCGTGACAGCGCTGTCGCCGGGAGGCGACCATGGGCAGCGCCAGAATACCCTACTTACGACCCGAATAGCCTTGCACTCTTAATAGAAAAGAAAAAAAATATATAAGACAAATTGAAACCGGACAAATTTAAAAGAAAAATTAGACAAATTAAAGATATTGAGTGATGGTTAGTGCGTGGGCGCGGCTCTGAGGCTATCGACTTTCCCTGCCTTCGTCCCGAACATATATGTCTCGGACGGTGGTTGGGGGTGAATGGGTGGATCAACCGTCGCGGTTAGCGACCAATTTTCGTCGACGACCCCTACCTACGACCCAAAGAGACCTACTCTCTTGCGCGACAGCGCTGTCGCCGGCAGGCGAACACGGGCAGCGCCAGTATACTCTACTTACGACCCGAATAGCCTTGCACTCTTAATAGAAAAGAAAAAAAATACATAAGACAAATTGAAACCGGACAAATTTAAAAGAAAAAGTAGACAAATTAAAGATATTGAGTGATGGTTAGTGGGTGGGCGCGGCTCTGAGGCTATCGACTTTTCTTGCCTTCGTCCCGAACATATATGTCTCGGACGGTGGTTGGGGGTGAATGGGTGGGTCAACCGTCGCGGTGAGCGACCAATTTTCGTCGACGACCCCTACCTACGACCCAAAGAGACCTACTCTCTTGCGTGACAGCGCTGTCGCCGGGAGGCGACCATGGGCAGCGCCAGAATACCCTACTTACGACCCGAATAGCCTTGCACTCTTAATAGAAAAGAAAAAAAATACATAAGACAAATTGAAACCGGACAAATTTAAAAGAAAAATTAGACAAATTAAAGATATTGAGTGATGGTTAGTGCGTGGGCGCGGCTCTGAGGCTATCGACTTTCCCTTTCCTTCGTCCCGAACATATATGTCTCGGACGGTGGTTGGGGGTGAATGGGTGGATCAACCGTCGCGGTTAGCGACCAATTTTCGTCGACGACCCCTACCTACGACCCAAAGAGACCTACTCTCTTGCGCGACAGCGCTGTCGCCGACAGGCGAACACGGGCAGCGCCAGTATACTCTACTTACGACCCGAATAGCCTTGCACTCTTAATAGAAAAGAAAAAAAATACATAAGACAAATTGAAACCGGACAAATTTAAAAGAAAAAGTAGACAAATTAAAGATATTGAGTGATGGTTAGTGGGTGGGCGCGGCTCTGAGGCTATCGACTTTCCTTGCCTTCGTCCCGCACATATATGTCTCGGACGGTGGTTGGGGGTGAATGGGTGGGTCAACCGTCGCGGTGAGCGACCAATTTTCGTCGACGACCCCTACCTACGACCCAAAGAGACCTACTCTCTTGCGTGACAGCGCTGTCGCCGGGAGGCGACCATGGGCAGCGCCAGAATACCCTACTTACGACCCGAATAGCCTTGCACTCTTAATAGAAAAGAAAAAAAATACATAAGACAAATTGAAACCGGACAAATTTAAAAGAAAAATTAGACAAATTAAAGATATTGAGTGATGGTTAGTGCGTGGGCGCGGCTCTGAGGCTATCGACTTTCCCTGCCTTCGTCCCGAAAATATATGTGTCGGACGGTGGTTGGGGGTGAATGGGTGGATCAACCGTCGCGGTTAGCGACCAATTTTCGTCGACGACCCCTACCTACGACCAAAAGAGACCTACTCTCTTGCGCGACAGCGCTGTCGCCGGCAGGCGAACACGGGCAGCGCCAGTATACTCTACTTACGACCCGAATAGCCTTGCACTCTTAATAGAAAACAAAAAAAATACATAAGACAAATTGAAACCGGACAAATTTAAAAGAAAAAGTAGACAAATTAAAGATATTGAGTGATGGTTAGTGGGTGGGCGCGGCTCTGAGGCTATCGACTTTCCTTGCCTTCGTCCCGAACATATATGTCTCGGACGGTGGTTGGGGGTGAATGGGTGGGTCAACCGTCGCGGTGAGCGACCAATTTTCGTCAACGACCCCTACCTACGACCCAAAGAGAACTACTCTCTTGCGTGACAGCGCTGTCGCCGGGAGGCGACCATGGGCAGCGCCAGAATACCCTACTTACGACCCGAATAGCCTTGCACTCTTAATAGAAAAGAAAAAAAATACATAAGACAAATTGAAACCGGACAAATTTAAAAGAAAAAGTAGACAAATTAAAGATATTGAGTGATGGTTAGTGGGTGGGCGCGGCTCTGAGGCTATCGACTTTCCCTGCAATCGTCCCGAACATATATGTCTCGGACGGTGGTTGGGGGTGAATGGGTGGATCAACCGTCGCGGTTAGCGACCAATTTTCGTCGAGGACCCCTACCTACGACCCAAAGAGAACTACTCTCTTGCGCGACAGCGCTGTCGCCGGCAGGCGAACACGGGCAGCGCCAGTATACTCTACTTACGACCCGAATAGCCTTGCACTCTTAATAGAAAAGAAAAAAAATACATAAGACAAATTGAAACCGGACAAATTTAAAAGAAAAAGTAGACAAATTAAAGATATTGAGTGATGGTTAGTGCGTGGGCGCGGCTCTGAGGCTATCGACTTTCCCTGCCTTCGTCCCGAACATATATGTCTCGGACGGTGGTTGGGGGTGAATGGGTGGATCAACCGTCGCGGTTAGCGACCAATTTTCGTCGAGGACCCCTACCTACGACCCAAAGAGAACTACTCTCTTGCGCGACAGCGCTGTCGCCGGCAGGCGAACACGGGCAGCGCCAGTATACTCTACTTACGACCCGAATAGCCTTGCACTCTTAATAGAAAAGAAAAAAAATACATAAGACAAATTGAAACCGGACAAATTTAAAAGAAAAAGTAGACAAATTAAAGATATTGAGTGATGGTTAGTGGGTGGGCGCGGCTCTGAGGCTATCGACTTTCCTTGCCTTCGTCCCGAACATATATGTCTCGGACGGTGGTTGGGGGTGAATGGGTGGGTCAACCGTCGCGGTGAGCGACCAATTTTCGTCGACGACCCCTACCTACGACCCAAAGAGACCTACTCTCTTGCGTGACAGCGCTGTCGCCGGGAAGCGACCATGGGCAGCGCCAGAATACCCTACTTACGACCCGAATAGCCTTGCACTCTTAATAGAAAAGAAAAAAAATACATAAGGCAAATTGAAACCGGACAAATTTAAAAGAAAAATTAGACAAATTAAAGATATTGAGTGATGGTTAGTGCGTGGGCGCAGCTCTGAGGCTATCGACTTTCCCTGCCTTCGTCCCGAACATATATGTCTCGGACGGTGGTTGGGGGTGAATGGGTGGATCAACCGTCGCGGTTAGCGACCAATTTTCGTCGAGGACCCCTACCTACGACCCAAAGAGAACTACTCTCTTGCGCGACAGCGCTGTCGCCGGCAGGCGACCACGAGCAGCGCCGGAATACTCTACTTTCGACCCGAATAGTCTTACACTCTTAATAGAAAAGAAAAAAATACATAAGACAAATTGAAACCGGACAAATTTAAAAGAAAAAGTAGACAAATTAAAGCTATTGAGTGACGGTTAGTGGGTGGGCGCGGCTCTGAGGCTATCAACTTTCCCTGCTTTCGTCCCAAACATATATGTCTCGGACGGTGGTTGGGGGTGGTTGGGAATGGGTGGGTCAACCGTCGCGGTGAGCGACCAATTTTCGTCGACGACCCCTACCTACGACCCACAGAGAACTACTCTCTTGCGCGACAGCGCTGTCGCCGGCAGACGACCACGGGCAGCGCCAGAATACATTACTTACGACCCGAATAGCCTTGCTCTCTTAATAGAAAAGAAAAAAAATACATAAGACAAATTGAAACCGGACAAATTTAAATGAAAAAGTAGACAAATTAAAGATATTGAGTGACGGTTAGTGGGTGGGCGCGGCTCTGACTCTATCGACTTTCCCTGCCTTCGTCCGGAACATATATGTCTCGGACGGTGGTTGGGGGTGAATGGGTGGGTCAACCGTCGCGGTGAGACACCAATTTTCGTCGACGACCTCTACCTACGACTCAAACAGACCTACTCTGTTGCGCGACAGCGCTGTCGCCGGCAGGCGACCACCGGCAGCGCCAGAATACTTTACTTACGACCCGAATAGCCTTGCACTCTTAATAGAAAAGAAAAAAAATACATAAGACAAATTGAAACCGGACAAATTTAAAAGAAAAAGTAGACAAATTAAAGCTATTGAGTGACGGTTAGTGGGTGGGCGCGGCTCTGAGGCTATCAACTTTCCCTGCTTTCGTCCCAAACATATATGTCTCGGACGGTGGTTGGGGGTGGTTGGGAATGGGTGGGTCAACCGTCGCGGTGAGCGACCAATTTTCGTCGACGACCCCTACCTACGACCCAAAGAGAACTACTCTCTTGCGCGACAGCGCTGTCGCCGGCACGCGAACACGGGCAGCGCCAGAATACCCTACTTACGACCCGAATAGCCTTGCACTCTTAATAGAAAAGAAAAAAAATACATAAGACAAATTGAAACCGGACAAATTTAAAAGAAAAAGTAGACAAATTAAAGATATTGAGTGATGGTTAGTGGGTGGGCGCGGCTCTGAGGCTATCGACTTTCCCTGCAATCGTCCCGAACATATATGTCTCGGACGGTGGTTGGGGGTGAATGGGTGGATCAACCGTCGCGGTTAGCGACCAATTTTCGTCGAGGACCCCTACCTACGACCCAAAGAGAACTACTCTCTTGCGCGACAGCGCTGTCGCCGGCAGGCGAACACGGGCAGCGCCAGTATACTCTACTTACGACCCGAATAGCCTTGCACTCTTAATAGAAAAGAAAAAAAATACGTAAGACAAATTGAAACCGGACAAATTTAAAAGAAAAAGTAGACAAATTAAAGATATTGAGTGATGGTTAGTGGGTGGGCGCGGCTCTGAGGCTATCGACTTTCCCTGCCTTCGTCCCGAACATATATGTCTCGGACGGTGGTTGGGGGTGAATGGGTGGATCAACCGTCGCAGTTAGCGACCAATTTTCGTCGAGGACTCCTACCTACGACCCAAAGAGAACTACTCTCTTGCGCGACAGCGCTGTCGCCGGCAGGCGAACACGGGCAGCGCCTGAATACTCTACTTACGACCCGAATAGCCTTGCACTCTTAATAGAAAAGAAAAAAAATACATAAGACAAATTGAAACCGGACAAATTTAAAAGAAAAAGTAGACAAATTAAAGATATTGAGTGATGGTTAGTGCGTGGGAGCGGCTCTGAGGCTATCGACTTTCCCTGCCTTCGTCCCGAACATATATGTCTCGGACGGTGGTTGGGGGTGAATGGGTGGATCAACCGTCGCGGTTAGCGACCAATTTTCGTCGAGGACCCCTACCTACGACCCAAAGAGAACTACTCTCTTGCGCGACAGCGCTGTCGCCGGCAGGCGAACACGGGCAGCGCCAGTATACTCTACTTACGACCCGAATAGCCTTGCACTCTTAATAGAAAAGAAAAAAAATACATAAGACAAATTGAAACAGGACAAATTTAAAAGAAAAAGTAGACAAAGATATTGAGTGATGGTTAGTGGGTGGGCGCGGCTCTGAGGCTATCGACTTTCCCTGCCTTCGTCCCGAACATATATGTCTTGGACGGTGGTTGGGGGTGAATGTGTGGATCAACCGTCGCGGTTAGCGACCAATTTTCGTCGAGGACCCCTACCTACGACCCAAAGAGAACTACTCTCTTGCGCGACAGCGCTGTCGCCGGCAGGCGAACACGGGCAGCGCCAGTATACTCTACTTACGACCCGAATAGCCTTGCACTCTTAATAGAAAAAAAAAAATACGTAAGACAAATTGAAACCGGACAAATTTAAAAGAAAAAGTAGACAAATTAAAGATATTGAGTGATGGTTAGTGGGTGGGCGCGGCTCTGAGGCTATCGACTTTCCCTGCCTTCGTCCCGAACATATATGTCTCGGACGGTGGTTGGGGGTGAATGGGTGGATCAACCGTCGCGGTTAGCGACCAATTTTCGTCGAGGACCCCTACCTACGACCCAAAGAGAACTACTCTCTTGCGCGACAGCGCTGTCGCCGGCAGGCGAACACGGGCAGCGCCAGTATACTCTACTTACGACCCGAATAGCCTTGCACTCTTAATAGAAAAGAAAAAAAATACGTAAGACAAATTGAAACCGGACAAATTTAAAAGAAAAATTAGACAAATTAAAGATATTGAGTGATGGTTAGTGGGTGGGCGCGGCTCTGAGGCTATCGACTTTCCTGCCTTCGTCCCGAACATATATGTCTCGGACGGTGGTTGGGGGTGAATGGGTGGATCAACCGTCGCGGTTAGCGACCAATTTTCGTCGAGGACCCCTACCTACGACCCAAAGAGAACTACTCTCTTGCGCGACAGCGCTGTCGCCGGCAGGCGAACACGGGCAGCGCCTGAATACTCTACTTACGACCCGAATAGCCTTGCACTCTTAATAGAAAAGAAAAAAAATACATAAGACAAATTGAAACCGGACAAATTTAAAAGAAAAAGTAGACAAATTAAAGATATTGAGTGATGGTTAGTGGGTGGGCGCGGCTCTGAGGCTATCCACTTTCCCTGCCTTCGTCCCGAACATATATGTCTCGGACGGTGGTTGGGGGTGAATGGGTGGATCAACCGTCGCGGTTAGCGACCAATTTTCGTCGAGGACCCCTACCTACGACCCAAAGAGAACTACTCTCTTGCGCGACAGCGCTGTCGCCGGCAGGCGAACACGGGCAGCGCCAGTATACTCTACTTACGACCCGAATAGCCTTGCACTCTTAATAGAAAAGAAAAAAAATACATAAGACAAATTGAAACCGGACAAATTTAAAAGAAAAAGTAGACAAATTAAAGATATTGAGTGATGGTTAGTGGGTGGGCGCGGCTCTGAGGCTATCGACTTTCCTTGCCTTCGTCCCGAACATATATGACTCGGACGGTGGTTGGGGGTGAATGGGTGGGTCAACCGTCGCGGTGAGCGACCAATTTTCGTCGACGACCCCTACCTACGACCCAAAGAGACCTACTCTCTTGCGTGACAGCGCTGTCGCCGGGAGGCGACCATGGGCAGCGCCAGAATACCCTACTTACGACCCGAATAGCCTTGCACTCTTAATAGAAAAGAAAAAAAATATATAAGACAAATTGAAACCGGACAAATTTAAAAGAAAAATTAGACAAATTAAAGATATTGAGTGATGGTTAGTGCGTGGGCGCGGCTCTGAGGCTATCGACTTTCCCTGCCTTCGTCCCGAACATATATGTCTCGGACGGTGGTTGGGGGTGAATGGGTGGATCAACCGTCGCGGTTAGCGACCAATTTTCGTCGACGACCCCTACCTACGACCCAAAGAGACCTACTCTCTTGCGCGACAGCGCTGTCGCCGGCAGGCGAACACGGGCAGCGCCAGTATACTCTACTTACGACCCGAATAGCCTTGCACTCTTAATAGAAAAGAAAAAAAATACATAAGACAAATTGAAACCGGACAAATTTAAAAGAAAAAGTAGACAAATTAAAGATATTGAGTGATGGTTAGTGGGTGGGCGCGGCTCTGAGGCTATCGACTTTTCTTGCCTTCGTCCCGAACATATATGTCTCGGACGGTGGTTGGGGGTGAATGGGTGGGTCAACCGTCGCGGTGAGCGACCAATTTTCGTCGACGACCCCTACCTACGACCCAAAGAGACCTACTCTCTTGCGTGACAGCGCTGTCGCCGGGAGGCGACCATGGGCAGCGCCAGAATACCCTACTTACGACCCGAATAGCCTTGCACTCTTAATAGAAAAGAAAAAAAATACATAAGACAAATTGAAACCGGACAAATTTAAAAGAAAAATTAGACAAATTAAAGATATTGAGTGATGGTTAGTGCGTGGGCGCGGCTCTGAGGCTATCGACTTTCCCTTTCCTTCGTCCCGAACATATATGTCTCGGACGGTGGTTGGGGGTGAATGGGTGGATCAACCGTCGCGGTTAGCGACCAATTTTCGTCGACGACCCCTACCTACGACCCAAAGAGACCTACTCTCTTGCGCGACAGCGCTGTCGCCGACAGGCGAACACGGGCAGCGCCAGTATACTCTACTTACGACCCGAATAGCCTTGCACTCTTAATAGAAAAGAAAAAAAATACATAAGACAAATTGAAACCGGACAAATTTAAAAGAAAAAGTAGACAAATTAAAGATATTGAGTGATGGTTAGTGGGTGGGCGCGGCTCTGAGGCTATCGACTTTCCTTGCCTTCGTCCCGCACATATATGTCTCGGACGGTGGTTGGGGGTGAATGGGTGGGTCAACCGTCGCGGTGAGCGACCAATTTTCGTCGACGACCCCTACCTACGACCCAAAGAGACCTACTCTCTTGCGTGACAGCGCTGTCGCCGGGAGGCGACCATGGGCAGCGCCAGAATACCCTACTTACGACCCGAATAGCCTTGCACTCTTAATAGAAAAGAAAAAAAATACATAAGACAAATTGAAACCGGACAAATTTAAAAGAAAAATTAGACAAATTAAAGATATTGAGTGATGGTTAGTGCGTGGGCGCGGCTCTGAGGCTATCGACTTTCCCTGCCTTCGTCCCGAAAATATATGTGTCGGACGGTGGTTGGGGGTGAATGGGTGGATCATCCGTCGCGGTTAGCGACCAATTTTCGTCGACGACCCCTACCTACGACCAAAAGAGACCTACTCTCTTGCGCGACAGCGCTGTCGCCGGCAGGCGAACACGGGCAGCGCCAGTATACTCTACTTACGACCCGAATAGCCTTGCACTCTTAATAGAAAACAAAAAAAAATACATAAGACAAATTGAAACCGGACAAATTTAAAAGAAAAAGTAGACAAATTAAAGATATTGAGTGATGGTTAGTGGGTGGGCGCGGCTCTGAGGCTATCGACTTTCCTTGCCTTCGTCCCGAACATATATGTCTCGGACGGTGGTTGGGGGTGAATGGGTGGGTCAACCGTCGCGGTGAGCGACCAATTTTCGTCAACGACCCCTACCTACGACCCAAAGAGAACTACTCTCTTGCGTGACAGCGCTGTCGCCGGGAGGCGACCATGGGCAGCGCCAGAATACCCTACTTACGACCCGAATAGCCTTGCACTCTTAATAGAAAAGAAAAAAAATACATAAGACAAATTGAAACCGGACAAATTTAAAAGAAAAAGTAGACAAATTAAAGATATTGAGTGATGGTTAGTGGGTGGGCGCGGCTCTGAGGCTATCGACTTTCCCTGCCTTCGTCCCGAACATATATGTCTCGGACGGTGGTTGGGGGTGAATGGGTGGATCAACCGTCGCGGTTAGCGACCAATTTTCGTCGAGGACCCCTACCTACGACCCAAAGAGAACTACTCTCTTGCGCGACAGCGCTGTCGCCGGCAAGCGAACACGGGCAGCGCCAGTATACTCTACTTACGACCCGAATAGCCTTGCACTCTTAATAGAAAAGAAAAAAAATACGTAAGACAAATTGAAACCGGACAAATTTAAAAGAAAAAGTAGACAAATTAAAGATATTGAGTGATGGTTAGTGGGTGGGCGCGGCTCTGAGGCTATCGACTTTCCTTGCCTTCGTCCCGAACATATATGACTCGGACGGTGGTTGGGGGTGAATGGGTGGGTCAACCGTCGCGGTGAGCGACCAATTTTCGTCGACGACCCCTACCTACGACCCAAAGAGACCTACTCTCTTGCGTGACAGCGCTGTCGCCGGGAGGCGACCATGGGCAGCGCCAGAATACCCTACTTACGACTCGAATAGCCTTGCACTCTTAGTAGAAAAGAAAAAAAATACATAAGACAAATTGAAACCGGACAAATTTAAAAGAAAAAGTAGACAAATTAAAGATATTGAGTGATGGTTAGTGGGTGGGCGCGGCTCTGAGGCTATCCACTTTCCCTGCCTTCGTCCCGAACATATATGTCTCGGACGGTGGTTGGGGGTGAATGGGTGGATCAACCGTCGCGGTTTGCGACCAATTTTCGTCGACGACCCCTACCTACGACCCAAAGAGACCTACTCTCTTGCGCGAGAGCGCTGTCGCCGGCAGGCGAACACGGGCAGCGCCAGTATACTCTACTTACGACCCGAATAGCCTCGCACTCTTAATAGAAAACAAAAAAAATACATAAGACAAATTGAAACCGGACAAATTTAAAAGAAAAAGTAGACAAATTAAAGATATTGAGTGATGGTTAGTGGGTGGGCGCGGCTCTGAGGCTATCGACTTTCCTTGCCTTCGTCCCGAACATATATGTCTCGGACGGTGGTTGGGGGTGAATGGGTGGGTCAACCGTCGCGGTGAGCGACCAATTTTCGTCGACGACCCCTACCTACGACCCAAAGAGAACTACTCTCTTGCGTGACAGCGCTGTCGCCGGGAGACGACCATGGGCAGCGCCAGAATACCCTACATACGACCCGAATAGCCTTGCACTCTTAATAGAAAAGAAAAAAAATACATAAGACAAATTGAAACCGGACAAATTTAAAAGAAAAATTAGACAAATTAAAGATATTGAGTGATGGTTAGTGCGTGGGCGCGGCTCTGAGGCTATCGACTTTCCCTGCCTTCGTCCCGAACATATATGTCTCGAACGGTGGTTGGGGGTGAATGGGTGGATCAACCGTCGCGGTTAGCGACCAATTTTCGTCGAGGACCCCTACCTACGACCCAAAGAGAACTACTCTCTTGCGCGACAGCGCTGTCGCCGGCACGCGAACACGGGCAGCGCCAGTATACTCTACTTACGACCCGAATAGCCTTGCACTCTTAATAGAAAAGAAAAAAAATACATAAGACAAATTGAAACCGGACAAATTTAAAAGAAAAAGTAGACAAATTAAAGATATTGAGTGATGGTTAGTGCGTGGGCGCGGCTCTGAGGCTATCGACTTTCCCTGCCTTCGTCCCGAACATATATGTCTCGGACGGTGGTTGGGGGTGAATGGGTGGATCAACCGTCGCGGTTAGCGACCAATTTTCGTCGAGGACCCCTACCTACGACCCAAAGAGAACTACTCTCTTGCGCGACAGCGCTGTCGCCGGCAGGCGAACACGGGCAGCGCCAGTATACTCTACTTACGACCCGAATAGCCTTGCACTCTTAATAGAAAAGAAAAAAAATACATAAGACAAATTGAAACCGGACAAATTTAAAAGAAAAAGTAGACAAATTAAAGATATTGAGTGATGGTTAGTGGGTGGGCGCGGCTCTGAGGCTATCGACTTTCCTTGCCTTCGTCCCGAACATATATGTCTCGGACGGTGGTTGGGGGTGAATGGGTGGGTCAACCGTCGCGGTGAGCGACCAATTTTCGTCGACGACCCCTACCTACGACCCAAAGAGACCTACTCTCTTGCGTGACAGCGCTGTCGCCGGGAAGCGACCATGGGCAGCGCCAGAATACCCTACTTACGACCCGAATAGCCTTGCACTCTTAATAGAAAAGAAAAAAAATACATAAGACAAATTGAAACCGGACAAATTTAAAAGAAAAATTAGACAAATTAAAGATATTGAGTGATGGTTAGTGCGTGGGCGCAGCTCTGAGGCTATCGACTTTCCCTGCCTTCGTCCCGAACATATATGTCTCGGACGGTGGTTGGGGGTGAATGGGTGGATCAACCGTCGCGGTTAGCGACCAATTTTCGTCGAGGACCCCTACCTACGACCCAAAGAGAACTACTCTCTTGCGCGACAGCGCTGTCGCCGGCAGGCGAACACGGGCAGCGCCAGTATACTCTACTTACGACCCGAATAGCCTTGCACTCTTAATAGAAAAGAAAAAAAATACGTAAGACAAATTGAAACCGGACAAATTTAAAAGAAAAAGTAGACAAATTAAAGATATTGAGTGATGGTTAGTGGGTGGGCGCGGCTCTGAGGCTATCGACTTTCCCTGCCTTCGTCCCGAACATATATGTCTCGGACGGTGGTTGGGGGTGAATGGGTGGATCAACCGTCGCAGTTAGCGACCAATTTTCGTCGAGGACTCCTACCTACGACCCAAAGAGAACTACTCTCTTGCGCGACAGCGCTGTCGCCGGCAGGCGAACACGGGCAGCGCCTGAATACTCTACTTACGACCCGAATAGCCTTGCACTCTTAATAGAAAAGAAAAAAAATACATAAGACAAATTGAAACCGGACAAATTTAAAAGAAAAAGTAGACAAATTAAAGATATTGAGTGATGGTTAGTGCGTGGGAGCGGCTCTGAGGCTATCGACTTTCCCTGCCTTCGTCCCGAACATATATGTCTCGGACGGTGGTTGGGGGTGAATGGGTGGATCAACCGTCGCGGTTAGCGACCAATTTTCGTCGAGGACCCCTACCTACGACCCAAAGAGAACTACTCTCTTGCGCGACAGCGCTGTCGCCGGCAGGCGAACACGGGCAGCGCCAGTATACTCTACTTACGACCCGAATAGCCTTGCACTCTTAATAGAAAAGAAAAAAAATACATAAGACAAATTGAAACAGGACAAATTTAAAAGAAAAAGTAGACAAAGATATTGAGTGATGGTTAGTGGGTGGGCGCGGCTCTGAGGCTATCGACTTTCCCTGCCTTCGTCCCGAACATATATGTCTTGGACGGTGGTTGGGGGTGAATGTGTGGATCAACCGTCGCGGTTAGCGACCAATTTTCGTCGAGGACCCCTACCTACGACCCAAAGAGAACTACTCTCTTGCGCGACAGCGCTGTCGCCGGCAGGCGAACACGGGCAGCGCCAGTATACTCTACTTACGACCCGAATAGCCTTGCACTCTTAATAGAAAAGAAAAAAAATACGTAAGACAAATTGAAACCGGACAAATTTAAAAGAAAAAGTAGACAAATTAAAGATATTGAGTGATGGTTAGTGGGTGGGCGCGGCTCTGAGGCTATCGACTTTCCCTGCCTTCGTCCCGAACATATATGTCTCGGACGGTGGTTGGGGGTGAATGGGTGGATCAACCGTCGCGGTTAGCGACCAATTTTCGTCGAGGACCCCTACCTACGACCCAAAGAGAACTACTCTCTTGCGCGACAGCGCTGTCGCCGGCAGGCGAACACGGGCAGCGCCAGTATACTCTACTTACGACCCGAATAGCCTTGCACTCTTAATAGAAAAGAAAAAAAATACGTAAGACAAATTGAAACCGGACAAATTTAAAAGAAAAATTAGACAAATTAAAGATATTGAGTGATGGTTAGTGGGTGGGCGCGGCTCTGAGGCTATCGACTTTCCTGCCTTCGTCCCGAACATATATGTCTCGGACGGTGGTTGGGGGTGAATGGGTGGATCAACCGTCGCGGTTAGCGACCAATTTTCGTCGAGGACCCCTACCTACGACCCAAAGAGAACTACTCTCTTGCGCGACAGCGCTGTCGCCGGCAGGCGAACACGGGCAGCGCCTGAATACTCTACTTACGACCCGAATAGCCTTGCACTCTTAATAGAAAAGAAAAAAAATACATAAGACAAATTGAAACCGGACAAATTTAAAAGAAAAAGTAGACAAATTAAAGATATTGAGTGATGGTTAGTGGGTGGGCGCGGCTCTGAGGCTATCCACTTTCCCTGCCTTCGTCCCGAACATATATGTCTCGGACGGTGGTTGGGGGTGAATGGGTGGATCAACCGTCGCGGTTAGCGACCAATTTTCGTCGAGGACCCCTACCTACGACCCAAAGAGAACTACTCTCTTGCGCGACAGCGCTGTCGCCGGCAGGCGAACACGGGCAGCGCCAGTATACTCTACTTACGACCCGAATAGCCTTGCACTCTTAATAGAAAAGAAAAAAAATACATAAGACAAATTGAAACCGGACAAATTTAAAAGAAAAAGTAGACAAATTAAAGATATTGAGTGATGGTTAGTGGGTGGGCGCGGCTCTGAGGCTATCGACTTTCCTTGCCTTCGTCCCGAACATATATGACTCGGACGGTGGTTGGGGGTGAATGGGTGGGTCAACCGTCGCGGTGAGCGACCAATTTTCGTCGACGACCCCTACCTACGACCCAAAGAGACCTACTCTCTTGCGTGACAGCGCTGTCGCCGGGAGGCGACCATGGGCAGCGCCAGAATACCCTACTTACGACCCGAATAGCCTTGCACTCTTAATAGAAAAGAAAAAAAATATATAAGACAAATTGAAACCGGACAAATTTAAAAGAAAAATTAGACAAATTAAAGATATTGAGTGATGGTTAGTGCGTGGGCGCGGCTCTGAGGCTATCGACTTTCCCTGCCTTCGTCCCGAACATATATGTCTCGGACGGTGGTTGGGGGTGAATGGGTGGATCAACCGTCGCGGTTAGCGACCAATTTTCGTCGACGACCCCTACCTACGACCCAAAGAGACCTACTCTCTTGCGCGACAGCGCTGTCGCCGGCAGGCGAACACGGGCAGCGCCAGTATACTCTACTTACGACCCGAATAGCCTTGCACTCTTAATAGAAAAGAAAAAAAATACATAAGACAAATTGAAACCGGACAAATTTAAAAGAAAAAGTAGACAAATTAAAGATATTGAGTGATGGTTAGTGGGTGGGCGCGGCTCTGAGGCTATCGACTTTTCTTGCCTTCGTCCCGAACATATATGTCTCGGACGGTGGTTGGGGGTGAATGGGTGGGTCAACCGTCGCGGTGAGCGACCAATTTTCGTCGACGACCCCTACCTACGACCCAAAGAGACCTACTCTCTTGCGTGACAGCGCTGTCGCCGGGAGGCGACCATGGGCAGCGCCAGAATACCCTACTTACGACCCGAATAGCCTTGCACTCTTAATAGAAAAGAAAAAAAATACATAAGACAAATTGAAACCGGACAAATTTAAAAGAAAAATTAGACAAATTAAAGATATTGAGTGATGGTTAGTGCGTGGGCGCGGCTCTGAGGCTATCGACTTTCCCTTTCCTTCGTCCCGAACATATATGTCTCGGACGGTGGTTGGGGGTGAATGGGTGGATCAACCGTCGCGGTTAGCGACCAATTTTCGTCGACGACCCCTACCTACGACCCAAAGAGACCTACTCTCTTGCGCGACAGCGCTGTCGCCGACAGGCGAACACGGGCA
Organism: Maratus speculifer; assembly: GCA_964019185.1. Taxonomy (NCBI): domain Eukaryota; kingdom Metazoa; phylum Arthropoda; class Arachnida; order Araneae; family Salticidae; genus Maratus; species Maratus speculifer. The sequence goes on along the minus strand of OZ025294.1, from coordinate 391,441,179 downwards.
GCGCCAGTATACTCTACTTACGACCCGAATAGCCTTGCACTCTTAATAGAAAAGAAAAAAAATACATAAGACAAATTGAAACCGGACAAATTTAAAAGAAAAAGTAGACAAATTAAAGATATTGAGTGATGGTTAGTGGGTGGGCGCGGCTCTGAGGCTATCGACTTTCCTTGCCTTCGTCCCGCACATATATGTCTCGGACGGTGGTTGGGGGTGAATGGGTGGGTCAACCGTCGCGGTGAGCGACCAATTTTCGTCGACGACCCCTACCTACGACCCAAAGAGACCTACTCTCTTGCGTGACAGCGCTGTCGCCGGGAGGCGACCATGGGCAGCGCCAGAATACCCTACTTACGACCCGAATAGCCTTGCACTCTTAATAGAAAAGAAAAAAAATACATAAGACAAATTGAAACCGGACAAATTTAAAAGAAAAATTAGACAAATTAAAGATATTGAGTGATGGTTAGTGCGTGGGCGCGGCTCTGAGGCTATCGACTTTCCCTGCCTTCGTCCCGAAAATATATGTGTCGGACGGTGGTTGGGGGTGAATGGGTGGATCAACCGTCGCGGTTAGCGACCAATTTTCGTCGACGACCCCTACCTACGACCAAAAGAGACCTACTCTCTTGCGCGACAGCGCTGTCGCCGGCAGGCGAACACGGGCAGCGCCAGTATACTCTACTTACGACCCGAATAGCCTTGCACTCTTAATAGAAAACAAAAAAAATACATAAGACAAATTGAAACCGGACAAATTTAAAAGAAAAAGTAGACAAATTAAAGATATTGAGTGATGGTTAGTGGGTGGGCGCGGCTCTGAGGCTATCGACTTTCCTTGCCTTCGTCCCGAACATATATGTCTCGGACGGTGGTTGGGGGTGAATGGGTGGGTCAACCGTCGCGGTGAGCGACCAATTTTCGTCAACGACCCCTACCTACGACCCAAAGAGAACTACTCTCTTGCGTGACAGCGCTGTCGCCGGGAGGCGACCATGGGCAGCGCCAGAATACCCTACTTACGACCCGAATAGCCTTGCACTCTTAATAGAAAAGAAAAAAAATACATAAGACAAATTGAAACCGGACAAATTTAAAAGAAAAAGTAGACAAATTAAAGATATTGAGTGATGGTTAGTGGGTGGGCGCGGCTCTGAGGCTATCGACTTTCCCTGCAATCGTCCCGAACATATATGTCTCGGACGGTGGTTGGGGGTGAATGGGTGGATCAACCGTCGCGGTTAGCGACCAATTTTCGTCGAGGACCCCTACCTACGACCCAAAGAGAACTACTCTCTTGCGCGACAGCGCTGTCGCCGGCAGGCGAACACGGGCAGCGCCAGTATACTCTACTTACGACCCGAATAGCCTTGCACTCTTAATAGAAAAGAAAAAAAATACGTAAGACAAATTGAAACCGGACAAATTTAAAAGAAAAAGTAGACAAATTAAAGATATTGAGTGATGGTTAGTGGGTGGGCGCGGCTCTGAGGCTATCGACTTTCCTTGCCTTCGTCCCGAACATATATGACTCGGACGGTGGTTGGGGGTGAATGGGTGGGTCAACCGTCGCGGTGAGCGACCAATTTTCGTCGACGACCCCTACCTACGACCCAAAGAGACCTACTCTCTTGCGTGACAGCGCTGTCGCCGGGAGGCGACCATGGGCAGCGCCAGAATACCCTACTTACGACTCGAATAGCCTTGCACTCTTAGTAGAAAAGAAAAAAAATACATAAGACAAATTGAAACCGGACAAATTTAAAAGAAAAAGTAGACAAATTAAAGATATTGAGTGATGGTTAGTGGGTGGGCGCGGCTCTGAGGCTATCCACTTTCCCTGCCTTCGTCCCGAACATATATGTCTCGGACGGTGGTTGGGGGTGAATGGGTGGATCAACCGTCGCGGTTTGCGACCAATTTTCGTCGACGACCCCTACCTACGACCCAAAGAGACCTACTCTCTTGCGCGACAGCGCTGTCGCCGGCAGGCGAACACGGGCAGCGCCAGTATACTCTACTTACGACCCGAATAGCCTCGCACTCTTAATAGAAAACAAAAAAAATACATAAGACAAATTGAAACCGGACAAATTTAAAAGAAAAAGTAGACAAATTAAAGATATTGAGTGATGGTTAGTGGGTGGGCGCGGCTCTGAGGCTATCGACTTTCCTTGCCTTCGTCCCGAACATATATGTCTCGGACGGTGGTTGGGGGTGAATGGGTGGGTCAACCGTCGCGGTGAGCGACCAATTTTCGTCGACGACCCCTACCTACGACCCAAAGAGAACTACTCTCTTGCGTGACAGCGCTGTCGCCGGGAGACGACCATGGGCAGCGCCAGAATACCCTACATACGACCCGAATAGCCTTGCACTCTTAATAGAAAAGAAAAAAAATACATAAGACAAATTGAAACCGGACAAATTTAAAAGAAAAATTAGACAAATTAAAGATATTGAGTGATGGTTAGTGCGTGGGCGCGGCTCTGAGGCTATCGACTTTCCCTGCCTTCGTCCCGAACATATATGTCTCGAGCGGTGGTTGGGGGTGAATGGGTGGATCAACCGTCGCGGTTAGCGACCAATTTTCGTCGAGGACCCCTACCTACGACCCAAAGAGAACTACTCTCTTGCGCGACAGCGCTGTCGCCGGCACGCGAACACGGGCAGCGCCAGTATACTCTACTTACGACCCGAATAGCCTTGCACTCTTAATAGAAAAGAAAAAAAATACATAAGACAAATTGAAACCGGACAAATTTAAAAGAAAAAGTAGACAAATTAAAGATATTGAGTGATGGTTAGTGCGTGGGCGCGGCTCTGAGGCTATCGACTTTCCCTGCCTTCGTCCCGAACATATATGTCTCGGACGGTGGTTGGGGGTGAATGGGTGGATCAACCGTCGCGGTTAGCGACCAATTTTCGTCGAGGACCCCTACCTACGACCCAAAGAGAACTACTCTCTTGCGCGACAGCGCTGTCGCCGGCAGGCGAACACGGGCAGCGCCAGTATACTCTACTTACGACCCGAATAGCCTTGCACTCTTAATAGAAAAGAAAAAAAATACATAAGACAAATTGAAACCGGACAAATTTAAAAGAAAAAGTAGACAAATTAAAGATATTGAGTGATGGTTAGTGGGTGGGCGCGGCTCTGAGGCTATCGACTTTCCTTGCCTTCGTCCCGAACATATATGTCTCGGACGGTGGTTGGGGGTGAATGGGTGGGTCAACCGTCGCGGTGAGCGACCAATTTTCGTCGACGACCCCTACCTACGACCCAAAGAGACCTACTCTCTTGCGTGACAGCGCTGTCGCCGGGAAGCGACCATGGGCAGCGCCAGAATACCCTACTTACGACCCGAATAGCCTTGCACTCTTAATAGAAAAGAAAAAAAATACATAAGGCAAATTGAAACCGGACAAATTTAAAAGAAAAATTAGACAAATTAAAGATATTGAGTGATGGTTAGTGCGTGGGCGCAGCTCTGAGGCTATCGACTTTCCCTGCCTTCGTCCCGAACATATATGTCTCGGACGGTGGTTGGGGGTGAATGGGTGGATCAACCGTCGCGGTTAGCGACCAATTTTCGTCGAGGACCCCTACCTACGACCCAAAGAGAACTACTCTCTTGCGCGACAGCGCTGTCGCCGGCAGGCGACCACGAGCAGCGCCGGAATACTCTACTTTCGACCCGAATAGTCTTACACTCTTAATAGAAAAGAAAAAAATACATAAGACAAATTGAAACCGGACAAATTTAAAAGAAAAAGTAGACAAATTAAAGCTATTGAGTGACGGTTAGTGGGTGGGCGCGGCTCTGAGGCTATCAACTTTCCCTGCTTTCGTCCCAAACATATATGTCTCGGACGGTGGTTGGGGGTGGTTGGGAATGGGTGGGTCAACCGTCGCGGTGAGCGACCAATTTTCGTCGACGACCCCTACCTACGACCCACAGAGAACTACTCTCTTGCGCGACAGCGCTGTCGCCGGCAGACGACCACGGGCAGCGCCAGAATACATTACTTACGACCCGAATAGCCTTGCTCTCTTAATAGAAAAGAAAAAAAATACATAAGACAAATTGAAACCGGACAAATTTAAATGAAAAAGTAGACAAATTAAAGATATTGAGTGACGGTTAGTGGGTGGGCGCGGCTCTGACTCTATCGACTTTCCCTGCCTTCGTCCGGAACATATATGTCTCGGACGGTGGTTGGGGGTGAATGGGTGGGTCAACCGTCGCGGTGAGACACCAATTTTCGTCGACGACCTCTACCTACGACTCAAACAGACCTACTCTGTTGCGCGACAGCGCTGTCGCCGGCAGGCGACCACCGGCAGCGCCAGAATACTTTACTTACGACCCGAATAGCAATTTCAAACAATTAAAATGCAATTACTATAATAAACAACTAATAAACAATTGAAATTTCAAACAATTAAAATGCATTTTAAACTTTTTTCCCAATTGACCGCACTGTAACGGAATCTTTTTGATTATCCCTGTAATTGATCTATGCATCCGATTTTCACAACATTTGAAATAACTCGACAAAATTATGTAATAATTATATGTTTTAAATTTCAAACGATTAAAATGCATTTGAAACTTTTTTCCCCATTGACCGTAATGTAACGGAATACTTTTGATCGTCCCTGTAATTGATCTATGCATCCGATTTTCATAACATTTTAATTGACTCGACAAAATTACGTAATAATTATACATTTTAAATTTCAAACGATTAAAATGCATATGAAACTTTTTTCCCCCATTGACCGTAATGTAACGGAATACTTTTGATTGTCCCTGTAATTGATCTATGTGTTCGATTTTCATAAAAATTGAAATGACTCGACAAAATTATGTAATAATTATACGTTTTAAATTTCAAACGATTAAAATGTTATGATACTTTTTTCCCCATTGACCGTAATATAACGGAATCCATTTTTATTGTCCCTGTAATTGATCTATCCATCCGATTTTCATAAAATTTGAAACGACTCGACAAAATTATGTAATAATTATGTATTTTAAATTTCAAATGATTCGGTTGGGTAGTTTTTGCTTTGGTATATGCGGACAGACAGATAGACGGACAAACAGACAAACGGATAGACAGACGGACAGACGGACGGACTGAGCGACAACAATAGGTGCTCTTATTTACATAATTACGAACGTATCTAAAAGGGAATAGAGATTTAGTCCATGTCATGGAATTTTAAGTAGAGTGATGAGAGATTTTGAAAATGCATCGCATAACTATGCTACTTATAGGATACTCAAATGGAAAATGTGAATAACATCAAATATATTTAATATATCTCAAATATACAGGGTGTCCCCTCTCAACGGTGGCCAATGGCTAATTTCTAAACCGTTGGTCATAGACATATAGTTCCAATTGCAAAAATGCTTTAAAAAAGGTAAAGAATTATTTTTTAAGCGATTTAGGTCAAAAATATGTTTTACTAAAAAATTACGAAAATTAAATTTTTATACGGTCCCCCGGTCCTATAAGTGATATTTAGAAAATTTTTACCACTACTCTAACAAGTAAGACAAAAAAAGTCCCATTCCTCTGCGATCAAAATTGACCGAGTTATAGCTGTTCAAAGTTGAAGCATATTTTTTGCTGCAAAATAGGGGTCAGTCACAAATTTACTGGAAATAAAAATAAACATCAGATAGAAAATTTAACTTTAAACATTGAAAGTAAAAATTTTTTTACAATGTTGTTTCGGAATTTTTGTTGACATTTACATGTTAAAGTAAAATATGCAATTTGTGCTAAAAATATAAGTAAAAAAATAACAGAAATTTTGTTAAATTAAACTATGAAAAGCAACAGTCACAAATCGTTACAAAATGATACATATTTGAAGCTCTATTAGATTACTCAACCTAATAGAATTTGATGTAGTCCTATAAAATAAATAAATGGAACGCACCTAAAATCGTATTAATATTATATTGTCATCGGGTTTAAATAAGTATGGGAATTGAACCTCAATCAGATATTTGGAAGTGAGTTAAAATTTGAATATAAGTTTTGAAATAGGAAAATTTACATACGAAAACTATAAATAAAATAAAAGCTTATCAAAATAACATACCTTTTTAAAATAAAATCACGAAAAGAATCAACTTTATTTGCTACAAAATAAAAAATACGTAAAATTACAATTGAGGATATGAATTTCAAAACTCGACTTGTCGCTTTTTGATTTCTCTATCAGTCTATACAAACCTCCACTATTGTAACAATGCAATCTAAAAATTTATAATGAAAACCAATAGATGCATTTAAAGTTTTTTCGCTATTTCCCAAAATGTGATTTTTTCGATAAAGAGAATTTTGAAATTCATGTCTTCAGTTATTTTAATAACCAATCTAGAAGTTAATTAATTATAATTAACACTACCGTAAAACTTATACGGTGACAGCGCCTTCAGTTAAATCGCTCATTTAAAACATTTTGTAATTGGAACTATATGTCTGTGACAAATAGTTTAGGAAATAGCCTTTGAACAGCGTTGGAAATCAACTCCCTTTATAATACTTTAAGCACTTAGTGTACGTTCCCTTAAAGCTCCGTCGAACTCATCCGTTTTCAGCTATAGAAAAGTGGTTTAAGTCATGAAATTTAAAGTTTCATAACTCGGTCAATTTTAATGTTACATGAATGGGACCTTTTCTGTATTACTTGCTAGAGTGTTGAAAAATTTTTACTAAATATAACTTATAGGACCGGGGGACCGTATAAAAATTTAATTTTCGTAATTTTCTAGTAAAACATTTTTTTGACCAAAATCGCTTAAAAAACAATTCTTTGCCTTTTTTAAAGCATTTTTGCAATTGGAACTATATGTCTATGACCAACGGTTTAGAAATTAGCCATTGGCCACCGTTGAGAGGGGACACCCTGTAGAAATGTATATATTGCAGTTCTATCCAAATACAATCAGACTATTCATCGCGAAATTGATTTATATTTCTTTAATCTGGTGTTGCAAGGGAACCGCTTTTCGTTTTTCTAGCATTGAAGCTTGATGCATTTTAAACCCCTATATTAGGAAGTTTGAGAATCGATTTTTTTTTCATATTTTTAGATTTTATTGCAGCATAAATTTTGGAAATCCTACTTTCGAGACCATTTAACTGATAATTAACACAATGTTTTTTTTTTAATAAAAGCATTCAAAAATAGTAATAAGATAATAATAAATATAAAATATTGAGAAAAAAAAATCCTTCAAAAAACCTACGAATTCCGGCTTTGAAAAATTTCGACATTACATCCACATTTTTGGCGGGGAAAAAGTTGGCATATATTCAAAAGTAGAGTTTACCGGCAACCCTAATCGAGTGACATAGCACCAAAACAAGGCAAACGAAAAAATCGTAGTGCCATGTTTGGCGACTTAACTCATTTTTGGCGTGAAATAAAGAAATAAAAAATGCAATTAAAAAAGTATATATATAAATAAAATATCTATGAAATATGATTTTAACAGAGAATTTTTAACCGTTCTCTAAGTTTTATGTATAAGGACACAAAATGTTCTAGGTCTTGATGCTAGGTGCAAGCAACACCAAAAATAGTTCCCTGTTTAGTATTGCAAATGAGCTATAGTAGAAGACAATAGACATTTCTCCTTCAAAAGATATAGCATATGAAAAAGTTCTATATGTAGCTTTGAAATCGTGGTATGATAATTTATTATTCGTTATGAAACTTTTTCCGTTTTGCTGAAAACTTTGAGACTTGCTGAAAAGTTCTATATGTAACTTTGCCATTTTGCTAAAAAGTTCTATATGTAACTTTGAAATTGTGATATGATAATTTATTATGCCTTATGAAACTTTTTCCGTTTAACTGCCAAATTTTATTCTTATCAGATGTCCTATTTCAAAACCGGTTTCTCAAAAAATATCTGAATGTATCCTCATAAGAAAATTTAAAGCAAAATCTAACAAGTAAAATGAGGGTCCGTTTGGAGATCAAACCTACATTTCAAGTGTAAAATTAAAAAAATAATAATATTATTATTAAAATTCAAACGAGAAATTTGAAAGAACGTTTCCGTAGGTAATATTAGCTTGCTAATATCCTCGTATGACTAGTGTCGGCTTTTATTTTTAAAAAAACTATTTAAATGCTAAAACATCTCAAATACAAAAATTAAAGTTATGTTCATTAAACAATTATTATAAGAAAAAAACAACTTGAAAACATATTAAATTAATATGCATCTGTCAGATAAAATTAAACTAGTTGGATATGCCAATCCTAACATTTTTTTCTATCTAATAAGCACATCTTAATGCTTCAAAGAGTTATTACACATGTTAATACATTAATATTATTAGTTCAGTACTATACCGACTTTAATTTTCATCTTGTATTTTTGCTTCAGTCAATTGATCGGAATAAAAAAAAGTTATCGTAGATCATAATATTTATTAAAATAATTAGTTTTCTTTTATTCTGTTGTCACCAGCTCTTTGCAAATACCCAGTTTAGCAGGATGTGAGTTCCCGCCTCTGCACGAGTCGATGGACAATAGAAATACGAATAATCGAGAAAACGATGCAAAAAGTGTTATCACAGTGCTCCTTTCACATGGATTATTTCCAAATTCAATGAAGATCTGCTGGCCATAGCCAAAAGAATACACAAAAAATTTAATTCAATTCTGTTCATAACTTTATACATTTTTCATTGGTCCCCTGTAGCTAAACAATATTGGACCAGCATTAGCTGCATCTTGGAGCAATATTGGCTTATTGGCGCAATATTGGCATGAAATCTTGCTCCAATATTGGGGTGTTTACTTTTTGCCCTTATTTAGCCAATATTTGTAGCCAATATTATGCCAAACATGGGGTTTCATTGGAAATATTGCTAATAAAACGCCAATATTGGTTAAATATTAGTATTTCATTGGAAATATTTCCAATGTAACGCCAACATTTGTACAACATTTGGTGTTTTATTGGCAATATTTCCAATGAAACCCCAATATTGGCATAATATTGGCTGCAAATATTGGCTAAATAAGGGCAAAACGTTAACATCCCAATATTGGAGCAATATTGACGTTTTATTCGCAATATTTCCAATTAATGAAATATTGGTGCAACATTGGACCAATATTGGTTCGCTACTAGGGACAATATTGAAAATAGCGGAAGATTTTTTCAAATTCAGAGAGGACTTGCTTGCCATAGCTTAAAAATCGTACACTCGAAATTTAGCTCAGTTCTATGCATAACTTCATACACTTTTTGGTGATACAATAATTATAATGTTATGTACAGAGGTGCAAAATCATAGGAACGGTCATGTAATTGGTAAATAAAAAATATAATTATATTAATCTCCATATAAACCATACAAATTTATAGTATCATGCTAAGTACTCAATGTAAACATAATTAAAACCTTCTAAAACGATTGTTAGAAATATAACACAATGCATTGAATTTTTACTCAATATGCACTGGAGGCAAAATGATAAGAACGAAACAGATTCTTCTAAATTACAGAAATATAGCATGTCAATTGAGTTTCTTTTGTGTTTAATAATGTCAGTACAACATTGTTTAGGATACAAAACACGTCCTATGTTCCAAATTTTAGATTTTAATTCTGCTTTCGTAATACAGCACAATTTGACCATCTTTCATTATATACTTTGCTTTATAACAGCTTAAACATTGTTTATGTAATTTAGATTGGGACCATTGACTGGCCAATCAAGTTTCAGAGTTTTATTTATCTTTAAACCACTTTTGAGTGAATATAGGCATTGTCTTGTTCAAAATTTCGTAAAAATTGGTAATTTTCTCACTCAGGTTTAACAAATGGCATTCTAACATGCGAACAAAGGTATATATGTTTTGTGAATGCATCTGGAAAAGCAATCACTACCGAGGAAAAGATAGCCGAAACCATTTGGAAGCCCCCACTTAATTAACATGTAAAAAATGCGTCTTTTTCATTTTGAAAACCATGCAAATATGGATGAATACCATCTGGAATATCAAAATAATACTTCTTTTCAGCACTGAAAGTAATTTTAGACCAATTCGTTTACTGCTTCAAATGTTTCTCTGCAATCAGGATTTTCCACTGCCATACGTTAAACGCGAACGCTGACATGATTTTTCATCTCCCGACATTTTTATTGTTCTTCGTATAATAGATATTGAGTTCAACAATGGTGACGTCACAACTCCAGACATTGGGTCAAAACAAACCACAGAGTTCAGAAAAGATAGAGATGAAATGTGTTGTTTTGTCGTAAAGTTAAAAATTCAATCCTGAAACTGATTTAAACAAGTTACAATTCGGCCCAAACACTTACGTATCGCGTTTAAAATTTTACCCAGTTAAATGAATTCAGTCTTTGAACGATGTCTGATTTCATATTGAAAGCCTTTTTGATGGTATATAGTGCATCTCTAACACACTCTAAACTCTCTCGGTTTGTATTGATTCAGTTACCATGGAAATACGGGGTTGAGTTGTCTGTGATGTGACTCTGGTGAGCTCTATTGATATTGACGTCTTTATTTGGCTTCAAAAACTTATTGCTGTAAATATTTTATTTGGAAACCATGCAAATAATCAAACTTTCAGATTGTTTTGAAGGCTTTTCGGCCTCCCTGTAGATTTTGTAGCAACATAAATAGCTGACAAAAAAATTCTATAAGAAATGGAAAATGACAGTCTTTGAAAGTTTAATTTCATCAGCAATTCTTTTAAATTACGTACCGATGTTGTTATTGGCTAGAATTTACCCTCATACAAAGTTACAAAGCATTTTATTTCACCTTGTAAACCACATGTTTTGCGTACTAAACGAATGTACTTTTAAATGCGTTTTTAAATGGTATATGAAAATATCCGCCAATCACGTTCCGAGGTTTTAGAAGTATCGACTGCGTTCTTATCATTTTTCTTCTTCGTAAATTTAGCAAAAAACATTTTTTGAATTTTTTTAAAAATATATACATATTTCTTGTAAACGATTAGTTTAATATTAATTGTAGTACCATGTACTAGATTTGAATACAAAGATTTACGTATTTGCATAGCAAACACGACCTAACTTCTTTGTTTTTATATCGTTCCTATCATTTTACGAACCCGCTATAGACATAGCAATTATAGCGCACCCTTCTGGTGGATATTCACAAATTCAGGAAGGATCTGTTGGCGTTAGCCAAAGCATACACGAAAAATTTGGTTCAGTTCTATATATAATTTTACATACTATTCGAAGATACAATAATGATAATGGCACAGACATTGTTATTACAGCGCTCTCTTCCAGAGGATTTTTTTTCAAATTCAGAAGGACCTACTAGCCATTGCTAAACAATTGCACAAAAATGTGATTCAATTCTATGCATAACTTCATACACTTTTCTATGGTACAATATTGAAAATGACATAAAAATCGATATTACAGTGTCCTTTTTCTGTGGAATGTTCAAAACTGAAGGACAATTTGCTTATCAAAGCCAAAAATATACAGGTAAAATTTGGTTCAATTCTTTGCCTATCTTCATACACTTTACGATGCTACGATGTTAAGATGTCTGTCCATACGGACAGACTATACAGACATTCTGTAAAACCATGTTTTATTTTGAATCTCTGACTTCTAAACGCGTAAAATCCGTCAAAACATGGAAGTCGAAGAAAAATTTCGATTACAATACATTCTTCCATTGAAGATAGAATAAAGTAAAAAAGTACCCTAACCACCACATACTTCGAAAAAGGTTTTTCTTGTGAATTATGGAATTAAAATTGACTAAATGACTAAATCAAAATTTTTCATAAAATCATAGCGTTAAAAGATTGCTTCGAAATTAAAATCATTTTTTATTCTTATTTACTTAACTTCATATATCAGGGAAAGATATTAAAGGTATAAACATTTTGTAAAAATAAAGCCTTTTTTAAAATAAAATATTTTTATCGGCAGTCAGACATTTTATTTTTCCTTTATAGGCATGGAGAATCATATTTTAAAATACATTACTTCTGAAAGACTATGCACCGTGAAATTTTATGAATCATTAACTTTATTCGATTTTCATTCAGATTAATATTTTGAAATTTTATGAAGATGTTTATAAAAAAATGCAATAGGATATTCCTTATAGTGTCAGGAAAATTGTCTTCCCGAAAAAGAATTTGCAATAATTTAATGTGAAATAATGACATTTAAAAATTGTGAACTTCAAAAATTAAACTTTGTCGAGCTAAAAATTAAATGAACCGCATCGAATTTCTATGTTTCAGTAATTCGTGATATTTGTATTGCAAAATGTTTTGGCAGTAACTTTCTTTTTTATAAATTCTCAAAACATTATTGAAAGTTTAGGTAAATAAAAAAATCTATTAAAAGGTAATATTCTTCAGGTGAAACGAAATTTTTTGTTGCAGTAGAGCTTCTCTTTAACGAAGGCGGCATATAATGAAGTTTTTTACTTAACGAAATTTTCTGCTGAATCTTTAATTTGAAGGGAAACATTAATTTGTGGCAACTGATAGCCACAAAGCTGGCGCATGCGTATTTGAGCTGTGGTTTGTCGTCTGCTCGAAAATCGAGATCGAATCTACGCGGCGCTACAGTTTATAATCGAATAAATTTTACCCTTTGACGTGCGCTTCTGTAGCATAATGGATATTATACGATATTTGAGTTTTTTCTATGTGAGTTCGAATCCCGCTCGCTCTTACTTTTTGGAACAAAAATTTATTTCTCTGTTAAAAATAGTAAATTATGCGTTTAAATAACTATGAATAATTTTAATAACAACAACAACAACAAAATCTGGTCTGTGGATATAAATATTTTTATTTTTCATTTATTATATTTATTATTATTATTATTATTACTTATTTATTTATTTATTTTCCTTTTTATTGCATATTTCAGTATTCAAAATTTCATAGTAAGAAAAAAGATCTCATTTGCCACAAAATGTAAATTTAATTTATATTTCTTTTAAATTTCAATTATCATACATATTTTTACTTTCTTCTATCTTCAATAGAAGAAAGTATTGTAATTGAAATTTTATTTTACTTCCAGTTTTTGACGGATTTACACATTTTAGGGGTCAGAGATTCCAAAAAGCGTGTTTTTACAGATTGTCTGTCTCTCCGTGTATCTGTGTGACCGTATGTAACCATTCTAGCATCAAAAACTGTATGAAGATATGCGTAGAATTAAACCACATTTTTTGTGAGTATTTTTGGCAAAGCAAGCAGATCCTCCTTCAGTTTTCAAATATTCCGCCGGAAGAGAGCGCTGCAGTAGCGATTTTTGTGCCATTTTGAATATTGTACCTACTAAAAGTGTATGAAAATATGCACAGAATTGAACCAATTTCTTGTGTAAGTGCACGGGTATGGCTGGTTGGTACTTCCTCAATTTGAAAAAAAAATCCGCCGGAAGGGAACGCTGCAATAGCGATTTTTGTACCATTTTTCCTTATTGTACCACCTAAAAGTGTATGAAATTATGCATAGAATTGAACCAAATTTTTTGTGTAAATGTATGGCTTTAGCCAGTTGGTCCCCCCTGAATTTGAAAAAAAATCCGCCGGAAGGGGGCGCTTCAATAGCAACTTTTATGCCATTTTGAACATTGTATCACCTAAAAATGTATGAAGTTATGCATAGAATTGAACGAAATTTTTTGTGTAAGCGTTTGTCCATGGCTAGTAGGTCAACCCGGAAATTTAAAGAAATCCACTGGAAGGGGACGCTATAATCACGATGCCTGTGCCATTTTCATTATTTTATCTTCAAAAGTATATGAAGTTATTCATAGAATTGAACTAAAACTTTTGTGTATGATTATTTTTGTGTGTGTTGCAATTAGGTTCTCCCCGAATTCCAAAAAAATCTACCTATCGTTCTATTATCCATCAACTCGTGCAGAGACGGAAAGCCGATATTACTTCGATTAATTGACTGAAGCAGAAATTTAAGATGAAAATAAAAATTGGTATAGTATTGAATTAAATTTATTAAAGGCATTAACATGTGTAATTATTTTTTTTAATATTCAAATGTACGTATGCGATAGAAGAAAGTTTTGGGATTTGCACATCCAACTATTTTCAATTGTGGATCGAAAATGATTGAAAATTTTCGTTCCAAAAAATAAAACCGATTGAGATTACATCTACATTTTTCTCTGTTTTGATGATTGCCGACTTCATACTAAAGGCCTACCCATTTCGCTAAAAACTGCCGAAAAAGTGAAGCCTTATTCAGGCTGAAACCCTGAACCATTTCATTGGACCACGTGTGAGAACACGTGACGCAAACACTGCCCAAATTAGCATTGAGTAAGCTGTTTTCTGTTCGGTGCACATGGCTCGGCACATGGTCAGTGTTTTGGTTCAGGGTTTGCACGTTTGGTTAGAATAACTTGGGCAAGGTATCAGAGTCCTCTGGCGGAAGACTTCATACATTAATCTCAAATAGATGGGCCTCTAGATGTAGTTGGCCATCGTTTTGATTTTCGAGCAGACGACCAACCAGAGCTCAAATTCGCATGCTCAAACTTTGTGGTTCTGAGTTTCTGCAACGATCGGCTGCTTTTTTTGCCGATCCCACCGAAACTAGCATAGAGGAGAAACGTGCGGGCTTCGGATTGGTTGAATAATTTAAAGAGCATTTTACTTTGGCTCATTTTTGAGTTTACGTTTATTTAATCATCCATTTCTGCTTGAAAAGCTGGATTTTCCTTCTGATTTTACATATTTCTTAGTAGATAAAGAAATAGATAATTTGGAATTAATTAATTAAGTAGTTAATCACGATGTTTTTCAATTGTTCTCTATTATTTTTAGAAAATAATAAAAATACAAGTTGAATGTAGATTCTGCCATTGCAGAATTCAATTTCGCCTCCGATTAGAAAGAAAGAAAGAAAAAAAATCGATAGAGGTGTTTTAGAAGGGCGACCCCGTTTAGAATGCAACGAACTAATTTCATTTTTCTTGTGTTTATCAATATAATAGCAAACAGAACGGCGTGAAATACCCAATTCATCAGCAACTTCTCTCTGAGACATTGAAATTGCGGAATAATAAAGAAATTCAATTTGACGAGCTACTTCTTCATTGATTAGATTCATTCAAAAAGTATGTTTTCTTTAGTTTTATTTTTTATAGACTCTGAGAAAAAGGAAATGCATTTTAACAATAAAACGAGTGGAATCTCGTCGAATTCGACGAATGAAATGTTTAAAACACCCGATCGATTTGGTTTAAAAAAAGCAAAAGTAATTTCATTATTGAATCAATATATAATAAATATATTTCCAAATATAATTCAAGTTTGCCAGTTACAATTTTGCATGCAAATATTCGCAGGTCTTCAGTTAAAATTGTAATCTGAGTGCCGGCGAAATCCAGAAATTTTATTTTATATGCACTCACAAAAAATAGTTTTATTAAAAAAAAAAAAAAAAAAAAAAAAAAAAAAAAAAAAAAACTAATTTTATTTTTATTATGACATTATTTTTACAAACTGAGGTCATCTGAAAGTAAAATCTCAATCTCAGTGTCCATAATGAAAAGAAATATTGAAATATAATATCGTTATGAGTAAAAATGCGATGTTTTAAATAGTGACGTCATTTTCTCTTCAAATATTTTTTAGAAGTTATTGTTATTACTAATATGAAAAAGGCGTCTGTAATAATATTGTATTTGATTGGTATTGTAATTTTATTATCAAGAGAAAAGCTAAACTGGATTGCCACCATTTTGAAGAAATATCGTAAAAAAAACATTTAAAATTAAAAATAAAATATAAAAATGGAAATAAATTAAAAAATAGCTAAAATGGGCACAACTACAAATAAATAGTTTTCATTTAAAAAAATAATTATTAAAATCGGTTGCGTAGAAAATTCAGGGCTGATGACACGACATTTTTAGCTTGTCTGAAAGAAATAGCATCGAAGGCTAAAAATTGTCCACATATTCTTCTTTCTATTATTTTAACATGATTTGCACATATATACACAATCAGAACAATTTATTTAGAAACAATAATTGCATTTTCATTTTACGGCGTCAAACTCATTTGTTTTATATTACTTTAAAAAAATGCCGTTATTTCTTCTTATTATTATTTAAATATGATATACCCATATACGCTCCTAATGCGTTCATTAGCATTAAGAATGATTTATTTGCAAATAACAATTGCTCCTTAAATTATTCGACCAATCACATGCCAATATTTTCTTTCCTATGCTAGCCTCGGTGGGATCGGAAAAAATGCCGACCGGCTCCGGAATTTGAAGGGCATTATAATGTAAATTATTAACGGAGTTCTACAGTGGCTCACAAAAGTGTTCGTACACTTTAAAAATTTACAATAAAAAGAAATTTTCTCGGAATAAATTTAGAATATGAAGTTCAATATTTTTTCACTTAATCTCTATGTTATTCTAAATAACACACAACATTTGTTTTAATATTGACTTTTTCTTTTCTTTTTTATCGAAAAATAAAAGTAGAAGGAGGCAGAGAATGAAAACGCCACAAAAGTCTTCGTACACTGAAACATTTTTGGATAAATTCATAATTAAAATTATCGTGTGTCACTTTATTTTTATTTTTGAATTGTGGTGACATTAAAAAATTGTTTGGTATTATATTTTGCTTGATTGGTTCGTAATATTCTATTTATTATCAAAAAATGGGTCGCAGTCGTAAAGAAACAACTAAAAGAATTCGAAAATTGATTGTATTTCATCATAATAGTGGTAAATCTGTTCAGAATATTGCTAAATTAGTTAATTTATCAAATTCTACCATGCAGTGTGTGATAAAATGCTTTAAAGCAGAAAATGGGATCGAAAACATGGTAATAAAAGGTCGTCCGACAAAGTTATCAAACATGATCAAAAATTTCTAATTAGAAAAACTGTAAAAAATCCACGTTTAAGTGCTATGAAAGTTGTAAAGGAATTTAATGAAAAATATTCTACTTCAATTTCATCTGAAACTGTTCAACGCGTTCTGGGATCAGCTGGATTATATGGGTGTTCTAAACGTAGAAAATTTTTTGTTAGCGAAAAAACCAGAAAGCTTAGGCTTTCCTTCGCAAAATCAATGATAAACAAACCAAAATAAATCAGAATCGTATTGGAATAATGTTTTACTTGCAGATGAAAGCAAATTTAACATTTTTGGCTCAGATGGACGCATAATTGTATGGAGAAGAAAAAATGAAGAACTTAATCCCATGACTTTAGTTGGAAAGTTTAAGCATGGCGATGAAGGTGTTCTTGTGCGTGGGTGTATGGCAGCATCAGGATTAGGTAATTTAGAACTTATTGATGACATAATGGATCATGCACTTTATTTAAATATTTTAAAGGACAATTTAAAATTATCAGCCCAAAATTTGGGTATTGGAATCAACTTTGTTTTTTTATCAGGATAATGATCCTAAGGACATGGCTCTCAACATTCGCCTCTAGTGTCTCTATAATTGTCCACAAGTTATAAATTCACCACCCCAATCGCTTGACTCAAACCCAATAGAACATATTTGGAGAGACCTTAAAGTTAGAGTACAAAAACAAGACATTAAAAACGAAAAGCGAACTAAAAACAGAAATGATCGATAATAGATGAACATTCATACAGACATTACAAAAAAACTTGTGAAATATCTATCCCCTGGCGATTAAAAGCTGTTGTGGATGCTAAATTACATCCTACTAAATACTAATCTAATGAAATATTATAATATTAACTAATATGTAGCGATTTCTTTAAAGTGTACGAAGACTTTTGTGACATAACCTTTTTTTCTTTTTTTGATTGTTGATTTCTAAGGAATAAAGTTTTACCATGTATTTAAAATATTTTATGCAGTTTTGTTAAAAATAAGTTATAGATCTTATTTTTAAACACCCATTATGAAATATTAATCTTAATTAATGGATAGATCACTATTTTATTGAAATTCGTGAGTGTACGAACACTTTTGTGAGCCACTGTATATTAACTTAAATAACGAAACTCGGTGCACTTTGGCCCGTGCACGGCACATACACGAAAAGGTTGATGTTGCGATGGATGTATGAATTAATTTCCGTGGATTGTATGAAAATGAATTATTTATTTATCCTTTCCATCTTTCTTGGTACTAAACAAATCTATTATTTTGACATTAATATTTTTACTTGCTATCGCTACTCTCTTATACTAACCCCCTGGTACGGTGACGGTGGGTGAAAATATCACAGATGAATTGTTTGGATACTAACAAAAAAGGGGAAGTTGCAATAAACAGTGCGATTATACAGCTATAATAAAGGTCAAACGTATCTGTGCGTAACACATACATCATTTTGCGAATGGCAACAGTCTGAAATTTGAAATGCAATTTCGGTTTTGCAAATTTTGCTACTGCAAATTTTTAAACATCTAAATATCGTGCATTTTCAATTTTTACACCATCATATAAGGAAAAAGATGTACTTTTAAATGCAATTTATTTGAAAACTGTACTCTAAATTATTTTTGGAACATTATTTTTTGTAGTTTTTAATTCCGTTTTTCTAATTATGGCAACAGAAATACTCCATTTCTATTAAAAGTAAAGAGAAAAAAGCCAAAAAGAGCAGATTCCAATATTTTTATGTCGCCATTTTCTCGTTAAAAGTGAAGAAATTTGAAATAAAAATATGTGTTGTGTTAAAAATATCTGTTATAACACCCAGAAAATTTTGTTTTCATTTATACTTAAAATAATATAAATAGTTTTGTATCTGTTTCAGCTAATAGCATCAAAATTTTAAGTTTTAAGTTAAAATGCTTTCAAAAGGATCAAATTAAAACATCAATTTAAAAAAAAAAAATGAATACAAATATGAATGTTGAATTATTCAAATTTTGAAATGATGGTTGGTTTAGATTTCACGGGGGAAAAATTGCATGATACTATAAACTGTGACGTCACACAAATAGTATTTATTGTATTTACCGCATGCAGACGATTGCACAAAATCTCGGTTGTACTTATAAGAATATCGGTTTAACATTTAATTCAAGTTCAAAATTAATAAAGAAATGGACTCTATTCTACCGTTAGGTTCGAGGCTATAAAAATCGCTATTTCACCTATTGTGAAGTAACAGCAATATTGTCCATTATAACTTTTAAATTCGTTTCTCGTGCAACAATTTTATCATTTTAAAGTTTTTGTACTTTTTTTAATATTACATGTATATATTATGCTGTAATATTTTCCTATTTTCAGCTTTCAACGCATGGTCATTAAATTCTTATTTCGAAAATTTCCTGGTGTTTTTAATAATTTCAGTTTTCAATTTCACTACGTTAAGAATAAAAAATCCAAGACCCCTTCCCCCCCCCCTCCGCACACACAAAGATAATTTTTTTTTCGTGACAATGGAAATTATCTCACGCGATCTTTGGTTTTTAAAAGGAACTGATTCCGGACACTGAAATGTGAAAAAAGGTTTTATTTTCTGAAATTTTTTTAAGAAACATAAATTAATCACAATATTGTCTTCATAATTTCAATTTTACATTGAAAATAATGGTAAAAACAGAAAATATGATAATCCCCATCTTTTCTTTTTCGTCCTATTTTCCCTGTTTCAAAAATATTACTGGATTATGGAAGATTGAATGATATCAATATAATTGTGGCTATCTTGTGTAATCTGGTTGCCATGCTTTTCTGTTTGAAAGCAGTATTTTTTAGTTACATTGGCCTCATCCATAGCTGCCTGAACAATTCCTGTCTGTGGACTAATAAGTAAGATTAATTCCACAATTTTAATCATTTTTGTATAAAATGGTTTGGTTAAAAATGTCACTAAAATGTGTTGGTAAAAAAGATCGTTATGGAACTTATTCTTTCTTTAGGTTCGCGGCTAAAATGCTGTGTCTAATTGTGAATGGCTTTCGGAACAACATTACGCTTACATTTTATGCTGTTATCAAGTTTGAGATATTTTTTTAAAGGTATGGTTTTGGAATAAATTTAATAAGACTTGCTTAAAAAGGGTTGATAAAAACATAGAAAGAATGAGTTTTATTTGGAATATTACGAAATAAAGTTTAATTAAGAATATTTTTAATTTAGAGCCATCTTTTAAATTTACGCGTATTGGAATAAATGTTTTTTAAGGCGAATTAAGAATTTATATCGCCTCCATAAAGATTAACAGATTAGATCTAGAAACAAGATTTTAATTCAATAATTTTGAGTAAGTACGGAAGATTATTATAAGAAAATTAACATAATATAAAGGTTAGTTTTGGCTAAAAAAAAAATTAAAATTTGTAATTTATACATACATATAAATATATATTAAAATGAAATTGATTACCTTTTTTCTACTAGATTTTTGAACATTAAACATAAAATATAAATTAAAAATACAATTTTATTTCCATAATGCTATCAAAATCGTTTGGTCATAAAAAGCAATACCAGCCCGCAGAAATAACATAACTATGCTTTTCAAAAGATTTTAAAAGGTTTTTGTTTGGTCTGGAATTATTTGCTGATTTATCTATCGTTGAGGTAAAAGAAACTTTCTTGAGCTATTGTTTGTTCCATTATACAGATACCCATGGGGATATCTGCAATAAAAAAGAAACGTATTGTAAAAAAAAAAAACTTGATTTTAAAAGAAAAAGAAATACATAGGTATTCCTAAAAGAAAACTCTTTATTGAATACAAAATCTAAAACTGTTTCTTCTTAAGTTTAAAGCTACTTTTACTTACCCACCATACGTAGTATAGTGTAAGTCTTGCAATCGTTTTGAAAATCGAAAATTTTTTTGACGGGGTTACACGTTTTAGACACTGGGGATTTCGAAAAACATATTTTTAGAAGAAAAATTTGCCGTCCGTCTGTCTGTCTGTCGGTCTGTCAGTCTGTCTGTCTGTAAACGCTCTATCTCACGAACAAATTGAGATAGAGACTTGAAATTTTGTATGTATTTAGTATGTAAGAATGGGACGAAGCCTATTGAATATCAGCAACCTCGATTATCCGGAACTAATTTTTCCGGATTCTCGAAAAATTCGTTCTGATGAAAGGTCTATAAAAATTTTCGATTTTTTTTTATTTTAAGGAATGCATGTAAAAGGCAATAAAAACACAAATTTTGCATAAAGAACGAAGTCGATCGGATTTTTAATTGTCGAGATATTTGTAATCCTGTTTTCCACGTTCTTCGATTTTTCATGATCCTGTATTTCATTCAAATTTCAATTCAGAGGTATATTTTAATTGAAAATGAGACGCTTAATCCGACGCAGCAAACTGTTAGTTAATATGATTATTATTTTTGGAATTATAAGGATGTATCTTTTAAGTAGTTTGGTACTTCTTGAGTAGTTTGGCGTTTTATATAATTTGTTGAAATTGGTGCATCAGCAATTCATTAATAGAGTATTACTATGTGTATTAACAACATTTAAGTTTAGTTTTGGAATTGAAATACATTGTATAAACAGTTTTCACATATTTTATTTTCATATGCATATAAATGATGGGTAAGTATTACGGTGGCCTCCAACGACTAGTTTAAGTTCCAAAGGATTTAATTGCAAGAATAGCTTATCTTTGCATCAACTTATGTTATTCTTTCTCTAAACATTTTGAAAACTAAAAATATGTTACCTTTAAATTTAAATCTAAGATTTATATTTAATTTTTATAATTTAACTTTTTAAATCAGATCTAAATTTAATTAGTACATTTTTTGCTATCACAATCAAAGTGTAACAATACAGTCAGTTATGTGCTATATAAGATAAAAATTGTGCTATAAATATATTTATATTGATATTTAAATCATATTAGCTAGAAACCAATGTCTCACTATCTCTATTAGCTTGTTTCTGTTTGTTTTTAATTATTTTATTGATAGTTATTTTTTACAATATTTCCAATTCTTTATTTTATGTTTGATTAATTT
Source organism: Maratus speculifer (assembly GCA_964019185.1). NCBI lineage: Eukaryota > Metazoa > Arthropoda > Arachnida > Araneae > Salticidae > Maratus > Maratus speculifer. The sequence goes on along the minus strand of OZ025294.1, from coordinate 391,419,123 downwards.
TTTATTGAATAGTTAAACAAATAGTTTTAAAAGCTAACAATATATATATATATATATATATATATATATATATATATATATATATATATTTGTGTGTGTGTGTGTGTGTGTGTGTTAACACAATCATTAATTTTAAACCAATATATGTCAATAGAACATGAAAAATTGAATTAAAAGAAATATTCAAAATATGCAGAATCATATTAGATTCATTAGACCCCATACATACATATAAAACATTAAATTTAATATAAAGTAACACATTGAAACATTGTAAAAATAAATTAAAATGAATATATTCGAAATATAGAACAGAATGGAATAGAAATTGAAATATGAATATGAATAACGTATTTACTCGTGTATAGGGCGCACGCGTGTATAACGCACACCCCTACTTTACAAGTAAAAATGACGATTTCTTAAAATCTTGTATATAAGGCGCACCATAAATTTGATACGCTAATGAAGGATGACCTAATAAATTTCAGTAAAAAAAAAAAATCGAAACGAACATTACACCAGACCAGAAAACAAAACGAAAATGCATTTTTAGTCTTCGGGTTGTGAGAGAATGTCGGAAAATAGGAAGGAGTGACGGTAAAGATAATTGCTAATTAGCGTTTAGATAATGTCATTAGCTCTTTTGTATAAAAAAACAGCAAGGAATGAAATAAGTATGCAGTAATACTTCAATTACGTAACATTTCCCGAGTTTTAATATCTTCTTTGAATATTTATTTTTTTCATGTGTACATCGTTCGACTGCGTCCAACCGTAAAAAAATATTCAGTGTATAAAGCGGCACCTAGGAGTTTTGTTCTGATTTTTTGGAAAAGAAGTGCGCCTTATACACGAGTAAATACGGTATTAAAAGAGACGAAATATGAATAAAATCGAACCAAAATAAAATCTTCAGTCCCACAAATACTTCGAAACTACAAATAAAAGTGTACGGTTTTATCTTCGTATTAGGAAGGAAAAAGCATAATTATACGAATTTGGGGAAACCAACACATGAAACCAAAATAAAATGGAAAAAAATTATAATAACATCATACACACACACACACATGTATATATATTAAAATGAAATTGATTTCGTTTTTTCTGTTGAATTTGATAGCACAAAATATAAACACAAATATTTTTTTTATTTCAATAAAGCTCTCAAATGTGTTTGATCATAAACAGCAAACTCAGTTCACAAAAATATTACAACTATGTTTTTCAAAAGATTTTAAAAGCTTTTTGTTTGGTCTGGAACAATTTGCTGATTTAGCTATCATCCAGAAAAAAAAGAAAATGATTCGAGCTGTTGTTTGTTCCATTACATAGATATCCACATGGGAATATCACAGATAAAAAAAAAAACATGATTTTATGAGAAAAGGAAATACATCTTTACAGGTATTCTCAAACGAAAATTTTTTATTGAATAAAAAATCTAAAACTATTTCTTCCTGTACGTTTAAAGCTACTTTTTATAGTTAAATGGAATTTTGATTTGACATTGCTTTGGGGCCTATAGCGGCTATGGCTGTCGTCTCGGTTGATCAATTATACACAGAAACAGAAACAATACAGAACACTTTTTATTACACATATCCATTACATATTTTATTACATTACAAAGGGATAACACACCATCCATGTCTGCACCTGGATTCGAACCAGGACCCCTATGTGTGGCAGCAGCCGCTGCTACCGACCACAACAATGAGGCGACTAGTTAAATGGAATTTGCTTGCAAGAATAGTTTATCTTTACATCAAAATAAATTGTGTTATTTTCCTCTAAAAATTTTGAAAATTAATAATGTTGTTTTTAAATTGAATTAATAAGTTTAAATGTTCACGAAATCTATTTTCGTTTCACCTGTGAAAAACAATTACTTTGACGAGCTCTTTACTGGAAAGTTAAAGTACATAGCTATGAAAGAAAAATTCGCGCCATATACACTACATAACTGTCTCATGAAAATGAGATAAAAGAAGAAGAAGAAGAAGAAGAAGAAAAATTACAAATTTAATCTCATGACGCAAGAAAATATTTTGTGTCGCATTCCAGTTTGTCCAATTCATTTTTTTAAGGGATATTTTGGTGGTGAGTTTAATATGTTCCTAGTATCTAAACAGATTGGATTTATTTACGCAGTTTGTTTTTAAGCGTGAGCAATATGCATCGTTTCTGTGAAAATCCAAGTATATTTGTGAGAGTTACAGTACTTTCGGATAGACAATCTTTAAAAGTACCTGCAATTATTATTTGTGAAGAGTCAATAACAGCTTTTGTATTTCAGTTTTTTTAGCTCACAGGCTATCATAGCATGAGAGCTTATGTGCCCGTCCGTTCTGTATGTACGTTCGTATGTTCGTGCGTAACGCAATAACTCATAATAAAAATATCGGATCCACTTGAAATTTTGTATATAGGTATATCCTTATAAGGCGCTTCCCTGATTAATTTTTGGAGTTCATTCGATATGTATAAGAAGGGGGAACGGGGGGATCATGCCCCTCCCCTTAATTGATAGAAACGGGATTTTCATGCAGAATTAACAGTTTTCGTTCAAAATTTAGATATAGGATCATTCTGATGAGGCGATTCCGTGACTGTTATTAGGTGTTCATTGAATAAGTATAAACAGGGGGAACGGGGGTTCTAATGTCCCTCCCCTTAACTTGTATAAATGGTTTTTTCAATCAGAATTGTCAGATTTCTTTCAAATCTCTGAATAGTTTTGGAAGTTTAATGGTTAAGTATAAAAGAGGGGAATAACTCCTCTTAAATTATATAAATGCTAAATGGGTTTTTATTAAGAATTATCCGATTTGCTCTGAATTTCGGATATAGATTTTTTAATATGATAAAGCATGTACTTGATAGTTTAGGAGGTTCAATGATTAAGTTACAAAAAAGAAGAAAGGGGAGAGCTGTTTCCCTTTCTTAATTTTTTTTCCGAACGGAATTAACGAAAATACAAGGCTGTAATGTACAATTAATATGCGTAGCCTGTGAGTTCAATGCCATCAGTTTAACTGGGCAATATTCTTTTTATTGAATTTATTTCTTTATTACTCATCCCTAAGTTGAACAATTGTACGCACTAAACTTTAAATAGGTTTGGATTTAATTAGAATATTTTCTATAATCACATTCAGAGTTTAAAAACACAATCAATTATATGCTGTTTGTCAGTAAAATTGTATTATAATAGTATTTATGTCGATATTTAAAACATATTAACGAGGAACTGACTTTTCAGTATCTCTGTTTGCTTGACTCTGTTTGGTATTAATTATTTTATTAATGATTATTTTTTATAATATTTCTAATTTTTTTTTAACATTTAAATCAGTCGTTATTTAATACATAACAAATAGTTTTAAAATTTAAGAATACATATATATATGTGTGTGTGCGTGTGTGTGTGTGTGTGTACGTGTGTGTGTATGCGTGTGTGTATATTTATTAAATTGTAATTTGATTTCGTCTTTTCTATTAAATTTGCAAACATTAAGCATAAAATATTAACAAAAATATTATTTTATTCCCAAAAGGCTATCATAATCGTTTGGTCATAAAAAGCAAACGCAGCCTGCGGAAATGATTCACGTATGCTTTTCAAATGATAATAAAAGTTTTTTGTTTGGTCTGGAATTATTTGCTGATTTAGCTATCATCCAAATAAAAGGAATTTTTTGAGTTATTGTTTGCTCCACCATACATATCCACATATGGATATCTGGGATAAAAAAGAAATATATGGTATATATATATATATATATATGTATGTGGTAATAATAAATCGATTATCATGGAATAATAAACATGTTTGCTTGTAATAATATATTGATTAAATTGGAATAACACCTGTCTTTCCATCAATGTTGATATAGCGGCCATAGTTAGAAGCAATGGAGTTATGGTCGATGGGGGTTTCTCCAGAAAAAAATCAAGAAATCAGTTTTTAATCCTTTATTCTTTTTGAGCACTTCCAGCAGTTATTCCACATCTTTCCAGTCTCCAAAAATTCATAATAGACAACTTGTTATAAGCCTGCATCACCACCAACATTCCAAATTATTGCGAAGATGACACGGAAATCCCGGCACTTGAAAAGTCAAAAGCATTTTAACGCTCTTCAAAGCCAAAATGGCTTTCTCAAAATTCTAAGCTAATCTAGTCCCTCACCTTATTACGTAAGGCTTTTAAAGATCGATTAGGATCGTTTTCAACGTAAAGATAATCCAATCCGCTCTCTACCATTGGTCGATAGGCGTGACCAGAGGCATGGACACTTTTACGAACCGCGTAATAGAACAATTTGCCCACGCGCAAAGTGCATGAATTCCTAGCAAACGATTAATTAAATAATAAAACAAAATTAAAGTTTCGATAAATGTTTTTTAATTCTAAAAAGGGAAATGGATTTGTGTAATGAATTTAAGATTTCGCAATAAGATATTGACGTTCAAGAAACATTCTAGCTCTTGTTAAGAAAACAATCAATAGATTATGCTAAGTTAAATAAAATAAAATAAAAAGAACTTTAGCCGTTAAAAATATTAATACATTACGGAAACTGTGAATAAAAGTATGTTCCATAAAACGCTAGAATAAACTGTGGGCGGGCAAAATGGCGAATTTTTTTTTATTTATTACAAATATATAACACGATTTTTAGAGAAAAAGAAATACACATTTACAGGTATTCATAAAAGAAAACTTTTTATTGGACACAAAATTACAACTGTTTCTTAATTCAACGTTTAAAACTACTTTTTTTTAGTTACATGGAATTTGCTTGCAAGAATAGTTTATCTTTACATCGATTACATTTCTTTACATCAGTTGCATTATTCATCCTCTAAACATTTTGAAAACTAATAATATGTTACTTATAAATTGAATTATCACTCTTAAATGTCTCCAAAATGTATTTTTGTTTTCGCATATGAAAACGGAACATTTTTTATTCAAAATAGATTTTTTCGCTCAAGACTTTTGCATGCATCTTGTATCTAAATGCGTTTGGATTCATTTAGTTTATTTGTTTTTAAACTTCAGTAACATACATCGATTGTGCTAAAATCAAAGTACATTTATGGGAGTTACAGTGCTCGGATGACTAATCTTGAAAAGTTATTGCAATTATTATTTGCGATGTGTCAACACAGCTTCTCTATTTTAGTTTTCTTTTTCTATTGTTGTTGGTTTCTAGAGACTTACGTTGAACAATTTTACGCACTAAATTTATAATAGATCTAAATTTAATTCGAACATTTTTTGCTATCACGATCGAAGTGTAACAATACGGTCAATTATATGCTGTATATGTGAGTAATATTATACCATAATTGTATTTATATTGATATTTAAATCGTATTAATAAGAAACTGAAATCTCGATATCTCTTTTAGCTTGTCTCTGTTTGCTCTTAATTATTTTATTGATAATTATTTTTTATAATATTTCCAATTCTATTTTTATCACTTTCCAATAAAGTTAGAAAGTGCTTATGCATTCGGTTTGTTCGTTTGTCTGTCTGTCCACGGACTAACTCCCGTAAATATATTTGGATTTTCACGCAATTAAAAAAGCTTATTTAGGGTCACCGAATCATTTTCGATGTTGCATATAAAGTATGTGCGATTATTGGTTCATTTGCATTGACACTTAAAATAATTTTACTACATTATGGTATATGGGGAAAGTGTTTACAGAGTATTTTAATTACTTTAAACTATTTCAAATGTATTAAAACTGATAAAAATCACTGATTTACACTACGGTCACATTAAAACAGAACATCCATATTATTTCTTATTAATTGACAAGGACACAAAAAAGAAATCGATTGCAGTACTATCTATGCATAATGATTTCTGGAGAATATGCTAAAATTCGGTATGCGCTTTATTAATTTAATTAGTTTTTTTTTTTTCATATTACTCTTTATATAATTTACCGACACGCAAAGCACACGAAGTCCTAGCAAAAGATTAATTAAATAATAAAACAAAATTGAAGTTTCGATGAATGTTTTTTAATTCTAACAAGTTGGAAATTGCATGTGAAGCGTAGCAAATGAAGTGCGATAACGAAGTTTAAAAATATTACACTCATATATCAAACTCATAAAATTGTAAATAGTGAATTACAATTAAAACGCTCATCAAACAATGTTCTTCCTATACCAGAATGTAATAGAATACTTTTGTGTGGCCTTGTAAATCAATAACAAATGTTCTTTGCACCACAAATTATGTTAAATGTATATTATAATAAGTACTTTATAGTTGCATATAAATTTTATTAAGTTCGAATGAGTGTAACACCATTAAAATGCATTCGAAACATTTCCCCCCATTGACCGTAATGTAACGGAAACTTTTGATTGTCCTTGTAATTGATCTATGCATCCGATTTTCATAAAATTTGAAATAACTCGATATAATTATGTAATAAAGATGTGTTTCAAATTTCAAATGTATAAAATACATTTGAAACTCCCCCCCCCCCCCCATTGACCGTAATGTAGTGAATACTTTTGATTGCCCCTGTAATTGATCTGTGCACCCAATTATCTAAAAATTTGAAATAACTCGACAAAATTGTGTAATAATTATTTACTTTAAATTTCAAACGCTTAAAATGCGTTTGAAACTTTTTCCCCCATTGACCGTAATGTAATGGAATACTTTTGATTGCCCCTGTTATTGATCTATGCATCCGATTTTCATAAAATTTGAAATGACTCGACAAAATTATGTAATAATTATGCATTTTAAATTTCAAACGATTCGGTTGGGTAGTTTTTGCGTTGTTATATGCGGACAAACAGACGAACTGAACGATCACTATAGGTGCTACGTATTTACATAATTACGAGCGCACCTAAAAAGGAAAATGGACTTGTGTAATGAATTTAAGATTTCGCAATAAGATATTGACGTTCAAGAAACAGTCTAGCTCTTGTTAAGAAAATAATTAATAGATTATGCTAAGTTAAATAAAATAAAATGAGCTTTAGCCGTTAAAAATATTAATACATTACGGAAACTAAGAACAAAAGTATGTTCCATAAAAGTTAGAATAAACTGGGGCGGGCAAAATGGCGATTTTTTTTTTAATTACATATATATATAACACGATTTTAAGAGAAAAGGAAATACACCTTTACAGGTATTCATAAAAGGAAAATTTTTATTGTACACAAAATTTCAACTGTTTCTTGCTTCAACGTTTAAAGTTACTTTTTTTTTAGTTACATGGAATTTGCTTGCAAGAATAGTTTATCTTTACATCAATTGCATTATTCTCCCTCTAAACATTTTGAAAACTAATAATATGTTACTTATAAATTGAATTATCACTCTTAAATGTCTCCAAAATGTATTTTTGTTTTCACACATGAAAACGGAACATTTTTTATTCAAAATAGATTTTTTCGCTCAAGACTTTTGCATGCATCTTGTATCTAAATGCGTTTGGATTCATTTACTTTATTTGTTTTTAAACTTCAGTAACATACATCGATTGTGCTAAAATCAAAGTACATTTATGGGAGTTACAGTGCTCGGATGACTAATCTTGAAAAGTTATTGCAATTATTATTTGCGATGTGTTAACACAACTTCTCTATTTTAGTTTTCTTTTTCTATTGTTGTTGGTTTCTAGTGACTTACGTTGAACAATCTTACGCACTAAATTTATAATTGATCTAAATTTAATTCGAACATTTTTTGCTATCACAATCGAAGTGTAACAATACCGTAATACAGTGTAATATGCTGTATATGTGAGTAATATTATACCATAATTGTATTTATATTGATATTTAAATCGTATTAATAAGAAACTGAAATCTCGATATCTCTTTTAGCTTGTCTCTGTTTGCTCTTAATTATTTTATTGATAATTATTTTTTATAATATTTCCAATTCTATTTTTATCACTTTCCAATAAAGTTAGAAAGTGCTTATGCATTCGGTTTGTTTGTTTGTCTTTCTGTCCACGGACTAACTCCCGTAAATATATTTGGATTTTCACGCAATTAAAAAAGCTTATTTAGGGTCACCGAATCATTTTCGATGTTGCATATGAAGTATGTGCGATTATTGGTTCATTTACATTGACACTTAAAATAATTTTACTACATTATGGTATATGGGGAAAATGTTTACAGAGTATTTTAATTACTTTAAACGATTTCAAATGTATTAAAACTGATAAAAATCACTGATTTACACTACGGTCACATTAAAACAGAACATCCATATTATTTCTTATTAATTGACAGGGACACAAAAAAGAAAGCGATTGCAGTACTATCTATGCATAATGATTTCTGGAGAATATGCTAAAATTCGGTATGCGCTTTTTTAATTTAATTAGTTTTTTTTTTCATATTACTCTTTATATAATTTACCGACACGCAAAGCACACGAAGTCCTAGCAAAAGATTAGTTAAATAATAAAACAAAATTGAAGTTTCGATAAATGTTTTTTAATTCTAACAAGTTGGAAATTGCATGTGAAGCGTAGCAAATGAAGTGCGATAACGAAGTTTAAAAATATTACACTCATATATCAAACTCATAAAATTGTAAATAGTGAATTACAATTAAAACGCTCATCGAACAATGTTCTTCCTATACCATTATGTAATGGAATACTTTTGTGTGGCCTTGTAAATCAATAACAAATGTTCTTTGCACCACAAATTATGTTAAATGTATATTATAATAAGTACTTTATAGTTGCATATAAATTTTATTAAGTTCGAATGAGTGTAACACCATTAAAATGCATTCGAAACATTTTCCCCCATTGACCGTAATGTAACGGAAACTTTTGATTGTCCTTGTAATTGATCTATGCATCCGATTTTCATAAAATTTGAAATAACTCGATAGAATTATGTAATAATGATGTGTTTTAAATTTCAAATGTATAAAATACATTTGAAACTCCCCCCCCCCCCCATTGACCGTAATGTAGTTGAATACTTTTGATTGCCCCTGTAATTGATCTGTGCACCCAATTATCTAAAAATTTGAAATAACTCGACAAAATTATGTAATAATTATTTACTTTAAATTTCAAACGCTTAAAATGCGTTTGAAACTTTTTCCCCCATTGACCGTAATGTAATGGAATACTTTTGATTGCCCCTGTTATTGATCTATCCATCCGAGTTTCATAAAATTTGAAATGACTCGACAAAATTATGTAATAATTATGCATTTTAAATTTCAAACGATTCGGTTGGGTAGTTTTTGCGTTGTTATATGGGGACAGACAGACGAACGGACAGACAGACGAACTGAACGATCACTATAGGTGCTACGTATTTACATAATTACGAGCGCACCTAAAAAGGAAAATGGACTTGTGTAATGAATTTAAGATTTCGCAATAAGATATTGACGTTCAAGAAACAGTCTAGCTCTTGTTAAGAAAATAATCAATAGATTATGCTAAGTTAAAAAAAATAAAATAAAATGAGCTTTAGCCGTTAAAAATATTAATACATTACGGAAACTAAGAACAAAAGTATGTTCCATAAAAGTTAGAATAAACTGGGGCGGGCAAAATGGCGATTTTTTTTTAATTACATATATATATAACACGATTTTAAGAGAAAAGGAAATACACCTTTACAGGTATTCATAAAAGGAAAATTTTTATTGTACACAAAATTTCAACTGTTTCTTGCTTTAACGTTTAAAGTTACTTTTTTTTTAGTTACATGGAATTTGCTTGCAAGAATAGTTTATCTTTACATCAATTGCATTATTCTCCCTCTAAACATTTTGAAAACTAATAATATGTTACTTATAAATTGAATTATCACTCTTAAATGTCTCCAAAATGTATTTTTGTTTTCGCATATGAAAACGGAACATTTTTTATTCAAAATAGATTTTTTCGCTCAAGACTTTTGCATGCATCTTGTATCTAAATGCGTTTGGATTCATTTACTTTATTTGTTTTTAAACTTCAGTAACATACATCGATTGTGCTAAAATCAAAGTACATTTATGGGAGTTACAGTGCTCGGATGACTAATCTTGAAAAGTTATTGCAATTATTATTTGCGATGTGTCAACACAGCTTCTGTATTTTAGTTTTCTTTTTCTATTGTTGTTGGTTTCTAGTGACTTACGTTGAACAATTTTACGCACTAAATTTATAATAGATCTAAATTTAATTCGAACATTTTTTGCTATCGCGATCGAAGTGTAACAATACGGTCAATTATATGCTGTATATGTGAGTAATATTATACTATAATTATATTTATATTGATATTTAAATCATATTAAATAGAAACTGAAATCTAGCTATCTCTTTTAGCTTGTCTCTGTTTGCTCCTAATTATTTTATTGATAATTTTCTTTATAACATTTCCAATTCTATTTTTATCACTTTCCAATAAAGTTAGAATGTGCTTATGCATTCAGTTTGTCTGTTCGTCTGTCCACGCTAGAGCTTCCGTAAATATACTTGGATTTTGATGCAATTGATAAAGCTTATTTAGGATCATTAAATAATGTTCGGTATTGCATATAAAGTTTGTGCGATTAATGGTTCATTTATATTGACACTCAAAACAATTCGATTACTTTACGGTATAGAGGGAAAAATCATCTGGGTAGTATTTTAATTATTTTGCACGATTTCAAATATATTAAAACTGATATAAATCACTGAACTACATTACGATCACATTAAAACAGAGAGCATCCATATCATTTTTTATTAATTTACAAAAACACAAAAAAGAAATCAGTTACAGTACTATATTTGCGTAATGATTTCTGGAGCGAATGTTAAAATTCGGTATGCGTTTTTTTTCTATTTAATTAGTTTTTCGTATTACTCTTTATGTATAAATTTTATACTTCATCTAAAGGATTGCACAAAAGCATTCGCATACCATTCTTCTTATTAGGGGAAGTTGCTGAAAGGGAATTTTCAGCAGAAATATATGTATCTCTTAAATGAACTAAATTTTGGATTGCATGTTGTTAATAGGTACAAATTTACGTATCATATACAGGGATGCTAAAAAATTCGGATAATTTTCCGATTGCAGATGGGAGCAGATGAGATTTGGTTTTGAAATGCGTTATAAATTTCCATATAGTGAAATGAGATATAATAATTTAACATTTTAAACGGTGCAGTTTTTTGACATTATTCTGAATGTGTTGGACAGTGCTTCTTAATATATGTTTGATGCATGATTTTTTCTTTCTTGTTTAATGTTTAATTAAATTTTAAAATGAACATGATATATATATATATATATATGTATTACAATGAAATTGATTTTGTTTTTCTATTTAATCTGCAAACATTAAATACAAAATATAAACTAAAAATACTATTTTATTTCCATAATGCTATGAAAATTGTTTGGTCATAAAAATCAATCTCAGCCCGCAGAAATAATACAACTATGCTTTTCAAAAGATTTTAAAAGGTTTTTGTTTGGTCTGGAATTATTTGCTGATTTAGCTATCATCCAGATAAAAGAAAAGTATTCGAGCTATTCTTTGTTCCATTATATAGATATCCACATGGGAATATCTGTGATAAAAAGGAAACATATAGTAAAATGAAAAAGATTATTTTAAGAGAAAAAAAAGTATATCTTTACAGGTATGCATAAAAGAGAAATCTTTATTGAATATAAATCCTAAAATTGTTTCTTCTTATAAGGTTAAAGCAATTTGTTTTAGTTACATTGTTCAACAAAAGTTTAGACATTGATCGATTACGCTTCTATATTCAGAAGTATGTATCGAATGTTTGTAATTCATCTGTCATACATTACTTGTGACTTATCCTTTATTCACAAACAATAAAATTTGAATTTTACCTTTTGCATAAAATATAATGAAAAAAAAAACGAAATGAACATTGTGGCAAAAGTATAGACAATTTGTATATTTACAGAAAAATAACTACAAATTAAAATCGAATTGCACCCACATTGTTTGCAGTTAGTACAAGAATGTGATTTTTCATTGAAGAAATTAAATGCTGCGTCATTTGGGGGTATATTTTGTATCATACATGTTTAACAGTAGCTCGAAGCTCATTAAAAGAAAGGTATAGCAAAAATTTTCATAAGCATTACGACATATGATGTTACGAAGCTTTTTGATTGGGTCCGGACAGAACTACACGCCGGCCAGTTGAGATCAGTAGTATTTTCACAGTTAAACGAAGTTCTTCTTTTATATACAACATGAACAAACGCAATACCTTGCTAAAATCCATATTTTAGATCAGTTCCTCAAATGATTAAAAATTAATCTCCAACGTATGTACGTAGTCTTGTGTTGCATGACAACCAATGAATAACTCCACAGATACCCGAGCATTAAAGCAAAGTAAGGACCAAATCATTAAAAAGTCCCCTTCTTGTTGTGGACTTAAGAAAGTCCCAGGCTCTTTACGCAAGTCGTGCCAATAGTATGCCCACCCGTTCGGGCCATTCAAATTCCACTTTTTTTTAAGTTACTGAATATCATAGAGTATCATTTGCGTCCATATGACGTATATTTGTAAGTTCATTGAAGTCTTGCAAATTTGTAGCGAGATTTTAAAGCTGATTCTTTTATTATTTTCATGTAAATTGATTTATGTGTTTCTTTATTTCATCAACGAATCATGTCCGTCGACACAGAAAGTCCTGACTTACTTTTAATGTGATTAGCAATCATTATTTGTGTAAATGTCAGTTTCTGGATCCTTTTGTCATCTCATTTTCTCGTCACACAAGGTCTTCCAGATTATGTTTTGTTTTGAAGGAGTCATCCTTAGACTATACTTCATAGACAGACCACTTTGGAGGATTCAATGCAGCTGAAATTTTTGCAACAGTCTTCCCTTTCCATTTCAGTTTTTCTACTTCAATTACTTCATCTAACTGAATATTTTTAGCTCTCGGCGTCTTCGCTAACTGATGCTATATCGAAGTATAATTAAATACTTCATACATGTGACATCATAACTTGGAAATTTACATTTTTCCATGAACAACTGGCTAAAAAAATCCGAAAAGTGTCTAAACTTTTGCAATATGCAAATTTTACTTTTTTCAATTAAATTAAATATTATCCTATATTATAAACATTATTTTTATTCTACATTGTTTAAAATATATTTGGAAATAAGTATAGCCATTTGTAAAACTCGCGTGTTCGTATTTCTTATTTAAAGGTTAAAAATCACCAGTATCTAAACTTTTGCTGAGCACTGTATATGAAATTTGCTTCCAAGAATAATTTTTCTTTACAGCAACTTATATTATTATTTTTCCTAACATTTTGAAAACTAATGATATGTTACCTTTAAATTGAACTGTCCCTATTAAAGGGCAAAGCCGGATAAGCATTGAAAACATGCCTTTCAGTCAAATTTCTTGATTTTTTCAAAAGGTGTATCTACATATCTGACAACCTATTTCCTCTATTATTAGCTTATAAATATTGATATTTTCTGAGATAAAAATGTTTTTTCGATTTTTTTAAAACCTCATTTTCTCAAAAACTACTGTACCGAATTACATGTGATTTATTGTGTTTATATAGACATTAAAGATGCATTACTGGTAAGTTTTGTATAATTTTCTGATTATAAAAAGTGTGTGAAAAAGCGATTCAAAATTTTTTTTAAATAAAAATCATATTTTATAGTTGTCGGAAAATTACCATTTTCTAGTAAAAAACTCCTCATGTGTGCCCATTTATTATATATAAAAGCTGTAAATTTGCTTTGGGTACTACATATAAATATTTACAAAAGTATATATAAAATTAATTAAAATTCATTTTAAAGGCTTTACTTTGGGCGGAGCTACGCAACTTTGGAATCCGAAGAATCTTTGGAATATGTATACTTACAGGATTGGTGTATTTTAAATTTTAATGAACACATGAGCATCATTCTCGACGCTGACGATACTGTTTCGATAACAAAATTTTTTGTTGGTGTCACATACAAAAACAAGGAAGAATATTTTGTCATAAAAACTAACTACATTCCTCGATATCGAAATGTAACAGCAGTGATCACAGCCAATTTAAATGAAAATGGCTTTCGTCAGTTTTTATGAAGAGAAATTATAGTTAGTAGTTTCAAGCTTTTTAACCGAGTGATGGGACCTGTTTACCATCATGTTAAACGTTTATGTCTACGTAATGGTTAACCACCGCGATCAGAAAAAAATTTAATGTAATGAATGATTTCTATTTCTTAGTATGTTATCTAAGAATGATAATTCGAAATGTGATTGTTAAGGAAGTTTCTTGAAAAAACTCGTGCTTACAGAAAAAAAATATTTTTTTTATAATATATAATATATGGACACATATGAGAAAATTTTTACTAGAAAATGGTAATTTTCCGACAACTATAAGATATGATTTTTATTTTCCAAAAATTTTTAATATTTTTTTCACACACTTTTTATAATCAGAAAATTATACAAAACTTACCAGTTATGCATCTTTAATGTCTATATAAACTCAATAAATCACATGTAATTTGGTACAGCAGTTTTTGAGAAAATGAGGCTTTTAAAAAATCGAAAAAACATTTTTATCTCTTAAAATATTAATACTTATAAGCTGATAATAGGGGAAATACATTGTCAGATATGCAGATACACCTCGTAAAAAAATCAAGAAATTTGATTGAAAGGCATGTTTCCAATGCTTATCCGGCTACGCCCTTTCCAGAAAACCTATTTTTCTTTTCACATGTGAGAAACAACTACAGAATTCTAAATTACGTAAAGGAAGCTGCATGAAAATTCTTCAATTAACAGTGTTTCATTAAAGTTGAAATATGTACTTAATACAAACTTTAATCGATTTTTCACACTTGCCAACATAAAAAGTGTTTATAAATGCGGTTTGTCAGGCCGTTTCTTTGTTCGTACTGTAACTTGCGTAAAAATAATCTGATTGTTAATGCATTTGGTATATGTTAAGAGGACAGTGTATATGTATGTATATAAATATATATACAGGGTGATTCCAAATTTTTTTTACAATAAAAGAGGGGTGATAGTACACATCAAGACAAACAATATTAAATAGGAGACTAAGGGTCCAAAACGTTTTCCTAAAGAGATAGCCGCCATTAAAGTTTAGGAACCAAAATTTCAAATAAACATAAAAAACTGAAAAATCGGTCGATTGATTTGCGGTTTTCACTAAAATTATTCTTTATGTCGGCATTTTCTTGAAATTAAATTATAAAGATAAATTTCAAAAAATGCCGATAGAGGGCGCTTTAGACTTTGAAGTAACGAACAACTATTTTTTGCAGGTATGTTTTGCATCTAATTCAATGTTTTGGTAACTTTACACTCAAACTTAAATTTTGAGCTCAAAATCTGTAATTGGGAGTGGTTAAGTAACACAAATTGAGCTGTGTTCAGAGGGTTCAAATTTCAAATGATTAAAAAACCCCGGAAAAATTGGTCGATTAATTTGCGGTTTTAACTAAAACTATTCTTTATTTAGGTATTTTCGTGAAAATAAATTATAAAGATAAATTTCAAAAAATGCCGATAGAGGGCGCTTTAGACTTTGGAGTAACGAACAACTATTTTTTGCCGTTATTGTTTGCATCTCTTTAAATGATTTAGGAAGGTTAGACTTAAACTTAAATTTTGAGCTGAAAATCTGAATAGTAGGGAGTGGTTAAGTAGCACAAATTGAACTGTGTTCCAGGGGGAGGGAGAGGTTAAAATTTAAAGTAATTATAGAAAATGGAAAATTTGGTCGATCCGTTTGCGGTTTAAAATAAAACTATTCTTTAAGTCAGTATCTTCTTGGAAATAATTTTTAAAGCTAAATCTCAAAAAATTCCGTCAGAGGGCGCCTTAAACTTCAGAGTAACCAACAATTCATTTTAACCATTATTTTTTTGTTCTAATTAAATGCTTGCAAAAGCATTTTAAATGTTCTCGGAAGCTTAGATTTAAACTTAAATTTTGAGCTCAAATCCTGAATCGTTATGAGGAGTTAAGAAGCGCAAACTGAAGTGTGTTCAGGAGTTAAAATTTAACCCTCTTTCCTCCTCGAGCACAATTCAATTTTTCGCTACTTAAACACTCCCAACGATTCAGAATTTCAGCCCAAAATTTAAGTCTATGCATTTGAAAGCATTTAATGAGATTAAAAAAATAACAGTTAAAAATAGTTGTACGCTACTCCAAAGTCTAAGGCGCCCTCTATCGGCATTTTGTGAAATTTATCTTTAAAAATTATTTTAAAGAAAACACTGATTGATCAAGAAAACTGCTGATTTAAAAATTAGTTTTAGCAAAAACCCCAAACGAATCGACCATTTTTTTCCGTTTTTTACAATTATTTGAAATTTGAACCCTCTGAACACAGCTAAGTTTGTCTACTTAACCACTCCCAGCTATTCAGATTTTGAGCTCAAAATTTAAGTTCATGTCTAAGCTTACGAAAGCATTTAATAAGATGCAAAAAATAACGCAGAAAAAGAGTGTTTCGTTACTCCAAAGTCTAAAGCGCCCTCTATCGGCATTTTTTGAAATTTATCTTTATAATTTATTTTCACGAAAATACCTAAATAAAGAATAGTTTTAGTGAAAACCGCAAATCAATCGACCAATTTTTCCGTTTTTTATAATCATTTGAAATTTGAACCCTCTGAACACAGCTCAGTTTGTGTTACTTAACCACTCCCAACTACAGATTTTGAGCTCAAAATTTAAGTTTTAGTCTAAGCTTACGAAAACATTTAATGAGATGCAAAAAATACCGGCAAAAAATAGTTGTTCGTTACTCCAAAGTCTAAAGCGCCCTCTATCGGCATTTTTTGAAATTTATCTTTATAATTTAATTTCAAGAAAATGCCGACATAAAGAATAATTTTAGTGAAAACCGCAAATCAATCGACCGATTTTTCCGTTTTTTATGTTTATTTGAAATTTTGGTCCCTAAACTTTAATGGCGGCTATTTCCTTAGGAAAACGTTTTGGACCCTTGGTCTCCTATTTAATATTGTTTGTCTTGATGTGTACTATCATCCCTCTTTCATTGTAAAAAAAATTCGGAATCACCCTGTATATATATATATATGTATATATATTCTTTGTCGGTAGCAACAAACGAAATACAAACAAACTCCATGTCTAAACATTCTACCTGCTTCCATCTCAGTTAAGATGTTTGTTTGTTTGTTTTTGTGACAGCCAATTCCTTGAGATATAGGCCCGTAAGGGGGATGTGCCTTCCATGTGGGGTGGTCTTTCTAATGGAACATAACAAGTATTTACACAACGAAATCCAAGGTTTAATGAAAACCGCATAAAATACCGATCGGTTAGGCCGACGGCCGCGATTGGGTTCGAGCGCAGCACCTTCCGTCTGCCAGTTTCGTTGGCAGAACCTTTCATCCACTGGTGGGGTCTTCGTCACATAGAAAATTTAAAATTCATACAGGGTGAGAACAATTCCACCAACTGCCTCTTTAGTCTTTCTCTTACTACAGAAATGCAGGAAGTGTTACAAGAGTAGTTTCATGAGAAAGATCTTGCCGTAAGGAATAAAAAACTCAATAAAACTATCCGCTACAAATCAGCCGTTTTCGAGATAACTGGAATTGTTTATTTATCGTAATGTGTGTATGCTGTAACCTTTATTATGTCGTAAAAGTTTTAATTATTGCTGTTATTTGGTTCCCTGAACACTTTTATTATATAGAAGACCCCAATCACCAGTAAACATTACAAATGTTCTGCATGAGACACGCAGAACATGAAGCAATACATTTACATTTTTAACATGCACTATTTTTTTAAATTAATCTCGCACCGATTTCTCAAATAAAAATCTTTCATATGTGCTTTGAAAACATGTGCAAGAGAAATATACTAGCACAAGTAGTACAAAATTTAGTTTCTAAAAGTACTGGTGATAACAGAAAATGAAAATAGTCACCCATAGCAGCCCTGTACTTGCAGCCATCAACTTCTCTTGATTTTTTTTTCAAGGTTTGTTTTTCTGCATATCTAATTTCTATACATATGTTGCACAATTCAGTTAACAGAAACCTTTTTAATAGCAAAAATTACAAATTTCATGATACAACAAATGAAACATAATAAATACATTGTAATAAATGAGGAAATTGTGTGGCATAAATAGTCACAAATCTCAAAAATTGTTGATTTGCGACGGGTAATTCCACACGATGAGATCTTTCCAGAGATGTCAAAATCGGCGCCAAACTCTTCCACTTGTATTTAGTTAGAGAAGGAACTATCGCGATCTCTTCACTGTTCAAGGTATGGCGCTGAGCATTAGGGCGGGTCGACTTAAAAAAATTAAATGTTCAAACACTTGTGGTGGGAAAAGTTGTATATGGTGACAATAAACCCACACAGCAAGAAGAATCTAAATATGAAGATCTAAATATGGTAAAGCCTGCCTGCAGGTCATTGAACTTTTCGTTATTCTTATAATGTGAAATACACGATTATCAGTACTTTAGGCCCACTTCTCTCGATTTCTATAAGTGATTTTAAAGCATATGCCCTTTTGGAATTTTTTAAATGGTATTATTTTCAAGTGGACTGTATTTTCTCTTATTCAAAAATTTCTCAGCCTTCATAGCAAGTCTTTGACATTTAAATTTGATTGTTTTGGGGATTTTTACCGATTTTGTTTTAAGTTGTTAACTTTTTCTTCAAAATAGCTGACAATCCATAGAATTTTTAAAATTTTTTATATACAATTATGTAATTCAATATCTTTGATTATCTTTTAAAATGTTGTGGTAGAACACATTGTGTTATTGCAGGAAACTGGCAACAAACGTATAGACCATGTAACTCTGCAAATGGAAAAGCAGAAATGATAGCGTCAAGTAGTATTTCTTATTAAAAATGGAAAAAAAATGTCAGAGCCTTTTTTGTAGGCTGCGACAGCACAGAAGTTAATACTGTATCGAAAGGTGATGTAATTATACTATTTGAACAGCACATAGATAGACTGTTACATTGGTCCATACCTAGTACCTACTCAGATCAGTTACCTAGAAATATATTAACATTTTGTCATTTTCTGCATCACCCAGACGGAAATACCACAGGTTCAAATACCTTCTCCGGAATTACTGGAAAATAGATGCAAAAATGTCATAAAAATCGTGTTGTTAATTTTGACTAGGTTGAACTTATTTTACTTGAACTGAACATTTGAAAGATCAGCACAGATGAGAATATTTTTATGAGGTTTCCGAAGCTGTTTAGTCTGGTGTTTGTAAAAAAAGACATGTCATCAATTACCGGTAAAGCTATCTCATGCGACGTGGATGACAAAAGCAAGTAGAATATTACACCTGCATACTGAAACGCGCAACCCCTCTGCCTGTTTGAAATCGCTGGTGGGATTTATCTGAAAGTTCTACGTCAAAATGTGGTTCAAAATCACATCAAAACCTTCAATTAAATATCGAACCAAATATCTCTTCCAAACGGTTCAACTCTACAGACATCTCAATCAAGATATGAAAACATCATTAATTCTCTAATTCAAAGAAATGGTTAATTTGGTCATTCAGAAAATTTTGTTCTTACTACGTTAGGAGGAGAACACATAAAACAGTTGAGTTCAGGAAAATAATAAAAGCAAGGACAATTCCATCTGATGAAATCTGATCTTTTGCCAACCAACTATGAATTTCAACACAAGGGACTATTCTGAACTTATAAGTTGGCAAAGCTGTAAGTTACTAAAAATTCCAAGACCTAAACTCACATGAACTGTGGATCTTCAGTATATAGTATAAAGGGGAGCTGTTTCTCTTTCGAGCATTATGAATCTTCTTTGCCATAGTCAGACAGTAGATAGGAAAGTGAAGCTTATCACAGAGGCATCTTCTGTGTTTGTAGTTATGTGGACGCGATGATACGGATCGTGCTACACTCCAGTCCAGGGGTGTATTGAACAAGTTCGAACACAAATTACAGTACAAAGGTAATAATGAAAGTTGTATCAATAAGTAGAAGTTGAGAAAGTTTTTGTGAGAAATTTATTAGAATCATAAGAAATCATATTTCTTCAAATTTACAACATTGACTACATTTTCTTTTATTTGTTATCCACATTTTATTTTTAGTATATCTCTCAAAGGAAATCTTTTTTAGAATATTTAATAAATAACATTAAAATTACAAACTATTAATTTTAATTACATAACTCTGTTAGGATTAAAATATACTTGTACAAAAGATAGTCTTTGCAACGATTTGAGGAATAGCTAAAAAATGATTTAGAAAATGGAAAAACAATAAAAAAAAACTATCAAATTGCAAATTCAAAGACCTATCATGAAGCCTGAGAAATTTGGAAATAAGAGAAAATAGGCTCCACTTGTAATGTATGCAATTAAAAAAATTCCAAGGCTGCATAGATTTCAAAATCACTTATAGAAATCGAGAAAAGTGGGCCTGACGTACTGATAATCGTATATTTCCCATTATAGGAATAACGGAAAGTTTAATGACCTGGAGGCAGGCCTTACCATATTGAGATTTTGATAAAAATTGGTGTGTGAGTTTATTGTCACAATAGCCAACTTTTCCAACCACAGACGTTTCAAAACTGAAAAAAACTGAGCATGCTCAGTGGGGTGGGTTGCTGCTTATGACTCTGATTTTAAGTGCATCGCCGCACGTTTCAAAAATATTCATTTTTTCGGATGAAACTGAACCAGATTGGAAATGTTAGTATTTTTTCCGGAAATGTAATAATATGTTTTAATAATTTCACGAATTGGAACGATATTTAGCCTAATTTCACGAACCGGAACAAGATTTACTATAATATCACGAACTGAAACATCGTTCAGATTTACTACGTTGCATTTCGAGTCCTGCTTGTCACACAAGTTATCAATGGGAATTTTTTTGAGGGGCAAGAGACAATTAACTTTTGCTTGTTTTGTCCTGACAATTTTAAACTTTGTTCTGAGATAAATAAAAACTAATATTTGTGGCTAACATATAACTTTGTACTATATCGAATATGTCTATAATTACCATTTAATGAATAAAAACTGAGGTCAATGTTTTTGGGAAATCCAGTATAAATGATTGTTTTTTTTTTTTTTCACAATAATATAATTTTTTATTCGAAGATATTTTGTACCACGTTGTACTATTTTGTAATTTTGTACTACATTTGTATTATTTTGTAATTTACTTTTGCTTGTTTTATCTTGAGGGTTTTAAACTTTGTTCTGATCGAAATAATAATTAATATTTGTGAGTTAATTAATACTGAGTGTATTAGAATGTATGTATTACTTTTACATTACATGAATGATCACTATCAAACTGTTCTAAAACTTTCCAAAATTTAATTTTATGAGACACATGTTATTTTTTATAGCTGTCAGCTGAAACTTTGTGAAGTAGAAACCAAATATCAATGTTCAATCTTCCAGAAAGAATAAATACTTGTCTGACAAGCTATCTTTGAGAAGTTTTTTTTTTTTTTTTTTTTCGGCAAGAAATAATTTATTTTTGCTTGTTACTTTCTTCTATCTTTATACTTTCTTCTATCTTTACAAGAAGAAAGTATTGGATTCATGAAAATTTTCGACTTCCGGTTTTCGACGGATTTATACGTTTTAGAAAGTCCTGAACACGTTTTGACTATTTTTAGAAAATGTCTGTCTGTGAGTCTGTCAGTCTGTCAGTCTCTCTGTCTGTGTATGTGACAAAAAAATTGTAGGCGCTCTATCTCAAGAACTAATGCTCGAAATTTCATAAAATTTTATATTCAGTTAGACCTTGATATGAATTAGTGCCTATTGTTTTTTGGTGTAAATTGGCCTGCAGGTGGCGCTGCTATACTACTTTTTCATGATTTTATTGATTGCTATATCTCAAGAACTAATGCACAGAATTTCACCAAACTTCAGATTCTGGGAGACCTTGATATACATAGACGTTGATTAGGTTTTGGTGTAAATTGGCCTGCAGGTGGCGCTGCTATGCCACGTCTTTCATGATTTTCATGATAGCTATATCTCAAGAACTAATGCACAGAATTTCACCAAACTTCAGATTCCGCAATACCTTGAGATACATTGCCACTGATAAGGTTTTGGTGTGAACTGCTCAATAGGTGGTGCTGCTATGCTACATTTTGCAAGATTTTTGCGATTACTATATCTCAAGAACTAATGCAGAGAACTTCATCAAATCTAAGATTCTGTTACACTAGAATATATAACATAATTAGACGCTGATTACATTTTGGTATAAACCTCACAACAGGTGGCGCTGCTATGCTACGTTTTTCATGATTTTCAAGATAGCTATATCTCAAGAACTAATTCACAGAATTTAACGAAACTTCAGATTCTGAGAGACCTTGAGATTCATAGACGCTGATTAAGGTTTTGTGTGAATTGCCCAATAGGTGGCGCTGCTATGCTGCAACTTGCTCGTTTATTGCGATAGCTATATATCAAGAACTAATGCTTCATCAAATCTCCGATTCTGTTACACTAGAATA
Organism: Maratus speculifer; assembly: GCA_964019185.1. NCBI lineage: Eukaryota > Metazoa > Arthropoda > Arachnida > Araneae > Salticidae > Maratus > Maratus speculifer. The sequence continues at coordinate 391,396,519 of OZ025294.1, read as the reverse complement.
TATAACATAATTTGAAGCTGATTACATTTTAGCATAAATCTCACAACAAGTGGCGCTGCTATGCTACGTTTTTCATGATTTTCACGATAGCTATATCTCAAGAACTAATGCACAGAATTTCACCAAACTTCAGATTCCGCGAGACCTTGATCTTAGCATATAGCTGTACAAAATATTCAAAAATTTTGCAATGTGCTTTATAAATATTACACATATAAATGTAAGAAAAAACAAAATGTAGACATTTTTAGAGTGGCATATATTTTGACATAAGTATTGCTGCAGAAATGCATAGTTCAGCAAGAAGTCTGCTGGTTTTTGATATTTTAAATATATTATTATTAAAACAATTTTAATGTTATGTTTAAATAATAAACTAGGTTATATCAAGTAGTAATAAATGCGCCAAATAAATTTATACCAAATATTAGATGTTAATAAAGGTACATATTGCTACATTTTGATGTAACATTGATTGATTATTTAAATGCATTCTGTGAAATGTAATGAATGCTGTAAATAAATTTTTCCTGAATTAAAATTTTCACTATTCACAATTCCATAACATTATATATATATATATATATTAAAATGAAATTGATCATGTACACAGTTAAAAAAGGACTGTATTGGAAAATTAAATAGAATTAGTTTTACATAATACATACAGTAAAATTAAAAAGGTTAGAGTGAAAATTAAGACAATGAAACAAAAATTATATATACATACTAGCAGGCTATGCCCGCTGCGCTGGTCAATATTTCAAAATCAACCGTGGATGAAACGAACTGGTGAATTTAAATTTGTATTTTAAATAATTTGGACTTCCAGCAGCACCTTGCTCATTGCTTTAAACGATTTAGAAACCATTGTAATATTAAATTATCTTAAACGTTGCACAAAAACCAGCTATTTAGAAGTAACTATTTTAGTTTATTACTAACAGTGCACACTTGGAAGCGAAATGAGACCATTATGGCAACAGGATTTAAAATTTTCCCTTATCTGAAGAAATATTAATTATTACAGTCGTTACCATGGTACAACTTCTGAAAAATTTCTTCACAACTTTTCATTATGTGAAGCCAGGAACCCAAAGCTACTCCCACCTAAAAAGTTTATATATATATATATTAAATTTTGTTCGCGCGATAAGAGGCACAATTATGCAAGAATCATCTTCAAACTCGTCAAGTACATTGAGATGGTTAATATCTCAGTGGGAATTGCTAATGAGCAAAATCGGCCCAAGGGGGTGGTAATTGGGAAGGGTTCAAAAATTTGAATACCATCTTAACATGGTTTTGACAAAACCAGCTCTTACAAAACAATGGCAGGAAAAGAAAAGAAACATTTTTCGTTACAGCAAGTTGCCAACGATAAAAAAAAAAACACACATTAAAATTCTCACTACAACAATTACTTTATTATTGCAAAATTTCCTCCTGAAAAATAAAAACAAAATTATTTGCTCTTTCGTATTTAAGCATTTTCTCTTTAGTTATTTAAGATAAAATTATGTAAATTTGTATAATTTGGCGAACGATTTGGCGAAATTGGTTGACGTGATAATCAAGTAGTAGCCAATTTACACTTTTCATATTTCACAAAAGATTCCTACACAGACATCAAGAATGTCCAGAGGGATGAAAGCGGATTCACACGAAGTGGAGCTGCTCCGCTATCATTCCTGCTGTAATTTTGTACCCATTTACAAACCCAAGCATAAAGCAGCATTAAAATTCCTTCGCGCAAGTTTTCGTGCGCAGGTCTCTGTTAAAGAACATCGTCTGCTTGTTTACTTTTGGCCTCGTAGGGTGCAGTTTCGCTATGACCAACACATAATGTGCAGGAATTGGTACGCGGCCACTTATTTTAATACCTGTATGATACTTTATTATAAAACTGTTTTGGTATGCGGCGATTTGTTTTAATATCTGAATATATGAAACAGTTATTCGAATTTAAAGTTATACAATCTTCAGTTTTATAATTAATTTTGCAATGATAAGCGCTAATTATGTCATGAAAAATATAACACTGTTTTAAAAATGTAACCCATTTAAATTGATTATCGATACTATGAGGTTTATATATTTTTATGCTACCTTCGAAAATTTTTTGCAATTGACTTTAAAATATAAGGATAACTAAAATAATTAAATGAGTGGATATGTATACTTTTTTAACTTGTATTACAACCATACTCACTTTATGTCTGAAAATGTTAACTTGTACTTTATTTGCAATATTTAAGTTTGTATTAGTTTTCCGTAATAATTAATTTGTCTTAGTTTTGTGTAATAGTTTTTTTTTTTTCCGAAGACTTTTTTTTTCCTTTTCATTGATTAAAATACAAACTTGTATTTTCTGAGCTTTGCTTACTACTAATAACATATCGCTATTGTATTTAAATTATAGTGGTATTTTATTTTCATTGAACTATGCTTTATTTCATTCTCTTATAAAATTAGCATAAATTATCGTAATCTTTTACTAGTAGTTTTACAAGCTTTTATATAGCTAATAGTTATATGTTCTTTCGACATTAGATGTGATTTTTTGCTAATTTATAAGGAGAGAATAATATACACATTTATTATGTTATTCATCTTAAAATAATAATAAATAAATAAATAAATAAATAAATAAAGAGAAGGATATATTTTTAAATAAATATATTTTTTATAGAATCTCATGATTTGTGTTGCAACCTCAAGATTGGACTTTCATAAATATTGTTGCACACTGTAAAAAAAAAAAGGTCGATCTACTAAAAAAACTTTAGTAATCCTTGTAATTACTAAAAAATGTTTAGTAATCTTAGTCGGTTACTAGAAAATCTGTAAGAATTACTAGAAAAAAGTTAGCAACGAATAGAGTTAATAGTTTTATATTTTTAATAGCTATTACTAAAACTCACTTGGCGTGGCCTCGATAGCATAGTGGTTATAGTAACAGACTCCAGGCTGAAAGGTCCCGGGTTCAAAACTGGACAGCGCCAAGTGCACCCCGAATGTATGTAGTGTAAGTACTCTATAATAAAGGGGTTATGAATTTCCTGTTGGAGCTGATCGCGATGTTTGGTGCTGCCATCTATTGCGTTTTTGCCGAAAATCTATCGCTTCAGAAGTCTGGATGTAGCTCGAAGGAAGCTCCTGCCCTTCGGACGCACGTAATTGTTATTAAAAATAATTTTGGAGCTATTACTAAAATTTGCTTGGTGGCTCATACAAAAAATTTTTAAGTTAGTTATACAAAAAATTCTTTTGTTCAGTTTACAAAAGAAATGCTTGTTTCACTTGCAAAAAAAAAGTTTGTAATGGTTACTAAAAAATTCTGTGGAATACAAATTTACTAAGAAATTTTTAGTAACCTCTTGAATTTTTTTTTACAGTGCAGTTCATTCGGTAATGATAAAAAATATATTAATTAAAAATTGATGCGATTTTTTGCTGGTATTTTTTTAAATTAATTTATTTCTCATTTTCTTGCAACTTTTTTCTTTTTTTCTTTTTCTTTTTTTTTTTTTTTAATTATGGACAAAAGGTCAAAATATATTTTTATGCATAAAGTAGCTACAGAAGTTCAAGCAAGGTTAATTTGAGTATGACTTATTATTCTATATGAATGGGTTTGTGGATGTGGTGGCGTGAATTTATAAATTCATCTCTAAACCAATTCTCCTTTCGATTAAAACAAAGATGAAACTCTAATAAGATATCTAAAAATCTTTCGATATTGCTGAAAACTTTTCAAAGCAACTGCAAAACTTTTAATGTAACATTGAAGCGAAGTAAAGAATTTTTATTGACACCAAAAGCTAGTCTACCTACAGGACCCTACTGAAAAATGAAAGTAATTTAATACTTTCTAATACATTTGAAAAGAGTGTTTATAAAATCAATTTGTCAGTCTGTGCTGCAATTAATGTAAACTCAAATTTCCATTTATGTTATTGAAATTAACTAAAGCATGTTTCTTAGCGAAAATGAAGTGTGCAGAATTATTGCGACAGTGGGAGAAAAACCTTTTGTGGTAAATTTAAATGATGTTACACTATTTCAAAAATGAAATTTATATCCATTTAAAAAATGCACTAACCATGGTTTCTGCATAGTACGGTGTATAATAAAAATGAGATGGTCTCTGTCTGAGCTCAGTTTTTATTCAAGTCCTCGAATAGGTATAATATTACAAATTTATAAATTTTTTTAAAGGAATTTTCAGGGACATGAAAATCGCGAAACATTGTCTTGAAAGAGTATTTAGAATTAATACTTATTTCTATGTAAGAAGAAATATTTTAGCAATAATATATTCATAAAACACCAGTATTCAGTTAAATATAATAAAAACTTTAAAACTCCGAAAGTTTCAAAAAGTGTTAAAAACATGATTTTTATTGTATTTAAAAGAAATATTTTAGCGAAAAACTTTTTAAAATGTTACTAACACTTTTATGCAATGTACTTTTATCATCAGGTTCTGATGACACAAAATTTTTTGGTCTTTCAAATCATCAGACTTCGATTAAAAAAAAAAAAAAAAAAAAAGCGCTGAATACTGATGTCAAAACATGTATCATTAATTTACACAATCACTACTATATAAATTCAATTAATGGCTATGTGGAAAAAAAAATGATTTGAAGCATATTTTATAATGTTACACTATTTCAAACATAATGACATAGATATATATTATTGAGATTTATTACAAGATGCTTACTGTAGAATATGATATGCATAATGGTTATCATTCATTTACAGAGCGACAAAAAATTTTGATTGTAGTATGATGGTCGTACTGTATAATATAAATTAGTTTAATATAAATTATACATATTTATTTAATATATTAATTACTTTAAATTATGCACAAAAAAAATATTAATTAATATTAACTATAGATAATTAAATAATAATATTATTTAATATGGATCATTCACATTTAAATATGAATATTATCTATGTATATTTAAATATTAATATTAATTAATTATGTATATTTAAAATCCTTATCAATTATATATTTAAATACTAATAATAATATAGGGAAAGGGAAAAAATTATGCTAACATTCCACTACTTTATAATTACAAATGAATGGGTAATTAGTAAAAAGAATAATAAATTAATTGCAATTTTTATATATGAAGATAAGATTTTTAAAAAATGATAATTTAAGTATGAAATTAGTAAAATTTACTAATATTTTTCAACAGTAATATAAAATTGTATTTAGTGTAAGTTTAGGATACATTGTATTTTAATAAATGTTCATGTAATTATTTTTTAAAAGCTTGAGTAACTTTTAAAAGTATCTTAATTATTGAAAATTTATTTGAAATAAAATTTTATTCAAAAAAAGTATTACATTTTATTCATGTTAATTTTAATTTAATTTTGTTTATTTAATTGTAAGTATAATTTAGTTTAATTATCTAATTATCAATTGTATAAAAATACAAAGCAACTGATCTTTACATGTTTATAACTGTTCTTTATTAACTAATTCAAAAAAGATCATTAAGAAACTCCACAAGAGAGAAAATAGCAAAGAAATGCACAATTTAAAACCTAACAATTAAAAAATTTGGTTTTAACCAACATACTATACAAGGTTTATCTTTCAACAAAGCCCATTGGAAAAAATTTGCCAGTTCTCCTAAACAGATTAGCGCCTGAAAAAAATGGGCGGAGAAATTTGAAGTTTACGGACATTTGCTTTGTACACCCGAAAGGAATCATGGGTACATTCCGGATTAGTGCCCTAGGAGATAGCAGGGGTGAAAAATGCCCTAGGTTGAAACCGGATCTGCACATTCTAAACAGGTCAGAAATAAGGGTCATTTAGAATATCCCCTCGAATCCACATTCAATTCACATCGATTCCATCATTGTATTTCTGACCTGTTTAGAATGTGCAGATCCGGTTTCAACCCAGGGCATTTTTCACCCCTGCTATCTCCTAGGGCACTGATCCAGCATGTACCCATGATTCCTTTCGGGTGTACAAAGCAAGTGTCCGTTCAAATTTCTCCGCCCATTTCTCGCGCGCTAATCTGTTTAGGAATACTGGCAATTTTTTTCCAATGGGCTTTGTTGAAAGATAAACCTTGTATAGTATGTTGGTTAAAACCATATTTTTTAATTGTTAGGTTTTAAATTGTGCATTTTTTTGCTATTTTCTCTCTTGTGGAGTTTCTTAATGATCTTTTTTGAATTAGTTAATAAAGAACAGTTATAAACATGTAAAGATCAGTTGCTTTGTATTTTTATACAATTGATAATTAGATAATTAAACTAAATTATACTTACAATTAAATAAACAAAATTAAATTAAAATTAACATGAATAAAATGTAATAATTTTTATTGCATAAAATTTTATCTCAAATAAATTTTCAATAATTAAGATACTTTTAAAAGTTACTCAAGCTTTTAAAAAATAATTACATGAACATTTATTAAAATACAATGTATCCTAAACTTACACTAAATACAATTTTACATTACTGTTGAAAAATATTAGTAAATTTTACTAATTTCATACTTAAATTATCATTTTTTAAAAATCTTATCTTCATATATAAAAATTGCAATTAATTTACTATTCTTTTTACTAATTACCCATTCATTTGTAATTATAAAGTAGTGGAAGGTTAGCATAATTATTTTTCCCTTTCGATATATTATTATTAGTATTTAAATATATAATTGATAAGGATTTTAAATATACATAATTAATTAATATTAATATTTAAATATACATAGATAATATTCATATTTAAATGTGAATGATCCATATTAAGTAATATTATTATTTAAATATCTATAATAAATATTAATTAATATTTTTTTAAATGTACATAATTTAAATTAATTAATATATCAAATAAATATGTATAATTTATATTAAACTAATTTATATTGTACAGTACATCCATCATACTACAATCAAAATTTTTTGTCGCTCTGTAAATGAATGATAACCATTATGCATATCATATTCTACAGTAAGCATCTTGTAATAAATCTCAATAATATATATCTATGTCATTATGTTTGAAATAGTGTAGCATTATAAAATATGCTTCAAATCATTTTTTTTCACATAGCTATTAATTGAATTTTTATAGTAGTGATTGTGTAAATTAATGATACATGTTTTGACATCAGTATTCAGCGCCTTTTTTTTTTTTTTAATCGAAGTCTGATGATTTGAAAGACCAAAAAATTTTGTGTCATCAGAACCTGATGATAAAAGTACATTACATAAAAGTGTTAGTAACATTTATAAAAGTTTTTCGTTAAAATATTTCTTTTAAATACAATAAAAATCATGTTTCTAACACTTTTTGAAACTTTCGGAATTTTAAAGTTTTTATTATATTTAACTGAATACTGGTGTTTTATGAATATATTATTGCTAAAATATTTCTTCTTACATAGAAATAAGTATTAATTCTAAATGCTCTTTCAAGACAATGTTTCGCGATTTTCATGTCCATGAAAATTCCTTTAAAAAATTTATAAATTTGTAATATTATACCTATTAGAGGACTTGAATAAAAACTGAGCTCAGACAGAGACCATCTCATTTTTATTATACACCGTACTATGCAGAAACCATGGTTAGTGCATTTTTTAAATGGATATAAATTTCATTTTTGAAATAGTGTAACATCATTTAAATTTACCACAAAAGGTTTTTCTCCCATTGTCGCAATAATTCTGCACACTTCATTTTCGCTAAGAAACATGCTTTAGTTAATTTCAATAACATAAATGGAAATTTGAGTTTACATTAATTGCAGCACAGACTGACAAATTGATTTTATAAACACTCTTTTCAAATGTATTAGAAAGTATTAAATTACTTTCATTTTTCAGTAGGGTCCTGTAGGTAGACTGGCTTCTGGTGTCAATAAAATTTGTTTACTTCGCTTCAATGTTACATTAAAAGTTTTGCAGTTGCTTTGAAAAGTTTTCAGCAATATCGAAAGATTTTTAGATATCTTATTAGAGTTTCATCTTTGTTTTAATCGAAAGGAGAATTGGTTTAGAGATGAATTTATAAATTCACGTCACCACAAACCCATTCATATAGAATAATAAGTCATACTCAAATTAACCTTGCTTAAAAATATATTTTGACCTTTTGTCCGTAAAAAAAAAAAAAAAAAAAAAAAAAAAAAAAAAAAAAAAAAAAAAAACAGCTGCAAGAAAATGAGAGATAAATTAATAATTTAAAAAAAAATACCAGCAAAAAATCGCATCAATTTTGAATTAATATATTTTTTATCATTAATGAATGAACTGCAACAATATTTATGAAAGTCCAATCTTGAGGCTGCAACACAAATCATGAGATTCTATAAAAAATATATTTATTTAAAAATATATCCTTCTCTTTATTTATTTATTATTATTTTAAGATGAATAACATAATAAATGTGTATATTATTCTCTCCTTATAAATTAGCAAAAAATCACATCTAATGTCAAAAAAAAAACATATAACTATTAGCTATATAAAAGCTTGTAAAACTACTAATAAAAGATTACGATAATTTATGCTAATTTATAAGAGAATGAAATAAAGCATAGTACAATGAAAATAAAATACCACTATAATTTAAATAGAATAGCGATATGTTATTAGTAGTAAGCAAAGCTCAAAAAATACATGTTTGTATTTTAATCAATGAAAAGAAAAAAAAAGTCTTTGGGAAAAAAAATAATAAAAAAAATAAAAAAAAAACTATTACACAAAACTAAGACAAATTAATTATTACGGAAAACTAATACAAAATTAAATATTGCAAATAAAGTACAAGTTAACATTTTCAGACATAAAGTGCGTATGGTTGTAATACAAGTTAAAAAAGTATACATATCCACTCTTTTAATTATTTTAGCTATCCTTATATTTTAAAGTCAATTGCAAAAAATTTTCGAAGGTAGCATAAAAATATATAAACCTCATAGTATCGATAATCAATTTAAATGGGTTACATTTTAAAAACAGTGTTATATTTTTCATGACATAATTATCATTGCAAAATTAATTTTAAAACTGAAGATTGTATAACTTTAAATTCGAAGAACTGTTTCATATATTCAGATATTAAAACAAATCGCCGCATGCCAAAACAGTTTCATAATAATGTATCGTACAGGTATTAAAACAAGTGGCCGCGTACCAATTCCTGCACATTATGTGTTGGTCATAGCGAAACTGCACCCTACGAGGCCAAAAGTAAACAAGCAGACGATATTCTTTAACAGAGACCTGCGCACGAAAACTTGCCCGAAGGAATTTTAATGCTGCTTTATGCTTGGGTTTGTAAATGGGTACAAAATTAAAGCAGGAATGATAGCGGAGCAGCTCCACGTTGTGTGAATCCGGTTTCATCCCTCTGGACATTCTAAATGAGGCTATATACGCAATAGATTTAGCACGATTTTCTTGCAACTACTATGTGGCAAAATCCTCGTTTTAGAATACCAAAGAAATATATATATATTTCATTATTTTCTATCATTTTAAACAACAATTAACAATAAATAAAAAAGTAACTGTAGAACAAAACAACAAATATCATTTCAAAAAAGAAAATGAAAGTAAATAAACAACTTATCATCAGATAAACAACTATAGCTGGGTTACCATATGAGGCAAATAATGCCATTTTGGCGCCAGTGAGATACCTCGATGAGTATATGACCAAATCTGTGACAAAATTTCCATACTTGGAAAAAACGTTAATCGGTATTTATACTGCATTTTTCCTACTTATGTATAGTGAAAAACTTTGACACGGATGTTATGTATGCGCCACATTGGCGCAATTTTTTTTTCTGGCGCCAATTTGGAGAACTTGGTTTTTAATTACCAATTTCATAAATATTTTTTAATTATTTTATATTATTTGAAAAAAAAATAAATAAAAAAGTTTAATTAATAGCTATAGAACAAAATGATTTATATTATTTAAAAAAAAACAAAATGAAAGTTAATAAATAGTTTATTAATAAATAAACAACCATAGTCGGTTTACCATGTGGGGCATAAAATCGCCATTTTGTTGCAATCGTGCGAATGTGGTGCGTATATGACATCTGCGCCAAAACTTTAAAAAGTTGCAATTAAATTATTTTGCAGTTTGGACGAGGAAGACATTTATACTAAAATTTAAACATTATACGCATTTTTTTTTCTATAACTGCTTTTTATATATTTACAATTAAACATAAAAAAATATCCTAAAAATGCTCTCACACATTTAAAAGACAGTGAGAGAATTTAGTAGTTGTGAACATCGCTCCGGCTTATGCCTTCTTGGTATAAAATCGCATTGTTTGATGACAAAAGTAAATTCGAACACCCAAATAAATAAATAACATATAATTAACAGATAAAACCATTTTTAAAATTAATTCTGCTATTTTGTTCTGTAAGACACACACTGTAAAAAAAAGGTCGATCTACTAAAAAAACTTTAGCGATCCTTGTAATTACTAAAAATTTTTAGTAATCTTAGTCGGTTACTAGAAAATCTGTAAGAATTACTAGAAAAAAGTTAGCAACGAATAGAGTTAATAGTTTTATATTTTTAATAGCTCTTACTAAAACTCAGCTGGTGTGGCCTTGATAGCATAGTGGTTATAGTAACGGACTCCAGGCTAAAAGGTCCCGGGTTCGAAACTTACCACCGCCAAATACACCCCGAATGTCTGTAGTGTCTCGTTAATAAAGGAATTATGAAAATCCTGTCGAACATTTAGTGCTGCCATCTATTGCGGTTTTTCCGAAATTTTTCCGCTTCATAAGTCTGGATGCAGCTCGAAGGAAGCTCCTCCGCTTCGGTTGCACGTAATGGTTATTAAAAGTAATTTTGGAGCTATTATTAAAATTTGCTTTGTGGCTCATGCTAAAAATTTTTAAGTTAGTTATACAAAAAAATCTTTTGTTCAGTTTACAAAAGAAATGCTTGTTTCACTTGCAAAAAAAAGTTTGTAATGGTTACTAAAAAATTCTTTGGAATACAAATTTACTAAGAAATTTTTAGTAACCTCTTGAATTTTTTTTTACAGTGCATTATGGTAGAATTAGATTTTAAAAATATTTTTTTTAAAAATAGAAAAATGTTATTTACGTTTTATCTAATAAAATATTTAAAATACATTTTTGTTAGCCTGCGCGAAAGAGAATAGCGAAATATTGATTGAAGAAATATTGAAGAAGAAATGGTCAATTAAAAAAGACTTGTAAATTTTATTCAGCGGGAATTTTTTATTTCAAAATGTTGAATTTATCTATAGTAATAACGCATAATTGCATAAATTTACTTTGAATTGCAAAATTTTTCCTTCAGTACTAGCAATGCCGACTATATACTACTGGCCGAGCCATTTCGCTGAAAACCGCCGAAAAAGTGAAGCTGGCAACAGCTTCACACCCTGAATCATTTCATTGAACCACGTGTAAGTCCACGTAACGCAAACCCTGCCCAAATTAGTATTGAATAAGCTGCTTTCTGTTCTGTGCACATGTTTGCACACGTGTCATTGTTTTGGTTCAGGGTTTACATGATTGGTCTGAATTGTTTCATTTCTTTCATTTTGTTTGATGGCAAAAGTAAATTCGAACACCCAAATCAACAAATAACAAAAACATTTTTAAAATTAATTCTGCTATTTTGTTCTGTAAGACACATTATGGTAGAATTAGATTTTAAAAATATTTTTTTTTTTAAATAAAAAATGTTATTTACGTTTTATCTAATAAAATATTTAAAATACATTTTTGTTAGCCTGCGCGAAAGAGAATAGCGAAATATTGATTGAAGAAATATTGAAGAAGAAATGGTCAATTAAAAAAGACTTGTAGATCTAGTGGGGCATGGTACTACTTGGTTATACCGTCGACCAATTTCGCCAAATTATACAAATCGCCAAACTATTAGCCAGATTATATAGATTAGCATAAATTTTCATTTAAATAACGAAAAACATATTAGCAGAGCATATATAAAAGTAGAAATAAAATGTCGAATTAAAAATCACTTGATGACATAATTAATATTATGCTTAATGTCAAGTGAATGTAACATTTACGATCATCCTTTATTGACATTTAATATTGGAATTTGACGATAGATTTTTAATCGATGGGGTAATCTTTCCTTCTTCAGTTTATAAAATTTAAAACTGAAATTTTTCCTGTAAGTGAAATTGACGAAATGGCGCAAGAAAAATCAAATTAACAATAAAAACATTTGCAAAAAGAAATAAAAGAGTTATATCTATATAATTTACGATTGAATATTATAATACACTCTAAAAATTATCTTCACTTGAAAAAAATATATATTATTGCGACCATTAAGAACCTAAGTCAGGCATGAAGTCAGTAGTGCATTTTCGGCTTAAAAACACATTCTTTGGCGACAAAAGCAAGATAAAAATTATATACAAGCTAATAGTAACTCACAACTTACAGTGTCTTTTATAATCAGATCTGCTTTTTTTCTGCTGTAAGTTATATTATACGGAAATTCGATAAAAAAGAGAAAGAAAATAATAAAAAGGGAAATAACTATCATTCAAAATACATTTAATCAATTTCTGAAATTCATGTTTTTATACTAACGCCAGGGATAAGTCGCCAAAAGTTGAACCAATTGTTATATTTCCCGTTAATTTATTTTTTAAGCATTACAAATATTTTTTTTCATTTTCAAGATAAATGTATTTTTATAATATTAGGCCTCATTTAAGCGGTCTTTCTTTATTATTATTAATATTATCAGTAGTTATTTTCTGCTATTATTTGCAAGATATTTGTAATATTTCTAATAGATATAGATAGCCATTTTAATTCTTTTAGCAATTATAATTTTCGCCAAAAACAACTACTGGCAACCCTTTTACAAAATAACCGAAAAATACGAAATTTACTACGAAAAATCAGAGTTGTCCCGGTAAATTTGAGTCACAAACCTTCGGGAAAATATTTCCTATCGAATGATACAATCGGCAAAAAAATCCATCGGGTAGTTTTTGAAAACACTCGTTTGGAAGTTTCAGAACTTCTGTTTTATAACATATATATATGATATATATACGGGTGATTCTCAAAATAGGGGACGATTTCAAAAATGAAATCTTAAAAAAATTACTGTTAGCAAAATTTCTGAAAAAAATAGGTGTTGTTAATATAGTATTAGGTATACTTTCCATGTAGTCAGCAGAGCTAAATATTTAAAAATCAACTTAAAAAAAATAATTAGTATTTTTTGAGCCATGCTAATGACAAAACGAATTGCATGGAATAAATATATTTTGAAATTTTTATTTTCTTCCTGTTTAAATATTTTTTTCTATATTTATTAGCCTTCCTTTTCAGCAAATGGTTTCCATTTTTACATATATACATATAAGGAGAATAAAAACATTGCCAAAGAGCAAACTTTGTTACATGGAGCAACATTCTGACACTAACAATGTAAGAAGCTGTCTTAGTGATTTTTCTACAGATTTAATGCATATTTTAGGGATAATAAATGTAATACCTAAATTTATATCTAAAATTAAACTTTATAAAGGATACAATATAAGCACTGGTTACATTTATGTACATAGGGGTCTTTAGCATGGACAGAAAAACCATGCTAATGACACTGATATCTGTCCATGCTAATGACAAATTTTAATTTAAATAAGATTATCAGCCATAATATAATCACAATGCAATATTCCTTTCTGGGGCTTTTTAAAACACAAAAGTTCTGTGAAAATAAATAAAATAAAAATTTTAACTATAAAATAAACATGAAAATTATTATCCATTCTAATGACATAGAATTGATGTACTCCCCTAATATTCAATTTCTATTCTCAAAATACAATACATGCTTCTATTTTCTGGCTGGGATAAAATGGCTACTTGTTGCCATGGAGAAACTTTATATTTTCAAACTATTGTCATATGTGAAAATAAAATTTTGATTAATAAACAGCTGTTTTAGTATGACCTTGTTTTGAAAATCGAATATGGAGGACAAACTTTAATTCTTTTTTTATGTACTATAATTTTATTTTTAAAAAGAAATTTATTGGATAAATCATCTCCTTGATTAATATAAAGAAAGAATAACATTTGTTTATTTTATAAAAATCATATTAACTCTTGAAAAATGCTAGTATACACAAGGCACAGCTGCTGTGGACATCCATGCTAATGACATTTTGAATCTTTATTCTGTTCTTTTAAGGTGTTTTTAACTAAAAAGTGAGTAATTCTTGAGTGCAAATAATGAATAATATTAAGAAAAACATATCTAAATATAAAAACATGACAGAAAACCTCTCAATTTTTTTTGTATGCCGAAAGACATAAATTGTCCCCTATTTTGAGAATCACCCATATATATCTATGCGCAAAATCGATATAATTATTTGCACTTTTTAAATGGTTTAATTGACGTGATTTAAATAGAAGAAAGTTTTGTGATGACCACAACATACTAGTTTTTTCTTGACGGTTTTAAACTTTGTTCTGATAGAAATAATAATTAATATTTGTGAGTAATTAATACTGAGCGAAAAGTGAATTATACTTTGCAGCATATACTATATCTGCATGATCAACATTTAAGAATAAAAGCCGCAATCAGTTTTTTTGGAGATCCTGTGTAATGATTTAATAATTTTTATACTAGTTTAATGTTTTGTTCAAAGATATTTTATACTACGCATTAGTACATATCTACTACTTTTAAAAGACCTAATTGATCATTATCAAAATCTTCTTAAACGTTTTAAAATTTTATTGTTATCAGAAATGTATTATTTCTTATAATTGTCAGCAGAAACTTTGTGAAGTAGAAACTAAACATCCATTTTCAATCTTTCAAAAATGATAAATACTTTAGCAAATTATCCCTTTTTTGGCAAGAGCCAGTTCATTTTTGCATGTTCTGTCTTGGTAATTTTAAACTTAGTTTTGAGAGAAATAATAATTAATACTGTGGCTTCCAAAAAACTTTGTGGTATATTTTATATATCTATGAATTACACTGAAGGAATAAGAGCTGAAATCAACATTCCTATTAGACCTAGCATAAAAGATAAAAAAAATTACAATAATATAGTATTTTATTCAAAAAGCATTTTATAATACGTATTAGTATGTATGTTCTAATTTGGAACGGATGACAATTCACTATCAAACTATTCTAAAAGTTTACAAATATCATTGTTTTCAGACATGTATTATTTCTGATAATTGCCGGCTGAAAGTTTGTGAAGTAGAAACCAAACAAACAAGAATAATTACTTGTCACACAAGCTATCATTGGGAAGCTTTTCTTTTCTTCTTCTTTTTCTTTTCTTTTCTTTCTTTCTTTCTTTTTTTGTGGAAAGAAACAACTCACTTTTGATTGTTTTGTCTTGACAATTTTAAGCTTTGATCTGAGATAAAAAATAACTAGTTTTTGTGGCTACCATTAGAGTTGCAAAAATTCGATTTATTCCCGGGTTTATTTCTAATAGACCAGGTTTATTCCCAGGTTTATTCCCAAAAAACCGAATTATTCCAAAAAATCACGGGTTTTTTCCAGGTTTATTCCTAAAAACCCGGTTTATTCCCGGGTTTAAAGCGGGTTTTTTCTAACCTTTGCAACGCTAGCTACCATATAATTTTATATTGTATAATGTATACCTATGATGAACATTTATGGAATAAAAGCCGAGATCAATGTTTTCGGGAGTCCCTGTATAATAATGTAAGAATTTTTACAACAGTTTAATGTTTTATCCGAAGATGTTTTATATTACATGTTAGTATGTAAGTACCACTTTTACAAGACATGAATGATCACTATCAAACTGTTCTAAAACTTTTCAAACCTTAATCTTATCAGATCGTGTTATTTCTTATAACTGTCGACTGAAACTTTGTGAAGTAGAAATAAAACATCCTTGTTCAATCTTCCAGAAAGAATAAATACTTGTCTCCTAAGCTATTTTTGGAAAGTATTTTTTCGGTAAGAATCAATTTACTTTTGCTTGTTTTTCTTGGCGGTTTTAAACTTTGTTCTGATAGAAATAATAATTAATATTTGTGACTATAACTTTGTAGCTATACCATTTGTTTATGATCTACATTTACGTAAATAAGGTAAAAGAATATTAAACATGTTATTTGCGAAGGATAAATTCTGTGAAAATGACGCAATTTTATATAACTACTATAAAATGCTATTATAACATTTTATTAAACAAACTAATGACTTAAAATACGATGACGTCATCAAGTTCGTTTTTGTCATCGAATAATGTCAAGATAATATAGATATATATTCTTCCCCTTCATGAATCATGTAAAACTATGCTTTCTGATTAAATTAAATTTTGAAATCACATAATGAAATCCTAACAAAATATTAATCTACATTAAAAAAAATACTGAAACATTATTTTTTTAATGCTAAATTACAAGTTAGAAAATGTTTTCAAAATGTAAGCTAATATTAATGCAAAATATTATTTCTGAAATGTAATATCGTTATTTTATGATTATTTTTTTTTTCAAAGCAGATGACATCACTTTGCGAAATTAATATAAATATATAGTAATGTTTTCTAATTAAAATGAATGTTTCATCCGAAAATATATTACATCATTTTTACCCAATAAAAAATTTTACTAAAAACCCCTTTTATCGTTTTAATTGTCATCATTAAAAAATTAATTAAAATAGAATACAATTTTTACCACGCTTTTTATTAACTTCACCTGTATGTTTGTGATTTTGTAAGTTTTGTAACTCTCCTTATTTTATGTATGTTCACCGATTAATCCGAAACCATGCAACCCATTAACTTGGTTTAGGTGTTTAATGAAATACGATGCTTTCGAATTGGTACCACTTCAGTTTCATCGAAATTGGTTCAGTACTTTTTTAGTAATTAGGCAAAAACTAATAAAATTAGTGATTTTTCGCTAATTAAAAGTGTTGAATACGTTCACTGTATGGAGTGTAGACAGCATAGCCGAGCGGTCTAAGGCGCCGGATTGAAGCTCTGTTTTTCGAAAGAGATTGTGGGTTCGAACCCCATTATTTACATCTATCTAAACTTAAAAAAAAAATTTCCGTATTACAATTTTTATTTTTAACCGGCTTCAGAAAAGGAAGATTAAGTTATCAATTCGACGCGTATGTATTTTTTTTCTATGTGTGTTTACCAATTACTCTGAAACTATCCAACCGCTTAATTTGGTTTTTGTATTAAATATAGATATGGTTTAAAAAAACTAAAAACCACGCTTTTAAAGTAATCAAACTAAAAAGTGAAAAATCAAAATAGTTTTAAAAAAACTAAAAAACACGCTTTTTAAGTATATCAAACAAAAAAGTGAAAAATAATTCGTACTATAAGCTGAAAACGAAAATAGATGAAAAATACTATATTACTATAAAATCATTGTTATTATAGAAATCAATTAATAAGCAATAAGTAAAATTATCGTGGAAAAAAAGCGTGGGTGCTTCTTAAGAACTGATAGATGGAGCATGGGAGATGGAGCACCCCACACTTTTTTTCCACGATAATTTTATTTATTGCTTATTAATTGATTTCTATAATAACAATGATTTTATAATAATATAGTATTTTTCATCTATTTTCGTTTTCAGCTTATAGTACGAATTATTTTTCACTTTTTAGTTTGATGTACTTAAAAAGCGTGTTTTTTAGTTTTTTTTTAAACTATATTTATTTAAAATTCAGTTCCTAGTAATAAATGACAATAACTGTAAACTTAAACGTACGAAATTTAAATTTGCATCCTTGGTTTTAAATTTTAATATGTTCACAGACGATTTTCCCTTCTGTTGTAAAAGGTCAGTAATGAACCTTTTACGCGTAAAAATATGTTTTTAGTTTTAAGAATTATTTTAATCGTGTTTTTATAACATCTATACAAATATAAATTAAGTTCCTTTTAATTTTAAAGAAGAAAATAGCATCAAAACATACATTAATCAATTTTAATTTCCCTTTTTTTTTTTTTTTTTTTTTTTTTTTTTTTTTTTTTTTCACCAAAAATGTCTTTCACTGATAATTATGAATTTTGAATGAAATTTTTCATTTATATGTAACTTATTAATTAGTATTAATAAAAAATATTCGTCATTTATTTTAAATATGACGTTATTATTTATCTATCTCCATTAATTACCCAGCTAAAAATGAACCGCAGTGAAACTGCAAAGAAAATACAGTTGCTAAACTGTGATTAAACTTTTTAACATTTCAAAGGCAGATATTTCGACCCTGGAAATGCTTGTACTTGAAACGACGAACCCAGGTACAGGAGAGACACGCCTTGACCACTTGCCCACTCAGGCTTGTGGGGGAGGGTTGTGCGAGGTATTAAGGGGAGGCATTTCAATTAAAGGTGATTTGTTGATGAAGCTTAATGACAGGCGGGAGTTTTAAAGCGCTTTTATTTTATTATTTGTTTATAAATTGTAATTGGCTTATATGGGCGTGTATTTTAAAAATAAATTCGTTTTTCGTATGAATTTAAGAATCAGTAAATATTTAATGAAATAATTTTATTTTTAGACCATTTGTGAAATTAATATACATGTATTTTAATTATGAATTATAATGCAATTACCATGCGTTGAGTTAATTTGTAAAATATATATTTTTTGACATGGAAGTACTTACCTTAATAAATAATAGGTCGGTAATTAATTACTTTTACTTAGAATAACAATTCATTTTATGCCGTTTGATGGTAATGTAGAACATATTTTTTTTATTATTGTGTTACAATATTAATTTGTTGCTTATAAAATTTTTTAGTTTAAAAATAGAATATATATATATATATATTTTGGTAGTGAGTTTTTGGAATGGGGAATATTTCTGAATCTTTCTTGTAAATTAAAGCATATTTAATAAAATAAGTGAATTTTAGAGTTTTTTCTGAAAATATAATTCTTTTTTTTTAGGAATTATAATATAATTAAATGTGTTAATTTAAGAAATATATATTTGTAAAAAGGAAAAATTATTTTTCATAAAAAAAAGATGATAATTAATCACTTTGAATTAGAATAAAATTTCACTTTATGCCGTTTGATTTTTTAATGTAGCACATGTTTTTAATGATTATCTAGATATATTTGATAGCTAACTTATCTAAATTTTAATCTAAAAATAAATTAGAAACATTAATTTACTTTTTTTTCTTTTTTTTTTCTTTTTTCTTTTTTCTTTTTTTTTTTTTTTTTTTTTTTTTTTTTTTAGGTAAATAATTTTATACAAAGGGAAATTTTCGAATCTTTTTTTTTAAATTTTAATATAAAAAATAACTAGATTTTTAATTTATTTATGGCTTGTAATATAATTTTTAACACTTTTAAAAATTTAATATTTGCATGAAATAAGAAACTTTGATGTGTTTTTAAAATGAATACATAATTAGAAAATACACTTCAATTAACAGGTGAAGTATTTTTTTTCTACGATTGATTAAGTTTAGAACGAATAATAATTTTAAAGAGCGATTTAAAAAATATATTTGATGATTGAAATATTTGTATGTCGATTTCAAAATGTAGTAATTGTAAATTAATTGTAAATCCTTTTCAGTTATGAAGATGGAGGTATATGGGAGCAGAAAGTACAGGAAACAAATTGCCCTCCTAGGATTTTAAAATTTAATTAAATAAATTTTTTTTCTTCTTTTTTCAAAAACCTAATGTAAATTTTTCGAGTAACTTAAAAAGAAACGAAAAAAAAAAGAAATTTTCAGAGGGGGGGGGGGGTAGGCTCATTGCCCTTCAATGGATTTTGAAATTTAATTAGCAATTTTTTCTCCAATTTACAAAAACATAATAAAATTTATTCTTTTAGAATAATTAAAAATAAAGAAACGCAGAATTTTCCGTTAGGGATGAGGGCATAGATGAGCCATTTTCCCCACTTTTGAAATTTAACTAATTTTTTTCTCCAATTTTTGGAAAAATACTAAAATTTAATTTTTTTTTCTTAGCTTAAAATATAAGAACTAAGAATTTTTTGTTAGGGAGAGAAAGGTAGAAGAAAGTTTTTGCCCCTTCCTAAATTAAAAAAATATATGTATTAACAAAATTTTCCTTTTCTGCTATTTTCAAAAGCATATTGAAATGTATAATTTTCAAGAAATTTGCTATAAAAAATAAGAAGAAATTTCCCATTAAGGGGCTGGTGAGTGAATAAAGACCCATTGTCCCTCATAACTTTTGAAACTTATATTTTTTCTCTGATTTTCATAAACTTCGCAAAAATTATTCGTTTAGAGTAACTTAAAATAAAGGAACTAACCCCAGTAACACTCGACTTAAGGCCTTAAGCTGGTTTCGTCGTGGTCAAAAGGAGTTAAGGCCATTTGTACAAAAACAATGCTGTACCGCAAGTGAGCCGCCGCTAACTGCGGCAGCTATCTCCGAGCCGTTAACGGCTCGGCAATGACAGAACTGTTGCATTTACTTTGCCGGTAAACTCTTAGAGGTCGGTTTCGGGCAAAAAGGTAATGGCCCTCCAACATCTAGAAAGCAGAGGGCTAATATAAACTGACCAGCATTTTTATTTTAAGAGAGAAAATGTATAAAAAATTTAAAATAAAAATAAGAGAGAAAATGTATAATTTCATTTCTTTCAAAAATTACTTTATATCTGGGTTTTAATAAGCATATGCATAATTTACGAGATTTATATTTAAAACAATAAAATAGATGACATATTTTATTTAGTTTGAAAATATTTTTACATATAAAATGAATTGTCCCCAAAATATATACAGAATTCCAAGTTTTTTCTTCACCGGCACACTTTTACATTCACTATTCATAAAAAATAGTTAAAAAAATTAATAAATATTTAAAATATAGTAAAATAATTTAAAATAATTATTAAAACAGAAAAACGCCTTAGATTGTGCCTAAAACAGTCCACGTTCAGTCCACACCCCCATTAATTAGTAATACAAAACATTTTTTTTTTTTTTTTTTTTTTTTTTAGGAAAGATCATTCTAAAAAATAAAAAATCATGTTATCAAAAAAAAAAAAAAGAAAAAAAAAAGAAAAAAAAAGAAAAAGAAAGAAAGAATGTATTTTGATTTATTCGCATCTGCAAGCGCGGAGACAAGGGAGAGATTATAGTGCTAATAATTCTCCCTATATAGGAGGAATAATTTAATTTACAGAAGATAATTTTAAAATTATCTTCTCTTTAAATTAAGTATTAAAATGTATATATCTATGTTTTTTTATAAACTCTCTGGAATGAAATACACTTGTAAATATTTTCCTTAATATACAAAGCACAATATGTCACACTGGATACACTAACAAAAAATTTTATTTTAAAGAAAAACCCTTTAAACTTTGAACGAGTTCCAATTTGAAGAAACATCTAATAACAGCATCTATTTAAATTCATTTTTGCTCATAAACGAATGAAATTGCAGGAGCTGATAGTAAGAAACTGTGTAATCGAAAGATGGTTTATATTTTTTGGTGAAAAAAAAAAAAAAAAAAAAAAAACAGCAAATATTGTTTAACTGGACATTTTCAATCTATGTTCTGAAGATGATACTGTGAGACAGAAAGAAAAACGGTTGTCACGTGACCACAACCGCTTACTATCAAATAATTTATTAATTTATAAGAAAATAGAAAACTTAAATCGCTCTAGTTATCAGACTAGCCAGTTTAATGCCTTTTCCCTTTTAAAATTACTCAAAAATTGTATAAATGTTTAGCGTTGTTGAACAGGGAATTTGGCAGTCATCTAAAAGCTGAACGAAATATTTTGTAAAAACAAAACACTATTAAAAGTTATTTATATAAATATAGATTATATCTTTAAATATTTTATAAGATAAAATTCATATTTACAGTAAAATCTGTCTAAGACATGTCTTAGACAGATTTATAGTTAATAGACAGTTATATAGTTATAGGTACCTTTAACTATATAACTCTAAAAAAATATTATATCAATATATGTAATTGAGTGTGTGTGTGAATGTATTTTACACCCCTCCCCCCCCCCTAAAGCTACGTCCCTGCGAATCGACAAAGGAAGGGAAAGTTTATCTCCCCCAATCTTCAGTCATAAAGCTGTCAACTGATTTCGAGTTTAATTTCTTTCTTGAAGGTCCGATTCAGTGCAATGAAAGAGCAATTTATACATCAAAGCGCCGACCCGAAACATAAAAAATAGCGAAGACTGACCACAAGAAGTTAGTGCTATGTGTCCGGTCCTTTACACGTGAGCGAGGGAACGAATGAGAAAGGGTTTGTTTCGAAGGGATCTTTTCAAGGACGCCACCAGTGACATTCAGGGGTCAAAATTTTTGCTGTATCATTCATGGCATGAAATCACTTCGTGAATGTTGACTGGATTATGAGGACTCTGTATCAAAGTTTTACACGATTATTAAAAATTTCGCAGTGGGATTAGACTAAAATATTGTAAGTCTGAATATTTTCTTTGCCTATTCATTAAGTTTAATTTGAAATATTTCTGTACTATTTTAATGTATTTTTATAATAAAATTATAAAAAATAAGTATATAAAGTTAAAAAGTCGTCATTTTATGAATTTATACGACGCAAAATGTAAGAATTCGCAAATTCACTCGAATTTTTTAAAGGTATATTTGTTTGGTAGGATAATTGTTTTTTTTATTATTACTCTTTGAAAATTTTCATTCAGTTGTATCATTATATGGATTTTATTATTTTTCCCCCCAACTGTTGAAGTTTTAATTAGTAATTTTAAAGAAAGTAACTAGTTTTAAACATTGCGACTTATTTATATCATTATCGTAATTCTTCTAGATTATTTTAAATAAATTCATTTAATGTTATAATTTTTTTTAAATGCGACTTTGAAAGAAAAAGATTTTTTTTTATCCACTCTGATATAGGATTGTAATTTTTCCTTATGGAAAATGTCATTAAATTAAACAACTGAGTAATTTTAATACAATATAAGGAAAATTAGAGTGAAGAAAAACTCATTAAAATAACCAAGATATTTAAAAAAAAATCTAAAATTATTTTTCAGAAGAAATGTTAGAATGCATTGCGTAAACTCTTCTTTAAATTATTATTATTATTTGGAAATTTGATTAATCAACTTTGAAAAATCTAATGGTTTTCGATGGTAAACAAAATAAAAAAACGGAAAGGGATTTAAAAAAAAATGTCATTAAGGACATATGTAAACCTAAAATAGCATTTTTATATTATTTATTATTGTTATTATTTTATTAATAATACTTGTGTGAAAATTTGTATTTATAAAATGAAGATGGTTCAGAAATATTTCACTTATTTCTTTATGATTTAATTAGACTTTAATGAATGGGCAAATATAATAAAATAATGAGAACAAAATTCTCAATAAGTTTTGAAAAAAAAAAGAAAGAAAGAAAGAAAAAAAGAAAAGAAAAGAAAAAAGAACAGAAAAAAAGAAAGAAAAGCACATCTTTTAATAAAACATACATAACTAAGTTTAATATTACACATATTATTTAGGCATAAATTCAAAATCGATTCTATAAAGAATATTTATTGATAGACTGTTTAAAAGATAAATGCTTTTGCTTGAAAAATACTATATATTAATAATCATTTAGGTTAACTTAAAAATTACTAATTCACTTATCTTGAACTTTTTCAAAAAATTTTAAAAGAATGCTTGGCATAGCGAATTAATTAATTAGTTTATTTTTTTCAATTAATAATTTTAATTGTATATGACATGAAACGATTTAAAAACCATATTATTATTTTTTTAAATGTATAATTGAATAAATAAACAAATTAATAAATTTATTATGCCAAGTGTTGTGATTTGAAAATTTTTGCAAAAGTTCAAGGTAAATAAATTTATATGCTTTTTTAAGTGTCTCGAATGTAAAATTTTAAAACATATAATTAAATAATAAACAAATAAATTCATTTTCAACTTATATGTTTTGAAAAATTTTAAGATAAAAATTTGTAAATTTATAACTTTTTTGAAAAGTATACATAAAGATTATTAATACATTTGTTTTACATGCAAAGACAGTTTATCATTTAAATAATTTTCCAGCAAATATTTTTTATAGAACAAATTTTGAATTTATGCTTAAATATTAATTCTTACAAACACAAATGGCTGGGTGAGGGTGATCTCCTGGCCAGCCTTTATTTTTAATGGCCTTTAAAAGAATAATTGTGGCCCGTTTGTGGCTGTCTGATATTTTTGATAAAAACGTTTATGGCACATTTGTGGGCCTCATCTTGTGGTCGCATTCTGACCGGCGTGACAGTTTTTTGACGGAGCCGTTACGGCCAAAGATGGCGGGCCGTTATCAAACACTTTGGGCCACCGCTAACGATGCCTCTAGTGGCCCATCAGTTATGTGTTTGTTGGGAAAAAATTTCCGTTGTATGCAATGGGCCACAGGTAGTCACTACCCCACACTGGATTTTGAAATATAACTTAGTGAAATTATTTTTTTGTTTATCTTACCTTAAAATAATAAAGGAACTAAGAGTTTTAAGTAAAGGGGAAGGAAGCATAGATAAGGACGCCCATGCCTAAATTTAAAAAAATGGATTTTAATGTATTAAAACTTGTAATTTCCAAGTAACAAAACAAAGTAGGAACTAATAAATTTTTCGCTACGAAAGAAGGTCGATGAGATGAGAAATCCCTAATTCGATTTTGAAGCATAATTGAAATTATTTTTCTCCGTTTAAATTCTGTGCATTTATCGGACAATAACTACAGTTATACTAGAGATGCATCAAAAATTTATTTCTAACTTAATGGTTGGATAATAAATTCAAATTCATTGCAGTGATTCTACGGTTATAAAGTCTGATATATTTTTTATTTTTTGATTATAAAATGACTTTATAAAAACTATAGTGTTTTCAAATTAATAGCACACAGAAAGTTTAAAATTAATTGCTGAAAAATCACCCTTAATTAACTATAAAATAACTGAAGTGATTTTTTAGTTGAGATTGCACTACAGAAAGACTAGAGAAACTTTAGAAAAACCTCAAAAACACTTTACTTCTACAAAAAAAGAAAAAGAAAAAGAAAAAAAACTGCAGTTCATTTTTAGCTGGGTACTGATACCCATGCCCCTTATATTTTTAATGACTACTGTAAAATCCTGTTTTATTTTTTCATTTGTGACGTCATGGAGTGAAATATTTTGTCAAAAATATAATTATTTTTCATTCTTTTTTTTACTTCTAATTATCTTGTCATTTCTGACAGAAAAAATTCTTTCTGAAAGAAATATCCCTGTTTAACATACAATAAAAAATACTCCCTTTATTTTTCTTTCAAATATGACGTCATATTTATTTTCTTTCAAATTCTTCTTGTTTTAATTTTCCATATGGAAATTGCTGCATTTAAAATTTATTGCCGCTGCGAAATTATTATTCCAGATTTTGATTTTTTAACAGGAAATTGATTAAATTTTATCTAAAAAATCCCGATTGATTCTGTATGAAAAACAATGAAATTTTGAATTATTAAGGAAAATATTTGATCAAAGCAATAAAAAAAAGCCAATCTTCATTTCCGGTCTATAATCTATCGATACTTACGTATTAACGCCACCGCAGCAGAAGTTGCGGTAATGCGCCAATAAAGAGTAATCTTGTTGTTTGTGTTTTTTAGTGCTTTCTTTTTTTTTTCTCATTTTTGACTCCATTTTTTGTACGCGTGTGAACAACAAGATTGCTCTTTATTGGCGCATTAGCGCAACTTCTGCTGCGGTCACGTTAATACGTAAATTACCAATCTATCTATATGCAAAGATACAAATACATTAATTCATCCATTTTAAAATTGATTTCATTCAAACTTTCGGACACACTTTCAGATTTAAATATTATTACCCCAGTAGCCAAACAATATATTACCAATATTGACTACATCTTGGAGCAATATTGGCACATTGGCGCAAGATGGCATGAAATATTGCTCCAATATTGGGATGTTTACATTTTGCCCTTATTTAGCCATTATTTGCAGCCAATATTATGCTAATATTGGGGTTTCATTGGAAATATTGCCAATAAAATGTCAATATTGGTTAAATATTGGAATTTCATTGGAAATAGTTCTAATGTAACGACACCATTCGTTAAATAATGGCATTTTATTGGCAATATTTCCAATGAATAATATTGGCATAATATTGTTCGAAAATATTGGCTAAATAAGGGCAAAATATAAACATCCCAATATTGGAGAAATATTGACGTTTTATTGGCAATATTTCCAATAGATGAAATATTGGCGCAATGTTGGACCAATGTTTGTTTGCTACTACGGTAGTTTGATACACTTTGGAACAATAGCTATTCAACCGCGCTCCCATAGGGTGTCCATTTCTGGACATTGACTGATTAAGCATTCCTCTAATAGTCACTGGATCTTAAAAACCTTAAAAATTAATGAAATCTTGTACAGGTCATTGGTATATAAAATTCGAAATTTTCTATTACTGCCAAAATAAAAAACCTGCAACTCTTTCTAAAAAGATAAAAGAATATATAAATGCATTAAATGAAGCCAGCTCTAAGCATGTTCACTAAGATTTTCACTGAAAAAAAGTGAATCTTCAAATCATTATTTTCTGATTCCTGATTTCTACTATTATTAGTTTCAAACAATAATCCAGATTATAAAACATTCAAGGGATATTTAGGGGAAAAAAGTTAATTTTTTATTGCTTATTTTTCATAAATAAATATTATTGAATGATGTCATATACTGGCATATCTCTTTATATAATAGTCAAAGTTGCCCACAGACTGTTTAACTATTAGCTCACTAGTTTTTTCTTGGCGACCAGTTTATTCTCGCTTAAATATATGCTAAACATTGTATCATGCTACTTTTTTTCATACTTTATTTATAATTTACTTTCTCAGTCTTTCGCCAAATCGGAAGATTATTACAGAGAAATCAAAAATTAGGCTTTTGGTACAACATCAAAATCCCATTGACCAAAATATTATCCCCAAATTATAAGATTAAATGCCAATAATGGCCTATCAAAAATATCAAGTTTACTTGACGTCAAACACATTACACGTGTTTCTTACGTCATCAAGTGATTTGTAAATCAACTTTTAATTTGTGATTTTATTAATGTTTTGCTAAATTATTTATTCTTCTGCTATTTAAGATAAAAAAAAATTATGTAAATTTGTGTAATCTATCGACGAGTTTGGCTATTTATATAACTTAACAAAATTGGTCCACGGTTTAACACTCAGCAGTAATTTTACACACCTTTTTTTAATGTCTAAAAAATTAGACCTCTCCCATAATGCAGGAAATGGAAAATATGATTTAATGGACGCAAGATCTTTTTTTCTCTTTTTTTTTTTTTTTGAAAAAAAAAAGTTTAATTGAAATCATAATATCAAACTTTCTTGTTTCAGCCAAAATTTCGCTAAAAATTCTTCCTACTTTTTCAAGCATATTTCTTTTTTCAGACAAATGCGATAATAGTCGTGGAATCTTTATCAGTTGTGAAAGAAAGACCCTTAGACGTCCTCAAGTCAAAAACGATAAGAAACCTGAAATAGGAAAAAAATATTTAAGAAATGATTGCTATTTTTTACGGTGGCAGAATTTTTTTTTCAAATCCACAGAACTTTAATATTCTATTTTTCATGTCTTAAAAATAAAACTCTCATATAATGGAAGATATAGAAAATATGATTTGATGAACGTTGGATCACAACCCTCTCTCTTTTTTAGGTGCGTTCATAATTATGTAAATACGTAGTACCTACAGTTGTCATTCAATTCGTCGGTCTGTCTGTCCACATATAACAACGCTAAAACTATCCAGCCGAATCGTATGAAATTTAAAATATATATTTATTACATAATGTTGTCAAGTCATTTCAAATTTTATGAAAATCGGATGAATAGATCAATTACAGAAACAATTAAAAGTAATCCATTACATTACGGTCGATGAGGAAAAAAAGCATCAAATGCATTTTAATCGTTTGAAATTTAAAATATATAATTATTAGATGATTTGTCGAATCATTTCATATTTTATGAAAATCGGATGCATAGATCAATTGCAGGGACAATCAAAAGTATTCCGTTACATTACGGTCAATAGAAAAGAATAGTTTCAAATACATTTTAATGATGTCATCTCTTTCGAATATAATAGAATTGACACGAACCACTGAAGTATATATATATGCTAAAATATACATTCTGTACAATCTGAGATCCAAAGAACACTTATTATTATATTACAGGGCCACACAAAAATATTCATCTACATAATGCTATACGGGGAAACATTGTTTTGGCCGTGTTTTAATTATATTAAACTATTTCACATTTTATGAATATGATATACGTTGTTAAGGTATAATAAAAGTTACTTCCTGTATATTTACAGAACAAAAAAAAGATTTCGGCCACTATACTGTATCCGAAGTACTGTCTACTATAACAGCAAGACCTGAATTCGTTATCGTTCGAACGCACCTAATTTGCTACGCTTCACGTGCAATTTCTAACTTTTTTTTCTTTTCATCAGCTACGACTTTTTTACTGGACCAATTTTGATAATTATTTTTTAAATGAAATCTGTTCATTTGTAGATGTTCCCGCACAAGATTTTTTTAAAGTCTTATATTTATATTTTGATTTTAGATGTTGTTGTAAGAAATTTCTTTAAATTTGTCGCATTCGGTGGAATCAATGGTCAAGAGAGGAGGGGAATTACAGCGATATACCAAACAGAGCTGCCAACTTTTACGCCTATTTAAATCATATAAACATGTTTGGAACCACAAAAATGTTTTAGTAAAATGTATACCAAATATATTCAATGTTATGCATTACAACACATATTGTTAATCATTTGCAAACATTTTTGGTTTTAACATGTTTATTTGACTTTAAATAGGCGTAGTAGTTGGCAGCCATGACCATATAATTATGGATGCTAGTTTCGTATGCCATGAATGTAAAAAAAACCTTGAAGATTTTAATATATTTGTTTTTTTAATATAAAATTTATTTATGAATCTTAAATTTTAATCTTTGAAAAAAATCCTTTCCCAAACGGTTGTTGTAATTTTGTAAATTACATTTTTTCTATCTCGGTTAATCGTTAAAATGACTTTTATTTACGTAATTTCTTTCTTCCATAATAAAATATGTTCAGTTGAAATCAAAATATTAAACTTTGGTATCCGCAAAAATTTTGTTAAAAAAAATCTTTCTTCTTCTTTTCTTTTTTCAGACATGGGTGATAATAGTCTTGAAACCTTTATCAATTGTGGAAGAAAGATTCTTAAACATCCTCAAGTCAAACACGATAAAAAACCTGAAAGAGAAAAAAATAATATTAATATCTAAGAAATGATTGGTATTATTTCCGAAAGCTGAACTTTTTAAAACTTCATAATACTTTAACACTCTTTTTTTTTTTTTTTTTTTTTTGAATGATTTAAAAATAAACAGCTCACATCACGGAAGGTATAGAAAATATGATTTGATGGACGTTGGATATTTTTTAGCTCTCAGGCTATCATAGCCTGAGAGCTTATGTGCCCGTCCGTTCTGTATGTACGTTCGTATGTTCGTGCGTAACGCGATAACTCATGATAAAAATATCGGATCCACTTGAAATTTTGTATATAGGTATATCCTGATAAGGCGCTTCCCTGATTAGTTTTTGGAGTTCATTCGATATGTATAAGAGGGGGAACGGGGGGCTCATGCCCCTCCCCTTAATGGATATAAATGGGTTTTTCATGCAGAATTAAGTTTTTGTCCAAAATTTAGATATAGGATCATTCTGATGAGGTGATTCCGTGACTGTTATTATGTGTTCATTGAATAAGTATAAACAGGGGGAACGGGGGGCTCATGCCCCCCCCCCCTTAATTGATATAAACGGGATTTTCATGCAGAATTAACAGTTTTCGTTCAAAATTTAGATATAGGATCATTCGGATGAGGCGATACCGTGGCTGTTATTATGTGTTCATTGAATAAGTATAAACAGGGGGAACGGGGGGCTCATCCCCCTCCACGTAATTGATATAAACGGAATTTTCATGCAGAATTAACAGTTTCGTTCAAAATTTAGATATAGGATCATTCGGATGAGGCGATACCGTGGCTGCTATTAGGTGTTCATTGAATAAGTATAAACGGGGGGAACGGGGGGGCTCATGCCCCTCCCCTTAATTGATATAAACTGGTTTTTCATGCAAAATTAATAGTTTTTGTCCAAAATTTAGATATAGGATCATTCTAATGAGGCGATTCCATGACTGATATTATGTGTTCATTGAATAAGTATAAACAGAGGGAACGGGGGGCTCATGCCCCTCCTTAATTGATATAAACGGGATTTTCATGCAGAATTAACAGTTTTCGTTCAAAATTTAGATATAAGATCATTCGGATGAGGCGATACCGTGGCTGTTATTAGGTGTTCATTGAATAAGTATAAACAGGGGGAACGGGGGGCTCATGCCCCTCCCCTTAATTGATATAAACGGGATTTTCATGCAGAATTAACAGTTTTCGTTCAAAATTTAGATATAGGATCATTCTGATGAGGCGAGTCTGTGGCTGTTATTAGGTTTTCATTGAATAAGTATAAACAGGGGGAACGGGGGTTCTAATGCCCTTCCCCTTAACTTGCATAAATGGATTTTTCAAACAGAATTGTCAGATTTCGTTCAAATCTCTGAATAGTTTTGGAAGTTTAATGGTTAAGTATAAAAGAGGGAAATAACTCCTCTTAAATTATATAACTGCTGAATGGGTTTTTATTAAGAATTATCCGATTTGCTCTGAATTTTGGATATAGGTTTTTTAATATGATAAAGCATGTACTTGATAGTTTAGGAAGTTCAATGATTAAGTATAAAAAAGGAGAAAGGGGAGAGCTGTTTCCCCTTCTTAATTTTTTTTTCGAACGGAATTAACAAAAATACAAGGCTGTAATGTACAATTAGTATGCGTAGCTTGTGAGCTCAATGCCATCAGTTTAACTGGGCAATATTTTTTTTTATTTTTTAACTCACAGGCTATCATAGCCTGAGAGCTTATGTGCCCGTCCGTTCTGTATGTACGTTCGTATGTTCGTGCGTAACGCGATAACGCATGATAAAAATATCGGATCCACTTGAAATTTTGTATATAGGTATATCCTGATAAGGCGCTTCCCTGATTAGTTTTTGGAGTTCATTCGATATGTATAAGAGGGGGAACGGGGGGCTCATGCCCCTCCCCTTAATTGATATAAACGGGATTTTCATGCAGAATTAACAGTTTTCGTTCAAAATTTAGATATAGGATCATTCGGATGAGGCGATACCGTGGCTGTTATTAGGTGTTCATTGAATAAGTATAAACGGGGGGAACGGGGGGCTCATGCACCTCCCCTTAATTGAAATAAACTGGTTTTTCATGCAAAATTAATAGTTTTTGTCCAAAATTTAGATATAGGATCATTCTAATGAGGCGATTCCATGACTGTTATTATGTGTTCATTGAATAAGTATAAACAGAGGGAACGGGGGGCTCATGCCCCTCCTTAATTGATATAAACGGGATTTTCATGCAGAATTAAGAGTTTTCGTTCAAAATTTAGATATAGGATCATTCGGATGAGGCGATACCGTGGCTGTTATTAGGTGTTCATTGAATAAGAAAAAACAGGGGGAACGGGGGGCTCATGCCCCCCCCCTTAATTGATATAAACGGGATTTTCATGCAGAATTAACAGTTCTCGTTCAAAATTTAGATATAGGATCATTCGGATGAGGCGATACCGTGGCTGTTATTATGTGTTCATTGAATAAGTATAAACAGGGGGAACGGGGGGCTCATGCCCCCCCCACGTAATTGATATAAACGGAATTTTCATGCAGAATTAACAGTTTCGTTCAAAATTTAGATATAGGATCATTCGGATGAGGCGATACCGTGGCTGCTATTAGGTGTTCATTGAATAAGTATAAACGGGGGGAACGGGGGGGCTCATGCCCCTCCCCTTAATTGATATAAACTGGTTTTTCATGCAAAATTAATAGTTTTTGTCCAAAATTTAGATATAGGATCATTCTAATGAGGCGATTCCATGACTGATATTATGTGTTCATTGAATAAGTATAAACAGAGGGAACGGGGGGCTCATGCCCCTCCTTAATTGATATAAACGGGATTTTCATGCAGAATTAACAGTTTTCGTTCAAAATTTAGATATAAGATCATTCGGATGAGGCGATACCGTGGCTGTTATTAGGTGTTCATTGAATAAGTATAAACAGGGGGAACGGGGGGCTCATGCCCCTCCCCTTAATTGATATAAACGGGATTTTCATGCAGAATTAACAGTTTTCGTTCAAAATTTAGATATAGGATCATTCTGATGAGGCGAGTCTGTGGCTGTTATTAGGTTTTCATTGAATAAGTATAAACAGGGGGAACGGGGGTTCTAATGCCCTTCCCCTTAACTTGCATAAATGGATTTTTCAAACAGAATTGTCAGATTTCGTTCAAATCTCTGAATAGTTTTGGAAGTTTAATGGTTAAGTATAAAAGAGGGAAATAACTCCTCTTAAATTATATAACTGCTGAATGGGTTTTTATTAAGAATTATCCGATTTGCTCTGAATTTTGGATATAGGTTTTTTAATATGATAAAGCATGTACTTGATAGTTTAGGAAGTTCAATGATTAAGTATAAAAAAGGAGAAAGGGGAGAGCTGTTTCCCCTTCTTAATTTTTTTTTCGAACGGAATTAACAAAAATACAAGGCTGTAATGTACAATTAGTATGCGTAGCTTGTGAGCTCAATGCCATCAGTTTAACTGGGCAATATTTTTTTTTATTTTTTAACTCACAGGCTATCATAGCCTGAGAGCTTATGTGCCCGTCCGTTCTGTATGTACGTTCGTATGTTCGTGCGTAACGCGATAACGCATGATAAAAATATCGGATCCACTTGAAATTTTGTATATAGGTATATCCTGATAAGGCGCTTCCCTGATTAGTTTTTGGAGTTCATTCGATATGTATAAGAGGGGGAACGGGGGGCTCATGCCCCTCCCCTTAATTGATATAAACGGGATTTTCATGCAGAATTAACAGTTTTCGTTCAAAATTTAGATATAGGATCATTCGGATGAGGCGATACCGTGGCTGTTATTAGGTGTTCATTGAATAAGTATAAACGGGGGGAACGGGGGGCTCATGCACCTCCCCTTAATTGATATAAACTGGTTTTTCATGCAAAATTAATAGTTTTTGTCCAAAATTTAGATATAGGATCATTCTAATGAGGCGATTCCATGACTGTTATTATGTGTTCATTGAATAAGTATAAACAGAGGGAACGGGGGGCTCATGCCCCTCCTTAATTGATATAAACGGGATTTTCATGCAGAATTAAGAGTTTTCGTTCAAAATTTAGATATAGGATCATTCGGATGAGGCGATACCGTGGCTGTTATTAGGTGTTCATTGAATAAGAAAAAACAGGGGGAACGGGGGGCTCATGCCCCCCCCCTTAATTGATATAAACGGGATTTTCATGCAGAATTAACAGTTCTCGTTCAAAATTTAGATATAGGATCATTCGGATGAGGCGATACCGTGGCTGTTATTATGTGTTCATTGAATAAGTATAAACAGGGGGAACGGGGGGCTCATGCCCCCCCCACGTAATTGATATAAACGGAATTTTCATGCAGAATTAACAGTTTTCGTTCAAAATTTAGATATAGGATCATTCGGATGAGGCGATACCGTGGCTGTTATTAGGTGTTCATTGAATAAGTATAAACGGGGGGAACGGGGGGCTCATGCCCCTCCCCTTAATTGATATAAACTGGTTTTTCATGCAAAATTAATAGTTTTTGTCCAAAATTTAGATATAGGATCATTCTAATGAGGCGATTCCATGACTGATATTATGTGTTCATTGAATAAGTATAAACAGAGGGAACGGAGGGCTCATGCCCCTCCTTAATTGATATAAACGGGATTTTCATGCAGAATTAACAGTTTTCGTTCAAAATTTAGATATAGGATCATTCTGATGAGGCGAGTCCGTGGCTGTTAGTAGGTTTTCATTGAATAAGTATAAACAGGGGGAACGGGGGTTCTAATGCCCTTCCCCTTAACTTGCATAAATGGATTTTTCAAACAGAATTGTCAGATTTCGTTCAAATCTCTGAATAGTTTTGGAAGTTTAATGGTTAAGTATAAAAGAGGGAAATAACTCCTCTTAAATTATATAACTTCTAAATGGGTTTTTATTAAGAATTATGCGATTTGCTCTGAATTTTGGATATAGGTTTTTTAATATGATAAAGCATGTACTTGATAGTTTCTGAAGTTCAATGATTAAGTATAAAAAAGGAGAAAGGGGAGAGCTGTTTCCCCTTCTTAATTTTTTTTTTCGAACGGAATTAACGAAAATACAAGGCTGTAATGTACAATTAGTATGCGTAGTCTGTGAGCTCAATGCCATCAGTTTAACTGGGCAATATTTTTTTTATTAAATATATGTACATTAAAATGATATAAAAGTCTTAAATTTTAGCTTTTGAAAAAAATCCTTTTCCAAATGGTTGTTGTAATTTGTTAAATTACATTTTTACTCTATCTCAGCTAATTGTTAAATATATGTTTAACAAAATAATATATATATATATATATATATACCGGGTGTTCCAAAAATGACTGATGAATTTTAAAATTCAATAACTTGCAATTGGTGACAGTTATTTAAAAAATTTTTGCAGGAGGGTTATGTATAATGTCAGGAGTTTTTTAGTCAGGAAATTTTTTATTTTAGTTCGCATCTCAAACAATAGAGGGCGCTGACGGCGATTGAAGGCCAGGTGATCAGTGCTGAGCGAAGCGTCGACCTGGCCTTCAATCGCCGTCCGCGCCGCCTATTGTTTGAGATGCGAACTAAAATAAAAAATTTCCTGACTAAAAAACTCCTGACATTATACATAACCCTCCTGCAAAATTTTTTTAAATAGCTGTCACCGTTTGCAAGTTATTGAATTTTAAAATCCATCAGTCATTTTTGGGACACTCGGTATGTATATGTATGTATGTATATATAATTAAAATATGCATTGAAAAAATATACATTTATAAAACTCCTTTAAATTTCGTGACGCTAATTATCGAGTCCACGGATTACGAAATGTGCGGCGATCACGAAAAAATCTAATGTTGAATTGATTCATTGTAAAAAACTTTTTTTTTCTTTTTATATATAGATTTTATTTATAAATCTAATATTTTAGTCTTTGAATGCTTTTACAAATGGTTTTTGTAATTTGTTAAATTACATTTTTTCCCTATCTCATTCAACCCTTTAAAAGACGGTTTTTTTCTCATTTTTTTCTTTTTTCAATAAAAAATGTGTAGTTGAAATCACAACATGAAATTTTGTTGTTTCCACAAAATTTTCGTTAAAAAATTGCGCCTCTTTTTCTAACTTATCTCTTTTTTTCAAACAAGGGCGATAATAGTCTTGGAATCTTTATCAATTTTGAAAGGAAGATCCTTAAACATTCTCAAATCTAACACGATAAGAAACCTGAAAGAGAAAAAATAATAATATCTAAGAAATTATTATTATTTTTTACGATGGCAGAAATTTTTTGACCTTTATAATACTTTAACAATTTTTTTTTCATGACGGAAAAATAAACTTCTCACATCATGCAACATAGAAAAAAAGTGATTTGATGAGTGTTAAATCTTTTTCTTTCTTTTTTTTTTCTCATCAGCTCTGAGTTTTTTACTGAACCGATTTTGATAATTATTTTTAAAATGAAATAAGTGCATTTGTAGATGTACTAGCACTAGCTTTTTTTTTTCTTTTAATCCTATTTTTGTATTTTTATTTTAAATGGTGTTATATATATATATATATATATATATATATATATATATATATATATATATATATATATATATATAATTGGAGGCAATCGGGTCAATCCTTGGTAGACACAAAGGAAATTTCTGGGGTTTACCAAATCATTACGGATGCCATTTTCGTATGCCATGATTGTAAAAGAAAAATTTTTTTGTGTATTTATTTTTTAAAATAGAATTTATTTATAAATCTTAAATTTTAGTCTTTAAAAAAATTCTTTTCCAAATAGTTATTGTAATTTTTTTAATTAAATTTTTTTAGTCTAAATTAATTGTTAAAATGATGTTTCCTTTTTTTCACGTCTTTGTTTCTCAATAAAATATATTAGTTGAAATCACAATATGGAATTTTGTTGTTTTCACAAAATTTTCGTAAAAAGAAATTTCTTCTTTTTCTAGCTTATTTCTTTTTTCAGACAAGTGCGGTAATAGTCGTGGAATTTTCATCAATTGTGAAGAGAAGATCCTTAAGCATCTTCAAGTCAAATACGATAAGAAACCTAAAAGAGAAAAAAATAATATTTAAGATATGATTGATATTTTCTACGATGGCAGAACTTTTAAAAACTTCTTAGTACTTTAACACCCTTTTTTTCATGTCTTGAAACTAAACCCTTCTCATCATCGAAGAGATAGAAAGTATGGTTTGATGGACGTTGGATCTTTTTTTTCCGGAAAAATATTTTTCATTATTCTTTATTTAAATAATAATAAGAAAATATATGTATGTTTATTAAACGTTTTTGAATTTTTTAAAGTTTACAATATAAAAATTCTGAGATATTTTAGATTAAGATTCCACTAACAAGAAACAATAAATTGTTTTGCGTTTCACTGTGGTTTTTATATAGATTTAGTATGAGTACTACCTATTGCGTTCTTGTAATTTATGGAAAAGTTTTGTGCTCAAATTTTTGTACTCATCTTGTGCTCTTATCACTTGATCTTCAGCAAGAAGTAGGTGGAATAAATAATTTTCATTCTATAATGGAGCACTCCTTTTTTCACACTTTTTTGTTTATTCTTGTAATACAACATCCATATAAATTTTAAATAGAGTGAGTGACATGCAGTATCCCTGCAAAAGTCCTTTACTTGGTCTAAATTTTTCTGAAATTTTGTATCTTTTCTTTATTTCACATGTTTTAGATTTGTATATAAATTTCACCAGGTTTATTGGTGGTTTAATTATATTGGCAATTTTCATTGCCTTCCACTAAAAGTTTCCTGGGGTTACTATCGTATGCTTTTTCTAAATCTATAAATATCATGTGTATTACCTTCATTTTTTTTATAACTTTTCTGTAGTAGTGACTAATTGTAAATAAGTGATTTGTTCCTGACTTCCCTACTGTAAAACTGCACTGTTCTTCAGATGTGGTAAATTTGACTTCTAGTCAATTTCGTAAAATGTTTTCCTAATGTTTTCATCAATGGATTAGTTACACAAATTCCTCTATAATTTTAACATTGGTTTTTATCTCCTTATTTATAAATCGAGGTTATGTATTTTCTGCTCATTGCTTCTGGTATATTTCTGTAATAACGCCGACTGCTTAAACTAAATATTCTCAGCTAGAGCTGTTATGCAAAGATAATATGAATATAATTCATTGTTTCATTTTTGTAAAACAAAAATAGGCAAGATATAAAATTTTCTTACCTCTAAAATTCCAATTCTTTCGAAAAAAGGGATATCCGGGCTCCGGATGATTTAGCCCATCAATGCCAGCATCAACATTAAAAAACTACTTATTTAACTCAAAATAAGAATCCAATGTTAGCTTTACTTATTTTAATCACATCACGATACAAAAACAAATACACACATTTAACATTTACATGTTATTCTGAACAAAAAGCGCTCTCAAATCTGTAACATCTATCTATACCTAAGTTCTAAAACTGTTCTCAAAAGAGAAAAAAAAAGTTTAAAAAAATGTTCCTTGGTAAAAGAATGTTCCTGCGCATGCGTCACCCACCTTCTGTTTCTCAAAATACTAACTGCGATGTTTGCTTATCATTTCGCAATTCTTTTAGCTGACAGATAGTCGGTAATATGAAATGTATTTCCACATCACAGCAATGTTCTTCTTGTATCATTAAAGCATTAATCAATATTGTTATTAGTTTTTTAATTTTTTCCCCTCCGTATTTGATTAGTTCCAATTTAATGTCCCCTGATCCTGCTGAATTTTCCATTTCTCTCCTTAATCAGTTTTTTTGTTACTTCGTCTTCAAATATGACTATTTATGCATCTTGATACGCTTTTTCTTTAAGGTGTTCTTGTAATAAATTAATGTAATATTTGGTCTATTCTTCCATTGTAAGCAAATCCAGATTTATTCTATGATTCTCTTCTTTCCTCATTTCTTTAATAACTTTTTTACACTTGATTCAATCTATGAAATACTATTTGTGTATTTATTTCTGCAGTAAAGTTGGTATGAAAGTTCACTTAAGTACAAAAATATCATGTAATTTCTTTAAAATGTAATCATTTTTAATAAATGGCTTCTAAAATAATAATGAAATATTTGAATAAATATTTGAAATATTTGATATATTTGAAGTTTTTCTGAATTGAAAGTGTACTTTTAAATTTAACGTTTATAGGATTTAGCAACTGACAGCATTGAAAATATTATTTTAAAATTATTTAAAAATTAAATTTACTGGTGCTAACATCTATGTAAGAATTTAATAATAAAAAATTAACAATTTGGATTTTTTAATTAAATGATAAGTTTTCTTAAAAGAAGCATTGAAGAAACCCTTTGTACTATTTGCGATCACACATACCTACTTGTCTCTATTAGCTTACTGGAGTCATTTTTACACATTGTAACGCGTGTTAACCACTCCAAAAATATATTTTCTCGCATTCGCAACCGTAACCATGAGTTTTGGTAACGAAGTTCTATTAGAAGTTCTGTTTAGAGAATTCATGTCTTGGTTTGGTGGTGTGTGAAACTGCAAAATGTAAAAAGCGCTATTTTGTAAACATTTTATGTTTGTGTACTGTTCTATGCGTTATGTGCCGTCTATAAAGAAAAAGAAATATTAAAATAAGATCGTAACCCTGGAAGATTGTGCCACTTAATGGGTAGAATAATTTGCCTTAACAACTGCAACTGCACAAGAATGTGTGATTACTTTGATCTTCCTTCGGTATGGTATTACAAGAAGACTGATAAGTAATAATGGTCCTCAGTTAGTGAGCGTTGTTCTACAACAAGTTTGTTATATTCTTGGAATAGACCAATCACTGTCACTTTTATTTCATCCACAGGCCAATCCAGTCAAAATTAAAAATCGAGATTTGAAACCTCTAATAGAAATCCTTGTCGGGGATGAAAACAGTTCCTGGATAGATAAACTTCCTTTTATTGGATTTGCCATGAACTCTGCCAAATCTGATACAACTGGTCAAACTGCTGCCTATCTACAATTTGGGCGAGAACTAAAAACAATCGATGATGTGGTAAACAATTTAAAAGCAGTTGTCGAAAACGACAATTATGTTCCAGAAATAACCCCGCATCTTAAACGTCTTGCAAATATTTCGAAAAGTGTGAAAGAGCATTTTGAAATGAAACTAGATCAGCGGAAGAAATATTATGATAAAAATCTCGGGCAAATATGTTTCAAGCCTGGTGAAAAAGTATAGGTTAGCATATACCCATTTAATAAGGCAAGTAAAAATGAAGCAGCAAAATTTATGCCTAAGAGAGATGGACCACACATAGTTTTGATTCAAAAGTCACTAGTGATATGTGACATTGCGAGTCTGGACAACCTACTGATCGAATTGGCTCTTTCCATGTTTCTGTCTTGTCACCTTTTCAAGTACCTGAAACTATTCCAGTTGCACTCTTGAGAAAAATAGGAAGGCCCAAAAAGCATCTTTTTTCCTCACCGAGACGTAGCTCGAAACAGAGCGGGAGGATGTAACGCGCGTTAAACGCGCCAAAAATAGATTCTCATGCGTTCGTAGTCGTAATCGGGAGGTTTGCTATCGTTCTATTTGAAGTTTTGTTAGAAAATTAGTAGAGAGTTCATGTCTTGTTTTGATGGCGTGTGCAATTGCAAAATGTAAAAAGTGCTATTTTGTAAATTTTTATGTTTAAGTACTATTCTACGTGTTATGAACCATATATGGAGAAATAAAAATCTTTAAAGAAGATCATTGCTCCGAGAAATTTATATTTAAATAAGTGAAGCTTCTTTTTTTTTTCTAAATAAGTAGTTCTAGCCTGACAAAACATTTCATTTAATTTGAATTTAAAATATTACGTGGAAATTTTTAAACTTCAACAAATAAATATTATCAAACCTTTTAAAATCTTCTTACTTGAATAAAAAATTGAAAGACATTTTCTCAAAAGACTCATTTATTAGACGTATTATTCAGTTTAGCATATAATGAAACATCAAATCTCCTAAAAATGTAAAGAAAGCTTTGCCTGACATAAAACTTTAAAAGCTTTTCGTTTGATATCAAAAATTTTGCTGATCAATCATCATACGGATAAAACAAACTAAACCCAGGTATTCTTTGTTCCATTATTTTGACCCACGACTAAAATCCTAACACAAAAGAAACACACGTATTACAAAGAATTTTTATTTATTTTATTTCTTTATTTTTGGGGGTTGTTTTCATTGTAAAACATTTGAGTAACGTTACTCCATCAAATAGCTGGAAGCTTTTCTCCCTCCAATTTTATGGAGTAACCTTGATTCCTCCAATTTTAAGGAGTATTTTAACCGATATAACCGGTGTAACATTGTAATGTTACACCAGTAATATATGTTTACATTACACCATTATATAGGGAGAAAAATCACTCCATAAAATCGGAGGCAGCAAAGCTGCCACCCATTTTATGGTGTAACGTTTCGCAAATGTTTTACAGTGTTGAAAAAGAGCGTTTTTTACGCTTGAAAGAAAAATTCCAGACATTTATACGTGCTTTAACATTATATTTTTGCTACGTTGCTTAAAAAATAATTTCAAACTAAATTTATGTAAAAGGGTATTTACTTTAAATTTTGACGAGACAAAAAAATTCGCATAACGTACTTTTTTAAGAAGAAAAAATATTAAATTTTTCTACAATGTGTTCTATACTTCACAGTTCCAACTAAGTCTTGGATTTATAGTATAATTTAATATAGTACAAATAGTAAGTTGTTTTGAAAGAAATATTAAATGAAATCCTCTGTACGATTTGCGATCACATTTACCTGCTTGTTTCTATTAGCTTTTAGATGTCATTTTCATACATTCAATTTAATTTGAATTTAAAAGATTACGTGGAAAGTTTTAAATTTCAACACAGAAATGTTATCAAATCTTTTAAAATCTTCCCATTTGGATGAAAAATTGAAACACATTTTCTCAAAACACAAATTTATTAGACGTATTATTCTATATAGCGTGTAATAAAACATCAAATCATCTAAAAATATAACGAAAGCTTTGCCCGACATAAAACTTTAAAAGCTTTTTGTTTGATCTGAAAAAATTTTGCATTTATATTACAAAGATATATTAGTTGTTGTTTTATTCGAAAAAATGTTTTTGACGCTTGAAAGGAAAATTCTATTCACTTATGTATGCTTTAAAATTATATATGTGTTAAGTTACTTAAAAGATGATTTCAAACTAAATTTATGTAATAATAGAGTATTCACGTTGTTTCTTTCTAACCGATAACCAGCCCCTACCTGTATTTTTAATTTCATTGAAATGAATAACTTCCTTTTATAATCATTTTAAGATTATGTGTAGTGGTGGTACCATCTACGTAAGAATTTAATAATTAAAAATTAACAATTTGGACGTTTTAATTAAATGATAAGATGTTTTGAGAGTTATATTAAACAAAAACCTCTGTGTGATTTGCGATTTTCCTGACCTACTCGTCTCTATTAGCTTACAGATATCATTTTCATACATTTAATTTAATTTTAACTTAAAAGATTACGTGAAAAGTTTTAAATTCCAACAAAGAAATGTTATCAAATCTTTTAAAATCTTCCCATTTGGATAAAAAATTGAAAGACATTTTCTCAAAATACAAATTTAATAGATGTATTATTCTATATAGTATGTAATAAAACATAAAATCTCCTAAAAGAATAACGAAAGCATTGCCCGACTTAAACTTTAAAAGCTTTTCTTTGAGCTGACAAAATTTGCTGATACATCAACATACGAATAAAACAAACTATACCAAGGTATTCTTTGTTCCATTATTTTGACACACGACTAAAATCCTAACAGAAAAGAAACACATGTATTTCGGTTTGTATTACAAAAAAATTTTATTATATTTTAATTTCATTTAATTTATACTTTGGAAATGAGCGTTTTTTAGGCTTGAAAGGAAAATTCCAGACATTTATACGTCCTTTAAAAAAATATTTTTACTACGTTAGTTAAAGGATTGTTTCAAACTAAATTTATGTAATAAAGTATTTGCTTTATATTTCGACGAAAAAAAAATTCGCATAACGTATTTTTAAGGAGAAAAAAGATTAAATTTTTCTATAGTGTGTTTTTTAATACACAGTTTCAGCTAAGTCTTTATTTATTATTATTATGCTATTTATTAATTTGTAAGCTATTTATTAATTAAATAATAAATTGTTTTCGAAGAAAAAAATGAATGAAGTCCTCTGTACGATTTATGATCACATTTACCTACTTGTTTCTATTAGCTTACGCATATAATTTCCATACATATAATCTAATTCGAATTTAAAAGATTAAGTGAAAAATTTTTAATTTCAACAAAGAAATGTTACCAAATCTTTTAAAATCTTCCCACTTTGATAAAAAGTTGAAATATATTTTCTTAAAAGACTCATTTATTATACGTACTATTCAGTTTAGCATATAAAAAAAAACATCAAGTCTCCTAAAAATGTAAGGAAAGCTTTGCCTGACATAAAACTTTAAAAGCTTTTCGTTTGATCTCAAAAATTTTGCTGATACATCATCATACGGATAAAACAAACTAAACCCAGGTATTCTTTGTTCCATTATTTTGACACACGACTTGAATCCTAACGCAAAAGAAACACATGTATTTCGGTTTGTATTTCAAAGAAATAAATTTCCTTGAAAAAGAACGTTTTATAAGCTTTAAAAGAAAATTTCTTACATTTATATGTTTTTTATAGTTAATTTTGTATCATATAACTTAAAAAATAATTTTAAACTAAATTTATGTAGTAGAGTATTTGCTTTATATTTTGACGGGACAATTAATATTCCCGTAATATATTTTTTTTTCGGAGAAAAAAGATGTGTTTCTAATATGTAGTTACAACTAAGTAGTATTAGACTTCGGGTACAATATTAGTGATTTAATATTGTAAAACAATTAGAGGTGTCGTTTTATATCGGTTAATCGAAGTTTATAAATTCATTAATCGGTCGATTTTAATTATTTCAAAATAAATTTATATAATAGTGAATTTATCTTACATTTCTTCGAGGCAAATAAAATTCGTGTTTTTTTCCTCTCAAAAATAAATAAATAAATAAATAAATAAATAAAAAAGCGAAATTTTTGAAGTGAAAACTTCTTTAGCGGCGCTGAGCACTTTTTGTATGGGTAAAAACTTCCAAACTCGCGTCAGGGTCACGTGATGCTGATCGAAAAAGCGTAAGATCGAGGGGAAGGGAGAGGAACTAGTATCTCCCACTCTTTCTACCGTGCCTGAGTGTGCTGCTCCGTTTAGGCGGCACAGGGCGCTTGCGCGAATGTCCGTGTGTATTTTTTTAAGTTATAATTGTATTTAAGTTTAACAACTTATACTGTTAATAGATGGAATAAAACGTTATGAAAGAAAAAGTATGACATTGTGCATTGATTATGCTGCAGTTTCCAACTACTTTTTTTCATTTTTTTTTTTTTATTGTATTTAGATAATAACAACATAAATTGATACCAAATGGAATAAAAAGTTAAGAAAGAAAAAACATGACATTGCACATCAATTATGCTGCACTTTCCAACCATTTTTTTCAATTCCTTAAATTTTCAATTGTATTTAAAGTTTAACAACTTACATTGTTATCAAATTGAATAAAAAGTTAAGAAAGAAAAGACATGACATTGCTCATCGATTATACTACACTTTTCAACCAATTTTTAAAATTATAATTGTATTTAAAGTTTAACAACATATACTGTTACCAGAAGGAATAAAATGTTAAGAAAGAAAAAATATGACATTGTGCATCAATTATGCTGCACTTTCCAACCACTTTTTTCAGTTTTTTTAATTTTTGATTGTATTTAAATAGTAACAACATAAATTGATACCAAATGGTATAAAAAGTTAAGAAAGAAAAACATGACATTGCACATCGATTATGCTGCACTTTTAAACCT
Source organism: Maratus speculifer (assembly GCA_964019185.1). NCBI lineage: Eukaryota > Metazoa > Arthropoda > Arachnida > Araneae > Salticidae > Maratus > Maratus speculifer. The sequence continues at coordinate 391,352,011 of OZ025294.1, read as the reverse complement.
TTTTTTTATATATATATATTTTCAATTGTTTTTAAAGTTTAACAACTTATATTGTTATCAAATGGAATAAAATGATAAGAAAGAAAAGACATGACATTGTACATTGATTATGCCGTACTTTCCAACCAATTTTAAAAATTGTAATTGTATTTAAACCTTAACAACTTATACTGTTACCAGAGGGAATAAAATGTTAAGAAAGAAAAAGTATGACATCGTGCATTGATTACATTGCACTTTCCAACCATTTTTCTCTCTTTTTTTTAAATTTTTGATTGTATTTAAATAGTAACAACATAAATTGATACCAAATGGAATAAAAGGTTAAGAAAGAAAAACATGACATTGCACATCAATTATGCTACATTTCAAAAACATTTTTAAAAATTTTATTTTTTATTGTATTTAAATAATAACAACATAAATTGATACCAAATGGAATAAAAAGTTAAGAAAGAAAAAACATGACATTGCACATCAATTATGCTGCACTTTCCAACCATTTTTTTCAATTCCTTAAATTTTCAGTTGTATTTAAAGTTTAACAACTTACATTGTTATCAAATTGAATAAAAAGTTAAGAAAGAAAAGACATGACATTGCTCATCGATTATACTACACTTTTCAACCAATTTTTAAACTTATAATTGTATTTAAATTTTAACAACATATACTGTTACCAGAAGGAATAAAATGTTAAGAAAGAAAAAATATGACATTGTGCATCAATTATGCTGCACTTTCCAACCACTTTTTTCAGTTTTTTTTAATTTTTGATTGTATTTAAATAGTAACAACATAAATTGATACCAAATGGTATAAAAAGTTAAGAAAGAAAAACATGACATTGCACATCGATTATGCTGCACTTTTAAACCTTTTTATATATATATATATATATATTTTCAATTGTTTTTAAAGTTTAACAACTTATATTGTTATCAAATGGAATAAAATGATAAGAAAGAAAAGACATGATATTGTACATTGATTATGCAGTACTTTCCAACCAATTTTAAAAATTGTAATTGTATTTAAACTTTAACAACTTATACTGTTACCAGAGGGAATAAAATGTTAAGAAAGAAAAAGTATGACATCGCGCATTGATTACATTGCACTTTCCAACCATTTTTCTCTCTTTTTTTTTAAATTTTTGATTGTATTTAAATAGTAACAAGATAAATTGATACCAAATGGAATAAAAAGTTAAGAAAGAAAAAACATGACATTGCACATCAATTATGCTACATTTCAAAACCATTTTTAAAAATTTTAATTGTATTTAAAGTTTAACAAAATATACTGTTACCAGATGGAATAAAAAGTTAAGAAAGAAAAATCATGATATTGTGCATCGATTATGCTGCACTTTCCAACCATTTTTCAAAAAATTGTATTTAAAGTTTAACAACTTATATTGTTTGATTACTATTCAATTTGTTGCAAGTTTCAGAAGATACGGTCGTCCAGCAGCAGGAGTAGCTATTTATAAAAGGTTGTTTGATGTAATGGGCATATATTTCCACAATTCATATGAATGTGCATGTGAGGTACACCAGTATGTTTAGTAGTAATGTTTTTGATATCAGTGATATATGTGTTTGTTGTTGCCACTCTGAAAATGAAAAACTAATTGTATTGGTTGCTATTTATATTTCACCGGATAAGTCTTTAAGTGCAAATGAGAATTTTTGTATGAAAATTTATTTATTTGTTCTAAAGAGGCTTCTGCATTACTTCAAGATAGAATTGGAAAGAGATTTGATGATTTGCCGATGATTTTGAGTAGGGATTTCAACATCAACTTTGAGGATGATGAAAATCTACAATTAATTGAATTTTTAAATAGAAAATTTGATTTAACAATGACCAACCATCGCAATCTTAGCACAGAGAGATAAAAAATTACAATTGATGCAGTCATTACAAGATATTTAAATAGAATTGAATCAAAATTGTTTGCTATATATTTTAGTTACCATAAACCTATAATATCAATTCTAGAATATAATGATAATAATGATGATGATGATGGAAGAATTGTTGAAATGGGGATGAAAATTCATAAGTTTTATAGGTATTTATTTCAAAGAATACCAACTGACGATATTTCATATTTCATGCATTTGTAAATTTATGTTTTAAGCAATAGATTGCAATTTTTGTATGTAAAATAATATGCATTATTTTTCATGTACAATAGCGCATTAAATGAAAATTGTAATATAATTTTTGTAGCAGTAGTTTATAATAATGAATAAAAAACACTTCATTTAAAAGTATTTTCTGCACAATAAAATATGGCCAGACGACTAAAAAATTACACACATAATTGTTCAAGTTTTCACTTCTGTCGGCACTCCCGGAGTGCCTTTTTTTTTTTAGTGTATTTTTGAATATGCAACAACATCTAAGTAATAAATTTCTTAAATAATATTAGTGATTTAATATTGAATAATAATTAATATGTTAATTGAATAATGGTTTTATGTGAGCTAATCAAAAATTATTTGTTAATCGACCTATAGTTGAATTTCTAATTTATTTAAATTTTGTTTTTCATGAATTAAATTTTCTTTATTAACTAAACATTCCCTATAATTAAAAAAGTCAATTATTAGGGTTCCGTTCTTAAAAAGTGAAGAAGAAACCATTATTAGGGTTCAGTTTTTAAAAAGTGAAGAAGGAACCATTATTAGAGTTCCGTTCTTAAAAAGGGAAGAAGGCACCATTATTAGGGTTCCGCTCTTAAAAAGTGAAGAGGAACCATTATTAGGGTTCCGCTCTTAAAAAGTGAAGAAGGAACCATTATTAGGGTTCAGTTTTTAAAAAGTGAAGAAGGAACCATTATTAGAGTTCCGTTCTTAAAAAGTGAAGAAGGCACCATTATTAGGGTTCCGCTCTTAAAAAGTGAAGAGGAATCATTATTAGGGTTCCGCTCTTAAAAAGTGAAGAAGAAACCATTATCAGGGTTCCGCTCTTAAAAGTGAAGAAGGAACCATTATAAGATCACTCCTATGTCTGTCTGTCAAAACTATTTTACTTATAAACTATGTAATGTGGAAAGTTCAAACTGGGGGAAGTATTAAAGACTATTGATCCACATATTTACATATTTTAAACATTCAAAAATATATTTAACAATTTACACGCCGAATTAATATGGAAATGTAATAATAATTTTGTTTTTCCTATATTACAGCTTCAAATGTTTTAATTTATGCATACAAATTAAAAAATATTTCTGCAGATTTCCTGGCTGTATTCATTTCAGTGTTCGCATTTTGGAACATGATTATTGATTGCCAACCTATGCAAATATAACAAATTTTTTTTCTGCTATACGCTTGTGTATATTATTTCTGAGCATTTTCTCGAATTCCAAAAACATTTAGATTCCTAGCGGTAAAATATAAGTAATATAGAGTAAACAATAAAAACAAATAATGTATTTTTATGCAAATTAACGAATTTGCATATTTCTTAATACCGTGATAAATGTTTAAACATCAATACTTTTTTTTTTCAAAAGTTAAAATCCACCTTATATTCCATAGGAAAAATAAGGACATAGTTATTATGTTGGAAAATATATGCTTTGTATATCAAATACTGCAATGTTCCCATTTGGAAACATTGGCATTTAAATGGTTAAGGAAAATGCAAGTGAGCTAATTAAGTTACTTGAATAACTTTTTTTTAAAAATTTTTATAACGTGTGGGACATCGGGGGAAAGCTTTTTTAACACTGAACTCAAAAACATATTTCTTGGAAAACATTATTTTTTGGAAATGTAACCGAAAATGTAGTGGAAAAATATTTTATCCCCCCCCTCTATATTCTTCATACGTCCTCATTTCATTTTTCCCATATTACACTGTAAAGATTACCCCTAGGTCACATAGTTTTCGAGAAAAACTCATTTATTCGTTACGAGCCCAAAATAGTCACAGGAAAAGTACACAAAAAGACCCGGATGACCATGTAAAGTCTATGGGAGCGTTCTTTTCTAATATCTCGTTCAAATTTTAATATTTTGACATGATTTTTTTTGCATAAAATAGTTCGGGACGATCCACAACCGGGCTAGTTTTTACTTTTTCGATTTTGGTTTTAGATTTTTTTAAAAAAATTTCTTTAATTTTCAAAACCGGTTTAAACCGGTTCTGAAAGTGAAACTATCATAATATAAAAAATATATAATCAAAATCGAAAAACTGAAAACTAGCCCGGTTGTGGATCGTCCTGAACTATTTTATGCAAAAAAAATCATGTCAAAATATTAAAATTTGAACGAGATATTAGAAAAGAACTCTCCCATAGACTTTACATGGTCATCCGGGTCTTTTTGTGTACTTTTCCTGTGACTATTGTGGGCTCTTAAGCACAAATTTCGACTCATAGGCATTCAACAAATGAAATATGGAGCGCTGCACGTACCTGTTGTAACAAAATTATAAAAGTATTTTTAATAATAATTTATGGAAAAAAATGTCGGAAATCAGATGAGTATATAAGCATTGTTGATAATCATTTTTGTTCAAAATGGTTGGTCATTAGATAATAATCCTTAAACATATTGATGATTTGGACGTAAATCATGTTAGGGGCAGCGTACTCTCTATATCGTCGGCTTTTAAAGCCTAGATATCAATTTTTAACTATATATCTGTATAATGCAATGCCCAATAATTGTACAAAAGCACCAAACGTGAAATTGTTAAAAACGGTCTAATTTAACAAGAATTAACCCATTAAGATTCATATTATTGTTTTCTTAAAAATTTAAATTTTAGATTTCGAGACTTTTAATGGTTATTTTCATCTTAATTTATCAAGAATATTGAATTGTGAAAGAGAGCATATATTTATGTTTATATTTAGTGGTGTAAAAGACGATTATTTGGCATGAAGTTCAGGGATCTAAAAATATGCCAGTGGGTGTTATTGGGTTAATCAGATAAATACTATGGGATTCATGACTAATTTGCATGAATGTATCTCACAATACACTTCTCGTGTTTTTAAGAGTTAATTAACAGTAGTGCTGCCATCTGAATATATTTTGGTTCAAACTAGAAATTTCGTTATAAAAAAAGTATTAAAGATGCAAAGAAGAACGCTAAAAAAAAAATTAAACTAATTGAAATCAAAATTCTGGTGCGAGATATTTTTATAAACCTTGACTATAATTTCTGGCTTTTCTAGTATTAAAATCTATCTGGAAAAATGTGTAAGGACCATGGTGATGTTGTAAATTTGCGACATACTTTAGAAGCTCGTTTAGTGCAATGCCGATTTTAAACTTTAAACAAGGGTTTTATTTTAGCAACATTGTAAAAACAAAAGGTTTTTACTACGTTGAATTAAGTTATATGAAATGCCAAATGAAGCTGAGATTTGACGTTTAGATATGAAGTCCGGAACACCATTTGATGTTTCGTATAGAATGTCTGTCTGTCACTCTGAGAGTCTGTATGTAACAAAACTTTTGTGGGTGCTCTATTTCAAGAATTTATTCACGGTATTTCACAAAACTTAATATTCTGTTAGACCATTATATAAATTGGATGTCATTACTTTTTGGTGTATATCGCTCAACAAATGGCGCTCCTGTGCTGCCTTAATTGCGATTTCTACAATAGCTCTATCTCACGAAATAATGGACGGAATTTCATAAAACTTTAGATTAAATTAATCCTTGATATAGTTTGATTCTGATTACTTTTAAGTGCAAATTGCCGAAGAAGTGACGCTGTTATGCTGCAATATTTTAATGATTTCGTGATTATTGCATAATCTCCATCTCAAGAGCTAATGCACGAATTTGTATCAAACTTCGTATTTAGTTATTCTTTAATATAGATTAGCATTGTTTATTTTTCGTTTTAAATCACTTTACAAATAATGCTGCTATGGTGCATTTTTCACCACTTCTCAATAGATGTATCTGAGCAGGATTTTTTATTAAACCTCGGATTCAGTTAGTATTTAATAAAAATTGATTTTGATTAATTTTTGCTGTACGTCACCCGACAGGTGGCACTTTTATGCAGAATATTTTAAGAATTCACAATAGCTTTATCTCAGAAACTAGCGCGCGGATTTTCACAAAATTTGAGATTCAGTTAGAAGTTGACATAAGTTGTTGCTGACTACATTTTCGTAATATTTATATCAAATCTCCGGTGGCTCAGCTGTGTTCCATTTTTCAAAAAGCATTAATATAAAACAGGAGAAATTTTTAGGATTGCCACATCGAAATTGTTTAATCTTGTTTTGATTTTTTTTTAATCAAATACTCAGCGATAGTTCTAACAAGATTGGACAAATTTAGATAATTAATGTAACTTGCTTACGTTTTGAACGCTCAAAAAAAAATCTCCAGTATTGTACAAATACACTTATTTTTAGTTCAGTTGTAATACAGAAAGAAGAAAACACATAAAATCCTAACAATATCTTCATAATATTTTTAAGAATTGGAGTTTAATCTAATGTGTTATAAGATTTTGATAACGTGACAAACACGCTTTCCACTTTCCCTGATTGGTTATTCTTCTTTCGCGCGAAAATTCAGTTCCCACTTAAACACTATTTTCTGATAAATCTATTGAATTTGCAAAGAAATGGAAAACCAGTTCGATTAGAAATTTTCTGAATAAAAAAATATCTGCTAGTTTCATGCATTTCCAAGCAAAATAATTTAAAATTTATATCATAAAGTTGCCCTTTTGGATTTGAAAAACCCTTAACATCTGCTTTAGACATACAAGACTTATTGTAGACTTAAATTTACCAGACACTATCCACAAGCGTCAAAACTAACACGAAAAATAATCTAACCTAAAACGATAACAGAGCAAAAGGACAGGAACACCAATAAGTGTGAAAAGAAAGCACAATCCCACTTCTTCAAGTTCCCCCGTTCATTTTAAATCAAATTATTGCAGATATCATTCCTTTTAAGGCAAAATAGGCAATAATACAGGGTTATTACAAATAAATCATCGGGTTTTGATTCGTTACTACATGCGAACTAGGAAACGTATATGTTTCCATGACAACTCAAACCAGAGGGCGTTAAGTATAATTTTGCGCTGCATATGTGTCATGTGTGTCTGGTTGCCATAGTTTTTGTGCGAACGTCATATTCAAAATGGCGACTGGACCGCAGAAAACGTTTTGTGTACTAGTACTTTCAAAGTGAGAATCACTTTGAACTGTTCTAAGAGCATTCTAAGGCATACCAATGCAACCCAACAAAGCATTCAGCGCTGGTATCGAGAGTTCAAAGAAAACGGTTGTTTATGTAAAGGCAAAAGTTCCGGCAGACCAAACGTTTCTGAAGAAACAGTGAACCGAGTTAGAGAGAGTTTCATCCGTAATACCAAAAAATGAACTCACAACAAATTGAAGTTGAAAGACTGTAATCGCGACCATGGACGTCAATCCTGTATGCTTTCGCTTTATTTTCATGTATAACTCATTGTTGTAACCTGATTATGTTCCGAAATAAACGCTTTGGAAATCCGATGATTCTTTTGTAATTACCCTGTACAGTAACGTTTATATGTGTCTCATTTAAAAATAGACACAGATGTCTTGGACGTACCAGGATTAGCGTGATTATGTAAAAAAAAAAACTTCTTAATTTTTTTTAAATAATTTCAAAATTTGAAATTCATTAAAAAAGTGGGGTAGTTTAAAATATTTATAAATCCAAGTGTTATTTTTAAACATTGATTCTTTTTATTATTATTGAAATAAGCAAAAGCACATAAGATTTAATCTTGTTTCAGCATTTTAAATACATTAATTGATATAAAAATTTAAAATATTTAAAGTAAAATATTAAAAATAAATGATGAAACATTTTTAAAGGATCATATTTTCAAAAGTAAATATTTTTTCCAAACTTGCTGAAATTACGGTTCTTGACTTATAAAACTTTAAACATGAGACATGTAGAAAAAAAAACACCCAGAAGAAAAATACATTTTCACATGAAGTCGTTTCAATGACAACCATTGCTTAAAAGCTAGATTTCGAAAACCACACAAAACAAAAGAAAATAATATTTCTTGTTACAATTAAGATTTAAGTGTCAATTTAAAGATAAAGAAACAAAAAATATAATGGAATAAAATTTTTATAGAAAATTTAAAGATTTTTGTGTCCCGTACCCCATTAACCAAGTAAAATTTGAAATATTATGGAATGAAGGTGTAAAAATTTTTCTACAGAAAAATTTGCAAGAATTATATAAATTTATCCAATTTCATTGGTGCTTTATTCGCATTATTAAAAGATTAAATAATATAAACTAAAATAGATTTGAAAACAATAAAAAATAAAGGAAATTTATATAAAAAAATTACACTAAAACACCTTTAAAATAGAAAGAGCCAAGCTAATCGCAAAGCCTCATCTTGCACAAGTAGCTTGGCAAAACTTTTACTCTTTCTATTTTAAATGTTTTTTGTGTAATTTTTTGTATATAAATTTGATTATTTTTTTATTTCTTATTTTTTATTTTTTATTGTTTTCAAGTCAGGCTTGATTTATATTATTTAATGTTTGAATATTTTTTTTTGTATGTGTAATATGTATTGCGAATTATTCTCATTAGTTTCGTATTTGATCCACAGCTGGTGAATACCCTCATAGCATGCATGGTCACAGTGACGTCACTGTGAGTCACGTTGGCCACATCATATCTGTGACCAAAATGCCATCACTCAGTGACGTCACATTGCGACTAAGATGTGACTTTCTTAAAAATCTTTAAAAAATTACAAATGTTCTTCAAAACATGTTATTTACTTTTAAAAAACGTGTTTCTGGCAATATAAATATCGTCGCATTTGTCACAGTTTCGTGACAATGTTAATGTCAAAGTAGTCACAAATCACACGCTTTTCACAAATATGTCACACCGTGATTTCACAAAGTGGTCACAATGTGACGTCACAAAAGAGCTCTAAAACGGCCATAACGACTTCACATTTTAGTCACTGTGACCTCACATCGACGTCACGTGACGTCACATCAACAATCGATGGTCACAAAGTCACAATGTGACTTCACAACGACGTCGCAGTAACGTCACCATGCCTTACGGGTAGTGGAAAAATATTTCTTCTCGTGCTGTAGTTATAGCCTGCCAACACATGGTATAGAGAAATGCCAGGCTGTGTATCGTTCTAATTGGTTCAGTTTGAGGAAAGTTGGTACTCTGAACTGGTGAACTGGCTTCGATTCTCGGCTTGGAAATTTTTTCACTCTTTTATCTGTGTGTATTTTAAACAACAAAAATTTGAAATACAGTCGACATCAGTTATAACGTACTTTCAGAGCACCAGAAAATATGGTACCTTACAACCGAAGTATACGCTATAAGAAATAATCAATAAAATGCTGTGAATAATGTGAAAAAAATGTGCATAGAATAGAAATTTAAAACTCAAATTTTTTGAGTTTATCAAAAAAAAAAAAAAAAAAAGCATTTTACTGCTTTATTGCATGTTTGTTTTACAAAAAATAATTTGATGTTTTTCGTAGTTTCCTTTAATTACAAACCACAATAAAATTTACAGTTTCACATGTCAAGTTAGAATACATGTCTCTTACATAAAAACTAACTAAGGCAGAGTTTACAAGTTTTTTTTTTATTTCCATCAGTACGATTATTCCAATTCGTCGGCAATAATTTGCGGTTGATAACAAGAAGTTGGGAAGATTCAAGAATTAGATGAAATAGTTTAGTACTTTTGTCCTAGAGAATAATATTTCAGCATCCTTGAAATGCAATTAAACAGGAAAGACACCGCCTCACCAGAACAAAAACATTAACAATTTGTCTATTTAGACCTTAAAGATGTCAATAGACATGTCTTTCAACGCTCGGTACTGTTTTTGTGGTTTTCCCGTGGTTTTCGTTTTTTACTTCTTTTGAAGAATCATTTCGAAAAATGGAAATCTCTTTTTAAATCCATTGCCTCTTTACAATGCTGAATTTCTCTGTTCTTTTGTCAGTAACAGAAAAGAGGAGAAGGGGGATATTTTAAAGAAGAAGTAAACCTACCTAAAAACTCACTGGGATAAAAGTCTAAGACAATTTATTTTTTTAAACTAGAAATGTAAGGATGAAATCAAAATTTTAATTTTCGTCCGTATGTAAAAAGCGCGTTATAACCAGATTCAGGGTTTTACACAGTCGCTTATAGCCAAGTTGTAAGTTATTATTTATGCAGAATTCTATTTGAGACCAAGCATTTGAGTACATTATACGTAATGTCCTAAGTATGTTATAACTGGTGTCGACAATGTTAAAGCCCAAAATGTACAGATAACAAACCAGTGTTGCCAGATAGGCTACTTTTTTTAAATCCAGATTCTTGATTGGCACCACTTTTTGCAAATGATAAAATGTGCCTTATTCAAAGACATGATAATTAAGTCGGAAAATAAAAGGTAATTTACCGTTTAAAAAAAGTGGTGCCAATCAAGAAATCTGAATGTTAAATAAGTAGCTCACTGGCAACACTGGAACAAAAAAGCAAACAGACAGAGAAACAAACATTTCATTCTTACATCCTAATGAACATAAAACCAGACCAGTAGCAGAACAAGTACCACCCTCCCCTCCTAAAAAAAGAAGACGCATTATTTGGCGAACCTCATTATTTCATGGTTACTTATTTAAAAAAAAAATCTAAGAAACGATTTATCTCATCACCTTCTTTTGAAGTTAGTTAAAGACATTTTGTAATTACATTTGCGAATGCCAAAATAGCAATTATCTCACTTACGAATGCAAGTTAAAATTTCTTTAAAACTGTATTGAAGAATAGTACTTTTATTGTGCATTTAACGTTAATATGTAAATTAAAGTAGTTTAAAGGATGTAAATTAAAGTAGTTTAAAGGAAACAACATTTGTTATTGCTTTTACAATACAAACATACAGTGCGTGTCTAGAAAATTGTGATTCAAGAAATCTTGTTTTGGTTTCAGGTATATCTTTTTTAATAGATCTGAGCATATGGGAATACAATGAATGTGTTAATAACAAGTTATCTTTATTTTAACGACCTGTTAAATACGAAGATGAGAATTACTATATCCTAATATACTTTTTGCACGCAATTTCTTTTCGTATATTTTTTAAATATTTCAATATGTTTGTGACTGTTTTGTTTTTGCGCTATGCAATTTTCATAGAAATGCACAGCCCTAAGTAATAAAAGCAAATTCAGTGTCACTATTAACGTGTATGGTGATGTTTATAACTTGATTAATAACTCAGATAAAATATAAATCGTAATTTTTAAAGTATTCAAAGATAAATTAAAATTAAAATTCTGGTGTAAAATTGACCTTAAGTTGCAAAATTAAAATACATTACGTATTTTAGTGTATTTTAAATACATTTATATTATAAGTTAGCACCAGAAAGCAATTTTAATATATTTATTTGAACTTTAGAAGAATTTTAACATTCGAAGGTATTTAAAAAGTATCAGTTATACCGAAAGTATTTAAAATGTTAGAAGTTCAAAATTTAATTTAAAAATAATAAATGATGATAAAAATTCGCAGTTTTTGCGAATGAATCCATAATAAAACTTTATTTTTTATTTATAAAAAAAAGGTTATAGTTTCAAAAATTAGCAAAAAAGACAGCAGGCATGCGATGTATGACAGTTCGGGAGGCGGCAGCACAGAGTATCGGTCATCGTGTTCACAGCTGAAACTTCAATAAATCGCGATTAGTCTGCAAATTCATATCTTAGTGGAAAACACCTGAAAGTATTGGTTAACTCGTAGGTTTACCATTGCATCTTCCTGCTTCCTGCTCCATGTTTTCATACATTTGGGTTTGCAGGAAAACACAATGACAAACCTATGACTTATCCGCTAAAATCGGGTTTAAGGGTGCTTTTCCATCAAGATATGACTTGGCAGACCGATTGCATTTTTATATGCCAACCGAGTTTTAACTAATTCTGGAATTTCAGCCATGAGCTGATCGAGGTGATGATTTCGAATGTCGCCTTTCTATCTATGATGAAACAGTCAATAAAATACCTGGATGCTTATAATTTTTTCATTCATTACAGCATGTAAAGAAGATTTTGATATCAATGTCATTTAACGAAAGCTTAACCTTTACGAAGGGGCTGTGACAGCTGTCTGGGCTTAGATGTATTCTCAGGTAGCCCTTGCGAAAAGGTTAAGCACATTTTTACAGGTTTTGTGGCAATAATCTAAGCTTTCCCTTAAGTAAGTACACTGTTAAAAATTTGCAGCCAGACATTTGACCGTTTTTTCAAAATACGGTTGCATATTCGTAATTTAGCTATATCCTGACCATAAAATAGCCAATATCATGGTCACAATAACGGTAAATGATGGTTGTGTAACCGTTTTAAAAAAAATGGTCAAACGACTGCGCATAATGCTGCAAATTTTTAATAGTGTACTCATAAACAAACCGAAAAGTCCTTTCAATATTTTAAATAGCCTTTATTATGTTTGGCAAGCACAAAGTCACAATTAAAAATAACTATAGAATTAAATTATTGGCCGTCATAAATACAACCACCCAAGAAACCGAGTTAAAATATATAAAGCAGAAAGAAAATGAAAGATTGTCTAAAAAGACTATTTTTTGCAAGACCTACCTACACTGTGTTTATTTGTGTTACATGTTCATTTGAATTAAAATACATAAATTAGAAACTAAAAATTATAAAACAATTTTTTGAACCTTTTTACCATTATACTCGTAAATTTACGAACATTTAGTACATCGCGTCTATGTCTAATATTCTAGGGTTAATGAGTGTTTAAAAGCGAAGTGAGAAGTAATATTCCATCCATATAAATTAATAAAAGAAATATTGAAACAATATAAAAAAAACTTCATCATACAACATAACTATTATTTCCATATAGAATATTTCGATTTTTAACATAAAAAACAAAATCTGCAAATATTGAAAAAAAATGCACGAATTTGCGATGAAAGGACAAAAGAACAAAATAGAGTCCTTCTCAACTCACATGATAGTAAGCATATTAAAACTGACACTTTTTCCTACTCATTGCATTATATTAATACCTTAATTTCACACAACGGCTCTTCTATTAAAATTAAACGCCCTCTACTGGGAACTTTTCTAATTACAATTTTTTTGTCATTTTAAAAAACTTCTCCTCATTCAGATCTTATCGCTTCAAACCACATTTTTTATGATAATTTGAATAGACAAGATATAGGAGGAGCTAATAAGAAAAAAGAAGGCATCAACCAATCAGAGATAGCAGTATTAAGCAATCAGAAGAACTCTGCAGCTTTAATCAGATTTAACTCTGTGTATTTGAAATAATAACTTTTACTGTTCCGTAGAACACAGAATTTTTAAAAGGATACTACAATAAATTTGATTTCGTTTTCCTCGGCCTTCATCTAAATATCAAATATTTACCATTATATCTTAATTTAAACACGATTTACTAACCATTGTATATTTAACGTTTATCAACAATGTACGCCCAAACTATTTTCCCTTTCTACAAAGTTATCAGACATTAAATAACTTTACTGACATGACATCAAATTTTAATGTGTTTACTGAAATTATAGCTTTTAAAATAGAAGGGTAACTTATCTGAAAAGGTAATTTATTCGTAAACGTTGAACATTAATATTTCATTTTAGAGCGCGTAAAATACTGTATGATCGTATAAAATATGTAAATTATTATTTGAGCAACGAAACTCAAATAACAAATTCAATTTTAATCATCTATTTTGATAAGAAAGTTAGCCTAGCATTTCAAATTACGAATTATAATAGTTAAGATATGTACAGTAAAACCTCTAAATAACGGACACCCCGGGAGTGCGGAATTTGTCCGCTATTCGGAGGTGTCCGCTATTGGGAAAAACTCAGAGATTAAAAAATTGCTAAAAAATGCTTAATGTTCCATTTGTTGGCTTTTATATGGCCTAAAACTTCTATTATATGATTAATCAGGAATTAAAATTATTTTTCCAGACAATAAAACTAAAATAAAACTGTGTATACTTTTATCCACTCTTTATTACATTCTTAATAAAAACAAATCTGCTACAAAATTTTGATTTTGCTTGCGATTACATTTCATGTGTTTGTCAATGCGAAGTTTTAACTGCATCAGAAATTTTAATCCTCCTGAACTACCTTATTTTTTTTTTTTTAGAAAAAACTTTTTTGTATTTAGCGGCTTCTTGGAAATTCTCAATATTGCAGGAACCATCTTTAGTTTCCGTACCTCTTTCATCATCACTAATAGTCATCTTTTGCGAAAATTCTCCACAGTGTTGAATTCAGGCACTTTTCTCAGGGAGGGTCTTCAGTGGTTCCGGGGGGGGGACATTATAGAGCTCCGGGGACGGAAATGTAGTTTTTGACAATTAAAAAAGCAAAATTTCAAATTTTCCGGGGAGAGGGGACATATTGTTCCGGGCGGGAGGAAATGTCCCTCCCGGGCCACCCCCTGAATTCAACACTGATTCTCAGGCAGAATAATTACATACAACAATTGAATATTCTTCAGTAAATAACTCATCATCAATATTAATGAAAATTTTGGCACTTTTTTCACTTCATGTGTGTTGGAAATGCGTGTTTCATTTCATTTTTTTTAATATAAAACCTACTTTTTAATAACAATTTTAATTTTTCTTAAGAAAGGTGTTATAGTAAAAATAAAATACATTGACATGTTTCGGAACCGTCATAAGTTCCATAGTCATAATATAAATAAAATTTTTATTTATATTATGACTATGGAACTTATGACGGTTCCGAAACATGTCAATGTATTTTATTTTTACTATAACACCTTTCTTAAGAAAAATTAAAATTGTTATTAAAATGTTTATATAAAAGGTGAATATTTTAAAATCTGATGATTAATAAATCAATTGGATTTAATTAACTTTTTATCATAAAACCTACTTTTATGGAACATTGTCGAACGCTTTCTAATTTTTTATTTGTTGCAGCTGGGGAAATAAAAGTTATAGCATAGACTGCATTAAGTTATTTTAGGCAATTCTCAAATGTATTGATAGATTTTAATTGTAAAAGAATGTAGCGTAATAAAAGTTTTCTATACCAGGCTTTAAAATTTTGCATTACGCCTTAATCAAGTAACGTTCATACTGATTTTTCTTTTTTTGGGGGGGGGGGAACACAATTTTAAAACATTATCGAATTTCAAATGTTTTGGCTGAGAACTTCCATTCCCGCCCACCCCCTACATTTATCTGTGATTGCAAAATTTTGACATATTACCTTGATAAATTTAGAGGAAATTCACTTTTTTAAGATTTTTTTTGTATTGTTAAAAAATAATTTTTCATCCTTTATCGTCAAAATTACTGTCCGCTATTCGGAATGTCCGTTATTCAGAGGGTAAATATACAAAAATTTAGGTTTTGGGAGTGGGGATTAGAAAACTGTCCGCTAAATAGGGGTGTCCGCTATTCGGGAGTGTCCGTTATGGAGGTTTTACTGTATTACGAAAAACTGCAGTAAGTAATTGCATACTTTATGTGTGTATTTGAGATTTTAAAGCGACTATGGTAAAAACCAAATGGTTAAAATCAGTGTTCTCGCTGTCGCTCGCCTTTGCACCAAATTGCGACTAAATTCTTCATTTGGCGAGTAAACAAGTGATAAGATTCGCCAAATGACTACTGCTCAATTTTTGCTTTTTTTTCTTTTTCGTTTTTCATACATATGCACACATACTATTTTTAATATTATATTTAATATATTTGTAGCGGATAGTTGAAATTAGATTAATAACAATTTTTGTCGCAGTTATGAAAATTTAGGTTATTTTAGAATATATTGAAACATTAAAATATTTTTTTTTTTGCGCTACACAGAAAATCTATTTTGCTAATACTTTTTTATTTGGCGAATGTTTTTTAATTTTAATTAGCCAAATTACTCACGTTGGTCAAATGTCAGCGAGAACACTGGTTAAAATATTGATTAATAAGTAAAACATATATATAAGTAAATAAAATAAAATAAATAAAATAATTAACAATTAAAAATAGTTTGTGAAAGACTATGACAGAAACGTCTGTCTTCATAATATTTTTTCCTGTGCTAGTTTATATCGTATACCTTTACCTTAAAATTTAATAACTCGTTAAATATAATAAAAATATAAAACTCCAATAAGTGATATGTCTATCATGTAGATAATAAATTTCACATGCATGGATTTTAAAACCACTTAAATGTTTCATGAATAGATGACATTGCATCGTTCCAAACTGCAAAAAATGTTCATATTAACTTTAAAATACAAAACTTTTTTTCATTTTTATAGCAGCTAAATTTAATAAAAATTAAAATCTGAGAGAGTTTCGATGCAGGGTTACAGAAAATGTTTTTACATCAAACATTTCTCCTAACCCTATGAAAATTTCCGCAAAATTTCACGATGTATTTTAGGCTTATATAAATTCAGTATTACCAGATAGGGATTTCCACCGAGAGTTTCTGAACTTCGGCGTGAGTATTTCAGGTACATATTATTCTGAGATCAATTTGTGAACATTGCAATACGAATCTATCTGTTTGTGGTGAAAGTTGTTCTATCTTGAGGAATTATACAGTTCATTGCTAAAACAGAAATCAATTGCATATTTTCCTGAAAATTTTACCCAGAATGCTAAAATTCCCCCCGATCTCGTAAGTAAGATCGGTCATTCTCTGCAACTCTGCTTTAATGCAGCTGTACCCGTTGCCTCTACCATTCTTAAAAAGATTAGAAATGCAGAATGCCATCGACTTATGGACATTTAAACTAAGTTTTAAATAACTAGGAAAATTACCAAGCACTCAAAATCACAAGTTTTATATTTTCCTTTACAATAAATTATTAAATATCAAATTCGAGAGATTTTATGAAATATCACATGGCAAAGTTGTTATCCGGTGTCCAGAATCTACTGAATATCGCTTTCTTTAACCCACATTTTTTTTTTAATTGTCATTTTTTTTCTGATGATCTCAATATTCCAAGTCATTAAAACTACCAATTTAATAAATAGTGAACGAATATGCATTAATTTTTATGGTTTTACTTTCTAATTTTTTAATGAAATTTAGTAAATCTTTTTAAAAATACATAAAAATATTTCAGATGTGGATTGGAAATTTTTCTTAGAAAGTTCGATATGAAAAGTGGCACTCGTATAATCATCTGTTTTTTTTTTTTTTGACGCATGCATTGCTTGCATAGCTTATCTTAAACAATGAAAAGTGTATTCATTGTCGTCATTTGAAAAGTGTATTCATTGCCAAGCCGTCAGTTGTATTCAGCTTATTAGAAGTAATGTTAAGTATTAAGTTATCAGAAATGTAATCAACTATTTTCAATAAAATAAACTTTCTGTTTTTGTTCGTTTTCATTCTAAAAAAAAAGAAAAGAAAAGAAAAGAAAAGAAAAAAATAGCAGCAAGTAATCTAGTATGCTCCATTTTCCTTATCGATAGCTCTTCCTCATAATTCTTGCATTTTAATTAAAGGAATTGCAATTTTCATACATTAAACATGTTGAAGAATAGATGTAGTGTATTTGATAGGAAAATAAATTACCCTATTCACAAAATTCATAATCATACTTTCACACATCTGTATTTATAAACAAAAAGTTACATATAGTTGCAAAAATATCTTCTCGATAAAAATTTTATAAAATGAATTAATTATAATTTCATGAAGTTTTTAATCTTTACTTATCAGTATGTCAGATGACTCTTAAGAAGGAGTCATCGATGTGAAGTCGTAAATATTACTATTTTTAGCAAACACAAACTGATGAAAATCTAAATAAAACAAAACAAATGTTTGCTTGTGGTATCATCCCCTTGAAATCAGAATGCATTCTTAAAGTTCAAATATTATCGAGTTTACATAAGAAAATACTCATTGAGAATCTTTTAGCATTCTTTGCATCAACATTGCTAACATGATTTAACATTGTTGGGTATTTATTTAGGGAAGACTTCGATGACTGGTTAGTTTCTAGTTAAAAAACAAATCCACAATACTCGTCATCTGTTCAAGTTTTTACATTGTCAGATCACCTTGAATAGCGTTGTGTAGATGCCAAAAGAGAATCTATAAACTTTGACTGATATAAAAATTTTACAACTTATCAGAAGACACTGTAGTATAGTTAGGATAATGCTGTAGGCGATGACATCAGGTTTCTTGTCTTAACGTATGGTTAGGCGCGTTAATCATACCACAGTAAAGTTACCACAGTAGTCACCACAGTAATCATACCCCAGTAGTTAACAAATCATGACACAGGCGATAATACGCCCCGATACTAATTTCCATACATATTCAGCTGGGACAACCCGGCAAGTAGGGGCCTGGTCAACGGTTAAAAAAATGAGTCAATGAATTTTTACCACGAAATTCACTAAGAAAAAATTTTCAGCCTGAATTTTTTAGTAAATTTCTGCACTGGTGGAATGGATCATTATTGTCATAACATCATCTAACACCTTATAATATCTTTTTTTTTTTATTGTCTCCAATAATTTTGTTTACATTCTTCCTTGTTGAAGAATATTTTTAAATAAAACCAGTCGTTGGGGGCCACCGTAATACTTACCCATCATGGATTTGTATATGAAAATAAAACATGTGAAACTATTTATACAATGTATTGCAATTCATAAACAAAATTTAAATATTGTTAATATACATAGTAATGCTATATTAAAAAACTGCTGATGTACCAATTTCGACAAATTATATAAAACTCCGAACTACTCAAGTAGTACCGAACTGCGTAAAAGAAACATCCTTATGACTCCAAAAATAGTAATTCTATTAACTAACAAGTAACTGCGTCGGATTAAGCGTCTCATTTCCAACTAAAATATACTTCTGAATTGAAATTTGAGTGAAATACAGGGTCATGAAAAATCGAAGAATGTGGAAAACAAGATTACAAATATCTCGACAACTAATAATCCGATCGACTTCGTTCTATATGCAAAATGCGTGTTCGTTTATTGCCTTTTACGTCCATTCCTTAGAACAAAAAAATTCGAAAATTTTTATGTACCTTTCATCAGAACGAATTTTTTGAGAGTCCGAAAAAAATAGTTCCAGATAATCGAGGTTGCTGATATTAAATAGGGTTCGTTCTATTCTTACATACTAACTACATACAAAATGTCAAGTCTCTATCTTAATTTGTTCGGGAGATAGAGCGTTTACAGACAGACAGACAGACAGACACACAGACGGACGGACGGCAAAATTTTTTTTCTAAAGTTATGTTTTTAGTAATCTCCAGTATCTAAAACGTGTAAATCCGTCAATTTTTTTTTTTCGATTTTCAAAACGATTGCAAGACTTACCCTATACTACGTATGATGGGTAAGTAAAATGCATGAACCGCAAATCTCACAAAGTTCTTGAAAGGTAAATTATCACTAAATATCTTTGAATAACATTTCATGCTGGTTGTAGCAGGAGGTCTAATATACAGCTCATATTCAAAATATTAGAATAATTACCTTTTTTTAGAAATTGAAAATATCGTTTGGTAATTTAATGTCTTTTAATGAAAATATGCAAACGATATTTTTATTAAGAACTTATTGTTGATTAAACTTACTTGTTATCTTAAATTTAATATCATTTTTGAAAAGATTAATTGCAAAAAAAATTATTTTGAAAAGTCAAAATATTAGAATATTTATTCAAGTGGTTCAAAATATTAGAATATTTCACATTAATTCTCCTTTAATTATTACCAATTCTTAACTAGTGGCATCATTGATTAAATTCAGACTATTTTATTTAAAATCAGTATTCTTTTTTGCAGTTTGTTTCTTTTTCGTCTTAAAATGGGCCGTGTGAGTGATATTCCTGAATCTACTGAACTTCGTATGGTTGATTTGTATCGGCACGGTAAAAGTCAATGTTTTATAGCGAATTATTTACATTGTTCGCAATCGAGCGTTAGTAAAATACTAACACAATATTCAAAAATTGGAAAATTTCAAAATAATCGCCGAAATGGTGGCCGGAAACCAAAAACATCTGCTAGAGATGACAGGAAACTGAAGCGTATAGTTAAGAAAAACCGTTTTAAAAGTGTGCGATTCTTGCACCGAAAATGGAAAGAAGAAGGAGTTGAAGTTTCTACATCGACAACATTAAGATGTCTCCATAAATTTAAATTTGAATCTCGTGTACCGAAAACAAAACCTCTCATGACTGCAAGACAAAAGCGTATAAGATTGAATTGGTGTAAATCAAGACGTTTATGGAGCAATGAAGATTGGAAAAATATATTATTTAGTGATGAAAGTATGTTTTGTGTTTCATATGGTAATCAAGGTATTCGAGTTTGGAGTATGAAGCAAGAAGCATTTGATAAAGAATGCCTTAAACGTTCCGTAAAATTTGCTGCTAGTGTCATGGTTTGGGGTTATATGAGTGCAGAAGGACCTGGAAAGTTATGCATCGTCTACGAAAAGGTTAACTCTCTGATATATCAAGAAATTTTAGAATATTACATGATTCCATCATCAGAAGATTTATTTGAAGATGATTTCATCTTTCAACAAGATTTAGCGTCCCCGCATACCTCGGTGTCAACTAAGAATTGGTTCCGCCAACGCAACATTAAGGTACTTCCTTGGCCACCAAATTCACCAGATCTTAATCCCATCGAAAACTTATGGTGTGTAATGAAGAGAAAACTTCAAGAAAATCCTCTTTCAAGTAAAACTGAGTTAGTGGCACGTATAAAGTCTATTTGGGCTAATATTGATAGAAATGTTTGTAAACACCTTGTATATAGTATGCAAGATCGATTGTACGCTGTTATGAAAGCTAAAGGGGATGCTACAAAATATTAACTACCATTTACTTCATATTCATAAGGTAATATTGTTGCGTAAAATAAAATATTCTAATATTTTGAACCAATCTAAATTTTATTCTAATATTCTGGTGTGTTTAAGGAAGCTGTATACCTAATTTATTGTGCTGTATTTTATATTTTATAAATGTTAAAATCTTATCTAAACATTCCAGATTTAATTTATAAGAAATTTAATTGCATTTACTTAGTATAAAAAATAAATAAATGACAAATAATTTTTTCTTGTTACTTTTTCTCAATTATTCTAATATTTTGAATATGAGCTGTAGTCTAACATGTTTGGATATTGTTTGAAAACAAACTTTAATATTTTTATTGTTATTTATAGTGTTGCATTATATTGTTTAGATATAATAAATGCGTCATACACCAACGCCGGCAAGTTTATTTAAAAAATAAATTCCCGTTCAGCGTCTTTGAGTAACGTAATCATAAAGTGCAATAACAACATCGACTAAAAAACATCGGGAAACTTTCTTTCAGTCTATTTTTAATTTATACTTGTTAAATTATTATTGCACAGTCATTTAAAAAGAAATACATGAATGTCAATTCCATTAAATGTTTGAATGACAGTCCTAGATTGGCACATCTGAAACATTATTTACATTAGTATTGTCAATATTGCCAAATACTTTCAGATATTTTTCTTTCCGTTTACATTTTTGGTCATCTTTAATTTTACAGAAGATGCTAATAATAATGAGAGCTAAAAGTAAGATGAAATAAATCATAACACTAAAGAGACTAGTCGTTGGGGGCCACCGTTATACTTACCCATCATGGATATACATAATATAAAATATGAAAAAAATATAATAATATAAAATATGTAAACTATTTATAAAATGCATCGCAATTCCAAAATAAAATTTAAACGCACATTTAAATAGTTTTAATATGCATAATAATGCACTTTTAATGAATTGCTGATGAGCCTATTTCGACAAACTATATAAAACGCCAAAATACTCAAGTAGTACCGGATTGCGTAATAAAAACATCCTTGTAAGTCCAAAAATAATGGTCATATTAACTAACAGTTTACTGCGTCGGATTAAGCGTCTCATTTTCAATTAAAATATATCTTTGAATTGAAATTTGAATGACATACAGGGTCATGAAAAATCGTAGAATGTGAAAAACAGAATTATACATGTCTCACTAACTAATAATTCGATCGACTTTGTTAATTATGTAAAATTTATGTTATTTTATTGCCTTTTACGTCCACTCTTTAAAATAAAACATTTCGAAATTTTTTATATGCCTTTCATCAGAACGAATTTTTCGAGAGTCCGAAAAAAATAGTTCCTGATTATCGAGGATATTGATATTAAATAGGCTTTGTTCCATTCTTATATACAAAGTACATATAAAGTTTAAAGCCTCTATCTCAATTTGTTCGGGAGATAGAGCGATTACAGACAGATACATAGACAGACACACAGATGGACGGACGGCAATTTTTTTTTCTAAAAATATGTTTTTTGGAATCTCCAATATCTGAAACGTGTAAATACGTCAAAAAAAATTTTTTCGACTTTCAAAATGATTGCAATATTTACCCTATACTACGTATGATGGGTAAGTAAAAAGATAGAAATATCTTTTTAAAAAAGATTTATTCATATTTAACAGGTAAAGGTGTTTCTGTCTTACACTTTATTTACTCTGTTTCACACTTTTTACTTCACTTAATATTATCGATAGTACATACCCGGTAATTTATTTGGATGTTTTTATGTTATTTTTTACAATTTACGCTAATTTTCCATTTATATACAAAAATCTATAGCATAATAATAAAGGGAGATACAGTTTGAGACATATTTTAACTGTGTGTAACGATTTCATGTATAATCAAATTGATACACGTTGCTGAGGCTTAATGTGAGTTACTTCATACATAATATGAAGTGCATAGCATTTACAGGGACACACAAAAATTTCAAATAATATATATTCTATCCGAAGTACTGTGTATGATGGATGATGACTGTTGCATGGATGAAATGCATTTTGAATCATGATATCTGCTTTTAAGTTTCACTAAATGCATGCATATTAAATAGTGTGTTTAAACGCTAATAGTTACACAATTTAGATATACAGGGTTATACAACAAATCTCGGAAAGATTACTGAATATGAGCGTAATTTACTTAAAGGGGATTTTTAAATAAAATATACATTTTTATTTT
The DNA here is from genome assembly GCA_964019185.1 of Maratus speculifer. NCBI lineage: Eukaryota > Metazoa > Arthropoda > Arachnida > Araneae > Salticidae > Maratus > Maratus speculifer. The sequence continues at coordinate 391,328,800 of OZ025294.1, read as the reverse complement.
GAACGACATTCAGTAAACTAAGAAATGTTTGTAGTATATAGTTAAATTGATATCCAGGATCACGCAGAGAACTGCATACAGGGTTGTCTTCGGATGATGATTTCTGAAAATGTAATTTAGGTAGTAATAAGGAATATTTTTGTTTGAAATAAATTCTAAGAAAATACTTTCGTGTATTAAAGGTACTAGGTAAACTACAGGGCTGAACAAAAGTATTCAAGAATGTTTATATCTATTAGTATAAATGTTTATATCTATTAGTTCAACCAGCAAAAAAATCGGCAAATAGGGATCATCAGATTATTTACTAAATCAATTTATTTACTCTCTTATACACTTTTTACTTCACACAACATTATCGATAGTACTTACCCGGCAATATAGGTGGATGTTTTTATGTCAATTTTTTCAATTTACGCTAATTTTCGATTTATATGCAAAAATATCCCATTTTTAATTTAAATTTTGCTTTATTAAGTTTAACGTATAAATGAGTATAGTTTTTCACTATTAATTATTTTATATTAATTATGCTTTTGAAAACTAATACATTCTATAAAATAAGCTTCCGCTATCTAATTTTATGTTCAAGATATCTCGCTGTTATTTTTGAATGAAATTTAAGCAAAAAAATAATAACAACGAAGCATAATTAAGAATTTTATTAATTTGCGTAAAAGTTTTCGCCAAAGTATAAATAAATTTAATTCTGAAAATGTATTATTTTATGAAAAATAAAAAATACACTTTTTTTGTTTTTCACAGAAAAGCATAAAAGATTAACAAATAGGAATATTTATTTTAAAGTCGAGAAAATCTGAATTATAGTAAATTTGTTCGGGAAATGATATCATTCATATTTAGATTAAAGCTTAAGGTTAAATGTTTGCATTGTAAAGTAAGTTTTGCTTTTATTAATAATATTGATTCAGTAGTGTAAAGTCACATTATTACTGAATTTGAAAAAAGCAAAACTTTCAGAATCCAAAAATTTTCAAACGTTTATAAAACTGGTGTAGAGTAAAATCTAAATTCAATTAATGTCAAAAAAATTAATTACAAGAAAGCTTGGTTACAGGAATACTGGCGAAAGCAGTTAGCGAGTGTAGTTTACCTACATAGGGTATATCAATTTTTAAAGAAAAATTTTGAAAAAAATTTATATTCATAAATTCGCACTTAAATAATTTACAAAAAAATAAATGTTTAATTTATTATAATTTATTTATTAATAATTTACATAAAAAAGAAATGTGCCAGAGGATCTAAAAAGATACTCTGGCACATTTGGTTGAAGAAATGGATATGGTTAGAGGAAATTCAAAATCTAGAGTCACTTGTTGCAACCCCAAATGCATTCAATAGACTACTTAACTCATAACTACTCAAGTTTATATCTGTTAATTTAACATTAGAATTTAATACAATTAAAAACAATAGATATAATGTCGACTATTAACAAGGCTGACAATCATCAGCTTAAAAAAATGTGAAACTGAATGTAGAAAAAGGGCATTAATTATCCATTAATTCTATCTCTATACATGAGATGCTAGAAATCATTTCCTAATACGTAGTAAAACAAGTTGGAAATTGCACGTAAAGCGTAGCAAATGAGATGCGTTCGTTGATAACGAAGTTTTAAAATATTCAGATCTTGCTGATATAGTAGAGCGTACTTTGGATACAGTATAGTGGCGAAATCTTTGTGTTCCTGTAAATATGCAGTAAATAATTTTTATTATACTTCATTAACGTATATCTTAGTCATAAAATGTGAAGTAGTTGAATATAATTAAAACACCCCCAAACAATGTTTCCCATATATCATTATTTAGTGGAATACATTTATGTGGCCCTGTAATTTAATAATAAATATTCTTTGCATCACAGATGGTACAAAATGTAATTTTTAGTAAATATTTCAGAGATTCATGTCAATTCTGTTATATTCAAATGAGTGTAACACTATTAAAATGCATTTGAAACTTTTTTCCCCATTGACCGTAATGTAACGGAATCCTTTTGATTGTCCCTGTAATTAATCTATCCATACGATTTTCATAAAATTTGAAATGACTCGACAAAATTATGTAATAATTACGTATTTAAAATTTCAAACGATTCGGATGGGTAGTTTTTTCGTTGTTATATGCGGACGGACAGATAGACAGACAGACAGACGGACAGACAGACAAACAGACAGACGGACAGACAGACAGACGGACGGACTGAGCGACAACAATAGGTGCTACGTATTTACATAATTACGAACGCACCTAAAAAAATAACATAGGCGAAAATATGAAGATGTGAATATCCTACGAAAGGTTGCAAAAAAACAAAATATTGTTTCAGCAACTGAATTAATAACATCTTTAAAGGATAATTTGTACTTATTTTGTAATAGTGTTTATCGTAAAAATAAAACGTGACAATCGTTATTATTGTTATTATTATTATTATTATTATTTTAAATAAATAAAAAAAGAAATATTAAAGAGATAGAAGATACTGGATTTTTATGCTTACAATATTAACATATAGTAAAGGACCGCGAAAAAAAATCCCAACATATCTGACATTTTAATGGTGACAACAACAAAAAATCAGTATAGCCATTTGTTTTCAAATAGAACAAGTAAGAAAAATCATGCCTTAAGCATATATTATGAAGCACTTTCCAACACTTTCTGAAACCTTTAACAAAACTCCGTTATGCAGAGAAATAAGGTGTTACTGTACATAGCCAAATGTGTATAACAACACTTTTGAACAGCCATGTATTTAATTTTCTGGTTCATAAATATACTATATAATGAGAAATTTAGTCTTGCAAGAAAACGCCTATCTGGTTAAAAATTTTACTTCAGCATTTTATACCACTAGATGGAAACATACTTGAATACTTTTGTTCAGACCTGTAGTTTACTTAGTACCTTTATGACATTAAGGTACTTTGCTAAAATTTAGTTCATACAAAAATACTCTTTATACTATTTAAATCACATTTCCAGAAATTACCATCCATAGGGGACTCTATATCCAGTTCTTTGGATGATCCTGTATATCATTTTATCTATATTCTACAAACGTTTCTTATTAAAATGAATGCAGTTCAACGTAAAATTGCATCAATTACTTAAAAAACACTTTTAAGTAAATTACCTTATATTCCGAAACCATTCCGAGCTCTTTTGTGTAACCCTGTATATCTAAATTGTGCAATCATTAGCATCTATACACACCATATAATGTACATATACTTAGAGAAACTTAAAAGCGCATATCATAATTTAAAATGCATTTCATCGTTCCAACAGCCATCATCCATAATATACACAACAGTGAAATAACTCATATCAAGCCTCAGCGATGTATATCAATTTGATTATACATGAAATCGCTTACCATAATTAAAATATGCCGCATACAATTTCCCCCTATTTTATTATGTAATGGAATTCTTTTGTGTGGCCCTGTAAATGAATAATAACTGTTCTTTTCACAGCATATTTCACAGCATATTTTACAGAATACATATTTCAGCGCGCTTCGTAGATGCATATAAATTTCAATATGTTTGATAGTGTGCAACATCTTTAAAATTCATTTGAAAACATTTTTCCCCATAGGCCGTTATGTAACGTAAAACTTTTTACTTCCCTTGCAAATAAACTAATCAGGGTAGAAACTTAATTTTCAATTGTGTTCGTGATAGTGCAAGCGTTAATAACGTCAAAAATTCCATGGCAATCCGAACATATTAGGGTTAGAGCGCGGACAGACAGACAGACAAACCGAAAGCATAAGCACTTTTAAACTTTGTGGGAAAGTGCTAAAAATGATGCGAAAATTAATATCGATAAAAATAATCTTCGAATTTTTATTCTGATACAAGGACCGGGCATACAAGGTGTACGAGAAAGATCCGCACAAATTCAAAAATTTATTGAAAAAGAAACAGTAGGGTAACAGCGAAACTAATTAGAACATTACATAGAATAACTCAAAAAGTTTTTTTCTGCAGTATGTTTCTGACCATAGATAGCGCTACATGTCATGCAAAGGAATATTAAAGCATTTTAGTTATTTCAATGGCGGATCGCGTGAAGAAAACTCAATGTGTTGCGTGGTTTATCGAAACAAAATCCGATACGCAAACACATTTCAGTCGCTGAATAATTCTTTTCCACAGCGTTGGATTGGCAGGGATGGTCCCATTGCATGGCCATCCCGGTCTCCTGACCTAACACCACTAGATTTTTTCTTTTGGGGTTATGTTAAAGATACTGTATACCGAACGCAAGTTAACAGTCTCGAAGAATTAAAGCAAAATATCCAAATAGCTGTAGCTACTGTTGATGTTAGCATGCTGAAACGGTCGTGGATAAAACTGGAATATCGTCTTGATATTGTTCGTAATACGAAAGGGTCTCATGTAGAAATTTCCTAAGTTAATAACTTAAGTTATAGGAAAAAAAACTTTTTGAGTTATTCTATTTAATGTACTAATTAGTTGCGCTGTAACCCTATTGTTTCTTTTTCAATAATTTTTTGAAGTTGTACGGATCTTTCTCGGACACCCTGTACATCAAAATGTAGGTTTCAATGTGCACATTAAGAATATCACTGGCTGCCAGGTCCTATCCTGCCGGAACCCGGTGGCAGCTGCACTTTTATGACGTCAATTTTGAGTGTTTACCTATGTATCGAATACAAGGACCAGACATCCATCAAAATGTAGGTTTCAATGTGCAAATTAAGAATATCACTGGCTGCCAGGTCCTATCCTGCCGGAACCCGATGGCAGCCGCACTTTTATGACGTCAATTTTGAGTGTTTACCTATGTATCGAGTACAAGGACCAGACATCCATCAAAATGTAGGTTTCAATGTGCAAATTAAGAATATCACTGGCTGCCAGGTCCTATCCTGCCGGAACCCGATGGCAGCCGCACTTTTATGATGTCAATTTTGAATGTTTATTTATGTATCGGACCTAGCAGACATATTCTTAATGTGCATTTTGATACCTACATTTTAATGTATGTCCGGTCCTTGAACTCGATACACAGGAAAATAGACGGCCAGCTCCTGGTCTATCAGAATAAAAATTCGAAGATTATTTTTATCGATATTAATTTTCGCATCATTTTTAGAACTTTCCAACAAAGTTTAAAAGAGCCTATGACGGCCGGCTCCTGGTCTATGATAGTTGTCCTATTAATAATGTACAAAGTGAAAGCAATAAATGCAATATATTTGTCCAAACTTGTTCTTAAATTATGTAAATCTGACGGATAATAACTACTAATGTTTATTGGATAATAGTAGAACGGTAAACATTCACAACCTGCTATATTTCACAAGAATTGAATTTACGGGTTATTAAAATGCGAATTGTGTCAGTTAATGCTTTTGGAGCCGAAGAATCTACGGAGAAATTTTATAACACTGTGAAAGGTATTATTTACACAAGGTCATTCAAGGCTTTAAGAAAACTACAGTTCCGAACGGTTAGACCGACGGGCGTGATTGGATATCAATCCTGAACATTCCTTCTACAAGCTTCGAGAGCAAAACCTCTAAGCCATTGGTGGGGCTGTTGTAAAAGTAAAATTAGAAAATAGAGATGAACGATATTTAAACATTGAAAGTGTTGAAAAAAGTTATTTTTTCTCTGAGAAATGAATACTGGACTTACCAAGGTCTCGACCTAATTCATTGGTTAGCTTCATGCACAATGTTATTTTGAAATGACAGACATTTCAAGATATTGCCAAAATTGCCGACAAAACCTAAATCGCCCTAAATGAATCAACATGGATGTAGCTGACTCATTTGGCGAAAGGCAACTCATATTCAGGAGAGATGGACAATGTTTTCGAATCTTCTATAATCGGATTCCACTAATTTTGGCATTGAGTGTTGAAGTAAAATACGACAGATTTTTAAAAAATAATGTATATGAAATCAACCTTTCCCTTCCAGCATAGGCAGAGTTTTATTTGAAATATAGACTAATGAAATGTTATTTTTATTTATATTATATAAGGTGGTATGTGGTAATAACGCCAGGCGGGGTATCAACGCCAAGTGCTAATATTTTGCATAATTATGAAATAATCTAGTAAATGACACCCATGTGCTCTGCGCAGAAGTTTTTGAGTCATATAAATAGCAAAAAACAGCTTCAAGTTAATTTGTTTCATTTTTAGGTCTTATTGTTTTTACAAGCAACTAAAATTAACGCTTGATCTAAAATTTGTGAGATACGTTTTGTGATGTGAAGACTATTTTTTTTTATTACTTACCGATCATACGTAGTATAGGGTAAGTCTTGCAATCGTTTTGAAAATCGAAAAAAAAATTTTGACGGATTTACACGTTTTAGATAGTGGAGATTCCGAAAAACATATTTTTAGAAAAAAAAAATTGCCGTCCGTCCGTCTGTGTGTCTGTGTGTCTGTCTGTCTGTCTGTAACCGCTCTATCTTCCGAACAAATTGAGATAGAGACTTGAAATTTTGTATGTAGTTAGTATGTAAGAATGGGACGAAGCCTATTTAATATCAGCAACCTCGATTATCCGGAACTATTTTTTTCGGACCCTCGAAAAATTTGTTCTGATGAAAGGTGTATAAAAATTTTCGAATTTTTTTGTTTTAAGGAATGGACGTAAAAGACAATAAAATAACACACATTTTGCATATAGAAAGAAGTCGGTCGAATTATTAGTTGCTGAGATATTTGTAATCCTGTTTTCCACATTCTTCGATTTTTCATGACCCTGTATTTCATTCAAATTTCAATTCAGAGGTATATTTTAATTGGAAATGAGACGCTTAATCCGACACAGTTAATTGTTAGTTAATAGAATTATTATTTTTGGAGTTATAAGGATGTTTCTTTTACGCAGTTCGGTACTACTTGAGTAGTTTGGCGTTTTATATAATTTTTTGAAATTGGTACATCAGCAGTTCTTTAATAGAACATTACTACAGGTATATTAACAATATTTAAATTTTTGTTTATGAATAAATATTTTTCACATGTTTTATTTTCATATACATATCCATGATGGGTAAGTATTACGGTGGCCCCCAACGACTAGTCCAGAAATACTTTGTTAATTACATAAGTTTGTAGTACATTTCATGGACTTTCAAAATGTTGTTGAAGATTTTGGATATCTTCTCGAGATAATTTGTAATTTTAAAAGTACAGAGCAATAACTATAACGGGGTAATAACGCCAATCCTTGGCATTAATACCCCGGTTGATTCCCTACAGTGGCCGAGCTACATCCTAAATACTGATTCAAATAAACATAGTTAAAACTGTGCAATGTTTCTAATAATTCTATTTAAACGGTCCTTTTTAAGCAAAAAGAAGCTCACGGTCTGATATTCTGTTGCCTCATCCCCCCCCCCCCACACCACACCTTTATTTTTCTTACACTTTCACAAAAAATTGAACATTTTCAATAGCTTAGAATACAATTTGTCAATTTCTAAGTTTGTATTTTTAGAATTTGGCAATCTACATATAATTATTCCATCTTATTTCATAGTTTTGTTTGCATGGAGTTATTACCCATATAGGTGGGTAATAACGCCAAATAGCATTGGTCAAGAAATCACGCCATTACATTTTATGAATACATATCTGTTAAATTATTTTTTTTATATAAATAGTCAATGAGCTGCTGTATCAAACCCTATATTTGTTTGAAAAATACAAACTAAATCTGAGCCGTGAAAATTGGTAGAACGTTAACGTGGCGTTATTACCCCAGGGTACCTTATATAATAAAGTGCTATTAATGGATTTTTATGATACCTCACATTTATTTAAAGCAAATTCCTAGAAAATATCTCAAATTTTAGAGCGTTAAATTCATTTTAGACCGTAAATTAAACATTCATACCGTGAAATAGAGTAAAGCTCTTATATAGTGCAATTTAATTTATCCATCTCCAAAATGTATTTTGTATGAAAAAATATTAAAATAAACTGCCATCACTACCCATTCTGCTCATAAAATATTGCATAAATATTTTTTTTTAGAAAAGCAACTAAGATAAACTAAGTTTCATATACCCAGGCATGTAATTAATAAAAGAAACTATCCTTGTAAAATAATAGTCTGGACATAATTATTTCGCAGTTAATACAAGAATTTTCTTATCTGTGGTGTGAAAGAAAATTAAGATTAATGGTGGTGGGAGTACTTACATAATTTGTCAGTTTTAATGAGATTTAAAGCGTATATTTTGCATTTTAAAAAGTGAAAAAAGTCAAAGGACAATTAAATTATTTTCCTTTTTTTTGTTTGTTTGTTGGTTTGTTTACTTATTCAGTTTTTTATTTATTTCTGTTGGTGTCTTATATTTAAAATTTAATATCACTTTGCAGCAGAAAAAAGCTATTCTATATTTTTGATTAAATTGTAAATAACACTGCAATTTAATGAAAGTATATTTAAAAAAACTGTTATAAGGATTAACTCTTAAGGATCCTATCCCTGTCCGCGAAGACCCTTATGAGCTAATGCTATTTCTATAAGAAGGATATAAGAATATAATCTCATTTTTCTAATAATTGTTTCTCATTTTGACATTTTTATTATTATTTTTTTTTTCATGAGACAGCTGAAGTCCTCTAAAGATCGCTGCATGATTACTTTTTCGATTTTGGTCGCAACTATTTTTTATAAAGTGACTGTTACTTTATGAACCGGTTCTGAAAGAGGTAGTAACTTTATAAAAAATATCTGCGACCAAAATGTAAAAAGTAATCAAGAAGCGATCTTGAGAGGTGACTTCAGCTGTCCCATGCAAAGAAAAAATTAAAAATGTCAAAATGCGAAAGAATTATAAGAAAAATGCCCGTGTGTTACATCTGGCAAATAACTAAACCGCTATAATACTACTTACTATGTGTCATGAATTCGTCCAATACGATTGCTGTAACCGATCAAGAACAATTCAAAGAATGAAATAAAACTTATTTTATTCATGTGAAAGAGCTGGATTTAACAAAAAATTAAAATGTGTCCTTCGGGAAAAAAAATCGGTAAAGCCATTAAGGCAAAAATTACTTTTATTATTTTTACTGAGTACTTAGAAATATTAATATAAAGAAAGTTGCAGAGTGTAAAGCATATAAAATTAATTAATTTAAACCTATTTAGTTACATTATAAGTTAGTTTAGTTGTCAAAATATAGCAATAGATTACTTTAAAATTCCATTTGTGTACATACCCTCATAGCATGTATGGTCACAGTGACGTCACTGTGGTCACATCCCATCTGTGACCAAAATGCCACCATTCAGTGACGTCACATTGTGACTGAGATATGGCATGCTTAAAAGTCTTTAGAAAATACAAAAATTCTTCAAAACATGTTATATACTTCAAAAAAAAACTTTTTCATAACGTCGGTTTTGTCACAGTTTCGTCACGATGTTAATGTCAAAGTAGTCACAAATGACACATTTTTCACAATAGGTGACAATGTGACGTCACAAATGAGCTCTAAAACGGCCATAACGACTTCACATTTTAGTCCCTGTGACTTCACATCGACATCACGTGATTTCACATCGACAATCGATGGTCACAAAGTCACAGTGTGACTTCACAATGTCGTCGCAGTGACGTCACCATGCCTTACGGGTAGGATACGCACCTTAAAATAATATAAACTTTATCTTTTTTTTTTTTTGTTATTTTTTTGCTATTTTTTTCTTTATTAGCCCGATAATGACATTTAAAATATTTTTTTCATTAAAATGGAAAAAATCGTACAGTGAGAGGTAAAATAGCTGATGGTAGATAGATATTTACAGTTACAGAAAACTACTTGAAGCTAAGTACAATTTTTCCACGTGGTACTTCTTTTACAAATGGTTTAATCCGTATAAAAAGGTGAAATTAAATGTTTATACAGTTGATAATCCTTAAAAAGTGTACAAAAAGCATCTCTTTTACGTTCTACGAAGTAAAACAGTAACAGTTCTATTTTTTTACGACTGAAACTTAAACATTTATGATGCTTTGAATTTAAAAATATTTCGGATTTTTCTGCGATAAAACATGTATAGTATTAAAATCAGTGCACCTAACTGTGTAACCTCAAAAACTCGGAAACCGCAGAGCGCAGGGCTGCGAAAATTGGCACACGGATTGCTGGTAGGGGGAACATGAACGATTGTGGTCAAAAATTCAAAAATTTTAAAAATATTTTTAATATATATGTGACATTTTGAGATAGAAGCCATTAATATTATTTGCAGGTTTCCCCATGTTATGCCACAGGAGTCAAGGCAAGATAAAATTAAGTAAAATAATAAACGTAGAAATTTCATTAAATTCCACAATTGCTGCTCCTAAAGATTTATTTAAATGCAATCATATGCAGAGGGAAAATGCTCTTTCCTTCCGAAGCAATATTCCATAAAAAAACATTCATCTAGCTTTTAAATCGTTCAAACCCGAAAATATCGAATAAAATATTCCATCCATCTCTGGGCCTCTTCACACAAATCAATAATAAAAAACTTCTAGAACTTTCTCTAATCTCTAACCATGATTTTCATATGTAAACAGAATTCGTGTCCATCGTCGAGATTAATTTCATCCAGTCTATAATTTTTAATTTAAAAAAATATTATTTAACTAATTTATAATCGAACGCTGAATTCGATATCCTTGCAGACGATATTTTGAAACAAAAAAAAGAAATGAAATGAAATTATTGATATGCACAAATATCAAACGTTAAAGGGGGGGGGATAAATAAATAAATAAAAATAATGATATTTTTTTAAAGGCATGGTTTTGGAATAATAGATTAGATCTAGAAACAAGATTTAAATTTAATTAGTTGAACTAAGTAAGGAATATTTTTAAAAGGAAATTAATATAGTATAAAGGTTAATTTTGGCAAAAAAAATTAAATTTGTAATGTATATTTTTAACGAATTTTTGCCCTTTAATCATTTGGAAAATGGCTGTTGTTCTCGGACAAGTATAGATATATCTGTGACTTATCTGACATACTTCTGTTGCCACAATAACGAAAAAATATTAAAAATTACAAAGAAATAATAATAATTGAAACTTTTTTATGCGCTTCATTTTGTCATTTGTCAAGCATTGATGCTGTGAAAGCGAATTCGAGCAACATGTCAAGTAAAATTCGAGTTATTTCTAACATGTTCTCGAGGCAGCCAATAACAACGTGACGTTCTCTAAACAAGAAAATTTTACAGCACTCTTAGAGTAGATAGCAAGTTTTACAGTGGTGCGTTAGAAGCGGGGATGCCAGTACCTTTTGTTATGAAATACAGTGATTTTTTATACGCTTTAATTTGCCATTTTTCAAGCATGGATTCTGTGCAAACACATTCAAGCACCGATGCTATGAAATCGATGTCAAGCACAATATTGTGGAGACGAATTGAAGCAACATGTGAAGTACAAATATAACTATTTTTAGCACGAGCTTAATGCAGCGAATAACAACACAGTTTTCTCTAAGCTTGAGAAATTTTACAGCACTCTTAAAGATAGCAACATGCAAATTTTAGAGTAGCTATATTGGCTTCAAGATGCCAGATTATTTTGTTGTAAGCTTATTTTTATTTATTTATTATTATTTCTTTTATTCTGCTACCCTAAAAATATGTAGGCCGAATTAGGAACACTCTGTATAGAATAAAATTAGATTTTTATTATGTACCGCTAGATGTTGTTCTGTGCAAGATTCCAAAAACTGTCTTTCCTTCACTATCTTCATTGCATTTTATACATAAAATATTGGATGAATATTTATTATTTTTAATGAAACTAAAAGATAATAAATTTTCAGCATGAGGTAATGTAATTAATAACAGACACAACCACTATTTTATTAAAATTTATGGCATAGGTAAAATTATTTTGAAGCTAGAGCATTTATTTCCTATTTGAGGCGCTACAGAAAATTAAGATTAATGTGGGAATGGTTGAAGCAGTTACATAATGTGTCAAATTTAATATGATTTAAAAACCCAACTTTGCATTTTAAATGCAGGAAAAAATTCACAGGTGAGATTAATTCAATATATTCGTTCTAATATTTTACTTTTTTCTCATTTTTAAGCAACTAAAACATCTTATCTTCTTTCGAATTGACAAAAAAGTCAAGTTCAAATATAAAGTCAAACTTCTCTTTCAAAAAAGTTTTTTACTTATGAAATTTTCCGATAAACCTTGACTTTGATTACCATTAATATGCATATCAATCTCCATGTTATGAAAAATACAGGGTGCAATTTGTTATCGATCGTAGATATTTAATTTCTAAACCGCTGGTCGGAGACATATAATTCCAGTTATAAAAACGTTTCAAATGAGGTAACTATTCATGTAGTGGCATTGTTTACAGTAAATAATCAATTTTATAAAAATAACAAAATCTAACTACAGTCTTGTGCAAAAATTTAAGACCAGAAGCAAAATTTCGACATTTTAACACAAATCACCATTATCGCCGAATATTACACCATCTTATCTGTCTCATCCTTTGCCAGAGAATTTAACCGTAGATGGTGCTGTTTCTTAATATTTGTAATGGGGGAAAACAGCCACTTTCATTAGCAAAAAGGGCAGAAATATTTGACCTGCATAAAGTTGACTTTTCTGAATGTGAAATAACTAAGAGGGTACATCTGAGCAAGACTATTCTTTATCAAGCTGTTAGTAAATACCGGGTGTCCCAAAAATGACTGATGGATTTTAAAATTCAATAACTTGCAAACGGTGACAGCTATTTAAAACATAAATATATATAGGACAGTTGCACCATAAAATTTGGCTAATAATAACACATTGCTCAGTGGTGCAAAAAACAGGAATTTTAATGTACATTTGTACATATTAAAATAAAATAAAACTTTCAACGTTTCGCGCCGTCTTCTGCGGGCGTCTTCAGGAAAATATGATAATGGAAGGACTACGTTTGCATCGTGATCGAGAGATAATATTTCTACTAAATTAAAATCTAAATGAATTAAAATTTAAAAAAAAATGTTGCCATTTATACGTGAGTAAAAATTGAAATATTGCAAGGAAATAAAAAATTTTAAGATTTTATGATGTTATGCCATATTTTTGGTATATTGTACACTGTAAAAAAATTTCAGAAACATTTCTGAAATTAACGGAGACCTGTGCTGCACGATACTAACGGAAAGGTTTCTGATTCGAACAGGAAAGTGTTTCGGTTAAAACACGGAACCTTTCTGATCCGTAATGAAAAGTTTCTGAATGTATCCGAAACCTTCCTGAATATATCTGAAACCTTTTTGAATATATCCGAAACCTTCCTGAATAATCTTAAACCTTTCATGATGGATCGGAAATATTTCAAGGAATTTCGGAAATATTTCAGGTCGGAAAAGTTTCTGAATATATTGAAAATACTTCATTACGGATCGGAAAAGTTTCTAAATGAATCTGAAAACATAGTAAAACTTCCATTAAGGATCGGAGAGTTTTCAGATTGTGTAGCAAATCTTTCATTGCGGGACGGGAAGGTTTTGGAATATATATGGAACATTTCATTTGGGATCGAGAATGTTCCCGAATATTTATAAAGGTTTTTATTATGCATCAAAAAGGTTTCCTGTTTTAGCTAAATGTTTTTCGGCTGAAATCGGAAATTTTCCTGTCAATGTAATGCACATGTGCTCAAGTAATTTTCGGCGATGTTTCCGAATATATATATTCGGAAAAATTGCCGAAAATATTTATACGCATTTTTTAATATTCTATTTTGCTTTGATAGTGGCACAACTTAAAAATTCACGTTTATCCTTAATTTGAGGTCAGCAATAAAAATATATCGTAATGGACTTATGAAAGACTGAAACAATTGAAAATAGCATACTAACTTTATAATTAAAAAAATACTGCAACTACACTGTTAATATCAGATTTAGGGAATCAGAAGAAATAAGAAAGAAAGAAATTTACATCAGAAAAGAATTTAGTTGGGGTCTGTATTTTTTTTTAAAGTAGTAATATTATTAATTAAAAAATAGTAATCCCCCCTTTTTTTTCCCCAAAACGCACATGAACATTATTTTTAAGAGGTTTTTCTTTGTTTTTTGTGTGCAACATGACTGTGTTTTGTTATTGACATTGCTGCCAAGTTTTATGCCCTCGAGGAAACAAACTACCCCCAAAAAATTCCCCTATACTAGCAAAACTTATTAAAAGATTGTTGCAGTTCTGTTTTAAGATGATGTTTAAAACAGCACAGTACCGAAAGTAATCAACACTTTAGTAAATAGGGAATTCTAATAATTTTTTAGGTTTTTCTTGTAATTGGAACTTTTATGAAGTAGATCGGGAAAATTGAGAGGATTAGGAGATATATTTGTTACAGCTTGCAAAATATACGAGGGAGGATGTTTACTTTTGATATTTTATGATAATACTAAACAAAATTTGTATGTATATTTTTTTTTACTACTTAAGCATGAGATACACATAAGAAATCTAAATGGCATCTGTAATTCCTTCCCACAAACACTGTCTTCTAAATTTGCAATGCAAATTTATTACTTAAAAAATTCCATTCAGCAGAGCCTAAAAGTAGAAGAGGATTTAGTAAAAAAATTCATAAGCTAACTTTACATAAAAATTAAATGGTCGTAGAACCATAATCCAGTTAATTTGAATCATATTTTGCAAGTGAAATAACACAAATTATGAGTCATTTAAATAACTTTTTTTGAGGGGGGAGGGGAGGGGGGTCAGATTGAAAAATGGTAAATGTAAATAGTAAAAATCTCCAATTAGTTATTAGCAATGTGAAATGCTTTTCAACCATATGGTGTAAGTCGTAAATCTTAGATATGTTAATAGTACAAAATGGAACTCACAATCATAGTAAGGAAATATTATAGATTTTTCTGTTTCTCGAAAAATGTCCCTTAGCCCTTACTTTGACCCTCATGGTTTATTCAAGTCCATTAACGAATTTAAGGCTCTTTTTCCTGCAAACCAAGACACTTGCAATCTAGTGCTTTCACTATGGAGAGGTTATTTTTAATAACTCGTTTCTATTTTTTTTTCATTGAATAGTGAGGTTCTTCTTTACATCGCTACTTTTTTTAGTTCTTCAATTTTGTTACAGATATCTTTTAAAATGACACTTATTTTCAGAACCGGTTTTGAAATCAAAAGCAACTTTGAGGGACCTCAGCTATCCAATGCCAAAATAATAATAATAAATAAAATACTTAAAAATTTCTAAATACAAAACTGTTATTAGAAAATAATCTCTCTCTAAGAGGAGCAATAGTTCGATTAACATTTTATATTATTAGCTGTTGTTTCTGCTTGCATGGAACAGAAACCTTAAGGCTTCTTAATTTTTTGAGTTAATTTCAAAATGATCCATACAAAATTACCGCAAGAAAATGAAGTATGTACATAAATATAAACGAAACCATTACAAAATGTACCATTACAATTACATACATTTTTGTCATGAATGCATGATAAATATTTGTTCTTTATTGAAAAAAAAGCAACATTTTATTACTATTGTTCGATTTGTGCATTAAATATGCAAATATTGAAATTTAATAAACATATATGCTTACTTGCAATTTTTTTTTTTGAGTTGCATGCATCTTTTCTTTTCTTTTTCCCTTTTTAGTTTAAGACTTTAAACATAAAAAAAAATACTGTACAATAGTTTTTGAGTCAACATTGTGACGTAGATGACTACATATTGTCTTTTATGACCAGAGTTTCTATTTCAAGTCTCCCCAAAATATTTAGGACCATGTTGCTGTATTCAGTCATATTTTACATCTTAGATTCCCCCCCCCCTCCCCAACACAATATTTTGATTCAATTTCTTTCTTGAACAAAATGATGGAAAAAATGCAGAACTGGAAAATAAAAACAAAAATCCAGCACTTATCCAGATATTTCAGAATGCTTGAAACCATTATTTACTCTTTCCTGATTTGTGTTTGGTATATGTATTGCAAGTCAATTCAGACACGAATAAAATTGATATCCTTCATAAGATCGCTCTTTGATTACTTTTCGATTTTGGTCGCAGATTAAGTTATTTTCATTTTCAGAACCGGTTCAGAAATTGAAAGTAACTTTATAAAAAAAAGTACTTACGGCCAAAAATTGCAAAAATAAGCAAAGAGTGATCTTCTGAAGGACATCAACTATCCAATGCAAAGAAAATTATTTAAAAATGTCAAAATGCGAAAGATTTATTAGAAAAATGCCACCCCATAGGAATAGCATTAGCTCGCAAGTGTCTTTGCGGGCTAATGCTATTCCTATGGGATTTGCTTGGGCTTTGCTTTCTTCAGGACCCTTAAGACTGATTATTTTAGATTGGTTTGCATATCAGTGCATGAAGACTTTCACAAAATATAGCTAATGGGATTCAGAGGTCATATAAAACAATAATATATTTAACTATTTCAGAAAGACATATTTTGATTTAAACAGCATCTAAAATAATTATTTTACTATTTTATTTATTTATGTATATTAGAAAGATATTTATGACAAATTGTTAAGAATTAAACTTATTGAACATTGAATAAAAAATAATTTTTTAACTTAATAATTTATCCACTTTTGAACTCAGTTATCCCATTATGATGTTTATAAATATAAATTATAAAAGTGATTACACTAAACCAATTTAACATTCTACTTCTGTTATTGAAATAACTATTGTCAACATTACTGATATAATTTTTAACAGCAAAAGGACTTTAACACACTAAGCAAATATTTCAAAATATGCACATAATTTTTAAAATTAAATTATTTATTATCTTAATAAAAATATGATATCTTATACAACAGCATATAAAAAATGCAAATTTGTAGAGAAGAACACTTAATGAAATGACCATGCTATATTATGCCAGTAATTATTTTTAGTAAAATATGTAATTAAAAATGCTTAAATACTCATGGTTTAAATGGCGATATTTGTAACATTAGTAATTCATGTAAGTTTATACATATGACTAAGTATTAATGTTTTTAAATACATACTAGTTTTATGCATGTAAAAAACCTCTGCTTTCTTTTAATAAGACTGTACACAAATCAACACATTGTTTCTAGCTCAAAGATAACATATTAGTTAAAAAAAAAAGCTATGTGCTATAGATCTCAAGTTAGACTCAAATTTAAAAGTATATAAAAGTTAGATGAAGTAACAAAGAAAAGTATTCAAAATGATTTATTGAACTTATATTTTATTCCAAAATTTAAAATACCAGTCAGAAACAAGATTTTAATAAGACTTAAAACTTCGGCAAAGTATTAAAAAAAGTAATTAATTTAGTTGGAAATGTTTTGGGGATTAATTTCAGTATGCAAGTCTCAAAAGACAAATATGCGGTTGCTGCTCGTTTAGGGTATTCAATATTACACACAAAATAAATTCCTACTGCTGCAGATACTGCCTCCAAAAATCCATTACATTCGATAATACTTCTTTCTGCACCATATATACTTCCGTTGTGTTAAAAATGTTCCCAATAACAAGAATCATAACAAGAAAAGACTGAAATGCTTCAGTGTTGACTTGTGATGGAATTTACTCCAAAGACAAATTTCTTTGCCTCTTTGGTGCCAGCAATAACTTGTCGGTGTAAACCTTTCTTCTTGGAGTAGGCACTAAATTTTTATTTTTTCTGACATCATCTCTCCCCTTATTGTATATCTTGATGTTCCAATCTTCATGACATTTCCCAATGTTAGATTTTTGGGAAGGAAATTCAGATACTAGTGAACAAACCACGATGTATCGCTGTTTTGCAGTGGGGAATTCTGTATATTTCCTAATTTCGTTTGAAAGATGTCCGAACAATTCACTTTTCGTCAACCACAGCAACTCACCATTAATCATTGTGATCAATCTGTTTTATTGTTAAGTGATCAACTTTTATTTTGGAATTAGAAATGTGGCAGGCCAAGGAAGTAGTTTTATGCCTGGAAAGAAAATCTATTTAGTAAATCATTTCTAAAACAGAGATACATTTTATTTTCTGCTGAGACTGATAATCTAAATTATTAAAAAAAATTGTACATGTATCATTATAAAAACCCTAAATGAGTTAAAAGTGGGATGCAGCATTACCTTATAGAAGCTATAAGATTTAGGTGTTAAATCGTTAAATATAATATCAAATTCTGAGTGATTCTATGTTATTAATATAAAAGAAAAATAAACTTCATATTCTACAGTACAAACATTATTTTGGATGTAAAAAGAGATAAAATTTACCCACTGGTGTTTTTTGTTACCTTCTTTCATAAATTCAAAAGACGGATTTTTTTTTTAATATTAAAATTTAAGTGATCCTGTGATGCGACTTTAAAAAGGATTTGCTTTAAAATTACATTACAACTATTTTCCTTTGTCTTGTGAAAAATATTTAAACATTCAAACAATATATATTTTTTATTTACTTTCCATGTACACATTTAAATATATCACACTTTCACTGAGCTTATAGCATGTATTAAATGCATTTATTTTATTAAACTACCTTTATTTTAATAAATAATATATTTTGCTTCATGTGATCCAAAAACACAGGCAAGCTTTGCATAAATGTTTTTTTTTTCTTTGGTACTACATGATTATCTTTTCAACCAAAAACTATCGCCTATTACAAAATACCAAATATCGATAACTGTAAATGTCACTTGGCACTAAACAGGAACAATGTGTTACATCATCAATGATTTTTAATTTGATTTTTAATTTGTACTTTTGTCAATATTATACTAATTTCTCGCTTTTTCATTATTTAAAATAAAAATCATGCCAATTTGCATAATATAGTGATTAGTTTGGATATTTGCATAATTTGGTGAAATTGATCAATGGGATAATCATGTAGTACTTTTTTTGCATTATATTTCAGATAATTTGGATACAAAGAGGCAAAGTAGCCTTTTACAAATTTTAGTGAATTAATTTATAAACTAAATTATATAAAATACAAGTTTTCCTGAAAGAAAAAAAAAACTAGATTTAACGGAGAAAAATAAATTCTAGAAGACGAAATCCAGGAGATGAAGCATAAAATTAATAAAATTAAGATTAATTTAGAAACATATTAGGGCATTCCATGGAAAAAGGACAAAATGTCCTGCATGCAAAAACTTAACATAAAAACGTTTATCTATTGACTTATAAGATGTTAAAACACAAACTATACTTCAAAGCAGTGTTTTCGCTGGCATTTGACCAACGTTAGTAATTTGGCTAATAGAAAATAAAAAAACATTCGCAAAATGAGAAAAGTATTAGCAAAATAGATTCGACGTGTAGCACTAAAAAATTTATCGTTAATCCTTTAACGTACCCCCTTTTTTCAATATGTTAAAAAAACCCTAAGTTTTTATAATTGCGACAACGATTATTAATCTAATTTGGGAAAAGAATGGGGAAAAAGAAAGAAAAAGCAAAAATTGAGCACTAGCAATTTGGCACATCTAGTCGCTTCTTTACTCCCCAAATGAAGAATTTAGTCGCAATTTGGCACAATGCCGAGCAACAGTGAGAACCCTGCTTCAAAATAAAATATTTCGCAACAAACCTTCAGCTAATTAAAAATGTTTTGTGGGAATTTAAAAAAAAAGAGAGATTTTTTTTGTATATGTAGGAGCGCAATTTCTTCTTTTATAAAAAATTACGATATTTTCTCTGTACTGATAGGTAAATTTTGAGCCTTTTCTTGAGACGCAATGGAGAAAATCATAGATAAACTAAAATTTTCTCCAATGATTTTTATCCTCAACCGTTTGGTGGATTTTGCAGCTTTTTTGCAAGCAACTACCAGAAGAACAGAGCTTTTTCTGCGATTGACCAACTACCAACTGATAAATCCCCCCCCCCCCCCCAAGGACCAATTGACAAAACCTTAGTAGTGAGTTAAACTCTGTGGCTTTTTCCTGCGACTGGCAAAATTTGTGGATTTTTTTCTGCTGTTGAGCATTGAATTTCGCAGTTTTTATAGTCAATCCAATAGCAAATTTGGCTTCTATTTACCCGCAGATGATTGCGAAGTGTGATATTTTATTCTATCAACTGTCAAAAATCGTATAACATTTTTTGCCTGCGATCAACCAATGTATTATTTCATGGAGTTTATTTGTAAATTCGATTTGGTGATCTAGGATCGGGGGGAATGTTTGCAAAAAAACATATGCAATTGATTTCGATTTTAAAAGCGAATTACATCCTGAGATAGAAAGATTCCACTACAAATAAAAAGATTCGTATGGCGATCTTTACAAAATAGGGCTCAGAATAGTATGTGCCATATATCGGGGGTAATTCTGTTCCTAATTTTCCGAAAATTTAAGCCAGTCAGTTCCAAGAATTAAAAAAAAAAGAAAATCAGTCATTAATCTGAAAATTTGGACATAAAAATACCACAAATTTTGTCCGGGAATTGCAGAATAAACACGAATTCCATTACGAAATCGCAAATTTCGCCAAAAGATCGCGAAAGAACTGTAAATTTCGCCAAAGGAACCAGACAGAGTTACAAGTTTCGTCAAAAAAGTGCAAAATGAAGGGATATTTTGTCAAAAAGTCACGAAATAAATCCACATTTCATCGAAAGATCGCAAAATTAGCAAAATCCACGAAAAAAATAGCGAAAGAACTGCAAATTTTGTCAAAAGATTGCAAAACTGCAAGTACTATCAAAAAATGAGAAAACAATCCCACAAATTTTGTCGAAAGATCCCAAAATGACAAATTTCATCAAAAGATCGTGAAACAACAGCAAATTTTGCCAAAAGATCGCAAAACAACTTCAGATTTTGTTAAAAAGTCACAAAATGCACAGCAATATTTTCCAAAGGTGCAAAATAACCGCAAGTTTCATCAAGCGATCGCAAAAGAACCGAGAATTTCACAAAAAGAGCAAAACAACCACGAATTTTGTCAAAGTCAAAAAAGAATGTCAGAGGTGAAATAACCACAAAACTCGTCAAAAGATCATGAAATAACTGCAGATTTCACCAAACAATCATTACGCAAATTTTGTATAAAAAAAAAATCGCTAAAAATGTATATTTTGTCAAAAGATCCTGGAAAAAAAAAAAAAAAAAAAAAAAAAAAAGCATACTGCATAAACACATAACCCCCTTCCATTTTCCACTTCGCTGTAACTCTGAGAAAATTTGATATCAATTTCAGAATTTTTTTTTCACTCAGAATCAATGTCCCATATATACTAGCTGGAAGTTGAAAATTATTGAAAATATAAATTTAAATTTTCTATAGCTACAGTTATATAGCATTTACCTTTAACATATCCAAATATTTTGGGAAATTTTTCATGTGGATTGAGGGGAAATGTTGGGAGTAGAAACATTTTCTGCACCCCTGTACTAGGGTAGATGTGCCAGTAATGGACCACCTTAAGGAATTTTTCTAAAAAATAATTTTTTATTAATAGTTATAATTATTGTATTCCAATTTTTTTCATATTATATTAATCTTTCAACAATATTTAACTAATGCCATAGTTACATTTCCCAATAGAAAAAAAAAATTAATTTTAAATAATAGAAATGTGTCTAAACACCCAAAAGCCCAGTAATGGACCACCTATGTTCCAGTAATGGGCCACCCTACAAAAAATTACAGATAATTGTTTTTAGGTGCGTTCGTAATTATGTAAATACGTGGCACCTATTGATGTCGTTCAGTCCTTCCGTCTGTCTGTCTGTCCGTCTGTCCGCGTATAACAACGCAAAAACTATCCAACCGAATCGTTTGTAATTTAGAATACATAATTATTACATAATTTTGTCAAGTCCTTTCAAAATTTATGAAAATCGGATGAATAGATCAATTACAGGGAAAATCAAAAGCATTCCGTTACATTACGGTTAATGGGAAAAAAAGTTTAAAATGCATTTTAATCGTTTGAAATTTAAAACATATAATTATTACATAATTTTTTCGAGTCATTTCAGATCTTATGATAATCAGATGCCTAGATCAATTACAGGGACTATCAAAAGTATTCCGTTGCATTACAGTCAATGGAGGAAAAAGTTGCAAATGTATTTTAATGGTGTTACACTCATTCGAACATAAAAAAATTGACATGAACCTATGACGTATATATGTATACTAAAATATAAGTTCTGTACAATCTGAGATACAAAGAATATTTGTTATTAAATTACAGGGCCACACAATAGTATTCCACTACATAATGCTATACAGGGAAACATTGTTTGGGACATGTTTTAATTATATTAAACTGTGCCACATTTTATGAATATGATATACGTTGCTGAGGTGTAGTGAAAATTACTTCCTGTATGTTTATAGGAACACAAAGAGTTCAACCACTGTACTGTATCCGAAGTATTGTCTACTATATCAGAAAGATCTGTATATTTTTAAAACTTCATTATCGTACGAACGCACCTCATTTGCTACGCTTCACCTGCAATTTCCAACTTGTTTCAATTGTATTTTGCTCCAGAACTTAATGAAAGAATACTAATAAAACAAAATATTAAAACTTAAGTTAGAAAGTCATTACATTAAAGAATTTATAATGAAAAAACATAAAAAAAATATTTAAATTTAAGTTATGGATTTATTATAATCAAGGATTTATAATGTGGATATAAAACAAAATATTAATGATATTATTAACTCACATTAAAGGATTTATATTGTAAAGATATAAAACAAAATATTTAAATTTATTGGATTTATAAGATAAAGACAATGTTTTACTGAAATCAAGTTTAAATAAAATAAGGCATTAAAAAAAGTCTCCAATCTTCATTCATATCATTATCTAAATGATATGCTGTGCAACTATGGAATATAAATAACAGATCTTCAATTTTATCATCCCTTTCCGGTAGTCCAAACTATTCAATATGGAATTTTAGAATGCATTTAAAATGATAAATGTTCTTGCACTATCCAACCATTTTCAGATAATCATATAGCCCATCAATTTGGCACACATTGATTCCACAATTCCCTTCCGAGATGCTTATATTGATATATTATCACAAATGGAACAATCTCATTATTTGCTGAAAAACACCCCATAACAGTGATTTGTTCTTTTTCGTTATTTGGTACTACATAATGCACATCTTTAACTGATTTTAGTCCCAAAATTTTCCTTGTTTTAAGTGCACAAAAGAAAACTTGTTTTAACCTTATTGAAAATTCTCTCTGTATGCTTTAGAATTCGGAAGAAAATATTAATAATATCTTCTTCCAAATATGATTTTACATTTCTGAACCAACTTAAAACAACTTCTCCTGTAATGGCACATCTAGATTTTGTCAAATGTTCTGCTTGTTTTTTGTACCAATTTTGAATGACTTTTTAAAAACAACTATTTATAAAGAAATTGCCTTTATTAAATTCTAATAGGTAAAATTTAAGTATTAAATTTGATTATTTAGCTTTTCAGTTAAATCAAAAAATTTTATCTCTACTGAAATTACACTTATTTTTAATTGGTCATTTGGGTGGTCCATTACTGGAAAATCACGAAATAAGCAATCCAGTAATGAACCACCCCTTCAAAAATCTTAAAAATAAATAAAATTTTGTAAATGGCTATTGGTATATTAAATTCAATGTTTTATATTGCTAACCAAACAAAAACATTCAATTTTTACGGAAAAATAAAAAAGATATAAACTAAGTAAGTAAAGTCAGCTCTTAACATGTTCATTAAGATTTTCAGTGAAAAACAGAAAAATTGTGAAACTTTATTTTCTGCTTCTTTATAGTTTTGACGAAAAGTGTAAAAAATTAATCCAGCTTATAAACCATGCAAGGTGGAGTTCAGAAAAAAATAATTAAAAGCTTAACTATTATTTATTATTATTTTATAAACCAAAAAGTGCGAGGTGGCCCATTACTGGAAGGTGGTCCATTACTGGCACATCTACCCTATATATAAATTCAATCCGCAGATCCAATTTAAAAAGATAACTTTCTAATTGTAACACTTAAAGTAAAAATAACAAATACATACAATAATGTATAATATATATCTTAGAATAATATTTTAAATTAATTTCAAATGTTAAGAAGTAAAATTGACCATACAAGACAAACAGGAAAAAAATATTTTTCAAGCACTGAATATCTCTCACTTCTGTGGTCACAAATGGATATATCATTAAAAAAAGTAAATTTCCATATAACTACACTTATGAAACTGTTATGACAGTTCAGTTTATATATCTGAACTATATAAATCTATCATACTATTTTATTTAAAATATATTACAGCAAAATTAGAAGTTTTGAGCCGTAAGTGATATATTTTCTTTATGTTATAGATGAGAAATGCTTCCCTTCATAAGATCATAAGTTAGTATGCTAAACCCAGGGCAAACATATTTTGGCGTCCCCCCCTCCTTTCCTCAATAAGGCATATTTCCAAATATAATTTTACTAATTTTCTAATATCCTACTTCATTTAAAATACATAATAATAAAATATGTAATACTGAACTACGTATTCTCTTTTGTAAAATATTGATTCATTAATCTTGTAAGTGGAATCGGAAATAATCTAAAAAGATTCCGGTTTATACAGGATCTTTATGCCATATCCTTAAATTCTTCTATGCTCTGGCATAACCCAGACAGGACGTGTTTAACAATACCGTGTTAAACATAAACGTGAGAAATATCAAAATACAACAGGTTCTCATGGTCTCCCTTCGACTGGCGCCTAGGGCACGTGCCCCCTCTGCCCCTCATTAGTTTTGGTCTGTTAACTTGTGATCCAACACTGGATCAAACAGCACCCCCTCCCCCTGATTCAACAATAGCTCTAAATAAATATATACATATATAAAACATTATTGATAATACTTGCTAATCTTAATTGGCAAACGGCAGAGCTCCCAGCTTTCTTGTTAAATTTTTCTTTTTGTTTTTAATTTAAATAGATAAAAATATAAAATAAGGATCATTTATGTATTATATCATTAAAATATATACAAATGTATATATTTACATTTATATTAAAACTGCATTATTATTATAAAGATATTTGTATCTAAATTTTGTTACGTTTAATTTGAAAGGCATTTATGTCGTGTCTGCAACTCATAGATTTAAACTTGAATGACTAATTCTACATTTAAAAAAACTATAAAAAGAATATTGCTAATATTAATTAATTTATATATACATTCAATTCTTATCAAAAATATTTTTTAAATAAAATTGATATTTTCTAAATAGTATAAAAACTTTCAAAATAGAAACTGCATACATCATGTCTGCAACGTCTATAATTTGTGATTTGTTTCGAATTTAAATTCTTTTCTCAGTAACATATAAATGTATTTTGAAGAACTTATCTTTTATAGTAACATTTCAAATTATTCATTCAGCTCAGTATCTTATAAACAAATAATTCAATGAACTTTGTAAATGTCATGTACGCAATACTGTGGAATCATCCATAAATAAAATAGAAATGTATACAGGGTGTCCGAAAAGTCTGGAAACGGTCGAATAACTCGAAAAATACATATGAGGTTGAAAAACGTAAATATACCTGTTAAATATTTTTAAATAAGCTACTCAGTGATATCAAATTTGACCTTCGTAACCGACCCCTTGGGGGGTCAGAGGGGTTCCAACTTTGAAATCTTAAATTATAACCCCCATTTTTTATTGCAGATTCGGATTCTACGGACAAAAATACATAACTTTTGTATTTGATGTTTATTTCGAATCCTCGTTTATCACGGTGTAATTGAGCATATTAAATCGATACATATTTCGGCTTTTCCAACGGGATTTTCCCTAATCGAAACTAATTGGGGAGAATTTATGACATCAAATTTCTCGTCTTTTGCAATAATAGCGTTTCCTGAAAATCACCCGTGCCGATTATTTCGGTATTGCTACACAGTTAAAAATTTGATCCATTTGCTGTAGCGTCACTCCACAGCTTTTATAGAATATCTCTTTCATGACCAATGAGAATGTTCCATAACACAGTAAAGTACACTGTAAAAAAAATTGACCCTTTTGCTGCATCGTCACTCCACCGCTTTTATAGAAAACGATTACTTTACTGTGTTATGGAGCATTCTCATTGGTCACAAAAGAGATATTCTATAATAGCTGTGGAGTGACGCTGCAGCAAATGGGTAAAATTTTTAACAGTGTAGCACTATTGAAATAATCGCCACGGGTGATTTTCAGGAAACGCTATTCCTACAAAAGACGAGGAATTTGACGTCAAAAATTCTGCCCAATCAGTTTCGATTAGGGAAAATCCCGTTGGAAAAGCGGGAATATGAATCGATTTAATATGCTCGATTACACCGTAATAAACGAAGATTTGAAATAAACATCAAATACAAAAGTTACGTATTTTTGTCCGTAGAATCCGAATCTGCAATAAAAAATGGGGGTTATAATTTAAGATTTCAAAGTTCGACCCCCTCTGACCCCCAGGGGTACGGTTTTGAAGGTCAAATTTGGTATCACAGAGTAGATTATTTAAAAATATTTAACACGTATATTTACGTTTTTCAATCTCATATGTATTTCTCGAGTTATTCGGCCGTTTCCAGACTTTTCGGACACCCTGTATATTTTAATGTATTTACAAGTAAGAAATTTATCCTTTTTCTCAGTAAATGTTAAAGTATTATCATCATTTTTTTTAAAAGGTATTACTTCCATTACCTTTCAAACTGAATTTCATGCATCAGTGAAATATGCAATACTAAATTAATCACCTGAATTCAACTGATAAACAAGTTAAAAATAATTATTAATACAATTGAATTATAGCTTTAAACTTCATTCAAAAGTAAATAATAATATAACACAAACTTACTTTGTTTATGCAAAAAAATGCTTTCGAACATCGAAGTGGTGATTAGCCGGGAACATATCACTTCCGATTCTCGCGGTTGCAGAAACACTTGACTTGAGAAATACTTTGACTGCGCATGCGTTACCTACGATTTCGTTCACTTCGGAAAGTAAACCGAAAATTTCGGAAAATTTTCTGATTCTATCGGAAAGTAAAAACAGCTCTGACATATCAGATAATATCGGGAAGGTTCCTGTTAATTTGAATAACGTTCCAAAAATTTTTTACAGTGAGGATAAATTATCATTACATGGTTTATTTTCTCGTGCTATGATTTCGATGGATTCTCTTATTTTACCTTGAACTGGGTTATTGCATGGAACTATGATTTTGTCTTGCTAAAAATTAATATGGCAACCCTTGTTCGCCAAGTAGAAGCGAGCAAGGGCAGTATTCTGTTTTTATTGTTCTATATCTCTGCGATGCTCTTTAATTCTAATTAAAAGTTTCCACGTTGTCATGCCGATGTAGACATTTTTAAGATTATTAGATAAAAGATTTTTTAAAATTTTAATTCATTGAGATTTTAATTTAGTAGAAATATTATCTCTCGATCAAGATGCAAACGTAGTCCTTCCATTATCATATTTTCCTGAAGACGCCCGCAGAAGACGGCGCGAAACGTTGAAAGTTTTATTTTATTTTAATATGTACAAATGTATATTAAAATTCCTGTTTTGTGCACCACTGGGCAATTTTTTATTATTAGTATTTAAAACATTTCTGCAGGAAGGTTATGTATAATGTCAGGAGTTTTTTACCGTAATTTTTTATTTTAGATCGCATCTCAAACAATAGGTGGCGCTGACGGCGATTGAAGGCCAGGTCGACGCTTCACTCAGCACTGATCACCTGGCCTTCAATCGCGTCAGCGCCACCTATTGTTTGAGATGCGAAGTAAAATAAAAAATTACGGTTAAGAAAAAAAAAAACTCCTGTTATTGAATTTTAAAATCCATCAGTCATTTTTGTGACACCCGGTATAATATAGCGGGAAAGTACACAGACCTGAAGAGAAGCGGTCGGCCAAGAAAATCATTATGATCATGTGATCCGAAGTGAGGTAATGCGATCTCCAACAGCCTCGTGCAAGAAGATTAAACATTCCTTGAATCTAAAGGGCACCTACGTCGTTTAAGGCCCCCACACAAGGCACAAAAAAAGATCCGGATGATAATATAAAGTCTATGGGGGTGTTTTTTTTCAAATATCTCGCTCAAATTATAATATTTTTACATGATTTGTTTTGCATAGGATAGCTGAGGACGTTCCACAACCGGCATAAATTTTACTTTTTCAATTTTTGTTTCAGATTTTTTTTTAAAAAATTACTTCTAAATTTCAAAACCGGTTTAAACCGGTTCTCAAATGGAAACTATTATAATATAAAAAATATATAAGCAAAATCGAAAAAGTAAAAACCGGTTGTAGATCGTCATCAGCTATTCTATGCAAAACAAATCATGTAAAAATATTAAAATTTGAGCAAGATATTTGAAAAGAACGCCCCCATAGACTTTACATTATCATCCGGGTCTTTTTCTGTGCCTACTGTGGGGCCTCAAGCACTATTTCAAGACATTTGACCGAATATTTCGATTTATTATCTTAATATTTTTGTGGGTGGTCTTAAACTTTTGCACACGATATTTATTGCCCGTTATATTTCGTAAACGTTTGCATACATCATAACACAAAAAAGTCAGACTTCTGTACTACAAAAATTGGAACTGCTATTAAATTTCAAAGTTTGAGGTTTTTCACGATGTTATTTTTCATTGAGGGATTATTTAAAAAGGAATTAAAGTTAATAGAGATAGAGATCGGGGTGGAATGTCCTTTTTACAACGTAACCACATTTAGCCGGTATCGCCGAATCAAATTATCAACAAAGAAGATTGTTTCCCCTAAAAATTTTAGCTGACATTTAGGGGTCGTATAGAAAACGAAGAATGAAAGATTGCAATTAAACAGAAAAATAAATATCAATTTATTATCATATCAGAAAAACGGTCTACTGAAAAATAAATAATCAAATGCTAGAGTCTACAAGCGCTAATTATAGGGGTCTAAGAACAATCAAAAATCAAAATAGGTACTATCGGTACCCGGAAAATAGAACAAAATAAATGGCAGCGGAATATAAACAAGCAGCCGAATTATAACGTGAAAAAATCGGGATTATACAAATTATAGTAGCACCGCAACAGCACACGTTCGGAATAAAGCAAGAGTCACCTAGCACATCCAGCTAGTTAGGGCTAACTACTATGGCACACTACACATGCATAAAATGTGCAGAAATGATACTTATTTATGGTGAATGTAAAAGCAATGCCAGAATGGGAGCGGGGACTAATTTAGACCGTTATTTTATTCAAACTGTCCCCCTAAGGATCTACATCCAACGCCTGAAATTGAAACTGATATATTGAACCATTGGCTCTGTTGGGCACAACCAAGAAAAAATAAAGGACAAGTGTAACGTTCGAGTGACACCGGCAGAGGTGCTGACATTCACCCTTTTAACCCTTTAACGATCATAGCATTTTCATTGCTCAGATGTCGAAATAAATGGTTGACACCGGCAATTAAGAACAAATATATTTCTAAGTAAGAAAACGTGATTTTTCACATACAAAATAAAAGGGATATTTTTCGATAAAAATACTGGTGTCAGTGTTGCGTATCGGAATTAAAATTTTGTGGTTTCGTGGCGAAACCAATGAACGTTAAAGGGTTAAATCCACAATTGTGAACAAGAGAAAAAAAACAAGACAGTTTGTGAAGGAATGCCCTTTGTGATAAAGGCACTCTAGCATTTTAGTGAGATCGTGACGTCAATGTTCTAACATGTGTAGTGTGAAAGCGACATCTATCCTTTATTCACTTTTAACTTTTCAGAGCGTGTGTGTCACCCTCAATTCTACAGTTAGTCGCGGTTAGGAGTAATATGAAATTCATAGCACCGTCTTCAGTTTGCAACATATAAAAGCTTTGAGTTGGAGGGTGTGTGGTGTGTGGGAGAAGGTGGCGAAAGCCAGCTAGAGTGTGGCGAAGCGGCAGTAGCCCGCAGAGATAGATAGCTGGTAGTGAAGAGATTAGCCTCCAATGAATTAGATTGTGTTTTAGAGTGAGCTAGCCAGTAGCGTGAGCCGAGTTAGTTATCGTGAGCGGAGTTACCCAAGATTAGTGCCAGTGGTAAGAAATTGATTTAATACGTTAAGTATTTTGAATAATAAAGAGTGTTTGCAACAACGGGCTGTCTTATAAAGATTTAATCTAGCGTTTAGCCGAAGTCTGAACGAGAAGCTGGTGTGAAGTGCCCCGACTGAGTTTAACCCTTTGCGGGGCGCTGGTTTCATAGATAGACCACTTAATTTTAATTCCCAAACGCCACATTGGTACCAGAATTTTGTTAAAGAAAATTACGGTTTATTGAATGCTTGAAACATAGCGTTTTCTTCTTTACAAATAAAGTTGTTTTCAAATTCCGGTGTCAGTCATTTATTTCAATACTTAAGCAATGCATTGGCACTGCCCCGCAAAGGGTTAAGCCAAGGTTGTGAGTATAGTTTCGACTTAATCTCTTAGTATTGTGATTAGTTATTGAAATTCTTGAACTGACGCTCCACTTTCCCCAAGTCCTAGAGGTTCAAATAAACTGTTGATTTTATCTTATACTTAGAATTATGTTTCATTTCATCAGCATAATCACCCTCATGTTACAAATTTACATACAAAATAAACGTAATTGTGTATTTTCAAGGAAAATACAAAAAAACCCAGCAATTTATAAACAAATTTAAAACTTGTAAAGTATCTTATAATTCAAAATTAATTAAAAAAGATGTATAATGTCAAGAGGTAGAATTGAACATGGACTATATGGTATGGATTACTAGGTAAAAATCGCAAACTAATGAGTATTCGTAAAATATATGGCCCGTTTGAAGAAATCCTTTGACCAGAATATTTATGGATAAAACTTCTACAATATATGTTAAATTCTTCAAAATCTGTGAGCATCATTTTGGTGGTCCCCTTGTTGAATAAATTATATAATAGAAATGTATATAAACAAGTTTTAAGTATTGTAGAAATATTGAGTTTTTATTCCAGGCATAAGGATTATATAGTGAATTAGGTTAAACATAACAAAGTGCTATTCTTCAAAAAGTAATAAGAGCGGAGGCGTGATACGATCAAAATGAAGAAGGGTTAACCGTGTTCAAAGCTCTTTTAATTAATTGTTTATGGAAATAATTTCATTATACGTTGTACTTAAGGACCATTATTTTGAAAATCAGACTAAGTGCGATAGTTGTAATTTTTTATTTGTTTGATATTTTTCATTCTTTTTTTTATGAATTGATAAACCGAAATCATAAACACTTTTTCAACTAAGTTATAAAATATTAAAACGAAATAAAATGCAAACAGAAAAACGTGTACGAAAGTAAGTTATAAACTAAAACTGAATTAAATTTTTCATTTTATTTTGGTCACCTTTAGTAATATTTTTAAACAATCGAAATGGACCTGAATTATATTATAGTAGAATTATATACGAAAATTTAAATAGGTATTTAATGATTTTTTTCTTTCTATGCAGCTAAATTTTTCGTGGTTAATGATAATGTTTATTTTAAATTGAATTAATTTGCTTACAAATTTAGTTTTGTTAGAAAATCTTTTATAAAATTGAAAATATTAGAAATCAAACAAAAGTAGTATTTATCTTATTGTACATTATAATCACCAATAATCTTAGTTTCTCCAAGATATAGATTTTTATATTAGATTTGTAATATTAAATCATTGAATTATTTCTATGAAAGGAAATTTTCTTCCCTAAAGGTGCTGATAAGCATAAGATACGAGATACGATCGTCTGACTATACTTATAAATAGCTTTTTCTAATAATTTTTATCTTATATAGCAAAATTAAATAATAGAAAAACCGGAAAATTTTCTGTTCTGTGTTACACCGCGAGTGTAGATTAACATTGCATTATGGAAAAGCCTTTTTTTCTCGCATTCATTTTTTTCTGTATTAAATGATGCAAACTCGAAAGCTAATTTCGTTGAATAATTTTACTATAATATATTTGTATATTTTGAGCGTAATTTTTACATTTTTTATTCATCTTACCATACTTTAATAATATGGTACTACTCTGTTATCCCGTCGATCAGAATACTATCGCCAAATTATAAGATTGAATGCCAATAATGGATGATTGTGAATGTTAATTTAATGACATTAAATACAATACACGTGTTTAAAACTTCATTAAGTGATTTTATTTTCGACTTTTTATTTGTATTTTTATTAATATTGTACTAATAATTTTTTTTATTATTTAAAATAAAAATTACATCAATATGTATAATTTGGATATTAGTTTCGCGATTTGTATAATTTGGCAAATACCAATAATATTATTAATAAGACGGGGGATTATATTCAGTTGCACACTGACTGAAATATGAAATTATAAAGGCTTCTTAATATGATATTAAGGTTGCACATATGTCTTTAACACGAACTTATAAATTACCTGCGAATGCAGTTACATATTTCTTAAAAGTTTACTCAAAGTCAATTCTATCGTAAATGATGTACTACTTGATGATCGATCATTGTTTTCTAAGCTGTGCAGAAAATTTACAAGCTGGAACATTTTTCATAATTTAAAAAATTTCTTGCTAAAACCTTAACATCCTGAAGATTATTTCAATCTCTATTTTAGACATAAAATTTGCATTTCGGAATTCCGTAACTGTTGTAACACATTTACAGCCTTCACTGATGTGTAAAAAATATCAAAACTATCCAATTAAAAAAATGATTTTATGTTCTTAACAATATCAAATAAGAACAAATTATAAGAATAACTTCTTAATTAATTGGCGGACAATAGAAATGAAAAAAATGGCATTTATAAATGTAACTGACGTTTCTATTCTTGTGTAACTGACGTAACATTCTCCCTTCACAAAGCCAATTTAACTTTGTTTGCGAACAGTAATTTACAAAGCATTTTTATAAAGTTTTTTTTTAAATAGAATACCGAAATTCCGAAATATAAAATATATTATGGAACATAAAAATATAAAATTTTCTTATTATTGAAGACAGCTGAAGTTTGACGTGAAATAGAAGGCAGATTACCAAAACAATAAAAAAATATGGATAAATGGACATTAGAAGTCTTTTTCATTAAACTCATTGGTTCATTGAATTTTATTGTCTGAATTATTTTGGATGTATTTATAAAAGTATCGATAAAATTTTCCTATCATACCCTTAAATTAACCACATTAATAATTTTACCCCCCCCCCCCCCAAATATATATATATATATACTTTTCTGTGGTATTCGCCTATACCTAAACTAATTAAGGGGCTCACATCATAGTATATCATGTCTAATGTGAAAAAAGATTACAAATGGCTATTCAATAGAAAAGAATTTATCGATAAGAATTATACAAAATGTAAAAAAGAGTTTAAAATTTTGTTTACACACTTTATAAATGTTCTATTTGACTCTCCTGGGTCACATGGACAACATCTAAACATCCTTTTTGTTCATGGCTTCGAACAAAAAGGATATTTTGACTTTATGCATGTGATCAAGAGATATAATATAGAAATATACAGAATATTTATAAAGTATGTAAAATAAATGTTTAGATTAGAGGCAGCCTTCGCTGAAGAGGGCGTTTGCCTCCGCGCCCATGAGTATGATAAATGACTCAATCTTCACTGTGACTATGTCGAAAAGTAGCTTTGATTGTACTTGACTCCAGGCTATAAAAAAAATGTTATCCACGCGACTCTTTATTTTACGACTATCAGAGTCTAAAAAAACAGCCATCGTATTTACAAGCAAATTTGAAATCATGGCAAAATCTGCAAAATAAAAATTTATTTTCATGTTTTTCAAAGTTCCAACATATTTCAAAGTGCCTAGTAAAATTGTATAATTTAACTAAACTGCAAATTTAAAGCTTCACTAAAATGATATATTTCATTATTAAATAAAAATATGTTTTTTATTTTCCATTTTTCTGCATACAGGGGCATACAGAAGAAAGACAGTAACGAATAGTGATCTGAAAAAAAAAGACGCTACTGTTCCAGAGTTAAAAAAATGTTTGTAAAGATGATTTATTGAGTGCATAAAAGTTAGTAAAAATAATAAAGTTATTTCCCGCCAGTGGCGTAGCTAGGATGGGTGATACCCGGGGCGGATATAAATGGTGTCACCCCCCCCCCCCCCGCCCTAAATCTGCCAATTTTTTTTATTCACAATTCTACGTTTTTGCAAATAAAATTTCAACATTTTTTGCATGCCTGATGTGATTTAATAGATAATTCGAAGAAATGAATACAAAATTGTAATTTAAATACAAAATGCTAAAAAGTTTGCTTTTGCTACCCACTGGTTGGATAGGTAGGTTTCTGTTTCTGATGCACATCTTATTATACATCAAATTCGATATAAAATTCGAGATTCTCCAAGAAAAGAAAACCAACTATGTTGCGTGATGCGCTAGAAATGTCATTTTATTTCAGAATTCTTTTCCAAAATTTCATATTTGCAAATAAAGATTGGGTGTCACCCCTTAGAGTGTGACACCCGGGGCGGACCGCCCCCTCCGCCCCCCGCTAGCTACGCCACTGTTTCCCGCACAGTTGAAAAGAAAAATAAATGAGAAGTCTTTATCCCTCGTTGATATTATGGCATTCATTTTTTCCGATCCTACCGAAACTAGCATAGGGAATAAAATACGGGCTTCTGATCGCTTGAATAATTTAAAAGAGCAATTCTTGTTTGCCAATAAATTGTTCTGAATCCGGATGTGCGTATTAGGAGCGTATATGGGTATATCATGTTAAAATAATAATAGTAATAAACAGCAATTTCTTAAAGTAACATAGAACAATTGGGTTTGCAAATATTGCGTAATTGAAGCCGCAAAAGGAAATGTGATTGTTTGTAAGTAAATTGCTCTAATGTGAATGTATTTATTAGAAGCATATACCGGGTGTTCCAAAAATCACCGGTGGATTTTAAAATTCAATAACTTGAAAACGGTGACAGCTATTAAAAAAATTTTGCAGGAGGGTTATGTGTGATGTCACAAGTTTTTTCGCCGTGATTTTTGATTTTAGTTCGGATTTCAAACAATAGATGGCGCTCAATCGAAACCGAAACTGACCTCCCTCAGCATTGATATAAAGGAAGGAGATTAAGGATATGGAGTGCGTCTCATTCGATTTCATTTCCATGGAATGCATTTTTGCCATGGAAGTAACAGTTTCTTCGATAGTGGAATATGGTGTTCAGAAATGGGTATAAATTTCGCAAACAGTATTTGAGTTTGCATGAGATTTTACATTTATGAAGTTTTATTTGCCCGGATAAAATTACTTTCTTATGGCACGATTTAAAGAATATTTTATGCGTCGTATTTTAAAACTACACGGCTAAAAATTTGAAACCTTTGCTGCATCATCACACCTCAGCTTTTATAGAAAATGACTACTTCACTGTATTACGTAGCATACTCATTGGTTAAAATAGAGATATTCTATAATAGCAATGGAGTGACGATGCAGCAAATGTTTCAAATTTTAAAAGTGTTGGTGAAGATATTTTGCTACAATCTTGCTCCTAGGACCCGAAGCTTGAAACCAAATGTTGAAGCATAGTTTCAACAGTTGGAACTAAATTGAAATAGGAAGTTCCAAATGTTGGTACGAAATTTCGCCGCGTTATGATGGCAGCTGCTCAGCACTTAAATTTTATTCAAAATAGAGCAAAATTTTTAGCAGTATAAGCGTGTGAAATTTCATTTAGTTAATGAGCATATAAAACGCTAACCCAGCCATAATTTTGATTCTACATTTTTTTTATGTTTATTTACAATGAGTACAGATTTTTCTTTTCTATATTACTTGCCCATCATATGTAGTATAAGGTAAGTCTTGAAAAGGTAAGTCGTTTTGAAAATCGAAATTTTTTTTTAAGGGTTTACACGTTTCGGACACTGGAGATTCCGAAAACATATTTTTAGAAGAAAAAAATTGCCGTCCGTCCGTCTGTGTGTCTGTGTGTCTGTCTGTCTGTAACCGCTCTATCTCACGAAAAAATTGAGATAGAGACTTGAAATTTTGTATGTGCTTACAAGGAAGGTCTCCATACGGGCATACTCAGAAAAAATAAAAAAATTTACAGAATGTTCTTCTCATATAGTTATATATGTTTATAAAAAAAATTTCGGCGGAACTTCATTGCAGTGTCCGTAAAAAATTAATGAAAATTTCGTTTATTTGGCGATTTATCTCCGGTTGGCGAAAAAACGAAATTTTGAAAAATACGCTTTTACGCTTCGAACACTGTTAAAAATCTGCTGCATTTTGTTGCAACGCACTCCACCGCTTGTATATAATATCTCTATCCCAACCAATGAGAAAGCTTCATTTCACGGCCAAGTAACCGTTTTCTATACAAGCAAGGGAATGCGTTGCAGCAAAATGCAACAGATTTTTATCAGTGAATACCTTTTAAAGAAAAAACTTTCTATGTTCAATTTATTTAAATAAGTTTAGTTTAAATAATTTTAGTTTTGCATTTTTACTTTACTTTAAGTGTAATTTTGTCATATACGTTTATATGTATTTATAACAAAATGAAATTAATATATTTTATCATTTAAAACACAATTTAAATTGATTAAAGTTGTTCCAAATTGAAAAATACACAGATAAAAATCTGTTGCATTTTGCCGCAACGCACTCCCTTGCTTGTATAGAAAACGGTTACTTGGCCGTGAAATGGAGCTTTCTCATTGGTTGGGATAGAGATATTATATACAAGCGGTGGAGTGACGTTGCAGTAATTCTCATTCAGCATTCTCATTGGTCAGAAGAGAGATATTCTATAAAAGTAGTGGATTGACGTTGGAGTAAATGCTGCAGATTTTTAACAGTGAAGTCAATTAAAATCAATTTTCAGATTCGTTAAAATCGTCTGCTTTTGGCGAGGAAATGCACTGCTTGCCAAATCCCGCGTCGCTTTCAGCTTTTCACGCCAATTATTCCAAACTATTTTATTTTTTTACATATCTAATAATGTAATTCCGCCGCTAATTTTCACTGATCCTTTATTACCTACATGAGTAGTTTAATTCGTATTTTTTTCAAAAAATTCTGAGTATGCCCTCAATGGAGACCTTCCTTGTTAGTATGTAAGAATGAGACGAAGTCTATTTAATATCAGTAACTTCGATTATCCGAAAATATTTTATTCGTTCCGATGAGAGGTATATAAAAATTTCGGATTTTTTTTATTTTAAGATTTGAACGTAAAAGGCAATAAAATAACACAAATTTTGTATAAAAAGTAAAGTCGATCGGATTATTAGTTGTTGAGATATATTTAATTCTGTTTTCCACATTCTTTGATTTTTCATGACCCTGTATT
The DNA here is from genome assembly GCA_964019185.1 of Maratus speculifer. NCBI lineage: Eukaryota > Metazoa > Arthropoda > Arachnida > Araneae > Salticidae > Maratus > Maratus speculifer. Next base: position 391,291,287 of record OZ025294.1, on the reverse strand, counting down.
TCATTCAAATTACAATAAAAAAATATATTTTAATTGGAAACGAGACACTTTATTCGATGCAACAAACCGTTAGTGATTATGATTATTATTTTTGGAGTTATAAGGATGTTTCTTTTATGAAATTCAGTGCTACTTGGATAGTTTGACGTTTTATACAATTTGTCGAAATGGGTTCATCAGCAATTCATTAATACAACATGATTATGTGTTAAAAATACTTAAATATACGTTTATATTTTATTTGGAATTGCGAATCTGTTATTCCTCTGTTGCTTTCCGCCACCATCACCATGTGTTGGTCGAAATTCAAACTATTTTAAGAAAGTGCATATCTAAAAATTTTCTGATTTTCTGATAACAATGCAGCAAACCGCACATTTTTATCTCAAACCGTTTTTTAGTTATTTACATTCAAAATGGATCAGTCATTTACTGGACACCCTGTACACTCTGAAAACCAAAGAGCTGATTTGGCTCTTCATGAACGAGCTGTAATTTTTTCTATCATAAAAGCGTTGTTTTTCAAACGATTAAATCTTCTTCATCTAAATTGGTTATTTAAATAGCTCAACTTCATCTAAATTGGTTAAAACTCGAGTTATTTCAACTCTTTTTTGAGAAGCTGCCTTTCAACACTGAGATGAGTGGATTTCAGCTCAATTTGAGCTATTTTGTGGCTGACTTTTTAAGAGAGTATATATGTGTATATATATATATGTGGCACCATTAATAGTAAACAATATTAACCATTTGGATTTAATAGAAAAGAAACTCTATTGAACATGAGGAAAAATTTAAATAAATAAATAAAATGAATATAATAGAAATTTGTAGAACCAAAGCAGAATTGTCAAGCCCTAAATACTTTGGAACTACAAATGAAGTGTGTCGTTTCATCTTCGTATTAGCCATGAAAAAGCAAAAAAATAAGAATTTGGGGCTACCAACACACATAATGATAGAAACATTGCGCAATTCGTAAATAATTTCCTCCGTTGTGCAACAAATGACAATTATCATGGCATCATAAATAAAGTTAAGTGCTCGTTAGAGTGACCTTGGAAACAGTGATTACGAGCGAACAATTACAGGTTTACAAAAACTGTCAAAACTTTCAAAATGACTCTTTTTTATTAATAATTGTTTCTATATTATGATTTATGTATGTATCGATAAAAATTCATTCTGTTCTCTGTTTTGTAGCTTGATGTGAGCACTATCCTTTTTGCTGTGTTTGTTTTTCTCGCGTGTGAAAATTAAAGTAGAAAATGAAGAAGTGTGTATACAATAATTTGTGTGTGTGTTTTACACTTACCATATAATAATATTATACGTCTTTATCAAGATGAATTAGTGCAGTGTATAGATCAAAATGTGAATATGCCCGGTTCCCTTCTCCTATGGTGGATTTAATTGTTGGATACTTCAATGAAGAAGAATTCATCGGGTGAGTACCATTTACTCTCCTATTTAATTCTGATTAATGATAAGAAATGAAGAAAAACTATTGTATTGAGGATATAGTGACAACTCACGCCATTATTAAGACAAACGTCTTTCAATGATTATGAGAACGATTTAAAAAGATATATCAACTTGATAACATAGTGATATACTAATTTCACACAAATAAAAAATATTGAATAAAAAACAAATAAAAATATAAGATTAGAATGGCCACTTTAAAAGACAATTATTCAATTGAAAAATTGACAGCAACGAATTACAGTACATGGAAATTTAAAATTGAAATGCTCTTAACTAAAGAAGAGCTGTTCCATGTAATAACCGATAATCCACCGACCCCTTTGACCGATCAATGGTCCAAAAATGATAGGAAGGCCCGGGCATTGATAAATCTAACTATCGATGATTCACAGATAACCCACGTTAAGAACCTACAAACTGCTAGACAAACATGGGATGCATTAAAAGAAATCCATGAAAGATCAAACCTCACAAGCAAATTGTTTCTCCTTAGAAAGTTATATAGTATAAAATTAGCAGAAAATGGAAATATGATAAATCATATTACAAAAATAATGGAGCTCGTTGATCATTTGGCAGCTATAGGCGAAATAATTGATAATCACCACATTTCCGCGCTCCTCCTGTGCTCTCTGCCCCAGTCTTATGATAATTTAATTACTGCTCTCGAAAGTAAAGAAGAAGCACAATTAACTCCGTCATATATTAAAAATAAGCTGATTGACGAGTTTAATCGTCGAAATGAAAACTATGAAAGTATTGATAATACAGCGAAAGCTTTTAAAGCTCAGAAAAAGTTTCCAGCTAAAAAAGAATCAAAATATTGTTCGATTTGTAAAATGAGAAGCCATAACACACAAGAATGTTGGCACAATAAAAACAAAACACACACAACACAACAAAATCAACACAACAAAAATTACAAAAAACACTATTCTACATCACTCGTTTTTCAAAGGGGTGAAAACAATTTTAAGAATGAACAAGCATCGGAATCGTATAACAGGTTTAATCGCTATGAAGGAAAAAACAATACATGGAGAAACAGCGAAAACAAAGATTATGCATTTATAACACAAGGGATAGAAAATAAAACATTCATTGTGGATAGCGGTAGCTCAAGTCACATTGCATCCTCTGAATCAATGTTTACAGAGATAAAATCGAGGGAAAAAACAAACGTGACTATCGCAAACGGAAAAAAAATTATCGCTTACGGTTCAGGCGATGTAAATTTAAATACGCTGACATCGGATAATAAAATTCATAAAATAACACTTAAAGATGTACTTCTAGTACCTGAAATCGAAACGAATTTACTATCAGTCAGCAAAGCAACCCAAAACGGATGTGAGATTGTATTTAAAAATGACCGATGCTCTTTCAAACTTAACGGAGAAATCTGCTTAGAAGCACAAAAGGTAAATAACCTCTATGAAGTCCAGTTGGCTAACAAAAACCACGCGAACATTACACAAACGTGCAACAATAAAAATTGTCTAGAACTATGGCATAGAAGGTTAGGACACAGAAATCTAACATCGATTAAAGAAATTACACAAAAGGAATTAGTAAGAGGTATCCAGATAAACAATTGTAAACATAATATAGATTGCGAACCGTGTATTAAGGCGAAATTAACTGATGAACCCTATCCGAAAGTTGCTCAGTATAGAGCAAGTAAAAGGCTTCAACTTATTCACTCGGATGTTTGTGGATCTTTTCAGACACCCACGATTGGGGGGAAATCATATTTCTTGACTTTTATTGATGACTACTCGCGATTCACAATAATCTATCTATTGAAAAGAAAAAGTGAAGTCTATGAAAAACTCAAAGAGTTCATTGCGCTGATAAGCAACAAATTTGGTGAAAAACCGAAAGAAATCAGAACGGATAATGGGGGAGAATTTACATCAGATGAAATTGAGAATTATCTCAAATCAAATGGGATAAAACATCAACATACAGTCCCATATTGCGCAAGTCAAAATGGGGTGGCTGAACGGAAAAATAGGTCGTTAGTTGAGATGGCTAGGACAATGTTAAATGAATCAAATCTACCTTTAAAGTTCTGGGGGGAAGCAATCTGTACGGCAAACCACCTACAAAATAGACTGCCTACAAAAGCTAATGCAAAAACGCCATATGAATTATGGACAGAAAGACAGCCAAACTTAAGTTACGTTAAAGTATTTGGCTGCAAAGCCTTCGCTTATATTGATAAAGCCAGAAGACAAAAATTAGATAATAAAGCTGTTGAAGGTATTTTTGTGGGATACGACAATGAATCTAAGGGATACCGCATATATGTAGGAGGAAATGAAATAAAAATCGCGAGAACGGTAAAATTTCTTGAAAATAAATTCAAATACGTAAATGATAAGCCTGAAATTGAACAAAAACAAAATGAAGACGAAAAACGCAATTGTAAAAATCTCGTGGAGATAGAAATTTCGAACGGAAAAACAACACCATCTGCGTCTCAACAACAAATTGTGGAACTAAGGCGCTCAGATAGAATAAATAAAGGCGTACCTCCTGATAGGCTTATATATATTGTCAAAGACGACAAAATTAATGAACCAAAGGATTATAAGGAAGTTAAATTAATGGAAAACTCTCCGGTAAAACAGAATTGGATAGAAGCCATGGAGAGCGAAATGAATTCTTTAAGAAAAAATAAAACATGGTCAATTGTAGATCCTCCACCGAATAAGAGAATAATAGGTTGTAAATGGACTTACAAATTAAAGCGTGACAATACCGGAAAAATCCAAAAATATAAGGCACGTTTAGTAGCTAAAGGATATACGCAAAAGTTCGGAGAGGATTACGACGAAACCTACGCACCGGTCGTATCGTATACTACGATAAGAGCATTATTAATAGCGGCATTGCACCAAAACTTAACTGTTAAGCATATAGATATTAACACCGCGTTCTTACATGGGGAACTTGATGAGGAGATATGCATGTCACAGCCGGAAGGATTCGTTGAACCAAACCAGGAAACCAAAGTTTGTAAATTAAATAAGGCAATCTACGGACTTAAGCAAGCCGCGAGAGCGTGGCATAATAAAATAACAGAAACACTAAAAAACATGAATTTCATTCAAAGTAAAATTGACACATGTCTTTTTACACAGAAAAGGAATAATGAAACAACCTATATAATAACATACGTCGATGACCTCTTAATTGCAGGGAAAGACGAAACCATTGAGGAAATAATCGCGAACTTAAATAAAGAGTATGAATTAAAGAATTTAGGGGACGTAAGCAATTATTTATCCATGAACATTCGAAAGTTAAACAAAAGCTACTTAATTAACCAAACTTCAAAAATTGAAGAGTTAATTAATAAATTCAATTTACAAGAAGCAAAACCATGTAGTACACCCATGGAAACAAATTACACTCACTTTAAAGATGATGACAATATTTTACCAAACAGCACACAGTACAGACAAGCCATAGGTGCACTCTTATATCTTGCCACAGTGAGCAGACCTGACATTTGTGCAGCTGTCAACATCTTAAGCCGAAGGAACGAAAAGCCAAGAATGAAAGATTGGAACTGTGTAAAGCGGGTCATGAGGTATCTTAAGACAACAAAAACCTTTAATCTAGTTATAGATGGAAATTCAAAACCAACGCTAGAAGTCTACGCGGACGCTGATTGGGGTGGAGACACAGAATCAAGAAAATCGACAAGTGGTAATGTATATTTGCTAGGTAAAAATCCCATACTTTGGTCAACTAAAAAACAATCCTGCATAGCTTTATCTTCTGCCGAAGCTGAGTACATCTCAGCAGCTAATGCAGCTAATCAAGTCAAATGGCTGGTGAATTTACTTGAAGAACTCAATATCTCACAAACATATCCTATAGAACTCTTCGAGGATAATCAGTCGGCTATCAAAATGATAGAGCTTGAAAAACATTCAAGTAAAACAAAGCACATAGAACTTAGATATCATCTCATAAAACAACTGAAACAAGATGGCATAATAAAACTCGTATATTGCCCAACCAAAATAATGATAGCTGACTTATTCACAAAACCCCTGCCAAAACCTCTTTTTGAAATTCACAGGAAGAACTTGCATCTGAGTGACAACACAACTTCAGAAATTAAGGAGGAGTTGATAGAAACATTGCGCAATTCGTAAATAATTTCCTCCGTTGTGCAACAAATGACAATTATCATGGCATCATAAATAAAGTTAAGTGCTCGTTAGAGTGACCTTGGAAACAGTGATTACGAGCGAACAATTACAGGTTTACAAAAACTGTCAAAACTTTCAAAATGACTCTTTTTTATTAATAATTGTTTCTATATTATGATTTATGTATGTATCGATAAAAATTCATTCTGTTCTCTGTTTTGTAGCTTGATGTGAGCACTATCCTTTTTGCTGTGTTTGTTTTTCTCGCGTGTGAAAATTAAAGTAGAAAATGAAGAAGTGTGTATACAATAATTTGTGTGTGTGTTTTACACTTACCATATAATAATATTATACGTCTTTATCAAGATGAATTAGTGCAGTGTATAGATCAAAATGTGAATATGCCCGGTTCCCTTCTGCTATGGTGGATTTAATTGTTGGATACTTCAATGAAGAAGAATTCATCGGGTGAGTACCATTTACTCTCCTATTTAATTCTGATTAATGATAAGAAATGAAGAAAAACTATTGTATTGAGGATATAGTGACAACTCACGCCATTATTAAGACAAACGTCTTTCACATAAAACCAAAATTAATTAAAAGAAACACCAAGTAATTTATAGTGGATATGGAGAAAATTAAAAACAAAGAGTTATATCCACGTGTAGACTTCAAAGTCGCAAAAACAAAGAAACTATGCCGAGAAATAACATCAGTAACAAAGAACAACAAATTAATGAATTGGACATAAAATTTAAAAGGAGAAAAAAAAATCAAGATAGTGAATTTAACATAAAAAATATTGAATATTAAACGTAACATTTAAAATATTACTAGCAAAAGCCATGCTTTGTTTGGATTCGCGAAGCATTATTTTATAAAACAGATATTTGAAAGTAACAATATTTTTTTTTATTATTATTTTTGCATCTTTATTAAACAAAAACGTTATTTTATGTTTTGGCGCATTTTAATTTTTTACTTATGATGTAAAACTGGCATAAGATATTTTCGAAGCAAACTTTTACAATTTTTTTTTTTAATTTTCAACTAAAAGCTCTTTTAAAGATGTTTTTACAATTTCAAGTAGCCACTGGTGTTTTTTAATTGTTTGAAATATGCATGTTTCCAATCTTTGTAATCAACATCCGATAATCTTTGATAGCTATTTTAGAATAATATATTTGAAGAAAGCTTGAAGAAAGTTACTTCTTCAAAATCCTATTTTCTGGAAAAAACATTTGAAATCTGCTTTCGTTGATACTATGAATTTTCAACTGTAAAACATTTTATTTTAATTTCTTCATTTTTATACATGTTAGCGTATGAGAATTGCTGTAATTCTCTCCGCGTGGGAGAACTGTTTACTTTCTGCGAATGGCAACTCAATTAATGGAATTACCTTTTAACGAAGCGCTCTCTCATTCTCGCAGTGACGTTTTCACGAATAATTATTGTTGTGTTTGCGAACTTATTAAAGTCTTATTTTTCTATAAAATCCTTCTGATTAATGAGTCGATATTATTTAGCCACAATACGACCTTCGCAAAAATATTTATAAAGAGCTTGAACCAACAACTTCACGCAGATCTTTTAATTTTTCATTTATATAACAAATTTAAGAATTAATTTCATTTGTTTACAATTATTTTGTTGCCAGTTTACAAAAAAAAAAAAAAAAAAAAAAAAAAAATTCATAATACAATTTTTTTAAAATGTTTAAGTGTCATCTGTGCAAACGATTTTGCGGGATAATGAAAACATGTTTTATTTAATAAATTAATCATGATTCTATCTATAATTATTTACTCCATGATTTAAACTTTTTTTTCTGAAAATATACGCGTTTCATTTTTACTTACCCATCATACGTAGTATAGGGTAAGTCTTGCAATCGTTTTGAAAATCGAAAAAAATTTTTTGACCGATTTACACATTTTGGACACTGGAGATTCCGAAAAACATATTTTTAGAAAAAAAATTTTGCCGTCCGTCCGTCTGTGTGTCTGTCTGTCTGTCTGTCTGTCTGTCTGTAACCGCTCTATCTCCCGAACAAATTGAGATAGAGATTTGAAATTTTGTATGTGCTTAGTATGTAAGAATGGAACGAAGCCTATTTAATATCAGCAACCTCGATTTTCCGGAACTATTTTTTTCGGACTCTCGAAAAATTCGTTCTGATGAAAGGTATATAAAAATTTTCGAATTCTTTTATTTTAAGGAGTGGACTTAAAAGGCAATAAAATAACACAAATTTTGCATAAAAAACGAAATCAATCGGATAATTAGTTGTTGAGATATTTCTAATCCTATTTTCCACATTCTTTGATTTTTCATGACCCTGTATTTCATTCAAATTTCAATTCAAAGATATCTTTTAATTGGAATGAGATACTTAATTTGATGCAAGAAACCGTTAGGGAATATGATTATTATTTTTGGAGTTATAAGGATGTTTCTATTACGCAATTCAGTGCTACTTGAATAGTTTGGCGTTTCATACAATTTATCGAAATTAGGTCATCAGAAATTCATTAATAGAGCATGATTATGTGTTAAAAATACTTAAATATACGTTTATATTTTGTTTTGGAATTGTAATGCATTTTATAAGTTGTTTACATGTGTTATGTTTTCATATATTGTGCTATGCATATCCATGATGGGTGAGTATTACGGTGGCCTCCAACGACTAGTTTATTTATTTGCTAAAATGCTTCCGTATTGGAAATGCATGTAAAATAAATTAATTAAAATAATAATTTTTTTAACGTTTTACTGTAAAAAAAATTATATTCTGCAAATCTACAGATCATAATTTATTTTTGTGTTTAATTTGAAGTTAAAATATTGAATAGTTTTTTTGTAAAGCGTACGGCAAATTGTAATTTGAGTGGACTAGTAGAGGATTCGCTTCGCTCATCCTAATAACAATATTAAACTATAATTAATCTTAAATATAATATTAAATCACAAATTATATGCATGATGTATATCCCATTATAGATTTTTTTTATACATGCTCATAAAATTTCTTAATATTAATGCAAATGAAGATTGAATGAAAATAATGATCTGCGAAACTTTACGGCGGATTCTTTCAGAATCAATATATCTTTAAAAAGAAATGCGGATGTCAAGTGAAGAGATAAATTGGTTTTCTGATTGAAATATTTTAACGAATTAAACTTACTTGTACGCTGATGAAATAAAAATGTTAAAATATTTTTTTCACGTTTTTGCCACATTTAAATTAAACTGAAACAATATTTTTTTACAGATGACAAATTAATACAAGCTTGCTTCATATTAAATAATTCCTTGTTACTAGAGAAATATAATTTTTATTTCTCTCGGTGTAAAGAAATATCTCATTATTATTATTTTTTCTTTTTTTACATGCTCATAAAAGTTCTTAATCTTAACCCAAATGAAGACTGAATGAAAATAATGATTTGCAAATCTTTACGGAACTGTCTTTCAGAATCAATCTATCCTTTAAAATAAATTTGGATGCGTCTAATGAAAAGATAAAATGTTTTCCTGATTGAAATATATCTTTTTTGAAATGAATTAAATTTATTTGTGCGCTGATGAAATAAAAAAAAAATAAAATCTTTCATTCATGATAAACAAAATAAAGAAAAAAAAGAGGTACTACTCGGTTACCTCGTCGACCAATATCGCCAAATTATACAAATCGCCAAACTAATAGTTAATTTATATATATTGACATTTTTTTTTCTTTTCAATAACGAAAAAAGAAATAGTTACTAGAATATTAATAAATATTCTTTATATATAAAAATCTTCTGTGCGTGTGTATGTAATTGAACTCCTCCTAAACTACTGGACCGATTTTGATGAAATTTTGTGTGTGCGTTCCAGTAGATTCGTGAATGGTTTAGATTCACATTTCGTCGAAATTGATTCATTACTTTTTTAGTAATTAGGCAAAAACTAATATTTAGTGATTTTTCGCTAATTAAAAGTGCTATATATATTAAAGAAAGTCAGTATTTCGTATTAATCATAGCACAAAAAAATCTACCGAACCAAAAATCTTGAAAATTGGGGTAAAAATACTTCTTATAGCATCGAGTGCCTCTAAAAATAGATTATCGAAAATTCCACCCCTAAGATGAGTAGAAAAAAGAACGAACTTTAAAAAATTCCATAAAAATCGGCTTTTGTAGTTATTTTTCAACTGATAACATATTTTATTACATTTTTTCATTCTGAATCCAATGGTACAAAGCAAATTCGTTTAAATCCAGTAGTTCGTGAGATAATTCACATTTTCCTAATTTGGCGATGTCTTCGGCGCAAAAATCTCAAATTTTCAATGCTTATCTTTATATATATAAATCTTCTGTGCGTGTGTATGTCACTGAACTCCTCTTAAACGACTGGACCGATTTTAATGAAATTTTGTGTGTGTGTTTCAGTGGATTTGAGAATGGTTTAGATTCACATTTCATCGAATTTGATTCAGTACTTTTTTTGTAATTAGGCAAAAACTAATAGTTAGTGATTTTTCGCTAATTAAAAGTGTTGAATAAGTTCCATGAATGGAGTGCGGACGGAATGTCGGAGCGGTCTAAGGCGCCAGATGTAAGCTAAGCTTCTTGAAGAAAGAGATCGCGTGTTCGAACCCCACTGCTGACAAACGTGTATGTTTTACAATAATATTTCCTGTATTATAATTTCGATTAACCGACTTCAGACAATCGTTAACTTTTAACTAAAAAGAGAAAAATAAACTTTTCTATCAAAAATTGAACCGACTTGAAAAACTAATGAAGAGTAAAAAATAATTTCCTTACATAATTGTAATAAGAAATTAAATTAAGAGCGTAGTGTTTATTCTGCGTATTACCATATTTACGTACATTTATTTGATTTTCTGGAGTCGGCGCCAAGAAGCACAACGTCTGTCGGTGACAGGACAACGTCTGTCGGGTGCGCTAGTTTATATATATCATCGTAAAAAGAATTAACATTATTTTATAGTTCTTTCACATCTTCATTAGTTTTAGCATGGAAAGGATCGACAGATTTAGTCTTAATATGTCCAAAAATCCAAAACAAATAGGACTTTTCAAAAATTTAAACGATAATTATAATCCCCAAGCCTGTTTAAAATTTTTATTTCGATTTCAAACAAATTTTTATAATAGTCATGTTTGTGGGAGAATTTTTGTATCTGTACTAGATAAAATATTTGATCGCAGTATACAGTATGCATATTTAATTCTGAAATAGCATCTCATAAATTTCTATCTTTCATCATAAACTTTCCATTTTATTTTAAACTGTGCCCAGTACTTTCATTTTAACTTACATATGGCCTTCTGAGTCTATATTTTAACATACAACTCTTTTTAAGTCAGTCGCAAATAATTAATGTATCATGTAAGGTCATTGAAAACACATTTTGTATCATATATTCAGTGGCGTAGCTATGTTTTTTGGCGCCCGGGGCCAGCAAGAAATTTTGCGCCCCCACCCAATATAGATATATAACAATTTCTCTCAATTTGGCGCCCCTAGGCCTCGGCGCCCGGGGCGGACGCCCCCCTTGCCCCCCCTTAGCTACGCCACTGCATATATTAATGTCTGGAAACTACCCTGAAGGCTGAATGATAATTACCCCGATTTTTTTTCCCGATAAATATCCAAATAATATAACTTGGTTGAATCAAAGTGGTAAAGTAAATTATTGTCGAAAAACGTAGTAGCATTTGTTATGGAGTTGCAACACGGGAACTGCATTGAAGCTGGATTTTGTCATTTCTGAAAGGATAAAAACTTTAAATTAAAGAAGTTGGGCTTCGAAATAACTAAAATTTTGCTGTATTAACTGAATACAATTTTCAAGGGAGCATAAAAAAAACTTCAAATTATCCACGAATTTGAATTAAAGACGTTCCAATTATCCAAATTCGACTGCATTTACTTTAAGAAGAAATGGAGTATTTTTATTGAAACGTATCTACTCAAAAACTAATATTTTTTTAGAGTAAGAAAAGTATAGATAAAATTAATTTTAAAAGCGAAATATTTCTAACCGCAAACCATTTTTTCTCTTTAAACATAGATATTCATTTTAAAAGATATATTGCTTTTCAAAATGCGCATTGTAAAGTTTCACAAACCGTTAACTTCGTTCGCTTGTTATTCAGAATATTATGAACTTTTATGGGATGTTTACAAATAGTTATTATGGGATAATTTTTATGTCGAGAAAAAAGTTTTTTCGATTCTGTTAGTGAGCCTGTAATAAATTAATATGAAGTCAAAACATATTAATCCTCTAAGTGTAATGAAATGCATTTTTTTTCATTTTAAATTTAATGAGGTAAGAACATTTTCATATTTTAAACCATTTTTATTAAACATATTCTTTTAATGTAATTTGTATACAATGGCAGAGATGTTAATTAAATGTTTTAATTGCAATTATAATTTTTTAAAGCTTTCATGCAGTTAAAAGTGAATTTACTTTTAATGAAAAAAAATGTATTTTTTTTATAGAAAACACTAATTAATTTTAAATACTTCTAATTATTATTTTCTTAAAATACAGAAATTTAGAAAGTTTTTGATAGCTTGCATAAGATGAAGATATTTAAATGGATTTTTGGTGTTTAATATGATTTTAAGGTTTTTGTTTATTAATAACGGCAAAAATGAAATATGGCAAAAATATATACATTTCTTATTTTCATTTATGGGGCTGCGCAAATATAGCGTTATCAACTTTTTCATAATTTTGGATCCGCTCCCCTCTTTCGATATCATACGTTATCATCCGTCAACCCTCCCCCCGGGTTATGATATCGTTATCAAAGTTTAAAAAAAAATGAATTTTACAATTTATTTCTTTTGTTTGGAGCGATATACAAAACTGAATACATTTATTTCTCCCATTGATTCAAATGAATAGAAGACATTAAAATATCACTTTATATCAAGTAACACTTCAAAGAAAAAGATATTATTTAAAAAATTTTATAATAGTTTTTTTTTTTTTACATAATGCGTTCAACAGTGATAAAGACTTGTCGCACTTGCCTTAAACAGAGCAGGGGTAGGGGCTTCGTGTTCTCGCTAGGATTTGACCAACGTTAGTAACTTGGCTAATTAAAATGAAAAAACATTCACCAAATGAAAAAATATTCGCAAAATAAATATATATTCTAGATATATGTTTTAATATGTTCTAAATGTGTGTTTTTATGTGACAGCGATTGCTGTTAATCTATTTTCAACTATCCGTTACAAATATAAAAAATATGTATACATTATATATATATATATATATATATATATATATATATATATATATATATATATATATATATACATATACATACATGCATGCGTATGAAAAACGAAAAAGAAAAAAAGAAAAAGCAAAAATTGAGCACTAGCAATTTGGCGAATCTAATCGCTTGTTTACTCGCCAAATGAAGAATTTAGTCGCAATTTGGCGCATTGGCGAGCGACAGCGAGAACACTGGGTAGGGGTAGATAGAAATTAATATTCACAAATCAAGTAGACAACATTCTTTCTTCTTTATTTATTAGTAAACACGAGCATAATTTCAAAAAAAAAATTCGCACATAGTATCGCGAGCAGTGATGATCCATGCATGCACATATAAAGAAGAATGGGGATGTGAAACGTTGGGCTTTTCCATAATTTAGAATCAAATAATTTTATAATAATTTAGTGGTTTTAATAATAACTTTGTAGTTTCATAAAAATAGATAACTTACTAAAAATGATAACACACTATTTTGAACCAAAGACCATGTTACTTTTAAAAAAAAGAAAATTTTGATTGGATCAAATCAAATATGATATCAGGATCAACAAACAAACACCCGCCACCCCAAAAAGATATCTTAGGATGTCATGTGCCAGATCCCCACCTCTCCCCTAAAATGATAACGTTATATATGTTAGAATTTAAATATAAAGGCATGAGTAAGTCTGTTTATCTTAAACTTATTTTACAATTATAGATAATTAAATAATTCATCACAGCAGGGGAGTAAAATTGGTACTTACCAAATTCTTAGACTTGTGTATTTTCTATGTCCACCTGATGCAGATTAATTTATTTTCGGTGCTATTGGGCACTTCCTTTTTTATTGGCACTTATAATTTCACTTCAATGAGTATTCCTTTAAATCACATTAAAAGTATTTATGTATTCATATTATTTGCATTATTATACCAATAATATATTCAAAACACACGGAAGAAATGTAAACTGGAACTTTGTTTAATTCAATTTATGAGAGTGAACATTTTCTGATCTTTTTCACCACAAGTTACATCGTGGAATAATAACAAAAACACACGCATCACAAGATAAAAAAATAAAATAATAAAAAGTTATTTATAGTTTATGAGTTCGAAAAACAAACAAACATATAATAGTTATTTCAGCTGTCATGAGTTTTTCAAGGTTTCGTTGATTGCTACTCCAGCAAATTTACGATGTAATTTCAACTGTCAAATTATTACGCAACGAAGGAAATTAGTTTTTATTTCATTTTCTTTTAAATGAACCATTTAACAATGAACTAATGATATATTTACTTTTAAATGATTATTTATATCCATCAATATATGCACAGCTCCTATCATGATAATGAGCCCCAATCAATCATTCTTAAAATCATTTATTGTAATTCCAAGTATAGTAAATATTTTTACTTGTTAAACTATTTATTTTTCACTTGAAGCGTCGGGAATTATTTTGTACAAAGATGTGTAGCATCTGAAAGAATGCAGAGTAAAGGCTTACAAGTCATTATCATTATCAGCTCTCCTTTCAGTTTATATTGTAAACATTTATTATCGTGTAAGGGGATATAAAATAAACTGTAATAGTCTGAAAGATTGCGACAAGAAAAATTTTCATTTCATCTTGTTCTAAAACCCAGAAATATTCTGCTGCAAAGCAAAAATATATTAACCTGATTTGCTCGTAAGTCATATGGCCAACGTGTTTTCGCGAATCATGATTTACCCGTAACACGTATGGGCTCCATATTCCAATCATGGTTTATTATTCTCACCAGTCGATTTTTAGTGTAAATTTTCAATTATTTAATCCGAACGTTTTTATGATTCAATTAGGTGAAAAACCGGTGAAGATTGAACCCACTTTTTGGAAAACCGGTGATTAAAGATAATTTTTTTTTAAGACATGAAAAAGAAAGCATTATCTTTAACATTAGATTAATTTTAAACACGATTATTCAATCGGCAAATTAATTATAACATTAATAAATTATTCATTTTGGGGGGGGGGGTGAAAAAAGGGTGAAGTACACTGTAAAAAAATTTCCAGCAGAGTAACCGGTCTATCGACCGTTTCTTTAAGGGGCTGTTATATAACCGTAATTTAAAGGTATTCTGACATATTATTATGAATTTTATGGTCAGAATACTGTTAAATTATGGACATATAACAGAGTTCCATAAAAACGGTCGATAGACCGGTTACTTTGCTGCGAATTTTTTACAGTGTAGTCCTCCGGTGTTCGTGTCCGGAATGGCTCAGTTGGAAGAGCATTCGCGGCTTCAGCCAATACATCCCTGGTTCGAATCCTGGCTCGGATTTTTTTCGCCCGAAAAATAATGGAAAATTTACATTTGTAATCATTATCTTTAAGTGTTTTTCAAAAATATTGATCAGTTAACTGGTTAATATGTCAACACTTTTACCACTTAAAATTAAGTAAGATAAAACTGTAACCGATTAAAAGCGAGTGATACTCGCATATAGGGGGTTCCGTAAATAAATGTACGGATTTATATCTGGACATTGCATAACGTAGTGATAACATTAAAAGTCGTTTCCTATTCTTTAAAAGCCGATGCGAATAGAGCATGTCGTCCATCTCTTTATGTTTGTCCAACCGTGCACGTTTTTAAGGATTAATATATCGGCTAATTACCTATAATGTATTACAGCTAATTAGCAATAATCATGGTGCCTTAGTAAAATTTGCGTGAAAGAACAAAATGCAATCTTATTAAAAACTATGTGACCTAGGGTAACCAGTATAAATTTTTGGTACTCCTAGGTTATCCCGTCGAACAAAAAATTATCTCCAAACTATAAGATTAAATGCCAATAATGGATGATCGTGAATGTCACATTCAATGACATTAAATTTAACAGTTTTAACAGTTAACAAATTTGACATTCCATAATTTAACAGTATTCTGACCATAAAATTCATAATAATATGTCAGAATACCTTTAAATTACGGTTATATAACAGCCCCTTAAAGAAACGGTCGATAGACCGGTTACTCTGCTGGAAATTTTTTTACAGTGTACTTCACCCTTTTTTCACCCCCCCCCCCCAAAATGAATAATTTATTAATGTTATAATTAATTTGCCGATTGAATAATCGTGTTTAAAATTAATCTAATGTTAAAGATAATGCTTACTTTTTCATGTCTTAAAAAAAAAATTATCTTTAATCACCGGTTTTCCAAAAAGTGGGTTCAACCTTCACCGGTTTTTCACCTAATTGAATCATAAAAACGTTCGGATTAAATAATTGAAAATTTACACTAAAAATCGACTGGTGAGAATAATAAACCATGATTGGAATATGGATGCCCATACGTGTTACGGGTAAATCATGACTCGCGAAAACACGTTGGCCATATGACTTACGAGCAAATCAGGTTAATATATTTTTGCTTTGCAGCAGAATATTTCTGGGTTTTAGAACAAGATGAAATGAAAATTTTTCTTGTCGCAATCTTTCAGACTATTACAGTTTATTTTATATCCCCTTACACGATAATAAATGTTTACAATATAAACTGAAAGGAGAGCTAATAATGATAATGACTTGTAAGCCTTTACTCTGCATTCTTTCAGATGCTATACATCTTTGTACAAAATAATTCCCGACGCTTCAAGTGAAAAATAAATAGTTTAACAAGTAAAAATATTTACTATCCTTGGAATTACAATAAATGATTTTAAGAATGATTGATTGGGGCTCATTATCATGATAGGAGCTGTGCATATATTGATGGATATAAATAATCATTTAAAAGTAAATATATCATTAGTTCATTGTTAAATGGTTCATTTAAAAGAAAATGAAATAAAAACTAATTTCCTTCGTTGCGTAATAATTTGACAGTTGAAATTACATCGTAAATTTGCTGGAGTAGCAATCAACGAAACCTTGAAAAACTCATGACAGCTGAAATAACTATTATATGTTTGTTTGTTTTTCGAACTCATAAACTATAAATAACTTTTTATTATTTTATTTTTTTTATCTTGTGATGCGTGTCTTTTTGTTATTATTCCACGATGTAACTTGTGGTGAAAAAGAGCAGAAAATGTTCACTCTCATAAATTGAATTAAACGAAGTTCCAGTTTACATTTCTTTCGTGTGTTTTGAATATATTATTGGTATAATAATGCAAATAATATGAATACATAAATACTTTTAAGGTGATTTAAAGGAATACTCATTGAAGTGAAATTATAAGTGCCAATAAAAAAGGAAGTGCCCAATAGCACCGAAAATAAATTAATCTGCATCAGGTGGATATAGAAAATACACAATTCTAAGAATTTTGTAAATACCAATTTTACTCCCCTGCTGTGATGAATTATTTAATTATCTATAATTGTAAAATAAGTTTAAGATAAACAGATTTACTCATGCCTTTATATTTAAATTCTAACATATATAACGTTATCATTTTAGGGGAGAGGTGGGGATCTGGCACATGACATCCTAAGATATCTTTTTGGGGTGGCGGGTGTTTGTTTGTTGATCCTGATATCATATTTGATTTGATACAATCAAAATTTTCTTTTTTTTTAAAAGTAACATAGTCTTTGGTTCAAAATAGTGTGTTATCATTTTTAGTAAGTTATCTATTTTTATGAAACTACAAAGTTATTATTAAAACCACTAAATTATTATAAAATTATTTGATTCTAAATTATGGAAAAGCCCAACGTTTCACATCCCCATTCTTCTTTATATGTGCATGCATGGATCATCACTGCTCGAGATACTATGTGCGATTTTTTTTTTTTTTTGAAATTATGCTCGTGTTTACTAATAAATAAAGGAGAAAGAATGTTGTCTACTTGATTTGTGAATATTAATTTCTATCTACCCCTACCCAGTGTTCTCGCTGTCGCTCGCCAATGCGCCAAATTGCGACTAAATTCTTCATTTGGCGAGTAAACAAGCGATTAGATTCGCCAAATTGCTAGTGCTCAATTTTTTCTTTTTCTTTTTCGTTTTTCATACGCATGCATATATGTATATATATATATTTAATGTATATGTTACAGGCCAAACCCGATTTTAGGCCAAACTAGATTGACCTAGGTCAAATCGGTCTATCCTAACGCTCATCGGATAAACTAGTTTTTCCTAGGCCAAACCGGTTTATCCTAACGCCCATCGGATAAGCTAGTTTCTCCTAGGACAAACCGGTTCATCCTAACGCTCATCGGATAAACTAGTTTTTCCTAGGCCAAACCGGTTTATCCTAACGCCCATCGGATAAACTAGTTTCTCCTAGGACAAACCGGTTCATCCTAACACTCATCGGATAAACTAGTTTTTCCTAGGACAAACTAGTCTATCCTAAGGCACATAGGATAAACTAAATCTTCCTAGGAGAAACTAGTTTGGCCTAACTCTTATAGGATAGACTAGTTTAGACTGCTGTTTATTGGTCTGAACTAGTTTATCCTAGGCCGATCTAGTTTATTCTAGGCCAATTCAATTTGGCGTGATTTTATTGAATTCAATGACTGCCTCAACGCCAACGTTCTTGTTTGTCCTAGGCTGATTTAGTTTATCCTAGGCCAATGCAGCTTTACGTGTTTTTAGCTCACTGGCGTGAAAGCCAGAGAAATAATGGGCTCACAGGTTCTGTATATGCATATACGCATGTATGTGCGTACGTATGCACATAACGCGATAACTTTTGATGGAGATATCAGATTTACTTGAAATTTTGGATGTAGATTTATTCTGATAAGGTACTTTTCCGATTAATTTTGGTAATTCGTTGGATAAGAATAAAGGGGGACGAACGGGACGCTAATCCCCCACCGTTAATTTAGAGAAATGGATTTATCATGCACAATTATTTGTTTTCATTTAAAATTTTAGATATAGGATCATTGTGACAAGTGATTAGTTGTGGATTAGAGCCCCCCCCCCCTTATTCTTCTCCAATGACCTCCCAAAATTAACCAGAAAAGCTCCTCATAAGAGTAAACCTATATTGAAAGTTTGATGCAAATCGAGTATTTCTAACAATAATTGTTGCGTTACGTACTTACGCACATACATAGATACGAAGTGTGCCTGTGAAACTTTATAACATAGAAATATATAGAATACTATAAAGTACAATTCTTTGACTACGAAGTGTGCCTGCTGAAATCTGTTGTCACCCAAATAATTTCATTGTTGTCAGCCAAATAATAACGGCTATAGTCATAAAGGTATTGTGTGGTTATAGTAAAAGAGAGCCATGCGCTACTAAATGAATCCGCCTACAAGGTCACCCAGAAGTTATTATTCCTCTCTTGAAAAGGAAATAGGAGGGTGGAAAGCGTTTTACAAAGTTGTAGAGCATTATTCATTTAATTCGAAAAGACTCCTTGTAACCTACGGGCACATTAGTTCTCAGGCTTTGGTAGCCTGATGAGATAAAAACACGTCAAATTACGTTATTTCTATTAAGAGTTATCGAGCTTTGCGCACATACGTAAGTGTATACGTATATACATGCGTATTACATGCGTACATATCGGGTGTCCAGTAAATAACTGACCCATTTTGAACTTAAATAACAAATAAACGGTTTGAGATAATAATGCGCGGTTTGCGGTATTGTTATTAGAAAATCAATAAATTTTTAAACATGTACTTTGTTAATATAGTTCAAATTTCGGAAAAAAATATCGCGGTAACAGGCTGTTTCAAAGAGACACGACTCTAATTTTCATAAATATGAGATTTTCGGCTGAATATGAATCTATATGTTGTCCAGTCTGAATCTGTATGTTGAATCGACTCTCGAATAAGCTTCAGAAATAGGGCACGTTGGTTGGAAAGTGATTTAAAATAATATTTGTGATTGAACCATATATATTATATTTCCCCTCCTCCGTCTTGAGACTGAGATATTATTTTATATATTATTGTATTACATTAAAAAAGTGCATATTTTAAAATTTATTTATATTCTAATAACAATACAGCAAGCCGCGCATTTTTATCTCAAACAGTTTTTTTTTGTTATTTACATTCAAAATGGGTCAGTCATTTACTGGACACACGGTACATACATACAGAACCTGTGAGCCCATTATTTCTCTAGCTTTGACGCCCGTCAGCTAAAAACACGTAAAACTACATTGGCCTAGGATAAACTAGATCAGCCAAGGGCAAACAAGAATGTTGGTGTTGAGGCGGTCATTGAATTTAATAAAATCACGCCAAATTGAATTGGCCTAGGATAAACTAGTTCAGACCAATAAACAGCAGTCTAAACTAGTTTATCCTATAAGAGTTAGGCCAAACTAGTTTCTCCTAGGAAAATATAGTTTGTCCTATGGGTCTTAGGATAGACTAGTTTGGCCTAGGAAAAACTAGTTTATCCGATGGGCGTTAGGATAAACCGGTTTGGCCTAGGAAAAACTAGTTTATCCGATGGGCGTTACGATAGACCGGTTTAGCCTAGGAAAAACTAGTTTATCCGATGTGGGTTAGGATAGACCGGTTTGGCCTAGGCCAATCTAGTTTGGCCTAAAATCGGGTTTGGCCTGTAACATATACATATTTTTTATATTTGTAACAGATAGTTGAAAATAGATTAACAACAATCGGTATCACATAACAACTTAGGTTATTTTAGAACATATTGAATCATATATCTAGAATATATATCTATTTTGCGAATATTTTTTCATTTGGCGAATGTTTTTTTTTATTTTTAATTAGCCAAATTATTAACGTTGGTCAAATCCCAGCGAGAACACTGCCTTTACCCCTGCTCTGTTTAAGAGAAGTGCGACAAGACTTTATCACTGTTAAACGCATTATGTAAAAAAAAAAAAAAAAAAAAAAAAAAAAATATATATATATATATATATATATATATATATATATATATATATATATATATATATATATACATATATATTATAAAAAAAATTTAAATAACAACTTTTTCTTTGAAGTGTTATTCGATATAAAGTGATATTTTAATGTCTTCTCTTCATTTGAATCAATGCGAGAAATAAATGTATTCAGTTTTATGTATCGCTCCAAACAAAAGAAATAAATTGTAAAATTCATTTTTTAAAAATTTGATAACGATATCATTACCCCGGGGGGAGGGTTGACGGATAATAACGTACGATATCGAAAGGGGGAAGGGGGTCCAAAATTATCAAAAAGTTGATAACGGTATATTTGCGCAGCCCCATAAATGAAAAAAAGAAATGTATGTATTTTTGCCATATTTCACTTTTGCCGTTATTAATAAGCAAAAATCATATTAAACACTAAAAATCCATTTAAAAATATTCATCTTGTGTAAGGCTTTAAAAACTTTCTAAATTTCTGTATATTAAGGAAATAATAATTAGAATTATTTAAAATTAATTAGTGTTTTCTATAAAAAAAAACACATTTTCATCCATTAAAAGTAAATTCACTTTCAACTGCATAAAAGTTTAAAAAATTATAATTGCAATTTAAAAATTTAATTAACATCTCTGCAATTGTATACAAATTACATTAAAAAAATATGTTTAATAAAAAGAGTTTAAAATATGAAAATGTTTCCTTACATCATTAAATTTAAAATGAAAAAAATGCATTTCATTACACTTAGAGGATTAATATGTTCTGACTTCGTATTAATTTATTACAGGCTCACAAACCGAATCGAAAAACTTTTTTTCTCGACATAAAAAATTATCCCATTATAACTATTTGTAAACACCCTCATAAATGTTCGTAATGTTCTGAATAAAAAGCGAACGAAGTTAACGGTTTGTGAAACTTTACAATGCGCATTTCAAAAGCAATATATCTTTTAAAATGAATATCTATGTTTAAAAAGAAAAAATGGTTTGTGGTTAGAAATATTTCGCTTTTAAAATTAATTTTATCTACACTTTTCTCACTCTAAAAAAATATTATTTTTTGAGTAGATACGTTTCAATAGAAATACTCCCTTTCTTCTTAAAGTAAATGCAGTCGAACTTGGATAATTGGAACGTCTAATTCAAATTCATGGATAATTTGAAGTTTTTTTGATGCTCCCTTGAAAATTGTATTCAGTTAATACAACAAAATTTTAGTTATTTCGAAGCCCAACTTCTTTAATTCAAAGTTTTTATTCTTTCAAAAGTGATAAATTGTATATCAAATAAAAGTATGAATTTTCACAACGTAAATAATTACCCAATTATTATTTTCTTCTATCTTTATAAGAAGAAAGTATTCGATTTCTGAAAAACTTTGTATTCCGGTTTTCGATTGATATACACATTTTAGGTGAGAGAAATCCCGAAAAACATGTTTTTACAAAAAGTCTGTCGTCTGTCTGTGACACAAATTTTGAAGAAGCTCTATATTAAGAACTAATGTATGGAATTCAATAAAACTTTACTCAGTACCTGATATAAATTGGTGTTGATTCGTTTTTATTGAAAATCTCCCAACAGGTGCCGCTACTATGCATCCCTTTCCAAAATTTCTGCTATAGCTATATATCAATTACTAATAGACGGATTTTCGTAAAATTTCAGATTTGATCAGATCCTAAAATTTCAGATTGTTTACTTGGATATTTCATTTTATCGTATAAAAAAAATGAAATTTCTTAAAAATATTCGTTAATGTTGGAAGCAGTTTCATAATCTATGCCGAATGCAGGATTTCTTTTTCTTGTTTGTTATATATGAGTAGTTTTTTTAAGAAATCGGTGAAATCTATATTTCTTTCAGTCTTTATATAATTTTAATACAATGATATGTTTTCCGAAATATTAGAAAATGCAAATATATATATGTATATTTATTCATCAAATCGTTCTTTATTCCATTTCATTTTAATCTGAATAAATATTGACAGTTTAATATAGTATATATCTTTTTCTTCACATTAAATAACTTGTAGTTCATATACGAACTTAAAAGATATTTTTTCCTGACATAAAGAATCAGTTCATACTTTATTTGCGAACAAGTCATAAAAAATGCTAATGTTAATCAGAATGAAAATCTTGTTGATGCTAACGATTAGTGAAATTTTACCGTGTTTTCTTTCAGAAGTAATATCTATCTTTCAAAAAATATTCTATATTCAAGCAAATGAAAATAAAGTCAAACAGCTGCTTTAAAAATAAACAAAAATATCTCCATTTTAATATGAATGAAATTTGTTTACACACTACTGAAAAAGATTAAAGTAAAAGACGTTGACGTGATAAATAAAAGCGCGTTAAATAAAAGTAAGAAAATCTTCTCATGATAATATACAAGGTGATTCAAAACGTATTGTTCAATTTTGTGGAAATGTATGGAATACGTCAGGAAAGCGATTTTACATAAGGAAGTACAGTCGAGTCTCTCTATAACGAAACTCCATCCAACGAATTTCTCTATTTAACGAATTTTTTACAGGAAAGGTTAATTTTTTTCATGATTATATTAAAAATAATCTCCATATAGCGAAATATATAAGTCCATTTAACGAATTCTTTCAAAAATGTTTTATCATAAGTTCAGAAAACACTTCAGATTATTTGTAGAATAATTTTTTTTTCGTTGATTTCTGGTTTATATTTTATAGTTACATTCCCCTACCTTATTCCTGATGTCCAAAAAAGGCATTTAACTCCCCCCCCCCTCCAAGCAAAACATCTTTTTTGCATAGTTACACTTGACTTTGTTTTAGCCAAGATAATCATGCGTTCTTGGAAAAGACTGAAACATTTACTTGCTACTGAGGCGATTTGCAACTATCACAAAACATCCTAAAAGATGAAACTATTCCATTTTTGTCTTTAAAATGGTGTTTGTTTCTTTGTTTGGATAGTAAAGCAGGAATAAGGGGGCATTGCAGAAAAGGTCCTTTTTCACCAGGTATTCACCTACCTAAATTAACTCTCATTACTTGTAGAGTTTAGAGAGAATTTGTGGAGAGAATTTGTTTGTGGCAACTCGGGGCATTTTTTGTTGTGAGAGATCATTTGAATAAAGAATTGTTACTAAATATCATCTTTGCTGCTGTTATCTTCTACTGTATTTGTATAAATCGCTTCTAATTTAAACACAACTCTCTCTGATAAAGTAATAATTTGGAAAATAATCAATAAGACACTGTGGAAAAAATGGAAGTGGCGAAGATGTTTGAGATTCTGAAAAAAAAATCCGTTAAATATTTCAAAAACTTAATTAAACACCTCAAAAAATTCCGTTTAAAAATTTAACATTAAATGAAAATTTTTTGAATTTCTCTATTCAACGAATTTTTCTATGTTAAAAAATTTTTGCCTGAACGATGGATTTCGTTACATAGGGTCTCGACTGTATATCCGAAAATAAACGTATGTATACGTAGAGGGCGCTGTGTGCACTCAACATTCCATTGCGTCCCAAATATTCTTTTGATCTTTCCTGACGCTAATATTATTTCTTCTCCTGATTCAACTTCACTTTTGGTCTTCCACGAAGCCTTTTATAATTATTAAAATTCCAAAAGGCCCATTATTGACTTTTATTCAATGCTTTCATTATCTGACGCCCGGACACTTCTCGTTTAATTTTGTTTATTCCGGTTCTTTTAACATTTATTTATTTTTTTAATTGATTTGTTCTTTACTTTTTGTTCCTTATTAATCTTTATTAATCAGCACCGATTTTGGTCAACACCAGATTAAGATTATCTACATTGAGGCTGTGCTTCATCTTCTTAAAGTAAAAGTCATATTCGTTACCATTTAACAGGGATTATGAAAAAAAAAGCGCGTAAAAAAATAAGTTGCAGAGAAGAAATTTTAGTCGCCTAGGTGATCTGATGACTGGGATTTGTTAGCACCAATGGCACTTCTCAATTCAAAACTAATTTATAAATAATGAGAAAAATATTACAACTTAGATTTTTATTCTGTATAACTGTTTATACTAATACACATAAAAATAGTTTGCGTTTTGAAGCTAGAAAGTTATTATGTATTACATCTCGTTTGCGACAGTACAAGATCATCTATTGGAAATATTTGGAACTAAATTCATGAAGAATAATAATTGAATTTCTTACTTACTAGATTATACTCCTGCAAGTATAAATTCAATATCTGTCAAATATTACTTTTTACTTTATTTTTATACGTTCAGTCCCTTTTGAAGCATCCTGTATATTCAATGATTTTTTTTTTATTATTATAATTATTTCCTTAAATATAACTTCAAAGGAAATTAATTTTTCAATACTGAAAAAATAGAATTTAAAGTAAAATATATTTGTCAAAAGAGCTTTTCAATTAGTTTTTACAATTTCTTACCGGTTCGCTTTTTATATATAAAAAAGAATTTTTCTCATTCCCTACCTAAAATAGTTTTATGTTGCTTTAACTTTTTTAATTGGTTTTTAAGGAGACGGTTGTAAAAAAAGATTTTTTTTCTGTTTTTTCCATCTCAAATAACTGCTATTACTGTAAAGTCTGAGATTTTATGCTCCACAAATGTGTCATAAAATTTATCTTCAAACGTGTCTGAAGACTTATCTACATGCATGTATTTTAGACTTTTGATATATTTAAACTGAAATAAAAATTGCTATAAAGTTTCATAACTCTGTAAAATAGGATATTTAAAAAAAACCTAATTAAAACAATTAATTAATAATGATTCTAAATTTATCAAGAATTTTATTTTGATCTAAAACAAAGAAAAATAGAAAAATTAGGAATGATACATCGATTATGAAATTTTCCAGCATTATGAGTAAATGATTTCAAACTTTTGAATACCTAGTTTCATATGCCTTATTTTCATATATCTCGCTTGATTTTAATACTTTTAAATGATTTTATATATATATAGGATAACTAAGGTTGATTTACAACTGATTAGTTTTTATTATTTTTTTTCATTTTAGTTTATATATATATATATATATATATATATATATTATGAAAGTTTCAGCTTGAGAACCGGTTCCAACCGGTTCTGAAAGTGAAACTAATTTTTTAAAAAATCTCAAACCAAATTCATACTAATCGGATGTGGATATCTCGTACTTCATCCATGTTAATAATTTCAGAAAAATAAAGCAAATAAGACACCAAAATTTAATCAGCAACAACTTACGTCACAATGTAACTGAATAAGCAGAAAACCAGAAGAAAATCCGTGCCATAGTTTTTGAGATGGAATCATTGCAAAAATGTAGATAGAAATGCCACTTGTTGAGCGATTTACTCCAAAAATTGAAGAATACTAATTTATATCAGGGATTAACTGAATCTGAAGTTTCATGAGAATTCGTGCACGAGATAAAGCTATTGCGATAATCAGGAATAATACTGCATTGCGGGGCAACCTGTTTGCTGTTTACCACAAAAAAAAAAAACTATTTTATATCAATGACTAACGGAATCTGAAGTTTTATCTAATTCCGACCAGTAGTTCGTGAGATATAGGTATTGCGGAAATCGTGAAAAAGGCAGCATAGCAGCGCTACCTCTTGGGCGATAAACACAAAAAACTAATGTAGCCTAGTGTATATCAAGTTATAACTGAATCTAAAGTATTGTAAAATTCTGTGTGTTAGTTCTTGAGTACCTGCAGTGTGTTTGTCACATGCAGAATGACATACTGTCACATTGACCGACAGACTGAAAGAGCGACATTTTCTAAAAAAAACAGGAAATCGTGTTCAGAACTTTCAAAAATGCATAAATCCATCGAAAACCGGAACTCGAAAATTTTCACAAATCCAATGCTTTCTTGTGTTGCATAGATAAAAAAAAAAATAAAAAGTAAAATCTATCTGGGGGTGTAGATTATCCTCATCAATCCTATGCAAAAAAAAAAAAAAAAAAAAAAAAAAAAAAAAAAAAAAAGGCTTTTGTTTTGCCTTGTTCCGTCATTAAAATGGCATAGCTGCCAACTCTTCTGACTTTTTGGCCCGGAAAAATTTAACAAAAATTTTTGCCTTAATTAATCGGCGGATTACAGCGATTTGAATTGATAAAATTTACTATAAAATTTTTCCGGTCCGAAAAAGCGGAAGATGTTGGCAGCTATGAAATGGCTGATCTGAATATGAATATCTTGATATGCAATGCATATTATGCATCTACTCAATCTCCTGCGTTAATTTGGCGAGAAAATCTCAAGACTTCATCTCAACATTCCGAACCTGTTTTTTTATACTTCTGATTTCAGGTGTTCATAAGCTTCATTCCTTGAATATTTAAAACACGTGCTTGCTGCCAAATGAAGCAAAAAATTGCGAAGTTTTTCGCCAATGCTTGCAATGTTTTTCGCCTTTATACTCATCAACAGATCATAAGTGTAGAAATATTATGTCTTAGTTGTTTAATGTAGTAGTAATAGCGCATGTGTGAAAGAGTCATATGTGACCGTTAATTTATTCTGCAATTTACATTTTTAAATAACTGCCATATTTATAGCATTTTATAGGGTCATAAAACATTTGGCCCCGTAAAATAACATTATTACAGTCCTGGCTTCTATTACTACATGATTATATTGATGGTATGGCCTCAAAATATTTTACTTTTCGTTATGTGAATAACTAAAAAGTATTATATTTTCAAGGCTTATTTACATTAAACATCTTTTAAACATTAGAAAAACTAGTTGGATGAGACAATGCCAAAATATCTTCTATCTCATATAAGTCAATACTTCCAGAAAATTCAAGCGTAGCACCATTACCGGATAGGTGATTTACAAAAAATCTAAACAGCAGCAACTCATGTCAAGTTTTAATTGAATTGGTTGTTTAATGAAAATCCGTACGTTAGTTTTTCTGATAGAATCACTGCAGAAATTGCAAGAATATCTGAAGTGTAGCTCCACCTTTTCTGCGATTTGCACCAAAAACTAAAGAATATTAATTTATATTAGGGATTCACTGAATCTGAAGTTCGATGAAAATTCGTGCTTTACTTCATGAGGTAGACTTATTGTGATAATCATGAATAATGGTATATAGCAGCCCGACTTCGATTTATGCTAAAATATACCCAGCACTGCATTATATCAAGGATTAGCGAAATCCAAAGTATAGTGAAATCCATCCTTTAGTTCTTGAGATATAGCAATAGAAGAAATAGTGAAAAAAAACATAGCACGCGACATCTATTAGGCGATATACACAAAAAACAAATCAGCTCCAGTTTATATCAAGATCTAACTGAATCGAAAGTTTTGTGAAATTTCCTGTGTTAGATCTTGAAATAAAATGTCCCGAAAAATTTTATCGCATACACACTCACAGAGTGATTAGAGTGACACATTTATTCCCGGATATTTTGTGGTGTTTTTGTGTGGCTTTTTTGTGTTTTTTTTGGGGGGGGGAGGGGGGTCCTGATCCATAAAACGTGTAAATCCATCAAAAACCAAAATTTAAAAATTTTCACGAATCCAATACTTTTTTATTAAGATAGAAGAAAACAAAAATTATATGTTAGGCAGATGAGTGTCAATATCTTCAAAACTGGTGTGGAGAAAATGTATTAAATGCAATTATTGAAATATCTGAACGGCGTACAATCATATTAAATAGTAATTAACAAATAAAGGAAAACGATGATTGAGCCACGATTATAAATTTCTGCACTTTCAAATACTTCAAAACTCAAAAGTGATAAAGCTAATATTCAATATATCACACTATTTCAAGATCAAAATCGATGTATATTTGTCAAATAAAATAAGCGGGTCAAAATGAAGAGATTTTCTTCATTATTTAACATAAATTTAATTATTTACAAATGTACATTATTTACAACATAATTTTAGATAATATTAAAGTAAACATTTCATTTTCCCTTTGTGGGAACTAAAGTAGAATTCCAAGTAAATCGAAATAGTTTTAGTTACACATTTCCTTCTTTAGAACTCACAATTACATATTTAACAATTTTTTTATTGAGAAGCTGTGATAAAAATTAGCATGTTTTCATGTTAGAGAACAGATCCTCTCAAAGTTACATAAAAATTATTTCTTCCATTTGAAAGACCTAAATAAAGCAGTTAGTTGCAGCCTTTAAATTTACATCTACATGTACATATATATTACAAATTTTATTTTTTTTCTTCCAAAATTAACCTTATTCTATATTAATTTCCTTTTAACAATATTCCGTATTTAGTTCAACTTATTAAATTAAAATCCAGTTACTAGATCTAATCTATCAATCTTTATAGAAACGATATAATTTCCTAATTCGCCATAAAAAACATTTATTCCAATATGCGTAAATTTTAAAAAATGGCTCTAAATTAAAAATACTCTTAATTAAACTTTATTTCTTAATATTCCAAATAAAATTCCTTTTTTCCTTGTTTTTATCAACCCTTTTTAAGAAAGACTTATAAAATTTATTCCAAAAACTTACCTTTCAAAAATATCATAGCTTTTATTTATTTTATTTTTCTCCGCTTTGATATTTGTTGCGTATCAATAAATTCATTTCTTTTCTTTTTTGTTTCAAAATATCGTCTGCAGTATATCGAATTCAGCGTTCGATTATAAATTAGTTAAATAATAATTTTTGAAATTAAAAATTATCGTCTGAATGAAATTAATCTCGACGATGGACAAGAATTCTGTTTACATGTGAAAATCTCGGTTAGAGATTAGAGAATATTCTAAAAGTTTTGTTCTTAGATTTAAGAAGGAAGCTGAGAGGTGATGACAGGGAGATTTTCTTTTTTTTTTTATTCCGAAGATTAGGTTTGAAGGAACAGCAGAATAATGTTTTTATGATGGAAAATATTTTTTCTTCTTTTGTAGATTTTTTTCAAAACGGCTTGCAAGAGAGCATTTTCCACGATATATGCCTGCACTTGAATAAACTTTTTTTGAGAAGCCAATATGTATTCCATGAAGCATCTACATTTATTTTATTCATTTTTTCCTTGCTTGCCACGACTCTCTGATTAAAAAAGGGAAACTGGTGAAAATGTTTCGAGTTTCTCACTTAAAATGTCACATATATATCCATTTTAATAATGTTATTATGATTTATTGTTTTTATCCATTTTATTTTGATTTCATGGGTCACAATATGGCCGGGTGTAACTAATTGTATCTAAAAAATGGCTCAAACGGTATTGATAAAATTTTGTATTATATCGTTTTGGGGCAGGAGAAAATTATTGGGTTTCAGGTAACATGCTCGAGGAATTTCTATTAGTGTGTCAGTTTTGGGTACTACGGTTCAAGGTAATTTCATCTAAAATATGTCTCTAACGATTTTTAACTGAATTTCGTATTGTACCGTTTTCAATCTTCAGAAGGCCATTAGGCTGGGTCCCATATGCGAGAAAAAAACATATTAGATGCTCATTTTTAGGTGCGTCCGTAATTATGTAAATACTCAGCACCTATAGTGGTCGTTCAGTCCGTCCATCTGTCCTTCCGCCTGTCTGTCCGTTCGTCTGTCCGCATTAAACAACGCAAAATCTACCCAACCGAATCGATTGAAATTTAAAATACATAATTATTACATAATTTAGTCGAATCATTTTAATTTTTATGAAAATCGGATGCATAAATCAATTACAGGGGCAATCAAAAGTATTTCATTAGATTACGGTCAATGGGGAAAAAGTTTCAAATGCATTTTAATCGTTTGAAATTTAAAATCCATAATTATTACATAATTTTGTCGAGTTATTTGATTTTTTTTTTGGCAATCGGGTGCATAGATCAATTACAGGGGCAATCAAAAGTACTCAATTACAATATAGTCAATGGGGAAAAAGTTTCAAATGTATTTTATACGTTTGGAATTTAAAAAACATAATTATTACATAATTTTGTCGAGTTATTTCAAATTTTATGAAAATCGGATGCATAGATCAATTACAGGGACAATCAAACGTACTCCGTTACATTACGGTCAATGGGGGAGAATGTTTCAAATGCATTTTAATGGTGTTACACTCATTCGAACATAATAAAATTTATATGCAACTATAAAGTACATATTATGATATACATTTTACATAATTTATGGTGCAAAGAACATTTGTTATTGATTTACAAGGCCACAAAAAAGTATTCCATTACATAATGGTATAGGGAGAACATTGTTTGATGAGCGTTTTAATTGTAATTCACTATTTACAATTCTATGAGATTGATATATGAGAGTAATATTTTTTAAATTTTCGTTATCGTACGAACGCACCTCATTTGCTACGCTTCAAGTGAAATTTTCAACTTGTGTAAATTACTGCGGGTTAAGCTAATTTTTATCTAAGTAATGGTTTAAACGATTTTGTCTAAATTTTGTTTCCTACTCTTTTTATTACCGAAAGACGATTCAGCTATGTTACATGTTCGAAAAAAGTTTAATTAATAGGCCATTTTGGGTAAATACGTGCTTGGGTCACGAAGCTAAGAAACAATAGCAACAGCTAATAAATGGGCGATGTCTGACAAAATATTGGTGACGGTTAGCCTAAAAATCGACTTAAAATATTACGAATGCCAAATTACATACCTGGCGCCAAATAAAAGAATGTAATCAAAATTCGACTATATTTGGTTAAAAAAAGTGACTTTTAGAATGCAAAGAATTTTTTAAAATAATATAAAAAGAAATCGAGATACACGGTTCAATGAAGCACAGTCGAGCTAAAAACATGATGAGACTGGAATTATGTTCTTTCGGTGTAAATGTGCAAACAATATAAAGTTTATAATCATGTTCGTATTTACATATTTTCATATTGATAATTTTTATGAATATATTGTTATAAATAACGTGCTTTCTAGCATTAACACAAAAAGAATAATGCAGTAAGAATATTATATCAAGTAGTACTCGTTTTTTCCCACTAGTGCATGTATACATTCTATATATTTTTCTAACATCACATACATATATGTATATATACATATATACATATATAACGAGACATAGAGAATTTTTATTTAAAAAAAGGATATATTTAAAAGGTAACTGTCAATTATGTAATATTACTTAAATAAAAAAAGAAGTACTTTTAAAGTCTGCATGATCTTTTCTCCATTATCAAAAATAATTACTAAATAATCAATCTCTGAACACATGCTGTAAAAACAAACAAAAAGATTGTTTTAAAGTATCTCCCTCTAATTAAAAACAAGAAAAAAAATTATTTCTCTAAACAAAAATAAACACTTATACGACATTAAAATTTGTCTTTTTTTAATACTTCGCTAGGAAAAGATTCTTGAAACTTCTGACAGCCGATCACCGCAGGGTATCACCCGAAAACCTCCATGTTGCGATGGATTAGAGGGAGCATATTGGATTTCGTTTCAACTTAAGTGTTTTTGCAAAAACTGATAATATTCGAAAAATATATTATATATGTATTATATATTATTTCTAGTATCTCAAGTATTATATATATCTTTATATATTAAAAATGTCAATTTAATTAGTTTCCCGAGTAATCCAAGAATATCAATTGCCATTTAATTAACCTTGTTTTTAAATATACTAATTAATACTACACAAAAATAGTAGTATATTTAGTATATTTATTTTTTTTTTCAAAATATGGAATAAAATTTTGTATTTTCAGGAAAAATATACGCTACATATTATATATGAGGAGCCCAGAAGCCAAGGAGTATAAGTGACAAAATTAAAAAAATTGAGTTAAGTGCAACTTCTATCTGGAAATATGTCTATTTATTTGTAGGTAAAGAGTTAAGAGTGATTTTTTTCATTATGTACTGAGTTATAGGGGTTAGTTACTTAACCTCTTTCACAAAACTGTGAAACGTGTGGAGGCCAAGGGGTATAAGTAGAGTTGTGTCCGTTAACGTCGATATAGCAGAAGCGCGACCAACGACATACAAAGCAATTTGCTATGTTATGCATTAAATAAATGTATTTTAACTGTTATCAAGTAAGAAAAATCATGTGTTAAGCATGGATTATGAAACATTTTCCAACACTCCCTGAAATCTTTAAAAATTTTTGCTATTTAGGGTAATAAAGTATTACTATGCATTTTCAAATATGCATTCTGATACTTTTGAGCAGCCCTATGTTTTATTGGTCGGTTGATATATACTGTATAACGGGAAAAATTAGTTTAGCAAGAAAACACATAATAGTTTGGAATTTCTCTTTCAGCAGTTTATACTAATAGATGGAAGCATACTTGTATACTTTTGTTTATTCTGCAGTTTATCTTGAACCTTTATTATACGCCAGTATTTAGTTGAAATTTACTTGAAACTAAAACACACTTAAGACTTCTGAAATCACATTTTCAGAAATTTTCATCCTTCGATGACCATGTGTAAAATTTTGTGTGTGATCCTATATATCATTTTATCTATATTTTACAAGCATTACAGGTAAACTGAATGCAGTTCAGCATAGAATCACATGACTTATTTAAAAGCAATCTTTAAGTAAAATACGCTCATTTTCTGTAACCTTTACGAGTATTTTTGTGTAACCCTGTATATGAACTATAGCCTTTATTCAAGTCATATAACATGTATAAATTTAGTGAAACTTAAAAGTGCAATTCATAATTAAAATGGCATTTAGTTCATCCATCAATCATCATTGATAATATATAGAGTACTTCGGATAGAATATGCTATTTAAAATCTTTTTTGTGACCCTGTAAATATTGTGTACTTCGTATTATGCGCAAAATAACTTATACTAAGCCTCATCGATATATATGAATTTTATTATACATGAGAATAAGTCGCAAACAATTCCTCTTTATCATTAGGTAATGTAAATCTTTTGAATGGTCCTGTAAATAAATAATAGCTATTCTTTTCACCTCAGATTTTATAGAATGTTTCTTTCGGTGCAATTCGTAAATGCATATAAATTTTAATATGTGACAAGGTGTAACATCTTTCAAATCCATTTAAAACGATTTTTCCCATAAACTGTAGTGTAATGGAAAACTTTTGATTATCCCTGTAAATAAACTAATCGTGTTAGAAACTTCATTTGCAATAGGTTTGTGTTGAGGTAAACATGAATAATTCCCAAAAATTTATGGTCAATCCGAATATATTTACGAGAGTTAGGGCACGGACAGACGGACAGACAAATTAAAATCATATTCACTTTTCAACTTTGTTGGAAAGTGTTAAAAAATATAAAATTTCAATGTTTCAAAATTTTAAATACAATTTTAAAACTTACATTAGAACAAAATTTTTTCTTTCATTCATTTATATCAACATCGTTCATATTTTTTTTTCGTAAATTCATTTTTTATTTCATAATTTTTCCTTCTTTAGAATTTATATTAAAACAAAATTTTGTCCTTTCATTTATTTGTATAAACATTGTTCTTAATTTTTTCATAAATACGATTTTTTATTTCATAATTTTTTATTTCTTGTGCTAATTCGGCACTTGTACCTTTTAGTTTCCAAGCACTTTTCATTACTGCTTGGAAGCCAAGAGGTACAAGTGCCGAATAACGATAAACATTGCTTAGTTATAAGTAAAAAGAAAAATTGTGTTCCACTTTTTTTAAAACAGTTATTGAAATAAGAGTTCAAAGATCACTAAGAAGTAAGCAAAAGTTCCATAGCTCAATTCGTTGAATTACAATTGATGTTTAACTTTGAACTCAATTTACTCGAAATCTAAATTTTGTCATTTGTACCCCTTGGCTTCTGGGCTCCTCATATATATATAGCGTAACTAGCGTGTTCTAACAAGATTTGTAGACTTCAAGAAATATATATATATATATATTTGAGGCTAAATGACAAATTTGTAATGCTACTAAAATAAGACGATGTACTAAAGTTTGTAAGATTTATTCTGTATTACTAAAATGATCACTAAATAATTAGCCAGTGAACACATGCTGTTAAAAGAAAAAAAGTTTATTTTAAAGTATTTCCTGTTACTAAAAACATTTAAAAAAACATTGTTTAGTTTCGTTATTATGAAAATAAAAATAAGCACTTATACGAAATTAAATTTTATCTTTATTTTAATGGCTCGGTAGAAAAACACTTTTTAAGCTTCTGACAACCGATCACCGTAGGATATCTATCATCCGAAAACATCCATATTGCGTCGGACAAGAGGAAGCATATTGGATTTCGCTCCAACTTAAGTGTTTTCTGGAAACCTGATAATATTTTAAAAAAAAACACTTCATACATTAAAATTGCAAGTATAATTAATTTATCGAATAATACAGAAATATCAATTGACATTTAATTAAGCTATCTTTTCAAATATACTAATTAATACAACACAAAAATTATAGTAGATTTGTTATTTAAAAAATGGAATAAAATAAGACTTTTTCAGATTTTTTTTTAATTTTCGAAATTCCAAAAACGAAGTTCGAAAAATCGTTAAAATATGATACGGCAGGGCAAAATACGTATTACACAAGCAATCTGAAAGAAGAAAAATATCAAATCAAGTATTCATTGCAATCAGAATACAATCTTTTCAAAATATTCACCGATCGGAACTTCTGTGTAACATTTTTACTAAACAAACCATTCACTGCTTATTCCATCTATCTTTGTTTTTGAGAAATTTCATTTTTAAATTAGAGTCTTATATTCTGTATAACCTGTATTTCTAACAAGACATAGACATTTCAAATTTGCACACACACAGACACATACATATACAAGGTGTTTCGCTACCAGACCGACAAACTTTGAGAGGTGATAGTAGACATACGGACAAACATTATTAAATAGGAAATCATGGGGCGCAAACGTCTTCTGTAGGAACCATTAAAGTTCAAAGCCATTAAAAATAGGCAGCGAAACAGCAACACGTTAATGTGATAAAACAGTTTATTTAAACTGTAAATTTTTACTAGAAAAGGTGTTCGAAATTACGACCAGAAGTAGTCCCGGCTTGCATGACAGCGGCGTCGCGTGGAATTCCTCGCGCTTTGAAAGATTCCTGGCATCTTTGATAGTTTCTGGCAGCTATAGAAATACGAGCTGAGACTGGTGGTACGGGAGTAGCTTGCCGAACTACTTCTGGTTGTAATTTCGAACACCTTTTGCAGCAAAACCTTTAAATAAACTTTGTTCTGTCACTTTAACTGCTTGTTTATGTTGCTTTTTTCTCTGCTTTTTTTAACCATAACTCGCAAAAAAGGCATTTCCAACGTTACATTCCTATGTGATTCAGAGTCGTTTCTGTATACCTAACACTTCCTAAAAGTGTGGCATTCTGATAGTGAAATACCCAGGAGTAATGCTATTAAAATGTCGGAGATGTGTCAAAAGCGCCCTCTATCAAAAAATGAGCACACCAAAGCTGTACGTCATTTTGAATAAAATAATTAACTAGGGAATGACCTACATGCAAACCGCATCAAAATCGATTAGTTTGTCCAAGGGGTTTAAGCGTTTAAAATCTCCCTCTCGGTTCACAGTTCAATTTTCGCTAGTCACCCGATCCCGATATTTCCGATTTTGGGCTTAAAATTTAAGTTAAAGACTAAACTTTAGAATAATTTCAACCTCATGCACAAAAGAGCGGTAAAAAGTATTTGTTCGTTACTTTAGAGTCTAAAGCGCTCTCTATCGACAAGTTTTGAACGTATCCTTTAAAAAAAAATTTAATTCGCGATATAAAGAAGGATTTTGGCGAAAACCGCAAACAAATCGACTCTTTTTTCCGTTTTCTATCATCGTTTGAAATTTTGGACCTTAATTTTAATGGCCTCTAGCTCCTACAGAACACATTTGTGCCCCATGGTTTCCTATTTAATAATGTTTGTCTTCATGTCTACTATTACCCCTCAAAGTTTGTCGGTCTGATAGTGTAACACCCTGTATATATCTATATAAATATATATTTGAGGAAAACGTCAAGCATGTGACCTTACTGAAATAAAACGATGTCATTTTACAGTTTCCATGATTTATTCTATATAATTAAAAGTAACTAGTCTCTAAATACACGCTCTTAAAAGAAAAAAAAAGTTTATGATAAAAAGTTAATTAAATCCAATTGATTTTTTAAATCATCAGATTTTAAAATATTCACCTTTTATATAAACATTTTAATAACAATTTTTAATTTTTCTTAAGAAAGGTGTTAAAGTAAAAATAAAATACATTGACATGTTTCGGAACCGTCAAATAAGTTCCATAGTCATAGTATAAATAAAACAAAATTTCAAAATATTTCTCGGACAATACGAATGACACTCGACAATGAGATATAAATAACAAAAAACACGCGCTCTATTGCAAAAATTAAATTAAAGTATAGACCATGATCTAAAAACTTAACTAAAAATAAAAATTACAAACTATTTCACGGTCAATACAATTGACACGCGACAAAGAGATATAAAAACACCAAAAAACACGCGCGCTATTGTAAAAAATTAAATAAAAATAAAAATAGACCATGATCAAAAGAAATTCCAACTTGGTTCATCCCATTCAAGCCCTCATGAGGAATTTATTCATTAATTCTAACCATAACTTAGGAATAATAAAAGAAACGGTATCATTGCAAACCAGATTATTACGCGTATAAATTTCAATGGACTCTCTTATTATAGATTTACGATTACAATTAGAAATGAAACATAATTTACTTTGATTAAACAATATTTTTATCTCCTCATTTAAATATGTTCTTGATAAGGCAGTGTTAATACGTCCAAATTTAATATCAGATTCATGCTCCCCTTTTCTAATTCCAAACTTTCTCTCAGTCATGCCTATGTAATAATTTACGTCACCATTTTCAGTAACATAAGGTATTTCATAAACTCCAACAAGATCATCATGTCCAATAGGATCCACTTGCTTATTAAGTAAACATCTTAATTTTGGTGGAGGAGTTGCAATCAAATCAATATTAAACTTTTTTAATTTAAATTTTAATTTCTCAAAACTGCCTTTCAGATATGGAAAAGAAACTCTTTTAAAATTTTTAGAATCACCCCCTTTATTGAATCTTTCAGTTAACCCTGGATATTGTTGTTTAGGCTTCCCTTTTCTATAATAATTAATTAATTTATTGGTGCTACTTATTTTATACCCATTAGAACCTGCAATCTCACGAATCTTACGCAACTCTTCGTTTAAAAATTCATCAGAACAGACTTTAAACGCTCTATCAACCATGAAACGGAAAGTAGAGAATTTATAACAAAAAGGTGAACAAGCGGAATTTGGAATAATGTGTTGGCTATTAATTTTCTTTCTATAAATTGATCTTTTCAAAGAATCACCCTCCCTAATTAAAAAAGTGTCTAAAAACGGTAAACTACAATTCGCTTCTAATTCATAGGTAAATTGAATATTTTTATCTAATTTATTAACTTTATCAACAAAATTAAGGAAAGAATCTACCCCCCCATTCCCAAACCAAAAAAACATCATCAACATACCTTTTTCAAAACATAGGAACTTTGTCAAAATTTTCAAAAATACTTTTTTCATAAGGTCTCATTTTGAATTCCGCGAGGAAACCCGAAATGGGAGAACCAATTGGAGCCCCCAACTTTTGCTCATAAATTTTTCCATCAAACATAAAGAAATTATTATTTGTGATTAACTGTAAGCCAATTTTAAGTGTCTTTTTTATGTTATAATTATACTTTTCTGAACTATCTATCAACTCACTAATATAAGAATTAACTTCACTAATGTCTATTGATGGAAACAACGACTTGACATCCACACTTGCTAAAATACAATCATGAGGAATCTTAAGTATTTTGATATGTTCTACAAATTCTGCTGTGGAATTAACAACCAAATCCGAAGGAGGTAATAAGTCTTTCAACAATAAGACAAATGCTTTTTCCAAAAAATATGTTGGCGCTTGACATCTCATTACTATGGGGCGCAATGGATATCCTTCTTTATGATCTTTTACTCTACCAACAAGACGTGGAATGACACCTTGCTTATTAATTCTTAATTTTACTTTCATATTATCTGGCCAGTAGCCTTTCTCTATAATATCTTTTAACTTACTGTTAATTTTATTCAATGGGCATTTCATGATTAACCCTCTCATGCATACTGGCCTCATATGAGGACGGATAAATATTACCCAATAAAATATTAGAGTTGCGAATTTTATTCAGCATTCATTCATGGGGACCTTATTTATGGTCAGATATTACCTTTCATGCAACACAATAGATAGCAACAACATACCGATGGTTGTAATTCACACGAATGTTGCAATAAAATCAAAGTATTGAAGTATAGTGATATCGCGCAGAATTTGCTACAAATAGACTAGGAAATATTTACAATATAATCAAGGTAAGTTTTTTATACACAATTTACCATCATATAGCATGTAGTGATAGAATTTTTTACAATATTTCATTTAGGTTTTTATTTAAAGTATAAAACATATCTGTCCTCATATGAGGACAGTTTGCACTAAAGTAAACAAAACACATTTTTGTATGCTACCTTTATTTATTTTTGAAATACATTTTATAAACAATACAATGATTACTGATGACAATACAGATGAATATATAAAAATTCGACCGTTTTGACAAAATTGCATGAGACATTTCACAAAGCTGCCTATAATGAGGAATATTAAAGTGTGGATGAGATGATGATTCCATTCAAAGGAAAATCATCTATAAAACAATACTTACCTAAGAAACCGCACAAATTGGGATACAAAATGTGATGTAGTGCTGGTGTATCTGATTCCATTTATTCTTTTGAATTGTTTCAAGATGTAACTGGTAACATCTGACTGTGGTGAGTCTGTTGATGTCATACTTCGTTTGACTCATCGTTTGCATCAGACAAACTGCAAAATATATTCAGATAATTGCTTTTCCAGATTACCATTGATTTTAAAACTAAAACCCCCTGGGAATTTAGTATGCTGGAGCTATAAGAATTAACAGGCTGATGGGTGCAGAAAAGCAGCTAAAATCTATAAAACAACTGAAGAATGAAGGAAGGGGTAGTATTTCGATTGTTTTATTTTCGGATGATATAAGTATCACCCGATGGATCGATAATACATCGGTTTATACAATCTCTTCGTACTATGGAAAGATATTTGAAGGCCAAGTAACACATTTTACTACAATGGAAAAGAAAAGTTATTTGTATCAAGTGTCTACATTGTATCTTTAAGTATAATAAGGATACGGGTGGGGTTGATCTTATGGACTCTCTCATAGCCCTCTATCGTAATGATTTCAAAAATAAGAGGTGGTACATGTGTATTTTTTATCACCTTATAAATGTCACCATTGTTAACGCTGGGATTCTATGGAAATCAGAAAACACCAAAAGCATAGACCTGCCGGAATTCAAAAGTTCATTTGAAATGAGTTTGATATATAAGGGTAGAGCTGCGATAAATAAAAATAAAAGACCCTCTGAAAGATAATCAGCAATAAAACATAAGATTACACACGATGTACCCCAAACTATGCGTTTAGATGGAGGAAAGCATTATCCGAAGAAAACGGAAGCAAAGTTTGCCAATCACTGTAGAGATAAAAATTGTAAAAGTAAAACACGATACATTTGTGGAACATGCGCTGTACCTGTATGTCCAGAATGTATAGAATCATTTTATACTGAATAAATCATATGAAACGTATGCAGATATGTGAACATTGAATCATATTGTCCCCATATTTGAGGACAGTACGAATGTACCCCTTGACGCACAATGTCCTCAAATGAGGACGTATGAATATATTAATAAATAATGTATAAAAATTTCCAATAAAATTATTTTCATGATAAACTGCCCTCATTTATCACAAAAAATGATTGTTTGATTTTTTTTACTGTGTAGAAAATAATTCATGCATGAGAGGGTTAAAGTTAATCATGAAATGCCACAATGAAATGTCACATGAACAAATGTCACAATGAGTTGCCACATGAAATGTCACAAACTTTAATCATGAAATGCCCATTGAATAAAATTAACAGTAAGTTAAAAGATATTATAGAGAAAGGCTACTGGCCAGATAATATGAAAGTAAAATTAAGAATTAATAAGCAAGGTGTCATTCCACGTCTTGTTGGTAGAGTAAAAGATCGTAAAGAAGGATATCCATTGCGCCCCATAGTGATGAGATGTCAAGCGCCAACATATTTTTTGGAAAAAGCATTTGTCTTATTGTTGAAAGACTTATTACCTCCTTCGGATTTGGTTGTTAATTCCACAGCAGAATTTGTAGAACATATCAAAATACTTAAGATTCCTCATGATTGTATTTTAGCAAGTATGGATGTCAAGTCGTTGTTTCCATCAATAGACATTAGTGAAGTTAATTCTTATATTAGTGAGTTGATAGATAGTTCAGAAAAGTATAATGATAACATAAAAAAGACACTTAAAATTGGCTTACAGTTAATCACAAATAATAATTTCTTTATGTTTGATGGAAAAATTTATGAGCAAAAGTTGAGGGCTCCAATTGGTTCTCCCATTTCGGGTTTCCTTGCGGAATTCAAAATGAGACCTTATGAAAAAAGTATTTTTGAAAATTTTGACAAAGTTCCTATGTTTTGGAAAAGGTATGTTGATGATGTTTTTTTGGTTTGGGAATGGGGGGTAGATTCTTTCCTTAATTTTGTTGATAAAGATAATAAATGAGATAAAAATATTCAATTTACCTATGAATTAGAAGCGAATTGTAGTTTACCGTTTTTAGACACTTTTTTAATTAGGGAGGGTGATTCTTTGCAAAGATCAATTTATAGAAAGAAAATTAATAGCCAACACATTATTCCAAATTCCGCTTGTTCACCTTTTTGTTATAAATTCTCTACTTTCCGTTTCATGGTTGATAGAGCGTTTAAAGTCTGTTCTGATGAATTTTTAAACGAAGAGTTGCGTAAGATCCGTGAGATTGCAGGTTCTAATGGGTATAAAATAAGTAGCACCAATAAATTAATTAATTATTATAGAAAAGGGAAGCCTAAACAACAATATCCAGGGTTAACTGAAAGATTCAATAAAGGGGGTGATTCTAAAAATTTTAAAAGAGTTTCTTTTCCATATCTGAAAGGCAGTTTTGAGAAATTAAAATTTAAATTAAAAAAGTTTAATATTGATTTGATTGCAACTCCTCCACCAAAATTAAGATGTTTACTTAATAAGCAAGTGGATCCTATTGGACATGATGATCTTGTTGGAGTTTATGAAATACCTTATGTTACTGAAAATGGTGACGTAAATTATTACATAGGCATGACTGAGAGAAAGTTTGGAATTAGAAAAGGGGAGCATGAATCTGATATTAAATTTGGACGTATTAACACTGCCTTATCAAGAACATATTTAAATGAGGAGATAAAAATATTGTTTAATCAAAGTAAATTATGTTTCATTTCTAATTGTAATCGTAAATCTATAATAAGAGAGTCCATTGAAATTTATACGCGTAATAATCTGGTTTGCAATGATACCTTTTGTTTTATTATTCCTAAGTTATGGTTAGAATTAATGAATAAATTCCTCATGAGGGCTTGAATGGGATGAACCAAGTTGGAATTTCTTTTGATCATGGTCTATTTTTATTTTTATTTAATTTTTTACAATAGCGCGCGTGTTTTTTGGTGTTTTTATATCTCTTTGTCGCGTGTCAATTGTATTGACCGTGAAATAGTTTGTAATTTTTATTTTTAGTTAAGTTTTTAGATCATGGTCTATACTTTAATTTAATTTTTGCAATAGAGCGCGTGTTTTTTGTTATTTATATCTCATTGTCGAGTGTCATTCGTATTGTCCGAGAAATATTTTGAAATTTTGTTTTATTTATACTATGACTATGGAACTTATTTGACGGTTCCGAAACATGTCAATGTATTTTATTTTTACTTTATCACCTTTCTTAAGAAAAATTAAAAATTGTTATTGAAAAAAGTTTATTTTAAAGTATCTTCTATAATTAAAAACATGAAAAAAAACTTTCTTTAAATTTCTCAAAACAAAAATAAGTACATATACGATATTAAAATTTATCGTTTTTTTTAATACTTCGCACTCAGTAAGAAAACCACTCGTTAAGCTTCTGACAACAGATCACCGCAGGGTATCACTCGAAAACATCCATGTTGCGTTGTATAAGAGGGAGCATGTTGGATTTCGCTTCCACTTAAGTGTTTTTTGGAAAACTGATAATATTCGAAAAAACACTTCATATATTAAAAATGTCAGTTTAATTAGTTTGACGAATAATTCAGAAATATCAATTGATATGTCATTAACCTATTTTTAAAATATAACTAATACAACATAAAAAGAAAAGAAACATTTTTTATTTAAAAATATGGCACAAAATTATACTTTTTCAGAAAAAAAATATGCTCTCTATATATACAATAGATATTAAATATTTGTAGTAAGACATAGGGAGTTCAATACACACACATATACAGGGTGTTTCTAAATTCATGGTACAAACTTTAAGGGGTGATAGTACACATCAAGACAAACAATATTAAATAGGAAAGTAAGGGTCCCAAACGTCTTCCGAAGGAGAAAGGCGCCATTAAAGTTTAGGGTCCAAAAATTCAAATGATTGTAAAATGCAGAAAAGTTGGTCGATTCGTTTACGGTTTTCACTGAAACTATTCTTTATGTCAGTATTGTCTTGAAAATAAATTATAAAGATAAATTTCAAAAAATACCGATAGAGGGCGCTTTAGACTTTGAAGTAACGAACAACTATTTTTTACCGTTATTTTTTGCATCTCATTCATTTTTTTAGAAGCTTAAGCATAAACTTAAATTTTGAGCTCAGAATCTAAATGGTTGAGAGTGGTTAAGTAGCGCAAACTGAACTGTGGGGGGAGGTCCAAAAATTCAAATGATTATAAAAAACAGAAAAATTGATCAATTCGTTTGCGGTTTTCACTAAAACTATTTTTTATGTCAGTATTATCTTGAAAATAAATTATAAAGATAAAATTCAAAAATTGCCGATAGGGGGCGCTTTAGACATTGGAGTAATGTACAACTATTTTGTATTGTTATTTTTTGCATCTCGTAAAATTTTTTTAGAATCTTAGAAATGAACTTAAATTTTGAGATGAAAAGCTGAATCGTTGGGAGTTGTTAAGTAGCGCAAACTGAACTGTATTCAATGGGGGTGGGGAGGTTCAAATTCAAATGATTATAAGAAACGAAAAAATTGGTCGATTCGTTTGCGGTTTTCGCTAAAACTATTCTTTATGTCAATATTTCCTTGAAAATAAATTTTAAAGATAAATTTAAAAAAAATTCGTCAGAGGGCGCCTTAAACTT
Organism: Maratus speculifer; assembly: GCA_964019185.1. NCBI lineage: Eukaryota > Metazoa > Arthropoda > Arachnida > Araneae > Salticidae > Maratus > Maratus speculifer. The sequence goes on along the minus strand of OZ025294.1, from coordinate 391,247,011 downwards.
TAGAGTAACTCGCAACTATTTTTAACCGTTACTTTTTGTATCTGATTAAATGCTTGCAAAATCTTAGACTTAGATTTTGAGCCCAAATTCTAAATCGATGGGAGGGGTTAAGAAGCGCAAACTGAACTGTGTTCAGGAGTTGAAATTTTACTCTCCCCACCCCTCGAACACAGTACCATTTTCCACTATTTAATTACTCACAACGATGCAGATTTTGAGCTCAAAATTAAAGTTTGAAATTTACAAGCACTTAATTAGGTATAACAAACAACGGTTAAAAATAGTTGTTGGTTACTCTAAAGTTTAAGGCGCACTCTGACGGAACTTTTTGAAAGATATCTTTAAAATTTATTTCCGAGGAAATATTGACATAAAGAATAGTTTTAGCGAAAACCGCAAACGAATCGACCAATTTTTCCGTTTTTTATAATCATTTTAAATTTGAACCTCCCCACCCCCATTGAACACAGTTCAGTTTGCACTACTTAATTACTCCCAACGGTTCAGATTTTCATCTCAAAATTTAAGTTTATGTCTAAGGTTCTAAAAAAATTTATGAGATGCAAAAAATAACAATAAAAAATAGTTGTACGTTACTCCAAAGTCTAAAGCGCCCTCTATTGGCAATTTTTGAATTTTATCTTTATAATTTATTTTTAAGATAGTACAGACGTAAAGAATAATTTTAGTGAAAATCGCAAATCAATTGACCAATTTTTCCGTATTTTATAATCATTTAAAATTTGAACCTCCCCCCACAGTTCAGTTTGCGTTACTTAACTACTCCCAACGATTTAGATTTTGAGCTCAAAATTTAAGTTTATGCCTAAGCTTCTATAAAAAAGTAATGAGATGCAAAAAATAACGGTAAAAAATAGTTGTTCGTTACTCTAAAGTGTAAAGCGCCCTCTATCGGCATTTTTTGAAATTTATATTTATAATTTATTTTCAAGACAATACTGACATAAAGAATATTTTTAGTGAAAACCACAAACGAATCGACCAATTTTTCTGTATTTTATAATCATTTGAATTTTTGGACCCTAAACTTTAATGGCACCTATCTCCTTCGGAAGACGTTTGGGACCCTTAGTTTCCTATTTAATATAGTTTGTCTTGATGTGTACTATCACCCCTTAAAGTTTGTACCATGAATTTAGAAACACCCTGTATATAATTCAAACTGATATATTAACTCAAATCACACGCCGCAAATATTTAACTGAAAACATCAATACATAAACTATAAAACTGAAATTTGAAAGAATAACTTATAACTAACTAAACCGTGAACGGAATTGAAAAATTAATACATAAACTATAAAACTGAACTTTAAAACAATAACTTATAACTAACTAAACTGTGAACGAAATTGAAAAATTAATAGATAAACTTTAAATTTATTTCATCATAATATAATTCAAATGTAATTAATATATATAATTAAAACTGCTACATTAACTCAAATCACACTCGGCAAATATTTAACTGAAAACATCAATACATAAACGATAAAAATTAACTTTAAACAATAACTTATAACTAACTAAACCGTGAACGGAATTGAAAAATAAGGCATAAACTATAAAACTAATCCATCAAAACCATGAGTTATAAAAATCTAAACCTCAAAACACAATTAAAAATCAAATAATGATATATATAAATATTTATTTATTTATTTATATACATTTGTGGGGATAATGGCAATTATATAATGTTACTTAAATAAAACTATGTATCTGTTAAAGCTCACATGATTTATTCTTTATTATGTTAAATTGCTCACTAAATAACTAGCCGCTGAACACATTCTCTTAAAAAGAATTAAAGTATCTCCTCTAATTAAAAACAAAAAAGAAAATATTCATTTTCTCAAAACAAAAATAAGTATTTATACGAAATTAATTTTCATCTCTTTTTAATAGCTCCGTAGAAAAACAGCTTCCAACAACAGATCACCGCTACTGGGTATCACCCGAAAACATACATATTACATTTGATAAGAGGGAGTATATTGGATTTCGTTTCCACTTAAGGGTACATTCGAAAAAACGCTTTTCTACCCTTCAACAGCTCGAATTTATTTTATACAATTTCAGACACATTTTTAAAAGTAGAAACATGAATCTTGCGGAGGGGATTTTTGAAGAGACGTAAAAGGTGCCGTGTCATATCATTGTATGCTCAATTCATTAGAATTTTATTTATAAATAATTATCTACTCAATATTTCTAACAAGAAATAGAAACTTCAATATATATGCCGTATTTACTCGTGTATAAGGCGCACGCGTGTGTAAGGCGTAACCCTACTTTACAAGTAAAAATGGCGATTTCTAAAAATCTCGTGTATAACGCGCACCATAAATTTGAAACGCTAATGGAAAATGACCAAATGAATTTCAGTAAAAAAAAAAAAAAAAAAAGTCGAAATAAATGTTTACTAGACCAGAAAACAAGACGAAAATGCATTTTTAGACTTCGGGTTGTAAGAGTGACGGGAAATAGGAAAGAGTGACGGTGAAGAGAATTGTTAATTAGCGTTTAGATAATGTCATCAGCTCTTTTGAATAAAAAACTGCAAGGAATGAAATAAATATGCAGTAATGCTTCATTTAAGAAACATTTTCCGAGTTTTAATATCTTCTTTGAATAATTTCTTCTTTCATATGTATATAGTTCGACTGCACCCAACAGTAAAAAATTATTCCGTGTATAAGGCGCACCTAGGAGTTTTGCCCTAATCTTTTGAAAAAAAAAAGTGCGCCTTGTACACGAATAAATACGTTAAATATGTGTGTGTGTGTATCTATATATATATATACCGGGTGTCCCAAAAATGACTGATGGATTTTAAAATTCAATAACTTGCAAACGGTGACAGCTATTTAATTTTTTTTGCAGGAGGGTTATGTATAATGTCAGGAGTTTTTTAACCGTAATTTTTTTTTTTAGTTCGCATCTCAAACAACAGGTGGCGCAGACGGCGATTGAAGGCCATGTCGACGCTTCACTCAGCACTGATCACCTGGCCTTCAATCGCCGTCAGCGCCACCTATTGTTTGAAATTCGAAATAAAATAAAAAACTACGGTAAAAAAACTCCTGACATTATACATAACCCTCCTGCAAAAATTTTTTAAATAGCTATCACCGTTTGCAAGTTATTGAATTTTAAAATCCATCAGTCATTTTTGGGACACCCGGTATATATTAATATATGTGCATACATTTGAGGAAAAATGACAATTATGGTAATGTTACTGAAATAAAACGATGTATTGTTTCAGTTTCCATGATTTACTCTGTATTATTAAAACAAATTAGTCACTAAACACATTCCGTTGAAAGAGAAAAAGTTAAAATATGATTATAATTAAATACATGTAAAACAAGTGGATAAGTGTGATTGCTGATCGCATAGATGGTTTCGTTTAGTATCTCCTTCAAAACATTTTATGATTAAATTAACAAACGAAAAGTGATTTTTCGGCGAAATTTCCGATTTATTTACATATCGCGTCAATCAGAACAGAATACTGAATTCTATCCCTAAATGTTGCTTTGATCGCATAGATTTGTTGATTTCTCTATCAGTATCTACAGATTAAGTAAAGGATCAAGTAAATAAAAATATGCATAAAAGTAAATGTTGCAAAGCTAGCATAAATTTAAGGCAGACCAAACCGATCAACAGAGGTGGTTAGTAATTTAAATGAATAGAAATTTAATTTAAAAAAAATTCCCTTCGCATGTCAAAATAGAGGATAAATATGATGTAATATGATAAAATAAAAAAATTTTTCCTGTGATTTATTTAATCCATTAATTTATGTTACATACATAATAATTTTATTTAAACTTGCTTGCAAAAATTAGAAGAAATAAAATTTAAATTGTTAAATTTACTCTATTGCAATTTTTTAAACTTATAAATTTCGCACATTTTCAATTTTTACACCATTTTATAGAGGAAAAAATACATTTATATGCAATGCGTTTAAAAGCTGTATCTCGATTTATTTTTAGATATTAATTTTTTTGTAGTTTTTAATACCAATTTTGTAAATGTGGCAACAGAAGTATTCCATTTCTTTTTCAGGCGTAAAAAAGAAATAATTTTTATATCTATTTAAAGTTCCGTGCAACAATTAGAAGAAAAAAAAACTAAAAAAATGGACAAATGATATTAAAAAAATATTTTAATTACAAATTTTTTCAGAATTTTATGTTTTGTTGTGTGACAAGAAGTATTCAGCTATAAGTACACAAAATTTGAATGCTCTGACTTATACAGTTTTTGTGTATGGACTCTGTGACAGACAGACAGTGAACAGAGATCAGATGAACGAAACACTAAAAGTGGACTGATGATATTAAAATTAATTGTTTTAATTAAAATAATAGTATTTTCCAAATTTTTATGGTTTTTTGTGTGACAAAAGGAACTCAGCTATAAGTACACCAAATTTGAATGCTCTGACTTATATAGTTTTGGTGTACGGACTCTATGACAGACAGACAGACTGCAGTCAGAGACGAATAGGGTTTCGTCAGATGAACATAATCGTAAAAACATTGTTTAATTTTCTAAAAACAAAAACAAGCACTCAGACGATATTAAAAATCAGCAGTTTTTTAATAGTTCGCTACAAAAACATTCTTGAAGTTTCTGACAACCGATCGCAGCAGGGTATCATCAGTAAACATTTATATTGCGTTGGATAAGAGGGAGCATATTGGATTTCCCTTCAACTTAAGTGTTTTCTGGAAAACTGATAACATTCGAAAAAACACTTCATACATTAAAATTGTTAATTTAATTAGTTCGTAAAATAATCAAAAAACATTAATCTACATTTTATAAACCCAATTTTTAAAAATATAATTAATAGAACACAAAAAGAGTAGAAAAATTGTTATTCAAAAAATGGAATAAAATTCTATTTTTACTGAAAATACGCTATATATATACCATACGCTATATATACCATACATTTTAAAGATTTTTAGCAAGGCATAGAGACTTTAAATATATATCTATATGTAAGGTGGTCTGGTGTAAAAACGCCAGGCGGGGTAATTACGCCAAGTGCTAATATTTTGCATATTTATGAAATAATCTGGTAAATGATACCCACACTGTAAAAAAAAATTCAAGAGGTTACTAAAAATTCTTTAGTAAATTTGTATTCCACAGAATTTTTTAGTAACCATTACAAACTTTTTTTTTTTTTGCAAGTGAAACAAGCATTTCTTTTGTAAACTGAACAAAAGAATTTTTTGTATAACTAACTTAAAAATTTTTAGTATGAGCCACCAAGAAAATTTTAGTAATAGCTCCAAAATTATTTTTAATAACCTTTACGTGCGACCGAAGGACAGGAGCTTCCTTTGAGCTGCATCCAAATTTCTGAAGCGATAGATTTTCGGCAAAAATGCAATAGATTGCAGCACCAAACATTGCTACCGGCTCTGACGGGATTTTCATAATCCCTTTATTAACGAGTATTTACACTACATACATTCGGGACGTATTTGGCGGTGTCCGGTATCGAACCCGGGACCTTTTAGCCTGGAGTCCGTTACTATAACCACTATGCTATCAAGGCTATACCAAGTGAGTTTTAGTAAGAACTATTAAAAATGTAAAACTATTAACTCTTATCCATTGCTAACTTTTTTCTTGTAATTCTTACAGATTTTCTAGTAACCGACTAAGATTACTAAAAAATTTTTAGTAATTACGAGGATCACTAAAGTTTTTTTAGTAGATCGACCCTTTTTTTTTACAGTGCATGTGTTCTGCGCAGAAGGGTTTTGAGTCATATAAATCGCAAAAAAACAGCTTCAAGTTAATTTGTTTCATTTTTAGGTCTTATTGTTTTTACAAGCAACTAAAATTAACGCTTGATCTAAAATTTGCGAGATAAGGTTTTTGATCTGAAGACTATTTTTTTTATCCGGAAATACTTTGTTAATTACATAAATTTGTAATACATTTCATGGGCTTTCAAAATGTTGTTGAAGATTTTGGATATCTTCTCGACATAATTTGTAATTCAAAATGTACAGCGCAATAACTATAACGGGGTAATAACGCCTGTCCTTAGCATTAATACCCCGGTTGATTCCCTACAGTGGCCGAGCTACATCCTAAATACTGATTCAAATAAACACAGTTAAAACTGTGCAATGTTTCTAATAATTCTGTTTAAATGGTCCTTTTTAAGCAAAAAAGAAGCTCATCGTCTGATATTCTTTTGCCTCATCCCCCCCCCACACACACACAACACACCTTTATTTTTCTTACACTTTCACAAAAAATTGAGCATTTTCAATAGCTTAGAATGCAATTTGTCAATTTCTAAGTTTGTAGAGTTTGTATTTTTAGAATTGGGCAATCTACATGCAACTAGTCCATCTTATTTCATAGTTTTGTTTGCATTGCGTTATCACACATATAGGTGGGTAATAACGCCAAATAGCATTGGTCAAGAAATCACGCCATTACATTTTATGAATACATATCTGTTAAATTACTTTTTTATATAGATAGTCAATGAGTTGCTGTATCAGATCTTATATTTGTTTGAAAAATACAAACTAAAACTGAGACATGAAAATTAGTAGAACCTTAACATGGCGTTATTACCCCAGGGTACCTTACATATATATATTGGGAAAATGTCAAATATGTAATGTTACTGCTTTAAAATGACATAATTTTGAAGTTTCCATGATTTGTTCTGTATTATTAAAAAAATTCACTAAATAATTAGTCAATGAACACATTCCGTTAAAAGAAGAAACTCATTTTAAAGTATCTCCTAGAATTAAAAACAAATTGTTTAATATTCTCAAAACAAAAATAAGCACTTATACGATATTAAATTTTATCGTTTTTAGAGTTTCGTTTATTTGACGAAACCCTATTCGTCTCACTTCTCTGTCTGTCTGTCCGTCACAAAGACCGTAAACAAAAACCGTGTAAGTCGGAGACTACAAATTTTACGCACTTGCACTTGAATATCTCGTCTTACTCGACAAATCATAAAGTTTAAAAAAAGTCTATTTTAATTAAATCAATTTTCTTAATATCATCCGTTCATTTTTTACGATTCAAATTTCAAAACAAAGCCATAATTCAACGATTTTTATGTAGATATCATGGCTTGGAGATATAGCATTTAGTTGGCGAACAGGAGGTCTTTAGTTCGAACACCTTTGCTGTAAGTTGAAATTTTTATAATAAGACTTGCATTTTTTCTGCAATATAAAATACAGCATTCATAGAATTTTTTATTAATTTACAGGGAAACACAAAAGAAATTGGTTACAGTACTGTATTTGCGTAATAATTGCTGGAGAGTATGTTTTAAAATTTGGTGTACTTTTTTAAATTTTATTAGTTTTTTTGCATATTAATAAAATTAAATACCTCATATATAGTGGGGCACAAAAATATTCGCATACCATTGGCCTAATTGGAGCAAATTGTTGAAGTGGAATTTTCAACTGAAATATATGTAGATCATAAATGGAAGCAAGTAATGGAATGCAAGTTGTTAATAGATACAAATCACTTTATCATATACAGGGCTGCAAGAAATGTTGCACAATATTCCGATTGTGGATAGGAACATATAACATTCGGTTTTGAAATACATTTTCATATGCTAAAATAAGTCGTAATATTTCAATTTCTTAAACAGTGCAGTTTTGTTACATTATCCTGAATGTGTAGGAAAGTACTGCATAATCTATGCTTGACGTATGATTTTTTCTTTCTTGTTGAAATTATTTTCACTCTATCAAGTCCTTGGTTTCAAAGGCACTTAGATTTAAATTTTTATTCTGTTCATATATTCTTGAGTTCTATACATTATTTCTGCATATTTTGTACGATTTTCAAAAGTTGACGCAACTAACGGATTATAGCCAAGAAGAAATTTGAATTTCAAGAGACAAAAAATGCAGTTTATCCTCTGATTTATGGTTATCCAATTTTGACACAAATTGAAATAAAAAATGCATAGCCCATTCTAAGAATTAAAGACTTTTTATAATATAAAAAGGTTCCCTCATTCAGAGTCTTCAAGATTTCAATGCATAAAATTTTTAAGCTATAGGGAATTTTGTACATTTCCAAATTTTAAGTTTATTCAAAGTCAACGACATTGTGAATAAATTTCAGAAATATTTTCTTCTGGTATCAATGAATAATGTAAGTTTATGAATAATGCTTGAAATAGAATATTGTGAAAAATAACAGCTCTGAGGCGTATGTCTTTATTCCAAGAAAAAAGGTAACTAATGCTGTCACTGCTGCCGGTGGCAACCGTGAATTCTTTTTTAAACTGCTGCATAAAAGAAATATTAAAATTTGTAGTATTATCGAGAATTGTTTGATAAATACGCTGAAATAGGTATATTTTAAATTAGATATTTGTTTTAAGGGGCATATATTAAAGTTTATCAAAATAGTTCTAGAAAAAGTTTTATTAAAGCAAAAGCTATGTATAGGAATTTAATATTTTTTTCTAAGATTCTATATTACGAATTTGCGGTGTGGAAACTATCCATATCGTTCAATTTGACTACTTTTTTGCACAGGGGCATCAAAAAGAAAATAATATTAAAAATAATAAGTTCATTAATATGTATCAGAAATAGTAAATCCGTAAAATTACGCTACATTTAAAATGGCGAAATAATAATATTGCCAAACAGGCATATTTTAAAATTTAAATACAAATATTTTACATAATACATTTATTTTATATTTCAAGATTTTTTTAAACTATTGTTGCCAATTGAGACAGCGAAAATAATAATATATCCTTTCTAATAACAGAAATATTTCCACGTGTATATTAAAATGTTAAAAAAACTTTGGTAAAATCTACGTCAGATTTAAAACAATACATTTAAAATGCCTTATTTAAAACAATTTCCTTATAGTGTTGTTACAAAATACAGGTAATCAAAGTTTCTGGTGATTTAATTCTTTAGTTAAATCAAATTAGTTTTGGAAGTTTAATGGTTAAGTACATAAAAGAGGGGGATAACTCCTCTTAAATTATATAAATGGATTTTGTTAAGAATTTTTCGATTTGCTCTGAATTTTGGATATGGATTTTTTATATGATAAAGCATGTCCCTGATCAGTTTAGAGATTCAATGATTAAGCATAAAAAGGGGAAAGGGAGGAGCTGTTCCCCCTCCTTAATTTTTTTGTGAACGGAATTAACCCTTGAAAATATAAGGCTGTAATGTACAATTAGTATGCGTAGCCTGTGAGCTCAATGCCATCAGTTTAACTGGGCAATATTCTTTTTATTATATAATTTTTTTTTCAAATGTTGGTGTCATTATTTCGACATTTTACTAACTTAAGGGGCTTGCCCCTGAGAGAGTTAAATGGGATAAGTGTAAAGGTTTATCATTACCTGGTGAGCCAGAAAATAAACATAAAATGAGGGTCCACTATGTCAGAGTCTTAATGAAGTTCGATTTCATCATATTATTTAACACGACGCTACTCAGTTACTTAGAATTCAATCGCTGCGCTGATTGGTTTATCCAAAGTAAGCTTGAATCAAACGATTATGAAATTTGATCTTGTGTTCGGTGAATTTGACCTTGTGATTTAAAAACAATATGGCATTTACTGAAATGTATATAATAGTATTGCTGTGAACAATACGAAAGACATCACATTAGTCTATTTTATAGTGAGTTAGAAAAAATTTGGACTGTCACGGAGAAATTATTTTAGTTGATAATTTATGTTAGATTTGAGAAAGAATAATATAATTATATGAAATCTACTTAAACCACCCCTGAAAAATCGTTTCACTAACAACAGATGTCGCATCAAAGTCTACCGAATAGAACTGTTTAAAAAGGCTATTTTACACAAGCGGTTTCACTGGTTTCACAATCGGTTTGACTACAGAACTTTCTTCAGAAATTCTATAATTAAGGAATGTAGAACGATAAAATACATAGTATTACGAATTTAGTAAATAGTTGGCCTTTGTACTCATAAAAATTGGAAATAATCTGTTTAAGCTGAATTCATAAGCTAGTTTATGTTGCATTAAAATGTGTCAATTTGTTGATATTCTGCAATCAACAATCTAAAAGGTTTTCATTGGATTTCTGTGGGAGCTTGGCAAAATATTAGAGATATCGCTCAATTGGCGTCTCTTCTGGTGACTATTTTTTTAGCCAAATTTGGTGATATTTGTCGACAGTACCCTTCCGCTCTTTTATAAGTATGGAAATGCAACTTGTAAGTTCTGGAATTAGAAATTTGTGGAAAGTTCCGGTTCATGCTCTGACTCCTGTATATATGGAAGCGGAGTAGTGCAGCAGTCAGTTAGTCCGTCAGTGACTGACAGCGGGTTTGCTTGACTAAGAACCTTCGTTACGTTGCTTTGCATTTATTATAGTGTTGAGACATTGCGTAAGATAAAACTGTGCTTGAGAACGTTTGATTTGTTTAGTTTTTAAACAAATCCTGGGATCTGGTGTTATTTCTGAATTACAAGGACTCTGTCCGTGTGAAGAGTTGTCAATAAATTACTTTTTTCTAAAAAAAGACTGTGATCATTTGAACCTGATACACCATAAAATAAAAATAAAACCTCTATGTACGCAAGAATATTATAACTTTCTTTATCTAAACAGTACAAATTCCATCAAAATCTATAAATCAGAACTCAGGTTATAATCTATTTGAACAAAATTCTCATTTGCATTTCTTAGCATAAAGTTAATAAAAGATGCATGAATCAAAATCTTATATTCTACTTCCAATATAAAATTTATTTATTTTTCTAGATCCGGATATTTTCTCTTTATAAAATACACATATCTTATATTTAGGCCATTATATTATTCATGAATTTTTGAATTGTCATATTTTCTAAATAAATACTTAAAAAAAACATTTAATAGAAATAGATGTTCAGCATGGGAAAGTGCAATTGACATGAAATTGAATAAGCCTGTAGCTATTAGCATTTATGCAATTTAAATAAATATTGATGAACGTACATTATACAAACGATATAAAACGCCTTTTTTTGTATATAGAATGGAAAACTATTTCACGCATTTTCCATTTCTTTAAAATTTCATGAAGCAATAGCCTGAAGCTGAAAAAAATATTTCCTGTTTATATTATTACTTTTCTATATTATAAACAGAGTTTGTTTAGCCAAAAAATACACAAACGGTATAAAAATGAACTTACTATAGGGAACCATTTCTTATGTTTTTGTTTTTGTTCTGCAGTTGACTATCTATTCACTGTTAAAAACATTCTGAAATTCACGAATATTTTTTTCCTGAATTTCACAGAAAAAGTCCCTTTTCACAACAAAAGGGCATTGTCCGTTACAAATCAGCAAATCCCACCATATTTCCTGAAAATAACGACATGGGTGGAAATAAAAACAAAAAACGGAGACACTCCGCTGTGTAAGCGACTCCGTGGCCGAGTGGTCAAGGCACCGTACCGCTAATTGCCTGCGAGCGCAGATTGTGGGTTCGTATCCCACTGGCGGCAAGAAATAATGAAAACATAAAAAGTCCCTTTTAAATTCCTTTTTTTCTGTTTATTTTTCTCTTATTTCTTATTAAAAAATCTTTTAATTAATTAGCCAATAAATAAATAAATAAATAAATAGTGTACGACAATTTCAAAAAATTGTCTATAACATTATTTTTCTAAAAAAAAGAAGTTGTTAATAAAAAGTTTTTTTCATTCATTAAAAAAAAACAGTGGTTTTAAACAGTGATTTTTTTATTTACACTATTTAAAAAATCAAAATTGATTTTAAAAAATAATAAGCATTATGCATCAGTAAAAAATAAAATAAAAAAACTGTTTACAAATATTATAAAGGATGTATTTGAAAAAAAAATCTTTAAAAAGCACAACAGATTTTCCCACTAACTCATAAAAGACATATTCTGTACAACCCGGCATCAGCAGCTTTGGCTCGGTTAGTAAGGATTTATCCCGCTATCAAAAGGTCCCGAGTTCGATCCTGAGGACGGCGTGAACTAAATTGTGCAATAATAATAATACGTAAAATAAGATAGCAGCTTAAAATCACTCGGTAATTTCGAATTCTTTGACGATTAATCGATTTATTAATTTTAAAAATTATATTAAATTATCATCATTAAAAATCAGACTTTGTAACAGAAAGTTACCGCTTCTTCAAACGGAGTTTTCCTTTCTTGTATGTCCCACAACGGAAAATCTACTTACGGAACGGTAACAGTTCGGCTACTTTGCTGCCGGTAGTTTCACCTGGAATTCACAGATTTATTTTTAACAGTGTAGCATACTATTAATTTATTCGACCGCTTTTATAGAAAACACTTATTTAATATTAATTTAACTGTATTTTGATCATAATGATAGAGATATATCTGTTCCTCACTGCTAAAAATTTGCAGAAAAGTTTCCAGTTATTTGACCGCTTTCGTAATTAGAAATGAATAATTAGATTTGACGAAATTTTCTTCGTTTTTAACGAAACCATTTCCTTGGAAATGCTCCGAAAAAATAAAAAAAAATAATTACAAAAAACTCCGAAAAAAATAATTACAAATTACCCGGGTAAATTTAATCTTTTTATTTATTAGTATGAGGGTTTTCAAACAAAATTTATTTGTTTATAAAATATCTTTAAAAAAATAGATTTAGTATGCCAGATATTACTGTAAGCCGAGTAAACGTGGTGGTCAAAAGATACTAGGAACGCGGAACAAACACGAAGTTTACAAGATTTTTTCCAAAAAATATTTATATCAATTTTACAAAGAATTCTGACGTGATGGAAAAAATGGAGGTCATTTTCACCACATCAAATAACATATTTTCTATTTTTTTAAAACTCCAAATTCGCGGGCCTGTGTTACACATTCTTATAATTACATATTATCCGGGCAGAGTAATATTCACTGTGCCAACAATTGTACTTAAAATAATTATTACAGTAACACATTCCCTCTTTTTTTTCATTTTAACTGTATAGTTAATATCCTGTAACTTTTGCGTTAAACGCAGTGGCAAAATATTATTATACCTTTAACTATGTAAAATCCTATAGCATAGATATAAATATATTATATTCATTGATATACTATATGTATGTACGTACTGTTTATATTACATTCATTCTAGTGACATAACAAATTATTGGAAATAAAGCTAACAATGGTAATATCGTTTACTGTTAAGAGCAATCAATTTGATGATATGTGTTTAATTTAATGTATAATAAATTACTGTTTTCTGTCAGTTTCGTTTATTTACATTATTTATCATTTTCAATGATGTTATGTATTTATTAAACAAATTACCATTTTAACCTGAATGACATGGCAATTGCCAATATACACGGCTGACAACAATTTTTAACGATCTCATAACATGTACGTACCTGCATTCCTGATAATGGATCATTAATACTATACTTTTTTTGGAAATCAACAGTAAATGGTTATTAGTGATTTAATTTCTTAAATATATCGCATATATTATACCTCAAGTACATACAAAAATAACAATAAAATACAATAAATATAGATATAGCTATAATGTTATTATTATTTATTTTTAATGTTTTTCTCCATTTAATTTTGATTCTATGTGTATTAATAGCCCCAAATTTGTATTAATTTCCTTTTACATGGCAAATACGAAGATGAAACCAAGCACTTTATTTGTAGTTTCAAAGTACTTATGGTACTGAAGATTCTACTTTGATTTTACAAATTACATTTCTATTCATTTTAATTTACTTTTTTAATTTTTCGATGCGGTAATTTTGTATCGAATTTAATTGTTTATATATATATGCATATAAATATGGGATATGATGAACGTACCATGGTTCTGCATATTTTGAATATTTCTTTTAAGTAATTTTTTCAAGTTTTATTAACATATCTTACAATTAAGGGCTATACACGCACACACACACACACACACACATATATATATCCAAAAATGTGTCATATTCGTGATATTGAAGGAAAAAAAATCAAACAACCTTACACTCAGAAATCAAATTTAGCCTTAAATCAGGATGCATAGCTTAATAAATGACTTAAAAGGACGTTGAATGTTTTTTATTATAGAAAATTAAAATCATAATTTATAATAAAAAATAGTAAGTTTCCATTATGTTTGCTGACTTATCGATTATTTTCATCAATGACTTTTGTGAAAAAATATGACTAACCTGCAAATATCTCGAAGTGGATTCCACCGAGAGTTTCTAGTCAAACTAATCAAGAAAAATTTATAAAAATTCGTAGAGGGTAGAAAATAATTAAAAATTCATTAATCAAAGAAGATGTTGGCAAAAGTAAGTAGTTTTAAAATTTGTAAAAAAATTCCCATCAAAATAGGTTTAATTTTATTCGTACAAATAGAGTTGTTGAACACAATTTCAATAATTGATGCTTAATATTAAAATTATTATTTAAAAGTGTTTCTAGAATTTATTAACAAGTTAGAAATTGCGCGTCAAACTTCGCATATAAGGGACATTCGTACTATAACGAAATTTAAAAGATATTCAGATCTTGGTATAACAATATATAGTACATCTGACATTGTATAAGTATCCGAAATTTTTTGTTTGTCCATGCAAATACTATCTGTTTTCTATTATATAGGAAATAACCTTTAGTAAATCTCAGCAACATATATCAATGTCATAAAATATGAAATAGTTTAATATAATTAAAACGTATCCCAAACAATGTTTTCTCCTTTACCATTAGGTAATGAGGTACTTTTCTGTGACCCTCTAAATTAATAAAAAAATATTTTTTGCCCCACAGATTGTACAGAATATATATTATAATGTATTTTTCATAAATTCATATCAATTTTATTATGTTCGAAAGAGTGTAATATCATTAAAATGCACTTGAAACTGTTTTTCTCCCGTTGGCCATAATGTAATGCAATACTTTTGATTGTGCCTATGCTTGAACTATGCATCCAATTTTCCAAAAATTTGAAATAACTTGTTAAAATTGTGCAACAATTAGATATTTTAAATATTAAACGTCTACGTTTGGTAAGTTTTGCGTTACTGTATACGGACACACCATCAAAACGATGATTATAGATGCTACGTATTTATAAAATTACGAACGCATCTAAAAAGGTATAGTTATAATCCGATTTTAAACGTCTACGTTTGGTAAGTTTTGCGTTACTGTATACGGACACACCGTCAAAACGATGATTATAGATGCTACGTATTTATAAAAATAGAACGCATCTAAAAAGGTATAGTTATAATCCGATTTTAAACGTCTACGTTTGGTAAGTTTTGCGTTACTGTATACGTTCACACCATCAAAACGATGATTATAGATGCTACGTATTTATAAAATTACGAACGCATCTAAAAAGGTATAGTTATAATCCGATTTTAAACGTCTACGTTTGGTAAGTTTTGCGTTACTGTATACGGACACACCATCAAAACGATGATTATAGATGCTACGTATTTATAAAATTACGAACGCATCTAAAAAAGTATACTTATAATCCGATTTTAAACGTCTACGTTTGGTAAGTTTTGCGTTACTGTATACGGACACACCATCAAAACGATGATTATAGATGCTACGTATTTATAAAATTACGAACGCATCTAAAAAGGTATAGTTATAATCCGATTTTAAACGTCTACGTTTGGTAAGTTTTGCGTTACTGTATACGGACACACCATCAAAACGATGATTATAGATGCTACGTATTTATAAAATTACGAACGCATCTAAAATGGTATAGTTATAATCCGATTTTAAACGTCTACGTTTGGTAAGTTTTGCGTTACTGTATACGGACACACCATCAAAACGATGATTATAGATGCTACGTATTTATAAAATTACGAACGCATCTAAAAAGGTATAGTTATAATCCGATTTTAAACGTCTACGTTTGGTAAGTTTTGCGTTACTGTATACGGACACACCATCAAAACGATGATTATAGATGCTACGTATTTATAAAATTACGAACGCATCTAAAACGGTATAGTTATAATCCGATTTTTAACCGACTTCAAGGAGGAGGTTATGATTTTGACCTGTATGTATTTGTTGTTCACGCATAACTTCCCTAAAAATGAACCGATTTTGATATTTCTTTTTTTGTTTGAAAGTATAAGATCCCCGCCCCATTTTAATTTCATTAAATTCTGATGATTAGAATATTTTTAAATGAAAAATGTGGATTTGATAAAAAAAAAATAATGATTTCTCGCAAATCATCTTTCATTGTTGCAACCGTTTTCAAATAATAAGCATATTAAAACTATGCATTCATATGCGTTAGCGCCAAGTTGTCGCCAAGCTTGATTCTTTTTTGAAGTCGGTTACTATTTTTTAAAAAAAAGCATAATTATGATAACTTTTCTTGATAACACGGCAGCTACTAAATAATGAGGTAACGTAATCGCTCTGGATCATGTGTAAAATTTTCCTATAAGCATTTTTTAACACTTTCCAATAAAGTTGAAAAGTGTTTATGCATTGAGTTAGTCTGTCTGTTTTAACTCCTGTAAATATATTCCTATTTCCATGCAACTTATAAAGGTTATTTAGGGTCACTAATGCATGTTGGACAATGTATATGAAATATGTAGTTCAATATGTAGTACATGGGTACGCAAAAGGATTCCAGTACATTATGGTATATGGTGGAAAACCAATTGAAGTATCTTAATGGGATTAGGCTATTTAAATGATATATTCAAATTGATATAAATCATTGAATTTCTATTACATTTGTATGAATTTCTTTCTTTCTAACTGCTAAGTCCCTATCTACCAAAAATCATCCAATTTTACGGTTTGACTACTTGGAAATGGGGCGAATACGCCTTCTGAATTTGAACAAGGCATTCATAGCATTTTTTATACATTAATAGGGGCATTCAAAAGAAGTCTCTTATGCACGCAGGTATATGGGGGAATATTGTTAGAAAAGCATTTTAAACAATTAGAAATATTTTCAAACTGGTATGAACCACTAAACTTTACCAAGATTATGATATATCAGGTTATTCATTTACAGGGACACACTAAAGAAATCGATTAAAGTACTATCTTTGAGTAATAATGCTGGAATGTGCGTTTTAAAATTCGGTATGCGCTTTGAACTTTAACTACTTTTGAATATTACTCTTTAGACATAAGTTCTATACCTCATAAAGAAGGCTGCCCAAAAGTATTCACGTTTAATTCTCCTTATTATTAGTGAAAGAGAATTTTCAACTTGGGCATAAATATATCTTAACTGAACAAAATTTTGGCATACATATAGTTAATAGACACAAATCTATATATCACATGCCAGGACTATTGCAAAAATTAAAATAATTTTCCGATTGTAAGTTGAATTACACGGACTGTTTTAACTTTTTAAACGAAGCATTTCTATTACCTTCTTCTGAATGTATTGGAAAGTTTTTTATAATGTAAGCTTGATGCAGGATTTTATGTTACTTGTTTACTATTTTTTTTTGTCTATATTGTTATGCCATATTTCTGTCAGATACGATTTTTATTTTTTGCTCTCACATAGAGAAATTTATACCCTAATACTTAAGCGGTAAAACAGATATGTTAAAATTTTATAAACAACGTTAACTTTTTGCCGGGCGCGCAAATTTTCATCACATCAGCGGGCGCGCGTTGTAAATTGTACAACAGGCGAAAAATAATAAATTATTGCTGCCTTATTTTAATTTTACAAATAATTAAACTTACAAATACCATATAAGTTATCTCTGATCACAAGTTATGAAATTATTACGCAATATACTTATTTTGTTATAACATTACTAAAGCGGAAGTTTAGATGTATAAAAAGCAACTTGCTACTACAATCACAAAGAATAAAAATTAATAGTGAATAATAACTAAACAATAATAAAGTAATTTCGGATTTACAGAATGAGTCCTATATTTTATCTATATTAGTCGCTTTCCATATCAAGCATAAGATTTGCTTTTTTGAAGGCTGTTTACAGATAAACCTCGCACATTTCATGCATTGTTTACAGATTAAAATGACAGAAGCAGCTAATTACGCAATCTAAAATACAAATAATTTTCAAAAACCGGGTAATAAGATCCAATAAACAAATGCAAATGATTATTAACACGCACTACTGCTTGAATTTTGGTTTAAACAAAGGAGAAAGTGAATGTTCTACTTTTTACAAAGGCGCGTCCGACGAAAGGTGAACAGAAGTGATGAAGTAATCTTTACTTTTGTTTTCTCAAGCTCTTAGACTGGCAGAAAAATCGATCCTGGGTCGTTTCGAGTCCCTTATAAAGATCCATCGGATTCTGCATCATCTCTAGTCTATTGTGTATAACTGTTTCACCATAAGATTTTATGAAATAAATATATTAACCTCTTCAGATCTGATGTATCCTATAAAATACACATCTTTACATTTTTTTTCTCGCATACTAATAATGTAGAAAAAGAAATTAATTTGAATGGAGCCTAACAAATAGCAGAAATAAACAAAATAGCAATTTTGTTTTTATAGAGCTTTTTTAGCATGCTACGTATTAAATAAATATGGCTTGCAACAGAAATGTACGAAATGTGCAAAAATGAAAACGTCAATAATTCTTCTGCTTGTTAAGATACCATTTGTTGAGTCCATTAATAGTTTAAAAAAACTTTTAAATATATTATGTACATATATATATATGTCATGTTTTTCGATTTTGCGTAATGCGAAAATGTAAAATAAAAAAATTCCAATAAATTGTCAAAAATATGCTTTTTCAGCCCCCGTGTATCGTCATATTTTATGTACAAAAAAAATTTTTATTTATTTATTTTTTATTTTTATTTTTATTTTTATTTTTATTTATTTATTTATTTATTTATTTATTTATTTTTGCTTTTTAATCTATTTTACTCTCTTAATACTTCAGCCACAAAATAACTCCTATTGAGCCGAAATCTACTCAACTCACGATTTGAAAGTCAACTTGTCGTAAAGCGTTGAAACAACTCGAGTGAAAGAGTTGTTTTTAAGCATTTTAAATCCAGATGAGTAATTTAAATAATCAATTTAAATCAAGATGTGTAAAGCGTTTAAAAAAACAACACATTCGCGATCCAATTATTTTCAGCTCTATCCCGAGGACCAAATCCATTCTTTCGTATTAACCCTTTACTGGACGGTGTGCCACATATGTCACATATCTAAAAACTCTTAAAATCTCATTATGTGCCAAGAATTTGACCAATATGATCACTGTAACTGATCGAGAACAATCTAAAGAATGTGATAACACTTATTTTGTGCATGTCAGGTGGCTGCATTTGACAAAAAAAAAAAAAAAAAAAAAAAAAAAATTGAATTTGTTCTTCGGAAACAAAGAAGTTTTGATCAAGCTATTAAAGTAAAATTTACTGTTGTTATTTTAACTGAATATTAAAAAATATTAATATAAAGCAAATTGCAGAGTGTTAATCAGATGAAATTAATTAATTTAAACCCGTTTAATTGCAAAATAAAGCAATATAATATTTAAAAACCCTAATTGCGTATATAGGGTATAGTCCATAAAATGTCAAATTATGGCTGAAATTTTGAAGTTAACCATTTTTCTCGTTATTAGTCCGACATATACATCTCAAAATATTTTTTTCATAATAGAAAAAATCGTGTAGTGAAGATTTAAGAGTGTAGTTATCATCATGTACGCTAATGGCGCCTGGTGCATGTAAAATCCGTCATGGGTGCAAAGTCCTCCAAGTTACCTGTGAATTATACTTCTGGAGGTGCCTTCCCAGGTGACGGTCTCGCCATATGATCAAGTCTATAAATTACGAGACCATCTTGTGAAGCCATTTGCAGTTCAAACGACAGGATGTACCTTCAATTAACAAGCTAAACAAAGTATGCTCAACGACAAGCAAGTACCGCAGAAATGATGGCATGCGAGACAAAGAAATTACGTTTATCGCCCTGATACCAGATATCTAACCCGTTAAGCTGAGATAACTCGGCAGGTAGGGGCCTGGTCATCGGTTAGAAAGAAAGAAAGAGAGTAGTTATCAGTTTGTAAACATAAATCCATAACTGAAAATTTAAAAAGTTCATAATTAAACCGTGGGTCTGAAGAAGTTAATCTCTTGATTTCTATGACGTATGCAATGTGCGTCATGTGATTTTGATCACTACCGACAATGACGTAAGCAGCATACTTTCTCATAATGGCTATTTTTTTTATTAGACATTTCAATTTCTTACCAGAATTTTTTAATTTTTATTACTGTGCTACAAGATCATAGATTTTCCATAAATATAAAAAAATAAAATTACTTATTAATTTTTTGGTGTAAATTCTAAATTTTTAGAGAAAAAAAAATCTGCGAATTTCGGCAACACTGGTGGCTGGTAAACATCCGCTGACAGCTCTAAAGCGTAAAGGAAATTTGGTTTACAATTTATTATTTGAAATATAACAATGATTTGAAATAGAAATATTTGATATTAATTGTTGCAAATATAAAATAGTTTTAAGGCAAGACTTTTAAATCTCAAAAACATAACCTTTAATTTTTTTTAAAAATCTTACATTAAAATAAAAACGATTAAAAGAATTTAAATATTTATTAACTATCTGAATTACAATCATGTTTTGAGACTCTATTCTGGTATTATCAATAATAGGCAGGGACATTTTTCTAGCTCTGATACATGAATAATGTAAACTCCTATAAGAAAGCTCATTTTCGATGACTTCCTAAAAAATTGGAAAATAAAACTTTCTGCTAAAAGTTTTATGCAACATGCATTTTTCAAAAAAATAAATATATAAATAAATAAAAATAATATACACAAAAATATATTTCATATTTTAAAAGCTTACTCTAAAATATTTAAATGTAAGCAACTGAAAATGGCAGTTTTGTAAAATTAATAAATTGACCGAAGATAAATAGGATAAAATTGTTATAACAATAAGGCAAAAAGCACTTACTTACATTACATAAGTGTTTTGACTTAGTTTTATACATTATGACTTACAGTGTATTTAATCATACCATATGAGTAAACATCTTCCCAAAACGTTAAACAAATAGTTGGTTAGTAATTTTGAATATCAATATGCACGATGCATAAAATAAGAAGTCACTCATGTTTAGCGGAATTGAGATTAATGATTACTTAGCGTCATTTTACGCATATTAAGTTGAAAATACAGAGAGTTTCTTTTTAAGGAAACGTTTCAATTTTTTTAGATTAATATTAAAATGAAAGACTTTCTTGCAAAACTTCTAACAATTCAAATTTATTGCCTGAAAGATGAAGCTTTCGCATATGAAGCTTTAAATAAAACAGAAATTATATATCAAAAGTGTCAAATGAGATGCGTTAGTTTTATAAATCGTTTTCTAAATAATCAGGATGTGGGGCAATAGCTGTTTCACTCTAATGAAAAACAAGTTGGAAATTGCACGTGAACGTAGCAAATGAGGTGCGTTCGTACGATAACGAAGTTTTAAAAATATTCAGATCTTGCTGATATAGTAGAGCGTACTTCGGATACAGTATAGTAGTCGAAATCTTTGTGTTTCTGTAAATATGCAGAAAGTAATTTTAATTACACCTCAGAAACGTATATCTTATTCATAAAATGTGAAATAGTTGAATATAATTAAAACACGTCCCAAACAATGTTTCCCTGTATAGCATTATGTAGTGGAATACTTTTGTGTGGCCCTTTAATTTAATAATACAAATTCTTTGCATCACAGATTGTGCAGAATGCATATTTTAGCATATATTTCATAGATTCATCCCAATTCCATTTTGTTCGAATTAGTGTAACATCATAAAAATGCATTTGAATATTTTTTCCCATTGACCCTAATGTAACGGAATCCTTTTGATTGTCCCTGTAATTGATTTATGCATCCGATTTTCATAACATTTGAAATGAGTCGACAAAATTACGCAATAATTATATGTTTTAAATTTCAAACGATTAAAATGCATTTGAAACTTTTTTTCCCATTGACCGTAATGTAACGGAATCTTTTGATTGTCCCTGTAATTGATCTATCTATCCGATTTTCATAAAATTTGAAATGACTCGACAAAATTATGTTATAATTATGAATTTTAAATTTCAAACGATTCGGTTGGGTAGTTTTTGCGTTGTTATATGCGGACGGACAGACAGACAGACAGACAGACGGACGGACTGAGCGACAACAATAGGTGCTACGTATTTATATAATTACGAACGCACCTAAAAATGCATTAATACGTTATTATATTGTGTTCGAAATTCATCTGAGACTATAACATTTCTATTCTATTGTGTATCTATTATATTGTGTGTTCTATTCCATCAACATAAATATTTATGAAATAAATGTAACAAATTTGATTTGTAATTAAACTTAACTATTCGTCACCAGCGAATAATAATGTCCTAACTTAAGCTATTTTAATTGACTTTTTGGCATAGGAATGTTCTATTTGTATCAATGAATGCATTTCTGCGTTAAAATATCGTTATATATAGTTTACTTCTGCTTGCAATAGGGACTAATATAAAATTCTAACAAGGAAGGTCTCCATTGGGAGCATACTCAGAATTTTTTGAAAAAAAATACGAATTAATCTACTCATGTAGGTAATAAAGCATCAGTGAAAATTAGCGGCGGAATTACATTATTAGATATGTAAAAAAATAAAATAGTTTGGAATAATTGGCGTGAAAAGCTGATAGCGACGCGGGATTTGGCGAGCAGTGTATTTCCTCGCCAAAAGCAGACGATTTTAACGAATCTGAAAATTGATTTTAATTGACTTCACTGTTAAAAATCTGCAGCATTTACTACAACGTCACTCCACTACTTTTATAGAATGTCTATCTTCTGACCAATGAGAATAATCCATAGCACGGTGAATTGACGATGTCATACACTGTTAAAAATCTGCTGCATTTTGTTGCAACGCACTCCACCGATTGTATATAATATCTCTATTCTAACCAATGAGAAAGCTCCATTTCACGGCCAAGTAACCGTTTTCTATACAAGCAAGGGAGTGTGTTGCAACAAAATGCAGCAGATTTTTAACAGTGTATTTTTCAATTTGGAACAATTTTAGTCATATTAAATTGTGATTTAAATGATGAAATATATTAATTTCATTTTGTTATAAGTACATACTATAAACGTATATGACAAAATTACACTTAAAGTAAAGTAAAAATGCAAAACTAAAATTACTTAAACTAAACTTATTTAAATAAATTGAACATAGAAAGTTTTTTCTTTAAAAAGTATTCGAAGCGTAAAAGCGTATTTTTCAAAATTTCGTTTTTTCGCCAACCGGAGATAAATCGCCAAATAAACGAAATTTTTATTATTTTTTTACGGACGTTATAAGGAGGTTCCGCCGAAATTTTTTTGATAAACATATATAACTATATGAGAAGAACATTCTGTATTTTTTTCAGATTTTTTTGAGTATGCCCGTATGGAGACCTTCCTTGTAAGTGCAAAGCAATCGCAGACAGCATACCAGATAATATGTAATTATTTTATTTTAAAATATGTTGTGGAAACCGGCAACCTTTTATTTCTTGTAGTAAAGAATATGTTATTTGGATAATTAAATCGTTTTTCGGTAAAATATAGAGGAAATGTTTATCAGTAAAAATTCTTTTAAATATGTTTCTTAGTACGTCGAAATGCAAAACGAATTTTGTTTAACTGATTAGTGAACCTGATCCAAGGAGGGATGAAGAATTTATCCTACATGAGTTAGATTTACAAAATCCTGAGGGAAGAATGAATGGCAGTTTAGATGAAGCACCAGCTCTAGATATTCTTGGTGCTAAAACAATTTAAAAAAGATCCGTAAAGGTAATTCCTACAAATCCAACTGATTGCAGGAAACTAAAAGTGCCATTACGTAATTATGTACATCCTACTGGCAATGCCTTATCCCGAGCTACGAAGAAACCTTCAAATAGGGCAATCTTAAATGATATCAAGAATAAAATAAAATCTCTTATTGAAAGTTTTGCCACTTTTAAATCACACTACAACAGAGCAAACACTAAAAAAGCATATTTAGGATCAGGGCTTAACTTACAGAAAATGCTTGACTTGTACTTTCAGAAATGCAGAGAAAACAATAAAGAGCCAGTGAAACTTTCATATTATGGGCAGTATATATTTTAACAAGCAGTTAAATATAGAATTTAATAAAGCATAGAAAGATAAGTGTGATCACTATGAGGAGTATAAACGTGCTGAAACCCAGTGAGAAATTAATAATGTCATGCAATTTAAATGTGATCTGCACAGAAAAGAAGTTGCATCCACCAGAACTTTCAGAAATGATTACAGAAATTTTCCTGATAAGTTATACATTTGCTTTGACTTAGAAAATGTTATACATGTCCCAAATGAGATCTCAGCAACTTTTTCTATAAAAGAAAATTA
The DNA here is from genome assembly GCA_964019185.1 of Maratus speculifer. NCBI lineage: Eukaryota > Metazoa > Arthropoda > Arachnida > Araneae > Salticidae > Maratus > Maratus speculifer. Next base: position 391,222,432 of record OZ025294.1, on the reverse strand, counting down.
AACTTGTATAACAGGATGGCACACGCAACATGGACGAATAAAAAGAAAGCATGCAACATGGAAAAAATAAAAGAAAGCATGCAACATGGAAAAAATAAAAGAAAGCATATTGTTACTTGTAGACAGAAGAAATGTGAGGCAGAGATAGGAATGACATAAGCTCAGCTGTACCAACGACTGCTCCGAAGATATCGACAGACTTCTCATGCTGGTAGTTTAATTTTATGATGTGACAGCTGTGCCCCTCAAAATAAAAACCTAATGTTATTTTACACGATTGCAATGCTTATACAATCTCATTCACATATTAAGGATATTACTCTAAGATATTGTATACCTAGATATTCATGTGTGCAAGAAATGGATAATATTCACAGCTAAATAGAAAGAGCAATGAAAATAGCAGATATTTTTTCACCCCTTTCATTTTTACATCTGTTGCTGGGAGTAAATCGCAGTAATCCATTTACAATCTTGAGAATGAAGCCAGAACAGATTTTAGATTTCCCCTCGTGTAGCAAAAAATTTGCCTATAATTTTGCTCCGTAGATCAATGCGACACAATTAAGATTCACACAACGTCTTTATAGTATTAAGTTTAAGACAAGAAAACTGTTGTGGTAAGAATTTCATAGCGGAATACGCGAAGGAGCCCCTCGTAACGACGAGGAGTATCAACATCATCTCCCCAAAGCACTTTAACAAATCCTAAAGTACCACATAGAAAGAGGAGCTGCATTAACAAAAATAAAATGAAAGATCTGCAGAGTGGTTTACGAAACATGACAGGCTGTATTTTTAAAATATGTTTAAGGGAAATTACCCTAACTGTAATATAAAATAAAGCATGGTTTAGGAATCATTCAAAAGTTCCACTAATAAAAGCGTATCAAACTTATTTTGCTGGTTTTTTAAGGTTTTCCCTATAGGAATATAAAGTTTTTTGATCAAGATTATACCTGAATGTAATACGAAAAAAATTATTGAACTTCGATATAATCACAATTTTTTTGTCTTAGTTTTCACTGAAATTTACATTGAATATAAATAAATATTTAAGATATTTTGCGTTGAGTTAAATAATATATTTAATTTAGTTTTGCGAAGATGATTTGATTAGTATGAATAAATGGAAGTGGCAATTTGCTGTTATTGTGCTAAAATATTGTTAGCAATATATATTATACTCTCCAATAATGTTTATTTGAAACAACCAACGAAATTTCACTTTGTTAAACTATAAAAAATTACACAAATTAAGAAAAACATGCATTTTTTATGATAGATCTATCTTGTTCTAAGCAAAACACAATGTTTGAGAATAATATGGTACTGTCAAACTTTTTAAATGTAAAAAAAGCCATGAAAATGTTATTTAAAAAATTTGATTTTGTAGAATAACTATCTGTACCTACATACAAACCTATTAATGCCCTCAAAAAATTTTGCACTCTTTAATAGCTGCACGTACTCAACATGCTGATTTTCAAAGTGTTGTAACTCCAATTGACTTTAGGCCAGATAGAACCATCTTATTCTCAGGCGACGTATTGTATAAGATAGAAATGCTTTTATAATAATCGATGCGGATATAAAATATTTTTATGATAAGCTTTGAAATATCAAAAATGTGCTCTTTTATTCCTTTAAAAATCCTACATGAAAATAAAAAGCGATTCAGAAAGCTTAAATATTTATTTATACCTATCTGAAATGTAAGACTTTTTTCTGGTAATGTCAATGATAGGCATAGGTAATTTCTTAGCTCTGATGCTCGAATAATGTTAACTCCTTTAAGAAAGCTTATTTTACATGACTTTCTAAAAATTTGAAAATAAAATTTTCTGTTACAAGTTTTATGCATCATGCATTTTCCAAGAAATTATGCGCAAAAATATATTACGTATTTTAAAAGCTTACTCTAAAATATTTAAATGAAAGCAACTGAAAATAGCAGTATTGTGAAAAACAATAAATTGATCGAAGGATAAAAATTGTGCAAACATTAAGGCATAAGTCACTTACATACATTACATAGCGATTTTGATTTTTTTTTTATTTATTGTGGCTTACAGTTTGTTTAAAGGGGACACAGTACTTTGAAATGGGTCAGAGCATCGATTTTCTTTTTTAAATATTACGAGGTGGAACCCGTCAAACTTGGACGAAAAAAATGTTTTAGAAGCAACTGTTTCATTGATTTTTAATAAAGCTACAAAATTAGCTACAGTAAAAAAATGCATCTATGCAATATTATTTTAAGCTAAAATCTTATTATTATTTTAATATTAAATAATAATAATATTCTTAATAATAATAATAATATTCTTAATAATAATAATAATCTTAATATTATTTTAATCATGCAATGTTATTTTAAGCTAAAATTAACAACATACCATTTTTCTAAAAGTCAGCTGTCCAAATTATTAACATTAAATTTTAATCGCATATGTAATAAGTAAAACATGATAATAATAAATTATTATGATAAAGTTATCAATTGGTAAAAAAATATAAAAAAATAAATCAAATTGACACGATTATAAAATATCACGTGAAATCTAAAACCATCATCATTTTAATCTTCTCAAAATTTTCATACAAATTTCTAATTTCTATTTTTTTTTTTTTCAATTTTAAGAGAAAGTGGCGCATTTCTGTTGCCAAGATTACAAAATTCGCACAAATACTATAAAAAAAATAATATCTCAAAAATAAATTGAGATACAGCTTTCAAACAAATTGCATTTAAATGTACATTTATTTCTCTATATGCTGATATGTGCGATGTTTAGATGTATATAAATTGCAATAGCAAAAATTGCAAAACCGAATTGCGTGGGAAAGTGTTGCCATTCGCAGAATGACGTATGCGTTACGCACAGATACGTTTGGCCTTTAGATATAGATTTAAAAGTTTCTTTAATTGTGAATATTTTAACACCTGCCTGTACTGCAATTATATGAGGAGATATTGTAAATTTTGTTGATCTAGAACAATAGTCTTTACAAATGAAATATTTAAACTGATTTTTCTTATCTTTATAACATGCCTGTTTATTAAACACTAAGACTTTCTTCTTAATTTAGATTGAGGTTTGAATATTTTTTTCTTACTTGTTGTTTATAGTTATTTAAAAAAAATATTTAAATTGAGAGTTTACTGAATTTCGTTCATTTTTTTATATACAAGAGAGGAAGAAATTCATATTGAGAGTAAAATCCCATACATCTAAATATCCATACACAGTTTTATAAATTACTAGCGGACCCGACAGACGTTGTCCTGCACTGTAAAAAAAAAATTCAAGAGGTTACTAAAAATTCTTTAGTAAATTTGTATTCCACAGAATTTTTTAGTAACCATTACAAACTTTTTCTTGCAAGTGAAACAAGCATTTCTTTTGTAAACTGAACAAAAGAATTTTTTGTAAAACTAACTTAAAAATTTTTAGTATGAGCCACCAAGAAAATTTTAGTAATAGCTCCAAAATTATTTTTAATAACCTTTACGTGCGACCGAAGGACAGGAGCTTCCTTTGAGCTGCATCCAAACTTCTGAAGCGATAGATTTTCGGCAAAACTGCAATAGATGGCAGCACCAAACATTGCTACCGGCTCTGACAGGATTTTCATAATCCCTTTATTAACGAGTACTTACACTACATACATTCGGGACGTATTTGGCGGTGTCCGGTATCGAACCCGGGACTTTTTAGCCTGGAGTCCGTTACCATAACCACTATGCTATCAAGGCCACACCAAGTGAGTTTTAGTAAGAGCTATTAAAAATGTAAAACTATTAACTCTATCCATTGCTAACTTTTTTCTAGTAATTCTTACAGATTTTCTAGTAACCGACTAAGATTACTAAAATTTTTTTAGTAATTACAAGGATCACTAAAGTTTTTTTAGTAGATCGACCCTTTTTTTTTACAGTGTGGCACCGACTCCAAAAAATCAAATAAATGTACATAAATATAATAATGCGCACGATAAATAGTACTCCCTTAATTTAATTTCTTATTACAATTATGTAAGGAAATTATTTTTCACTTTACAGTAGTTTTTGAAGTCGATTCAATTTTTGAAAGAAAAGTTTATTTTTCTCTTTTAAGTTAAAAGTTAACGATTTTCTGAAGTCGGTTAATTAAAATTATAATACAGGAAAATTATTGTAAATCATACACGTATGTCAGGAGTGGAGTTCGAACACACTATCCCTTTCTTCGAGAACCAGAGATTAAATCTGGCGCCTTAGACCACTCAGCCATTCTGTCCACACTCTGTTCATCGAACTTATTGAGCACTTTTCATTAGCGAAAAATCACTATTAGTTTTTGCCTAATTACTAAAAAAGTACTGAATCAATTTCGATGAAATGTGAATCTAAACCATTCTAGAATCCACTGGAACACACACACAAAATTTCATTAAAATCTGTCCAGTCGTTTAGGAGGAGTTCAGTGACATACACACGCACATAAGATTTATATATATAAAGATATTACAATGAAGGTGGAAAACAAAATTGAAGCAAAAATATTCATATTTTAAAGAAAATTGTTTGGACTTTTGAAAATTTAACTTAAAAAAATATTAATTTTACTAAAATAGTTTATTTTATAATTTTTTTCTTTTTCTTTTATACAATTTTTAGTATTTAAGTATTGTGCCACAACACTCATTATAATATTATTCAAACTTGAAGAGATCGTCTGATAAGCATTGTGTCCCCTTAAGGGGGTAGTAAGGTTAATTCGAGGGGAAAAAAGCATATTTTCTATCATTTTTTGTAAGGATACAATTAATATTTATTTATTTGCATGATTATAGTATAATTATGTGTCATTTAAAGAGTATTCTGTGAAATTTTCATTAAGAAATATTAAAAAATAAGCCGATGACAGCGAATCTTCCAAGACGCCCCAAAAAAAGTTGATTCGCGGTGAACCGCATAACTCATGACTGGATCAACTGAAATTAAAAAACCAAATTGATTTAATTAGTTGATAAGTTTCCTCAGGGAACGCTGTCGAGTTTTTTTTATTATTATTGATTTTTCAATTTTTTACAAGGCTCGTAAGTCAAAATACTGATTTTTCATCAAAAAAATCTGATCTTTTGTTTTTTAAAAGTAAGTTAAAATTAAAAAAAAAAAAAAAAACTCGACAGCGTTATCTCGTAATTCATATAAAGAAAGAGTGTGTAAAATTTTAAAAAGATCGGTTCAGTAGATTTTGAGCTACAGAGTTCACCAGCTTTAAAAAAGCGAAGTGTTAGAAAAACACGTTTAAAGTTTCACAGACAATTTTTTGGCATTTTGCGCTTAAAAAACTCAAAATCACAACACAAAATTACGGCACACGTGTACACACGTGTACGTGTACCTTCGGAAAGGTCCATTATTTTGGCATTATGCCAGGGCAAGTCTTTGAAACCTGGTCAAGCAGTAGCAGCTACTTGGTAGCTGATTGTTGCGGCCACATTCCTGAGTGTGAAATCGGAGGGCGGAGACTTACAAGTGTATATCTCCGTCAGTTTTACTTCAATTGCTGTCAAATTTTCACAGAATAATCTTAAGATGTTGTACATTAATATAAAATAATAAAAAAAATGCAAAAAAAAAAAAAAAGAAAAAATACCTTACTACCCCCTTAATCATAACATATGAGTAAACATTTTCTCGAAACTTTAAACAAATAGTTGCTTAACAAATTTAAATAGCAATATGCAGAACGCCTTAAAAAGATCTTACTCGTGTTTAATGGAATGGAGGTTAATGACTATTTACATGAGAAAGCGTCACTATCCAGCGACATATTAAGTTAAAAATACAAAGCGTTTTTTTAAACTCTTCATATACTTTACTTACCCATCACACGTAGTATAGGGTAAGTATTGCAATCGCTTTGAAAATCGAAAAAAAAATTGACGGATTTAGACGTTTCAGACATTGAAGATTCGAAAAAACATAATTTTAGAAAAAAATTTTGCCGTCCGTCCGTCTGTGTGTCTGTCTGTCTGTAACTGTTCTATCTCCCGAACAAATTGAGATAGAGTCTTGAAACTTTGTATGTGCTTAGTATGTAAAAATATAACGAACCCCATTTAATATAAATAACCTCGATTATCCGGAACTTTTTTTTCGGACTCTCGAAAAATTCATTCTGATGGAAGGTATACAAAATTTTTTCAAATGTTTTATTTTAAGGTGTAAATGTAAAAGGAAATAAAATAACACCATTTTGCATAAAAAACGAAGTAGATCGGATTATTAGTTCCCGAGATTGTAATCCTGTTTTTCACATTCTTCGATTTTTCATGACCTTATATTTCATTCAAATTTCAATTCAAAGATATATTTTAATTGGAAATGAGACGTTTAATCCGACGCAGTAGATTGTTAGTTAATATGATTATTATTTTTGGAGTTATAAGGATGTTTCTTTTACGCATTCCGGTACTACCTGAGTATTTTGGCGTTTTATATAATTTGTCGAAATCGGCTCATCAGCAATTCATTGATAGAGCATTACTATGTATATTAAAACTATTTAAATATGCGTTTAACTTTTATTTTGTAATTGCAATGCATTTTATAAATAGCTTTCATATGTTTTATTTTCATATTTTATGTTATGAATATACATGATGGGTAAGTATTACTGTGGTCCCCCAACGACTAGTTTCATATTAACAATCATATTATTAATCAAACTTTTATTAATCATAAGGAACCCTTTAGACAAGTTTTTTAACAACTTAAATTTATTGCCTGAAAGATGAAGACTTCGCAGATGAAGTTTTACACAACTCAGAAATATGTTTGTCAAACGTGATAAATGATGTTAGTTATAACTAGTTCTCTAAATATTCAGATCCTAATACAATCTTGTGAATAAATGCATTAGTACAAAAATTATTACCCTTATATATGTTAAATTCAGAAATACTTAAACTGGACTGTATCTTAAATAGTATATATAAACAGCATGGCAACCAAGAACTAATCATAATACACCATTGAATTAATTACATATGATAGGATTCAATACAATAATTTGATGGCAACATACAATCATTACTTATCACGGGATATCATTGAATCAATGACGCATGATAGAATTTGATGAAACGTAGAAAACTTTTATTTATACCTTTTAAGTTTCAATTCGTTTTTCTAACATTTGGAAGGAGTCGATATAAACCGGCAACGATTATACATGGATAAAATTTCCGAACCTTTCGTTGTATATTATTCGCACTATTCTATCCGAATTAGAAGGACCAGACGATGACTATCTGTGGTACGTACTTATGTAATTACAAACAGACCAAAAGTTTGAATTAAAATGTAACTTATTTAATCACTCTGCATTTAGTATCCGCTACAGTCAATTGCGTTTTGTGAGTATAAAACATCTAACACAGAATTATTTGGATTTATAAGTAATGGATATGTAAATAAAAATTTTCTGTATTGTCGTTGGCCCTGTGTATAATGGATCATTCGTGGCGAAAGCCAAAATAATGCTGCTATAGGCCTCAAAGCAATTCCAAATCAAAATTCCAAATTGTTTGGACACGAATATTAACAATGCTGAATCCTTTTGTAATGTTCTAACACATTCTGCAGTTTTCTGTTTTGTAACGCATTCCGCAGTTTTTGATGCTCATACAATTCAGTTAAATGTTATTATAAAATTTACGTTACAATCTTTTAATTTTTGATATGTTTATATGAACACAAATGAGTATTAATGGGCGAAAAATATTCCAATGTAACTGACTCACTATTATTTTACTCTGAAAATCAGCTTCCTCATTTGCCATTCATTTCACATCAATGCTTACGCTGTTGACTATGTCATCGCACAAAGCTACACTCGTGCGTTAGCATAATGAAAATTTAATTACCTGTACTATCTTATCTATCTTTTATAATATACTGCTAAAAAATCAAAAATAATCAAAATTGATTGCCTGTGTGAGATGGCCCCACTAGTGACCGTGAAATATTCCTCTGGAAGCTTCCCTCATAGCATGCATGGTCACAGTGACGTCACAATGACGTCACTGCGAGTCACTTTGGTGACATCACATCTGTGACCAAAATGCCAGCACTCCGTGACGTCGAATTGTGACTAAGATGTGACTTTCTTAAAAATTTTTAGAAAATTACAAATATTCTTCAAAACATGTTATTTATTTTGAAAAACATGTTTCTGGCAATTTAAAGATCGTCACTTTTGTCACAGTTTCGTCACGATGTTAATGTCAAAGTAGTCACAAATGACACATTTTTCACAAATTTGTCACACCCTGACTTCACAAACTGGTCACATTGTGATGTCACGAACGAGCTCTAAAACCTCCATAACGACTTCAGATTTTAGTCGCTGTGATTTCACATCGACCTCACGTGAAGTCACATAGACGATCGATGGTCACAAAGTCACAGTGCGACTTCACAATGACGTCGTAGTGACGTCAGCATGCCTTATGGGTATTATTTTATTCTGAAAATTAGCTTCCTCATTTGCCATTCATTTCACATCAAAGATTACGCTGTTGACTATGTCATCACACAAAGCTACACTCGTGCGTTTGCATAATGAAAATTTAATTACCTGTACCATCTTATCTATCTTTTATAATATAGGGGGAACTGGGGTACATTGATACATGGGGCACATTGATACACCCCCTCTACCGCTCACAGGGTCATTACAGGAAGTTTCACAACAGCTCCAAAAGGTGATGCTAGTGTATTCAACTACATACAGAAAATCTTGGAATGATTCAGCAGTTTGATGAAATGGGACGGGTGATTTATTGTTTTTGTTGTTCAAAAGTAACTTTGAGTTGTACAATTGAAATGCTATTATACAACTGTTCCAGTATTTTCAACCAAAATGAATACTCTCCCTGGTAAGTACAGCTACTCTTTATCAGTTCCTCATTATTTATTGTTAGATATATTGTGAAGTGTTGGATTTGAGACTCATTTTATTCAAAATCGCTGTATGGGGCACATTGATACAGTTTATGACGGGGCACATTGATACAGCCTAAATTTTTTAATAGTTCATATTTTCATTATCTTTTATTATTTTTTTTACCATACACTCCTTAATCCAACCTTTTTTTCACGAAAAATTTCTAATATTAGTTTTTATTGAAGTGAAATAGCTCTAATTTCTTTATATTAGAACATTTTATAGTATTTTTGAAAACAGAAGACGTAGGAACTTACCCAGCATCTAGTGCTAGTAGAACTAATAAAAGAAAAGGACGGCATTCTGGCAAATCTCGAATTTATATCGATTCTCCAGAGGAAAAAGTATTTTCGACATGATAAATGTTAAGTAAGAGAAACAAACTGCAGAACAGAAAATGATACTTACATTATAAACAGAATTTTTAATATAATTATCCTTTATTTTCTGTTTATGAACCTATTTATAAACATAAAAACTGGTAATTTTTTCATCTTTCATAAGAAAGAAGATAATGCTGGGGTTGAAGTGCTAGATATGACAAAGTTACCACAGCCAACAATCAGACAAGAAACAGCCAGAACATCAGGTCATAATATATTTAATTTTGATTGCTTTAATATTGCTTAAAAATAAATTGTGGGTGATTTGAATTTTTATAAATAAATATAAAATGGTTTTCTAACTCATTTTTTATGAAAAATATGCATTGGTATTATTTTGTCGTCATTTTTCTTAAACGTATCAATCTGCCCCGGGGATGGGGCACATTGATACAAATGACTTTTTTTGATTTTTTTTAAATTACATGCAAAAATACTTTATAAAACAATGATTGTACACTTTTATAACATACTACACAAGTTTTGCTGTCACCTCATGGAAAAAAAACTTGAATTTTCTCCTTTCTTGACACCAAAAAAAATCTTAGAAAAAAACTGTATCAATGTACCCCAGTTCCCCCTACTGCTAAATCATCAAAATTGACATCAAAATTGATTGTCTGAATGAGACTGTCCCACCAGTGGCCGTGAGGTACTTCTCTTGAAGCTGGTAAACGGGAAGTGCTGGGCTCAAACGCAAACTGTTTGGATATAAAGAAAAAATGTTTCATTTTTATTTATTTATTTATTTTGTAACTATTTACAAAATTTTGAAACAAATTAATATGTGCTGGGGTCTTCTTTTGTTCATTCACTGTTTCATATAAAATGAATACATTGCTTTTAAAATCTCCCTTGTAATGGCAACTGCTAAATGGATCATTACTGCGATGTCAATAAACAAATGTTTTTTTAACCATACGCATTGGATATTTCCAACTGAGCGAAAAATTACCCAGGCCGGGAATCGAATCCATATACTTGGCTTACAAGGACAATGCTTTGCCTATTAAACTAACTGGGCGACAGCAGGCTGGGATTTTTCGCTCAGATAACCTTATTGGTCATAACATCTGGTCTGTCATTTAGATAGCTCGGCAGAATAAACCACAGGTAACGACGAATACGTAGATATACTATTATTTCAACACAATCAACTGATTGGAAAACTAATCACTTTTTTTAACATTTAAATATAATAAACCAATTAATAATATTAAAAAAAAGAAAAAAGCTTTCGTCATGTTAGCAGTTGGCACAGAAACAGTTAATGTAAAATTTTGTTACAGTAACATTTGAAAAAAAAAATTACTTAAAAGTGTTTAAGATATTCGATTGTTTAAATTGCTTTGCTAAGTAATTGGGGCTATTTTTGGACCACAAATAATTTAAAATTCATATTTAAAAATTCAAATTTAAAATTCATACACGAAATCAGTTGTTTACATGTACATCCCTGTGTAACCAGTAAAAAAATTAAATTACCCCCAAATTATTCAAATACCCTATAGATTGGCATTAAAAAAAATTTAAGGTCAAAAAGTACAAATTATTTTGTATTGTTTTTTCAGTACAATGAATAAAAGTTTTTTATGGGGTGGACCAAACCCAAAAGAACCAAAGTAGTCGCGGTTGATATTAGAAATATCACAATATCGACAATTCTAATACTTCAATAAAATATACTGACAAGGAAGGTCTCCATTGGGGGCATACTCAGAATTTTTTGAAAAAAATACGAATTAAACTACTCATGTAGGTAATAAAGAATCAGTGAAAATTAGCGGCGGAATTACATTATTAGATATGTAAAAAAATAAAATAGTTTGGAATAATTGGCGTGAAAAGCTGAAAGCGACGCGGGATTTGGCGAGCAATGCATTTCCTCGCCAAAAGCAGACGATTTTGACGAATCTGAAAATTGATTTTGATTGACTTCACTGTTAAAAATCTGCAGCATTTACTACAACGTCGCTCCACTACTTTTATAGAATATCTCTCTTCTGACCAATGAGAATGCTCCATAGCACCATGTCATACACTGTTAAAAATCTGCTGCATTTTGTTGCAACGCACTCCACCGCTTGTATATAATATCTCTATTCCTACCAATGAGAAAGCTCCATTTCACGGCCAAGTAACCGTTTTCTATACAAGCAAGGGAGTGTGTTGCAACAAAATGCAGCAGATTTTTAACAGTGTATTTTTGAATTTGGAACAATTTTAATCAATTTAAATTGTGTTTTAAATGATAAAATATATTAATTTCATTTTGTTATAAGTACATATAAACGTATATGACAAAATTACACTTAAAGTAAAGTAAAAATGCAAAACTAAAATTACTTAAACTATACTTATTTAAAAAAATTGAACATAGAAAGTTTTTTCTTTAAAAAGTATTCGAAACGTAAAAGCGTATTTTTCGAAATTTCGTTTTTTCGCCAACCGGAGATAAATCGCCAAATAAACGAAATTTTTATTAATTTTTTACGGACGTTATAAGGAGGTTCCGCCGAAATTCTTTTTATAAACATATATAACTATATGAGAAGAACATTCTGTAACTTTTTCAGATTTTTCTAAGTATGCCCGTATGGAGACCTTCCTTGTAAGTATAAAGATTTTTTTACATTCATAAAACCCGTATTGCACCAAGCTTTTAAGAAAAATGTTCTGTATGTTCGACATATGTATGTAACTATGCCACTCAGACATATATTTATGTAAATTACGAGACTACGTATTAAAATATGGGGAAATCCGCAAATACTTTAAAAATAAAATGCATATTTCATAACGTTGAACATTATGATTTTTAAATGAAATATGCCAAGAATTGAGTTTTTTTTAATTACAATAAAACCGAATTGCGCTAAGATTTAAAAAAGAGCCAAGACCCCGTATAATGGGAAAATATTCACATATTGAACCGAGAAGCTTATTAATATGTAAAAGGAATGTAAATATGTTAGCGGATGTATGTAAGTATGACACTAATAAAGACATGTATGTAAATGGAGAGTTAAAAACATTAACATTTAAAAATAAAATGCGTATTTTTTAATGTCTACTACTCTCATATTTAAATAAAATATATAAATTATATTTCCTTCTCAGCTATAATATAATAAAAGTAAGATTAGATTTTTATTTTAAAAAAAATTTCGTTTTATTATTCAGTTGAATTAAGCGTAATTTTGACGTAAAGAAGACGAGTGTTTTGAAAAAAAAACTTTAATTCTTTAACAATTGAATGTAAATCCGTAGAATTTTTTTAAGTATATATGCCACAGATGTAACGACGATTTTCCATTTTCTGTAGTCTGGTGTTCTTAAATCATTTCAGTATTGTTATATTCATTTTTTTCTTCTAAACAAGTTGCCCTAACTATACAACGCTATATAACAGTTGAAAAATTCTGAGAATCAACGGCTAAGTCTCTTAAATCAGAAATTCTTTCCTCTTTCAAACAAACGTTTGGTAAAACTATTTTATTTAGTTAAAGGCTGTGCAAATATAATGTTATCATTTTAGGGGGGAGAGCAGGGGTCTGGCACATGATATCGTAGGATATCTCTAGGGGGGGGGTTGTCTTTTGATATCGATATCATTTATGATCCAACCAAACTTTTCTCTTTTTATTTGTAACATGCTCTTTGGTTCAAAATAGTACGTTATGTTTTTTTTCGTCTGTTATCTGCTTATAAAATACAAAGTTACTATTAAAATTATTTAATTATTATAAAATTATCTAATTGGAAAATATGAAATACTTTAACTGACATTCCTATTCCCTTGTATGCTTAAGCATATGTAATCACGGTTCGAGAAACTATATGTGAAGTATATTTGTGTTGAAGCTTGTGTTTACTAATAAATTATAGAAAAGTTATGTTGTCAACTGCTTTTTTTACATAAAAATTTATATATCCCATCACTCCTTCCTCTGTGCATGGCAAGTGCAATAAGACAGTACTACTGTAGACTGCATTATGTTACAAAAAGCTTTTATAAAATATTTTTAAGTTGCAACTGTTTCTTTAAAGCGTTATTTAAATATAAATTGATATTTTATCGACTTTTCTTCATTTTAATAAAGCATTCTAAAAAAATGTAACCTGTTTTGTATATCTTTCCAAACAAAAGAAATAAATTCTAAAAAAAAAATCGGCATTGATAACGATGTTATTATGGGGAGGGAGTCTAAAATTACCAAAAAGTCGATATCGTTATATATACACAGCCCCTTATGAGAGATAAATTTAATTTCCGAAAAACTTCTAGCTCGTTTTACTCCGAAAGAGAAGACAAGTTTTATAAAGAAAAACTTGAATTCTTTGAAGATTGAATGTAAATCCTATAAATCCTTATGCATACATACCACAGCTGTAACGCTGATTTTCTGTTTCTATAAGTCTTGTTTCCTTCCATTATTTCAGTACACGTTATACCCATTATTTTTCTTTCGAAATAAGTTGCCCTAACTATGCAACGATATATTGCAGATGTGAAACTCTGAGAATCAACGAGTAAGTCTCTTAAATCTGAAATTTCCTCCTACTTTTAAAGAATGTTTGGTTAAACTATTCTATTCAGTCATGAAAATTTAATTTAATATCCCAAAAAAAAAATTCTCCCTCGTTTTACTTCCAAAAAAACACGGGATAAGATTTCGAATTTTCTATATAAATTTAAAATATTATAGATGCTGAAGGTTATTGATACTTAAAGTATTTTCAGACTTGATTCATGCTGTAATAAAAAAAATATATATAAAATATAAATGAAAAAGGTAACGTTTATAAGTATTTTATCTTTTTTTAAAATAGGTGCGTTCATAACTATGTAAATACGTAGCATCTATAGTCGTCGCTCTGTCCTCCGTCTGTCCGTATGTTCGTCCGTCCGCATATAATAAAACCAAAGCCACCACAGGGAACCATTTTAAATTTTAATAATGTAAACATTACATAATTTTGATCAATTTCAAGTTTTATGAAAATCGTATGCATAGTTCAATTACAAAGACAATGAAAAGTATTCCATTACATTACACTCAATGGGAAAAAATAGTTTAAAGTGCATAATAATGCTACACTCTTGCGAACATAGTAAAATTCATATCAATCTATAAAATATGTACTAATATATACATTTTGTACAATCTGTGGTGATAAGAATATATTTTATAAATATGCAGGGTCACACAAAACTATTCTATTCTATAATGAAGTAGGGAGAAACAATGTTTGGGGTGCGTTTTAATTATATTAAATTATTTCACATTTTATGAAATTGATGTATGTTGTTGAGGTATACTACAAATTATTTCCTATACAATAGAAAGCATATAGCATTTACAGAGACTCACAAAAGATTTCGGATATTGTATTGTATCCAAAGTGCCGTATATATTTAAAACTTTTTATTAGTACAAACACATCTCATTTGCTACACTGTAAAAAAAAATTGGGAAAGTTACAAAAATTTTTCTAGTAGAATTGTATTCCAAGAACTTTTTATGTAACGGCAACAATAAAAATTCATGTAACAGATACAGATTTGCACTTTGAATCAAACAAATTTTAAGGTTAATAAGAATTTTTTTTTGGGAAATCGTATTCCAAGAACTTTTTAAGTGACGATAACGAGCATTATAGATAAAATTTTAGTAAAGTTACCAAAATTTTAGTTACAGATGGTTTTAGTTTTGCTTACAAGTTTTGTAGACTGACATCATTTTCTTGTACAGTGTACACATAAAATTTTAGTAAGCGTAAGAGATTTCGGTTAATTTAGATTACTAAGGTTACAGATTTTTTTTACAGTGTACGTTTGAAATGCATTTTGCGACCTTTTATTACTAAAGATTGTTAGTCATTTTTAGGAAAGAGTGTACAACATAATTTATGAAAATAGTTATATTTTGATAAAAGGTATTGTAAAATACTTATTCTTCATTTTTGTGCCTAGTAACTTAATAATTTTCGGTATTTCTAGAGCGAAATATTAAAATAAATCTTTAAAATAAGTTTTTCCTTTACAGAATATGACATTGAATGCTACTCATGCGTATCAGATTAACTAAAAATATAAAGTAGCAATGTGAAATACAACGCTGATAAGTGCCTCACCCTTTTTAAGTGCGTTCCTACACTGTAAAAAAAATGTGTAACCTTAGTAATCTAAATTAACCGAAATCTCTTATGCTTACTAAAATTTTATGTGTACACTGTACAAGAAAATGATGTCAATCTACAAAACTTGTGAGCAAAACTAAAACCATCTGTAACTTTACAAAAGAATTTACTAAAATTTTGGTAACTTTACTAAAATTTTATCTATAATGCTCGTTATCGTCACTTAAAAAGTTCTTGGAATACGATTTCCCAAAGAAATTCTTAGTAACCTTAAAATTTGTTTGATTCAAAGTGCAAATCTGTATCTGTTACATGGATTTTTATTGTTGCCGTTACATAAAAAGTTCTTGGAATACAATTCTACTAGAAAAATTTTTGTAACTTTCCCAATTTTTTTTTACAGTGTAGCACCTATAGTTGTCGTTCAGTCTGCCGCATATAACAACTCAAAAACTACCCAACCGAATCATTTGAAATTTAAAATGTATAATTATTATATAATTTTGTCGAGTTACTTCAAATTTTATGAAAATTGGATGCATAGATACATTACAGGGACAATCAAAAATATTCTGTTACATTACGATCAATGAAAAAAAAAATGTTTCAAATGCATTTAATGATTTTACACACATTCGAACATAATAAAATTGATATGCATCTATAAAGTATATATTATAATATACATTATGCATAATCTGTGGTGCAGAGAACATTTGTTCTTGATTTACAAGGCCACACAAAAGTATTCCATTACATAATGGTATACGAAGAACATTGTTTGGTACGTATTTTAATTGTAATTAACTATTTACAATTTTATAAGATTTATATATGAGAGCGATATTTTTAAAACATCGTTATCGTACAAACGCACCTCATTTGCTCGCTTCACGTGCAATTTCCAACTTGTTTGTTTTAAGTCTCTTTGGTATTTTTAAAAGAACTAGTTAGTATAACAAATTTATTTTTCTTCTTTATGTTATTAAAACTGACCGTGGAGATGGAATATTTCTCTTTAATCTGTTATAATTCTCATCCATTTCAAGCAAAATTTCAAAGGATTTTAGAACACTTCGAGTAACTGAGATTACATTTTCAAATCTCAAAAATCAATTTTTTTAACAGTTTCTTAATATATAACAGCTATAAAACAGTCAATACGTACAAAGTGTTTAAAAAGGAAAGAAATGAACTTTTATTTATTTAACATTATTTCTTTAGTTTGTTTTTGCATTGAAAAAACTTCAAACAGAAACTGAAGATAGCCAATGGATATTCCACCACTTCATTACATTATTAACGCTGATTATGCAGATAGACTATTTCTCCTTATAATATAAAGCTAATAATTTAATTTATTTAAAACCTCATTTTCAAAGGACTATAAAATACTCAAAGAAATTTATGTATTATACTTTCGGATCTCAAGTAGCTTTTTTTCCCTTTGTTAAATCAATGAATACAATAATTTTTGATTTTTAACCCTCCAAGCGTCTTGCAAATGGGTAAATTTGTAATGTTGTTTTCTCTGCATTTTGTCTTAATTGCTAATAAAATATGATTCTTTCAATATTACATAAAAAAATCTTATTTAGGAATATAAATGTAATCCTTGAGAGTCTTAATCATTCTTCAATGCTTTGAAAATTCATTAAATTTATAGAATTATAATATCTTAAACATTGCTTATATTGCAGTGAAACCTGGAGCTTAGTGTACGGAATTTTACGGGCCAAACGCTTAGAGGGTTAATGAACTCTTAGCCCGCACAAGCCCGATGAATTGTATGAAAATCAAGCCCAAGACTGTTTGAGATCCGTCTGAGCCCAGAACATTTCTAGTCTGTTACGTATACCTCTATTAACATAAGAATTTATAAAATAAATGTGGGAAGTTTGATTTATAATCTATATTAACTATTATACAAAACAGAAAGGCTTTTATAATAATCGATGCGAATATAAAATATTTTTTTGGCAAAACTTTTGGTTATCAAGAATATATTCTTTTATTCCTTTAAAAATCATTCATGAAAATAAAAAGATTCACAATACTTAAATACTTGATTTTACCTATCTGAATTTCAGTCATGTTATAAAACTCGGTTATGATATTGTCAATGATAGGCATGAGCATTTTCTTAACTTTGATGCATGAATAATGTAAACTAATTTAAGAAAACTTATTTTAGATTCCTTTCTAAAAATTTTAAAATAAAACTTTCTGCTAAAAATTTTATCCATCATGTATTTCCAAAGATAAGTATACACAAAAATATATTACATATTTTAAAAGCTTACATTAAAATATTTAAATGTAAGCAACTGAAAATGGCAGCTTTGTGATAAACGATACATTGATCGAATAATAAATGAGATAAAAGCAGTACAAACATTATGGCAGAAGGTGAATTCAGTGTATAAGAGTTTCGACTTAGATTTATATGTTATGTCTTAATGTCTATTTAATCATACCATACGAGTTAACATTTTACCGAGGCTTTAAAGAAAATAGTTGTTTAGAAATTCTAGACAGCAATATGCAGGATACAACAAAAATATTTGTAATCATGTGTAACGAAATTGAAATAAATGAGTATATTTACAAACAAGTCTGAAACTGCACATTAAGCATAGCAAATGTGATGCGCTCGTACTATAAGGCACTCGTCTGAGAATTGGACATTCAAGGATCACACATAAACATCTGTTACTTAGGGAGGATGCACCCATGTGTCCAAAATGTCATTTTGATCACTTGACTATTCAACATATTTTAACTGACTGCCCAGGCCTCCGACACTTGTACAGGACTTTTTTTAACTCATCATCTCCAACTTTGACAAACCTCATTGGGGAATTACCTCATCGGGCACTCTTTACTTTTTTAAAAAGTGCTGGATTTTATTTTGACATATGATCTTTTACTGTTTATTATTTATTTTATGACTTTGTTTCTCAGTTTGCCCTTTCTGTTTATTTACTTTTAATTGTACATCCTAACTTTTTACTTTTCTACCATTGCTTGACTGTATCTGGATGGGATACCTCATCCAGATATTTCAATATTTTGATTTTTTAATCTGTGTTTTGGCGCAGCATGTCCCTGAAGGGATTTTGTGCCATTAAACCCTATACAACCAACCAACCAACGTACTATAAGGCAATCTTTAAAATATTCAGATCTTGGTGTATTATATACAATATTTCGTATACAGTATAGTAGCTCAATTTTTTGTGTATTCCTGTAAATACTAGCTGCTTTCTACTATACAAGGAATAACTCGCAATAAACCTCAGCAAAGTATATCAATTTTCAGTCATGTTGTAAGTTTCGGTTACGGTATCGTCAATGATAGGCATCGGCATTTCTCTACCTCTGATCCAAATCAATAATGCAAACTACTTTTAAAAAGCTTATTTTCTATGTCTTTCTAAAAATTTGAAAATAAAAATTTTGTTAAAAATTTTATCCATCATGTATTTTCAAAGAAAAATATGCACAAAAATATATTACATACTTTAAAAGTTTACACTAAAGTATTTAAATGTAAGCAACTGAAAATGGCAGCTTTGTAAAAAACAATAAATTGACTGAAAATAAATAGGATAAAAATTGATCAACTATTATAGCACATGGCACTTTCATTATGTAAGGCTTTTCACTTACTTTTATTTATTAAGATTTATAGTCTGTTTAATTATACCATGCGACTTAACATTTTATGAAAGCATTAAAACAAGTAATTTCTGGTTAATTTTAAACAGCGATATGCAGAATAGAACAAAAATAGCCATACTTATGTTTAACGAAATTCAGAGAAATGGTTATATTTATAAATAAGTCTGAAATTGCACGTCAAACGTATCAAACGAGGTGCATTTTTACTATAACGAAGATTTTAAATTATTCTGATGTTGGTGTACGCAGTGCTTCGGATACAGTGTAATAGCTGAAATCTTTTGTGCATTTCTGTAAGTAATATCTGATTTCTATTATACAAGGAGTAACTTACATTACATTTCAGCAACTTATATCAATTTCGTAAAATATGAAATAATAAAATATAATTTAAACGCGCCCCAAACAGTGTTTCTTCCTATACTTTTATGTAATAGAATACTTTTGTGCGGCTCTGTAAATGAGTAACAAATATTCTTTGCACCACAGATTGTACAAAATGCATATTTTGATATATACTTCATAGATGCATATCAATTTTATTATGTCCGAAAGAGTGTAACATTATTAAAATACATTTGAAAGAATTTTCTCCCATTGGCCATAATGTAATGGAATGCTTTTGGTTATCCCTGGAAATAAATTATACATATCATTTTCATACAGTTTTAAATGACTCGACAAAATTATGCAGCAATTACATATTTTAAATTGTAAACTATTCGGTTGGGTAGTTTTTGCTCATTTATGTATGGACGAACAGACAGATGGGCGAACACGCATGCGTACTGAACGACGAGAGTAGAGGCTAAGTACTTACGAAATTGCTAACGCACCTAAAAAGCTCTTTATCCCCATATGAAATTTAAAACACAGACCTCCTTCTTTAAGCGGAATCCATTTTTTCTTTCATGTTGTTACCCGTAAGACATGGTGACGTCACTGCAACGTCGTTGTGAAGTCACATTGTGACTTTGTGACCATCGATTGTCGATGTGACGTCACGTGACGTCGATGTAAAGTCACAGTGACTAAAATGTGAAGTCGTTATGGCCATTTTAGAGCTTTTTTGTGACTTCACATTGTGACCACTTTGTGACGTCACAATATGACCAATTTGTGAAAAGTGTGTCATTTGTGACTACTTTGACATTAACATTGTGACGAAACTGTGAAAATTTTTTAGAAAGTCACTTCTTAGTCACATTGTGACGTCACTGAGTGGTGGCATTTTCGTCACAGATGTGATGTGACCAAAGTGACTCACAGGGACGTCATTGTGACGTCACTGTGAACATGCATGCTATGAGGGTAATTATACACACTTTTTAGCAAAAATTTTTATTAAATTATATATTACTTGTCTTCAACAAAAAATACATTGAAGCTGTATTTATAAACAAATCTAATATTTGAATGTCAAACGCAACAATTGAGATAGGCCGGTAGGTGGCAGCACAGATATCCACCTCATCAAACCCATTAGGAAAGGTTCAAAACCTATAAATAATCAATGAGTCAAATCACTGTATTAATACCAGTGTGTTGATGGAAATGTACACCTTGTTATTAAACTCGAAATATACAAATAAATACTTAAGGTGTGGTAAAAATAGATATTATCTATCTATTATTTACCTTAGATCTTTCAGATGCCTTCGCATCCATTTTCAAAGAAATATAAAAGAAGGTAATTGATTATGTCACAATGTGTGGTGCTCTTTATATTAATAATTAAATAAACATAATAGTATGCTAACTACTTTTAATAAGAATAATTTAAGCTCATAAAAGATATACCACACAGGCTCTACATATTATACTATGAAAACTTTTAAACTAAACTTTAGAACATTAACAGTTACAATTACAGTAGAAGTTGAAGTAGCAGTTATGACATATCATTACAGATTAGAAATAGAAAACGCAAAAACAAAAGAAAAACAAAAACTATCCGCGTCTATAAATAAAGTTACGAGGAATTCATCGGAACACCAAGAATATTGTACCAGAGTACGGTAACAATAATCCCGCTATCTGAAGTGAATAATTTATTTCTTATACTCTCCGTATAGTTGTGTGAGGGTGCCAGTTGTTTTCCGAGTACTGGATACGCCGCATTCTACTATTCTGTAGAATGCCGTACTGAATATCTTACGGTGGATTTTGCATTTTTGTTGAACAGTTTCACTTTTTTAATGTTATTTATTATTTATAAATTGAATTAAATGTTTCAGTTGTATTACAGCGCAATCTAGCGATGAAACTTGCTATTTAATATTTAGTTTTTTAATGTCAAGCGCATCACTTGAATTATCTGTAGTTCAAATTCGTTCACATTTGGATCAATATAAGGCATTCTAGAGTCCTCAGAAATGGGCAACTTATTTCTTGATCACCCTAATGTGTCACTAAGAAAGATAGGTATGTAAATGTGTAGAACACAGCATGAGAGTGCTTTAAAGATTAAGTACAATTATTTTTAATATCGAATTTTCTAATATTTAAAAGAATTATACCAAGAACGTAGTATTTTCTTCTCATCTCTATATTAAAAAAGCAGTTTCTTTAAAGAAAATTTGCCTTTTATTATTTGATATTACTTAATGGAAAAAGAATAGTTTTTAAAAATGTGAAATATTCTTTGCGGATTGTATGTAAATCCGTATACATTTTTTAGCCTATATGCCACAGCTATAACGCTAAAATTCTATTTTCTTTAATCCTGTTTCTTTCTGCCATTTCATTATATGTTATATCCTTTTTTTCTAAAACAAGCGGCCTGAATTATGCAACGATATAATGCAGATGTGAAGTTCCGAGAAATAACGGTTTACAAACTTGGTTTCTAAATCCATTAATCGCCGAAAGTATAATGCAAATGTGTTTAACTTTTCAGTTGAATAACGTTTTCTTCTATAAATGTTGAACAAAAACATTTGTTTTATTTAAATGTAAAAGTTTCTATAGTTAAATAAGGTAATTTTTTAATAAAAAAATAGTGGTAGGTTGGTAGCTAATTTAAGCATGCTAATATATTTATATAGTTGGACCAATACAACACTATGGGTTAACCACTTCAGAGAATTTTTTTACATATAAATATAATGTTTAAAAAAGATAAATTAGCCTGAATGAAGTTTAGCAGTTAGCAGAACTAAACAAAATAGCAATTTTCTTCTTTTAGAATTGTTTTAATGAACTACATTTTATCCTCCTCAGTCCTGAGACAAATATTATGAAGGATCACAAAAACCTGTTTAAATGTTCTATAAAATGTTCCGATGATCTATCAGTTTATATATCAATAGACATAAATAGACGTTTGATCTGCACACATTCATTAAAATTGTGTAGAAGTAATTTTAACAGTTGTAGGAATATTTAAATTCATTTAAATAGTGTTCTTTAGTTTCTTTTATACGCAACAAATAAGCCTGGGGACGTTTTATACATAAGGCTTGCAGCAGAAATGTCCGAAATATAAAAAATGAAAACGTAAACAATTCTACTGTGCATTAAGATACTACTTATAGATTCCATTGAAATAATGAAAAAGAGCCATGTACTTATTTTTTGCTTTTCGATATTTTTGTAAAGCAAAAATTAAAATAAAATAAAAAATTTATTTTTTTAGTCTTTATGAATCATCAAATTTTATGTGCAGAAAATAAAATCTGATTTTTTTCACTATTCAACCTTTCTCAGTTTGTTAATACAAAACCATAACTGAAATTAAAAAAAAGTTTACCAGAAAACCTTGGAGTTGACGAGGTTAAATCTAAAATTGTATCTTTCCTTTAACAGATAATTGAAAAAACTATTTTATTCAGTTATGAAAGTTAAACCTAATTTCCGAAATACTTCTCGCTCGTTTTACTTCGAAAAAGATACTTGGGGTAAGATTTCGGATTTTCTATTTAAATTTAGAATTTTACAGCTGTCGGAAATTGACACTTGAAGTATTTTCTGAGTTTGTATAAACTACAAACAAAGCATAAATAAAGATTAATAATTAAAAATTTAAAACTATCAAGTAGCTTATCTTTAATTAATATTATTTTAAATCTATCAAGCGTTTTCAGAAAAGAATGTTTAATATAATAAAAAATATAGATATATTGATAAAATATGCTGTATTTAAATGTTGTTATATATTTTATACCTATATTTGAAAAAAACCCATTAAAAACGATATGTATGTAAATGTAGAGGTAAAATATTAAAATATGGATAACATAGCATGAAAGAACTCTTAATGTTAAATATACATTTTCCAACATCGACTATTATGATTTTTAAATAAGATATAGCAATAATTTTTTTCTCAGTCATAAAAATCGAAATGTGCTAAGATTAAATAAATGCGTCAAGATTCTCTAATTTGAAAAAAATGCTAATGAAAGCATCCAAGAAGTATGTTATAATGCAAAAGGCGTCAGAACTGACAATCACCTGATCGAATTCATAGCTGGAATTCCAGAATTAATTAAAACTTAATTCGGATATTAAAACGCAGTTCGTCTGCGAAGTCATATCTTGTTGCAAACGGCTGAAAACAAAATTTTAGTAATAGACACGTAGGTTTACTGTTCTGTTTTCTTTATTCTAGTCTTCCATGTTTTCATACCTTTATTCACAGGAAAACGCAATAATAAACCTATAGGAATAAAATTCAAGTATTCAAATGTTTTCTGCCAAGATATTACTTTCAGAAAGATTACGTTGTAATATGTGAATAGAATTTTAACCAATTCGGTAATTTAAGCCGTGAATTTAATGAGGTGCTTGTCTGTTCTGCCAACTCCGGGTTGGCAAGAGCAATTTAAGTATGTTAAATAAGCGTATGTAAATGTGCTACTAAGAAAGACATATATATAAATGTGCCGGTAATGTATTATAATATGGGGAATTCAGCATGAAAATAATTTTAAAAATTAAATACCCGAAAACGGGGTGAATGGGAACGAAACTTTTCGGTCATACAAATAAATTCATTATAAATATATGTGGTGGTATTTTCAGTTGGCAATTTATTTTATAAGAAGATAATAGCATAAAGAGTTGGAAAATTCAGTTTTGCTATGTTGGCACCACTAGTGGGGTATATAAAATAACTGCAAGTAAATCCGCAAAAACTTCATATTTTCAATGCTTTCAAATCTTTGTACACTGTAAAAAATGTCAGATGTTTCTGAATATATAAAAATGTACTGTAATCAAAAACGAAAATATACAGTGTCCTCTTCTAACTCACCTAAGGTTTCGAAAACTGTTCCTTTACCTTTAAAAATCTCAGAAAACTATTTGTTTTCGAAATTTAAAGAAAAATTTATAAAATTTAATTTTTATTAGCTGCCCGTCCATTTCGGAAACGTTTTTAAGTAGCTTTTACAGTACAATAATCACTTTTCTCAAATCAAAATATCACTTTTTCAGATTCTACTAATTCATACGAAAATATTTTGATATTCAGAGAACATGTTTAATAGACAAATATACAATATTAACAGTATTAACATTAATGTGAATATTGACATTATTTTGCTACAATTGCATGCAAAAAATCAGTTATACAGCTGAAAATGTTTACTTGAGAATTGATAGAATCCGAAAAATTAATATTTAGAGTTGAGAAAAGTGATTATTGTACTGTAAAAGCTACTTAGAAACGTTTCTGAAAAGAACGGGCAGCTAATAAAAATTAATTTTTATAAATTCTTCTTTAAATTTCGAAAACAAATAGTTTTCTGGGATTTTGAAAGGTAAAGAAACGGTTTTCGAAACCTTAGGGGAGTTAGAAGAGGTCACTCTATATTTTCGTTTTTGATTACAGTACATTTTTATATATTCAGAAACATCTGACATTTTTTAGTTTATGTAACTACAGTATTTTTTGTAGTCTACACGTAAGAGTAGGGATTTTTAATCAATAATAGACTTGTAAATGATTTGCTGTATTAAATTCTAGTTATTTTTAAACTATATAATGAAAAAGTGAAGAATGGCTTGTAACATCAGATGTTTAAGACTTACGGGGTGAATCGGAACAGGTTTACTCTCATAGTTTATTTTTCTACACACTAATAGTTTCAAGTAATATCTAAAAACATGTGTATGAATATGTATTGTAACAATATTTTGTTTGTTTGAATTACTTGAAGAGTTTAAAGGTACCAAGAAATTACTTAGTTAAACAAGAAAGTTAACACCCAATGCAACTGACATGGAACACACAATAGAAGAATTTAAAAATGGCAAATTACTAAGAAACATTTCACAGAATTATTCTCTAAAAACCACAACATTGCACAAATATCTCAAAATCCAAAACCAATTTAAAAAAGAGGGATGCAAACCGTACTAAGGGTGTAGATGAGGCCGTACTAGAATATAGTAAAATACATGCAGCGATTGGGGCTAGTCAATAGATTCACTTACCTAATGACTATTAGTAAAGAATAACTTAGAACAGGGCTGAATTTTTATTAAATTCCATCTTCTGCAATTCGAATGCAATTTCTTAGAATAAATTTAAATCTTACTTGAGTTCAAATTTGTTTTCTAATTTTTTAAAATTTATACTTTTACTTGTATATAAAATAAAGGTTTGGTTTGATAATAACTATGCGTTCCTATTTCTCCCTTATCATTATCACCTGTTTTTATTAACTCTATTATTCTAGTAAAAAAATAAAAGAGTTAAAAAATCAGTAGTTGCTTTTTTTAACATTAAAGTTGAAAAGTATCGTGGTAAACTTTTTCCTATATTAAGTATTGTAATATTTAAATAAAAATACATGAAAAAAGTATGTTTTTTTTCTCTAAACAATAAAAAAGACTACTTAAAACTAGTTGAGAAAAGTTATCTTACATTATTTAATATTATTTGATGGAAAAGAGGATGCTTTTAAAAATTGAAAATATTCTTTTGCATTTAAATCCTTGCATTTAAATATATTGCATTTAAATCCTTGTAAATTGTTATGCTTGTATGCCACAACTTCTATTTCCTTAGTTCGTTTTTCCTTCTATAATTTCAGTATATGTTACTTCCTTTTTTTCTTCTAAAACAAATTGCCTTAGCGATTTGTTGCAGATGTTAAATTGTGAGAATCAATGATGTACATGCTTAGTCTCTTAAATCTTAAATTCTTTCCTTCTTTTAACAAATATTTTGTAAAATTATTTTATTCAATTCTGACAGTTAAACTTAATTTTCGAAAAACTTCCCGCTCGTTTTACTTCGAAAAAGATACGTAGGATAAGATTTCGAATTTTCCATTTAAATTTAAAGTTTTATAGCCGCCGAGGATTATTGAAACGTAGGGTATTTACTGAGTTTCATTCATGATGTAAAAAAAAAGTAACAATACAAAATGGAGATGGAGAATGAAACGCTGATAAGTATTTTATCTTTTTTTAAAGTTTGTTAGGCATTTTAAGGAAAGAATGTTTAAAAGGATTTAAGAAAATAGGTATATTTCGATAAAACATATTGAAAAATACATATTCTACATTTTTGTGCCCAGTAATGTAATAATTTTAACGATTTCTAGCGCAAAATGTAAATCAAATTTCGGCGAAATAAGTTTTTCTATAGAGGACTGAACATCGAATACCTCTACTGAAAATAAGACTTCGTTAATACTTAAATTTTCACTCAAATTGTTTAGTGTATCCCACGATAAAAATACTTTCTTAAAGCTTTTGCTATGTTTTTTAGATTTAAAACTTATTTGTATATTAACCAAATGCTGGAAAGTATTTTATAGATTAAACTCACTGTAAAAATTGCTGAAATTATTTCTTTGTATAAAAGAACTTTTTGCACTAATTTAGTACAAACTTTACATGCCATATTTTTTTCTTTACATTTAGAAGAAAAATCAATCAAAAATTACAGAAACCAGTAATTTTCCAATGTAAAAAACCTGTCTTTCCTAAATTTAGGGGCAGAAAACGGAAGAGATTCATAATTTCTCTAACTGAAGATTATAAAATGGCTAATTCTAATAGTAAATAATTACTGAAAAAATATTGTTTCTACTGATGATATCTTGGTTAATATTGGAAATAGTAAAGTGAAATATTGCCGCAATAGTTACATGTTTGCGTTTTCAAATAATGAAAACATGTTGGTAAATATATTGCAAAGTGTAAGATAACATTTCGATACATACATATATATATAAATGAAATCATTTAGCCTTTGCTATGTGAATTCGGATCCATTTGATTGCTATAAAAACTCTCCGATGTGTTTATTTAATAATTAAAGTCCGTGTGTTCATGTCCCGTGAGTTAAATGTTTCCTTATTCTTAAAGATTCTCAAAATTGTATACGATGATGCTTTTTTTTTGCATCTATAACACGAAAAACGGTCAACACAATAACAATGTAAATAAACCTTAAAGATTCTCAAAATTGTATATGATGATGCTTTTTTTTGCATCTATAACACGAAAAACGGTCAACACAATAACAATGTAAATAAACAAAAAAATAAATAGAACGCCAAACGGTCAAATGTTTTTACATTTGACCGTTTGGCTGTTTGGACCGTTTGGCCGCATGGAGTTCTACGAATTTTACTATGAAACATCTGAATTCTTACTTCTAAAACATCTTCTCGATATTAACTCAACTTAAGGGGTTAGGAAAGAGTAGTCAGAATTTTCAAAAAATCGATTTCTTTTTATTTTTACATTTTTTTTAAAGAATACTATATTAAAAATATGCTCTGATTTTTTAAAGAGATTCCGACAAATACTTTTCGAATTATTCGGCAATTAACAAAGGGCTCTTGGACTCTTGAGAACGCTCCAGAACAGGTTACCAGCGAAAAGGCTGCGTTCACGGTTCTTGATGTTTCAGAAGATATCAAGCCAATTTATGAAGATCTGAATAACGACAATTTACTTTCAAGATGCGGTATGGATTCAATCAAAGTAAGAATGAGAAATTCAATCACCTATTATGGAAAACATGCCTAAAAACCATAAATACAAATTATACTATCGTACAAATTGCTGCATGCATAGCTACTGGTATATTTAATGAAAGTATGCATCATTATCGATAATAATGAATACACTGAGACTTAATTATGGGCATAATTCTCATCGGTATCCTATCCCGAAAAATGAATGCTGCTCCTGTGAAGATGGCAGATAGCGCGCTAACAATAACACTTGAGAAGATAAAATGTAACGTAGACAACAGCAAATCGATATTTTGGAAGCTTCTACAACGGCTGAAGAACTATTATATGACCCAGGAATAGATGAATTGGTAAAAGTAATTAAATAATTCGTATTATTCTATATAAATCGAGTGTAAAATTTTACATGCGTTTTTGTCGAAACTATGTTTTTTGAACTGGTGACCACTGTAACTCAAGAAATGATTTAGTAGATTTCAAAGCAATTTATACAGCATTTGAAAATCAAAGAAGACTAGTGCCTGATTCTGACTAGTGACTAGCCGGAAGACTAGTTACTAGTGCTCGAAGGATTTATTTAAAAAAAACTTCGATTTTTTATAAACAATTAATTGTTTGTGTTTTTTTTAAGTCTGTAAATAAGTTTCCTGAGATCGCCATTTTTTTATTTTTTTCTAAAAAAAAAGCTTCGATCAGGCACTAGATTATCTATTAAAACAATTATTATTTGATATTCTTGTCCGATTGATTTTAGGTGAATCTCCCAGGATTTCTGATGGTCACCGAAAGGCATTTCTTGTGGAACGTAGTCCAACACAAACATCGATATTTTTTTCTAATTACTGTGTTATTTTTTTTTCGTAAAGTCGAGTCAAAACACAATGCAATCATATCATATTTTTATTTTCATTTAATAAATTGAGTTATTAAAAAAATAATTAAAAATTCTCATTTTTTTCATGTGTCTGACTACCCCTAACCCGTTAAACGTGGCGCCGTAAAGTATCAAAATATTCAAATATAGCAAAAAATAAAAGAAAAATTGCTTATTCTTTGCCAATATTGTCAATATTTATTTGAATTATTGTCCCGATATTCGGCTGCTTACGTTTTGATAAAACTGAAAAATATTTGAAATACAAGAAGGTGTAAATTGTAAGACTGAAACAAAAACAATTGTAATTAGTTAGCATTTGCTTTCCAAATGCAAATGCGCTCGATTGATATGGAAAGAGGCCAGAACCTTCGTTCGTGTATATCAACAATTAATAAAAGTTATTTTCCGTCGGTTCTCAAAATAGTATTAGCCCAATCATTTTAGCAAAAATAGGGGGAAAAATTAGAACAAAGCTGGATTTTTGCATAGATGCTAGTTATGTTATGTAGTTAAACATACTAAAAGTCCCCATCGATCCGATGTGAGCTTTCCCCACCAGGGGGCACTAAACAGCTTGAAAATCAGTTTTTTGTGAATATCTCACGAACAATGGCATTTAGAGAAAAAGTTGAATTACAAAGATGTAGATAATTTAATTTCCTATAAAAAGTGTTCCAGTTATAGTGACTGGCTTAATCCAATTTCAGTCGTTTAAATGCTTTAGTAATTCTTTGCACGGCTTCAATTTCTACACTCAATTTTGATTCGTCATTATCTGTATTTATTTCTTTCGTTGCTGTGCTGCTTTCAGTATTTTTTGTTTGCCTTTCGATACCATCAGTGAATTCAGAAATAACGTTTCCCTCCTCCTTTGCAGTAGGCAGGATACTGTCAATATTTTCCTCGTCTTCAAATTCAATTTTACTTGTATTATGAAATGAAACTCAGCAGCAATTTATGCAAATATCAGAACATTTCAATCCAATTTTTCGGCATCCACAGGCTTTTCCACATCCTTTGGAGAAAGTGCAAAAAATAGATTCAATAATATTTTTTGGTGCGGGCGGTAAGGTAGCAGGGATTGGAACAAAATTAGGTGCATTTTGCCAGCCCCAGTTCTCAGGAAGTAAGTTTATTGCTCAATCATTATTGTACTTGATGATAAATACGTAAACTGTACAATCTAACTGCATCTTTGGTAAGCAGCAACAATAAAAGGTTTTTTTTACCAACATCAATTTTTTTCTTGAAACATACATAACGGTACTTGTTCAGAGAAATTTCTACTTTACTACCGTATAAAGCTAGAAAAATAGTTTTTCCTGCCTTCAAATTAAGATACTTGATCACTTTTAAAAATGCTGGCAGCTTGTATGTATCTTCTTCCTTTTTCAAAAATTTTGCTAAAGTTATTTTGCCCTTCGCAAACATCGCTGATGTTGAGTTACAACCTGAAAAAGTGTGGAAAAACAATATATGATCTTTCAGAACAGCATTATTGTTAAGAATGTGCGATGAATATAGGGTGGTTACAATTCGTCCTCTTCCAGGCTTAATAAAAAATATCTCTATCTCTGGTGGTGCTAAAGCAGTCAACAATACGAGCAAGTCAACATCATCGCCAACAACAGCAGTAAGCGCACCAGACTTTGCTACTTCAATAGTGTTAACAATTTGTGTGTCTGCATAATCTTCTGCTTGTTTCGCTTCGAAACCATTCTCCATAAGCATAGATATGAGACATGTCTTATGTTAATCATTAGATTAGAAAAACGCGATAATTTAGAGCTTTGTTTTTTTCCTTCGGTAAAAAATCTTCGTCTAATGTATCAGAATATAACAAACATTTTCCCTTAAATTCAAACAACGGACTGTCATTTCTCAATTTTTCCTTCAATGGATGATTAATTTGTGCGGACGTTGATCTTTTTTTCTGCAATAGATTTATTGTATGATTTAATAGAATTCTTTCGTGAATAATTTCTCTTACTCTTTGAATGAACTGTAAATTCATTATTGTTTTAACCATTTCTTCAAATATTTTCCACTTATGGTCATCTCTTTCCGAAATTGCTGTCACAATGGACTTCACTCGCTTTTTTTTCTATTTTTACATAACTTTTCGAAACGCAGTCCTCATCTCATGCAAGATGAACTATTTTATCAATCTCCATTTTTCGTTCAGAATCAGCAATTAAGAAAGAGTCATTTTAAACTGTCATAACTAATTTAAAACTTTCTACAACACGCGTTGAAAATAAAATTATTCTCTTCCTAAAATCTCGCAAAGAATAAATACTTCGTTCAATAAAATAGGATGATTTCATACTAGCGAAATGAGCACCAAATGAAAATAAAACATTGGTAAGTACTTGTACGTGGTACATTTCGACAAATGCAAAGAGAGATAGCGTATTGGGCAATGACTATTCGTCCCCTGAGAATAATACAGTTCTATCTGTGTTTTTGAAAATATTGACTTATCTATATAGAAAGGCTCTATTTGTATTTATGAAGGCATTTTTGCATCAAAATGATGATATATATAATTTACATATAACCTTACAATTATATTACGACATTATTTTAATCGAGGGATACAAATAGATACAAATAGAACATTTCTATATCGATAAGTCGATTTTTTTTCAAAAACACAGATAGAACCTTATTATTTTCAGGTGACGTATTGCACAAGCGCGCGAAAACGCCATACAGACAATGGGGAAGAAATGGGGGAGGGGGGAATCGAAAGTTGTTTAGTATTTGTTCTGCCTCTTCGCCGCATTATGAGTGTTCTTGCACATATTTTTCAATGATGTTTACTTTATCTTAATTTTTGGCAGGGAAGGATTAGTGTGACAAAAAAATGTTAATGACACTTTTTGTAGGAAATTAAATTATCTACATCTTTGTAATTGAACTTTTTTGTCTAGATGCCATTGTTCGTGAGATATTCACATAAAACCGATTTTCAAGCTCTTTAGCGCCCCCTGGAGGCGGAAGCTCACATTGGATCGATGGGGACTTTTAGTATGTTAAACTACATACCTTAACTAGCACCTATGCAAAAATCCATCTTTGTTCTAATTTTTTCCGCTATTTGCAAAAAAAGGTGCTAAAATGACTGGACTATATGGGAAGATGTATTTTCTATGCAATTGTATCAATCAAGACGATCGTCACGGTAATGCTAACAAAGAAGGTCTCCACACTAGGCCTACTCAGATTTATTTATTTATTTATTTATTTATTTTGAAAAAAATACTAATCAAACTATTTATGTATGTAATAAAGGATCAGTGAAAATTAGCGGCGGAAATGCAGTAGAAAGCATGTAAAAAAATAAAATACTTTCGAATATTTGGGATGAAAAGACGAAAGTGTCACACGATTTGGTGAGCAACACTTTTCTTCGCCAAAAGCAAACGATTTTGATGCAACTAAAAGCTTTTGGATTTTTAGAATCCGTGTAAATGAATTTAAAAATAAATGAATTTAAATATAAATAAATTTAAACATAAATAAATTTAAACATTAATGAATTTAAACATAAACAATGAGCGAGTTTAATATATCATATACATATACAGGGTGATCAGAAAGTCAGTATACATTTGATAAATTAATAACTCATTGAATAATGTAGGTAGAGAGGTAAAAATTGACACACATGCTTGGAATGACATGGGGTTTTATTTAACAAAAAATAAATAAAAAGTTAAAAAAATGGCCGACAGATGGCGCTGAACAGCAAAACGTCAGTGACGCTGCCTGAGAATCGGGTATAAAAGGCGCTGTAAATGAGACAGAGAATCAGATGCACCAGCAATCGCAGCATGTTGACGTTACCGTAGATGGCATTGTTAGTGAAGCTCTACTATCAGAAAGAGGAATCTGCTACTGCAGCTTTACGATCCTATCGCCATACGAAGGGTACTCGAACGGGTAAAGGTCCTATGACAATTGCAGCTGTGAAGAGAATGATCTCGAAGTTCGAAGCCACAGGTTGTTTAGACGATGTACCCCGTAGTGGCCGACCGACCACAAGTGCTAATGTTGCTCAGACTGTTCAGGACGAAATGGAGGTTGTAGCGGGTTCGTCTACGCATGGAGAAGTGAGTGCTCGTAATGTTGCACGTCGCACTGGCATTCCATACAGTACTGTTTGGGCAGCACTAAGGCGTACCCTCCGATACTATCCGTTCAAAATCCAGCGGCATCATGAACTGTTACCCGGCGATTTTGAGCAGCGAAGAACATTTTCGGTGTGGGCGTTTCAAAAGATAGCGGAAGAAGACGATTGGTTGTCTAACGTGTTATGAACCGACGAAGCCCATTTCACACTCCGAGGGTCTGTCAACACCCACAACTGCAGAATTTGGGCTACCGAAAATCCCAGAACTTTCGTGCAAACTCCATTGCACGACGAGAAAGTCACTGTGTAGTGTGTATTTACCACATCTACCGTTATCGGGCTTTTTTCTTCCAGGAAAGTCGTGATTCTGGTTTTGTAACTGTTTCCGTGACGGGTGAGAGGTACGCCGATATGTTACAAAATCACATCATCCCTAGCCTGGCTGATAAACATCTGCTGGAAACAACGATTTTTATGCAGGATGGCACTCCACCCCATATTCATAGACGTGTGAAAGATCTCTTGCACACGTCGTTTAGTGATGATCGCGTGCTGAGCCGCCATTTTCCTCATGCGTGGCCTCCCAGGTCCCCAGATATCACTCCGTGTGATTTTTGGCTCTGGGGTTACATGAAGTCGCAAGTCTACCGCGATCGACCAACATCAATAGGGATGCTAAAAGACAACATCCTACGGCAATTTCGCAACATAACTTCAGATATGCTGTACAGTGCTGTGCACAACATTGTCCCTCGACTACAGCTATTGTTGAGGAATGACGGTGGACATGTTGAGCATTTGGTCTGAAGAACATCGTCTTTGCTTTGTCGTAATTTTTTATGCTAATTAATGATTTTCTTATCACATGAAGCGCCATCTGTCGGCCATTTTTTGAACTTTTTATTTATTTTTTGTTAAATAAAACCCCATGTCATTCCAAGCATGTGTGTCAATTTTTACCTCTCTACCTACATTATTCAGTGAATTATTAATTTATCAAATGTATATTGACTTTCTGATCACCCTGTACATACACACACACACACACATATATATATATATATATACAGAGTGAGTCATAAATATCGAAACAATAGGCTATCTTCTTAAATATTGCCCCTAGACCCATACTTCCAATTGCAAAAATTCATAAAAAAGTGTATTTTTTGATAAGTTGCAACTCCATGGAGGGTCTAATTGAAAAAATACGAAAATTAAATTTTTATACGGCCCCCGTAGAATAAAAATTCCAATTAGAAAAACTTTCCTTATCCAGTCCTGAATAAAGCACAAAAAGTTGCATCTTCATATCTTTAAAACTCGCGAAGTTATAGCCGTTTAAAAAATTCATCAGGTTTTAAAGGATTAGACACAAATTGAAATGTGCGCAATTGAAAAAACAATGTTATTTCAACATTTCTAGGAAACATGTAAAAATCTATTTTTTGAGTTAGAGTTTTGATTTTTTTTTTCTTTTTCTGTGATGGTAAGCCATATAATTTGCTAAGAAAAACGCATCCTAAAATTTCTCATACAGTTTATAAAATTTTCACATGGTTAGTAATGGTTAAAATGAGATAATTAAAAATCTTTATAACTCGAAACATTTTTTATCGGATTTCAATTTCTTTCTATTTAATTAAATATGAAAATATGATTATAGTTTTGTTCCAGGGTTTTTCTTTTTTAATATTCATTTAAAAACTATTATAAATATTTATTGAAAAAATAATATAACTTTTAAAAAAATCCTATTTTCAAAAGTAAATATTTTTTTCAAATTTGCCAAAACAAAACTAATGTAAAATAATAAAAAATGACATGTTTCAAGTTCTTTTATATATATATATATATAATTCTTATCTTTAATAATTTAATGACAAGAAATAGTGGGGAAAAATTCATTATGCAGGGAAATGAAGTGTATTGTTTAAATGTTCGTCAGTTATTTAAAAGAATGCATTTTCTAAAATGCAAATTAAGTCTTTTTTTTATTTAGCTCTCACAACTTCAGGCTTTTTATCGTCCTGGAGAGGCTGTTAATCGCTTTTATTTTACCAAAAAAAAAAAAAAAAAAAAAAAAAAAAACTTTAAATTTCATTTGTTTTAAGGAATAGTATATTTAAAGGCAAAATACTTAAATACGATAAACCAGTGAAAAAATACATAAAAAATTCTTATTTAGCAAAATTACTTTTATACATTTAAGCGTATTCAAAAATAAAAGCCGGATGTTTCTATAGCAACGAAATCGAATTGACAATGCTCAACTGGACTTTGAACTTGAAACAATTTTAATGAATTTTCATTTTAATTTCGCTTTAAATCTCAATTTTTGATGGTTAAATTTGAATATAAATACATATAAATATCAATATAACGATATTATAGTTAAAACAAACTAAAGGTTACAAAACAAAAAATATTTAATTTATCTAAATACGTTGAACACGAAACTTTTTTTCTTTAAAATGAATTTGGCATAAACAAGCATTTTTTGAAATTGCTTTTCATCACCAACCGATGATAAATCGCCAAATAACGAAATTTTCAATATTTTTTACGGACAGGGTACGGAGGTTCCGCCATTTTTTTTTATAAACGTATATATTCTCATGAGAAAAACATTCTGTATTTTCCTCGGATTTTTCGGAGTATGCCCGTATGGCGACCTTCCTTGTAAGTTAGAAATAATAATGTCTGCTAATGAGCAATCTCCAGAAATCAAATATCAAACCGTTTATCGATTATAATGCAGGAAACCACTTACTTGAGTTAATTATACGAAACATGCAATATAAAATATCAAAAGACCCAAGCATCCCATCAAAGCAAAACGAAAATTAGAAGAATGTCATGTAGGTAAGCTTTAACCCCTTAACGCGCAGTGTTTCCGGTTCGGCAACACCTAAAGTTCCCCCTGTTTAGAGACACAAAAACTCCGTGAATATTTCAAAAACTACTCTAATGGCTACTTTAAATCTCTCTTATGAGTTCTAGATGGCAGCACCACAGAGATCAAACTCTACTGTTTATAAGTAATAGGTAAAATGTTTTATTGTAATACGCGCTTCACAGCAATGCTCTTCTCAATGCGCTTATCAATGATGTACTTATGCGGAGTTACCACTTCGGCAACAGCTGTATAATTAAAATGGTTAGTGCAATCTTTATAAAAAAAATACCTGTATACTCCTCTAGGCCTAAATAGATTGCCTTTTTTCCTTTAAATTCCAACTTTAAAGAGTAGTGCGCCGGAAAGGTTAAAGTCTCATTGAAGTGTGGCCTTTCTATGAAGGTGGACTACATTGAAAAATTATAACTTTCGGAAATACGTTACAAAATATTTAGTGCAGGAAAGATTTATATCAACATATTACTTGTAGGAACATGACCGACAGGCAGTAACTTACTTAATCCTTTATATCTCAGCAACACCGATTTGAAAAATATATCTCAGAATTCAGAATACATACATCATTTTAAGAACATAAAAAAATAAAATTCTTTTTTTAGTAAAACTAAAATAATTATGGACTAAAAGGTACTGTTTTTTCACATACACATTAAACGGAAATTGATATGCTTCTCATAAATACTATCCCTTTTCTAATATAAAATTTTTAAGCATGCAAAATTATCTTTAAAAAATCTACTTTCGGACTTCTCCAGATTTTCTAATTTGACAAAATTTACTAAATTGCATTTTTAACTCAATCAAACTGATTGGTAAAGCTATTATACGAATTAAATAGTTCCAACGTAGCGAAAAATTGCTCAGGCCGGGAATCGAACCCGGATACTTGGCTTACAAGACTAATTTCTGGTGTTTAATCTAACTGAGCACGACAACGGGTGATCATTTTTCGCTCAGATAACCTTGTAGGTCATAACATCTGGTCTGTCGCCAGACCAAATGTTATGCTCACCGGTGGTCGTGCCCAGTTAGCTTAAACGGTAAAACATTGGCTTTGTAAGTATCCGGGTTCGATTCGCGGCTTGGGCAATTTTTCGCTCAGTTGGAAATATTTAATTCGTAAGATTTACTAAGTTAATTTTTGCAATATCGACCTAAAGCTTCTTAACTGATAAACAAAACTTTGGTATGAGAAATTAAATCAATATCTTCGTCGTTTGAGAATTCCAATGAACAATTTGTATTGACTGGTGCGCTGGGAAGTAGGAACAACAAATAAAAGCGAGCTTTAAAACTTACTGTCTAAGTACTATTGACTTTTGGGTATGTTGTAGATCTGCAACACGGTAATGCGAAGGATTATTATGAAATATTGAATATTTGAAGCAAAATATAAGTACAGCATTTGGGTGGCGGCGCTAACTTACACGGTCAATAGAGCTCATCAGTGTGACGTCACAGACAACTAAACCCGGCATTGACGTGGAAACTGGGTCAAAACAAACCGAGAGAGTTTAGAGTGCGTTAGAGATGTACTATATACCATCAAAAAGGCTTTCAATATAAAATCAGATATCGTTCAAATGCTGAATTCATTGAACTGGGTGAAGTTTGAAAAGCAATCTGCAAGTGTTTGGGTAAAATTGTAACTTGATTAAATCAATTTCAGGGTTGAATTTTTAGCTTCACGGTAAAACAACACATTTCATCTTTATTTTTTCTGAACTCTGTGGTTTGTTTTGACCCAGTTTCGGGAGTTGTGACGTCACCTCTGATGAACTCTATAAAAATGACTTTCTCAAAGAAAGCGATCGAGCTAGCCTTTTGCTCGGCACTTAAGATCTTGCTTTCTGACCGTGAGTTCTCCGGTTCGAACCCTACATGGGCACAACACTTGAGCCTTTTTCTTAAACACCTTGCATCCTGCTTTCATTTTATTTTTGTAAAAAGTTTAACTTTACTTTCTTTTTAAATGTTGTCTTTTGAAGGCAGTGCATCTTTTTACTACAAACTTCAATGGATTCTTAAAACAGACATGATGTGCTATTTTAGTGAGATAGAAAATCTGTGAGTTTTTAAATCTTTTGAGTATAATCGGTGGAATCAATTCTCTAAGTCTACATTACTTACGCAAACAAAGCATAATTATATCTATACATTTAAAATACCAGGTTGTTTTATTATGCATCTGTCCTAAGCTTTCTACTGGACCAATTTTCATAATTTTTTTTTAATGAAAGCTGTCCATTTTCAGATTTTGTGCATTCTAGCTATTTTTTAATGTATTTTCATTTTTATATTTTTATTTTCATCTTCAAAGTTTTTTTACGCAATTTCTCCAAAAGAGTGTCAATCTGATTACTTTGAATATTTCAGAGAAAATAAAAATAATGTAAAATATTCAGACACTTGGCTTTCTGAACGTATTTATTAATTTGAAAACTAATTTTTAGTTTTTCTTAATAAATAATTAAAACAAGTAAGAAAAATCATGCGTTAAGCATAGATTATGAAGCACTTTCCAACACTTAATGAAATCTTTAACAAAACTTTGTTATTTAGGGAAATAATAGTGTATAGCCAAACATACCCAAATATGTATTCCAGTACATTAGAACAGCCCTGTATTTCATATGTCAGTTCATATAATGGGAAAATTTAGCTTAGCAAGAAAATACCCAGTAGCCTGAAATTTCTTTTTCAGCAATTCATACTATTAGATGGAAACATACTTGAATACTTTTGTTCAGCCCTGTAGTTTACATTGTACCTTTATTACAAGTCAGCATTAGGCTAAAATTTATTGTAAACTAAAACACTTTTAAAACAACTGAAATCACATTCTCATAAATCATCATTCATAAGGCGTCCATGTACCGAATTCTTTGCGTGGCCCTGTATATCCCTTTATCTATATTCTGCAAACATTTTTCAGTAAATTGAATGCAGCTCAGCGTAAAAATGCATAGCTTATTTAAGAACCACGTTTAAATAATTTACACTCATATTCAGTAACGTTGGTTAGCTCTTTTGGGCAGCCCTGTATATCAACTATAACATTTATACACACCATATAATGTGCATATATTTAACGAAATATAAACGCGAATATAATAATTAAAATGCATTTCATCCCTCCATCAGCCATCATCAGACACATATACGGTACTTCGGAAAGAATATACTATTTGAAATCTTTTGTATGGCCCTGTAAATGCTATGTACTTCATATTATGCAAGACAGTAGCGTATAATTTATATTAAGCTTCAGTGACATATATCAATTTTATTATACATGAAAAAGCTTAAAATCTTTAAAATATGTCACACAATTCCCCCTTTTACCATTGTCTAATGGAATTCTTTTGTGTGGCCCTGTAAATGAATAATAGCTACATTTTCACCTTATATTTTATAGAATGCATATTTTAATATGTTTGACAAGGTATAACATCTTTAAAATTCCTTTGAAACGATTTTTTTCCATAGGCCGTAATGTAATAGGAAACTTTTGATTCGCCCTGTAGATAAACTAATCATGGTAGAAACTTCATTTTCGATAGGACTTGTGCTAGGGTAAACATTAAAAACGTCCTAAAATTTCATGGCAATTCGAGTAATATCAAATTAATAATAATAATAATTATATATCAAAGTTTTCTTTCACAATCACTAGAAAAAACAAATCATCAATTAAATAAGTTTAGGAAAGAAATGTTTTACCGTATCACAATATGCACCAAAGAATATCAATATGAAAATTCTGGCTGACTCTGGGAGAAAACTGGATGACAAGCTTTCTGCAAAAGTTTGTTGAAGCGTTAAAAAGAACTTTCCTTTGTAGGACTGGAGTTACGGCGGAGTGTTTGTAATAATAAAAGAACGTATAAAAGATGCATACGATGAAAATAGATATAAATTATAACAAATTATCAGCCTTTGTTTTTTTTAATTGCCGTCCGTAAGAATTTTAGACGAAAATTGGGAGTTGAAAAGGGCGTCGACTCGTACATGAGCTATCTTTATATATAAAAATCTTCTGTGCGTGTGTATGTAACTGATTTCCTCCTAAACGACTGGACCGATTTTAATGAAATTTTGTGTGTGCGTTC
Source organism: Maratus speculifer (assembly GCA_964019185.1). Taxonomy (NCBI): domain Eukaryota; kingdom Metazoa; phylum Arthropoda; class Arachnida; order Araneae; family Salticidae; genus Maratus; species Maratus speculifer. The sequence goes on along the minus strand of OZ025294.1, from coordinate 391,182,227 downwards.
CAGTGGATTCAAGAATGGTTTAGATTCACATTTCATCGAAATTGATTTAGTACTTTTTTAGTAACTAGGCAAAAACTAATAGTTAGTGATTTTTCGCTAATTAAAAGTGCTATAAATATAAAAGAAAGTCTGGATTGCGTATTAATCACAGCACAAAAAAATCTACCGAACCAAAAATCTTGAAAATTGGGATAAAAATACTTCTTATAAGATCGAGTGCCGCTAAAAAGGGATTTTCGAAAATTCCACCCCTAAGATGAGTAGAAAAAAGAACGAACTTTTAAAAAATTCCTTAAAAATCGGCTTTTGTAAGTATTTTTCAACTGATAACATATTTTAGTGCATTTTTTCATTCTGAATCGAATGGTACTAAACAAATTCGTTTAAATCCAGTAGTTCGTGAGATAATTCACATTTTCCTATTTTGGCGATGTCTTCTGCGCAAAAACCTGAAATTTTGAATCCTTATCTTTATATATGTAAATCTTTTGTGCGTGTGTATGTCACTGAACTCCTCCTAAACGACGGGACCAATTTTAATGGAATTAAAAAAGGGCGTCGACTCGTACATGACCTATCTTTATATATAAAAATCTTCTGTGCGTGTGTATGTAACTGAACTCCTCCTAAACGACTGGACCGATTTTAATGAAATTTTGTGTGTGCGTTCCAGTGGATTCAAAAATGGTTTCGATTCACATTTCATCGAAATTGATTTAGTACTTTTTTAGTAACTAGGCAAAAACTAATAGTTAGTGATTTTTCGCTAATTAAAAGTGCTATAAATATAAAAGAAAGTCTGGATTGCGTATTAATCACAGCACAAAAAAATCTACCGAACCAAAAATCTTGAAAATTGGGGTAAAAATACTTCTTATAAGATCGAGTGCCGCTAAAAAGGGATTTTCGAAAATTCCACCCCTAAGATGAGTAGAAGAAAGAACGAACTTTTAAAAAATTCCTTAAAAATCGGCTTTTGTAAGTATTTTTCAACTGATAACATTTTAGTGCATTTTTTTCATTCTGAATGGAATGGTACTAAACAAATTCGTTTAAATCCATTAGTTCGTGAGATAATTCACATTTTCCTAATTTGGCGATGTCTTCTGCGCAAAAACCTGAAATTTTGAATCCTTATCTTTATATATGTAAATCTTTTGTGCGTGTGTATGTCACTGAACTCCTCCTAAACGACTGGACCAATTTTAATGGAATTTTTTGTGTGTGTTCCAGTGGATTCGAGAATGGTTTAGATTCACATTTCATCGAAATTGATTCGGTACTTTTTCAGTAACTAGGCAAAAACTAATAGTTAGTAATTTTTCGCTAATTAAAAGTGTTGAATACGTTCGATGAAAAGAGTGCGGACGGAATGCCCGAGCGGTCTAAGGCGCCAGATATAAGCTCTGCTTCTCGAAGAAAGACATCGCGTGTTCGAACCCCGCTCCTGTCAAACGTGTATGCTTTCCAGTAATATAGCCTGTATTATAATTTTGATTAACTGACTTCAGAAAATCGTTAACTTTTAACAAAAAAGAGAAAAATAAACTTTTCTATCAAAAATTGAACCGACTTCAAAAAATACTGAAGAGTGAAAAATAATTTCCTTACATAATTGTAATAAGAAATTAAATAATGAGCGTAGTGTTTATCGTGCGTATTACTATATTTAAGTACATTTATTTGATTTTCTGGTGTCTGTGCCAGGAAGGACAACGTCTATCGGTGACAGGACAACGTCAGTCGGGTCCGCTAGTATCTATGTATAATTCTTAATTCATTATAAAAAAATTGTAGCGCTACTGGCGCTAAAAGCAGCTCATAAATAAATGCCACAAATTATATTTCATGTATAAACAATGCAAGTATAGAAATTCAAGGAATAGACTGCATATCCATATGTTAAACAATTAATTATCAAATATTTAATAAACAAAACAAGAAACAGGCAAGAAAAGTCGGTCTGTTCTGATCAAAGGGAGGACAGACAATTCTAACCCACCTTTTTTTTTTTTTTTTTTTTTTTTTTTTTTTTTTTTTTTTTTTTTTTTTTAAGTTTACATTTTTGCAGGTTTCTGAACACTTTCCAAAGCTACATTCAAAAATAATATTTTAAGAACGAAAATGCCAAATTTAATAAGAAAATGAACTAAAAACAGTTTAAACAACACAAAATATTAAATTAAAAATATGTTTAAATTGTTTAACATATGGACATGCTTCAATTCCTTGAATTTCTATACTTGCATTGTTTATATATGAATATATATATATATATATATATATATATATACAGTAGAACCCCGCTAATTCGGATCCCGTTAATCCGGATCTTCGGATAATCTGGATCGGTTTGGACGTTTTTTTTTTCCAAGTTTGAGAAGCGATTGGCTAATTTTCATAACATTAACTTGTTTCATCGTCGTATTCTGAATAAAAAAATACTTTTTCTGAAATCTTTTTGGAAGAATTAAGCAAAATAAGCATTTTTTGTCTGTAAATATTCAATAAGTTTAACATAAAGGAGATTTTCTGAAAGTATGTTTTATTTTTTTCTAATTCTCCGGATAATCCGGATTGGGTCCGGAATTATCGGGTTTTTACTGTATATATATATATAATACCGCACATAATTCATGATTGGTGCACAAATAATTTTGTCGAAATGTTGTCATAAGAAATCGTTGGTGCGCGTTACACACCGGATTTTACGGTAGTCTAACTCTTCACAGTATCTTTGCAATAAATTTGATGTATTTGACTATTTTAGATTTATAATTCAAGCAGCACTATTAAAACATTTTCTTTTAAGTTTCAGAGAATCTATGGGTAAACCATTATCTTAAGACTTATCTAAATTTACAGAGATTAGAAAAACCGAGATTCTGCTAAATAACAGAGAAGATATTCGGTAAATTTACAACAGACTCTGAAAATTAACATCGTTAAAGATACCCAAAAACTCTGTCAATTTACTTTTAATAATAATATTTTAATTTAGTTTTAAAAATTAGCAAATCCCTGAATCTTCAGAGAACTTGAATTTTCCGAGTAACTGGAACTTATATATCATTAAGGGGGTCTAAAAATTCTTAAAATCGGGAAAATTGGAAAAAAAATGAGACAATCTTGAATATTTAATATCTTAAAATGTTTATGATATTAAAACACAATTTTTTGTTGAGATGAAAGATATAAGTACGTTCTTTCATTTAATGGCTTTAAAAAATGCAAAATGCAGAATTAGTCTTTACAGAGCGCTCCAAACTGTGGGACATTTGACAAGCAGAAAATTGACATAACAGCTTACGCGCACGATTACAAAATAAATATTGCAACTAGAATAGAAATTTTGGTCTCTACTTATACTTCAGATTGTATTAAATATCTTGAACCTAATAAATTTATATTTCAAAAAAATTTCTATTTTTAATACAAAATTATATTTAACTGATAGAAAATTTTGAAAATTTCAACAAGATAATTACCTAAAAAAACTTTTTTTAACAATAAAAAGAAAATTTTAGATTTAGTTTATACAGATTAACATGAAATATATATTTTGAAAATTTTATGTAAAAATACTTACAAAATTTTGAGATATCGTGCGCGCTATGACCAAAAATGTAATTTCCCGTAAAGCATGGTGACGTCGCTGCAACGTCGTTGTGAAGTCACATTGTGGCTTTGTGACCATCGATTGTCGATGTGAAGTCACAGTGACTAAAATGTGAAATCGTTATGGCCGTTTTAGAGCTCTTTTGTGACGTTTCACAAAGTGGTCACAATGTGACAAGATTGTGAAAAATGTGTCATTTGTGACTAATTTGACATTAAAATTGTGACGAAACTGTGACAAAAGCGACGATATTTAAATTGCCAGAAACATGTTTTTAAAAGTAAATAACATGTTTTCAAGGATATTTATAAATTTCTAAAGATTTTTAAGAAAGTCACATATCAGTCACAATGTGACGTCACTGTGACCATGCATGCTATTGGTTGGAGAAAAATGACTTCCAACTCTGCTTTAGCTATTTTAGCAGGTAAAATTCTAAAACCCATAACTTTTATTCTAATGAGAATTTCGTGAAAACAATTATATAAAAATGTTCAGAGAAGTCAGCAGTTTAACATATAAAAAAATGAAATTTCGAAAATTTGGAAACTTTAAAAGTCCTGAGACCCCTTAACTGTATTACAAATTGTTTTCTAGCCGTCCAGTGGTTTGAACACGAGACTTCTTGAGTTTGGTTTGGTTTGTTTGGTTTATTTAATGTTGGCCGATTATCTACGCTAGAGATATAGGCCCTGGGATGGAATGCTGTTCGTGGGGGTCTTTCTAAGGATACATAATCCGTATTCACGCAAGGTTCGAAGAAAACCATGAAAACTCCGAACCATTAGGCCGACGGCCGCGATTGGGTTCGAACTCAGCACCTGCCGTCTACCAGTTGAGAGGTCACAACCTCTCGATCCCTGGTGGGGCCGAGACTTCTTGAGAGTATAAGGAAAACTTACAGAATGAGCTATGGGAGCTACTTCTGTTTAGTACAAAGTATTTCTTTTATGATTCAGCAGGGAAAAATCCCCACAAAAAATCTGATGAGATGATTTTTCCCTTTTAAAAATATTCCAAGTTTTTTCTTTTAAAAAACCAAAAATATATAAACAATTTTTTTTAATATTTCTAATAAAATTGCAGAAGAATTTTAACAGTGTGTATTTTGAATTACAATATTTAACAACAATAAAATATTTTTAAATAAAGAAATGGAAATCCCTACGTATAATTAGTTAAGGGAAATATGTGTAAAATGATGACCGAGAAACTTACTACCTGGGAAAACTAGGAAAACTTACGTAACGGAAAACTAGTGTAAGTTACGGAGAGCGGTTTTTTCTGTGTTTTCACAGAAAGTTTTAACAGTGTAGAGCATTTAAGTAACTATTGCGGAAAATGTCAGTCTATACTCTGAAAGAAAGTACATCACCTAGCGATTAAAAGAAATTATTATAAGCTTCTTAATGTCCCTTGTAAAGATACTGACAATGAAGTATTCATGTAATTACAAATTAATCTATGTAAAAAGTTGTGTGAAACAATGAGAAGCAACAGAACTTTTTAAAAACCTTAAAAATATATACCGTATATTTCTGTGCATAAGTCGAGAATTTTAGGGCATTTTTCTAGGCTCCTAAGTCAGGTCTAAGGGTCAGCATATACATGTGTATGAAAAAAAATTCAATAAAAAGAATATTGCCCAGTTAAATTGATGGCATTGAGCTCACAGGCCACGCATACTAATTGTACATTACAGCCTTGTATTTTCGTTGATTCCGTTCGAAAAAAAATTAAGAAGGGGATATTGCATTTGTATGAATGAGCAAGTCATAACAGAATAAGCTAGATCCAATTAAACAGATTTAGTTGTGTACCAAAGACAAAATAGAAGAGATCAATAGTTTTTGAGAGAGCGACTTTTTCTATTATGTATGTACAAGAAAAGGTTACGTTTTCCTTCGTTGAACTTTTCATCAACCATTGTAGAACGATGAAAAGAATGGCAAATGTGCTGTTAATTTTAGACAACTAAAATGAAAAATTTAAAATAAGATTTCTCTGTAAACAATATCTAGTTAATTCATACAACTGAATAAATGTACGTTCATAGATTACTTTTTGGAAAAATACACATTTGAAAACCTATAATGGAAGATTTCACAAAAATCCGTAAATATATATATATATATATATATATATATATATATATATATATATATATATATATATATATATATATATATATATATTAGTGTCACTAACGATGAAATATCACACAAATCAAGCATTTTTTCATACAAAATCAAAGTACTATGTTTGTATAATGGGAAATGAAAATCACAGGAAAATAAAGGGCTCCCCAATAGATCTAAACATATAAACCGTGTGTAACAAAAATGACTGATGGATTTTAAAATTAAATAACTTTTAAATGTTGACTGATATTAAAAAAATCTTGCACGAGTGTTATGTAACATGTAAGGAGTTTTTATGATGTGATTTTCAATTTAGGTACAAAAATCATCGTTAGATGGTGCTGCAAGCAATAGCCGTTTAAATCCATCTTTTTCTTATTCATAGCGGAAAGAAAGAGATAAAAATGAATGGATCCCGAAGCACCAAAAATCGGCTGTTGACTAAGTACCTTTTGCTCCCTGAGCCATATATTGTTTTAAATTCAAACTAGAATTAAGAACCATGATAAAAAAATCTCCTCACATTATACATAAATGCCCTGCAAGAATTTTTTAACATCTGTAACAATTTGAAAGTTATTGAATTTTAAATTCCATTAATTATCTTTGGGACATCCTGTTTACATGTTTTAATACATAATAATAATTACAATTTTTTTCTAAATCTCGAAAGACATAACATAACCACGAAATATATACATGATAACCTATATTTTGCTGCATAGAAAAAAAGAATTAAATAAAATATAACAACATCGAATTTCTAAATTATAATTTTTACAATAAGAGAAAAACTTTTGAGAAAAAGAAAAAAATAATAATAGAAAATAGTTCTTCTGGATATATTTAGATTTTAAGGTAAAAACATTTTTCGGGCTATTACAGTGGAACCCTGATAATTCGGATTAATTCGGATATTCGGACCAGGCACAATCCGGATTGTTTAAAATCCAGATTACACGGAGAATGTAAACAAATGAAATAAAATAAAACATACTCACAGAAAATCACCTTTATACTAAATATATTCAATATTTACAGACAGTAAAAATGTTTACTTTGTAATTGTAAAATTTGACATTTTCTGCTGTGCCAATTTTTCCGGGACACATGGTCACACATTCCCTTGAGCTTGTTCGTTGGATGTAGTCTCCACATGACGTTCAAAATAAATCATTAATTGTTCAAAATGGGAAATTGCTTCATTATAATTTATAACTTCTGGTTGATCATCATTAATAATGGTTTTCGTCTGCATCGTCTTCATTTTCTTAAGTTGTGCACAGAGTGACTATTAGGTCATCTGTAAGCGAGGCATACTCTGCATTATTTTCTGCTTCCAACCAACTGCTAATGTCGCTGATATCAACATCTGAGCAACCATCATTTTTTTAAGTTGGCAACATCTTCAGGTGTAATTTCTCTTTCATTCTCATTTGTTCCTCCTCTTATTTCGATTTTCCGCAAGTGATTTTTATAAGGGTTTTGGCACGAAAGCAAGGAAACAGTCCCAAGAGACCTAAGGACTGGCTAACAAAGATCAAAACTCGATCCTTATCAGTCTCGTATGTCTATAAGAACTAGTATTTTACTTTGCTTTCTTGCAATGCTCTGAGTAAAACTTTATTAAGCAGTGAGCTTTTGGTGACATTTCTAAATGAATTAAATAGAAAACTCTGAAAATTGAAATTGACAAAGCTTAAATGATGCATAGTTCTTCCTTTCATAGATAATATTAAAGAATTTAAATAAGAAAGCTTGAGGTATTCTTCCGAAAAGATTTCAAAAAATATCTTTTTATTCAGAATATGAGGCTGAAATAAACTTATGTTGTGGAAATTTTCCAAACACTTCTCAAACATGAAAAAAAATCGACCAAACCGATCCGGATTATCCGGAGATCCGGATCAACGGAGTCCGAATTAGCGGGGTTCTACTGTACCTCACAAATACATCTCTCTATCGTATATTTATGTAGAACTATGAAAGGAATGAGAAACATGCTGTTTAGAGAACTAAATTGAGGAAGTTGAAAATAAGATTTCTCGATACAGAATATCATTTGTACAGCTATTTAAGTATACGTTTGTAAATTGCATTTTGGTAAATTAGACATTTGAAAACTTACAATATTTTAGTGTCACTAACGATGAAATAGAACACAAAACAAACACTTTTTTCATACAAAATCAAAGTACTACATTTGTAAAAAGACAAATACCGAGTGTCTGACAGATAGATTTTAAAATTCAATAAATTTTAAATCTTGATATATATTTAAAAAAAAGTATGTTTTATGCGAGCGTTATGTAAGATGTAAGGGGTTTTTATGATGTGATTCTCAGTTTTGGTTACAAACATCATTGATACATGGTGCTGCAAGTAATAACCGTTAAACCCAGGTTCGATCTTACGGCCTCTCACTTATTCACTGCGGAAAAAAAGAGATAAGAATGTATTGACTGCATCATGAAGTACCAAAAATCGGCTGTTGACTAAACAGCTCTTGCTCCTTCAGCCATCTATTTTTTAAAATTCAAACTAAAATTAGGAATCTTGGTAAAAAAATCTCAAATTATACATGAACCCCCTGCAAAAATTTTTCAATATCGCTCACAATTTGCAAGTTATTGAATTTTAAAAACTATTACTCATTTTTGGAACACCCTGTATATATGTTTTGATCCATAAAAAAATGACAATTTTCTCTAAATCTTCAAAAACATAATATAACCACGAAAGATATACAGAGTGGTCATAAAAAAACTTCGCTGGTATATGGAGCTCTAGCGGACAGTCCGTTCAATCGATCGAGGTAAAATTTCAGATATAGCTATTCAGAGGTATGAGTTCGAGATTCTGTGAACGGCAACAAAATGGCGCTAACGGTTACGGTTATAGTTACAGAAACTCGAAAATTTCCAATGGAAACACCCATTTTTTTCAGCGCAAAATGCTCAGCGCATGCGAAAACCCTAAAGAGCGTTGGAACCGTACGTGTATAGTAATAAACGTACACGTTATGCATGCACAAAAAACTGTTCTCCGAATTCCCCCTCCCCATAAAAAACACGATTGGGGTGCAAGGAATAAATTTGCACATGACACAGAGTCAGTACACTAATCTCTGATTACAATACAGATTGGAGAAAACTTTTATTTTGATTACACATTTTCCACATGGGTTGCCATCACAGGCAATTTGTGGCGACTGTGGACAATACAGCCGAACGTTACATCGCATGAGGGATTTTTGCAATCTCACGTTTGATAGAATCTTTCAAATCTGGCAAAGTTTGCGGATTGTACATGTACACTCTAGATTTTAGATATCCCCAAAAGATGAAATCCATAGGAGTAAGGACGGGGGATCGCGAAGGCCATTGACGTTACCAGTTAAGATGAAATGTGCCTCGTCCGTTCATAATATTCGAAGAGGTCAATCGTTATTTCCATCATATTGCATAAGAAATTCATTAACAAAATCTATATGTTGTTGATGGTCTCTCACTTCCAACATCTGGGTGCGCTGGTACCGATAATGAAACAAGCGGATTACAGAGCGCAGTAACTTTAAGACACTAATTTTGGTATATCAAATACAAGAGATGAACCATTTGTAGTTCGCATGCGTTCTCTGGTCACTATGTGATGCACTTCCATAACATTATCCTCAAGAACAGTTTGTCGTCCGGATCGCATACAATCACAGGTGCAGACAATTTCTTCGAATTTCATTACTAAATCACGAAGAGTTTGTGAAATGCGTAGGCCACGTATTTGGCGATGGTTTCGACTTTAAACGCGCCAGGTTTTCGCAGCATTCATCTTATTTTGATAATAGTTTTACCAACTCACCACGGACGAAGTCATTTTGTTGGCATCTGCGAGATCCGATTGAAGAACTAACATTCCCACCCTACCTTTAATCAGTTTTCTACGCATACGCATAGATTATCTGGCAAACGATGTCCCTTAATTGGTATTTTGTCTCTGTCATATTCAAATTTTCTTCGTGCGCCTTGGTCGTGTTTTTGGGGGCCGTTCCTAGAGCTGATTTTGTGCGAGCATAACGCGTTCATTTATTGCAATAACCATACCGTTCCAACGCTCTTTAGGGTTTTCGCATCGCTGAGCATTTTGCGATGAAAACAAATTTGTGTTTCCATTGGAAAATTTCGAGTTTCTGTAACTATAACCGTAACGGTGGGCGCCATTTTGTTGTCGTTTACAGAATCTGGAGCTCATACCTCTGAATAGCTATATCTGAAATTTCACATCGATAGGTTGAACGGGCTGGTCGCTAGAACTTCATATATCGGCAAAGTTTTTTTTATGACCACCCTGTATATGATTACCTATTTTTAACTGCATTGAAAAAAAATCAAACAAAATATATCAACAATGAATTTCTAAATTATATTTTTACAATAAAAGAAAAGCTTTTGAGAAAAAGGAAAAAATGTCTGCAATAATAATAGAAAATTTTCCCTCTGGGTCTAGTTGGATTTTAAGATATAATCTTTGTTGAGCTATTTCCCCACAAACGCATCTCTCTGTCATATATCTTACGTTGAACGATGAAAGGAATGGGAAACGTGCTGTTTATTTTAGACAGCTAAATTAAGACAGTTGAAAATAAGATTTCTTTATACAGAATACCTAGTTAAGCTATACAGCTGAATAAGTATATGTGTGTAGATTGCAGTTCGGTAAAATACACATTTGAAAACTTAAAATGGGAGGTTTTACAAGAATCCGTAAAAAAACTAAATATTTTATTGTCGATTACAAAATATTTAACGATCCAATATTACACAAAAACAAATGCTTTTTTTATACAAAATCAAAATTCTCAATTTGTATAAAGAGATATAAAAACTACAGTAAAATACGGGGTTTCCCAAAAATAATGCTAGTTTTTAAAATTCAGTGATTTTTAAATGTTGACAGATATTGAAAATTTTTTTGCACGAGTGTTATGTAAGATGTAAGGAGATTTTATGATGCGATTCTCATTTTTAGCTATAAAAAATTATCGATAGATGGCGCTGCAAGTAATAACAGCTAAATCCAGTGTCGATTTATCAGCATCACCTTTTCCCATGCGAAAAAAAAAGAGATAAAAATGTATTGAATAGCAAAGGTGCAAAGGTGTTATGCGTAATAACAAAAGTTTTTTTTTTTTTTTTTTTTTTTTAAATTACGGTGATGTTTGATTTTTACATAATATATGGCTTTAGAAACATTAGCTGCTCAGTCTATACCCGATCTTTGGTACTTTGGTATCCATTCACTATCTGTTTTTATTTCACATGGGAGAAGAGAGAGGCTAAAATATTAAACCTGGACTTAGCATTGTTGCTTGCAGCGCCATGTATTGATGATTTTTGTTAGTAAATCTGAGAATCGCATCATAAAAATTCTTTACATCTTACTTAACACTCGTACAAGAATTTTTTAACACTTTTCAACATTTAAAAATTATTGAATTTTAAAATTTATGGGTCATTTTTGGGCATCAGGAATATAAATAATTTTATAAAAAAGAGAAATTGGTTCAAACGTAACCCAGCAGATAGCTAAACTAAAGAAAATAGCAATTTGTTTCTTTCAGCACTTTTTTTAACGAGCTACGTGTTACATAAAAATGGCTTGCAGCAGAAATTTGGAAAATGTAGGGGAGAGGGCGGCACCTTTGAACAATTTTTCAGAAAATCAATATGTTACTCACTTGAATTATATTTATTGAGTTTTAAATATTGCATAATAAAAACAACGAATTTTTTCAAAATATGAGCCATAAATTAAACATTTTCCAAAGAAATTAAATTAGTTGTGAGGATTTTAAAAGTTGAAAAATTTTTGTTCAAACCTGCCCCATGTAGGGGTAAATTTGAACAAACAAGGGGCACCTTTGAAAAAATGTATAAAATATGAAAATACTGAGGGGTTTTATAAAAAGATGCATATGTTACCGAAATATAAAGTAATATGACTAAAAATAAACAACTACATTTTGTTGAAATTACTAATTTTTTTGTTATTTAACTAAACTTAAATCCATCAAAATTTATGTCAAAACTCATTGTTGATAAAACACAAAGTATCCCTCCAGTTGTGTTTGATTGTGAAAAATATTTTACAATATCCTTGAAATATACTAATGTAATATCTGGTCCTTCTGGAAAATTAAAAATTTTCATTCACCATTTTACTTAAAGAGACCTGATATAAAATTCCGTTTTATCCGTTACGAAATCCTGAAATAATGTTTGGAAACCTGTTAAATCATGTATCATTATTTTTCATCGAAAATTTGCCATTATCAAATAAATGAATTTAGATTTGATACTTCCCGTCACTGATACATACAGAAGTTGAAACATGTGTGCAGTTATGGGAATTGTTAGCAAAATAAGTCCATGTTCTTTGACATTCTCAATTTTTTTCTCTTGATTCATTCTCTTGATTTTTTTTTAATGTTAAAAGATGTTAAATCTTTTAACATTAAAAAAAAATCAGACATAATAATAATTAGGTACATTAACAACTCTTTACGTCCTATTTTTAAATATTCTCTTTAAATTATTTAAATTATTATTTATCACCACACTTTAAAAAATTTTGAAATTCACGAATATTTTTTTCCTGGATTTCACAGAAAAGGTCCCTTTTCACAACAAAGGGGCATTTTCCGTTACAAATCACAAAATTCCACCATATTTCCTGAAAATAACGAAACGGATGGAAATAGAAACAAAAAACGGAGCCACTCGGTTGTGCGGGGGGACTCCATGGCCGAGTGGTCAATGCACCACACCGCTAATCGCCTGCGAGCGCAGACTGTGGGTTCGGGTCCCACTGGTGCCATGGAATAATGAAAACATAAAAAAATCCTTTTAAATCACATTTTTTCTGTTTATTTTTCTTTTAATTCTTATTAAAAGATCTTTTAATTAATTAGCCAAAAAATAAATAAATAAGTAGTTTACGACAATTTCAAGAAATTGTCTATACAATTTTTTTTTTTTTTTCTTTATAAAAATTGTTAATAAAAACTTTTCTTCATTCAGTCATTCATTCAAAAAAAAAACAGTGGTTTTAAACAGTGATTTTTTTTATTTCAAACTATTTAAAAAATAAAAATTGATTTAAAAAAATAATAAGTGTTATGCGTCAGTCTAAAATAAAATAAAATAAACCGTTTACAAATATTCTAAGGAATATATTTAAAAGGAAATATTTAAAAAGCAAAACAGATTTTCCCACTAACTCATAAAAGACATACTTTGTACAATCCGATATCAGCAGCTTTGGCTAAGTTCGTGAGGAGTTGTCCCGAGTTCGATCCTCACGAACGGCGTGAACTAAATTATACAAAATAATGATAATAATAGTTAAGTAAAATAACATAGCAGCTTAAAATCATTTGGTATGTTCGAATTCTGTGACCATTAATCGATTCATTAATTTTAAAAATTAGATTAAATAATTATTATTAAAAACCAAACTTTGTAACGGAAAGTTACTGCTTCTTCAAACGGAATTTTCCTTTCTAGTATCTCCCACAACTGAAATTCTACTAACGGACCGGTAAAAGTTCGACAACTTTGCTGCCAGTAGTTTCACCGTGAATTCACAGATTTATTTTTAAGAGTGCAGTTTATTTGGTGTTTTTTCGCTATTAAATGGTGCCCCAACTTTTTTGTTCAATGGTGCCCCATAACATGGAGTTCAACATTACAACGGTTTACTAAATTCAGCTAAAGAATTTGAATAAAACAAAGCTTATAAACTAAAGCTAACATCTTTGTTTGAGCATTGATTAATAAATTAAAATTTTATGGATAGCAGTTTATAAACAAAAATCTTACAACTTTAATTTCTTAAGTTTAGATTCAAGAGGGAGAAAAATACATATCTTGTTTAGACAGTACTGTTCATACAAAATGGTACAGCTTTGTATAATCATTCCCTTGAATCAGCAGTAATGTATTGCCATATACATTTTTTTTTAAATAATTTATTTGAAGGAAAATATTTAGAGTGTTGAAAGATGCCCTCCTCTCCCCTACATAAATGAAAACATAAATAATTTTACAGTGTGTTTACTATTTACAGTTAAGATACTATTTGTAGATTCTATTGGTAATAAAAAATATTAAATATGTATTCGTTTTATGTTTTCGCAATGCATAAAAGTAAAATAAAAAAAAATAAGAAATTTTCAAGAATAATTTTTAACTCCGTATGTATCATCAAATTTCATGTATAATATATATATATATACAGGGTGTCCAAGAAGTATTGGAACAAATTTTAAGGGGAGGTAAGGGACATCAGAAGGATTCAGATTTACATAGCAACCTAATGGTCAGAAACTCTTTCCTGACGCTGTAGTGACGACATAAATACATTAAAGAAAGGACACGAAAAGGGAGAGGAAACATGTTTTATATTTTTAGTTCTGAAAAAAAAAATACCGGAATAATGCTGGAAAGTTCTGGGGAACTAGTTGTACGCATCGTTCCAACTTTTGGGGAAGTTCGGGACATTCCTGGTGTTTTCTAGAGAACATTAGATCTTACATACACCGGAGATGCACCTTCATGCATCAAGCCTAAGGTCGTAATTTCGAACATCTACTTTGATGACGATCGTTGTTTCTTTAATGTTCTTTTCCATAGTTTTCTGCTGTACTAACGATAATAAAGATGTTTTCTCTTCTTGCGTCCTATTTGCGTTTTCTGTCGTCACTACCGCTCCAAGAAAGCGTTTCCGACCATGCGTTGCTATGCAATTCTAAATGGTTGTGATGTCCCCTACCTCCCCTTAAGGTTTGTCCTATTACTTCTAAGAGACCTGTATATATATATATGTGTATTTCTCTTTTCAATCTTCTTTAGTTATCAGTTTGTTAATATAAATTTATGAATGAAATTTTAAATACAGTGAAACCTCTAAATAACGGGCACCTCGGGAACGAAGAAATTGTCCGCTATTCGGAGGTGTCCGCTATTGGGAAAACCTCAGAGATTCAAAAATCGCTATGAAATGATTAAAGTTTTATTAATTTACTTTTATTTGTTCTAAAACCTCTATTATATAATTAATCATAAATTAAACTAATATTTTTTAAGCAATAAAATTGAGATAAAATTGTGCTCACTTTAATCCACTGTTTATTATATTCTCGTGAAAAAAATCTGTTACAAAATTTTACTTTTGCTTGCAATTACATGTAATTTGTTTTTCAATGTGACGTTATTGGGCATTGTAGTTTTCCGGACGGGAATTGCACTTTTTGACTTCTAAAAGCATAAAGTCTCAAAATATTCTTAGACGATATTTCAATACTCTGGGAGATATTCCTCCCGGGCAATCCCCTGAATTTAGTACTGAACGTGGGGGGGGGGGGGGGATTTTCCCAAGCTGTTTATCTACATTTATCTGTGATCTCAAAATTTGTGACTTATTGTCCTGATAAATTCAAAGACGTTTTTGTTATTTTTTCCTTTTTTTTTTTTTTTTTTTTTTCTCTTTAAAAAATACTTTTTCACCCTTTATCAGCGAATAAAGTGTCCGCTATTCGGAATGTCCGTTATTCAGAGGTTAAGCATACAAAAATTCTGATTTTGGGAGTGGGGATTGGAAAACTGTCCGTTAAATAGAGGTGTCCGCTATTCGGGAGTGTCCGTTATGGAGGTTTGACTGTAGTACATAAAAAAGCCTTGGGGTCCAAAAAGATTAAAGTGAATTGGTCACTTTTTCAACTTTATCTGTTTATAGAATGTTATCAGCTGTTAGTTAAGCATTTTTAGCTGCATAATTCGATTAATTCATACAATAAGAGCTTTGCACAATTCAACAATTTTCAAAAAACACATTTTTTTTGAAAAAAAATAATGAATTAAAAAATAGTTTACAGTTTAAAAATATTTTTTACGTAGGTTAGAATTGTAAACAATGTAGAAAGACAACATAACATGCCTAGTGAAACTAATCAAAATTTCATACTTTATTTTCTGAAAAAAAAACTTGTCTTATAACAGAAAATTGCCAAGCATTCATAAAACACAAAGTGGAAAATGTACATTTTAAATATGTGGTGAATTTTACATACACCAAAAGTAAATTTCTACTATTTTTACTTCATAAAGGAAGTGTTAAGTTTTTCACATATGTTTTATACGACACTAAGTCGTTAGAAAACTTTATGTTTCGTAATGTTAAAAAAGTAACTATTTTGACATAAATGGAATTTCATATGTTGAAGAACTTCAAAAAGTATATTTTTGTTATTGAAATTGCACCCTCTAGCATCAATTGTTTAACACGTTTCCTGCCGTTTACATGAAGATGTGATGATAGTTAATGCCGCTCTGTAGAAGTGGGTTTTTCCCAGAAGCCGATTTACTTTTTATAACAAAGAATCAGTGAAAGATTTTTTCGTGCCACCGCGTGACTAGCTATTGAACATCATCCCACATCATGCGCTGGCGCGTGAGTGGCCCCTTAACGTTGGTGCTATATCACGCGCTTTTGCGTGAGCGGCAGAGAACGTGTTAATAATTATCAAATGGTCAACGATAAAGTTTTTTTTACATTAAATACATTTCCCTCAAAGAATTACAATGTGATGAAAAACTTAATGATATTTAAAAAAGAATAATTAAAATTAAAAGTACAATTAATGCGTTTAATCTATGTATGTGCTTTTGAAAAAAATTTTCTATAATATTAATATTATGTTTTAAACAAATCATAAGCAAACAAAAGTGTAAAAAGGCGATATTTTCAAGAAATTCTTTTTAAAATTTTATGCACTCATGTCATTAATTATTCAAATTCATATATGTTTTGCAATTTATAATTTTTTTATGGTCATAAATGTACTTTGTATAATCAGTAACAATTTTTATGGTATATGTTTAGCGTTAACCCGTCAGTAGTCACGTGTCGGTCTTTTCGCCGCCCGTATAACTTATCTTCTCCTAACTTGTATCACATTACAAATAGAACGGATATCTACCATGTAGCTGATTTTGAAGGTTTCTTGACCACCTTACAAGGAAGGTCTCCATTGGGGGCATACGCAGAATCTTTTGAAAAAAATACGAATTAAACTACTCATGTAGGTAATAAAAGATCAGTGAAAATTAGCGGCGGAATTACATTATTAAATATGTAAAAAAATAAAATAGTTTGGAATAATTGGCGTGAAAAGCTGAAAGCGACGCGGGATTTGGCGAGCAATGCATTTCCTCGCCAAAAGCAGACGATTTTAACGAATCTGAAAATTGATTTTAATTGACTTCACTTTTTAAAATCTGCAGCATTTACTGCAACGTCACTCCACTACTTTTATAGAATATCTCTCTTCTGACCAATGAGAATGCTCCATAGCACGGTCAATTGACCGCGTCATACACTGCTAAAAATCTGCTGCACTTTGTTGAAACGCACTCCACCGCTTGTATATAATATCTCTATTCCAACCAATGAGAAAGCTCCATTTCACGGCCAAGTAACCGTGCTGCAACAAAATGCAGCAGATTTTTAACAGTGTATTTTTCAATTTGGAACAATTTTAATCAATTTAAATTGTGTTTTAAATGATAAAATATATTAATTTCATTTTCTTAAAAGTACATATAAACGAATATGACAAAATTACACTTAAAGTAAAGTAAAAATGCAAAACTAAAATTACTTAAACTAAACTTATTTAAATAAATTGAACATAGAAAGTTTTTTCTTTAAAAAGTATTCGAAGCGTAAAAGCGTATTTTTCAAAATTTCGTTTTTTCGCCATCCGGAGATAAATCGCCAAATAAACGAAATTTTTATTATTTTTTTACGGACGTAATAAGGAAATTCCGCCGAAATTTTTTTTATAAACATATATAACTGTATGAGAAGAACATTCTGTAATTTTTTCAGATTTTTCTGAGTATGCCCGTATGGAGACCTTCCTTGTTAGTGAAGTTACAGGACACCTCTGTTTTTCTTTCAGGTACATTTTTAGAAACAAAGTTGAAATTGGCTCATTTTTACTATTTCCAATTACTCCAGATCTCATGAATAAAATGCATAATTTAAGAAAACTGAAAATTTATATCTTCATTGAGATGTTATTTTCGTATATTAGGTGAAAAATATTTCTTATTTTACATATTTGGTATGTAGGGGTGCAGCGGCGAAAAGACCGAGCGCGACTAATGACGTTGTGAAAAAAGTCGCGACTACTCGCGGGTTAACAGTGTTTAAGTATTCTAAAAATCTATAAATCATAATATAATGCTATACAAAGAATTCTAAAGTATTTTGTTCTTTGAGAATTTTTCAATTTACGACTAAATATTTATTAAAGATAAATATTTTTCTATATAGAAGATTATTTATGATTTGCATTATAAAGGGAGCATAATTAACAAACTTCCTTCTGATTTTTTTCGCATTTTCCATTGTTATTCAGCCCAGAATTAAATCTACAAATTAATTCTGATGCTAATATTTTGTAGAATTATAATATGTTAACGATCAATAAATGGAGAAGATCTCCGTATCATGTTCTGGTTGGCAAGATTGGCGTATTAATCTAAAGTGGAGCCAAAAGGCCATTTAAGCATCATGCCAATTTTTTCCGTATAGCGGTAAAACATGGTTCTAAATTTTTACAAACATACATTTTTATATTATAAACGCTAGATTTGTTTTATTTCTGTATAAATCGTATATATATATATACATATATGTATATTTTATCGTATAGAGTATAAACATATACATATATACATATTATATGCATATATAAATGAATACCATATACCATATTCTCACACATATTTTAAAAATATTAATGTTATGTACATTTTTAAACGTATAAAAATGCACAAAATATATATTTACATAATATTATATCTGCAGAAAAATATCGTTTGAAAACCCCCGCAAAATTATAAATAAAAGAAAACATTTATGAAAAATTATCGTACATATCCACCAATAGCATTAATCCTTTGTATTTACCGTGTTGCAGATCCAAACATATCCCCGTAAACATATCCAAAAAGTCAAAGTAATTTCGACAGTAAAAGACGACTAAGACGAAAATAAAAGACGATTTTTTTATTGTTGTTATTTTTTTGCACTGCTATTAAGATAATTATTTCATGAAGTCCGCAACTGATAGCAATACTATTTTTTTTTCGCTCCAAAGTTTGATTTGTCGTTCGATCAGCTACACGTGATATTTGCTGAATTAAGCTTTGAAATAGCGAAGTTTTAAAAAAAAGTCTGTGGATGTCCACAAGTATATTGTTTACAACTATACGTAAAAATTATCTATTAATTCTTTTTTCAAAATTGGAAATTTATAATATTGTCACCTGAGAATAAAAGGTTATATATGTGTTTTCGAAAAAGATTAGCTTACCGATATAGAAAGGCTCTATTTGTACCTATGAAGGCATTTTTGCGTCAAGATGATGTTATATATAATTTACATGTGGTATAGATTATGTTATAACATTATTTTAAAACCGAAATGGCTTCATCGATATAAATAGGACATTTCTATATCGATAAGTCATTTTTTTCAAAAACACAGATAGAACCTTATTATTCTCAGGTGACGATATGTATAAGATAAACATGTATTTTTGTTTGTTACAGACCTGCAGCAATGCTCCATTTCTTTGAAAAAAAATCCATGTAATGTATTTTTTTTAAATACCGAAAGAACAAGATATAAAATTTCTTCTTATGGTTATTACAGTTTCATTTCTTTCGGAAGAGCAAAACTATCATAAAAAGGAAACATTCGTCTGTTTTTATGTTATTTAATTGCTATATGTGAAATTAGGGACCCCCCATAAAAATTAATACCAAGTGAAAAGCTAGCAAAAATAGGAAAGGCCACACAGAAAAAAAATCAACAGAAAAAGAATAGAGGATACACTTAACATATTTCGTCAAAATAAGTGCTCCTAGACAAAAATGAGCATTGGTCATAATGGGCAGAAGATAGCATCTGTTGTAAATACCATGATTTAAAGGCTTTGTTCAAATTGTTTGTGAGAAATGAGGTATGACACTTTGTTACAACGAAACTAATAAATGTTTAAAACTTCTCATGTAAATTAATATTTTAAATATTTTTAGTTTTTGTGCCATTCGGCACGATGTTGCAGACATGCAACAAACGCATTTTTCTATTCTCAATTTTTTTTCTCCATGCTTAAAATGATGCATTTTAATCTATATATAATTTTTCAAATCGGCGTATATGAATTTTAAATGGTTAAACTAATAAAAAACAACCTTTTCTGAAAAGCGCAAGAACCAAATCGAAACATTTATCACCAAAAGAAAAAAAACAAGATGTTGACCTTTTCCTAATAAATTATATGTTACTGTATTTCATTACATTTGCTATATTCCTAATTCGTATATATATATATATATATATATATATATATATATATATTAATGGTTTGTAAACATTCTTAGCTTTCTTTTAGGTTTAATATATATTGAGAATACCCACTTAAACACAGAATAAACATAAAAAATAATTTTCATGAAATATTTCTATAAGTATGTCTTTTTATAAGTATTTTTATAAGTATGTCTTTCAGTTTCAAATTAGAATTATATATTATAAATAAACTAAGTGAAAGGATAACATTATTATATTTTAAATGAAATTAATGCAATACAAAAATGCCACAGATACAATATTTGGCGAGCCATGTTAGCATATAAATACCAAGTTCTTGATTCATCGGCAGAGATGTCACATACGCACCACATTGGCGCGTTTTTTTTTCTGGCACCAATTTGGCGAAAACATCGTTTATCACCGTTTAACCATTGTTTTAACATCAGCAGGGTTATCATGTGAGTGATGTAATTGCCATTTTGTTGCAATTGCGCCAGTGTGGTGCGCATATGTCATCTGTGCCTAATTCTTTAGCAAAATATTATAATCTTAAAAAAAAATGAGTAACTGAAATAAATTATGAATAAAAGCAATATGATTTCATGCTTAGTATGCATTTAAAGGAGACCAAACTGGTCGCCAAGGGCGGCTAGTCATAATAAAAAGATTTTTTGATATTTTCATACATTGACATTTACGTCGTGTTAGTATTCAATGCATATTTTTTAAAATATAATATATATATATTTCCAACAATAAGATTTTATTAAAAAAATATAATCAATTAATTACATACTGCTATAGATACTAATGCTATGATAAAGTGAATCACTGTCATTTATTGTCGTTTGCTACTCTTTTATTATTTTTAAGAAAGTATAAAGGTTAAATCTTCATGGTGAATTTCAGCCACTCTATAGTTTTACTGAGATTTTAAATTCATGATTTATAATACTTAAAACAAGATGTCTTTATCTTATAGCCACATGTAATGCAAGATTTCATAAAATCCTTAACCTGAGAAAAAAAATTCTTATCTTCAAGATATGCAAATAATTGCAGATGAAATTGATTTTTCTAAATGTCTATAAGCATACATAATTACAAAAAAAATTATATTACAATGGACCTACGTGGAAAAAATTTTTGGCAGATTTTTAAAGTTTATCATATGCTATTAAATTTTCTAATTATAGATTTTTAAAAATATTAAATAGCATTGTAACTATAAAAGCCAAAGCAGCTATATTGTTGTAAATATTCCATGCTATCATAAAAAAAATATTTATAAAATAAGTGTATTTTTAGCCAAAATAATCGATGGCAATTACAATTAAGCTGTTATCAGATTCACGGACTTTAGGCGAGACAAACTTTTCAACCGATTTTAACCCCAAAATTTTCCCGTTCAAATAGAGAAAAAGATTACAATTGTTTTTGAAAAAGTTGGGAGAAAAGCCGGAAAATCAATTTCCACTAGTACCAGGCGTTAATATTTATTGCCTACTCGTATCAATTGCTTATCTCTGATTTGTTGAAATGTTCAATGTTGAATGAAATGTCTTAACTAGGAGAGATTTTTTTTGAACAGCGGAAAAATGTTGGGGGCAACATTTCTGTTTGCAATTACACTGGGTTTTGGGACGACATTTCGCGAGCAGTTGGAGGAAATCAAGTGTTGGCTCAAAAGCCTTACGAAATGTTCGTGAATCTGATAGCAGCTTTGCATCGATCGCCATTCTAAAAAGGTTAAAAGAAAATTTAGGTTTTGAACCAATTTTTGATAATGTTGTTGTACAGTTAGGGTGCTATTACACGTGTCGTGCTGCAGGCGTCAAATTGCAGGTGTCTCCATGTTATCCTATGGGACCAGGGGAGTCGCTTGGTAGCGCGCGATTCTCTTTTGTCGGAACGTCTTTGACGCCTGGAACGAAGCGAGTCGCCAGTAAGAGCCAATCAAATGCTTGGAAATCCAAATGATGTTAAAGACTCTTCTCGAAAAGCCAATCAAATGCTAAGAACACGAAAAAACGCAGGCGATTTTTGTCGCTTGCAATTTTTATGTGTAATAGCACTTTTAGGCTGCTAATACTTTATCTTTTTTTCCTCCAATGTGTTAGATGTTATTTGAAATGTTTAAAAATTAAATTATTGCAAGACGATTTTTGGATTTTTCCCCCCTCTAAATTCGCAAAATAGCACACTGTTTGACGTGTCGTTTGAATTAGAACAAGATCTAAATGTCATTCTTTAGCATCAGACTTACAATTAACTCCTGACCAGTCTTATCAAGAAATATGAAGTTTTGCGCTGTAGAACGCAGGCAAATATCATTTAAAGAGTTATTGCAAAAGGAATCAATCTTAACGTTGTACATATACTATTATGTACACCAACTGATGTACATGATAGTATTGTACCATTATGTACATTACTAACTTGTACAACTTTACTAATTGCACATAACCATCTTTGGAAAAATACAATTCATTACAGTTCATACAAGCCAAAAATTTTACCTAATTAAATTTAAATATTTTTATCCTGAAATACTTTTAATAGTTAGCATTAAAAAGCACTTTAGCATTTTATTTTACGTTAGGCTTATTAATTATTTATACAAAATATTTTTTTAAAAAACAAAGAGAGAAATGGGAAACGTTTTTCCAATTAACGTAGGCAATGTTATTTTAGATAATGTAAAAAAAAGCACTAACCAAACAAAATAGATTAATGTTTTCATATCTATCTATCTACATATATATATATATATATATATATATAAGGTACCCTGGGGTAATAACGCCACGTTAAGGTTCTACCAATTTTCACGGCTTAGTTTTAAATTGTATTTTTCAAACAAATATAGGATCTGATACAGCTACTCATTGACTATCTATATAAAATAAAATAATTTAACAGATATGTATTCATAAAATGTAATGGCGTTTTTCTCTTGACCAATGCTAATTGGCGTTAATACCCACCTATATGGGTAATAACGCCATGCAAACAAAACTATAAAATAAGATTGAATAATGGCATGTAGACTGCCCAATTCTAAAAATACAAACTCTACAGCTCTAGAAATTGACAGATTACATTCTAAGCTATTGAAAATGTTCATTTTTTTTTTAAGTGTAAGAAAAATAAAGGTGTGGTGTGTGGGGGGGGGGGGAGGAGGCAAAAGAATATCAGATAGTGAGCTTCTTTTTGCTTAAAAAGGACCGTCTAAATAGAATTATTAGAAACATTGCACGGTTTTAACTGTGTTTATTTGAATCAGTATTTAGGATGTAGTTCGGCCACTGTTGGGAATCAACAGGGGTATTAATGCCAAGGATTGGCGTTGTTACCCCGGTATAGTTATTGAGCAGTAAATCCTAAACTACAAATTATCTCGAGAAGATATCCAAAATCTTCTACAACAATTTGAAAGTACATGAAATACACTACAAATTTATGTAATAAACAAAGTATTTCTGGATAAAAAATATAGTCTTCAGACCAAAAACCTTATCTCGCAAATTTTAGATCAAGCGCTAATTTTAGTTGCTTGTAAAAACAATAAGACCTAAAAATGAAACAAATTAACTTGAAGCTGTTTTTTGCGATTTATATGACTCAAAACCCTTCTGCGCAAAGCACATGGGTGTCATTTACCTGATTATTTCATAATTATGCAAAATATAAACACTTGGCGTTATTACCCCGTCTGGCGTTATTACCCCAGGGTACCTTATATATGTTTCTTTTTTTTTGTAAGAAAAGATAACTGAAAACGCATCAAATTATTATCGTAAAAAAACGAAATGTTTCTAAAATATGAATATATATGCAGACACTTGATAAATGGTTAAAAGAAAACATTTTATAAAATAAACAAACGTATTTTAATTATCTCTGTAAATGTTTTTAAACATTCTTAAAAATATTATTTTACTTTAAAATGTATGAAAAATTTTTAAATGAAAATTAAGATCAAACTTTCCTAATGATATGCATAAAATATATATTAAAAATTTCTTTTAGCAAAAACAAAACATTCAGGTTAGTTTCATGAATTTATAAATTCAATATAATCTTCAGAAAAAAATATAATTATAAGAGTTATTTTTTAAAAGTTCTTTAAGAAAGGAATATTTTACGTCAAGACATATCATAAATTATTTTTATCTCATTTAAAGTACTAGAGTAGGAAAAACATAATTGCATGAAAAATATTTTGATATTTGAATAGCATAGAAAAATACATTTAAAATAATTCTAATTTCAGAAGATCAGTGTAGAAAATTCATTTTCAGAAAACCTTTTTATTAATGAATATAATATTTATTTGTTTTAGTTGTAGTTATCTTTCAAAAATTCAAAAAGTGATTTTAACTTAACAGCATTCATGTGTGAGTAGAATTCTTTTCAAAACGGAATACTTTAAAACTTGGAACATTTTTACGTTTAATAGGTTTATCTGAATAACTTTTTTTCATTGCAATTTAAGTATATATGTTAAATATGTATATTTTTAATTCTTATAAAGAATCGTTGTTACTTTAATTACTAAGCGATGTGATACATGTATCGTTCATCAATTATTGTCTCTAGTGTATATGAAGTTATGTACACCGGTAGTCGATGTGAAATATCGAAGTCTAAGAAACAGGGAGGTCTAATATTATGACACGTCTTAAAAACTTACTTTAAGACTGATGGTCATGGTTGATCCTAGATCAATTGGTATAACAGGTAAAAAGTAAACAGGATTAAATAGAAATGATATACAATATTATAATTTTTAATTGACTGTTCGATTACTTGATTATAATTGCAAGTATTTAAGGTATCTGTACCCAATATAGACACCTTAAGGAAAAAGTATCCCCCCCCCATGTACACGGCATAGGACTCCAAAAATATATAACCACTATCCCTAGACTGTTGATAAAATTAGCGACTTTGTAATTATTCCGGTTTAATTTAAAAGATTAAAAAAATGCTTACAAGTGTCCCTATAAGGAATTACCTGCCCCTATTATGGACATGCATGGCCATATTAGGGGCAGATGGCTCCTTATTGACTTACTACACAGGGTGTGTGGAACAACCACTCTTTTCAAGGGATTTTAGAGAAGAGGGAATAACAAATATATATTTAAATATTTCGGGAGAAGAGGTTTATATTGGTTATTGGTTTTGCTTAGCTTTTTTGCATCTGTCTGCAGAATTCACATCTTACTCATACATATTACTCAGTCCTCACAGGATGGACAAATAAAAACTTCTTCATCATGGGCAATAAGTCCCACATAATCCTCATGGATATATCTGCTGCATGTGATGCATGGCCACTTGTCTGCAACAGCATCAATACTGCATAAGAAGCTGTACCAGCTTCCCATTGTTGAGGAAGTCATACTATTAGTCAGTCATACCATCGCCAACAGATACCCTAGGCTTCTTTTGATTAGGGTATCTGTTGGCTATTCTAGGCTTCTTTTCCCTGAGGGAAGGCTCCTTTTGATTTTTGTGCAAGGGCTTTATTTTATTGGAGGAAGTTTTTTGGAATATTGTTCAGGTGGCATCATTTTGAACAAAGGTTTTAATACTTAAATGCCTTTTGAATTTATTGCCTGCCGACGTTGAGTCTTCTTCCTTCTTACAGTGAGAGTCGATGGGGACATAAGGTGTCCATATTAGGAATCGGACGTAGTTTTACTAAATCTTGTAATAAATAAACAAGGAAAACATTTTTAAGCAATCTATGCAATAGCAATCGAAAATACGTTTAATTAGTTTTCTAAAACACTCTACTTTTCATATATTTAAAGTAATGTTACAATATCTAATAAAAATTTAAACTTACAAGTAATTACAATCAGCACACCTTGAAACAACAATTTTTCTTCTAAATGGAGAACAGCGTGCTTTTTTGCACTTTCCAGGCATAATTATCTTTTCAACTGCTTTTCTTCACGAACATGTTGAGTCATTTCTCGATCAAAATTGTTACTTTTAAAGATATTAGGTGTGTCCATATTGAGAGCACTGTCCATATTGGGTACAAGTACCTTATTCATAAAACAAAAAAAATGAGATAAAAAAATGCAGCGCTACCGGGCATCAATCGTGACCCCTTTAATCACCAAACAAAAGTTATACTAACTGAGCTATGATCCGCCACGATCTAATTGTTGGAAGTAAGTATTTAAGTCAAGTCATAATATTAGACCCCCCCCCCCTGTTTCTCAAAAATTAATGAGCGTTGTATAAAATCCATTGAAACTGAGACTAAAGGGTCTCTGCCCTACATCATATATTAAGATGATCAAAATCCGTGATTATCAAAGTTTGCCCTCTTCTTGTTAGATGCCTATATTCTCAATTTCAGAACCGTAGCTGCTATATTTACATATTTTTGGAGGGTGAAATAAAATCTTGTTGTGGCAGTGAAAGGCTGGTTTGGAGTTTATAATAAGTGAACAGTAGATGGGGCGTAACTAAAGTCGTTTGGATTCGGGATCATAGTGATGTAGCCACATCTCATCCACTGTCAAAAATCTAGCCCCATAAGCTCAAAATCAGCTTTTCACCCAGATTGGAGAAAAAAATAAGACATAAAGTGTAGGAAAGTTTAGTTTGAAGGAAAATAAAGAAAACTTGGGCTGTTTACACTTTTTTGCACACAAAAAAGTGTTTCACGGAAAAAGAAAGTTTGTTGGCAAATCTTAGATTCGTATCAGCAACCCCAAAAATATAAAACTACTAAATATCACAGCCAAGGATTTCTTATATTTGTCCGCTTTGAGCACCTAATGCCTGGATTATAAGATTATTAGTCTAAAAAAATGGATGATATTGTCATAAGACTCGGGTATTATGTGCTGCAATTACACATGTGACTGCCAATAATATATATATATATATACATATGTAGGGTAACGCATAAATGATGTGACCAAATAAATGTCCATAACTTTTAATTAACGGGTTATTTTACCCGTTTTATTCACCATTCGATAGAGAAGAAAATTTTGTTTAAGAACAAATGAAGAACTTAATGACTTCCTCCCGCAATGATGCAGCCGCCCAGGCGCTTTTGGAAATTCTTCAAGAGGGAAACGGTAGAATATTTCCGGCGTGATTTCAGCCCATGGTTTTTCCAGACCATTTTTCAGGGAATCCATGTACTTGTGCTTGATTATACAGTTTTGTTTTACTTCAGGATTCCCTACACAGCGAAATTTTTTTCAAGTTGAAGTTTTATAAGATAAATGCAGGATTAGTCTTCGCACGTCATGTTCTCCTACGAAATTGTGAATTAATGTCAGCAGGAACAGAACATTCGACAGCAATCAAAGTTAATCATGAATAAAACAATAATAAAACTCAAATGCGCGAGAAAAACATAAAACTAAATTGACATCTTAATCACGTTCACATTATGCGTCATCCTTGATATGTATATTTCATACGAAAATAATTTTAATATTGATTTTTCAAATTATATTTACTAAAAAAGTTTTTTGAAATTTAAAAGTAGTATTAATAAAGAACTATAACTAGATTTTCGATTTAAAATTGTGATTTTTAAATTTATTTATATGCACTTATATAAAAAAAAAATACAAAAATAGAAATCAAATTTTAAACTATATGTTTAAAACAAAACAAATTTTTAAATTCTAAGTAACTTTTTCTGCATAATATTAATGCAGAATATTTATTCAATTTTATTTATTTATGGTTATGGATAGTTAAATTGCTTTTGTAATTGTGATCACCCTTTGATCTATATAAATATATTATCTGTGTAATGATATATATATATATCTTTAAAAAATCTAATTTTTAAATGATAAGAAGTTCCTTTTTTCTCTGGAAAAAGGGAGAGATTTTGCGTACAAATTTCTTAAAGCTGATATTTTAAATCTTTTCAGATTTTGCCCTGATTATAATGAATCTTTCGTACTTTTAAAGTACAACAAGATCAAAAATACAAAATATAACTAAAAAATACATAAAAAGCTCCTAATAGGGGACACATTCGGAATTACATTTCGGATTCTCCGATAATAAAGTGTCTTCGTTTTTGAGACAAAAATAAACAAACTTATATGCGTCTTGGATTAAATTGGATTTTTGATAAATAGAGTAGTCCGGAGTTAGGGAATGTTCATTAATCTCTATAATGAAACTTTGAAATAGTGGACACCTCTATTTAGCGAATACAATGCAGGGTAGAATTCTTGCAGAAAAAGGATTTGACTGAAGCACATGAAAACTGGACTTTGCCCCTCCCCCCATCTCCTTTCAATTTTAATGACCCCCAAATGAGGTATGCAATTTTTTAAAAGTCGTACATTAAACTTGTTGTGACACTGTCCTAATTATAATCAATATTTTCAATTCTAAAAAAGGAAAACGTTAAATACTAACCGAATAAAATAAAAATATAAATACAGTATAACTTCTCAGTTACGAGTACTTCAGGAAGGCTGAATTTGTCAACTTTTCGAAGGTATTTGTTTTTATAATATAAATATATATGTTTGTCTTGAAAATGTTAAGTGTTAGCCTAATAAATTTCCCCGCATAAAGTTTTTGCAATAAAACCTCTTAGCAGCTTTTAATAACAGGGCGTTTTTTTAAATCTTACGCTATTCAGAGCCACCGGTAGCTCGTTCTAATAACTGGAATGACACAAAATTTTACAAATAGACTAGTAAAATTATGGGAAAAAAACTACAACAATAAAATAAATAAATAAGTAAATAAAAAATAGTTCCAATCACCGCCGATAGTTCGAAATTCGGCGTTGTACATCAAAAAAAGACAAAATTAATAATTTGGATAAAATTCTATATTTATTCATCATAATCACTTTTCCGACGAGAATTTCAACCAAATTCGATGTGACCACCGTTCTCTTGCACCACACCTTAGATTCTTTGTACAACATTTTCGAATTGCCGAGCATAACATATCACATGGAACAGCCCTTACTGGTGACTGCACTGTAAAAAAAAAATTGGGAGAATTACAAAAATTTTTCTAGTAGAATTGTATTCCAAGAACTTTTTATGTAACGGCAACAATAAAAATTCATGTAACAGACACAGATTTGCACTTTGAATCAAACAAATTTTAAGGTTACTAAGAATTTTTTTGGGAAATCGTATTCCAAGAACTTTTTAAGTGACGATAACGAGCATTATAGATAAAATTTTAGTAAAGTTACCAAAATTTTAGTAAATTCTTTTGTAAAGTTACAGATGGTTTTAGTTTTGCTTACAAGTTTTGTAGATTGACATCATTTTCTTGTACAGTGTACACATAAAATTTTTGTAAGCATAAGAGATTTCGGTTAATTTAGATTACTAAGGTTACAGATTTTTTTTGCAGTGTGGGATTATTTTTTTCTTGGATTTTTTCCCCTTGGTTTCATTAGTCCCCTTATAAATCTTAAATCAGTTCCAGTTATTAAAATTAACCATAGAGAGCTCTAAATAGCGTTAGTTAAAAAAAAAAAAAAACACCCTGTAAGACACATTTTTATTCCCAACATGTACTTTTATTACTATATTTTATGTCAGAAGAGCAGATACCTCCAAATTGAGGACAATTTCCTTAGGTATTGCATGTGTGTGTGTGTAACTAGATAAACATTTTTGGTTTTGTTTTGCTTTTAATCTCGTTCTTCTCCCGTATTTTAAAATATTGATTATAATCAATATGATGTCAAAAAAGATATAAATTATCATCTTTACGAAAACTGTATAGCAACTAGGGGAGCCCCTGAAATGAGGAATATTGGGATGAAAGGGAGACCATGGCCAAATATGTTTCCAGAATTCAACATGGTCAAAAATGATTGCGTAAAATTTTTTACATAATATGCTGTAGTTTAGAAGTTTGAAGTGTGCGAGATTCAGATGCAAAATATGTCTTAAAAAATTAAAACAGTTTAAAGCATCTGAAAACCGAACACTCCGTTTCAGTCAGACATTTAAGTGTCTGAATTTTATTTATTTCAATTTTCAGCATGTGTACGCGATTTAAAGAGCGGACAGACAAGTAGTTTTCCAAATGGCTTAACTAACCGATTTTCTAATTTCTTTTTAACTATGTACAAAAGTGTTAAAAATAGAAAAAGTAATTACTTTTTTCTATACAATATTATATATAGAATTTCAGCATGCATGACCAAAAAAGCGAAGAATCGATAGACTCATTTTCACTTCATTCATGAAAGTTTTCAGTTCAGTCTTTAGTTCTCATGCAGAAAATCAATTCTTCTGTCAGGAGACCCGTTTCATTATCCACCTGTCTCGTACAGATGGAATATATTTGGGATTGGATCGGAATATACTAGTAGCTTAGTCTATTTATGTTTTATTTATCGCATTCAAAACCACGAAAGAATGAAGTACGGAAAATGAAGAAAGCGAAAATTAATTCTGGCGTTAGGATTTACTTCATTTTTTATTTAACATCCAAGTAGATTTTAAATGAATATCCCAACTTTGCAGGGCTATTAAAAGAGAAAAGAACAAGTAGGAAAAATCATTCGCTAAGCATAGATTGTGAAATACTTTCCAACACTTCCTTACTTTTTTAACAAAACTTCATTATATAGGGAAATGACGTGTTACTGTTCCATAAGCAAATATAGGGTAACATCCCCAGTAATTGGCACTTTAAGAATTTGTCTTTAAACTTACTTCAATTTTCATTACAAAGAAATAAGATATTTACTTGGAAATATTTTTAAATCAAAGAATGCATATCTGTGCATCTATTTTGCCCACGAAAAGCAAAAAAAAAAAATTTAAAAAGTATTTTTATAAAAATATATTTATAAAAAATTGCTTAAATCACCAGTAACTGGCACATAAAGCACCAATGAATTACACCGTGTGATCCAGTAATTGGCACATGTTTATGTTAAAAAAATTGAGGAGTATTTTTAAGAGTTTGGGAATATTTTAAAAATATAAATAAGTCTATTTTATCCTATTCGGTCCCTCGGACCCTATTCGGGGGCTTCTCTTCTTTTACCTATAAAGGCTAGTGACTGATTTTTTACATTTTCGAATCATTTCTTAACACGTTCGCTGAAGCTTATGTGAAGATGTGATGATAAATAATGCCGCACTATAGAAGTCGTTTTGTACCAGAAGCCGATATACTTTTTAAAACAAGGAATCAGTGAAAGATTTTCCCGTGCCATCGCATGTCTGGATATTGGACATCATCCCATATCACGCACTGGCGTGTGATCGGCAGCAAATGTGTAAATAACTCAGCTTTTTTTTTTTTTTTTTTTTTTTTTTTTTTTTTTTTAAGCAATTGAATAAATAACGCATGCATCTAAGCCGAATCCCTCTTAACATAAATATTATTGTCATCTAAGTTTGCGTAAAAATGCTTAAAAATATCCAAAAGACAGTGTAATCAAGAAAATGATAAATTTTCATAAGTGTTTAACTTAAATCTTTTTCTATATTTTTTTAAAGGATCAATTTCAAAAAGATTTCTTTCTGCCATTTACAATGTGATTTTGTCTGGAAAAAACTAATGAATAAGTATTTGTATTATTATTTTAGCTTTAAAACTAAAGAGGTTAGGAAATATTACCTGAAAGATTAAAATAACAGATTATTTTTAATATTACATAGAATGTTAAACTATTAGGAAAATCTTGCGAACTGTTTTCACAAAGTCGTTCGAGTAAACTTAAGACAAAAAAGTTCTGAATAAAATGCATTAAAAATTACCTATACTCTATGACAAAAATAAATTATTAGGAAATATATATACGATATTAAAATATTAGAAATATCTGATAGACAATTTTCACGAAATTGTCGGCACAAGCTTCATAAAAAGGTTCTGAATACAGTGTCATAAAAAAGGCAATTTGTATACTGTAAAGTTCTGTGTGCGATATTTTTTATAAAACTAAATTTAGAATGCTGTTTTGTTTAATTTATTGCAGTACATGTAGATTTCAAAATCCGTATGTAACATCCGTACACACAAAAAGAGTGAAATTATTTTTTTCCTTTCCCTTAGGATAACTTACATAGTTCTGTACGTCAGGTCTTAAAAGGGTTATCATGTGTACTGGAGAAATACCATTTATTTCTAAATTAAAGCTTTGAAGTTCTCATGATGTAAAACTCATTTCTTTATGTAGTCTGAGCATGTCTATCAAATCATTGGATTAGCCAATGCATGTGATATATGAGTTGTCCACATTCATAGTAGACGCAATCCATTTAAAAAAAAATTTAAATAGTCCATTTAAAAGGAGTATAAAATCTGTTTTCGCCTTATCCCATCATAATTCCCAATGTAAAAATATCTGATTATCTGATTACAGAGCTGCCAACTTCGAAGCCTTTTTAAATCATAGAAACATGTTTGGAACCATAAAAGTATTTTAGTAAATTGCATGCCAAAATTATGCCAGTATTACAACACATATTGTCAATTATTAAGTAAAATTTCTGATTCTAATATGTTTAAAATAGCAAATAAAGCCTTTGTGCACAAATATTTAAAGATAGAAAACCAACGAATATAAATGCACAAATAAAGTATGAGAAGGTAGCAAATAGCTATTTCGAATCTACTAACGAGATTCTTCATCAGTGCAAAACTCAGCGAGCTAAAAGTAGCAAAACTGAGCAAAGAGATAGAGAGACGCAGGCTTATATACCCGCTATGGGAACAATGCCGCCTGAAGAAAAGCTTCTTCTCATTGGTTGCTTTTCTTCAGGCGGGATTGTTCCCATAGCGGGTATATAAGCCTGCGTCTCTCTATCTCTTTGCTCAGTTTTGCTACTTTTAGCTCACTGAGTTTTGCACTGATGAAGAATCTCGTTAGTAGATTCGAAATAGCTATTTGCTAACTTCTAATATGTTTGTTTGACTTTAAATTGGTGTAGAAGTTGGAAACCATGTGATTATGAAACTTGATGAAACTCTGTCATTTTAGATTTCCGAGGATACCTGTATTTTTTCATGTAACAGTAACAACAGAAACGTGTATCAAAACGTGTTTAAATCTGTATCTAAATTCAGATACAGGTTTGCATTCTAGATAAAAAAAATCTATAAGATTACTAAAAAGAAAATTAGGAAACAAGGATTTCTAGAATAGTTTATGTAACTGCAACCAAAGTTGCAGATAAAAGATCGTGACTCATTATGACTAATGTTGTTTATTAAAAAGACTGAAACTAAATAAACTTAAACTACACTGTAAAAAAAAACTATTACGTTACTAAACTTTTTCTAGGAATGTGGTATTTTTGCATGGTATATTCTGCACTATAAAGTTAAATTACAATTATCTTTGAACATTCCATTTGAACATATCCTGTAAATTGTTCTTAGATTTCCAAACCATATCGGAAATAGATTTATTGTTCTTAGGTTTCCAAAATCCATATCGGAAATAGATTTAGTAATCTGAGAGGTGTGTATATTTTCTTATTATCACATTTTCAAAATTAGAACAATCCAATTTAAAGAAAAATAAATGATGTAAATACATACATACTTTAGTTCACTTTTCTCACAAAGACGAATGTGATTTAACCCTGTCGGGGGATGGTGTACTATTAATAGTACATGTCTTTTAATGGAGAATTATTTTATATTAAGAAATACTTTTGTTTCTGTTTATATGTAGTAATATTAGTATATGTTTATGCATTTAGTAATAATAATAATTATCACTGATAAACAAGGTTTCTGTTTCTAACTAAGTATGTGGTGACTTTCATATTTTAGGTGGTGCTGTGAAAGAATAAACCATTAAAAAGTTTCCATCACCCCCAGATTTTTAAAAAATTCAAAATCTTAAAAATCTGAATTTTGTAGTATTTATTCAACACATATACTTTAAGAAATTTGTCATTTGGTATTTTAGTAATGACAAACTTTTAAATAAACACTTATAAAGCTTAAAATTAATATTTAAAACACGGAAAGTATGCCTTGTTTATAAAGTTTCAGAAAATATAGAAGAATTATAGTAAAAAGAAATTATATTAATAAGAAATTTCATACTTTATGCAGCGGTAAATGTCTTATCTGTGGCTGCTCTGTTATAGGCCATTGCTCCGAGTTATATTGACAATTTAAAAAGCAGACATTAAGCCCCTTATATCATTACAATAGCATAAATCATCTTTTCTTGAAAAAAAATGTCGAATATTTCTTATGTCGATAAATAGATATCTTTGTATTGTTTTTCAGGAGATTCCAACCTTGCAATCTTAATCAAAGTGATTTTGAGTTTTTCTTTGATAAATTTAAGTCTCTCAGAAAATCATTCAATTCTTTTTGAGTAATTAGGTGTTGTTCTTCATTTATGCCAGGAGAATAGTTGATATCAGATGTAGAGAAAGTTTCAGTTTCATCGATTTCCATTTCTACTGCTATGTCGTCATATGTAAAATTCTCCGGAGGTTTCGGAATTTGTAAATAATCATTATGTAATGCTGGTCACATTGCTGAATCTAAGTTCGGGTACTTAGTTTTATGTTTACTTCTTGCAGATAATCCTTTAATTTTTGTAATACAATTAGTAGCAGCCCTATATGATCCTTTGGCATGCGCCATATCATGGGTATAGCAAAGGATATACACTTTTTTGTACCTTTCACCCACGCCCTGAGTTTGTAGCACGTCGTGTACAAAAAGGATGGGGTGACCATTTCTTATCTTGTTCACCTACTTTATACTCAAAGT
This sequence comes from Maratus speculifer, assembly GCA_964019185.1. Lineage (NCBI taxonomy): Eukaryota > Metazoa > Arthropoda > Arachnida > Araneae > Salticidae > Maratus > Maratus speculifer. The sequence continues at coordinate 391,147,255 of OZ025294.1, read as the reverse complement.
ACATATGATAGGCAGTCTTATTACGTCGTGAAAGCGCATCGATGCTTCTTCAAAGTTAGCTTCTCGCACACATAGCAAAAAGAATCGGGTTCATTAACGCATTCTTTAGACATGTTTTACATATTGTAGAGGAAATGAGATGATTATAATCAAAATTTAATTAAAACATCTTACAGAAAAAAGTAATAATAGTACACTCGTCTTGAGAGTTTCAACTGTCATGGATTTGCGTTAAAGTCAAATACTAGAGCTGTCTGTTCAAGGTCGCTAACAGGAAATTTATTAGGGGGACATCAGTTTCTACTCTCTTTCTGTATCTTCTATCGTTGTAATAAGAAAAAGGAATGTTTGTGTGAATACAATACATGAAAGAGAATAATATAATCTAATTATAATGCCTATACGATGCCTGCATACACCAAAACATATAAATGAAATTTCTCAAAATTGGAGGGTGATAGAAAATTTCTACAAATATATTCTTTTTCAGCAGCTTGAAATCCATAAGAAAAACCCAACGCATATAGAGAAACAGAAAATTCGTTAAAATTTGTTTATGAGCGTTATTATTATATGCTTAATTCTCTTTGTACCGTTTGCGATTCTTTTACTTTAAACATATATTTCACTGATTAAATTTGCAATAAAAGTTATTTTCCTGCAAGAATCATGTATAATAAAGCGTTAAAAAGTATTAGAGAGTTGTAATATAAATTAAATCTTGCTGTAATACAATATTTTCTAAACATCTCCCAAAATTCTTCCTCCGCATATTTTCATATAAATATCAATTGAGTAGTTTTCAAAACAACAACTTTCGTTACATTTTAAACAGTGAAATATTTGTTATGCACTGATTAATTTATTTGGATAGCTAATGTTAATGTTATTAACGTAAAAGTAGTTTATTTTAATTGAAAAAAAATCGGACCCGAAAGGGTTAAATATTAGAACTAAATGTGCTTTACCACGATACATTTCATGTTTCACAAAGATCCGATTAACATTTTCAATTTGTTATTATTTCTTTGAAAAAATTTAGTTACTCAATATTAAATGTATGATATAGTACTAATTATAGAAATTTCTATTTGGAACGAAAGAATTCGAAGAGATGAGCGTTCTAATAAATAATTATGTATTAAAGTAAAAAGTTATCGACTTTCCAGTAATTACACACTTCCATTTTCAAGATGAGTATGGAGTTACATTCGATCGAATCAGATAATTGAAAAGTAGTCAAATATCAATATGATATTTTCTGTTTTTAATTTGGTTTCATGCATGTTAAATGTAAAAAATTATCGGGATATTTAAAACATGTTATTATAAAACGATAAGATACATTTGTGTAATACTTTTAAGGATAAAAATATTACTTTCCTGACTTTATTCTTTTGAATTTGTTTTTCTAAGCGGAAAACAAACTATTTTTCAAAATGCTTTTTTTATGTCATAAGCAGGTATATATTCTAGTAACTGTGCGTTGGGTAATGCTCAAACAAATCTGTCGTATGGACATTTTGTTTAATTCTTTGAAAAATATGATACTTTTAAAATGATATCTTAACAAAACTTTTAAATTTCAATAATAAATATATAAATGCTTAACCTCCTCAGACCTGAGCATAAAATAAATCTACAAATATATATTTATTGCTTTTACATAATTGAAATGACACCATAGATGAGAGAAAGAGTCATTTTTATGAAATTTGTACTTTAAAGAACTGGTAATTTAGGTTTACAAATATGGATATAAAAGTACTAATCCCCCTAAAACATCAGTTTAACTATTAGTAATATAAATTTACGCAATAATCAAATTGAGGTCTTTAAACTACTAAATGATCAGCAAATCCTCAAAAAAAATTTTGTAAAAAATTTAAGTTAAATAATCATATGTATTCCTTACTTTCTTAGCCACAATATCTTGAAAATATTTTCGAGACTCGGATGAAAATAATATTTATTTTACGACGTAATATTTATCTGTGCTGACATTTATTGTTTTTTTTTTTGTTTTTTTTAAGCAAAAAACATTTAGCTGTATAGAAGTAAAGTAAAAATGCAAATAATTCGAACATTTTAGCTTTTATGAGGAAAAGAATGGAGGTGCACATTTGTGTACCTCAGGTTTGAAGAGGTTAAACAGGAATTCGGGAATATTTTCAAAAGATAAATAAGCCTATTTCAAGAAAGATTAATTGAAAGATTACACATTATAATAACAAATTATTTTATGTATACTCTTTGTTCATCACATAGAATGTTAAACTATTAGAAAAATCTGGTAGAAATTTTTTCACATAACTATTTGCATAAATTTAAGATAAAAAAAAGTGCTGAATAAATGTGCTTAAAAAAATGTACAATGCCTATACTCTATATGACGAAAATAAAATATTACGAAATATATACAAGATATTAAAATATTAAAAAAATATATTAGATAATTTTCACGAAATCGGCGGCACAGGCTCAAGAAAAATTTTTGAATAAAATATCATAAAAAAGTCACTTATTATACTGCATATAAAGATTCTTAAAGCTCATAATAGTACGATAAATTTTTTTAAACTAAATATAGAATCTAGTTTTGTTTAAATTATTGCAATGCAATTAGATTTCATTGTCCTTATAAGGTCAGCAGATTTTTGTCAGAAATTAAAAGTTTTAAACTAAAAGGTGATTGACCCTAATTAATGGGTCATATTTGATTGAAAAGAAAATTCGATGTCAGGTTACGTCGAAGGAAGATCTACATAATGGACATTCTATAGTAGCTTGAGTTACATTTACCAATATTTTCAGTAATTTTAGTAGTATAAAACTCAAAACAAAGTTATTAAAAATGAAAATTTGGCATGGTGTGCTAATTAAACTTATCCAAAGCCCAGTTTTAGAAAATTACCTACTTTTTATGTTATTTTTAAAATTTTGGTTGTCATATTTACAATGGTAACTGCCATTACTGAAAAAAGGAGTGTAAATTATCATATAAAGTGTAATTTTCATTGATTTTTTTTAGGTAATTTTCATCCAAATTGATCAATAGATAGGTTTCACTGAGACATCATGTTAACTTTACGTTTGAATATTTTATAGTGTTATATTATTAAAATTTTTGCAGTAAATTGTTCTAAATGTAACGTAATTTACCATGGAATGACTCATAATCGTCTGAATGCAGGCTCACCTTTAAACCACACAAAAAGAGAGAATTATTTTTCTTTATTAAATAATTTATTCAATGTAACCATTTTTTCGATTTTTTTATTCCAAAATCACTTTAAAAAAATATATTTCACTTTAAATATTAATCATTTGATAATAAGCCACAATTTATAAAGAAAACATAAGTATTTAAAAATATAACTGTTATTCAGTAAATCTGTGCCGGTAAAGAAAGAAAAAATATGCTTTAAAAAGTTTATGTAAAATTCGTTTAATTTTTGTGTATTCCTTTCAGCGGCTGATTCTTTAGTTTGCTAGTCGTGGTCCGCAATCCAAGAAAATTTGCTTAAATTAAGCTAAAATCATATTTTTTTTCATTCACGCATACTGAACGTTTGTTGCTTTGCAATTATTTAAACAAAATTACTTTTTTAACAATAAAAACGATTGGAAAAAACTTCACCAAACTCCATGTTCGGAATAAGAATTTTTTTTTAAACCATAATACTCAAAATGTTTTTTTCTTTTTTTAATTTTAGCTGACGATTTCTTGAAAATGTTTTGCCACATTTTCTTAATATTTTAATTTTCTATATACTAAATGATAGTTGATAAATTAATCTATTATTTTGACCTTTGAATTAATATTTCTTAGAATTTAATATTCATGTTTTTACAGCTAATGCGATAATGTTTGCTATAAAATTTTTGAGAAATAGAAAATACATATATCTTTGATTACCAGTTATTACCTTTCATAACTACTAATTAACATGCGACAGTTTTTTTTTTCTATTTTTTATTTGTTTATATTTTAATACATCTTCATATACGTCATTTATTTTTACATGCGACGAAAAATATTTTATTTATTTATTAATTTCACATGTATTTAAATTACTAGCTGCCCCCGGCGACCAGTTTGGTCACTTTCAAATTTATTTTAAGGATTGCAATATGTTACTATTATTCATAATTTTATTTACTTGCGTACCTTCTCTAAATTTGAAGATTCTAAAAAAGAAATCAACAAATCTATCTTTGTTTCATCTCATGTTCATCTGCTTATGAGTCACAATGCATTCACGAATGGGCATATTTGAAAATATATTAAGTCATTTTACTTAATTACAATAGGGGCCAAAATTGTAGGATATTTTTTAAATTTTTATGTTTTCTAACTTTGCCTATTTATAGAAAGTATTACGTTTCACAAAATTCAAATGCTTTTACATCATTTTAAAGACAATACTGATTTTAATATAAAAAATAAAATTCAAATAATTGCAATACAAAGAAAAATTGTATAAATGCTTTAATGTGCAAAATCAATACTGTGATAGAGCGGTTTGTAATTTCTAACTTTCCTAGCCAATTACTGTTCTTATTATGAATCGACATCATGATTAAAGTTAGGACTGGTTATTATTGTGCTTTCTGTAGATTTTGTTTGTATTTACGACGACCAATTATCTACACGTGAGATAAAGGTCCTAAGGGGGGATGTGCCCCCCGTAGGGGGTCTTTCTAAGGGAACCTCACCCGTATTTACTCAAGGAAATCCAACGTTCGAAGAAAACCATCCAAAACTTCGAACGGCTAGGCCGACGGTTGCGACTGGGTTCGAACACAGCACCTACCATCTACCAGTTTGGAGGTCAGAACCTCCTGGCCACTGGTGGGGTTCTTTATTCTGTAGAAAGAAGATTGTTTCTATATAATAAAATTACATATTGGAATTTTGATAAAATGTTTTAATATTTTAGTACGTATAAATCAACGATGAAAAGTTTTACTATAGTACCTCAATTTTATATATGAAAAAAAAACTCAAATATGATTTTTTCAGAGTTGGCATTAATAGTAAACTGCATGGGGAATTCCTTTAAGAAAAGATTCCTTGTCCTTTCTTATACTCAATTTGAACCACTTGTTTTCGAACTGTTATTCTGTTCTAGTTATTCTATTACCTTATTCGAATCTCTTTTCATACATAGAAACTTTTTTTTTTTTGGGGGGGGGGAGGTCCACGTCAGAACATTTTTTAATACTACTTAAAATATTGTAAGATTCAACATTTTTTTAACCACTTGTACTTTATTATTGCCACAAACAGTACATTGTTTATATTATATTTCTTATATTGTAAGTCATTTTAATTCTATACTAATTGCTAAAGAATTAAATAAATAATCTATACGACTGATTTATACGACTGACAGAACCCAGAATAAGTACCTAATTATGCTATAAAAAACATTATAAATGGAAGGCATTATCTTTTTTAAATATCAAAATTCAAATAATAATGTCCTTAAAAGTACTTTACATGTGGATCTCATGATAACAAGTTTTAAATATTTAAAAAGTACTAGACTTCTTAAAAATAGAAAATATTGTAACACTTTTCTACCTCTTAATTGCCTGATGTATTTGAAAACATCTTTAGTTGAATATGAAAGCGGATAATTATTAGGATGTCAGCAAATGTTTACTGGAATACGATAATTATGTATCAGAAAGCCTCTTTCTCCTCATTCTTTCGTTAAAATTGAAATTTTAATGATTGTTAGTACTCCATACTTTTATTACCAACAAACTAAATCTTAAAAATGAATTATTAAAAATAAATTAAAATAGTTTTAAAAAAAATGTGAAAGATCCATCTGTAAAACAGGTACAATCTGCTCTCCTTAATTCAAATCTTCGCTTAATTCGAACTAAACATGAAGTCCGGAAATTTTCAATGACAGAATAACGCTAAAATTTTTCATTTATCCGTTCTCATTTTCTCTTGAGTTAGTTTAATTCAAACTAACGATAATTCCAATTTTTCATTTTTCCGCAATTTTTTACGGACTTCAGTTTCTTGAAATAACTTTATTTCATTTTAGTCAGAATTGTACTGATCCCATGTACATATAATATAAACATCACTTTAAAATATCAATTTAATTTAAATGCTTTAAGCGATAAATTAAAATAACATAAAAAGATTATAGCTTGACATGTTTCATTGCTCTTACGGCAACATTTTCAAAAGCAAATAAAATGATAAAAAGGAATTTCCCGAAATAAACAGAAAAACACAAATCACGTGAACATGAGCATATAAAAATAAACTGGAAATAAAATGAATAAAAATAATTGTGAGCGTGACATATTACAAATTATTGTCTTAAAAATTCCTTTTTATTCCTTTTTTTTATTCCTTCCTTTTTTTCCTTTTTCCTTAAGGGAAATTCCTTTTTATCATTTTATTTGCTTTTGAAAATGTTGCCGTAAGAGCAATCAAACATGTCAAGCTATAATCTTTTTATGTTATTTTAATTTATCACTTAAAGCATTTAAATTAAATTGATCCCATGTATTTGATATCCGCTTTTATTGTGTTCCGTCTGTCCATATGTGACATTTCCACTCCTTTTTTCCATTGTATTTTGTTTCTAATTCCTTAATTAGTTTATGCATTTGCATCTTTAATTTACTATTAAATATTTTTCTAATATTAAAGGTCGAACCAAATGAAAAAATATATATGTAACAAAGACCTTTTGTAATAGTACCCATTTGAAAATATTTTCCTCTCATAATTTACATAATTCGTACTCTGGATAGTTCGAACATATCTTGTGGTCCCGACGAGTTCGAATTAACGAGATCCGAATGCATCTTGATTCAGCAGGTTTAATTTTAATCATTAAATCACATTCTTTTTTGATATCAGAAAATTAAACTTTGAGTTTGAGTGAACAATGCTTTGAGGTCTATAGCTACAATGGCTGTTACCTCGAATGATCCAGAAAATTAAACTAAAATACGTATTTATATCTTTTATGTTTCTTTAAAATCGATTGTTTTACTCTTGAAAGCGAGATAAATAAGAAAATCGATACACCTCTCAGATAACTAAATCTTTTTTTTAGATACAGATTTTTGAAACTTAAGAACAATTTGTAAGAATATTTTCAAAATGAAAGTTAAAATGAAAATTATTATTCAATTTTACGATGCGTGTTATACCATATCTGGTAAATATCTGCCTTTTCCGAGTGTTTCTGCACACAGCTAAAAATTTGAAACTTATGATGCATCGTCACTCCAACACTTGTATAGAAAACGATTACTTCAATATATTATGAAGGATTCTCATTGGTCAATATAGAGATATTCTATAAAAGCTATGGAGTGACGATGCAGCAAAAGTTTAAAATTTTTTAACAGAGCATGTGACAGTCATTGATACAATAAACAATTTCTTCTACATGTGTAATATTGTATTGTATTAATTGAATCCAGTACCCAAAAATCTTCATATTTCCTAAAAATATTTTATTGCATTAGAAATTTCTCCGGTTTTTTTCTGCTTAAAATGACGTTTAAATCATGTTTCTATCTTAATTAGAACAGAAAATACTATTATTATTTTTTTTGTATGTTTACAAAACACAGTTTTCAAGCAATCGTTGACATGAAATTGTGAGGGCATCGTTGGCCGAGTGGTTAAGACGCCGCTCTGCATAGATGGAGGTTGTGGGTTCGATTCCCGCTGGCTCCATTGCACACGCACTTTGTGTGGAGCTCCTGGTTTATTTCTCATGTGTGTTGTAAATTTCCTTGTGCTATCTCGTCCTTGTATATTGACGATGACTTATAAGCAGGCTTTCATGTCGAGCACACAAGTCGGATGTATGTTATTCAAACAAAAAAAAAGAAATTGTGATAGTTCTTGTGAAAATGCTTTTTTCTTCGTGATAATTTATTTATTTATTTATTTATTTATTTATTTATTTTTTACAATTTTTTACATTTAATACAAAACATGTGTGTTTTTTTCATTGTTTTACTTTAATTATGATTCAGCATATTTGAAAAAAAATATATTTACCTTAGAAAGTATGATTTTTAAAATAAAAGTTACATCTTTTTTTTTTTTTTTTTTTTTTTTTTCAAATTTTTACTTTATGTATTTTTAATTTTTTTTAATTAATATTTTTAAAAAGGCTCAATCAAGATTGAAGTTTAACATAAAAATTATGCAAATTTTAACAACACTTTTTACACAATCTTTTTCCTGGCACTATGCTTTCGGGCTCAGATGTCATATACGTACCACATTGGTGGGATTTTTTTTGTGACGCCATTTTCGCGAAAACTTCGTCATCAAATACCAGTTACATATATATTTTTTATTTATTTTCTATTATTTTAAAAAGGAAATAATGATAAACTATAACAGTTTTATTAATAACTGTAAAACAAAACAATTTATATCAAATTATAAAAGAAAATATAAAGTAAACAGTTTACTAATAAATGAACAATAATGACTGGGTAACCATATGAGGCATAAAAATGCCTCTTTGTTGCACTCGAGCTAATGTGGTGCGTATATGACATTTGTGCCCACATTCGCAACACATTCACAAGACAAAAAAAAATGATTTTAATTAAAAATGTTAATTAGTACATTTAGTTAGTGTGCTAAAAGTGTTTCCCAAATTTACAATGTAGATAAAATATTCTCGCATTAAAAAAATAATAATAATAATAATAATTTCATTTGCAGTTTATTATTGCGAGAAAAACTACATTGCTCGTATCATATTTTTTACATTGTAAGCTATTTTAATTCGGTACTCGTTGCTAAAGAATTAAACAAATAATCTATACGACTGATTAATGCGAACATTATTTTATTCCCAGTGCCAAGAATACGTATCTACTTATGATATAAAAATATCACAAATTGAATGCATCATCTTTTTTAAATAGCAAAATACTAATAATAATGTTCTTAAAAGTACTTTACAAGTAGATGTATTTTTAAATATTTCGACTTTGAATTTTTTTTAATATTCTACTAATTATTTGTTTTTTCGTTATTTAAAATGAAAATAAATTCAATAAGTACTAGTAAATCTGAAGATCAGGAGCCTCAACGTCAGCTTTATTCATTTTTTTAAACATACTTTGGGTAATATTCAACTTCCTGGAAACTGTAATTTAAAATTTTCAAATTATGTGATTATTTATAAGAATAAAATAAGAATTAGAAGTTTTCAACCATCAAAAGCGGTAAATTAAAAATTTAGTTATGTTAGAATATTCTGAAATTTTCATGATCTATTATTTCTGTTTTCTTTATTATAACATAGTAGATTTCTTCAGGGGGGGCTCCACCTCCCTGAACCCCCCGAACCTCACTTAATTTAAATTTGTCACTTTCTGATAATTGTTCTAATGGTTATTGTATATCTTACATTTCTTTATACATTTTGATTTATAAGGATAAGTAACAGTTTGGACAAACATTTTTCATTATCCTTATACTTCTACATGCCTGCCAACCATAAACACCTAAACCTGATGAATCAGGAACTTTTGTAAGTGCGAACTCAGTAATCTAGAGTTTTACAATTTTGTTTCCGGAAAAGAAAAAAGTTTTGATTGCATTGTACGGCAGTTATAGTGGGACAGACAGATATACAGAAAAACAGACTGACAGATGAAAAACAGTAAATTTCGTGTCTCCAAAGTAAGCCTTCACTGAAGTTTCGGCAATGACGTCATTATTCATGAGTTATTGATATCCATGTTTCTTGAATTTTTAGCGACTACTATAAAATACCTGTTTTTGTTCAATTATGATGTCATATTTTACTAAATGACATATTTATTAAAAAAATAATTTTTTTTTTCTTTTACTTCTAATTATGCCCCCATTTTTGTCGAAAAATTCTTATTAACGAAACAAATATCCGTGTTTAATATTTAACAAAAAGTACTATATCTATAGTTGTTATTTTAATTCTGACGTCATATTTTTTTTAGTTTAATTTTTCGAATGGAAATTGCTCAATTGAAACTTATTGCTGTTGAAAAATTATTATCTTAAATTTTGATTTTTTTTTTTTTTTTGGCAACGTTAAAGGAAATTGGTTGAATTTTATTTTAAAAACCCTATTGATTCTGTATGAAAAAGAAGGAAATTTTGAATTATTAAGGAAAATATTTGAATAAAATAAATAAAACATAGCCTATATTTTTTTTTCTGGGCTATGTTATATTTATACGCAAAGATACAAAGACATTAATTAATTCATCAGTTTTGATGTTGACTTCATTTAAATTTTCGTACACGCTTTCAAATTTATAACATTATAAGGATAACGATTAAGATGAATGGTTGCTTAGAAGCCATTCAGAGAAAATAAAGAAAATGAAATAAATACATTTGAAATAAGTAAATCTCTAAAACAAATTAGTTTATATTATTGGAACACATTTATAAAAAATCTCCAAAATTTACAGTAATAATTTTGAAAATCTGACAAATGCGTTGACAAAATTTCAAAACAATACGAATAATTTAACTGGTAAATTTTAGTATTCATTTATCATTTAATTCCATTAATCAAATGTTGAAAATCATTGGATTTGCCATAGAAAAGCATTATTGCGCGAAATAAAATATTCTATATCTTTCGAACGAATGAATCAAATCTAACAAAGAACTATACAGCTTAATCCCAGTGTCTCACTAACATACCCACTTAATTTCAAGCCAATCGAATGCTTTTTATGTCAGTTATCGCGGAACAAACAGACTGACAGACTGACAGACTGACAGACAGACAGACAGAATCCAAAAAACTTCGTGTCTTCAAAGTAAGCCTTCACTGACGTTTCGGCAATAATTTGGCTATGAGTTTGGTGATTTGTATAATTTGGTGAAATTGGTTGACGGGATAATCAAGTAATACCGAAATGTTAATTATTGCATTTAGTTAATGTACTAAAAGTGTTTCACAAATTTACAGTATAGTTAAACTATTCTCGCATTCAATATTTATTTAATTGCATTTGCAGTTTTTTAGTGCGAGAAAAATTGCATTGTTCAAATCATATTTGCTACATTGTAAGCCATTTTAATTTGATACTGTTTGCTATAGAATAAAACAAATAATTTATGAGAATAATTTATACTAATGTTATTTTATTCCCAGCGCGAAGAATAAGTATCTACATATGATATAAAAATATTATAAATTGAATGCATCATCTTTTTTAAGTAGCAAAATATTAATACCGTATTTACTCCTGTATAAGGCGCACTTTTTTTCCAAAAAATTAGGGGAAAACTCCTGGGTGCGCCTTATACACGGAATATTTTTTTACTGTTGGATGCAGTCGAACGATATACATATGAAACAAGAAATTATTCAAAGAAGATATTAAAACTCGGAAAATAATACTTAATTGAAGTATTACTGCATATTTATTTCACTCCTTGCAGTTTTTTATACAACACACAGCTAGTGTCATTATCTGAACGCTAATTAGCAAATCTCTTTACCGTCACTCATTCCTATTTCCCGTCATTCTCTTACAACCCGAAGTCTAAAAATGCATTTTCGTCTTGTTTTCTGGAATGGTGTAATGCTTGTTTCGACTTTTTTCTTTACAGAAATTCATTTGGTCATTCTTCATTAGCGTATCAAATTTATGGTGTGCCTTATATACGAGATTTTAAGAAATCGACATTTTTACTTGTAAAGTAGGGGTGCGCCTTGGTACCCGCGTGCTGGGTACACGCGTGCTAACACGAGTAAATACGGCCATAATGTCCTTAAAAGTACTTTACAAGTAGGTGTAGTTTTAAATATTTCGATGAATTTTGACATTTTAAAACGTACTAGACTTCATAAAAATTGAAAATATTGTAATATTTTTCACTCTCTGAATTACCTGATGTTTTTGAAAGAATCTTCAATCTCAAGTTGAAGATGAAACCGGATAATTATTCAAAAGTCAGCAAATTTTTACTGTAATGCAATAATTATTTATTCGAAAGCTTTTTTCTCCTCATGTTTTCGTTTAAATGAAAATTTTAATAATCGTTCGTACTTCATACTTTTGTTACCGACAAACTAAATCGTAAAAAGTAGTTATAAATTAAAATAGTTAAAAAAATTTGTGAAACATCTGTCTGTAAAGCAGGTATCTTGATTCAGCACATCTAATTTTTAACCTTCACTGTACAATGTTTTCTATTCCTATGAAAAAAATTATTTGAAATTTATTTTCGGTCGAATAATGGGAAAAATAGCAAAAACAAAAATTAAATTTAAAATTTTCCGGTAAAATTTCATATTTTATGGCATGTGCCAATTGTACACAATTAGAATGTTTAAATGTTGTATTGCTATATTTTGCAAAAAAAATGGGCTTAAGTTAATTGATTTCATCTGCCTAACACTCTGCAGCTTTCTTTATATTAATAATTTTAAGTATTGAATAAAAATAATTAAAGTAAATTTTGCCTTAATTACTTGATCGAAAATCTTTTTGATTTCGAAAAAAAAAAAATTAATTTTTTTGTCAAATGCAGCCGTCTGACATGGAAAAAATTATCCCATCTATTGCTGGAGTTGCATATTTACGAACATATGAGTTTGGAAATTATTTGGATAGGTATCGCTCCGGTAGATCATTTGACAGAGTGTTGATGCACTGAACCAATTACCCAGTTGCGAGACTTGTTCGGATACGTTTTAGAGCGTTGGTTTTATTCCCTGATAGCAATATAGATAAAAAAAATCTCATAATTAAAAATCAGATTTCATCATTTCAATAATTATAAGATATATTTTATTAATTACAGTAAAACATAGTTTATCTGTTAGTCACGGTATTGCTGCATTGGCGGTTATTACCAAAAACGAATCATTAACTGACAAAGAATTTTATTAATAATACACTTGTTATTTTCTATTTATAATTTGTTTTCAGCTGTTACTCTTTAGATTCTTTCATTGTTGTGTTTTTATAACCATTTGGGTCATTTTGGAAAGATGTATTAGTCGATCTTTAAATCCATTATTGTTTCAACTCATATAACAATTGTACGATTTACCGAGAGTATTTGGAGATTTACAGCCTTTTCCAGATTAACGGAAAAATACCTTAAAAATAATATAAAGTTATAAAAGTATTAAAATACTAGCAAGCAACGCGTCTTTGCTCGCGTAATAGTTGAAATATGATATTTTTATTCCTAATTATTATTAAAAAGAAATTATACTTTTAGGAATAATTCAAAAATTGACATTTAAGCCATAATTATAACAAACTACATTATTATAGTGCATTATCAAAAAAGAGTTTAAATAAAAGAAAAGAACTTAAGCTAATTCTAAATAAATGATAATTTAGAAAGTATTTTGAAACTTTTATGCTAAATCCATACGTTTATTTGAGTATTCCTTTGAAATTTTGAATTTTTAGAACCCTTCTTCCTAGCACGCATTTACATCTTAAAATTAACCATTCTGAAGATCATAGTAAAAAAAAAAAAATCTTTAAAACACCATAAAATATATTAAAATGCACAATGCCTTTCGGAAGAACTAAGTCTTTCCTAGTCAGATGCAAAGAAGGCGTGCCCTACATTGAATGTAACAGCACGACTGAAATGAAAAGGCGGGAAAGGTACCAAGCTCAAAGAACAGCCAATAGGAAAGTAGAAGGCAACAGCCAATCATAAAATAGTGTAAACAAAATGTTCAACGGATACAGTGAAGAAGGGGAAGGAAGAAACAAAATGGTAAAGAAAAAGAATGTCTAATAAATTTAAATACACACAAATAAAAGCGTTCAATTAATTATAAAAATTATATGTAAGTATCAATGTGAAAAATAAAAGCAGTAAATCATGATTACGCCCATTAATAACTATATTATAATAATTATGATAAAATATATTCTAGAAAATATAATTAAAGAAATTATATGGTAAATAGATATTTTGCTTATAAAACATTACTTTATCAATAAAATATTTAAAATATGTCAAAGATTTTATTTACATGTTTCAATTATATTTTTGATAGAATTATCTTCAGGATGTAAATAGAAAAAAAATTAAGTCTTATAAGCAAAGTATTTATTTATAATATAAATTCTTAACTTTTCGTTGTAGAATATATATTATTATTTTAACTATATAAGTAAATTGTTATAAACACAGACATATGTATTTAATATATATATATATATATATATATATATATATATATACATAATTAATACAAAAAGCTAATTAGAAGGCAGTACTGAAAAGGTTTTTCCAGGCAACAGAGAGGGTTTTAGAATCAGATTTATCGTTAACAATAACTTCACGATTAAGATAAATAGCTACATTTTCATGAAAATCTAATTCAGAGGTACTATTGGTATTAAAGTTAATTTTAACAGTTTGAAAATTTAAAGCGTGGCCGGAATCCCAAGAGTGCTTGGCAACAGAAGATTTGGAAATATTTTGAACAATAACATAACGAGAGTGTCCTTTTAGGCGGATTTCGAAATTTCTTTTAGTTTGACCAATATAAGATAAAGCACAATCATTTCAAGGAATAGTATAAATTCCCCAAATTTTTAGGTCAGGGATAGGAGATTTACTGGAAGGAAATTCCTTCCAAAATGAAATGAAGATTTACAGTACCGAAAATTTTAAAACTGAAATTACATTTAAAATTTGTTTATAATTGGTTAACGAATGTTAATGTTCAATCCATGGAACACCTAATATGTGACTCTTTTAGTACGTAAGCTACGTTTTGATCATCATAAAAATGTTTATTATTATTATTTATTTAAATATAGTGTTTATTTATAAGTCTAAAATTTTAGTCTTTGAAAAAATCATTTTCCAAATGGTATTTGTAATTAGTTAAATTACATTTTTTAACTATAATTTTATTTAAATTTCAAATATTGTAGCAAAATTAACTTTTTATACTCTCTTTGCCAATATCTTCCATAAATTAATGTCGGTTATTCTTTAATGTTCGAATTTCATTTGAAATTATCTCAAAGCAAAATCGATATTTAATGAATATCCGTATTTATCGGCTGCATTTCTAATAAATACAATATTACAGACATGTATACCTCCAGTTGCGAAGAATATCGATTTTATACGAGGCAAAATATGGTTCTACCTAATATAATCCTACCTAAAATAATCCCATTTAACAATTTAAATTTTCAATATGCAAAAAATTTTTGGACAGATAATATCTAACATGCAATACAAGAACAAAATTATTTTATTGTGGTTTCTCATTTATCAAAAAAGAAGATTTTTTGTGAATAATGAACAATATTGAAAAATAATTTATGTTCGAGAGCGTTAAATTTATAAATAAAGTTTTTTGATATGCTAAGCAAGAGAATTAGATAACATTCTTAGCTCATTTCTTACTGCATCATCAGTGTTACCGAAATCAAGAACAAGAAATCATGCATCAAACATAGATTATGAAACACTTTTAAAAAATCTAGCAATTTGCGAAAAAACTTCACCTTTAAAAAAATATAAAATAATGTATCTAAATAAAAAGTTTGGAAATGTTTAATATGTATTTTTTTAAATATGTTAGAAAAGGTACAAAATTTTCATTTTTTTTTTTTTTTTTTTTTTTTTTGTTTTTTTTTTTTTTGTTTTATAACGTAGGTTATTCAATACAACTTAATAAATAGCTTTCTAAAGTAACAGTTCTTTTGTGGAAATTTAAAAATAAATCTAGCCTTCATCCAATTTTTTCTCCTTTTTACCTGTGTTCGTAATTACGTATATAAGTAGCACCTATAGTTGTCGCTCAGATCGTCCGTCCATCTGTCACCATATAAAATCAAAAACTACCCAACTGAAGAGTTTGAAATTTAAAATATATAAATGTTGCATAATTTTTTCGAGTCATAATAAGATTTATATTCATCTAAGAAGTATATATTAAAATATACATTCTGTACAATGTGGGGTTTAAAGAATATTTGTTATTAATTTACGGGGCCACACAAAAGCATTACTTTGCATGATAGTATAGGAAGAAACATTATTTGGGGACGCTTATTAACTAAATTAAACTATTTCACATTTTACGAAATTGATATACGTTGCCAAGGTTTAATACAGGTTGTTTTCTATGTAATAGAAATCAGATAGTATTTACAGGCATCCACGTAAATTTTGGCTATTATACTATATCCGAAGCTTTGCATATTATTACACCAAATATAAATATTTTGAAAAACTTCGTTATAGTTCGAACGCACCTCATTTTATACGCTTGATGAGCAATTTCCGACTTGTTTAAGTTAAAAAAACAAATGCTACAAAACCCGGAAAAATTAAAAATATATATTTTCTATAAATTTTTATAAAATAAGACATTTGATATGTAGACTATACATTAAAAGTTATATTTGTCACTACTAATCGTGATGCAAGGACAGTGTTAAATTTTAATACATTTGAAAAGTTTATCAATGTATTAAATTTTAATCAAAGCAGAAAACTTAAATTCTCTAAAGGACTTCGAATTCTAACTTCGACGTTTTACTAATCAATGATTTTCATTTGAATGGAACAGTGATAAATGAAATCTAAATTACTCCATTTCAAAGTGTCAATATAGGAATGGATTTCAAATGAAATACATTAAAATTAATTATTTTCTAATTTTCAGATTCAGAAGTTCTCATTTCTGCGAAAGATATAGCCATTGTCTTTTCAGTTTGGCCAAAATTAATTCATTTTAAATTTTATGCAGTTACACTGCATTGCTTTAACACAGTGAAGATGTTTAGTTGAATATCTAAGGAAATATTTAAAGAAATCTTTTTTAACTTCAAAACTGTAAATCCCATATTTTGCATCTAGTATTTGAGCACAAAATCAATTAGAGATAATAAAAAATCGAAATATGAAACTGTTTTTCTTTTCGATCGCCCAATTAAAAAAAGAGATGCTCAAAACTGATGTGCAAGAGAGCCCTCCGGCATTAAGACGGACAATAAGCTCGAAGTCTCAACGGTCGTCTGATGGGCTCAGGACACATGGGGATCTTGCGCAAAATTTGTGTTTATTTGTGTATTCTCTGTGCTCTTCTGAGGTATGTAATATACATGGTGATACTAAAGTCTTCGAGAATTCTGGAAGTGTTTTGTTGGTCTTAGTATAGTATGTAAAGTTTTCAGCCAAAAGTTAACACGCCTGTCACTGAATTTGAAAAAAAAATAATGGAAACAATATACTACAACTAGTACACTGTAAAAAAAATTCAAGAGGTTACTAAAAATTTTTTAGTAAATTTGTATTCCACAGAATTTTTTAGTAACCATTACAAACTTTTTTTTTTGCAAGTGAAACAAGCATTTCTTTTGTAAACTGAACAAAAGAATTTTTTGTATAATTAACTTAAAAATTTTTAGTATGAGCCACCAAGCAAATTTTAGTAATAGCTCCAAAATTATTTTTAATAACCATTACGTGCGCCCGAAGGGCAGGAGGTTCCTTCGAGCTGCATCCAGTCTTCTGAAGCGGAAGATTTTCAGCAAAACTGCAATAGATGGCAGCACCAAACATTGCTAACTGCTCCGACAGGATTTTCATAATCCCTTTACTAACGAGTACTTACACTACATACACTTGGGGCGTATTTGGCGGTGGTTAGTGTCGAACCTGGGACCTTTTAGTCCCAGTTTGTTACTATAACCACTATGCTATCAAGGCCACACCAAGTGAGTTTTAGTAATAGTTATTAAAAATATAAAACTATTAACTCTCTTCGTTGCTAACATTTTTCTAGTAATTTTTACAGATTTTCTTGTAACCGACTAAGATTACTAAAAATTTTTTAGTAATTACAAGGATCACTAAAGTTTTTTTAGTAGATCAACCCTTTTTTTACAGTGTAGATAAAATTAAAAACGTAAAAGTTATGCAAATAAAAAACGTAAATCACTTGTATATTGTAAACTATTGTGAAAAAGTATGGACAGGCGAAAGTCGGAGCAGGTGTTTATTAGAAGTAGAAATTTATCCGTCATGGGTATCATCTTCGAGGAAGACCACGCGCAATTAATACCACGTGTACACTGTAAAAAAATTCAAGAGGTTACTAAAAATTTTTTAGTAAATTTGTATTCCACAAAATTTTTTAGTAACCATTACAAACTTTTTTGCAAGTGAAACAAGCATTTCTTTTGTAAACTGAACAATAGAATATTTTGTATAACTAACTTAAAAATATTTAGTATGAGCCACCAAGGAAATTTTAGTAATAGCTCCAAAATTATTTTTACTAACAATTACGTGGGCTCGAAGGGCAGGGGCTTCCTTCGAGCTGCATCCAGACTTCTGGAGTGGAAGATTTTCGGCAAAACCGCAATAGATGGCAGCACCAAACATAGCTACTGCTCCGTCAGGATATTCATAATCGTGATATTAACGAGTACTTACACTGAATACATGCGGGGCGTATTTCGCAGTGGCCAGGATCGAACCCGGGACCTTTTAGCCTGGAGTCAGTTACTATAACCACTATACTATCAAAACCACACCAAGTGAGTTTTAGTAATAACTATTAAAAATATAAAATTATTAACTCTTATTCGTTGCCCAATTTTTTCTAGTAATTCTTACAGATTTTCTTGTAACCGACTAAGATTACTAAATTTTTTTTAGTAATTACAAGGATCACTAAAGTTTTTTTAGTAGATCGACACTTTTTTTTACAGTGTATGATTACTGAGCGCATATAGAAACAAAAGCAAAGTGCAATATTTTTTAAGATATATGAAGCTGCTATGAATAATGTAGGTATGAGTACGTCGTATCGCACATAAAAAGTCTCAGACATCATTAGAAACATGTAATTCTTTATAGCCACTATCACTATAACGCGTATATAAGTCACGTATAAATATCACGTGTATTTCCACAAGCATGATTGTTTAGCGCATATGAAAACAAACGCGAAGCATAGCATTTGAAGATATAAGAATCTTGTTCTGCAGCAATCTAAAAATACATAAATATATTAAAGTCCCGATTTGAGGACTTCGTGATTATGAATACAAAAACAAAAATGTTTTAATAGATGTATCAACTTCGTTGTGCAGTTATCTCAAAAACCATGAAAGTCATTAAAACTGCTATAACTAATGCATGAGCGCTTCGCACCGCACATACATTAGTCATACACTGTTAAAACTAAAGGTGACATATTGCACCTTTTAGATGTGAAAGGCTTGTCTCACTGGTGACACCCTTACGGGCACCAGAATAGCACCTTTAATTAGGTGAAAAGATGGCACCCTTAATCCAGAGTGCCAGATAATAAAAAGAAATTATGAAAACGACATTGCCCGCAAAGGATTCGAACCCACAACGTCTGATTACAAGCTCAGCACTCTAACCACTCGGGCATCGAGTTCATGTTCAAAGCCTTCTTGAAATGTTCAAATGTCCTGAAATTCGAAGGTTGCTTTATATAAAAAGCTTGTCAAAAGTTAGCCATCCGAAGTTCTAAACGAAATTGGGATAGTGAACGATCTGCGACAGTCTTCGAAGGGAGAAATTGCTGTTTTGATCACGGCTTACATCAGGAAGACTGCCGTGTTTTGATCCACCAGTGACGGCGAGTAGAAGGGGAAGTCGTAAATGACTAAGTCAGGGTGAAAATCGTCTAACGGTATGCACCGCGCTGCACCCTAATTAGCTTGAATCATCTATTGCTCGATTCAACGGCACTCCAAACACATTTTCAATCCCGCGGGTGTGAAATGGTAACTCTTTTTCACCCCTGGGCGCCAAATGCAACTGGTTTCTCACCGTTATTTTTAACAGTGTAGCAGTTTAACTGAAAACATACTCAGAAATTCATAAAAATTTGTAATTGTTTAAAGCCACAATCACTATCACACGTTATAAAACAGCTTCAGATCATTTAAACAGACAAAGAAAGAAAATCACCACGGAAATCAGATGCTTCACTAAAAAGAATCTTAATTAAACCTTAAAACTACATTATGTGCACACTTACAGATGACAAAAAAAATATTTTAAAAGGTGTTAAATTACTTTTAATTCTTAGTATTTTCAACTGTAAACACAGCCATAGACCGAGAATATAAAATAAAACAAAAATACAAATATTAACACCTTAATTTTCAAAGATTGGTATTTTTTTAATTGTTCCTATAAGTAAATTAAACATTCGATTTTCATAAAATTTGAAATGACTTGAAAAAAATATGCAACAATTGTGTATTTTAAATTTGAAACGATTCGGTCGAGTTTTTTTTCTGTTATACTCTGACGGACAGACAGACTATAAGTGCTACGTATTTACACAATTACGAACGCACCTAAAAATGAGTAAAGAAATTCGGTAAAACATGTTGAAACAGTCTTTCGTGTTTTTTTCCATGGTCAAAAGTGTATAACATATGCATGTTAATGTTATAATGTGTATTATTTAAGAGCGACAAAAAGACCCGGATGATCATGTAAAGTCTATGGGAGCGTTCTTTTCGAATATCTCGCTCAAATTTTAATATTTTTGCATGATTTTTTTTGTACAAGATAGCTGAGGACGATCCACAACCGGCCTAGTTTTTACTTTTTCAATTTTTGTTTCAGATTTTCTTTAAAAATTTACTTTAACTTTCGAAACCGGTTTAAACCGGTTCTGAAACTAAAACTATCGTAATATAAAAAATATAAAAGCAAAATCGAAAAAGTAAAAACTAGGCCGGTTGTAGATCGTCCTCAGCTATCTTGTGCAAAAAAAAAAAATCATGTAAAAATATTAAAATTTGAGCGAGATATTAGAAAAGAACGCTCCGATAGACTTTACATGATCATCCGGGTCTTTTTGAGTATTTTTTCTGTGACTATTGTAGGCTCTTAACTATAGTATATTCTATATTATACGTGTCAAAGATATTTTTTAATTATGTAAATTATTATTGAACAAAGTTATTACCCGTAAAGCATGGTGACGTCACTGCAACGTCGTTGTAAAGTCACATAGTGACTTTGTGACCATCGATTGTCGATGTGACGTCACGTGACGTCGATGTGAAGTCACAGTGACAAAAATGGGAAGTCGTTATGTCCGTTTTAGAGCTCTTTTGTGACGTTTCACAAAGTGGTCACAATGTGACAAATTTGTGAAAAGTGTGTCATTTGTGACTTATTTGACATTAACATTGTGACGAAACTGTGACAAAAGCGACGATGTTTAAATTGCCACAAATATGTTTTTTAATGTAAATAACACGTTTTGAAGGATTTTTATAAATTTCTAAAGATTTTTAAGAAAGTCACATCTCAGTCGCAATGGGACGTCACTGAGTTGTGACATTTTGGTCACAGATGTGATGTGATCAAAATGACTCACAGTGACGTCCCTGTGACGTCACTGTGACCATGCATGCTATTAGGGTAGCATATCATGTAGTTTAATAATAAGATATTCATTTTTTAGTTTTATTTATTTCAACTTTTTATTAAGGAATTCTCTATATTGTAGCAGTTTAATGAATATTTAAAGACGTACTGACATGTATGTATAATATATATCTTTACTTAGGATTTTGAATGTTTCATTTAAGTTTTAGCTGCTGCATGTGAGAAAAAATGAACCTGATTGTGAAAGTCGAATATTGTTTTTCTATTACAAATAATGTTTTAATATGTATGAAATAAGTTAGTTTTCAACTGAAGTCACAATTGTCCAGAATTTACTGCTTATTAAAGTATATATATATATATATATATATACGCAAATTCCAAGTGTACCTTAAATGCGAAAAAAGTTTGGGAAAATTCGTTAAATTAGGGATAAAATCTTTTGTTTATTATTAAACAAAATTACCAAGTATTCAAATTTAAAAGAACATAATGTGGTTTAGAGTAGATCTGATCAGAAATGGTAGTGGAAGGTATATGTGGTTATATGCCATGTACTTTCTGAATTTTTTTTAAATCATCGTATATCCTCTGCTTCACAAAAAAACTTTAGTATGTACACATTATGGTATACGCTTCAACTTGAGCGTATACAATCTGCTTAGAGCGTACACCATCTTTTTTTTACGATTACGCCACTTGATCTGATACCTGAAAGATAAAGCACTCTTTCCGAAATTGTTTTTCTCTGTAGATTAACAAGTTGGAAATTGCACGGGAATCGTAGCAAATGAGGTGCGTTCGTACGATAACGAAGTTTTAAAATATTCAGATCTTGCTCATATAGTAGAGCGTACTTTGGATACAGTATAGTAGTCGAAATCTTTGTGTTCCTGTAAATATGCAGGAAGAATTTTTATTATACTTCATTAATGTATATCTTATTCATAAAATATGAAGTAGTTTAATATAATTTAAGCACGCACCAAACAATGTTTCCACGTATAACATTATTTAGTGAAATACGTTTGTGTGGCCGTCTAATTTAATAATAAATATTCTTTGCAACAGATTGTACAGAATGTATTTTTTAGTACATACTTCATAGATTCATGCCAAATCTATTATGTTCAAATGAGTGTAACACCATTAAAATGCATTTGAAACTTTTTTTCCCATTGATCGTAATGTAACGGAATACATTTGATTGTCCCTGCCTATGAATCCGATTTTCATAACATTTGAAATGACTCGACAAATTTATGTAATAAATATACGTTTTAAATTCAAACAATTAAAATGCATTTGAAACTTTTTCCCCATTGACTGTAATGTAACGGAATCCTTTTGATTGCCCCTGTAATTCATCTATCCATCTGATTTCATAAAATTTGAAATGACTCGACAAAATTATGCAATAATAATATATTTTAAATTTCAAATGATTCGGTTTGGTAGTTTTTGCGTTGTTATATGCGGACAGATAGACGGACGGACTGAGCGACAACAATAGGTGCTACGTACTTACATAATTTCGAACGCATCTAAAAAGTGATCAGTGGGATTTTCGTGAATTCTTTAAGGCGGTTCTCAGCTGCTCCTTTCAACAAGCGCAAAACGTTTTGACACATTTACAAATTCAATCTTTAACAGGAAGATATAAAATTGGAAGGCCTCGCTTTGGAAGGGATTTCAAATCAAACTCATTTTCAATTTTATGATAATTAAATTACCTATCCAGTTAGAAAGGATTTCGATCACGTTATCATGCATTTTTCTCCTGCTTTTCAACCGTTTTTCTTGCTTTCGTCGGGAAATACGGTCTAAACCGCCAACTTTGACGGCTTGTACTTAAAGCTGTATGGCATTTGAGAAAATACAGAAAACTGAGTGCAATTAAGGGAGACCCGTAAGAAAAAAAACCCAAAATTTTTATTATTAATTTTAAAGTAATGAATTTTGGTGTACTATTTAAGAATCTTTTTGTAAGGAATAATTAGCAAAAAAATTCACTTTTTATTAAAAAGTATATTTTTATGGGGATTTTTATGATTTTTTTTGTCGAAAAATACACTTTTTAAAATTACTACTCCTCATTCAATTTTCAATATTTTGGTATCACTAAAAATTATTAAATAGTGTAATAGTATATGGAAAAGACCTAGGGAGAGATATTTTTAATTTTCTATTTTAATCAACCAAAAAAAAAAAAAAGAAAGAAATTACGCATGGTAAATTTCCTTAAATCCGTTATAATTTTCATGTTTACCAGTTTATGTAAAATTTTCAGAAATAGTTAAAAAAATATATCTCCTTACTTTTGCTGCAAATTTTTTTAAGATTCTAAAAACATAAACATTTTGTTTCTAAATCCTTTTACCACTGAGCCTTAGTACTTTGAACTTAGGCAAAATATGAAAAAAGTCATTTTCAGGAAAACACATTTTAAAATGGCCGCTAATCCTTTAAACTCCAGTGAATACAATTAAAAAAGCTCAATTACTACCTGTTCCAAGTGTCCCCGAGTTCTGAAATTTTGCATGGATATTCGCAAATATGTGTTTTATCGTTTTCTGAGATAATTTTTTTTTTTTAAACTTTTGATGATTTTTGGCCGAAAATGTCGTTCGGGTCTCCCTTAAGTAGTTTCTGAACAACAACACCTGCTAGTTTCAAGCATTTCTGATCAAAAATAAATTACAACTTATGTCACACATTTGCCCTTTTTGATTTAAGAACACCCGTAATAGGAAAACTGTTTTTAGATTCGATAACAATATCAGTGTTAACCAAGCGTACAGTTGATTTTTTTCGACGATTTTAATACAATAACTTTCGGAACAATAAAATGAAACACAACATTTTGTCATACTGTAGTAATCACTATTGATAAAACAGAATATACGGCGTGGAGGAATTCTTTCCAAAAGGAAAAAAAAAAAAAAACAAGTTCGAAATTGCACGTGAAGCGTAGCAAATGAGGTGCGTTCGAACGATAACGAAGTTTTTAAAATATTCAGATCTTGGTGTAATAGTATACAGTATTTCGGAGACATTAGAGTATCCGAAATCGGTACTTCTAGGTTATACCATCGACCAATGTCGCCAATTTATACAAATCGCCAAACTAATAGCCAAATTATATATGTTGACATAATTTTTATTTTAAATAACGAAAAAAACAAATAATTAGTAGCATATTAATAAAAATATTAATAAAAAGTCGAAATAAATATCACTTAATGACATTTTAAACACGTGAATCGCATTTAATGTCATTGAATGTGACATTCACGATCATCCATTATTGGCATTTAATCCTATAGTTTGGCGATAATTTTTTGGTTGACGGGATAATCTAGAAGTACCCCGAAATCTTTTGTATGTCCCTGTTTCTATTATACAGGAAGTAAGTTATAGTAAACCTCAGCAACTTATATGAATTTCGTAAAATGTGAAAGTTATATCACTAAAGCGTGGCCCGTGCAATGTTTCTCTTTATACCATTATTTAATGTGTTACGAATTTTGTAAATAGTTAGTGTTTGTACTGTAAAATAATGTAAATAATCTTATTAAGCTCCATTTCTTTACTAATATTAGTTTTTGTTACATTGTCTCTGTTATCAAGCAAACTTGTCTATTATTTTCAGTGAATGTCTATGGCAGCTTTGCGAAATATTCGAGATATCGCCAAGTTGGCGTCACTTTTGGCGACTAATTTTGGTCGCCAAATTTCGCGATATATCGCCAAGTTGGCGACAAACTTGGCGATTGTTGGTGATGGTAACCCTTCCCTATTTATGGTAACCCCCCTTAGGTCTACTGATACATTGTTTGTTGTTCCGTGGTTTTCCAGGTTTTTCTAGAAATTTCTAGCACATGCTACGAGACTATATATAAGGAGAGCGATACGAGCTGTTGTTGTTATTATTTACCAGTCAGTCATTGAGTGAGCTACTAGAGATTGTCCAAGCAGGTTTGCTTGATGTATTGAGTTTTATCTACGTTGTTTTGAATGTGATATAGTGTTGAGACATTGTATAAAGAGTCTCTGCGACCTATATTTGTACTTGTTCGATAGATTTAAACAGTTATTTTGGAATATCTTGTAATATTTGTGAGTTTCGAAGACTCTGTTGTTCTGAAGATCTGTAAATAAATTATTTTCTACTTTTCTAAGAGAAAAGAGTTTGAAGTTGTCTAACCATAAGATCGAAAGAACCCTATATACGCTGCAACATTTGGTGTCAGGAGTCGGGATCTTATGGCGAAAACAAGAGGAAGTAGAAGAGAAAATTCAGAATGAAGTTAGTAATGTTGAACAGAAAATGGAACGGAAAATGGCGGAAGTAGAAGAGAAAATTCAGAATGAAGTTTCTAACGTTGAAGAGAAAATCAGTAACGTTGAAGAGAAAATACTAGGTGAAGTAGATGAAAAGCTAAATAAAAAAGTACAAGATCTTGAGAAGAAACTTTCAGCGTCTAGTGGTAATTATGGAGAATTTAGGAATCCGCCTGCTTCTCCTGTGCACATTAAGCTGTCGACATACGATGGAAAGAGTTCCTGGCAAGTTTACAAGACCCAATTCACCATTGTAGCTGAAGCGAACAAATGGAGTGACGAGGTGAAAGCTTGTCAACTGGCAGCATCTTTAAGAGGAGAAGCCGCCGACGTGCTGCAGACATTGCCCGATATGACGCAACTCAATTTTGAGACTCTAAGTTGTGCACTTGAAATGAGATTCGGCGAAAAATTCTTCAAGGATTATACGAGAATACAAATGAAGAGCCGCCATCAAAAATCGAGTGAAACCCTTCAAGAGTTTGCCTCGGAAATTGAACGGCTTGCAAATTTAGCCTTCATCGACTGTCCAACAAATGTACGGGAAATGCTCTCACTGCAATATTTCGTAGACGGAATAAAAGATCCAGAAGTGCAGAGAGCGGTACGAATGGCAGATGTACAGGATTTAAAAGCTGCATTACTATATGCCTTAAAGTTGGAAGCAGCTACACAAGCCAGCCGAAGAGATCGTCATTCAGTCCGAGGGTCAACGGTGAACAAAAGCTCAGACACTGAGAGCGACGTCTTGAAAGAAATTAGGAAAATAAATCAAGAGCTGGAAGCTTTAAAATATGGAAGAACAAGCTCAAGAAGACAGAATCTCAGGTGCTGGGGATGCGGTGATACAGGACATCTCCGAAGAAACTGCCCCAAAGTCCACGAACGTGAGATGAATTCAAGACCAGAGAATAAAAAGCCCCACCTGAAGATCCTTCAAATATCGAAAATGAGTGGCGGCGATAATGAATTATATGTGATAGGCTTTATTAACGGAATTCAGTGCCGTATGATTGTCGATACAGGAGCCAATGTTACAATAATAAGAGAAGATTTGGCTCGAAAATTGAAATGTAAACTCATCTGGAATCCTCCATGCGTTACCCTGCAAACTGTGACCGGCGACAAAATAGGCATATATGGAAAGGCAAATTTAACTATCAACTTTGGAGGAACGAAATATTACCATACGGCATATGTGGCTGACATAACAGATCCTTGCTTAATCGGACTAGATTTTCTGAAGAAGTTTGACTTCAGACTTGATTTCAAAAATAACAAAATGATCTCAAAATTTGAAGAAATAAGTCTTTTTGGATTAAATAACGAAATTGAATGTAAACAAATAGTAATAGCCAAAGAAGACATTAATCTAGATGCAAGAACAGAATGTTTGGTTCCTGCTGTAATCAAAAATAAAACTAATTATCGATTTGGCCATATAGATTATCCAGAAGACAATAGTACACAAGCAGGAGTATTGGTGGCTTCTTCTGTGGTAGACCTCTCGAAAAAGACCATTCCAGTCAGAATTGCTAACATCAGTGATAAGACGAGGACTATCAAGAAAGGAGAGGTGATAGCGTCATGTGCTCCTGTGACGTGCATAAGTCAAAATTCCAGTCACTCTGAGAAATCTTCAGATAATTTAGTCAAGGATTTGTTACAAAATACAGACTTAAATCCAAAACAGATGGAAGCTGCTGAAAATTTAATTAGAGAATTCCAAAGTTTATTTTCCCAAACATCTGAAGACTTTGGACGCACTAAAATGGCACAACACCGAATTGACACGGGAAATCACTCTCCTATTAAACAGCACCCTAGACGATTACCTTTTGCCAAGCAAGAAGAGGTGCAGAATTTAATTAAAGATATGGAAGAAAATGACGTCATCGAACCATCAACAAGTCCATGGGCGTCTCCCATTGTATTAGTAAGAAAGAAGGATGGTTCTACAAGATTTTGTGTAGACTACCGCCGACTGAATGACGTCACCAAAAAGGATAGTTACCCTCTGCCAAGGATTGACGACACTCTTGACACACTTGCGGGCAACACTTGGTTCTCGACTTTAGACTTGAAGAGTGGTTACTGGCAGGTAGAGATCCATCCCGACGACCGCGAGAAGACTGCCTTTACAACGAGACAAGGATTATGGCAGTTCAAGGTAATGCCTTTTGGTCTATGTAACGCACCTGCAACTTTTGAACGCCTTATGGAAACGGTTCTTCGGGGACTGTCATATGAGGCATGTCTTGTTTATTTAGACGATATCATAATCATAGGAAAATCTTTTGATGAACATCTGAACAACCTCAGGCGGGTGCTACAAAAATTAAAGGAAGCTAATTTGAAGTTAAGCCCTTCGAAGTGCAGTTTGTTTCGTAATGAAGTCGCCTACCTTGGACACATCATTTCGGCGGAAGGAGTTAGGACTGATCCGGAGAAGATATCGGCCGTGAAAAATTGGAATCGTCCAGCAGATGTTCACCAGCTTCGAAGTTTTCTAGGATTATGCACCTATTACAGAAAATTCGTCAAAGGCTTCTCGATGATTGCAAGACCACTTCATAAATTAACAGAAGCCAATCAAAAGTTTATGTGGACACAGGAATGTGACGCTGCTTTCGAAAAGCTTAAGGAGGCCTTGACATCCACTCCAATTCTGTCGTATCCTCAAATCGATAAACAGTTTATACTTGATACGGATGCAAGCAACGAAAGCATTGGCGCTGTACTGTCCCAGGAAATCGACGGCCAGGAGCGTGTTATCGCCTATTTCAGCAAGTGCTTGTCAAAGGCCGAGCGAAACTACTGCGTAACAAGAAAAGAGCTTCTTGCTGTAGTGAAAGCCATAGACCACTTTCATCACTATCTTTACGGTCGAAAGTTCCTGATCCGAACTGATCATGCTTCTCTAACTTGGCTATTGAATTTTAAGAACCCTGAAGGCCAGATAGCCAGGTGGATACAAAAGCTTCAAGAGTACGATATGGAGATACGCCATCGAAAAGGCTCATCACATGGAAATGCAGATGCTCTCTCAAGAAGACCTTGCTCAGAGAATTGTAGATACTGCGACCGGGCTGAGAAGAAATTTAATGTCAAAGGTCCTATAGTAAGACAAGTTACAACTGGGTCTACATCATCGCAAGATCCGTGGAGTGACGAGAGCCTGCGTAAAGATCAACTTGCTGATCCTGAAATTAAGCCAATTCTAGAGCTGAAAGAGGAGTCCAACAGGAAGCCCAGCTGGCAAGACATGGCCCATTACCATCCTACGACTAAACGTTATTGGGCTCTCTGGGATTCCTTACATTTGAAGAACGGCATCTTGTACCGAAAATGGGAGTCTGACGATGGAAAGACATATAGATGGCAACTACTACTCCCTAAGTCGAGAATTTCTATGGTCCTTCAAGAACTGCATGGTAGTCCCACAGGAGGTCATTTTGGTGTAATGAAGACCCTGCAAAAGGTTCGAGAGCGTTTCTACTGGAATAATGTTCGCAGTGACGTGGAGAAGTGGTGTCGAGCTTGTGACACCTGTGTAGCACGTAAAGGTCCTAAGAGGCGCACCCGTGGACGATTGCAACGTTATAATGTAGGAGCTCCTTTCGAACGAATTGCCCTAGACATCCTGGGTCCACTTCCTAGAACATCTGATGGCAATAAGTACATCCTCGTTGTCATGGACTACTTCACTAAGTGGCCTGAAGCCTATGCCATTCCTAATCAAGAGGCGGTAACCGTAGCAGACATACTGATTCAACACTGGGTTTCCAGATACGGAGTTCCTCTTCAAATCCATTCCGATCAAGGAAGAAATTTTGATTCGGCTGTGTTCAAGGAAATGTGTGAACTACTCGGCATGGACAAAACCCGAACAACACCTCTACACCCTCAATCGGACGGCATGGTAGAGCGGTTCAATCGTACCATCCTAAATAGCCTCTCTCTCCTGGTGTCTAGAGACCAACAGGACTGGGACAAGAAATTACCTCTTTTCCTGCTTGCTTACAGGAGTGCCACTCATGAGGCCACTGGTTACTCCCCTTCTCAAATGCTCTTTGGTCGTGATCTTCGTCTACCTGCGGATCTTTTGTTTGGCCGTCCTCCTGGTGCTCCTTCATCGCCTGAGGAATATGTCGATGAACTCCAGGCGCGGATTGAGGAGATTCATTGTCTAGCGAGGAACCGAATTGGACTGGCATCAGAAAAGATGAAGACACTGTACGACACAAAGGCAACAGAACATGAGTTCAACGAAGGTGACAAAGTTTGGTTGTGGAATCCGATACGTCGTAAGGGACTGTCGCCAAAATTACAAAGAAACTGGGACGGTCCTTACACAGTCGTCAACAGGCTGAATGACGTCGTTGTACGCATACAAAAATCGCCACACGCCAAACCGAAGGTCGTACACTATAACCGGCTAGCCCCTTATTTTGGCCAAAGTGATTAGAAATTCGAAACTTGAATTTCAGACCATGGTCATGAAAGTCACTTTTTGTAAATATGTAAATAGTAATTAGTTCTTATTTATGTAAATTTTATTATTATTGTTATTATTTATTTATTTATTTATTTATTTGTTTATTTATTTTAAGTGTTTTCCTCTAACTCAAGGATTGCACTGCCCGGGACGTGCAGTCTTTGAGGAGGGGGTAGTGTTACGAATTTTGTAAATAGTTAGTGTTTGTACTGTAAAATAATGTAAATAATCTTATTAAGCTCCATTTCTTTACTAATATTAGTTTTTGTTACATTGTCTCTGTTATCAAGCAAACTTGTCTATTATTTTCAGTGAATGTCTATGGCAGCTTTGCGAAATATTTGAGATATCGCCAAGTTGGCGTCACTTTTGGCGACTAATTTTGGTCGCCAAATTTGGCGATATATCGCCAAGTTGGCGACAAACTTGGCGATTGTTGGTGATGGTAACCCTTCCCTATTTATGGTAACCCCCCTTAGGTCTACTGATACATTGTTTGTTGTCCCGTGGTTTTCCAGGTTTTTCTAGAAATTTCTAGCACATGCTACGAGACTATATATAAGGAGAGCGATACGAGCTGTTGTTGTTATTATTTACCAGTCAGTCATTGAGTGAGCTACTAGAGATTGTCCAAGCAGGTTTGCTTGATGTATTGAGTTTTATCTACGTTGTTTTGAATGTGATATAGTGTTGAGACATTGTATAAAGAGTCTCTGCGACCTATATTTGTACTTGTTCGATAGATTTAAACAGTTATTTTGGAATATCTTGTAATATTTGTGAGTTTCGAAGACTCTGTTGTTCTGAAGATCTGTAAATAAATTATTTTCTACTTTTCTAAGAGAAAAGAGTTTGAAGTTGTCTAACCATAAGATCGAAAGAACCCTATATACGCTGCAACAAATGGAATACTTTTGTGTAGCCCTGTAAATTGATAACAAATAGTTTTTTGCATTACAGATTTTAAAGAATGTATATTTTAATATAATATACACTTCATAGATGCATATCAATTTTATTATGTTCCAAAGAGTGTAACGCCATTAAAATGCTCTTGAAACTATTTTTCCCATTGGCCGTAATGTAACAGAAAGCTTTTGATTGTTCCTGTAATTGAACTACGCATCCGATTTTCATAAAATTTGAAATGACTCGACATAATTAAAAAACAATAAAATATTTAAAATTTCAAATGATTCGGTTGGGTAGTTTTTGCTCTGTTATATGTGGACAGACGGATGTACTGAACGAGGACTGTACTCTCTTAAAAAGTCAGCCACAAAATAGCTCAAGTTGAGCTGAAATCCACTCATCTCAATGTTGAAAAGAAGCTTCTCAAAAAAGAGTTGAAATAACTCGAGTTTTAACCAATTTAAATGAAGTTGAGCTATTTAAATAACCAATTTAGATCAAGAAGATTTGATCGTTTGAAAAACAACTCTTTTATGATCGAAAAAATTACAGCTCTTTCATGAGAAGCCAAATCAGCTCTTTCTTTTTAAGAGTGAGGTGCAACATATTTACATAATTAAGAACACACCTAAAAAAATGTAAATTTATTTTTAAATTATTTAAGAGGCATTTCAAAGCACTTATCATGTATAGTCGAGTTTAAAGAAAAATTTCAAGCAATCAAAAACAATAATTTCATTTTTATATAGTATTAAAAACGGTAGCTTACAGAAAAATAAATAAAATTTAAAAAAATTCATGAATTAAAGAATTTTCAAGAAAAAAAATATTGCTTTTGATCAAAGAATTTTCTCATAAAAAATATATATATTAATGAAAAATTTTGACCTGGATACAGAATAATGAAAAGGCCGATTAAATTGTACATTTTTTTCTTTTTCAGTTAAAAAGAAGTATATTTTTTTAACTTTCATCTATATCTCTTTGTTACAAAATTTTGGGATATTTGTTGATACATATCAATCCGAAAAATACATTTATGCGAAAGCTGTTTCTTTTTACGATCGAACGTGGTGTTGCAATTTAGGTCAACAGAATTGCGAAATGAGATTTTAACAGCTTTTTCAGAACGTGTGACGACCATATCTCGCTTATGCTTGAAAATATCTTAAGGCATGTATGCATATATTTTATTCAAGAAAATGTATGCACAGTAGTTTGTGTAAGAATGTATTAAAGGAACGAAAAAGCTATGCATTTCAAATGATCTTGATTTTTTTTCGGAAAGTTTTTTATTTTGAAATGTATTTATAAAACGAATTTTAAGTGTCTTAATAGCACAAAATCGACTGTGAATTATTATGCA
This sequence comes from Maratus speculifer, assembly GCA_964019185.1. NCBI lineage: Eukaryota > Metazoa > Arthropoda > Arachnida > Araneae > Salticidae > Maratus > Maratus speculifer. The sequence goes on along the minus strand of OZ025294.1, from coordinate 391,114,690 downwards.
AAACTTTGGAAATTATTTTATTAAACATTAATATTATAGTGTAATTAAAATGGCACTCGAAATTACATTTTGCAGTGATGAAACACAAATCTTTTCTATTCTAGAAAAAATAAATTTCGTTAAAGTTTTCATTTATTATTTATAGTATATTCCTCTGACGGTCTTGCAAAAGGGTAAAATTGTAATGTTGTTTTCTCTGCATTTTGTTTTAAATACTAAGAAAATATGGCTTTCAACATTATATATATAAAAAAAAACTTAATTACAAATATGAATGTAATCGTTGAGAATATTAATCATTCTTCAATGCATTGAAAATTCATTAAGTCTATAAAATTGATACTTCTAGGTTTCCCGTCGACCAAAAAATTATCGCCAAACTATAAGATTAAATGCCAATAATGGATGATCGTGAATGTCACATTCAGTGACATTAAATGCGATTCACGTGTTTAATATGTCATTATGTGATTTTTATTTTGACTTTTTATTAATATTTTTATTAATACTAGGTGACTTAGTTTTTAAGAAACTAATTTTTCCGTTACACGCAATTTTTATCAACTCGGTTATTAGTAACTTATTGTCTGTTTAAAATGACGAACGTTTTCTGAAATATCAGGCACAATGTAAAATTAAATTTATCATAATTTTCTTCCAATTTTCAGTGTTATAATCTTTGTTTACTTCATAAATTATTTCCTTTATTTGGTGAAAGTATTCTGAAATCTACCATCTCCAAACTGAACACTATTTCGGAGTAAAGTGGACTGATAATTCTGAATGTGCTTTTTACTATATAGGTATACTGCGTTTATAAACTCATCTTAGAATTTAATCCACAAAATAATATAACAATAATAAATTAGCTACATTGAAATTTTAGCACTTTTTTTTTTTTTTTTTTTTTTTTTTTTTTTTTTTTTTTAATTTCTCTTAAATACTATTTAAAGTGTGCGTGGTTTTTTTTAAATCAGAACTCAGTAAAACTTTATTCCGATTTCAGCTATAAAATTGCCTGTTGAGTTTATTATACTTGTAACTCACTTTTTTCATTTATCTCCCCTCCTCCTTTTGATCCTGGAAACAATAATATTTAATAATTATTTGTACATTTTATCTAGATTACATCAAATTCCCCATGAACTTTTTTAGTTTTATTATTATTAACCACTAGACGGTTGCCCGCCCTCAGTAGCCCGAAGACTATCTGAATGCCAGTTCTACAACCCCACACATTCACGTTTCTGTGCCATGTCTCGTCAGTTTCCGGCAGATATGTTTGATCGGTGTTCTGGGGTTTCGTTTGCATATCTTTTTTTATTGTTAATGAAGAGGTCTTCCATTTGTTCTTCCATCTGTTCTTCTTTCTGTTCTTCCATCTGTTCTTCCATTTGTTCTTCCATTTGTTCTTCCATTTGTTCTTCCATTTGTTCTTCAATTATATTCGACGATTCACTGTTTGAGAGCCTATCTGTCCTTTTATTTATAGAAGTTCAAAATGAAAAAAGATTTTCTTAGCAGACGATTTTTTGTGATAAATACATTATCTGTTTTATATTTCTTCTGCTTTATTCCTTTTATTTATAGAGTTCAAAATGAAAAAAGATTTTCTTAGCAGACGATTTTTTGTGATAAATACATTATCTGTTTTATATTTCTTCTGCGTTTACCTAAGCTGTGTAAAATCTCTATAAATAAAAGGTATAGAGGATGAGAGCCTATCTGTGCCTCAAATAATTATTCAATTATTCAATTAATTATCCTCAGAATTCCTTTTATTTATAGAGATTCTACTAATTATTTGTTTTTTCGTTATTTAAAATAAAAATTATGTCAACATGTATAATTTGGCTATTAGTTTGGCGATTTGTATAATTTGGCGAAATTGGTCGACGGGATAACCTAGAAGTACCATAGAATTATACTATTATAAATATTGCTTATATTGTTGTGAAATCTGGCGCTTAGTGAAAGGAATGTTATGTGCCATACATTTAGAGGGATTCACAAAGGTATTTAAAAAATCAGTTTAAAAACTTTAGGTGCGGAAAAAACAGCGATGCATTACGGCAACATAAATGGAACATAATTTTAAGAATTGATGAAGTATACAAAAAATAAATATATTAAATCACGTTTTTTTTTTAATAACGTTTAACGTGTTTCGAAAAAAAGTAAGAAAAAACATAAATGTTTTGATTTTTCAATTCTCATTTCAAGACTTTTTACATTTAATAACAGAATAAGGTATTTACTCGCAAATTTATGTTTGTATTTGAATATTGCCTTTAAATTTGAAATTTCTTCTTATACAGTGAAATGTGCTTAAAAAATCGCATTAATTAAAATTTTTGTCTTGAATGTCGCGAAAAAATCTAAATAATATATTTTACGTAGCATTAAGACTATTTTAGATTTCAAATCATTCAGATACTTAATTAAAGAGAAGTGGATGAAAAAGACATTTTTTATATGCTTGTAAAATAATGACATTAGAAAAAATCATTCTCATGTTTGTGCCAAATTATTGCCTAAAACCTTTGCTTTGATACTAGTAAACATCTTATTCTCAAGACCAATAATTAAAATTCTGTACGCATTTTTATAAAATTGGGAGAAATGTCCCTTTTAACTCCATTGTAGCCGCAGTAGCCAAACAATATTGGACCAATATTGGCTACATCTTGGAGCGATGTTGGCACATTAGAGCAATATTGGTATGACAAATTGCTCCAGTATTGGGGTGTTTACATTTTGTCCTTATTTAGCCGATATTTGCAGCCAATATTATGCCAATATTGGGGTTTCATTGAAAATATTGACAATAAAACGCCAATATTGGTTAAATATTGGAATTTCATTGGAAATATTTCCAATGTAACATCAAAATTTGTACAATATTGGCGATTTATTGGCAATATTTCCAATGAAACCAAAATATTGGCATAATATTGGCTGCAAATATGGGTTAAATAAGGGTAAAATTTAAACATCCCAATATTGGAGCAATATTGTCGTTTTATTGGCAATATTTCCAATTAATGAAATATTGGCGCCACATTGGACAAATATTGGTTTGTTACTAGAGAAGGAATGAAAATGGATTGTATAGGATCCACTGTATGGGACGTCCCATTCATGCGCAATCTTTCCTACACTGTACGTACACGTAATTATAGAGCAGGTTTTGCTATAAAATAGCGCGTTTTTATTAGTTTAAAGGAGGCACCATATGAGCGTGGGCATTCATGAAAACACGGCCCATCTCTCTCTCGTTTTTTTTTCTTTACCACTCATCAATCCGAATAATCAGAAATCTACAATTTATATGCAAGCATGCACATATGTACACATCTGTACATATATAAGTAAATACACATACATATATATTAAAAACGAATGAGTTATTAAGATTTAATATATATATATATATATATATATATATATATATATATATATATATATATATATATATATGACGATTTCAGGAGAACTCGAATTATTTCCACTGGTTAAACAGAAACACGCAGTCATGGCAAGCGAGGGAAAAAACAAAAATAATAAATAAATGTAGAAGATCCAATAATTAGTCATGGGCTGCTGTAAATTCATTTATTAAATTCGTGATAATGAGGAAGGAAAAGCTCCTTGTTGCAAAAATTCCATCATTATTTCAGCGAGCTGTCCTCATCGAAGAAGCAACCCAAGAAATCTTCAGAATCTTCCTTTCATCTCGAGACTTCCCCCCTTTTAAATTGAAAAGAAGTTCTGGAACATTCGGTAACCTCAAACCATCATTCTTTCATGTAAACAGAATTCTTGTCCAGTTACGAGGCTATTTTAAACAGACGATAAATTTATTTTTAAAAAAATATTATTTAACCAATTTATAATTGACTCCGAATTTTAAATATCTTAGACAGACGATTTTTATACATGATTAATTTTAAGAGAAAAAGAAAAGAAATGAATTTATTAATATGCACATTATCGTTGACGGCGGAAAAATAAATAAATAGATAAAATAAAATAATGATATTTTTTGAAAGGTATGGTTTTGGAATAAATTTAATAAGAATTTCTTAAAAAGGGTTGATAAAAACATAGAAGAAATCAGTTTTATTTGGAATATTAAGAAATAAAGTTTTAATTAAGAATATTTTTAATTTAGAGCCATCTTTTTAAATTTACGCATACTGGAAAAATGTTTTTTAAGGCAAATTAAGAATTTATATCGTCTGCACACAGATTAACAGATTAGATCTAGAAATAAGATTTTAATTTAATAATTTGAAGTAAGTACGGAATATTATTATAAGAAAATTAAGATAGTATAAAGGTTAGTTTTGGCGGAAAAAAAATTTAAATTTGTAATATTATCCCCCCTCCCCAAGACTTTGTATGAAATTGATAGTTAAATAAAACTACAAGTTCAGACAACAGAAATATAATAATTTAGAAAAGTTAAATTTTGGAATAAAACTGTCAAACTCAGGAAGCCAAGAGATGGAAGAAAAGAAAATTAACGCAATATAAAAAATATTAGCGATTAAAATAAAATAGTTAAGAGAAAATAATTCTGAATTAAATTTAGGTAGGAGCATTTCCCTGAAAGAAATACAATAAAGAAATACAATAATGTTACAACATCACTTACCATTTGTAAGTGCATAGGAGATAATACATATAATAACAGTAAATAAGTTATGAATATTAATAAGCAAGAGATAAAAATATAATAAAAACAATAAAAGTTCGTTCTCATGGAAGTTTAAATAACTACAATGACTTAATGCATAGTTTATTTTAAATAAGTCCTTTAAATGAAAAAAGTCTTTCAAGAATATATAAAAGAGTCTTTTTCAATGTCCAGTGAATACAGTCTCTTTAAATAAATATCTCCAAATCTAGTTTAAGCTTTGTTTTTTATGTTATGTTGGATCCAACATCTTTCAATAATATATCAATTTTTCAATAATAAATAGCATCACTCTCAATATCAATAATAAATAATATAGAAAAATTTAAATAATAACAATGTCAACAATAATAAGTAATAGTATAACAAGAATCCATATCCTAATATTTTTCAATAAGAGTATAATTAATACTAAACTTCATCATAGAAATCATAATAATAATAATAATAGTAAAACAAGAGTATAATCAAAAGAAAATATCACTATTTGTTTATTATTGATAGGGAAAATATTGGTTGAGGATAAAAATAATTACATAGCAACTAAATAATTTTCTTATCTTCTAATAGCATAAGAAAGTATTTTTTGCTAGCCAAAAGTATAAATAAAAAAAATCATAATAATTCCAAAATCCAAATAAAATTAAATCTAACTACTTAGAAAATGGACTCTCAACCAGTATTTCCTTACAATAATTCCTCTCTGATACTCTTTTACAAAATTGTCAAATTTGGTTATAAGTTTTCAATGCCAAATGTAGAATAATGTTTTATCCACACATGGTTTATAAACTTTAATAATAAAATACAATAGGAATAAAAGGTGTCATTCTTAATTGAGAAATGGAAATAAAAAAAGTTTGCTTTTTTGAAAAACTTTTAATCTGTAGTTTTCACAATCACTGAAAATCACATATTATGTTATAGGTTTGAGTAGAATCATTAGATTTTATAACTATTATCATATAATATCTGCTGAATAAATAGAGTAATACTAATGTCAAATAAATGAGTAAATATAGTTAGACTTAAACACCCTTAAAATTAATTTATCAACATCAATTTGAAAGCTTTTACAATCAAAGTGTTCACCCTATGCCTGCATAAGGAGCCCAATTTAATCCCAAAAACTCCCAAAAACAAGTAATATTCTTGTAGCGCTCCAAGAACATACCCGCTGATGTTGAAAATTATGGTTTTTTATGGTAAATGGTTTTAATGGTTTAATGGTTTAATGGTATTTGGTAAATGGTTATGGTAAAAGTTTTTTATGGTATTTTTTTATGGTTGTTTATGGTAAATTTAATCTATTGTCTTGACTTTAGTTTGATCTAGTGATTGTATCTGAGGTTTTGTTTGTTTTTTGGATTGCTCTTGAAACAGTTTAAAATCTTCGGGTGAAAAATAGGGTCTTAATTTAGAAACATGCACAATAACGGAATTCTGTCCTGTCTCATAATTAAATTTATCTATTTCATAAGTTACATCAGAAAGTTTATTTATAATTTTATATGGTCCAGAGAAAGTAGGTTCTAATTTTCGAGTGTTAGGGTATTTAAATTCTTCATAAATTACAGAGTCTTGTATTTTTAATGGGCATTCAACAAAATTTCGATCATAGAGTCTTTTACTTTTAAGGTGAAATTCATGAGTTCGCGCTTTCGCAATTTTGAGGGTTTTGTCTACTGATGTTGTATACATTTTAATTGCCTCACACAAAACCATTACCCACCATTTAAAAAAAAAAAATTGAATCAAAATTATCGTGAAAATTATAACTATATTTAGCTGCTAACTTTAACCAGAAATTTTATCTAATAAAAATAGAAATTGTAAATATCATAGTTATACCTTAAATTGTGATCAACTTTTTAATTCTATTATTTTATAAATCATAAACAGATTCAAAAATTTTAATTATAGGTAATTCCTTACTTAAAACCACAAAATTTACAAAAAAAAATTAATCACATTTATCAGTCAAAATTCTAGCAACAGCCTTGCACAGTTCCATATTCTTACTGAATTTAAATAAATTATAAGAATCCGGGAACCAAAGCTCACTGTCACTAGAAATTCTAACAAATAAAGGAAAAAACATAAATGTTAATTTAATTTTCAGCTCAAATGTTTAGTTGTAGGAACATTATCATGAAAATACTGTATTCTGAGAATAGTTCTTGATAACAAACAATATCAATAAATTAGAAAATGTACCTTTTAAAAAATAACTTGAGCTTCTGAGTTCTTTTATACTTCATTATTATTACGAACTTATCTTTAAACGTGCATAAAAATATCATAATAATCTTAATAAGTAACAGTAAATATCTTAAGAACATCATACTCCTCAATTAAATTTTTAAGAATAAAATATTTCAATCTACAACACATAATAATGATAATAATAATGCTCATAAATTGGTAAGTAAGTAAGATTCACAGATAAATAATCAAATAAATAAATAAATTAGTAAATTAATAAATTAACTTCAAATTACTCTCATCAATAAAATAATAAATAAATAAATAAATAAATAATAAATACTTTCCATCAATCATAAATAGAATTGAAATAATAATCAAAACATTTAAGAAAATAAACTTACAGTTCAAGAAAAATCTTCAATAAAATCCATTCTTTATTAAATTCCTCATCAAATACCTTTCGCATACTCACCACTTTGAAGTTATTAATTTTCAAAAATTTATCATTATGACCATGATTATCTTGAGTCATCAGTTACACATAAACAGCAAAAAGGTGGAATATCAGGCCTCAGGAATTCACGAGATATTTAGAAGAAATCTTTCAAACCACTCGGACAGAAAGCTGTTTAACATTAAAATCTCCTCTGTTACATTCACTCGAGGAATCAAAAGGTAATGGCAATTCTTGCTTAATAACACTTTCAATCATGGCGGGAAAAATTTTCGGCGATTCATATTTTTGTCATCACTTCGTTTCAGTAGATTCATTAGATTCATTTACATAGCATTTTACTTCTTCAGTAGATTCATTTCAAAATCCGAAACAGGCACTAGCACAGGCATTACCTATCCTGTCGACTTTTCGATTAGTTGTGACGATTTCAGGAGAACTCGAATTATTTCCACTGGTTAAACAGAAACACGCAGTCATGGCAAGCGAGGGAAAAAACAAAAATAATAAATAAATGTAGAAGATCCAATAATTAGTCATGGGCTGCTGTAAATTCATTTATTAAATTCGTGATAATGAGGAAGGAAAAGCTCCTTGTTGCAAAAATTCCATCATTATTTCAGCGAGCTGTCCTCATCGAAGAAGCAACCCAAGAAATCTTCAGAATCTTCCTTTCATCTCGAGACTTCCCCCTTTTAAACTGAAAAGAAGTTCTGGAACATTCGGTAACCTCAAACCATCATTCTTTCATGTAAACAGAATTCTTGTCCAGTTACGAGGCTATTTTAAACAGACGATAAATTTATTTTTAAAAAAATATTATTTAACCAATTTATAATTGACTCCGAATTTTAAATATCTTAGGCAGACGATTTTTATACATGATTAATTTTAAGAGAAAAAGAAAAGAAATGAATTTATTAATATGCACATTATCGTTGACGGCGGAAAAATAAATAAATAGATAAAATAAAATAATGATATTTTTTGAAAGGTATGGTTTTGGAATAAATTTAATAAGAATTTCTTAAAAAGGGTTGATAAAAACATAGAAGAAATCAGTTTTATTTGGAATATTAAGAAATAAAGTTTTAATTAAGAATATTTTTAATTTAGAGCCATCTTTTTAAATTTACGCATACTGGAATAATGTTTTTTAAGGCAAATTAAGAATTTATATCGTCTGCACACAGATTAACAGATTAGATCTAGAAATAAGATTTTAATTTAATAATTTGAAGTAAGTACGGAATATTATTATAAGAAAATTAAGATAGTATAAAGGTTAGTTTTGGCGAAAAAAAAATTTAAATTTGTAATATATATATATACGTATATTTTAATTTAACAAGAATTAACGCAATATTATTTCTTTTTAGCAATCAAAAATAAGATAAAATCAGGTTTTATAATTGCTAATACATTTGATTCATATTTTGAACAAGAAAAATTTTAAACATTGAAGCACAAAAAATATTCTTATCAAATACAAGAAAATTATATCACCTTTATCTTTAGCAATATTATAAATCAGATTGCTTGACGTTTATGTAACTAACATTACTAAGTATTATTAGACACATTAAGAAATATCTTGTACGAATAATAGTAGCAAGACGTAAATTACTATTAATCCATGCTATTTATAAAACATTATCATGAACAATAAGCTGAATCCATCAGTCTTAACTTCCTTGTCTCGTCTGGATTAAGATGCTAAAGACAGAATTAGTGTCATAAGGCGCCAGCACATACGCTGTAATTAAGTTTGTTTTCTCCGCTTCAGCAGTATATAGAGTGGCACAGAAATGATTTTTATCTTATTATCTAAAATGCAATGCTTCAAACCGCTTCATTTTCTCAGATTCATTTTCTACACTAATCCTGTAGTAAATGAGCCTGGAATTGATAGAATTTTTGCTGATAACTACTTTCTTTCATAGTTTTATTTTGTTCTATTTTCTATAAAGAAAATATTGTAATGAAATTTTTTCCACTTCCTGTTTTTTACAGATTTACACGTCGTAGGAGTCAGAGATTCCAAAAGACATGTTTATAAATGATGTGTGTCTGTCAGTCCGGGTGTAGGCATTGTGCCGTTGAAAAGTGTATGAATGTATGCATAGAATTAAACCAAAATTTTTGTGTATGTGTTTGGCTCTGGCAAGCACATTTTGCTTGAATTTTGAAATATTCCACCGATAGGGGGATCTTTATAACCAATTTTGCGTCATTTACAATATTGTACCATCGAAAAGTGATGACGTTATGCATAGAATTGAATCAAATGTTTTGTGCATATTTTTCTCTGTGGCCGGCAGATCTTCATTGAATTTTGAAAAATTCCAAGGAAAAAAGCGTTGTGATAGCGATTAATATTATAATTCAGAATGCCTGAGGTTTTATGTAACTAACATGACTAATTATTATTAGACACATTAACAAATATCTTGTACGAATAATAATAGCGAGACGTAAATTACTATTAATCCATGGTATTTATAAAACATTATCATGAACAATAAGCTGAATCCATCAGTCTTAACTTCCTTGTCTCGTCTGGATTAAGATGCTAAAGACAGAATTAGTGTCATAAGGCGCCAGCACATACACTGTAATTAAGTTTGTTTTCTCCGTTTCAGCAGTATATAGAGTGGCACAGAAATTATTTTTATCTTATTATCTTAAATGTAAGGCTTCAAACCACTTCATTTTCTACACTAATCCTGTAGTAAATGAGCCTGGAATTGTTAGAATATTTGCTGATAACTGCATTCTTTCATATTTTGGTTGTCTTCTATCTTCTATAAAGAAAATATTGTAATGAAATTTTTTTCACTTCCTGTTTTTGACAGATTTACACGTCGTAGGAGTAAGGGATTCCAAAAAAACATGTTTATACATGATATGTGTCTGTCAGTCCGGGTGTAGGCATTGTGCCGTTTAAAAGTGTATGAAGATATGCATAGAATTAAACCAAATTTTTTGTGTATGTTTTGGCTGTGGCAAGCACGTTTTGCTTGAATTTTGAAATATTCCACCGATAGGGGGCTCTTTATAACCAATTATGCATCATTTTCAGTATTGTACCATCGATAAGTGATGACGTTATGCATAGAATTGAACCAAATGTTTTGTGAATATTTTTCTCTATGGACGGCAGATCTTTCATTGCATTTGGTTTGCAACGCCTTTTTCCAAGGAAAAAGGCGTTGTGATAGCGATTAATATTATAATTCAGAATGCCTGAGGTTTTATGTAACTAACAATACTAATTATGATTAGACACATTAATAAGTATTTTGTATGAATAATAATAGCAAGACGTAATAAAACATTAACGTGAACAATAAGCTGAATCCATCAGTCTTAACTTCCTTGTCTCGTCTGGATTAAGATGCTAAAGACAGAATTAGTCTCATAAGGCGCCAGCACATACGCTGTAATTAAGTTTGTTTTGTCCGTTTCAGCATTATATAGAGTGGCACAGAAATTATATTTATCTTATTATCTTAAATATAAGGCTTCAAACTGCTTTATTTTCTACACAAATCCTATACTAAATGAGACAGGTTTTTTTGCTGATAAGTACATTCTTCCATATTTTTATTTTCTTCTATCTTCTATAGAAGAAAGTATTGTGATAGAATTTTTTTCGATTTCCAGTCACACGTTTTAGGGGTCAGAGATTCCAAAAAACATGTTTATACAAAATATATGTCTGTCAAACCGTGTGTCGCTATTGAATCATCTAAAACTGGTATATACTAAATGTGCTATATACTGAAGTGGTACAAACATAATCCTTAAAAAAAAAAAACAAGAATGTAAACAATGCTTTAGAATGAAATTGTAATTATCCTGGTGCAAATATGTCAATTAAGGACAAATAATTATATAAAAAATTAACTTATTACTTAAGCTCTTCGAAATATAACAATTTTACATTGAAAGTTATTATTCTCGAATTGAAAATAATTTTACTACTTGAAATTTTGAATTGATTTTAATGGGAAATTTCAATATCTGAAATAATTAAAATCTCACATTTTGTGATATTTACCCATGATGCTCATTTTAATAAATTTCAAAGAATATATTTTACATACTATGCTAAATTTCACAAAACTTGAAAATAAAAAAATACAAAAAGTTTTAGCACATAGTTTTAAAAATATGCGTACTAGTATTTCGCTCAAAGATTTGTAGAGCTATGTGTCTCAGTTTCTTGAAACTTCTAGGTGATCTTCAGTAAACGTGAAAAGATAACCAACTTATCGTCTGTCTGTACATTTCACGAGTGAAAAGGCATAAATCAGGTCAATTATTTGTACACAGAATATTTTTTGAAAGTCTCTTTAACGGTATTGTTTCAGCTTTTACTTATACGTAGAAGAAAGTCAATTTTTGTGAAATTTTGAAAGCTGTAAATTTTTTTCCTTTAAAAAAAATTTTTGATTAAAAAATATTTCCTATTCATATATATGAATCCTATGTACAGTCGACTCTCGTTAATTCGAAATCGGATAATTCGAATCCTCGCTTAATTCGAACTTAACATGAAGTCCCAGAATTTTCAATGGCAGAATAACGTTAAACTTTTTCATTAATACGAACTCATTTTCTCTTGCCCTAGTTTAATGATTAATGAGAAATGACTAATGAGAATTCCGATTTTTCATTCTTCCTTTCTTTCTCACGGATTTCAGATCATTTGAATAACTTTCTTTCTTTGATTTTTGTGAAAATTGTTCCGAACGAGTATACATATAATCCCATGCATTTGATATCCCCTGCCCCCCCGTCTGTCCATCAGTGACGCTACAATTTTTTCTTCCACTGTGCTTGTTTCTAATCTTTTAATTAGTTTATGTATTTATACATTCTAATTTAATTAACTCATATTCTCATGATAACAGATATAATAAATTTAAAAAACACTACAACATTAATTCCTTTGTAATAATATCATATTAAGCATGTTCTCATTTCATACTTTCCATAATTCGAACTTCGGATAATTCGAACATTTCTTGTGGTCCCGACGAGTTCGAATTAACGAGAGCCGACTGTATATCAGTTATTGTTTTACTTATTAAAGGTAAGTGAAAATGTTAAGATTAGGCTAGCATTTTTTAAATTAAAATTTCAGTTAAAATGTACTTTAACAGGTTTAGATGCAGCAAAACTGTAATTTTATAGGTTGATCATTGTCACAGGTTTACCATTGTCTTTTTCTGAACCAATTCCTCCATGTTTTCAAACCTTTGGGCGTAGGCAAACACAGTGGCAGCATAGATAATAATCTCACTGACAAGGAAGGTCTCCATAGTGGGCATACTCAGAATATTTTGAAAAAATACTAATTTAACTACTTACGTATGCAATAAAGGATCAATCAAATTTAGGTTAAGTTAAGGTTAGGTTAAGTTAATTAAATTAGAATGTACAAATACATAAACTAATTAAAAGATTAGAAACAAGCACAGTGGAAGAAAAAATTGTAGCGTCATTGATGGACAGACGGAGGGCAGGGGATATCAAATGCATGGGATTATATGTATACTCGTTCGGAACAATTTTCACAAAAATCAAAGAAAGAAAGTTATTCAAATGATCTGAAATCCGTGAGAAAGAAAGGAAGAATGAAAAATCGGAATTCTCATTAGTCATTTCTCATTAATCATTAAACTAGGGCAAGAGAAAATCATTTCGTATTAATGAAAAAGTTTAACGTTATTCTGCCATTGAAAATTCTGGGACTTCATGTTAAGTTCGAATTAAGCGAGGATTCGAATTATCCGATTTCGAATTAACGAGAGTCGACTGTAGAAACTCTTATTAACTTACAGTACAGTTACAGTACAGTTACAGTAGAAACTCTTTAAAAAAATAAAATATTTTCGAATATTTGACGTGAAAAGACGAAAGTGTCCTGAGATTTGTCGAACAGCATTTTTAATCGCCAAAAGCAAACGATTTTCATGTAACTAAAAATTGTTTATTAATAGATTTTTAGAAAGTGAAAATGGTATTTAATGAATTTAAACTTAAACAATGCGAGAGCTTAATATATATATATGTATATTATTGTATTATATATACCTATATATATATATTGCTTGTTGCAGAAATTATTTAATTTTAATACTTTTTGGACATTAAACATGGATCAAACAGAAAACGAATAAAATAAAATAAGTTGCGAAATTCAACCAATAAAAATATTCATATATACTTCAGATTTCCCAGTTCTTTACCGAGAACAACAACTATTTTCCAAGTAGTTAATAAAATAGCTATAAGTTTATTTTTCAAATAGTTAGACATTTTAAATTTTTATATTACTCCTTTACCGAAATTGATGAATCAAAATTTTCTATTTCTAACAAGATCATTGAAAAAAAAACATCTTTCAGATAGTAAATAGTCAGATAGTAATCATCTTTCATATGTAACTTTAAAAATGATAACCATACATAAAAATAGAAATGTAAATCTCTAACAGACCAGAAGGTGGCAGCACGGAAAATCATCTCATCAAGTTGAGGCTGAAATTCCACTATTACTTAAAACTCAGTTCGCATGTGAAAATGCAATGGGTGTGTAAAATCATACCTTGATGAAAAACTATTGAAAATCTGATTCAGAAGTCAACACGTGCATTTACATTGTGTTTTCTTACTCCCAATCCTCTAAAATATAAATTTGACATGGTTTGCTACTTAAACTTATTCAAAAACCAATTCTTTTACAACTTTTTTTTTTCAATTTTTCACTTACTTCTATTTACTTTTCAATTTACTTTCGGTTTCGGTTATTTAAACGTACGGTGCAGGAAAACACGATGGTAAACCTATGATTCAACCTTTAAAATCGAATTTTTAGGTATGGCTTTACAGATCGATATCATTTTAATATGCGAATCGAATTTTAACTATTTTTGAAATTTCAGCTTTCAATTCTATGAGAAGATTGTCTGTGCTGCTACCTCCCGATCTCTAAGATGTTTGGGAAAAAGTGGAAATGCAGACGATCCACATGATCTTAGATAACCGATGCTTGCAAACGATATTATTAGAAATCATAAAGATTAATTATCATAGATTACCTTTTATTCCCAAATATTATACACTTTTAATTTATAATCTGAAATATTTTTGCTTCTGAATAAAAACAAATTATCATTATTATTATTTGCAAAAAAGTAAATTAGAGATAAATCACCTTTTTTTTCTTTATAGAACCTTTAACCGTCTCTGTTTTCAAAGTATGAAACAAAAGTTTTCGTTTAAATTCACGTTGAAGAGTTTTTTTGTGCGAAATGAAGTAGTATACAGGCGAGTATAGGCGAGAAGTAGGACTTGAATATTTAAAATAGACACGTTTATCTTTGATATCAAGTAATTTGAAATGATATAAGAGATTGCCTTCATGACTAAAAGAGCAATAGAAATATTGCCTTTTCCCGTCCTTTTTTTCCTTATTTATTTTATTTTCACATTAAGGAATAAAAAAGGCATATATGAAACTTCTTGTGTTCAAAATATATACTTTTATCTAAAATGTCAAACAGTTTTGAAGTCATAACGCCTGTCCTAAATTTTTATAGGCAAAAGAAATATTGAATTTTCTTCTTAAAAATTTTCCTTTTCTATATTTTTTTCTCAGTAAGGAATAAAAATTCAAATCCCAAATTACGCCAATCTCTTACTTAGTATCCATTCTTATCTGAAAATAATTTATGATATAGTTTTTTCATTCCTAACGCAAATAATACAGATTGCAATTTAAAGCATGTAAACAAGAACTCGATTTTGTATCAATTTTTAAAGTGCGTTTACATGCTTAAACAATCTGTCCTGTAATCTCTTATTTTGCATTTCTTCATAAGTAAACATGTTGTACTCATATGCCAATTTTCATTCAAATCCGTGACATGGCAGCCACAGCTAATTTGCCTATTTTGCCTGGAATGACCCTAATGTTATCTGCAATTGCACTGGAAAAGTTTTAAGAGTGCACATTTTCTTTAAGTAATAATCTTTCAATTTATTTAAATACTTCAAGAACAGCATTCGAGTATCTACCGGACCTTGGAAGTATTTTACTCCAAGATTCTCGCTGTCACTCGTCATTGCGCTAAATTGCGACTAAATTCTTCATTTGGCGAGTAATCAAGCGATTAGATTCGCCAAATTGCTGGTGCTCAATTTTTCTTTTTCTTTCTTTTCTTTTTTCGTTTTTCATATGCGATTTCATACATATTTTAAATATATATATAATAGTCCGTTTTCTAATTACAGCTTTTCATAGGTCCGTGTGCAATTTTATGATTAAGTATCGTAAGTGGTCTCATTTTGTTCCTTATGTATTGTAGACTAAGAAAAGCGATGGTGGACATCTGGGACCCGCGACTGGGGAGGGGGAGGGGGAGGGGGAGGGTTGAAAAGTGCAAGGGGAAAAAATTCCATTTCATAAAAAATAAAGAAAAGTATGCAAAAATATTAATGTTTAAAACATTTATAGATTAGGAAAAACATTTGTGGACATCCGGGATCCCGGACTGGGGAGGGGTTGAAAAGTGCAAGGCAAAATAAATTCCATTTCATAAAAAATAAAGAAAAGTATGCAAAAATATTAATGTTTAAAACATTTATAGATTAGGAAAAACATTTGTGGACATCCAGGAGCCGCGACTGGGGAGGGGGAGGGGAGAGGGAGGGTTGGAGGAGGGGAAGAGTTGCAAAGTGCAAGTGAAAAAATTCCATTTCATAAAAAATAAAGAAAATTATGTATAAGTATTAATGTTTGAAACAATTATAGATTAGGAAAAACATTTGTGGACATCCGGGACAAGCGACTGGAGAGGGGGAGGGGAAGGGTTGAAAAATGTAGGGGAACAAAATTCCATTTCATAAAAAATAAAGAAAATTATGCATAAATATTAATATTTAAAACATTTATAGATTATGAAAAACATTTGTGGACATCCAGGACCCGCGACGGGGGAGGGGAAGGGGAAGGGAAGGGAAAGGGTTGAAAATTGCAAGGGACGAAAATTCCATTTCATAAAAAATAAAGAAAATTATGTATAAATATGAATGTTTAAAACATTTATAAATTAGGAAAAATCATTTGTGGACATCCGGGACTTCCGACTGGAGAGGAGGAGGGGGGAGGAGAGGAATTTGAAAGGGGTAATAAAAAATTATGCATAAATATCAAAGTTTAAAACGTTTATAGAATGAGAATGGCATTGAAGGATACTCGGGACTTGTGATTAGGAAGACGGAGGTAAGGGAAGAGGAGGGGAGGGGAGGGGAATGGAAAGTGTTAAAAGAGGCAAGGAAAAAAATGCCATTGAATTATATATATATATATATATATATATATATATATATTAATATATATATATATTGGCATTTAAATCTTTTATAGAATAAGAAAAGCAATAGTGGGCATCCGGAATCCGCAACTAGGCTAGGAGGAGGGGGAGGGAAGGAGAAAAGATTGAAAAGGGCAAGAAAAAAGATCTGAAGCTTTAGTGGGACTGCATTCTCTTTCTGGATCTGACACCACTGGTTCATTCAGTGGTAAATCAAAAACCAGTTTTTGGAAGAGCTTCAGAAATGCTGACGACAGAATTCTGAAAGCACTTGCCGCATAAGATCAAACAGATATCCTTGAGAGTGAAACATATATTGCACTTGAAGAATACATATGTTCAGTGTACATGCCAAAATTAAATATTAAAATATTGAGTGAGCTAAGATGGTGGTTATTTACAAAAAAGCAAGTTGAATGAACAAATATGTCTCCAACTCAAGTTGCCCTTTACCCAGCCATAAGAAGAGTTCATTACTAAGCAATAATATGGCAAAGAGCACACATTTTAAAAACTAATATAACTGATTTTGGTTGGATAATAAAGGAAAAATAATACCTACCTGTCATGTGTAACATGCCATGTGCTCCTCAAGAACTGGTTTAATCTGTGCGTTGTTCGTATATCCAGTCAAGATGTGTAGCATCCTGTAAATGTTCACAAAATGGATTACCTTGTAACTGAAATGTGTTTATGCTCGGGTGAGACTGATAAATGTGATAATGTTGGAGGCCTTGATGATGTAAATTATGATGAAAGTGATACCGATGATCCTACTTTGTTCTGAAGTTAAACTTTTACTTGCAGCTTAAAATTTGAAAGTTTTTACTATTTATTTAGGTATATGATGTATAATATAGAATAAAAATACAAAGATAACAATTATTATTTAGCGTTACAAAATTTGTATCATTTAGTATTTATTATCAATCAGTTCCTTTTCAATTACCTTTATTATTTATTTTTTTCCCTTGCACTTTTCAACCCTTCCCCTCCCTCTCCCCCTCTCCAGTCGCGGGTCCCGGATGTCCACAAATGTTTTTTCCTAATCTATACATGTTTTAAACATTAATATTTATACATAATTTTCTTTATTTTTTATGAAATGGAATTTTTTCCCATGCACTTTGCAACTCTTCCCCTCCCCTCCCCCTCCCCCTCCCCAGTCGCGGCTCCTGGGTGTCCACAAATGTTTTTCCTAATCTATAAATGTTTTAAACATTAATATTTATTTTATTCATAATTTTCTTTATTTTTTATGAAATGGAATTTTTCTCCCTTGCAATTTTCAACCCTTCCCCTTCCCCTCCCCAGTCGCGTGTCCTGGATGTCCACAAATGTTTTTCCTAATCTTTAAATGTTTTAAACATTAATATTTATACATAATTTTCTTTATTTTTTATGAAATGGAATTTTTTCCCTTGCACTTTGCAACTCTTCCCCTCCCCCACCCCTCCCCATCCCCATCCCCCTCCCCAGTCGCGGCTCCTGGATGTCCACAAATGTTTTTACTAATCTATAAATGTTTTAAACATTAATATTTACACATAATTGTCTTTATATTTTAAGAATTAGAATTTTTTTCCCTTGCACTTTTCAACCCTTCCCCTCCCCCTCCCACTCCCCAATCGCGGGTCCTGGATGTCCGCAAATATTTTTCCTAATCTATAAATGTTTTAAACATTAATATTTATTGATAAATTTCTTTATTATTTATGAAATGGAATTTTTTCTCCTTCCATTTTTCAACCCTCCCCCTCCCCCTCCCCCTCCCCCTCCCCAGTCGCGGGTCCCGGATATCCACCATCGCTTTTCTTAGTCTACAAGACATTAGGAACAAAATGAGACCACTCACTATACTTAATCATAAAATTGCACACGGAATGTAATTAGAAAACGGACTATAATGTATTTCTAGCGGCTAGTTGAAATTAGATTAATAACAACCGTTGTCGCAGTTATAAAAACATAAGTTATTTTAGAACATATTGAAAAAAAAGGGTACATTTGTGCTACACGGCAAATCTAATTTGCTAATATTTTTTTCATTTGGCGAATGTTTTTTATTTTTAATTAACCAAATTACTAACGTTGGTCAAATATCAGCGAGAAAACTGCCCTATTCGAAATTAAATTTACTCGAAAATATTTTGAAAGTAACAACTTTTATTCAAACTGTTAAGAAACTTTTGTTAGTAATAAAAAATGCAGTTGGACTTTGAAATGATAAATGTAGCTTAAACCTTCCATAAACTGAAATGAATTTAACATTGTTTATCTTAATAGTAAATCTTTCTTGAAAGGATAATAAATGTGGGGAAAAGTAATGAATGTGTTTATACCTTTCAAAAAAGAGATATTTAAATATCTGAAAATAAGTATGCAGTGCTTCATAACTGTGAACATTTTATTATGGCAATCTGTAAACAGAAGCAATTCGTGTTATCATCGTTGTTTAAGCATTTTTTTAAAACGACTGAATGCTTTTAACACTTAGAATAGCCTTTCGTTATATCCTACCTCATAAAATCTTTTATCTGTATACTTCATTTTTATTGTCATCTCTCTGAAAGAACGAAATAAACTACACCATGACGCAAAAGTTTAGACAATGACGTCATTCAGCTTTAAAATGTAGAATTATGACGTCAGAATTACAAAAATCTGTAAATATATTCAAAAACTGATTTAAAATGCTATGTACAAAAGACAATCGTTTTATTTGCTATAATACTAATTTTTTTCATAAAAAATCAAATGTGCTTGTCGCAAAAGTTTAGACACTATTCTAAATTTCTTTGAATATTCGCTGGCATATGCAAATTTAGAATCGATGATGCCACAAATTTGGAGTACTTAAGTTCTGCAAACGATTGCGCTTCATAGTCGACATGCCGAGAGCTAAAGAAATTCAAGTAAATGAGGTTTCAAGGATTTGGCAGTTGAAAGGTGAAGGGAAGAGCGTTTCTGAAATTTCTGCTAGTCTTAATAGGTCAAAAAAATCTATTTATCGAGTCTTATTGAGTGGTTCCGAATATAAAGCAAAATGTCGGTCTGGGAAGCCACGTGTGACAAATGTACGAGAGGATCGCCTGATACAAAGACTAGCGAGTACTCAACAAATGAGCTTACGTGGAGTTCAAAGCTCATCGGGACTCTCTGTATCAAAGGATACGATTCGTAGAGGAATTTTGGAAAAAGGAACAATCGTTTATAGCAAAATGCAGAAGAAACCAGCTCTGAAGCCACATCATAAGTTACAAAGAATGATGTGGGCTCGAAAGCATATGTCATATGGGGAGAAATGGCAGTCAGTCATATTTAGCGATGAAAAAAAGTGGAATCTGGATGGTCCAGATGGTTGTTCATCGTATTGGCATGACTTGCGGAAGGAACCTCGACGTTTTTTTAGTCGCAGACAAGGAGGGGTCTCGGTGATGGTTTGGCAGCCTTTTGCTATAATGGACATGTATCTCTGACTTTCACCAGTGGTCGTCAAACTTCACAGCATTATACACAGACATTAGAAGAAAACCTACTGCCATTTGCTGAGCTTCTAGGGGGTCCTCAGTGGGAATTTCAGCAAGACAATGCTTCAATTCACACTGCAAAACATTCAAAATCTTGGTTTAATTCTCATAATATAAGAGTTCTCGACTGGCCAGCATGTAGCCCAGATCTTAACCCTATAGAAAACCTTTGGAGCATCATGTGTCGCAAAGTTTATAGCAACACTAGACAATACTCTTCTGTACAGGAACTTAAGACATTTATTGAGGATGCATGGTACGATATCGATCCACAAACTATGCAAGATTTGGTTTATTCGATGCAATCTCGTATATTTGACGTAATACAGAAGCATGGATGCGCAACCAGGTTTTAAAAATTGTTTATTTCGATTTCATTCGATTTGTGTCTAAACTTTTGAGACAGCAGTTTATTTTTGTTACCATTTAATTTATTGCAATATGCACAATTCCACTTTTCTTTGTTATATTGTTTATATGTACAGCACATTAATTTCAAGCAGTGATTTGAAAATTGAATAAATATTTTTCAAAGTATGTAAGAATTTCTTCATTGTCTAAACTTTTGCGTCATGGTGTATAAAACAGGAATTCTGCTTTTTTAGAATTTAGTGTCGCTCCCGATAAATATATATATATATATATAATCGAGTCTCTCTATAACGAAACTCCATACATCGAATTGCTCTATATAACAATTTTTTAGCAGGAACGGTCCCTTTTTTTCATGATTACATTAAAAACAGTCTCTATATAGCGAAATATCTATCTCCATATAACGAATTTTTTCATAAAATGCTCTTTATTTATTCAGTTTTAAAAAAAGCTTCAAAATCACATGGAATCAAATTTCCATCACTTATTTATGATTTATCGTTTAAAGGCTGAGTTTTTTATATTGCTTCTCTACCTTGAATCTCTTTGATCTTTAAGGGAGGCCCAAACCCCATTTTCGGCCAAAAATCATCAAACGTTCAATTTTTTTTTTCCTCAGAAAACGATAAAATACATATTTGCGAATATCCATGCAAAATTTTAGAACTCGGGGACACTTGAAACAGGTAGAAAATGAGCTTTTTAAATTGTACTCACTATAGAGTTTAAAGGACTAGCGGCCATTTTAAAATGTGTTTTCCTGAAAATGACTTTTTTCATATTTTGCCTAAGTTCAAAATACTAAGGCTCAGTGGTAAAATGATTTAGAAACAAAGTGTTTATGTTTTTAGAATCTTAAAAAAATTTACAACAAAAGTAAGGAGAGATATATTTTTTAACTATTTCTGAAAATTTTACATAAATTGGTAAACATGAAAATTATAACGAATTTAAGGAAATTTACCATGCGTATTTTTTTTTATTAGCCGATTAAAATAGAAAATTTAAAATATCTCTCCTTAGTTCTTTTCTATATACTATAACACTATTTAAGAAATTTTAGTAATACCAAAATATTGAAAATTGAATGAGGAGTAGTAATTTTAAAAAGTGTATTATTCGACAAAAAAAATCATAAAAATCCCCATAAAAATGTTTATATTTTTAAGAATTTTTTTTGCTAATTATTCCTTACAAGAAGGTTCTTAAATTGTACACCAAGATTAATTACTTTAAAATCAATAATAAAAATTTTGGGTTTTTTCTACGGGTCTTCCTTAAGTCCAATGAATTCATTCCACCAGCCCCTCTGCCACATATCTTTTAACATCCTTCGAGAAACAGTGTCAATTTAATTGTTACCCATATAAAACCTGGATCAATGTGGTAATTGAAGTCAGTGTTGATTTCAGAGGGTGGCTTGAGGGGACATTCACTCCCAGAGCAATGAAATCGCCCCCGAAATTTTGAGAAAATTGTGTTTTCAGTGGCAAAAAAATTAACGTACTTTTTTTCTTGTGTGATTTTTATTAAGCTTTTAAATAAATGTCTATTCTCTTTTTTGAAACTGTTCAAATAACTAAGAAATAGGATATTACGTTAATATTTATAGTTAAACACTTGAAATTTTTAATTAAACGTTTAAAAAATAATATTTGTTCAAAATTTGCACGTTAAACAGAGCAGCTTTCTCTGTTCAACGAATTTCTCTATATAACGAATTTTTCACTTTGGATATTTTTTAATGGATTTCGTTATATAGAGACTCGACTGTATATATATACATATATCTATTTATATTTATATAAATATAGATGGTACAAAACATATTTAAATTTTAAGACCTTAAACACACCCTTTTTTATGTAAAATGACGCTATTCGCTTCCTCTAAAGAATTCAATATTTATGATCCGGTCTTTAAACAACATCTACTGAAAAGTATGCGTATGATGTCACTGTCGCTAAATAATGCATATATCCAGCAAAAACAGATGTCGTCATACACGCAACGTGACTCTAAAAATCTTAATTATTCATATGCCTTCATTTGTTTGTAGCATTAATATAGATACTTAAAATTGAATATGGTTTATAACAGTTACATGTTTTATTAGAAATATTCATTTATATTTTTTCAAAATAGCACTTAAAAGCATGTATTTTAATTTCTTTTTTATTGTTATTTTTTATGGGAAAATTGCAATAAAAAGGCCACAGTTACTAAATTCCAACTATTTTTCCTTTACTTTACACAGAAATGACAATTGCCAAAATTAAAAAAATAAGCTAAAAATTACAAAATATTAATATCTCAAAAATAAATTCAGATGCAATTTTCAAACAAACTTCATTAAAAGTCCTTTCTATATATATATGTATGACGATATAAAAATTTAAAATGTGCGATGCTTAGAAACTTAAAGAAATGCAATACAGATTTTATCAATATTTAACACTATCTTAAGTGTAGTAAGAATTATGGATATATTATGCATAACCATAAATAAAATGGGGATAATCATTATCGATTGTGATTGTTTGGCATCAACTTCAAAAAGTAATTCATTATTTTTTATGTGTATATATTCATAAATTGAATCGAAAATATATAAATTAATCTCTAGTAAAAAATATTCTCTGTAAAACTTGTGTTTGGTGGATTTTAAATTCTTTATTAAATTTAACAATTTTTATGCCGGTACAGATATCCGATGTGTAGTTATTGGATAACGATTTGTCATTGGAGAATTGTAAAGAATAATTTAATTATTTTTAGCGCGTTTTTTTGAAGTCTTTTTTTTTTAAGTTAATTTCTTGTTTGTACAAATTAACCTAGCTATGAGAAAAATCTATGTTTATGAGAACTGTTCACGTGTGCTCCAGTCTTCCCCTATATGTGAATTAAGGGGACGGTGGACATTATTATATATATTTTTTAAATTTTCATCATATCAATATAAAATTTTGTGCATATATACATGTGGGAATAAAGGATGAGGTATTCAACAGTAAAAGTTAATAAACTCAATGATTTAATGAACGAGACTCAGGTGATGATGCGTACAAAGAACGAGGTGTTCTATAGATTTTTCAGCGGTGGCGAGTAGGGTGATTTTTTAATGAAAAGCTCAGGGAAGCTTGTTTAAACTGAATATTATTCGGTTCTACTGCTATATTTGAATGTTACGTTATTGAATGTTTGAATTTTATGTCTATTAAATCTTTTTATATTTTCAAGAATATTAGTTTTACTTCAATCATAAGTTAATCACTTAAAATCCCGCATTTATTTCACCAAAAACATATAGAATATCTTCAGAAAAATTTCCAATCTTATTAAATTTTTTATTTTTTTAAAAAATTTTAAATTTTAAAACGAAATTTTAAAATGCTCCTCGTGTTTTAATATTTGAGATATTTTCGTGCTTTTGCATTTTTATCACTTAAAACACTAAAACAAACAAATTTGTGTAAGATTTTTTTAATATCTTCAATAATTCTTTTACAGATTTTTTTCAAAATTCCATTTCAATTTTCATCAAAATTTTGCTTTTTAATAAGTAAAAAATCTAATAGGACTATCTTAATAAAGACGAATTTTAAAAAATTTACACAATTTCTCTCTAAACAATATCAGGATACTTCCTTATCAATTTCATAAATATTGATCAAAAATTACATCGCATTTCAAAAATCTAAAAACGCTGAAAAATTAGTTTTGAGAAAAACAGATTTAAAGTATATAAGTACACTTTCCTTTATTATTTTCTTCTTAAACCTTCATAAATGATATTTTAATATGAAAAAAGTGTTTTGATTCTATTATAACGCAGAAACTGTCTTTTTTGCGACGATTATGCTATAGACGATTTTGCTCAAATAAAGGTCCACCGTCCCCTTAAAGATTAGATATGATACAATACTGAAATACATAAAAATCTTAATATACTCCTTTTATATATATTACTTTACTATTACTATATAAAGACAAAAAATAACTTTTATCTAAAGGCATGACTCACAAAAACATATTCTTTACACGGTAGTTTATTTATACGACAGAACGTGATGTTGCAATTCCTTGAAACGTAAGCGGAAAATGGGATTTTACTAATACTTTTCCGAACGTGTTCAAAGCATGTTTTCTGGTGTTTCAATATTTTGTTTTTATGTGTTATCAGAAAATATTCCTTAGTAACCAAAACACACATGTAAATTTACTTTGATCCGACTTTGTTGAGATACACTAAAAATTCTATTCAAACTTGGAATTTCAAACTTATTTATAGATTTTAAAAGGATTTTGCTTTTATTGGTTAATTTTATATGCAGCAAAATTTTCAAAATTATTTTTGCGCTGTATAAAATAAAGTTTTACTCAGGTATATTAATAAATGAAAAATATTAAATTTTTAAAAAGTGTTAAATGAAACAGTTTAATAATAAAACATTCAAAATAAAGCAATTAATCATGTCATAAAATTTAAACTACTACCTGTGACAATAAAGTTCGGTGAATGAATTCAAAACGGCCGATCTAGCAACACTGGGGAAACAAAACGCTGCAACTGCATAGAGGCAACTGTTGACCGTCTTCGCCCACTGTTGTTCAGCTGAGCGTCGTTTATGTTCTGCGTAAGACATGTTTTACAAAGTGTTTGTTCAGTGTGTTGGTTCTCAATTGAGAGCAGGAAAATGAAAGAACAACAGATCAGTTTAAAATTTGGTTTAAAGATTTGCAAGATACCGAAACATCCACCATACTCGCGAGATCTCAATCCTCCAGATTTTTTCCTATTTCCACGACTCAAACCCTCTTTGAAAGAGATTTGACCTTATTGCTGACATCCCACGAAACGTGACGAAGCTTTTGAACTCCATCCCAAAAGAACACTTCTTGCAAATTTTCCAGGTCATGTCTAGCAGATCTCAGCGGTGCATAGTTATTAGAGGTGACTCTTTCGAAGGATGGTATGGTAACTTTCGTTAATATTTTATCTACATTTATTTTACAAGACTATTCACCCAACTTTATTGTCAGAGGTATTATAAAACAGTGGTTTCCAACATTGTCTGTATCAACAATTACTCTTTTGAAAATTTTCCATTCTGTCCTGTATATCACATTTATTCAGATTATACATTTAAAATGGCGTTCTAGAAATATTAGTCATCCTTTCACGGTTTTTCGAAATAAATCACGCTTTACACTTCTATAGTAGTATAAAAATACAATGCGAAGCAAAAGGTTAAAATAATCCTTCCTGTCTTCCACGCAGTATAGTGTTTTTGTCATTACAATGTTGGAAGTACTAAAACTTGTAAATCCATCGAAAACTGGAAGTCAAAAAAATTTTCGATTACAATACTTTCTTCTATAGAAGATAGAAGAAAATAAAAAAGAGCTACTGGAAACTGATATGGCAATTTAAAAAGGTATTAATTTGATTAAAAATCTAAAAAGCAGTAAACTACTTCTTTCTCAAAAGTGAATCGATTTTTTTTATTCTTTTTTGTGACCATTGCTGTAGCAAACAACTAAAAACAGCCCGTCAAATTGAGGCTATTTTTAAGTATTTCTGATATTTGTGTTAATCAGTCACTATATAACATCGCTTTTATTATTCGTTTTTAAAAAAAGATACTTTGAGTATATTAAATGAAAACACAGAATGTTAAACCTAATTTTAAAATATTATTTATTCTTTTAGATGAATTTAATAAAAATGTAAACGTTTATTTATATTAAAAAATCAAATTAGCTTCATTTTTACATTTTTTACTGTTAAGAATACTTGTTTTATTCCCCATAATAAGATAAACTTTCATTGAAAAAAGACTAATAAATGATTATATAGGAATACCATTATTTAATTACCCATTTCATGTTATGCGTAATTAAAATTTTGCTTGCACAACAACGGCTATGTCATTTGTTTTTCTTTCAGAAAATTCCAGAGTAATAATTTCAGCAGATGAGTATTTTTATTTTAAATTATTTTTAGAATTAATCAAAGAGGTATAATATTTAATTCATGTATGTTTTTTTTTTTCAAAACACGAGAAGGAGAATAACTGAACAGCATGACAAAATTTAATCAAAGAAGTTTGATAAATTCCACTGCATTAAAAAATTTTAATTATAAAATTAATTTAACTCATTTTTTAGCGTATAAAAACATTTCTCGTTTCGTAATTTAAAAAAAATATTTTTTTAATTTTGGTATAAAGGACTTTTTACAAACTTCAAACAAAATCAATGTCAAGTTTAATAAAAAAAATGTACTTGAAAGAGTGGAAGTAATTAGCTTACCATAAAATCATAACATTGTTTTTTTGGATGTGAATTAAAGAAAAATAATATTTCTCTTATAACTTCAGTTAAATTAATATTGTTATTGTTATTATTATTGATACAAGGTAGCTTTCATTACAGAAAGTATAAAGCCACCTATTGCAGCCTTCCGGAGAATAACACTCCCGGAACATTTTGATATATTGTCATCGATCAGGACCCCCAGACCTATAAACCAATCTCCGTTTAAAAGCTGACATCCTTTTTAGGTGCGTTCGTAATTATGTAAATACGTAGCACCTATTGTTGTCGTTCAGTCCGTCCGTCTGTCCGTCTGTCTGTCCGTCCACATATAACAACGCAAAAACTACCCAATTGAATCGTTTGAAATTTAAAATACATAATTATTACATAATTTTGTCGAGTCATTTCAAATTTTATGAAATTCGGATGCATAGATCAATTACAGGGACAATCAAAAGGATTCCGTTACATTACGGTCAAAGGCGAAAAAAGTTTCAAATGCATTTTAATCGTTTCAAATTTTAAATACGTAATTATTATATAATTTTGTCGAGTTATTTCAAATTTTATCAAAATCGGATGCATATCTCAATTACAGGGACAATCAAAGTATTCCGTTACATTACGGTTAATGGGTAAAAATGTTTCAAATGCATTTCAATGGTGTTACAGTCATTCGAACTTAATAAAATTGATAAGCATCTATAAAGTGCATATTATAATATACATTTTGTATAATCTGTGGTGGAAAGAATATTTGTTATTGATTTACAAAGCCACACAAAAGTATTCCATTACATAATGAGTAAAGAGAGAACATTGTTTGTTGCGCATTTTATTGGTAATTAACTAATTACAATTTTATGAGATACATATATGAGAGTGATATTTTTAAAACTTCGTTATCGTACGAACGCACCTCATTTGCTACGTGCAATTTCCAACTTATTTTTTCTATTTTTTTATCCAATTTTTTACCATTTTTTTATCCAATTTAGTAATTTTGTTGTGCCTTGTTTTTGAAGATTTTTCTTCATTTAATATTGGTTTTATGTGTGTTGGTAGCCTCAAATTCGTATTATTTTACTTTTTCATGGCTAATATGAAGATTAAACCGCACACTTCATTTGTAGTTCCAAAGTATTTGGGGTCTGAGGATTCTGTTTTGGTTCTACCAATTCCATTTGTAATCAGTTTTTCCATGTTTCAATGTGGTAATTTTCTGCACTACAAAATATGTCAGATGTTTCTGAATATATAAAAATGTACTGTAATCAAAAACGAAAATATACAGTGACCTCTTCTAACTCACCTACGGTTTCGAAAACCTTTCCTTTACCTTTAAAAATTCCAGAAATCTATTTGTTTTTGAAATTTAAAGAAGAATTTATAAAAGTTAATTTTTATTAGCTGCCCGTCCTTTTCGGAAACATTTCTAAGTAGCTTTTACAGTACAATAAACACTTTTCTCAAATCAAAATATCACTTTTTCGGATGCTACCAATTTATAGGAAAATATGATATTCAGAGAACTTGTTTAATAGACAAAAATACAATACTAACAGTATTAACATTAATATGAAAATTAACATTATTTTGCTAAAGTTGCATGCACAAAATCAGTTATGCAGCTGAAAATGTGTACTTGAGAATTGATAGAATCCAAAAAAGTGATATTTTGATTTGAGAAAAGTGATTATTGTACTATAAAAGCTACTTAGAAACGTTTCCGAAAAGGACAGGCAGCTAATAAATTTAATTTTTATAAATTCTTCTTTAAATTTCGAAAATAAATAGATTTCTGGGATTTTTAAAGGTAAAGGAACGGTTTTCGAAACTTTAGGTGAGTTAGAAGAGGTCACTGCATATTTTTGTTTTTGATTATAGTACGTTTTTATATATTCTGAAACATCTGACATTTTTTACAGTGTATTAAATTCAACGGTTTATATATTGTACTACAATTATTGGTTATACATATATATATATATATATGTATATATATATATTATTAATTGTTATATATATTATCTTTTTCATTCAGTATCGTATTTATGAACCGATTTGAATGAAACATGTTGTGTGCATGGTATATACTAATGTCTCTACTGAGTTCGTTAGTAAACTTTATCCGCCATGTTATTTCAAAATGACGGTCATTTATTTATTTTTATAATTTAAAAATTTAAAATTAAGTACCAAAAAAATGTAATTAAAAAATATTTTCCTTTTATGTGTTTGACCTTGATTCGAAGATTCCAAAGTATTTTTTGTTTTGTCTATATCTTTAAAAATGGCTGAGTTATAGCACTTTGAATTTCACTTTGAATTTGAATTTGAATTAGATTTGGATGTAACTTGGTTTGTACATAGAATATACCGATGTCTGAACAGAGTTCGTTGGCCAGTTTCATCCGCAATCTTGTTTTAAAATGAGGGCCATTTAAATTAAAAAAAATTAATTAAAAATTAGGTGCAGAAAAATTATAAGTTAAAAAAGTTTTTCTTTTATGTGTTTGAAGTTGATACAAAGATTCCAGAGCATTTTTTGTTTTGCATATGTCTTTAAAAATAGCTTAGTTATAGCAATTTTAATTTCTAGTGTGGCTGACATTTTGGAATGATTTGATAATATTTGCTACGTAATAACACGCGTGTTAATGGACTGATTTGGATACAACTTGGTGTATTTGGATACACACATGTCTCGATCAAGTTTGTTGGCCAACTTCATCCGCCATCTTGTTTCAAAAATAAATAAATTAAAAATTAAAAATATTTGAATTTTTCTTTTAAATTTTACATTTGAAATGAGATACAAAAAGTCCTTCCGGCAATGCCGGGAGGAAGAGCTAGTTTTCATATGCTTATTTATTTATTTATTTATTTATTTTAAACTAAGTTACATTATTTAAACATACGAAGCTCAAATTAGTGGATCCCGATTTTATAAGATTGAATACTAGTTTTGGTCAAAACTGAATATTAATAGGAATTTTTAGAAATTAGTCACATTTTATTCAACCTGGTTTTATTTTCACGGATTTAGGGAGTCGCCAAATTCCACGATATCATGAAGTGTATGCCATTTTAAAGCAACATGATGAATAAAACAAACCGATGAGCTTGATCAAAATCTTAATTCATGCGCACATGGACATTCATATCGAAATCGATTAATATATACAAGTGCTGTCGCAGGCAAATTGATTTTAAAAAAAATGTCACCCACACTGTAAAACAAAAATTGGATAATTACAAAAAATTTTCTAGTAGAATTGTATTCCAAGAACTTTTTATGTAACGGCAACAATAAAAATTCATGTAACAGATACAGATTTGCACTTTGAATCAAACAAATTTTAAGGTTACTAAGAATTTTTTTGGGAAATCGTATTCCAAGAACTTTTTAAGTGACGATAACGAGCATTGTAGATAAAATTTTAGTAAAGTTACCAAAATTTTAGTAAATTCTTTTGTAAAGTTACAGATGGTTTTAGTTTTGCTTACAAGTTTTGTAGATTGACATCATTTTCTTGTACAGTGTACACATAAAATTTTAGTAAGCATAAGAGATTTCGGTTAATTTAGATTACTAAGGTTACAGATTTTTTTTACAGTGCACATTAGAAATTCAAATTGCTATATCTCAGGCGTTTTTTAAGATAAAGACAAAGAAAAAAATGCTCTGAAATTTATTATTAAGATAAATACTCGACAAAGAACCTTTTTTCAATTTCTAATTTTTTTTTTTTTTGTTTATACATCATTATACATTTAAAAGATTTTTGACAAACTTAAATGGCCGCCCTTTTTTGGAACAAGATGGCGGATAAAGTTGGCTAGTGAACTCAGTCAAAACATTGGTATGTACTATATACACACGGAGTTATATCCAAATCAGTTTAAAAATATGCGTATTATCGCGTGACAAATTTCAAACCGTTTCAAAATGTCAAACACACTAGAAATTGAAAGTGTTATAACTCAGCCATTTTTCAAGATATAAAGAAAACAAAAAATATTCTGGAATCTCTGTATCAAGGTCAAACAAACAAAAGAAAATTCTTTTTCAATTTCTTACTTTTTTGCACCTAATTTTAAAATTTAAATTTTTGAAAAAAAATTAATATTCCACCATTTTGAAACAAGATGGCGGATGGAACTTGCCAACGAACTCGGTCCAGACATCAGTATGTATTATATACTCACGAAGTTTCATCCAAATCGGTTTATAAATACGCGTGTTATAACGTAACGAAAATCAGATCATTTCAAAATGTGAGCAACACTAGAAATTAAAAGTGCTATAATCTCAGTCATTTTTTAAGATACAGACGAAACAAAAAATGCTCTGGAATCTTTGTACCAAGGTCAAATGCATAAAAGAAAAATCTTTTTCAATTTCTCACTTTTTTGTACCTAATTTTAAATTTTAAATAAAAAAATTAAATGGTCGCCATTTTGAAACAAGTTGGCGGATGGAACTGGCTAACGAACTCGGTCTAGATCTCATTACTTACGATGTACACACCAAGTTACATCCAAATCCATTCATAAATACGCGTTTTATCAGGTGACAAAATTCAGATTGTTTCAAAATATCAGCCATACGAAAAATTCAAAGTGCTATAACTCAATCATTTTTTAAGATATAAACAAAATAAAAAGTGTTCTGGAATCAATGTTTTAAGTTCTAACACATAAAAGAAAAATATTTTTCAATTTTTATTTTTTTTTTCATTTAATTTTAAATTTTATGTTTTAAAAAAATTTAAATGATCGCAGCTTTGAAACAAGATGGCGGATGATGCTGGCTAACGAATTCGGTCGAGACATTTATATGTACTATGTACATACCAAGTTTCATTCAAATCGGTTCATAAATACGTTAGTTACAGCATGAGAAAAAATCATATATATATATATATAAATGTAAATTTGTCAACATTTGAACGGTTGGTTGGTTGGTTGGTTGGAGTTTAATGGCACAAAGTCCCATTAGGGACATGCTGCACCAAACAAGGATGAAAAGATTAAAAAGTGAAAATAAAGAGTGTGATTGTATAACAAAGATAATAAAGCTATCTGGATGGGTACTCCATCCAGATATGGTCAAAGAAGTAAAGAACGACAGTGAAGAGTACAAACCAGTAGAGCACTAAAAGTAAACCTCATAAAAAGTAGGTATCTGGATGGGGATTCCATCCAGAATGTCAACTTAAGTACACAGGTAAGACCTAAATTTCAAAATAAAATCCGGAGTGTTTTAAAAAAGTAAAAAGTGCCCCATGGGGTGTTTCCCCAATGAGGTTTGTCAAAGTGGGTGATGAAGTACTAAAATATATCCTGTACAAGTACTCGGCAGTCCGTTAAGATATGATGGATGGTCAGAGTATCAAAATGACAATGAGGACACATGGGTGCATCCTCCCTGAATAACAAATGTTTATGAGTGATCCTAGAATGTCCAATTCGCAGACGAGTAAGAAGAACGTCAGTTTTACTTGGGTAAATCGTAGGCCAGGTGCCAACTGTAGGTTTAATATGATGCAACTTATTATTGTATTCTAGATTCCAGCTTTCTTGCCATTTATTATGAATAAAATGTTTTATAATTAGTTTAATATCTGAGAATGGTATTTTATGATGTAATGGATTACGAGCAAATTTCGCCGCCTCATCAGCTTTTTCATTACCAGGGATGCCCATGTGTCCAGGGACCCAGCATTATAAAATATTATAACCACGTCTTGTCAAGTTAGTATAAAAATCCAGGATAGCTGAGACATAAGAATGTTTTTTAAAAGATTTTAAAGCATCAATAACACTATTTGAGTCAGTATAGATGAGGAAAGAAGTGTTATGATGATGAGAGATGTGTACCATGGCCCTCTCTATTGCAATTAATTCGGCTGTAAAAACAGAGATAGAAGGATGAAGCCGATAACTAAGGGTAACACCATCACAATAAACTATACAACCAACAGTATTACCATTCTTAGAACCATCTGTATATATGTGCATGTGATTACTAAAATTAGCACAGTGTGCGGTAAATAATTGTTTAAAAACAATAGGGGCTAAATTCTTCCTATCATAACCTTTAAAAGGATGGAGAGTTGTAATAACAGGTGGGTTCCAAGGGGGATACATATGCAATGGACAGGTGCTCACCTCAACATTATTCAAAGGGCTATTGTTGATTATGCTTCTCATTCTTATACCAAAAGAGGAGATGCAGGATGGGCGATGCTGATAAAGAATATCATTGTCAGTGCTTAAAATATATGTATGAAGTGGATGACCAGGATATGAAAGGATACGATAAAACAATTCCAAAGAAAGTTTTTCACGAGTATAGTGTAATGAAGATTCATTACAGTCAACATATAAGCTTACAACTGGAGAGGTACGAAATGCACCAGAGCACACACGAAGTGCGCTATGGTGCACAGTGTCAAGTTTCTTAAGAACAGACTTGCAAGCAGAACCGTAGACCTGGCAGGCATAGTCAATTTTTGCACGGATCACAGAATGATAGATCTTAAGAAGAGAACCACGGTCCGCTCCCCAAGAAGTATTAGAAAGAACTTTAAGTAACTTGAGGGATTTTTCACATTTCGTCCTTAAGTGTAAAATATGGGGTAAAAAGGTAAGTTTCTTGTCAAAAAATAGACCAAGATAACGAACATTGTCCACAACAGGGATTTGAGTTGAACCAATAAAAATTTCAGGATCTGGATGCAGATCCCTACGTCTACAAAAATGCACACAACATGTTTTGTCATGAGATATAATAAAACCATTTTTATTAGTCCAATTCAGGATGCGAATGATAGCAATTTGCATCTGTCTTTCTATAAAACGAATATCTTGTCCCATACACATAATTCGAAAGTCATCAACATATAAATCTCCTTTCACTGAAGGAGGAAGTTGATTGAGAATGTCATTTATTTTAATAGCAAAGAAGGTGACACTCAGGACACTGCCCTGGGGTACACCCTCTTCTTGTAAATAAAAACTAGACAAAGAACCACCAATTCGAACTTGAAACAGACGAGTGGCAAGAAAGTTTTTAATAAAAATTGGAAGATTGCCGCGAAAGCCCAGGTTATAAAGATCTAGAAGAATCCCATAACGCCATGTTCTGTCATAAGCTTTGGCCATGTCAAAAAATACTGACACCAAATGGTTGCGTTTTAGAAAGGCAGTCCTGATTTGATTTTCCAAATGGATTAAATTATCGATAGTAGATCTACCACGTCGAAAACCACTTTGAAAAGCAGCAAGATAATTGTTTGTTTCTAAAATATGCACGAGGCGGCAGTTAACCATTTTCTCAAGAAGTTTGCAAAGGCTACTAGAGAGTGCGATAGGTCTGTAATTATTGGGATTACCAGCATCTTTTCCTGGTTTAGGAAAAGGAATAACGATTGCTCTGCACCAAGCATGTGGAAAATTTTGTTCCAACCAAATCCTGTTATAAAAAGAAAGGAGGTTATCTAAAGAGAGTGGTGACAGGTGCTTCTGCATAATGTAGGTAATCCCATCGTGACCCGGGGCTGACAAGAGACTATCACTCAAACATTTGTTTAACTCCGAGATAGTAAACGGCTGATTGTAGGGAAAAGAGTTATGAGAGTTAAAATTAATCCTGGTCATTTCAGTTCGTCTTTTGTAAGTTAAAAAGGGTTCCGGATAAGAGTCTGAGCTTGAAATGGATGCTAGGGATTTTCCTATTGTCTCAGCTATGTTCTTAGGAGATGTGATGGTTTGTCCATTATGATTTAAAATTGAGATATGACTTTCTGAATATATTCCCATACATTTTTTTACTTTTAGCCAAAGTTCTTTACTTGAAGTGTTTGAGTTAATGGTAGATACATAATTAATCCAAGATTCCCGTTGACTATTGCGTCGCACTCTTCCAGCTCCAGCCTTTGCTTTTTTAAAAGCCATATAGTTAGTATTATTTGGGTACCTCCGGAAGAGACCCCAAACTTTTTGTTGTTTTTTTCTTTGCATTTTGGCAATCACTATTCCACCAAGGTTTCCTGTGCTTATAAGTAGAAGATGTTTTAGCAATGCTAGAGTCGGCAGCACTGATAATACATTCAGTTATATTATCAAGTGCATTGTCAATATTTCCATCTATCATATTAGCTGTTATGTTTGCAAGTGCAGTGAAAGCTGGCCAGTTCGCTCTGTCATAAATGTAACGGTTGATAAAATTGGAAGAATCCTTATCAGGAGCAGTCAGTGTTATAAAAGTCGGAAAGTGGTCACTGCCGTGTAGGTCATTAGATACCCAGAAGTTCAAGAAAGGATAGAGCCGTGGAGAGCAAATTGTAAGGTCTATTGAATGAAAGGTACGGGTAGGTTCGTGAAAGTAAGTGTGATCACCATTATTGAGCAGGCATAGGCCGTTGTCAGAAATAAATTTTTCTGTAATATCACCACGTCGATTAGAATTACTGTTTCCCCACAGTTGGCTGTGTGCATTAAAATCACCAACAATAATGAAGGGAGTGGGGAGTTGGAGAAGAAGAGAATCCAGATCTGCTAGTTGAATATTTTGATTTGGAGGTAAATAAATGGTGCATATTGTTATGAGTTGTTTAATATGTACACGGGCTGCGACAGTTTGCAGATTAGTATTTAAAGAAACAGGAGAATGGGGTAAATTATTGGAAATAAAAAGAGCCACACCACCAATGGCTTTTCCATTAGCTGTGAAATCTTTCCGGTAGGTTGTATAGCTGCGTAATTTTGCTTTTTCAGTGGGCTTTAGATGAGTTTCCTGTAGGGCTAAGATTAATGGTTGATGTTCCGAGAGGATATAACGGATTTCGTCGTGTTTATTGTGATATCCACGATATCACAATAAACACGTTCACGGCAGTTCCACGATATAATATTAGTCATGTATGAGGTAATTTTTTAGTTTTAGTCAGGCACAGATTCTTCGAATACAATATTTTCATCAGCATCCGAGTCACTGCAGTACAACTCGGCATCCATAGCCTCTTCCGCGTATTGCTTCAGTTGTTTTGGATCTTTTATGTTTTTTATAACTGAACTGATGCCAGATTTTTGCCTCCCATTTCCCACAATCTTCCATTATAGAGAGACTGGAGTTGAGGTCTTTTTTGTCGTTTGTAAAGGGGTTTTTTTTGGTTCTGTTTTCTGGGTATATTAGGTTTCTGTGGTATTATGGTATTCGTGGCAGCTTTTGCTTTATTTCGGGGTTAAGGTGACTTATTGGATAGAGCTGTCGTTTTCTGTTGTTTCTTCACTAAGTCAGTTATTTTTACTGGTTCAGAGGATGGGGTGTTGGTAGATTGCATTACGGTTGATTCACCTTGTGGATATGAGACATCAGTTTGTGTAGCCGTGTGTCTTACGGCTGTTGATTGTTTCTTGAGTAAGCTGGAGTAGGTAATTCCAACAGATGGGGTTCTATTTTCAACTAGTTTGCGGGCTTCAGGATAGGATAAGTTTTGAGTAATTTTTATAGTAACTATTTCTTTTTCACGGTTCCATTTAGGGCACTTGCGGGAATATGCTGTATGATTTCCTTTGCAGTTAGCGCAGCGTTCGGATTTTTCACATAAATTATTGTCATGATCCACTTCTTCACAACGTGCACAGGTAAGGGATCCACGACAATTTGTTTTAGTATGACCGATATGGTTCAGATATCCTGCTTTAATTCTAGGTGGTAAAGTAGTGCTATTGAAGGTCAGAATAACGTGTTTAGTGGGAATTATCTGCTCATTTTTACGAATGGTGATACGGCGTACATCTATGATATTTTGATCTTTTAAATTTTCTAAAAGTTCATCTTTGGTGGAGTATAAAAGATCTGGTTCAGATATTACTCCGCGGCTTGTATTTAAAGTCCTATGTGCTTGTACAGAAACAGAAAATGTGCCTAATGTAGTGCAATTTGAGAGAAATTGTGATTGTTTGGTTGTAGAAACCTCAACCAGTAAATCGCCAGATTGTAGTTTTTGAGAGAATGACCATCTCCCAAAACAGACTGGAAAGTTTTTGCTATGAGAAATGGTGAAGTTTTTTTAAACGAGCAATCAGAGTGGCTATCAGTACGTTTAACAATGAAAAAGCGAGTATTCAAGGAAGACAGTACACTTTGTTGCTCTCCGCTAGGGGGAGAAGTAGAAGGAAAAGAAGTGATTTCATCCATATTTAAAAGTAATAACATTCAGACCCCGGCCGCACCACCTTCTCCCGAGCCCTACAAGGGGATGCACATTTGTGCACCAGTGCTAACCAGGGCCCATACGGTCACAAGACAACCCTATGTCAGTCTCCACCCTTAACGAGATGACTAGTAGTTGCTCGATCACTTGATCCCTAAAGCCAGTGACAAAAGTCAGCTGACCAGCCGATTGATGCATACGGGACTAATATGCACCTCCCATCTACCTGAAGCAGAGGCCAAAACAGTGTGTTGGTTTCCCTCAACTGCCAGGATCCCCCTTTCCAGGAACACGGGTCGCCAAGCACGGCCAACACGTGGGTGGTTTACAATTCTCCATGAGTCGATAAACAGGATGTATCGGCCCATGCAGAATTGCCCTCACCTCAGAAAGAGGAAACCACAATGAGAGTGAAATAAAGAGGAAAGGAAGACCAGAGGATTAAGAGGAAAACGAAAGGAGAAAGATCACTCAGGTGCCCGGGGTTGTGAAGCCCGTGAATACCTATAGGGGGTATCCCCCTGGGGGCAACATTTGAACGGAGGGTGATTTTGGGGTCTGGGGGTCATGATTGGTAAAAATATACCACAATTTTCTGGAAGTGTTTTCCACCGGACGGCTGCAATAGGTAGCTTTTTACTTTTTGTAATGAAAGCTACCTAAAAATTAGAAATTGAAAAATATTTTTGTGTTATGTGTTTGACCTTGTTACAAAAAAGTTAAGCATGTTTTGTTTTGTCTATATCTTAAACAATACCTCAGTTGCAGCACTTTAAATTTCTTGTGTGGCTAATTTTTTGAAATGATCTGACATTTGTCACGCGATAATATGCATTTTTATAATCGATTTCGATATAAATTAGTATGTGTATAGCACAAACCAATGTCTTGACCGAATTCGTTGGTCAATATCATCCGTTGTGTTTTTTGAAGTTGGTGGCCATTTAAAATTGTCAAAAGCTTTTAAATTTATAATAACGTACAAAAATAATAGAAAAAGAAAATGTTTTTTTTTGTGAAGTGTTTGATCTTGATACAAGGATTACGGAGCATTTTTTGTTTTGTCTTTATGTTAATAAATGGCTGTGATATAGCAGTTCGAATTTCTAAAGTGGGCGACATTTTGAAAAATCTATTTGCCTGCGACAACACTCAGATATATCAACCGATTTCGATGTGAGTAATCTTGTGCACAGGACTTACTAAGATCTCAATTAAGCTCATTGGTTAGTTTCATTGAAAATGTTGTTTTAAAATGGCAGGCACTGCAATATATCGCCAAATTAGGCGATCAAATATAAATCGCTTTAAATAAAATCTGCTTGTATAGAGTTTAGTAATTTCTTAAAATTCCTATTCATATTCAGTATTGACATAAATAAGTATTGAATCTTCTGTAATCGTGTTCCACTAATTTGTGCTTAGTATGTTGCAATGATATAACTTGATTTTTTTAAAGTAAGGAATAACAAAGCTACATCTTTCTCCCGACACTGGCCTGAAGGACTTTTTTCTTATGGACAACTTTTATTGTTCTTTCATGTAAAACATTATGATAAAACAATGTAGTTTTTCAAAAAGTTAGAAACATTTTCTTCATTTCTTTGTTTATTTCTCTTATTTTTTTTAAAGTAATCTACGTACAATGTACATGTTACCGTATAAACCCGATCTCAGACCAAACTAGATTGGCCCTAAATCAAACTAGTCTAACATAACGTGCATAGAATAGTGTAGTTTTTCCTAGATCAAACTAGTTTATCCTAATGCACATAGGATAAATTGTTTTTTCCTAGAGTTACTTTATTTTATTCTAGGTCAAACTAGTCTGTTCTAACGCACATAGGATAAACTAGTTCAGCATATTATTCAATATTCTGAACTAATTCATTCATGTTGATATAGTTTATCTTACGCTAATTCAATTTGGCATGATTTTAGTGATTCCAATAACCATCTCGCCAACTTTCAAGTTTATCCTAGGTCAATTGAATTTGGCGTGCTTTAATTAATCCCAACAATCACCCCTGCACCAACTATCTCATTTATCCTTGGCCGATATTATCCCAGACCAATTCAATTTGGCATCCTTTTATTGATCCCAATGGCCGCCAAC
The DNA here is from genome assembly GCA_964019185.1 of Maratus speculifer. NCBI lineage: Eukaryota > Metazoa > Arthropoda > Arachnida > Araneae > Salticidae > Maratus > Maratus speculifer. The sequence goes on along the minus strand of OZ025294.1, from coordinate 391,075,367 downwards.
CTTGTGAAAAGTAGTATTACTCTCTATAAATCATTTTATTCCATAGAAAGTGGAAAATTGTCTCAAATTTATTTCTTTGTGGATTAGACTATTATGCTTCTAACATGTAACTACGAATTTTAAACTAAAGCTAATTGACTTTCATAACTATATCCTTATAATAGTAGTATATATTCTACAACAAAAAGGTAAGAACTTATATTATAAAGAATTATTTTGTTTATAAGACGTCACTATTTTTATACATTTTAACTATATGTTCACCGATGTATTTTGTCTCATGTTACGCCTCAAGATTATGTGCTCATGAGACTATTTCATCTGGCGCTGCTGTGCTGTCTTACCAAGATAAGAGAGTGAAAGATGCCATCTTGGGCCTCGTCCTCATAGCTTAAACGGTAGACAATTTGAAGTGCTATTCAAAAGGCTTCCGGGTTCGATCCCTGGCATGGACATTTTTCACCCTGTTGGTTCAACGCTTTGTTAGCAAGTGATACTTAACGTATTTACGTATTAACACGCATAACGTATTACGTATTAGTAACGAACTTACATATTAAAACGTGTTAAATATTTTTAAGCGTAATTTCACAGCTGAAAATTTAACTATAAATAAAATTGTTGAAGACGTAAATTGTCCGTTTAATTTACGCTTTAAAGCAATTAAAGTTAGTACATTATTGCAAGATGTTAATTTGGTATATGATTGAAAATTAATGTTAAAAATTATATAAAATAACTTACCTTTGTGAATAAAAAGCAACAAAGTTAAAAAAATTATACAAAAAACTGCATATTTCAACAACAAATAGCCAATACCTACAGAAAATTAGAATTCAATTTCGGAATTTGCTTGAACAGTTTTTTAGTAATTCAGCGTAGTAATAAGTAATGTACATAATAAGGGTTAGAATATCACTTACAAGAAAGGTCTCCATACGGGCATACTCCGAAAAATCTGAAAAAATACAGAACGTTCTTCTCATGAGGATATATACATTTACATAAAAAAATTCGACAGAACCTCCATACAGCGTCCGTTAAAAAATAACGAAAATTTCTTTTTTTGACGATTTTCTATCGGTTGGCGATGGAATGCAGTTTCAAAAAATACGTTTTGTTATGTCAAGTACGCTTTAAGGAAAAATAAGTTTGATCTTGAAGTTGTTTTGATAAATTTAATTTAAATAACTTTAATTTTGTCAGTTTTAGTTTGTTTTAAGGATAATTTTGTTATATCAATATTTATATGTATTTATAATCAAAGTTAACTATCAAAATTATCGATTTAAAACGAAATTCATAGTTTAAATTAATTTAAATTGTTTCAAGCTCAAAATCCAGTTGAGTGTTGTCAATTCAATTTCCTTGCTATGGAAACATCTGGGCTTTTAATTTTAAATACGCTTAAATGTATGAAAATAATTTTTCTCCATATATTCTTTTTATAATTGAAAATATTTTTTCCAGTCATAAATTAAACCCAATATATATATATATATATATTAAACTCTCTCATTTATTACATGTAAATTCATTAATACCATTTACACTCATTCTTAAAATCCAACAGTTTTCAGTTGCATTAAGTCGTTTGCTTTTGGCGAGAAAAAGTGCTGCTTGCAAATCGCGTGATGCTTTAGTCTTTTCACGTCAAATATAAAAAAATACTTTTTTATAGCAAGTACGCTTTAAAGAGAAACGAGTTTCATGTTGAAGTTGTTTTGGTAAATTTAATTTAAATAACTTTTAAATTATTTTTTTAATTAATTTTTTTTTACATACTTTATATAGTGATTCCTCCGCTAAATTTGACCGATCCTTTATTACATACATGAGTAGTTTACTTAGTATTTTTTCAAAAATTCTGAGTATGCCCAGTATGGATACTTTCCTTGATAGTTTCTGGTTCTTTATTTACAACACTCAAATAAAAGATGCACAGCCTGATTACATTAAGCCTTTTTCCTGAATTCCTGAAGAAGTGTCATTAGAGTAAGGAAAGGGGAGAAATGTTTACACAAAGTAAAGAAGAGAAATTCATTCTGTATCATTAATTTATTCAAGTTCTTGTTTGTTGGTGCAAGAAAGAAAAAGACGATATGTAACAGTAGTTGTTGTGAATAATAAGGAAAACATGCTATTTCATTTATCACTAAGTGCAATACAGTGAAATGGAAAGGCATTCGATAAAAGATGTATGAATGCTTTGCATTACATGAGAAATGTATTAATGTTTGGCATCATATAAGAAATATTTGGTTTTATTATAAATTACGCAATATGAATAACCACTGGAGTATCAACGCAAGGAACTGTTATAAATTTGGTAAAGATTTTACTCTTTCTAAATTACATAATTCGATTATCCTTTATTTCATAAGTAACAAATTCTACAATTTAGAAAAATTTACAATGCATTTTAATTTTGTTTGAATAGTTTTTCTTAAAACTTAGATGTGAAAACTTAAGTGTCCCTTAAAACTTAAGCGTGTTTTTCCTTAAAACTTAAATGTAAATTTTACGTGATCGCAACAGATACAGCGATCTTTCAAAGATTCGTACGGTCTATGAGATTTGTGCAGATTTGTAGCATATACGATGAATCTTAATACCCGGTTTATGAACAGTAAAGAGTAACGAATACCTTCTAATGGGTTCCAAGTTCGAAAGTAACGATATCATACGGGTATTCATTTTGTTTTTACTTTTATACCACTAATTTTGGCCCGCTCTGTATATGTAATAAATCTGTGTATGGATATAATTTTCAGATTTTTTGTTATTCAAATAAAAATAAAAGTGGATGCAAGTGTGTTATTTCATCATTTTACACTATCTATAGCAATAAAAAATTTATATGAAATTTAGTATCAGATATATCTAAAAATATATACGGAGTCTTATGTTTTAAACATTTAAAAGAATAAAAAAAACTAGTCATCGGGGGGGGGGGGGGGGGCACCGTAACACTTAACCATCATGGATATGCATAATATAATATATGAAATAAGAGCATGTATTTAGTTATAGAATGCCTCACAGTTCCAAAATAAAATTCAAACGCATATTTAAATATTTTTAACACGTAGCAATGCTCTGTTAATGAATTTCTGATGGACCAATTTCGACACATTATATAAAACGCCAAATTACTCAAGCAGCATCGAATTGTATAAAAGAAACATCCTTATAACTCCAAAAATAATAATCGTATTAACTAACAATTTACTGCACCGGATTACGCGTCGCATTTCCAAACAAAATGTATCTTTGAATTGAAATTTAAATGAAATACAGGATCATGAAAAATCGAAGAATATGAAAAACAGCATTACAAATATCTCGGCAACCAAAAATTCGATCGATTTCGTTCTTGATGCAACATTTGTGTTATTTTATTGCCTTTTACATCCACTCCTTAAAATTAAAAATATCGAAAATTTTCATCAGAACGAAGTTTTTGACAGTCCGAAAAAAATAGTTCCGGATAATCGAGGTTATTGATATTAAAAAGGCTTCTTTCCATTCTCACTTACTAAGTACATACAAAATTACAAGTCTCTATCTCAATTTGTTCGGGAGACAGACGGACGGCATTTTTTTTTCTAAAAATAGGTTTTTCGGAATCTCCAGCATCTGAAACGTGTAAATCCGGCAAAAAATGTTTCGATTTCCAAAACGATTGCAAGACTTACCCTATACTACGTATGATGGGTAAGTAATAGGTAAAAGCATCAATTATTAAAATAATATTACGGATATTTAAAAATTGAATTTTTTTTATTTCTATAAAAAATTTAAAAATGCATTTTCAATTATTTTTCAAATGAATTTTTTTAAACATTGATATGCATTGAGTTCACCATTTAAAACATGTTATTTGAAAGTAAACAATATTGTTAAAAAGATAATTTGTGCTTTTATGTTACACTTTTTACCAATTAAAATTAGTATATTATTACAAGGTTCTAAATTGCGAGATGTTAGAACTTTAAAAAATTATATAAAATAGCTTACCTTTGAGAATAAAAAGTAACAAAATTTGAAAATTTTATACGAAGCTAGCATACTTAAACAATAAATTGTGAACATCTAAAGGTAAATAGAATTCAATTTCGTGATTTGCATGAAAAACGTTTCATTTACTCAGTGTAGTACTAAATAATGTACATAATAAGTATTATAACGTCACTTTGTTTCTGGTTCTTTATTTACAACATTTAAATAAGAGATGCACAGCCTGATTACATTAATCCTTTTCCTGAATTCCTGAAGAAGTGTCATTAGAGTCAGGAAACGGGAGAAATATTTACAGGAAGTAAAGAAATAAAGAAAAAAAAATATCCATTCTATATCATTAATTTATTCCAGTTCTTGTTTGTTGACGCAAGGAAAAAAAGAAGATATATAGTTATTGTGAATAATAAGGGAAAGATGTTATTTCATATATAATTAAGTGAAATATGGTAAAGTGGATAGGCATTAGGTGAGAAATATATGAATACTTTGCATTATGTGAGAAGAATATCAATGTTTGGCATCAGATAAGATCATAGACATTTTTAGTTTTATTCTAAATTATGGAATATGAATAATCGCTTGAATATCAGTACCAGGAATTGCTATACAGAGTGTCATCTTTCAGCGGTGTCCAATGGCTAATTCGTATACCATAGCTTTTCTTGTACTATAGTTCCAAATACAAAAAAATATATATATGTACAGAATTAATTTAAAGCGTGTTGGTCCAATAAAAATATTTCTTAAAAAGTTAATAGTTAAAACTCTGTGGCATTAAAATCCATAGTAGTTTTTTATTAAACTTAATTAGGGAAGATATATTATTATTATTAATTGCAGTCTATTTACTTCATTATTCCATCTGTGTTTATTTATCACTTTTCTTTTTTAACTGTGTAGCTTGAAGATTGAATTAGGGAAAGGACGTATTAAATTTTATGGTACAACAGTTAAATATTTATTTTTTTACGTTTCACCTCAAACACTATTAATTCAATATTTAAATCATGCAATTAAAAATGAAAAGTGGTGAATAAACACAGAGCAGAATAATAAAGACAAGTTGGAAATTGCACGTAAAGCGTAGCAAATGAGGTGCGTTCGTTGATAACGAAGTTTTAAAATATTCAGATCTTGCTGATATAGTAGAGCGTACTTTGGATACAGTATAGTGGTCGAAATCTTTGTGTTCCTGTAAATATGCAGGGAGTAATTCTTATTACACTTCATTAACGTATATCTTATTCATAAAATGTGAAGTGTAGTTTAATATAATTAAAACGATTCTATTATATTCAAATGAGTGTAACACCATTAAAATGCATTTGAAACTTTTTTCCCCATTGACCGTAATGTAACGGAATACTTTTGATTGTCCCTGTAATTGATCAATGCATCCGATTTTCATAACATTTGAAATGACTCGACAAAATTATGTAATAAATATACGTTTTGAATTTCAAACGATTAAAATGCATTTGAAACTTTTTTCCCCATTGACCGTAATGTAACGGAATCCTTTTGATTGTCCCTGCAATTGATCTATCCATACGATTTTCATAAAATTTGAAATGACTCGACAAAATTATGTAATAATTATGTATTTTAAATCTCAAACGATTCGGTTGGGTAGTTTTTGCGTTGTTATATGCGGACGGACAGACAGATAGACAGACGGACAGACAAACAGACAGACGGACAGACAGACAGACGGACGGACTGTGCGACAACAATAGGTGCTACGTATTTACATAATTACGAACGCACCTAAAAATGGACTGCAATTAATAATAAAATATAACTTCTCTCATTAAGTTTAATCCAAAAGAAAACTGTTTCTACTTTCAACTATAATAATTACTACCTCGTTCATTTTCAAAACGAAATCATGTATTTGTATAAAAAAAGAAAAACATTCTCTGGGGAAGATCCTGAACAAAGGCTTGAAAGTATTAAGATTTTTTAAAATAAAATCATCTATTACCATCTATATTCCATTATTTTTATCGCCTTTTAAATAAAACTGAACATTTTAAAATTCATATTTTGAGGTAAAATGACCTTCATTTTAATCTTTTTAGCAATTAAAATTAACATGTTATTACGAGGTGTTAATTTTCTATATAATTGAAAATTCGTGCACTGTAAAATAAATCCGTTAAATTTACGGCAAAAACTGTTGACAGCCATGTTGCCAGGAGTTTTTGCCTTAAAAATTGCAGTAAAATTAGATGTTACTTTTTATTACATCTGATTTTACTGCAATTTTTACGGCAAAAACTACTGGCAACGTGGCTGTCAGTAGTTTCAGCCGTAAATTTAACGGATTTATTTTACAGTGTGTAAATAAATGTATAAAATAACTTACCTTTGCGAATAAAAAGCAACAAAATATCCAAAGTTTGTATATTTCAACAAAAATTGGCAATACTTAAAGAAAATTAGAATTCAGTTTCGTAATTTGCATGCACGCTTTTTACTAATTCAATGTGTTACGCAATAGGTTTTAAGACACCTCACTGTTTCTTCATTTGCAACACTCAAATAAAATAAGCGCAACCTGATAACGTTAAGCCTTTTCCTGAATTCCTAAACAAGAATCATTAGAGTAAAGAAGTGGGAGAAATGTTTACAGGAAGTAAAGAAATAAATATTCCATTCTGTATCATTAATTTATTCCTGTACTTGTTTGTTGATGCAAGGAAAAAAAAAAGATACATATAACTGTAGTTATTGTGAATAATAAAGAAAAGATATTATTTCAGTTATCGCTAAGTGTAATACAGTAAAGTGGATCAATAGGCATTAACCTCTTCAGATCTGAGCATAAAATAACTCTACAAATATTTATTTATTGCTTTTGCATAATCGAAATACACTTATAGATGACAGAAAGTGTCATTTTTATGAAATCAGTACTTTAGGGGACTGGTAATTTAGGTTTACGAATATGGTTATAAAACTACTAATTTCCTTAAAACACCAATTTAACTATCCGTAATATAAATTTACGCAACTACAAAATTTAAGTCTTTAAACGAGTAAATGATCAGCAAATCCTCAAAAATTTTAAGTGTAAAGCATTTAAGTTAAATATTTATGAATATTTGTCAGTTTCTTGGCCACAATGTCTTGGTGGTATTTTCGAAACTCGGATGAAAATTATATTTATTTTATGAGGTAAAAATCATCAGTGCTGACATTCATTGGTTTTGTTTTAAAAGAAAAAACCTTCAGCTCTATAGAAGTAAAGTAAAAATGCAAAAAATTCGAACAGTTTACTTTTTATGAGGAAAAGAATGAAGGTACACATTTATGTACCTCAGGTCTGAAGAGGTTAGATGAAAAATGTACGAAACTTATATATATCATGAAATGTATTAATGAATGTGATGAGATGAGAAATATGTGGTTTTATTATAAATTACGTAATATGTATAATGATGCAAGGAATTGCTACACAGGTGTCATCTTTCAACGGTGTCCAATGGCTAATTCCTATACCATAGCTATTTCTTATACTATAGTTCTAAATAGAAAAGGGAATTTAATTAGGTACAGAATTTCTTTAAAAGCAATTAGGCCAAATAAAAACATTACTTAAAAAGTTAAAAAACTAAAACTATACTCTGCGGCATTTCAATCCATGAAGGACCAACGCCCACCAAGCTTCCTTAGAGAATATTTTTCTTTATTTGTACGAATTAATGATTTCGTTTTGACAATGAACGTGACAATAATTATTATATTTGAAAGTAGAAGTATTTTTTTTTATTAAACTTAATAAGAGAAGATATATATTTTTATTAAGGGCAGTCCATTTGCTTTATTATTCCATTCTGTGTTTATTCATCACCTTCCGTTTCTAACAACGTGGCTTGAAGATTGAATTAGGAAAATGAAGAATTGGGAAAATGAGGTATTAAAATTTATGTTATAAGTAAAAGTATGGGTAAGCAGTTAAATATTTCTCTTTTTTTACGGTTCATTCAAACACAAATAATTCAATCTTCAAACTACACAGTTAAAAATGGATGAATGAGTAGAGAGTGCAATATTAAGGTAAATGGGTTGTTATTAATAATAATTAATGTTTTTTCTCATTAAGTTTAATAAAAAAATTACTTCTACTTTCAACTATAATAATTATTGTCTCAGACATTTAAAAAAAAAACCTTGTATTTGTGTAAATAAAGTAACACATTCTCTGAGGAAGAGTCTGATTAAGGTTAGAAAATACTAAGATTTTTTTCAATAAAATTAACTATTAAGGGTGTATTTCGATTCAAACTGCTTATTTTCCAATTTATTTTTAAATTCATTTTTGCTCTCAAATGCATCAAACTGGCAAATTGTCTTATTTAGAAAGTACTCGAGCTGCCGTAATTGTCGATTCTTTGATAAATTCAGAAAATATTGCAAAAAAAAAAAGCACTCAAAAGTGGCATTTTGAACTGATTTTTCCGAAGCGGGAAATCTGGGAACGAAAAAAAGGTTCATACTGAGAAGATAATTGTTTATAAAACGAATTCTAATGGATTGAGCGTAAAATGATATCACACGGCATCTTATACGTCTCTTCAAAAATCCACTCAGAAAGTTTCATGTTTCTACTTTAAAAAATTCATCTGAAATTGTATCAGAAAATTTCGAGCTGTTGAAGGTGGAAAAGCATTTTTTCAAATACACCCTTAACATCTCTTTATTTGATTGTTTTAATCACCTTTTAAGTATACCTGAACATTTAAAACTTCATATTATATACTTTTTGGCAATATGTCTTTTAATCGAAACTTTTCAGCAATTAAAATTAGCATATTATTACGAGTTGTTAATTTGTTATATGATTGAAAGTTAACGTAAAATAAGTACTTATTTTTTTTAATAAAAAGCAACAAAACTTTAAAATTTTATCCGAAGTTTGCATATTTCAACAACAAATTGGCAATATCTAAAGAAAATTAGAATTCAATTTCGGAATTTACATGAACAGTTTTTTAGTAATTCAGTGTAGTACTAAGTAATGTACATAATAAGTTTTAGAACGTCACTTTGTTTCTGTTTCCTTATTTACAACATTTAAATAAGAGATGCACGAAGTCTTATATTTTATACATTTAAAAAAATAAAAAAAAATAGTAAAAACATATTTAATACTACAGATACATAATATTATGGATATTTAAAAATTGAAATTTTTTTAATTTTCTGAAAAAATTTAAAAATGCATTTTTAATTATTTTTCAAATGAATTTTTTTAAACATTGACATGCATTGAGTTCGCCATTTAAAACATGTTATTTAAAAGTAAACAATATTGTTAAAATGATAATTTGTCCTTTTACGTTACATTTTTTACCAATTAAAATTAGTATATTATTACAAGGTTCTAAATTGTCAGATGTTAGAACTTTAATGTTAAAAAAATATAGAAAATAACTTGCTTTTCTGAATAAAAAGATACAAAATTTGAAAATTTTATACCAAACTAGAATATTTAAACAATAAATTGTGAATATCTAAAGTTAAATAGAATTCAATTTCGTGATTTGCATGAAATGTTTTTTATTTATTCAGTGTAGTACTAAGTAATGTATATAATAAGTATTATAACGTCACTTTGTTTCTGGTTCTTTATTTACAACATTTAAATAAGAGATGTATAGCCTGATTACATTAATCCTTTTCCTGAATTTCTGAAGAAGTGTCATTAGAGTCAGGAGACGGGAGAAATGTCTACAGGAAGTAAAAAATAAAGCAAAAAATATCCATTCTGTACCATTAATTTATTCCAGTCCTTGTTTTTTGCTGCAAGAAAAAAAGAGAAGATATATAACGGTAGTTATTGTGAATAATAAAGGAAAGGTGCTATTTAATTTATCACTAAGTGCAATACAGTGAAATGATAAGGCTTTAGATGAAGAATGTATTAATATTATGCATTTCATGAGAAATGTATTAAGGATTGTTATGAGGTGAGAAAAATGTGGTCTTATTATAAATTACGTAATATGAATAATCGCTTGAATGTCAGTGCAAGGAATTGCTATACAGGGTGTCATATTACAGCGGTGTCCAATTTCTAATTCCTATACCATAGCTTTTTTTATACTATACAGTCGAGTCTCTATATAACGAAATCCATTGTTCAAGTAAAAAATTCGTTACATAGAGAAATTCGATGCATAGAGAATAACGTTAAAATTCTTGTTTAACGTGTAAATTTTTGTAACAATTGTTATTTTTTATGTGTTTAATTAAGAATTTGAAATTGTTCATAACTCTTTTTTAAATATCATTATCAGTAAGTACTGTATCAGTGCTGTGCAAAAGTGAGATTGTAATCCACTTCCAAAAAAAATCAGAGAGAAAATGTTGACATCTCCGCATTCCATTTCTCTTTTTAAATATGCACAAATCGCATCTTCTCCGTCCTCAGAATCCACATTATCCTCTAATATACAAAATTCGGCCTTTTTGAAGCAATTGTAAATTGTTTTTTCTTCAATTACTCCCATTGATCCCGTTTTTATATGTATAACTATCCAATTGACATTTTTTGAGAACGATGTTAAAAGGTGTGTGAGAGGAGGGGGGGACATGAATTCGTTGGACTTAAAGAACAAGGAGATTCAAGCAGAGAAGTAATATAAAAAAAACTCAGCACTGAACGATAAATTAGAAATAAGCGATGGGAAATTGATTTCATGTGATTTCGAAACTTTATTACAACTTAATAAAGAACATTTTATGAAAACATTCGTTATATGGAGATAAATATTTCGCTATATAAAGAGTGTTTTTAATGTAATCATGGAAAGGGGGGAACGTTCCCACTAAAAATTCGTTATACAGAGAAATTCGATGTATGGAGTTTCGTTATAGAGAGACTCGACTGTATTTTCAAATACATAAATGTTTTAAATTAGGTACAGAATTATTTTAAATGCAAGTTCGTCCAATAAAAACATTTATTAAAAAGTTAATAGCTAAAACTCCGTGGCATTAAAATCCATAGTGTTTTTTTTATAAAACTTAATGAGAGAAGATATGTTATTATTATTAATTGCAGTCTATTTACTTTATTATCACCCTTTGTGTTTATTCATCACTTTTCGTTTTTAACTGCGTGGCTTGAAGATTGAATTAGGGAAATGACTAATTGGAAAAATGACGTATTAAAACTTATGGTACAACAGTTAAATAAGGTGGTTTGGTGTAATAACGCCAGGCGGGGTAATAACGCCAAGTGCTAAAATCATGCATAATTATGAAATAATCTGGTAAATGACACCCATGTGCTCTGCGCAGAAGGGTTTTGAGTCATATACATCGCAAAAAACAGCTGCATGTTAATTTGTTTCATTTTTAGGTCTTATTGTTTTTACAAGCAACTAAAACTAAAGCTTGATCTAAAATTTGCGAGATGCGTTTTGTGATGTGAAGACTATTTCTTTTTATCCGAAAATACTTTGTCAATTACATAAATTTGTAGTACATTTCATGGACTTTCAAAATGTTGTTGAAGATTTTGGATATCTTCTCGAGATAATTTGTAATTTAAAATGTACAGCGCAATAACTATAACGGGCTAATAACGCCAATCCTTGTCATTAATACCCGGGTTGATTCCCTACAGTGGCCGAGCTACATCCTAAATACTGATTCAAATAAACACAGTTAAAACTGTGCAATGTTTCTAATAATTCCTTTTAAGCGGTCCTTTTTAAGCAAAAAGAGCTCACGGTCTGATATTCTTTTGTCTAATCCCCCCCCCCACACACACACACACCACACCTTTATTTTTCTTACACTTTCACAAAAAACTGAACATTTTCAATAGTTTAAAATGCAATTTGTTAATTTCTAAGTTAGTAGAGTTTGTATTTTTAGAATTGGGCAATCTACATGCAATTATTCCATCTTATTTCATAGTTTTGTTTGCATGGTGTTATTACCCATATAGGTGGGTAATAACGCCAAATAGCATTGGCCAAAAAATCACGCCATTACATTTTATGAATACATATCTGTTAAATTATTTTTTTATGTAGATAGTCAATGCGTTGCGGTATCAAATCATATATTTGTTTGAAAAATACAATCTAAAACTGAGCCGCGAAAATTGGTAGAACCTTAACGTGGCGTTATTACCCCCAGGGTACCTTATTTCTTTTTTTGCAGTTCACCACAAACACTATTAATTCAATGTTTTAATCATGCAATTAAAAATGAAAAGTGGTGAATAAATATAGAGTAGAATAATAAAGAAAATGGACTGCAATTAATAATAAAATATAACTTCTCTGATTAAGTTTAATTCAAAAGAAAACTCTTTCTACTTTATACTATAATAATTACTACCTCGTTCATTTTCAAAACGAAATCATGTATTTGTATAAAAAAAAAAGAAAAACACTCTTTGGGGAAGATCCTGATTAAAGGCTTGAAAGTACTAACAAGGAAGGTCTCCATAGGGGCATACTCAAAAAATTCTGAAAAAATTACAGAATGCCCGGTCTGGGATACCTAATTTTAATTCCAAACTTGCAATCGGCACCAGTAATATTTTAGTAAAATTTCGCTTTTACAAAGAAAGCTAGATTACGGAATTCGAAATATATAAAAAACTCGTTTGTGAATTCCGGTGTCAGTCGATAATTTCTCATTTTATTACAGATTTTGCCCGTGCCGGAAAGGGTTAAGGTAAAAATGTTTCATCCTGAACCTGTTTAGAAAAATTTTATTTATATAACGTTAGTTTTGACAGCTTTAGTTTTTTTTAACTATATTTTTGTCATAACGTATTTAGAATGAAAATTAACTGTGAAATTTTATGAATTAAAACAAAATTTAAATTAATTAAAATTGTTTCAATCTCAAAACTAACTCCAATCTAATTTCGTTGCTATGAAAACAAAAACTTCTCTGATATTGAAATGAATTGAGCCTTCTTCATCTAAACCTTTATTTTGTCATGCGCTTAAATATATGAAAAAATATTTTTCAATATGGATGTATTTTTTATATAAGAAATTATTTTTAAAGTGATAAAATTAAATAACTGCAGCAAAAGCAACAGAATGCAATATAAAATACATCTATGTGTCAAACTCTAACATTCTTCGAATTTAAATTCATTAAATACTATTTACAAGTATTCTAAAATTTTATTGATAAGAAATTTTCAAGTGGATTAAAATCGTTTGCTTTTGGCGAGGTAAAATGCTGCTCGCCAAATCGCGCGACACTTTCGTCTTTTCGCGCCAAATACTCGAAAGTATTTTATTTTTTTACTGAGTTTCTTCTGTAATTCCGCCGCTAAATTTGACTGATCCTTTATTACATACATAAGTAGTATATATGTATTTTTTTCAAAACATTCTGAGTATGCCCAGTATGGAGACCTTCCTTTTAAGACATTTTTCAATAAAATTAACTATTAACATCTCTAATTGATTATTTTAATCGCCCTTTAAGTAAACCTGGACATTTTAAAGTTCATATTATATATTTTGTGGTAAAATGTCGTGTAATTTCAACTTTTTAGCAATTAATATTAGCATATTATTACGTGGTGTTAATTTACCATATGATTTAAAATTAAAGATAAAAAAGTAAATAAAATAACTAACTTACCTTTGTGAATAAAAGGCAACAAAACTTTAAAAAATATATATAAGGAATTTGCCAATTGAAATTGTCAATTAAAAAAAATAAAATTCAATTTCGGAATTTGCATGATTTTTTTTTTTTTTTTTTTTTTTTTTTTTTTTTTTTTTTTTTTTTTACTGAATGTAGTACTAAGTAATGTACATAATAAGTATTAGAATGTCTTTTTGTTTCTTTATTTCTAAATTTACAACACCCAAATAAAAGATGCACAGCCTGATTACATTAAGCCTTTTCCTGAATTCCTGAAGAAGTGGCATTAGAGTAAAGAAGTGGGAGAAATGTTTACAGGAAGTAAAGAAATAAAGCAAAAAAAAAATTGATTCTGTATCATCAATTTATTCCTGTTCTTATTTGTAGATGCAAGGGAAACAAGTTGGAACTTGCACGTGAAGCGTAGCAAATGAGGTGCGTTCGTACGATAATGAAGTTTTTAAAATATCACTCTCATATATCAATCTCATAAAATTGTAAATAGTTAATTACAATTAAAATGCGCAACAAACAATGTTCTCTCTATACTCATTATGTAATGGAATACTTTTGTGCTGCCTTGTTAATCAATAACAAAAGTTCTTTGCACAACCGATTATGCAAAATCTATATTAAAATATGTAATTTATGATGCATATTAATATTATTATGTTCGAATGAGTGTAATATTATTAAAATGCATTTGAAACTTTTTTATTCCATTGACTATAATGTAACGGAGTACTTTTGATTGTCCCTGTATTTGATCTATACATCCTATTTTCAAAAAAATTTAAATGACTAGACAAAATTATGTAATAAGTATGTAATTTAAATTTCAAATGATTAAAATGCAATTGCAACATTTTTCCCCATTGACCGTAATTTAACGGAATACTTTTCATCGTCCCTGTAATTGACCTATCCATCCGTTTTTCATAAAATTTGAAATGGCTCGACTTAATTATGTAATAATTATGTATTTTAAATTTCTAAAGATTCGGTTGGGTAGTTTTTGCGTTGTTATATGCGGACAGACGGATGGACTGAACGACAACTATAGGTGCTACGTATTTACATAATTACGAACGCACCTAAAAAGAGATGTATAATTGTAGTTATTTTGAATAATAAGAAAAAGATGTTATTTCATTTATCACTAAGTCCAATACTGTAAATTGAAAAAGCATCAGATGAAAAATGGATGAATTCTTTGCATATCATTAGAAATGTATCGAAGTTTCACATCAGATAAGAATATTTTAGATTTATTGTAAATTATGTATGATTATTCGCTTGAAGATTAGTACAAGAAACTGCTATACAGGGCGTCCTCTAATGTCCAGTTCCTATACCATAGCTATTTCCAAATTCCAATATTTGTCTTGTTTGCAGTTAGTTTGAGATTGGAAATTTACTTCAAGGTTATCCAACAATAATAACGTCTCGGTACGACCATATTATACGACGAATAGTTGTGTGTCTGTAACGCTGTCATAAGTATCGAATGACTTTAAAGTTTTGTTAAGTGGGTCACACAAAAATCTTCAAATTTTCTAAAAATAATTATTGTATTAAAACTTTCTCTTTTTCTATATTTAAAATGACGTATAAAACATGTTTTTATCTTAATTAGAGAAGGCAATACTATTTTTTTCGTTTTGGTATGTTTCCAAAACCTGGATTCCAAACAATGAATGTCATGAAATAACTTCTTGTAAAAATGTTTTTTTTCTTCATGATGGGTTTTTTCTCAAATTCTTGGATTTAAATCGGTATAAATGAAGTACCTTTAAATAGTTTTAATTCAAACTAGGATCTTGCTTGTTTTACTTTAATTTTGATTCAGCAAATTTGAAAAAAAATTATTTACTTTTGAAAACATAATTTTTTAAAATAAAAGTTGCATCATTTTTTCCCAATTTTTACTTTAAATATTTTAAATTTTTTTTAAAAATCTGTATCAAAATTAAAATATAGATATATCTGTTTGTTTAAATGTAAAAAAATTGTAATTCTACAAATAATATTTTGAGTAATAATGATTTTAAAATACCCCATTTAAAAAAAATTAATTTATTTTTTAAAATAAAAGTTGCATCATTTTTTCCCAATTTTTACTTTAAATATTTTAAATTTTTTTTAAAAATCTGTATCAAAATTAAAATATAGATATATCTGTTTGTTTAAATGTAAAAAAAATTGTAATTCTACAAATAATATTTTGAGTGATAATGATTTTAAAATACCCCATTTAAAAAAAAATTTATTTTATTTTTTTAAATAAATGTTACATTATTTTTTCTCAATTTTTACTTTAAATATTTTAAATTTTTTTTAAAAATCTGTATCAAAATTAAAATATAGATATATCTGTTTGTTTAAATGTAAAAAAATTGTAATTCTACAAATAATATTTTGAGTAATAATGATTTTAAAATACCCCATTTAAAAAAAAATTAATTTTATTTTTTAAAATAAAAGTTACATTATTTTTTTCCAATTTTGACTTTAAATATTTTAATTTTTTTTTTAAAAATCTGTATCAAAATTAAAATGCAGATATATCTGTTTGTCTAAATGTAAAAAAAGGAAAATCTACAAATAATATTTTGAGTAATAACGATTTTAAACTACCCCCCTTTAAAAAAAAGTATATTAATTTTAATTTTTTAAAACAAATATGAGAAGTTTTATCATGTGGTTTTGTTTACAAATATTATGATTAACCACAAAAAAATCCAAAATTTTAACTCAATAAATAAAAATTATTTTAAAATGTGTCCTGGACCCTCCAAAATTTCCTGGTCTCAACTGCTCTGTTCAACAATCGTAAAACATTTGCACACATTTACAAATTTATTTTTAATGGAAAGATATAAACTTTGAAAATCTGACTAAAAGATTTAGAATCGAACTGTGTTTTCCTTTTTTTTATCAAGAAAATTCCTATCGATTTATAAGCGATTTCGATCACATGACAAACACGTTTTTCTTAGATAGTGGACAACTTAGGATAACTTAGAAGTGGCAAAAAATCTGGAATTAGCGTGGAAGACTATAAAACCGCAGATAATGACCTTATGGCGTTCACTGGAGATGCTGATGAAGACATTCTCTCTTTGAAACTACTGACGAGATAGAAAACAACAGGCGATAGGAGAGGATAATGATACAGGTCCGTCAAAATCCGTATTTTTATCCCAGGAAGCTCTTCAATCTGAGGAGTCTTTACAGACATTTGTTTCAAGCCTTTAGCGACAAATGAAGATAATTTTCGTGTACTACACTTAAAGCATACCTTTTTCGTTGACTTAATTGTTAAGAGATGAATAAACATACCAAAATATTGCATTATTTTTAATAAAAATAGTTTTCAGGTATGGGAATATTTATTTCTTTACTCATTTTCTGAATGTATTTAAATTTATTTTGCATTATTTAACTGTTAATATTAACACTCTGCTAACTATTCTTTTCTAAATATGAATATTTAAATAATATATACCTTAAAGTAAAAAGTAATCCTTAATAAAAGCCCAAGGTATGTAGCCCTCGATATAGGAATAACCCCTCTACAACAATATATTTATATGGTCCCTAAAATATTGTTGTAACGAGGTTTTACTGTATATTGCATGCTATAAGAAGTATCATTATACGTTGTGTTTTCATTTAAAGCTTTCAATGTTACTATTTATGAAAGCATATGCACCGGTAAACGCTGTCAAACTTGTCTCCAAATTGATAATTTAATGGAACTTCAGCAGCTATTAAGTGAATGGATATATGGAATCAGGTTATAATTAATCATTAATCTGTGTAAGAGGAATTTACGCTGCTTCTATTAATACCATTCATAGAAATCGATTAGGATATTACAACCAAAGCTTCATTCAAAAGTATTCAGTCAGTTTTGTCGCTCGTCTCATCATTTCGTATAAAGTGAAAATGCTATTTGAATTTATCGAAATGTAAGGATACCATTATTATTACTAGTACACCTAACCCGGGGTTCCCGGGTCACAGAGTAAAGGTGAAAAACTTTTTTTTAAATTTAAAATTGAAAAGTCTAATAATGTTTTCCTACGTAATATGCTTTTTAAACTGCCAACTAATTCCAAACAGCAATTCTATATGAAACATATTAATTATGTAATCATATAAAGCTTTGAAAATTATTGGTACTTCCCTATTAGATGCAAGATTGAAGTTATTAGCCAAAGATTTTGCCAAAGAATAAAATTGAATTCTTTCATTTTTTAAAACCAACTAAGAAAATATGACACACAGATATTCTTTAAAATGCATTATTGTAAAAGTAATTGATGTATCTTTTGTAAAGTAAGCTTGTAACGAACTCAAAGTAATTAAATTGTTGGATAAAAACGAAATAAAACCAACAACATTCACCGGGTTTTATAGCCGACAATATTTTGACATAAACGGATTTTTAATTACTTATTTTTTTCTTTTGCTATGAAAAAATGGCAACTAAAATATACAATGTTCTGTTTTTTTCCATGGAGAAAAGAGGTAGATGGGTAGACAGTATGAGATTAAAACGGTTTGACGTTATTCTTCCAAGTCTCTTATTCGGCCCAGACAAAACAATCACGTGGAACAGAGACCGAATTCTTTAACATCATTTTTTCTCTACATGAAAAAGATCTGATTATATTTTAGCATTTCATTGTATTATGAATTAAAACTGTATCGCTAAAGCAAGCGGTCGCGTTTGATACTATGCAGCGAATCTTAGAGTTACCTTTTTGGCGAAACATCCAGCTACCAAACTGCATCTTTATTCATTTTTTTTTTTAAATCTCTATGGCTGTTTTCCGTTTATTTCCCTCATGAATGCGATCTCAAGTTGCCACCATTAGAGAAATCGAACTGAAAACTACAAAAAAATTAATATTTAAAAAACAAATTGAGATACGGTTTTCTAACAAACTGCATTTAAAAGTGCATTTTTTTCTCTAAACGATGGTATAAAGATTGAAAGCATGCTATGTCTAGATTTATAAAAATTTACAATAGCGAAAATTGCAAAAACAAAATTTCATCGGAAAGTGTTGCCATTCAAAGCATGACGTATGCGTTACGCACAGATACGTTTGGCCTTTATTATATAGATTATTATTATTATTATTATTATTATTATTATTATTGTTATATGTATTTTGGTACTACTCTGTTATCCCGTCGACCAATTTCGCCAAATTATACAAATCGCCAAACTAAAAGCCAAATTATACATATTGACATAATTTTTATTTTAAATAACGACAAAACAAATAATGAGTACAATATCAATAAAAATATTAATAAAAAGTCGAAATAAAAATCACTTAATGACATTTTAAACACGGGAATCGTATTTAATGTCATTGAATGCGAATACATTATTCACGATCATCCATTATTGGCATTTAATCTTATAGATTGTCGATAATTTTTTGGTCGACGGGATAACCTAGTAGTACCCATATTTTTATCTTAACCCTTTTGGGTCCGATTTTTTTCAAGTTTTAGAATTTCGAAAACTACTTGTACGTTAATAACATTAACACTAGCTATCCAAATAGATTAGGTACTTCTCTGTTATCCCGTCGACCGATTTCGCCAAATCATACAAATCGCCAATCTAAATGCCAAATTATACATATTGACGTAATTTTTATTTTAAATAACAAAAAAAATACTCCCTCTGTCCCAAATTAGTTGCGACATTTGAATACTTTTGTAATTGATATTTATGACTGTATGATTTTCTTTCAACATTTTTCAGAGAGCTATACTATCAATCAACAATATTTACGTACTTAACATTCCCTCCATAATTCCATAAATAAGTAATTAATTAATTTAAAAAACCCAGGTTCACATGATCTTAAGCCACGCCCCATTGAGATTCTTTTAACAGTAATCACATAAAACTGTCTTCAATCTAATCAATCGAGAATTTATTTAAGAACATTTTATTCACACTATTACGTCTTTTTTTTCTTTTTTAGTATAAATTTAAAATCTTAGTATAATTTTACTGGCGTCGATCTACTAAACTGCATCAGAAATTATTTATGACTCCACCAACTTAAAATGTAGCAACTAATTTGGGACAAACTTTTCAACTTAAATGTCGCAATGTCTCTTAATTTGGGACAGAGGGAGTAAATAATTAGTAAAATATTTATAAAAATACAAATAAGAAGTCGAAATAAAAACCACTTAATATTATTTTAAACAGGTATATCGTATTTAATGTCGTTGAATTGAAATTCACGATCTTCCATTATTGGCATTTAATCTTGTAATTTGGCGACAGTATTTTGGTCGACGGGATAACCTAGTAGTACCATAGATTAATTAGATAGATTAATTATCCAAATAGATTATTTGGGGTATTTCGTTGTCTGGAAGGTAACGTATGTTGTTGTTTTGCGTGCTGTTCAGTTCATATTCATATAACAATACCCGTAACCCACATAGCATGCATGGTCACAGTTACGTCACAGTGACGTCACTGTGAGTCACTGTGGTCACGTCACAACTGTGACCAAAATGCCACCCCTCAGTGACGTCACATTGTGACTGAAACGTGACGTCACACCTGTGACCAAAATGCCACCCCTCAGTGACGTCACATTGTGACTGAAATGTGACGTCACATCTGTGACCGAAATGCCAGCCCTCAGTGACGTCACATTGTGACTGAAATGTGACCTTCTTAGAAAATTAAAAATTATATACAAAAATTCTTCAAAAGATGTTATTTAATAGAAAAAATATTTTTCTGTCACTTGAAAAAGTTTTTGTGACGTCACTGTACGAAAAGGCCACCACTCAGTGAAGTCACATTGTGACTGAAATGTGACCTTCTTAGATAATTTAAAAAAAATACAAAAATTCTTCAAAAGATGTTATTTAATGGAAAAAATATTTTTCTGTCAATTGAAAAAGTTTTTGTGACGTCACTGTAATGCCACTGCAAATAACGTACGTCACGTCACATCTGTGACCAAATGGCCACCATTCAGTGAAGTCACGTTGTGACTAAAATGTGACCTTCTTAGAAAATTAAAAAAAAAATACAAAAATTCTCCAAAAGATGTTATTTAATGGAAAAAGTTCTTTTCTGTCAATTGAAAAAGTTTTTGTGACGTCACTGTAATGTTACTGCAAATAACGTCCCTAATAGCATGAATTCTAATGAATTCTAGTCTTTAATGAATTCTAATTACCTATGAATATTATTATTTACAAAAGACGGTTTTACAATTTATTTTAACTTGAAATTTTTTGAAACTAATAAAAATAAAAGGTAAAAATACATTAAAAAATTCTTTAAATAAAAAAATTTAATCAAAGACACACTCATAAA
Organism: Maratus speculifer; assembly: GCA_964019185.1. NCBI lineage: Eukaryota > Metazoa > Arthropoda > Arachnida > Araneae > Salticidae > Maratus > Maratus speculifer. Next base: position 391,054,312 of record OZ025294.1, on the reverse strand, counting down.
ATTATTGCATATTTAAGTTCCTAAAATACTGTATAGAAAAAGAAAAAACAAAACGGCTATGCGCTTGGAAATTTAAAATCGTCTGCAAACGAAAAGATCACGGAGTATGAAACTTACTCCGTGGTTTCTTACTCCGTGGAAAGAATAAATAAACGTAAACAGAAATATTTTAAATTGATGATAGACGCAAGATGTTAGTTGGCTGGAATTTATGGTGTGGATTGTGTCGTATTGATACGGATTTAACAATTTAAACAGAATGGTCTACTAGAGCTCTTCCAACTGGCAAAATATAAGTCCGAGAAAATTAATGGGGCTTTGACTGTGAAAATGTTTCGGTCTTTGCCACTTTAATTATTATCGGATTTAATTTGTGCGACAAAAAGAACGAATGACTTCGATGGAAAAAAAGGTATGGAAAAATATTTTTCATGGTTGTTTTTTAATTATTATTGTTCTTAGAACGATTTTAATTAGCTACTCAAAAACATGCTTAAAACATCAATTCTCCATTAACTTTATAAAGTTTAATACATTCATTATTTACTTTGTTGACATAGAACACTTGATTATTAATAATTTGGATTAGGTTGTTAAAGGTAGTGATTTTAATTGCACTTTAATCTGCGTTGTTTCCTTATTTAAAATATCTGGTTAAAATAATATGTTTCCATAAACATAAAATCTTATATTTTTTAATAAAGAAGCTTATTTAAAGCTTCTTTATTAAAAATTATTCTATTTAAGAATAAAATTATTTGCAAACATCTTTTTTTAATTTTTGTATTAAGTAATCTTCTGACACATTACATAAATTTATTTAAAAAATTACATATGTTCAGAAGAGGAATTTATAAGAGAACGAGAAGAACAATTAAAAGAAATCGTAGATGTTTCATATTTAAAAAATAATGATTGTTTAATGTATTTTTCAAACTGTGAAATGTTGTAAAATTTCTAAATGGATAGTGGGTGAAAACGTTTCAGTTGTAAATATTCTTATTGGAATGTTTTCAGAGAGAACTAGAAGTCTGAATGAAAATTTGGAAGTTACGCAATCAATAAGAATTTAAACATGATTGTATTTAAAACAAATAACGCAAATACTTAAACGGTATGAAGCTAGAAATTAATAACTGTATTTTATTATTTATTTTTCATTCTAGACACTTTTATTATTTCCTTTCCTCAATGATTTTACAGAGGTAAATTTCACAATATCCATTATATGTAGTATTAGTATACATCGTGATTAACACTAGAACGCCCGGAAATTTTACTCAAGTTTGATAATAATATTTCTCACCAGAATTTTCATTCAACATTATTTAATTGATTTATTTAAAGTAAATCCTCGTGGTTTGAATTTAATTTATTTCTGGAAAAAATTTCTGGCTCGAATTGAAATTTAAACGCATGGTCAGAGTCGAATCGACTCCTTCCGGGCGTTCTAGTGTTACAGTGGGTCTCTTATTTATAATTACTCTCTAATATTATAAATAAAATATTAATAATTACAATTAACGTATTTGTTGTTCTATTTTATCGTTGGAATTTTTATTAGGTAGATGTGTTTGTGATACACAGCCTTCCAGTAATGGATAGCCCCTTAATGTTTTTTGTTCATTAATATACTAATAAATATTTAGCTTTATTTTTTTACATAATTCCTCTTTGCATGTTTTAATAGTATTTTAATATTTATAGAAGATAGTATTTGAAGATAGTTTGCGGTTATTTTTTGATTTGTGACAAATTTTTCACTAACTTTGTGACGGTGGCAGCAATGTCAATGTTGGGACACAATTATACAGTTATGAACATTGTTATGTAGTGTAAAATCCCTTACATCTATAATTTTATTATACTTTGGCGATACATCTCAATTAAAACTTGGGAGCTGCTATAAAAAGAATGTACCAAAAGAAAGTTACTGAATCAAAATGTAATGCTATGCAGACTTTAAACTTTGTTACATATTTTTTCTGTTACAATAAATGAGAATATTTAAGACAATTGAATATTCGATCTATCATAATTATTTGAAATTTAGCAACTTGTTTTTCTAATAAGCATTAAAATTATCATAAAAACACTTCCTTTAAGATCACTTGTCACAGAAAAAGACCCGGATGATAATGTAAAGTCTGTGGGAGTGTTCTTTTCAAATATCTCGCTCAAATTTTAATATTTTTACATGATTTTTTTTCATAGGATAGCTGAAGGTGATCCACAACCAGCCTAGTTTTTATTTTTTCAATTTTGGTTTCAGATTAAAAAAGAAAAATTTTTTAATTTCAAAACCGGTTTAAACCGGTTCTGATATTGAAACAATCATAATATAAAAAATATATAAGCAAAATTGAAAAAGTAAAAAATAGGTCGGTTGTAGATCGTTCTCAGCTATCCTATGCAAAAAATCATGCAAAAATATTAAAATTTGAGCGAGAAATTTGAAAAGAACGCTCCCACAGACTTTACATTATCATCCGGGTCTTTTTCTGTGACTAGTGATCTTAAAGGAAGTGTTTTTATGATAATTTTAATGCTTATTAGAAAAACAAGTTGCTAAATTTCAAATAATTATGATAGATCGAATATTCAATTGTCTTAAATATTCTCATTTATTGCAACAGAAAAAAAATGTATCAAAGATTAAAGTCTGCATGGCATTACATTTTGATTGGGGGACTTTGTTTTGGTACATTCTTTTTATAGCAGCTCCCAAGTTTTAATTGAGATGTATCGCCAAAGTATATTAAAATTATAGATGTAAGGTACTCTGTATAACATTGTTCATAACTGTATAATTGTGCCCCAGTGTAACTTCACAACATTGACAATGCTGCCACCGTCACAAAGTTAGTGACAAATTTGTTACAAATCAAAAAATAATCGCAAACTGTCTCCACAACCTTGTCACTATCGTCACAGAATAGTCACAGTTTTAATGACAATTTTGTCACAAATGACACATTTTTCACATTTTGGTCACATCGTGACGTCACAAAGGGGTCACAATGTGACGTCACAAACGAGCTCTAAAACGGCCATAACGACTTCACATTTTAGTCACAGTGACTTCACATCGACGTCACGTGACGTCACATCGACGGTCACAAAGTCACCATGTGACTTCACAACGACGTCACCGTGACGTCGCCATGTCTTACGGGTAAAGCATGGTGACGTCACTGCAACGTCGCTGTGAAGACACATTGTGACTTTGTGACCATCGATTGTCGATGTGACGTCATGTGACGTCGATGTGAAGTCACAGTGACTAAAATGTGAAGTCGTTATGGCCGTTTTAGAGCTCTTTTGTGACTTTTCACAAAGTGGTCGCAATGTGACAAATTTGTGAAAAATGTGTCATTTGTGACTGATTTGACATTAACATTGTGACGAAACTGTGACAAAAGCGACGATATATAAATTGACAGAAACGTGTTTTTTAATGTAAATAATATGTTTTGAAGGATATTTATAAATTTCTAAAGATTTTTAAGAAAGTCACATCCCAGTCACAATGTGACGTCACTGAGTGGTGGCATTTTGGTCACAGATGTGATATGACCAAAGTGGCTCACTGTGACGTCACTGTGACCATACATGCTATTAGGGTAGGCTAAAGAAGAGTTTTTGAAGATGTTTTAGAAAATATTATAATACAAGATTTAACTGATATTACAACTTGTCAATACTTTTAGCGCTTTATTACACATAATTCTTTCACTAAAGTATAATCTTTATTTTAAATTTAAAAAGAGAAATATACATTTAAAATAAAAGAATCCGAAACAGTTCAGAGAAAATCAAGAAAATATTTATTATTTTTGTCACTACTAAATACCTAAACAGTAATGAAATCATATAGTAAATGCATAGGCGCATACTAACATTACTACACGTAAATAGTAACAAAAGTTTTTGCTAAAATAAAGTAGTACCCAATTAAAAGGCATGTACTATTTATAGTACACCAGACCCGAAAGGACTAAATTTAATAAAATAACAAAATAATTTGAACAAAAAACAAATATTTACAACAATTGAATTGAATATGATTCATTTAATTTTTTAAAGTGTCTTCAGTTTATATATAACACAGGGATGTATTTTTAAAGCTTTTCTGTGATAAATAATACAGAATATAAAAATAGATATTTTGTTCCTCGTGATAGTGAGAAAAGACAGTGTATTTTTATACACCATTTCAAGAAAAACAATTAGAGTAAACTTCCGATCATCCGCATTCATGCGACCAACGGTATGGCGGATAATCGAAAGACAGTAAAAGACCACTAATGAAATTGCATTTCTATTTATCAGTTTATAAATAAGAATGTTTAAACACTCTTTTTATCTTTAATAATTATGACTGATAATTAGAAATAAATTTATTAATTTATGGAATAAATATGCAGTACCTATTTTTACTCAAAATATTCCATTACGCATTTTTGTTTGCGCTTTGCTTGCGCTTATATTGCTGCAAGATAATGAATTCTGTGTAATAAAAATACTTTGGTTGCATCAGCATCCCACTGAGACTCAAACCAATCGCAGTAACCATGTTCGATTTGTGCCTTACACCAAAAACTTTTTATTTTCCTTTAAAATGAAACGTAATTAATTCATCAATGGCACAGAAAGATTTCTCATTTATGCGAAATATATATTCTTTTAAGTATGTACATCTCGATTTATATTTTATAATGTTTTTTGTAAATGATCATATGTCATAAGAAAATTTTCTCTAAGAGTATTTCTGTGGTTTCAAACTAAGGTACCTGTACCCAATATGAACACCCTAAGGAAAATGTATTTTTTTACCACCATGTACTCCATAGTACCAAGTCATAGGACTCCAAAAATATGTGACCACTATCCTTGGACTATTGACTATCATTATTAAAATTAGCGACCTTATAATTATTCTGGTTTAATATAAATTATAAAAACAAAATATGTTTACAAGTGTCCATATAAGGAACTACCTGTCCCTATTATGGACAGATGTTTCCTTATTGACTTTCTACACAGTGTGTATGGAAGAGCCACTTTTCCAAGGGAATTTAGAGAAAAGGGAATAAAAAAATGTATCTTAAAGTATTCCGAAGAGGAAGGAGGACAGTAAATATCTTCAGAACATTTTAGAAAGGGGGTTCTTCTGGGTTTTTACCCCTCGAAGCCCCATGCAAAGTTACTAGTAAATATTATGAAGTAATATTGTTGGTTTTACTTAGCTTTATTGCATCAGTCTGGGAATTTACATCTGTTATTACTCAGTCCTCACAGCATGGACATAAGTCCCACATAATCCTCATGAACATATCTGCCACATGTGATGCATGGCCGTATGTTTGAAAAAGCATCAATACTGCAAAAGAAGTAGTACTAGCTCTCCTTTGTTGAGGAAGTCATACTAGTAGTACCTACGATTTCGGCAACAGATATCCTACTAGGGGGGGGGGCTTCTTTTTATTTTTCTGCAAGGGTTTTCTGGAGGAAGGTTTTTGGGGGATTGTTCAAATAGCATCTTGTTGAACAAAGATTTTACCACTTTGATGACTTTTCAAATTATTGCTTGGCAACGTTGAATTTTTTTCTTTCTTACAGTTGTAGTCGATGGGGACATAAGCTGTCTATATTGGGAACCGGGCGAGTTTCACTAAATCTTGTACCAAATTAATAAGGAAAATTATTTAAAGCAAAATATGCAATAGCAATCGAAAATATGTTTTATTAGCTTTCTAAAATACTCCACTTTTCAACATTTAATATAATTTTACCTTATCTAATAAAAATATAAGTTTACAGATAATTAAGATCAGCACATTTCGAAATAACAAGTTTCCTCCTAAATGGCGAACAGCGCGCTTTTTTACACTTTCCAGACTTAATTATCTTTTCAACTGCTTTTCTTCGCGAAAATGTTTAGCCATCTCTCGATCAAAATTATTACCTTTAAAAATATTAGGGGTGTTCATATTGAGAGCCCTGTTCATATAGGGTATAAATACCTTATAAATTTTTCTATTCCCGCTAAACCAGCAGATTTTATTAAGCATGTGAAAAAAAATAGTTATGTATATGCATTGCTTCCTTTACAGTTTGCACTACGTTTAAGAGTCATTCATGAATGACAATTAGAAACAACACTGTTAAAAAAATTCGGAAATTCACGAATATTTTTTTCATGAATTTCACAGAAAAACTCCCTTTTCACAAGAAAATAGCATTTTCCGTTAAAAACCAGAAAACTCCACCTTATTTCCTGAAAATAACGAAACGGATGGAAATAGAAACAAAAAACGAAGACACTCGGTTATGTGGGGGGTTCCGTACCCGAGAGGCCAAGGCACCACACCGCTAATCGCCTGCGTGCGCAGATTGTGGGTTCGAATCCCACTGGCTCCATGAAATAATGAAAACATATAAAATCTCTTTTAAATTACATTTTCTTTTTGTTTATTTTTTCTTATTTCTTATTAAAAAATCTTTTAACTAAATAGTCAAAAAAATAAAAATAAATAGTGTACGATAATTTCAAAAAATTGTGTATAACAATTTTTTTGTAAAAAATAAATATTTTTTTTAATTTATTAAAAAAAACAGTAAATTTAAACAATGACTTTTTTTAATTTAAACTAGTTAAAAAAATATTTTAATGAATAATAAGCATTATGCATCAGTCTAAAATTAAATAAAATAAACCGTTTACAAATATTCTAACGAATATATTTGAAAGGAAATCTTTAAAAAAGAACATCAGATTTCCCCACTAACTCATCAAGACATACTTTGTACAAGCCGGCATCAGCAGCTTTGGCTCAGTCAGTAAGGATTTGTTCCGCTATCAAAATTGTCTCGAGTTCGATCCTCAGGACGGCTTGAGCTAAATTATAGAAAAAAAATATAATAATAGTAACAAATTAAGTAAAATAATATAGCAGCTTAAAATCACTAGGAAATTTCGAATTCTTTGGCGATTCATTAATTTTAAAATTATATTAAATTATTATCGTTAAAATTCAAACCTTGTAACGGAAAGTTACTGCTTTTACAAACGGAATTTTCCTTTATTTTATTTCTCAAAACGGAAAACCTACTTACGGAACGGTAAAAGTTCGGCTACTTTGTTGCCAGTAGTTTCACAGATTTATTTTTAAGTGTATATCATTGGAATTCTTCTTAGAGTTCTTTCGAAATCATCAACTCAAAGACATGTAATGGAGTCTGACACCGTTTAAACTTTTAAAACTTATATTAAAACATTTACAATTTACAAAAAGAAGATTATTTACATAAAGGTATTTACAATTCGAACATCATAAACTCTAGTTAATCAATTACATCTTATGCGAGAAGTCGTCTTAATCTTACATTCTTCTTACAACAACAAAGAAAAAAATTCCATCAAACGTTATCTTCAGTTCAGTTCTTTTCTGCGGTATTTCGTCTGGCTGGGTAGGAATTAATAGCTGCTTCTTAAATCGTCTGCCATACTGAGAGCCTCCGTATCAGAGTGGTGATATGAAGAATCTACAAGACACTGCTACTTGGCTGTGGGATTAAGAATCGCTCCCACATATCTGTAACAAATAGGGATCCTACTGAATAACAATGAGAGGAAGTCTATGGGAATTTGGTGAAAAATCGAAAATAGTGCCAAGTCTGCAAAAAGCTTGACAACAATTTTTTTTTTTTTTTTTTTTTTTTGATCGCCAGGACAACGACTAGTACCGAACTGCTTAAAATAAATTTCCGTATAACGACAAATACAATAATCATTTTAATTAACAGTTTACTGCGTCGTATTGAACGTCTCATTTCCTATTAAAAAGTATATTTGAATCGAAATTTAAATGAAATACGGGGTCATGAAAAATCAAAGAGTGGTGAAAATATAACTACAAATATCTTGGTAATTAAATCTGATTTACTTCTTTCTCTAAGCAAAATCTACTTATTTTTTATTGTCTTTTAAATTACTGCCTTGAAATAAACGATTTAGAAAATTGTTATGTACCTTTTATCGGAACGAATATTTTCAGAGTTCAAAATGAATAGCTCCAGAAAATCAAGATTATTGATATGGAATAGACTTCTTTCCATTATTATATACAGGTGCACACCAAATTTCATGTCTTTATATCATTTTTTTCGGGAGATATAGCGTTTAAAACACAAAAGCAGACAGACCGACAACCAAAATTTATTTTTCTCAAAGTATGTTTTTCGGAATTTCAGTGTCTGAAAATCCATCACGGGTAAATTCATCAATTATTTTTTTTCAACTTTTAAAACGATTACAAGATTTACTTAATACTACATTGGGTGTATAAGTAACAAAACAATAAGCATCGGAATTCTTTTCAACATTTGTAATTCATTTTGTTATTTAAAAGATAAAATAAGATAGCTCTAATAGAAATGAAACTAAATAAAGAAATTTCAGAAAAAGGACAAAAAACAAAAAACAAAGCATAATGAAAATTAATTATTTTCCGATAGGTCACTATTAGACATAAAAGATCGCAACGAGCGCATTAAACATTAGAAAATACACCACCTTAGTTAATTTTGTCTTTATTGCTCTGTATTACCACAACTTAGACGTGTTTCTTTTCTTTATCTACACTGCAAAAAATGTCAGATGTTTCTGAATATATGAAAATGTACTGTAATCAAAAACGAAAATACACAGTGACCTCTTCTAACTCACCTAAGGTTTCGAAAACTGTTCCTTTACCTTTAAAAATCCCAGAAAACTATTTCTTTTCGAAATTTAAAGAATAATTTATAAAAATTAATTTTTATTAGCTGCCCGTCCTTTTCGGAAACGTTTCTAAGTAGCTTTTACACTACAATAATCACTTTTCTCTAATCAAAGTATTACTTTTTCGGATTCTATCAATTCTCGAGTAAACATTTTCAGCTGAATAGCTGATTTTGTGCATGCAATTGTAGCAAAATAATGTTAATTTTCATATTAATGTTCATACTGTTAATATTATAAGTTTGTTATAAGTTTGTCTAATAAACATGTTCTCTGAGTATCAATATATTTTCGTATGGATTGGTAGCATCCAAAAAAGTGATGTTTTGATTTGAGAAAAGTGATTATTGTACTGTAAAATCTACTTAGAAACGTTTCCGAAAAAGACGGGCAGCTAATAAAAATTAATTTTTATAAATTATTCTTTAAATTTCGAAAAGAAATAGTTTTCTGGGATTTTTAAAGGTAAAGGAACAGTTTTTGAAACCTTAGGTGAAAGAAAAGAGGTCACTGTGTATTTTCGTTTTTGATTAGAGTACATTTTCATATATTCAGAAACATCTGACATTTTTTACAGTGTACTAATGTGTCTCACATTTTTTTTCTAGAGTTTCAGCATATTGCATTTGTTCTATTGATAATGAATTCGTAATAAATGTTAACTCTCTTTCAATATTCATTATTTTATGTCTCAATAATAACGCCCCTCTTTCTGTTAAAAAAAAGAAGAAGAAGAAAAGAAAGAAAAGGAAAAAAGCCAGTTTTTTATAATTCTAACTTTAACAAATTTTTCCCGACATTCATTCTGTAATCCGAAAAAATCCGTCACTTAAAATTTTCAGTGATCTATACGAGTACAGTTTCGAAAAATAAAAATCGGTTCGGATTAAGAGGAATTTCGAATTAGCTGGATTCGGGTGAACGGGGTTCCACTAGTGAAATATGATATCCAGAGAAAAATATTGTCTTCGTTTTATTTTATACGAAATGTACGAACATCTAAAAAGAACTAGACAATAAACATCAAAATTCTTTTCAACATTTATAATTAATTTTGCTATTTAAACGATAAAAAACATCTCTAATAGAAATTAAACTGAATAAAAAAACTAAATAATTTTATAAAAAGGCAAAAAAACAAGATAAAACATAATGAAAATTTATTATTTTCTTTTAGGTCACTATAACAGATAACAACAAATGCATTAAACAATAAAAAATACGGCACCTTAGTTAATTTTATCTTTATTACCGTGTATTACACCAACTTAGATGTGTTTCCTTTCTTTATCTACTAATTTGTCTCACCTTGTTTTGCTCGAGTTTCAGCAAATTGTTTTTGTTCTTTTGATATTGAGCCCGTAACACACGTTAATGTCTTCCTGTTTTTATTATTTAATGTCTCATTGATAACGCCACTTTTACTGTTTAAAAAACAAAAAACATGCCAATGTTTGTGTAATTCTAACTTTTACACATTTTCTCCGACATTCATCCTGTAATCTGAAAAAATCCGTTAGTTAAAATTTTTAGTTAATTTATTCAAGTATAATTTCGAAAATAAAAATCAGTTCGGATTTACAGGAATTTCGAATTACCGAGACTCGGATGAGAGAGGTTCTATTGTATGTGAATATGACATCCATAGAAAAAAAAATTCGTTTTATCTCCTATAAAATGTACGAACACTTAAAAAAGAACAATATAGTAAACGTTTAGATTAATTTCAACGTTTTATCTTAATTTTGTTATTTAAAGAAAAAAACCAGCTCCAATAGAAATGAAACTAAATAAATTTAACAAAAATGACAGAAAACAGAACAAAGCATATTGAAAATTTATTATTTTCCAATAGGTCACTATCGCACAAAAACACAGCAACGAGTGCATTAAACAGTAGAAAATACACCACCCTTAGTTAATTTCGTCTTTATTGTTATGTATTACACCGACTTACGTGTGTTTCTATTCTTTATCTACTAATTTGTTTCACCTTGTTTTTCTCGAGTTTCCGCAAATTGTACTTGTTATTTTGATAATGAGCTCATAACAAATGTTAACTTCTTTCTGTATTTATTATTTGTTGTCCGAGCGATAACGCTAATTTTACTGTTTAAAAAAGCAAAAAGATGCTAATTTTTGTATATTTCTAACTTCTAGATATTTTCTCCTACATTCATTCTGTAATCCGAAAAAATCCGTCGCTTAAAATTTTCATTTATCTATATAAGTACAATTTCAAAAATAAAAAATCTGCTCGGATTAAGAGGAAATTCTCATTAGCGGAATTCGAGCGAGCGGGGTTCCACTGTATGTGAATATGATATCCCAGAGGCAAAGATTTTCTCTGTTATATTTCATACGAAATGTATGAACACCTAAAGAAGAACAAGACAATACATATCAGAAACCTTTTCAACATTTATAATTCATTTTGTTATTCAAATGATAAAAACATCTCTAATAGAAATTAAACTAAATTAAAAAAAAAACTAAATAATTTTAAAAAAGTCAAAAACTAAATAAAGCATAATGAAAATTTAATATTTTCTTACGCCATTATTACACGAAATAGATAACAACAAATGTATTAAACATTTGAAAATACACCACCCTTAGTTAGTTTTGTCTTTATTGGTTAAGTATTACAACGACTTAGACTTGATTCTTTTCTTTATTTACTAATTTGTGTCACGTTTTTCCCGATTTTCAGCAAATTGTATTTGTTCTTTGGATGACGAGCTCGTAAGGCCTTGAAATAAACGATTTTGAAAATCGTTATGTACATTTTATCAGAACGAATATTTCGAGAGTCTGAAGAAAATAATTCTAGTTAATCGAGATTACTGATTAGCTATACACTTCTTCCCATTATTACATACTAAATACGCACCGAATTTAAAGTCTCTATCTCAATTTATTCAGGGGATAGAGAGTTTACTACTCAGACAGGCAGATGGACTTCAAAATTATTTTTCTATAAATATGTTTTTCGGAATCTTTCGTGTCTGAAACGTGTAAATCCGTCAATTTTTATTTTTTCTTTTCTTATCTTTTTTTCTTTTTTTTTATAAGAGTTAAAAGATTTACCTTATACTAACTTATCTTATATATGATGTATAAGTAACAAAACAATCAGCATCTAAATTCTCTTCAACATTTTCAAATAATTTTGTTATTTAAACGATAAAAATAACTCTAATAGAAATTTAACAAAAAAAAAACGAAAAACAAAACAAATCATAATGAAAACTTATTATTTTCCTGTAGGTGACTATCACACATAAAATATAGCAACAAATGCATTAAACAGTCGAAGATACACAACATTAGTTAATTTTATCTTCATTGGCGTGTATTACACCGACTTAGCATGTGTTTCCTCTCTTTATGTACTCATTTGTCTCACCTTGTTTTTCTCGAGCTTCAGCAAATTGTACTTGTTATTTTGATAATGAGCTCATAACAAATGTTAACTTTTTTCTGTATTTATTATTTGTTGTCCGAGCGATAACGCCAATTGTACTGTTAAAAAAAGCAAAAAGATGCTAATTTTAAAGATGCAATTCTAACTTCTACACATTGTCTCCGACATTCATTATGTAATCCGAAAAAATCCGTCACTTAAAATTTTCATTTATCTATATAAATACAATCTCAAAAATAAAAAATCGGTTCGGATTAAGAGGAAATTCTAATTAGTGGAATTCGGGCGAGCGGGGTTCCACTGTACGTGAATATGATATCCAGAGGAAAAGATTTTCTCCGTTTTATTTTATACGAAATGTACGAACACCTAAAGAAGAACAAGACAATAAACATCAAAAACCTTTTCGAAGTTTATAATTAATTTTGTTATTTAAATAACATCGCTAATAAAAATGGAACTAAATTAAAAAATAATTTAAAAAAGACAAAAAACAAAATAAAGCATAATGAAAATTTAGTATTTTTGTATAGGTCAGTATTACACATAACAGGTAGCAACGAATGCATTAAACAATCGAAAATACACCACCTTTAGTTAATTTTATCTTTATTGCTGTGTATTACAACGACTTAGACATGTTTCTTTTCTTTGTCTACTAATTTGTCTCGCGCTGTTTTTCTCGAGTTTCAGCAAATTGCACTTGTTCTTTGGATAATGAGCTCGTAAAGCCTTGAAACAAACTATTTCGAAAATCGTAATGTACATTTTATCAGAACGAATATTTCGAGAGTCAGAAGAAAATAATTCCAGTTAATCGATATTACTGATTATTTATATAATTCTTCCCATTATTGCACACTATATAGACATCAAATTTGAAGTCTCTATCTTAATTTACTCTGGGGATAGTGCGTTTACAGACGCACAGACAGGCAGACGGACTTCAAAATTATTTTTCTAAAAATATATTTTCGGAATCTTTAGTGTTTAAAACCTGTAAATTCGTCGAAAAAAATTTTTTTTTCGATTTTTAAAGACTTACGAGACTTACCTTATACTAACTTACCTTATATATGATGTATAAGTAACAAAACAATAAGCATGGAAATTCTTTTCAACAATTTCAATTAATTTTGTTATTTAAACTAAAGAAAACAGCTCTAATAGAAATTTAACTAAATAGACTTAACAAAAATACAAAAAACAAAATAAAGCATGATGAAAATTTACTATTTTCCTATTGGTTACTATTACATATAACAGATAGCAACAAATACATTAAACAGTCGAAAATACACTACCTTATAACAGATGTAAATTTTCCATTTTTTGGGCGAAAAAAATCCGGGATAGGATTCGAACCAGAGATGCATTGGCTGAAGCCGCCAATGCTCTTCCAACTGAGCCATCCCGGACACGAACACTAGAAGACTATTTCACCCAATCAACCTCAATGATCACTTAATTTGGTCTGATTCTCTGGATCAGAATATTGCACGTAACAGATACCAAAAATACATTAAACGGTATAAAATACGCTCCCTTAGTTAGTTTTACCTTTATTGGTATTTATTACACAGACTTATTATTTTTCCTTTCTTTATCTAGTAATTTGTCTCACAGTTTTTCTCGAGCTTCAGCAAATTATATTTGTTCTTTTGATAATGAGCTCGTAATAAATGTTAACTTCTTGCTGCATTTATTATTTTCTATTTCAATGATAACTTCACATTTAGAAATGTTAATTTAAACGCACACTTAATTTGTAGTTGTTCGTTTAAATTAATAACAGTGCAGTCATAAAAAAAAGAAAATACCTCCTACTATCGCCTCAAAAATTATTGTAGAAGAAAGTTACTGGTACCGAACGATTCGAAATAAAATCTACTTTTAAATGCTCATTAAAAATTTTCTTAGGGGGTCATCTACATATTAACGAGCCCTGAATAGTAATACTCAATTTTAACAAGACATTTCAAATCTCCAATTCAAACTACGCTTGGAAACCAAATTTCGAGTCATTTGAATGGTAAGTTTTCGAATTATAAACATTCAAACTTTAGTGCTTTTACTATGTTAAATTACATTTTCATATTTTTATTAATATCTCCTGAAATTATACTCCTAATGTGCTAATTTTTTATGCATCAATAACAGTAAACTACCAAAACATTAATACTTTGAATTTGCAGTTTTATAACTTTATGATATAAACTATGAATTATGAAATTAATATTCGAAAAAATTATGAATTGCAACCTACAATTTTTTGATGGATTTTGATTTATTAAGTCCTACTTTATGGAAATTCAAAAATTTAATTCTTTTCTTGCAAGTGGTTTTAAAATAATACTTTAACAAGTTGGAAATTGCACGTGAAGCGTAGCAAATTAGGTGCGTTCGAACGATAACGAAGTTTTAAAAATATTACTTTCATATATCAATCTCATATCATTGTAAATAGTGAATTACAATTAAAACGCTCATCAAACAATGTTCTCCCTATACCATTATGTAATGGAATACTTTTGTGTGGCCTTGTAAATCAATAACAAATGTTTTTTGCACCACAAATTATGTAAGATGTATATTATAATATGTACTTTATAGTTGCATATAAATTTTATTAAGTTCGCATGAGTGTAACACGATTAAAATGCATTTGAAATTTTTTCCCTATTGACCATAATGTAATTGAATACTTTTGATTGCCCCTGTAATTGATCTATGCACACGATTATCAAAAAATTTAAAATAACTCGACAGAATTATGTAATAATTGCGTATTTTAAATTTCAAACGATTAAAATACACTTGAAACATTTTTTCCCATTGACCGTAATGTAATGGAATACTTTTGATTGCCCCTGTAATTGATCTATGCATCCGAGATTCATAAAATTTGAAATAACTCGAAAAAATTATGTAATAATTATGTATTTTAAATTTCAAACGTATAGAATATATTTGAAACTTTTTCCCCATTGACCATAATGTAATTGAATACTTTTGATTGCCCCTGTAATTGATCTATGCACACGATTATCAAAAAATGTGAAATAACTCGACTGAATTATGTAATAATTGCGTATTTTAAATTTCAAACGATTAAAATGCATTTTAAACTTTTTTCCCCCATTGACCGTAATGCAATGGAATACTTTTGATCGTCCCTGTAATTGATCTATCCATCCGATTCTCATAAAATTTGAAATGACTCGACAAAAGTATGTAATCATTATGTATTTTAAGTTTCAAACGATTCGGTTGGGTAGTTTTTGCGTTGTTATATGCGGACAGACGGACGGACGGACAGACGGACGGACGGACAGACGGACGGACAGACGGACGGACTGAACGACCACTATAGGTGCTCCGTATTATATAATTACGAACGCACCTAAAAATGGCAAAATGATAGTTTAATCCTTTATCTCCGAATTATGAATCCATGAATAATTTACATTCTAAAGCATTTTACGCAAATTGTTTACACTAAATTAAAAGATTTACAGAGTCATTTAATAAATTTTAAAAAAGATTTTAGAAGGATTTAGAAGGATTAATTAAATTTGAATTTACAGGGATTTTGTACAATATACATATCCTCACTTATATATTTAAATTTAAATTATTTTCTTAGTATTTTGTAGAATTATAAAATGTACAAATAGGATGTTCTTTTCAATATAAATTTAGAAATATTTCCGCATTCAAAAAACCCCATCCACCTCCCTCAGAGCCAAGAAAGCTGGAAAGATACAAAGGCAAAAGAAATCATCGTTTTAAAAATATTTTTGTCTAGTGTAACCAATATTTGCTTTTGGAACAAAATAAAATAATGTTTCAGAAACTCATTCTAAACAGCATTACAACTAATTGAACTATCTATCTTATAAAGGCCAAACGTATCTGTGCGTAAAGCATACGTCATATTGCGAATGGCAACACTTTCCTCTGCAATTTTGGTTTTACAATTTTCGCTATTGCAAATTTTACACTTTTAAACAATGCACATTTTAAATTTTTACATAGTCATGTACAGAAAAAAATGTACTTTTAAATGCAATTTGTTTGAAAGCTGTGTTTAAATTTATTTTTGAGATATTAATTTTTTTTTTTAATTTTTAGTACCAATTTTGTAATTGTGGCAACAGAATCACTTCATTTTCCCTAAAAATTGAAAAAAAAAGAAAGAAAACAAGAAATTAAAATGCGTATAACATTTCAAAAATATCATTTTTATAAAATCCGGTCAATTTTGATTTTATTTCGTTTAATAATTTGGATAATTGAGTTTTATAGTTTTGTTAATTTTAGTTTAAAATAATATTTCTTTGTGAGTTAGACTGACTAATATAAGATGTATTTTTTACTGTAACTAATTTTGTCGAATTATTATATAAATCAATGAAACAGTTCTTTGTTAAAGATTTTCCTTCGTCGAATTTCGACGGGTTCCACATCGTTAAAATAATTTTATAATAAATAATTTTATTGGTACTTATATGTATCGTCGGTGGATAAAGGGTTAAAGGGCCATCTTAAGTAGATGTGGCTGGATATTTTGATTTTTTTATGTTGTTCTGTAATTGTAGCATTGTTGAATGATTCCTTCACTGGCTCCTAATATACCTTGATCAAGAAGGGGACTCCCTTTATCAACAATCCAGTACCGAACTTTAATCTGGATACAGCCCCTAAAATATGCTTGTTTTAAAATAATTAATTTTTCAGAAACTTAGTGTACGAATTGCATGAAAATCAGTTTCTAGGCTAATTGAAGAGTGTAGAGTTTATTTATGCTGTCAGAATTGGGTACTGGTATAGAAAAAAACACAATTATTTCTATTTAAATGATTAATTTCAAACATATTTTAAATATTTCTTGATGTAATTTCGAAATAATTTATTCTAGAAATGTCCACCATGCGATTCTTGTAGATTTTATTTAGAGTATGTATAATGTATAACAGCATTTTGTATTAGTGCATGTGAGGAGGGATATTTAAATATCATATCTGCATATATTTACAGAGTGCTATTGATTTGAATCAGGACTTTACAAGCTCATAACAAATATTAACTTTTTCCGTATTTATTATTCTCCATATCAGCCATAACGTCACTTTTAGAAATTTTAATCTCAATGCATAGTTCTTTTGTAGTTGGTTTAAAAAACATGATAAAAATACGTTATTGTATCATTATTATACATTTCTATCTAAATTATTCCCTTCAAGAATATTTTAAATATTCCAATACAGTGAAACTCATTTAAGATACACCCGTTTAATGTACGATCCAGCTAACTCTTTTGAGTCTGGTCTACTATTAATAGAACACATCTTTCAATTGAGTATTACTTTGTCTTAACAAATACTTTTGTTAATATTTACCGGGTGTCCCAAAAATGACTGATGGATTTTAAAATTCAATAACTTGCAAACGGTGGCAGCTATTTAAAAAAAAATTTGCAGGAGGGTTATGTATAATGTCAGGAGGTTTTTAACCGTAATTTTTTATTTTAGTTCGAATTTCAAACAATAGGTGGCGCTGACGGCGATTGAAGGCCAGGTGATCAGTGCTGAGTGAGGCGTCGACCTGGCTTTCAATCGCCGTCAGCGCCACCTATTGTTTGAAATTCGAACTAAAATAAACAATTACGGTTAAAAAACTCCTGACATTATACATAACCATCCTGCAAAATTTTTTTAAATAGCTGTCACCGTTTGCAAGTTATTGAATTTTAAAATCCATCAGTCATTTTTGGGACACCCGGTACATGTAGTAATGTTAGAAGGCGTTTGCTACACGACTTGACTTAAGTTTGGGCATTTAGTAATATTAATAACAATAAATATTTGCTCAATTGTCTTTCCATCGTTTGTGGTACTTTTATTTAAAACACATATTTTATTTTCTAAATTTAAAATAAAGGGTACTTTCCTGGAAGAGTAATGTGTAATAAAGCTCAAAAAATATTAATAAATTGTAATATCAATTAAATCTTGTAATATAATATTTTCTAAACATCTCGAAAAACTCTTCCTTAGCTTATTGTCATATGAATATGAATTGAATAGTATCCAGAAAAACAACATTAAGTTATCTGTCAGACAATGAAATATTCGTTAAACTCCAATTAATATATTTTGATAATTAGTTTTAATGTTACTAACGTATTTTTTTAATTGAAAAAAATTGGACCAAAAGGATTAAGGTGTGAATAATGTTTGGCCCCTTAAAAAAGAAATCTGTGTAAAATTACACTGATAAAATATGATTCCGCGTTAAATAAGAAATATGCTTAATAATAAATTGGAAATATGCTTATTTATGATTTCAAGTTTTAAACGGGTTTAGCTGTATTTATATTTTAAGCAATTTATTTAAGAAATATGCATTTTATAATTGGTGTATATCCTGCTTAGACTGTGCATTACAAAGTACTGAAAGCATAAATTTTTGTAGTTCAGTTTAAAATGGTAAATGCACTTTATTTTATAATTGTTATTTATTTCTGCCTAAAGGATTCCATTCAAGCAGATTTTAAACATTCCTTGGTTTAATTCTGAAATAATTTATTTTAGAAATACTCATTGTATGATTGTCATATTCTCTGTTTAAAGTATGTATTACAACATCTATAGAAAACATCACAAAGACGTTGAATAAATAATTTTATTTCAGATATTTCTAACAAGGAAGGTCTCCATTGGGGTCATACTCAGAATTTTTTGAAAAAAATAATAATTAAACTACTCATGTAGGTAATAAAGGATCGGTGAAAATTAGCGGCGGAATTACATTATTAGATATGTAAAAAAATAAAATAGTTTGGAATAATTGGCGTGAAAAGCTGAATGCGACGCAGGATTTGGCGAGCCAGTGCATTTCCTCGCCAAAAGTAGACGATTTTAACGAATCTGAAAATTGATTTTAATTGACTTCACTGTTAAAAATTTGCAGCATTTACTGCAACGTCACTCCACTACTTTTATAGAATATCTCTCTTCTGACCAATGAGAATGCTCCATAGCACGGTGAATTGATCGTGTCATACACTGTTAAAAATCTGCTGCATTTTGTTGCAACACACTCCACCGCTTGTATATAATATCTCTATTCCAACCAATGAGAAAGCTCCATTTCGCGGTCAAATAACCGTTTTCTATACAAACAAGGGAGTGCGTTGCAACAAAATGCAGCAGATTTTTAACAGTGTATTTTTCAATTTGGAACAATTTTAATCAATTTAAATTGTGTTTTAAATGATAAAATATATTAATTTCATTTTGTTATAAGTACATATAAACTTATATGACAAAGTTACACTTAAAGTAAAGTAAAAATGCAAAACTAAAATTACTTAAACTAAACTTATTTAAATAAATTGAACATAGAAAGTTTTTTGTTTAAAAAGTATTCGAAGCGTAAAAGCGTATTTTTCAAAATTTCGTTTTTTCGCCTAAATCGCCAAATAAACGAAATTTTTATTATTTTTTTACGGACATTATAAGGAGGTTCCGCCGAAATTTTTTTATAAACATATATAACTATATGAGAAGAACATTCTGTAATTTTTTCAGATTTTTCTGAGTATGCCCGTATGGAGACCTTCCTTGTAAGACATATCGTTAAACATCATGATTTCATTAAATGACTTTACTTCTAACTGTTATGTATATTCGTGTATCGATAAATACTGTTAAACTTGTCTCTAGACTGACAATTTAATGGCGTTTCAGTAGTTATCAAATCAATGGACAAGCGAAATCAGCTTTTAGTTAATCATTTATGTATGGATAGCGGATTTATGCTTCTTCAATTAGTTCCAAACATCGAAGTCAATTAGGATATTCCAATCAAAGCTTGGTTGAGGAGTGTTTTGTCATTTCGTATGTTAGGTTCATTAATTTCATATAAAATGAAAACATTTTAATCCATCACAAAGCAAAGTTGTTATCGCTATAATAATTGTTATCTGTATTATAAAGACAAACGTATTTGTACGTAATACTGACGTCAGTTTAACGGTACCAACAACAGACGATTAAAATTAACTTTTATTGTTGAGTTATTATCATTATTATCTATATTATAAAGAACAAACGCATCTGTGCGTAACAGTGACGTCATTTTTACGGTTCCCACAACATACGGTTAAAATTAACTTTTATTGTTAAATTATTATTATTATTGTCGTTATTAACTATATTATAAAGAATAAACGCATCTGTGAGTAACAGTGTCTTCATTTTCAAAGTTCGAACAACAGATGATTAAAATTAACTATTACTTTTTATTGTTAAATTATTATCATTATTTTTAGCATTATCTGTATTATAAAAATGAAACGTATCTGTGCGTTACACTGACATCATTTTAACAGCACCATCAACAGATGATTAAAATTAATTTTATTGTTCAGTTATTATCACTATTATCATCATTACCTATATTATAAAGGACAAACGTATCCGTGCGTAACAGTGACTTCATTTTGACAGTTCCAACAACAGACGATTAAAATTAACTTTCTTTAACTTTTATTGTTTAATTATTATCCCTATTATCTATATTATAAAAGTCAAACTTGTCCGTGTGTAACACTGATGTCTTTTTCAAAGTGGTAACAGCAAACGATTAAATTTAAATTTTATTAACTTTTTATTGTATTTTTTAAACTACTAAATATACATATTTTTAATTTTTACACCCCACAAATAGGAAAAAAGTGTATTTTCACGATCAATCGAACGGGAAACGGCAGCATAGACTATCACCTCATCGAGTTCACGGGTGAAAATCAAGGATAAGTTAAATCTTGATTCGCATATTAAAACGCAAACAGTTTGCAAATTCGTGTACTGTAAAAGAAAAAAATGGAAAATTACAAAACTAGTTCTAGTAGAATTACATTCTAAGAACTTTTTATGAAATGGCAACAATAAAAATTCAT
The DNA here is from genome assembly GCA_964019185.1 of Maratus speculifer. NCBI lineage: Eukaryota > Metazoa > Arthropoda > Arachnida > Araneae > Salticidae > Maratus > Maratus speculifer. The sequence continues at coordinate 391,033,132 of OZ025294.1, read as the reverse complement.
GAAACAAATACAGATTTGCAAAATTATGGTTACTAAGAATTTTTTTGGGAGAATTGTGTTCCCAGAACTTGTTAACTAACGGTAATTGTTGCGAAATCTCCTCCGATGAAAGTGACGTTTATTTCTCGCCTGCGAGCGAGCGATGTATTTATATGATGCTAAGTGGCATCTAGTTTCGTTGCCTTGACGACCAGTGTTTTGGAATGTTTTAGTTTAGTTTATTATTAGAGTAATTGAATTTTATGGATCTTATGAATGTTATATTTATTGAATAATAGTGGATATACCAGATTGTCTGGTATTGTAAATATGTGTATAGTAATATTTTAACATATAGAATAAACTTATTATGAAACAAGAAAACCTTCTGAGATTGGAGTAATTTTCTCTTCATGGTGCCCCAAGACATGATCGTGTATGCTAGAAATATAGCTGTTTATGAACACGATTTTCACACTCTATGGAATATGAATATATTTTTTTCTTCTGGAAATATAGACAGCAGATACATTTTTAAAGAATTTATCTGGCGAATCCGACGGGTTTGAAAGTCACAGCCGCGGCGAGATATAAGGTACGTCCAATTTGATTATTAATTTATATATTTGCATGGAATATCGTTTGAAAATAAATAAATAGAATGATTTGGCTTCGTTATGAAATTTATTGTTTTACTTCCGAAGCTGATAAATTATTTTAATCTCAGATTGAAAATAGATGATTATTGAAATTTAGTTTCGTTTGGAAATATTTAACGATATTATACTAGGAAATATTTTATTATACGTTTTGAATATGGATCTGGAAAAAATAAAAATAAAACGTACTTCTGTTCGGGGAAGTACAACGAAACTAATTTCTAAAATTGAATCTATTTCGAAGAATAATGATATGAGAATTTCTTTGAAAATAGAAGAAATTAAAGATTGTCAGGAACAAATAAATGAAAAATTTTCGGAACTAAAAGAGCTAGATAAAGAAATTTTTGAGCTCACGGATAATAAAGAGGTTGAAAATGAAGTTTCGTGTTGTGAAGAATATATAGAAAAGATCATTAAATATCGAGGTAGAATGACGCGTTTTATAAAAGAAAACGACATTAAATCTAATGATACTGCCTCTAAGGATAAGCCAGTGATATATTACAATGACTTTTCACACGCGATCTTGCATAACGAAACCAGAACACTTAAATTGCCAAAATTGAATATAGTTAAGTTTTATGGGGACTGTAGTCAGTGGCTAGATTTTTGGAACTCATATGAGGTTGCTGTTCATAACAACGACTCATTGAGTAAAATCGAGAAATTCACTTATTTAAAGACGTATTTAGGTGGATTAGCATTAAGTGCTGTTTCTGGGTTTTCGCTAAAGATTTGAGAATTAGGATTCATCAATTCAGTTATTGAAAAGTAGATTTGGGAGATTGGATTTAATAATTAGTTCCCATATGAACAAGCTTTATGCAAGCTTTTTCTTACAGGTTCCGTAAGGAACCTGTAAGAAATTCTTCAAATATAGTAGGGTTAAGAAAAATGTATGACGCGTTTGAAGTACAGATCCGATCACTACAATCGCTTGATGTTGCAACTGAAACATACAGTAACTTGTTATGTCCGGTAATTTTACAGAAAATTCCCGAAGATTTAAGTTTGAGTTATAATAGGAATCGGGAAATGAGTGAATTATTTAATATTAAGAATTTAATGGAATTTTTGAGAAAGGAGGTAGAATGTCGGGAAACATCGTTATTATTAGCTAATTCTAAGGGTGGGAATGCAAATGAATCAGCATTCTGTAATAAGGAAATAATTCAAAACAGTAAAAGTAAATATTATTTAAATCAGAAAAGAAATGATAACACAAGGCTTTCTTCAGCCGCTGTCTTAACGACTGCTACGAATGAAACTTGCATTTTTTTTCTTGATAAGAATCACACAAGTATTAACTGTCCTCTGACAATAAATGAAAGAAAAAATTCTCTTAAAAGTTATAGTCGTTGTTCTATTTGCCTTAAACGAAAACATATCGCTAAATTTTGTTTTAAAAGGAATCAGTTATGCAAAATTTGTAAATTTCGCCACAATGAATTAATTTGCTACAAATCGCTGACCTCCGTAAAAATAATTCGGATGATCAAACTCTGACTCGACGCTAGATCTTGTGACGTCATTAGCTTCCACCAGATGTTTCAAATATAAAAGGGAAAGAAAAGAATGTTCTCCTGTTTTGTTGCAGACACTCAGTGCAATAGCAAAGGGAAACAAAAAATCTAAAATTGTTCGTGTTTTGTTAGATGGGGGATCGAATCGGACTTTTGTTGAAAAACGGATTGTGGATTCGTTAGGTTTAAAGATCATAAAAAGAGAAACATTTTGAATTCATTCCTTTGCGGATAAACCAACTAAATCAATTCAGTGTTATGATGTAGTGGAAATTGAATTGGAAAATACAATAGACACTCATAAACGCATCAAAATACAAGCCATGGTGATTGATAAGATTTCGCATGGAAAAATTGAAATTCCTTCTCAATGGGTTAAGAATATTGCACTACGCCAAGGAATTGAATTATCTGATAATGTAACTAGTAAAGATATACACATTTTGATAGGTTCAGACTATATATGGGAAGTTTTGTGTGATAAAATTGTTAAATTAAGTCGATGTTTAGTTGAAACAGAGAGTTTGTTCGGATTTGTAGTTCAAGGTAGGGAAGGAAATTCGGAATCTAGAGATATTTTGATGAATCATGCGATTGTTATGAGGGAAGAGTTAGAACATGAGAGAGTTAAAAATTTATGGGAATTGGAGGCAATAGGAATAAAACCAGATAAGGAAGTGTCGCCATCAGATTTAGACATTATAAATAAATTTGAACATAATACCTTATATAAAAATAACAGATATGAAACTAGGCTGTTGTGGAAGGAAAATTTTAAGGAACTTAAAAGTAATTACGAGATCGCAGAACGACGTTTGATGAGCCTATGCAATAAATTTCGTCGCGATCCTGATTTGTATATTAAGTATAAGGATATTACTGAGGAACAATAAGAATGAAGGTATAATTGAGCAAGTTGAATGTCAATCCGAACTTAATAAAGATAAGGGATATTTTATGCCTCACCATGCAATAGTACGCGAATCTAAAGAAAGTACTAAAGTTAGGATTGTATACGATGCGTCTTCCAAGGATAAACATGAACAATCTCTTAACGATTGTTTAGATAGTGGTCCCAATCTTAATTCAGATTTACTTAAAATTATTTTAAAATTTCGCTATCATCGAATTGCTTTTTGCGCGGACATACAAAGAGCCTTTTTTGAGGTCGGTATTGTAGAGGAAGATAGGAAATTTTTACAGTTTTTATGGTATAAGGGTGGGGCAGATCTCGATTATTGTGGCCGTGATGTCAGAATTCTAAGATTCGCCAGAGCAGCCTTCGGTGTTAAATGTAGTCAATTCCTTTTGAGCGGTACCATTAGACTGCATTTGAAGAAATATAAAACTTCGAATCCAAAGGCATATAATATTCTGAAAGAACTATATGTCGACGACCTAATTAATGGAATGGACACTGTAGAAGAAGCCATTACGGTAACTAAAGATGCCGTATCTATTTTAAAGGCAGCCAACATGAATTTAAAGCGATGGACTTCTAATTCGCCAAATTTAACTGAACAATGAAAGAATAATACCCTAGAATGTCGTGAAGATCCTGTTGATCCTGCGTCCGTAAAGATATTGGGTTTAATTTGGAATAATGATTCTGACACTCTTAAAATTGAATTGAGTCCATTATTGAAAAAAATGAATACGACAGCAACAAAATGCAAGGGAATCCTTTTCAAGCGACAAGTGTTTCCTCATCCTAAAGGAAAAGGACGGCGTTACTTATGGAAATATTTGAATTTAGGTCAAAACATTCATTTGTATGACATTACATTTCGACTTACTGATTGTGATCAGTGGACAAGGGAATATCTAATAAATGCTGGCATTGAACTCAATGATCCTGAAGAAATTCCTCTTGATCCACATACAGTGCAGCGTAGAGCAATGGAGCCTCGAAATGAAACTGTGCCTCAGAGCTTTGAAGACAAGAAACTCTTTATTTTTTCAAATACGATAAAAGGGTACTGAGGTTCTATGGAACATGGCAAGATGTCTTAAACCACCCGCCACAAATGCGTAGAGTTATTTTGCAGTATTACTTATCTGATGATACTATGGAAATTCTCGAAGACCATCCACCAACCAGCGGACGAGACACCTATATAGTTCTCATAAAACGACAGAAAATACCAGTAGACAGAAATGAATTACCGGAAAACATCCCATTCAGTTACATGGAAATCAAAGATGAAGACCTAGAATGGTTTCATCGAAAGAATTTTACGATTGGAAAAGACATCTTGGTTTTAAAGAAGAAAATATTCCTTTATGACTGCGACCATTTCACTCGTCATTATTGCAAAACCCATCTAGGTGCAGAAGAAATGGAAAGCATTGCAGTAGCTGAAAACCGAAGCCGCTTCCGCCTAAGATTATTCCTCCTCATACAGGAATAGGAGCTTGGAACGACTCACTACAGAACTGCTTATCCATAGTTCCAAAGTCCGTTAAAAAAGATTTCAGGAAGGAACTTCATTTCAACCAAGTTGTACTGAGATTTAAAGCTCGATTGGTTTCTCTAATGGCGGATGATAACCTCAGACGGTTTGTGATCTCATTTTATCCGAGCGATGATTCTGTATCCATTAACGAAGAATCAGTTCCAAACTCAAGTTTTCCTGGCGGACTCTTCCACAAAAAAGATAAGATACATAAGAAGCAAGTGGATCCAAATGTCCGGCCAGTTTACTACCAAGCGGATGATGTCTATGTAGGAGTTCATATTCGAGCGTCCGTTAAAATATTCAAACTGACTGATGCTGATCCGTATGTTTTGACATTCATGAATGATCATCATGAACTGTACTCACAGGAACTTATTCAAGCACATAAAGACGGAATGTTAGCTTTGCATACGAAACAAGAATATACCAAAGAAGAAAAAGATAAGATTGTTAAAAAAATTTAAAGCTAAACCTGGCAGTCAAGTGACAGCTCCATCGCCACTTAATAGAATCCATGAATCTAAACCATTTGAAGTTACTGGTATCGACTTCGCAGGGCCTTTATATGTTAAAGACAAAGACAAAGTGTACATTGCACTTTTCAGATGTGCTGTTACTCGCGCGATCCATTTGGAAATCGTTAGTAGCCTTCACACTGAACAATTCTTGATAACGTTCAGAAGATTTGCCTCTCGAAGAGGGGTACGCAGAACTGTTAATTGCGATAATGCCAAAACATTCAAAGCAGCTGAAAATGAACTAAAAACACTCTACGCGAACGTTGCAGATCCAAATGTCCAAAATTACTTAGGAAAAAAGGGCATAAAATTTATATATATTATTGAAAGAGCAGCTTGGTGGGGTGGTTATTGGGAGAGGATGGTTAAGATGACTAAAATTATATTAAGGGAAATATTAGGAAAGTCTTTATTATCATTTGAAGAATTACAAACTATTCTGACCGAAATTGAGGCAATTTTAAATTCTCGGCCAATTACGTATGTGTATAACGATGCTTCAGAACCTAACCTCTCACCTCTATCACATTTTTTAATCGGGGAAAGAATAACATCTTTACCTCACCACCAGGCAGGTCGTAACAATGAGCAGATCTTCTCCAGCTCAAAAGGATTTTTATTGAAAAGATATTTGTATAGAGAAAACTTGTTGAACCAATTTTGGAAACGTTGGAAGGAAGAATATCTGCTCCAACTAAAAGGTATACATAATGTACATCCCATAGCTGAAAATTGTGAATTTAATGTAAATGATGTAGTTTTAGTAGGTGACGACAAAGTTCCGAGACATTTATGGAAATTAGCTAAAATCACCGAACTTTTCAAGGGACGAGATGAAAAGGTTAGAAGTATAATGCTGAAGACAGCATCAGGGTTTATAAAACGACCCATACAACTTATTTATAAGTTAGAACTTGATTAATATTTTATGATTTCTCTAAGTAAGTAAAATAATTGCTCTTGTTAACTATATTTACCTTATTATTGTTCACTATTGTTTGCATTTAATTTTGATGAATGTACTCATCGGGTGGGGAGGGAGGATGTTGCGAAATCCCCTCCGATGAAAGTGACGTTTATTTCTCGCCTGCGAGCGAGCGATGTATTTATATGATGCTAAGTGGTAACTAGTTTCGTTGCCTTGACGACCAGTGTTTTGGAATGTTTTTAGTATAGTTTATTGTTAGAGTAATTGAATTTTATGGATCTTATGAATGTTATATTTATTGAATAATAGTGGATATACCAGATTGTCTGGTATTGTAAATATGTGTATAGTAATATTTCAACATATAGAATAAACTTATTATGAAACAAGAAAACCTTCTGAGATTGGAGTAATTTTCTCTTCAGTAATAAAGGATTACATGTAAAATTTTAGCAAATTCTTTTGTAAAGTTATAGATGTCTTTAGTTTTGCTTACAAGTTTTGTAGATTGACATCATTTTCTTGGACAGTGTACACATAAAAGTTTAGTAAGCCTAACGGATTTCGGTAAATTTAGATTACTAAGGTTGTAGATTTTTTTTACAGTGTACCTAGGTGGAAACAGCTGAAACCAAATATTAGTGGCGTAATTTTTTCCCCAAGCACCTTCGTCGTTCCAAGCCCAAGCTCGCACTCTGATTGGTTGTTGCTCTCGCACTGTTTTCATGTAACTTGGCGATAATCATACTTGGCGTAGCGATAGATGCTTCCGTCGAGGAGTTTGATTTCCTTCCGAACCGAGTACAAAGTAACTTTTCTCTTGCAGCATTGGATTGGGAGGAACGTGTCTTACTGAAAGCTGTACTCTTTAAAAGTTTTTACACACAAGAGCACAAGACCACGAGGATAAGAATGAAGGGAGAATAAGAATGAGTAGGTTAGGTTTTAGGTTTACTCGCTCACTTACGAACGAAGTATTTTTCGCCAAGTATGATTATCGCCAAGTTACGTGAAAACAGTGCCGAGAGCAACAACGAATCAGAGTGCGAGCTTGGGCTTGGAACGACGAAGGTGCTTGGAAATTTTTTTTCGCATATTAGTGGTTGACTCATAGGCTTACCATTATCTTTTCCTGAAGCCAAAAGTATGGAGGATTGGGAGCAGGAAAACATAATGGTAAACATATAAGCCCAACCACTAATATTGTGTTTTTAGATGTTTTCCACCAGGATCAGACTTGGCATACTGATCGAACTTTAATATGCGAAACAAGTTATAACTAATCCTAACTCGATGAAGTGACTGTTTTGCCACCTCCCAGTCTTATAACTTTTATATGATGAATGAATCAACTAAACTAAATTTCTATCTTATTCAATGCTACTTGATATTCTTTAAAAGGAATGAAATTACATAAAAGTAGTGATCTCTGTTCCTAGTTTTGTTGCGTGACTGAAATTAACATACAAAGCCATTATATTACACTTTAAACATTTCATGCCGGAGGTACTTAAAATGTACTTTATGAGAAATTTAGCAATTAAAATAGCTTTCATTTAAAAAATATTTTAATAATACCGTATTAATTTTTCATTAAAATATCATGTTAAATCATTATCAGATTTTTTTTCACTTACATTCTAGTTAGTACAAAAAAAATGCATTTAGTAATTAATACATCTATTATTTCATATTTTCTGCCGCTCTTTTCCGTATCCTAAAATATTTTATTCAACATTATAGTTTTAGAGCAATCCACAGGTATGTTTTCAATAATGAATTTTACAATATTTTTAATTAAAAAAAACACATTAAATTTATTACACATTATATGCAATCAACTTTTGAAATAAAAAGTCATATCAGAAGTCGTTTCTAACTTCGCCTTCATTTTTTTTATTTATTCACTGTTAAAAATAAAGGTGACAAACCGGTTGCATTTGTCGCTCAGGGGTGAAAAGGTGTTACCATTTGACACCCGCGGACTTGAAAATATGTTTGGGGTGCCGCTGGGTGTTTCACGCTAACTATGGTGCCGCGCAATTCATACCGTTAGAAGATTTTCACCCCTTAGTTATTTGCGCATGCTCTGTGATGAGTATCTTTGCCCTTCAACTCGCTATCGCTGGTGGATCAACACAGCCATTATTTCCTACGATGACTATCACCGCTATACGCTATCCCAATTTCGTTTAGAACTTCGCTCGGCTAACTTTTGGCAAGATAGCAACATTTCAAACTCAGGACATTTGAACATTTAAGGGAAATTTTGAAGGTGAACTTGATGGCCGAGTGGTTAGAGTGCTGAGCTTGTAGTCAGACGCTGTGGATTCGAATCTGACGCGGAACAAAAGTCGGTTTGTATAGTTTTTAATTTTTTATTATTAGGCACTCTGTATTAAGGGTGCCGTCTTTTCACACTAATTAAAGGTGCCATTTTGGCTCCTTTAGGGGTGTCGCCAGTGAGACAAGCTTTCGCCCTTAAAAGGTGCAATGTGTCACCATTATTTTTAACAGTATTTGTTACTTATTTATTTATTTATTTATTTATTTGCCATTCTTTATCCGAAGCATTTATTTTGTCATTGCCATTTAAATGCAATTTACAGGTTACATTTTGAAAAATTATTTTTTTACAACTTTTTCAAAAAAAAAATCATTATACATTTATGACATAAAAAAAATAATTGTAATCTTTTATCAAATACCAATCAGATATCATTTTCTAATTCCGCCATCTATTTATTTTTTTATATCAATTGTTCCCATACCCGAAGCTTTTAATTTGCCACTACCAATTAAATGCATTTCACATGACATATTTTCAATTATTACTTATACAACGTTTTTAATTAACAGTCGGATTAAATTTATAACAATTGAATCAAAATCAAATTAATTTTTTCATTGAAAATTACCTTAAGAGGGCAATTATCAATTCCGTCATTAAAACAATTCTCTCATTATATTAGGAATCGCTTAATCCAATAAATTTGAAGAGATAATAAATTGAACTTTACGACTGAATCAACTAAACTGAATTCTGATTACATCAACACCAACTGATTACCTTTGAGCGGAATACAATTTTCGAAATACACTAATCTCATTTCTAAATTTTGGTATGAGATGATGAAATGTGATATGCCAATTCATTAAAATACTTCAAAATTCTTATGCGCAAGCATTTAAAATGCTATAGTCACTTAAACGCAATATAGGGTATATATATTTTTTCTTTTACTTTGACATAAGAACGAATTTCCATACATATCAGAATAGTTTAATTATTGCAGAGTGTGAACCAAAACGAACATTTTTCTATCCGAAATTTTATTGAAGCAAAATTTTAACCCTCAACTGCTGTTAGCGGTCTAAGAGACCGCTGAGTTTTTCAAGTTTCACAGTTTAACACTTGTAATTTTTAGTTTAACTATATATACTGGTCAAACTTTGTTTAGTTTGGAGTCTTATTATTACTTCTAAATACTTTTGTTTTGAATAGTTGAACTGCATATAAAAAAAGAAATGGTTATTTCCTTTTATACACTTACGATTTCAAACATTTTTTTAAAATCAGATATGGGAAGTGTTTCAACAATTATTGTCAACAATTATTGTAGAGTATATAAAATATTTGTACTGAGATAAATTTATGTGGAATAACGAAGTCTAATGTTATGTACCCGTATGTACTCAATTTCATAACAGTAGCTGCTATATTTACATATTTTTGGAGGGAGAAGTGAAAGAGGGAGTTGGAGGTGAAAGGCAGTATACACTTAGCTTTGAAATTTAACATAATTAAATATTTAAGACAGTTTGTGTTTAATTAAATAATATATTTAACTTATGTTAGATCATTAATTTTGCGAAGACGCTTTTAATTAGCCTGAATGAGTGGATGCAGCAGTTTGCTGCTATTGTATTAAAGTATAGTTAGTAATAAATATTTTATTGGCTATTGGTGTTTATTCGAATTTTATTTTGCTAAGCTAAAAAACGTTACACAAATTAAGAATAACATGGTTCTTTCATGACAGAACCCTGTTATTCTAAGCACGATACGACGCGATGTTTGAGAATAATATGGTTTTATCAGTTTTTTTTTAAATATAAAAAAAATCCACGAAAATATTATTTACGAACTTTGATTTTGCATAATTGTTGTATATACCTACATACGTACTTATGAACATACGAACTTATTTGGTTAATGCCAAAAGGTACTTTACAAACTGTAGTAGCTGCACCTATAGAGAATGCTTATTTTCAAACTGTTTTAACAACAAAGTGAGTTTTGGCCAGATTGAATAATCTTATTCTCAACTAAAGACATGATATCAAACACAAGCGAAAGTATAATTTTGTACTCATAATGATTTATTTCATTCATAACTGCATAAAAGATTTTTATTTATTTATTTATTTATTTATTTATGCCTAAGTTGAACAAGATCACCATAAATATTAAATTATGTATAGTATTTTTAAATGACTTAACACGTTCGCTGCCGCTTACGGGAAGATGTGATGATGGTTAATGCCGCACTGTAGAAGTGGGTTTTTCCCAGAAGCCGATTTAAATTTTTATAACAAAGAATCAGTCAAAGATTTTCCCGCGCTTTCGCGTGAGCGGCAGCGAATGTGTTAAAAGTGTTTCCAAAAAATGCTCGTATCACAAAAATATTCAACTTTGGTATCTTGATAATAATTTTGCTATTTCTCTTAATAAATAATGAATTAAAGGTTTTTTGTTAATAATTTTTTGCGAAGAAACTAAATGTCAGTACATTTTTACTTACCCATCATACGTAGTATAGGGTAAGTCTTGCAATCGTTTTGAAAATCGAAAAAAAAATTTTGACGGATTTACACGTTTTAGATAGTAGAGATTCCGAAAAACATATTTTTAGAAAAAAAATTTTGCCGTCCGTCCGTCTGTCTGTCTGTCTGTCTGTCAGTCTGTCTGTCTGTAAACGCTCTATCTCCCGAACAAATTGAGATAGAGACTTGAAATTTTGTATGTAGTTAGTATGTAAGCATGGAACGAACCCTATTTAATATCAGCAACCTCGATTATCCGGAACTATTTTTTTCGGACTCTCGAAAAATTCGTTCTGATGAAAGGTATATAAAAATTTTCGAATTTTTTTATTCTAAGGAATGGACGTAAAAGGCAATAAAATAACACATATTTTGCATATAGAACGAAGTCGATCGGATTATTAGTTGCCGAGATATTTGTAATCCTGTTTTCCACATTCTTCGATTTTTCATGACCCTGTATTTCATTCAAATTTCAATTCATAAGTATATTTTAATTGGAAATGAGACGCGTAATCCGACGCAGTTAATTGTTAGTTAATAGAATTAATATTTTTGGAGTTATAAGGATGTTTCTTTTACGCAGTTCGGTACTACTTGAGTAGTTTGGCGTTTTACATAATTTATCGAAATTGGTACATCAGCAGTTCTTTAATATAGCATTACTGTGTATATTAACAATATTTAAATTTTGTTTATGAATTGCAATGCATTGTATAAATAGTTTCACATGTTTTATATTCATATACATATCCATGATGGGTAAGTATTACGGTGCCCCCAACAACAAGTTAATTTAATTTGTGTGTTCAAAGGGACGATAACAATTCATATTTGAAAACAATTATCGAATCAAAAATGTGTACACGTGTTTCTTATTTTTGAGTGCATTTGGATCGGCGCTGTTTTGTGTGTGCAACGTATTTTATAGTGGGTCTTTGTTACTTTTGACAACCCATTTTTTCAGTGCATCTGGTGTCATAAAGATATAACTTCTCCTTTAAGAAATATCCAATGAAAGCACATAGCATTACAAGTATTTATAATTTGTCCAGTATTTACTCCTTGCACGTTTTCAAATTTCATGAGATATTTGTATTCTCTGTTGCATGGCAAATTAAAATGTATCCTAATATGAGAATTTGAATAGTATGAGATTTCAAACGGATTTACAATAAAGAAATTTTCCAATGGAACGTTAGATTCAGTTAAAGGAATAAAAGAACGGTTTTTCCTGTGCTGAAAGCGGCGATCACCATTTGTATAGGCCATTTGAAGCCTCTCGGGCATACGGACCTTATATGAGTTGACCTTATATAATTTTAGCATTATTAAGCAAAAAAATTTTGAGAATTCATTTATGGTGATTTGATTTTTAGACAGATAACATCTAACATTAAGTACAATAACAAAATTACTTTATTGTGGTTTTTCATTTATCAAAAAAGAAGATTTTTTGTGAATAATGAAAAATATTCAAAAAATAATTTATGCTCGAGAGGGTTAAGTCCCAATTGTTCTAGTTATTAATCTGCGTTTGCGGAAATTTTGTGATTAAAACAGAGCAGCGATGTGTTATTTGTAATTTAGTAGCAGAAGGAGATGGTTTTTGTGGAGCGCGATCGGTTATGAATGCAAGTGTACGGAGAAGACGTGCTCTCATTGACTCGTGTCCAGGACGGACACCAACATTTTCGGCGAAAAAATCTGTGGAAATTCCGGAGTACAACGTTTAAATAACTATAGACCTGACATTATGCATGTGATTTTCTCATCATTCGTCTGTCGAAAAAAATATTGCAGGCTCGCTGTTTTTACACTCTAAAAACGAAAGAGTTGATTTGGCTTCTCATGAAAGAGCTGTAATTTACTGAATCGTAAATGAGTTGTTTATGAATGCTTTTCTCATTTTGATTTAGATTGCTTATTTAAATAACCCATCTGCATTTAAATTGTTTAATAACAACTAACTCACTTGAGTTGCCTCAACTCGTTATGAGAAGCTACATTTCAGAACGTGAGATGAGCGAATTTCGGCTCAACTTGAGCTATTTTTTGGCTGTCATTTTAAGAAAGTACTCGGACAACAAACGTTCAAAGCTGGTTCCGATTTCAGTCAAATGTTTTCGATTAGTAGGGTAAACACCGCTTGGTAAAAGAGTTGGATAACTACTTGTATGACCTTAGAAATTATATTTTAAATGAACTTTGTCATTTGGTTTTATTGTTACCTGTTCCATTTTCATTTGATACAAGGAAATACATTCAAAAGAATTAAATCGTAAAAGTTTTTTTTTTCTGTGGATACGAATCAACAAAACTAAATTCAGGTCTCATTCAATACGACCCAATTTCCTTATGAAATTTCAGAACACCAATAATGCAATTTCATCATTTTGGTATGTCATGACCGAAATTAATAAGCTTATTCATTATATTATACTTCAAACTTTTCATGCTCGAAGCATTTAAAATAAATATTATGATCAATTAAAGACAATTTTAAAAATGCACTTTGAAGCTTTGCTATCAAAACTTTTTCCATTAAAAATATATAAAATTTAATATTATTTTCCATTAAAATATTGTACGAAATTGATATCTTTTTTTCATTAAAATATCAAATTAAATCGGTATCATTTTTTATGATTATACCATATTGAATTGATAATAATAATTTTCCTTACATGTCACATTTATATCCACAAGTGTCTCTTTTCTTCCGTAATTTCCTTTTTCTATCATTCTTTTCTATACCCCATGCATTTAATTGGCCACTGTCGTGTCCACGAGATACATTTTGAATCACTGCTATTAAAACATTTTTATTACAAAAATTCATATTACATTAATCTCAATAAGATTAGTTTTCTATTTAAAAATCATGTACAGTCGACTCTCGTTAATTCCAAATCGGATAATTCGAATTTTCGCTTAATTCGAACTCAACATAAAGTTCCTAAATTTTCAATGGCAAAATAACCTTAAAAATTTTCATTAATCTGAACTCATTTTCTCTTGACTTCGTTTAATTCGAACTAATGAGAATTCCGATTTTTCTTTTTTCTTTTTTATTTCTCACGGATTTCAGATCATTTGAATAACTTTCTTTTTTGATTTTTGTGAGAATTGTTCCGTACGAGTATACATATAATCCGATACATTTGATATCCAAATTCTTAGTGCCCCGTCTGCTCATCAGTGATGCTTTAAATTTTTCTTCCATTGTGCTTGTTTTAAATCTTTTAATTAGTTTATGTATTTATACATTCTAATTTAATATTAAGTTATATTCTAATGATAACAGACGAAATAAGTTTAAAAAACACTATAGCGTTAATGTCTTTGTAATAGTACCATATTAAGTATACCTTAATTTCATACATTCCATAATTCGAACTTCGGATAATTCGAACATTTCTTGTGGTCCCGAAGAGTTCGAATTAACGAGAGTCGACTGTATATTAATATTGATTGTGTTAAAATTTCACTAAAAATCCTTATGAAATTTTTATTATTTTAAACTTTTTCATGATAAATTGAAAACATTAACATTGAAAATCATATTTATATCCAAAAGTTATTTTATGTTTCCATATGCAAATAATGTACCGCTAGTTGTCTAATCACAGTAAAAATCACGCAATTCAACGAATTTGGGAGATAATTATTATTATTTTTTGTCAATGAGTAAAGAAAACTATATTCCATTCGATTTCATAGACCTAATTACCTTTGAAAGGAATGCAATTTTTAATTCCCTAATCATTCTTATTAGTTTTGTCACGCGGTGGCAAACTTTATTACGGAAATTCATTTTATTTTGGTTTAAACTTTTCACGCTCGAAGCATTTAAAATACCAGGGTCATTTAAATGGGATTTAAAGGATACATTTTAAAAGTTTGTGTGCCGATCATTTATCTCTTTCGAAAATCAAAATCAGAATCGGAGATTCCCATTATGATGAATCTGTTTTTTATTTCATTCCACGATTGAGGAAGTATTTAATGTAAAATTACACAGATAATTTTGAACTTATGATTTCTTCTTGCAATTATTTAGCTAAATGTATATACCGGGTGTCCCAAAAATGACTGATGGATTTTAAAATTCAATAATTTGCAAACGGTGACAGCTATTTAAAAAAATTTTGCAGGAGGGTTATGTTTAATGTCAGGAGTTTTTTTTTACCGTAATTTTTTAATTTTAGTTCGAATTTCAAACAATAGGTGGCACTGACGGCGATTGGAGGCCAGGTGATCAGGGCTGAGTGAAACGTCGACCTGGCCTTCAATCGTCGTCAGCGCCACCTATTGTTTGAAATTCGAACTAAAATAAATAATTACGGTAAAAAAAACTCCTGACATTATACATAACCCTCCTGCAAAAATTTTTTAAACAGCTGTCACCGTTTGCAAGTTATTGAATTTTAAAATCCATCAGTCATTTTTGGGACATCCAGTATATGAGAATATGTGGTTAATATACTTATAAAGATGAGCTCTTTTTTAGATTTTTTTTTTACTTTACCATTTTTTCAAATATAAAAATTGGGTTTAATGTAGATATGAATTAAAAATTAAAAATAAAATACGAATAATACATTCTGTGTATAAAATACCCGGAATTCTTGTATAAAATAAAATACAAAATATTTTTTGCCAAATACATTTCGTCGCCTTCAAAGCAGATAGTATAGATGCCAAAACAGCTATACACCACATTAGATTCATCCTTCGTGTATTTATAGTATGATGACGAAGCCTTGATTTTTTTTAATATTTCGGCGTGCAAACAATGTATCACTAATTATCTAAACACAACAAAAATCACGCAAGTCAATAAATTTGGGAGATAATTAAATTTCTTTGATGAATGAGTCAACAAAACTAGATTCCGTTCGAGTTCAGAGACCTAATTAACTTTGTTGGAATGCAATTTACAACTCATTAATCATTTTTCTGAGTTTTGGTACACGATGGCAAAATTTAATATCAAAATTCATTTTATAACGCTTAAACGTTTCACATTCAAAGCATTGAAAATATGAAGATCATTTAAATAGGATTTAAAGGGTATATTTTTAGACTTTGTTAGCGACATGTTTCTCTTTTAGAAATCCAATAATATCATTCCGATTAACTTTTCCCATTGTATGATTGAAGAAATATTCAATGGTTATTCAGGTATTTTATAGTTTAGAAAGTACAGTTATTTACTTAAATGTATATATATATATATATATATATATATATATATATATATATATATATATATATATATAAGTATTTCAAGTGAATAATAAAATTGGAATGACGACTATTTTAGAAAAAAAAATCATTTACATTTTTTTACGATATATTTGGGAGATATAGATAATATAAATATACATATATATATATATATATATGTGTGTGTATGTGTGTGTGTGTGTTTTCAAAATCCAGACACACTCTAAAAAATAAATGCGTAAATTAATCATTTTTACTCACGTTCTTCTAGAACTTCAGAATTATAAGGATTATGTTTGACTTCATATTTATAAATTTTCATTTGATATCTAGGATAGTTAGGGGATTATTTAAAAATAAAAAAATATATATTTGGGAATACCCTGTACATTAAAATGCATGAAATGCTCTATTGCTGCAGAATACAAATATGTGGATACTGTACAACATGTCCACTGATTTTTCTAAGAATAGCACATATATTCATGGAAATATTACGATTTTAATTGAAAGTTTAAGAAAAAATTCTGGCATTTTTTTAGCTTATACACTATATTAGTGATAGGCAATTCTCAAGAATTCAACAACCCAAAAAATCGTCATCGAAAAAAATCACAATCGATTACTTTCTAGAATCTACAATCGAGATGTTTTACAATCGATTGTAACACAGAAAAGCTAAAAGTAGTTGTTGAGATTCTTAATTATTATTCTGGCAGAATACTTCTTGGTAATGGTAGGACTTGCTCGATAATTCTACTGTTGCAATTATTTGCTTGAGTTTTAAGTTTGTGGGGTTACTTCAATGAAGCGAAAAGATGCGCTCACTAATGCTAATCCTATGGAACAAAGTTATAAAGATCTCCTATTTGCATTTCAATATTTTTATATGATTTTATTTACATCGAACAGCTGAGGTCAAGCTGTTTAAAGGCTTTTTTCACTTTTTTTGATTTTATTTGCAAAGTTTTTCATTGTGATACATTCACTATCGAAGCCGGTTTCGAAAATAAAAGTGTTCTCATTAAAAATACCTGCAAACAAAATACCTGCTAACACAATATGCAAATGAAATTTTGATATCGTTGATGCATGTGCAATGAAAAATTATTAGTAAACATACTCATTTTTCATATAATTTTTATTATATTTAAATTTTGATCACATAGTATTGTGTATAATTTTATTTGTTATATTTTCTGAGAAAAAAATGGTTTTTTCTAAGAACTCTGCAAATTATAAACAATAATCTTTGAAAAATTGGGGATTTTGTTTTTATAAAAACCTTACTTTTTCTACAAGTATAGATGCTATCGACATAAAAATGAACACAGTTTATAACAATAAGCCATTTAATCATACTCTACCGTTTGAGCGCTTTTGCTACATTAATTTTGACAGGGTTATCCAAAAGATATTCATTCTTTTTTAATTTGTTGACGGTCCCCTATGGCGTTTCAGGGAAAAATCTTTATGGAAATGCATGACTTGTACTATTATACCTATACACTTAGAGTTTCATAATTCCTCATGTATTTTTCTAAATATTTAACAAAATGCCTGAAATCGCAAATGGGCGGTCATCTTTGGCAATATAGTGTATTATCGTACTGATATATAAATTAATAAGTTCAAAATGTACGAAACAAATTAAAGTAAGATATCTATATTATAAAGGCCAAACGTATCTGCGAGTAACGCACTTTCCCATGCAATTATGTTCTCCAATTTTCACTACTGCAAATGTTACTTTTCTACACATCACAAATTTACAATTTTTATACCGTCGTATAGAGAAAAAAAATTTGCTTTTCAATGCAAATTGTTTGAAAGCTGTATCTCAATTTATTTTTGAAATATTATTTTTTTGTTGTTGTTGTTTTAGTATGAATTTTGTAATCGCGGCAATATAAATAAGCCATTTTCTCTTTAAATTAAAAAAAATGAAATTAAAATATTATTTCTAGAAAATCGTCTGTTATAAAATCACGTGAATTTATTTTTATTCACCAATTAAGTGTTTTTTATTTTATTGCAAACTTACTTTCCAAAGGATACAGATAACTTCATCATAATAACTAATGTTTTTTATATTTTATTGATTACATATGCGATTAAAGTTTAATTTTAATAAACTGGACAATTGAGTTTTATACAAACAGTATTGTGTTAATTTTAGCTTAAAAACATTTTTTTAAAGTTAGACTGACCAAGATAAGATGCATTTTTTACTGTAGTTAATTTTGTAGCTTTATTATAAATCAATGAAACACTCCGTTCTTAAACATTTTCTATCGTCGAAATTCGACGGGTTCCACCTAGTTTGGGAAATAAGTTGAAATATTTTCCTGTGTTAAACCGATTTGTTTGATTTTCTAATATGTCTTCATAAAGTGGTCACCTCTAAGGAGCGGCCACTTTTTCTCGCTTTTCTGAAGTTTTACTATGGTTATTATAGAGGTTTTACTGATTTTATGTACATGGTTAAGACGCGAACAAAGAAAGTCTTCATACTTTTAAAATATTCAGCAAACAACTACCGCTATTTCCAAAATGTTATGTTCGTTTTATACAATCCCAAATCCTTGCTATTAAAGTTCATTATTTGTAAAATGTGACATAAAACCTAAATCCTTCATCTATCAGGGGAAAAAAGTGTTAAAGGAGACCCGAACCCCATTTACGGCCAAAAATCATCAAAAGTTCAAAATAAAATCTCTCAGAAAATGATAAAATACATATTTATGAATCCATGCAAAATTTCAGAACTCGGGGACACTTGGAACAGGTAGAAAATGAGCTTTTTTTAATTGTAGTCACTAGAGTTTAAAGGACTAGTGTCCATTTAAAATGTGTTTTCCTGAAAATGACTTTATCCATATTTTGCCTAAGTTCAAAGTACTAAGGCTCGGTGGAAAATGGTTTAGAAACAAAGTGTTCATGTTTTCAGAATCTTAAAAATATTTGAAACAAAAGTAAGGAGAGATTTTTTTAAACTATTTCTGAAAATTTTACATAAATTGGTAAACATGAAAATTATAACGAATTTAAGGAAATTTACCGAGCGTAATTTCTTTCTTTTTTTTAGCTGATTAAAATAGAAAATCAAAAATATCTCTCCCTAGGTCGTTTCCATATACTATGACACTATTTAAGAAATTTTAGTAATACAACAATATTGAAAATTGAATGAGGAGTAGTAATTTTAAAAAGTGTATTTTTCCATTAAAAAAATCATAAAAATCGACATAAAAAATATACTTTTTAATAAAAAGTGAATTTTTTTGCTAATTATTCCTTACAAAAAATTTTCTTAAATAGTACACCAAAATTCATTACTTAAAAATCAATAATAAAAATTTTGGGTTTTTTCTTATGGGTCTCCCTTAATATTTGCAAGTAATTTTAATTTAAGTTTTAATAGTTGCAACTACATCTAGTTTCAGCTAAGTGTTTTTATGAAAGTTGACATTAAAAAAAAATCAAGTACCTCTGTTTAAAATGTCTGATATTTTAATCATGATTTATTAATAAAAAAAATTAGTAAAATTAAAATTAGTAAATTTACAAAATTAAAAGAAAACTAACTGAAAGGATGATGCACTGTATTTGAAGTAATTTACGTTATCTGAAATGATAAATTATTTTACCCCACTATGGCACTTCCTAAAAATCAATACTCTAATTACTCACAAGCGTCTTTCATAAAGTTTTTAATAACATCCTTCATCATTAATTTAGGTTGTCACCATTTATCATAAGGAGAATAAAACTGACAATTGTCCTGACATGTTCCTAATTTAATAATCAGATTTACTTGCGGTGTCAAAGTAAACGCGCCTTAAATTCCATTTTATTCACTTATTCGGTGTTTAATTGAAACATGTCGTGATACGAATCTTGCGTTGTTACTCTTCATATTTTTATTTTATTCAAAATAACACAAATCAGATGATTTTTATTTTAAAGGAGGAAAGTTTGCACTTTATGATATGCAGTGGAATTTTCGTTTAACAATGTCTTATCGTTATAGCTATACTCTTCATTATAAAGGAAAAGTTCGTTAAGTGGAATTCAACTTTTATCATTGGCATTTGGGTACGTTGCATTCAAGCAATGCTATTATACAAAGGCTAAACTTACAACTCTTTTCCTCCATTATATGTTATTTGTGGCCAAGGCTGTACTTGGTATTTGTTGTCCAATTATTTATCCCTTTTCACGCGCAGGAAAAGTTGCCAGTGGGAAACAACAGAGACAAATAAAATTAAAGTTAATCAAACTACACCAAATTTGTAAATTATCTGTAGCAATAAGTAAAATATGTGTTTAACCCGTCAGTAGTCGCGTGTCGGTCTTTTCGCCGCCCGTATAACTTATCTTCTCCTAACTTGTATCAGATTACAAATACAACGGAGATCTACCATGTAGCTGACTTTGAAGGTTTCTCGAACACCTTAGTGAAGTAACAGGACACCTCTGTTTTTCTTTCAGGTACATTTTTAGAAACAAAGTTGCAATTGGCGAAAAAGTCTATGTGACAACCCGTAATGTCAGTTCATTTTTACTTTTTCTAATTATTCCATATCGCATGAATAAAATGCATAATTTAAGAAAACTGCAAATTTATATATTCATTGAAATGTTATCTTCATATATTAGGTGAAAAATATTTCTTATTTTACATATTTGGTATGCGGGAGGCCAGCGGCGAAAAGACCGAGCGCGACTAATGACGTTGTGGAAAAAGTCGCGACTGCTCGCGGGTTAATAGTAGATAGCTGCAAATAAAGGCTAATGGATTTATTTATTTTATCTTTATATACATGCATATTATGTATACGATTTAAAAAAATCATTCTTTTAAAATATTTAGCAAACTAATCCCGTTATTTCAAAAATGTTATATCTGTTTTCTGCAATCACATATCCTTGCTGTTATTTTTTTTCTTAAATTGTGGCACAAAACCTAAAAATATTTGCTGGCAAAAAAATGTCGGATTTAATAGTTGCAAGTTTTTGTATGTAAGTTCAGAATTTAAAAAATCAAGTATCTTTGTTTAAATGTCTGATATTTTAATCATGGTGTATTATTTTAAACAAATCACTAAAATTAAAATTAGTAAATTTACGAAATTTAAAAAAAACTAGCTGAATGTATGATACACTGTATTTGAAACACCTTACTATCTATCAAATGATAAATTATTTCACTACACTACCGCACCTCCTAAAAATCAACACTAAAATTACTCAGAAGCGTGTTTCATAAAGTTTTTAATAACATTCTTCATCATTAATATAAGTTGTCGCCATTTATCACGAGGCGAATAAAACTGACAATAGTCGTGACAAGTCCTCTAACTATTAATCGGATTTACTTGCGGTGTCAAAGTAAATGTGCATTAAACTGCATTTTATTTACCTCTTCAGCGTTTAGATAAAACCGGTATTGATACGAATCTTGTGCTATTACTCCTTATATTTTTATTTTATTCAAAATAACATAAATCAGATGATTTATTTTAAAGGAAGAAAAATTGCACTTAATGATATGCAGTGAAATTTCCATTTAAAGATGTCTTAGCATTATATCTAAATTCTTCGTTATAAAAGAAATTCGTTAAGTAGAATTCAACTTTTATCAGTGACATTTGGGTATGTTGCATTCAAGCAGTGTTATTACACAAAAGGCTAAACATACAACTCTTTTCCTCTATTATATATTATTTATGCCTAAGGCTGTAATTGGTATTTATTGTCCAATTGTTGGTCCATTTTGACTCGCAGGAAAAGTTGTCACTGAGAAATGGCAGAATAAAAAAAAAAAAATTTAAAGTTAATCAAGCTGTATAAAATTTGATAATTAGTTGTAAGCAATAAAATGAAATGTGTGTTTAATTGTAGATACCTGTAAATAAGAACTAATGAAATTATTTATTTTATCTTTATATATGTATATATACATATTATGTACATATATATCAGAATGTAATAATAAATAATTCTCGCCACTATTTTTTTTCGATTTTGTTCTAAATTCTTATAAGAACATACTTTCATTATTATTTTCCGTAATCTACTAATATTTAATTATCTGCTAAATTTCATTTTTTCAGTATAATATATTATTTATTTTCCTAAAAAGAGTCAACTGTATTACTTAAATGTCAATATGTTATTTCGAAATATTAAATTCATTCCATTAATCCATTTCCCCTTTTTAGAATAAAAAACAATATCAAAAGCTTTAATTTTGTTTTATTTATTTTTATTAAATTATCGTCTTCGGCAATTCCAAATAAGTCGGCGCCTTGGACTGTTCACTCCTGTGTAGTTTTGTATATTACGGCAGTGGAGAAAGAATACAGTCTCAAGCTCCTCCTCCAGACCATTGGGAGTTTTAGAAATGTTATACACGTATCTTCGGATTACGCCTGTTTCGGATTATCTTGTTTTCGGATGTGATTGGTGATGACATACCGACCGTCTACATAGTTCGTGCCATCGTTTTCACTTCGTAGGATTGTCGTGCTTCTGCGGGAACACCCTATATCTTCACATGTACATGGTTAAAAAAAATATTCTTTTAAAATATGTTGCACACTAATCCCATTATTTCAAAAATGATACATTTGTTTTGTGCAATCATATATCCCTGCTGTTATTTTTTCCCCTGTAAATTGTGGCAAAAAAACCTAAAAATTTTCGCTTGCAGAAAATGTCGGATTTAATTGTTGCAAGTTTTTCTATGAAAGCTCAGATTAAAAAGAAATCAAAGTATCTTTATTTGAATATCTGGTATTTTAATCATGATGTATTATTTAAAACAAATATATAAAATTAAAATTAGTGAATTTACGAAATTAAAAAGAAAACTATCTGAAAGGATGATGCACTGTATTTGAAACACCTGACTATTTCTCAAATGATAAATTATTTTACTACACTACCGCACTTCCAAACAATCAATACTATAATTACTGAGAAGCGTATTTCATAAAGTTTTTAGTAATATCCTTCATCATTAATGTGAGTTGTCACCATTTATCATGAGGAGAATAAAACTGGCAATAGTCCTGACAAGTCCCTAACTATTTATCAGATTTACTTGCCGTGTCAAAGTAAATGTACATTAAACTGCATTTTATTTACCTCTTCAGCGTTTAGATAAAACCGGTATTGATACGAATCTTGTGCTATTACTTTTTATATTTTTATTTTATTCAAAATAACATAACTCAAATGATTTTTGTTTTAAAGAGGAAAGTTTGAACTTAATGATATACAGTGAAATTGTCATTTAAAGATGTCTTATCGTTATATCTAAATTCTTCGTTATAAAAGAAATTCGTTAAGTAGAAATCAAATTTTATCATTGACATTTGGATATGTTGCATTCAAGCAATGCTATTACACAAAAGGCTAAACATACAACTCTTTTCTTCCATTATATATTATTTATGCCTAAGGCTGTAAATTGTTATTTATTGTCCAATTGTTGGTCCCTTTTGACTAGCAGGAAAAGTTGGCAGTGAGAAACGGCAGAATCAAAAGAAAATTAAAATTAATCAAAATATATCAAATTTGTTAATTAGTTGTAAGCAATAAAATGAAATGTGTGTTTAATAGTAGATACCTGTAAATAAGGGCTTATAAAATTATTTATTTTATCATTATATATATATACATTAGGGTGGAGCGAAAAAAAATTTTTTTTGAAAATCAAAAACGGGTAGGTGCCAAAAGTTGCCTTTATACTAGTACATATACTGTGTGAAATTTTACCGCTGAAAAAAAACGGCTTGAGTCTGCGCTTTTGCTCCAAAAATCGAAATTTTGGGTAAAATTTGTCATTTTTTGACATTTTTTCAAAAAAATTAAAAAACTCCTACAGAGCTTGTTAGAATTTAAAAGTGTTGCTTAGACCTTTATATTTATCTGCTTAACATATTTAAACTATAAAACAATATCTGTAGATTGTATAATTGGAGCAAGTCTGACAACTTTTGGTGAAAAATCAGCGTTACCACTCTATTGGGTCATACAACGAATTATTGTTTTTAATACAGCTCTTGTTTTCAAAACTACCTTGGACATGCGTCGTGGAGGTGGCTATATTTCCTATACCACCCGGCCCAACTATTCGATCATCTTAGTACAGTGTTTTATTTATACATTTATTTGTGATTTTCTTTATAAAAATTTTGCATGTTTTCGATGCTTCCACCTTGTTTATCTGTTCTTTGCATCCACATGCTGCTGTAACTATCTTCATATATATTTTTACAGTTTATGCAAAAAATGACAAGCAGAGTAAGCACGGGAATATTGTTAAAGGGATCTATTCGGCCATCTATTATATTTATCAAACTTACATTCAGTTGATAAATAGTGATTGGAAGTTCTGTTACCACAACATTTTTTCAGTCAATTGTATTTTTTTACGTAATGATTTGCTTCAAAATGATTTCAAATATTTTATATATAAGTATGCCATCATTTATTCTACTTTTGCATCTTTTATATGTTGAGAAGCTAGCTGTTTCATGTGATGGTGATCGTCAGAGAGAATTGCAATGAAAATTTGTTCTCCATGTGTAAAGCAACCGCTGTTGTAAATAACTTTTTTTTTGCATTAGTTTTATGCCGTTTTCTAAGTGTTTTCGTATCTAGGTAATTTCCTATTAACTTTTAGATCCCCTTTTTATGAGCGGACAACATTTGATGGTGAAATGTCCTGGGCATAAACTTATAATGCATAGTACTTTATGAGGGAATGTACGGATTCTAATCGACTATAAGTGCTCATTTAAAATTAGGAGAATTTTATTTGTCACTGTGAACCATTTTGCATGGGGTAAGCTTAGAATTGTGTATAATATTGAATCATTCGCTACTTCAACTCCAGTGAATTTCCTCTGCGTCAATTATTTGAGAAGTCGATATAAAACGTTCTAAGCTACATGGATTCACCGGATCAATAAGGAAAATCTTTGTATGCGTACTATTCACTTCCTATTGCAATTTTTTTATAAAATACAGAATAATTTTGAAAAATTATTTTCTCAAATTGAGAAAAAGATAGTCAAAACAGACTAGAAATTTCTGTCGGAGATTGCAAAGCTAATTCATAAGGAAAGCTATTTCTCAGAAAGAATGGGGAACACCTCTCACACAAAAGACAGCTCATAAAGTTAATACAATTTTCTGCTTTATATAAGCACAGATTGTCAATCAGCGTTTATACGTTCACTCACAAAATGTATAATCCAAGTTTATACCGCGGGATGTTTTATACCAAATGTACTACACACCTAAATAATAGATCTAAAATCTTATTAGAAATTACTAGACTACGGAACAACACAGGAAACGACATAAACATACTAAAACTTCTTTAGAAATATTGTTGTTTTACAACAAGTAGTTTTTGCAAATTTTGTTTGCAATCCTCTGTGACAATCGTTATAATATTAAACAGCTAGCTTCTCAGCATATATTCAATGTAATTTGTTCAATAAATGATGACATACTAGAAATTAAATTCATACAATCAATTTTTAGGCAAATCATTGCATATAAAATGTAATTGATTGAAAGAATGCTGTGATAACAAAACTTCCAATCATAATGTACTAATTGCATGAAATTTTAATGAAGATAATAGACTTCTGAATAGGTTCAATTGAGAATATACCCAATACATTGCTCAGCTTCTCTTCTGTTATACATGGTATAAAAATATGCGTGCAGCAGGTCACACCAGCATGATCCAAATCATCCAAAGTCAGTGAATATAAAGAAGAGATAAATTACTTTGATATATAGAAAACTTATACTCGTCTTCGGGAAAAAAAATAACAATTCAATACATAAATAAAATACTGGGCCTAGATGATTGGATGGTTGAGACGGGTGGGATAATGCAACCACCTCTATGAGTTATATACACAGTAGTTTTGAAAGCAACTAGGTAAGAAATGCATTCAAAACAACATTTCATTGTATTCTCCAATAGAGAGGTTAACGCTGATTTTTCACCAAAAGTTGTCAGATTTGCTCCAATTATACAGACTACAGATATTGTTTTATACTTTAAATATGTTAAGCAGATAAATATAAAGGTCTAAGCAACGCTTTTAAATACTAACAAGCTCTGTAGGAGTTTTTTAATTTTTTTGAAAAAATGTTAAAAAATGACAAATTTTACCGAAAATTTCGATTTTTGGAGCAAAAGCGCAGACTCAAGCCATTTTTTTTCAGTGGTAAAATTTCACACAGTTGATGTACTAGTATAAAGGCAACTTTTGGCACCAAACCGTTTTTGATTTTCAAAAAAATTTTTTTTTCGCTCCACCCTAATATACATATTATGTACATAGATGTAATAATAATTATCTGAATGTAATAATAAAAAATTGTCGCCATTTTTTCGTTTCGATTCTAAATTCTTATACTAACATACTTTCATTATTATTTTTCGTAATCTACTAATATTTAATTATCTGCTAAAGTTCCTTTTTTTTCTTCAGCATAATATATTATTTATTTTCCCAAAAAGAGTCATCTGTATTACTTAAATATCAATATCTTATTTCGAAATATTAAAATCATTCCATTAATCCATTTCTCTTTTTTAGAATAAAAATTAATATTTTTTTTGATTATATTTTTTATATTAATTATAATTTTTATTTAATTCAAAATAACATAAATCAAATGATTTTTGTTTTAAAGGAGGAAAGTTTGAACACTTAAGGTATCCGACCACGTTGAAAATGCAATTTTCGACCAAAATTGTCAAAACTTTTTTATTTTTTTTTTATAAAGACCAATTTTTTACCTTTCGAAAACTGTGTTTATTTTTATTGTACGATAAATAGATCATGAGTAATAGCGGTTTTTAAACTACTCAACGGCTGTCACTCAAATCGGAAGTGCCGTTTAAAAGGCCTTGTTTTGGAGAATTTCGAAGTTTTGGTAGTTTTTTTATATAATTATAAGAAATATAAATAATATGCTTCATGGGCAATACTTTTTTTGGGTTCGAGGCTACTTTGTTTATTATAGATGTACATTGCTATAAATTCTTGAAAAACATAAATCGACACTTTAATTGCATTTTTTGGAAAATGTAATTTTTAGTTAAAATTCCATAGTCAAAAAACGATTTCTCAAAAAGTTATAAGAATATCACCATGAAATTTGAAATATATGTTATTTACACTATTGTAAAGAGAATGAAGTAAAGATTTAAATTTAGAATAAATATTTTTTGTTTTATGGATGTTTTTGTGGAATGACATCGATGAGTTTTATGAAAATTAACAAGTAAACAGGTACGATACGCTGTAAGTTTTGAAATACTTAAAGCATCTCCTAGATTTTAGTTCATTCCCTTCACCAATGTCATAAATATGAAGTGTAAAAAGGAAATTAAGATACATACAGTAGAATTTCCTTTCGAGCGTTTTGCGTTTTGGGTCAAATATCATTAAATTTTGCGATAAATTCCCCCATTTATCAAAATTCTATCAATGAATAAAATATTTTTTACTTTTCTTCACATTTTCTAGTCATAATCTTAGTAAAAACAAGTTTAAGAAGTAATTTAATCGCTTTTATGGAAAAAATTGCTCCCAACGTGGTCGGATACCTTAATGATATTCAGTGAAATTTCCATTTAACGATGTCTTATCGTTATAGCTAAACTCTTCATTATAATCGAATTCAACTTTTATCATTGACTTTTACGTATGTTGCATTCAAGCAATGCTAATATATAAAGGTATATTATATAAAGAAAACTTAAACACTTTTCCTCCATTATCTATTATTTATGCCTATGGCTTTATTTTACATTTATTGTCCAATTATTGGTTCCTTTTGACTCGCAGGAAAAGTTGTCAGTGGGAAACAGCAGAGACAAATAAAATTAAAGTTAATCAAACTACATCAATTACATTTTTAACAAAATCAAACTGATTGATAAAGTTATCATACGAATTACATATTTCCAACTGAGCGAAAAATTGCCCAGGCCGGGAATCGAGCCAAGTATCTGGTATTATAACTATGGTAAGCAAAGTATCTGGGTTCGATTCCCGGCCTGGGCAGTATTTCGCTCCGTTAAAAATATTTCATTCTTATAATAACCATACCAATCAGTTTGATTGCGTTAAAAAATGTAATTTATCTTAAAGTTTTTAATAATATCTTTCATCATTAATTTAAGTTGTCACCATTCATCATAAAGAGAATAAAACTGACAATTGTCCTGACAAGTCCATAACTATTTATCAGATTTACTTGCACTTTAAAAGTAAATGTGCATTAAATTGCATTATATTTACCTTTTCAGTGTTTAGATAAAACAGGCAGAGGTACGAATCTTGCGCTGTTACTCTTTACATTTTAATTTTATTCAAAATAACATAAATCAGATGTTTTATATTTATTTTAAAGGAAGAACGATTGTTATTAATGATATAAATTGAAACTTACATTTAACGAATTCTTATCGTTACATCTATAACTCTTCCTTATAAAGAAAATTCGTTAAGTAGAAATCAAATTAAATTCATGAAAATTCTATTATAAAGTACACATAAAATATAAAATTTAGGAAATATATATTAATTCGGATAATATTTTTTATGCAATATGGACATAGAAGAAAAAATTTGACCTTTAATTTGAATTTAAGTTGCAAGTCTTTGTGTGAAAGTTTAGATTTAAAAAATTCAAATACCTCTGTTTAAAATGTCTGATACATTAATCATGATTCATTATTTAAAATAATCATTAAAATTATAATTAATAAATTTACAAAATTATAAGAAAACTATAGTTGAAAGGTGACGCACTGTTTTCGAAATACCATACTATCTTTGAAACGATAAATTATTTTAGTCACTACGTCACTTCCTAAAATCAATACTCTAATTACTCAGAAGCGTATTTCATAAAGTTTTTAATAACATACTTCATCATCAATTTAGGTTGTCACCATTTATCAGAAGGAGCATAAAACTGACAATTGTCCTGACAAATCCCTAACTAACTTATCAGATTTACTTGCGCTTTAAAAGTAAATGTGCATTAAATTTCATTTTATTTACTTCTTCAATGTTTACATAAAACCGGTAATGGTACGAATCTTGCGTTATTACTTTTTACATTTTAATTTTATTCAAAATAACATAAATTAGATGTTTTTTCATTTATTTTAAAGGATGAAAGATTGTTATTAATGATATACAGTGAAACTTACCTTATCGTTACATCTACAACTCTTCGTTATAAAAAAAATTCGTTAAGTAGGAATCAAATTAAATTCATGAAAATTCTTTCATAAAGTATACATAAAATATAAATATTCTAGAAATATATTTTAATTCGGATAATATTTATTATACAATATGAACATATGAGAAAAGATTAGAATAATGTCTAAAAAAACACATCATAAAGAGA
Source organism: Maratus speculifer (assembly GCA_964019185.1). Lineage (NCBI taxonomy): Eukaryota > Metazoa > Arthropoda > Arachnida > Araneae > Salticidae > Maratus > Maratus speculifer. The sequence continues at coordinate 391,003,525 of OZ025294.1, read as the reverse complement.
AGTGAACAAAAACTGAAGCATAGCGTATCTTTCCTTTTTTTTTTCAAGGAAATCACTTAACCTATTGGTCGCATCTAGCATCGAAACATGATGCATTTTGTAGTTTACGTGTTATAGTCTTTGTTGCCTATACATAAAAGTTAGAGAACTGGTAAAAAAATTCTTGTTAAAATTATATTTTATATTTTTTAAATTTAGACTTTTATTCATTTATTTGACGCACAAAATGAGTTAGATTACTAAGTACGGTTGTGTGATTTTTTTTTCTTTGGTGGGGGGCTTGTTTTGGGACTGTGACATTCGGCTAGGCTTGTCTGAAAACTCTACTTTTGAAAATATGCAAACTTTCTCCCCTTCAAAAATGTGAACACAACCTCGTAATTTTCAAATCTAAATTTGTAGCTTTTTGAAGGAATAATCAAAATTTGAATTTTCAGAAACACGTTAGGATGTATTTAGTATAACAGAAAATTATTTCTAACAACATATCCGAAGGGACTCGACTTACAAATGGTAATTTTTTTAATGGAAAATGTTAAATAAGAACTATAGTTTAAGCTTGGAAATTTGATATCACACCATTTTTAGGCCACAACTTTAATCTTTTTTTTTTCCTTAAGCTTGGCTCTTTTTTTTTTTTTTTTACTTTTGAAAAATTGCTTTTTAGTGGATATCATTTCTTTTTTAAAAACAGATTATGTATAACTTAAATAGTTTTACTCATTCTAATTAAAATGAGTTTTCGTATAGCCTTTGTAAACAATGAACAAATACAATATTTATAATTTTTTCTTGATTATTTGTCAGCCCCCTAATTGTCCTCATTATCAAATGGACATTGATAAATATGAAGTCTGATATATTCTTTATAATTGTGATGTTCCAAAAGAATCTGACAAGTATATTTTTAAATATTTGACAAAATGTCTCAAATTGAAAACGTCTGGTCATTAATCGCCTTGTAGTGAAAATTAACTCTGCCGTCATAAGTTTTTTCTTTTAATCTTGTTAGAAAGTATGAAAATCAGAAACTTAGATAATCAAGTTTAAACACAAAGGAGTTTATAGGAAAAGTCACTATTTGGGGGGGGGGGTCAACCTTTATGTTCTAAAATTCTCAACCATTTTAAAATTCAACTTCATCTTTGCATAGCAACAAAATGCCTTGCGTCACGTGACGGAAGGCAAACATCCCAGCTTCAAGAAAAGGTTATCAATTGGGAGTCTAGTTGTATAAGAAGTCTGTAGTCAGCATGGAGACTTTCCTTGAAATCGATGAGTGGTTTAGGAGTTTTAGGGCTATGAAGTAGAGATGGGCAATATCGTTCCTTTTAAGGAACCGTTCCAGCCGGAACCGTTCACCAAAAGGAACGAGTTCTTTGGACTCGTTCCTATTGGAATCGTTCCGAAAAAAAGGAACGAGTTCTTTTGACTCGTTCCTATTGGAATCGTTCCGGCAAAGGAACGATTTTGAGAAAAAGGAACGATTTCGAAAAAAAAGGACGATTTCAAGGAAAAAAGGAACGAATCCGTAAAAAAGGAACGATTCCGACAAAGGAACGAATTCGAGAAAAAAAGGACGATTTCAAAAAAAAAAGAAACGAATCCGTAAAAAAAGGAACGATTCCGACAAAGGAACGATTTTGAGAAAAAGGAACAAATTCGAGAAAAAAGGACGATTTCAAAAAAAAAAGGAACGAATCCGTAAAAAAAGGAACGATTCCGACATAGGAACGAATTCGAGAAAAAAGGACGATTTCAAGAAAAAAAGAAACGAATCCGATAAAAATGGAACGAATCCGAGAAAAGAGGAACGACTTCGAGATAAAAAGGAAGGAATCCGATAAAATAGGATGGATTTTTTTTAAAAAGGTTCCAAGGGAAAAAAAACGCGTCCGAAACTATTTTACGAAAAAAGGGATCGAATCCGGAAACAGGGATAACAGATCTCGGAGCGACATGCAATCCCTAATATTTATTATTTATAACTAATTTATTTTCTTACGTATTCATTTTTTTTCATATCATTTCTTATCGTTTGCTTTAATTTTTAAATATTTTGGACAGATCATTTTGTTTTTAAGAGTTCATTTTATTCATCTGTGTGCGCTATTAATTAGCATAGTTATTTCTAATCCCCATAATATAAGTATTCCCTGACTTTATGATTTATTCTATTAAACGTAATTCCTCTTGAAAATTTGCATTTGATTGACCTTTCATTTATCGCTATAGTTTATCCATGAAATTTTACTGTAGCTTTAGTTTTAGTCATCAGGCTGTTGCGGCGGTCTATTAGATTTTCAATGTAATCATTGCTTTCCCCTCTAAAATCTGTCGTCAAATGACCTTCGATTTATTTTATTATTTTTGCGTAGGAAATTTCTTTATTGATCTAATATTTGACATCGGGGCCTATGATTTGTTTCCTCTTCAAAATTCACCCTAACGTAATCTTTAACTTATATATCGGTCCTCATAACCGGCCGTTTTCCAAGTTGGTCCATTCCAGTACGATTCCTCAGGAATTGGGAATTTCGGGGTCTGCCCATTTCGAGAAAACTTCCGATACAGTTTCAGACACATTTTTAACCCTTTCAGGCACACTGTGCTCAGTCTGGGATACCTAATTTTAATTCCAAACTTGCAAACGGCACCAATAACATTTTAGTAAAATTTTCCTTTTGCAACAAAGGCTTAAATTAAGGAATTCAAAATATCTAAAAAAATTACCATTTTTTTCGTTCGCAGATCTCCCTCTTCAGGAAATTCAGTTCTAAACGCCGACTTTGACACCAGTTTTTTACAATATTTTTTGCAATTGTAAAAAAAAAAAAAAAAAAAAAAAAAAAAAAAAAAAAAAACTTGTATTTTCTAAGAAAGAGAATTGCCAGTTTGAAACGTTTGAGAGCAAAAATGAATTTAAGAATAAATCAGACAATAAGCAGTTTGGATTGGAATACACCCTTAACCCCTTCGTGACCCCTTCGCTTGTGTTTTTTTTGGGGTCAGGGAATCCAAATTTATATCTTCTCAGCCAAAATTTCTTCCCCAATTTTTAATAAAATGCACCCCAAAAGAAAATTTAAGAAATTCAATTTTTTACTGTTTTAGCGAAAAAATATCTATAAATTTGGATACAGACAAAATTTCCAAGAAATGCGATGCATAACATTATGGCGTAGGATGAACGGGGAGGAGGGAACATCGTTTGCTTTTTCTCTCCTCCGAACTTTCAATAATTCTTATTTTATGTATTTGGGTCAATGAATCCGAATTTTTTACTTCTCACCCCCTCCCTCCAGAAAAAAGTAAAATAATCGCCAATATAGGTTTTTTATATTTTTTGAGGAAAAATTATCTAGAAATTCAGAAAGTAGACAGAATTTTCAAAAAAGTACGATGCATAACATTATGATTTAGGATGAATGGAGTGTGTGCGGGGAGGGGAGCCTGCCTCACAGCGCTACATGCACTAAGTTATGTAATTCCGCTTTTACCAAAATTTTTGTGCATGTGTTTGAGGGGAAGGAGTTGCCGGGAGAAATTTTCATTCAGCGATCCACAAAACATAAAATAAGTCTTTTCTAGAGCTACCATGAATTTTGCTAGGTATAGCCCCTATATGATCTATATTGCCTTGACTCGGGCGACCAGGGTCGTCCAAAGAGAAAACTGTACCCGCGGCAAAGTCTCAATCTAGCGCTCCCCTAGTAAGCTGGGGGGGGGGACCCCAACTTTTTCTTGCGACAGGCCAAAAAATAATGTTGGTAGTATAATTTTGGCGCCCCCTAAGTTTCCGCGATCGGGGTGACCACCTTCGTCGCACCCCTCCCCTTTTACACGGAGCTGCAGACGATACAGTGCCACAGTGCATGTTGAGAGGCCGACTCCCTCCTCCAAGTTCATGCTACGTCATGATGTCACGTATCTTTTTTGTAGCAAATTTTGCCTGCTTTCTGAATTTCCTTTTTTCCAAAACCTTTTAATTAAATATATATATATATATATATATATAATAATATTTTTTATTATAATACCCAAAATTAAACGTATTTTAGGTATCATTTTACCTTTTCTTTTTCTTTACTTTTTTTTTTTCTTTTCTTAAGGGAGGATTTTAGTGAGAATTTAAAAATTCCGATTCAGCGATCCCAAAACATAAAGTAAGTCTTACAGAAAAATTCGGAGGAGTAACAGGAGAGCGAAGACATATCATGCGATTGGTTAACCTCCTCAGTCCTGATGTCGCCTATAGGAGACACAAAAGAACATCCATTAAGTTCATTTAATGCAATCTAATTTAATAAATCTTTTAATTTAATTTAAAATTATTAAAATTACTTACTTCTAGAGATTTTTACTAAATGCGTGCATATTAGAGGCATCCATACATACTGATACATCTTTGAATATGATTTACAGTAATTTTAAACTAGTTTGTGTAGTCCTTCTTAATATTTGTCTCAGATTTGAGGAATTTAAGTGGAATTGCATAACGTAATGCATGTAGCGCCGCGGCGCATGTTAAGAGGCAGGTTTCTCTCTTCCCGTTCATCTTACGTCTCAGTCATGCATCGTATTTGTTGCAAATTTTGTATACTTTCAAAATTTCTGCATACTTTTTAACTAAAACGATAAAATAATTGATTTTTTTCTTAAATAAGTTTTGGGAGGGGGGGGAGGAGGGGAGTATTTTACCAAATTTTAAGGGAGTTGCCGAGGAAAATTTTTGTGGGAAGTTGAAAATTCGGATTTAGCGAATTAAAAAACATAAAAAAAGTATTTTTCCATAATTTTCATGTGCTAGGTAGAGACCGAATACGGTCTCTATTGCTTGGACTATTGTTCAAACAGATTTTCCTCTATGTAATAAATCTCAATGTAAATTGATTAAAACAATCTTCGAGAGTTTCAAGATTGTTTTTTAATCATCTTCGTCAGGAGAGAAAAACAAGACGCCTGACTTATAAAGTGATACATGAGCGAGCGCTATTAGCTGGTCTTATTACTTTCTTCTATCTTTACAAGAAGAAAGTATTGGATTCATGAAAATTTTCGACTTCCGGTTTTCGACGGATTTATACGTTTTAGAAGGTCCTGAACACGTAATGACTATTTTTAGAAAATGTCTGTCTGTGAGTCTGTCTGTATGTGACAAAAAATTTGTGGGCGCTCTATCTCAAGAACTAATGCTCGAAATTTAATAAAATTTTATATTCAGTTAGAACTTGATATGAATTAGTGCCTATTGGTTTTTGGTGAAAATTGGCCAGCAGGTGGCGCTGCTATACTACGTTTTTCATGATTTTCAAGATTGCTATATGTCAAGAACTAATGCACAGAATTTAACCAAACTTCAGATTCTGTGACCCCTTGATATATATAGACGCTGATTAAGTTTTGGTGTAAATTGGCCTGCAGATGGCGCTGGTATGCCACGTTTTTCACGATTTTCATGATAGCTATATCTCAAGAACTAATGCACAGAATTTCACCAAACTTCAGATTCCGCGATACCTTGAGATACATAGCTGCTGATAAGGTTTTGGTGTGAACTGCCCTATAGGTGGCGCTGCTATGCTACATTTTGCGCGATTTTTGCGATAGCTATATCTCAAGAACTAATGCAGAGAACTTCATCAAATTTTAGATTTTGTTACACTAGAATATATAACATAATTAGACGCTGATTACATTTTGGTATTAACCTTGCAACAGGTGGTGCAGCTATGTTGCATTTTGCACGATTTTTCCGATAGCTATATCTCAACAACCAACGCACAGAATTTCATCAAACTTCAGATTTTGTTACAAAATGACATATAACATAATTACACGATGATTACGTTTTGTTATAAATCCTTCAACTGATGGTGCTGCTGTGATATATTTTACACGGTTTTTTTTAACTAGCTATATCTCAAGAACTAATGCACAGAATTTCGTCAAACTTCAGATTATTTTACACCATAACATAATTAGACGCTTTTTTACGTTTTGGCATAAATTGTCCAAGATATGGTGTTCTTTTGCTACGTTTTGCAAATTTTTTGTTATAACTATATCTCAAGAACTAATGGACGAAATTCCATCAAATTTCAGATTCTGTTAGGTCTTGACATAAATAGATGCTTATTAGGTTTTCGTATAAATTACCCAACATGTGGCACTACTAAGCTTATTTTCTCAGAATATTAATTAAATTTTGCTTTTTAGGCTTTTCGGATACCAGAATCTCATTAGGCTATTTCAAATGTTCGAGGAAATTCGATAGTGGGTAACTTTGGGGTCACCATGTTTTTTTTTTTTTTTTTTTTTTTTTTTTTTTTTAAATATTAAATTGTACTTATGAGATAGAAGAAAGTTTTGGGATTGACACATCCAACTAGTTTAATATGCTTTTTAAATAAATAACTCTACGATGAACAGGAACTTTTAATACACTTTGAAAATAATCTAAAAAGAGAACTAAATCATGTTTTATGTTTAGAAAATTCTGCTGTTGGAAAAAAATGAATGAAAATATGTTTTGAAGAGAAAAAAAATTGAGACATTAAGGTAAAAATCTAATTTTTTTTTCTTTTGACAAAGAAGATTCTCAAATTCAAATTATACTTGAGGAAAAATAGCATGAAACCGGAATATACATAAAAGTGCATAACTATTAAAATAATCAAAAATCAGCTATCATCCCATTAAAGTGCAATTTTTATGACATGATGATGTATTTCTTATATTATTCAAATTTTTTTTCTTTCTTTTAATCTTGAATCTTGTTTTTCTTGAAAATTCATTATATATATATATATATATATATAAATCATTTCGTATGATATATTTACCAATTAGAAAAAGTATTAGTGCATGTATCTAAGTCTATATGGTGTTCCATTACCTTCGGATCCTGGTACTCAATCGATAAAGCACGTTTAGGTTCTCTATTCGAATCCTAGCTGGCGCATTTTTCACTCAGTTATAAAAAATCAACTTCGTAAATTATTTCTTTTAGATCAATTTTGCATGAACACGTCAAATAGTATTGTAATTAAGTCACAGATGACAATAAATAATTTGTAACAGACAATATGTTAAATGAAGTAAAATAATATACTTTTATTTTTCTAAACATTAAATTTAAGAGGATATAATGCGCAGTTGTAGTTTATTACACGTTTATCCCCTCCTACAACTTTAATTTCTTTTCTCTTTCTTTCGTTTTTCTTCGTCTCCCCCCCCCCCCGCTTTTTTTCATACACATTTGAAGGGTATTTGGGCAATACACTTTGCTTTAATAAATCAAAATATATCTTATTTTAAAATAAAATCGGTCCTTTTCGGAATGGTTCATTTCGGAACTAGTCCGAGGAATCGTTCCTTTTCGGAATGGTTTCATTTTGGAACTAGTCCGCGGAATCATTCCTTTTCGGAACGAGTGCGAGAAATCGTTCCCTTCCGGAATGGTTTCATTTCGGAACTAGTCCGAGGAATCATTCCTTTTCGGAATGGTTTCATTTCGGAACTAGTCCGAGGAATCCTTCCTTTTCGGAACGAGTCCGATCAATCGTTCTTTTTTGGAATGGTTTCATTTCGGAACTAGTCCGAGGAATCGTTCCTTTTCGGAACGAGTGCTAGAAATCGTTCCTTTTCGGAATGGTTTCATTTCGGAACTAGTCCGAGGAATCGTTCCTTTTCGGAACGAGTCCGATCAATCGTTCCTTTTCGGAATGATTTCATTTCGGAACTAATCTGAGGAACCGTTCCTTTTCGGAACGAGTCCGAGAAATCGTTCCATTTCGGAATCATTCCGAAAAGGAACGATTCCTTTTTACAGACAGGAACCGTCGTTCAGTTCCACCGCCGGAACCGTTCCTTTGGAATCGTTCCTCAGCAAATGACACATCTCTACTATGAAGTTGAATTTTAAAATGGTTGAGAATTTTAGAACATAAAGGTTGACCGCCCCCCCCCCCCAAATAGTGACTTTTCCTATAAACTCCTTTGTGTTTAAACTTGATTATCTAAGTTTCTGATTTTCATACTTTCTAACAAGATTAAAAGAAAAAACTTATGACGGCAGAGTTAATTTTCACTACAAGGCGATTAATGACCAGACGTTTTCAATTTGAGACATTTTGTCAAATATTTAAAAATATTCTTGTCAGATTCTTTTGGAACATCACAATTATAAAGAATATATCAGACTTCATATTTATCAATGTCCATTTGATAATGAGGACAATTAGGGGGCTGACAAATAATCAAGAAAAAATTATAAATATTGTATTTGTTCATTGTTTACAAAGGCTATACGAAAACTCATTTTAATTAGAATGAGTAAAACTATTTAAGTTATACATAATCTGTTTTTAAAAAAGAAATGATATCCACTAAAAAGCAATTTTTCAAAAGTAAAAAAAAAAAAAAGAGCCAAGCTTAAGGAAAAAAAAAAGATTAAAGTTGTGGCCTAAAAATGGTGTGATATCAAATTTCCAAGCTTAAACTATAGTTCTTATTTAACATTTTCCATTAAAAAAATTACCATTTGTAAGTCGAGTCCCTTCGGATATGTTGTTAGAAATAATTTTCTGTTATACTAAATACATCCTAACGTGTTTCTGAAAATTCAAATTTTGATTATTCCTTCAAAAAGCTACAAATTTAGATTTGAAAATTACGAGGTTGTGTTCACATTTTTGAAGGGGAGTAAGTTTGCATATTTTCAAAAGTAGAGTTTTCAGACAAGCCTAGCCGAATGTCACAGTCCCAAAACAAGCCCCCCACCAAAGAAAAAAAAATCACACAACCGTACTTAGTAATCTAACTCATTTTGTGCGTCAAATAAATGAATAAAAGTCTAAATTTAAAAAATATAAAATATAATTTTAACAAGAATTTTTTTACCAGTTCTCTAACTTTTATGTATAGGCAACAAAGACTATAACACGTAAACTACAAAATGCATCATGTTTCGATGCTAGATGCGACCAATAGGTTAAGTGATTTCCTTGAAAAAAAAAAAGGAAAGATACGCTATGCTTCAGTTTTTGTTCACTTCTCTTTATGATGTGTTTTTTTAGACATTATTCTAATCTTTTCTCATATGTTCATATTGTATAATAAATATTATCCGAATTAAAATATATTTCTAGAATATTTATATTTTATGTATACTTTATGAAAGAATTTTCATGAATTTAATTTGATTCCTACTTAACGAATTTTTTTTATAACGAAGAGTTGTAGATGTAACGATAAGGTAAGTTTCACTGTATATCATTAATAACAATCTTTCATCCTTTAAAATAAATGAAAAAACATCTAATTTATGTTATTTTGAATAAAATTAAAATGTAAAAAGTAATAACGCAAGATTCGTACCATTACCGGTTTTATCTAAACATTGAAGAAGTAAATAAAATGAAATTTAATGCACATTTACTTTTAAAGCGCAAGTAAATCTGATAAGTTAGTTAGGGATTTGTCAGGACAATTGTCAGTTTTATGCTCCTTCTGATAAATGGTGACAACCTAAATTGATGATGAAGTATGTTATTAAAAACTTTATGAAATACGCTTCTGAGTAATTACAGTATTGATTTTAGGAAGTGACGTAGTGACTAAAATAATTTATCGTTTCAAAGATAGTATGGTATTTCGAAAACAGTGCGTCACCTTTCAACTATAGTTTTCTTATAATTTTGTAAATTTATTAATTATAATTTTAATGATTATTTTAAATAATGAATCATGATTAATGTATCAGACATTTTAAACAGAGGTATTTGAATTTTTTAAATCTAAACTTTCACACAAAGACTTGCAACTTAAATTCAAATTAAAGGTCAAATTTTTTCTTCTATGTCCATATTGCATAAAAAATATTATCCGAATTAATATATATTTCCTAAATTTTATATTTTATGTGTACTTTATAATAGAATTTTCATGAATTTAATTTGATTTCTACTTAACGAATTTTCTTTATAAGGAAGAGTTATAGATGTAACGATAAGAATTCGTTAAATGTAAGTTTCAATTTATATCATTAATAACAATCGTTCTTCCTTTAAAATAAATATAAAACATCTGATTTATGTTATTTTGAATAAAATTAAAATGTAAAGAGTAACAGCGCAAGATTCGTACCTCTGCCTGTTTTATCTAAACACTGAAAAGGTAAATATAATGCAATTTAATGCACATTTACTTTTAAAGTGCAAGTAAATCTGATAAATAGTTATGGACTTGTCAGGACAATTGTCAGTTTTATTCTCTTTATGATGAATGGTGACAACTTAAATTAATGATGAAAGATATTATTAAAAACTTTAAGATAAATTACATTTTTTAACGCAATCAAACTGATTGGTATGGTTATTATAAGAATGAAATATTTTTAACGGAGCGAAATACTGCCCAGGCCGGGAATCGAACCCAGATACTTTGCTTACCATAGTTATAATACCAGATACTTGGCTCGATTCCCGGCCTGGGCAATTTTTCGCTCAGTTGGAAATATGTAATTCGTATGATAACTTTATCAATCAGTTTGATTTTGTTAAAAATGTAATTGATGTAGTTTGATTAACTTTAATTTTATTTGTCTCTGCTGTTTCCCACTGACAACTTTTCCTGCGAGTCAAAAGGAACCAATAATTGGACAATAAATGTAAAATAAAGCCATAGGCATAAATAATAGATAATGGAGGAAAAGTGTTTAAGTTTTCTTTATATAATATACCTTTATATATTAGCATTGCTTGAATGCAACATACGTAAAAGTCAATGATAAAAGTTGAATTCGATTATAATGAAGAGTTTAGCTATAACGATAAGACATCGTTAAATGGAAATTTCACTGAATATCATTAAGGTATCCGACCACGTTGGGAGCAATTTTTTCCATAAAAGCGATTAAATTACTTCTTAAACTTGTTTTTACTAAGATTATGACTAGAAAATGTGAAGAAAAGTAAAAAATATTTTATTCATTGATAGAATTTTGATAAATGGGGGAATTTATCGCAAAATTTAATGATATTTGACCCAAAACGCAAAACGCTCGAAAGGAAATTCTACTGTATGTATCTTAATTTCCTTTTTACACTTCATATTTATGACATTGGTGAAGGGAATGAACTAAAATCTAGGAGATGCTTTAAGTATTTCAAAACTTACAGCGTATCGTACCTGTTTACTTGTTAATTTTCATAAAACTCATCGATGTCATTCCACAAAAACATCCATAAAACAAAAAATATTTATTCTAAATTTAAATCTTTACTTCATTCTCTTTACAATAGTGTAAATAACATATATTTCAAATTTCATGGTGATATTCTTATAACTTTTTGAGAAATCGTTTTTTGACTATGGAATTTTAACTAAAAATTACATTTTCCAAAAAATGCAATTAAAGTGTCGATTTATGTTTTTCAAGAATTTATAGCAATGTACATCTATAATAAACAAAGTAGCCTCGAACCCAAAAAAAGTATTGCCCATGAAGCATATTATTTATATTTCTTATAATTATATAAAAAAACTACCAAAACTTCGAAATTCTCCAAAACAAGGCCTTTTAAACGGCACTTCCGATTTGAGTGACAGCCGTTGAGTAGTTTAAAAACCGCTATTACTCATGATCTATTTATCGTACAATAAAAATAAACACAGTTTTCGAAAGGTAAAAAATTGGTCTTTATAAAAAAAAAATAAAAAAGTTTTGACAATTTTGGTCGAAAATTGCATTTTCAACGTGGTCGGATACCTTAAGTGTTCAAACTTTCCTCCTTTAAAACAAAAATCATTTGATTTATGTTATTTTGAATTAAATAAAAATTATAATTAATATAAAAAATATAATCAAAAAAAATATTAATTTTTATTCTAAAAAAGAGAAATGGATTAATGGAATGATTTTAATATTTCGAAATAAGATATTGATATTTAAGTAATACAGATGACTCTTTTTGGGAAAATAAATAATATATTATGCTGAAGAAAAAAAAGGAACTTTAGCAGATAATTAAATATTAGTAGATTACGAAAAATAATAATGAAAGTATGTTAGTATAAGAATTTAGAATCGAAACGAAAAAATGGCGACAATTTTTTATTATTACATTCAGATAATTATTATTACATCTATGTACATAATATGTATATTAGGGTGGAGCGAAAAAAAAATTTTTTTGAAAATCAAAAACGGTTTGGTGCCAAAAGTTGCCTTTATACTAGTACATCAACTGTGTGAAATTTTACCACTGAAAAAAAATGGCTTGAGTCTGCGCTTTTGCTCCAAAAATCGAAATTTTCGGTAAAATTTGTCATTTTTTAACATTTTTTCAAAAAAATTAAAAAACTCCTACAGAGCTTGTTAGTATTTAAAAGCGTTGCTTAGACCTTTATATTTATCTGCTTAACATATTTAAAGTATAAAACAATATCTGTAGTCTGTATAATTGGAGCAAATCTGACAACTTTTGGTGAAAAATCAGCGTTAACCTCTCTATTGGAGAATACAATGAAATGTTGTTTTGAATGCATTTCTTACCTAGTTGCTTTCAAAACTACTGTGTATATAACTCATAGAGGTGGTTGCATTATCCCACCCGTCTCAACCATCCAATCATCTAGGCCCAGTATTTTATTTATGTATTGAATTGTTATTTTTTTCCCGAAGACGAGTATAAGTTTTCTATATATCAAAGTAATTTATCTCTTCTTTATATTCACTGACTTTGGATGATTTGGATCATGCTGGTGTGACCTGCTGCACGCATATTTTTATACCATGTATAACAGAAGAGAAGCTGAGCAATGTATTGGGTATATTCTCAATTGAACCTATTCAGAAGTCTATTATCTTCATTAAAATTTCATGCAATTAGTACATTATGATTGGAAGTTTTGTTATCACAGCATTCTTTCAATCAATTACATTTTATATGCAATGATTTGCCTAAAAATTGATTGTATGAATTTAATTTCTAGTATGTCATCATTTATTGAACAAATTACATTGAATATATGCTGAGAAGCTAGCTGTTTAATATTATAACGATTGTCACAGAGGATTGCAAACAAAATTTGCAAAAACTACTTGTTGTAAAACAACAATATTTACTAAAGAAGTTTTAGTATGTTTATGTCGTTTCCTGTGTTGTTCCGTAGTCTAGTAATTTCTAATAAGATTTTAGATCTATTATTTAGGTGTGTAGTACATTTGGTATAAAACATCCCGCGGTATAAACTTGGATTATACATTTTGTGAGTGAACGTATAAACGCTGATTGACAATCTGTGCTTATATAAAGCAGAAAATTGTATTAACTTTATGAGCTGTCTTTTGTGTGAGAGGTGTTCCCCATTCTTTCTGAGAAATAGCTTTCCTTATGAATTAGCTTTGCAATCTCCGACAGAAATTTCTAGTCTGTTTTGACTATCTTTTTCTCAATTTGAGAAAATAATTTTTCTAAATTATTCTGTATTTTATAAAAAAAATTGCAATAGGAAGTGAATAGTACGCATACAAAGATTTTCCTTATTGATCCGGTGAATCCATGTAGCTTAGAACGTTTTATATCGACTTCTCAAATAATTGACGCAGAGGAAATTCACTGGAGTTGAAGTAGCGAATGATTCAATATTATACACAATTCTAAGCTTACCCCATGCAAAATGGTTCACAGTGACAAATAAAATTCTCCTAATTTTAAATGAGCACTTATAGTCGATTAGAATCCGTACATTCCCTCATAAAGTACTATGCATTATAAGTTTATGCCCAGGACATTTCACCATCAAATGTTGTCCGCTCATAAAAAGGGGATCTAAAAGTTAATAGGAAATTACCTAGATACGAAAACACTTAGAAAACGGCATAAAACTAATGCAAAAAAAAAGTTATTTACAACAGCGGTTGCTTTACACATGGAGAACAAATTTTCATTGCAATTCTCTCTGACGATCACCATCACATGAAACAGCTAGCTTCTCAACATATAAAAGATGCAAAAGTAGAATAAATGATGGCATACTTATATATAAAATATTTGAAATCATTTTGAAGCAAATCATTACGTAAAAAAATACAATTGACTGAAAAAATGTTGTGGTAACAGAACTTCCAATCACTATTTATCAACTGAATGTAAGTTTGATAAATATAATAGATGGCCGAATAGATCCCTTTAACAATATTCCCGTGCTTACTCTGCTTGTCATTTTTTGCATAAACTGTAAAAATATATATGAAGATAGTTACAGCAGCATGTGGATGCAAAGAACAGATGAACAAGGTGGAAGCATCGAAAACATGCAAAATTTTTATAAAGAAAATCACAAATAAATGTATAAATAAAACACTGTACTAAGATGATCGAATAGTTGGGCCGGGTGGTATAGGAAATATAGCCACCTCCACGACGCATGTCCAAGGTAGTTTTGAAAACAAGAGCTGTATTAAAAACAATAATTCGTTGTATGACCCAATAGAGTGGTAACGCTGATTTTTCACCAAAAGTTGTCAGACTTGCTCCAATTATACAATCTACAGATATTGTTTTATAGTTTAAATATGTTAAGCAGATAAATATAAAGGTCTAAGCAACACTTTTAAATTCTAACAAGCTCTGTAGGAGTTTTTTAATTTTTTTGAAAAAATGTCAAAAAATGACAAATTTTACCCAAAATTTCGATTTTTGGAGCAAAAGCGCAGACTCAAGCCGTTTTTTTTCAGCGGTAAAATTTCACACAGTATATGTACTAGTATAAAGGCAACTTTTGGCACCTACCCGTTTTTGATTTTCAAAAAAAAATTTTTTTCGCTCCACCCTAATGTATATATATATATAATGATAAAATAAATAATTTTATAAGCCCTTATTTACAGGTATCTACTATTAAACACACATTTCATTTTATTGCTTACAACTAATTAACAAATTTGATATATTTTGATTAATTTTAATTTTCTTTTGATTCTGCCGTTTCTCACTGCCAACTTTTCCTGCTAGTCAAAAGGGACCAACAATTGGACAATAAATAACAATTTACAGCCTTAGGCATAAATAATATATAATGGAAGAAAAGAGTTGTATGTTTAGCCTTTTGTGTAATAGCATTGCTTGAATGCAACATATCCAAATGTCAATGATAAAATTTGATTTCTACTTAACGAATTTCTTTTATAACGAAGAATTTAGATATAACGATAAGACATCTTTAAATGACAATTTCACTGTATATCATTAAGTTCAAACTTTCCTCTTTAAAACAAAAATCATTTGAGTTATGTTATTTTGAATAAAATAAAAATATAAAAAGTAATAGCACAAGATTCGTATCAATACCGGTTTTATCTAAACGCTGAAGAGGTAAATAAAATGCAGTTTAATGTACATTTACTTTGACACGGCAAGTAAATCTGATAAATAGTTAGGGACTTGTCAGGACTATTGCCAGTTTTATTCTCCTCATGATAAATGGTGACAACTCACATTAATGATGAAGGATATTACTAAAAACTTTATGAAATACGCTTCTCAGTAATTATAGTATTGATTGTTTGGAAGTGCGGTAGTGTAGTAAAATAATTTATCATTTGAGAAATAGTCAGGTGTTTCAAATACAGTGCATCATCCTTTCAGATAGTTTTCTTTTTAATTTCGTAAATTCACTAATTTTAATTTTATATATTTGTTTTAAATAATACATCATGATTAAAATACCAGATATTTAAATAAAGATACTTTGATTTCTTTTTAATTTGAGTTTTCATAGAAAAACTTGCAACAATTAAATCCGACATTTTCTGCAAGCGAAAATTTTTAGGTTTTTTGCCACAATTTACAGGGGAAAAAATAACAGCAGGGATATATGATTGCACAAAACAAATGTATCATTTTTGAAATAATGGGATTAGTGTGCAACATATTTTAAAAGAATATTTTTTTTAACCATGTACATGTGAAGATATAGGGTGTTCCCGCAGAAGCACGACGATCCTACGAAGTGAAAATGATGGCACGAACAATGTAGACGGTCGGTATGTCATCACCAATCACATCCGAAAACAAGATAATCCGAAACAGGCGTAATCCGAAGATACGTGTATAACATTTCTAAAACTCCCAATGGTCTGGAGGAGGAGCTTGAGGCTGGTACTCTTTCTCCACTGCCGTAATATACAAAACTACACAGGAGTGAACAGTCCAAGGCGCCGACTTATTTGGAATTGCCGAAGACGATAATTTAATAAAAATAAATAAAACAAAATTAAAGCTTTTGATAATGTTTTTTATTCTAAAAAGGGGAAATGGATTAATGGAATGAATTTAATATTTCGAAATAACATATTGTCATTTATGTAATACAGTTGACTCTTTTTAGGAAAATAAATAATATAAAATGCTGAAAAAAAGGAAATTTAGCAGATAATTAAATATTAGTAGATTACGGAAAATAATAATGAAAGTATGTTCTTATAAGAATTTAGAACAAAATCGAAACAAAATAGTGGCGAGAATTATTTATTATTACATTCTGATATATATGTACATAATATGTATATATACATATATAAAGATAAAATAAATAATTTCATTAGCTCTTATTTACAGGTATCTACAATTAAACACACATTTCATTTTATTGCTTACAACTAATTATCAAATTTTATACAGTTTGATTAACTTTAAATTTTTTTTTTTTATTCTGCCATTTCTCAGTGACAACTTTTCCTGCGAGTCAAAATGGACCAACAATTGGACAATAAATACCAATTACAGCCTTAGGCATAAATAATATATAATAGAGGAAAAGAGTTGTATGTTTAGCCTTTTGTGTAATAACACTGCTTGAATGCAACATACCCAAATGTCACTGATAAAAGTTGAATTCTACTTAACGAATTTCTTTTATAACGAAGAATTTAGATATAATGCTAAGACATCTTTAAATGGAAATTTCACTGCATATCATTAAGCGCAATTTTTCTTCCTTTAAAATAAATCATTTGATTCATGTTATTTTGAATAAAATACAAATATAAGGCGTAATAGCACAAGATTCGTATCACTACTGGTTTTATCTAAACACCGAAAAGGTAAATAAAATGCAATTTAATACACATTTACTTTGACACCGCAAGTAAATCCGATTAATAGTTAGAGGACTTGTCACGACTATTGTCAGTTTTATTCGCCTCGTGATAAATGGTGACAACTTATATTAATGATGAAGAATGTTATTAAAAACTTTATGAAACACGCTTCTGAGTAATTTTAGTGTTGATTTTTAGGAGATGCGGTAGTGTAGTAAGATAATTCATCATTTGATAGATAGTAAGGTGTATCTCCATTCAGCTAGTTTTTTTTTTAAATTTCGTAAATTCACTAATTTTAATTTTAGTGATTTGTTTTAAAAATACATCATGATTAAAATATCACGCATTTAAACAAAAATACTTGATTTTTTTTATTCTGAACTTTCATAGAAAAACTCTTGCAACTATTAAATCCGACATTTTCTGCCACTTATAATTTTTAGGTATTGTGCCACAATTTACGAAAAAAAAATTAACATCAGGGACATGTGATTGCACAAAACAAATATAAAATTTTTGAAATAACGGGATTAGTTTGCTAAATATTTAAAAAGAATGATTTTTTTTAAATCGTGTACATAATATGCATAATTAACGAACTTTTCCTTTATAACGAAGAGTACAGCTATAACGATAAGACATTGTTAAACGAAAATTTCACTGCATATCATAAAGTGCAAAAATTCCTCCTTTAAAATAAAAATCATCTGATTTTTGTTATTTTGAATAAAATAAAAATATGAAGAGTAATAAAGCAAGGTCCGTATCACTGCATGTTGCATTTAAACACCGAATAAGTAATTAAAATGAAGTTTCGTGCAAATTTACTTTGAAACCGCAAGTAAATCTGATTAATAGTTAGGGACATGTCAGGACAATTGTCAGTTTTATTCTCTTTATGATAAATGGTGACAACCTAAATTAATGATGAAGGATGTTTTTAAAAACTCTATGAAAGACGCTTGTGAGTAATTAGAGTATTGATTTTTAGGAAGTGCCATAGTGGCGTAAAATAATTTATCATTTCAGATACCGTAAAGTACTTCAAATACAGCACATCATCCTTCCAGTTAGTTTTCATTTAATTTTGTAAATTTAATTTTACTAATTTTTTGTATTAATACTAATTTTTTATTATTAATATTATTAATAATAAAATAATAATTTATTTTATTAATAATATAATATAATTATAATTAAATTAATTTATAATATATATATATATATATATATATATATATATATATATATATATATATATATATATATATATATATATATATATATATATATATATATATATATATATATATATATATATATATATATATATATATATATATATATATATATATATATATATATATATATATATATATAATATTTTATTAATATACAATTAATTTATTATATTGCCATGATTAAAATATCAGGCATTTTAAACAGATGTACTTGATTTTTTAAAAATGTCAACTTTCATAAAAACACTTAACTCAAAGTAGATGTACTTGCAACTATTAACTTAACTTAAAATTACTTGCAAATATTAACACTTTTTTTCCCCTGAGAGATGAAGGATTTAGGTTTTATGTCACATTTTACAAATAATGAACTTTAATATCAAGGATTTTTGATTGTGGAAAACGAACATAATATTTTGGAAATAACGGTATTTGTTTGTTGATTATTTTAAAAGTATGAAGACTTTCAGACTTTCTTTTTTCGCGTCTTAACCATGTACATAAAATCAGTAAAACTGTAAAAACCACAGTAAAACTTCCGAAAAGCGAGAAAAAGTGGCCGCTCCTTAGAGATGACCACTTTATGAAGACATATTAGAAAATCAAACAAATCGGTTTAACGCAGGAAAATATTTCAACTTATTCCCCGTATTAAAGAAATTAGGTGGAACCCGTCGAATTTCGACGATAGAAAATGTTTAAGAATGGAGTGTTTCATTGATTTATAATAAAGCTACAAAATTTAGAGATGGGCAATATCGTTCCTTTTAAGGAACCGTTCCAGCCGGAACCGTTCACCAAAAGGAACGAGTTCTTTGGACTCGTTCCGATTGGAATCGTTCCGAAAAAAAGGAACGAGTTCTTTTGACTCGTTCCTAATGGAATCGTTCCGAAAAAAGGAACGATTCCGACAAAGGAACGATTTTGAGAAAAAGGAACGAATTCGAGAAAAAAGGACGATTTCAAGAAAAAAAGGAACGATTCCGACAAAGGAACGGTTTTGAGAAAAAGGAACGAATTCGAGAAAAAAGGACGATTTCAAAAAAAGGAACGAATCCGTAAAAAAAGGAACGATTCCGACAAAGGAACGATTTTGAGATAAAGGAACGAATTCGAGAAAAAAAGGAACGAATCCGATAAAAATGGAACGAATCGAGAAAAAAAGGAACGACTTCGAGATAAAAAGGAAGGAATCCGATAAAATAGGATGGATTTTTTAAAAAAAGGTTCCAAGGGGAAAAAACGCGTCCGAAACTATTTTACGAAAAAAGGGAACGAATCCGGAAACAGGCATAACAGATCTCGGAGCGACATGCAATCCCTAATATTTATTATTTATAACTAATTTATTTTCTTACGTATTCATTTTTTTCATATCATTTCTTATCGTTTGCTTTAATTTTTAAATATTTTGGACAGATCATTTTGTTTTTAAGAGTTCATTCTATTCATCTGTATGCGCTATTAATTAGCATAGTTATTTCTTATCCCCATAATATAAGTATTCCCTGACTTTATGATTTATTGTATTAAGCATAATTCCTCTTGAAATTTTGCATTTGGTTGACCTTTCATTTATCACTATAGTTTATCCATGAAATTTTACTGTAGCTTTGGTTTTGGTCATCAGGCTGTTGCGGCGGTCTATTAGATTTTCAATGTAATCATTGCTTTCCCCTCCAAAATCTGTCGTCAAATGACCCTCTATTTATTTTATTACTTTTGCGTAGGAAATTTCTTTATTGATTTAATATTTGATATCGGGGTCTATGATTTGTTTCCTCTTCAAAATTCACCCTAACGTAATCTTTAACTTATATATCGGCCTTCGTAACCGGCCGTTTTCCAAGTTGGTCAATTTCAATACGATTCCTCAGGAATTGGGAATTTCGGAGTCTGCCCATTTCGAGAGAATTCCTAGAAGTCCATCTATTTAGGAATTAAGGGTGTATTTGAAAAAATATTTTTCCACATTCAACAGCTCGAAAATATCCGATACAGTTTCAGACACATTTTTAACCCTTCCCGGCACACTGTGCCCGGTCTGGGATACCTAATTTTAATTCCAAACTTGCAAACGGCACCAATAACATTTTAGTAAAATTTTGCTTTTGCAACAAAGGCTTAAATTAAGGAATTCAAAATATCTAAAAAAATCGTTTGTCAATTCCGGTGTCAGTCAATATTTTCTTATTTTACTAACAGATTTTGCCCGTGCCGGAAAGGGTTAAAAGTAGATACGTGAAACCTGCTGAGGTCATTTTTAAAGAGGTGTATAAGAAGCCGCGTGATTTCTTTTTTTTTTCGCTCAATTCGTTAGAATTTGATTTATAAACAATTACTTTCTCAATATGACCATTTTTTTCGTTCGCAGATCTCCCTCTTCAGGAAATTCAGTTCAAAACGCCAACTTTGACAACAGTTTTTTTTGCAAGGTTTTTTGCAATTGTAAAAAAAAAAAAAATGACAAGCACGGCGCATTGTGTACTTTCTAAGAAAGAGAATTGCCAGTTTGAAACGTTTGAGAGCAAAAATGAATTTAAGAATAAATCAGACAATAAGCAGTTTGGATTGGAATACACCCTTAACCCCTTCGTGACGGGAGTATTTTATGAAATTTTTAATGTATTGTCATCTTTTTTTAAAAACAGAAATTTGTGCCTTATGAAATCGAGAAAATGCTCCGATTAAATAAAGCTACTTTTGCAGTAAAATTTTACTGGTGGAAATAAACAAGGATTCTTAGGCTTTTTTGCGGCACGTATACGTGTTACTCGTCCTCAAGGGGTTAAGGCTAAATATGAATAGAATCTTTCACATAATCAAATTCAATATTTATCGATTTGGAGAGACATAATTGGTTAAATGGAGTGCATATGACAGCCTTAGTATGTATATAACAGTGTGCTTCCTAACTGAATCATCAATGCGGAGCCGAAACCGAAATGCCTACACCTAAAATTATAAAATTTTAGCTGTTGCTACCTACTATAATATAAAAATCCATTAAAGAAATATTTTCTGAAATTCAAAGCTTAGTGAGCTGAAAATGGGATTGTAAGTTTCTGAAAAGGATACAAATGAAAATCCAGGATATTTAAATTTAGAAATTGCACATAATTAAAACTGTGGTTTTATGTAGCAAGAAAGGAAATCATAACTATTTAGTTCAATAACGTAACTAATTTTCTTCAATTATATATTTTAAGACAAACAAGTTTTGAAATACATAAAATAAGTAAAAAAATAAAAACTACAAAATACAATGTTGTTCAAAAGAATTTTATTTCAAAAATAGGAGCACACAAAATTTGCTGATTTAGTGAAATCATAAAAGGATACGTCGCAATAAGAGCAAGGCTTAAATGGTAGTACAACGAACAATTCAACATTATTTTTTTATAGTAAAGAAATTTAACATAAATAATATATAGCTGTCAGGAATAGTAAATACTTCTAAAATGTTCATTTATTGGTGGTAATTAAAATATTTTAGAAACAACCAAATTTCTTTAATAATTTTTGTTTATGAAGTTAGGTTACATAAGCTAAAACCTTTAACAACGTTTAAACATGTAAATATGTACAGTATCATGACATAAAAAAAAAAAAAAAAAAAAAAAAAAAAAATCCCACAATGGTCGTTTCGAGGATTGTGTGGATCCCCTTCCTCAGTGCGTAAAAAATAAGATAAAACAAAAGATTAAAATGGATTCAAAGAGCACCTCGGTTATAGCCCCGAGTAAAACTCTGAAAACCCCTGGTATAATCCCGAAAAACTCAGGACTATAACAGATGTTAGGGGGCTACTTCAGTCAAATGGGTTCACTCAAAGGAAGGTCAAATGGACCCGTTTGCTAATGCTAATCCTGTGCAAGAAATTTATAAAGATATCTCGGCTGTATTTTAATATTTTTATTTTATTTTTTATTTTTTTTGCATTGGATAGCTGAGATCGATCTGTATTCAAGTCGTTGTTTGCTTTTTCGATTATATTTAGAGATATTTTTTATGCGGGACTTTCATTTTCAGAACCGGTTTGGAAAGGGAAAGCACCCTTATAAAAATATCTGCAATCAAAATTGAAAAAATAAAAAACGGCCTGCATTTTGATCCATCTCAGCTATCCAATGAAAAAAAAAATCATTTAAAAATATTGAAATGCAACCGAGTTATCTTTATAAATTTTTTCCATAGGATTAGCATTAGTAAGCGGGTCTTTTCATTTGAAAGAAGTAGCCCCTTAACGGGGCTAAAAAATATCGTTCTATTTTAATCCTTTAATTTTTTTTCCATACTAAAAATGGAGTTCCAAGAATCCTCTAAATGGACGTATGTGATTTTTGTGTCATGGTATTGTACTTATTTATGCGTTTAAACGTTGCTAAAAATTTTAGCTTGTGTATTGAAATTCACACAAAGTGATTGTTTTATGTGCTTGTTACGCTAAGGTTTTATCTGAGACATTTGCTATAACCGAAATATTTTTCAAATAACTAGAAATGATCCAAAAAAATTTTTGAAACTTAAACATTTAATAATTTTAATGTTATACAATCATTTTCTGCTCTAATGATTTTGTTAATACATAATAAGTATTATTGCGACATGTGGAGAAAAAATAAGAATGTTAGGAATTATAATACGTAAAAATAAAAATATATGCTAAATTAGCAGATATTTGTAATAATAGAATTTTAATGCAATAGTGGGGGAAAAAAACCCTAAATTAAAGTAGTTTAAAACACAAAAATAATACAAAATGCAACTACAATCATTTTTTCCTGAAATGTTTTAGAATAAGTCAGGGCTTAATTTGCGCCGGAGCTCAGGTACGTCTCTGTTTTTAAAAAATATTTAAGTACTGGTTGGAATTCACCAGATCTCATAAATGTAGGGCTCCGGAGCCCAGTTCAATAGAGCTTTTTTTGTATCATGGATACTGCCCATTTTTTAACTCTGCACATTTCACTTTCTTTTCTGTCACTTTCATTTGCAAATGGATCTAACTGTCATGTATTATTATTCTGATAGAAAGAAATCGAGCAGTGTTTCTTCTCTTTTTTATAAAAGCATCGAATTTTTCCGATAGCGGTGTCAATTTTTTTATTTTGTTTTTTAGTTTTTGGACTCGTTACAAAAGATTGATAAGCGGAAGGAATCGATTATAGTTTAAGATATGCACCTTTTACAAAAAATTGAAAAATGTTGTTCCATTCTACAGCATATAAATATTAATTTCAGTGAATTTCAAGCATTTTTTATAAAAATGCATAGCTGTGACTAATTTTTTTTTTTTTTTTTTTTTTTTTTTGTGTGTGTGTGTGTGTGTGTGTTAATGCTATTTCTGAATCATAAATCTTACCATATTTAATACCAAAATTCTGCGATTAATTACATTAAAATTAGGAAAATACTTCTATCGGAAGAAGTTATAAGTAAAAAGTGGAATAGTTGACAAATAAATATATGCTGATAAATATATTTAAAATTTTTATTTCGCTAAAGAAAAAAAATGCTTTTGCAAATAATATATGAAATCTAAATATGCAGATTGGAGTCAATATGGGGAGGGGGGAACGCTATGATTGTTAGTATTGCAGATTATTAGGATTCCGGTAATTTTTACTTTCTCATCATATGTGGTATATGGTAAGTCTTGCAATCGTTTTGAAAATCGAAAAAAAAAAAAATTGACGGATAGTGAAGATTACGAAAAACATAATTTTAGAGAAAAACATGCCGTCTGTATGTAAATCTTCCGAACAAATTGAGATAGAGACTTGAAATTTGCTATGTACTTAATATGAAGAAGTCTATTTAATACGAGTAACCTCGATTATCCGGAAGTGTTTCTATCGGACTCTCGAAATATCCGTTCAGATGACAGTTATTATTGAAATATTCGTAATCATATTTTCCAAATTCTACGATTTTTCACGACCCTGTATTTCATTGAAAATTCAATTCAAAGATTTATTTTAATTGGAAATGAAGCACTTAATCCAATGCAGTAAATTGTTAGTATAATTGTTTATTTAATCCGTCTGTCTGTGCGCGTGTCTGTCCGTTTGTCTGTAAATACTCTATCTCTCGAACAAATTGAGATAGAGACTTAAAATTTTGTGTGTATTTAATATATAGTAATGAGAAGAAGCCTATTGAATATCAGTAAACTCCATTATCTGGAACTATTTTTTAGGACTCTTAAAATATTCGTTCTGATGAAAATTTATAGAAATTTTCGAATTTTTTTATCTTAAAGAGTGGGTGAAAAATACAATGAAAAACATACATTTTGTATAAAAATTAAAGTCATTCGGATAATTATTTGCCGGGATAATTGTATTAATATTTTCCACATTCTTCGATTTTTCATGATCATTCATTTCATTCAAATTTCAATTCAAAGGCATATTTTAATTGAAAATGAGACACTTAAACCAACGCAGTAAACTGTTAGTTAACATAACTATAATTTTTGGAGTTATTAGGATGCTTCTTTTACGCAATTCGGTATTATCCCGTCGATCAGAAAACTATTTCCAAACTGTAAGATTAAATGCCAATAATGACTTCATAAATGTCACATTCACTTAACATTAAACACGTTACATGTGTTTGTTACGCCATCAAGTGATTTTTAATTTCATATTTTATGTGTGGTACTATTAATCTTATACTAATTTATTTGTTATTTCGTTATTTAAAGTAAAAATTATGCTAATTTGCATAATTTAATAATAGTTTGTCGATTATATGTCGAAATGGGTCGACGAGATAAACAATTATAGTACCCGCAATTCCGTAATGAAGCATTACGAAGCATTGGAAAAATTAAATATACTTTAAATTTTATTTTGGAATTGTGATGCACTTGAAAAATATACATAAACGTTTTATAACTTTAAACATGCTTATAGTAAAGAAAAAAAATACAAAATATAACTTAATATTTTCAAACAAAAATGAATGATAAATAAAATATTTGAAAAGAAACTAGATATGCAATATAAAATAACAAAATTTTCAGCACTATCATATTCATCGATAAATGTAGCTGACTATATATTTTTCTGCCTGAATTATGCACAAAATAACTATGTATTTTTAAGACACATAATGGTTTGAATAAAGATGTTATATACATACAAGATATATACATACAAGATAGATAAGTAAAATGTGAAGAAAGAATTATTTTTCAAATTATATAACAAAATATATAACAGATATTTAACAATTCATTGCAGATTTTGGTTCAGAAATATAATCTGATTAACTATACTTGATTTTAATCTATTTCTTCTCTCAGATGTTATTGCACCAGTTTTGGAAAAAATCCTCTCACAAGGCACAGATGTTGCTGGCACATTAAGTCTTGTCATACACAATTCAAAAAGATTAGGATACAAAATACGTTTCTCTTTCCACCATTTTAAAGGATCTAACTTCCTTGGTAATAAGGGCTCTTTTAAATATTTATCGACTTCCAATGTTGCTGCTGAGACAGGAGAGCTATCAGTTAAAACGCTTGAAACCTAAAACAATGTTAAGGAAGGCTTTTCCTTATATTCCTTATATATATTTTCTCTTTATATGAGGCTTTTCATGTACAATATATGCTTAATCTCTATGTTTATTCTTAAAAGGAAATCTCGACCTTTTCCCTATTAAAATAACATGATAAATGGAAAAAAGGTATAAATGGCAAAATGAAGCAAATTTAAAAGAATCTGACTAAACGATAAAACATGAACAATGAATACGACTGAATTCCTAATAAATATAAACGTGCTGCACGAGCTAATGCTAGTTTAACAGCATCAATACAAAAATATAACATGTGTACAACGTAGATATCGGAATGGGATAGTTATTGTTATCTATGAATATACATATAACCACTAAAAAAAAAGCTAGAGATAAAGTTTAATAATTTCCTAAATTAGTGAGATTTATTGACATTAAATATTTTTTTCTGCCGACAAATCTGAGCACGGTGGCTCCTGCTCCTAGTGACGTCAGGTTTTTTTTTAAATAAGAAAGTAATCGGGTAATCAAGTTTTAATTCATATTTGAATACTGAATGTGTAACTTAAAAATCTGGTGGCTTGCACAAGCCAAATTTTCCAGGCTGGAACTAAGTTTAATCATTTCAGAACATGTGGGTAAATAACTTATTTACTAAAAATTGTAATAGTGATATTTAACTTTTATTAACGGAATATTTGGAAATAGACTTTAAGGATTTGCAGATAAATATTTTTAAAAACTATTTTTTTTCTTTTTTACACAGCTTCCAAAATTATGATTCTTTAATCATCTTTTTTCTTTTATTTTATAATCCGCTGTTTTTTTAATGCAGAATATAATACTATAACAGTTTAAATCGTCATTAAAGGTTTCTATTCTTATATTCTACAGTTTGCAAAAATATAGTAATCTAACATATGCTAAGCATATGGTATAATAAAAACTATGCTGAACAACCGAATATATAGCAATCTAAACTATACCGAACATATCGTAACTAATCTAAAATTTTGTATAAATATGCGTATATGTTTTTTTTAATAATCTTAATTGTATATTTTTAAAAAATCGTAATCTATTGTAGAAACCGAGTCAAGTTGGGCCTGATTTCATATAAGGTCGAGCTTTTAGTTTTTAAAATCAGGCGGACCAAATAAACTTTCGTTCACTGGGGCCGTATCTTGAACTGGGAATTCGGGCTCCTACAGACCTCTAAATTGCATTCTGATTACATGGATGCAATAGACTATGCAATTACATGGAAAATGTGAAAAAAAAAGACTAAACCGGGAATCATTTTTTTCACTGTTTGTAACAAAGCACAAAAGTATCATTTCGGGCACAATACTTTGAACCAGTAACAGAAGAATAATACACTGGCATACTGCATAACAAGGAGAATGCCAAATTTATTGGAGTGTATTTTATAAACCTTTACTATGTGATATTTATTACATAATTAAACCAAACGCTCATTTATTAGGGCGTGTTTTTTTTTCTTTTACAAAAAAGTGTTCAATTTTCAGTTTTAGTTGAAAAATCAATTAAATGTATCTTTATTTAATTTAGATATAATTTTTTAATGAGTTAAATGTATTTTTTTTTGTCAAATATAATTATTTTAATGTATTAAACATATTTTTATTTGGATTAAATCTAATTATTTTTAATGAATTAAACGTATTTTTATTTGAATTAAATACAATTGTATTTTTTCAAAAATATTAATTTTTATAATAATTTTCCTTGTTGTATATTAAATTTATTCTTAAAAGAAAAATAAATTTCCATTCCTCAATGAAGAGTGTGTCGAAATTATTCACTCCGGTGTGTTGCAGAAAAACATTGGGTATTTTTTTAAATAATTGGTATTAGATTTGAGTTATTTTATCAAAGGTTATTTTCATGTCAAGAAGACACGAAACTATTTCACTAGTTGCTTTGCGATTTATAAAACATCTGAAGCTTTGAGAGAAGCTTTCACTAATAAAATTTGTTACTTTAGTTTAACAAATTAAGTGTAAGTAATACTAAAACCTTGATTTGATTTTTTTTTAAGTTTAACTTTATTTTGTCATTTTGGACATCTTTGATAACAATAAAAGTTTTTCTTGTGTAACAATGCACGTTAGTACGATAGTTGCAGATAACAAGTTCATCTTCAAGTCAGGGCCGTAGCTAAGGGGGCGCTATGGGTGGTTCAGCCCCCCCCCCTAAAATATTTTGAGCCCCCCCCCCCCGCCTGGAAAAGATTCCAAGGTCACTAAGTAAATTTCGGCTCTGAAAATTCAAATGAAATTCCGTTCAAAAGTCTATTTTAGTTTTGAGACCCTTTCACAGTTTTGCAGAGTAACTAAATTGTATCTAAAATAAATGTTTCAACAGTTCCTCATCCTATTTCTACATAGGAAGCTAACAGGATATTTAATTTTGCACCAATTATATACTCAAAATTTTTATCATCCTATACTTTTCTTAGCATAAAATGAAGTTTATTACAACAGTTTTATAAGAAACATAGTACGTATACAATGTGAATATGCACTAATTTATCTTTCTACGTCAGAGAGGGAGAAAAAAAATTATGAGCCCCCCCCCCCCCCCCCCCATCTATTGTTCACTTCTAGCTACGGCCCTGCTTCAAGCATATGATACGAAACTTCCAAGAATTGATTAGATTTTGTGATTTCAATGTTACATTAGCGCGTCACAAATTAAAATATACGGTTTTTAAAAATCTTTTGGGATATTTTTTTCGCGTTTCCTTTAAATTGCCTTTTCTAGTTATTTTTAAAATTAGGATGAAGTCGTGGAAAGTTCCAACTGATTGTACCGTTCTATTGTTTTAGATAAAACGTTTGTCATCTGACAACCCATTTCATAATGAATAAAATGATTTAAAGCCCATTTTGATGGAAAGTATGGATTACAGAATATTAAATTATAGAATTTCCAGTAAATTCACAACCTATAAAAAATTTGGCACGGATGAAAAAGTAGGTGCCATACAAAAAGAATGAATGATACAATTTTAAAATTAATAATTTTCTTGTTCCAATTTATAAAAACATTTGAAGAAAAAAAAACGATTTTTTCAAAAAAGCTAACAAAAGTAACAAAATGAGTTCATATTCAGTACTAGAAATTCTGTCTTTTGAAGTCATAATTGCATTTTGTAACTATTTATTACAAAAATAAGAAAAGTACGAAATTGAAATTTGCATTTTTGTATTTTGATATAGTAATTTCTTCATATATATTTTGATCCAACTATTTTTTTCAATTAACAAAATAGCATTTCTAATACTATGTTTTCTCAATTTTACTTTCTATCTATGTGAAATATGAATTATAATTTATATAAATCCGCATTTATTAATATATACGTAACAGAAAACTATCTTTTAAAGTCCTCCTTTTTACTAAAAATTCCTTCAAAGTAATTTATTAGGTAAATTATAAAGAGTTAAAGTTAACTTGAGACACTTATGAATCTAACGTATACATAAGATACATAATAATTAATTTCAATTTTCTATTTAAAACACACACAATTATTAAAAGTGAAAAAATAAATAAATAAACGTGAATTTACCTGTAAATCAAATTCCTGCCACAAAGAGTCATCAGATTCTGATACTGTAGTCTCAGTTTCATTTGGCTCTAAAATAATTTCTTGGTTTTTCGTGACGATAGCAGTAATTTTATCAATAACATTTTCATATGTTTTTTCAAACTCAGACTCCAAAAAGAATCCCTGTTTTTTGAATCGAGGATCTAAAAAGGTTGCCTCTGTATAAATTTCTTTTTCATAAAGCTTTCCAAATCTTTTTGACATTTCATTCAAAAGAATTTCGCACATCTTATAAGAAAGGGATTCTTCACTTTGATATTTTTTTGTTTTGTCAATGAAATTTTCCAACAATTCTTTGAATAATAATACTTTAGAAATAGATGTATGTTTTTCGCAGCTTATTTCATCTGTGATATCTTTGAACGGTTTAAGAATCTTACATATATTTTTTATTATATCAAAATCTTCTTTAGATAAACTATTATCCTGAGAATAATTGCAAACAGCTAAAGCGGACATTAAAGGTTCTTTTATGTTCACAACTCTTTCGAACATATCGTAAGTAGAATTCCACCTTGTAGGAACAAATTGCTTCAATTTTAACTCCTTATAACCCATTTGTTTTTGAAAAATTTTAAGTCGCTTATAAGCTTGAGGACTTCTTTTAAAAAATTCCACAACAGATTTAACTTTGGTTTGTATTTCCTCAATTTCCGAAAGACCCTTCTGAACAACTAAATTTAAGCTGTGAGCAAAACAAGCAATGTGATTCCATTCACCTTTTTTTACAGCGCCCGAAATATTTTTTGTGTTGTCTGTAACAATTGCCCCTAATTTTTCTTTTAAATTCCATTTGCTTAAACTTTCTTCCAAAAAAGAGTACAAATTTTCTGCGGTGTGTTTTTCCTCCATTTGGTTGCAACTGAGTAGAAATGACTGCAATTTGCAGTCCTTACTTAAAAAGTGAGCTGTTATAGCACAATAACTTTCAGTATTAATGGATGTCCAAAGATCTGTACTCAGCGCGACACTATTTGCATCTGTTAAAGCTTCTTTGACGACTCTTTCTGTATTAGCATAAAGTTGCGGAATTATTGAGTTTGTTAAGGTTTTTCTTGAAGGAATTTTATAATTTGGATTTAGCATTTCCACAAACTTTTTAAATTCCTTATCTTCTACTATGCTGAGTGGTCGGTACTCCATCACAATTAGTCGAGCTAACTGCTCATCGAGCATTTTTGATTTGGATGGTCCTACTGGTGTGGAAGTGTAACTTGTTAAAGTTGATTGCACTTTTCTTCGCTTTGTTTCAGGGCCCGTACTTTCCATAACTTTATCCCTTTTATCGTTGCTGTCCTCAGCCTGCACAGAAGATATTTCGCATAACTCATCAACATTATTATCACTGTCTTCTGGATCTGGTTCCGAAATGGAAGCACTAGGCAATGACTGATGTTTTCTCTTCACAGATTTTTTTGTTTTTTCAACACATGACGGATGCTTCCTTATAAGATGTCGCATTAAATTTGCAGTATTACCACCTCTATAAGAAATTTTTGTAAAACAGAAATCACAAATAGCAATACTTTCATCTTTAGTTGATTTAAAATATTTCCAAATTTCACTTCTTTTCTTTTCCATTGCAAAAAAGTAAAGCGCGTCTTTCCAATCTGACTGACATAGGTCTTATACCCTAACTTTACTGAAAAGCTGCTAACAACGTAAAATTTCAATAAACAACAAAAAAGCCACTTCTCACTCTTAGCTAATCTCTTATTTCACACCCCATCCCCTTCTCCCCTCTCTCCACTTATATCATTACTACTGCGTCTCGAGTCGGTGTGGGTGAATTTCACACGCAGGGCGATGCCAATATATTTGTTTATGTTTAAACTTGAGGTCTGCGGAAGGCTATAACTCATGAAGTCATAGAACTCTTGTACTATGATGTACGAAATAGTCAACACTCCTTCAGATGATTTGAAAATATAGTCATTAGCAACTTGGCTATTGATATGTAAGATATTATGGTGTATATAAAATAATTATTATATATGAGATTATTATAAGACATATATAAATATTATAATATATGTGATATTATACATATAGTAAATATTATCTCTGACAAAAGAAATAATGATTCACTAAATTCCAAAGTTCTATTATTTTTTAATTTTAAATTTGCTAAGTTTTTAACTGAAAACCGATCGGCTGGTTTGATTAAACTAAACAAATTAAAAGTATATCTATTATTGTAACATATTGTAATATTATATAAAGAAGAAAAATACTTTTTTAAATTCTTTGGACTATGTTTTAGGCATTCTATGAAACATCTATTTTAAGCTTGTTATAGATAGCGCCAAGCTTGTTGCTTGGAGAATTTGACTAATTTTTATTTGGAGTTTCAATTTTTTTTATTTTCAAAACTATTTAAAGTAGGTTAAATTTTTTATTGAATTCGGACGTTTTCGAAAACTTTGCGTAATTAAAACAAATAAATCTTCTAATTGAAAAAGAATAATAATACAGAAGGAAAATGCATAAAATTTAGTGTTGTACTTGCAATAATTTTTAGTTCAATAAAAATGTAAGTTTGGCATTAGGCTTGAAACCCCATATTTAGTTCGGCGAGAAGAGAACCTCAATTTGATCAAAATTCAAAGATATATATTGTCCATCATTAGAATAACAGGCATTAATCCGGGTGTGATTTTAGGCTTTTAAAGTATCAATCTTGATCGCGAAATTGAAATTTTCATAATAAGTTATTACAAGAAACGATTTTTTCCCTTTCATTGTACATTGAATTAAAGTTAACTCATAGCTAATTAACTTCTTATTATTTAGCAAAAAATTGAAATAAAATGACAAAGGGGAAAAAGATAAAATCAATTTCAACTTTCATTCTTTGGAAATCAATATTTGAGAAAAAATAGGCGTAATAGTGTTCTTTATTTTTCAATTATAAAAAGGGTTTACCAATCTGTACACACCTACAAATATTCGCATTAAAATCATTAACAAAACATATCATAAAAAATAAGCGTCTTTATTGTAAATTATAATTCTTTTACTATGCCAATATTCGTATATCGTAAAACTAGTTTAATGCAATTTTAACCCTCCGCTTACCAGACGTGTGCAACAGTCCCGATATAGATACATTGTAATTGATTTTTTACATAAAAAGGGAAAATTTTGCAAATATGTGACTGAATATGTATAAAAAGAAATTCCTTCTTTTTATGAGAAATATTATTATAAATGTACCTGTCGGGACCTTTGAACCCATCTGGTAAGCGGAAGATTAACATAAATCTGTTAAAGAAAGACCTATTAAAGCTTAAAGCATATACAGGGTTGTGCGAAGAGAAATCAATTTCCGCGGCAAAGTCTCAATCTAGCGCTCCCCTAGTAAGATAGGGGGGGGGGGACCCATCAACTTTTTCTTGCGACAGGCCCAAAAATAACGTTGGTAGTATAATTTTGGCGCCCCTTAAGTTTCCGCGATCGGGATGACCGCCTCCGTCACACCCCTCCGCTTTTACACGGGCTGCAGACGATACAGTGCCACAGCGCATGTTGAGAGGCAGACTGCCTTCTCCAAGTTCATGCTACGTCATGATATCACATATCTTTTTTGTAGCAAATTTTGCCTGCTTTCAGAATTTCCTTTTTTCCAAAAACTTATAATTAAATACATACATACACACACACACACACACACACATATATATATATATATATATATATATATATATATATATTAAAATTAATACCTTTTATTATGATATCCAAAATTAAACGTATTTTGGTTATCATTTTACCTTTTCTTTTTTTCTTTTCTTTTTTTTTTCTTTTCTTTTCTTGAGGGAGGATTTTAGTGAGAAATTAAAAATTCGGATTCAGTGATCCCAAAACATAAAGTAAGTCTTACAGGAAAAATTCGGAGGAGTAACGGGAGAGCGAAGACATATCATGCGATTGATTAACCTCCTCAGTCCTGATGTCGCCTATAGGTGACACAAAAAAACATCCATTAAGTTCATTTAATGCAACC
Source organism: Maratus speculifer (assembly GCA_964019185.1). Taxonomy (NCBI): domain Eukaryota; kingdom Metazoa; phylum Arthropoda; class Arachnida; order Araneae; family Salticidae; genus Maratus; species Maratus speculifer. The sequence continues at coordinate 390,969,995 of OZ025294.1, read as the reverse complement.
TAATTTAATAAATCTTTTAATTTAATTTAAAATTGTTAAAATTACTTACTTCTAGAAGTTTTTACTAAATGCGTGTATATTAGAGGCATCCATACATACTGATACATCTTTGAATATGTTTTACAGTAATTTTAAACTCGTTTGTGTGGTCCTTCTTAATATTTGTCTCAGATTTGAGGAATTTAAGTGGAATTGCATAACGTAGTGCATGTAGCGCCGCGGCGCATGTTGAGAGGCAGGCTTCCCTCTTCCCGTTCATCTTACGTCTTAGTCATGCATCGTATTTGTTGCAAATTTTGTATACTTTCAAAATTTCTGCATACTTTTTAACTAAAACGATAAAAATAATTGATTTTTTTCTTAAATAACTTTTTTTTGGGAGGGGGGAGGAAGGGAGTATTTTACCGAATTTTAGGGGAGTTGCCGAGAAAAATTTTGGTGGGAAGTTGAAAATTCGGATTTAGCGAATTAAAAAACATAAAAAAAGCCTCTTTCCAGAATTATCATGAATTTTGCTAGGTAGAGACCCAATACGGTCTCTATTGCCTGGACTATTGTTCAAACAGATTTTCCTCTATGTAATAAACCTCAATGTAAGTTGATTAAAAAATCTTCGAGAGTTTCAAGATTGTTTTTTAATCATCTTCTTCAGGAAAGAAAAACAAGACGCCAAATTTATAAAGTGATACATGAGCGAGCGCTATTAGCTGGTCTTATTTTTCTTTTGACATAGAAGATCCTCAAATTCAAATTATACTTGAGGAAAAATAGCATGAAACCGAAATAATCATAAAAGTGCGTAACTATTAAAACAATCGAAAATCAGTTATTATCCCATTAAAGTGCAATTTTTATGACATGTTGATATTTCTTATATTATTCAAAATCGTTTCAAATCAGTTTTTTTTTATCTTTCTTTTAATCTTGTTTTTCTTGAAAATTCATTATATATATATATATATATATATCATTTCGTATGATATATTTACCAATTAGAAAAAGTATTAGTGCATGTATCTAAGTCTATATGATGTTCCATTACCTTCGTATCCTGGTACTCAATCGATAAAGTACGTTTAGGTTCTCTATTTGAATCCTAGCTGGGGCATTTTTTTCACTCTGATATAAAAAATCGACTTCGTAAATTATTTCTTTTAGATCAATGTTGCATGAAAACGTCAAATAGTATTGTAATTAAGTCACAGATGACAGTAAATAATTTGTAACAGACAATATCATGAAGTAAAATAATATACTTCTATTTTTCTAAACATTAAATTTAAGAGGATATAATGCGCAGTTGTAGTTTATTAAACGTTTATCCACTTCTACAACTTTAATTTCTTTTCTCTTTCTTTCGTTTTTCTTCGTCTCCCCTCCCCCCCCTTTTTTTCATACACGTTTGAAGGGTATTTGGGCAATATACTTTGCTTTAATAAATCAAAATATATCTTATTTTAAAATAAAATAGCGTATTTTAATTTATTAAAACTGACCAATCTACAAGAACAAGAACCGATTTTTTCGGAATCGATCCATTTCGAACCGAATCCAAGAAATCGGTCTTTTCGGACCGAATCTGATGAATCGGTCCTTTTCGCAGTCGGTCTATTTCGGAACGAGTCCGAGGAATCTGCCCTTTTCGGAGTCGTTTCATTTCGGAACGAGTCCGAGGATTCGCTCATTTTCGGAGTCGTTTCATTTCGGAACGAGTCCGAGGACTCGGTCGTTTTCGGAGTCGATTCATTTCGGAACGAGTCCGAGGATTCGGTCCTTTTCGGAGTGGTTTCATTTCGAAACTAGTCCGAGGAATCGTTCTTTTTCGGAGTGGTTTCATTTCGGAACTAATCCGAGGAATCGTTCCTTTTCGGAGTGGTTTCATTTCGGAACTAGTCCGAGGAATAGTTCCTTTCCGGAACGAGTCCGATCAGTCGTTCCTTTTCGGAATGGTTTCATTTCGGAACTAGTCAGAGGAATCGGTCCTTTTCAGAAGGAGTCCGAGAAATCGTTCCTTTTCGGAATGGTTTCATTTCGGAACTAGTCCAAGGAATCATTCCTTTTCGGAATGGTTTCATTTCGGAACTAGCCCGAGAAATCGTTCCTTTTCGGAATGGTTTCATCTCGGAACTAATCCGAGGAATCATTCCTTTTCGGAACGAGTCCGAGAAATCGTTCCTTTTCGGAATGGTTTCATTTCGGAACTAGTCCGAGGAATCGTTCCTTTTCGAAACGAGTCCGATCAATCGTTCCTTTTCGGAATGGTTTCATTTCGGAACTAGTCCGAGGAATCGTTCCTTTTCGGAACGAGTCTGGGGAACCGTTCCTTTTCGGAACGAGTCCGATGAACCGTTCCATTTTGGAATCGTTCCGAAAAGGAACGAATCCTTTTTACAGACAGGAACCGTTCGTTCAGTTCCACCGCCGGAACCGTTCCTTTGGAATCGTTCCTCAACAAATGACACATCTCTAATGCAAACATTTGACTTTTATTCTTGAATAAGCTTAAATGTGTGAAAATATTTTTTCTTAATATGAATTTTTGGTACTACTTTGTTATATTCCGCCGACCAATTTTTCCATATTATACAAATCGCCAAACTAATAGCCAAATTATACATGTTGACATAATTTTTATTTTAAATAACGAAAAAACAAATAATTAGTAGAATATTAATAAAAATACAAATAAAACGTTGAAATAAAAATCCCTTAATGACGTTTTAAACGCGTGTATCATACTTAATGTCATTGAATGTGACTTTCACGATCATCCATTATTGGCATATAATCACATAGTTTGGTGATAGTTTTTTGGTCGACGGGATAACCAAGTAGTACTGAATTTTTTATACATATAGATGAAAATATTTTTTTCAGTGATAAATAAATAAATGCAGCAACAAACAATATATATATGTAATACAATATATATATATATATATATATATGTATATAATATATTAAATCTGTTATTTTTTATGTTTAGATACATTAAATAAAATAATTTATACGCTTTCTAAAAATTAAATAATTTTCAGCTGTATTATAATTGCTTGCTTTTGGCGGGGAAAAGTGCTGCTCGCCAAATCACGAGACGCTTTCGTCTTTTGACACAAAATTTTAGAAAGTTTTTTTTTCTCCAGAATTTTTACTGTAATTCTGCCTTTAAATTTGGCTAATCCTTTATTACATACATAAGTAGCTTAATTAGTATTTTTTCAAAACATTGTGAGCATATCCAGCAAAGAGACCTACCTTATTACACAGTTTTTGTAACTTTTTTAATAGTTTTTTACATTTAAATTTCGATTTCTTTAAAAACAGGTCTTACTGAACATTTACATTTTAAAACTAAAAGTATGCCAAATTCTAGGATTATTCCCCAAAGGTATCACATTCATTACAATTTTAGGTCGTTTTTTACTCATGCATATGCTCCGGGATAATAGTACTGGCATAAAGCAAAGTTTATGTTGGAGCAGAGTCGGTCATGATCATTTTGCCCCCTTCAATTATCAAATTGGTTCGGTACTTTCAAAGATTAATATCTATAAAAAACATTTTATAGTAAAATCGTATTTCATCATACGTTGACGTCAAAGTTATCTGTGTTGATTCTCTGCTCACGCACAAAGTGAATATTATTTATCATGGTACTCTTTTTATAAAAGAAATCATACTTAACTCAATTTTTTTTTTCAAAAGTTTTGTTTACCTTAGGAATGAAACTTTAAATGCCAATAACTTTAAATGACTACATTTTAGAAGATATGTCTTCTTTCAAAAATTAATTTTATTTTAAAGATCTTTCTAAAAATTAACTTTTACACTGTTTTATTCGAAAAAATAACCTTGCGAAAAAATATCCAATTGGCATATGAGTGGCTGTAACTAAAATGATTTGTGCTATTATTTGAAAATAGTACACGGTCGTTGGTGGGTTTGTCGCAGTTTGGCATAATTTGTTAACTAATTAAGAGTTTTTTGCTTATTAAGACTAGAAATTTTATTTTTTAAGCTGAATTTTGCAAAAGCGATTAGATGGAATGATAATCTGTCTAAAAATGCACTTTATACGTTATCCTGACAGTTATTTAAATCTGTACCTTAATTGAAATAAAAAATGTTTGACGAAGAAAAAAGCGATCATTTTCAGTATTTAGACTTTTTTTAAAAAAAATCCTATATCTCCATTTATAATTATTTTATAAAGATGAGTTTAAAAATGGTCACAAATTGAAGCTTTTCTTCATTAGATTCGCTTAGTTTTCGTTTTGGCTTAGCAGAACGACTGTGCTGCTTGATATTTTTTTATTTGAATTAAAAGCGTGCAACTTTTAAATGAATGTTTGTTGCTGCTGTTACATAAAAAGTTCTAGGAATCCCAGCTTCCTATAAACTTTTTTTGTAACTTTACAGATTTTTTTTTTACAGTGCATACAACTTTAAAAAAAATACCCACCATTCTAAAAGTGGCAAGACACTAATGATGTGTGTGTCTTATTTGTTTTAGACATGTTATGTTATGCACAGTCATAATGTGACCATGATGAGTGTTAACAAAATTACTATAAAAAGGATCAAAGGCAACGAGGATTATCTTTAGCATAAAAAAAATTTGCACATTTATTGTAATTAAATATCTTACATCCAAGTGTTATATTTTATTTAAATGATGTATAAATAGTAAAAGATTTAACACAAAAATTATTATTTTTTGTTGTTAATCGTACTATTAAGATTTAAGTACAAGATTAATTATATTATTTGTAAAAGAAATATATAAGTGCATTAGATAAATCAATACGGTGAAGCAGGAGTATTGTAGTAATTTCACTCAAGACTTCGTTCTTTGAAATAAATTTCTTTTATTTTATCATTAGACTGTACACAGCATTCGCGATTACTAAGGAGGACCTTAGACACCATTTTTATATTAGAATCTCATGATGTGAGTTTAAGATCGCACTCAAATCTCTAAAAAACTACGCTCTTCGGGGGAGCACATGAGTTTTGTTATGAATTTAGAATGTATTCTATCAGAAGACTAAAGTATCAATTTGGAAGAAAACTTAAATTTTATTGGTTAAAACTATTGTTAATGATGGGTTTTCTTAGATTACCCATGCCTTGCAACAGGAATATTGCGTTCACACCTAAAATATAATTGCCACCCTTGACTTTAATGATTATTTGTATTTGAATAAATGTAATATCTTCTAAACATAATAACTGTCATTAATAAAATGCATCACGGCGCAGTATAATATAAATTTTAAAGCAACGTTATAAACGCAAGAAAAGGTAAACTTAAATCAGACTAGTTTTTGTATTCTTAGACCTTAGAGCATCGTCCTCAGTGTAAAGAAGAACGTGAACTTGTCCGATTATACAGAAAGAAACGGATTCAACTAGAAAGTTCATAGACCAATGGGAAACCAGGAAAATACGAAAACAATTAACTAATATTAAAACAGAATAGGCAATGGATGTAATTTAAAAAAAGAGGATTTGATGTAATATTTCTAACTATCTGATAAAGTAGTATTAGCAAATTACCAATTACTTCTTTTTTCTACATCCAAAAGTTCTTATACAACATGATTTCAGAGTAATTTTCACCCCTAGGAATAAACTTACCTTCTTCAAACTCCAAGATTGTACTTAGTTATCTAACTCATGGGGTATCTATACTAATAATTGCCAGTGTGATCTATCTTGCATCGGACAGACCAAAAGGACTTAAATTTCGTATTACAGAACACCAACAACACATTCAAAAACAGGAAAACAGTAAATCTTAAACACAGCTGGGAAATGAACCAACCTTTCGATTTCAATTCATCTAAAATCACCTCGAACTGAACATTCTTCAAGACTTTCATATCTATAAAAATTTAGACAATATTGTTTATTGTGAATTTGATATTCTCTCTTATTTAGATTGATGGAAATATTACATTAAATCCTTTTTTCCTGAATTACTATCGGAATTTTTCACATTTTTTGGTTTCATTGCCTATTTTATTTTCTTATATACTAGATCCGTATTTTCCTGTTTTCATGTTAGTCCATGAATTTCCTACCTGAATCCGCTTTTTCCTATATTATTGAGCTAATTTCCTTTATTCTTTTCGCTGGAGATAATACGCTAAAGGCTATCCAAATACGCCTACACAAAGTTTACTTATTCTGGTATTTTTAAAGTTGTTTTGAAATTTATATAATAATTTTCAATTTTAAGGAAATATAATTAGAATTTATAGCTTAAATATAATCAACTGCCGCATTTCGAAGATTAAATTACTACTTAAGAGTTTTACCATTAAATGCTTATTAGAAATGCAGTTTGATTTTATGAGGCCAGTAATTCACATAATGACAATTCATTGCGATTTATGGTTTTAAGTACACATGTCTAAAAAAATATGTGAATCAACTTCTATTTTATTAAACTGATTTCACAAACTTTAATATGTTTTATGATGGTTAATTCGTTTAGTATCATTTCATACACACACATACATACATCTATATAAATACATAAAGAAATATTTAAATATATTTACGATTACAAGATTAATACACATATATTTAAAAATCATTTTTAACACACTTGTTAAAAAATATATATTCTACATGTTTTATAATAAAATTGGTAAAACTTGTAATATCAGCTAAAAATACTACACGTTTTCCAATCTCATGGAAAACCAATTTCTGACCTTTTGGATAAAAAATCCTTTATACTTCTTTAATTTTCCATACCTGAATTTTGAAAGAAAACAACTCTTTCAGTATAATTTTATACATACATTACACGAAAAATCATGTACTCACATTGCATAATGTATTATGTCATTAAACATGGAATTATAAAGTGAGAAAGTTAGCATGACACACCCATCATTTATTACATGAGATTATAAGGACGTGAGTAAACCATTAATAGCGGTATTTCTTTTTTTCTTTTGGATGTCAGGGAGCCGCCTGTCTTTATTAAACTAGTCCTCAAACACCCAAAGCAAGTAAACGCCTCCCATTTCCTAATAGACTTGTTGACATAAAGAGAAGCTACAAAGAAACAATCGATTAGCTATAGTTTGTTTGAAAGCGAAAATGGTAATAGGTTACTAAGTTCAGTACTTCGCATTTGATAATGTTTTGCCATGTATTGCATTTTCTAATAACCTTTTAAAGTTATATTTATTATCTTAGAGTAATCAAATACAGCGATAAGTGGTTTAATCTCTTGAAGGGCGGTGGAATAAAATATATCCTACTTAATTTTAATTTCGTAAACATACACTGACACCAGAATTTCGAAATGAAAATTTTAATTATATCAAGTACAGGAAGAAATGCTGTTATCACTTTTGAAATAAATTTGTTTTTAATTTCTGGTGCCATTCAGTGATTTCAAAATTTAAAAAATTTAAATGCTTTGTCTCTCAAAGGGTTAATTGGGTCCAAGACACAACAATGTTGACATTTTCGAATAAACGCTTTATTCCATGAAAAAGCTTTATTGCATTGTTTTGTCTGCTTAAAATGACATTTAAACCGTGTTTCTATTTTAATTAGAACAGAGAATATCAGTATTTTTCTTTTTTGTTTTCTTTCAAAATCTAGCTTTCAAGCAATGATTGTCATGGAAATGATGGCTTCTTATGAAAATGCTTCTTTACTATAGGTTTTTGACCGTATCACCTATATAACTCAAAAATTGTTAGAGATAAATGGTTCAAACATGGAACATGTCTTACTTTAACTTTGGTGCAGCAAATTTGAAAAAATATGTACTTTAGAAAATATGATTTTTTTTACTTTAAATATTTTTAATTTTTATGTAAACTAATAATTTTAAAAAGCTAAAACAAGATTATAGCTTATATAGTTCTGTTTATTTAAATTAAAAGAACTTGAAATTCTACAAATAATATTTCAAGCTATAGGGGAGAGTGGGTATGAATGGGACAATTTTTATATTTTTACTAATAACTTAAGTTGTGTTCAGTTGTTAATTTAAAAAATATTACTTAAAGAATATTTCAGCATTTAGCAACTTATTGTCATACTAATTTCAATAAACAGTTGTTTTTTATGTTTGTAATATTTTTTTAAACATGCATGCAACTGTCCCAATCATCCCCACCATGGGGCCAGGTAATAAAAAAAATATTCCAAACATATTTTATTTGAAAACTGAGTGATACACTTTACTTAACTACATGTTGAGTGAAGCTAATATCAAGTGACAACAGTCCTTTGATTCTGGCAGTTCCCAGAAGTCTAGGCTTTGGTAGTTTCATAACAATATCCTTCAAATTAACAAAATAAATTTCTGGTGCATCAGTATATTAAAATAAGGAATTATCATCCTTTTATCTCAAAAATTGTACTTGAAGGTTATTATTATTGTTCTTTAAAACCCTAGCAACATAATGATAATTTTTTCCACATATTTTTGTTAGGAGAAGGCCGTCTTCTATTATATTATCCAAGCTGCAAACTTGGTGGTCCATAACAGAAATCATGTTCAAATCACTTTCATCTTCATCATGAAGTGATAAATTGTCAGATTCATCCATACCTTTACTAAAAATATTTCTTAAGGCAGGCAATTAATTTTTCTTATTAGTTTCTGTGTTTTTTTTTTTTTCAAAATATTGTTTTTCTGGTGTATCATTTAGAACACGACAGTGGACTCGTTTTCTGCTCTTAACATCTGTTTTCTAGGTAATGACAAAATGTAATTTTGTCTGTTATGAAATAGCCCTAGGGATGAATGGGACTTTGCCATCCATCCCCATAAACACTGTCCCATTCTTCCCCATAGCCACATGATTATACAGTAAAACCTCCATAACGGACACTCCCGAATAGCGGACACCTCTATGAAATGGCTCAAGAATGCAACTTATGTAAACTGTATTATACGATTTAAAATATAATTATTGATTTACAACACATGTTTCAGATCCTTACTGACTATATTTTGTCTGAATTTTACGTTTGATTTATATTACAAACCACACATATAAAATTAACGGTTTTCGAAATTGAAAAAATTCCGAATTTGAAAAACAGAAAATTCAAAATTGCTCAACTTGAATTGGTTAATGTTGTTTGAAGTTTCAAACACATGTTAGTACTTTAGAAAGCCTACAATTTAATGTGATATAATGGATTTGTAGTGACTCGCGGCTTTTAGAATTAAATGGATGTCACGTCATTTTCAGTTTCTACAAAACATGTTAAACTAGCTGTAGACATTTTTTTTAAGATTATGTTGTAAGACAATTGTAAGATGTAAAAATATGAAGAAATAATTTAACTTCAAAATGCGAAGTTAAATTTAATATATCTTGATGTTTACAAAAAATATTATAAATATGCAAAAAAGAAGACAAACTCAAAGAGTTTTAAATTATCTGTAACAAATGGCTGCTTTTATATGGCAGTAAAAAAAGGATTATTTTTTAAGTGAAATTTCTAATGCTTCTAGAAACATTCTGCTCTTTTGAACTTTTTATTTAATTTATGGTTAATACTGTAAATCAAAGGGTCAAAGTTATTAGCAAATGGTGCTCTAATTTTTTGCTTCTTTTGATATTTTTTTTCTCGTATGGGATTCCCGTTCTCTCGGAATTTTGGAAATTCCTTATTACGAGATACGTTATTTTTTTAAGATATTTACTTAATTGGAAAAACAAAATCTATAATTATATATTTTCCATAAATAAATATTTTAGAATACATCATTATTAATTAATACCATCAATATTTTGACATGCATTGTTTAGCTGTTTCCATTGCAAAATTAGACTTTTTTAAAACATTTTTGTGAATATCATTCATTTGCGAAGATTTTGTAACACAAATGGAAATGTTAAATATGATGATGTACCGAGCGCCGTGCTAAAAGGGGCGCTCACTCCGGGCACTGAAATTTAGGGGGAGCCAAATTTATACAACCAACGTTATTTTTGGCCTGTCATAAGAAAAAATTGGGGGGGGGGGAGCCAAATTCTAACTTTGTCCAGGGCGCAATTTCCTCTTCACACGCCGCTGGATGTATCTAAAATTGCAATAATACCTTTAATAATATTTTAGCAAAACATGCAATAATACCTTTTTCCATCAATTATGGTAAAATACATCTTGTGATCAATTGCCATATTCATATACTAGGTTTTATATTTATTTTTTCAGTTGTTAATACTATTTTTAAATATTTCAGCTCACAAATTCGGATCTAAGAGGTAAAAAAAAATCTGGTAGAGAATGGAATTTGGTTTTGAGGAATAATTTCTACCTTTGAACTTTTGAATTGTACTTGGATAAAACATACGTAAAAGCTCTATAAAATTTTGCTTTTCAATTGCTGATGCAATTACCCCAAATTTTTCAGTTGCATGATTTGTCATAAATAAAAGCATTATTAAAATTCGTTACAAACAAAAAACATTTCAATTGAAAAAAAGTTTTAAATAAAAGCTAAGAAAGTTAAAAAAAATAAAAAAAACAGAAGTTAACAAAAGTTAATTATTTAAAGATACATTTAAAGAACTAAATCTCGTCTAAATTAAAAATTTAATGAAATTGGCTATAGTATTTATACAGTAAAATGTTGTAATTTCGTAGAACGACTTTAAAAAATTGTGTAAACAATGCATATGTGCATATCTGCCAACTTTTACGCATTTTTCCTACCACAAAAATGTTATAGTAAATATAGTCTTTTTAATCGTCGAAATCTTATGATTAAACAAATGGAAAATCTCTGTGCAATTTTAGTGGTACCAAAAATGCGTAAAACTTGGCAGCTATGTATGTGTCAATTAAAAGTCTAAATAAATGTTAAATATTTTACAAAAACATTTGTATGTATGTAAAAACTAGACAGATAATAAAATTAATGTCTGCTAAGTTTCTTCTCTTTTTCTTTTTTTTTTTTTTTTTCCAACATTAGTTATCTACAGATATACCTTTAAATTTCAGTTTAAAACCAAAAAGTACAAATCATGAAGCTATTTTCAGTATTATTTATTATGTTCATTTGTATCTAAATGTAACAATAAAGTTATATGTTTGCTATCAGTATGTAGAGTATTGCTACCGTAGGCGCCATTGCAGCACTTATCAATTGCAACATACATATATATACAATCCCAATTTCATGAAAATATTTATTAAGCACCAGGTGCATAATACATATATATCAGGGTTGGCAAAGTGGGCCCAGCCCAGAAAAACCCACCCGGGTTTTTCTGGGTGGGTCCACCAACAAAAACCCACTGGGTTTTTGTGAAAAGTGGGTTTTTGCTAAATTTCATTTCTGAATCTGCAAATCCTTCCTACAGTATTTAGAAAAAAATACAAAATACAATTTAACTTTTAAGCCCAAAACCTAGGTGGTTTCTTTTATCAAAATTACATTAAAATAAATAAATAAAAATAAGTCGTATTTATGGTAATCAGGTGATAGTTTATGTCAGATTATTTATTTCTTAAATATGTTTTATTTTTTGAAATACACAATTACAATAAAACAAAATTTCCAAGTTATTTTTTCCTATCCACGATTTTGCATGCATAAAAACACAATTAATGCATACTTTTAATCTTATATTTTCCCCATCAAAATAAAATGTTTAATGAGTTCTGAATAATATCTTTGTGTTTGAAAAATAACAAAAAGTAAATATCATACATTGTTTAACTGTACTCTGTATGCACGAGTACGTTGAAACGTACACTTTAAAACACAAATTTTATTTTCATAAAATAAAATATCTATGCTTTAATTTAATGTAGGCTAAGAAAAATATATTCATTTAAAACTGGAAATAAAATTAAAGAATAACAAATAAACATATTGTTTTTTACAGAAAGTCGTCACTCTTGATTTTTATCGTATTTCCAGCAAATTAAAAATGTAACGAAATCCTAAAAACATTGAACAAGGATAATTAAATTTTAAACTAAAAAAAGAAAAATACATATTCATAGACTTAAAAAAATGCACTTGTGAACTGTTGTCATCTGACCCATCTATCAACTTTCAACTAACTTTTATATATATATATATTAAAAAAGGTATTTTTAATTGAAATTATGATTAAAAAAAAATTTGTAGACTTACCTAATTAATGCCACTATGGAATGTAATGCTGATATTCTATTTCAAAAAAATGTTTTGAATACATTTTTACTTCAATAACTTTAAAAGACTTTTTATTTAACACCTTCTAAAACAAACAAATTACAACAACCAGAAATCAAAATGGCTGACTGTTCTAAAAGTTCAGTCAAAAGATTGTACCAGTACTGCCTTATATTGGTAATTCTTAATATTTTAGATTAACTGAGTAAAACAAGTACTGTTCACATGTGCCCCCCCCTCTCCTTTATATAAAATGCAACTGTTTGTCACAAATTTGAGTAATTTTACAAGTAATGTTTCACTGTATTCTGTCTTCCCTTAATATATTTGAAATAATTATAATTGATCTTCTTTTATAGTTTACCAATCAAAATCACATTCACTTTGATTTTTATGGTAATATTTGTAAATCTTTACTAGTTTTTCACACTGCTCTGAGCCTAGTCTGTTACGCAATTTAGACCATATGAATCCAAATGTAGAAAAAATCCTCTCGATGGAAGCAGAGCTAGATGGAACAGAATGCAGAAATTGGAAAAAACTACAAAAATCGGAATCCAACTTGTCATTTTTCTTATTTTGCACTTTTTCTTTAAGGATTTTCCACCATTTTGAAGCTGAAAATTCTGATACAATATTTTCAGAGAAAAGTGATTTAGGAAAATAGTCTATGTCTTTAATTTTGAATGCCAGTATTGCAGGTAACCACTCTGGATGATGTTGCATTATCCATGCTTCAGCTTCTTCCTCTTCTGTTGAACTAAGCCTTTCCCCTCTAAACTTTGCATCCATTATATTTGCTAAGAAGTGCTCAGGTCCAATTATCTGTTTGTAGCGTTTCAGTATAACTTCTTTGTGCTGTTTCAATTCATCTGATTCCATCAAATTTTTCCAAATCTCAACGGAACGTGACAGTGTGGTTGTATCTTTCTGCATTTCATCAAGGGCTGAAGATATAAGTATGAGCTGCTTGTTCAATTTCAAACACTCCTTGTAAATTGAAACATTATCCAAAATTTTTGCAATTCGTGAGTCAAATTCATTTTGGTGCTGAGATGAGATTGTAACATATTTATGATAATTATTTAAAAAGCTTGACATACACTCTTTATGCGAATTCCAACGTGTGTTGTTTGGTATTTGTGGCATCAAGCAATCATAATCTTTAAGCCAACCATGAGGTTGATGATGATTACGGAAATATTTTTGAACCTCGACGACTTGATTCAAAATGCTAGAAGGCGCAATATCTTTCCCCACTAGATTTAAAAAATGTGCGGAACATCCAAACATAAGTATATTAGGATGTTGTTCCTTAACAAGATCTCTCATTTTTTCCATTTTATGCTCATTGTCTGTACAAACAGCAAAAACATCTTTTCCAAATTTTGTTTTGCATTCTTCTATTGAGTTTAGTGTGATTTCTGCGCAGTATTCAGCACTTTTTTTTTTAGACCCCGCGTCTGTAATATTCAACAGGTATGCATCCTTACCTGTATGCAAACTGGAACCGATGATTGGGTCATTTCTTACATTAGACCATCCATCTTGAAGTAACGTAATGCATGTTCCATCCATTTCATTTTTCATTTTTTGCTCTATTTTTTCTGCTGCTTCATTTAGCAGAGTCCCTCCTAACTGTTTGCGATTAGGTAAAGAATATCCTGGTCTCAATGTAGCAATCATGTCAATAAACTGGGGGCTTTCTACAACACTAAATGGAATGTTTGCAGAGTAGAAAAATGCTGCAATTTTCCTATCAATAACGCCATGTTCTTCTTTTGAAGTTTTCACTACAAAATGTGACATGGAACCTTGAATCATTCGTTTTTTCTGATTTGGATTCGCAAAATCAGTAATATCATCAGTATCGGCAGAATCTTTTTCACTGGCAGATTTATTTTGATCAGCAACACAGCTGTTATCTACATTTTGTGCTTCATCCTGCCTTTCTCTGGCTTTGCACTTTTTCAAGTGATTTCTCACTCTTTCAATTTTCCTCGATATTAATTCTTTACAATATCTACACATAACTCGTGTGTCATTTTCTAAATTAACAACTTGGGACCATTCAGTTGCTATTTTCCTTCCTCCACCGTGATTTGACATTTTAAATGAAAAAAGTAACTACGCAAACTCCAAAAGACAAACTAAAATCAAAGCATAAAATTTATACCATAAAAAGAGAAAGACTAACTGCAGCTTAGACTAAAACCATATGCTACTGTGAACATAAAGAAATGACTAAAGATTCTTTTCATTAGTCAGCCAAAATCAAAAATTGCTTGTGATTGGATGTAATTAGAAGAATGGAAAATTGAAATTTCCGTCATGGAAACAGGTGTTCATTGCAGACGACTGACGCCTTTCATTAGAGCGCATTTCTGAACGAACATAAAAATTTTAAAATATTTAATTTATAATTTTAAATTTTATGCATACAAATCGAGAAATTTTTGCTGATTTCAGATATGTAAATTTCTTCATCAAAGCTCAATTACAACTTTAGATATTAATTACTATTAATTGAATTATTATTGTTTTAAATATAAAAAAAAGACTTCATGAATGAGTCAACTAGTTTGATTTGCTTAAGTGCTGGAAAGAATAAAAACTATTCAGCTGCAAGCAGAAAAAAAAGAAAAGCTAAACTCTCCCCCCCCCCCCTTACTGTCAAAAAAAAAAAAAAATCATATCTCCTACGTTAATTGACCGATTTCTTTTAAATTTTCAGCAAGTTGAAATAATAGTAAATTAGGCTGTGTAACAAATTTTTATTAAAATACCATAAATTATTAGAAAGTTTCATTACCTGCCAAAAAATGCCTAGTTACTGCAAAGTAGGAAACTATCCCTGATTTATTTTTGTATGTTCATCATCTGCCTGGAGAAGGGGAAATCGTAAATGTTTACACAATCAGATCATTCATTATCTTAGGATGGATAATATGTTTTGCTTTTCACAAAGAAACCACAAGTATATTTCTTCTCTTCTCTCTCTTTTTTTTTTTTTTTTTTTTTTTTTTTCTTTTTTACATTTCAAATATCTACTTCAGCTTTATTTATTTTTAAGCATTATCTTTTTGCAGTACTGTTCAGTGTTCAGTACTGTATATTTCTGACGTAAATAATTTGCGGGAAAAGGAAGTGGCTAATTATTCTTATCTTTTAAAAAAATGCAATATTTTTATTTTTTAATTAATTAATTTATTTTTAGCAAATAAACTGAAAACAGAGGTTTATAATAAAGTACAATAAAACTTACCCGTAATCAAAGTTGGGAAGGGGCATAAACTCATATTTTTCCAAAAATATAGTTTCATATATTTTTTCCGCGACCTTATGTTGAAATTAGTGCATTTTGCGATATTTTGACAAAAATCGCGATTTTTTGGCTAAAATTTACGTTTTTCACAATCTTTTGACTAAACTTTTGCATTTTTCGTGATATATGATTGAATTCGCGCTTTACGTGATCTTTTGACTAAATTTGTTTGTTTTTCGCAATCTTTTGACTAAGTTCTCACTTTTATGCAAATCTTTGACAAAATTTGCATTTTTTTATACAATCCTCGGATGAAATTCGCATCGTTTACGCGATACTTTGCACTATTTTCACTCTTTACCGCGATCCTTTAGACTAGTTGCGCGCATTTCCGTGATCTTTTGCTTAAGTTTGCGCATTTTCGCATGATTTTTTGACAAAATTTGATGTTTTTCCGCGTTCCTTTGACAAAATTTGAGTTTTTTTCAAGCAATCTTTTGACAGAATTCGCGATATTTTTTCAACGTAATTTTTATTCGACGCCTGTAATGCTGTAACTTTTGTTGCGTATATACGTAAAAATTACGGATAAATCTTAATACTTGCTAATGCACCTCTGTGGAAAAAATTCGAAATTCGGAATCGCCAAAGTCCAGAGGGTTCCGGATTTTGGAATTTCTACTGCATTAATTATTAATAGTTTATAGTACCAGTTAATAAATTTACTCTGATATTAGTATTAAATTAATACTAATGTCAGAATAGAATAAATTTATCAACTGATATAAATAATATTAATTATAAATAAATAGATCGGATGTAATTAAAAAAAAGTAACTTAATAAATAAATATAGTTTTAAATGAGTAACACACACATTTTATATAAATAAATAAATGTACAGAAGAAAAACTAAAACCCACAAAAACCCACAAAAACCAGAAAAACCCACAAAAACCCAGAAAAACCCACAAAAACCCACAAAAACCCACAAAAACCCGGGTGGGTTGGGTTTTTGTACAAAAACCCGGGTGGGTTGGGTTTTTGTACAAAAACCCGGGTTTTTGCCAACCCTGATATATATACAATCCCAATTTCATGAAAATATTTATTAAACACCAGGTTATATATATAGTACAGTTATATATATAGTTTTATTAAGATAATAGTATACTGCTTATACTACCTTACATCGCGTATAATTTCACATCACGTATACTTAGATCCATTGTACTGACATTCGATAAGTTAAAAAATACACAAAAGCAATAAATAACACTTAATGATTTAGGAAATGATTACAATATCAATAAATTTAATGATTTAGGAAATATTTGCAATCACAATAATTCTCCCTTTTTAGTTTGAGAAATTCTTCTACTTCACATTTGATTGCTTCATTGAGTCAAATTATATGTCAAAAGCATATAGTATAAAATCCACCAATATTTATATTATAGGCTTTATTATGTTTAAATGATTATTTGTAATTAACAATATTCCTCCTGCTTAGAAATAGATTGTCATTCAATTTTGGTTCCAGTAATCAAAAAGAGGTCCATGATTTGTTCAAAATATGTGATGCTTATATTAGTTGGTTAAATTCACTACATTCAACAAATCTCCATGCTTAACATCCTAAATAAGGGAATGCGTTGCCAAGGAAAATTTATTTTCCTTTATTACTGTTGCCAAAGACAAATTTTGGAAGGAAAGATGATGTCTCCCCAGCAGAGACAACGGAGCGCCAAGGGTTAATACAGCTATTGTGTAATGGGATACCGTGGTCATTGTTGCGAAATCTCCTCTGATGAAAGTGATCACGTGACATGACATACATCGCCTGCAAGCGATGTATTTATATGATGCTAAGTGGCAACCAATTCTGCGTTGCCTAGACGATCGCAATGTTTTGGAATGTTCAGATTTTATTAGAATCGTTGAATTTTAAGCATGCTTGGAATGTCATATTTATTGAAAAATTTGGAATTACCAGATTGTCTGGTAGTGTAAATAATTGTACAGCAATATTTCAACATTTAAAATAAACTTAATATGAAGAATAAACTTTCTGATTTGGATTAATTTCACTTCAGTCGTCTCAAAATAAAATTAAAAGTTTTTGAATCTTTTTTTACAATCAGTAGATTATAATTAACAATCCACTAAAAAAACATAATTTTTTATAAATTTTCTGTTTTAGTTCATTAAAAACTTGTTCACAAATGAAAGTCCGAAGAAGATTTGGGTATAGGGTCATATGAAGTTAGGAATTAGATACAATAGCGTCGGACAGAATAATAAGAATTCACATTATCTTTGTAATCGTGTAAAATAATATTTAATACCATAATCATAATGGCCGTCTCAAAATAAAATTAAAAGTTTGTTTTAAATCCTTTTTTACAATTCGCCGATTATAATTAACAATCCACTAAAATAAAACAAGATCATTCTTTATAAATTTTCTGTTTTAGTTCATTAAAAACTTGTTCACAAATGAAAGTCCGAAGAAGATTTGGTTATAGGGTCATATGAAGTTAGGAATTAGATACAATAGCGTCGGACAGAATAATAAGAATTCGCATTATATTTGTAATTGTGTAAAATAATATTTAATACCATAATCACAATGACCGTCTCAAAATAAAATGAAAAGTTTGTTTTGAATCCTTTTTTTTTACAATTCGTAGATTATAATTAACAGTACAGTAAAATTAAACAACATCATTCTTTATAAATGTTCTGCTTTCCTTTTAAAAACTTGTTCACAAATATAAGTCCGAAGATTTGATTATACGGTCTTATGAAGTTAGTAAATTAGATACAATAGCGTCGGACAGATGAAGAATTTGCATTATCTTTGTAATGGTGTAAAAGAATATTTAATACCATAATCATAAATGTATGCATATTTTATAACTATATTTCTATAAAAATTCTAATATCATAAATGCAATTCACAAAAATTTTTATTGAGAAAAAACAAAATGTAATTTAGTTTTATATTAGGTACATACATTATATAACTTTATTCTGCTGTGGGGAATAATCTATTGAAAACTTCGAGTAAAAAGTACATTCCTTTAACTACATCTAATTCAGCATAAAAATATAAACTTATTTGAGCTCCGACATAAAAGAATAGGGTTATTGAAATTTTCCTCGTTAACATAATTATAACCCTAGAAACTAATTTTCGCATCTTTTCAAAATATTCTGCTTTTAAGCTCATTTAGAATCTTGTTCAAATATAAATCGGAAGATGATATGATTAAACAGTATTATGAAGTCAGTGATGATATATAATTATAGCGTCTGACAAAATAATGAGAATTTCCGTCATCGTGATAATTGTGGAAAAGAGTTTTTGAATGTCGTAATTAAAAAGATACAAAAAAGTGCGAAATAGATCTTAAGAGTATTAAATATGTTTTTGATTTCAAGAAAGACAACATGAAAATTGCTTTTATGTTTTCGTTAAATTATGGTAACTGTTTTTTTTAACATCGAATTGTTAGTTAACAATAAAAAGCAAATGAAAACAAAATTATAATTAATAAACTATATGAAATATGATTATATAAACCCTGTGACAGAAATTCTTTTCATCTTTCAACGACAAACCTCATTAATAGTAACGTTTTTTGCAAAGTGATATTTTTTTAATAATAGAAATAAATGAAAGATCCAATTATAAAACAGGTATTAAAGAACTGTGTCGTCGTCTAGTTGCAAAACCAGCCATCTCCAAAAATTAGAATTTAGAGAAAAAGCTGATTTTTTTACCACTCTTAGACAAAATTCGACTGAAAATTAAGCTCTACTACTAAGAACTAGAACTCTTACATTTTATATTCATTAAGTTAGTATATTTGAAAATACGAAATAAGGTCGCAGGGGCACATGAAAGGAGGGGTTATTAAGTTTTAGTTTTGAGTTTGGTCGTCTTTGCAACGTACTTCGGAGTTAAACGGTTTTGCAGCAAATCAGAAATTAATTTTCGATAACTTTAATGTGACATTGGATTTTCAGGGGCAGCAAATACACAAAAATGTCTTTTTCAGCTAAATTTTATGTCACAAAAAGAAGCATTGAGAAGAAAAGAGCATTATTAAGTTTTCGAAGAGTACTCGTAGCTAGGATTTATTTGATTATCAGTAGGGCAATAACTGCAAAAAAAGAAAAGACAATGCCAGAAATTATGAAAATGGAGCAAAAACGTTCCCAATTTCATGAATCAAGAGTTTAAAAATACTGGTTAATCACTGGAGTTGTAAACAAACTTGCATAACCATGTTGCTAATGCACTACACTACCAAAACTTGGTCAGTTTTGGTACAG
Source organism: Maratus speculifer (assembly GCA_964019185.1). Classification (NCBI taxonomy): domain Eukaryota; kingdom Metazoa; phylum Arthropoda; class Arachnida; order Araneae; family Salticidae; genus Maratus; species Maratus speculifer. The sequence goes on along the minus strand of OZ025294.1, from coordinate 390,950,218 downwards.
GAAGAATGTTAAAATTTTGTTCAAAGATATCGATTTGGTGGACGATTTAGTGGTTAGACAACTTAAAAAAATGTAAAAAAAGGAACAGTTATTAGAAAGAAATTATTTACATAAGAATGATATGTATAAGAGAATAAAATTTATTAAAGAAGATTAATGCTTTTTTACGAATTTGTTTTTCTAAACATTTTATTTTCTTTAATTTAATAATTTCTGGGCTTTTATTTTTCTAAAAAAAAAATTCCGCTTCTAGAATAGCCCTAAAGATAGAAATTAACAAAGCACAAACCAAGGCAAGCAAAAAATAGTATAGAGAAATGCATAACAATAAGTATACATTCTCAAATAAATCCAATCTTGCCCAAGGATATAATCTTATTGATTATTAAATAACAGACTACGAATCATGTAACCGATTTAATTTCCCACATTAATACAATCGACATTCAGTCTAATTTCGATAGCATTTCTTAAATTAGTTGCTTTTAAAATGAATTTGATATCTGTTCAACCGAAAATGAAACGATGAAATAATTTTACGGCCATTTGATGTTGGTAATGAGGTAAAATTGAGGTATAGGAGATAAAAACTAGAGATGAAATAATTTCGACATGTATTAAAAACAATATAATAACGTTATCGTCTGAAAGTAATTAGCAGCTATAAAATAGATTTCAAGTGTATTAAAAGTGATAAATTGCATTTTAAAAGTGTTATTTTAACTTTGCCTTTTTCTTGTATTTTTGTTCTGTTAAAATAATGTTAAATTGTGAGAATACTAAAATATAGGTTAAATAAATTTAAATGCAACATTTTCCTTCAACTCCTATCTTCGTTTAATTTGTCTTTTCTACAAGAATTAATCCTATCAAAAACTTGTCAATTTAAAAGTTGTAGATATTATTGAGAAGATATATAATAAATTAATCGGGTTTGATATCTTAAGAATTGACGAGGTTATGGATCTTTTTCTTGTTTCACCCCCCTTTTGTTTTCGTTTTTATTTTATTTTATTTTATTTATTTATTTATTTATTTATTGTGATAAGAGTTGCTCCTATCAAAGACTTGTAAAAATTAAAGTTCTAGAAAATATTAAGAAAATTTATGATAGATTTAATTGGATTTGATAGCTTGAGAATTGACGAAGGTATGAATTTTCTTCTTAACTTTATCAAAGATCTATCATGCGTAAACTTTTTGACAATTTTTTTGAAGAAATATAAACTTGAAATTATGGGGGTTTGTCGGTTTTTACAAAACCACGTCCTATTTTCATCCCCTTCGTCCGTCCATGTCCATTAACGAACTTGACCGAGATTTTGTGGACCTTCATTTCATGTATCAGTTTGGAAGATATTTGAGCAGAATTTCAGAAGTTATTGTGTCCATAAAAAGTGATGTTTATGTTTATGTATGTATAAATAAAGTTAATATAGATAAAGAGTCTAAAGATAAAGAGATAGATAAAGTTTTTACTGGTTTTAGTTTTGGGGTCTAGGGGTTGTGATCTGCCAAGATCTGCTTAACTGTTTCAGAAATTTCAACACAGAAGACACCACAATATGTAGTGTTTCATACAAAATCCACCTAAAAGCAGGTAGCTTCATATAATTACTAATAAAGAGAAAAAGTGACTCGTTAAACTGTTTAAACAAATATTTAGACTAATTGTTTATTCTATTCTTATTTCAAAAAATAAAAAGTAAAAGTCACAAAAACAACGTTTATATACATAGTTGAATGAAGAAAAAAAGACCTCCGAAACTATAAAGTTTTTAAACAAGCGGTTTCTTTTTAATTAAAATGAGATTATTGTCTAATATGTTTACCTTAATTTCAAATTCGAACTTTCCATAGATATCTGCATATCTCTCTTTAAAGATTCTTAGAATTAAATATTCATAATAATAATACCATCTAAAGACGGACTAAAAATGGAAAAAAATGCATTTTGAAACATTTTATGAATACATAATCATGCTACAGAAATTAAAATCCGTTTATTTTCTATAGAAATAACAATAACTATTATAAGCAAAAGCTGAATAACTTGTACTGTTCAAAAATACAAATACATTTTTATAATCAAATTGTAAAAACAGAATAATGTTTTTAATACAGCGATGAAGTATTGAAAAATAAATAGGATGTATGGTGTATTTTAAATTTATGGATTTATTGAAATACAATACCGTACTGATAGTATTTTTATTGTTATATCTTTTGTGAATCAATATTACATTTGCTTTCTCATGCGTATCTACTTCCATATATCATATTTATTTTTTAAATCAATAATGTTTCATCTTGAAGATGAGAATGAATTTTTTTTTTCGAATCTAAATAACACATATATGTAGTACGAATAATTATTTTCGAATACATTAAAGTATTATTATTTTTAATTGGAGTAATATCGATTTTTTCACAAAGAAACATCAAATCTGTTAATCCGAATTGAAAGAGAATAATGCGATACATATTTTAAATGATTTTTTTAAGATTATTTAAAACTATGAAGATTTTGATAATGATTGTAATAAACTTTTGACATTTTTACGTTGATGTAATTTGTGCATTCTAATGGATTGTCTATGACTTTTAAAGTAATAAGAACATAATATTTTTGAACTAGCAAAGTTTTCTCAGACACTAGGTAAATTACCTGACGTTAACCGGAATTTTAAGAATGTTTATTTTAAAAAAATCAATTTCAAAATCGAAATAACTGTATAAAATAAACAATAAAAAATATAATAAAGTAAGTTCTGGTTTTACTTTAGTTCTTAACTGATAATGATCTCTAGGGACTTAAAGCTTTATAGAAGATCTAATATATAAGCATGCACATACGTATATATATATATATATATACAGGGTGTTTCAAAAATGACCGGTATAAAAAATCAATAAAAACTAAACGGGCAGCGATAGAAACACACCGTTTGTTGCAATATTCTTGAGATAACACTAAATTTTCAGGCAAACAAACTTTCCAAATTAGTTAAAATTTTCAACAACAGATGGCGCTGCAGGCGATTTGAAAGATATAGAAGAAAATAAGTCTGTGAGTTCGCCTTTCTGCTGTAAGCGTGTGCTGTTCACAGATAGCAAGTTTGCTGTGAAAAAATGGTTTATTCCCGTATGTAAATATCGTCGTATTTTAGTTTTTTTTTCGAGACTGCAGCGCCATCTGTTGTTGAAAATTGTAACTAATTTCGAAAGCTTGTCTGTCTGATAATTTGCTTTGTCCCAAGCATATTGCAACAAACGGTGTATTTCTATCGCTGCCTGTTTAATTTTTATTGATTTTTAAATATACCGGTCATTTTTGAAATACCCTGAATATATATATATATATATACGTATGTGCATGCGTATGTATCACATCTTCTACAAAGCTTTAAGTCCCTAGAGCTCTTTATCAGTTAAGAACTAAAGTAAAACCAGAACTTTCTTTATTATGTTTTTTTATTGTTTTTTCAAATATACCGGTCATTTTTAAAACACCCTGTATATATGGAGCAGATTTAAAAATGGCGAAAACAAAGATGACTTAAAAATGATAATAATAATAATCGGGTTTCTATAAGGTTTCAAATGCACGAATTTTCAAACGCATATGATGTTATATATTCACCTACTAAAGCTCAAAATATTTCCAATATGACATAATATTTATTTATTTAAAAAAAAATAGATTATTATTTATTTCATCTTGATTTTTCACAAGAATTTTGCAATAGAAAAGTTGTGACGTAATATTCACCCGTTTATTTCGTTTTCAATTTTCACTTGGAAATCTTGCAATAAAAACACAATTGTTGTGGTAAAAATTTTACTGTGAATTTTTATTAACTAGCAACTGGTATGATGAAAAATGTTTACATTTAATACGAAATTGTCCTTAAATTGGAGGAGTTTTTTATTAATCAAATATTAACTATATATTATTTGGTTTCTCGACTACTTTTGTAGCCGAAAAGTTCTAGAAAAATACACTGTCAGCAAAAAAAAATCTTGGTAGTCCTAAAAAATGTGAAGTTCGGTACACATGGTCCTTAGTGATACATTCATTAATAAAGTTTTTTTTATTTCGGCAGTTATCATAGTCAGTATTATCTGTACGTGACGTTTTAAAAAATTATCAGGCCTGGATGAAGTTTTTCTTGGTCTTTTTATACCCTTTTTTTCTTTTCGTGTATTGCCATGAAGTAAATCGGCCTTGCCTTTTTTATAGGACATGGGTAATTTCCCCTGATGCTTGTAAATCTAAGACTTTTCGACTTACAGGAACAATTTTATTCTAATGATGTCAAAGCATGACGTTGTTCAACAATTGTAAGCTTTTTACTTTGATTATGTGCATCAGAAGGGTTACTTTTAATGGCGCAAAGAATTGAAAAAAATGTCCTTTTCAAAGCACTGCCAGAAGTAAAATAAAAATAAAAAGAGAAGTCTCAATCATATTAATCTGCAAGGACAACCACTTCGCTTAACAAATGCTTGATTGAAACTCTCACCCACTTCTTCTATTTAAAACTGGAAAAAATAAAATAAAACATTTAAATATTAAGATTCAGACTTAAAATGTCTTCTTTACTGTTAGTATACGTCTCTAGCAATCGAAGATACCGTATGATCAAGCAATCGTAGTCCAAAATATGGAGTACCTAGTGCATACTGCTGATGTGTAGAATGGAAACTTATATCTCCTTGTTTAAATTTTATCATTTACCAGAAAAATGAGAATGTTTACCAAACGTTTATTATAATATACTTCAATTTTCTGAAATCTAAAATTATATGAATTTATTAAAAGTTTATTGTAATATACTTTAATTTTCTGTTCTGCACAAGCAATACCGTATGATCAAGCAATCGCAGTCCAAAATGTGGAGTGTCTAGTGCATACCGCTGATATGTATAGTAGAAACTTCTGCCTCCTTGTTTACATTTTATCATTTGCAACAAAAATGAGAATTTTGTTAAAAGTTTATTATAATATACTTTAATTTTCTGAAATTTATTATCGTCAATCCAAATTGAGTTTGGGAAAACCTTGTATTTTTGAACCACGTCCACCGTAGTCTTAAACCATGAATTCGATGATAATTCATTATCTTCTGGAAACCTTCTATCATTTTTCTAAACTGTTCGGTCCAATTCGGTAACATCTCGTGTTATTATAGTTTAAGTTACTGATTTACAACGTAACTCTTAAATTTTGTACAGGGCAATTTTCAGATGGATGTTGCTATGCTCAACCTAAAGTGAAAAGCAATCTCCAATCTTATGGAGTAGTTTAACTGTTGTATTATTAGAAACCTCAAAATCAGCAGGGATCTGAAAATTGTATTTCTGGAGAAGTGAGAGAGAGCGGTCTCAATTGCGAATTCCTGGAGACTTCAATGAACTCCGCAAATGTTGTGTCCAGCCGTTGCCACTGAAATACTCAAGACCAAGGATACAAAATGTGATGTCATCACTAATTGACTGAGGCGAACGAAAAAGACAGGCTACCCGCGGTCCATTCAGCGTATCTTTCTTTAAAAACCGCCGGAGTCACGTGATGCTCGAATGTACCAATGCTGGTGTACGAAAAGAGCACAACGTCATTCCAGCAATCTGTAAAAAAATATGCATGGGATGAACCACTGTCGTTAAGCCTCTTAATGGACTGACTTCTCACTAGTGCTGGAATTGACACTGGAAAATTTTGTACAGAAACTTTCTTTAATTTTATTTGTGAAATAGCTATCATCTCATAGATTAACATTAACTATTTAAATGTACTGGTGACAATTTGGAATCCCACAATAAAAATTGAGCCAGATTCGGCTGATTAGTAAACTTGGAACTCGTCCCCACCATAATCACCGAGAATATTAAGATAGCATTTCAGGAAGAGTGATATTAATTGCCACGTGAACCCACAAACAGTCTAACTTCCAGAACGAGTTCATGTTGTGAGAGCTGTATAATTGTAAGTAATAGCTGTAGACTATACCCTAACCCATTTTATAGCTATAAGCTGTAATTATAGCTGTAAACCTTACCCCATAGTAAATTGTTTTGTTCAATATTGTAAGCTCTGTTTTATACCTTCCGACGCTGATGACTTCTATGTCAATCTTATATCAATCTATGAATATACCTAATTTCATTACCCCTTGAGGGGTAAGCAATAATGTCCCTGCAAGATTGAATTCTTACCGGGAAAATCGAAAGCTTTCATTTTAAAATAAGAAAAGGCAACTTCTCAGAAATTTACTGCCAAAGTTAAAAATATAAAATTTCGTTAAAAATTTCTGGTGAGAATCTCATAAAAAAAATAGGTGAGATGAAATATCATCCATCTCGACTCAAGGGGTTAAAATCTGTTTAGGGGTTCGGGAGATAATCGAAAAAATCTGAAAATTCTATTAATTTCGAACATGAATATAGTGTACAGGGTGTCCCAGAAGTAATGGGACACACTTCAAGTGGAGGTTGGTGACGTCACAAGGATTCAGAATTGCATAGCAACCCATGGTCGGAAACGTTTTCCTGACACGGTAGTGACGACACAAAATACAAGAAAGAAAGGACACGAACAGGGAAAAAAAACATGTTTATTATTCTTAGTGCTGCAAAAATACTGAGACAATGGTAGGAAGTGCTGTGGAACTTGATACACGCATCGTGACAGCTTTTGGGGAAGTTCGGGACATTCTTGGTGTTTCCGAGATCGTTAGATCATTCATGCGCTTCTATATGAGCTCCGTGCATCACGGCCAGGAATTGTCATTTTTATGACGATCGTTGTCTCTTTAATGTTCTTTTTTCTTAGTTTTTTGCTACATTAAGGATAAAAAACATATTTTCTCCCCTCATTCGTGTCCGGTCTTTCTTTTGTTTTGTGTCGTCTCTACCGTGCCAGGAAAACGTTTCCAAGCATAGGTTGCTATGCAATTCTGAATCCTTGTGATGTCCCCTACCTCCCCTTACAGTTTGTTCCATTACTTCTCGGACGCCCTGTATAATATTGTATCGACACATTATTCTGCTCTAGAAAAATAAAATAACAGCTACAAGAAAAAAATGAAAACACGTGTCCTATAAATGAGTAAAAATCAGCTATTACTAGATAGTTGAGAAATTTTTTTACTATTACCCCATTTGAGACTTATTAAAAATATACTTTATAAATTAATTATTAAAAATAATGACCATTGTAAAACAGAGGCAGAAAATTACGGATTATTACACAGTATGACATCAAATACCGAGCTCACGAACAATATACGTAATTTTTTGCCACTGTTTTACTTTCTGATGAAATAACTTTTCCGTGACCAAGCATCTTCAACAAAACAAATGTAAACACATAATCGAGAGATAATCCTCATTGCAGAGCATTCTGAAAATCTCAACCGCAGAGTTTCAGTTTCAAGTGGGTTCAGAAAATCTGGATGATTATCAATCCCCGTAAGGCATTGTCATGTCACTGCGACGTCGTTGTGAATTCACATTGTGACTTTGTGACCATCGATTGTCGATGTGACGTCACGTGACGTCGATGTGAAGTCGTTATGGCCGTTTTAGAGCTCGTTTGTGACGTCACACTGTGGCTACTTTGTGAAGTCCCAGTGTGACGAATTTGTGTGACGAAATGTGTCATTTGTGAATACTTTGACATTAACATTGTGACAAAAGCGACAATATTTAAATTGATAGAAACATGTTTTTAAAAGTAAAGAACATGTTTTGAAGAATTTTTGTAATTTTCTAAAGATTTTTAAGAAAGTCACATCTCAGTCACAACGTGATGTCACTTAGTGGTGGCACTTTAGTCACAGATGTGATGTAACCAAAGTGACTCACAATGACGTCACTATGACCGAGCATGCTATGAGTAATATAATGTACTTTCTCCCAGAAATCTTGAATAACGCAATATACCTTGTTTTCCTGCAACATTCTGTGCAACGAAGGTCTGTCATTCATGTATGATGATTATTCTGTACATTTTAATCACTTAGGTAATCAATTTGATGATACTAAAAATCCAAGAAGGTAGATCGGAAGAACGGGACACATTGCTTGACTTCCATGGTCCCCAGATTGCAATACGTGTTACTTATTCACCTTGTGTGATAATGTTCTGTTTTTTTTAATATGTTGACCAGGTTCCTTTTAAAATACATTCGCTACATAGTTGCAGGCTCTAATCAATTATAAAAATAAATGCTTTTCAAGAAATTTATTCATTTGGAGTTGAAGTATATAATTAAAGCCAGTGTTGGGCACGTTCACAAAATAAACGAACTAACTCAAACTCACGTTCAATTTCTGAAAAGTGATTTAAATTCACGTTCAAATTCAAAAATTTTCAAACGAACTCGTTCAAATCAAACTCGTTTGTAAAAGTGAACAAAGTTCACTAAAAAGTTCACTTTTTTTATTGAAGTTTGGATATTATTGTCCAAATTTACCAAATTTTATGAACTAATCATTTGATTATTCGGTATGTAAAAACATAGAGGTATGTACGGACGGAAATTTCCAGGCCCGATCCATAGAAAAAAAATGTCCGGCCCGATATTAAAACAAAAATTTCGGCAAGAGCCCAGCCGGGCTCATAGAGAGAATTTAGCGGCCCGACCCGGCTCGATATAATAGCTAAAATCAAGGCTAGACCCGGCCCGATATAATAGCTAAAACAAGGCACGAGCTTGGTCCGGCCCGGAAAAAAAAGTTGAAATTTCGCACCGAACCCGGCCCGACCCCGAGTACATTTCTACAGGACATTGATATGTACCCTTACAGAAGAGTTCTGGCCAAAAAAACTTACCTTAGTCTGTTTATAATCTCCATTTATGCAGAAGTGCCATAGGCTGCGATATTTCTGCTTTTAATGAACCTTTGTTAGTTGTATGTAAATGTTTCAGCTATCAATAGTAATATTAATCCATCTTCTATGTTATAGAGACATAAAAATCTAAAAAATGATATATGGTAAAAGTAAAATCTTCTAAGGAAAGAAAGCATTGGAAAGAAAAAAATACATTTCCTTTTTAGCAAGTGTAAATGTTTAACATATTTTTTCTACCGTATTATTATTTTGCATGGATGAACCGTTTAAAAGAACTTTAAAAGAACTTTTCAGTTTTCAGTTTTAAAGAAAATTCCGTCATAGGCAGTTTGTTCCACAGGATTTCGTCATATACAGATTTTTGTAGCACCTTTTATAATACTGTTTCCCCCATTCCCTAACATTGTATATGAACTATTCTTTAAAGAAAAGTTTAATTGTTGAATTATGGTAATTTAAAATTAGAATAAACTATGGCTATAGCGGAATCGATCGGTATCTTGAAAATTTTCCGTAGAAGACAATATTCCGTTTTAGACAAATTCTACTCTGTCTGCGGATTCGCAGGAACTGGAAAATCTTTCCGATTTAGATATATTTCCGCCTTACACAGAAAACCTTGTACAGAGAGTTTACTGTATATATCTATTTTCGGCGAAATTGTATACAGCCCAGGTCCGGTTCGGCGCGACCCGAGTCTGCAGAAGAAGTAAGACTAGAAGTATATTAACCAGAGAAGTGATATCCAGACTTAACCCATCCTGAGGATCGTGTAGGGCTCTAAATGGCATTCGAAAAAATGGAAAAAGTGTACTAAGGTCTAGAAAAATTTTAAATAAATTATGAAAAAATTGAACGTAAATTTGAACGTAAATTTCGTTCAAACTCGTCTCTTTTTTGAGTTTCCGTTCAGTTCAAACTCGTTCATGAAATAGTGAGCGAAGTTCAGTTCAAAGTTCACAAATAGTGAGCGAAACTCGTGAGTTCTCGTTCAGTGAGAGCGTTCATATCCAACACTGATTAAAGCATTTCACACAGAAGTAGTTATGGATGGTGCCAGAGAGCATTTTTTAAGAAACAGTTTTCACTTGACTCACGTGAAGCGAGAGCAATCAATTCAATTAATCATTCTGTAATTCATACATTGGCATCACATATTCGCGGAAAGAGCACATGAAAAATAAATGATATCATGTAGGCAAATTTTTATGTAATGCCTTAACGAATAATATAATTTTGAATTTCGTAGCAAGGTAACCAGTAACAGCAGTCCTAAAACATGAAGTCAGAGAGAATTCGAAAGCCGATTCGTACTTTGAGATCAAAGTTTTGAGAACACACTGTGAAAGACAAAACATACTGGATGTACATAAAAAGACTATGATTTGAAGAGGAAGATAAATTCTCAGGAATTTAAGCAGACCTAAGATTTTTTTCTACTGACCGAAAGCAAAGTCAATATTTTTTCTTTTTTATTTCTAGCGAGGGTAAATATTGATCTAAAAAATTCTGTTTCTCAGATCTGGAACGAAATAAAAGTTAGTATAAAATTGGATAAGCAATTAAAGTTAGTTTCAATTGAAATTTAGAATTAAAAGTTATAATTCAAGAAAACTATATGTGATCCTATATCACACTTTGGTTACCTAAAATGACTCGTTTAAGAAACGCCTACGTATACACTTCAAGATTTCGTGTCTCAGATCGTCATCGCTAATGACACAAAAATCACACTTGTACTTTAGAATATATGTTGTAGAACTAGTACAACTTGTATCTTAGACTTTTTTGTCGTTATAGACTCAGCAATACTGAACTCACTTCGAATAATTTCCCTACTCATTGCGTTCATAAATTTCTTTTTCCAACGTTAAGCATTGTAACAGAAGCTGTTTCGTAAACATGCCGTGAAATAAATCATTTTACAGTGATTATTGTACTTTTCGTCGTTATAGTGTGATTCCGAAACATGCATGGATTACACAGGATGTTCCAAAAATAACGATCCATATTTATGAAAACACTAATCTATTGATTTTTTTCACAGGTGTTTGAAGTAATGCTCTTCTTAGAAGAAAGAATATTCATCGTTTACTGAAAACTGGATGATAAAAGATATGAAGAGATGCGTCAACTGTAACATGGTAAATACGAAAAACTGTAAATTATCACGCTACTTGTGAACAAATTCAGAGGAACTGGTCACGTGGCGTTTGAAAAACGTCCTGCATGACCATCAACATCTGACAATACCGGTTCGTCTAAATTTATTCACAAGTAGCCTGATATTTGTCTTTGTTGATGGCTGTTTTCCGTATTTCCAACGGTACAGCTGACACACTTCTTCATAAGTTTTAATACCCAAATTCCAGTAAACAATGGCTATTCTTTCTTCTAAGGAGAGTGAACACCTGTGAAAGAAATAAAGGTACGACTCTGTTATAACGTCGACCAAAATACTATCGCCAAATTATAAGATTAAATGCCAATAATGGATGATCATGAATGTCAATTCAATGACATTAAATACGATACACGTGTTTAAAACGTCATTAAGTGATTTTTATTTGTATTTTTATTAATATTCTAACAATTATTTGGGGTTTTTTTATTATTTAAAATAAAAATTACGTCAACATGTATAATTTGGCTAATAGTTTGGCAATTTGTACAATTTGGCAAAATTATAATTTGGATCGACGGGATAACATAGTAGTAACGAAATAAATAGATTAGTGCTTTCATAGGAATGATTGTCATCTTTGAAACTATACACCGAAACCTGAATGGTGAATCTAATAAGTCATTTTGCAGCTATTATATTACTTATCGACATCTAAGCATCAGGTTTTCACCACATAAACGCTGTTTGCGAAACCGTGTTTCAATACGATTTTTGTTGCTCTTAATATCGACAACAAATAACCCGCTGTCTTCCCGTTAACATTAGTATCTTCTTTCTACCTTTATTTACGTAAATGGCAATAAATCCTAGAGAAATATTTAATGCAAACTTCTACAGTCATATGATAGTGCAAACATTGTATCCCTTTTGTGATATGATACTGTTTTTTTCTTGGCAACATATGAAATTATCATAAAAAATTACTTTTCAAAATTTTTTCTACTTATTCATTACATTAAACTTTCGGATCTTGTATTTTCAACGAGTATTATTTTGTATTAACAACTACTTCGTTACTTTCTACAAACAGATATGATTGTATATAACTGTCTTTTTAGGTGCGTTCGTAATTATGCAAATACGCATATGCTGCCTATATTCATCGTTCAGTCTGCCCATCCGTCTGTAACTCTGTCTGTCCAATTGTCCGTGCGTATATTACAGAACAAAAGCAGCCAAAATAATCGTTTGAAATATAAAATATATCATTGTTGTATAATTTTGTCGAGTCATTTCTAATTTTGTGAAAATTGGTTGCATAGTTTAATTACAGGGACAATTAAAACTATTCCGTTGCATGACGGTCAATAGGAAAAAAATAGTTTCAAGTGTATTATGATGATAATACTTTCTTTCGAACATAATAAAATTGATAATCATCTATGAAGTACACACTAAAAACACATTCCGTATAATCTGTGGTGCAAAGAATATTTGTATTAATTTACAGGGCCACACAAATACATTCCAATACATAAGGGAAAACATTTTTGGGGGAACGTTTTAATTATATTAAACTACTTCACATTCTTTGAAATTGATATATGCCCTCATAGCATGTATGGTCACAGTGACGTCACAATGACGTCACTGTGAGTCACTTTGGTCACATCACATCTGTGACGAAAATGCCACCACTCAGTGACGTCACATTGTGACTAAGATGTGACTTTCTAAAAAATTTTTCACAGTTCGTCACAATGTTACTGTCAAAGCAGTCACAAATGACACACTTTTCACAAATTGGTCACATTGTGACGTCACAAAGTGGTCACAATGTGACGTCACAAAAAAGCTCTAAAACGGCCATAACGACTTCACATTTTAGTCACTATGACTTCACATCGAGGTTACGTGACGTCACATCGACAATCGATGGTCACAAAGTCACAATGTGACTTCACAATGACGTCACTGTGAGTCACTTTGGTCACATCACATCTGTGACGAAAATGCCACCACTCAGTGACGTCACATTGTGACTAAGATGTGACTTTCTAAAAAATTTTTCACAGTTCGTCACAATGTTACTGTCAAAGCAGTCACAAATGACACACTTTTCACAAATTGGTCACATTGTGACGTCACAAAGTGGTCACAATGTGACGTCACAAAAAAGCTCTAAAACGGCCATAACGACTTCACATTTTAGTCACTATGACTTCACATCGAGGTTACGTGACGTCACATCGACAATCGATGGTCACAAAGTCACAATGTGACTTCACAACGACGTTGCAGTGACGTCACCATGTCTTACGGGTGTTGCTCAGGTTTACTACAAGTTACTCTCTGTATAATAGAAAACAGATAGTATTTACAGGGACCGCAACAGATTTCGGGTTCTGTACCGTAATCTAAAGTTCTGTGTATTATAACATTAAAATCTGAATATTTTTTTTTACTTTGTTATACGAATATTAAATGTTACTGTTTTCTTCTTTTTCGTTTTAATTTCAGTAGCTTCAGATCTATGGTTTCGTTTTGAAGATGCAGATCTAGTTATATTTTGAGCGGTCTTTTATGGAATGGAGGTTTAGGAATAAGAGTATGCGATGTCTTTGGAGAGGCATTTTGTGGCAAGTTGAAAGAACCAGGATTTAGAGATTTTGAAAAAGTTGAGTTTGTCGATCTTGTAGTTTTGTCATATTTATTAGAGATGTTTCATTTGCTACGCTTGACGTGCAGTTTCGGACTTGTTTATTATGATTCCATTACTTTTTTATTTTTAGTAATAACGAGGTGGTACCCGTCGAAATTCGACGGAAAAAAATGTTTAAGAAACAATTGTTTCATTGATTTATAATAAATCTAGAAAATTAGTTACAGTAAAAAATGCGTCTTATATGAGTTTAACTCTCAAACAAATATTTTTTTTCAAGATAAGATTAACAAAATACAACAAAACGCAGTTGTCCAAATTTTTAAATTAAACTTTAATCGCACATGTAATCAGTAAAATATAATAAAGATTAGTTATTATTATGAAATTAACAATTGAGGCTCATAAATATGATATAAATACGAGTGAATAAAACAAAATTTATTCCAAACTGACGCGATTGTAGAATTTCGCGTGAAATTAAAATCCGTCATCATTTTCATTTTCTCAAAACATACTCATCATGTTTAACCCGTCAGTAGTCGCGTGTCGGTCTTTTCGCCGCCCATATAACTTATCTTCTCCTAACTTATATCACATTACAGATACAGCGGAGATCTACCGTGTAACTGACTTTGAAGCTTTCTCGACCACCTTAGTGAAGTAACAGGACACCTCTGTTTTTCTTTCAGGTAGATTTTTAGGAACAAAGTTGAAATTGACGAAAAGGAAAGGTCTACGTAAAAGTCACTAAAGTGAGTTCATTTTTACTTTTTCCAATTACTCCAAATCTCATGAAAAAAATGCATAATTTAAGAAAACTGTAAATTTATATCTTCGTTGTAATGTTATTTTCGTATATTAGGGGAAAAATATCTCTTATTTTACATATATGGTATGCGGGGGGCCAGCGGCGAAAAGACCGAGCGCGACTAATGACGTTGTGAAAAAAGTCGCGACTACTCGCGGGTTAAAAAAATGGCATTTCAATTTCATCATTTTAAAATCACTTTAATTCTAAGCTTGAAGCCCCCCCCCCCCATTTAATAGATGAATTAAAAACGAAATAAAACCAAAATTACCAAATTTTATAACAGACGATATTTTTCACAAAATGTACGCATTTTAATTTTAATTTAATTTTTTTTTTTCAATTTTAAAAGAAAATGGATTTTGTTGCCGCAATTACGAAATTGGTACTAAAAATTATAAAAAAAATAATATCTCAAAAAAAAAAAAAACATGAGATACAGCTTTCAAACAAATTGCATATAAAAGTAGTTATTTTTCTCTATATGATGGGGTAAAAATTTAAAATTTGCTGTGTTTAGAATTCTAAAATTTACAGTAGCGGAAATTGCATGGGAAAGTATTGCCATTCACAAAATCACGTATGCATTACGCACAGATACGTTTGGCCTTTATAATATAGATAATAATGAAAGTTTACATAATTCTCTTAGTACCTTTTTGTGATTCTTTTATTTAATACATATATTTCACTCTTTAAATTTAAAATATATGTTACTTTTCTGAACAAATCATGTGTGAAAAAACACAATAAATTTTAAATAATTGTAACATCTGTTAAACCATGCTGTAATACTATATTTTCCAAAAATTGATACGATATTTTCCAAAATCCCTTCCTTAGCCTATAATCTATTCGTTAGACTTCAGATAATGAAATAATCTTTTAACTTCAATAAGTCTATTTGAATAAATAAGATTAATATTATTAAAGTAAAAGTAATTTTATTCTTAAAATAAAAAAAAAATCGGACCCAAAATGATTATATAGGTTTTTTTTTAATCTTAAAATAAACTAAAACGTTTGAATAAATATAGTATTAAATTTGAAAATTTTATATATAAGATACTAGAAGAATAGCTAAAACAAAATTGTCTAAAGAACAAATGTTAAAGAATCCTATTATTATTTTCTATAAATGTTCTTTGTTTTTATCTTTGTACTTCCACGAATTTTTCCCTCAAAGTCTTTTTTTAATACAGACAATGGTAAAATACAAAAATCCAAATCCTCGAAAATCCCTTAAGATAAAATAAAACTGCTGAATTTTAAAAGTTTTAGGATTAAAAAATGTCTTTGTTCACGACCGGTATTTAGAAGTTTTTAGAAAATTTGATTTTTTTCTTACCAGTATTCGTATTTTCTAAATCATTGAATTCGATTCATAAAGATCTTTTTAATACTTTAAGACTGGGATTAGCACTTTACTAAAATATGTGGTTCTGCTTTAATTTTTGTTTGATTTCGTTCTTATAGAAATAGTTTAATGGATGGGTTTTATAGTGCATTATGTTAGTAATCATATGCTTTTGATAATGAATTTCATGCTGAATTCAAATATTTTACTTATGATACTTTTGCGTAGAATTCAGAAAAGTTCAAACGCCTTCAGAACTATTTGAATTTCAGATCTACAATTAAGAGTCATGAATCACAACCATATCGAAACTTAAAAATTAAAATAAAAAGTATTCGATGTTTTTGTCATTTACAGGGTATTGCGTTGCCTTAATTTCTGAATATTTAAGAAAAAGATAATAATTTTTTTAATTTGCTAAAATCAAACCACAAAATTCTATACTGATTTAAAATCTAATCTAGTTAATCTAGACAATGTTTAAAAAGAACTATCCTAATCCTCGAAAATCCCTCAAGATAAAATAAAACTGCTGAATTTTAAAAGTTTTAGGCTTAAAAAATGTCTTTGTTCACGACCGTCTTTTAGAAGTTTTTAGAAAATTTGAATTTTTTCTTATGTGTATTCACATTTTCTAAATCATTGTATTCGATTCATAAAAATATTTTTAAGACTTTAAGACTGGGATTAGCAATTTTCAAAAATATGTAGTTCTGCTATAATTTTTGTTTGATTTCGTTCTCATAGAAATTCTTTAATGAATGGATTTTATAGTGTATTAATCATGTTATTAATCATGTGCTTTTGAGAATGCATTTCATGCTGAGTTAAAATATTTTACTAATGGTATTTTTGCGTAGAATTACGACGGTTTTTAATTACCTAGATTTTAAATCAGTTTAAATTTTGTGGTTTGATCCTAGTGAGTTTGAAATTTTATTATATTTTTCTTAAATATTCAGATATTACTGGATATACAATACCCTAAAAATGACAAAAATAATGAATAATTTTATTGAATTTTTCAGTGTCCATTTGATTGAGATTCACGACTCAAAATTGTAGATCCAAATAGTTTTATATTCCCAGTCTCCTTTTGCTGTAAATGCATTTTTCTCAGTTTTTTTTTTTTTTTTTTTTTTTTTTCCCTCAGTTTTTTTTTTTTTTTTTTTTTTTTTTTTTTTTTTTTTTTTTTTAGATATTAGTGTATGCTATTTCCTAAGGCTTTCTTTTTGTTGCTGATAGAGTCTTGAAATTTTATGTTGATACTTATATATGTACTACAATAATTAGTATGGTTTTATGACTGAGGATTATAGTTATTTATTTTTCTTTTTTAAATGTCAAAGTTAATATTTCCAAATTTTTCGTTTTTTTTTCTAAAGGTTTGGTGGTATAAAAGAATAATTTTATTTAAATAAAATTTACATCTTTAGTTCGATACTAAATTTTTTTCCCAATAATCCAATGAATATAAACTACAACCCTTAGCAAAAAGTTTCCGATCATTACATCAGCACTACCATCTTTTGTAAGAAAAGATTATTTTTTCTCACTGCATAAAAATGAAACGACTATTAGCGATAATATATTTGTATAACATATAATGAACAACAATATGCAATAAAGAAAAATCACCATTCATCAATTTATAAATAGAAAAATTGTGATTGAAATTTAGGCACCAAAGAAAAAATTATCCGATCATGCTTTGATTTGGAAAAAAATAACCAATCACTGTAATTATATATTTCGTAAATCCACCTTTATTTCGGAGGACAGTCGAAATTGTTAGTGGACTGGACTCATAAAGATTTTTACACTCATTGGGAGCAACTTCATCCCAGCATTCCCTTATAGCTTTACGTAAATTTTATGGCATTTGTAATTTACCGAAAATCGATTTTTCTTTTTAATATATTTCACATATTTTCGATGGGACTAAGATCCGGACTATTGGGCGGTCACGTCATGGTTTGAATTGGTATATTAATTACATTTTGTAGAAATTTCTTCATTGATTTGGTGCGTTGGGGAGCTAACTATCATCTTGAAGTAAGAAGTCATTTTGATTTCCGAACTATTGATCGATGCTGGGAATAAAATAATCCACTAAAATGTCAATGTAAACTTCAAAGCTTACTGTACGTAACACAATACACAACTTGCCGACGCCTTGTGATGTAATACAACTCCAAACTGCAAATGCAGGTGAAAATTTAGTCTTCGTATTGATACACTTATCATTGAAGTTTTCACCAACTCTCCTCCAAACAAATGTTCCACAATCATCACTTTTACCGATAGATATGCGAAATTCATTGCTAAAAATAACTTTATTTCATGTATCAAACGGCTAGTGCACATGTTTTTTACACCATTGCAGGCGCTCTTTTCTATGCTTCTTTATCATGTAAGATTTTGTTTTAATTTTACAAGATTTAAATCTTGCTGCATTTAGATGATTACGTACTGCGGTCACATGAATTTACGTTATACTTAGACCACTCAGAATCAAGTTTTTTTGAGGTTGCTCGCCGTTTTCTTTTCGATATTTTCACAAGTTTTCTTTTTCTTCCTAGGTATTGACATTCGTGGTCGTCCACTTCGAGGTAAATTTTCCACGCTATTAGTCAACTGATATTTTTTCCAAATATCGCATACTGTACTTTGAGCACAATTTCATAAATCAGCCACTTTACATTGTGAATTTACTTCTTCTAATAATTAAATCATGCGGATTTTTAAATCGTGAGACAGGTTTTTCACACGAGTCATTTTCTAGAACTTAAGAGCTGGTTTTGATCTCGCAACTGGAAGATTTCTTCTTTTAAATAGGATTCATGTATCATACGCATGCGCAGGCACTCTAATCTATCTTCAATATGCAAATTTCAAGCTTTTTTCTTCAGTGATCGATTACTATTTTCCAACTTCGATCTTGATCGGATATTTTTTTCTCACGAGGAAACATTTTTGCCTGCATTATAATTATAAATTATATGATTGCAATATTGAATTCACTTTTTATTTATATTTTAACATTCTTTCTTTTATTTGGCATATTGCAAAACTTTCCTATGCTGTTGAATCGCGAAGTATACGCTTCGAAATACAAAACTCATAAACTTGATAACAGTGATCAGAAACTTTTTGCCAAGGGTTGTATTTAAAATAACTTAAAAATATTTAAAATTAAAAATGTTTTAAAAGTTTTTAAAAACTTCAAATTCATAAAAGAAATTTTAAAATAAAAAAATAGTGATTGCTAAAAATATTTTTTATCAAAATCGTTTTAGTTTTACAACCGCCAACAAAGTCATTCATTATTTTTAAAGTAACTGAAATCCATTTTTTTTTCTTTTTGAAAAAGGGCATTGTATAGCCTTAGAATACAAGTATAGAAAATATATATAGAAAGTATTTTGTGATATAACGGTACATTTAAGAATACAATAAAAAAAATAAATAGAAATTCTCAGCAAAAATCTGTAATTGTAAAACAAAGTATGATAACTTAAATACAGAAAAATATATCAGAATCAAAATCAGAATGGTTAATTTAAGAATACAATAAAAATTAACAGTAATCCTCTGTAAAAATATGTATTTAAAAAAAACGAAGTGTAGTAAATTAATTTCATAAAAGTGCATCATAATTAAAATCATAATGTTAAATTTAAGTATACAGTAAAAATTGAAAATAGAAACAATCTGTAAAACCACTAACAGATGTTAGTTCAGCAATTAACAAGCTGTAATTGCTGTAGCTCGAAACGTGTCTTGATTTGCTACTTTCGTTTAATGGTGAATTATAGAAAGTGTTTTATTGTAATTAATAATTATCGCCAGTTATATCGGTGTTATTTCACCATCTCTAAAAATCTGCATTTGTAAAACAATGTGTGATAAATTTAATACAGAAAAATGCATCAGAATTAAAACCATTATGCTAAATTTAATAATACAATAAAAATAGAAAATAAAAACCCTCAGTAAAAATTTGTATTTATAAAACAAAATATGATAAATTTAATGCATTATAATTTTGAAAATTAAAATGGGGGGATTTATTTATATTAATACAATCATAACATAAAAATATTTTTTTGATGTATTCATTTTTCAAAACACGAAGAAATGTTACTGATTAAATAAATTCGCAACAAGCATCAATCGTCAATTATTAAAATTAATATATATTATTATACTGTAGATGTTGAATTCATCTTTTTAATTTGTTTTGTGCGTAGTGTTTTTTAGGAATTTGCGTGGAATATTAAAGAATATTCTCTCCTTCGAAATGATGGATAAGCTTGTTTATATATCAAGAAAATAATTAAGAGTAATTTTCTAGATTTATTTGCAAACATTTTCTGGCATTTTAAGTTTCCTAGGTAATTTTGATGAAACCGTATTTGCAATGCATTCCGAAATAGATTTATGCATGCATGTTATTATGGACGATAGGAATAAGTAGTGATAATTTATGCACGTATTGAATGTTTGTGTTTTTTAGTTAGTGTATTAAGTTTTACATATTAAATTTAAAACACTGTAATATTCCAAAATGAAGAAAAAAATCAGTTTCTTTGGAATTTTTTTTTATTTTATTTTATTTTTTACTATTTAAAAGGAAGTAAATAATCTGAAATCGTTAAATATGCATTCAGTGTAATTAAAAAATAAATATCAAATATTTTTACGATAAATAATTATTCTCTTATCATGAAAGATGATTGAATTTAAAAAATGGTTATATTTAACCAATTACTAATACAAATATTGTGTTTTAATAATAATTATTTAAAACCAATAAATACCCTCATAGCATGCATGTTCACAGTGACGTCACAATGACGTCACTGTGAGTCACTTTGGTCACATCACATCTGTGACGAAAATGCCACCACTCAGTGACGTCACAATGTAACTAAGATGTGACTTTCTAAAAAAAATTTCACAGTTCGTCACAATGCTAATGTCAAAGTAGTCACAAATGCACACTTTTCACAAATTGGTAACATTGTGACGTCCAAATTGGTCACAATGTGACGTCACAAAAAAGCTCTAAAACGGCCATAACGACTTCACATTTTAGTCACTGTGACTTCACATCGACGTCACGTGACGTCACATTGACAATCGATGGTCACAAAGTCACAATGTGACTTCACAACGACGTTGCAGTGACGTCACCATGTCTTACGGGTAATTAAGGCAAGAATTGCTTCTCACCTTTAATGATATCAGAAAATTGGCATTAGTCTCCATCAAAAGAAAAGTGTTTAGAGTATTAAGCATGATACATTTCATTTTTAGTCGACCATATAAGAATATAAGGTACTACTCTGTTATCCCGTCGACCAGTTTCGTCAAATTATACAAATCGCCAAACTAATATCCAAATTATACATATTGAGGTAATTTTTATTTTAAATAACGAAAAAACAAATAATTAGTAGAATATTAATAAAAATACAAATACAAATCACTTAATGACATTTTAAACACGTGAATCGTATTTAATGTCATTGAATGTGACATTCATGATCATCCATTTTTGGCATTTAATCTTACAGTTTGGCGATAATTTTTTGGTCGACGGGATTACCTAGTAGTACCGAATATAATTTAGTAGTCAGTGATTTTGAAAGGGCTACAAATTAGAACAGATGCACCAGAACCGGTGCTTTTGTGTGTGTGTGTGTGTTTATGCGAACCTTTTTTGCTAGAAAATCCCATTTTGAAATACCTCTCAGATACACTGTTAAAAATGGAGGATATTACATTTACGTTTTGATCTCGTGATCAAGGCAAAAGCTTGTAGCGTAAAGAAGAGAAAGCTTCGTTAGATGCAATGTAAATCCCCACCAGCCAATGAAACAGTTCATAGGGAAAGCAGTAGCAGCCTCCCTGCTTATCAGTTAGAAGTTCTTTGGGTAAATTACCGGTACCACGTGACCTTTTATAGCCTCGAACGCAGATTTGGAATATCCTCCATTTCAAACTTTTGCTGCATCGTCACTCCACCGCTTTATATAGAAAATGATTACTTCTGTGTACCATGGAGAATTCTCATTGGTCAAAATAACGATATTCTATGAAAAGGAAACGTGCAGAATCTTAGAGCAGTCCTTGCTCTAACATAGACTATATCTCACGTCTTTGTCACTACCCTAAAAAGGGGTACAGGGCGCAGGAGGAAGAGACGTTCTAAAATTCTCAGTTTTATGTTACTGAAACATAAAATTTGGTATGTTAATTACATATTAGATCTTTAAGAACATTTCTTAAAAAATACAAAATTTAAAAGGAGTTTAAATACGCTTAAAAGCAATCTAACAAACGCTCTAAATGGCCATTTCTATGCAATCTAAAGAACCAAATAAATTAAAAAATAATGGTGGCAAAAATGGTGTACTCTTGAGGTTATATAGGCTCTATTTTAAATAGATATCACAACTACCTCGGGCTTGCAAAAGCAAAAAAAAAAGTTCTAAATTGCACTGTAAAAATAAAGGTGACAAACCAGTTGCATTTGGCGCCGAGAGGTGAAAAGGTGTTACCATTTGACACCCGCGGGCTTCAAAATGTGTTTGGGGTGCCGTTTTGATACCTCACTGTATGATTCACTTTAATTAGGGTGCCACGCATTCCATACCGTTGGAAGATTTTCACCCCTTAGTCATATGCGCATGCTCTGTGACGCGTGTCCTTCCCCTTCAACTCGTCGTCGCTGGTGGATCAAAACAGCAATTTCTCCTTACGAAGACTGTCACCGCTCATACGCTATCCCAATTTTGTTCAGAACTTCGGATGACTAACTTTTGACGAGCTTTTTAGATAAAACAACCTTTGAATTTCAGGACATTTGTACAATTCAGGAAGAATCTGAAGGTGAGCTCGACGGCCGAACGGTCATAGCATTGAGCTTGCAATCAGACGTTTTGGGTTCGAATCTTTCGCGGGCCAAAAGTCGGTTTATAATTTCGTTTTATTATTGGTTGCTTTTTATTAATGCCATTATTCTCCCTCGGAGTGCCATCCTTTCACTCACTGGGGCACTATGGATGAGTGGTGCCAAGTTTTCACCCTAATTAAGTGTGCTATTCTGGATCCCTTATGGGTGTCACCAGTGAGACAAGCCTTTCACCATTAAAAGGTGCAGTGTATCACCTGTAGTTTTAACAGTGTGCGGTGTTTTTTTAATAGAAGGATCTAGAAACAGGACATTTGACACGGTAGTTATAAAATATAAATTATCGCTAAGAGATTTCCTTTAAAAAATAGGAAAATGCGATGAAAGAATTCTAAAAAAAATTTTCGAAATTGCGATTTCTACGCAATTACTAGTAATACCGAAACGATTTTAAAAATAGTGGTGTGAAAAAGGTGATTAGATTCGTTACTGCACGACAGACTACATTTTATGTTGGACACCCCCTATTCCAAAGGGGGTGTAAGAGCAAAAATCTATTTTTGTGTTATTGCAGGGTTATTCATGTTGATTCATGAAAACAGGTGTGGTTGTTACTTATTAGATACAAAGGATACCTAATAACATTTTTTTTAAATCAAATTTTAAAAAATATGAAAATGCGTGGAAAAAGTTATAAAAGAACTCTAAGTAATTTGTGAACAATCTCAGAAAGTAACTTAAAATTTGGTATGATAATTACTTATAAAAAATAAATGTTCTCCAAGAACAGTTTCGAAAAAAATCTAAATTTAAAAGGAATAAAAATGCCTGAAAAGCGTTCAAAAAACGTTCTTATTTGTGGTTTCTACATTCCGGAAATATCAATCAGATAAAAGTATAATTTCAAATTGATGGTGACAGTTCCTGTATGGACTATATTTTATGGACTATATTTTATGTAATTAATATGGACTATATTTTATGTTATTGTCATTACACCTGGTGGCTGCAATAGTAAAAAATGTTCTAAATTTCATTTTTTGCACAAATGAGTTGTTTAACATTTTGAAATTTCGCATGATAATTATTTAAAAGATGCAAATGCTTTTTAAGAACCATCGAAAGAAAATTCCAAATTAAAAGGATGAAGTGAACAAAAAGCGTTCTAAAACTATTCTAAATTATCATATTTATGCATTCTATCAAATACCATACCGATAAACAAATTAAAGGTTGTAAATCTGTGGTGATAGAATCTGTTCAAACATAAGCTATATTTTATTTTCGCTCCACTATCACCATAGAATTGCAAGAGTAAAAAACATTCTAAATTGCGACTGCTGTGATACTAAAGAGAATGGAAAATTTAAATATGGTATGATAGTAACTTATAAAATATAATTGCCCTCTAAAAACAGTAAAAATAAATTCAGCAATTGAAAGTTGTGAAGCAATGACCTTAGAACGAAATGCGTTTTAAAAAAAGAGCTTAATTACGATTTCTTTGCAATCTCAGGATATAATTAACCGATTACAAAAATAATGCTTGCGGATCAATGATGTCAATCTCTGATCCTCTTTTATGCTGGTGTCACTAGTCCAAGAGATATAGAACACGTCAGAAAAGAAACTTGAAATTCGTCACGATGGTTAATTTTCAGATGTGAATGTTTCTAAAAAAATAAAAATTTTAAAGGAATACTGAAATAAATACACGTATGGATTAAGCATAAAAGTTTCAAAATATTTTCTAAATTATCATATATTTAGAATTAGCTTTAGTAATTTTCATATATTTCGTCTCTTTTCTGTCTTATTCAGTGCAAGGATTTAGTTTAATCAAACTGTGACTTAAATGTTAATTTTTGAATTATTCGTAAAAGTATAATTTTTTTCTAATAAACCTTAGACATACAAATATTACTTGGCATATTTCAAATAGTACGCCAGCAAAGCCGCGGTGTTCGCTAGTTTTATTATAAAACACACATACATAAATTTTATTATGAGATGCATACAATTTTACTATAAAATCCATACACTTTTTAGGTATGTTCATGATTATGCCAATACTCAGCCCCTATATTAGTCGTTCTGTCCGTCTATCTGCCGGTCCAACCGCATATTACACAAAAAAAAACTACTAACCGAATCGTTTGAAATTTAAAATATATCATTGCTGCATAATTTTTTCATGTCATCATTTCAAATTTTATAAAAATCGGAGGCATAATTAAATACAGGGCAATCAAAAGTATTCCATTACATTTCGGCCGATGAAAAAAAAAAGAATTTCAAATGCATTTTAATGATGTCTCACTCTTTCGAACATAATAAAATTGACATAAATACATAATTATACATAAACACAACTTTTTTATTATGAAACACACACAACATTTAATTTGTTTTGAAGCACACTCGATTTTCAATATAATACAGCGAACCCACAATTTACTAGGTTGCCAGAAGGAGAAAAATACACTAAAATCGCGAGGTTGCCATGCTAGGTAAAACAATGCCACCAATACGTCTATGGGAAATCCAAATATAGGTTTCACAAGTATGGCAATTAAAATTAAACTATGTATTTCTAGACGCGCAGAAACTTAATCTTTATTTTCTTGTTGAAAAGCATGCATGTTATCACTTAGAACAGGACATGTATATTTATAAAAAAATACTAATGATTGTATTTGATACCAAATATTTCTTTAACTTTGTTTTAATTTCCTTTGGTAGGGTCTGAAAAGTACTCAACTTTATCGACCAATTACATTTCTTAACATATTATTATAGAACAAATATAATAGTAAAAATATTTTTTTATTTTAAAGTTTCAAAAGTATAGAAGACATATACAGTCAGTGAAAAGTTTTAAAAATCTATTGTAATTTCCAGTTTAAATCAAAAGATATATCAATTTTATCTTATCATCCTTATATAAAACTTTCTTACAGACTGTAAAAAAATCTGCAAAGGTACTAAACCTTTTCTACGAAACTGGGATTCCGTGACGGTAACAACAAAAATTCAAGTTTCAGAATCGATTACTGTTATCGTTACATGAAAATTTCTTGGAATCCCAGTTTCCTAGAAAATGTTTAGTACCTTCACAGATTTTTTTACAGTGCACTTTATGTCTAAGAAATCGCAAGCGACAAGAGAAATTAGCGTTGAAAAATAATTATACAGTTCTAAATGTTTCGAACTTTTTATTATTTTTCGTTAAGTCTGAGAATTTTAAAGTATAATGAAAAACAAAATTAAACACATTCTAAATTATGATTGAGAATTAAAGCTCTTACATTCGTTTTTTTTTCCGACAGTATCTTTTTGTATTCACGTTATTGCGAGCAAAATTTCATTTTATAGAATGTAACACCAAAGTCCGTAAAGCTCCAGCACATTTTTCAGACATTTTTTTTTATTTAGGTCTGAGAAATTGACCGCTCGATTTTATGGAATAAGAAGTTGAAAACACCATTCACCTAAGCGCCTATGAGCGATAAAGTGAAAAAAATGATGAATATAAAATTTAGGGCCTTCATTTTGTGAAATTGGCCCGCCAACTTCATGGGATTTAGAAACTGAATACATCATTCGTTTTAGCACATTTGAAAGACAAACTGGAAAAAGTTATAAGCCATAATAAAATCGGAGGGGCCATAATTTTATCAAATCATCCCTTACCATGTCCCTTTCGAATATAAACGTAGAAAGAAGACTTCATACATTTGCAGCATTTGCGCGAAAAATTGAAAAAAATATATAAGCCGAAAGTATATGCGGAAGGGCGTTTTTTTTGTGCAATTGCTTCTCCAACCATTTTCGGATTTAACAATTGAAGTCAGTATACGTTTGAGGGTCATTTAAGTGCGTTTGAACGACGCAACAATGGAGCAACAAACTGAAAAACGTTATAAGCCAAAATGTACGCGGATAGGGTCTATTTTTTTCTATTACTTAATCGAAGAAAAATAATAAAAATTTTGCATTGAAATAAAATCATTATAAATTATGCCATTGAAATATTAAATTCCAATTATTTAATTAAAATTGTGGCATCACATTCTCTGAAAATTCTAAGAAGCGTATATGTAATACGCAGAAAAAAAAAATCATTCTTATTTTATTGTGTATCTTACAATTTAATCTATGTAAAGTTTACTTTCATTGCAGGATTATATTCGATATGTACATTTTTCCATATATGAAGTCCATTCTTGAAAACTCTCTTAAGAAAGAAATAAAATGCATATAAAATTACTTTAAATCGTTAGAATGAATGTATAATATCGAACAAAAAAAAATCCGAGAATACCAATTACTGACACTGTTTTTTAAAAGAGTTAGTTGAATAGTTTCATTTACAACTATTGGGCAATCAATTTCACATTACAAAACCATTGCCTTGAGATATAGAGTAATTTACTTAGATAATTTGATTTCTTTTTCGGTAACGTAGTTAGATTATTTTTATATCGGGCCTTCCTTACATTTAATTTAACGACTTTCTTTGATGATAATATTACAGTATTTAAACGTATTTTTTTATATCCGAAATAAAACCAGTTATGATTGGTTTTGGTTTTATATTATCATAAAAATGTGTAGAGTTTATTGAAAATAGCACTCAAAATACATGTTTAAATAAATATTGATATAAAATGTGTAAAATTTAAATTGACGAGCGAAAAAATAGAAAGAGATGTAATGAAAACTTTCTGCATTTAAATTCTTAAAATTTCGAAATTGAAAATGTGTTAAAATTTAATTGAAATATAAATCTAGTTTTGATTTTACTGAAGAATGTTTTTGTATGTTTTAGTTCTTTTTAAGTGCATATTTACTGAGTAATATATACTTTTTAGGTGCGTTCATAACTATATAAATGCGTAGCACCTATACTCATCGTTCAGCCCGCTCGTCTGTCCGCACATAACAACGTAAAAACTATCCAAACAAATCGCTTGAAATTTAAAATACATAATTATTACATAATTTTGTCATTTCAAATTTTATGAAAATCGGATGTATTGTCCAATTGCAAGACAATTAAAAGTATTCCGTTACATTAAGGTCAATGGAAAAAAATATATTCTATTGCATAGTGATGTTACGCTCTTTCGAACATAATAAAATTGATATACGTCGAGGAAATAAATATTAAAATATATATTTTTGTACAATATGTGGTATAAAGAATATTTTTTATTAGGTTACAGGGCCACACAAAAGTATTCTATTACATAAAGGTATAGGTGAAGACATTGTTTGGGGAGGGCTATAATAATATTGAACTATTTCACATTTTATGAATATGATATACGTTGCTGAGGTTTAGTACAAGTTAATACTATGTAATAGAAAGCATATAGTATTTACAAGGACACACAAAGGATTTCGCATATTGTACTGTATCCGAAGCACTGTATGTTTCAAAAACTTTGTTATAATACGAACGCACCTCATTTGCTACGTTTGACGCGCAATTTTCGACTTGTTTCTAGTAGAATACTGTTGCTCATTGACACTACTACACAGTAAACAAAAAGAAAAGTGCCCAGTTAAATTGTTGTTATAGAACTCAGAAGTTATTCCCTCCAATTGTATATTATACTCTTATTTCAAAGAGTAATTTCTCTCGAAAAATAATTAAAGGGGTATTAGATCTCTCATTTTTTTTTCTTTTATATTTAGCCAATGAGTCAGCAAATGTAGAAATATGATTTAATTACTATACATAGTTTTATGTTATATAATACTTATGTAAATAAAAATTTTGGCAGATTTTAACATCAAATATCGCTAAAATAGCTCTACGATTTCAAAACTGTATGCTTCTGTTTGTTTATCGTACCCTTTAAGGCTACCAATATTCACACCTTATATGGAATAGTCTTAAAGATGAATCAAGAAATTTAAAAGGTCACAATTAGTCCAAAACCTATGTTATTGAACAAAAAAAGAAAAAAAAAACTTTTATTCTAGTGAAGAGTAGTAATAGAGGAATCTAATGATCCAATTCTGCTGGAAATGAAGTAATGCATAAGCCAAAAATAATTCCACTATGGGCTTTATCGTAGGTTTATCGTGTTTTCTTGCTCCCAGTTTTCCATGTTTTTATACCTTTGATTGTGCAGCAATCACAATGATAAACCTACGAGTGAGCCACTAGTGGTATTCATTTTTGATTTATGCACCACTCCATTTTCAGGGAGACATGGATCATTATATTCCCCTATTACTACTCTTCTATAAAATAAAGTTTTTTTTTTGTGTTCCATAACATAGGTTTTTGTGCAGTCGGCTCTTGGACTAGATAGAGTCAGCGCACAACAGTCAGTAGTGGTGTTAAAAACACGAGTTAATTTACAGCACTTCGGTTTCGAGTTTAATTAATTCGTGATAACATTGTTGTATGTCTAATTTTTGTTTGCTTTTGGGTTGGCAATATCTGTTTTTCGGGTTTCGTATCGAATCTATTCTATTTTCTATTAACTCTATTTTAATATCAATAAAGTAGTACCCCGACTTACGCACCCCGCATTTACATCGTCTTCCTTAGAAAAAAATTCCTTTCTTAGACACCGATTTTTGGTTCTATAATGAAGGGAGATTTTCTTGCGACAGTCACCTAATAGTCATAAACAATTAGAAAGAATTACTAGAAAGACCGAAAGACCTGATTCTGCTATTACAAAGAAAAAGAAAGAAAAACAATGTTGATTCCAACTTCATTGAAAGATTTTTTGTGCATATTCAGGCTCGAGCGGAGAAGCTACAAAAAAAATGTTAAGTTACATTTTATTGATTTATTCCAAATCATTGTGCTGCAAACGCATTTTATTTCTAATGTTAAATGTATACATCAAAATCTCTAAATATGACAGAATATGTTCCTTAGTTTGTTTTTCGTTTTGTTTGTAACGACCGCTTATCAACAGGAAGGATACAGGTCCAGAGGTTATGCCCTCAGAGGAGATTATCTTAAGGAAACCTAACCCGTATTTACGCAACGAAAAATAAGGTTCGAAGAAAACCATGGAAAACTCTGAACTATAGCCGAACGGCACGATTTGGTTCGAACACAACACCGTCCGTCTACCAGATTCGAAAGCATAGCCTCTTGGCCACTGGTGGAGCAATATTTTCATTACATTGTGGACAATTTTTATAAATTATCCTTTTTTGCTTATCTAAATGTACCCCGAATTATTTTGCTAGTTTTGGGACGAATTCTTGATGTAAGTCAAGTTATTACTAAATTGCTGTTTGGCAAAATTTAGAAACATCTGGCGGTAAAGTTTGGTACAAGGAATCTTAGTAGTAAAGAAAATTTAAAGAAATTAGTAATAAAGAAAGAATAGTAAAGAATATCTTTGGTCGCTGTGAGTATGTTCGTTTTACTGAGTTTTAAAATACTTTACCTTTTTTAATGATCCTGTAAATAAAAATAAATAAAATGCGTAATGAACGAATAACCAGAAAAGTTTAAAGAAACAGAATTTTTTTTTCTTTTTTTTTTTTTTTGTTATGATTAAATTCACAGGAAAATGACCGAGCTAAGTTCGGTCAAAATTAACTTTGTGTTCAACTGGATATAGTATTATCACTGTATCCTTCACTCTGCATTATAACTGTAAAACAAGTTATTTATAATAGTAGTATTTTCAAAAACAATCAATAAGATAACTATGTCTGTATGCACATGTTTATAAATTTTACTTTATTTTAAAATTTACAACGAAAGGATATCGATCCAAATCAGTTTTTTAGCTCGACTCTAATTGGTTTAACCATGCATCTCGAATCCTATTAAGAATGTATAAAAAATTTCTTCATATTCTGAAAGACAATATTTTTTTCCCAGATATAGCCAAATTTGGAGACATTTTTTAATTTGGCGACAAATACGGGTTTTAGCTTTCGTAATCTTAATAGTCAATTTTTCGGCCAAATGCCCCCAATATTTTGTCAAATATCGCCAACTTATTGACTGTTGCCATATTCTCGTAATTCTAACACGTATTACCCAAAATGACCCACGAATCAAATTTGATCAAACATCTGACTTAGCTCAATGGTCTTCAGGTAATTAAAAACAATAGAATGTAAAATTGAATCAGAATCGTTTAGGCCATTTCTTAGGTAAAATTAGCTTGATAGCATTCAGCAATAAAGCGAAATGACCCACTAATATAATTTTGTTTAACGTGCGACTGAGCCCAATAGTCTTCTCGTGACATAAAACGTTTCGTTACAAAATTTAGGTAAAATTCATTGAGCCGTTATTATATATAATTAAAATGAACCTAACCCATTAAGACCCAAAATGACCCACTAATCGAATTTTCGCGAGTATGTGTCATAGCCCAATGGTTTTCTCTTTCCCGAAAATGATATAATACAAAGTTTAGTCAAAATGGTACAAGCCATTTTCTACATAAAATTAGCATGACCCATCATGACCACAAATTAACCTTATAATCGACATCTCTCGAACATGTGACTTAGCCCATTAGTTTTCTCGTGTCTAAAAACTGTTACATACAAAATTTCGTTAAAATCGATCCAGCCGTTCTTTAAATATAAATAGCTTGACCCAGACCCTTTATGAACATTTATGACCCATTAATCGAAATTTCTCGAATGTGTGACCTAGCCCAATGATTTTCTCGTGGCAAAAAAAATGTTTTATACAAAATTTCGTTAAAATCGATCCACCTGTTCTTTAGATATAGTTTGACATGATTCATTATGACCCATCATGACTCACAAATGACCCTTATAGGCGAAATCTCTCAAACATATGATTCAGCCCATTAGTTTTCCCATGTCAAAAAACCGTTACATGCAAAAGTTCGTTAAAATTGATCACGCCAAACTTTAAATATAAATAGCTTGACCCAGACCCTTAATGACCCAATATGACCCATTAAATTTTTTTCTCGAACATGTAACCTAGCCCATGTTAGCCCATTAGTTTTCTCTTGTCTAAAAAATGTTACATACAAAATTTCGTTAAAATCAATCCAGCTGTTCTTTAAATATAAATAGCTTGACCCAGACCCTTTATGACCCTTTATGACCCATTAATCGAAATTTATCGAACGTGTGACCTAGCCCAATGATTTTCATATGCCAAAAAATGTTATATACAAAATTTCGTTAAAATCGATCCACATGTTCTTTAGATATAGCTTGACATGATTCATTATGACCCATCATGACCCACAAATGACCTTTATAGTCGAAATCTCTCAAATATGTGATTTAGTCCATTAGTTTTCTCATGTAAAAAAAACTGTTACATACAAAATTTCGTTATAATCGATCACGCAGTTCTTTAAATATAAATAGCTTGACCCAGACTCTTTATGAACCTTTATGACCCATTAATCGAAATTTCTCGAATGTGTGACCTAGCCCAATGATTTTCTCGTGGCAAAAAAAATTTTTTATACAAAATTTCGTTAAAATCGATCCACCTGTTCTTTAGATATAGCTTGACATGATCCATTATGACCCATCATGACTCACAAATGACCCTTATAGGCGAAATCTCTCAAACATATGATTCAGTCCATTAGTTTTCCCATGTCAAAAAACCGTTACATGCAAAAGTTCGTTAAAATCGATCACGCCAAACTTTAAATATAAATAGCTTGACCCAGACCCTTAATGACCCAATATGACCCATTAAATTTTTTTCTCGAACATGTAACCTAGCCCATGTTAGCCCATTTGTTTTCTCGTGTCTAAAAAATGTTACATACAAAATTTCGTTAAAATCAATCCAGCTGTTCTTTAAATATAAATAGCTTGACCCAGACCCTTTATGACCCTTTATGAACCATTAATCGAAATTTATCGAACGTGTGACCTAGCCCAATGATTTTCATATGCCAAAAAATGTTATATACAAAATTTCGTTAAAATCGATCCACCTGTTCTTTAGATATAGCTTGACATGATTCATTATGACCCATCATGACCCACAAATGACCTTTATAGTCGAAATCTCTCAAATATGTGATTAAGTCCATTAGTTTTCTCATGTAAAAAAAATGTTACATACAAAATTTCGTTATAATCGATCACACAGTTCTTTAAATATAAATAGCTTGACCCAGACCCTTAATGACCCAATATGATCCATTAAAAATTTATCTCGAACATGTAACCTAGCAAAATGTTTTTCTCGTGTCCAAAAGCCATAGAATGCAATTTTTAGTCAAAATTGCGTGAGAAAATCTCTAGATAAAAATAGCATGACCCACAATGACCCCAAAAATGACCCACTAACCGAATTTTCTCGAACATGTTACCTAAACCAATGGTCTTCTTGTAATCCAAAACAATACAATATAAAAGTTGGTCAAAATCGTTAGAGCCGTTTTTTAGATAAAAATGGCTTGATCCATAATGACCCAAAAATGACCCAGTAATCGAAATTTTCCAAACATGTGACCCAGCCCAATAGTTTTCTCGTGCCAAAAAACGATTGGATACAAAATTTCCTTAAAATCAATCCAGCCGTTCTCTAGATATAAATAGCTTAATCCTGACCCATTATGACCCAAAATGACCCAATAATGGAATTTTCTCGAACATATGACCTAGCCCAATGTTCTTCTCGTGCCCGAAAATGGTAAAATCCAAATTTTTGCGAAAATCGTTAGAGCCGTTTTTGAGATAAAATTCACACAAACACACAGAGTTTTGTAGATTCATTTATTATTTTAATAAAATTAGATGTATAGTTTAAGTATAAAGACAGTAAAAAGTATTCCTTTCCATTACTGCTTTTGGGATAAACAAGTTTCCTGTGCTTTTCAATGATGTACACACCCATAGAAACGTAATGAAATTTGTGTGAATTTTCGAAGGACACTAAAATATACATTTTAAAGAATATGCCGCAAAAAGAATATTTATTAATCATTAATAGAGTCACACAAAAGAACTATTTAATTATTATTAGAATAAAAGCAAAATTATTTCGCTTTTAATAATAGGCTGATATACTTTGTTTAGGCTTATTACAAGTTATTTCTTGTGTAATAGAAAATATGTTCCCATATTTGGGAATTAGATATACCATTTTATCATTTTAAAAAGTGCAATTTTGTTGCATTATTCAGAATGTGTATGGAAAGTATTTCATAATCTATGCTTGACGTATGATTTTTTTCTTTATTGTTAAAATATGAAACTTGTTTAATGTTTTATACATCCTGATGTTTAAAAATGCAGAGTCTACATCATGATCAAGAATTTTTCTACGCATTTCATTCTTTTTTGACTACATAAATATAAATTTGCTAATGGAATGAATTTTAAAACAGAGCTTTAGGACTACCAAGTAATAAAAAAAAAAAAAAAAAAAAAAAAAAAAAGAACTGTAAAAGCAATGAAAAAAGCCTTCTTTTTAAATTTAAATTTAAATAAAAGCTTTTAGGATTAGACTTTTGTAGCTAAAATAGTGTTGTTTTATATAAATAGATGAGACTTTTGTTTTATATGCATATATATATATATCAAAAGCCGTTTTATCATATTTAAAAGGGCATGTATTTTAAGCGCTACATTTTCTGCAAAGATTTTTTTTTTTATTCTAAACTTAGTATGAATAATATTTAAAGTGCACAACATTCATTTTCAAAATATTTATGGATAAGTATGTGTATTAAAAACTACATTAAATTTAATTGAGCATACTTGCGATTTTATTTTATTTTTTTATATATAATGGCGTGAGGAAAATTTCCAATCTTTTAATTTTTTGTTGCCATTTTTGAGGAAAGAAAATAATGTTTTACATAGTTAAATTAAATAATACAGTATTTTTAAGATTTATATAAGAAAAAAATAAAAAAATATTTACGCAAATTACTTATTTCTTTTTCTTTTAAATCTATAGAGAATTTTGAAAAATGCTTTCTTCCGATTAACATTTATAACCAAAAATCCAGGACATTTGGTTATGTATCTAAATTTATTGCAGTAACCGATGGGTAAAAAATAAATTTTAGTCAAAGGTATTTGATTTTATTTAATAGAAGAAGTCTTTGAAAAATATCAAATTTCATAAATAATTACACAGCAGCATATCGCAGTTTTTCAAAAATAATCTGTTTGCCATATCAGTACAATCATTACATTCGTATACTGACAAGGAAGTTCTCCATACGGGCATACTCCGTAAAATCTGAAAAAAAAAAATACAAAATGTTCTCCTCAGGAAGATATTTATGTTTATAAAAATATTTTTGGCGGAACCTCCATACAGCGTTCGTAAAGAAATAATGAATTTGTTATTTGGCGATTTATCAACGGTTGGCGATGGGATGTAGTTTGAGAAAATACTTTTTTATGACAAATACACTTTAAGGACAAAAACGTTTCATGTTGAACTTGTTTAGGTAAATGTAAATTAAATAATTTTAATTTTGCCAGTTTCAGTTTGTTTTAAGTATAATTTTGTTATATCGATATTTATATGTATTTATATTCAAATTTAACCATCAAAATTTGCGATTTAAAACGAAATTCATAATGTAAATTCATTAAAATTGCTTCAAGCTCAAAGTCCAATTGAGCATTGTCAAGTCAATTTTTTTGCTATGGAAACATCTGGCTTTTAATTTTGAATATGTTTAAATGTAAGAAAATAATTTTTTTGAATATGAATTTTTTGTATATGAAAACATTTTACCAGTGATAAATTAAAAACTATAGCAACAAACAATATATATACGCAATACAAGATATATATATATGTATATATGTACATAATATATTAAACTCTTTCATTGTTTATGTTTAAATTCATTATACTATTTACACGCATTGTAAAAATCTAGCAGTTTTCAGTTGCATTAAATCATTTGCTTTTCGCGAGGAAAAGTGCTGCTCAGCAAATTGCATGGTATTCCCGCCAAATATTCGAAAATTTTTGCTTTTATTTTACATTGTTTCTATTGTGATTCCGCCACTAATTATGACTAATCTTTTATTACATACATAAGTAGTTTAAATAGCATTTTTCAAAAGTTTTTGAGTATGCCCAGTGTGGAGACCTTCCTTGTGAGTGAAAAATTAATAATTACAGCAACAGTAGAATCTTTGGTGTATCTCAACTATCTAACTCATAATCTAACAACTTTACTTATTTACAAGATCGTCGTTCAGGATAATGGAGCACTCTCAAGAAACAGTGTTAGTTTTTTGCATTATATGGAATAGACATCCATCCTACGTTACCACAATTACATTTGAGTTACATTTCCACAATTAGAATAAAAATCACCGAAAAAAAAAAGTTTCTGAACCAGAAGAGAAAGAATTTATAGTGAGTGCGTGTGAATACAAATATCTCCTTTATGATAAAGCAGCAAACCAATGACAAATATGGAAAGCGCTAATTAATAAAATCGTTACGATTCGATTTAAGTTTTGAGGGCGAACTTTTCAGAAAAAAATCGATAGAAAAATATTTGAAGGAAAAATGAAAGGGGGAAATTTTAAAAGGGTTTGGTTTGGTTTGTTTATGCCGGCCAATTATCTACGCTTGGGATATAGGCCCTAATGAGTGGGGTGCCCTCCGTGGGGGTCTTTCTAAGGGAACCTAATTCGTATTCACGCAAGGAAGTCCAAGGTTCGAAGAAAACCACGGAAAACTTCGAACGGTTAGGTCGACGGTCGTGATTGGGTTCGAACCCGGAACCTACCGTCTACCAGTTTCGAGGTCAGAACTTCGCGGCCACTGGTGGGGCGAATTTTAAAAGGGAAATGTAAGAGAAAGCCTGTACTAGCACAATGCCAAAATGAAAATAATATACGAAGAGAAAGAATTTAATGAAATTTGAAGAGAAAAATAGGGAAATTAAAATGGGAAAAATTAGAATAATCTTTAGTTAGGCTAATAATTAAAATACTTTACATGTATATATAATGGATAATTAGTTTAGAAAAGGCAATATGAATACGTTTGAAGTTATCGATGGATATATTATGTAATAAACATAAAAATAGTAAATGTGATAAATATAGAGCGAAAAATAACGGTAATGATGCATACAAAACATAATAATCTCATTCCGATAACACTAAAAGTTAATAGTAACAAACAATAAAAATGGTGTCAGGAATATTCAATAAAATATGCGACCAAGGCTCGTCGTTGAAGATAGTAGCAAAATTAGTATGACAGCACCCATTAAGGATTTTTCGTTTAATCACAATGTTATACAAAAAGGTAATAAAATTCAAACAAATTAAATGTTTGCAAAGATAACGAAAGTATTAAGTTCAAAAGAAGGGTATTTCATTTTCTTATCACTACAAAACGAGTGCATACTTTTTTGATGTAACAACTAAAATTAAAAATAAATCCCTTATCCTTTAAGAAACGCCTTTGAGTATAACAAGAAAAACAACTGAAAGTACTTAAATATTTTTTGTTATCGTGAATTTGTGCGGAAAAAATGAGATGAATTGGTTTGTTAGAAATACGTCTTGACTTTTTACACACTGACGGTACTTTTAAACACCAATGAAGAAAATTAAATAGAATTTTTTTTATTTAGTCTATTATGAAAGTTTAATGTTCTTGACACACAATAAGCTCTTCTAGATCGAATTTAGATAGCATACAGAAACAGACGAAGCTAAATATTTTCAAAAAGTGGTGATATTCTTAATCATATCTTATAATTTTTCTTTTTATGAAAAATGTTACATGAAAAATCTTAAACTACAAAAGCCTTTCAATTTACAGATAGAATCATAATACATTAAAATACATTGCTTTTTTAAGATTTTGGGATATTCCTATAAGAGTATTTTTGATTAATTAATATGATTATTTTTCCAAACATTTTACAAAAAAATTATAACTATCGATATATTAAACCAGTTTTAATTTAAAAACATGTCTAAATTTCACATTATTAGGATCTGAAAATTCCAGTACATGTTCAAATATTAAAGAACATAATTATTGAGTGAAACAATTTCTTGACAAATAATTTGGTAAATAAAGGGTTAAATCGAAAGTATGGAAGAATGTTTCTGTTTCTGGAACCTGTCTCTGATAAGATACGGATGTAGATTACATTGTAACAAAAAAGAAAATATTCAATAAACTAAACAAAGCAATAAAAGTATGCAAAAAAGAGCAATAGACGTTTCAAATTTTCCATTCTATATGAGTTTCTCAAGATTACAAATATCCATCGAAAACTACAGTTCTTGGTTTGCACGTGTTTATTAGGGTGAGCTGAAAAAATGAAAAACTTGTTTTTCAAGTCATAATATCACGAAAAAATTGCGAAATTGGGAAACTAAAAATTGGGTAAAAAAGGTAATAAAGACGGTTTACATCTTCCGATTGCGTATGTCTGTAAAGTTCTGAAATATACAAAAATTCATATTATTACAAATTATTTTTAATTAGCCTCTTCACGAATGTAATATCTGAAATTCTGATGTATCAGAATAGCAAAATGAGAATAGTGATGAAATAGCATTTAAATCCACCAATAGCTTGCGTCATCCATGTGCTCTTAAGTAGTAATGAGCTGTTACGCTTAAATATTGACAAGCTGAGTATAAAATGAAAGGTTATCACAAAAATGTAATTTTTGCCAAATTTCAGAGCGCATACGCGACCAAAAGATATAGAACAATTTCAATAATATTTCTAATAACCGTTGCAGTTGGATTTAATTATTTTAATATTTTCGAAATCTGGAATGCAGACTGTTTCTGTTCAATGACAAACAGGTTTCAATGGTAAAATTTGGAATTTGTAAATGTAAATTCCTAACAAACTATCAATGCAATTTACGTAAATTTTAATCTTGTCCATTCTATGATGAAACTGGGTAATCATGCAATATTTGCTTAGTAGAACATAAACTTGTTTATAAATACAGCAGTGCTGTTACTCGTTGAATAATTACCCAGATTTCGAATGTATTAAAATACTTAACGCTACTTCAATTATTTTAAAACTAGAATTCTTCTAAAATGTTGGTTTACAAAATTACAGATTTCTGCCATAAACGAAGCTTGTAAAATTCAATTAGAATATGTGAATCTATTGTGACGGTAATGATTTTAGCAACTACCAAGCAATAACTGACGGTATTATCTGCAATGAAAATGCAAAGATATGCTTCTTATTTTGTTTGAAAATTTCTAACATCGCAAAAATTTCTGGGTAAATAGTGTGAACAAGCCTTCGATGGTACCGTACGAATTCATAATGAAAGTCCAAAATGTTGAGCTTAAAGAGCATGCTTCTGGTATTAAGAATGCCTCTTTGGTTACTAGCCGAGTTTGTCAGTCAGTTTCTGTGGCAACCCTTCATTATGTGCGTTCGTAATTATGTAAATACGTAGTACTTATAGTTGTCGTTCAGTCCGTCCGTCCGCATATAACAACACAAAAACTACCCAACCGAATCATTTGAAATTTAAAATATATAATTATTACATATTTTTTTGTCGATTCATTTCAAATTTTATGAAAATCGGATGCATTTCAATTACAGAGACAACCAAAATATTGTCATTGGGGAAAAACTTTTCAAATGCTTTTTAATGGTGTTACACTCATTCGAATATAATGAAATGTATATGCATCTATGAAGTACATATTATAATATACATTCTGCACAATCCGGTGTGCAAAGAGCATTTGTTATTGATTTACAAGGACACACAAAGTGTTCCATTATATAATGGTATAGGGAGAACATTGTTTGGTGCGCGTTTTAATTGTAATTAACTATTTAATATTTTATGAGATTGATATATGTTTCTGAGGTGTAATAAAAGTTACTTCCTGTAAATTTACAGGAACACAAAAAGGATTTCGACCACTATACTATATCCGAAGTAATGTCTACGGTAACAGCAAGATCTGAATATTTTTAAAACTTTGTTATCGTACGAACGCACCTCATTTGCTACGCTTCACGTGCAATTTCCAACTTGTTTTTTATTTCTCTCCGATTTATTTTTTAATGTAGATGTAAGAATTGAAATTAACCAAACCTGTCGGTACAAATGGAACTCTCAGACGAGAGTAATAACAATATTCATATCTTTTATTTTTTTAAATCAGAAGTTTTTTTTTTTTTCAAGTTGTTGTACGAATATTTATTCAAATTATTTGAATTTACGAACTGACTTTTGAATAAGTAATGTTTTTGACGAACTGATTATTGCATGAATTTTTCTATCCTGCATCCAAAAGACGTAGTATTCTTCAGCTGGCGTATATAATGCAAAATCCTGTCACTACTTAGTTTATGCTGTTAGATTTACAGCATTGGTAAAGATGTCTATTAAAAGTTTTATTATAATATATTTCTGTTTTCTGAAAGTTTTTACTGTCAGAATTAGGGCAGAACACCCTGTAATTTTAATAAATATCTCATTTGCAACCCCATGTTCAATAGTAACTTTTTATCCTCTTGACACCTACTATCCCCCCTCCAAATTTGTCGGCAACATCCTGTATATACACCGAGTATCCACAAAATAACGGATGGATTTTAGAATTCATTAGATTGAAAACGGTAACAGATATTAAAAAATTCTTGCAGGAGTGTAAGTATGATATCAGGAGATTTTTTACTGTGATTCTTGATTTTAGTTCGAATTTCAAACACTAGATGGCACTGGCAACGATATGCGCTCATTCCAAAGCCCATATTTGGGACTTCGGGGCCTATTTAATACATTTTAATCTCGTTCTTCAAACGGGACAAGATAGAAGTAGAAAAGTTAATCTAGATTCAGCGAATATTGCTTGCAGCAACATCTATCGCAGCTATTTATATCTAAAACTGATAATCACATCATAAAAACTTCTGAAAAGTACATAACTCTCTTGCAAAAAAATTTTTTAATATATGTCAGTGTTTGTAATTTATTGAATTTTAGAATCAATTAGTCATTTTTGGGGCACCGGTAAATACATCCAAACATAAATACATACTTACAATTATTATCCAAACACAATTTACTGCACATACCAAAAGATATCTGGAGGAAGGTAGAGCATTTATTTTTAATTTTTGTTGTTCTAAAACAATATGTACATATTTTATGTTGCATTAAAATATCGTTTTTATATGTAAAACATAAACTGAACGATTCTTTCAGAATATTCTCCGAAAGAATTATTTAATAAATAATATCTGTATGTAACATAACTTTTTTAATATTCAATAATATAATACTTTGAATATTCTCTTATTTTCATTTTTTATCACAATCAGCATGTATCAGCATTTTAAATCGCTTGAAGCCCAGTTCAAAAATGTAATTTCCTAAAAGAAAATTTCTTCCCAGTAGAATTTTTGTGTTTTATAAAAATATAAAATATAAAAATACAAAATATAAAAATATCTTTCGTGCAGAAAAAGAGTTGTCCCAGTGAATTTACTTTCCATCTATACTAATAAAAGAACAAACCGCTCTGTCTGTCTGTGTGTGTGCCTGTGTGTGTGTGTGTCTGTGTGTCTGCGATGGCTAGCGAAATCTACAGCACGTACGAAGCTCAAAAATTTTTTGAGAGTAGCCCAATGTCTCTCCTGATGCACCTGAGGCTCAGAATTTCAAAATTCTATTTATTAACTGAGTAATTAATTAAATTCCAAAGCTCACTCTCATAAAAAATCGCCTTTTTTCCCTTTTTTTTCCATTTCATTTTCTTATGGTTGATTGGTTGCATAAAATTTTCGCAGAAATAATTAAAAAAGCTGGGACAGACCTTTAAAATTCATAGATTGGCAAACTGTCAGTTTAAATGAGGATTTTTTTTTAAATCACAGCTGCTGTACACCATGGAGAAAAAAATAGGTGGAGGCGAAGTAAACCGAAAAAAGGTTTGCAACACGGAGTAAGAAGTGTCTTACTCCGTGGTTTGCAATATTAAACGATTTATGGCTGAAATTTTAATGTCTCAAACAAAAGCACGAGGAAGGAATTTTGTATTAATAAAACGAATTGAAAGAAACGAATTACAGCTGAAGCATATTTTACGAAGAAATAGTAATTTTTTTAAATGGTTTTTTTCTATTATATTATTTAGGTTAATTTTTAGGCTAGGTTACATTTCTGTTATATTTAATTTACGGTAGGAATACGGATCGCCGTTCTATCTCCCAAAACCCTCGGACATCTTTGTGTTGTTTGCACTGTGACGACTATCTAATGTAGAGTAGTTCTGAAGCTTGGAGACTATATTCATATACGAACAACATTTATTAAATGACACAATAACATACGGACACATGAACACAGAAGTTGAATACATTTACATGAATATTATTATTATTGTTCCACTAGAACAATATTTCTTCGCGACACACGAAGAGAGCTTTTTCGACTTTTTTCCATCACACCTCGGCCCCGACTGCCCGAATGCAGTTCTCTTTTTCGTCGAGGGCGCGCCACTTGGCAAGAGTCTATCTCCTATTTGGCGACGTCAACCATTGTCTTTTCTTTTTAAAAAAAAGTCAGAGTTTGAATTGTGGAACCTTACATGTCCCTCCGTAAAGAGCACATAGTTCTCCTTAGAGACTATGCTGCTAAGGAATGTTTTTAGCATATTCCACGAAGCATATTTCACACAACTGTAAGTAAGTTTTTTAGTTAATTTTCAAAAACCATAGAGTAATTTTTTTTAAGCATATTTCACAAACGTAAAAGAAGAACTCGTTCGCTAGCCCAACATTTAATACTTAAATGAACCAATATAAATATATGTATATACAATAATATTAATACTAATAAGTAGATACAATATGAAATATTCAACATGAAATATCATAATGAATAATAATGCATTATTTACACAATTACTTTATATGTTTTCCTAGGGGAACCTGGAAAGTGCATCAGCATTGCCATGTTTGCTTCCTTTCCTATAAGTAATTTTCAGGTTGTATCTTTGGAGTGCTAAAGCCCAACGTGCTAGTTTGGCACCATCTGGCAAGCCCTGGGTAAGGTAAGAAAGAGGATTATGATCTGAAATCACTTCAACTTGCGATCCGAAGATCCAAGTATCAAATTTTTGAAGCGCAGCTAAAACGCTGTAAGCC
The DNA here is from genome assembly GCA_964019185.1 of Maratus speculifer. Taxonomy (NCBI): domain Eukaryota; kingdom Metazoa; phylum Arthropoda; class Arachnida; order Araneae; family Salticidae; genus Maratus; species Maratus speculifer. The sequence goes on along the minus strand of OZ025294.1, from coordinate 390,907,350 downwards.
TTTCTTTCTATAGTAGACCACCTGGTCTGGCATGGGGTAAGCTTTTTGCTGTAAAAAGCTATAGGATGTTTCTTCCCATTCTCCTCTAACTGTGATAAACACGCTCCAACGGCCGTAGCGGAAGCATCGGTATAAAGCTGAAAGGGTTTTTCAAATTGTGGAGTATATAAAGATGGCATTTTAACTAACTGTTCCTTTAGTTTTTGGAAGGCTTCTTCTTCCAACTTTCCCCAGGGGATATCTTTGGGAACTCTCTTTTTCGTCAGATTAGTCAAAGGTAATACAATACTTGCAAAATTCGGAATGTATTCTCTATAATAACTTGCTATCCCCAAAACCGTTCGCAATTCTTTTTTTGTTAGTAGGTGCCGCTAATTTCTTCATAGCTTCCACCTTTTCAGGGTCCGGGGCATGTCTTCCTGACCCAACTATATGCCCTAAAAATTTTACTTCTTTCTTTCCAAAATCGCATTTTTCTAAATTAACAGTAAGACCTACTTTACGAAGAGTTTGTAAAACTGCACTAATATGTTTCAAATGGTCTGCCCATGTTTTTGAGAAAATTGCAACATCATCAATGTAGGACCGACAGTAATCTTTATGCGGAATCAGAACTTTATCCATTGACTTTTGAAAGGTGCTACCAGCATTCTTCAGGCCAAATGGCATGACTCTCCATTGGTAATGGACAGAGTGAGTTACGAAGGCAGTATAATGTTTGCACTCTTCTTTCATGGGAATCTGCCAATATCCCTTAGTAAGGTCAAGCACGGTGATTATTTGTGCTTTCCCTATTTCATACAGCAGTTCATTAGCATGTTTCATGGGGTAAGCATTTGGAATAGTAAAACTGTTTAGTAGTCTGAAGTCAACACACAACCGCACGCTGCCATCCTTTTTAGCAACACACTAACGGATGGGCCCATTCACTATCGCTTTGTTCAATGAGTCCAGTTTCTAGTAGCTCTCGAATTTGACGATCTACTTCATTTTGGAGGGCTATAGGAATTCGATACGGTCGAAGTCTTTTCGGTGAACAATCAGGTGTAACCTTAATCACATGCCCTTCGACTTTCGCCATTCCAGGCTTAGCATTGAATATGTCATGGTATTTACAAAGTAAGTCGCTTAGATCATGCCGTTGCTGAGCATCTAATGGGGTGGTCATATCCCGGACATGTTGCTCTACTTCACTTTTATTGAGAGTCATTTTCTCGGTTGGAGCAGAATGTAATTGTCCAAAATCTTTATCCTGTTCAAAAACAAGACCTATGTGTTGGACACGAGCCACATATGGTCGAATTTTATTGAAATGTAGTTCTTTTCTTGTACCATCATCAAATTCAACAATGGCTGAATGTGGCCTGCTCAATTGAACCACAGTCGCCGGTCCTGACCAAGATCAGAACCCTGTCACCTACTTGAAAGGTTTTTTCTCGAGCTCTCAAGTTATACCTTTGGGCATAACTTTGTTGATTTAGTTCAGCATTCTCATTTGCAATTCTATGAGCGTTTTCTATATTCTCTCTTAACTCTTCTAAATATTTTTCGACAGACCTAGAAGCCGTTGTAGGTATCACTTTCTCACCTGTCCAAATTTCTTTAAGTAATGCGGTCGGTCCCTTAGGAATTCGTCCATACACTAATTGGTATGGAGACACACCCGTCGTGCAGTGAGGAACTTCTCTATACGCAAATAAGAGATGCGGAATGTGGATATCCCATTGATTTCCATATTCCTGAACATTTTTGTTCAGCATATTTTTTAAAGTCCTGTTCCATCTCTCCACAGCACCCATGCTCTCGGGATGACCCGGCGTTGAAAATCTTGGTGATACTCCTATTAAATTTATAAAAGCCTCGGTCAGTTCTGCGGTAAAATTTGGACCTTGATCTGTACATATCATTCTAGGGAAACCAGTGCGGCTGAAAATTTGCATCAATACATTGCACGTAGTTTTAGCGTTTATATTTCTAGTCGGTATTGCTTCCGCCCATCTGGTACATAAATCAATCGCGCAAATGATATACTTGTGTCCTCTTCTGGAAGGAGGTTCTAAGGGGCCAATGCAATCTACGCTCCAAACTTCAAAGGGGTATTCTGGCCTGGTAATTGGTTGGATAGGAATTCTATCTCGGTAAGTTTCAGTTCTTCTAACTTGACAAGGTTTGCAACTTTCACAAAATTTCCTGACATCATTTTTGATAGTCGGCCAAAAGAATGAGTACTTTATTCGCTTTTTCGTTTTCTTTTCACCCAGGTGTCCAGCCAGGGGAATTTCATGGGCAACTTTCAATACGAAATCTCGCTTGCTGTAGGGTAACACCACTTGCTTTATTTTTTCGCCACACACCCATTCAGAGTGTAACAACAGTCCATCCTCTAACTCAAATCCGTTTCTCCGTTCTTCTGCAAGCTTCCAAATATTTGTTAAGGATTCATCTTCCCGCTGTAGCTTTATAAACTCTGATCTACTTTCTTTACAACCCTCTTCTTCACTGGAGATAGCAGGACTTTCTATCTCAAGTGCTTCTTCTTCTTCATCACTCTTTACAATTTCATTCAGGCTGTAGCTTTGTTTCTGTTCATCTTCTTGCACAGGAGGGGAAGTCACGGGTTGACATTCTTGAATTCCATCATTTAGTGAATCAAACGCTGTAGAACATATCAGCATATCGCTTACCAATTTTTTGGATACCGCACATACGACAGGGACTTCACAATGTCGCGAGTCATTTATTTTCATTTTAAAAACTACTAACGGGGCTGTTTCAGTTGATCCAAATGCACATACTAGTTTTACAGTTCCTTCACCATCGCCTTCTTTAATAGGAACTAGGTCATGTCTTATGACTGAAATTTGAGCCCCTGTGTCTAAAATGCCGTTAAGAATCGTAGAACCACATTTCAATTCTATTTCCTTCAGTTCATCACACTTCACAGAATTTGCCTTGAGAGGGAATGACATAGGCACGGTAATTCGAGCAGTCAATACCTCTTTATTCTCTATGACTTTTTCTGTAGTGACCGAATTGCTACGAACATTTTCAATTCTGCCCCGATTTCCTTGGCTATTATTCTTAGGACAAGCTCGTGCAAAATGCGTTGGATCACCACATACGAAGCATGTGACTTTAGATATTCTAGGACCTCTGTCCCTTTGATACCCTCCTTGGTATTTAGTTCTGTCAACTTGCTTGTCATTTCCGCCATATTTGGTTACACCTGCTAAATGATTATTTTTGTTGCCTTCGAATCTTTCCTTGAATTTACACTTATTTTTCTCTTCTGATTGCCATCGGGGAACATCCCTTGGCTTTTTGTGCACTGGATTATTCTTCAAACCGTCCTTCAAACTTTCGTATTCATCAACCTTTTCTGCGACCTCCAAAGGATCGATCATTTTATTCCATTGGTCCAAGAAATGTTCTTTTATGTCGTTTGGTACTCTGCGCTTGAGTTGGTCCGCAACCAGTAGCTTCTTTAATTGGTCAAAATCCTCGACTTTTAATTCATTTATCCATTCGTTAAAATAACTATTCAATGCATGACAGTAACTCCTCCAAGATTCTTCTGGCCCCTTTTGATGTCGGAAAAATAGCTGTCTCAATTTTTCAGGATTCAGTTTGTAGCGTTTAAGCAACATTTCTTTAATGAAATCATAATCATTGGCTCTCTCAGGAGGCTCCCGGGCTATATTGTTAGCTATCTCGGTTGGTAAAAGTCCTAAGAAATATGCCACCCATTCGGTTTTTGGTACACATGCCATTGCCGCCCGACGTTCAAAGTTTACCAAATACAATTGCATTTCGTCTACCTTTTCATCGTACCTTGGGGTTATCTGCATTAGCTGTACTTTAGACCTTGTTTCATTCGAATTTTCCACTACTTCACCCAAATGTACGTTATTCCCCAATAATTCCAAGCGTTTTAACTCAATCTCATGGGCTCGCTCCTCTGTTCGGATTCGATCTTCTCTTTCTTTTTCCCGAATTCGTTCTTCATCTTCTTTTTTCTCACGCCGAAGTCTGTCTTCTATTATTCTGCTCAAAGAAACTTTGGCTTCATCTTCAATGAAATTCCCACTGTCAACGATTAGCTTTCTAATTTCAGCCCTCGTTAGATCTGAGTTAACTTTTAACCCCAGTTCGGTGGCCAGTTCGAACAGATCCTCCTTGCGACCCTTACCCAAGAAAGATGATGCCATGGTAACCCGGAAAAAGAAACGAAATCCCACTAATTGTAATAATCAGTAACAGTGTAATAACCCCCAAGAGTTATTCATTCCCTTCAGGAAACATATTTACAACCATGACGATATAACCTATCGCTCAAATAATAATTTATTTCATTTATTTACTTCTACTCAAAAAAAAAAAAAAAAACGCAGCATAAGTAACCAAAACTTAATACAACACCAAAAAAAAAATTTAAATAAAATAGTTCTAGAAACCATATACATCAATAGTATATCACAACACAATAGTATATTCAATAATCAATCGTTCGATTTCGTTTTCATCACTCAACATAATAAAACAATTCTACAGTATCTAAGTGTACCAATATTTTCTCAAAACAATTAATTTTATTAATTAATTACTCTTAATGAACATTCAATAGTGTTAACAATACCCCAAAAAAAATCACAAACCATAAGAACATTCAATGTTGTAATAACACTACACTCGTATCATTTATTTCACCACAACAACATAAAAAAAAAACGAAAAAAAAATAATATCTATGTATATTTTGTTTGTTTTCTTAAAATACCATCAATATAATTTTAAATTTTTTTTCTTTAATCACTCTGTATACAGAACGAAATTGCAAATTAAAAAAGAATTCTTTACTACCAGGAGTATAATTTTTTGGCAACCCTTTAAAATTCATAAATAAATTTTCCTTTATTCATTTCTTATAACACTCTATATACGTTTATATTATTGAAATCATAACGTCGGTTGCACTACAGGATATTTCATATTATCTCCAAAAATATTTCATAAAAGAACTCTTCCATAACACTAGTTTCGATTTACCGAACTTAAACAATGAATGCAAAAAAAAATAATAAAAATATGTACATATATATATATATTATCCAATCTATAGCAATAACAATTGAACACAACCAATTTCTATTACTTCCTTCAATCAACGGTACTCCGTTGCAAAAACCAACCAATAATTATTTTATTTTACCCTTTTAACACTTCTGAAATAAAAATTCCTATTCCAGCCATTTGTTCCAAATTACTTCATCAGTAACACAAACAAAAAAAAAATCATTTTCGAGAACAATATTTCGTAATTGTCAAATGGATAATATTCTAATACAATTTATCGATTAAACAAAAACACATTTTTTTCTTCTATTTAATGATTATGAAAGATATTTTTCATTTGCACAGAAAATAATAACACAGAGCCTATTCTCAATTCTTTTTATTTCATTTTTCATCCACTAGAAGAGAAAAGAGATTTTTTTTTTAAATGTATTATGTTTTTCTGTATAATACCTATATAGGATTACCTATATATATACTTTTTACCTATAAAGATATATATTTTTCTACTGGGCTAACGACACGAGAACTTCTTACCTGTAGGTTCATAATCCACTAGGCTGCGCCAATACGGATCGCCGTTCTATCTCCCAAAACCCTCGGACATCTTTGTGTTGTTTGCACTGTGACGACTATCTAATGTAGAGTAGTTCTGAAGCTTGGAGACTATATTCATATACGAACAACATTTATTAAATGACACAATAACATACGGACACATGAACACAGAAGTTGAATACATTTACATGAATATTATTATTATTGTTCCACTAGAACAATATTTCTTCGCGACACACGAAGAGAGCTTTTTCGACTTTTTTCCATCACACCTCGGCCCCGACTGCCCGAACGCAGTTCTCTTTTTCGTCGAGGGCGCGCCACTTGGCAAGAGTCTATCTTCTATTTGGCGACGTCAACCATTGTCTTTTCTTTTTTTAAAAAAGTCAGAGTTTGAATTGTGGAACCTTACAGTAGGGTACTGTTAAGTCGCTGTTAGGTTACAGACAGGTTCTGGTTACGGTATAAAAGTTTAAGGTTAGGAATTTATACACAGAGTGAACCTATACGCAAGATTTGATTAAAAATAACACTTACTTTTGTTAAATAGCTCTGAAATTATAGTACTATACACCAACCTTTTAGCTACCATCGTGTATCGATTTCATTCATGGTATAGTCGGATTTAAAAGTGATATAATTAGTTTAAAATTCAAAATATTTCACTTGGGATTTGTATGTGAAAATAATAATTAGTTATGTGACTTAACAGTGATTTTTACGGGTAAATATCAACTTTTTTACACGAAAATCATGCAATCGTTAGATACATATACCCTCCCGCGTTTTTCATTGCTCATTTTGAGTATTTTTAGAGCTTAATATTAGTTGTTTTTAAAACCGATTTTTCACACAGTCAGTGGCTACGTATTTCAGACAGTGCATTTCTGCATGTAACGAGTTAATGATAAAATCATACAAATTTCAAGTTCGTTTAATATTGTTAATACGGACCCGGGCAACGCCAGGCGGGTCAGCTAGTATACAATAAAACCTCTATTCATTGTTTTTCAAGTGAGACGGGAAAAAAACGATGAATTCGGATTAACTTCTAACTACGAAAAAGCACAATGTGTCAGCATAACTATTGTATATAATATATACAGTCTAGTAATTGATTGTTTAATATTTTGCTTACTAAATTATAAAAGAGATAAATCGAAGTTATAGAAAAATAATATTTTTTTGAAATATCAATAATTTCGTTTGGTTTAAAAAATAAATACGCAAAGAGATATAACATTTTTCTAATCATTATTTGTATTTTAATATATATGTATAAAAATTCATATAGTTTGAAATGCCGTAATAACATTAGATAGAGTTGACATAGTTGGCTCAGATTCATCGGCATGAAAGTTAGTCAATGCGTCTTCGCCATTATTTTATTTATTTTATTTTTATGTATTTATTTATTTTTATTTATTTATTTATTTATTTATTTATTTATTTTTGCATTATCACTCATTTTTTATATGTTTAAACACCACATGTCGCAACATCACGATCAATAGAAACATAATCGCATCCTCTGCTATATCATGGCCCACTAGATCTATAGGCCCATCTATTTGAGATTAATGTTTGAAGTCTCCCGCTTGAGGACTCTGATACATTGCCCAAGTTATTCTGGCCAATCGTGCAAACCCTGAACCAAAACAATGACCATGTGCCGAGCCATATGCACCGAACAGAAAACAGTTTACTCAATGCTAATTTGGGCAGGGTTTGCGTCACGTGGTCTCACACGTGGTCCAGAGAAATGGTTCAGGGTTTGAAGCTGAATCCAGCTTCACTTTTTCGGCGGTTTTTTGCGAAATGGCCCGGTCGGTAGTATATAGTTGACTATGGCTATGTACAGTAGCTATGTATGTGCTCTTCAGCTGCATTATTGTCGCCACCTTCCTCACAAACAACACAAATGGTTTATTTTAGGATAAAAGAAGTATTTCCAGTTTGTATGTCAAATGGATGCGCTTGAAATTCACTTTCATTTCTGTGAGGAGAAAAATTTTATAACTTTCAATGCGGGAAAACGACATTTTGAAGAAATCGTTCTTCGGGAAACGATCGAATACGGTTTTCGTTACGATTATTTAAATATAATTTGTGCAGGAACCGTAGAAATAAAACGATCAATGAGAGAAAACGATGGATGCGGGAACGTTAAATCGGGGTTTCGCTGTATATAAAAATTTACATTACTCCAAAGATGTAAAAGAGAATACGGTTTATTAACAAATAATTTAATGTTTTGGTTTAAAAGGGACTTAATACCCTTCATTCAACAAAAAATGGCAAAAATATCGATTTTCCAATAAATTTGCTTAAATTACACTTTATTATTCCCAGTATACTCCAGTAAGGCATGATGACGTCACTGCGACGTCGTTGTGGAGTCACATTGTGACTTTGTGACCGTCAGTTGTCGATGTGACGTCACGTGACGTCGATGTGAAGTCACAGTGACTGAAATGTGAAGTCGTTATGGTTGTTTTAGAGCTCGTTTGTGAAGTCACATTGTGACCTCTTTGTTAAGTCACGGTGTGACAAAATCGTGAAAAATGTGCCATTTGTGACTACTTTCACATTAATATTGTGACGAAACTGTGGCAAAAGCGACGATATTTAAATTGTCAGAAACGTGTTTTTTAAAGTAAATAACATGTGTTGAAGAATATTTGTAATTTTCTAAAGATTTTTAAGAAAATCACATCTCAGTCACAATGTGACGTCACTGAGTGGTGGCATTTTGGTCACAGATGTGATCTTTGATCACATTGTGACTCGCAGTGACGTCATTGTGATTTCACTTTGACCATGCATGCTATGGGGATTCTGATGAATTTACGTAAAAATCGAGGTATGAGGAATACAGTTAAGAGGATTTTATTTCATTGCTGACCCGTTAAATTCCAAATCGTCTTCACTTAAAAGTGATTTTCACAAGTTTGTGTTTTTTCAATGAATTAATTTGTTCAAGATGATAAAACTTTAATGTATATTTTTCAGTTGACTTATTATTATTTTTTTTATCGTATCTTTATTAAAACTGAATATCAGATTTAAAGAGAAGTAATTTTTTTTACACATAAAAAAGGAAAATAATTTAACTTTTTTACAGTAATTTTACACATATTTGCACAATGATTATTTTCCCAAAACTAGTTTAAGTTTAGTAAATCAGATACTTGAAATGATACAGCATACTTTTAAGAAGTTATTAAAAAATTAGTTCAAAAATTCAAAATTGTACGAGAAGATATATTTAAAAATTTACTTATTGTTACTATTATTATTATTATTATTATTATTATTATTATTATTATTATTATTATTATTATTATTATTATTATTATTTGTTAGGGAAATTAAACGATAGAATCATTTTCTTATATTGATTCTTTTATTATTATACCATGCATGTACCTTAAAATGCTTAAATTAAAAAAAAAATGTTCAAAAGTTATCGAGTCTTCTTAAGGTATCTGCAGACCTTCGGAAGTGATTTTTTGAAATTTTTGAAATTTTCGCTTGTTATCCCTTTTTAAAATGACATTTACCTTAAAATTAAAAAATATATATATATAAAACTTAGCTATAAACCAGAAATAATTTTTTAAAGAAAAAATAGTCAAAATGATGTCAAACACTGATATTTCCGCAAAACGTGATAATTCAAAAATAAAACAATGTATTGACATTTTGTAAATTGCATAATAAAAACTAGTCGTTGGAGGCCACCGTAATACTTACCCATCATGGATATGCATAACATATGAAAACATAACATATGTAAACAATTTATAAAATGCATTACAATTACAAAACAAAATATAAACGTATATTTAAGTATTTTTAACACATCATCATGCTCTATTAATGAATTTCTGAGAAATCAATTTCGATAAATTGCATGAAACGCCAAACTATTCACGTAGCACTGAATTGCATAAAAAAAATCCTTATAACTCTAAAAATAATTATCATATTCACTAACGGTTTCTTGCATCAAATTAAGTGTCTCATTTGCAATTAAAAGATATCTTTGAGTTGAAATTTGAATGAAATACAGGGTCATGAAAAATCAAAGAATGTGAAAAACAGGATTAGAAATATCTCGATAACTAATTATCCGATCTACTTCGTTTTTTATGTAGAATTTGTGTTAATTTGTTGCCTTTTACGTCCATTCCTTAAAATAAAACATTTCGAAAATTTTTATATACCTTTCATCAGAGCGAATTTTTCGAGAGTCCGAAAAAAATAGTTCCGGATAATCGAGATTACTGATATTAAATAGGCTTCGTCCCATTTTTACATACTAAGCACATACAAAATTTCAAGTCTCTTTCTCAATTTGTTCGAAAGATAGAGCGGTTACAGACAGACAGACAGACAGACAGACAGACAGACACACAGACACACAGACGGACGGACGGCAAAAAAATTTTTCTAAAAATATGTTTTTCGAAATCTCTAGTGTCTGAAACGTGTAAATCCGTCAAAAAAAATTTTTCGATTTTCAAAACGATTGCAAGACTTACCCTATACTACGTATGATGGGTAAGTAATAAGAACTTTTTCTGGGACAGAGACTACACATTACGATCGCATCTCTATATCCGATGATATGACAATTAAAATACTAATCTAATAATAAATTTGCAAAATTTGTCTCAAGTTTGCTTTTTATACCAGTCTAAATATAAAACTATTTAATATACACTGCTCAAAACAATTAAACGATATTTGAAGTTTTATATAAAATAAAGATAAAAGCGAATTTTTTTTTGCCGAAAATAGAAGAAGAGAATCACAAATGCAATTTTTTCTGCTTTTCAAACTGTGGAGTATGCAAATTTTGAGTTCGACGTCAAAAACGTCGCTTCAGCGGCAGCGAATGAAATTTGACTTTCAACTGGATAAAAGAGAATGAAGACAAGGATGATCGGCATTCAGTGATTGCTTTGTTTCGATGAGTACGATGTCTCAACGAAATCATTTGACAGATTCAGAAGCTTGGAGAATTGTTGGTAGGTTAGAAGGGGGCCAAACTCAAGCCGAAGTAGCGCAAGCCATTGGAGTGTCACAAAGTGTCATTTCCAGGATCAGGAACCGTTTTTTGGAGAGTGGATGTGCAGTCCGAAGACCAGGGCAAGGTCGTAGATGGGCAACAACGCCCAATGAAGGTCGGTATTTAGCGTTAACAGCTCGGAGACACCGAAAGATGAACGCTACTCTTCTCCAACAACACCTTCGCTCGGCAACAGGCACCACGATTTCAACTCATACTGTCCGAAACCGGCTCCATGCTGTAGGTCTGTATGTTCGCCGACAGATGGTATGTGTTAGATTAACATCAAGGCATCGTCGCGACCGCAGGGAGTGGGCAACCGAGCATGTCAACTGGAGGAGAAATGAATGGAGCAATATTCTGTTTTCTGACGAGTCCCGTTTTTCTGTGCATCCGGATAATAGGCGTATTTTCATCTGGAGGGACCGTGGCAGTAGGAATAATCCTGCGTTCGGGCACGAAAGTGTCAGATTTGGCGGTGGAGGAGTGTTGGTGTATGGTGGCATCTCCATTGACGGGCGCACTGACCTCTACATCATTCGAGATGGAGCTCTGACTGGTCGCCGATATAGGGATGAGATCCTCAGACCTATTGTAGTCCCTTACGCTGCAGCAATCGGCGATAACTTCATTTTAATGGACGATAACTGCAGGCCACATCGTGCAAACCTGGTGAAGGATTTCCTTTTCGAGGAAGGAATCGTTTGAATGGAATGGACAGCGTGTTCTCCAGACATGAATCCGATCGAGTACGTTTGAGACGCTCTAGGAAGATGAGTTTCTGGCCGCCAAGAACCCCCACAAACTTTCCAAGAACTGGAAAGAGCTCTTCTCGAAGAGCGGGGCAGAATACCCCAACTCGTCATTAATAGCCTCATTGAGTCCATGCCTCAAAGGTGTTCAACGTTGCTGGCCGCCCGTGGAAACCCTACTCCCTACTGAAAATGATTTTCTTTGAAGAAAACACCTTTTCTTATTCTTTTTTTCTGATATGCACAAATTGTGTTTTTTTCCTTTTGTACACAAATGCGTAATAAAATGCATTTTTTTCTGTCAAACATGCGTAATTTATTCTCATGTAACCTACTATGTCTATCGACCATGTATCAATCAGCTAAAAAGTTTCCCAAATACAAAATCCACCTAAAACTGCAATATCCTTTAATTGTTTTGAGCAGTGTATTATCATGCGCGTAGTCTATTTCCTCAAAAGACATTTGTAAAAGAAGTGCAGAAAATTTCGTGGCATTTCATGCATAATTTTGTATTTTAGTATGTTTTGCGTTTAGTAAAAAACTGAAAAACTTCATTTTGAGAAAAAACTAAAAATAACACAATTCAAAATTTGCAATAGCTGTAACTTTAAACAGCTGTAATTTTGGTTATAATTAAGATACAGACATAATTTAAGCAGATATCGATAGACAAAAGTCAATTTTAATATTATTGCATAAGTGGAAAATCGATATTTTGATTGAAAATTGTGTTTTAAAGGTGCCACTTATGCAATAATATTAAAATAGACAAAAGTCAATTTTAATATTATTGCAAAAGTGGAAAATCGATATTTTGATTGAAAATTGTGTTTTAAAGGTGTTCGAATATCTTTATAAATCTAGAAGGTATTATAATTATATCAATTTTTAAATTCAACTTCGAACAAAACTGCATATGCACTCACATATACAAACATACCGGGTGTCCCAAAAATGACTGATGGATTTTAAAATTCAATAACTTAAAAACGGTGACAGCTATTTAAAAAAATTTTGCAGGAGGGTTATGTATAATGTCAGGAGTTTTTTTACCGTATTTTTTTATTTTAGTTCTAACTTCAAACAATAGGTGGTGCTGACGGCGATTGGAGGCAAGGTGATCAGTGCTGAGTGAAGCGTCGACTTGGCCTTCAATCGCCGTCAGCGCCACCTATTGTCTGAAAGTCGAACTAAAATAAAAAATTACGGTAAAAAAACATTTACTCCTGACATTATACATAACCCTCCTGCAAAAATTTTTTAAATAGCTGTCACCCTTTGCAAGTTATTGAATTTTAAAATCCATCAGTCATTTTTGGGACACACGGTACATACATACTATGTATTCTTTAGTAATCCATAAGCGTAAAATTTCGAGTCATATATCGAAAAGATACTTTAAGACAGATAAAAAATTTATTTAAAAACTTTGTTGTCCTGAATTTCAAATATATGCACTAGTTTTATTTTACATTATAATATCTTATTTGCATACTGAAGAAAAATCGAATGATTCTCACAGAATATTCTCTGAAACAAAGATAAAAAAGAATTAAGATAGGATGAATACGTAATGCAACATTTATGGTATAGAATATTATAATACGCTGAGCCTTCTTTTCCTGCATATTTCAATATCCCTCCTGCAAAAAATTTTTAAATAGCTGTCACCCTTTGCAAGTTATTGAATTTTAAAATCCATCAGTCATTTTTGGGACACCCGGTACATACATATGTATGCTTTAGTAATCCATAAGCGTAAAATTTCGAGTCATATATCGAAAAGATACTTTAAGACAGATAAAAAATTTATTTAAAAATTTTGTTGTCCTGAATTTCAAATATATGCACTAGTTTTATTTTGCATTATAATATCTTATTTGCATACTGAAGAAAAATCGAATGATTCTCACAGAATATTCTCTGAAACAAAGATAAAAAAGAATTAAGATAGGATGAATACGTAATGCAACTTTTATGGTATAGAATATTATAATACGCTGAGCCTTCTTTTCCTGCATATTTCAATATTTTTTCTTTTTTTTACAAAACCTCAATACATGTATCAAATTTTTAAACCGCTTAAAGCCAAATAACAAAAAATAATTCTGAAAAAAAAAACGCAAAAGGATTACTATGCAAAATTGATAAAATATTTCGAAATGTTGAGTCTAAGTATAGTAGAGAGAAAATTCACCACACCAATGTATTATTATGCACATCTACTAAAAGTAAGATAAAATTGAAAATATCTTTTTATTTATAAGAAGCTTATGTGGGCAAATATAATAGAAACAATGTCAGAACAAAAACTCTTTTAGTTGGATGTATTTGTGAGTCAGAGAAGTTAAGAATTATAAATGCATTTTAACTTTTAAAAATTTTTTATAATAAACAAACATATTTAATACATTCCTGAGATCCTGATTCCTAATATTTTCCTAAGATCTTTCGTACGAATACGCGTCCATTTTCAAAGCGAAAAGATAATTGGCCAGAATAGGAAACATAAGACACCTCTAAAGACAGGTGAAAAGATCAATTCTGATTTCGTATATCCGAAACACCTAGATTATTATTCCAAATTGGTGGAATATTATAAAAAAGAACATCGTTACAAAAAATACATCCTAAAAATTGATCTTTTAACCCCTCTTTAGAGCAATGGACTGAACTTCACTTGCGCAGTAATTTGTTTTGTTTTTATCTATATTTCCTATCTGGTCAATTATCTTATCAATTTTAAAATAGATGCGTGTACGTCCAAAATGTCTGAAGAATGTATGTAATGATACTATCTTAAAATATTTGTAACACTTTTTAAGTAATTATATGTATATTTTAAAATTTATGTTAATAACATGGTGTAAATTCCTTCAAGACACTAGTATTTAAATACAGCGATTTGACTCCATTGAATTCTTCAAACATAGTCGACGTTAGGTGAAATGTGTAGAGTTAGAAGAAAATTGTAAGATTCCAGGAATTTTATTGAGTCATTAAGTGAACATGAGTTTTTATTAGATCATATGACTGAAAATGACATGAACAATTCTTACAAACACTTGTAGTCCAAGAGCCGTCGGCATAAAAACCTACACTGTAAAAAAAAGGGTCGACCTACTAAAAAAATTTTAGTTTCTCTCAGTGATCCTTGCAATTACTAAAAAAAAATTTTGTAGTATTACTCAGTTACTAGAAAAAAAGCTAGTAACGAATAGAGTTAATAGTTTTATATTTTTAATAGCTATTACTAAAACTCACTTGGTGAGGCCGTGATAGCCTAGTGGCCATAGCACCAAACTCCTGGCTGAAAGGTCCCGAGTTCGATGCTCGACACCACCAAAGACGCAACGAGTGTATGCAATGTAAGTACTCGTTAAATAAAGGGGTTATGAAGAATATAGAAGGGGTTATATAGAAGGGGTTCTGTCGTAGCAATTACCATGGGTAATGATTTCAGGACTTTCCTTCTCCTTCAGAAGCGTATCAAAATTGAGCAGGTGGCAATGTTTCATGCTGCCATCTATTGAGGCTTTGCCGAAAATCTTTCGCTGCAGAAGTCTGTCTTCTTACCCACTGGATGCAATTCAAAGGATGCAATTCACTGGATGCAATTCTTGCTCTTCGGGCAAAAGTCAACAACGAAACTCATTTGATTATTCTCGCTAAAAAGTTTTAAGTTTTTTATACAAAAAATTCATTTATACAGTTTACAAAATAAATGTTTGTTTCACTTGCTAAAATTGCGTTTGGCATAGTTACTAAGAATCTCTGAGTAATGGTTACTAAAAATAATTTTGGGGCTGTTACTAAAACTTGCTTGATGGCTCATACTAAAAAGTTTTAAGTTAGTGATACAAAAAATTCTTTTGTTCAGTCTACAAAAGAAATGTTTCTTTCACTTGAAAAAAAAAGTTTGGAATGGTTACTATTCGTACTGTGAGTAATGGCTACTAAAACACTCTGTGGAATACAAATTTATTAAAATATTTTATTAACCTCATGTATTTTTTTGTTATGTTATCGAGCACAAGAAAAAAAACCTTTATTTTTTGAAAACGTAGTAATAAGGGCGGAAATGAAGAGTGCATAAGCCAACAATTAATACTACTAATAGTTTAGTCGTAGGTTTAACATTGTGTTTTTCCGTGCAATCAAAGGTTAGAAAACTGGGAGCAGGAAAACACAATGATAAACCAACGAGCGAGCCATTATTGATATTAATTTTTAGCTTTTACACCTCTTCACTTCCGGAAGACATAGATCATAGGTTCCCCTGCTACTCCCCTTCCATAAAATAAGTTTTTTTTGTGTGCTCGATAACACAGGTTTTTGTGCTGTAGGCTCTTAACTATTGTATTAGATTAATTTAGAAACACGATTATTCAATCGGTAAATTAATTATAGATGTAAATTTTTCCATTTTTCAATATTGGGTGAAAAAAGTCCGGGCCGGGATTCGAACCAGGGATATATTGGCTGAAGCTACTAGTGCTCTACCAACTGAGCTATCCCGGACACGAAACACTGGAGGACTATTTAACCCAATTAACCTTTAAAGATCATTTTATCTGGTCTACCTTTATTTCTGCAGTTCCATATATTGACCTTTGATTTATTCTGTTGAACTGATCCAGAGTATCAGACCAGATGAAGTGATCGTTGAGGTTAATTAGGTGAAATAGTCCTCCAGTGTTCGTGTCGGGGATAGCTCAGTTGGTAGAGCATTGGCGGCTTCAGCCAATACATCCCTGGTTCGAATCCTGGACCGGACTTTTTTCACCCAATATTGAAAAATGGAAAATTTTACATCTTAACTATTGTATCCAATATTATAATATTTGAAGTGCTTTCATCCGCCCTTAAAAGATTTTTTTTTAAATCTGGGGGAAATTCATACTTCTCATCTTGCCCCGTATCGAGGATAGAAAGTCGGATAACTGTGTTTAACACATCTTACAACATCCCTCATACTCAAAAATTATTAAAAACAGGCTGTAAATTTAATACCCAAAAGCAAAAATCATATCGGCAAGGTCTATGCTTAGCTTGAATTATATCCTGCACTGTTTAAAAAATAATTTGAAATTCACAGATATATTTTCTTGAATTTCACAGAAAAAGTCCGTTTTCATGTCAAAGGGGAATTTTCTGTTAAAAGTCGGAAATTTTCGTCATATTTCCTTAAAATAACAAAACGGATGAATATGGCAGGAAACAACGGAGATACTCCGCCATCTATCCCAAATTTCTTTTGAATGTTTATAGAATCTGACATGTTGTTACACAGAAATGAATAAACTCAATGAAAGAAACCTGGATTTTTTGTAAGATTTGTATCGTACTGCTGAATTGCAACTTTACTGATACCAACAATTTTCTGAGCAACAAATTAACCAAACCATATTCAAAACATTCATTAAGCAAAGAAAATTACCCTAATAAATTATTTAATCAAGCCATATTATAATTAGTCATTAACCATAAGAAATTATAATAATAAATTACCCTTATTATTTAAAACTTGAAAGAATTATTACAGCTTCGATAAAATTACAGTCTAACTTATAGAAATATAAACATACTGCAGAATCTACAATATGCCTTTAGAATCCCATGCATGTGAAGACTATATGGTGCTATAGCTAGAGCAATGGGATCCCACAACAAAGGTCGTCAGTTCGAATCACACCAATGACATTAATATTTTACTCGGTTAATAAATATAGGAGCTTTTTAACTGTTCGATAGATGGCATTACCAACCAGTTCTTATACTATAGCTTCTTCAAACGGAGTTTTTCCTCTTTTTCCATAACGGAAAATCTACTAACGAAACGGTGAATGACTGGCAGCTTTGCTGCCAGTATTTTAACCGTATATTCACGGATTAATTTTTAACAGTGTAGGCAGAATAATCAGCATGAGTTCAAAATTTGCACATGAGCCATTCTAACTAAAATTCACCCTTGTTCTGTCTTCCACAGATAATGCAGTATTTATTATCATAAGTCTTCTTTATTGTTTTCATCCTCGTCATTTTTCCCTACCACTGCCATATTGATTTAAACTATGATTATCAATATACCGTTTACTGAAACATTCCGCATGAAGTTTTATATTTTCAGTTGTACTCCGTATTATAACGGAGTTTTAGTACTTCGGATACAGTATTATTGTATTGGAAATTTTTTGTGTGTGCCTGTAAATACTATCTTCTTTCTATTATACAGGAAGTAATATGTATTAACCTCAAAAACACATATCAATTTCACAAAATATGAAACAGTTTAATGTTATTAAAACGCGCCCCAAACAATGTTTCCCCTATACCATTATGTAATTTACCACTTTTGTTATGACCCTGTAAATGAATAACAAATATTCTTTTCATCGCATATTGTACAGAAAGTATATTTTAGTATATGCTTCATAGATGCATATAAATTTTATTAAGTTCGAAAGAGTGCAACATCTTTAAAATGCACTTGAACTAATTTTTTCCCATCCACCGTGATGTAACAGACTACTTTTGATTGTCCATGCAATTGAACTATGCGTCCGATTTTCATAAAATTTGAAATGACTCCGCACAATTATGCAGCAATTATGTATTTTAAATTTCAAACGATTCGTTGTTATTTGCGGACAGATGAACGGACGGATAGACTGAATGACGACTGTAGGTACTATGTATTTATATAACTACGAACGCATCTAATAAGAGATTAAAATAACTCACGACAGATAAATAATTCCATGCACTGCAAGATCATCAAAAATTGCAATAACACAACTGGAAATTCAACTTCGGCTCAGAACTATCCACATGTTTATTGGCCTAACCGTATTGTTCATAGTGACTTACATGAACTTCTAGCGAGATTTTCTCATGCACCGGGCCAGAAGTCCTGTTACACACCCCTAAACGAGCGGAAAACTTAATTCTTTGTTTTATCTATCCCTTTGATTTAACCATGACGTCATTTTCCTGATATTTGTCAAGTTTAATTATCTAGCAAAAGCCATGCTTTGTTTGGATTCGCGAAGTATTATGCTATAAGATAAATATTTCAAAGTAATAATATATTTTTAAAATTACTTTTACATCTTTATTAAGCAAAAATGTAATTTTATGTTTTAATTTTAAAATGTATTTCAACCAAATAACTAAGAATATCCTCAGATTGTTTATTTATGATATAAGACTGGTATAAATAAAAATATTTTCGAAGTAGAATTACACAAAATATTAATTAATTTTATTTGTTTACAATTCTTTTATTGCCACTTCATAAAAACATAATGTAATTCTTTTAAAATTCATAAATATCGTCTGCTTAAATAATTGCACAAAATAAGAATGAATTGTGTATTTGAATTCCTAACACAGAAAAATACTTTTAAAATTGAATGTTAACAAGAGAATTTTCACAAATTTTAATTCATTAAAAATATGCTATAATTTTTCTAAAAAAAAAATGCATTTTATTAATTTTATAAAAGAAATCACGAAACTATACATAGTTAAAAGGAATGAGCATAGTTTGGAAATCTGAAAGCAGTTTTTGAGACATTTTATCAGAATAATGAAAATATATTTTATTTATTTATTTATTTAATGATGATTCTAGCTATAATTACTGACCCCATGATTTAAGTTTTTCTTCTGAAAACGTACGTGTTTCACTTTTTATTTGAAAAAATGCGTTCGTAATGGAAAAACATGTAAAATAAATTGATTTTAATAATAATTTTTTGAAAAGTTTTTCCGTAAAAAAATAATATTCTGCAAATCTACAGATCAAAATTTATATTTGTGTTTAATTTTAAGTCAAAATGCTGTATAGTTTTTTTGCAAAGTGTACGACAAAATGTCATTTGAGTGGCCTAGTAGAGGATTCGCTTCGCTCATCCTAATTAAATAAACATTTTAAAAAACCTGTTAATGTTTGACTTGATTTCTCAAAACCATTTCAAACTGCATTATATATTGAGAAAGTAAGTAACTAAGATGTATTAAGCAAGTAGTACTAAAAATCAAACAGTTGAAAAAATAGTTGAAACTTGACAAACAGGTTGAAACTTAAATTAACTAAATAAATGCAGTGCAAATTCAAATTATAAATAAAAAAATGAAAAGAAATTCTAAAAAAATAGTGTAAAATTTAAAGAAAAATTCTAAGAAATTATTTTAAAAATTATACTTTTATAATTTAAAAAAATTTTATATTAAAAATAATTACTTATTTTAAAGATATATTCTAAATCACTTACGAAATTTATATATTTAAGTTGGAAAAAAAATAATAAATGTTACTAACATACATTACTTCTTTCATAAAAACTGCAACTCTAAAATATCCTGTCGCAATATTAATATAAATCAATTGTTTATTTTAATTACATGAACCAATTACTCGATTGCTATTTAAATTTAAAAAATCATAGCTAATTTAAGAAATTAAATTAATTAAAATAATCTTATTCAAAAAGGAAGAAAATTTTTAGCTCAAATTCTTATATAAATTCATTATTTCATCAATTAATTATGAGGAGATGTTTGCGCTATTTAAATGATTAAAATTTATCAAATAAGAAAAGTAATGCTTTAGTTTAATTAAAATCCAAATAATTTTACATTTAAAAATTCGGCAATAGAGATAAAAATTATAAATACCCTGAGATTCTTTTATCTAACACAGGAGAATACTTTTAAATTAAAAGTTATGACTAAATTACAGTATTAAACGATGCATAAGTCAAAATGATTAAAACTGTTCAAGATTTGATTAATATTACAGTATATAAAATTAATTGGATTTTTCTTTGGTGATAAATTTTAACGTTCATGTTTGAGAAAGTCACTTTAAGTAAGTAAATCTTTCTCTAAAAGAATTGAAATGACTTAAGTATAACGGTTCTTGACGCATTAGGGCATCAAGAACCGTTAAACTTAATTCATTTCAATTCTTTTAGAGAAAGATTTACTTACTTAAAGTTTACTTAAACATGCTGCAGAACACTTATTCTTGCGTGACTGAAGCTTATTTGGTGAAATACGTGTATAAATTGTGTATCCAATGAATTATATTTTCTAAGTTACGCGATATTTTTGTTTGTTTTAAAGATTTGCAAAATTTAAAAAAAAAAATTAATTAATAAAATATAATTACTAGCAATTCTGTTTCGACAAAATTTAAATTTAGATTAAATTAATGTTCAAAGGAAATTTGTTTTTTGGATGACAGATTTTAGTTTAAGGCCATCTTATGGGTTATTTACACTTTTTCTAATTTGCTCTGGACAGTACTTTGAGTTGACACTGTAACTATAATGAGCAAAAAATCTATATGCATACACTCAATTTCTTGCATAAGTAGCCTTTAAAAGCAACTGTGGTCAAATTCTTTCAATTACTACTTTATTTAAATAAGAAACAAACTAAAACAACCAATCTTTTCTCTTTATTCTAAAAAAGATAACTATCACCACCGCCGCCCGACGGTGCAATTTTATGATCTAGGCTATTTCTTCGTTAACATTATGAACCATATCGCTCACAAAAGTACAAAAATTGGTGGTATTATAGAGAAATATTTGATAAATAAGCTGATGTACACAATTTTTAAATCAAAAAATTATTTAAAGTGATAATTAATGTTAAATCTGGCAAAAATCGTTCCATTTAAAAAAAAATTATAGTAGCAAAAACTATACGTAGGAGTTTAATCATTTTTATATCATTTTATACATTAAAAGTTCTCGGTGTGCAGATTGCATTTATTTTTTCTTAATTTGATTCATTTTTTCAGGATTTATTTCCATTTTAAATTAAAATTTTCAGGATTTTGAGAGAGATTTTTTGCATATTTTAGAAAATGCTATTATTATTAATTGTTGGCAAATGTTCAAGAATAATATTTCCATTACATTTTAAAATATGCATATATATTATCACATGATTATAAGTTATCACAAACAGAAAAAAACTTTCAACTTAGAATGAAATATCAGTAAAAATCTGGAGGATATTACGTCATAAAACTAGATTTACATGTGAATGGTAAAAGAGCAAGGAAATATTCAAATAATGGATTCATTAAAATGCGCCAACCGAAAAGTATCTTCACGTGAATATCAAAAAGAGATGAAAACTTGAAATAATAAATTCATTAATGTGTGTTAAAAACAACAAGTAAAAGGAATTACATCAGATTTAAAATGAGCAAGTAATATTGCAAAACAATTAAAATTTAAAAAATATATATCTAATCGATATTTATTTCATATTTTGATATGATTTTCTAACTATTGTTGTGCATGCTAAGGCGTCACAAATAATATTTCCTTTCAAACAACAGATTTTTTCTCTTGTGAAAAGAGAAAGAAAAATTTAGTGAAAATTGTATAAGATTTAAACGATACATTAAAAATGCATAAATTAAAAATATTTTTCTTATACCAAAGTTCAAAATTTATCAGGAAGCAAAGACTCTGTGTATTTCACTATTGAACTGGTATTGTTTAATTAAGCATAAGCATGTAATTAGCAAGTAGATATTTAACAGTAGCATATTTCACCAATCAAAGAAAAATGAATAGAAACCCCTTTACAGGAAGATCGAAATTAAAAAAAAAATGCATATATAACTCAATATTTCTCATTCTTTTAAAAGCCAATCAAATTAGTGTGTTTTAAAAAAATTACACCAAGAAAAAGGAATTAATTAAAACTACAAAAAATGTTTTGTTGAGTACATTTTGGTCGTTTTTAGCGAATATTTCAGTTAAAGTAAAAAATCTGTTTTGTTGCTCAGACCAAAAAAAAAATATATATTGTTAATACTATTATATAATTTTAACAAAATTTCACCAATTTTATTTGAACCTTACTGAAGTCTTCTATTTTCATCTTTGTAATTCCAACAAAACTTTGTTGTTTTTGGAAAAATTAAATTGGTGGGCAGTAGCCTTAACGCTCCCACGTAATTTTATTTAATTGACTTATATAGCTATAAAGGATTAACATAATTTTTGGATAATAAACACTTTTCAAATTCAGACGGAGCAATGACGTTATTATTACGTTGTTATGCATTTCGGGGTAAAAATTGTGGACGGAAAATTGGAATAAATAAATAAATAAATAAAAATACAATATATTTTTTGTTTATCCAAACAAAAATTTTCATTTGACTCCAATATGGGTCAACGGAGATTTTGTTTGCCGAAAAAGTGTAAGGATTCTGAAGCTCGTCTTGAGAAGATTATAATTTTTCACTATTCTTCAACAAGCTAAGGAGATATTAGTAAATAGCTAAATTTACAGCTTTCTAGAATTTCTTATGTCGCAAAGGAGAAAACACAGACATTTACTAAGGTTATCTGGTGTAATAACGCCAAGCGGGGTAATAACGCCAAGTGCTAATATTTTGCATAATTATGAAATAATCTGGTAAATGACACCCATGTGCTCTGCGCAGAAGGGTTTTGAGTCATATAAATCGCAAAAAACAGCTTCAAGTTAATTTGTTTCATCTTTAGGTCTTATAGTTTTTACAAGCAACTAAAATTAACGCTTGATCTAAAATTTGCGAGATACGTTTTGTGATGTGAAGACTATTTTTTTTATCCGGAAATACTTTGTTAATTACATAAATTTGTAGTACATTTCATGGATTTTCAAAATGTTGTTGAAGATTTTCGATATCTTCTAGAGATAATTTGTAATTTAAAATGTACAGCGCAATAACTATAACGGGGTAATAACGCCAATCCTTGGCATTAATACCCCGGTTGATTCCCTACAGTGGCCGAGCTACATCCTAAATACTGATTCAAATAAACACAGTTAAAACTGTGCAATGTTTCTAATAATTCTATTTAAGTGGTCCTTTTTAAGCAAAAAAGAAGCTCACGGTCTGATATTCTTTTGCCTCATTCTCCCCCCCCCACACACACACACACACACCACACCTTTATTTTTCTTACACTTTCACAAAAAATTGAACATTTTCAATAGCTTAGAATGCAATTTGTCAATTTCTAAGTTTGTAGAGTTTGTATTTTTATAATTGGGCAATCTACATGCAATTATTCAATCTTATTTCATAGTTTTGTTTGCATGGCGTTATTACCCATATAGGTGG
Organism: Maratus speculifer; assembly: GCA_964019185.1. Classification (NCBI taxonomy): domain Eukaryota; kingdom Metazoa; phylum Arthropoda; class Arachnida; order Araneae; family Salticidae; genus Maratus; species Maratus speculifer. Next base: position 390,883,733 of record OZ025294.1, on the reverse strand, counting down.
GTAATAACGCCAAATAGCAGTGTTCAAGAAATCACGCCATTATATTTTATGAATAAATATCTGTTTAGATTATTTTTTTATAGATAGTCAATGAGTTGCTGTATCGAATCATATATTTGTTTGAAAAATACAAACTAAAACTGAGCCGTGAAAATTGGTAGAACCTTAACGTGGCGTTATTACCCCAGGATACCTTTTGACAAATAACCTCTCCATTTTCAAAGCTAAAATAAAAAGTTCTTCCGGCCAGTACCGGGAGGAAGAGGTAGCCTTCATATACCTTATTTATTTATTTTAAATTAAGTTATATTGTCCAAACTAACGAAGCTCAAATTAATGGAACCCGATTATATAATATTCAATACTAGTTTTTTTCAACACTGAATATTAATGGGAATTTTTAGAAATTAGTCATATTTTATTCAAGCTGGTTTTATTTTAAGTTTAAAATTACAAAAAAAAAATTAAATGACCGCCGTTTTGAAACAGGATGGCGGATGAAATTAGCCAACAAATCGGTCAAGATATTGGTATATACTACGTACACACGGAGTTATATCTAAATTTGTTTATAAATATAATTACTATTGCGTGACAAAATTCAGACCGTTTCAAAATGTCAACCACACTTGAAATTCAAAGTGCTATAACTCAGCCATTTTGTAAGATATAGATGAAACAAAAAATGCTCTGGAATCTTTGTGTCAAAGTCAAACACACAAATGGATTTTTTTTAATTTTTCACTTCTTTGTAAGTAGTTTTAAATTTAAATTTTTTTTTAAACTTTAAAATTCCGCAATTTTGAAACAAGATGGTAGATTAAACTGGCCAAAGAACTAGGTCTCGTCATCAGTATGTACTGTACACACACGAAATTACATCCAAATCGGTTAATAAATACGCATGGTATCACGCACGAAAAATCAGATCAATTCAAAATGTTAGTCACACTATAAATTCAAAGTTCTATAACTCAGCCATTTTTAAGTTATACCCGAAACAAAAAATGTTCTGGAATCTTTGTATCAAGATTAAATGCATAAAAGAAAAAACTTTTTTATATTCTCACTTTTTTTTACCTAATTTCAAATTTTAATTTTTTTTTTTTATTTAAATGGCTGCCACTTCGAAACAAGATGGTAGATTCAACTAGCTCACTAACTTGGTCAAGGCATCGGTATGTACTATGTACACACCAAGTTACATCCAAATCCGTTCGTAAATACACGTGTTATCACGTCACGAAAATCAGAACATTTCATAATGTCAGCTACACTAGATTTTCGTTATAACTCAGCCATTTTTAAGATATAGAATGAACAAAAAATATTCTGAAATCTATGTATCAAGGTCTAACTTATAAAATAAAAACATTTTCCAACTTTAATTTTCTTTTCATTCAACTTTAAATTAAATTTAAAAAAAAATTAAATAGCCGCCATTTTTAAACAAGATGGCGGATGATGATGGCCAACGAAACTCGGTTAAGACATTAGTAAGTACTATCTACATACCAAGTTTCATTCAAATCGATTTAATACGATAGTTACAGCATGATAAAAATCAGATATATATATACATATATATATGAATATTTGTATAAAGGGTAGTTTTGGGGTCTGAGGATCATGATCGGTAAAAATATACCAAACTTTTGCGGAAGTGCTTTTTTCCGGACGGCTGCAATAGGTAAAATTTTACTTTTTGTAATGAAAGCTACTTAAAACACAAATTCTAATTCATTGTTTTTTTTTTTTTTCAAACAAAATGACATTGTAAATGTTAGAAAAAATACATTGATTTGTATATAACTCCGTGTATACATATTACATAACATACCAATGTGTTGACCAAGTTCATTGGCCAACGTCATCCGCCTTCTTGTTTCAAAATGGCGGCCATTTAAGTTTGTCAAAAGCCTTTTAAATGTATAAAGATGTAAAAACAAAAAAATAGAAAGTGAAAAAAGGTTCTTTCTAAAGTGTTTGATCTTAATAATGAATTCCGGAGTATCTTTTGTTTTGTCTTTACCTTAAAAAACGCATGAGATATAGCAGTTTGAATTTATAATATGGGTGACATTTTTTAAAGCAATTTGCCCGCGACAGAAGTTATATATATTAATCGATTTCGATGTGAGTGTGCATGTACACATAAAATATGATTTCAACCAACCGCATTGTTTGTTTTATCCATCATGTTGTTTTAAAATGGCATACACTTCATGATATCGTGCAATTTGGCGGCGGTATAAATAGCATAAAATAAAACCAGATTGAATAAAAGTTGACTAATTTCTAAAAATTCCCATCAATATTCAGTATTGACAAAAACTAGTATTCAATCTTATATAATCGGGTTCCACTAATTTGAGCTTCGTATGTTTGAATAATATAACTTAATTTAAAATAAATAAATAAATAAATTAGGTATAAGAAAGCTATGTCTTCCTCCGGGCATTGCCGGAAGGACTTTTTTTTCAAACTAAATGACATTGTAAATGACAGAAAAAAATATCTTTTCTAAAATTTATCTCTTAGGCGCTAAATAATTTAGGTTAAAAATGTTGATATAAAACTGCAAATCCCCTTAAAACTTCAGTTTAAATAACCATTTATTTAAATTTACGCAATCACAAATTTAAAAGTTTTAAACAAGTAAATAATCTACTACAAATCCTCAAAAAAATAATTGAAAAGGATTTAAGTTAAATACTTATATGAAAATTTATCGCTTTCTTAGATAAAACAACATTTACTTTATGAGGGATTCAGCTTAGCCTCTTCAGGTACACAAATGTGTACCTCCATTCTTTTTCTCGTAAAAACTAAATTGTTCGAATTTTTTGCATTTTTACTTTACTTCTATACATCTGACTGTTTTTTGCTTTAAAACAAAACCAATGAATGTCAGCACTGATGAATATTACGACATAAATTAAATATTATTTTCATCCAAGTTTCGAAAATACCTTCAAGACATTGTGGCCAAGAAAGTAAGAAATATTCATGATTATTTAACTTGAATGTTTTACAATAAAAAATTTTGAGGATTTGCTGATCATTTACTTGCTTAAAGACCTAAATTTTGTTATTGTGTAAATTTATATTATTGATATTTAAACTGATGTTTTAAGGGGATTTGTAGTTTTATATTCATATTTGTAAACCTAAATTACGAGTCCCCTAAAGTACTGTTTTTATAAAAAAGACTTTTTTCTGTCATCTGTGGTGTTATTTCGATTATCCAAAAGCAATAAATATATATTTGTAGAGTTATTTTATGCTCAGGTATGAAGAGAATAAAGCAGCCATTTGTTCGTTTGTTTTCAACGAGAAAATCATTCAGCTTTTAAGAAGTGGTGTATTTTTTTAAGACATTTTAATTTTTATAAATAAAATAATAGAAGTCCCTGGATGGGGTCCTTGCTACAGAAGAGGATAAACTTTGAACACGTCCTCCTAGAAAGCTAAATGCATCTTAAATGAGGGTCATTTTGAAGGAGTCTAAAAACAAAAACCTTTTTGAGTGCTTGATAGTCCAAAATCCGACAGCCGAAAAACCTATGTTAACGAGCACAAGAAAAAAAAATTTATTTTATGGAAAATTAATAATAGGGCAATCTAATGTTCCATTCCGGAAGTGAAATGGTGCATAAGCCAAAAATTAATACCACTAGTGGCTCACTCATAGGTTTATGCTTGTGTTTTCCTGCTCCCAGTTTTCCACGTTGTTATACCTTTGAATTTACGGCTAACACGGTGTTAAACCCTACGAGTAGGGATGCAACGGATATCCGGCCAATATCCGATATCCGGCACATCCGGCTGATTTTTCAATATCCGAAATATCATCGGATATCCGAATCACAATCACCGAATATCCGACTTCTCTATCGGATATCCGATCGGATATCCGGCAGAATGCAACAGACCAAATATATATTAATAACAGTAATCGTTTGATCCCAAACAATGAAAAAAACTTTTGTTTATAATGCAAAAGATGAAACATTATTATAAGTTCCCTATCGAAGAATAAAAGGTAATTCTCAAAAGTTTAAAGAATTGCCAGCTTTCCAACTATTTATATTTAAACTCTGTAACAAATTTAAAAGTTTACGTTTACATCTTTTAGAAAATTGTATCTACTTTCAGATTGTAAAACAAAATTTGAAGTCCAAATAGCAAATGAAGCTTTTGTGCAAAAATGTATAAAGGTAAAAAAAAACCAACATTGAGAAATGCACAAATAATGCATGAAAAGAATAGAAAACAGCCGTTTCGAATCTACTATCGAGATTCTTCATCAGTATAAGACTCAGCATGCTAGAAAAAGCTAAGCTGAGCAAAGCGACAGGGAAGCACAGTCTTATATACCTATTACGAGAGCGAATGGTAATAGATTCAAAACAGCTGTTTGCTACCTTACATGCGTTTCTAAACGTTTGTTTTCTATCTTCATAAAATTTGAAGTTGTTTATTAAACTGTGATTTTACTAATTTTCTTTCTTTCTTTTAATTTAAACAATGGGTTAATTGGTTTTTAAGTTACACAACTAAACAAACCTATTTTTAATTTCTTCTATCTTTCAAAGAAGAATATATTGTAATAAATTTTTTTTTGACGAATTTGCGTGTTTTAGAGGTCAAATATCCCCAAAAACATGTTTATTCAAAACATCTGTCTGTCCCAGTGTTGCCATCATACTATCAAAAAGTGTATGAAGTTATGCATAGAATGATCCAAATATTTTGTGCACATTTTTGACTGTAACCAGCAGGTTCTTCTTCAATATGGAAACATTTCACTGTAAGGCGGTGCTGTAATTGCAATTTTTGTGCCATTTTCATTGTTCTACCATCAAATACTGTATGAAGTTATGCATAGAATTGAACCAAAATTTCTTTGGATAAATTTCTGGGAATGACTGTCTGGTCTTCCTTCAATTTGAAAATAGTTTGCCCAAAGATGGTACTGTAATGATGATTTTTGTAAAATAATTTTGATTTTTCATAATCCTTACAGAGAATTGACGGTTCGTGCAGCGATGCGAACTTCGTATCTTTCTAAAATTGGCTATTCGCAAACAACTGATGTATAGCAGAACAGAAAAGAATATTGATTTTAATAAATATGATCGAGATTAACTCATTCTTAATCTAATTAACTGAATGCAGCAAAAATTCTAGATGAAAATAAAAGTTGGTATAGTACTGAACTAACAATATTGAAGTAGTATTAATACAGTTGACTCTCTCTACAACGAAACTCTATCCAGCGAATTTCTCTATTTAACGAATTTTTTGTAGGAACGGTCAATTTTTTTCATGATTACATTAAAAATAATCTACATATAGCGAAATATATATCTCCATTTAACGAATTTTTTCAAACATGTTCTTTTATATGTTCTGAAAACGCTTCAAATTATTTGTAGAGTAAATTTTTTCAATGATTTCTCATTTATAAGTCATAGCTACATAGCTTCCTCTACCTTATTCCATATGCCTAAAAAAGGCATTCAACCCCCCCCCCCCTCAAAAAAAAAATATTTTTGCATGGTTATACTTGACTTTGTTTTAGCCAAGGTGAGCTTGCGTTCTTGGAAAAGAGTGAAACATTTGCTTGCTATTGGAACGATTTGCAATAATCACAAAGCATTCTAAAAGATAAAACTATTCCATTATCATCTTGAAAATGGTGTTTATTTCTTGGTTTGGATAGTAAGTCAGCAATAAGGAAGGGGTGAGGGGGCAATTGTAGAAAAGGTTGTTTTTTTCAGCAGGTTTTCATCTATCTAAACTAACTCTCATTACTTTTAGAGTTTAGAGTTTATGTTTGTTGTTTGTGGCGACTTGGAATATTTTTTGTTGTGAGAGACTATTTGAATGAAGAATTGTTACTAAACGTCATTTATGCTGATGCTGGTGTTATCTTCTACTGCATCTGCATAAAAACTCCTTTGGGATAAGCATAATGCTTTCTTATAAAGTACAAAATTTTTTGCCGTTTTCTATTCAACGAATTTTTTGACTGAACGATGGATTTCGTTATATAGAGACTCGACTGTATTTGTAAATATTTTTTGAAACATTCAGATATATGGAATAGAATAGAGTTTTGGGATTGGTGCATCCAACTAGTTATTTTCACGATTTTATTATAAATATTTAAAATTTAAAGTTTTTTTTTTTTTTTTGAGGCTTATAAATTTGAAAGTGATTTAACTTAAAATAAAATTAAATGTAGCTTAAGGTAAAACAGTATTAAATAATTAAAACGTGAAAAAAATCATTAAGTAAACCCATGTTTGGAAATAACTCTTCAACCATTGGTATATTCGTAAGCCTTTTTATGTTTACATTATAAATGGAAGCTATGTATTTCTTTGTGAAATTACTTTACAATTATAAAATAAACATATTGATAAATGTGTAAAATTTGTTCTATAAATTATCTGCATTTCATTGTACAAATTACACAGATAAACAAGGTTTCTGTTTCTAACTAAGTATGTGGTGACTTTTATATTTCAGGGGGTGCTGTGAAAGAATATGCCATTAAAAAATTTCCATCACCCACAGATTTTTAAAAAATTCAAAATCCTGAAAATCTCAATTTTGTAGTATTTATTCACAAATACACCTTATAAAATTTATCATTTGTTATTTTAGTAATGACAAAATTTTAAATAAACATTTATAAAGCTTAAAATTAATATTTAAAACACTGAAAGTATGCATTGTTTAAGTCATAAAGTTTCAGAAAAATATAGATTTTTTTGTAAAAAGAAATGATATTAATAAGAAATTTCATACTTTATGTAGCTATAAATGTCTTAGCTCTGGGTGCTCTCTTATAGGTCATTGTTCCGAGTTATATTGACATTTGAAAGCAGACATTAAGCCACTTATATCATTACAGTAGCGTAAATCATCTTTTCTTTTAAAAAAATGTTGAATATTTCTTATATCAATCTCGATAAATAGATATCTTTGTATTGTTTTTCAGGAGATTCCAACCTTGCAATCTTGGTCAAGTAATTCTGAGTTTTTCTTTGATAAATTTAAGTCTCTCACAAAATCATTTAATTCTTTTTGAGTAATTTGGTGTGGTTCTTCATTTATGCCAGGAGAATAGTTCATATCAGATGTAGAGGAAGTTTCAGTTTCATCGATTTCCATTTCTACTGCTTCATCATCATATGTAAAATTCTCTGGAGGTTTCGGTATTTTTAAATCATCATTATGTAATGCTGGTCACATTGCTGAATCTAAGTTCGTGTACTTAATTTTATGTTTACTTCTTGCAAAGAATCCTTTAATTTTTGTAATACATTAGTAGCAGTCAGCAGGGTTAGAAAAAAATCATGATTTTTAAAAAAAAAATAAAAAAAAATCGGATTTATTTGATTTAAATCAGATTTTTTTTATTTATATCGGTTTTATTTGATTTTTTTAGAATCCTATATTTAATTACTGTGTTATGTTTTTACAATACATGAAGCAGTTTTTTATAAGAAATAACTAAAAAAGAATAAATAATATTTATAAAAATAATATAAGAAGTAATTATATAGTTAAGAAAATATTATATTCTAGTTACTGATTGGTACTAAAAATTAAACATCTAGGCTTTAATCTAAAGCCATTTTGTTATTTTGTAATTGAATTGTGCATACTAAATAACAAATTAGAAATAAATTTAAATATGTTGTAAATGAATAGAAACTGACAAAATTTAAAAAACAAATTAAATACAGTAGACCAGTGTTCTCGCTGTCGCTCGCCAATGCGCCAAATTACGACTAAATTCTTCATTTGGCGAGTAAACAAGCGATTAGATTCGCCAAATTGCTAGTGCTCAATTTTTGCTTTATCATTTTCGTTTTTCATACATATGCATATATATTTAATGTATACATATTTTATATTTGTAGCGGATAGTTGAAATTAGATTAATAACAATCGCTGTCACAGTTATAAAAACTTGGGTTATTTTAGATCATATTGAAAAAAATATATATATATTAAAAAACTAACAGCTTTTTTCTTTTTTTTTTTTTTTTTTTTTGTTACACGGCGAATCTATTTTGCTTATACTTTTCTCATTTGGCGAATGTTTTTCGTTTTTAATTAGCCAAATTACTAACGTTGGTCAAATGTCAGCGAGAACACTGCAGTAGACTCCCTCAAATCCGCTGCTGTAATATCCAAAACTCTCTAAAATCTGCGCATAATTTACAGATGTAAACAATGAAGCTCTCAGGTCAGGTATAGGGACAAAATTTGACTTTTTTATTTTTATATCAATTCTATGTATATTTTAATCTGTAACTTCCATTAATATTGCTAAATTCATGCTTTTTCATGAAGGAAGAATAAATTTATTTCTGAAAAAAATTCAAGGTATTGCTAATATGAGTCATGATCACAATCTTTTTGCAAAATGCATTTATACATTCATCAAGGTTTTTTAGGTAGATTTCGTATGAAATACTACCTATTGCATTCTCTCCCATGTTGGAATTTCTGAAAAATTTTTGCGGATCTACACGAATCATGACTCCTAGACCCCAACACTACCATCAGTAAAAAAGTTATATATATATATATATATATATATATATATATATATATATATATATATATATATCGGTGTATATCACTTTCTTCTAGACACGATAACTTCCATAATTATGCTCAGATCTTTTTCAAACTTTTACATAAAATCAAGGAGCTTAAAATCTCGGTCGAGTTCGTTAATGGGCAAAATCGGACCAAGGGGGTGGAAATAGGGAGGGTTTTTGTGAAAACCGAAAAAACGCGATAACTTTTTAATTAAAATAGATATCGAATCAGTTTAAAGTTTATATTACTTCTAAGAAATGGGCAAAAAGTTTATGCATGACAGATTTTTGATAAAGTTAAAAATGGGCTCAAGGGGCGAAAAAAACATGGTTTTTGGGAGAAAAAAATTCATAACTTCGTCAATTCTCAAGATATCAAATCCAACTAAATTTTATATAAATGTACTCAATATTATCTAAAACTTTTGTATTTACAAGTTTTTGATAGGACCAATTTTTACCGATGAAAAAAATTAAAAACGAAAAGAAAAAGGGGGGAGGAAAAAGAAAAAAATCCATAACTTACTCAACTCTTAAGCAATCAAATGTAATTAAATTTATTTTACATCTTCACAATAATATCTACAACTTTTATATTAACAAGTTTTTCATAGAACCAATTCTTATAGCAAAAATAAATTAAACAAAAATAGGAGTTGGAGAAAAAACCTCAAATCCAAACTGCTTATATTCTGACTCATTTTAAAATTCATTTTTGATTTTAAACGCATCCGAATGACAGATCCTCTTATTTAGGAACTATATAATGCGACGTATTTGCCAGTTTTTTGATAAAGGCACAATATATTTTTAAAAAGGCTGCCAAAAAGGCTATTTTGAACAGAATTTCCCGAAGTTGTCAATGAAAAATTGAGGCAGTATAACAAATTACGTTTTTTCTGAGTCATTTTTAAATTCATTTATGTTCTCAAACCCTTCCAATTTACAGGTCCTGTTATTTAGGAACTATGTAATGTGACGGATTGGCCAGTTTTTTGATAAAGGCAGAATATATTTTTAAAAAGGCTGCCAAAAACGGTATTTTGAACAGAATTTCACTAAGTTTTCGTGATTGAAATTTGAGAAAATTTTAGAAATTGCGTTTTTACAGAGTCATTTTTAAATCGTTTTTTGTTCTCAAACGCATCCAATTTACAGGTTCTCCTATTTAGGAACTATATAATGTGACGGAGTGGCCAGTTTTTTGATAAAGGCAGAATATATTTCAAAAAAGGCTGCCAAAATGGGCACTTTGCAAAAAAATTTCCCAAAGCAATCATGATTAATGAACTGTGGGTATTCAAATAACAAATTGGAAAATTTATGACTCATTTTTAAATCCAATTTTACTCTGAAACGCATTCAAATGACAGTTTTTTGTTACTTAGGAACTATATAATGTGCGTATTCGTCGATTTTTTGATAAAGGGTGAATATATATTTTTAAAAAGCTGTCAAAGTAAGCACTTCGCAAAAAAATTCTACAAAGCGATCATGATAAAAGAATTGAGGCTGTATTCAAATAACAAATTGTTTATTTTATGACACATTTTTAAATTCAATTTTCCTCTCAAACGCATTCAATTGACAGTTATTTGTTATTTAGGAACTGTGTAATGTGCCGTATTGGTCAGATATTTGATAAAGGCTAAATATATATTTAAAAAAATCTGTGAAAGTGGGCACTTCGCACAAAATTTCTCAAAGCGACCTTGATTAAAGAATTGTGGATGTATCAAAATAATAGATTGGTTATTTTATGACTCATTTTTAAATTCAATTTTGCTGTCAAACGAATTTAATTAACAGTTTTTTGTTATTTAGGAACTATATAATGAGTATATTGGTCAATTTTTTTAAATAAAGTAAGAATATAATTTAAAATATGTTGCCAAAATGGGCATTTGAGTAGAATTTCGTTTAAGATGATTTTGATAAAACCAGTTCTTACAGAAAAATGAAATTAAAAAAATTTTAAAAGCGGCTGAATAAAGTTGTTAAACTGGGTTTATCTCTAATCATTTTTTTTTTTTTTTTTTTTTTTTTTTTTTTGAGATGAAAATATTTCGAAATCTACCTCCGCCTATAGGCCATGCCGAAAGGGATTTTTATTGTTGGGTTTGGTTAAACCTGAAATAAAACTTCTATATTTTATGATATTGATGTAAATTAGTAGTGCACCTTTATGGGGCAAGTTCCATTGAATAATTTAGGAAAAAATGTATCTCATCTTTATAATAAATATTTAGTTATACATTATTGATTATTTACTTCAGCTTTGTTGCTTTCAATATTTTAATCATTTTTAATTATCTAAATTTTTATCACTATAGTTTATTAACTTACATAATTGTTTTAATGTTTTACTATATTATAAGCATTCATTAACTTCAGTTGCATTATTAATTACAATCAAATTACTGTTTAAAAATGTAAACAAACCCATGACCAGAAATCCACACAACCTCTAGTCCCAAGCTGTGCGGGTTTTAGGAAGTCTACTGTATTCATTTAATGCAAGCTATTTATTAAGTGATAAAAATCACAATTAATTCTATATTTCTTAAGCAAATAGGAAAAAATCAGGGATTTAATTGTTTGAACAAAAACACTAATTTAGAAGCTTTGTCTACTCCTAATTAATTATGAAGGCTTGAATGAACTACTCCAAAAGAAGAAAATTGTCTTTTTACTCCAGTAGATGAAGCCACGGTTGTTGCTATTTGGTAAATAAACTCAATTTCAATTCCACTGATTCTCTCTTTACCTCCCATTACATAAAAGGATTTCCGCCAAATCATAATCTGTCATAATATCAGAAACTTTTTTCTCAAGCAATGGTAATTTTTGGAATGGGCCGTTTTTTGCTTGAAAATGTGCTACAGTGGTGAGAAGATTTAGACAATCTTCTTTAATGAATGCCAAATCTTCATTATTTTTCCTTACATTAAGTTTCATTTCATTTTGATTTTAAAAAAAGAACCTTAATAAAACTCCAGCAAAATGACAGCCATTAATAGTTTGTTCATATCTTGCTTTAAATTTTGTAATTCTATCGCTATCTAATACATTTTCTAACTTTTTACCCAAAATTTTCCTTTGATATGTGCATTCATGTGAAATTGCAAAAAATTGATTTAAATCAAATGATTTTTTTTAAAAAATCAGTTGATTTAAACCTAGATTTAAATCTTGATTTAAATCAGTTGATTTAAATCATGCCAACCCTGGCAGTCAGTTATTTGATCCTTTGGCATGTGTCTTATCATAGGTATAGCAAAGGACATACACTTTTTTGTATTTTTCATCCACGTCCGGAAGTTTGTAGCACGTTGTGTATAACAAGAACGAGGTGCTTATTTCTTATCTCGTTCAACTACTTAATATCCAAAGTACATATGATAGGCGCATCGATGCTTTTTCAAAGTTAGCTCCCCGCACACACTGCAAAAAGAATCGGGTTCATTAATGCATCCTCTAGACATGTTGTAGAGGAAGATATGTTAATTATAATAAAAATTTAATTAAAAAGTCTTACAGAACAAAGAAACAGTAGTATATTTGCCCCGAAAGATAAGTTTCCACTGTCAGGGATTTGCGTTAAAGTCAAATACTGTGGGGGTGGCTAGAGCTGTCTGTTCAAGGTCGCTAACATAAAATTTATTTGGGGGACATCTGTTTCTACTCTCTTGCTGTATCTCATATCGTTGTAATAGGAAAAAGGAATGTTTGTGTGATTCAAATACATTTGAATCATTTGAAAGAGAATAATATAATATAATTATAATGCCTGTAAGATGCCTACATACTCCAAAACGTATTAATGAAATTTCTGAAAATTGGAGGGTGATAGAAAATTTTTACAAGCATATTCTTTTTCAGCAGCTTGAAATCTATAAGAAACACCCAACGTATATAGAGAAATCGAAAATTCGTTAAAATTTGTTTATCAGTGTTATTAGCAATTATCAGCATTTCATTGACAAATAAGCAGAATTATAAATGTTTGAAGTACATTTTTTATTCAATATTATTAATATACACATACAGGGCTTGAACTTTGGCATGGGATGGCTGGATTCATGCCTTAAAAAATCTTATGGCCAAAATATTCCTGTTACCAAAAAAAAAAAAAAAAAAAAAAAAAATCACTTTTTGAATTTTTTTATTTCTTTTGTTAAATGGCGATCAGGACTGACTGACTATTTTTGTGAATTTTCCGCTATCAATTGGCAAATCCCACAGTTTTCTCTTACGGAAATTATACAAAATTCATGATTGGTCTTTTGCATTTGATTGAAAAACTTTGCAATTTTCTCACAATTTTCTCGCTTGCTCGCCTCGCAAACTTTTGCAACTTTTTTTCTCGAGACCAATTGCCAAATTTCACATTTTTTTTTTTCTCAACTGAATGTGACAAATTTAGCTATTTTATTCTGTGACTGATTGGAAAATTTCCCTTTTTGTTTTAGTGACATTCTGCTGAAATTAATAATTATTTTCCTGTGTCCAGCTGAAAAATTTGTTTTTTCTCTGTTACCTGCTGATGATTTTCATGATATTTGCTTGTGACAGGCTAACAAATTTCATAATATTTTACTGTAAATGACTGATGAATTTCGCTACATTTTCCCACTGCCCAAGTTTCCTCAAACTTAAAATTTTTTCAGACCGATTGACTATTTTTAAAAATTTATTTTTGCTATGGTGGACAAAATCAGCGATATTTTTTCTATGGCCGATTTCCGTATTTTGTGAATTTCTTTTTCTAATTTCTTTTGTCTCTTTTGCCGAAACAAGAAATTTCTAAAAGGGCAGTAATGGTCACTAGAGTCTGAATTCTATCTAATTAGCCTAGAATCAGCATTAAACAAAATGAAATTAGATCTTGTGTTGCACATTGGAAAAAAAAAAAAAACATGTTTTTTTTACAATCAATGGTTCAGCATTAGATATTTTTTCCTTTTTCGAAATCATCGCACATTTTGTAATCAATGGGCTTGATAATCATACTTCTTTTTTCATTTAAAAGATAATCTTTCATACGATGTTTCTGTCTGGATTCGTTTTTTTTCCCGTATCTGATAATTTGCATTTGCCCATTTTGCAACTTTTTATTTTCTTCTTTAATAAAAATGACATTTATTTCCTATTCAAATAAAAATTCTTCTAAATTTAAAGAATTTTGTAAAAAAATAATAAATAAATGAATAAAATGAGGACATCCATTGTCCAAAGCAAGATGTTTAAATGTTTCCCATTGAGTTAATGAAAATCGGTAAAAACATTATTTTTATGATGATCAAAACATGACTCATGTAATAAGAGTCACATACTGCATATGTCATGGATTTCCTGGACCAATAATAAGCAAAATAAAATGCAGACACCACAAGATCCATTCTCAATCGATAACATCAACCGCTTTCCAAATGATTGAAAAAAAAAGGCAAACTTTAAAGAAACACATTTAGAAACAATAAATAGTTTATGTGCATAGTTCACAGAAATTAGGACATGGACCTTTTTAAATAAACCATTTCTCATGGAATAGAAGAAACCTACTGATTATGCCCTTTTCAGAATTTCATATGGGTTTAAAATTCCATTGCATAGAAGAACATAATTCAATAAGCTAAAATGTCAGAAATTACAGTATTGACGATAATTCCACTAAGTGGTATGCAATCACCGCAGGATATTGACAATACAATCATCTAAATGTATTATTCTTGCAAGTAAATAAAAAATAAATGCCTATCAGATTTTACAAAAAAAAAATAAATAAATAAATAAATAAAATAAAATAAAAATAAAAAAGTGTAACTTACAAAAGATTCTAAACCACACAAAATCGAATAAAATCTAAATTAAAATATTCATTTAGCAACTCAATTATTAATTGTCATAACACTGAATGATAATTGAAAAATAGCTATGATACACTATATTGCCATTGATTATGGGACACTTGCGATTTTAGACATTTTACTAAATATCTAGAACAATACATGAGGAATCATCTCGAAACTCTTAGTGTATAAATATAATAGTATACGTCATACATCTCTGTGAAGATTTTTTACCGAAACTCCATAGGGGACCGTCAACAAATTAAAAAAGAATGAATATCTTTTGAATAACCCTGTCAAAACTAATGTAGCAAAAGTGCTCAAACTCTAGATTATGATTGAATGCCTTATTGTAATACACTGTGTTCATTTTTATGAAAATAGCATGCATACTCGCAGAGTAATTAAGGTTTTTATAAAAATGGCCCCAAATTTTTACAAGTTTTTCCCTTATAATTTTCAGAGTTCTTAGTATAAAATAATATTTTTCTCAGAAAATATGACAAACAACATTGCACACAGTACCCTGTAATCAGAATTAAAAAATAATAAAAATTGTATGAAAAATGAGTAGGTTTACTAAATAATTTTTTACTGCGCATGCGTCAAAGATATCAAAATTTCATTTGCATATTATGTTAGCTAAATGTATAGAGCAACTTTTGTAAAAATCTCAAAATTATAGCTTGAAAATTCTCAAAGTAATCGTCTATAGAAAAAGGACAAAATCCGTTGTTTCCAAAATGAAGCAAAAAAATGAGGGATTTTATCCAAAAGTAGTCGTAAAATCCCGTATTGTGTATTATATATTGACACTAATCAATGAATATATATATACAACCCCTCTTGTTTTTGCTTCATTTTGAGAATAACGGATTTTCAATTTATTCAATTGACGATTATTTTCAGAATTTTCAAGTTATGATTTTGTGACTTTCACAAAAGTTGCTCTATACATTTAGCTAACATAATATGCAAATGAAATTTTGATATCGTTGACGCATGCGCAGTAAAAAATTATTTAGTAAACCAACTCATTTTGTATACAATTTTCATTATTTTTTAATTCTGATTACAGGGTACTGTGTGCAATGTTGTTTGTCATATTTTCTGAAAAAAATATTATTTTATATTAAGAACTCTGAAAATTATAAGGAAAAAACTTGGAAAAATTTGGGACCATTTTTATAAAAACCTTAATTACTCTGCGAGTATGCATGCTATTTGCATAAAAATGAACACAGTGTATTACAATTAGGCAATAAATCATATTCTAGAGTTTGAGCGCTTTTGCTACATTAGTTTTGACAGGATTGTTCAAAAGATATTCATTCTTTTTTAATTTGTTGACGGTCCCCTATGGAGTTTCGGTAAAAAATCTTCACGCAGATGTATGACGTATACTATTATATTTATACACTAAGAGTTTCGAGATGATTCCTCATGTATTTTTCTAGATATTTAGTAAAATGTCTAAAATCGCAAGTGTCCCATAATCAATGGCAATATAGTGTATATATAAGGCTTGATTCTTTTCGTTTGTTTTAATTAAAATAGACATTTTGGATAATTATCTTGAGTTGTTGATTTAAATTATTTTAATGGAATTTTGTCATGCTGGTATAAATTATATATTTAAGTGGCATGTAAAAAATAATAGTTTTTTTTTTTTTTTTTAATTCTTCCTTCTCATATAGTTTAACACCCCTGCATTTACAAATGTTATGAGGAAAACTCTCTCTGCCTGGGAAAACCTGAATTTCAAGCCCTGATTGTCAAAGATTTATAGTTTCTGTAAATTATATTCCAATATGTTTAAAAGTTGCAATGGTGTGTGAAAGATGTTTGCAATTTATTATTTGCGATGGCATTGCATAAAGAAATAAACAAACATTCACCATAACTAAAAACATATTCAGTACCGGATATCCGGCCGGATATCCGAATCCGGCAGGCAAATCGGATATCGGATATCCGGTATCCGATATCCGGCAAAATCAGTATCCGATGCATCCCTTCCTACGAGTAAACGAGTAGTGCTATTAATTTTTGGCTTATACATCACCGCACGTCCGGCAGACATGGATCCTTAGATTTCTCTATTACTACTCTACCATAAAATAAATGATTTTATCTGGTGCTCGATATCATAGGTTTTTGTGCCGTCGGCTCTTGGACTACAAGGGTTTGTAAGAATTGCACATGTCATTTTCAATTATTTATTGATCTAATAAAAACTCATGTTAACTTAATGACTCAATAAAATACCAGTAGTGGCTCACTCATAGGTCTTTCAAAGTATGAAAACAAAAAAAAAAAAAAGCCAAAAAAAAAAAAAAAAAAAAAACACGATGATAAACCTACGAGTGAACTACTAGTGGTATTAATTTTTGGCTTGTGTACCATTTCACTTTCGGCAGACATGAATCATTAGATTTCCCTATTACTATTATTCTATAACATAAAGAGTTTTTTTTTTTTTGTGCTCGATGACATATGTTTTTATGCTGTCGGCTGTTGGCCTATGAGAATTGGCTGTTCATGTAGCTTCAACTTCGTGAACAATTATAGCATCGCAAACATCCATCATGAGGCAAAATATTCGAGAACGAGAAATTTAAAAATAATCATTTATCAACTAAAACAAATAGGACAAAAAAAACTTGTTTTTTTATTCTGTGCCATAGCTTATAAAACCATTAAAAGCTTGTGTTGCCACAGCTTATAAAACTACCGGAGTCTTAGAAAAATGTTTTCGATGAAAGTAAGTTTATTATTTTTGGTTCAGATGGGAAAAAATAGCTATGACAAAAGCCAATGCCCCTTTATAAAAACAAAAAGATTATCTCATTTACATTAGAATGTTCACTTCAATTTCAATGCATTCACTTATTGGGAGTTTGAATTTTTTCAGTAAACTTCAGAAGTAGGAGCAGCTATCAAATAGTGAAATTTCCCCAAACTCACGTCAAACGACGCTCATAAATGTATGTCAAATTGGCTACGAACACGGCTACAGAAATTTCACACTAAAAACATAAATATATGTAAATTTAATCATATCTGAATACATGTGTGAATATTTATATATTATACATTAATATACAAACAAACATATAATGAATCCATATTCAGTGCAAGCAAGAAAAAAAAATCTTCACTCTTGCAATTTTAGAAGGCTTGTTAAATATCTGGAAATATACCTGAGGAATTATTGTAAAACTCCAGGTGTGTGCACAAAATAGTACAGGTCAAGTATTTTCGTGAAGATTTTTTTCCCCGAAATCTCATAGGGTACAAGTCAGCAAACTGAAAAAGAACGAAGATCTTTTGGATAACCCTGTCAAGACTAATGTTATAAAAGCGTTCAAACTACAGATTGTGGTTAAATTACTTATTGTAATAAACTGTGTTTATTTTTATGTGGAAAGCATGTATACTCGTATTAAAGTTTTTATAAGAACGGTCCAATAAAAAAGTTTTTTGTTTATAATTTTCAGAGATCTTAATAAAAAATAATGTTCTTTTTAGACAAACAACATTTTACACAATATCCAGAAATCAGAATTAAACAATAATTATTATATGAGAAATGAACAAGTTCACTATAAAAAATGTTTCACTGCGCACGCCTAAAGAGAATCAAAATTTAATTTGCATAATGTGTTGGCAAATTGTACAAAGCAACATTTGTAAAAGTCTCAAAAACATAGCTTGAAAATTCTGAAAATTATCTTCGATGGAATAAGCTCAAAATCCGTTATTCCCAAAATGAAGCAAAAAGATGAGGGCCTGTATCCATATTCCATTGATTAGTGCCAATATAGCATACGCACAACACGTAATATTTGGATACAGCTCCTCATCTGTTTGCTTCTTTTAGGGAACAATGGATTTTGAACTTATTCTAACGACGAAAATTTTCAAGCTATTTTTTTAGACTTTCACAGAAGTATATCTATACATTTAGCAAACACATTATGCAAACTATATATTGATTGCATTGTCGCATGCGCAATGAAAAATTATTTATAAATCGTGCTGATTTTTATACAATTTTTATTATTTCACAATTTTGTTTGTCATATTTTCTGAAAAAAACATTGTTTTTTATTAATAACTATGGAAATTATAAGCAAAAATCTTGCCAAAATTTGGGACTGATTTTATAAAAACCTTAATTTTTCTAGAATTGTACATAAAAATGAAATTAGTTTATTACAATAAGCTACTTAATCATAACCTGCACTTTATGCGCTTTTTCTATGTTAGTTTTGACCGGGTTATCCAAAAGATCTTCGTTCTTAATCAATTTCTTGACAATTTCCTATGGGATTTTGGCAAAAAAACATCTTCGCGAAAATATATGACTTGTACTATTTTGTTTACACATCTGGAGTTTCAGAATAATCCCCCATGTACTGTTCTAGCTATTGAAAAAAACGCCTAAAAATACAAGTGTCAAGATTTTTTTTATTTGCTGCCATTGTACATAGCGCTATATTTTTCTCGATTTCTTTAGTTGCATCCGTTGTCATGCAACTATTAAGGACTAAAATCGGATTCTCCGCATTCGTAAACGATTTCTTTTCTTTTCTCTTAATTTAAATTTCAAAATAATTCATGCATTTGGAAGATAACGGAGAAACTGAAATTTGATTCGGCTATCTACCATTTCGCACAAAAACAAAAACAAAAACAAAAACAAAAAAAAGGTAAATTAACGAATTTCATTTGGAAAATGACATTTTCAAAAACTAACATTTTGAACTTATAAATAATTTTTTTATTTATTTGAGGCCTTTAGCTACTATGGCTGTCGCCTCGATTAATCCATTATACGCAGAAACAGACACAATACAGAACACTTTTTGTTACACATATATTATTACACTACAAAGGGACAACACACCATCCATGTCCGTAACCGGATTCGAACCAGGATCTCTCGGTGTGGCAGCAGCTGCCGCTACTAACCACGCCACTGGGGCGACAATAAATTCTATATTTAATAATAATAATAATAAATATCATTTTTATGATGATCAAAACGTAGCTTACGTAATAACAGAGTGCTATAGGTAATCGTGTTCGATATGTTTTTGAAAAACAAAATCAAATGTGAATAGTTATGCAAGATAACTTAATTGCTATTTTTCTGCATAACAAAACAATTATGAAATTTATTAATTTAGTATTTTTAGCTCACAGGCTACCATAGCCTGAGAGCTTATGTGCCCGCCCGTTCTGTATGTATGCATGTTCTTTCGTTCGTGCATGCGTACGTGCGTAACGCGATAACTCATGATAAAAATATCCGATCCACTTGAAATTTTGTATATAGGTATATCCTGACAAGGCGCTTCCTTGATTAGTTTTTGGAGTTCATTCGATATGTAAAAGAGGGGGAACGGGGGGCTCATGCCCCTCCCCTTAATTGATATAAATGGGTTTTTCATACAGAATTAAGTTTTCGTTCAAAATTTAGATATAGGATCATTCTGATGAGGCGATTCCGTGACTGTTAGTAGGTGTTCATTGAATAAGTATAAAGAGGGGGAACGGGGGTTCTAATGCCCCTCCCTTTAATTTATATAAATGGGTTTTTCAAGCAGAATTGTCAGATTTCGTTCAAATCTCTGAATAGTTTTGGAAGTTAATGGTTAAGTATAAAAGACTGGGGTATGCTAAATGGATTTTTATTAAGAAATATCCAATTTGCTCTGAATTTTGGATATATATATTTTATATGGTAAAGCATATCCTTGATAGTTTAGGAGGTTCAATGATTAAGTATAAAAAAGAGGAAAGGAGAGAGTTGTTTCCCCTTTTAATTTTTTTTCGAAAGGAATTAACCCTTGAAAATATAAGTCTGTAATGTACAATTACTATGCGTACACTGTAAAAAAAAAAGGTCGATCTACTAAAAAAACTTTAGTGATCCTTCTAATTACTAAAAAATTTTTAGTAATCTTAGTCGGTTACTAGAAAATCTGTAAGAATTACTAGAAAAAAGTTAGCAACGAATAGAGTTAATAGTTTTATATTTTTAATAGCTCTTACTAAAGCTCAGTTGGTGTGGCCTTGATAGCATAGTGGTTATAGTAACGGACTCCAGGCTAAAAGGTCCCGGGTTCGAAACTTGCCACCGCCAAATACACCCCGAATGTCTGTAAAGTCTCGTTAATAAAGGGATTATGAAAATCCTGTCGGAGCAGTTAAGAATGTTTATTGCTGCCATCTATTGCGGTTTTGCCGAAAATCTTCCGCTTCAGAAGTCTGGATGCAGCTCGAAGGAAGCTCCTCCGCTTCGGTTGCACGTAATGGTTATTAAATGTAATTTTGGAGCTATTACTAAAATTTGCTTTGTGGCTCATACTAAAAATTTTTAAGTTAGTTATACAAAAAATTCTTTTGTTCAGTTTACAAAAGAAATGCTTGTTTCAATTGCAAAAAAAAAAGTTTGTAATGGTTACTAAAAAATTCTGTGGAATACAAATTTACTAAGAAATTTTTAGTAACCTCTTGAATTTTTTTTTACAGTGTAGTCTGTGAGCTCAATGCCATCAGTTTAACTGGGCAATATTCTTTTTATTTAAATAAAGTTTTAAAAAACTTTCGGCCATTCCGTCACATCAAATAATAGTTAAAGATTCCAACCTAAGTTGCGATAGGTTGCTTTATATTATAATTTTGTATTACTTACACACCAGACTTAAGATGCATATTAGTTTAAAACCTCAATAGCTTTTTTCAATTCACAAAAATTTCTAGTTCTAAGTAACAGGTTAGAGTCGTGGTTACAAAAATGTCATATCGTTACTCAATAAAAAAAATAATCAAAAATAAAAGATAAAATACGTAAAAAATAAATGTCAGATTTTTTTTTTAATATTTTAATCAGTAACAGTAATTTATAAAATGAAAAAGAGTATTTGCTTCAAAATAGTTTCAGGGTAATTGCTTTAACTTTATTCTACAACTCAAATTGTCAATTCATCACCTCATAACTATTTTTTTTTTACATTTTCTAAGTGACTTCATTGTATTGTTCAATTAAAAAAAAAGAAATATAATTTTTGCTGAAACATATTTAATAACTTTCATTGCTATTACATTATTTTATTAAATAATTTTTTTACATTTATCGGTTTTCTTTTTCAAAACTATGATAATACGAGTTTCCTTTCAACAGCATTTCAAACCTTCAAACTCAGCAGCCTTCAAATATTTATGGCATAAATGTAAACAAAGTTTGGGATAGAATATTTTTAGCTATGATGATTTTTCGTCACAAACTTTGTGTGCTGTCATTTCATACATTATTCATCCCCAACTTTGGACATAGCACTTTGAAAGCAGATTCAATGATTTAAGATAAGTGTGATGTTCTTTTCAGCTTATAAATATAAAATATTCCGAATTCTAAATTAGTTTCTTTTGAAAGTTTCAAGACGAAAAATTTATTTTCTTCTCGATTTGATTTTAAAAAAAGAAAGTAAAGGATGTTATGCAATTAATTTACTTTGTAAATTCGATTAATTAAAAAAGTTTCACGCAATTTATAAAATAAATGTGAATTTTTAAGGGGAAAGTTGATGCAGATTGAGACGAAGATATCTATATTATAAAGGACAAACATAACCGTCCTTAACACTGCTGTCATTTTGACGATTATAGCTGCGGACAATTAAATTTAAATCTAATTAATTTTATTGAATTCTTTTTAAATTTCTAAATACTGCAGATTTTCAATTTTTACACCTTCGAATAGACAAAAAAAAATGCACCTACAAATAAATAGTTTGAAAACTGTATCGCAATTTAATGAATCATTACGGTTTTTAGAATAATTTTTAAGCTTAGGTTTTTTACAATCTGTATCTGTCCATAGAGTAAAGAGAAAAAATAGAGATGAAGTATGGTAGCTTGAGATGACGCAAAAATGCAATCTTAAAATCAGTCATGTTTGACCCAAACAGAATCACATGCTTTCACAAAAATGAAGAAAACTTTTAGTAATACAATTTTTAAATTATAATATAAGGAAATGCTACTTTAAAATGCTTAAATATAAGCATTTCAATTCATTGCCACTTAGGAGAAAAGTGCACTGATGATGTCAATTCGGTTCCTATTCAACTTGTTTGTTTTGTTTGGACCGAAAGAGGGCATTAAAATTTAAGTGATGACGCGCATCGTATTACAAACTGTTTTTATGGCATACTGCATCTCTTTCCTCCATGTCTCTTTTCTCCATGATGTCTTTCACTTGCAGATAGACGTTTCTCAAAGATTATGATTATTCTTATGTTAATATAAATAAAATAGTTCAGTATTTCTTTCCATAACAGAATTATAACTTTAAAAATGTATAACTAAATAATGAAAGGCAAATAAAACATAAATTAAGACATAAAATCGAATAATGTTTAAACCTTTGAAATTATCTGAATAAATTCTAACGATCTTTGGTGCTTTCTTAAAGAGCAAATTCCTGGCACGAGATTAATACGAAATCTAAAAATATAAATCGAATGTAAAAAAAAGTATTAGAGTTTTAAATTAAGAAAAGAAACATATATATGTGCTTTACATTTGTATTCTGAAACTAGAGGAGTTCAGAACTCCTCAGACTGAAAAAATGTATAGTTTGCTGCATGTTTGCGTGTTTATGTGTATGTTACGTTACTTTCTTTTTAACATTTCTTCTTCACTTTATTATTTATTTTTAATTGATTATTAACTATATTTTATACATTACATAACATCTTATTTATATAATAAAATTTGCATATGTAAATATTAATTATTTGGTTATTATTGTTATTATTTGAAATTAATTTGTAGCAATTAATTTGCATTCCAATTCTTCTAACCGCCGAATCGCTAATTTTTACATAAGAGATTTTAAATACAATTTAATCTAAATTTAAACAATCGATGCGTTTCTGAATAAATGAAATTGAAACGAAGAATGACAGATTAGGGCATTTTAAAACTTTTTAAATTTCTAATTTAGACGGATTCCATCTAGTATTTAATTAATTAAAAAAAGCAAATAATTTTTATGTAACCTAACATGAGTTAAATTTCATAATAGTAATATTTAATTAATGAATTGATCGTAGTAATACAGTATACAATGAAACATATATTTCCAAATAATTATTTCATTAGTTAATCTTCCATTAATATTCTCATTTTTAGGCTTATCATAGTTTTGTTTTTTCTTACTTTTAGTAGTGTGATTTAATTATTCAATGCATTAGTTAAAAGTGAAAAATAACTGAATGATTTATGAATCGAATAGCAATAAGTATTGTTATTTATTTCGGCAAATGTTGAAATACGACATTAATCTCTTTATTTATATAAAAGAAGATCAATTATCTGTATCATATATTTTTCATATTAGATACTCTTATTTTAATTCAAATGAGTTATTTGGAACTTACAGCAATAAGATTATGCTGCAAACACAAATTACTATTAAATGTAAAATCAAATTCATTTGCATAATGGCGCTTTTCTTCTAAATTTATGCGTAAAACAGACCGTAGAAAAGTTGGTTATAAAATTTGAGGTTGTGTTTTCTTTAAAGCAAAGTGTTATCAATTATAGTTTGGGAAAGAGGTCTGGGTTATGTATCCATTAATCGAATTTCTGCAATGCATATTTTTTATATGATGTAGCTATTGTTTAAATTATGCTGAAAGGCACATTTTTAAAATTATAATATGTATCTTATCTGTCTTTTTAAGCGTAATTCAAACCGAAGAATTTTGTACGCACTGTAAAAGAAAATCCGTTAAATTTACGGCAAACATTGCTGGCGGCAATGTTGCCAATAGTTATTGCCGTAAAAATTGCAGTTACATTATTTGGAATTTTTTATTACATCTAATTTTACTGCAATTTTTACGGCAAAAACTACTGGCAATATTGCTGCCAGCGATTTTTGCCGTAAATTTAATGGATATTTTTTAAAGTGCGTTATTAATCCTTAATGCCCGACAATAATTAAAAGTACCATTAAAATAACTTGTAATAAAATTATTTTAATACTTATTAATAGTATAAATACGATTTTCTCCTGCCGCGAGAAATAAAATTTTATAAATTATTATGTATTAATAAAATGCGATAATTTAATCATATATTTAAAATGACATTATGATACAAGGATAAGTTCAGAGTATTTAAGAAAAGTCTCCTCACATTTAGAAATTCAAAATGTTAAATTAGACTATCTATGCACATTCACATTAAATTCTGTAAGGAAATTCTTGATACACGAAAAATTTACGGTATGTGATTAAATCCTTTTTTTTTGCCCCTAATGACTGAAAATTTTAAAAAGCAAAATTACATTTAATACCCTAGTAAACGCCCTTAGATATTATCAAATAAATATTTTAGATTTCTAATTCTTTTTAACCATATAAAACTATTATCGATTTTTAAAAAACGCTTACCTAGAGATAAAAATTATACCTTGGGACATACCAGTATGTGGATATAATCAAAGAATTATCTATAATTGTTTTAAATAGATAGAAAAGGAAAGAAAACAAAAGCGACATCTTACTGAAAATCGAATTATTCTATTCCAATTAAAATAGGTCTTTTAATAAATTTCTATTCATAAAAAAATTCTGGCAAAATAATGTTAAATGATTTATGATAGAGACATTTTTATAAATATTTTTCGCACATTCCTTATAATATTTTTTTTTAATAATTTTCTTATTAACATATAAATAAGAAAGGAAATTAAAATGACATATTATTGAAAAGCAAATTATTCAATTCCAATTAAAACAGGCCTTTTCATAAATTTTTATTCATAAAAAAAATATGTCAAAATAATGTAAAATCATTTCATATAGAGATATTTTTTAATAATGTATCCTTAAACATGTTTTCATACATTCTTTATTAATTAATTCTTTTATAATTGTCTCTGTAAATATAAATAGAAAAGTAAATTCAAATGATATTTTATTTAGATTAAAGTTATTCTATTCCAATTAAAAGAAAACTTTTCATCAGTTTTTATTCATAAAAATGCTATGACAAAATAATGTTAAATCATTTCTGATAGGGATATTTTATTAAAATGTATCCTTAAACATTTTTTCTTACATTCCTTATAATTATTTTTTATAATTGTTAATCTAAATAGAAATAAAAAAATTCAAATGACATCTTATTGAAAATAAAATCATTATGTTCCAGTCAAAAGAGGCCTTTTCATAACTTTTTATTAATAAAAATGTTATGACAGAATAATGTAAAATCATTTCAGATAAAGATATTTTCTAAAAATGTATCCCTAATTTTTTTTTTTTTTTTTTTTTGTACATTCTTTATTGTTAAAACTTTTTATAATTGTTTTATGTAAATATATATAAAAAAGGAAATTAAAATAAAATCTTATGGAAAATAAAATTATTCTATACCAATTAAAAGAGACCTTTTCATCACTTTTTATTCATAAAAAATACTATGACAAAATAACATGAAGTTATTATAAAAGAGATAGTTTCTAAAATGTAACCTTAAATGTTTTTTCGTCTCATTCCTTATAATTAAAATTTTTATCCTTTCAAGAAAATTTTTATCCTTTCAAGAAATTAAAATGACATGTTATTAAAAATGAAACTATTCTGACTTATATGTTATCAATGCAACATAACATATAAGTCATAAAGAACTCCTTACTTCAAAATCTAAAATTAATTACGTTATGTAATGGAATTTCTAATCAAAGAAACAAAAACTTCGCCATGTCTTTTGCAAGCATTAAATTCAAAATGAATATAATTTAAGCTTATCTTAAAAGAGATTAAGTATACCAGTTGTAATTGAAATAATTTATTATAGCTTTCAAAAATGATTGCTAAAATGGAATTTTCCAAAGATTTCAACATCTCTAAAAATAATAATTTACATTTTGTACGTTATTTTAATTGAAAATGTCATTAATCTTCAAAATTAAACGAAACTTTATTTAACTTAGTTCGGCGCATTTATTTATCATATACATATTCAGATGTATGTGGATAAAGAAATTGTAATAAATTATTATCTTTAAAAAATCATTCATGAATGTATAAAAATTGCTTTCTCGTAAAGTTTAGTAGATATTAAAACTCCGTGATAATTGTTTATAGAAATCTGACGCATTATTGCTAAGATTAAAACGTAACTTACACTAGTGAAAATAAACAATAATTTGAAATTAAAGATTTTGTTTTATTACGTGTGAAGTTATTTATAATTAATATCACAAGGACTTGTAACTGTAATTTAAATAATTAAAACTACGAAAATCGAAAATTTTAATGATTATTTTTTGATTTTAGATCCAGAATATTCTAACACATTGGTTTCCAAAATTTTTGCGCAGATATACCAAAAAATTCATAGTAACAGCTTTAAAAATTATAACATGCCAGTTGCTTCTCTCGATTCTGAAGAAAAAGTAACTTACGCTGTCAAAATAAATTTTTGTTTGTGTGAATGGAAGGTTAATTTTAAGTAAACTATTGTAAATAAAAATTTGAATATAATAGTTCACACAAAATCTGCGATTAACAAGCGGAAGTAGACAGCTTTTAATACGCGTGTTGACACATGACAAAAATCAGATCATTTCAAAATGTCATCCACACTTAAAATTCACAGAGCTATAACTCAGCCATTGTTTAAGATACAGTCGAAACTAAAAATGGTCTGGAGTCTTTGTGTCAAGCTAAATCACATAAAAGAAAAATCTTTTTTAACTTCTAACTTTTGTGTAACTAACTTAAAATTTTAAATTAAAAAAAAATTAATTGGCCACCATTTTTAAACAAGATTATAGATGAAACTGGCAAACGAATTCGGTCCAAACATCAGTATGTATTATGTAAACAGTAAGTTATAGCCAAATCCATTCGTAAATACGCGTGTTATCACGTGACAAAAATCAGACTATTCCAAAATGTCATCCACACTAAAAATTCAAAGTACTATAACTTAACAATTTTTACTTTCTTCTATCTTCAATAGAAGAAAGTATTGTAATCGAAATTTTTTTCGACTTCCAGTTTTCGACGGATTTACACGTTTTAGGGGTCAGAGATTCCAAAAAACATGTTTTTAAAAATATCTCTCTGTCCGTGTGTCTGTGTGTGTGTCTGTGTGTATGTGTGTCTGTGTGTATGTCGCCATTCTACCATCACAAAGTGTATGAAGTTATGCATAGAATTGAACCAAATTTTTTGTGAATGTTTTTAGCTGTGGCAAGCAGGTCCTCCTTCACTTTTGAACTATTCCGCCGGAAGGGGGCGCTGCAATCGCGATTTTTGTGCCATTTTCAATATTGTACCGACCAAAAGTATATGAAGTTATGCATCGAATTGAACCAAATTTTTTGTACATGTGTATGACTATAGCTAGTTGGTCCTCCGTGAATTTGTAAAATATCCGTCGGAAGGGGGCGCTGCAATCGCGATTTTTGTGCCATTTTCAATATTGTACCGACCAAAAGTATATGAAGTTATGCATAGAATTGAACCAAATTTTTTGTGTAAGTGTATGACTATCGCTAGTTGGTCCTCCCTGAATTTGAAAATAATCCGCCGGAAGGGGGCGCTGCAATCGCGATTTTTGTGCCATTTTCAATATTGTACCGACCAAAAGTTTATGAAGTTATGCATCGAATTGAACCAAATTTTTTGTGTAAGTGTATGACTATGGCTAGTTGGTCCTCCCTGAATTTAAAAAAAATCCGTCGGAAGGGGGCGCTGCAATCGCGATTTTTGTGCCATATTCAGTATTGTATCGACCAAAAGTACATGAAGTTATGCATCGAATTGAACGAAATTTTTTGTGTAAGTGCACGGCTATGGCTAGTTGGATCGCCCTGAATCTGAAAAAAATCTGCCAGAAGGTGGCGCTGCAATAGCGATTTTTTTGCCATTTTCAATATTGCTCCACATAAAAGTGTAGGAAATTAGTTCTAGAACTGAACTAAATTTTTTATATGATTATTTTTTGGTTAGGCAAATAGGTCCTCCCTGAATTTGAAAAAAAAAATCTGCCTGTCATTCTATTGTCCATCGGCTCATGCAGAGATGGAAATTCGTTTTTACTCCGATTAATTGATTGAAGCAAAAATTTAAGATGAAAATCAAAGTTGGTATGGTATTGAATTAAAATTATAAGAACGTTAAAATGAGTAACTATTTTTTTTAATATTAAAATAGTAATTTTAGTAATTTTAGTTTAATATTAAAATAGTAAATTTTAATGTTTAATATTAATATATAAACTATAAATTTTTTTAACTTCAAATTAAATAGATAGAAGAAAGTTTTGGGATTGGCACATGCAACTAGTTTAAGATGTAAACAAAACAAGAAATTCTGAAGTTTTCGTATCAGTATCAAACACATAAAAGAAAAATATATTTCAAATTCTAAATTTTTTGTACTTCATTTAAAATTTTTAAATTAAAAAAATAAATAAATGGCCGCCATTTTGAAGATGGAGAATGAAACTGATCAACGAATTCGGTTCAGTCATTGGTATATACTATGTACACACCAAGTTACATTCAATTCGGTTCAAAAATACGCGTGTTATTACGCGACAAAAATAGAATGTTTTAAAATGTCAGCCACACTAGAAATTCAAAGTGCTATAACTCAGCCAATTTTTTGAGATACAAACAAAATCAAAAATGCTCTGGGATATTTGTATCAAGGTGAAACTCACAGAATGAAAATATTTTTCAATTTATAAATTTTTTACTTAATATTAAATTTAATTTCTTTATTTAAATGGCTGCCGTTTTGAAACAAGATGACGTATGATGCTGGCTAATGAAACATCTTTCTGATGCTGGCCATAAAAACTCGGACAAGACATTAGTATGCACTATATACACACCAAGTTTCATTTAAATCTGTTCATAAATACAATTGTTACACACTGAAAAGAAAAAAAAAACATGCAAAGGTATTAAACATTTTCTAGGAAACTGGGATTCCAAGAACTTTTCATGTAACGACAACAGGAAAAAGTCCTGTAACCTCTTCTTTTACATGCGTTTTTGTTGTTACCGTTTTATGAAAAGTTCTTGAAATCCCAGTTTCCTAGAAAAAGTTTAGTAACTTTACAGAATTTTTTTACAGTGCAGCATGACAAATGTCAGATATATATGGGATGGACGAGTCTTGACTCAAAATAAAAAGTAGTTTCTGACGGACACATACATTTATTAACAGACGAACAGAACAAAAAAATAAACAAAAAATAAAACAGATTAATTCTTCGTTATTTTTCTATATAATCTTTAAAAATCATATAACAATTCGTCGTAAATGTTTTAAAGTTCTTTAAGACAATCGTCATTTTTATACTTCGAAATATCCGTCTTAGTTTTAATCAACATAGTTTTCCGTCGTTGAAAAACGTTCTATTTACTTCTTCTTAATTCACTCCTGGCCACACAGCTTCGCTAATTCACCTTTTTTTATTTACTCTCGACCCAGAGTTCCGGAGAGTGGCGGAGGGAAATACATTCCAATGCAGGTGCAACACAGAGTGTAGCCCACATGCGAGAGTATATCCCACATATATTTACAGTCGAGTCTCTCTACAACGAAACTCCATGCATCGAATTTCTTCTCTATATAACGAATTTTAGTAGGAACGGTCCTCTTTTCGCATGATTACATTAAAAACAGTCTCTATATAACGAAATATCTATCTCCATATAACGAATTTTATTCATAAATTGGTCATAAAAAACAGTTTTAAAAAGCTTCGATATTATATGGAATCAATTTTTCATCACTATTTTTTGATTTATCGTCAATGCTGATTTTTTTTTTAATTATTATTTTACTCAATGTTCTTTAAATCCAACGAATTCATCCCACCTCCCACACACCTTTCCACATCTTTCTCAAAACAGTATCAATTTGACTGATACACATGTAAGAGAGGAATCAATGAGAGGCACATAAGCGAGATCTCCAAATGGAGGAAAATGTTAATTATAATTTTTTATTCCTTGGTAAAATTTGAACTTTTTTTGAGAGCGTAACAATTTTAAAATAAAATAACAAAAATTTACAGATTTCTGCGTTTGAAATCAATGCAAGTCTTTCTTATTTCATTTTCATTAAGTCTGTAAATGTCTGTTCTCTTTTTTGAAACAGCTTAAATAATTAAGAAAGAGAATATTAGGTTTATATTTACTTTTAAACACTTCAAATTCTTAATTTAAAAGATCAAAAATAAAATTTGTTCAAATTTCACACATTAGATACGATTTTTAACATCATTCTCTATACATCGAATTTCTCTATATAACGAATTTTTTACTGGAACGGCGGATTTCGTTACATAGAGACTCGACTGATGGATACATATCTCTTTATATATCTGCCAACATTGGAACGAAAAGTGATTTTGGGATCTGAGATTTATGATCGGCGAAAATATGCGGAATTTTTCCGGAAGTGCTTTGGACGGCTGCAATATGTACCTTTTTACTTTTTATAATGAAAGTTACCTAATAGGGCGGCAAAATATGACAGGTATCTCAAGTATTCTTTCCAGTCAAGAATTTTTGAGAAAAAGTCTTCTTTCTTAGAGGCTTTCAACCATCTCTGCTTAGTTTGCCATTCAAAGGGTGCGAAATTGCGTTCTAACTCTCAGTTTGGTTTTCTGTGTTTCCTTCAGCAAACATTAGTTGATCTTTCAAAAAAATTAATTAATCTTCTAAATAGACAATTTAAAGCTCACATTCGTTCAAATATATTTACGGGACATAATCCTTACTCCCGAGGCAGCTTGTGTACCTACAATATATTTTAAAACACATATTACTATTTACGATAGTCACTTTTATATTTATATATTTAATAAAAAAAAAAAAAAAAAAAAAAGTTCAAAGCACCAACACATACGCATCGCGATTTTCCGGGGCAGTTTCTTTGATTTTTCACTACTCAAGGCTTCAAACTTCCAATTTAGTTAGAAATCATAATGGGATGGGATATGATAGTACAATAAACACTCGATTAAATATAATATTTTAGAAATAATCTTACTGCAATTAAAAGGTATTTTCTAAAAACAACAACTAAACTTCCACTTCCTAATGGTAAAACAACAAAAAAAAATATATTAGGTAGATTTCGTAAGAAATACTACCTATTGCAATCGCATCAGTTTATATATATATACATCTATCTATCTATCTTTATATATATATATCTCACTTTTTTATGGACACGATAACTTCTATAATTCTTCCCCAATCTCCACCAAACTGGTATATAAAATCAATGGGGATAAAATCTTGGCTGAGTTCGTTAATGGGCAAAATCGGACCAAGGGGGTCGGAATAGGGGGCGTTTTGTGAAAACCGAAAAAACGCCATAACTTCTTAATTAAAGTAGATATCGAATCGGTTTAAAGTTTATATTACTTCTTAAAAATAGGCCAAAAGTATATACATGACAGATTTTTGATAAATTTAGAAGTGGGCTCAAGGGGCGAAAAAAACAGGGATTTTGAGAGAAAAAAATTCATAACTTCGTCAATTTTCAAGATATCAAGTCCAACTAAATTTTTTATAAATGTCCTTAAAATTATCTAAAACTTTTGTATTTACAAGTTTTTGATAGGACCAATTTTTACCGATGAAAAAAATTAAAAACGAAAAGAAAAAGGGCGCTGAAAAAAGAGAAAAATCCATAACTCCGTCAATTTTTAAGATATCAAATCTGATTAAATTTATTTTACATCTTCTCAAAAATATCTACAACTTTTATATTGACAAGCTTTTCATAGGACCAATTCGTATAGCAAAAAGAAATTAAACAAAAATAGGAGTTGGAGAAAAAACCTCAAATCCAAACTGCTTATATTCTGTATCATTTTTAAATTCATTTTTGATTTTAAACGCATCCAAATGGTAGATCCTCTTATTTAGAAACTGTATAAAGTGACGCATTGGTCAATTTTCTGATAAAGACAGAATATATTTCAAAAAAAGGCTACCAAAAAGGGTATTTTGAACAGAATTTCCAAAATTCATCGGGACTGAAAATTGAAGGAAGTATTCAAATAAGAAATTGCGTTTTTTTCTGACTCGTTTTTAAATCCATTTTTGTTTTCAAACGCATCCAATTTACAGATCCTCTTATTTAGGAACTATATAATGTGATGCATTGGTCAGTTTTTTGATAAAGAAGAAATATGTTTCAAAAAAGGCTACCAAAAAGGGTATTTTGAACAGAATTTTCAGAAATCATCGTGACTGAAAATTAAAGGAAGTGTTCAAATAAGAAATTGCGTTTTTTTCTGACTCGTTTTTAAATCCATTTTTTCGCTCAAATGCATCCAATTTACAGATCCTCTTATTTAGGAACAGTATAATGTGATGCATTGATCGGTTTTTTGATAAAGACAGAATATATTTTGAAAAAGGCTACCGAAAAGAGTATTTTGAACAGAATTTCCCGAAGTCTTCGAGATTTGAAAATTTAAGGAAGTTTTCACATAGCAAATTGCGTTTTTTATGATCTATATATTTAAAACACCTGGCTGTTTTTTTAGTCATCAGCCCTGAGTTTTCTACTGGCCCGATTTTGATAATTATTTTTTTAAAAGAAAGCTGTTCATGTGCAGATGTGCCCTTTCTGGCTAATTTTTAATTTATTTCCATTTTTATATTTTATTTTTTAATTTTAAAAGCTTTTTCGCGACATTTCCTCAAAACAGTGGCAACAGGTTAAGCTTTTCTCCATGGAGGAAGAATATACTGGAGGTGAACTATAATGATTTGGGTGATGCCAAAAATGTAACCCTACATTAAGTCACATTAAGTCCAAACAAAACCACGTGCTTTGATTCGCCTATGAATTCAAACCGGTTAAAACCCGTATTTGATTGCTCTTGTTTTTTATCGTCGAATTTTTTATTAGACAGCGCTTCACAGGTAAAAATTTCTTTGATTATTTAATTATATGTGTTTTAAATATCAAAATAGAAAATCTTTTAACATTTTTCTTGAAAAGATAACATTATTTTGCTAATATCTGAAAATCGTTTGCAATCAGAAATCTGTATTTTAGATTGATATTTATTACTTATGTTTTCATACGTGATTTAAAAAGAATGTTTTCATTATTATATTTTAAATATTATTTAAATGCAATTATTAATATGTAACAAAACAAATTTATTTTTATATATTCATCTTGATTTTTTTTATCCCTGAATTATTTATTTAGAATAAATCTATTTGTAATATCGAAACCCTGTATTTATGCTTCATTTTTCGCATTTAAATGCGATTAATCTTAAAATATGTATAATTTATTTTCTAATAATTTTAAAAGCATGATAAGAATCGAAATTTTTACTGCGTGAAAATCAGCTCATTTATTTTACAGCTCTCAAATTTTATTATCCTGTATATCTGTTGTTTTTAGGTTCTTTCGTAATTATGTAAATACGTAGAACCTATAGTTGTCGTTCAGTCCATCCGTCTGTCTGTCCATTCGCATATGACAACGCAAAAACTATCCAACCGAATCGTTTGAAGTTTAAAATACATAATTAATACATAATTTTGTCAAGTTATTTCAAATTTAAGATAGATCAATTATGCATAGATGAATTACAGGGACAATCAAAAGTATCCCGTTACATTACGGTCAAGGGGGGTTTCAAATGCATTTTAATCATTTGAAAATTAAAACAAATAATTATTACATAATTTTGTCGTGTTATTTTAAATTTTATAGAAATTGGATGCATAAATCAATTACAGGAAGAATAAAAAATATTCCATGACATTACGGTCAATGGGAAAAAAAAGTTTCAAATGCATTTTAATGGTGTTAAACCAATTCAAACATAATAAAACTGACATGAACCTATGAAGTATATATATATACTAAAATATACATTCTGTACAATCTGTGATGCAAAGAACATTTGTTTTTAAATTACAGGAGCACACAAAAGTATTCCATTACATAAAGCTATACGGAGAAACATTGTTTGTGGGGCGTGTTTTAATTACATTAAACTATTTAGCATTTTATGAATATGATATACGTTGCTGAGGTGTAATGAAAATTACTTCCTGTATATTTACAGGAACACAAAGATTTCTACTACTATAATGTAACCGAAGTACTGTCTACTATATCAGCAAGATTTGAATATTTTAAAAACTTCGTTATCGTACGAACGCACCTCATTTGTTACGCTTCACGTGTAATTTCCAACTTGTTTATTAATTGTTTCTCAAAATTTTTTATTGATAATGCTGTTATTTTGAAGAAGTAAAATTTTTATATTTGTCAAAAATTGTTCTTATTAATGTAAAGCATGACTATATGCTAATAATATTTGTTTTAAAACATGTTTTGGAATTTTTTAATAACTTTATAAGTATTAAAATTAGCTCTGTTTCAGGCGGAATACTGTTTATGTGTCGGATTCGAATTCAAATATTAGCGGTTCAGATCGATAAAAAAACATTTATGTTGGATTCCGATTTGAATAGAATTTTCGTGTTCAGGTAAAATACACAACCCGACCCATTCAAGGATCTAGTCTCGCTGCAAATTTAACATACATTTTTATTTGTGCAGCTTTAAGCGTTGAGCAAATAAGCAAAATATAATATCACTTTTTTTATAATGTTGCAATATTATAATTTTTCAACATTACAGTTTAAGCAACATTATATCATTTTAAACACTCTTACTTTTCTTTGCGTGAAATTTTATATCATCACGAAAAATATTGAAAAAGCCCGGTTTTAAACTATATTGAGCTACACTCTTCACATTTTGAATATGCCTATACAGGGTGTTTCAAAGTTATACATCAGAAATGTAAAGGCAATTAGCAGGAACATTAATGAGCAGATTTGTAAAGGAATGTGGGTGCGGAAATGTAGCGTTGAGGAGAATCAGTGAATAATTTATGTCTATTTCACTATAATTTAGTAACATATTTTGGCCGCTAAAAGCTCCCAACCATATATCATTATCCCCATAAATGGAATTCTTTTGTGTGGTTCTTTAAATAAATAATAAATGTTTAACAAACCCCATATTCTACAAAATGCTTGTTATACTGCCGTTTATAAATGCATATCAATTTCTTTATGTTTTAAATGGTCTAACGTCATTGAAACGAACTTGAAACGATTTTCCCCATTGACCATAATGTAACAGAATACTTTAGACTGTCTATGCAAATGAACAATAACTTCTACACATTTGCTTTTCAATAGCGATCACGGTGTAGTACACGTCAATAACATATAAAAAATGCTACGAGCATCAGAGTTTATTTACAAGAGTTAGAACTCGGCCACACAAACCGGAGTCATAAACATTTTTCATCTAGGGTAGATGTGCCAGTAATGGGCCACCTTCCAGTAATGGGCCACCTCGCACTTTTTGGTTTATAAAAAAATAATAAATAATAGTTAAGCTTTTATTATTTTTTTCTGAACTCTACCTTGCATGCTTTATAAGCTGGATTAATTTTTTACACTTTTCATCAAAACAATTAGGAAGCAGAAAATAAAGTTTCACAGTTTTTCTGTTTTTCACTGAAAATCTTAATGAACGTGCTATGAGCAGATTTTACTTACTTAGTTTTATATCTTTTTTATTTTTCCGTAAAAATTGAATGTTTTTGTTTGGTTAGCAATATAAAACATTGAATTTAATATACCAATGGCTATTTACAAAATTTTATTTATTTTTAAGATTTTAGGAGGGGTGGCCCATTACTGGATTACTTATTTCGTGATTTGCCAGTAATGGACCACCCAAGTGACCAATACTAAAAGTGTAATTTCAGTAGTGATAAAATATTTTGATTTAACTGAAAACTAAATAAACAAATTTAATACTTAAATTTTACTTACTAGAATTTAATAAAGACAATTTCTTTATAAATACAGTCAAGTCTCTCTATAACGAAACTCCATACATCGAATTTCTCTATATAACGAATTTTTAGTAGGAATGTTCCCCTTTTCCCATGATTACATTAAAAACAGTCTCTATATAGCGAAATATCTATCTCCATATAACGAATACTTTTATAAAATGTTCTTTATTCAGTTGTAAAAAAATACTTCGAAATCACATGAAATCAAATTTCCATCTCTTATTCCTAATTATTCGTTCAGTGCTGAGTTTTTTTTTTTATATTACTCCTCTGCTTGAATTTTCTTGTTCCTTAAGTCCAACAAATTCATCAACCCCCTCCTTTCACACATCTTTCAACATCCTTCTCAAAACAGTGTAAATTGAATAGTTATACATATAAGAACAGGATCAATAGGGGTAATTGAAGAAAAAACAATTTACAATTGCTTCAAAAAGGCCGATTTTTGTATACAAGAGGATAATGTGGATTCTGAGGAAGAAGAAGATGCGACTTACGCAGACATAAAAAGAACAAGTTGGAAATTGCACGTGAACGTAGCAAATGAGGTGCGTTCGTACGATAACGAAGTTTTAAAAATATTCAGATCTTGCTTTTATAGTAAATAGTACTTCGGATACAGTATATTGGTTGAAATTCTGTAAATATACAGGAATAGTAATTCTTATTACACCTCAGCAACGTATATCTTATTCATAAAATGTGAAATAGTTGAATATAATTAAAACACGTACCAAACCATGTTTCCCCGTATAGCATTATATAGTGGAATACTTTTGTGTAGCCCTGTAATTTAATAATAAAAATTCTTTGCGTCACAGATTGTACAGAATGCATATTTTAGTATATATTTCATAGATTCATGCCAATTCTATTATGTTCGAATGAGTGTAACCTCATTAAAATGCATTTGAAACTTCTTCCCCATTGACCGTAATGTAACGGAATCCTTTTGATTGTCCCTGTAATTGATCTATGCATCCGATTTTCATAACATTTGAAATGACTCGACAAAATTACGCAATAATTATATGTTTTAAATTTCAAACAATTAAAATGCATTTTAAACTTTTTTCCCAATGACCGTAAATTAACGGAATTCTTTTGATTTTCCCTGTAATTGATCTATTCATCCGATTTTCATAAAATTTGAAATGATTCGACAAAATTATGCAATAATTATGTATTTTAAATTTCAAACGATTCGGTTGGATAGTTTTCCGTTGTTATATGCGGACAGACAGACGGACAGACAAACGGACAGATAGACAGATGTCAGACAAACGGACAGATAAATGGACAGACAGACGGACTGAACGACAATTATAGGTGCTACCTATTTACATAATTACGAACGCACCTAAAAATAATTATCTGTTATTTTTTGTAGGGTGGCCCATTACTGGAACATAGGCGGTCCATTACTGGAACATAGGTGGTCCATTACTGGGCATTTGGGTGTTTAGACATATTTCTATTATTTAAAATGAAATTTTTATTTCTATTGGGACATGTAACTGTGGGATTAGTTAAATATTGTTGAAAGATTAATCTAATATGAAAAAAATTGGAATACAATAATTATAACTATTAATAAAAAATTATTTTTTAGAGAAATTCCTTAAGGTGGCCCATTACTGGCACATCTACCCTACGTTACAAAGTATTAACCAGTAAAAAAAAAAATCCCGCGTTAAGCATAGATTATAAAACACTATCCAAATTTCCTTAATTCTTTAACAAAACTTCGTTATTCAGGGAAATAGGTGTTACTGCCCATAACCAAATATATATTCCAATACTTCTGAACGGCTCTGTATTTGATTTGTCTGTTGTTATATATACTATATCATGGAGAAATTTAGTTTAGCAAAAAAATGCCTAGCTGGATGAAATTTTTCTTTTGGCAGTTTATACGAATAGATGTAAAACATACTTCAATATTTTTGTTCAGCCCTGCAGTTTACCTAGTACCTGTATTATACGAAAGTATTTTGCTAAAATTAATTATATATAAAAAAAATAAAAAATGTTAATCAAACAACAATACTCTTTAAACTATGTAAATCATATTTCCAGAAATTATCATCCTTAAACAAACCTGTATCCAGTTCTTTGCGTGACCCTGTATATCATTTAATCTATATTCTACAAACATTTCACGATAAACTGAATGTGAATCGACGTAAAAATGCAAAACTTTTTTAAATACAAACCTTTAAGTAAATTACACTCACATTCAGTAACTTTTCCGAGTTCTTTTGAGTAACCCTGTATATCTTAATTGTGTAACTATTATAGCATTTATGCACATCATATAATGTGAATACATTTAGTGACACTTAAAAGCGCATATCATAATTAAAAATGCCTTTCATCCATGGAACAGTTACCATGCGTAATATACAGTACTTCGAATAGAATATGCTTTTTGAAGTCTTTTGTGTGTCCCTGTAAATGCTATGCACTTCGTATTATGCGTGAAATAACTTATATTAAGTTTCAGCGACGTATATCAATTTGATTACGCATGATACCGTTTACCATCGTTAAAATATGTCGCAAACAATTTCCTCCTTTATTATCATGTATTAGAATTATTTTGTGTGGCCCTGTAAATGAATAACTATTCTTTTAGCTGCATATTTTAGTGTGCTCTTCGTAGATGCAAATAAATGTGAATACGTTTGTCCGGCCGCAACATCTTTAAAATTAATTTGAAACGATTTTTCCCCATTGGCCCTAATATAATCGAAAACTTTTGACTGTCCCTGTAAATGAACTAATAGTGGTAGAAACTTCATTTTTAATAGGGTTTGTGCTTGTGTAAACTTCAATAACATGGTAAAATTTCTTTGCATTCCGAGTATATTTACGAGAGTTAGAGCGTGGACAGACGGACAGACAAAACGAATGCATAAACATTATTCAATTTTGTTGAAAAGTGTTAATAAAAATTTCTGTAAAAAGAAAACTTTTAATAATACAATTTTTAGTTCGTATCAAACGTTTTTAATTTCTTATTTAATTTTAATTTGAAATTTAATAATAATGACATTTAATAATAATAATAATTTCCCAATTTCAATTATTTTAAAAGTAAACATTTCTTTTAATAAATAATAATAGAACAAGACCATTTTAAAAATTTCCTATTTCTTCTTAAAGAATGCTCCAGCTGTAATTCATTTCTTTCAATTCGTCTTATTAATACAAAATATCTTCCTTTTTTGGAAGCTTTCCAATTTTCCACGTGCTTTTGTTTTGTACACTAAAATTTGAGCGATAAATGGATTCACATTGCAAACCTTTTTTAAGGCTTAGTTCACCTCCACCTATCTTCTTCCTCCATGGCTTTTCTCACTTTTTTCCACCAATCAGGAGAATGTAACTGATGCCATATTAGAAAAAAAAAAAAAAAGGAAAAAAGAAAGAAAAAGAATAAAACCTGTGATTTGCCGGTATTACGATCTTTCTATTTTACATAATATCAAAAATTAATTACAATCATTTCGTTGTATTAAATTATTATTTAAAATAAAAATAAATAAAATGTTTTCTACATTTCAATAACAAACACAAAATTTTTATTATTTTTAATAACAAAGATATCGTTTTTCTTTTCGTTGTCATGGCAATAAAACTAATTATGACAAGTTCATGGAGACTACAAACCAATAAATTAAATTTATTGCAAGTGCTGTAAATGTGTATTGGGTTGCTTATACAGTTTTAGTAACTCTCTGTTTCTGAAATAATTAAAATGTTTTGTTGATATTACAAATACGATGTGGAACCGTCGAAATTCTACGAAAGAAAATATTTAAAAAAGAACAGTTTCATTGACTTATAATAAATATAGAAAATTAGTTACAGTAAAAAATACATTTTATATTGGTCAGTCTAACTCTCAAACAATATTATTTTAAGCTAATATTAATAAAATATTATAAAACACACTTATCCAAACTATTAAACGAAATATAACCTAAATTCACTGGATTTTTTAACAGACTTTTTAAAATAGTATATGCATTTTAATTTCCATTTTTTTTTTTTTTCAATTTTAAGGGAAAATGCAGTGATTCTGTTGCCACACTTACAAAATTGGTATTAAACAAAGAACACAACAAAGCATGGTTCAAAACTGCATTAAGTTTTCGACTCTTTGGTCATAATTTAAAATATTTAAATTGTTAAAAAATATGCGATTAAGACCAGAAGAATCTGAATTTTCGGAATTTTTGCTTAAAATAGGTAATGGAGAAATTCTTGCATGAATGAAGAATTCTCTGGAGACTCAAATAAAGTATGTTTACCACCGTCTATTATAACAGAAAATGACATCGTATCCCAAATTTTTGGAAAAGGATTTTCATCTTCAGATAGTATCACTAAATTTGCTAAAGTTTCAATTCTAGCTCCAAAAAACGAACATTGCAATGAAATTAACCATAAAGTTATAAACCTTATACCTCGCACATCCAGAACATACATGAGCATAAATAATTTAATAACTGGAAATGAAAATGAAATCCTCCAATTTCCAACGGAATTTTTAAATAGCTTAGAATTAAGTGAATTGCTTCCACACGTTCTCACCTTAAAAATCGGAGCAATAGCAATATTATTAAGAAATTTAAGTCCTCACGAAAGTCTTTTAAAAGGGACCAGGTAAATTGTACGAAACATGTACGATAATTTTTTGGATCTAGCAGTTACTACTGGCGAGGGAGTTGGAAAAAGAGTTTTGATTTCTAGAATGGATTTAATGCCATCAGATACAACTCTTCCCTTTTCATTTAGAAGACGCCAATTTTCAATTCGCGTTGCGTTTTGTATGACAATTAATAAAGCACAAGGACAGACAATGGATTCTGTTGGTATTTATTTACCTGAGCCAGTATTTAGCCACGGCCAGTTATAAGTCGCGATATCTAGAGTAAGTTCATTTAAAAATTTGAAAGTGCAAATAGTTCCAAAAAGCAACAAAACAATTAATGTGGTATATAAGGAAATACTTTAACTCGAAAAGAAAATTAAAATCTTAACTTCAAAAGAAAAGAAAAACCTATCATTGAACCAATATGAAAACTGATTTCATACTTATTATAGGTAAAATTGAATAAAATTTATATTTTCTTCTAAGTAGACTTTTTTTTCATTCATTTTTATTATTTATAAGCTTTAAATGTAACATACTCATCTTATACATATTCCTTTCCGTCGAATCTCGACGGGTGCAGCTAGTTTGTTTTAAAATCCATTTTCGCTCTGAAATGCATCCAATTTACAGATCCTCTTATTTAGGAACTATATACTGTGACGCATTGGTCAGTTTTTTGATAAAGATAGAATATATTTTTTTAAATGCTGTCAAAGTGCGTATTTCGCACAAAATTTTCCGAAGCAATCATGATTAAAGAATTAAGGATGTATTCAAACAACAAATCGGTTATTTTATGACTCATTTTTAAATTCAATTTTTTTTCTCAAATGCTTTCAACTGACAGTTTTTTGTTATTTAGGAACTGTATAAAGTACTGTTTTGGTCGATTTTTTAATAAATTTAGAATCTATTTCAAAATATGTTGTCATAATGGGCATTTAAGATGAATTTTTCTTAAGATGATTCTGATAAAACCAGTTTTTGCAGAAAAATGAAATAAAAAATTTTTCATAAACGGCCAAATGAAGTTATTAAACTGGGTTTATCTCTAATCATATTTTTGTTGTTGTTGTTGTTGTTGTTGAAATGAGCACTCTTCGAAATCTACCTCCGCCTATAGGCCTAGCCGACAGGGATTTTTAAAGTTTTGCATTACTGCCTGTTGTATCAGGATTCATCATAAACACTTTCAAAATAAACGCAAAATAATAAATATTTCACTAAAACACTGTGAAATAATCCGTTAAATTTATGGCAAAAACTGCTGGCAGCAATGGTGCCAGCATAGGTGATTCCCACCAACATACCACTAGGCAGACTGACTGCGTTTTAATATGTGAATTGAAATTTAACAATTCTTATATTTTGATCCATGAACTCGATGAGGTGATTGTCTGTGCTGCCGCGTCCCGATCTATGATAGATTCACTCTCACACTGCAAA
Organism: Maratus speculifer; assembly: GCA_964019185.1. NCBI lineage: Eukaryota > Metazoa > Arthropoda > Arachnida > Araneae > Salticidae > Maratus > Maratus speculifer. The sequence continues at coordinate 390,841,134 of OZ025294.1, read as the reverse complement.
AAATACCTGTATTGGTTAGTAAAAGTTTTTTAGTAACGTGGAATAGCGAAAAGCTTTCTCTACATCTTTTTTCTTTACAGTGCATTAATAAATGCCATTCTTATTTTAATAAACATGTTGTTATTTATTATTAATAATAAAGATAAACTAATAAATGTAACAACTTATAAACTAACATAACTTATAACTTATAAATTAATAATAAATATAATAACTTCCTAAATATGAAGAACGGGCATATCTAATCTATATGATGTAATTAATGAGAGATATTAAAAAATGATGATTCTTAAAAATATAATCATTTTTTATACTGAAATTACGATAAGAAAAATGTAAATCTAGTTCTGGGTTATTACATTTCAAGAAAGATCTTTTTTTTTTTCATTTGTGGCACTTTCTTTATTGATTTCCCATTATGATGACATTGCCGTAAGCTTTCACGTTATTCATTTAGTTATTCTAAGAATTTTTTTTTTAATCCTCTATTATTAAATTGATTTCAGGTTTTTTTTATGTTCAAGAAAAATGACTACATTATAACATTTTTATAGTCTAAATCAACGGCAGTTTTTGATAAATTGTACGTAGATATCAGCAATTATTACATTATTTCCTTACGTATTTTAGATTTTATCGTGCGTAATATGTATATTGAATTCGTTGCTTACATCAAGGATATCAAATAACTTCTTATCGTGAGAATAAGTAATAAAATTACGAAAAGAAACGAATATTTAATGTTTTTATTCTTGGTCTAGATTTAATCCGAATTATTCGAAGTAAATTTCTATTTAGATTCAGATTTTTTTCAAATTCAAAGAAAAAGTGCAGAGGGACTCAGCCATTGAACTCGATCAATATTTCACAAAATACTATGCGTTCAAATGAATACCATTATCAAAATAAGTAAAAATTAGATCAAAATTTTACAAAAGTAAAATATTTTCATTGGTGAAAGTGATAGCATATTGAATAGAAAAAGTGGAATTCTTCTAAAGCTGAAACATTTTTCTAAATATTAATTTTTATTAATAATAATCTTAATTTCTATTCTTTATTACTATTAATAAAAATGGTAAACAGATTCATAACAATTTCCTAATTATGAAGAACGGATGTATCTAATCTCTACGATGTAATTGATGAGAGATATTAAAAAATAATAATTCTTAAAAATATAATCCTTTTTATGCTGAAATTACGATAGGAAAAATGTAAATCTAGTTCTGGGTTATTAAATTTCAAGAACGATCTTTATTTTTCATTTGTGGCTCTTTCGTTATTGATTTCCCATTATGATGCCATTGCCGTGAGCATTCACGTTATTCCTTTGGTTATTCTAAGAATTTGCCTTTTAATCCTCTATTATTAAATTGATTTCAGGTTTTTTTATGTTCAAGAAAAATGACTACATTATCACATTTTTATGGTTTAAATCAACGGCAGTTTTTGATGAATTATACGTAGATATCAGCATTTATTACATTATTCCCTTACGTATTTTAGATTTTATCGTGAGTAATATGTATATTGAATTCGTTGCTTATATCAAGGAAAGAATATCAAATAACTTCTTATCATGATATAATAGCTAATAAAATTACGAAAAGGAACGAGTGTTTAAAAATTTTATTATTCGTTTTTAATTTAATCAGAATTATTCGAAGTAAATTTCTATTTAGATTAAGAGCATTTCAAATTAGTAAAAAGTGAAAAGGGTTACTCAATCAATGAATTCGAATACTTCACAAAATACTATCGTTCAAATAAATACCATTATTTTTAAAAAGTGAAAATTCGATTAAATTTGCGATTTTTTTCACCACGATAAACAAAATCCGCGATTCTTAAGTGACTCTGACGAAATTTGTAACCTTTTTTTCGTGGCAAATTACGGAGTTGGCGATTTTTTCTCGAGGTAAACGAACAAAACTCATCATTTTTCCGCAGTCAATCCAAGGAATTTTTTATTTTTCCGTGCATCATTTACAAAATTCGCGTTCTTTTGGGCCCAACAAACGATAATTTCGATTTTTTCCCAGGCTGATCGAGAAAATTCGCGGTTTTTGTGTCCAATCAACAAAATTCGGGAAATTTCGGAGCCCTATCGGGAAAACCCGCGATTTCTGCATGTCAGATCAGCGCGATTTGTGAGTTTTCTTCGCTTGATCAACGAAATTCACGATTTTTTCTCATGATAAACAGACGAATCACGCGATTTTATCGAAGTCGGTCAACGAAACATTGTTTACAGATATTCTTTATGAGGACGCTTTCATTTTAGGAATCAGTCTTGAAAGCGAAAGCACCGCCCATTAAAAATATTTTCAACCAAAATCGAAAAAAGCATAAAACGGCCTGCATTCAGATCAATTTCAGCTATCTAATGAAAAAAAAATTCATTTAAATATACTAAAATATAACCGAGATATCTTTATAAATCTCTTCCATAGGAATAGCATTAGCGAATGGGTCTTTTGATTTGACTAAAGTAGCCCCTTAAAATGACAGGAAGTTGCGGGTGCCCATACTCAAAATAATGCGGAGTGCAAAGGATTAATTTTTTTGTGCACGTGTCACAAAAAAATGTTGATCACATGAACTCTTTTCGCTCTTTCATTCCACTGGATTCCGATAATAGCAAATTTTTGCCATTCTTATCTTAAAAAACGGCATTTTTCGGATTCTGCAATAAGCCGTTATCTTTTTCTTACAAATTACGACAGTAAAAATGTATGTACATTGTAAAAAACGGACAATTTTATGGGAATTGTACTAGTAATCTGAACGCTACTACAATTTACTGTTTTTTAACGTAAAAATTTCCGTAAATTCTACAAAAATTTTCGTTTTTTCGGGATTTTTTTCTTCCTGGAATATAAGAAAATTTACAATAAATTGTTCTGGCTTCCAGATTACCAGTAAATTATCTGTAAATTCGTCTGTTTTTTTTTTTATTATTTTTTTTTATTTTTTTTTTTTACAGTGTACGATCTGTAAAACTTACACTCTTAAAACGAAAGAGTGGATTTGGCTTCTCAGGAAAGAGCTGTAATTTATTGAACGTGAATGAGTTGTTTTTAAAATGCTTTAATCATCTTGATTAAGATTTCAATTTTATATAACTCATCTTAATTTAAATTGCTTAAAAATAACTCACTCACTTGAGTTGTTTCAACTCTTTATGAGAAGTTGAATTTTAAAACGTGAGATGAGCGAGTTTCAGCTCAATTTGAGTTATTTTTTGGCTGACATTTTAAGAACTATCGCAACGATATTTTAAAAAAAGAAAAAAGATGTCTTTCTTCTCTGGTAATGGCAGGCCTTTTTTTATGCGTCTGATAAAAAAGTATATATTTTTTCGAAACATCTTGCATTAGTTTCTTACTCCGTGGTCTATTTTAGAAGTGATTTCTTTGTTATTATAAGAAAAATCACCAGAAATTCTTATTTTTTGATGTTATAACGTAATTCTGAAAAAAAAAATCGCTTAAATTAAATTTTAAACTAATTTGTGCACAAAAGGGTTGAGGCATATGCCTACTTTCGGAGCACATTTTTATGAAAAATATGAAATTTTAATCAAACACATGTGTTTTTAGTTAACTGAGGATAAAACTATTTGATGTAATTTTTTAATGAAATTTTAACCAACTTTTCAAATTTAGGCAATATTTATTCAAATTCGAATAAAAAATTGCGTTTATACGAAATCTTCTGTGATGAAATCTGTTCATTATATTTCACTTTTATTTTCAACAATAAATTAGAAAACTACTTAATTGTGTTGTAAAGCAAAAGGTTTGCAATATCTCTTAAATTTACTAACATATACCAAATTTTGTATACAAACATGATTTTAAAATTAATATATACAAACTTACCAGTTCTATAATATACTAATAGATGGGAAGAGCCTTATGACAAATTTCGATAGAGGTTTGAATTTTTTACTTTTTTCTTTCTTTACAAGAAGAAAGTATTGGATTTGTGAAATTTTTTGAATTCCGGTTTTGACAGATTTACACATTTTAAGGGGGTTAGATAACCCCCTAAAAGTGCTTTCACAAAATGTCTGTCTGTGAGTCTCTCAGTCACTCTGTCAATCTGTCAATCTGTCGCTTTGTCACTGTGTATGTGATACAAATTTTACGGGCGCTTAATCTCAAGAGCTAATGCAGCGAATTTCACGAAACAGTAGATTCAGTTCGATTTGATATAAACTGCACTGAAAAACATTTGTGGTAACGTTACTCCATAAAATTGGTGGCAGCTACGATTTACACTTCATTGAGTAATTTTTCACTTACATAATGGTGTAATAAAAACATGCATTACTGGTGTAACATTGCAATGTTACATCGATTATATCGGTTAAAATACTGCACGAAATTGGAGGCAGCAAGGCTGCCACTTGTTTAATGGAGTAACGTTACACAAATGTTTTGTAGTGTGTAGCTGATTCGTTTTTGGTGCATATCTCCCAGTACCTCAGGTTTTCAATGGATGCAAGAAAACACATTGGTAAACCTACGAGCCAACCACTAAAATCAATTCTTTAGGTGTTTTCTACCAAAATACGTCTTGCCAGACCGATTGCGTTTTAATATACGAATAGAGTTTTATCTTATTCTGGAATTTCAGCCATAAACTTGATGAAGTGATTATCTTTGTTGCGCCTCGCGGTCTATTCTGGATTTAAAATATCTGTAATTGTCTTCGATTGCAAGCTCAATGAAAAACTCTATTGCAAGTCCGATTTTGGAGCAAAAAAGTGTTTCTAAGATTGAAAATGTGCGTTATACAGTAGAATCTCGTTTTAACAAATGTCACTTTAATGAATTTTCTAGTTTAACGAATATTATTTTGATTGCTTAAAATAATTGTATTATGCTATTTCTGGAAAAAAATTTCACTTTAAAATTTCTATTATGCTATTTCATTAAATAAATTTCACTTTAGCAAATTTTTCAGTATAGCGAAATTAGCCAGTGTTCCGTTGTAAAGAAATTTAAAAGGCTTAGAAAAGTGTTTTATTTGGCAAATAAGTACTCCGTTTGAATTTTAAGAATTTTTTTCGTCTCAAAATAAATTTTTTCGCATTATCTATTTAATTTTTCTAGCATTAATTTCAACTTATGCATACGTATCTAAATTATGCTGAAACAATCGAAAGAGGCCACAAAATTATTTTAAGAAATAAATAGTTAAGTAAAAAATATTATGGGAAAGCCACATATTTGTTTATTCAAAATTTATTTCTTTTCCTCTGCTAAACACAAGTATTCAAAAAAGATATTTCTTATTTTTAATTTAGGTGCAATCGTTATCCCCATATAAATATTTTCCATCAATATTTTATTAGATGAAAGATTACTTCTTACAATTTTTTTATGAAATTTAAAAATATGAAATCTAATTTAAGCTATTTGGCACCAAATATAATTTTTAAAAAGACCATAAGTGACATTTCACACCCACTGTCTAATAGACATTTGTCATTAATTATGAAGTACCTTAGTTTTTATGGAAGCAATAAAAGGTTTGAATTTTTATATCACTTGTTAATTGAGAGCCAAATGTAAAACACCTTCTCGGGGATTATCTCGTTTAAATTTTAATATTCCTATCAGCCTAGTGAATTTTTATTACTGGCGAGGTGGCTTAACCCCCTGACTGCCCGGCAAAAGGGTAAAATTGTAATGTTGTTTTCTCTGTAATTTATTAAAATTATTAAAAAAAGATTTTTTTCCAACCTGATACAAAATATGTTATTATGTATAGGTGTATAAACTTTGAGAGTATTAATCCTAACTTAATTTTTCAAAACTGGGTTTTATTTGTAGAATTATATTAATTTAAATATTGCTTATGCTGCAGTGAAACCTGCAGGTCAAAAAAATCAGCCAGACAGATGTATGATTGGCGTTTAGTAACTGACGCAGATTGAAATACTTCGTCTCTAATAGTCAATGGAAGAGGACATCAAAAATTTTTCTGTTACGGGGAGAGGGGGCACATCATTATATACTTTAAAGGAAAAGGAACTTTTTCCATGGAACTTCTGTGCTACTTCAGTAATTTTTTTTCAACATATTATACTTTTCAGGACGAGAATCTAATCGGAACTTTATGCGGCGCAAAAATTAAAAATAAGCAGTCTAACTCTCACGGCTAGTATAACGAATTCTCCATGTTTAATTAATATTTTACAACTTTATTAACATTTTTACATTATTTATTTTATTTGAACATTTTAAACATTTCTGTGAGCATATATCCTGAATGATTTTATTTAGTAGAAATATACAGGTGTACAAGAATTAAGTTTTCCACTTCAGAGCACTCTAGAATGCTTTCTGTTGGTCCAAATATGATCAAATTTGAAATACAGATAATTCAAGTGATGGGCTGGACATTAAAAAAATTTAAAAAATTAAAAATGCAAATTCCTCTGCTAGAGGATTCTGTAATACATCTAAAATGTTTAATACGCTTTATAAATAATAAATATTGTTAAAGAAGTGAAACTGCTCAATAAAAATGCAAAATCCACCGTAAGATTCTCAGTACATGGAATATGGCGTATACAGAACTCGGAAAATAACTGGCACATTCGCAATAAAAAGAATATTGCCCAGTTAAGCTGGTGGTATTGAAATCACAGACTACGAATATTAATAGTACATTACAGCCTTATATTTTCAAGGGTTAATTCCGTTCGAAAAACAAATGGGGGAGATACCTCCCTCCATTTCCCCGTTTTATACTTAATCATTGAACCCCTTAAACTAATCAGGGATATGCTTTATCATATAAAAATCTATATCCGAAATTCAGAGCAAATCGGAAAATTCTTAATAAAAACCCATTAATATAATTTAAGAGGAGTTATCCCCTCTTTTTTAGTAAACCATTAAACTTCCAAAACTATTCAGAGATTCTCCTTATCAGAAAGAACCTACATCTAAAGTTAAAAGCAAATCGGATAATTTTGCAGAAAAACCCATTTGTCAAATTTAAGAGAAAAAGGCTTATAACAAGTACCCCCTTTATACTTAACAAAAGATCTCACAGTTAATTAGGGAAGCATCTTATCACTATGAACCTGTATCCAAAATTTGAAGCAAATCGGTAAATTCTGCGTGAAAAACCTATTAACCTAAATTAAGGGGGGTACCTCTGATTTGTCCCCTCTTAGACTTATCCAATAAACTCACAAATAAAATCATAAAGGTTCCCTCATCAGAATATCCTATGTCTAAAATTTCAATGAAATCTCATATATCTGCATGAAAAAACCCATTTATCGAAATGAAAGATGGAGCATTAGCCCCCGTGCCCCCTCTTTATACTTATTCAATGAACACTCAATACCAGTCACGGAGGTGCCTCATCAGAATAATACTATATCTAAATTTTGAACGCAAACTGATAATTATGCATAAAATATCAATTAAGGGGAGGGGCATCAGTTCCCCGTTCTCCCTCTTTATACTTATCCAATGAACAACTAATACTAATCACGGGGGTGCCTCATCAGAATGATCCTATATCTAAATTTTGAACAAAAACAATTATTCTGCATGAAAAGCTCATTAATAGCAATTAAGGGACGGGTCAGGGCCCCCCCCCCACGTTCCTCCTCTTTATTCTTTTCCAACGAACACCTAATACTAATGACGGAGATGCCTCATCAGAATGATCCTATGCCTAAATTTTGAACGAAAACTGATAATTCTGCTTGAAAAACCCATTTACGTAAATTAAGGGGAGGGGCATTAGCCCCCGTTCCCCGTCTTATACAATTCGAATGAACTCCAAAAACTAATCAGAGAAGTGCCTTATCAGAATATACATACATCCAACGTTTCAAGTAAATCTGATATTTTTATCATGAGTTATCGCGTTACGCACATACGCATATATAAAACGGACAGACACATTATTTCTCAGTCTTTGATAGCCTGTGAGCTAAAAATCATACGAAGATTGCAAAAAATAAATTGTCCACTTTAGAGGGCTCTATAATATTAGTCCAAATGAGATTAAATTTGAACTATAGATAAGTCAAATTATGCACTTGCAATTTACAAAAAAAAAAAAAAAAAAAAAAAAAAAAAATTAAATATTCTTTTAAAATAAAATGCGAATGTAACACTGATGTGTGTAATTTGATATTATGTAAAAAAAAATATTTGTTTAAATTGTGGACATTTTCCTTCTATTAAAAACGCACTTGTTTTACATATAAAATATGAAAAAGGTGTATTATAAAATTTTAAAGATTAATAGGTGTTGTTCTTTGCATAAATTTATATTTCAAACCATGTCACCATGAAAATAAAACTTGACAAAATTTGGCTCGCTGACAAAAAGATGCTGTTGTTGTAATAAGAAAACCATCACGTCGAACAGCATGTCATCGCATTATAAAATAACATATTCTCTGAATAATTTTATTCATATACTCTAACATACCTCTCGCATGTTTGCAACAGCCTGCCTGAAACAAAATATTTTATCTTCGTGATAAATTACTTTATATTATGTAAAATGGGCTGTCATGTGCCTCTAAATATTTCTCTAAGAGGCATTTTTCAGTTCTTTATTAAATTTTAACAATAAAGAAGAAAAATTAGATTTTCCCCGAAAACAACAGGTAATTGTTTCTTTTACTTTTACAACAATACATTTTATTTGTTAAAAAAGGTTACTTGAAGAATTTACATACACATTACGTAGAATACACAAATATATGTGTATGTAAAAGAGAGGGAAAAGTCGTTTACTTGTGTGCAAATGTATTTTTGAATATAGATATTCAGTTGTGTAAAAAAAACAGTCAAGTTCAAGTATCACTCACAACGTTCATAGGATAACGTACATTAAAATATACTAATTATCTACTGTATTATAAAAAATCATGTAGCTAAAACAATAATATTTTGTAAAAGAAACTACACAACGTTGGATATATCGCTTAATACTAGAAAAGTACTAATGGGTATACCATAATAGTTCAAAAGATGAGAATTCATAATAATATTTAATATTGCTATGCTATGTAACTCTTTTTTAATGTTGTTGTAGTCCGTTTTATAAATTTAATTCGGACTGCATAAAAGTTGTGCATATTTAAAATTCATTTAGTATTTCATAAAACAAAATTCAGAGTGGTATTATCTTTTCTTATTATAGTGCAGGTAAAAACAAAACCCTTGTTCAAAGTTTATATTTGGCATTATGCCAAGCGCACTTTGAAAGAAGGTCGCAAAATTGCAATGCAGCTACGGTCAATGACGCATTTTTCAAGCTAGGGTTTTTTTTAATTAACTTTTAAAGGCACAGGAAGGGTATTGAAAGGTACACTCAATGCAAAATAATTGCAAATCCCAAAATATTTATGTGGTGAATTCTAATTAAATTATTCTATTTTTAACAATTTGACTTTTATTGTTTTCATACAGGTAATGCGCATTGTATTACACAGATATATCATTAAATTTTTTTTATCTATCCTTTAAAAGCAGATGATATATAGAGTTCTCAGCTTTTGTCATTATGTATGCCCTAACAGTCCGTGTATTTAAGGGTTAATAACTCGGCTAATTACAGACGAATTTTTTCAAAATATGTTCTCAGAAATGCTTTTATATTTCTGCTACGATAGATATCTCTATCGTTTCTCAAACCCTTTACTGAGTGCCCGCAAATCGAAATTTATGAATAACGGAAAAATACACTTTTCTCAAAAACTATGGGATATAGGGTCATTGCTATAGTTTTCCTTCAAGGTTTAAATTAACATCTACTACCTGTAGTTTTTTTTTCATAGTTAAAACTTCTGTAGATTCAGAAATAGATAGGGAGGAAGATATTTCTTCACCACATTTCCGACGATATCTCTGGAAATATAATGCCTAAAATTTAAAAAAAAAAGTGTGCTTTTAAGTTAAGCGTTACAAAGCTTTCCCACATGATATGAAGAAAAAGTCTTTTTACTAACTTAATTAGTCTCTTTACATTTTCCCTAAATATATTTGTGAATGTTAATGATCTGTAAATATGTGAATCAAAAGTATTTATTACTTCCCTCAATTGGAACTTTCAACTTTGCATAGTTTACGAATAAAAGGACTGTGACAGACAGACAGACACAGTAGTGATGTTATATTGGCTCCATTTTACTGTTTTTATACGGAACCCTAAAAATTTAACACATAGTAATAATTCTGAAACAAATTAATGGAGAAGAAATTTCCTGGTTGCTAACTATAGGAAATAAAATCTGCTTTGATGTAAACATGTTACGCTCAAATTGATTAATCGATTATTATTAGTAGTAACCAGTTATTATTAATAATAAACGTTCAAGTGCGAGTATTATTCGTGCTTAAAGGGTTCCGAACAATAAATATATGTATTATCATGGCCCACCATATCTATAGGCCCGTCTATTTGAGATTAATCTATGAAGTTTCCCGCCAGAGGACTATGATACCTTCCCCAAGTTAATCTAACCAATCGTGCAAACCCTGAACCAAAACAATGACCACGTGCCGAGTCATGTGCACCGAACAGAAAACAGCTTACTCAATGCTAATTTTGCAGGGTTTGCGTCACGTGGACTCACATGGGGTCCAATGAAATGGTTCAGGGTTTGAAGCTGAATCCAGCTTCACTTTTTCGGCGGTTTTTCGCAAATTGGCTTGGCCGGTACTATATAGTCGGCTATGGTATTATTAACCAATTTGAAACGAGCGATTGGTATGCGTGCCACTTAAAATTTTCCGAATCGTTCATCCTTCCCTTTCGTTATTCCCACCAGTTATTTTTTAGTGTAAAGTTTACCTTATTTAATTGAAGCATTGTCAAGATTCAAGTATAAAAAAACCTTCTATATAGAAAAACAGGCGATTAAAGATTAAAAATTAAGCACAGTTCTCTCAAGGCGAAGGATATAACTGTATTATTAAAAGAAAATAATTCCTGAAAGGATAATAAGACTTTATATTTAAAAACAAACTATACAAAGTAGGGTTAGTTATAGCTCTATATGATAGAAAATACTTCTATTTTCTCTGTATACTAGTATGAATGGGTATACCATAAAAGTTCAAAGAGATATGAAGCCTATATAATATCAGAAGCAGCTATTCTATAAAACTCTTCTTTTTTATCTTATCATTATCTATTTATAAGAAACTTAACTCGGTACTGAGAACAAAAAGTAGTGAATATTTAAACTTACTCGTTTTTTTATTCATCATTTAGTATTTCATACAAACTAAATTCAGCATAGTAATAAACTTTTTCTTATTTCCAATGTAGCTAACTCAAAACCCTTGTTCAATGTCTAAACTCTGCATCATGATAATGGAGCTTTTGTAGACCACAGCTCCCAAATTTGCAAAAGCCGCTTTGGTCCGTGACGCATTTTTACAGTTAGGTTTTTAATTAATTTTTAAATGCACAAGAATCCTAATGAGAGACCCACTCAATGCAAACTAGTTGCAAATCCCATAGTATTTATAAAACGTTCGCATGCATAAGGTAGTTTTTTTTTTTTAAATAGACATTTTAACGCCACAAATTTCGTAACGTAGTGGCCGGTACATAATAAGTTAGAAACATGTTGCACTAAATATGGCAAAAAATACGTTTTAAAAAATTCTGGTATTAAAATGGATATTTTTTTCTTATGCTTACGAACCCTTATTTATGTAATTAATTCTAATTAAATTAGTATGTTTGCAACAATATGAATTTTATTGCTTTTATATTGCTACTAAGTATTGCATTTTTGCCATATACAGACATAATGACATATTTTTGTCATTACAAAATTTTTGTCATATACAGACTCACAGAGTGACAGAGTGAGAGAATGACAGAGTGACAGACAAAGTCACAGGCAGACGCTTTCTAAAAACCATCAAATAATGTTCGGGATCTTCTAAAATGTTTAAGTGCATCTAAAACAGGGAATCGAAATATTTAACATGCATTGCGAAATAGTGAAAAAATTCAACGTAGCAGCGCCATCTGTTTATCGATTTACACCAAACATTAAACTACACTAATCTATATTGTGGGCTAACTGTATCTCAAGTTTGGTGAAAATTCGTGCATTGGATCTTGAGATATAATTGTTGCAATAATCATGAATAATGCTGCATGACAACGCCACTGTTAAGCGATTTGCCCCAAAAGGTTGTAAACACCACATTATATAATGCAGAGATGCCAACATCTCTTAATAATTTCGGAGTATGATCCAAAATTTGCATACTAAAACGGAAATAATATATAAGCAAATCTGTGTTCCATGAGGTACATTTTCAATTTCATTTTGAAATTTTGTGTTAAATAAAATTTCCGGTTGAAAACATATTAATCTTGGATCAGACTCTATAATAATTAAAATATGTCGGCATCTATGTATTATGGAGTAACTGAATCTGAAGTTTTATGAAAATCCGTTCATTAGTTCTTGAGAGAGAGCTATTGTGGAAATTGTGAATAAGGGAGCATAGCTGCGCCACCTGTTCAACGATATGCACTAAAAACTAATCAACTTCAGTTTATATCTAACTTAATCCAAATTTTTGTGAAATTCTGTGCATTATATCTTGAGATAGATACGTTAAAAAACGTAAATTCATAACAGAGCCATAAAATTTTCTGAAAGCCATCAAATCGTGTACAGGACCTTCTGAAATGTATGAATCCATCGAAAACCGGAAGTAGAGATTTTTCATGAATCCAATACTTTCTCCTTGTAAAGAAAAAAGAAAAAAAAATACGATGTTTATTTTCCTTTAATGAGTCTGTGTCCTTTAATGAAGTCTGTTTTACTTTGCTTACTTAAAATTAAAACATCAAAATTTGAATTTAAATATTTTTAAAAAAATCACCAAAATTTAATAGTATTTAAGTTAAGAAAAACAGAACATATGCCGCAACTAAGAATTTAAGGATTCAAAATCACAATTTATGTATACATATATATATATATATACATATATATATATATATAATATTTATTTACAAAAAAAAATTAAACATATCTTCTTTAAGAACTTTGTATTAATTCTTTTGGGTCCGAATTTTGTTTTTTCTGTTTTTAGAAAAAATTGCTTTTACGTTAATAAGACTAACACTAGCTATTCGAATATATTAATTAGTGTTTAACGGATACATTGATAACATTGTCAGAAACATCATGAATGTTGTTGTTTTGCATACAATTTAATTCATATTCGTATAACAATAGGCTAAAGAAGATTTTTTAGAGATGTTTAGAAAATATTATATAACAATTTTCTAACTTTTTTTTCGCTTTATTACACATGATTCTTTCAAGAAAGTAACTTTTATTTTAAATTTAAAGAATGAATAAATGTTTAAAACAAAATAATCGTAAAGCGAACTAAGCAATAAATAATAATCATTATTACTACTAAACGCTTAAACATGAGTGAAGTCATTGCATAAACATATACTAACATTACTACATATAAACAACAGCAAATTTATTTTAAAAAGAAAATAATGCTCCATTAAAGATATGTATTAGCAATAGTACACCAGACCCGAAAGGGATTATTATGGAAAATAAATGATAATAATAATGATAATAATGGTAATAATAATGTTAATAATTGATTATCGAAAATAAATTCATGAAGCTCCAGAAACATTTGTTAGCAAATACTCTGTCATTCCAAACACAAATTGCCAAAAATTCCCCAAAATAATCATTATTTACCATAACACCAGAAAGGTAAATAGAGAAAACTGATATTATAATTTTATCGAATTGATTTTTTTAACTGGTATTACAACTTTCTGACTCTTTTAGCGCTTTATTACACATCATTGTTTCAGTAAAGTAACTTTTTTTTTAATTTAAAGAATGAATAAATGTTTAAAATAAAAGAATCGCAAGGCTAAAAAAATATCAAATTTAATTATCAAAAATAATCTCTATTACTATTCTAAATGCCTAAACATAAATAAAGTCATATATTAAATGCATAGACATACACTGACGTTAACAACATGTAAACAGCAGCGAATATATTTCTTAAAACAAAATAATACACCATTAAATGCACTATTAACAGTACACCAGAGCCGAAAAGGTTAGTGATTATGGAAAATAATCCATGAACATTTATTAGCCAATAATCTGTCTTTACAAAACACAAACTGCCAAAATTACCCCCAAATAATCATTATTTACCATAACACCAGAGAGGTAAATGGAGAAACACTGTCAAGATATCAGTTTAACCAAGCTTGATCGGAATGGATTGGATGTATAGTAAATAATTCCTTGTATTAGACTAATAGATTGCCTTGAACATGTGATTACAAGTACACCCAATCTGTTTGTGGATAATTTCATGTTAAACTAAATCGGGTCCCGTACGAAATTATAATAAAGGATTAACTCTAAATGTCAAAATTTGTAGTTCTATAGGAAGGTAAATAAAAGGTCACATTACTTTATACAAATTTCATAAAATGTATATCTGTACAACATACTCTATGAGTTTAATAAAAATTTCATTTTCGCATTCAAATTATTTTTTTTAAGAAATCTAAGCATATACTGAACTAAACATATTTTAATCAGTTTTCATGCATATAAAGATAACAAAATAAACACTGATAATTAAATTAACCCTTAAATCCCGTGTATTGCTTTTCGGCAACATACGCAATTTAGTATTTGTTTCTTGTAAAATATAATAGAATAACATTAAAGCTTTAATGCCAAATGTTGCCAAAAAAAATACTTACTTAAACTATTATTAAATGAATTTTTATCATGTAGATGGCAACAATAGTATTGCTTAATAATGGGAAATGGTCATTGCAGCAACTGAGAATTATAAAAATGGCGCATGCATATTTAAGCTTTGGTTTCTCGTCTGCTCGAAAATCGAGATCAAATCTAAACAGCGCCATAGTTTGTAATCGGATAAATTTCCCTTGTTGGCTAGTAGTTCTTTAGAATGATGAGTAGCATACGGGATTTGAGATATTTCTGTGTATTCGAATTCCGCTCCCACTTACTTCTCGGAATGGAAATTTATTTCTTTGTTTTAAAAAAAGTAGATTAGGCATTGAGATAACTACAAATAAATTTAAATAACAACAACAACAAAAATTCTAGTCTATATACACAAATATTCGTATTTTTTATCTATTATTATTATTATTATTATTATTATTATTATTATTATTATTATTATTTTACTTTTCATTACCTTTTTTAAACAAGCAAAATTTTGTTGTTAACAAATTACTTATACACGACAAAATGCACTTTAATTTATATTTTTTATAAATTTCAATTATCGTACATATTTTTTTCAATCGCGATACGAAAATAATGATGAAAATTTTCGTTCCATTGAATAAGACCGATTGACATTAAATCAATCTTTCGCTCTTTTATTATTTTGGAACAAACGACAAACCTTCAGAACTCAAATACGCATGTGCCAAATTTGTAACTCTCAATTGTTGCAGCAACCGGCTGTTTCTTTTCTTTTTACTTTCTTCTATCTTTAATAGAAAAAAGTATTGTAATTGAAATTTTTTTCGACTTCTGGTTTTCGACTTCTGGTTTTCGACGGATTTACACGTTTTAAGAGTCAGAGATTCCAAAAAACATGTTTTTACAAAATGTCTGTCTGTCCGTGAGTCTGTGTGTCTGTGTGTCTGTTTGTGTGTACGTCGCCATTCTACCATCAAAAAGTGTATGAAGTTATGCATAGAATTGAACCAAATTTTTTGTGAATGCTTTTGGTTGTGGCAAGCAGGTCCTCCTTTATTTTTGAAATATTCCGCCGGAAGGCGGTGCTGTAATCGCGATTTTTGTGCCATTTTCAATATTGTACCGACCAAAAGTATATGAAGTTATGCACCGAATTGAACCAAAGTTTATGTGTAAGTGTATGTCTATGGTTAGTTGGTCTTCCTTGAATTTGAAAAAAATCCGCGATTTTTGTGGCAAAAATCCGTCGGAAGGGGGCGCTGCAATCGCAATTTTTATGCTACATTCAATATTGTACCGACTAAAATATATGATGTTATACATCAAATTTAACCAAATTTTTTGTGTAAGCGTATGACTATGGCTAGTTGGTCTCTTTGAATTTGAAAATAATCCGCCGGAAGGGGGCGCTGTAATCGCGATTTTTGTGGCATTTTCAATATTGTACCGACCAAAAGTACATGAAGTTATGCATCGAATTGAACGAAATTTTGTGTGTAAGTGTATGGCTATGGCTAGTTGAATCCCCTGAATCTGAAAAACATCCGCCGGAAGGGAGCGCTGCAATACCGAATTTTATGCCATTTTAAATATTGCACAGCATAAAAGTATATGAAGTTAGTTCTAGAACGGAACTAATTTTTTTGTATATGATTATTTTTTTGGAAGGCAAGTAGGTCCTCCCTGAATTTGAAAAAAAAATCTGCCTATCTATTGTCCATCGGCTCGTGCAGAGACGGAGATTCGTTTTTACTCCGATTAATTGATTGAAGCAGAAATTTAAGATGAAAATCAAAGTTGGTATGGTATTGAATTAAAATTATTAAAGCATTAAAATGAGTAACTATTTTTTTTTAATATTAAAATGTACGTATGAGATAGAAGAAAGTTTTGGGATTGGCACATCCAACTAGTTTTTTTTTCCATTGTTGTTATATGTTCTTTTCGTTTTATTTGGAAGCTTGCGCAATGTCCTATTTTATTCTGCTCTGAGCAAGCAAAATTTAATCCATATCATAGTTCTTAAAATTCATGTGCATTTAATATTATACAATTTTAACAAGGAAAATTATTTTTTTTAAATTAAACCCAGTATTCCCGATTGGCAACAACCCCTTTTTTAGCTGTAGATCCTGCTTGAAACAAAGTGTGACTTTTAACCCTTTGGGAGACTGAATTTATTTTCATTTTGAGAAAAAAATAACTTTTATTTCAATAACGTTCTCGTAGTTATCGAAATACATTTACTGAAGTTTAAAGATCATTTCATTATCAGAAATCTAACGAGTGTACTTATTTGTGTACTATTCAATGCATTTTAACATAAAAATAAGCTAAGGAAGAGTTTTTGGAGACATTTGGTAAATAACGTATTATAACAGGATTTGAGATGGTATTACTACTTTCTATTGATTTTTGCATTCTATCACACATGGTTCGTCCAGATAAGTGGCTTCTATTTTAAATTTAAGGACTGAAACACATGTATAAAATAAAGGAAACGCCAACGACGCAAAGAGAATTAAGAAAATACCCTAACAGTATGCATGGTCACAGTGCCGTCACTGTGAGTCACTTTGGTCACATCACATCTGTGACCAAAATGTCACCACTCAGTGACGTCACATTGTAACTGAGATGTGATTTTCTTAAAAATCTTTAGAAATTTATAAATATCCTTCAAAAAAACATATTTTTGGCAATTTATGCATCGTCGCTTTTGTCACAGTTTCGTCACAATGTTAATGTCAAATAAGTCACAAATGACACATTTTTCACGAATTTGTCACATTGTGACCACTTTGTGAAACGTCACAAAAAGAGCTCTAAAACGGCCATAACGACTTCACATTTTAGTCACTGTGACTTCACATCGACGTCACGTGACGTCACATTGACAATCAATGGTCTCAATACCCGTAAGACATGGTGACGTCACTGCAACGTCGTTGTCAAGTCACATTGTGACTTTGTGACCAGCGATTGTCGATGTGACGTCACGTGACGTCGATGTGAAGTCACAGTGACTAAAATGTGAAGTCGTTATGGCCGTTTTAGAGCTTTTTTGTGACGTCACATTGTGACCACTTTGTGACGTCACAATGTGACAAATTTGTGAAAAGTGTGTCATTTGTGACTACTTTGACATTAACATTGTGACGAACTGTGAAAATCTTTTTAGAAAGTCACATCTTAGTCACATTGTGACGTCACTGAGTGGTGGCATTTTCGTCACAGATGTGATGTGACCAAAGTGACTCACAGTGATGTCATTGTGACGTCACTGTGACCTTGCATGCTATGAGGGTAAGTAAAAGTTTTTAAGTTGTAAGTAAGTAAGTTGATAAGACAAAATAGTACTCTATGAAAGGACATGTACTATTAATAGTACACGAGATCTGAAAGGGTTAAAAAAAAATTCCTCGTGATTTGTTTAAGAAATGGGTGCCGAAAAATATTTTAAAATTGATTTTTTTAAAATCGGGCATTTAAGGGTTAAGGGGACTCGGTATCTTCAAAACTTCTTTTTATAATTTAAGCATTTTAAGGTACATTTTTGGCAGAATAATAAAGGATTCAATAAAGAAAAATGATCTATCAACATATAATTCAATTTCTCTGGCAAAATTCGAAAATTTTAAATATTTTTAAAACAATTAAGTCAGTTTTGAAATGTATCTTCTCGAACAATTTTAAATATTTTGAGGATAATTTTTAGGTGCGTTCGTAATTATGTAAATACGTATCACCTATAGTCGTTGTTCAGTCCATTCGTCAGTCTGTCCGTCCGCATATAACAGAGCGATACCTAACCGAATCGTTCGAAATTTAAAATATATAATTGGTGCGTAATTCTGTCGAGTCATTTCAAATTTTATGAAAATCAGATGTATAGTTTAATTTCAAGACAATCAAAAGTATTCCGTTACATTACGGCAATGGGAAAAAATAGTTTCAAATGCATTTTAACGATATTACACTATTTCGAACATAAGAAAATTCTTATGCATCTACTAAAATATACATTCTATAAAATCTCTTGTACAAAGAATATGTGTTATTAATGTACGGGGATACACAAAAGTATTATATTTCATAATTGTATGGGGGGGGGGACATTGTTTAAGGTGCATTTTAATTATAATAAACTATTTCACATTTTATGAAATCGATATACGTTGCTGAGGTTTTCAGATGCAGTTTAAAGAGATATAAAAATTACTATGTATGTAACAAAAATAATCGAATAAATCACTTGAAAAACACGCTAATTTGTTTTTTATTTCACCATACAACATCATGTTTATCATCTATTTTGACATCATCTATTTGTGAAACATTTTTTTTTAACTTCGGATTTGCAAAAAATTTAGAACTTTGGATTTTATTTAAATAATTTGATTTAAAAAATTTTTAATTTGATTAAAATCAATAAATTCCTTTTATAATTATTTTTAAAGTAAGTTTGTTTATTCTACCATCTATGTAAGAATTTATTAACTGTAAATTAACAATTTGCATAAATAAATTGAAGGATAAGTTGTTTTGAAAAAAATATTAAACAAAACCCTCTGTGCGATCTGAAATCACACTTGCCCACTTGTTAGGTGCGTTCATAATTATGTAAATACGTAGCACCTATTGTTGTCGCTCAGTCTGTCCGTCTGTCCGTCTGTCTGTCTGTCCGTCTGTCTGTCTGTCCGTCCGTCTATCTGTCCGCATATAACAACGCAAAAACTATCCAACCGAATCGTTTGAAATTTAAAATACATAATTATAACATAATTTTGTTGAGTCATTTCAAATTTTATGAAAATCGGATGGATGATCAATTACAGGGACAATCAAAACGATTCCGTTACATTACGGTCAATGGGGGAAAAAGTTTCAAATGCATTTTAATCGTTTGAAATTTAAAACATATAATTATTGCGTAATTTTGTCGAGTCATTTCAAATGTTATGAAAGTAGGATGCATAGATCATTTACAGGGACAATCAAAAGTATTTCATTACATTACGGTCAATGGGGAAAAAAGTTTCAAATGCATTTTAATGATGTTACACTCATTCGAACATAATAGAATTGGCATGAATCGATAAAATATATACTAAAATATGCATTCTGTACAATCTGTAATGCAAAGAATTTTTATTATTAAATTACAGGGCCACAGAAAAGTATTCCACTACATAATGCAATACGGGGAAACATTGTTTGGGGCGTGTTTTAATTATATTCAACTATTTCCCATTTTATGAATAAGATGTACGTTGCTGAGGTGTAATAAGAATTACTTCCTGCATATTTACAGAAACACAAAGATTCCGACTACTGTACTGTATCCGAAGTACGCTCTACTATATCAGCAAGATCTGAATATTTTTTAAACTTCGTTATCGTGCGAACGCACCTCATTTGCTACATTCAAGTGCAATTTCCAAGTTTTTTAAATGTAAAATTTATTTAAAAGTCTTTAAAATTTTAATCTTTGAAAATATCATTTTCCAAGCAGTCGTTGTAATTTATTAATTTATTATTAACTATTTGGAAAATAGCAGTTGTCCTCGGTAGAGAATTAGAAAATCTGAAGTATATCTGAATTTCTTTATTGGTTGAATTCCGAAACTTATTTTATTTTATTCGTTTTCTGATTGGTCCCTGTTTAATGTCATAAAATGTAATACTTCTGTTGAAACAATGACAAAAAAGTAATAAAAAACAATAAATTAACTTAAAAACAAATTGAGATACAAGTTTCAAACAAATTGCATTTAAAAGTAATTTTTTTTTCTTTATACGACGATGTAAAAATTTAAAATGTGTATTGTTTAGAAGTTTAAAAATATCCAGAACCAAAAATTGTAAATCGAAAATTTCATTTAAAATTTATATATGATGGGTTCAGGAATATTAATTTTTAATAATAGAGGACTGTATTATTACGTAAACCACGTTTTGAACATCCTAAAAATGATGCTTATTATTATTAATATAATTAATTTAAATAT
The DNA here is from genome assembly GCA_964019185.1 of Maratus speculifer. Lineage (NCBI taxonomy): Eukaryota > Metazoa > Arthropoda > Arachnida > Araneae > Salticidae > Maratus > Maratus speculifer. The sequence continues at coordinate 390,820,323 of OZ025294.1, read as the reverse complement.
AGAATTTATTTATAACTCTTATAAAATATCATTGATCTTTGAAAATATCATTTCAAAATTTGTTTATGATGAGTCCAGGAATATCAATCCATGTCGTACGTAATATGGGGCATTCAGAAGTCAATCTGATTTACTCCATCCATTAAAAATGCACATTTTATGCAGTTAAAGTTGAATATGTATAAATTACTGTGTTTTTTTATCATTGGTCTAGGAATATTAATGTTTAATGCATGGCGTAAGTAATATATGACTCCGTTATGATCATGCTAAAAATGAAGTTTATTATTATTATTAATTTAAATGTAAAATTTATTTTTATGTCTTCAAAATTTTAGTCTTATAAAATATCACTTTCCACATAGTCGTTGTAATTTTTTAATTATAATTTATTATTATTATTATTATTATTATTATTATTATTATTATTATTATTATTATTATTATTATTATTATATGAGTGTACCTCATATTTGTTCTTCGCTACACACCGATTCAGAAACATTGTTTTAAAGCATCCTTTTAAGAAACAAAATACATTTATTTATCTTGAAGTCTGTAATTTATTGCTGTCACTTTCGCAATTTTTGATGAAGTAGTTATAAACTACTTGAGACATTTATTTTGCGGACAATTTATCATAATTTCGATCGAACCTGACAACCGCTTCTGGGTTTTAAAGTAATACAGGAACCCCATTACACAAACTTTTTAAAGCTTACAAACTTTAACAATTTTCTCAGTGGTAACTTTAAACCTGCATTTTTTTCTTTTATAAGTTTCACATTATTAATTTCTAAGTTATTTGTTAAGGGTAAAGAAAATTAATTGTTTCTTTGCGTAAGAGCAAGCTTAAAACTTTAGAAAGTTTTTGACTTTTAACATACCAGTTTTTATAAGTTAATAATTTCTATACTACAATAGTTCTATAGAGCTTTTAATATAGTACAGTAGACTCCCTAAAATCGGCATTCCAAAATCGATAACTCTTTAAAATCCTCATATAATTTACGGATGTAAACAATGAAGCATTAAGTTCAGATTTAGGGACAAAACTTAACTTAAGTTTGTATCAATTCCATGCAAATTTTATTTTGAAATTCTAGTTAATTTGACTGAATTTGTGTTTTTTCATAAAGGAAGAATAAATTTATCTCTGAAAAAATTCAAGCTATTGCGGACGTCACTGGTAATAACAATCTTCTTGCCGAATATATTTCTGTACTAATCAAGCTTTTTCGATAATTAAGTCTAGCTAAACCTGAAATAAAACTGTCTTATTTTATGATTTTGATGTAAATTAGTAATGTACTTTTACGATGCAAGTTTCAGTGAATAATTTAGAAAAAATACATCTCATCTTTATAATGAAAATTTAACCATACATCACTGATTGTTAACTTAACCTTTGCTTTTTATATTTTAATCGTTTTAAAAAATATCTAATTTTTTATATTTTAGTTTATGACTTATTTTAATATTTTATTATATTATAAGCATTCAGTCCGTAATTTATTGCTGTCACTTTCGAAATTTTTTGATGAAGTAGTTAGAAACTACTTGAGACATTTATTTTGCGGACAATTTATCATAATTTCGTATGAACCTGACAAAGGCTTCTGAGTTTTAAAAGTGATACAAGAACCCATTACACAAAATTTTTAAGGCTGTATTTTCTCAGTGGTAACTTTAAACCTGCATTTGTTTATTTTATAAATTTCACGTTATTAATTTATTTCTTAAGGGTTAATAAAAGCTAATTGCTTCCTTGCGTAATAGCAGACTTAAAACGTTAGAAAGTTTTTCACTTCCAATGTACAAGTTTTTTAATATTTATTTATTGAGTTAAATTTTTTTTGTTTGTTTGTTTGTTTGTGTGATAATTAATCATATTATTTGTAACCATAAAATCACAGGATAAAACATCTCACTTATTATTATTTTTTAAATTTTTAAATTTTTAAAATATGGGGTAGTTTGGAATTATTTTATCTCAACATATTATTTGTAGAATTTCATTTTTTTTTTTTTTCATTTAAATGAAGCAGAATTTTCTAAATTTTAATTTGGATTTAGCATTTTTAAAAACATAAGAACGTTTAAAGAAAACTTTTAAAAAAATGGTGTAACTTATTCTTAAAAAATCATATTTTCAAAAGTAAATATATTTTTCAAATTTGCTGAATCAAAATTAAAGTAAAATAATCAAAAAAGACATGTTCTAAGTTTGAAGAATTTATCTTTAAAAGTTCTTCTGTTATTATAATTTAAGTTTGAGAAATTTTGAAAAAAAAACCCATCATACAGAAAAACGCATTTTCCCACGAAATCATTTCCATGACAATCATTGCTTCAAAGCTACTGAGTTTGAGTTTGAGTGAACAATGATTTGAGGTCTATAGCTACAAATGGCTGTTACCTCGAATGATCCATAAACCACAGAAACAAATACAGAACACTTTATTATTACAAGAAATCCAGCACATACATTTTAATACACATCACAGGGACAACACCCGCACAACCATGCCGCTAGCTGGACTCGAACCAGGGTCCAGCGGTGTGGGAGGAGCTCACGCTACCGACCACGCCACTGGATCGGCGCTTCAAAGCTAGATTTTGAAAACAAACCTAAACAAACAAAAAAAAAATATTTCCTTTTCTAATTAAGGGTGTTCTTAAATAAAAAAGGGCAACTTTGTGACATATGCTTTAATTTATTTTTGCTCGGAATTGCTTGAAAATAGCAGGTGTTGTTATTCAGAAACTGTCTAATTGCACTCAATTTTCTGTTTTTTAAAAAACGCAATAGATTTTTCATAATAAACCTTCAAAGATGATGTTTTTGAGCCCATTTCCCGACGAAAATAGAAAAACCGGTCGAAAAGCAGGAGAAAAACGGATGATCTCGAGATTGAAATAACTAACTAACTCGATAGATAATTTAATTATCATAAAATGGAAAATTAGGGTCAATTCGAAATTGCTTCCATAGTCAGGCATTCCAATTTTATATCTCTCTGTTAAAAAATGAATTTGTAAATGTGTCAAAACGTTTTGCGCTTTTTGAGCGGAGTAGTTGAGAACACCCTTAAAATAGTAACATAATTTAAATGTCATTATAAGCATTGAAAAATGGAGAAATTTTTAATTCAAAAAATGTTTTTTTTTGTTCTTGTGTGATGATTAACCATATTATTTATAACTATAAAATCACATGATAAAATTTCCCACTTTTTTTAATCTTTAAAATTTTTTAATTTATTAAATTTTGTGGTAATTTAAAATTATTATATCCCAATATATTATTAGTAGAATTTCATTTTTTTGCTTTTAATAAAACAAAAACATCTAAATTTAAATTTTGATGCAGCATTTTTAAAAATAATTATTAGAAAAAATAAGAATGTTTAAAGAAAAATTAAAAAAAAAAATGATGTAACTTATTCATAATCATATTTTCAGAGGTAAACATTTTTTTTTTTTTTTCAAATTTGCTGAATCAAATTTAGAGTAAAACAATAAAAAAATACATGCTCTAAGTTTGAAGCATCTATCTTTAAAGATTCTTCAGTTATAACAATTTAAATTTGAGAAATTGTGAAAAAAATCCATCTTGCAGAAAAAAGTATTTTCACAAGAAGTCACATTTTGAAAACAAACCTAAACGAAAAAAAAAATGTTTCCTTTTCTAATGAAGATAGCAATATGATTTAAATGTCATTTTAAGCATTAAAAAAAACAGAAAAAAAAAATTAATTCAATAAATTTTCTTTTTGGAAAATTTAAAGATTTTTGTATCCCGGACGCATTTTCAGAAAGAATCACGTTTTGAGCACCAGCGCTGGCGAGGTGGCGAAAGCGTGAACGTTCAGCTAGCTGCATCGCCAAACACAAAATAAACTAAGTTCAAACATGTCATAAAACATATGATTAATTGAATTATATTTATTACAAGAGAATCTTTACTACTGTTTTTAATTAACTTCTCAATTTTTTCGAACATAGCGAGTTCAGGAAATAATATTTTTGAATTGAGAAAAAAAAATTGTTTAGATGTTCTGTGAAATTTAAAGCATTTTAATCCGAAAAAGCTCTTTGTTTTAAACTATGTTTTAATCGTAAACAACGGTAAATAACATTTCCTCATATTATAGTCTTTGCTTTATAACATTTACGGAAAAACAAATCAACAATAAGCGCGATCTCTTTGCAGAAGGAAGGGTTGTTATTCGCTTGGCGTTTGACGTCACAAACAAGAAAGGGTGCGTAGCATTGACTTCATCTCCGCGTCAATCGTTATTCTGGCGATAAGGTGCTCAAAACGTGATTCTTTCTGAAAATGCATCCCGGACCCAATTGCTAGTAGTTTATTCTACATTAATTTCTATAGACCTTTTAATATAGTACTTTCTATGGGTTTATTTCTCTACTAGGCTGTCAGTCCCTTAGATGCTATGCTAAATAAATCTCTTGTTTATATATATTTTAACCCTTTCGTGTCCGGTGTACTGTTAGTGGTATATGTCATTTAATCGCGTATTATTTTGCCTTAACAATTATTAAGTTACTTTCTATATATACCGGCTTTTCCAAAAATGACTGGTGAATTTTAAAATTCAATAACTTTCAATCGAAGATAGATATTTTTAAAAATTCTTGTTATGTATGATGTCAGAATTTTTTATGTTGTGATTCCTATTTTTAAATCCGAACATCAGCGATAGATGGCGTTGAAATCAATAGTAAGCTCGTTTTTTCAGGTTTTACCTTTTACCACATGGAAAAAAAGGAGATTAAAATACATCAAATAGATCCAGAAGTAAAAAAAAAAAATCTTTTCGGGAATGAGCGCCAATCGCTGTCAGCGATATCTGTTGTTTGAAATTCGAACTAAAATCTAGAATAAAAAGGATAAAAATCACAGTAAAAAAAAAAAAAGCCTGACATCATATAGAACCCTTCTGGAAGAATATTTTTAATATCTGTCACTATTTATAAGTTATTAAATTTTAAAATCCATCAGTCATTTTGGGAACACACGGTAAAAATGGTAGTATACACTGTAAAAAATTTGACCCTTTTGCTGCATCTTCACTCCACCGCTTTTATAGAAAACGATTACTTCAGCCTATCATGGAGCATTCTCATGGGTTAAAAGAGAGATTTTCAATTTAAAAAAAAAAGCGGGAGTGATGATGCAACAAAAGGGTAAAATTTTTTTACAGCGTATGGCGCCTTTCTCTTTATGACTACATTTTGTTTTTATATTTAGGGAATAACAATAATAATAAAAGTTTACTTAAATATAATTCCACCGTTGTCGATTCCTTTATTATATGCAAGTATTTCTCTCTTTACATTAAAATATAGATTTCTTTTCCAATCGAATCATGTGTGTTGAAACGAAAAAAATATTAGAAAGTTGTAACATCGGTTAAACTCTTTTGTAAAACGTTATTACTTACCCATCATACGTAGTATAGGGTAAGTCTTGCAATCGTTTTGAAAATCGAAAAAAAATTTTTGACGGATTTACACGTTTTAGATAGTGGAGATTCCGAAAAACATATTTTTAGAAAAAATTTTTTGCCGTCCGTCTGTCTGTCTGTCTGTCTGTCTGTCTGTAAACGCTCTATCTCCCGAACAAATTGAGATAGAGACTTGAAATTTTGTATGTAGTTAGTATGTAAGAATGGGACGAACCCTATTTAATATCAGCTACCTCGATTATCCGGAACTATTTTTTTCGGACTCTCGAAAATTTCGTTCTGATGAAAGGTACATAAAAATTTTCGATTTTTTTTGTTCTAAGGAATGGACGTAAAAGGCAATAAAATAACACACATTTTGCATATAGAACGAAGTCGATCGGATTATTAGTTGCCGAGATATTTGTAATCTTGTTTTCCACATTCTTCGATTTTTCATGACCCTGTATTTCATTCAAATTTCAATTCAGAAGTATATTTTAATTGGAAATGAGACGCTTAATCCGACGCAGTTAATTGTTAGTTAATAGAATTATTATTTTTGGAGTTATAAGGATGTTTCTTTTACGCAGTTCGGTATTACTTGAGTAGTTTGGTGTTTTATATAATTTGTCGAAATTGGTACATCAAGCAGTTGTTTAATATAACATTACTATGTATATTAACAATATTTAAATTTTGTTTATGAATTGCAATGCATTATATAAATAGTTTCACATGTTTTATTTTCATATACATATCCATGATGGGTAAGTATTACGGTGGCCCCCAACGACTAGTTTTCCTAACGTCTTCAGAAAGTCTTCCTTAGCCTTTGATCATATTAATATGAAATGAACAATACACAAAAGAATTGCATTTGTTAGATTTCAGACAATAAGTTAATCTTGAAACATCAGTAAATATATTGGGATAGCAACAATTTCATTATTAAAGTAAAGGAAATTTTGTTCTCAAAATGGAAAAAAGAAATCGGACCCGATATTATTATTTTGGCCGTTTAAATATGCTTGATTCTCTTTATTTACTGTTTTTAACGTGAAAGAATTATTAAATTATGTTTTAATTATCTTATCTTATTAATATTATTTTATTTCTTATTTAAATTTTATTCCTATATTATTTCTTATATTACTATATTATTATTTCTTATATTATTTCTTATATTATTATTTATTCTTATATCTTATATTCTTATGTAATCTTATCTTATATGCTTATCTTATATTTATTCTTATATTTTTATATCTTATATTCTTATATTCTTATATCTTTATTATTATTTATTCTTATATCTTTATTTCTTATTTCTTATATTATTATTATTATTTATTATATATTATTTTTATATTATTATTTCTTATATTATTATATTTTTATACTATTTCTTATTTAAATCTTATTTTATTTCTTCTTATTTATATTTATTTTATTTTATCTTATGTTATCTTATTTATTATCTTATTATTATCTTATATTACATTATCTTATTTTATTTTGAAATTATCTTTCAGCTTTTAACAGTCACGTTTATATACATGTTTTCAGTTAACAGGAAACATTACTATTTTTACTTTTTTATTTTTTTCTATCATTACCAGAAAGAATTGGAGTCGTGAAAATTTTCGACTTCCGGTTTTCGATGGATTTATACGTTTTCGAATGTCCTGAACACGATTTCATGGTTTAGAGAAAATGTCTGTCTGTGGATCTGTCTGTCACTCTGTATGTGATAAAAAATTTGTAGGTGGTCTATCTCATGAATTAATGCATGAAATTTCTCAAAACTTTAGATTAAGTTAGACATTAATATAAATTGGAACTGAGTGGTTTTTCGTGTATATCGCTCAGTACGTGGCGCTGCTTGACTGAATTAATTGCGATTGACTCAAAAGCTCTATCAAAAGAACTAATGGACGTATTTTCACAAAACTTTAGACTCGGTTTTCCTTGATACATTTTGTGCAAATCGCTCAAGAACTGGTGCTGTTAAGCTGCATTATTCTCGTGTTTACGGGATTATTGCGGTAGCTCTATCTCTGACTACTGTACGAATTTTCTTCTCTTAAGATTTAGTTAGTTCGTGATACACATTAGTGTGTGTTGTTTTTGGTGTAAGTCACCCAACATGTGTCGTTGTTATTCCAAAATTTTCTAAGATTCCCGCAATAGCTCTATCTAAAAAAATAATGCACAGATTTTCATCAAATTTTAGATTTAATTAGTAATTGGCTAATTAAATCTACAATTGCTGCTGACTTGGTTTAGGTGTGAATCACCTAACAGGCGGCACTGCTATGCTGCATTTTTTGGGATGCACCAACATGTATGACATGGAAGAAATTTTTGGTATTGCTACATCAGACTAGTTTTAATTTGACAACAATTTAAAATGAAGCCTTTCTCAAAATTTGAAATAAATCTATGTTAAAAAAATAATGAATTCTGTCTAGAAAAAATGAAAAAGGAAAACTAAAAAAGTTGGATGAATTTTGAAAAATGATAGCGAACTGCGCAATACAAGCTTATCAAATACACTGTAAAAAAAGAAGCATTATAACACTTAAATTGGGGTCATGAAATGCCAAATAAACTTAAAATCTACACTATTTTCGGTAGTAGCTCAGTAAAAAGAGAATGAATAATCTCGGAATAGTGGTATTTGATTCTTTATTCACAATTATTGAAATCAGACATCAAATTCAGTGTAAGAATAACCTTGGAATAGTGGTATTCTATTCTGTAATCGGAATTATTGAAATGTGACACCAAATTAAGTACAAGAAATTATCTTTTTGTTTTGATTACGAATCGTAAATTTGCAGACGACTCGATGCCATTTTACTTTCGCATTTAATCATATTGTTCCTAACTTTCGAATAGCAGGTGAAAAAGCAAACATAAAGTAGTCTATATTATTATTATTTGTAGATTTAAGATGTAAGACTAAATGATGTTTGCATGTGGGTTTTTTTAATCAGATCATACTTTTAATAGTGCATTAATGCACTGTCATTTTAAAAACAATGGCAACATGGCCGAATTTAACGAGTCGTAGCATTTAGTATAACAATTGTAATCAACTTTTTTTATACAGTTTTGTTTATTTGTTAGCTGGCATAGTAATGCATTTTTTATTTTATACATTAAATTATATGATTGTGAAGTAATTTAATATCATGTGTAGTTTATGTTTGTTATTTTCTTAAGAAAACTGTAAAGTTCGAATTAAACGCATGGTGATAGTTACGAGTAATTATCACATATATTATAAAGCAGTAAGCCTCAAATGATGCTCGAGTGTTTTTAAAACTAACCGGTGGATTTTTTTGCAGATTGTATCATTCGAATGAAAATATGCTTGCGGATGTTTGTGATTCAAATATACAGGGATAACTATGATTTTTGGTAATAAATTTCTTATTTTATTGATATTATTGACGAAAGGATTGCAATAACTAGTTTTTCGGCGATAATAATTAATTTAAAATTTTACAAAAGAGAAATGAAATGGTTTTCTCTTTTGGAAAATAACATAAACATCTCGAAAAAAAACCTGTTAATTCATTGATTTAATATAAATAATGAAAGAAAGAAAAAAAAATCAGTTTAATGCAAAATAATATTGTGAAAGGAAAATATTTATCTTTAAAAAAAATCGTAATATTTAAAAAGTAATTCAATGTGAAAGAAAGTTTTGAAGTGACACAATATTTGGCTATTTATTTATTTCTAGCCAGATTAAAAGAAAACAACATCTCAAAAACTTCATTTGATAAAACATAAGTATATTTTTTTCTTTTTTAAAAAAAAAATAGTTTTTAATCTAATTTTCCCATTATGTGTTTTAGAGAAGAAACTCGCAGAATTATTTTTTTAAAAACGGTATTCCAATCTACTTTTGCCTCCAAACAATGCGATTCTAAACCAAAAAAAAAGCACAAGACGGAGCGATGTTCGCAAGAACTCTCTCTCTATCTCTTTTAATGTGAGAGCATTTTTAGGAAAATTTTTTACATTTAATTTAAATACATGTATAGCAGTTAATACCACAAAAATGAATAATATTTAAATTTTAATGTAAATGTCTTTTCACATGCAAAGATATTGTAAAATAATTTAACTGCTTTTAACATTTTTTGGCACAGATGTCATATGCGCACCACACTGGGGCGATTTGTTTCTGACACCAATGTCATATATACATCTGGGTATTTAATTGACGTAAAAGTGTCATTATTTTGCTTGATAAGGCAACCCGAATGTTGTTGTTTATTTATTAAAAAAATGTTTATTTACTTTTATTTCTTAGGCACATTCGTCATATATGCACCACATTTGCGCGATTGCAATAAAATGGCGATTTTATGCCTCACTTGGTAACCCAGTTGTTGTTTATTTATTAATAAACTGTTCATTTACTTTAGTAAAAAAATCCCTGTCGGCTTGGCCTATAGGTGGAGGTAGATTTCGAAGAGTGCTCATTTCAACAACAAAAAATAAATTTGATTACAGAAAAACCCAGTTTAACAACTTTATTTGTCCTCTTTTGAAAAAATTTTAATTTCATTTTTCTGTAAGGACTGGTTTTATCAGAATCATCTTAAGCTAAATTTGGCTCAAATGCCCATTTTGACAACATATTTTGAAATAATTCTGATTTTATTAAAAAATCAACTAAAACGGTACATTATATAGTTCCTAAATAACAAAAGACTGTCAATTGAATGCGTTTGAGAGCAAAATTGAACTTAAAAATGAGTTATAAAATAACCAATTTTAAATACAACCTCAATTCTTAATCATGATAGCTTCGGGAAATTTTGCGCGAAGTGCCCACTTTGACAGCATTTTTAAAAATATATTCAGCCTTTATCAAAAAACTGAACAATGCGGGACATTATACAGCTCCTATATAAGAAAAACTGTCAATTGGATGCGTTTGAGAGCAAAACTGAATTTAAAAATGAGTCAGAAAAAAACGCAATTTGTTATTTCAATGCTTCCTCAAATTCTCAATCACGATAACTTCTTGAAATTCTGTTCAAAATACCCTTTTTGGCAGCCTTTTTTTAAATATATTCTGTCCTTATTAAAAAATTTACCAATGCGTCATATTAAACAGTTCCTAAATAAGAGGACTTGTAAACTGGATGCGTTTGAAAGTAAAAACGGATTTAAAAATGAGTCAGGAAAAACGCAATTTTTTTTATTTGAATACTTCCTCAAATTTCCTATCACTGTCACTTCGGGAAATTCTGTTCAAAATGCACTTTTTGGCAGCCTTTTTTGAAATATATTCTGTCTTTATCAAAAATCTGGCCAATGTTTCTCATTATATAGTTCCTAAATAAAAGGATCTGCCATTTGGATGCGTTAAAAAATGAATTTAAAAAATGATTCAGAATGTAAGCAGTTTGGATTAAAGGTTTTTTCTCCAACTCCAATTTTTGTTTAATTTATTTTTGCTATACGAAATGATCCTATGAAAAACTTGTCAATATAAAAGTTGTAGATATTATTGAGAAGATGTAAAATAAATTTAATTGGATTTGATAGTTTAAGAATTGAGAAAGTTATGGATTTTTTCTTTTTCGAAACCCTTTTTTATTTTCGTTTTCAATTTTTTTTACCGGTAAGAGTTAATCCTATCAAAAACTTGCAAATACAAAAGTTTTAGATAATTTTGAGAATATTTATAAAAAGTTTAGATAGATTTGATATCTTGAGAATTCACAAAGTTATGATTTTTTTCCTCCCTAAAACCCTATTTTTTTCATCCCTTGAGCTCATTTTTAACTTTATCAAAATCTGTCATGCATAAACTTTTGGCCTATTATTTAGAAGTAATATAAACTTTAAACTGATTCGATATCTATTTTCATTAAAAAGTTATTGGCTTTTTAATGAACTTAGGCTTTTTTTTATTTTCACATAAACGCCCCCTATTCCGACCCCCTTGGTCCGATTTTGCCCATTAACGAACTTAGCCGAGATTATATCCCCTTTGGTTTTATGTACGAGTTTGGTGGAGATTGTGAAGAATTATAGAAGTTATCGTGTCCATAAAAAAGTGAGATATATATATAGATAGGTAGATAGATAGATAGATAAACTGGTGCGAATGCAATAGGTAGTATTTCATACGAAATCTACCTAAAAGAGTTTCCGTCTCTCCACGAACCGATAAACAATAGATCGACAGGCAGATTTTTTTTTCAAATTTAGGGGGGGGGGGGGCTACTAGCCATACACAAAAATTTTATTTCAGTTCTATGCATAAAATCATGCACTTTTTGATGGAAAAATAATGAAAATGGCACAGACATCGTGATTATAACGCCCCCTTCAAGTAGATTTTTTTCAAATTCAGGGTGGACCTACCAGTTATAGTCAAACACTTACACAAAAAACTAACTAGTTATAGCTGAACACTTGCACAAAAAATTTGATTCAATTAGATGCATAATTTCATACACTTTTAGTCGGTACAATATTGAAAATGGAACAAAAATCGCTATTGCATTGCCCCCTTCCGGCGAAATATTTCAAAATTGAAGGAGGACCTGCTTGCCACAGCCAAAAACATTCACATAAAAATTGGTTCAATTCTATGCATATCTTCATGCACATTTTCAGGCTTGAATGGCGACCTACGGACACACACAGATACACACACACACAGACACACAAACAGAGAGACACACAGACAGACAGACATTTTGTAAGAACATTTTTTTTGGAATCTCTGACCCCTAAAACGTGTAAATCCGTCGAAAAGCGAAATTCGAAAAAAATGTCTATTACAATACTTTCTTCTATTAAAGATAGGAAAAAGTAAAAATGTTGTCAAAGAAGAGGTTTCGAACCAATTTTTTAGGTAGATTTCGTAAGAAATACTACCTATTGCAATCGCACCAGTTTATATCTATCTATCTATTCATCTATCTATCTATCTATCTATATATATATATATATATATATATATATATATATATATATATATATATATATATATATATATATATATATATATATATATCACTTTTTTATGGACACGATAACTTCTATAATTCTTCACCAATCTCCACCAAACTGGTACATAAAATCAAAGGGAATAAAATCTTGGCTAAGTTCGTTAATGGGCAAACTCGGACCAATGGGGTCGGAATAGAGGGCGTTTTTCTGAAAACCGAAAAAACGCCATAGCTTCTTAATTAAAGTAAATATCAAATCGGTTTTAAGTTTATATTACTTCTTAAAAATGGGCCAAAAGTATACGCATGACAGATTTTTGATAAATTTAGAAGTGGGCTCAAGGGGCGAAAAAACAGGGATTTTGAGAGAAAAAAATTCATAACTTCGTCAATTTTCAAGATATCAACCCCAACTAATTTTTTTGTAAATGTTCTTAAAATTATCTAAAACTTTTGTATTTACAAGTTTTTGATAGGACCAACTTTTACCGATGAAAAAAATTAAAAACGAAAAGAAAAAGGGCACTGAAAAAACAGAAAAATCCATAACTCCGTCAATTTTTAAGATCCCAAATCTGATTAAATTTATTTTACATCTTCTCAAAAATTTCTACAACTTTTATATTGACAAGTTTTTCATAGGACCAATTCGTATAGCAAAAAGAACTTAAACAAAAATAGGAGTTGGAGAAAAAACCTCAAATCCAAACTGCTTATATTCTGACTCATTTTTAAATTCATTTTTGATTTTAAACGCATCCCAATGGTAGATCCTCTTATTTAGAAACTGTATAAAGTGACGCATTGGTCAATCTATTCTATAATAATAAAGAGAGAAGGATGTTTGTCTGTGAGCGCTGTTCTGAAGAGACTGCTTCACGTAGAGTTACAAAATTTGGAGGGAAGGTACTTTTTTACATGTAGTTTTGCACCTCGAAGCCCGATTTTCGATTTTTTGTTTAGATTTTTTTAAATAATTTTTTGGCGATTTTTAGCGTTATTTTTGCGATTTTATCCCATTACTGAAAGGAATACAGTTTCATTCTTTTAACCCAATATAGCAATTTTTTTCTCTTTTCAACAAAGTTTATTCGGAATTTGTACAGCGATTTTTGAATTTTTAACGAATTTTTAATGCGATTTTTAGTGTTTTTTCTCATTTTGCGGCTATTTTTTGAGATTGATAAAAGAAAATCGTTTTAAACTTTTAAGCCTAATGCCCTAAATTTTGTGTTTGTTACGATTTTTAGATTTTAACAATTTTTAATGCGATTTTCAATGCGATTTTTAACGTTTTTTAAACATTTTTGCGTTTAGCATCTATTTTTTTTTTCATAATTGTTCTATCAAAAACTTGAGCTGTTGAGAATGCAATAAGTAGTATTTTTTTGTGACATCTACTTAAAATGTCAAAAATTTAGGTACCACTATTTTCGAATAGCAATTTCATAAACTATCTTAAATTCTTGCTTAAGACCGCTACCTCCTCGAGTTATATATCACCTGATAAGTTATTTAACAGAGTATGGTTTTGATAAAGTTTTTGAAGAATAGAGTGCTCTACCTGGTGGTGGGAAATGGAACTAATAGAACGCTATTTTTTTAAATCTATAATAATAAAGAGACAAGTTTGTGTGTGTGTCAGCGCTGTTCTGAAGAGTCTGCTGTACGTAGAGTTACAAAATGTGGAGGGAAGGTACTTTTATACATGTAGTTTTGCACCTCGAAGCCCGATTTTTAATTTTTTGATTAGATTTTTTTTTATAATTTTTTAGGCGATTTTTAGCGTTCTTTTTGCAGTTTTATCCCATTAGTGAAAAGAATACGGTTTCATTCTTTTAACCCAATGTAGCAATTTTTTTTCTCTTTTCAGCAAAGTTTATTCGGAATTTGTACAGCGATTTTTGACTTTTTAACGAATTTTTAATGCGATTTTTAGTGTTTTATCTCATTTTGCGGTTTTTATTTATTTATTTATTTATTTATTTTTTTTTTTTTTTTTTTTTTGAGATTGATAAAAAGAAAACCGTTTCAAACTTTTAGCCCTAAATTTTGTGTTTGTTACGAATTTTAGATTTTAACGATTTTTAATGCGATTTTCAATGTGATTTTTAACGCTTTTTCAAGATTTTTTGCATTTAGCATCTATTTTTTCATAGTTGTTCTATCAAAATCTTGAGCTGTTGAGAATGCAATAAGTAGTTTTTTTTTTTTTTTTTTTTTTTTTTTTTTTTTTTGGCGAAATTTACCTAAAATGTCAAAAATTTAGTTACCACTATTTTCGAATAGCAATTTCATAAAATATCTTAAATTCTTGCTTAAGACCGCTACCCCCTCGAGTAATATATCACCTGATAGGTTGTTTAACAGAGTATCGTTTTGATAAAGTTTTTGAAGAATAGAGTGTGCTAGCTGGTGGTGAAAAATGGAACTAACAGAATGCGATTTTGTTAAAATTTGGAAATATAACAATGTGATTTATTTTAAATTTTAAAATGGTTTATAATACATGATAAAAAATGTAAACAAAGAATGGTGTGACATATTTCAGGGTGCGTGAAAGGAGGGGCGCGAACAAAATTAGGAAATGGAATAAGGAGATCTGTTTTACAGTTTAAGGTAGTTTATAACGCATGTTTAAAATTTTAAAGTACTGGTGATGCTCTAGAGAGACCGCTGCACGAAGTTATGTATGAAATTTTATACCTTGAAGGCCGATTTTCAGTTTTTTAAAATTTAATTTATATGCGAATTTTAGTGGGTTTCGAGGCGATTTTTCCACATTAGCGAAAAGGAAAGCGGTTTCATTCTTTCGACCTAAATTAGTGAATTTTGTTCTCTTTTCAATATAATTTATTTGGATTTCGTGCAACGATGTTTGGATTTTTAGTGAATTATTTAATATAAATTTTGCCGCTATAATTCGACATTAGTAAAAGGAATTTTGCTTAAAACTTTCAGACTGATGTATTAAATTTTAGCTGTTAAAATTTATGAATTTCAGCTAATTTTAATGCGATTTTTCGAGATTTTTTGCGTTTGATGTCAGATTTTTGTCATTCATGATGTATTTCCAATTACAACGTTTTAACCTATTAGAGTAAATTTTGACCCCTGTGATTTTTTAATATTAGTGAATTTTAATGCACTTTTTAATGCATTTTTTAGAAATTTTTCGAGTTTTATGGTGATTTTTTGATATTCGGAAGTAAAAATTGATTTCAAACTTTTAATCTAATATAATTTTAGAGATTTTTAACGCGATTTTTCAGGAATTGTTGCGTTCCGTGTCGATTTTTTATTATCTATAAAGGATTTCCTTTTACTACGTGATTATCCTGTCGGCCAATTTCGCCAAATTATATCAATCGTGAAACAAGCCAAATTATGCAAATAGATGTAATTTTTATGTTAAATAATGAAAGAAGAGATAATTTAGAAAAACATTAATACAAATCCTTCTATAGTAAAAAAAAAACTAGCCTTAAAAGGAATGACTCCTGGAATGATGCTGATGTGGAAGATTTCCGGAACTAACGAATCCGGGTTGTCCACTCCTTCCATGAGTCGAATAGACCAATCAGGAAAGGGCTCCGTCTATGCATCGCCATATGGGTTACCATAAAGAGAGGAAAGGTTACCATCGCCAACAATCGCCAAGTTTGTCGCCAACTTGGCGATATATCGCCAAATTTGGCGACCAAAATTAGTTGTCAAAAGTGACGCCAACTTGGCGATAACTGTAATATTTCGCCAAATTTTTAATTTCTTTACAACGCCAGTCGTTTGATACATCATTTGAGAGGTTTGCAACTGCTTATTCATATAATGGATGTCTTGTGTGTTATCCCCCATTCTGCTCCCCAGGGGGGACACATTTTTATTTTCTTTACAACACCAGTCGTGTTACACAAGATTTGAAAGATCTGCAACTGCTTATTCATATTATGGATGTCTTGTGTGTCACCCCCACACTCTGCTCTCCCCAGGGGGGGGGGTCACATTTTTAATTTCTTTACAACACCAGTTGAGTGACACATCATTTGAAAGGTCTGCAACTGCTTATTCATATTATGGATGTGTTGTGTGTCATCCCCCACTCTGCCCCCCAGGGGGGCACATTTTTAATTTCTTTACAACACCAATTGTGTGACACATCATTTGAGAGGTCTGCAACTGCTTATTCATATTATGAATACCTTGTGTGTAACCCCCCCCCCCCTCTGTCCTCAGAGGGGGCGCATTTTGTAATTTCTTTACAACACCAATTGTGTGACACATCATTTGGAAGGTCTGCAACTGCTTATTCATACCATGGGTTATTGGCGAGCGCAGCAAGCAGGGGTAGACAATAATCTGGAATCGCGAAGTGATTACGCGGGGGGTTGGCGAGCATAGCGAGCAGGGGGGCGGGGCCCCCCTAGTACATATAAAAATAAGAAGTAAAAACCACTTGATGACGTAACAAACATATGTAACATGTTTAATGTCAAGTGAATATGGAATTTACAATCCGCCATTATTGTACTTTAATCTTATGGTTTGACCCAGATAGTTTCTTGGTCAACAGATTATCAAATAGTTCAGATTTCCGATTAGAATGTTTTATCCGTTTGATGAAATTTTGATTACTGCGATTTAAAAAATAACTAGCGATATTTAGTGCATTTTTCAATGCGTTTTTAATGAACTTTTTAATGTGATTTAGTACTATTTTTTTCGATCCCCACCACAGTGGTGTTTTAACAATTAAAAAATGATTTTGGTTTCAAACTTTTAGCCTAATATAGTAAATTTTACCATTTACCTTTTTTAATTTTGTCGATTTTCAATGTGATTTTTGATATATTTTGTTTTCTGCGTCGATTTTTTTGTAATTCATGCAAGAAAGAATGGTTACTATGTTTTACACAACTAGAATATTTTTTTATTCTCGGGATGTATTTACATTTAGCGATTTTCAATGAATTTTTCAATGGTTTTGTATTTTTTTTTTTTAATCTCACGGCTATTTTTTGAAATTTCGAAAAGAAAATTAATTTTAATCATTTACACTTCATTTACGAATTTTGAAATTTAGTGATTTTTTAATGCAATTTTTAGCAATGTTTTCATTATTTCTCACGCTTTGCGCCGATTTTTTCATTCGTATTTAAGAAATAATTCAGACTACACTATTTTACTCTATTAATGTAAATGTTGTCCCCTGCTATTTTTAAATTTGAAACGATTTGTAATGAATTTTTGAATACAATTTTTAGATGTTTTCGAGTCCACAGCGATTTTTTCACAATTGGAAAAGAAATTTCTAAATAATTTGTAGCTTAATGTAGTAAATTTTGACATCAATGATTCAGATTTTTTGTGTATTTTCATAAAATGTTTAGCAAGTTTTGTGTCGATATTTTTTAACTAAAGAAAGAGTCCAGATTTCAATGTTTTGTCCCATTATGGTAAATTATGTCCGCAGGAATTTAATATAAATGTTTATCTTACTATGGCAAATTTTGTCCGGATTTTTGAATTTTACTGATTTTTAATCTGTGTTATAGTGATTTTTCAAGTTCTGTGACAATTGTTGACATCGGTAAAAGAATTTCGGTTTCTAACTTTTAGCATAAATAGTACAATTTGTTCTCCACGCTTTTATGAATTTTGCCAATTTCTAATGTGATATTCAATGTAATTTTTAGTTAGTTTGGGGGATTTTAGGTGTTCCGTGTTGACTTTTCCTTATTCATGAACGATTTCAGATTACAATATTTTCGACTGAATATTAAATCTTTACAGCCATGACTTTAGAATATTCAGCAATTTTTAATATAGTTTTCGATACGATTTTTAGCCATTTTTTTTAAGTTCCTTGGCGATTTTCTGCCATTCAGAAACCAATTTTGATATCAAACATTTTGTTTAATGTAGTTATGTTTCGAATGCAATGTTTTATCGCTTAATATGATTTTGGCGTTCCATGCCTACATTTTGTAATTTATGAATGATTTCGATCATCCCCCCCCCCCGCCCTGCCTTTGTATTATTTTTTTAAGCATTGACTTTCAAATATATTAGGTATTTTTAATGCAATTTTCAATGTAATTTTTAGCCATTCTTCAAGTTCCGTGCCGATTTTTTTACATCCGGAAATCGATTTCGATTTCAAACTTTTTGGTTAATATGGTTAATTTCTTGATTACAATATTTTATATTATAACAATGAATTTTTACCCTAGGGATTTTTTAATGTTTTACGACTTTCATTACAATTTTCAATGCAATTTTTGGGCTTTCTCAGTCTTTTTTTTTTTTTTTTTTTTTTTTTTTTAAACATTTTTCAAAGGAATTCAATTTTAAATTTGTAGACTAATAAGAGTTTGGTTTCAAACTTCTATCCTTTACAGTAATTGTTTTGCTCTCTTATTTTGATCTACAGCAACTTTTAATGCAGTATGCTTTTTTTTTTTTTTTTTCAGATACGGAAAAGGAATTTGGTTTTTAATTTCTTCGCAATATGATAAATTTTCTCCTGTGCTATTAAAGATTTTTATTGCGATTTTTTACAGTTTTTTTCGTATTTCAATGCTTTTTACATTATCAAATTAATAAGATTCAAAACATTTATCCAAGTAGAGTAAATTTTGAGTTCCGTGATTTTTGAAAATTTTGCTATTTTTAAAGCGATGTTTACGTTTCTTCGCGACCCGCTTCGATTTTTTAGAGGTTCAATTTTTGGCCGAATTTATTAAATTCTGATCTCTTTTCTTCAAAGTTTATTGGAATTTTGAAACACAATTTTTGAATTTTGTTTTATATTTTTATGAGATTTTTAATGTTTTTTGCGATTTGTAAGATTTTTCCACATTAGTAAAAATAATCCAACTTCAATTTTCTAGCCCATCTCTTTTCAACGAAGTTTAGACGAAATTCGTGCAGCATTTTTTAAATTTTTCGAGGTTTTTATTATGATTTTTAAAGTTTTTTCGCAATTCTTGCTATTTTTTGATGAACCCGGGCAACGCCGGGCAGAACAGCTAGTTTTCTGATAAAGACAGAATAGTCCGGGAGCCGACCGTCGATTTACCTATGTATCGACTAATAGGACAAGACTTACATCAAAATATAGGTCTCAATGTGCACATTAAGAATATCACTGGCTGCCAGGTCCTATCCTGCCGGAACGCAAGGCAGCCGCACTTTTATGACGTCAATTTTGAGTGTTTACCTATGTATCGAGTACAAGGAACGGACATACATCAAAACGTAGGTCTCAATGTGCACATTAAGAATATAACTGGCTGCCACATACATCAAAATGTAGGTTTCAATGTGCACATTAAGAATATCACTGGCTGCCAGGTCCTATCCTGCCGGAACCCGGTGCCAGCCGCACTTTTATGACGTCAAGTTTGAATGTCTGCCTATGTATCGAGTACAAGGACCAGACATACATCAAAATGTAGGTTTCAATGTACACATTAAGAATATCACTGGCTGCCAGGTCCTATCCTGCCAGAACCCGGTGGCAGCCACACATTTACAACGTGAATTTTGAGTGTTTGCCTATGTATCGAGTACAAGGCCAAGACATACATCAAAATGTAGGTCTCAATGTGCATATTAAGAATATCACTGGCTGCCAGGTCCTATCCTGCCGGAACCCGGTGGCAGCCGCGCATTTATGACGTCAATTTTGTGTGCTTACCTATGTATCGAGTATAAGGCCAAGACATGCATCAAAATGTAGGTCTCAATGTGCACATTAAGAATATCACTGGCTGCCACATACATCAAAATGTAGGTCTCAATGTGCACATTAAGAATATCACTGGCTGCCAGGTCCTATCCTGCCGGAACCCGGTGGCAGCCGCACTTTTATGACGTGAATTTTGAGTGTTTACCTATGTATCGAGTACAAGGACCCGACATACATCAAAATGTAGGTCTCAATGTGCACATTAAGAATATCACTGGCTGCCAGGTCCTATCCTGCCGGAACCCGGTGGCAGCCGCGCATTTATGACGTCAACTTTGAGTGTTTACCTATGTATCGAGTACGAGGACCCGACATACATCAAAATGTAGGTCTAAATGTGCACATTAAGAATATCACTGTCTGCCAGGTCCTATCCTGCCGGAACTCGGTGGCAGCCGCACATTTATGACGTCAATTTTGAGTGTTTGCCTATATATCGAGTACAAGGACCAGACATACATCAAAATGTAGGTCTCAATGTGCACATTAAGAATATCACTGTCTGCCAGGTCCTATCCTGCCGGAACCCGGTGGCAGCCGTGCATTTATGACGTCAATTTTAAGTGTTTGCCTATATATCGAGTACAAGGACCGGAAACACATAAAATGTAGGTCTCAATGTGCACATTAAGAATATTACTGGCAGCCAGGTCCTATCCTGCCGGAACCCTATATCTCAGATTCTGATGAAGAAAATTGAATCTCCTCCACTGACAAGCCAGTGTTGATACAGTGCCAAAAAAAGACACTTGAGATTTTTGATGTTTTGTTAAATATCTAGTAATATACATAATAAATTATTTTAAAACACCAGGTGTGTACAACAGGCTAACTTTACCCTCATTGTTTCAAAAAACATTTAAAGCCTTATTGTTTAGTTGCTAAATATTTTTTAATTTTTATTGGCAGCAACAGCTAAGAAGCATACTCTATTACCAAATAATAGTTGAATACAATTTGGCACTCTTTTTATATGATTAAAGATAGCTATTTTGTGTATAATATTACTGGCTGTTTGAAAATAATATGTATGCATTTTGAGTAAAAATTAAAATTAAAGCCAGTGATTGAGACCTACACTTTGATGTATGTCCGGTCCTTGTACCGATATATAGGCAAACACTCAAAATTGACGTCATAAAAGTACGGCTGCCACCGGGTTCCGGCAGGATAGGACCTGGCAGCCAGTGATATTCTTAATGTGCACATTGAGACCTACATTTTGATGTAAATCTTGTCCTTGTACTCGATACATAGGTAAACACTCAAAATTGACGTCATAAAAGTGCGGCTGCCTTGCGTTCCGGCAGGATAGGACCTGGCAGCCAGTGATATTCTTAATATGCACATTGAGACCTACATTTTGATGTAAGTCTTGTCCTATTAGTCGATACATAGGTAAATCGACGGTCGGCTCCCGGACTAGAATGTATTTCAAAAAAGTCTACCAAAAAGGGTATTTTGAACAGAATTTCCGAAAGTCATCGGGACTGAAAATTGAAGGAAATATTCAAATAAGAAATTGCGTATTTTTCTGACTCGTTTTTAGATCCATTTTTGTTCTCAAACGCATCCAATTTATAGATCCTCTTATTTGGGAACTATATAATGTGATGCATTGGTCAGTTTTTTGATAAAGACGGAATATATTTCAAAAAAGGCTACCAAAAAGGGTATTTTGAACAGAATTTTTTGAAATCATCGTGACTGAAAATTTAAGGAAGTGTTCAAATAAGAAATTGCGTTTTTTTCTGACTTGTTTTTAAACCCATTTTTGCTCTCAAATGCATCCAATTTACAGATCCTCTTATTTAGGAACTATATAATGTGATGCATTGATCGGTTTTTGGATAAAGACAGAATATATTTTGAAAAAGGCTACCAAAAAGGGTATTTTGAACAGAATTTCCCGAAGTCTTTGTGATTTGAAAATTTAGGGAAGTTTTCACATAGCAAATTGCGTTTTTTATGACTTGTTTTAAAATCCATTTTCGCTCTCAAACGCATCCAATTTACAGATCCTCTTATTTAGGAACTATATACTCTAACGCATTGGCCAATTTTTTGATAAAGATAGAATATATTTTTAAAAATGCTGCCAAAGTGAGTATTTCGCACAAAATTTTCCGAAGCAATCATGATTAAAGAATTAAGGATGTATTCAAACAACAAACACACATCGGTTATTTTATGACTCATTTTTTTTAATTCAATTTTTTTCTCAAATGCGTTCAACTGACAGTTTTTTGTTATTTAGGGGCTGTATAATGTACTGTTTTGGTCGATTTTTTAATAAATTCAAAATCTATTTCAAAATGGGCATTTGAGCTGAATTTTTCTTAAGATGATTCTGATAAACCAGTTTTTTGCAGAAAAATGAAATTAAAAAATTTTCATAAACGGCCAAATGAAGTTATTAAACTGGGTTTATCTCTAATCATATATTTTTTTGTTGTTGAAATGATCACTCTTCGAAATCAACCTCCGCCTATAGGCCCAGCCGACAGGGATTTTTTTGAAACGGGAAATCTGGGAACGAAAATAATCGTCATACTGAGAAAATAACTGTTTATAAGTCAAATTAATTGAGTGAAAAATGAAATCACATGGCATCTTATACATCTTTTCTAAAGTCACCTCAGCAAGTTTCATGTTTTTACTTTTAAAAATGAATCTGAAAATACCTCGGAAAATTTTGAGCTGTTGAGGTCGAAAACATACTTTTTTGAATACACTCTTAAAGCTATAAAGAAGCTCTGAGTTTTTAGTTGAAAAACTAAGAGGCAGATTTTGTTTTCAAGAATCAAGTGTGGTTAGTGAAAACTATCGCATCCGTGAACTTGAATTTCACGTATGTAAAATAATGAAAAAATACAAGTTTACCTGTTTTAGTATGCTTAACAAGAGCAAATTTTAATACCAAAAAATATATTTCTTCTTTCTGAAAAAATATTCCATTAAACATACTTTTATAGAAGATTCTTCAACTCCGTGATACTCCTTGTCAATTTCGTTATGAGTTTCATATTTATGAAACTCATAAATTATTGACATTCATTGAAATTAAATAGGATCATTGTTCATATTACTTCCAATAACATAAAATTACATGGAAAAAGTGGAAAAAAAGAAAATATAAGGTTTGAAATTGGAAAATATTTTTATTCAAAATATACATTTTTTGGGGGAAATGATCCGTATGTATCCCGATCAATTTTTAAATTGAATAAATACAGGACAAAACATTTTGAGCTTCTCCCCCCCCCCCCCTTTTGGAAAATATTCCAAAGTCACAAAATGAATTTATGCACCAAAAATCCAAATGAAATTCTGTTAAAAAATCGAATTTAGTTTTTAGACCCACAGTTTTTAGGTGCGTTCGTAATTATGTAAATACGTAGCACCTATTGTTGTCGCTCAGTCCGTCTGTCTGTCTGTCCGTCCGTCTGTCCGTCTGCCCGTCTGTCTGTCCGCATATAACAACGCAAAAACTACCCAACCGAATCGTTTGAAATTTAAAACACATAATTATTACATAATTTTGTCGAGTCATTTCAAATTTTATGAAATCGGATGGATAGATGAATTACAGGGGCAATCAAAAGGATTCCGTTACATTACAGTCAATGGGGGAAAAGTTTCAAATGCATTTTAATCGTTTGAAATTTAAAACGTATATTTATTACATAATTTTGTCGAGTCATTTCAAATGTTATAAAAATCGGATGCATAGATCAATTACAGGGACAATCAAAAGTATTCCGTTACATTACGGTCAATGGGGAAAAAAAGTTTCAAATGCATTTTAATCGTTTGAAATTTAAAACGTATAACTTTTACATAATTTTGTCGAGTCATTTGAAATTTTATGAAAATCGGATGGATAGATCAATTATAGGGACAATCAAAGGATTCCGTTACATTACGGTCAATGGGAAAAAAAAATTTCAAATGCATTTTAATCGTTTGAAATTTAAAATATATAATTATTACAAAAGTTTGTCGAGTCATTTCAAATGTTATGAAAATCGGATGCATAGATCAATTACAGGGACAATCAAAATATTCCGTTATATTACGATTAATGGGAAAAAAAGTTTCAAATGCATTTTAATGGTGTTACGCTCATTTGAACATAATATAATTGACATGAATCTATGAAGTATGTACTAAAATATACATTCTGTACAATCTGGGAAGTTAAGAATATTTATTATTAAATTACAGGGCCACACAAATGTATTCCACTAAATAATGTTATACGGAGAAACATTGTTTGAAGCGTGTTTTAATTATATTAAACTACTTAACATTTTATGAATAAGATATACGTTGATGAAGTATAATAAAAATTACTCCCTGCATATTTGCAGGAACACAAAGATTTCGACCACTATACTGTATCCAATTACGCTTTACTATTCCAGCAAGATCTGAATATTTTTAAAACATCGTTATCGTATGAACGCACCTCATTTGCTACGCTTCACGTGCAATTTCCAACTTTTTTGGATAATGATCCGTATGTATCCCGATCAATTTTTAAAATGAATAAATACAGGACAAAACATTTTGAGCTCCCCCCCCCCCCCTTTGGAAAATATTCCAAGATCACGAAATGAATTTTTGCATCGAAAATCCAAATGAAATTCTGTTAAAAAATCGAATTTAGTTTTAAGACCCACAGTTTTTTAAATTGTAGTATTTTTAGAAAAAGGTACAAATAAGTGGATTCACACTTGCACATCCTATTTGACATATGGGATAATAGGCTGTATAATTTTGCATTAGTTATGCACTCGAAATTTTCGTCCTGCATCATATTCTCTTTTTTGCACCCTCATAGCATGCATGGTCACAGTGACGTCACAATGACGTCACTGTGAGTCACTTTGATCACATCACATCTGTGACCAAAATGCCACCACTCAGTGACGTCACATTGTGACTGAGATGTGACTTTCTTAAAAATTCTTAGAAAATTACAAATATTCTTCAAAACATGTTATTTACTTCAAAAAACATGCTTCTGGCAATTTAAGTATCGTCGCTTTTGTCACAGTTTTGTCACAATGTTAATGTCAAAGTAGTCACAAATGACACATTTTTCACAAATTTGTCACACCGTGACTTCACAAAGGGGTCACAATGTGACGTCAAAAACGAGCTCTAAAACGGCCATAACGACTTCACATTTTAGTCACTGTGACTTCACATCGACGTCAAATGACGTCACATAGACAATCGATGGTCACAAAATCACAATGTGACTTCACAACGACGTTGCAGTGACGTCGCCATGTCTTACGGGTAGTGCCTACAATGTGTTTGTATGTGCGTGTATGCGCCAGAGAAAGACAGAAAAAATTGAGCCCCCCCCTCTACATTTTCTTGACCTCCCCCCTTCTATTATTCACTTCTAATTACAGCAGTGAATAAACATCTATCCCCAATATTGACATAGACTTTATTGTAAGTAGAAAAATTGGTACTACTCTGTTATCCCGTCGACCAATTTCGCCAAGTTACACAAATCGCCAAACTAATAGCCAAATTATACAAATTGATGTAATTTTTATTTTAAATAATAAAAAAGAACAAATAATAAGTAGAATATTAATAAAAATACAAACAAAAAGTCGAAATAAAAATAAATTAATGACGTTTTAAACACATGTATCGTATTTAATGTCATTAATTGACATTCACGATCATCCATTATTGGCATTTAATCTTATAATTTGGCGATAGCATTTTGGTTGACGGTATAACCTAGTAGTACCGAAAAATTTAATGATAGAGTAAATATAGAGATATAGGGATTTCAAGGGAATTCTAATTGCCTGTTGTTTTTAATGAACTACAAATTCTCTTATTTACTGTATGAAGCAAAACAAAAAAACGTACTTCAGTTTCACGATTTGAGTTTCCGTTAGTAAATTACCTCCATTAGTATTTGATCATTCCAATATATATATATTCTCAGGAGACATGACATAAGTAGTAGCAGAAATTGAGTTAATGATAAGTCGGGAAAGATATCATTACCTTTCTGCTTCTCGTGTTTCCGATTGAAACATCTGTAAATTATTTTTGTGAAAGCTACTGTCATGTTACTGTTAAAATAAATTGAACCTTTTTTTATTATTATTTTAGAAAAAAAATGTTTAAATGGTCACGTAGGATGAAAATAAAGTATCTTTAATACTCAGATTCCTTTGAGAAATGTTTTAAAAAGTAGTTTCTGAAAGTAATTTTCTAAAATTAAAAGTTTGTTTTTATTTACTGATTTTATATTCATGAATGTAAAAAATAACTATAAAAATAAAAATAACTTTTAAAACAAACTTTATAAACATCGAGTACATAAATTAAAATTATGTGTACTTTCTTTCCGAAAGTTTCTAAAATAATACAATATTTTGCAATGGACACCGAATTCTATTATACCAAACTAGTCGGATGTGACAATCCAGAAACTTTTTTCAATCTCATATACACGTTAATACTTCCAGAAAAATTAAACGTAGCAAGGTCACTGGTTAGATAATTTATACCAAAATCTAATCTGTAAGAACCTATTTCGGTACTACTAGGTTATCCCGTCGACCAAAAAATTATCGCCAAACTATAAGATTAAATGCCAATAATGGATGATCTTGAATGTCACATTCAATGACATTAAATACGATTCAAGTGTTTAAAATGTCATTAAGTGATTTTTATTTCGAATTTTTATTAATATTTTACTAATTATTTGCTTTTTCGTTATTTAGAATAAAAATTATGTCAATATGTATAATTTGGCTATTAGTTTGGCGACTTATATAATTTTGGCGAAATTGGTCGACGGGATAACAGAGTTGTATCCTTATTTCAAGTTCTAACTGAATCTGAAATTTGATGAAAATGCGTTTATTAGTATTTGAGATAGAATAAAATATAGAGTTAATAAAATCTATTACTTTTTCATGTGAATCAAGTTACTTTTTACTTTACTTGGATTTTATTTTTTTAACAAAAATTAACGTGCGTCTCAGGAAAAACTGAATACTGGCGTTTCAGTTCAATGAACCATAGACCGTGGAAATTTGGGATATCATTTTTGTTTGTATTGAAAATAAATCGGGTACAAGGACCGATTTTCAAATTCGGGGCCCTGGCCACAGATACTTACCTGGGCCCCCCTTGCACCGATATTTACAGGGGGATTGACTAAAAACAATCAAAAAATGGTAGATATTAAAATAACAGTTGTTGACTTTAAAATATCCATTAAAAGTTAAATATGATAACTTACTTTAAAGTAAACAAGGTAAAACCCGTCAAATTTTGACGAAAGAAAATGTTTAAGAAGGAACTGTTTCATTAATTTATAATAAACCTACAAAATTAGTTATATTAAAAAATGCATTTTATATTGGTATGTCTAACTCTTAAACAAACGATATTTATCGTCAAATTAACAAAATTCTATTTCTATAAAACGCAGTTCTAGAAATTGTCAAAGTTAAACTTTAATCGTATATTTAAGCAGTAAAAAATAATAAAGATATGTTATTATGACAAAGTTATCAATTAAGGTTCTTATGCTAGTATTCCAAAATGATAAAAAGCAAAATTTATTCAACTTTGACTCAATCATAGAATTTTTTTTTCCGTGAAATCTAAACCCAGCATCATTTTCACCATATCAAAATTTACAAATGTGCATTTCACATCTGTATTCACGTTTAAAAAAAATTGGCATTTTAATTTGATAATTTTGATTCAAAACTTGAAGTCTCAATGCTATTAGCTGAAACAGATATTAAACTGTTGATATTCTTTTACGTGTAAATCAAATTTTGTAAACGAAGTTAAAATTCACCGGGTTTTATAACAAAATATATTTAAATTTCTATTTTTTCCCTTTTAATAAGAAAATGGCAATATAAAGATACAGCACTCAATTTTTCCCTTTGCCTAATAGAAATGGAGTACTCCTGTTGCCACGATACGAAAAGAGTTATTAAAAGCTACAAAAAAATTAATATTTCAAAAACAAATTAAGATACAGCTTTCAAACAGATTTCAATTAAAAGTACATTTTTTTCCCTACACAATGGTGTAAAAATTTAAAATATGTGACATTAAGAAGTTAAAAAACTTTTAGTAGCAAAAATTGCAATACAGAAATTATTTAAAATTTGAAAGCGTTGCCATGCGCAAAATGACGTATGCGTTACGCACAGATACGTTTGGCCTTTATAATATAGATGTTTCACAATTATGAAATTTATATGAATAGACGTTTTATAATAAACTGTGGTGCAAATTATCTTTTTGTATGCAAGTCTATACATCTGGCATGAAAAAGTATGCAATAACTCATAATGAATTTTCGACAACAGCAAGCTATAATTATTTAAAATACAGTCGAGTCGCTATATAACGAAATCCACCGTTTCAATAAAAAATTCGTTATATAGAGAAATTCGATGTATAGAGAATGATGTTAAAAATCGTATTTAATGTATAAAATTTGAACAAATATTATTTTTGATCTTTCGAATTAAGAATTTGAAATATTTAAAAGTAAATATTAAACGATATTAATATTATATTTAAAAAAAAATTTAATATTAAATATTAAAAGTGAATATTATTTTGATTTTAAAATTGTTACGTTCTTAAAAAAAAGGCTTAAATATTAACAAGGAATGAAAAATTGTAGTTAACATTTTCCTACATTTGAAGGACTCTCTCATGTGCCTCTCATTGATTCCTCTCTTACGTGTGTATCAATCCAATTGGCTCTGTTTTGAGAAGGATGTATAAAAGTTGTGTGGGAGGTGGGATGAATTCGTTGGATTTAAAGAACAAGGAGAGAAGTAATATAAAAAAAACTCAGCACTGACGATAAATCAAGAATAAGTGATGGAAAATTCATTCCATATGATTTTTAAGCTTTTTAAAACTGAATAAATTATGACCAATTTTTGAAAAAATTCGTTACATGGAGATAGATATTTCGCTATATAGAGACTGTTTTTAATGTAATCATGCGACAAGGGGACCGTTCCTACTAAAAATTCGTTAAATAGAGAAATTCGATGTATGGAGTTTCGTTATAGAGAGACTCGACTGTATTAAGGGACTCTACAGCCTACACGTTCCGCTCGCCAACACTAAAAAATATCTGATGATAACAAGGAATGGATTAAACAAGTATTAAAAATACAATATATTTTTAAATGATAAAGATAAAAACTAGTTGGATGTGTCAATCCCAAAACTTTCTTCTATCTCATAAGTACATTTTAATATTAAAAAAAAAAAAAAAAAAAAAAAAAAAAAGTGGTGACCCTAAATTTCCCCATTATCGAATTTCCTCGAACATTTGACCTAGCCTAATGAGATTCTGGTATCCGAATAGCCTAAAACGCAAAATTTAATTAATATTTTGAGAAAATGAGCTTAGTAGTGCCTCATGTTGGGTAATTTATACTAAAACCTAATAAGCATCTATTTATATCAAGACCTAACATAATCTGAAATTTGATGGAATTTCGTCCATTAGTTCTGGAGATATAGTTATAATAAAAAATCTGCAAAACGTAGCACAGCAACACCTTATCTTGGAACATTTATGCCAAAACGTAAAAAAGCGCCTAATTATGTTATGGTGTAGAAGAATCTGAAGTTTCATGAAATTCTGTGCATTAGTTCTTGAGATGTAGCTAGTTTAAAAAAAACCATGTAAAATATAGCACAGCAGCACCATTAGTTGAAGGATTTATAACAAAACGTAATAATAGTGTAATTATGTTATATGTCATTTTGTAACAAAATCTGAAGTTTGATGAAATTCTGTGCGTTGGTTGTTGAGATATAGCTATCGGAAAAATCGTGCAAAAAAGCAGCATAGCTGCAACACCTGTTGCAAGGTTAATACCAAAATGTAATCAGCGTCTAATTATGTTATATATTCTAGTGTAACAGAATCTAAAATTTGATGAAGTTCTCTGCATTAGTTCTTGAGATATAGCTATGGCAA
The DNA here is from genome assembly GCA_964019185.1 of Maratus speculifer. Taxonomy (NCBI): domain Eukaryota; kingdom Metazoa; phylum Arthropoda; class Arachnida; order Araneae; family Salticidae; genus Maratus; species Maratus speculifer. The sequence goes on along the minus strand of OZ025294.1, from coordinate 390,790,065 downwards.
AAATCGTGCCAAATGTAGCATAGCAGCGCCACCTATAGGGCAGTTCACACCAAAACCTTATCAACGGCTATGTATCTCAAGGTATCGCGGAATCTGAAGTTTGGTGAAATTCTGTGCATTAGTTCTTGAGATATAGCTATCATAAAAATCATGAAAAACGTGGCATAGCAGCGCCACCTGCTGGCCAATTTACACCAAAACTTAATCAGCATCTATGTATATCAAGGGGTCACAGAATCTGAAGTTTGGTGAAATTCTGTGCATTAGTTTTTGAGGTATAGCTATCATGAAAATCATGAAAAATGTGGCATAGCAGCGCCACCTGCTGGCCAATTTACACCAAAAACCAATAGGCACTAATTCATATCAAGGTCTAACTGAATATAAAATTTTATTAAATTTCGAGCATTAGTTCTTGAGATAGAGCGCCCACAAATTTTTTGTCACATACAGACAGACAGACATACAGACAGACAGACAGACAGACAGACAGACTGACAGACGGACAGACTCACAGACAGACATTTTCTAAAAATAGTCAAAACGTGTTCAGGACCTTCTAAAACGTATAAATCCGTCGAAAACCGGAAGTCGAAAATTTTCATGAATCCAATACTTTCTTCTTGTAAAGATAGAAGAAAGTAAAAATATCCATTATAATAAAGTAATAAATTGATATTTCAGATAAAATATACAACGTTATAAAAATACAATATGAACATAATAGATTGTTGAATGAAATGTAAAATTTCATTGGATATTAAAACTAGATTGAATTTTGGACAATAATAGAAAAACCTTCACCAGCATTTGGAGGCCCCGTGCCCCGAATGCTCTGCCTTAAATCCGGTACTAACTCGATGATGAGTTGTAACATGTCAACAGTTAAATAAAATATTTTTCTGATTCTAAAATGTTCTTTACACCTTTTACTTACCCATCATACGTAGTATAGGGTAAGTCTTGCAATCGTTTTGAAAATCGAAAAATTTTTTTTGACAGATTTACACGTTTTAGATAGTGGAGATTCCGAAAAACATATTTTTAGAAAAAAAAAATTGCCGTCCGTCTGTCTGTCTGTAAACGCTCTATCTCCCGAACAAATTGAGATAGAGACTTGAAATTTTGTATGTAGTTAGTATGTAAGAATGGGACGAACCCTATTTAATATCAGCAACCTCGATTATCCGGAACTATTTTTTTCGGACTCTCGAAAAATTCATTCTGATGAAAGGTACATAAAAATTTTCGAATTTTTTTATTCTAAGGAATGGAATTAAAAGGCAATAAAATAACACACATTTTGCATATAAAACGAAGTCGATCGGATTATTAGTTGCCGAGATATTTGTAATCTTGTTTTCCACATTCTTCGATTTTTCATGACCCTGTATTTCATTCAAATTTCAATTCAGAGGTATATTTTAATTGGAAATCCGACGCAGTTAATTGTTAGTTAATAGAGTTATTATTTTCGGAGTTATAAGGATGTTTCTTTTACGCAGTTCGGTACTACTTGAGTAGTTTTGCGTTTTATATAATTTGTCGAAATTGGTACATCAGCAGTTCTTTAATGTAGCATTACTATGTATATTAACAATATTTAAATTTTGCTTATGAATTGCAATGCATTGTATAAATAGTTTTCACATGTTTTATTTTCATATACATATCCATGATGGGTAAGTATTACGGTGGCCCCCAACGACTAGTTTAACAATTGGAAAGAAAGTATTTGACATCAAGTTCTACAAAAAACCGAGGGAGTTTTGCCATCTTCAGTAATTCCTATCGATATTAATCAAGGACTTTCGTTGAGCGGATTTATGAACAATTCTTTGCTAGTAATTTGCAATGACAACATTCTACGATCAAATTCGGTCACCTTAATTAATGAATTCCTGCTTAAGATTTCTTTTCACCCATTTTTCGAATTTCTCTTCGTCTTTGGGCGTTTGATGCATTTTTACATTCAAAATATCTCTTCAAGAAATCAATGCTTTTAACTTCTTTCTTCAGTTAAATAAAATATTTTTCTGTTTTTAAAACAATCTTTACACCTTTTTAGTAATTAGAAAAATGCATTAATACAAGTTTATATATATATATATATATATACTTGGCATCAAAAACAATCAACAATACTATCAGGGCGTGATTTTGCACAAACCGCTGAAATCTTTTGCTCACAAACATCTCATCGAAATTGGTTGTTTCAGCTACACTCTGCATCAGTCCGACGTGCATGCAAGACTCTTCACTTGCTATAGCTTATTCGGTCTCTGGGTCTTCATTCGGTGACCTCTGTCTTTTTTACATATAAAAAAATAAAATGTCTGAGTTGTTTGCATTGTTACATCCCTTTATAATAACTTAATATTTTTTGCGTTGAAAACAAACGAATAATGCCTTCATGGGTTAAATTGCTCATAAAATAAATGTTATTTTCATCTAAGTTTACAAAGAGGCTAAAAATGTCCAAAAAACAGTGTTACCAAGAAATTTTCACAAGTATTTAACTTAAATCGTTTTCAATAATTATTTTGAGAATTTGTAGATTATATATTTGTTTAAATTTCTTAAAATTGTGACTGCGTTCATTTATGTTACTGATTAATTAACTGATGTTTTACATCCATAGTAGTTTAACATCCATATTTTTTTAATCTAACCCGTAAAGCATGGTGACGTCACTGCAACGTCTTTGTGAAGTCACATTGTGACTTTGTGACCATCGATTGTCGATGTGACGTCACAGTGACTAAAATGTGAAGTCGTTAGGGCCGTTTTAGAACTCTTTTGTAACGTTTCACAAAGTGGTCACAATGCGACAAATTTGTGAAAAATGTGACATTTGTGACTAATTTGACACTAACATTGTGACGAAACTGTGACAAAAGCGACGATATTTAAATTGCCAGAAACATATTTTTTAAAGTAAATAACATGTTTTGAAGGATATTTATAAATTTCTAAAGATTTTTAAGAAAGTCACATCTCAGTCACAATGTGACGTCACTGACTGGTGGCATTTTGGACACAGATGTAATGTAACCAAAGTGACGTTACTGTGACCATGCATGCTATTAGGGAAGTTGCTAAGCGCCCAACAGATCCGTTTCAGAAAAGCTGATTTTCTGTCATTTACAATGTCATTTTCCTTTCTATAGTAAAAAAAAACTAGCCTTAAAAGGAATGATTCCTGGAATGATGCTGATGTGGAAGATTTCCGGAACTAACGAATCCGGGTTGTCCACTCCTTCCATGAGCCGAATAGACCAATCAGGAAAGGGCTCCGTCTATGCATCGCCGTATGGATTACCATAAAGAGAGGAAAGGTTACCATCGCCAACAATCGCCAAGTTTGTCGCCAACTTGGCTATATATCGCCAAATTTGGCGACCAAAGTTAGTTGTCAAAAGTATACTATAGTACTAATAGTATACTAAAAGTATAGATAACTGTAATATTTCGCCAAATTTTTAATTTCTTTACAACACCAGTCGTTTGATACATCATTTGAGAGGTTTGCAACTGCTTATTCATATAATGGATGTCTTGTGTGTTATCCCCCACTCTGCTCCCAAGGGGGGACACATTTTTAATTTCTTTACAACACCAGTCGTGTTACACAAGATTTGAAAGGTCTGCAATTGCTTATTCATATTATGGATGTCTTGTGTGTCACCCCCACACTCTGCTCTCCCCAGGGGGGGGGTCACATTTTTAATTTCTTTACAACACCAGTTGTGTGACACATCATTTGAAAGGTCTGCAACTGTTTATTCATTTTATAGATGTCTTGTGTGTCACCCCCACTCTGCCCCCCAGGGGGGCACATTTTCAATTTTTTACAACACCAGTCGTGTGACATATCATTTGAGAGGTCTGCAGCTGCTTATTCATATTATGGATGTCTTTTCTGTCACCTCCCACTCTGCCCCCCTGGGGGGCATATTTTTAATTTCTTTACAACACCAGTCGTGTGACACATCAGTTGAAAGGTCTGCAACTGCTTATTCATACCATGGGGTATTGGCGAGCGCAGCAAGCAGGGGTAGCCAATAATTTAAAATCGCGAAGCGATTACGCGGGGGGTTGGCGAGCATAGCGAGCAGGGGGGCGGCGCCCCCCTAGTCTTTGTAAAAAAAAAAAAAATGAAAATTATTTGTATTATTATTTTAGCTTCGGAACTGAAGAGGTTATAGAAGAGAACATCGACTTCATTAATCCCGATGAATGGCCAGCTATCTCGCCCAACGTCATTCCAATGGGTTTTTCAATTTGTGCGGAATTTTAAAGTCAAAAATCTTGACTAATTCCAATACAAATTTGAATGGCCTGAAAGCAAAAATGATTAAGGATGAAACAAACTTCCCGATGATGACTACCGAAGTCAATGAATTCCCAAAAACAGCGAAGGGTGTGCATCAAAACAAAAAGTGGATACTTTGAGATTTAATCTGTTTTTCCTTTATTTATATAATTTTAATTTTATTATATTTGTTAATAAATTGTTGACATCTGCGGGTTTTTTTTTTCGAATTTTATACCTATCCAAAATGTTTTCCGAACACTTGGCTTCCTTTACACTGCAAATTCGTGAAACACAAAAATAAACACATTTTAGAATACATTTTGTCACCAAATTTACAACACATTAATATGTTATAAATCAGAAACCTTCATCTACAAAATGTTTTTTTTGTGTTGTGATTGTGTTAGAAGAAGGGGGGGATTGTACTTTGTGCTTATATATAATTTAAAAAATAAACAACGTTAAAGAGCACAAATATTATAAAATAAAAGATGTTAAAAGCATACAGCTGTTTCGGGACTTCTAAAGTCCCATCATCAGTGCTAAAAAAGTGTAAAACGTAAAAGAAAGTCACATCGTTAAACAACATCTTTTACGTTTCACACTTTTTTAGCACTGATGATGGGACTTTAGAAGTCCCGAAACAGCTGTATGCTTTTAACATCTTTTATTTTATAATATTTGTGCTCTTTAGTGTTGTTTATTTATTTAGTTGTGATTGTGTTCTTAAAATGTTGCAAAAGTGTCGTTATCTAGAAATGTGTTCTAAAAATAACGTTGTTAAGTGTTTGAAATAGTGCTGTGAACAGTTTTGATGAAAATATTTTCTTACAGTAGTGTTTTACTGCACATCACTAAGTCACCAAATTCGAAACACATTGTAAACTCCACAAAATTTAGAATACAATAAAAAACTAGTCGTTGGGGGCCACCGTAATACTTACCCATCATGGATATGTATATGAAAATAAAACATGTGAAAACTATTTATACAATGCTATTTATCTAACTTAGATAGCGTAACAGGTAAAGCATTGGCCTTGTAAGCCAAGTATCCGGGTTCGATTCCCGGCCTGGGCAATTTTTCTCTCAGCTGGAAATATTCAATTCGTATGATAACTTTACCAATCAGTTTGATTGTGTTAAAAATAATAGTATATCTACGTATCCATCGTTATATGGAGTTCCATTACCTGCGGTTTATTCTGCGAGCTGTTTCAAATGACAGACCAGATGTTACGACCAATAAGGTTATCTGAGCGAAAAATCCCAGCCGGCTATCGCCCAGATAGCGTAACAGGTAAAGCATTGGCCTTGTAAGCCAAGTATCCGGGTTCGATTCCCGGCCTGGGCAATTTTTCGCTCAGCTGGAAATATTCAATTCGTATTTATACAATGCATTGCAATTCATAAACAAAATTTAAATATTGTTTATATACATAGTAATGCTTTATTAAAGAACTGCTGATGTACCAATTTCGACAAATTATATAAAACGCCAAACTACTCAAGTAGTACCGAACTGCGTAAAAGGAACATCCTTATAACTCCAAAAATAATATTTCTATCAACTAACGATTTACTGCGTCGGATTAAGCGTCTCTTTTCCAATTTAAATATACCTCTGAATTGAAATTTGAATGAAATACAGGGTCATCAAAAATCGAAGAATGTGGAAAACAGGATTACACATATCTCGACAACTAATAATCCGATCGACTTTGTTCTATATGCAAAATTTGTGTTATTTTATTGTGTTTTACTTCCAGTCATTGAAATAAAAAAATTCAAAAAATTTTATATACCTTTCATCAGAACGAATTTTTCGAGAGTTCGAAAAAAATAGTTCCGGATAATCGAGGTTGCTGATATTAAATAGGCTTTGTTCCATTCTTACATACTAACTACATAGAAAATTTCAAGTATCTATCTCAATTTGTTCGGGAGATAGAGCGTTTACAAACAGACAGACAGACGGCAAAAAATTTTTTTTCTAAAAATATGAATCTCCACTGTCTAAAACGTGTAAATCCGTCAAATTTTTTTTTTCGATTTTCAAAATGATTGCAAGACTTACCCTATACTACGTATGATGGGTAAGTAAAAATTCATGTAAAGCACTTTCAAAACACATTCTACATGATGCCTTTTAAATCGCACAATTTTGGAAAATGAAATAAAAGACAGTTTGTTTTATAGAAAACAAAATGCAGGAGATTACTGAATGAGTTGACTAATTTTACCAATAAATACCAATAAATGCATTTCTGAAAAAAAATTATCTAATTCTTAACAACACTTTTTGCATAATCTTTTTCCTGGCACAACACACTCTCACCTACAGGGCTGCCACAGGCTACTACTATTTTATAATTATGACTGGCACTATCTTCTGTAAACAGAAATCCTTAACACAAGCTTTGAGAAAATTTGCAAGAAAAATAAACTTTAAAATATGTTTAGAAAATATATTGGTGTGAACGGAATAAAAGATAGTTGCCTGTGGCAGCCCTGTCAACACATCCACAAGACAATAAAATGGTTTTAACCCTTTATCTGCCGACGGTACTTATAAGTACCTTTAAAATTGCTTATTATAAAATTCTTTTAATACGTCAATTAGGTGTAATATTGCTTAGAATGAGTTACAGATACATTACTTTATTTTGTTCCAAAATTATCATTGGTTATACAAAACGAAAATATTTTTAAAAGGATGATTTCTTTTGCCTTTGCATCTTTTCAGCTTTCTTGGGGCTGAGAGAAGGGGATGCGGATTTTTCAATTCGGAAATATTTCTATATTTATATTATAACAACATCCTATTTGTACATTTTATAATTCTACAAAATACTAAGAAAACAATTTAACATAAAAGATTTGAGTAGGGTTATAAATATTGCACAACATCCCTGTAAATTCAAATTTAATTAATCCTTCTAAATCCTCAAATCCTTCTAAAATCCTACAAAAATTTATTAAACGATTATGTAATTCTTTTAGGTAGCTTTCATTACAAAAAGTAAAAAGCTACCTATTGCAGCCGTCCGGAGGAAAGCACTTCCGGAAAATTTTGGTATATTTTCACCGATCATGACCCCCAGACCCCAAAAACACCCTCCGTTCAAATGTTGACATATATATATATATATATATATATAACCATATATATATATATATATATATATATATATATCTGATTTTTGTCATGCGATAACTAACGTATTTATGAACCGATTTGAATGAAACTTGGTATGTACATAGTACATACAAATGTCTCGACCGAGTTCGTTGGTCAGCATCATCCGCCATTTTGTTTCAAAATGGCGGCCATTTTAAATTTTTTTAAAAATTTAAAATTTAAAATTAAATGCGGATAAATTAAAAGTTGAAAAATATTTTTCTCTTACGTGTTAGAACTTAAAACAACGATTCCAGAACACTTTTTATTTTGTCTATATCTTAAAAAATGATTGAGTTATAGCACTTTGAATTTTTCTTATGTCTGACATTTTAAAACGATCTAATTTTTGTCACATGATAACACACGTATTTATGAACCGATTTCAATGAAACTTGGTATGTACATAGTACATACAAATGTCTCGACCGAGTTCGTTGGCCAGCATCATCCGCCATTTTGTTTCAAAATGGTGGCCATTTTAAATTTTTAAAAAATTTAAAAATTTAAAATTTAATGCAAAAAAATCAAAATTTAAAAAATATTTTTCTTTTACGTGTTAGAACTTAAAACAACGATTCCAGAACACTTTTTATTTTGTCTATATCTTACAAAATGATTGAGTTATAGCACTTTGAATTTTTCTTATGTCTGACATTTTGAAACGATCTGATTTTTGTCACGTGATAACACGCGTATTTATGAACCGATTTCAATGAAACTTGGTATGTACATAGTATATACAAATGTCTCGACCGAGTTCGTTGGCCAGCATCATCCACCATTTTGTTTCAAAATGGTGGCCATTTTAAATTTTTTAAAAAATTTAAAATTTAAAATTAAATGCGAAAAAATTAAAAGTTGAAAAATATATGTCTTTTACGTGTTAGAACTTAAAACAACAATTCCGGAACACTTTTTATTAATATTCAGTCTTGACAAAAACTAGTATTCAATCTTATAAAATCACTAATTTTATAAGATTATTTCTACTAATTTGAGCTTAGTATTTTTGAACAATGTAACTTACCTTAAAATAAATAAATAAATATGTAAGTATATGAAAGCTACCTCTTCCTCCCGGCATTGCCGGAAGGACTTTTAATTTAGTTTAAACAATTTACGTAAAATGTTGTAGGATGTGAAATTTTCAAGAATTCATAATTTGATACATAAATGGTTAATTCGAAGTGTTAATTATTATGTTCAATTAGTGTTTTTCAGTTAATGCGTTTAACGAATTTACGGTGTATCTTTCTTGAAAATAAAAAACAAAATCGCCTATCCCCATTTTTGAGAGGTGGGGGCAGTATGTTTGCTCTTTTAAATACAAGGAAAATATACATTCTTTAACAGTTTGTTTATGTTCTAGAAAATTGTGAATTTCAATTATCTATTATATCAGCTTGACGCTTACTTTTAGAAAAATCTAAACATGTCGTAGTTATAAAAAGCGTTTATCAGATGTTCTTCATTTACATCATTTTTAGTAGTTCGAACTTTTTTCCCAGTTTGACTAAATTTAAATATAAAGATGTATTCAAATAAATTTCTCGCTTTCTTTTGTGATGTACAGTTTCATTTTCAATATAAAAGATGAACACATTGTTTATAAAATACATTTTGATAAATAGAAATGATTTTCAGCAGAAACTATGATTCATTTCCATATTCATGTTTGCAGTATAAATAAACATCCCTAAAATTTCTATGTATAAATATTGAGTAAAGAAAATTTCCATTTTAAGGCGCAAAACTTTTTCCATAAAAATGCAAATCATAACAGAAAATTTTTAATCAATATGTGTATTTCAATATTTACGCAAGCTTACATCTCCTAAAAATTTTATAAATTTGTAAACATTGTCCTTGCATATTGAGATGAAGGAAGAACGATATTAAAATTTTATGCAAAAGGTAATTATCACTTTTTTAAACACTCTTAATAAATTTTCTGATAATTTTCAGTAAATAATTTTCTTCAAAAATATATCTCTGGGAGTCGACATTTTTAAAAGAATTTTCATTCCTTTAATAAATTACAATTTTCCAGAAAAATCGAAACTAAGATTGCCAGGTTCGTGTAATTTAAACATCTCTGAAAGTGGATTTAAAATCATTCTATTTTTCATTTTTTTTTTTTTTTTTTTTTTTTTTTTGAAAAATTAAATAGGAAAAATGGCAAACATGATTCTATAGTATTATTTCTACAATAATAAATATTTTCAAAGCCATAGAAAACAAGTATTTTAGTTGAGAATTCGTTCTATCTTTACAAGAAAAAGGTACTGGATTTGGAAAAAAATTCGAAATCCATTTTCGACGGATTTACACGTTTTAGGGGTCAGAGAATCCGAAAAACGTGTTTTTACAAAATGTCTGTATATGAGTCTGTCAGTCTCTCTGTATGTGACAAAAAGTTTCTGGGCGCTCTATCTCAAGAACAAATGCACGGAATTTTATTAAACTTTATACTCTTTTAAACCTTTATATAAACTAGATCTGGTTAGTTTTTGCTGTATATCACTCAACAGGTGGCGCTCCTATACTGCATTATTTACAATTTCCACAAAAGACATATCTCAAGAATTAGTGCATGGATTTTCATAAAATTTTATATTTAGTTAGTTCTTGATATAACATGGTACTGATTGTGTTTTGGTGCAAATCGCTCAACAAGTGGCGCTGCCATGATAAAACGGCCGTCATAAAACTTAAGATTTAATTGGTATTTCATATAACTGTGTTCTGATTACGTTTTAGTGCAAATCGCTTAATAGATGGCTCTGCCATGGTGCATTATATGTGGTGATATTACGACAACCACGAATACGTGATTATCGTAATTGCTCTATCTCAAGAACTAATGCATAAATTTTTATGAAACTTCAGATTCAGTTTTCCCCTGATATAGATTAGTGTTGGTTAGTTTTTAGTGCAAATCACCGTACAGATGGCGCTGCTATACTGCATTTTTTCAACGGTAGAAATAGTGTTAAAGGTTGTAGCAATCATGTTATTGCACTCCTAAAACATAAAAGAAAGAAAATGTAATAAAAATCCAAATCACTGATTTTGTTTGAATGAAACTGGTGGGGGTCACTCTATCATAAAAATAAGCGCATTTAAATAACACATAACAGCTAGCTTTAAATGAAATTGAAATTGCATACTCTTTTTTGATTTATATGTACACCTTTAAAGGGGTCGGAGACATAAAATTTTCTAAAAAAAAATATTGCATTAAAATTTTCTCTGTTTTTACTTACCCATCATACGTAGTATAGGGTAAGTCTTGCAATCGTTTTGAAAATCGAAAAAAAAAATTTTTGACGGATTTACACGTTTTAGATAGTGGAGATTCCGAAAAACATATTTTTAGAAAAAAAATTTGCCGTCCGTCTATCTGTCTGTCTGTCTGTCTGTAAACGCTCTATCTCCCGAACAAATTGAGATAGAGACTTGAAATTTTGTATGTAGTTAGTATGTAAGAATGGAACAAAGCCTATTTAATATCAGCAACCTCGATTATCCGGAATTATTTTTTTCGGACTCTCGAAAAATTCGTTCTGATGAAAGGTATATAAAATTATTTTTTTGTTCTAAGGAATGGACGTAAAAGGCAATAAAATAACACACATTTTGCATATAGAACGAAATCGATCGGATTATTAGTTGCCGAGATATTTGTAATCCTGTTTTCCACATTCTTCGATTTTTCATGATTCTGTATTTCATTCAAATTTCAATTCAGAGGTATATTTTAATTGGAAATGAGACACTTAATCCGACGCAATCAATTCTTAGTTAATAGAATTATTATTTTTGGAGTTAAAAGGATGTTTCTTTTACGCAGTTCGGTACTACTTGAGTAGTTTGGCGTTTTATATAATTTGTCGAAATTGGTACATCAGCAGTTCTTTAATAAAGCATTACTATGTATATTAACAATATTTAAATTTTGTTTATAAATTGCAATGCATTGTATAAATAGTTTTCATTATGTTTTATTTTCATATACATATCCATGATGGGTAAGTATTACGGTGGCCCTCAACGACTAGTTTCTGTTTAAAACGATGTTTTAATCCCGTTTCTATCTTAATAAGAAGCAGAAATTTATTTATTTATTTTTGTTTTGTTTTGGTTTGTTTCCAAAATTTAGCTTTTAAGGAATCGTTGTTACGGAAACGACTACTTATGAAACAGCTTTTTTCTTCGTGATGGGTTTCTTCACCACTTCTTGGATTAAAATTGTTATAACACAAGAACCGTCAAAGCTAAATACTTCAAACTTGAAACGTGTCTGTTCTGATTGTTTTACTTTATCTCTGATTCAGCAAATCTGAAAAAAAAAATACATACTTTTGAAAATATGAATAAAAGTTAAATTTTATTTTCAAATTTTTATTTATTTATTTTTATATATATATATATATAATCTTGAATCAGAATTAAAATGTAGATATTTCTATTCATCTAAATGCATAAAATTTGAAATTCTACATATGTTATTCAGAGTTATAACGATTTTAAATTACCTCACTTTTTCAAAAAAATTTTATTAAATTTTTTTTTTTAAATCTCAGAAGTTTTATCATGAGATTTTGTTTACAAATAATATGGTTAACCATCACAAAAAAAAAAAAATTTAACCCAATAAATAAAAATTATTTTAAAATGTGTCCCCGAGCCCCTTAATCAAATCTCTGAAAGCTCTTATATGTTTTATTTAATCACACGAAACTTCATTTAATGTAGAAATTCTGAATACCTAAATTAAAGAGTTGAGGATTGCCCCCTTTTCCCTTCTCCCTTTATACTTAACCTATGAACACCCAAAACTAATCATGGAGTGACCTCATCAGAAGAATTCTATACCTGAAATTTGAATTAAATACGATAATTCAGCACAAAAAAAACCATTTATCTAACTTAAGAGGGGGGAGATTAGCCACATCCTCCCCTAATACTTATCCAATGAGCTCCCAAAACGAATCAGGGAAGCGATAAACCTATATTCAAAATTTGAACGATTCGATATTTTTATAATGCGTTAACGTAATAACCCCGTCGCATCCATACGTACATAAGTACGTACATATATACAAAGCTGCCGGGCACATAAGTTCTCAGGCTTTGAAAGCCTATAAACTAAAATATCCGTAGCACTGACTTTATTTGATCAACTGCTGGCAGGATCATCCTACCATAAGTTGATTTAAATAACACGTAATAGCTAGTTTTAAATAAAAATGATATTGCATGCCCACATTTAGTTTACACCTACGTCTTTAAACGAATCCCTTAATGATCTTGTAAGGTATCCTGGGGTAATAACGCCACATTAAGGTTTTACGAATTATTACTGCTTAGTTTTTATTTTGTTCTTTCAAACAAATATAGAATCTGATACAGCAACTTATTGACTATATATACAAGAAAGAATATTTTAGCAGATATATATTCATAAAATGTAATAGCGTGTTTTCTGAACCATTGCTATTTGGCGTTATTGCCCTCATAGTTGGGTAATAACGCCATGCAAACTAAACTATAAAATGAAATTAATTAATGATATGTAAATTGTCCAGTTTTAAAGATGAAATCTCCACAGCCCTATAAATTGACAAACAGTAAAAAATTATCAGCATTTAGGGCATAGGAATTTCTCTTTATCCTTTTTGGTTTTTAACAATGACAGTAATGCTCTTTCAAGCATAAAATAGAAAATAAACCCTCTTCGGATGGAGTTCCAGAACTAAAAAGAATCAACCGGAGTACTTACACCAGTATATTGCTTTATTACCGCGGTATACTTATTGCGCAATATATATTAAACTACAAACTACTCGCGAGTTTATCCAAAATCTTTCACATCATTTTTAAACTACATGAAATACACTACAAATTTATATAATGAATAAAGTATGTCCTAATAAATATATAACCTTCATATCACAGAACTTAACGCGCAAATTTTAGATCTGGCGTTGATTTTAACGTGCTTCTTAGAGTTATAAGATCTGCAAAGAGAACAGATTAACTTTAACGGTTGTTTGTGATTCTGATGACTAATAGCCCCTCTGCGCAGAACCCGCATGTGCCATTTCCTGGATTCATTCATAATTATGCGTAATATTAGCACATGACGTTATTAGCCACACTGGCGTTATTACCTCAGGACACCTTATGTTTTATTTAATCACACGAGTCTCCGTTTCATTCAGAAATTCTGAAAATGCGCTGCAACAAAAGTGCAAGCTTCTTGCAAAGAATAACCACATATAAACAATCGGGAGAAATGTGGCTTACATTTTCTCCAGGGGGATGTTTTTTTTTATTTCATGCTAAAGATAAATACACTTTCAGCTATGTAATTCAAACGTATCTGATTTCGATATATTTCTAAACCCTCCGCGAAAGAAAACAAAATCTCTATGTCACGTACAAAAACTAAAGGTTTTGGGGAAATTTTACCCATTGGATATTTTTTGCTACATGATACGCAAAAAGTGGATGCGTTTCAGATTACGAAATGTTTTATTTTTATGAATGCATCAAATCAAAACATATTATTTTCTAAAAGAGATAAGGATCGACTTCTGATATATATTTCTAATTTATTCGCTTTAATCAGTGATTTAGAATTAAAATTTATTTTAAATTTACATTTTACATTTATTTTATATCACATTTACATTTATTTAAAAAAAATAGGTATTTGTTTTCAAGCTGTTTACTTCATGAACGTATTTCTCTTTACATGTTTGAATCCTGTGAATATTTTAAATTGGACCTTATTACTTTAATAAGTATATAGAGTATTATCTTCTGCTACTTTATTTTAACCATTTATGCCCGACGGTACTTTAAAATACCACTAAAATAACTTGTTATAAAATTCTTTTAATATATAGATTAGTAATAATACTTTTGAGAGTGAGTTGTAGATTACTTTATCTTATTCCAGAAGCATTATTAGTTTTAAAAAATTTTTAAATGATGGTTTAATTTGTCATTTTTAGCTATACAGTTTTTTTTTTTTTTTTTTTTTTTTTTGTTAATACAGAAAAATTATGGGGGGGAGGTTCAATAAAGGATCGTGCATATATAATGTTATCAACTTTTTGGTAATTTCGAAGCCCCTCCCTCCCTTACGATACGTTAGCGTTTTCGAACACCCTCCCCCTCGCCTTCACCGTAATGATATCGATATCAATCTCTAAAAATTATTTTGATTTTATTATTTCTTTTCCTTTTTCTTGGAGTGAAATACAAATATAATTACACTTTTTCACATACTTTTTTGATTTAAAATGAAGAAAAGACAATAAATTTTCACTTTATATATAGAATACTTTATATCAAAACGCAGTCAAAAGAAAAAAGTTACTTTTTAAAAGAAATAATTACTATTTAGAAGAATTTAATAACACTTTGAAATAATTCTTAATATTTAAAATAATTTAATAATAATTTTTCATTACATAATGATTTCAGTCAAATAGTGTCTTGTTGATTTTGTCTACGTCCAAACATACTTCAAATATGGTTTCTTAAACAGCGGGTTACATAAGCATACACATATGACAATCCGAGAACTTACCGATAGCACTTCGTAAATGTTAGCTTTGTCCTAGTAAAAATATTTAAGAGTATACGTAACTGAAAATTTGACCTTTCAATGAAAGAAATTTTTAAAAAACATTATGCTCAAAAATATTAAATGTTGATGACAATTATGAAAAAAATAATGTTTTAACCAATTTTTGTAACATTTAGCTTTCATATGGTAAAAATTCTTCCCTCCTGCAGCACCCAACTTTGGTGGCTTTTAGGATTCAGGAATAAAGTCCTTTAATGATGTATTCGAAAAAAAGATATTCCACGCTCAACAGCTCGAAATTTTCTTGTGCATTTTCACACTCAATTTTAAAAGTAGAAACATGAAACTTGCTGCGGTGATTTTTGAAGAGATGTATAAGATGCCGTGTGATTTCATTTTTCGCTCAAAATTTGATTTCTAAACAATTATTTTTGCAATATGACCATTTTTTTCGTTCCCAGATCTCCAGCTTCGAATTTTTGAATTAAGCTTCGAATCAAAACAT
Organism: Maratus speculifer; assembly: GCA_964019185.1. Lineage (NCBI taxonomy): Eukaryota > Metazoa > Arthropoda > Arachnida > Araneae > Salticidae > Maratus > Maratus speculifer. The sequence goes on along the minus strand of OZ025294.1, from coordinate 390,774,452 downwards.
TGACAAACACGGCACCTTGAGTAGTTTCTAAAAGAGAGAATTCGCCAATTTCATGGGTTTGAGAACAAAAATGAATTTAAAAATAAATTAGACAATAAGCAGTTTGGATTGGAATACACCCTTAAATACCACTTAAAAAGAGCTGTGAGTTCAGTTCTTGTCACGATCGAAGAATATTTTATAGTAATTACACAAACAGAAGGAATTTTAAACTCGCGACCCCTTTGTCAACACATCCCATAAAGCATGGTGACGTCACTGCAACGTCGTTGTGAAGTCACATTGTGACTTTGTGACCATCGATTGTCGAAGTGACGTCACGTGACGTCGATGTGAAGTCACAGTGACTAAAATGTGAAGTCGTTATGGCCGGTTTAGAGCTCTTTTGCGACGTTTCCACAAAGTGGTCACAATGTGACAAATTTGTGAAAAATGTGTCATTTCTGACTAATTTGACATTAACGTTGTGACGAAACTGTGACAAAAGCGACAATATTTAAATTGCCAGACACATGTTTTTTAAAGTAAATAACATGTTTTGAAGGATATTTATAAATTTCTAAAGATTTTTAAGATAGTCACATTTTAGTCACAGTGTGACGTCAATGAAAGGTGGCATTTTGGTCACAAATGTGATGTAACCAAAGTGACTCACAGTGACGTCATTGTGACCATGCATGCTATTAGGGATCTTGACGATTTTCAGGTGTTGACGCACGGCCACTTTTTCATAGGAAAGCCTCTTAATTTAACCCATTAGTGCCTAGCGTCCCTTTTTTGGGACACTTCAAAAGGTGCATTCATCACTGTTTTTGACACCGGTAAAAAAGAAAAGCAATAATTATTTTATTTAAACTAGTAGTTCGCCGCGAACGTGGACCTCGCGATTTTTTTTGACGTAAGTGTAGTACCGACTGGCATGATTACTGACCCGTTTGTACGGACAGTATTTACTTTTACATATGGACACGTTAAAAAAATGCTGTAATAGTACAAATACCGAAATTTAATGGAAAATTACCAGAACTGAAAATAAATACAAGCTAAACAGATAGTAACTATTCATTTGTAGAACTGTTTGTTACTGTTGCAGCAAAAAGATTCTCCAGTCTTCGTTCTTCACCTATTCTTAGCTGCAATAGTTTCATTTTTTTTTTTTTTTTCTAATCTTATAAAATCAAAACCTGGGTCAAACATTATATCTGTGAGCCGTTTACATCTTGAAAGAGCGACATATGAACAACCGGCCGCCAGTTCTTTTGCGCCAATGTCCACCACTACTTTATCCAAAGTCAGGCCTTGTGATTTGTGTACAGTTATGGCCCATGCAAGCGACAATGGAAACTGTGTGCGAGAGCACGAAACTTGGCCAGTCTTCCACAACCGGGTCATAGGTGGAATTGGAACCAAACCGTTTATATGCGGACCAGTATATTTGTCGAACTGTACACAAATCACAATTGGCATGTCATGTGGTGGAGCTGAACCTGGTTCGAATACAATGTCGCGCACATAGCCCAGAGCACCATTTACCAGTCCTTTATTGACCCATAAATTTGATTTAAGCATCACCCTGCTGCCTATTGCCAAATAAAGTATTTTTTCGAATCCTTGCGCGACATCACTTTCAGCTTTGGCAGCAGTATCGTTGTTGTGTTTGGAAGTAATTTTTGCGACAGGGCTGTTTAAAGACTCTAGTTTGGCAATATTGTACGCAGAAACCGCTTCGTTAAATGGTATTAATCTCAACGCGTCCTCAAATGTGGCGATTTCAACATTCCCAAGTACGGATTTTTCACGAGTCATCAGCACTCTCCAATCAGCCAGAGTAGACTGTCCCACACTTAAACGATCCAAAATGCTCCTAAAAACATTTTGGTTTTCGTCTTGCCTATGAGCAGTTCGTAGTACTATACATCGATTAATTGATTTAAATAATAGTTGGCCTTGATCAGAATGCGTGGAAATGTATCCATTTCCATAAAATGGACGATCCATCACTGGTGGCAACTGTTTGATATCCCCTAAAAGATACAAACACATGCCACCAAATGGGACTTGAGCATTATAGGGTTTTGCTTCACGACATCTCAGGTCTATTTTATGAAATAATGAGCAGCCCACCATGCTCATTTCATCAATTATAATGAAATGGCAATTTTCCATTTCTGCCTGAAAAGTTGAAGCAGCCTCTCCGTCTAATGACTTATACATTCTTTCAATCCCAATATGTAGCCCAGAGTGAATTGTACACCCGCTCACATTAACAGCAGCGACTCCAGTAGGCGCAAGTAATAAAAAGCTTTTTGGTCCTAGCTTTTCATTTAAAATATGACACATGGCTCCGATTATAGTGCTCGTGCCACTGCCTGCCTTTCCTTGTATTATCGTGCATTGGGCATCAAACGGTACGACTTGGCTGCGCCTAATCATATTTATTTGTTTGTTTAAATGAATTAATATGTCAGTTTGTTCCTGATTTAAATTTACTGCAGGCATGGCGTATCGAACAGTTTGATGACCAGATTGTGCTTTAGCTTCGGAAACAAATGAAGCAAGTGTACCTGGATTTAAATAATTTTGGTATGTGCTATGCCAAACAATGCTTAAATCAAATTCTCGCGTACCCAATTCCGTTCTAGCAATACTTTGTTGGTTGGGACCCATTTCAGCTAAAATCATCCATTCCTCCCGTTCTCTTGTATTTTCAATTTCATCTTCATCATATTGGTCTTCCTCTACTTCAGGAATTTCCAAAACTTCTACTTGATTAATGTCAATTCGTATAATTCTTGCCACGATTTTCCGGATTCTGTAAATTCTGTCAGACTGCGCCATGGTATGTTTAATATAACCTGCTGTTTATAGAACTCATCTTGATTTGTGACGCTTAAAATTCGCCGGGGAACTATACGCGGTACCGCTGGTTTTCTTCGTGTAGCCCACGAGTTACCTCTTTTGTAGTGTTTACTGAAGAAATCTTTCAGAGACAAGCTGTCAAATTGTTGAGGACGAAGAGGATATGTTTCCAGTGACGAACTTATTGCAACTTCACCAGACACAGCATTTAATCTTAGCCATTGGTCATTTTCCACATTTATTTTAACAAAAGCTCTACTGGCGTGAAATAAAGGCCAGCCCATCAAAATATGAAATGTTTCCTGTGCCGAGATATCACGTTCTGCGCAAATTTTTAGAAATATTTTTTTTAGTACCTCTTTTGCTTGCCCATCACTTTGATTATCTAAAACTAACGAATACATTTCTTCGTAAGCTTTAGATCTTGGTTCTGATTTACTTGCATATTTAGCAATATAGTTCAGAACGGCTTTAGTAGATAGGATACATTGAATATCAGTATTGGCCCTCCAGTTTTCGGAAACAAATCAGTTATGCGGATTAATAAGCGGATCGTTGCGTATCGATTTAAATGTCCATTCTCCATTTTCTTGGACTATCGCATTTTGGTTATTTAATGGAAATGGAAATTTGAATCGGCACTCCTGAATCTTTGTCGTCTTATTAATTCGCAAACATTGTTTACCATGGCGCGTGTGTCTTTGACAGCAATTTATTAAGTTCTCGTAATCGTCTTGATGATTTTGAACTTCTGAATAGTGCAACTGACATGGGTGAATTGCTGGCACAGACTTACCAATATTTGGGTTGACTGTTGTAATCAAAGTGCCAAAATAATTAGCAATCGCAGCTCTTTCCTCAGGTGACTTTCTATTAAGGTCTGAAACGTCAGGAGCCCCTTCCAACCATAAAATTCCATGAATATGGGGACTACCGCGATGTTGGAACTCAGTTCTGTACCAATAGTCTCTCACCGAAAAATGTGGTCCCATAATTTTTTGAATAAAGTAATCTGCTCTTTGTTGAAAGAACCAGGAGACGATTAATGGATTTTCGTTCAATAGCTTATTTTTTATTGTCATGGCCCTACTTGGATTAACAGTTCTTAAATCTATATTTGGTGCTAAAAGACGGTACAATTCAGGCCAGTGCAAGTCAGCGGCACTCAAAGTAAAAAATAGTGTAGGAGTCACTAAAAATTCCACCATATCCAATAGTTCACCACATCAGGAATGCCAGTATGCTCTGGTTCCACGTAAATTAGCATTAAAACACGTCAATTTTCGCAATAATAATGGATCACGGTTAACTTTTTCTTTCAGCTCAGGAATTGTCATGTTACTGAATTCCGAATTCTTTCTGATACAAATGGAACTATTTTGTAGTGCCGTCCATCTCATATGGCTGTTTAATGCAAAAAATCGAAATCTGGAGTGTTTTGCAAATCGCTGATCTTTATATTGCATAAGATGTTGGAAATATTGAAGATGAGTAATAGTTTTTGGCCTAGGTGTTCTTAAATCTGCAGCACCGGTGGGGAAGAGTGTTGGAAAAGCCATAGCAATATAACCGGCTGTAGTGAATTCGTTTATAGGGTTTGGTGATACTACAGGCCACATAATGGGATTTTCTGTTGTACCTAGAACACGTTGCACCATTCTTTGATTATCATTGGGTGCTATACCCAAAATATTTGTATCAACAAGATCTTCGTTTTCAGTTTCATCTTCATTTAATTCAACATTGTCAGGTCCTAAATTTTGACTTAAAATTTCTGTTATATTTCCATCTTTCGGGATCGCTTCTAAATTATCAACATTGATGTTTATATCTCTATAATAAATGTTATTTTCTTTGAGGAATAGCAAAGCCCTATAGACTCTATTTCTGTTGACTCTAAAATCGCTGTAATTATTGGTACACTGACGTCTAATAACAATAACAGAGGAAAGTGAACTGACAGCATGTGGCAACTGAGTCGCAACAGAGTTAACTTCTTGGGGAAAATTAATAACCTGTCCACTAAACGCATATTGCTGGCCCCGAATCCGATACACCTGAACGACTGGATGCACTCTTGCTATCAGTTGTTCCTCTATCATTGATAACTCTTTTAATACTGCTGGGCATTCCCCAGGATCCATATTATTATCTAATGAAAAGATGTTAAAAAGATTTCTATTTTTAACACAATAAGCGCAAAGTGCGTCTTCATTTACTTTTAAGTTTGGAAATGATTTATTACAACCAGTGCAAAGTTGCCATGTCAAGGCCATTTGACTAATTTCAAAAATTGTGAAGTTAGAATTGTCGCCATAATGATGGTGATCTAGTACCCTTTCATTTGTTTGGGCTAATTCAGAAAGAACACGCGTCTCTTCCTGACTTATAACATCTCTAGCACGTTCACGTACAGAACGTAAACGTTCCGAGCGTTCGGGAGATTGTTCATGCTCTCGAACCTGCGAAGCATGTTCACGCAGTAAACGTAAACGTTCTGAGCGTTCGGGAGATTGTTCTTGTTCTCGTACCTCTCTAGCGTGCTCTCGCAGTAAACGCAAACGTTCCGAACGTTGAGATGAACTCTCGTCGGCACGAGAAGTACTGGCACGGTCCCGTTCCTGAGATAGACGTTCTTGGCGCTGCTCATTAGTCTCTAGGTTTCTTCGCAAAGCAGCTTCGCGAGCTTTTGTTGCCGCTGACTTCTTCTTTGTTCGTGGCATTATTTGAACTATAGTTCTACTACAGAAGTACAAACAAACAAAGATTTCGTTAGAACAGTAAGATTCCCGCTACACAGGTCTGTAGATTAATTCATTAAAGAAACATAATAATCTGTAGACGATGAAAACATATTAAGCCTTGAACTGAAGAATACACTGTAATTTTCCATCTTTATTTATTACGTCACAAAACCACAAAGGAAACGAGTATATTCACTATCTTAACATAAAAAAATTACTATTACATATTTATATATCATACTTCAATTTACTGTTTTTATTTTAAATCCACCAAAGTTCCAGAAAATCAGCCGTTGCCACATTTTTCCAAATCCGAAGAAACTTGAATTCAGCACAATATCATGTCCGTGACATTTCATGCAAAGCCATGGGGTCAGCCCTTGGCGATAGAGTTGGTTCGCCAAGCTCCTTGACTCTTACAAGAACCAAAAGCAATTCGGCTACTCTATAATTAATTACTTACGTAAATATTAGTTGAATATCAAATGGAATTGATAACATTCAAAATTCAAAGAAATATCGATGAAAGTAACGTTCTCCTTTTAATAGAAGTCGGTTAAATGCGATAAAATTTCTTGAACTACTTATGTTAGGCGAAAAAACTTTGATAGCGCGTTCTAATTTGCGGTCAGCGCCATCTAGTTGTCAGGTTGGTAAACTAAAAGTATAAGTAAAAATAATTAACAAAAACATAAATATTTCAAATATTTATGTTTTTATTATACGATTTCGATGCTTTACTATCTGTGAAATAGTACCTACTGACATTTTTTACATATTTTCAAACTTTTGTCAAAATTGCACTTATAGTTTGGAAATAAATAGGATAATTATTATTTCTACAAAAATGTAAATATTTCTAAAACTGCTTAACCGATTTTGATGCCCAACGAACTTAAAAATTGTGTTGATGAGTACTACACACATATTAAATTTCAGCTCAATTAGAGCAACGGTTGAGAGTTATCGCATTACAAAAAATGTGTTTTTTGCCCCAAGTTAAATTGTAGTTATCAACGCGTGTTGACAGCGCTATTGATTGCCCCAGGATAACAGGCGCGCTTTGTAGTATTACCTTCTGCGCGACTGCCCCATGCCCCAATGTTAAACGAATGGAGACAGATGCGGTTCTTCACCGTTAGATGGCGCAGTTGTTTTCTACCATGTTTACCGAGAAAGCAAACTTTACAGTGAAGTAATGTATTTATTAATGTATTTACATTGATTTTAAGTTAATTAAAGACCGTTAATTAACCGATTTTGATGCCCAACGAACTTAAAAATTGTGTTGATGAGTACTACACACATATTAAATTTCAGCCCAATTAGAGCAACGGTTCGAGAGTTATCGCATTACAAACATACATACAAAAAATGTGTTTTTGCCCCAAGTTAAATTGTAGACCTTGCTCGCTCCGCTCGCTCGGTCAATGATGCATTTTCGTGATTAATGAACTAAATTTAAATCTTCTAAAAATAGTGGTACCAACCGAATAAAATTTACGCAAAAGATGCTGGGCACGAATGGATTAATTTTCGTACCTAATTTAATTGGAGTAAAGAATATTTTTTCTAAACAAATGACAAAAAACTCAAAAATTAACACACATAATATGGAAACGTTGGCAAAATAATTACCTAAACCAATTACAAGAAACAAATGAATGGCTAGTTTTAAAGCCAACTATTCTCTCAAAAGGCATGTTAGTCTTACATACAACTTCCTATTTGCACTTGCTCTCTCGGTCGTATTGCTCAAGTTATTCCCAGATGTTGATGGAAAAATCCAGGTAGGTAAACTGCGTACAGCTAAGGGGGATTTTAGACAATGAAGTGCAAAACTCGGTATATCAACTATAATAGGTAATCTTCTAAATTCAAAATTGTAAAATTGTGCTTCGTTGCGTATTAATTGTGCTTATTTATTTGCTGTTAATCTATGTCATGTTGTGTGTTGTTGTTTATTTGTATTATGCATTCATATATCTTAAAATATAAAAAAATTCCAGTGCCAGGCGGGATGTGCCCCATCTGTAAATTTGGAGATGTTCCCTACTTGTAACCTTCTAACTTCCCCTTTGGTGACAGTACTCCACTCCCGAATCTATGCCAATTGGTAATATTGTGAGTAACCCTGCTCACGGGTTTTGAAACGCAATGGCTTGAGAAAAGATCTCTAAGCTACAATTCTTGTTATCATTAAACTATTTACTAAATACAGTCCGCTTTTTAGGTGCGTTCGTAATTATGTAAATACGTAGCACCAATAGTTGTCGTTCAATCCGTCCGTCTGTCCGTCTGTCGGTCTGTCCGCATAAAGCAACTCAAAAACTATCCAACAGAGTCATTTGAAATTTAAATTATGCAATTTTTGCATAATTTTGTCGAGTCATTTCAAATTTTATGAATATCGGATGCATAGTTCTAACACAGGAGCGATCAAAATTATTCTGATACATTACGGTCAATGGGGGAAAAAGTTTCAAGTGCATTTTAATGGTGTTTAACACTCTTGCGAACATAATAAAATTGATATGCATCTATGAAGTTTATACTACAATATAATTTCTGTACAATTAGTGGTGCAAAGAATATTTGTTATTGGTTTACAGGGAGACACAAAAGTATTCCATTACATAATGGTTATAGGGCGAACATTGTTTGGGGCGAGTTTTAATTGTATTAAGGGAGACCCGTAAGAAAAAACCCAAAATTTTTATTATTGATTTTAAAGTAATGAATTTGGGTGTACTATTTAAGAAACTTTTTGTAAGGAATAATTAGCAAAAAAAATCACTTTTTATTAAAAAGTATATTTTTTACGGGGATTTTTATCATTTTTTTTGTCGAAAAATACACTTTTTAAAATTACTACTCCTCATTCAATTTTCAATATTTTGGTATTACTAAAATTTCTTAAATGGTGTCATAGTATATAGAAAAGAACTAAGGAGGGATATTTTTAATTTTCTATTTTAATCGGCTAAAAAAAAAAAAAAAAAAATTATACGCATGGTATTTTTTTTTAAATTCGTTATAATTTTCATGTATACCAATTTATGTAACAATTTCAGAAATAGTTAAAAAAAGAATATCTCTCCTTACTTTTGTTGCAAATTTTTTTAAGATTCTAAAAACATAAACACTTTGTTTCTAAATTATTTTACCACTGAGCCTTAGTACTTTGAACTTAGGCAAAATATGAAAAAAGTCATTTTCAGGAAAACATGTTTTAAATGGCCGCTAGTCCTTTAAACTGTATAGTGAGTACAATTTAAAAAGCTCATTTTCTACCTCTTCCAAGTGTCCCCGAGTTCTGAAATTTTGCATGGATATTCGCAAATATGAATTTTATCGTTTTCTGAGAAAAAACAAATTTTGAACTTTTGATGATTTTTGTCCGAAAATGGGGTACGGGTCTCCCTTAAACTATTTAACATTTTATGAAATTGATATACATTGATGAGGATATCTAATTAAAATATTTCACATTTTATGAAAGTTATATACGTTACTGAGGTTTATTACGAGTTACTAATTGCCTAATAGAAAGCAGATAGTATTTACAGGTACACAAAAAAGATTTCGACCGCTATATTGTATCTGAAGTATTGCATACTATAACAGCAAGATGCGAATATTTTTAAAACTTCGATGTAGTACAAACGCACCTCACTTGCTACGCTTCACGTGCGTTTTCTAACTTGTTCATTTCTAATTTAGTACACCTCGACACACATAGTAATAAATCGATTTGATTTTGGTATGGGATGGAATATTTGTTTGTGTTAATAAATAAATTTCTCTCACGTTTTTTTTTCTTTTTTATATGTATAATTATGATATAAGTGATTTTAAGAACGAATTGAAACCTGCTATGAAGTTTAAAAGAAGAAAGTTAAAAAATCCTGCCTTGCAACACAAATCGTTTGAATTGCATTGTTTTAGTAGTATAAAGGTGTTAAATATGATTTTTCAATTATTAACACACAAAATCTATAAAATATATATATTAGAAATTTTCGAACTGAAAAAATTCAGATTTCTTTCGAAGGTAACATAACGTTATAACTGGAAAAAGTCAGAAGCGACACGATCTAAAAATAAATCATGCCATCGAATATTTCGAATTTACTTTGATTCTCAAGTGTATATCGATCTATAAAATAACTTAAAAGGTTATTATAACGGCATTTTAATTCCTAGACTACTTTTATAGATAAATAAAAATTACTTTAATTCAGTTTAAATACTGTTGGATTTTCGCTGTGATACACTTCCTGTGTATAAACATTTTAAATGCGTATATGATTTTGATATATATTTTGATATACATAATTATACCTCTAAGAAGGTCCGGAACATAAAAATCTTCACATTTTGTAAAAAATTTTTATACCATTGAAAATTTCTCTCATTTTTTCTGCTTAAAATAACGTTTAAATCAAGTATCTATCTTAATTGGCATGGAAATATCGATTTTTTCGTTTTGTTTTCAAAATCTAGCTTTCAAACAACAGCTGTCATGGAAACTATTTTTTTGTGAAAATGCGATTTTCTTCATGATTTATTGTTTCGCCATTTTTCATATTTTAATTACTATAAGTCAAGAACCTTAAAAGATAAATGACTGAAACTTGGAACATGTATTTTTTAGTTCTTATACTTTAATTTTAATTGAGCAAATCTGAAAAAAAAATTACTTTTGAAAATATATTTTTTAAGTTACGTAATTACTTTTAAATTTTTAATTCTTACTTAAATGAATATCTTTTAAAGAGCTGAATCAAAATTTAAACTTTAATATTTCTGTTTATTTAGATCAAAAGAATTTGAAATTCTACAAATAAAATTTCGAGTTATGATGATTTTAAATTACATCACTTTTTTCGTAAATTTTAAATTCTAATTTTAAAAAAACTTTCTGAGAAGTTTTATCACGTGATTTTGTTTACAAATGATATGATTACCTGTGAGGGAGTGTCTCTTTGTAATAAAAGCACTCTGGTGTTTTGAGTGAGATCGTGACGTCAAGGTTCTAACATGTGTGGCGCAAATGCGACATCTATCCTTTATGCAACTCTAATTTTCCGAACCGCCCTCGATCTACAGTTAACTGCGGTTATGAGTTTTATGCAAATTTCTAGCTCCGTCTTCAGTTTGCAAAGTATAAAATCTGTGAGTTGGTATGTGGTGTGTGTTGTGCGGCGTGGTGAGCCGGGATAGCCTCCACCAAAGAATAGCAGAGCTGTCGTGTGAAGGTAGAGGAGTCTCAGCAACCAAGTCGGGTAAAAGTTAGCACTGTGAGTGTTTGAGAATAAAAGATTTTTGTGCAGCCACGGGCTGTTTTATTACAGGTTATAGTAAAAGTAGACCGCGACCTGAAAAGAAGAGCTGGGTTAGTGCTTCGAGCCGGACTTAGTCGTAAATGTGGGTATGAGTTACAGAATAATCTCATAGTATTGTGTTTAGTTGTCAGAAATACTGAATTTTGGCTCCACTCCCCATTTTCCCAACTACAGTAAATAAAAGTGTTGCATTTTAACTTTACTTAGACTATGTCCTCATTTGACCGACACGTCACCGGCGACACCCAACTCCACGTCACAAACCATCCCAATAATTTTAGATTTTTCACTCAATAAATAAAAAATATTTTAAAATGTGCCCCGGACTCCCCTCAACATTCGCGAGTTTTGGTTATTCGGGAAAAAGAAAAGGTTGAACATATCAACAATCGCAAATACTTCGCAGCACTTTTTAAAAAGAAAAATCTTTTACACGCAAGTTCACGACATCAGGAAGAAAAAAAAATAAAAAATGTATTTTTAGGTGCGTTCGCAACTATGTAAATACGTAGTTCCGTATAAATACCGTCCGCCCGTGCGTCTGTCTGTCAGCATATAACAACGCAAAAACTACCAAATTGAATCATTTTAAACTTTAAATATATAATTTTTGCATAATTTTGGCGAGTCATTTCAATTTTAATGAAAATCGCATTCATAGTTCAATTACAGGGACAATCAAAATTATTCCTTTATATTACTATCAATCAAGGATAAAAATTCAAAGGCATTTTAATGGTGTTACACTCTTTCGAGCATAATAAAATTGATATGCATCTATGAAGTATATACTATAATTTATTCTGTACACTGTGAAAAATATCCGTTAATATACACAAACTTTTCCCTAAAAATTACGGAATAGTTTCATTTTTCCGAAAAAAAACAGAAGAATTTCCGTATTTGACATTTTGGAGTCACTAATCCCATTAAATAACGGAAGTGTTCTGTTATTTTTGTAAATTTTCCGAAAACAGTAGAGTTTAGTGGTGCCACCTACTAGGAAAATAAAAACCTTATACTGAGTTGATGTTTTTTAAACAATTTGCTAGACTATTTCTCTATTTCATTCTGTTTTAATAATAAAAAGCTAACGTATTTTTAAAATATTAAAAAAATAATAATTAAAAAAATAAAAAAAAATTATTAATTCTTTTTAAGTTTGAAATAGCTGAAAGGGAAAGTTGATTGTGATTTTAAAATAATTTTTAATTTATTTTTATCATATATATATATATATTAAGTGCGTTGGATATTTTGAAAAGTGGAAAAAAATTCTTCTTTTAATTTTAATATATATATTTTTTAATTTATTCAAATTAAGAAGTTCGAAATATATTACCGAAATTCTTATCATTTTGGCGATTACATAAGTTATAAAAAAATCAATAACTGAAATTTATTTTATAACCCATTGTAATTATCTTTATTGAGTTTACCTTAGATCGTCATAAAATAATTTGTTAAAATGTACGTTTTTTTCTTTCTTTTAGCATGTTAGTATTTTTTAAAATAAATAAATAAATATCAATAATATTACAACAGAATTTTAAAACGTTTCAAAAAAGAAGGAAACAAAACTCTTAATAAATTCTTTCATGCATGTAATATTTTATAAACTAATTTTTATACATATAAAGCTGAAATTAATAAGCTAAATATTCGAAATTATGGAAAGAAAATCGAAACTATGGAAAGAAATTATGGAAATTAAGAAAGGTAATTTTGGGGATTACATATGTTATAAAAAATCAATAACTGATTTTTTTATATAACCCATTGTAATTATCTTTATTGAGTTTACCTTTGATCGTCATAAAAAATTTGTTAAAATGTATGTTTTTTTCTTTCTTTTAGCATGTTAGTATTTTTTTAAATAAATAAATAAATATCAATAATATTACAATAGAATTTTAAAACTTTTCCAAAAAAGGAGGAAACAAAACTCTTAATAAATTCTTTCATGCATGTAATATTTTAAAGACTAATTTTTATATATATAAAGCCAAATATTCGAAATTATACAAAGAAAATCTGTAAAACATTTAGAATTATCCATTCAATAGAAAAATATTATCTCTACAAAAATAAACCTGCGTTCAAAGTCTTATCTTTACTTTACGAAATGTATCCGAAATAACTAAAGATATTTGAAAGAGCCGTTTGAATAATCCTGGTGTAATGGTATTACACTGCAAGCTACGACACAAGAAGCCCCGAGTTCAAACCCCATGGAAGGTATGTAACATTTCTTCACTGATGTTTAAATTAATTGTGTATAATGTGTCTCTTATATTAACATGTCTTTGAAAAATAAAGATTAAAAATCATAAAGATGTTAGTTAGTCCTTGAAAAATTCTTTTAACTTTTCAAACGAAAATTTTTACGTAAGGAAAAAAATTTAAAAAAAAAAACGAAAATATTTTGTGAAAAAACGGAACTATTACTGGAACTTACGGAACTTTTTTCCATTCAAAAACGGAAGTAGTACTGGCGCCTTGATTACCAGTACTATTTCCGTTTTTTAACGGAAATTTTTTTTACAGTGTACAATTTGTGGTCCAAAGAGTATTTTTTTCGGATTTATAAGGCCACACAAAAGTATTTTATTACATTATGGTATAGGGAGAGCATTGTTTAGTGCATATTTTAAATATATTAAACTATTTCACATTTTATGAAACTGATTTACGTTGTTAAGGTTTAATACTAGTTATTTCCTGTATAATAGAATATAGATAGTATTTACAGGAACACACAAACAATTTCGATCACTATACTTTATCTGAAGTACTGTATACTGTAACAGCAGGATCTGAATATTTTTAAAACTTCGTTATAGTACGAACGCACCGCATTTGCTGCGCTTGACGTGGAAATTCCAACTTGTTAAAATTCGTGGTGCGAAACGAATATAAAAATAGTTTCATTTGGGAGTTTTATGGTCGCAATTTTTCACATTCGGGAAATTTCGGGAACCCTAACTCTTTCGAAAATTAAAGGGTTGCCGTATTGATTTTAATTGTACAGTTGCATGTTGACAATTACGAAAATAAAGTACAGTATTTTTTAGGTGCGTTCGTAATTATGTAAATACATAGCACCTATATTTATCATTCAGCTCCTCCATATGTCCGCATATAACAACGCAAAAAATACCCAACCGAAACATTTGAAAATTAAAATATATAATTATTGCATAACTTTGTGGAGTCATTTCAAATTTTATGAAAATCGGATGTATTGTTCAGCTGCAGTGACAATCAAAAGTACTCCATTAAATTACGATCAATGGAAAAAATAGTTTTAAGTACACTTTAAGCATGTTACACACTTTCGAACATAATAAAATTAATATGCATACATGAAATATACACTAAAATATACATTTTGTACAATCTGTAATGAAATAATATTTGTTTTTTATTTACGAGGCCACACAAAAGTATTCCATCACATAATGATATAAGGGAACATTGCTTGGAGCGTATTTTAATTGTATTAAACTATTTAACATTTTATGAAATTGGTATTTGTTAGAAGGAGTTACTTCCTATATAACAGAAAGAAGACAGTCTTTACGGCGACACAAGAGAATTCGGGGCATATACTGCATCCGAGATACTGTAAACTGCTACACCAAGATCGAAATATTTTTAAAAGTTCGTTGTAGTATGAACGCACCTCATTTGCTACGCTTGACGCGCAATTTCTGACTTTGTTATTTAACATTGAGTTAAGGAAATTACTTTTGGTACTAAAAAAGCACACACGTGGTTTACAAATTAATGTATGGATTATATTGTAATCGTTTTAATTCTATCAGAATTCTAATTGATGTTGGAAGAATTGTGTACATATTAAATTTCAACTTAACTTTAAACACACAAAGTTGGAAAACGCTTATGTATTAGGTTTGTCTATCCATTTGGCTGTCATCCATATTTAAATTTAATAATAATTGCGATAAAGTAATCAGATTACATATTTTATTATGATGAAAACTTTTTTAAGAAACCCATAAACTATATATATGTTTTTGCATCTTCTGAAAGATTGTCATTTCTAAAATGATTGTCTCAAAAACTTTAACAAATAATTTACCAGAAAAAATTTCCCAGATAGACAAGGTCTTCAAAAAAAACTGTTAAAAATATGCACAAAATGCGATCATATTTGGCACCTCTGTTTATGCGTAAAAAGAGCAAATTGAAATGTTCACAAAAAAGTGCATAAACTGTATCCGTAAATTGTACTTTTTTTCCATAATCAGAGGATGTTTGATTAAAACATACTTGTTTTTTATTCCCAAATGAATAAAATTCCCATAAATATTTTTAAAATCCCCAGCTGAATAAATTTATATTTTCAAAGATGAGATACCATCAAGGCAAGAAAATGGTTGAACTGAAAACGAATTCTTTCATCGTGTTATTTCAAAGCGATTTAATCCGTGAAAAATGATAACTTTTAGATGTAATACTCCGTTCAAACAGCGGAAATTCAGCTCTAAAATGCAATTTTATCTCAGAACCATTTTCAGATGAATAAAAAACCTTATTTTCCAGTTGGAACTGTAAGATTTTTCATGTAATTCGTGATATTTCATGCATAAATATTTTTATATATATGCAGATATGAAAGCAGTGTATACGTGTATAGATGGATAAATAAATTTTATATATCGCTTATATTATACATATGATGGGTTTAAATTCATATTGCATTCCATAACACTTATTAAAAAGTACAAATAGATTTTAAAAAACCATTTTTAAAGGCTTATGTTTTGCTTGTATTTAAAAATATACTTAAGAAAAAAAAAATAAAATGCGCATTTTAATAATATTTTGGTACTACTTGGTTATACCGTCGCCAAATTATACAAATCGCCAAAACTAATAGCAAGCTTGTACATGTCGACTAAATTTTTATTTTAAGTGACAAAAAAACAAATAAATTAGTAAAGATTTGGTAAAAATTAATAAAAATACGAATAAAAAGATGAAATAAAAATCACTTTATGACGTTTTAAGCATGCGTATCGTGTTTAATTCAATCGAATGTAACATTCACGGTCATCCATTGATGGCTTTTTATATTACAATTTGGCGATAGTTTTTTGGTCAACGGGATAACCAAGTAGTACCAATATTTTTTTGTAGAACCCGTAAAAAAATTTAGTATATTTTTGTATCTTTAATTTGTTATTTTCTAAATATATTACCACAAAAATGACATTTGATGCTCATTCCTACATGACACTGTAAAAATCAATTTAATTAAAATAATAGACTTTTCTCAAAATTTTATTATTTGTCGTGTGACACCAGGCATTCAGCTACAAGTATACAAAATTTGAAGTCTCTAATTTATGCAGTTTTTGTATACGGACCTGTGACGAACAGACAGACAGAGGAGTGAGATACATAGGAATTTCATCAGATGAACGAAACCCTAATAAATAGAATTTTCCTTATATCTACACTGTTTTAAAAAAAAAATGTTAAATTTACGACAAAAGCTGCTGGCGACGATGTTGTCAGCCGTTTTTGCCGAAAAATTGCAGTAAAAATACACGTAAATTTTTTAATTACATATAATTTTACTGTAATTACGGCTGTAGTTTTTTACGGCAAAAACTGCTGTCATCATTGCTATCAGCAATTTTGCCATAAATATAATGTTTACATTCCATAATACTTATGCAAAAATACAAATAGGTTAAAAAAAATTATCTTTAAAGACTTATATTTTGCTTATATTTAAAATTTTACTTATGCAGAAAAAAAAACTACGCAAATTGAGTTTGAATAATAATTTTTGTAAAACTCATAAAAAAACGAAGTATTTTTTGCATCTTCAATTTGTTATTTTACAAATATATTACCCCAAAAATCACATTTGACGCTCATTCTTACATGACACTGGAAAAATTAATTTAATTTAAAATAATAGACTTTTTTCAAAATTTTTTAATTTGTCGTGTGACACCAGGCATTCAGTTACATATATAAAATTTATATAGGCTTCAAATTTATATATATTTATATTATTATTATTATTTATATATATTTATATAGGCTTCAAATTTTATATACATAAGTATATAAAATTTGAAGCCTCTGATTTATGCAGTTTTTGCATACGAAATCTGTGACGAACAGATAGAGTGAGACGAATAGGGTTTCGTCAGATAAACGAAACCCTAAAAAATAGAATTTTCGTTATGTCTACACTGTAAAAAAAATCCGTTAAATTTACAGCAAAAACTGCTGACAGAAATGTTGCCAGAAGTTTTGCCGTAAAAATTGCAGTAAAATGAGGTGTAATAATCATCAATGATCAATTGTAGTAAAATCAGATACATCTAATTTTTACGGCAATTTTTCTGGGAATAACTGCTGGCAACATTACTGTCATAAATTTAATGTATTATTTGCAGTGTAAAATAACAGACTTTTCCGAAATTTTATAATTTGTCGTGTGGCACCTGTCATTCAGCTACAAGTGTACAAAATTTGAAGCTTCTGACTTATGCTGTCTGGCGTACGGACTCTGTGACATACAGACAGAGGAGTGAGACGAATAGGGTTTCGTCAGATGAACGGGAGTCATGAAATAGAATTTTCGTTATTTCCACACTGTAAAACATAATCCGTTAAATTTACGATATAAAAATGCGGGCAGCAATATTGCCATAAGTTTATGCCGTAAAAATTGCAGTAAAATTTGATGCAAATTTTTTTATTACATCTAATTTTACTGCATTTTTACGGCAAAAACTGGCGGCAACATTACTGCCAGAATTTCTTGCCGTAAATTTAACGGATTATTTTTACAGTGTAAATGTACTTAAGGCCCGGCATAGAAAAAGACCCGGATGATAATGTAAAGTCTATGGGAGAGTTCTTTTCAAATATCTCGCTCAAATTTTAATATTTTTACGGGATTTTTTTGCACAAGATAGCTGAGGACGATCTACAATTGGCCTAGTTTTTACTTTTTCGGTTTTGCTTATATATTTTTTTATTACGATAGTTTTAATTTCAGAACGGATTTAAACAGGTTTCGAAAGTTAAAGTAATTTTTTTTAAAAATCTGAAACCAAAACTGAAAAAGTAAAAACTAGGCAGATTGTGGATCGTCCTCAGCTATCTTGTGGAAAAAATCCCGTAAAAAATATTAAAATTTGAGCTAAATAGCTAACGCTCCCATAGGCTTTACATTATCATCCGAGTCTTTTTCTGTGCCTTGTGTTGCACCTTAATGCTGTATTTCCCCAAGTAAATAATCCTTATCTTAGAAAAGTAACTCTAAGAGATCAAATAATCAAAGCTATCACGTTCCCATTCAGCAATTTTCTTCTGATGATGAAATCTCATTATATTAACGAACGTGATTGACCGTTGCAAATAAAAAGCATTAATTTTTGTTCTTTAGGTATGGATATTTTTTAGCCCCTGATATGCTATTTCTTTCGGCCTACAATTAAAATGTAGTCTCTAAAATATATAATGTTCCGTTATTTAAGTTTACCGTAAAACAATGCAGGTACATCATTGTACACTGTAAAACGTTTGTGTAACGTTACTCTATAATACTGGTGGTAGCCTTGCTGCCTCCAATTTGGTGGAGTATTTTAACCGATATAATCGGTGTAACATTGCAATGTTACACCAGTAATGCATGTTTTTATTACACCATTATGTAAGTGAAAAATTACTCAATGAAGTATAAATCGTAGCTGTCACCAATTTTATGGAGTAACGTTACACAAATGTTTTTCAGTGTACAGGATAATCTCTATTGCAATTTTTTTATTGTCTAAGCATCGCACATTTTCAATTTTTATACCGTCGTATAGGGAACAGAGAAGTACTTTTAAGTTCAATTTGTTTGAAAACTGCATGTCAATTTATATTCAAAACAGTAATTTTTTTTTGTATTAGTTAATGAATTTTTTTTTTACTTTTTACATCTGAAGTACTCCATTTCTGCAGAAAATAAAGTATCAATCAATAATTAGAAAGTGGTGACTATTATATCTTTATTTCCCTCCATTTTTCCATAATAACTGAATAACAAAATTAAAATATCATGATATGCATCTTAATCATTGATCTCATTTTAGAATCAATTTAAATCGAAAAGCATTTCATCTATTCGACTTCGGAATTTAATTTACTTTGAAACTCTATCTGAAGAAAATCCTGCGGCACGTGTACACAGAAAGTTTCACGTAAGCGCAGATTAATTTCTCCTTTCAAATTTTAAAACCTTTTCTACTATAAGTAAAAGAAAACTAATCTTCTGCAAGGAATGTGAATTCCTGTAAAGTAGAACCTCCATTATTTGAAGTAATAGAGATCGACTATGATTCGGAAAATCGAAGTTTTCGGACAGTTGAGGATTTTTCAATTTTAAGATAAACTAGTCGTTGGGGGCCACCGTAATACTTACCCATCTATATATGCATATATAATATATGAAAATAATACATTTGAAAACTATTTATAAAATGGATTGCAATTCCAAAACAAAATTTAAACGTGTATTTATATTTTTATTGTTCATAGTAATGCTGTATTAATGAGTTGCTGATGAATCTCTTTCGATAAATTATACGACACGCCTAACTACTCTAGTACTGAATTGCGAAAAAGAAACATCCTTATAACTCCAAAAATAATAATCTTATTAACAAACAGTTATTGCGTCGGATTAAGCGTCTCATTACCGACTAAAATATATCTTTGAATTGAAAATTGAATGAAATACAGGGTCATGAAAAATCAAAGAGTGTGGAAAACAGGATTACAGATATCTCGACAACTAATAATTCGATTAACTTCGTTTCTTATGCAAAATTTGTGTTATTTTATTGTCTTTTACGATCACTCCTTAAAATAAAAAATTTCGAAAATTTCTATGTACCTTTCATCAGAACGAATTTTCCGAGAGTCCGAAAAAAGTAGTTTCGGATAATCGAGGTTACTAATATTAAATAGGCTTCGTCCCTCTCTTACATACTAAGTACATACAAAATTTCAAGTCTCTATCTCAATTCGTTCGAGAGATAGAGCGTTTACAGACAGACAGATTGACAGACAGATAGACGGACGGCAATTTTTTTTTCTAAAAATATGTTTTTCGAAATCTCCAGTGTCGAAAACGTGTAAATCCGTCAAAAAAATTTTTCGATTTTCAAAACGATTGCAAGACTTGCCCTATACTACGTATGATGGGTAAGTAAACTAGTCGTTGGAGGGCTACCGTAATACTTACCCATCATGGATATGTATATGAAAATAAAACATGTGAAAACTATTTATACAATGCATTGCAATTCATAAACAAAATTTAAATATTATTAATATACATATTAATGCTATATTAAAGAACTGCTGATGTACCAATTTCGACAAATTATATAAAACACCAAGCTACTCAAGTAGTACCGAACTGCGTAAAAGTAACATCCTTATAACTCCAAAAATAATAATTCTATTAACTAACAATTAACTGCGTCGGATTAAGCGTCTCATTTCCAATTAAAATATACCTCTGAATTGAAATTTGAATGAAACACAGGGTCATGAAAAATCGAAGAATGTGAAAAACAGGATTGCAAATATCTTGGCAACTAATAATCAGATCGACTTCATTCTATATGCAAAATGTTTGTTATTTTATTGCCTTTTACGTCCATTCCTTAGAATAAAAAAAAATTCGAAAATTTTTATATACCTCTTATCAGAACGAATTTTTCGAGAATCCGAAAAAAATAGTTCCGGATAATCGAGGTTGCTGATATTAAATAGGCTTCGTCCCATTCTTACATACTAACTACATACAAAATTTCAAGTCTCTATCTCAATTTGTTCGAGAGATAGAGCGTTTACAGACAGACGGACGGCAAAAATTTTTTTCTAAAAATATGTTTTTCGGAATCTCCACTATCTAAAACGTGTAAATCCGTCAAAAAAAATTTTTCGATTTTCAAAACGATTGCAAGACTTACCCTAAACTACGTATGATGGGTAAGTAAAAGTAATGTATGCGGAATTTCTTGTTATGATAAAAGTGCTTAGTAAAAATAAGCATTAGAAAAATGTAAAATCGAATAAATTGCCTGAATTTTAATTTTGAAACTCAGTATCTTTACAAATTTCACAAGAGTTTTAAACAATGTTTTGTTTGTAGCAGTTTCGAAATTCTATCACGGTATTTTTTCATGTTATTAGTTTACAAGTATTACAGTATTTCTGCTGATCCAGCCGAGTCCAACCTTTTGCAAAACATTTAAATGCTTGATAATTGCTAATTGGTCCATTCCATTCCGCAGCTTATAAGAGATCGAGTTAAATACAAAGGAAATCTTAGAAAAACGCTCGAAATTATTTATATGTACTTGTAGTTCGAAATAGACCGTTTTCACAGAAGGGGTACAATACTTTAAAAAAAATACAAAATATATTTTGCACAGAGGGAATCTTATAGTAAACAACTGCATAAAAAATTTTAAACATGGACTTCGTTTAACCGACAGTTTGGGTTAACAGTGTTTGGGATAAAGTGGTTCTACTGTAATGTTAAATTTAAAATATAGAAAGTTTCCATTTTTTTTAAGCTAATACAAAATATGTATTTAAAATTCTCATAAATTCATAATGCAAAATTCTATTACTGCCGCTTGATAACTTGGTTTTTATTAAAGTTGATTTTTACATAAACCATAAAATAGCTTCTCAAAAAATGCGCCAAAAATTTTCAAAATCTCCACACAGTTTTTTGTGTTTTTCTCAAAACAGTTTTTGTTATTTTCCTTTATGGAAAATATGATACGAAAAAAAATCACGCCAGAAATCCTGTCTAAATTCGCGTGAATGTTCAAAATAGATTTTTCAAAGCCATAAATTGCGCGAAGTTAAGAAATTGTTCGAATATATCTTTTTTCCTAGATGCAAAGCTCTTTTGTAAGTAGCACGAATTTAATCTCCACACAGGAAAATATACGCCATGATCTGCATCCTAATCAATGATCTTGTTTCAGCATCACGTTAAATCGAAAAGTTTTCCACTACTTTACTTTGGAATTTAATTTACTTTGAAACTCTATCTGAAGAGAATTGATTCAACGGCTTCGAATGTTTCACATACATACAAAATAATTTCGTCTTCGAGATTTTAAGACTTTTTCTACTGTATGAAAAGGAAAACTAATTTTCAATAGGAAAAGTGAACATTTGTAATGCCTGTAATGTCGAATCTGAAATACAGAATGTTCAATATCTATTTTTAAAGCTAATATAAAGTACATATTTAAAATTCTTATAAGGTCATAGTGGTCACTCTTATGTAGAACTCTATTTTTGACGCTTGATAACTTGATTTTATTACAGTTGATTTTTATAGAAATACTATAAAACCTCCCTAAAAATGAACCAGAACTTCGGATAAATTTCAACTTTTTTGTGTTTTTCTCACAATATAATTCGAAAAAAGTTATTCCTGAAATTCTTTCTAATTTTGTATGAATATTTGAAATTTGAAATCGATTTTATATATGAATTATTTTGCACACAAGAAATGTGATAGTAAAAAGACAAAATAAAAAAACTTAAAAAATTTATTTCGATTAACCGAAAATTTTGGTTAAACGAGTTTCGAATAAGAAAGTTCTATTCTATTCTTAGATTTGAAAATTGAAAATTTCAATATCTATTTTTAAATCTTATGTAAAATATATCATATGCAAAATTCTATTACTCTTGTTTGATTACTTGATTTTATTGAAGTTGATTTTTATATAAACAATTAAAAAATCCCTTAAAATGTATCAGAACTTTTCAAAAATACCATCTTTTTTCGTTATTATCTGAAGACAATTTTCGTTCTTTACCTTTATGGTAATTATAATAAGAAAAACAAATTAAGTCTGAAATGCTTTCTAATTTCGCATAAATCTCCAAAGGAATTTTTCAAAACAATAAATTGCGAGAAGTTAAGAAATTGTTCGAATATATGCAAAGCTCTTTTAAAAATAGCACGAAGTTAAACTCCACACGGAAAATATATCTCAAGATTTGCATCTTAATCTTTGATCACGTTTTAGCATCACGTTAAGTCAAAAAGCATTTCCCCTCTATGACTTCGGAATTTAATTTACTTTGAAACTCTGTCTGAAGAGAATTGGCACAGCTGCATAGAAAGTTTCACATAAGAAAATAGTTTCGGCTTTTCAATATTAAGACCTTTTCTTCAGTTTAGAAATTAAAAATAATCTTCTACACTTTTAAAAATGTTGTCCAAGTTTTAACCAAATTTTGGTGCTCAAGAACTCTCATTATAAGATGGCGAAATCTTGAACCAATAATTGGAGCTGCTGTTGAAGCATAGCTCCAATAGTTGGAACGAGGTTGAAATTCAAAGCTCCAAATGTTGGTACAAAATTCTGTCACCATCTTATGGTGACAGCTACAGTGCGACGAAATTTGGTTCAAACTACAGCAAAATTATTAACAGTCTATACAAGGAAAAGAGAATATTTGGAATATATATATTGTAGAATTTGAAATATAGAAAAATTCAATATATATTTTTAAACCTAATATAAAATAAATATTTAAAATTCTAATAAGGTCATAGTGGCCATTCGTATCCAACATTTAATTATAGTCGCTTGATTATTTGATTTTGTTACAGTAGATTTTATATAAATAAAAAAAACTTTTTAATAAGACACCAGAGCTTTTGAAAAATTCTTACTTTTTTGTATTTTTCTCAAAACAGTTTTAGCTATTTTGTCTTTATAGAAAATATAATACGAAGAAAGTTACTTTTGAGAGTCTTTCTAATTTTGCATGAATGTTTGAAATCGATTTTTCAAAACACTAAAGAGTGCAAAATTAAGAATTTGTGGAAATAGCTTTCCTTCTGGATATAAAACTATTTTATAGGTAATACGAATCCTACAGAAAAATATGTCTCATGATCTGCATCCTAATCATTGACGTGGTTTTAGCATCACGTTAAATCTAAAATAATTTCACCTCTTTCACTCCGGTATTTAATTTACTTTGAAACTCTATCTGAAGAGAATTGGAACAGCTGCATAGCAAGATTCACATAAGCACAAAATAATTTGGTCTTATATCATGCCTGAAATCCTTTCTAATTTTACATGAATGTCCGAAATCGATTTTTTCAAAACTATGAACTGTCTGCAATTAAGAAATAGCTCATATACAGGGTTATTATAAATGATCGACCGATTTTCAAAAAATATTTTTTAAAGTACAAATCTAAAATGAACATTCTTTATACTGATGAAAAGAGTAAATTTCAAAGGGATTTTTTGAGACATTATATATGTTCAATGTGTCCACTGTTTGCTTCACAGCAAATACCAACGTGATAGCGAAACTTGTGCCACACACCTTGTGTTCCACAGTAGCCATCTCACTCACTACCGACAGTGAAACGAAATCGGGGCCTATTGCTGCGCGATCTCTAACGGCTGCTTTTGGAACCATCACCGTGCACTCAGTAACCCATGTAATCAGAGTTGGACAAAATATATCAAAAAATCATTTTCGATTCAAAATATAAAATACATTGGTTTAAAACCTAAAATACAAAATACTTTACAAAAGAAAAATATTCAAAATACAAAATACTTCAAAATACAAAATACATTTTCAAATTTTGAAAATCGCTGGGTGTTGCACAAAATAAATGTAAAGTGCTTTTTCAAAAATGATTAAGTTTTCGAATCTTTGATACAAATGTATTTTGAAAATGTATTTTAAATACATGTGTTTTCGATACTGCTGCATGCAACCTCAGTAACCTGTCAGTAATACGTGCATTCAGTAACAGCAGATGCACTTTCTCGTGTGAGGGACGAGTTTGACTATCTCGTAGATGTTTCCCGTGCAGCAAAGGTTTTGACACCTTGAATATTTATAATGTTTAAAAAAAAACATTGAAATTTCCTTTTTTCATCAGTGTACAGATTGTTCGTGTTGGATTTGTACTTTAATTAATAAATGACGACCTCAGAAGCCAAGGGGTACAAGTGACAAAATGTCGATTTGGAGTAAATTGAGTTTAAAGATAATTGACGTTAAATTGGAACATCAGTAACAATTGGGTGAATTGAAATAGGAAACATCTGCTTGTTGCATTCTAATCTTTGAACTCTCATTTCAATAACTGTTAAAAAAAATAGAGTACAATTTTCTTTAAATGTATAATTAATCAATATTGTTTGTTTTTCGAAAAAAGTGGTTTACCTCTATAACTCAGCAAATAGTAAGAAAATGACCTATATTTCTTTACCTGAAATGAAAAAAGCATATTTCCAGATACCCTGTGCACTTAGCTCAACTTTTTCAATTTTGTCACTTATACCCCTTGGCTTCTGGGGTCCTCAAATATCTTTTTTGAAAATGGGTCCATCATTTATTAATAACCCTGGAATACAAAAACTAGCAACGTTAAAAAGCACCAAATATTGTATGTAAACAGCAGGCCGGTTTCGGTAGTTCATTTAGCGTACCGTCTACAATGCTGGACGCAGCACTTTTTGAGCACTGACGACGGTACACTAAATGCTACCGAAAGCGGTCTGCTGTTTATATACAATATTTGGTGCTTTTTAACGTTGCTAGTTTTTGTATTCCATTGCATTGCACCAAGCTCTATCTGAATACTAATATTAGTAACCCTGTATATCTTTTTTACTAGATATAAAGCTCTTTTAACCTCTTCAGTCCCTGAGTACCCAAATGGGTACATCAGTTTTGTCCCATTTTATTAATGATACTCAAATATAAATGAAATTTCGATATAAGAATAATATGTTTCGAATTCTAAGATTCGAGCTAATCAAAATAAAACAAAAATCTCGCTCTGAAGTCAAACGAGAGAAGAAATAATTCAGTAATAATTAAAAATACTGTAATAATCGCCAGTAGCGAAGAGGTTAAAAGTAGAGTTGCAAAAAGTCGGTTTATTCCCGGGTTTATTTGTAATAGACCAGGTTTATTCCCAGGTTTATTCCCAAAAACCGAATTATTCCAAAAAATCCCGGGTTTTTTCCAGGTTTATTCCTAAAAACCCGGTTTATTCCCGGGTTTAAACCGGGTTTTTTCTAACCTTTGCAACACTATTTAAAAGTAGCGCGAACTTAAACTCCACACAGGAAAATAATTCTCGTGATCTGCATCCTAATCATAGACATCGTTATAGTATCACGTTCAAGTGAAAAGCATTGGACCTCTTTCACTTCGGAATTCATTTTACTTTGAAACTTTATTTCAGAAGAAAATTGGCACAGCTGCATAGAAGGTTTCACATCATGACAAAGTAATATGGACATCATATTTTTAAGATATTTTCCTCCGTTTTAATAGGAAAACTAATCTTCTACAGGGAAAATTGAATTTTTTGAATGTAAGTAATTTTGAATTTCTTATATAGAAAATTTCAACATTTATTTTTAAAATTAATAAAAGAATATATTAGTATGATTAGGATAAGGATATTTAAAATTCTAATAAAGCCAGAGCGGTTATTACATATGTATAGCCCTATTACGGTCGCTTGACTACTTGGTTTTATTGCAGTTGATTTTTATATAAATTAACCCTTTCAAGGGCGGTGACTAGAGGGTCTAGCCACTTAATTTTAATTAAAAAAGTGGCAAATGACACCAAGAATATTTTAGTAAAATTTTCCTTTTGTAATGAGAGTACAAAATAGCGGATTTATATTTTCTAAGAAATTCGTTTTACTATTCTGGTGTCAGTCAATTATTTCATCATTTTAGGAACAGAAATCTTCTGCCCTTGAAAGGGTTTTAAAAAAAATCCCTAAAAATGCATCAGAACTTTTCAATTATATTTATGTTTTCTGCGATTATCTCAAAATAGTTTTCGTTTTTTCCCCCCTTTATGGAAAATATAATGCGAAAAGAAATTACGCCTCAAATACTTACTAATTTTGCATGAATGTTCAAAACGAATTTATCAGAACAATAAACAGTGCGAAATTAAGAAATTGTTCGAATATATCTTTCCTCCTAAATTGAAAGGCCTTTAAAAGTAGCACGAATTTAAATTCCATATAGGAAAATACCGGGTGATCCAAAAGTCAGGGCGAACTTTAAAAATGAACAATTCGAAAACGAATCAAGATACAAAGATACGGTTTGCACCAAACGGACGGATAAGAAACCGGGTTATGTGTAACAACAAAATAAAATAGTTTTGTTGGCGATAAATTATTTTATTGCACAAAAACATGATTTGCAAATGAAAAAATGTTCACAACTTTCAAGTAAGATTAATTACAGTTAATTAGTACTCAAAAAATGTTCAATGTGCTGTCCATCATTCATAAGTGCAGCTGTGAGGCTAGACACTACATCATTCACAGCATTTAGTATATTGTTAAAAGTGAAGGTGACAAACCGGTACCATTTGGGACCCGAAGGTGAAAATGTCCTAGGGTATTTTGGAACCCGGGGCATTTGGAACCCTAGGGTGCCATAGGGGCTTGGGTATGTGGTTGCAATGCCGACAGGTCTCTTACTGGGTGATTGGAGCTAAATAAGGTGCCATCCACTTCGTATTGGCAGCAATGTGGCACCTCATCGTGTGACTGGAACCATGCGCATGCGCTGTGACGTGTCTTTCTGCTTTCTGTGACGGCAAATAAAATCTATGCCTATGAATGAATGAAGGTGAGCTCGATGGCCGAGCGGTTAGAACGCTGAACTTGTAATGAGACGTTGTGAGTTCGAATCCTTCGAGGGCCAAAAGTCGATTTGTATAATTTTTTATTTTTTATTATTGGACACTCTGGGTTAAGGATGCCATCTTTTCACCCTAATTAAAGGTGTCATTCTGGCTCCTTTAGGGGTGTCACCAGTGAGACAAGCCTTTCAAACCTAAAAGGTGCAATATGTCACCATTAGTTTTAACAGTGTATCATTTCTTGCGTTAAGATAGACACATTTCGGCGGATGGCATTTTTCAGTGCGGCTAGTCATGCCGTTGGTCGCAAACAGAACTATTTTTTCGTTGCCACACATAACCCGGTTTCTTTTCCATCCGTTTGGTGCAAACCGTGTCTTTGTGTCTTGATTCGTTTTCGAATTATTCATTTTTAGCACTTTCCAACAAAGTTGAAAAGTGCTTATGCATTCGGTTTGTCTGGTCGTCTGTCCGTCTGTCCGTCTGGCCGGATGGCCGTCTGTCCGAGCTCTAACTCCCGTAAATATACTCGGATTGTTATGAAATTTTTATACGTTATTCAGGTTTACCCTAGCACGAACCTTATTGAAAATGAAGTTTCTACCATGATTAGTTTATCTACAGGGCGAATCAAAAATTTCCCATTATATTACTGCCTATGGGGAAAATCGTTAATATACTCGGATTGCCATGAAATTTTAGGACGTTATTGAGGTTTACCCTAGCACGAACCCTACTGAAAATGAAGTATCTACCATGCTTAGTTTATCTACAGAGAGAATCAAAAGTTTCCCATTACATTACGGCCTATGGGGAAAGATCGTTAATATACTCGGATTGCCATAGAATTTTAGGACGTTATTGACGTTTACCCTAGCACGAACCCTACTGAAAATGAAGTTTCTATTATGATTAGTTTATCTACAGGGCGAATCAAAAGTTTTCCATTACATTACGGCGCATGGGGAAAAATCGTTAATATACTTGGATTGCCGTGAAATTTTAGGACGTTATTGACGTTTACCCTAGCACAAGTCCTATCGGAAATGAAGTTTCTACCATGATTAGTTTATCTACAGGGCGAATCAAAAGTTTCCTATTACATTACGGTCTATGGGGAAAAATCGTTTCAAAGGAATTTTAAAGATGTTATACCCTGTCAAACATATTAAAATATGCATTCTATAAAATATAAGGTGAAAATGTAGCTATTATTCATTTACAGGGCCATATAAAAGAATTCCATTAGATAATGGTAAAAGGGGAAAATGTGTGTGACATATTTTAAATATATTAAGCTTTTTCATGTATAATAAAATTGACATATGTCACTGAAGCTTAATATAAATTATGCTCTACTATCTTGCATAATATGAAGTACATAGCATTTACAGGGCCATACAAAAGATTTCAAATATTATATTCTTTCTGAAGTACCTATATGTATGTGTCCGATGATGGCTGATGGAGAGATGAAATGCATTTTAATTATGATATTCGCGTTTATATTTCGTTTATTATATGCACATTATATGGTGTATATAAATGTTATAGTTGATATACAGGGCTACCCAAAAGAGCTCACCAACGTTACTGAATATGAGCGTAAATTATTCAAGCGTGGTTCTTAAATAAGCTATGCATTTATACACTGAGCTTCACTCAATTTACTGAGAAATGTTTGCAGAATATAGATAAAAGGATATACAGGGCCACGCAAAGAATTCGGTACATGGACGCCTATGAATGATGATTTATGAGAATGTGATTTCAGGTGTTTTAAAAGTGTTTTAGTTTACAATAAATTTTACCCAAATGCTGGCGTGTAATAAAGGTATAATGTAAACTACAGGGCTGAACAAAAATATTCAAGTATGTTTCCATCTAATAATATGAATTGCTGAAAAAGAAATCTCAAGCTACTGGGTATTTTCTTGCTAAGCTAAATTTTCCCATTATATGAACTGACATATGAAAAACAGGGCTGTTCTAATGTACTGGAATACATATTTGGGTATATTTGGCTATAGACTATTATTTCCCTAAATAACAAAGTTTTGTTAAAGATTTTATTAAGTGTTGGGAAGTGCTTCATAATCTATGCTTAACGCATGATTTTTCTTACTTGTTAAAGTTCGTCCTGACTTTGGATCATCCTGTATATTTAATGATTTGCATCCGAATCATTAATCTAGTTTTAGCTTTACGTTAAATCGAGAAGCATTTCGCTGCTGTGACTTCAGAATTTAATTTATTTTGAAATTCTATCTGAAGAGAATTTGCACAACTGCATAGAAAGTTTCACGTAAATACAAAATAATTTACACTTTGAAATTTTCAGATCTTTTCTTCTGTTTGGAAATAAAAACTAATAAATATTTGAAATGTTTATATTGTGGAATTTGAAATAGAAAAAAATTCAATATCTTTTTTAAAGCTAACATAATATATCTATTTAAAATCCAAATAAGCTGTTAGTGGCCATTCATATGAGGAATTCTATTATTGTCGTTTGATAACGTGATTTTATTACAAATGATTTTTTATATAAATAATGAAAAAAATCGCTAAAAATGTACAAGAACTTTTGAAAAATCTTAACTTTTTTGTGTTTTTCTCATAAGTGTTTTTGCTATTTCTGTTTATAGAAAATATAACACGAAAAAAGTTACTCTTGAAAATATATCTAATTTTGTAGAATATTAGTAGGCGAATATTAGTTCGTCTACTAATATTCATATTAAATACGCATGAATATTAGTAGATGAATATTAGAACTATTTTTTAAAACCATAAAATGTCGTTAATTCATCAATCGTTCAAAGATATCTTTCTTTCAAGGGGTAAAACTCTTTTAAAAGTAGTACAAATTATAACTCAGCACAGGAAAATATTTCTCGTGATTTCCATCCTAATCATTGACTTTGTTCTAGCATCATGTTTAGTTGAAAAGCATTTCATCTCTTTGACTTCAGAATTTAATTTATTTTGAAACTCTATTCAAAGAAAATTGGAACAGCTGCATAGCAAGTTTCATATGAGTTCATAATAATATGTGCTTTATTATTTTATGTTTTTTTCGGTTTTTTATTATTAATACGTAGCACCTAGAGTTGTCGTTCAGTCCGTCCGTCTGTCTGTCCGCACATAACAACGCTCAAACTACCCAACCGAACTGTTTGAAATTTAAAATATATAATTACTACATAATTTTGTCGAGTCATTTCAAATTTTATGAAAATCAGGTGCATAGATCAATTACAGGGACAATCAAAAGTATTCTGTTACATTACGGTCAATGAAGAAAAAGTTTCAAATGCATTTTAATCGTTTGAAATTTAAAATATATAATTATTACTTAATTTTGCCGAGTCATTTAAAATTTTATGAAAATCGGATGAATAGATCAATTAGAAAGACAATCAAAATTATTCCGTTACATTACAGTCAATGAAAAAGAGTGTTAAATGCATTTAATGGCGTTACACTCATTCGAACATAATAAAATTGACATGAACCTATGAAGTATACATATACTAAAATATACATTCTGTACAATCTGTGATGCAAAGAATATTTATTATTAAACTACAGGGCCACACAAAAGTGTTCCACTACATAATGCTATAGGGGAAACATTGTTTGGGGGCATGTTTTAATTATATTAAACTATTTCACATTTTATGAGTATGATATACATTGCTTTGGTGTAATAAAAGTTTCTTCCTGTATATTTACTAGGACACAAACAAGATTTCGACCACTGTACTGTATCCAAAGTACTGTCTACTGTAACAGCAAGATCTGAATATTTTTAAAACTTCGTTATCGCAAAACGCACCTCATTTGCTACGCTTCTCGTGCAATTTCTAACTTGTTTATTCCGTGTTGGAAGGAAAACTGTTCTTTGATGGGGAAAACTAAACATTTTGAATACCTATAATTTTGAGGGTGAAATATAGAAATTTGAATTATCTATTTTTTAAGCTAATAAAATGATTATTAAGTTGATTTGGATAAAGTATAACTTTTTATTTTAATAAAGTAGTAGTAGTTATTCATGTGCACAATTCTATTACTGTCGCTTGATTAGATTTTATTTCAAAGGACTTTTATACACTGTAAAAAAAATCTGTAAAGTTACTAAACATTTTCTAGGAAACTGGGATTCCAAGACTTTTTCATGTAACGATAACAGGAAAAATCCATGTAACCGATTCCAAAACTTGAGTTTTAATGAGATTTCGTATGAAATACTACCTATTGCAATCGCACCAGTTTATCTATCTATCTATATGTCTATATATATATATCACTTTTTTATGGACACGATAACTTCTATAATTCTTCACCAATCTCCACCAAACTGGTACATAAAATCAAAGGGGATAAAATTTCGGCTAAGTTCGTGAATGCGCAAAATCGGACCAAGGGAGTCGGAATAGGGGGCGTTTTTGTGAAAACCGAAAAAACGCCATAACTTCTTTATTAAAGTGGATATCGAATCGGTTTAAAGTTTATATTACTTCTTAAAAATGGGCCAAAAGTTTATGCATGAAAGATTTTTGATAAATTTAAAAGTGGGCTCAAGGGGCGAAAAAAACAGGGGTTTTGAGAGAAAAAAATTCATAACTTCGTCAATTTTCAAGATATCAAGTCCAACTAATTTTTTTTGTAAATGTTCTTAAAATTATCTAAAACTTTTATATTTACAAGTTTTTGATAGAATCAACTTTTACCCATGAAAAAAAATTAAAAACGAAAAGAAAAAGGGCGGTGAAAAAAAGAGAAAAATCCATAACTTCGTCAATTTTTACGATATCAAATCTGATTAAATTTATTTTAAATCTTATCAAAAATATCTACAACTTTTATATTGACAAATTTTTCATAGGACCAATTCGTATAGCAAAAAGAAATTAAACAAAAATAGGAGTTGGAGAAAAAACCTCAAATCCAAACTGCTTATATTCTGACTCATTTTTTTTAAAATTCATTTTCGATTTTATACGCATCCAAATGGTAGATCCTCTTATTTAGAAACTGTATAAAGTGACGTACTGGTCAATTTTCTGATAAAGACAGAACATATTTCAAAAAAGGCTACCAAAAAGGATAATTGAACGGAATTTCCCAAAGTCATCGGGACTGAAAATTTAAGTTCAAATAAGAAATTGCGTTTTTTTTCTGTCTCGTTTTTAAATCCAGTTTTGTTCTCAAACGCATCCAATTTACAGATCCTCTTATTTAGGAACTATATAAGGTGATGCGTTGGTCAGTTTTTTTATAAAGACGGAAAATATTTCAAAAAAGGGTATTTTGAACAGAATTTTCCGAAATCATCGTGACTGAAAATTTAAGGAAGTGTTCAAATAAGAAATTGCGTTTTTTTCTGACTCGTTTTAATATCCATTTTTGCTCTCAAACGCATCCAATTTACAGATCCTCATTTTTAGGAACTATATAATGTGATACATTGATCGGTTTTTTCATAAAGACAGAATATATTTTGAAAAAGGCTACCAAAAAAGGGTATTTTGAACAGAATTTTCCGAAGTAATCATGATTAAAGAATTAAGTATGTATTCAAACAACAAATCGGTTATTTTATGACTCATTTTTAAATTAAATTTTTTTCTCAAATGCATTCAACTGACAGTTTCTTGTTATTTAGGAACTGCATAATGTACTGTTTTGGTCGATTTTTTTAAATAAATTCAGAATTTATTTCAAATTTTGTTGTCAAAATGGGCATTTGAGCTGAATTTTTCTTAAGATGATTCTGATAAAACCAGTTTTTGCAGAAAGATGAAATTAAAAATTTTTCATTAACGGCCAAATGAAGTTATTAAACTGGGTTTATCTCTAATCATATATATTTTTTGTTGTTGAAATGAGCACTCATCGAAATCTACCTCCGCCTATAGGCCCAGCCGACAGGGATTTTTTGTTGTTACCGTTACAGGAAAATGTTTTGGAATCCCAGTTTCCTAGATAAAGTGTAGTATCTTTACAGATTTTTTTTTTTACAGTGTATAAACAAAAACAAAAGGTGCCTAAAAATGCAACAGAACATTTTACAAATTCAATCTTTTCATTGTTATTATTATTATTATTAGTAGTAGTAGTAGTATTAGTATTTCAAAACAGTTTTTGTTCTTTTTCTTTATGGAAAATATTATACGAAAAATATTACGTCTAAAATCATTGTAATTTTGCTTGAATGTTCAAAATGAATTTTTCCAAATTCAACTGAGCGAAATTAAGAAATTGTTCGAATATATTTTTTTCCAGATGTAATATTCTTTTAAAAGTAGCAGAATGTTAATCGCTATACAGGAAAATATATATCTCTGTATTATAATCATTGATCTCGTTTTAGCATCACATTAAATCGAGATGCATTTCGCCTCTTCGACTTAAGAGTTTAATTTTTCTTTGAAACTCTATCTGAAGTGTATTGGCGCGGTTGCATTTAAAGTTTCACATAAACACAATATAATTTGGGCTTTAAAATTTTAAGATCTATTCTTCAATTTATAAAAGAAAACTAATCTTCTACAAGAAAAAGGGAGTATTTGGAATATCTGTATCAGTGAATTTGAAGTTTATAAAAAATTTTAAATATCTATTTTTAAAGAAATATATTTAAAATTCTAATAAGGTCATGGTGGTCATTCATGTAGAAAATTCTATTACTGTTGCTTGATTACTTAATTTTCTTACAGTTGGTTTTTATATGTAACAAAAATCTCCCTAAAGATGGACCAAAACTTTTGAAAAAAAACCTAACTTTTTGTGTTTTTCTAAAACTAGTTTTAATTATTTCCCTTTATGAAAAATAAGTACAAAAATTCATTCTAATTGTGCATGACAGGCCGAAATCTATTTTGCAAAACCACAGTCTGAAATTAAAAAATTGTTCGAACATATATTTCTTCTTAGATGTAAACCTCTTTTAAAAGAAGAACGAATTAAAACTCCACACAGGAAAATATTTCTCGTGCTTTCCATCCTAATCATTGACGTCATTTTAGTATCCTTTTCAAATGAAACGCATCGGACCTCTTTGACGTATGGATTTATTTTACTTAGAAACTCTAGATCTGAGGAAAATTGGCAAAGCTGCATAGAAAGTTTCACATAAGCTTATAATGATATGTGCTTTGTAATTTTATTATTATTATTATTATTATTATTATTATTATTATTATTATTATTATTATTATTCTGTGTTCCAAGGCAAACTAATCTTCTGCAGGGAAAACTAAACATTTTGAATACCCCTAATTTTGAGTTTGAAATATAGAAAGTTTCAATATCAATTTTAAAGCGAATAAAAGAATGATGGGGATGATTAGGGTAAAGAATTAATTTTAATTTTAATAAAGTCATAGCGGTTATTCAAATGTGTAATTCTATTACTCTCGCTTGATTACTTGATTTTATTGCAGTTGATTTATATATATCGGGTGTCCCAAAAATAACTGATGGATTTTAAAATTCAATAACTTGCAAATGGTGACAGCTATTTAAAAAAATGTTGCAGGAGGGTTATATATGAGGACCCCAGAAGCCAAGGGGTATAAGTGACAAAATTGAAAAAATTGAGTTAACCCTTTCCGGCACGGGCAAAATCTGTTAGTAAAATGAGAAATTATTGAAGGACACCGGAATTCAAAAACGAATTTTTTAGATATTTTGAATTCCTTAATTTAAGTTTTTATTGTTAAAGCAAAATTTCACTAAAATATTACTGGTGCCGTTTCCAAGTTTGGAATTAAAATTAGGTATCCCAGACCGGGCACAGTGTGCCGGAAAGGGTTAAGTGCACAGGGTATCTGGAAATATGCTTTTTTCATTTCAGGTAAAGAAATATAGGTCATTTTCTTATTATTTGCTGAGTTATAGAGATAAACCACTTTTTTCGAAAAACAAACAATATTGATTAATTATACATTTAAAGAAAATTGTGCTCTATTTTTTTAACAGTTATTGAAATGAGAGTTCAAAGATTAGAATGCAACAAGCAGATGTTTCCTATTTCAATTTAGTCAATTGTTATTGATGTTCCAATTTAACATCAATTACCTTTAAACTCAATTTACTCCAAATCAACATTTTGTCACTTAGACCCCTTGGCTTCTGAAGTCGTCATATAATGTCAGGAGTTTTTTTTTACCGTAATTTTTTATTTTAGTTTACATCTCA
Source organism: Maratus speculifer (assembly GCA_964019185.1). NCBI lineage: Eukaryota > Metazoa > Arthropoda > Arachnida > Araneae > Salticidae > Maratus > Maratus speculifer. The sequence continues at coordinate 390,738,523 of OZ025294.1, read as the reverse complement.
AACAATAGGTGGCGCTGACGGCGATTGAAGACCAGGTGATCAGTGCTGAGTGAAGCGTCGACCTGAACAAACTAAAATAAAAAATTACGGTAAAAAAACTCCTGACATTATACATAACCTTCCTGCAAAAATTTTTTAAATAGCTGTCACCGTTTGCAAGTTTTTGCACCGTTTGCCGAATTTTAAAATCCATCAGTCATTTTTGGGACATTCGGTATATATATATATATATGTATAAAGCTGCTTAAAAATGCTCCAGAATTTTTCAAAAATCCTATCTTTTTTGCGATTATCTTAAAACAGTTTCCGTTCTTTCCCTTTATGGAAAATATAACACAAAATAAAAATATGCCTGAAATTCTGTTCTAATTTCACGTGAATGTCCAAAATTGATTTTTTCAAACAATAAACTGCGCGAAATTAAGAAATTGTTCGAATACATATATTCTTCTTTGGTGTAAAACTCTTTTAAAAGTACTATACGAAGTAAATCTCCATACCGGAAGATATATCTCATGATCGTCATCCTAAACATTGATCTGTTTTTAGCTTCACGTTTAGACAAAAGGCATTTCACTTCTTCGACTTCGGAATTTAATTTATTTTGAAATTCCATCTGGAAGAGAATTGGCACTGCTGCATAGAAAGTTTCACATAAGCACAAAATTATTTAAGCTTTGAAATTTTAAGACTTTTTCTTGAATTTGAAAAAAAAAATTAATCTTCTAGAAGGAAAAGTGAATATTTGGAATGTCAATATTGTTGAATTTGAAATATAGAAAGTTTCAATATTTATTTTTAAATGCAAAATTCTATTACTGCAGCTTATTAACTTGATTTTATTACAATTGATTTTTGTATAAACAAAAAAAAATCCTTAAAAATACATCAGAACTTTCGAAAAATCTTTCTATTTTGTGTTTATCTCAAAACAGTTTTCGTTATCTCCCTTTATGGAAAATAAAATACAAAAAAAAGCCTGAAATCCTTTCTAATTCCGCATAAATGTTCAAAAATATTTTTTCAAAACAATTAACTGTGTGAAATTAAGAAATTTTTCGAATATACCATTGTTCCTGTATGTAAAGCTCTTTTAAAAGTTACACGAATTTAAAATCCACACAAGAAAATACATGTCATGATCTGCATCCTAATCATTGATCTCGTTTAAGCATCACGTTAAATCGAAAAGCATTTTGCCTCTTCTACTTTGGAATTTAATTTACTTTGAATCCCTATCTGGAAAGAATTAGCACGGCTGCATAAAATGTTTCATACAAGCGCACAACAATTTCTGTTTTTAAGTTTTAACACATTTTGTTTCTATTTTTAAAGAAAAACTAATCTTCCAGAAAGAAAGTGAACATTCGGAATGCCTGCATTGTGAATTTGAAATACAAAAACTTTCAACATCTATTTTTAAAGTAAATATTTAAAATTCAAATAAAGTGATACTGCAAAATTCTACACTCATAAAACGAAAGAGTCGATTTGGCTTCTCATGAAAGAGCTGTAATTTATTGAATCGTGAATCAGCTTTTTTAAAATACTTTACTCATTTTGAACTAGATTGCTTATTTAAATAACTTAACTTGATTTAAATTGTTTGGAAGTAACTCACTCACTTGAGTTGGTTCAGCTCTTTATGAGAAGCTGCCTTTCAAAACGCGAGATGGGCGAATTTCGGCTGAACTTGAGTTATTTTTTGGCTGACATTTTAAGAGAGTATTACTGTCGCTTGACTACTTGATTTTATTACAATTGATTTTTATATAGATAATAATAAAGTTCCCAAAAACTGCACCGGAACTTTGGATAAATCCTAAATTTTGGTATTTCTCAAAATAGTTTTCGTTATTCCCTCTTTTGAAGAATGCAATAAGGTAAAAGATATTCCTGAATTTCTTCTTATTTTTGCATGAATGTTTGAAATCGATTTTTCAAAATCATGAACAAACGGAATTGTTTGAATACATCTTTCTGCTCAATAGCTGCTACTGAAAAATGGTGAAATTTTCAACAAATATTTGGAGCTCCTGTCAGGGCTGGCAAGTTTCTGCCGGGGTGGTTAAAACCAGTGGTTATAACCGGTTTAAACCGGCATGGCAGAAATTAGTTTTTGCCAGTAAGTGGCAAAAACGGGCAGAAACTGAGAAATAATATTAATAAGAACTTTAACCTGCAATGATTCATAATTTATACATGTATTTAATATATAAAGAATTTAGTCAAAAAATTAAAATAAAAAAAAACCGCGTCAATGTCTGCCGAAGTCTACCGAAGGATACCGTGCCGAAGTCTGCCGAACTGAAACGACGTTAGCAGAGTGTTAAGTTGTTAGGAGTGTTAGGTTTTTCTCGTTACGGAATTTCTACATTCGGTCGTCGCGCTCAAAGCCCGCGATAAAAGCTATGCAATAGCTTAAAATTATGAATATTATTCAAAGTGGAAAAAAGTTTCAAAAGGATCATATAAATATGCTTTGTTTATAGAATAATTCTATTATCTGAAAAACAGAAATTTTCTTAGTGGTAATATGATGTTGTACAAGTTTAACTACTGATATTATTGTTTACGGTTTAATTTCTATTTGAAAGTTTAAGAAAAAGAAATTTACAAAAAATTCTATGATATTTTTAAAAAAACTTTGAGTAATTTTAAATAAATAATAAGTTGAAAACAACTTATTAAATTATTTACTACTACATAAAAAGAGAAATTATTCTTGTTAAAATATATAAGTAAATAATTACAGCACAAAAATAACAGTAAAATAATTTTATGAAATATCTTGTACAATTATCTTATAATATTGATATTTATTTCATATAAATCATGATATTTATTTACAATTTTAACTGCTATGCCCTGATTCTTCGTAACAGATTCAAAACTATCTATTTCTAATACAAATTTATTTATTTTTTAATTGAAACTTTCTGAATAAAATGCATAAAGCAATTTAATACTACTAAAAAAGTCTTAGATTATATCATGAAATTTTTGATTAAATCATTTGATCAATTCATCATTTGATTAAATCATGAGTTTACGCCAGTTGTTGCCAGTTTCTGCTCTTTATAACCACTTTCTGCCATTGGCACGGCAGAAACCATTTTCTGCCGGCAAAAACCCAGTTCTGGCTCCTGTTGAAGCATAATTTCAATAATTCGAACGAAGTTGACATAGGAAGCTTCAAATATTGGTAAAGATTTCACCATCTTATGGTGGCAGCTACTGAACACAAAAATTTGGTTCAAAATAGGACAAGATTTTTAACAGTGTATCATGTTCAGGTGAAAAGTATTTCACTTTTTTGACTTTGGAATTTAATTTACTTTGAAACTCCATCTGCAGAAAATTGGCGCAGCTGCACAGAAAATTTCATATAAGTTTATAATAATGTGGGCTTTGTAATTTTAAGGGTATATTCAAAAAAACGCTGTTCCACCTTCAACAGCTCAAAATTTTGCGATACAATTTCAGACACATTTTTAAAAGTAGAAACATGAAACTTACTGGGGTTATTTTTGAAGAGACGTACACTGCAAAAAAAAAAGAAAAATCTGTAAAGGTACTACACTTCATCTAGGAAACTGGGATTCCAAGAACTTTTCCTCTAACGGTAACAGCAAAAATTCAAGTTTCAGAATCGGTTGCATGGATTTTTCCTGTTATCGTTACATGAAAAGTTCTTGAAATCCCAGTTTCCTAGAAAATGTTTAGTAACTTTACAGATTTCTTTACAGTGTATAAGGTGCTGTGTGATGTCATTTTGCGCTCAATTCATTAGAATTTGATTTATAAGCAATTACCTTCTCAGTATGACCCTTTCTTTCATTCCCAGATCTTCCGCTTCGGACAAATCGGTTCAAAATGTCGTTTATGATTTATTTATTTTTTTATCAATATTTTCTGCATTTATCAAAGAATCGACAATCACGGCACCTTGTGTACTTTCTGAATAAGACAATTTGCCGGTTTGATGCATTTCAGATCATAAATAAATTTTAAAATAAATCGGGAAATAAGCAGTTTGAATCGAAATGCACCCTTAAGCTTTTTCTTCCGTGTCGAAAGTAAAATTGAACATTTTGAACACTTGTAATTTTGAGTTTGAAATACAGAAACTTTCAATATGAATTTTCAAATCTAATAAAAGCATGATTAGGATATTTAGGATAAAGTATAAATTTAAATTCTAATTAAGTCATAATAGTTATTCAAATCCATAATTCTATTATTATTCGATGATTACTTAATTTTATTGAAGTTGAATTTTATGCAAATAGAAAAAAGCTGGATAAAAGTACACCAGAATTTTATAAAAATCATATCTTTTTTTGTGATGATCTCAAAATAGTTTTCGTTCTTTTACTTTATGGCAAATATAATACGAAAACAAAAGTACGTCATGCATCCTTTGTAATTTCGTAAGAATGTCAAAAATGAATTTTTCAAAACAATAAACTGTGTGAAATTAAGAAATTGTTCGAATATATCTTTCTTCCTACACTGTAATAAAAAAAGGTCGATCTACTAAAAAAATTATAGTGATCCTTGTAATTACTAATTTTTTTTTTTTTGTAATCTTACTCGGTTACTAGAAAATCTGTAAGAATTACTAGAAAAAAGCTAGCAACGAATAGAGTTAATAGTTTTATATTTTTAATAGCTATTACTAAAACTCACTTGGTGTGGCCGTGATAGCCTAATGGTCATAGCACCGATCTCCAGGCTGAAAGGTCCCGGGTTCGATGCTGGACGCCACCAAATACGCCCTTGAATGCATTTAGTGTAAGTATTCTTTAAATAAAGGGATTATGAAAGTCCTGTCGGAGCAGGTAGCAATGTTTGGTGCTGCCATCTATTTCGGCTTATTATTACAAATAATTTTGGAGCTATTACTAAAATTTGCTTGGTGGCTCATATTAAAAAGTTTTAAGTTAGTTATACAAAAAATTCTTTTGTTCAGTTTACAAAAGAAATGTTTGTTTCACTTGAAAAAAAAAGTTTGTAATAGTTACTAAAAAATTCTGTGGAATACAAGTTTACTAAAGAAATTTTAGTAACCTCTTGAATTTTTTGTAACAGTGTAAGAATAAAGCTCTTGTAAAAGTAGCACCAATTTAAATTCCATACAAGTAAATTTATCTCATGATCTGCATCCTAATCATTGACGCCGTTTTAGCATCACATTAAATAGAAAAGTATTTCGCATGTTTGACTGAGGAATATAATTTACTTTGAAACTCTATCTGAAAATAATTGACCCTACGGCTGCATAGAAATTTTCATGTAAAATCGAAATAATTTGGGCTTTGAAATTTTAAGAACTTTTGTTTGGCAAAGAAAACTAATTTTCTTCATGGAAAGTGAACATTTGGATTGTCTATAATGTTGAATCTCAACTATAGAAAGTTTCAATATCTATTTTTCAAGATAATATAAAATATATATTTAAAATTCTAATAAGGTCATACACTGTAAAAAAAATCTGTGAAGGTACTAAACCTTTTCTAGGAAACTGGGATTCCAAGAACTTTTCATGCAACGATAACAGAAAAAATTCATGTAATCGATTCTGAAACTTGAATTTTTGCTGTTACCGTTACAGGAAAAGTTCTTGGAATCCCAGTTTCCATGAAAAAGTTTAATGCCTTTGCAGTTTTTTTTTTTTTTTTTTTTTTTTTTTTTTTTTTTTTTTTTTACAGTGTAGTGGTCACTTATGTTTAGAATTCTACTATAAAATCAACTTATCAAGGGTCAGCCCTTTATAAATTTATTTTATAACAGTTGACCATTATATATTAATAATAAAAAAAGCTCCCTAAAAATGCGAGGGAACTTTGTATAAATCCTAACTTCTTTGTGTTTTTCTCAATATCATAAAAATTACTTGTACGAAAAAAGTTACTCCTGAAATTCTTTTCAAATAGCTTTCTTCCTAGATGTAAAGCACTTTTATATATACGCTGTAAAAAAAATCTGTAAAGCTTCTAAAAGTTTTCTAGGAAACTGGGATTCCTAGAACTTTTCATGTAACGGCAACAGCAAAAATCCATGTAACAGATGCGTAATTTTTTTTTCCAACCACCTTCGTCGGTTCAAGCCCAAGCTCGCACTCTGATTGGTTGTTGCTCTCGGCACTGTTTTCACGTAACTTGGCGATAATCATACTTGGCGTAGCGATAGATGCTTCCGTCGAGGAGTTTGATTTCCTTCCGAACCGAGTACGAAATAAACCGAGTACAAAGTAAAAAGTTATATGTAAAAACTTTTAAAGAGTACAGCTTAAAGAGCAGTAAGACACGTTCCATCCAATCCAATGCTGCAAGAGAAAAGTTACTTTGTACTCGGTTCGGAACGAAATCAAACTCCTCAACGGAAGCATCTATCGCCACGCCAAGTATGATTATCGCCAAGTTACATGAAAACAGTGCCGAGAGCAACAACCAATCAGAGTGCGAGCTTGGCCTTGGAACGACGAAGATGGTTGGAAAAAAAATACGTGTAACAGATACAGATTTGCACTGAAAATCAAAAAATCAGTAAGGTTACTAAGAATTTTTTAGGAAACTGGGATTCCTAGGAATTTTTCATGTAACTGGAACCCAGGTTACAGATACAATTTTAGTAAGATAACTGTAATTTTAGTAGACTCGTTTGTAAAGTTACGGAAATCTGTAACTTTACAAAAATTAGGTTTGTAGATTCACGTCCTTTCTTGTACAGTGTACAGATAAAAAGTTAGTAACCATACAGATTTCGGAAACTTTACATATGTAGGATTACAGATTTTTTTTACAGTGCAGCACGGATTTTAAACTCAACAAAGGAAAATATACGAGGGAAAATGAAATGAATCAAAAATTGCACATCAAGCGTAGCAAATGAGATGCTTTCATACTGTATCGAAGTTTTAAAAATATTAAGATCATGGTGTAATACTATACTGTACTTTGGATGCAGTATAGTGGCCGAAATATTTTGTGTATCCCTGTAACTACTATCTACTTTCTATTATACAGAAAGTAACTTGTAATAAATTTTAGCAACTTATATCAATTTCGTGAAATATGAAATAGTATAATATACTTAAAACGCAACCAAACGGTGTTTTCCTCTATACCATTATGTAATCTAATACTTTTGCCTGACCCTGTAAATTAATAACAAATATTCTTTGCATCACAGACTGTAAAGAATGTATATTTTAGTATATACTTTATCAATGCATATCAATTATTTTTTGTTCGAAAAAGTCTTATATCATTAAAAAGTACTTGCAACTTGCAACATTTTTTTCTCCATTGGGCGTCATGTAACGGAATACTTTTGATTGTCTCTGTAATTAAACTATACATCCGATTTTCATAAAATTTGAAATGACTCGACAAAATTATGCTAAAATTATATATTTTAAATTTCAAATGATTCGGTTGGTTAGCTTTTGCTCTGTTACATGCGGACAGACGGGCGGACTGAACAACGACGACTATAGGCATTACGTATTTGCATATACGAACGCACCTAAGAATGGGTACATCAGAAATGTATGAAATGCACAAAAACGAAAAAGTAAATAAGGTTTTTGTACCCTATATGGACAGGGCTCTCAATATGGACACCCCTAACATTTTTAAAGGTAAAAATTTTGATCGAGAGATGGCTCAACATTTTCGCGAAGAAAAGCAGTTGAAAAGATAATTAAGGCTGAAAAGTGTAAAAAAGCGCGCTGTTCGCCATTTAGGAGGAAACTTGTTGTTTCGAGATGTGCTGATCTTAATTACTTATAAGCTTAAATTCTTATTAGATAAGGTAAAATTACATTAAATGTTGAAAAGTGGAGTATTTTAGAAAGCTAATAAAACATATTTTCGATTGCTATTGCATATTTTGCTTAAAAATATTTTCCTTATTCATTTGTTACAAGATTTAGTAAAACTTCCCCCGGTTCCCAATATGGACAGCTTATGTCCCCATCGACTACAACTGTAAGAAAGAACAAAAGTTCAACATTTCCAAACAATAAATTGAAAAGTCATCAAAGTGGTAAAATCTTTGTTCAACAAGATGCCATTTGAACAATCTCCCAAAAACCTTTCTCCAAAAGACCCTTGCAGAAAAATAAAAATACCCCCCCCCCCCAGTAGGATATTTGTTGGTGAAATCGTAGGTACCAATGGTATGACTTCCTCAACAAAGGAGAGCTGGTACCGCTTCTTTTGCAGTATTGATGCTTTTTCATACATGCGGCCATGCATCACATGTGGCAGATATGTTCATGAGGATTATGTGGGACTTACTGCCCATGGTGAAAAAGTTTCTATTTGTCCATGCTGTGAGGACTTAGTAATAACAGATGTAAATTCGCAGACAGGTGAAATAAAGCTAAGCAAAACCAACAATATTATTTCATAATATTTACTAATAACTAAGGGGCTTTCCATGGGTCTTCGAAGGGTAAAAATCGAGAATGACCCCCTTCCCCCTCCTTTCTAAAATGCATATTCTGAAGATATTTACTGTCCCCCCGCCTCCTCCGAATACTTTATGATACATTTTTTTATTCTCTCTCCTCTAAAATCCCTTGGAAAAGTGGCTCTTTGTGGTGAGGAAAATTACACCACATTACAAGGTATGCGAAAGATAGTGGTTAGTACGAAAGAAATAATAATAAGATAATATCCCAATCCGCGTTGTGAAAGATTGTATTGGATATTACCCCCAAAAAAAATGTTTACTTTTAATCTATCAATAATTTAAATAAATGAAAATCGCAATAGCTCAGATTCAACTATTTTTAACGTTTAAATTTGCAAATTTAGGATTCTATTGGATTGCATAAAATTAACAAAAATAAAAGAATTCTGATCTTTAACATTAAAGGTTATTAATCTCTTAATCCGCTGAAAATAAATAGAGTAAAAGAAATCATGAAAAAACACAAATACATATATACACTTAAACATTTATTCTCAAAATATATAAATGGTAAATACAAATAACAAATAGTAAGATTCGCCAATAAGGATATAATTTACTTACTACACTTAATTCTTTTGTTTTAAATTCAACTTAAATAATGGATAATATTAAATGCTCACAGCACAATCTACAGGGCTATTCACCCAAAATATTCGTTAGTTTTATTGTATCATTATTTCAATTAATTTTATCAAATTAAAACTTAAATAGTGAATCTTTTTTTTCTTTTATATATATACACATAAAACAAAATATTTTTTTTTTTAAATGGCCTTATCACTTGGAAGGATTATAAAAAAATTTCTCACCATAACCACAGCATCCAGCAGACTTGGTAATCGTGTCAGACAGTCCTGTATGATTAATGAAGTGTCTCTTGTAATAAGCACACCACTCATCCATGTAAATATTGTTCATTAGTGTTCATAGAGTTGTATCTTGTTGACAATCACACCGAATCCGTTTACTAATGGAAAGTTGCAGAGAGGCATAAATAATATTCTTGTAGACTGTCTAAATGAGGAGTCATATCGTCTGATGAGAATCATGCAAATTCAGTTTATAAATGGATTATTGCATATCAATTGAAAATTATCACACCGAGTCCATTCGGCACTGGAAGGCTGAGGAGAGGCATAAAAAAAATAATCTTGCAGAATGTCCAAAAGGAGGAATCATATCAGCCTGATGAGAATCATGCAAAGTCAGTTTATCAATGGATTATTGCATATCAATTGAAAATTATCACACCGAGTCCATTCGGCACTGGAAGGCTGAGGAGAGGCGTAAAAAATAATCTTGTAGAATGCCTATTCGTATTTCTTCTAAAATTTTCATCTCGTTTAAGTCCCATCTTCAAAGAAAATTAAACACATTTTTTTCTTCTTCCACTGCTCTCCAGATGACGGAAAAAACAACATCTGAGAGGAAAAAGAATTTTTTTTTTCTCCATCTCTCTCTCTGTCCAGATGACTCTTCTTTCATTGGTTACTCAAAAAGAGATTTTAATCGTCCCTTGTAATCCCAAGCAGGTCATTGGTACCTTGACCGTTGGGGAGGTATGTCTTTTTATTTTTTCCACCCCTTTCTCTTTTTTTTGTTTATTTGGCTTCTTCCTGCCGTTCAACCCCTCATGATGCTGCGGCTTTTGTGTATGACTGTGGACCACACGCAATCCTTGTCCCCTGGTTGTAAATAATTGTTGAAAGCCCCATAAATTCTGCCCTTGTTTCTTCGATTTTTTATGTCAAAGGCTGGCGACAAACTATGTTTTATTGCCCCATCATGTCTGTCTGGGAAATCGTGGTGATAATCCCTCCAAGACTACACACGTGCATTATTATTATAAATAAAATCTTGCAGTTTTTTTACTGCAATTAGCTTTCAACGTTACCTAATAATAAAACATATTATAATTATTATTCCTTGGTTAAAGCTAAAATAAATTCAAAATTTTATTTCAATTTTTATATATGTATTTATATTTTTTTTTGATTGTGCTGTTAATTTCCTTTTTTTTATACATATTTACTTAAGCACTGTCGTGACGATTTCGTCACTACAGGCTTATCTCCCCTTTGTTTAAGAAAAAAAAACATCTCATACAATACAAACTAAAATATATATACAGATTTTTCATATGATTACATCGACATTAAGAAGGTATCAAAATACTTTATCTTTTTTTTTTTTTTTTTTTTTTTTTTTTTTTTGCATATATGTAATAACAATAAACAAAGTAATACTAAATTATCAAATAATATACACATTACATTATAGGTGAGAAAATAATCGTTCCATTGAGTTGGCCATTGAAAAATACCGAAAATATAAGGCATATGTGCCATTACGATATCTATATTTTTCCATCATTTCTTTTTATTTTATTTTTATGTATATATATATACACCTAGAACACATCTACTACGTATTATAAAATTCTAGAAATGGATGTGTATTTTACTTGGCATGTTCTATATTTCTATGAACTATGCCTATGAACAAAAACCAACTTCCCCAACTAGCGAAATTTAGAAAGTTTACTAATCTCTGAAATAAGAGAAAATTTTCTCCGAAACTTCTCTTTTTTTTTTTTTTTTTTTTTTTTTAATCGTAAAAAGTGTTTTTGTTATTTTCTTCAACAATATTTGAGAGAAAAAAAAAATCTTCATCTTAAATCACTTCTTCTTTCCTTTTTTTTTTTTTTTTTTTTTTTTTTTTTTTTTTTTTTTCATACGTTTATCTATGTCGTATATTAAATTTTTGTCACTGAAACGTTCTCTCGCTTGAATTCTTTTTAATTGACTGTCTATTTTTTTTTTTTTTTTTTTTTTTTTTTTTTTTTTTACTGGCTTTATTAATATTTTTATTAGATTATTGTGTCTGGTTGTTATGTAACCGCTTTTATACATAACATAATATTGTTACTTTCTCCATCGTATGAGAGTTATGAAAAAATAATTAAATTTATTTTATTTAGTTATTTTATTTATTTATTTTTATTTAAGTATTTTATTCATTTCTTTTTTTATAACTTATGAGTATGTTAGAGATTGTAATTAATAGTTTCTTTATGTATTTCAAATTTTGTTCTAATCTAATTTTATTGCTATATTAATTAATGAGATATGATTATTTATATAAAATCTTCGTGACTAATATATTTTCTGTGGACAGTCTCATTTACATATAATCTCAAGAAAAAAATATCTTTTGTACAATGCAAACTATCGACCAGCAATAAAAAATTTGCATCCCGGGCAGTACGAAATATATATTTCCGATGAGATTATAATATAACCCCTTTTTTTATATCTATATGTTGTAATAAATATTTTATTTATTCTGTTTTATTTAGTTATTTAACTGTTATTATTGTTGATAGTGTTTTAAAATCCATTTTGACGCTGAATATTAATAAAAAAAAAATTAGTCAGCCATGAATTATCCAGTTTTATTTTTACCTTTTTTTTTTTTTTTTTGTTGAATTCTATATTTATTAATCATGTGAGACCATGAGGAAAAAAAATTAACGTTTAGTTTTGTATTAGAGATATTTCTTTTTTGTACATGAAAGTCGAACATTTTTAGAAGTCATTAGTATTTAATTGTAAAAGTTTATAATTTAAGCTAATCTGTTCAATGAATTATGATCATTATTTATTTATTTTAGAAAACTTTGACGGTTTTAGTAGACAAGTGAATCAGTTTTAATGAATCATTTGAATTATACATTTTTATTTATTTATTTATTTGTTTTATTTATTTATTTTTATTTATTTATTTATTTATTTATTATTTAATTATTTATTTACGTACTTGTGTTCTCTAACGAATGATTATTTGTTTTAGTTTTGCTTGCCATATTGGGCGCAAATAATTTAGAAATATGAATTCTAATAGGCTTTAAATCTGGTCTATTCTTGTTTTTAATGAGATAGTTGTCATTCCTGAAAATTCTCTCAACATAATATGGGCCTGAAAATTTCTTGTGTAACGCTTTAGGTTTTATCAGCAGTTTTAAGTATACTTCATCGCCTAATTGTAACTGCTTGTGTTTTGCTTTTGAATTTTTATTTAATTCCCTATCTGCTATTTCCTGATTTTTGATAACCTCTTTTCTTATTTCGTGCATATGTTTTAATTTATTTTGAACGTATTTGCTATAAGAAGACATGTCATGTACTTCGAAGTTTGTGAAAGGCGTTTTTATTTCTCTTCCAAAAAATAACATGCTTGGAGAGAATTTTGTTATTCTATGTACAGTTGAGTTATGCATCAAAATAAAATATTGAAGTTTCGTATCCCATTCATAAGTTTTATTACACATAGCTGCTATTGAAGCTTCTAAATCCCTATTAATCCTTTCCGAAATCGATTGGCTTTGAGGGTGATAAATTGATGAGGGGATTAGTTCGATATTTAAATTTTTCATGTAATCTTTAAAATCCTTCGATTTGAAATAAGATCCATTATCAGTGGAAAAATATCTTGCTAATCCGAATGCACTAAAGTAACCATTAAGAGCATTGATTATGACCCTAGTGTCCGTCGATTTTAGTGGAAAAGCTTGCAAATAGCGTGTTGCAGTGTCTATGACTGTCAGTACAAATTTATTCCTATTTAAAGATGGAATTAAAGGTTCAATTAAATCGCATACCAGACGTTGTCCTGGGAGATAATTTTTATCCATTGTTTTAAAAGGAATTTTTATCGTTCTATGTTGTTTAAATGTGTTGCATGTTACACATTTTGTACAGAATTGTTTTATCTCTTGATACATTCTGTACCAGAAAAATCTTTCTTTTATAATACCATAAGTTTTTAAGAAAGCAAAATGTGGGACATGTGCACTGTTTAGAATATCTTCTTTTAAGCTCTGCGGTGCGATATATAATTCCGCATTATTTGAATTATGTGAATTTTTCAGAATTAATATCCCGTCTTTATTTAAAGTATACTTTTCATATTTCTTTATTTTTTTTGTTGTTGTAAGGCCTCAATAATTTCTTTTAATTTCGGGTCATTTAATTGTTCTTTTTTTATATTATCTGCATTTAGCTTTTTATTTACCGTGAAAAGATGTTTGTCCAAATTATCTGCTATTGATAGAGCATTTACCGATCTACTACAGAAATCAGCGGGATTATGGATACCTGCAATATGCGATACTTCAAAATCATAATCCTGTAATTTTAGTAACCATCTTGCTACAATTTCAGGCTGCTTTTCTAACTGTAAATGGTACGTTAATGCCTTTGAATCTGTTAGCAGAAAAAATTTTCGTCCTAATAGAATGTTTCTAAAATATGTTATGGTTTCATAGATTGCCAAAAGTTCAATCTGCATGCTTGGATATTTCTTTTCTGAGTCTTTTAATTTTCTTCCCGTAAATTCAATTGGGATCATTTTATCTCCTTGTTTTTGTGCTAATATACCCGATGTTGCGATTTTCGATCCATCTGTAATTATATAAAATTCTTTACTAAAATCTGGGGGGTGAATAGTAGGTTGTTCCATTATAATTTTTTGTATTTTTTCAAATGATTCTTGTGCTTTGTCATTCCATTTGAATTTTGTATTAGCTTTAGTGAGGTCCGTCAGTGGTGCTATTATCTCCGCATAATTGTGTATAGTTGCTTTAAAATATGTGCATAATCCAATAAATGCTCTAACTGTTTTTTGAGATGTGGGTACTGCGAAGTTTGTTATTTTTTGGATATTTTTTTGTGAGGGCGCATATCCTTTTTCACTAATTTTGTATCCCAAAAAATCTATTTCCGGCATGTATAATTTTAGTTTAGTCGGTTCAATCGTAAGATTAAATTTTTCTAATTGTTCTAATACTGCTTCTAGTATTATGTGCATTTGTTGTACATCATTTGAACCAATTATTATGTCATCAATAAAGTATTGAATATTGTATTTTTTTTTTAAGTCTCCTAAAACTATATCAATTAAACGAGCAAATTGATTCGTTGAAATTTTTGTCCCAAAAGGCATCCTTGTTATTTGAAAATGGTTATCTTCCGTGATAAATGCTAACTTATGCTTGTCCTGCTCATTTAATTTTATTTGAAAGAATGCAGAATGCAAATCTAAGACAGTGTATAATTTTTTCCCTGCCATATTTTGTAAAATTTCCTTTGTATTAGGTACTGGGTATGGGTCACTTTCTAATATATCGTTAAGAGCTCTAAAGTCTATAGCCATCCTAAATTTAATTAAATTCTTATCATTTGTTTTTGACGTAGAATTTTTCTTTACGAAAATTACTGGGAAAGCATAACTTGAATTCGTGGGCTCTATGATACCTGCATCCAATAAATCCTGAATTTCTTTCTCCGCGAATTTCTTTACGTCATGTGCTAACTTAAAGGGTTTCGTTTGTATTGGAAAGTCGTGCATTAGTTTAAAGTTCGGTTTTATTACATCTGTTTCTCCTAGCGTTTTATATGATTTGCTGAAAGCAGTAGCGTGTCTCATTAAAATTGTCAGTACTTCCTTTTGTACCTTTGGTGTTAAGTGATCAACTTTAAAATCATTCTCTGAAAGTTCTTTCTTTCTTAATTCTCTAATTTGTGTGATATTTAAGTTATTTACTTCGTAAATATTATCAGTATTTGATTTATTTTGTTTTTTTATAAAAAAATCAGTGGTAATTTTTCCCATTTCCTGATCTTTGTGAAGTCTCAAGTATTGTTTAGATTTATTTTGTACTAATATTGTGAATAAATTATTTTCGTTTTCCTTATTTTCATGAACTGAATTTTGGATTACTAATTTCCTGTTGTTATATTTAGGTTGGAAAAAAAATTGTTGTCCGTTTTTTAGTTTGCCGTCAAAAATTAAGTTCACTAACTTCGATTCTCTGGGTCTCAAAGTAATGCTTTTCTCTACGAATACTCGTGTATTAATTTTCGGAATCTTATCATACTGATAAGAGTGAATTTGTTTTGGTATTGTTTGAAACTCGTCGTTTTGTTGTATCAGCTTAATTTCATTTACCTCAGTAATTTGATCTTCATTAGAATTTAATTGTATAATTGAGTTATTGAGTTTAAAAGTATTATTTTCAAAATCCATAATTATTTTATTACTTTTTAAAAAATCGTATCCTAAAATAATTTTGTAATTACGATCAAATTCTTCCTTAGTTACATAAAATGTGCCATTTAAGAAAGTGTTGTTAAATCTAAACTTAAATTTTACACAGTGTTTAAAAGGAATCGATTTGTTTGATAAAGTTGTAATTTTTATAGCGTTGGCTAAATATCTAATTTTTATATCTGTCTGTTTTATTTTTTCGAAGACCCCTGGGGATATTAAACTTATACTCGCCCCACTATCAATAAGGCTGGGTATAATTATATCTTTCTTTATTTTTAAATTCCATATTGGTAATTCATTGTTTTTACCCGAATTACAACTTGCAATTAATTTTTCTTTAACCATCTTTTTTTCGTTCTCATTTCTTCTTATCTCTGTGTTTTTTGTTTGTTTTTGTTTAATTATTTTTAGTTCCTTGTTTGCTTTATGTTTTATGTTATAACCCTGTTTTTTTTCAATGATGCGGGACCTACGGGCTTGTATTTCTCTCAATTTTGTAAGTCCCTTTACCGGTTTAAATTACTTTATCCTCTGTTCCTGTTATGATTTTGCCTATCTCTTCTGTTTCTGTTTTCATTTGGAAAGGTAATTGTGGGCTGATGTTCCCTGTTTCTCTCATTATTTTGCGGCAAAAGATTTTGGCTATTTTGCATATCTGCGAAATTGTGATGCTGCCCTGTATATGCGATTTGTGTATTGTTTCCCTGTGTTGGGTCAAAAGTTTGCATTGGAACCATATTTTGCATATTATAATTTCCATGATACATTTGATTAGGTCCTATCGGTGATTGGTGCAAATTTTGCCAATTTGGCATCTGATTGTGCATATCATTAAATCTAATTTGATTGTACTGAGGTCTAGCAAAATCGAATGTTTGTGGCGCTTGAAAATGTTGTGCATAGTTTTGTGGAAATCTTGTAAAGCTTCTATAATTGTTATTTTGATAGTAATTCTTGTGAAATCTTGGCCTAACATTGTTTTGTGCTCCCCTCGGTTGAAAAAAATTCGCACTTTTTTGATTAAAATAACAATTTTGTGTCTGGTGATTGGACTTGTTGCATATATGACAAAAATTTTGTGTTATATGATTTATTTCCGCTTTGTTTTGTTCACTTTCGTTTTTGTCAATTTGTAAACTTTTTATTTGTTCTTTCAGCTGTTGTATCTCTGATTTTTGGTCTTATGACATGCTAATAAGTGCCTCAACTAATTTATTTTCGCTAGTTTCCGTCAAATTATTTATTTCACCTGCACATTTACTGTTTAATGCACTTTCGATATTTTTAGCTTTTTTTACCGCATCTTCGAAATTTGTAGGTGGGTATTTTTTTAATTCGAAAGAAATGTCCGGTCTTAGCGCCTCAAGATATTTTGTTAATTTTATAGTTTCTAATAGTTCTTTGGCTCCATTCTTTTGTTCATGTCCTGATAAAGCAAGATATTTCTGTGCTTCAATTATCTTGTTGACAATCACACCGAATCCGTTTACTAATGGAAAGTTGCAGAGAGGCATAAATAATATTCTTGTAGACTGTCTAAATGAAGAGTCATATCGTCTGATGAGAATCATGCAAATTCAGTTTATAAATGGATTATTGCATATCAATTGAAAATTATCACACAGAGTCCATTCGGCACTGGAAGGCTGAGGAGAGGCATAAAAAAAATAATCTTGCAGAATGTCCAAAAGGAGGAATCATATCAGCCTGATGAGAATCATGCAAAGTCAGTTTATCAATGGATTATTGCATATCAATTGAAAATTATCACACCGAGTCCATTCGGCACTGGAAGGCTGAGGAGAGGCGTAAAAAATAATCTTGTAGAATGCCTATTCGTATTTCTTCTAAAATTTTCATCTCGTTTAAGTCCCATCTTCAAAGAAAATTAAACACATTTTTTTCTTCTTCCACTGCTCTCCAGATGACGGAAAAAACAACATCTGAGAGGAAAAAAAAAATTTTTTTTTCTCCATCTCCCTCTCTGTCCAGATGACTCTTCTTTCATTGGTTACTCAAAAAGAGATTTTAATCGTCCCTTGTAATCCCAAACAGGTCATTGGTACCTTGACCGTTGGGGAGGTATGTCTTTTTATTTTTTCCACCCCTTTCTTTTTTTTTGTTTATTTGGCTTCTTCCTGCCGTTCAACCCCTCATGATGCTGCGGCTTTTGTGTATGACTGTGGACCACACGCAATCCTTGTCCCCTGGTTGTAAATAACTGTTGAAAGCCCCATAAATTCTGCCCTTGTTTCTTCGATTTTTTATGTCAAAGGCTGGCGACAAACTATGTTTTATAGTTTTATTGCCCCATCATGTCTGTCTGGGAAATCGTGGTGATAATCCCTCCAAGACTACACACGTGCATTATTATTATAAATAAAATCTTGCAGTTTTTTTACTGCAATTAGCTTTCAACGTTACCTAATAATAAAACATATTATAATTATTATTCCTTGGTTAAAGCTAAAATAAATTCAAAATTTTATTTCAATTTTTATATATGTATTTATATATTTTTTTATTGTGCTGTTAATTTCCTTTTTTTTATACATATTTACTTAAGCACTGTCGTGACGATTTCGTCACTACACTCTTACATACACACTCTTACATACACACTCTTACATACACACTGTGTAAAAAGTCAATAAGGAAACACCTGTCCATAACAGAGACAGGTAATTCCTTATATGGACACTTGTAAACATTTTTTTTTGTTTGTTTTTATCATTTAAATTAAACAAGAATAATTACAAGGTCACTAATTTTAATAATGATAGTCAATAGTCCAAGGATAGTGGTCACATGTTTTTAGAGTCCTATGACTTGTAGATGAGGGTGATAAAAATACATTTTCCTTAGGGTGTCCATATTGGGTATAGGTACCTCAGTTTTACTTTTCATTAAGATAAAATTTGTAGAATCCACTAGTAATTAAAAAATCACTATCTATTTATTTTACGTTTTCCATTTTTTTATGATGCAAAAAAATAAAATAAAATAAAAAATCCTAAGAAATAGTGAAAAAATGGGCTTATTGAGTCCCTATGTATGAATTCGGCAAAACTATGCAGAAATTATATATTTTAAATTTCAAACGATTCGGTTGAGTGTATTTTGCTCTGCTCTATGCGGACAGATGGACTGACTGAACGATGACTATAGGAGAAATGCGTTACACTAACCCGTGTTTGAGACCTTGAACAATGCGGAGAAAAGGGCAGTAACAGCCACTGAGCTGGACAATAACACGGAGAGCTAACTCCCTATTCAGACACATTGAATCCAGCGGTCTGCCCATGAATACAATGCCAAAGATTTTCCGACGAAAATCTTTGGCAAAACATAGATTTCCTTCCATAGGATAGTATGGGGTAGATATTTTCAGATTGAATTTTCTTTTAAAATTAAGACGAAATTGCTGCGATTTTCAATGATATATATTCTTTTATTAAAAATTTATTGATTTTATTTAAATTCATAGCAAATTTTCAATTTTATATTAGTTAAAAAAGAAATTTTAATTTAACTGAACATAAAAAAGAAACATTTGTTAAATATTGCTCATAAAAAGATCAAAAACATATATAAAAAACAAAAATAATAAAAAAAATTGAAAACTGCTTGTAATATTAAGAAAAATAGAGAACTCATTACTTGCGCGCATTGAAAAGTGTAATACGGTCTCGGCAGAAAGAGGTTCGTCCGGCTCGGCGAGTAGGCCCTCCGTATTATATATGGAGCTCAGTGGTAACAGCTGAGATGTAGGATAGGAAGGTTTGTATGGCTTTCCGTCATGTTGTGTGGCAGAGCTGGCTAGGATCAATGGCGTGTCAACTGGATGTTCACTCCAAACTGTAAAAGCGTGAACGATCAGATTTCTATGAGCTAAACGGTTTAATTGCAGGAATGTAGTAGAGGGTATACGCGGGTATACGCCATCTACCTTCTAGATTTTTTTTAACAACACCGTATATCTGTTGTTTCTCAAGAAAGCTATAGTATATTCAATCTAGGATACACTCTCTGCCTTAAACGTATACTCTCTGCTTAGAGAGAATACCCTCTGTTCTTTTTACGACTACACCCCTTAAGACCGTAGCTAAGAGGGCTCTATGGGCGGCTTAGTGTTGGAAATGTATTAAAAAAACTATGCCTTATAGCGCATTACTCCTTTACGCAACACATAAGAATTTTGTTTAATATCGTTTTATCAAATCAGTTCTATATTCTATATCTATCAATAATAATAAGAAGGCAAAATAATCCTACCTTTCATTCTTCTGGTTCTTCAAAACATTCGATTTTTCATGGCCTCCATTCTTTTGGAATCTTCGATTTGAAGTTAAGCCTTTTATTACTTATTAATTACTTAAATATAGCTGAAATGATAAATATTTGATTAAGTACTGTTCTTATTGAAGTAATGGGCTCGACGCACAGTTTTAAATTGAATAATCATATTATATTGAACATATATTACATAGCTGCTTTTAGCAGCGCAAACAATACGTTTACATGACTTACATCCACAGAGAAAACTAAACAAACACTAAAAAATATTAGAATGTCAAAAAAGTTTTTCGAAAGTTCTTTTTCATTTATTTTGTTCTTGGTCGTTGTCACGTGACTTCACTGCTGTAGAAAAGGAATAAGTGTCCTTGAATAAGATCAGTTTATTTCGTAGTTGAATTGTTCTGAAACAGGGAAAAAATAATTTCTTTTGCTTTATTTTTATGACGACAAAAAATGAAATCTTTTTTTTTTTTTTGTAAATAAATCTAACTCGATTTTATTCAGCTGAAATAGTGATTAGTTTATTTCAACACCCTTCCTTAATCACTTCAGATGAATAACACTGTAAGTTCATAGATTCTCGATGTTTTACTAATTGAGGCTTTGGCAGGGGCTTTGTAAGTGCGTCGGCTATCATATCTTCAGATGGGCAGTATTTCAAATTTATTATTTTGTCTTCTTTGAGTTGTTTAATGGCGTGGAATTTTATATCAATATGCTTCGTATATTTCGAAAACTTTGTATTCTCTACCATTTTTATCGCACTCTGATTATCTTCGAAAATCGTTATAGGTTCGTCTTGTTTCAAGTCTAAGTCGTTCAATAACTTCTCCAGCCAAATAATCTCTTGGGCTGCTGCGGCTGCTGAGATAAATTCAGCTTCTGCCGAAGAATACGCAATACAGTTCTGTTTCTTCGTGTACCAATTAATAGGTGTTTTTCCTAGAAAGAAAACATTTCCTGTTGTTGACTTCCTTGTTCTGGTGTCGCCTCCCCAATCAGAGTCTGCATAAGCTACCAATACTGGTTGGTCGTCTGTGCTGATTGTTAGTTTTAATTCTTTTGTACAGTTTAGATAGTTGACCACTCGTTTTGCTGCTTTCCAGTCCATCTCACGGGGCGTTTCGCATCTTCTGCTGAGGATATTAACTGCGGCTGATACATCTGGACGTGTGTTAGTGGCTATGTATAACAAAGATCCAATGACTTTTCTAAAATTTGTATTGTTAGGCCGCAGATTTTGTTCGTCTTCTATTTTATAAAAGCCGGGGTCCATCGGAGTTCCTACGGGTTTAGCTTCTCTTAATCCTAGTTTATTTACCAGTTCTTCGATTTTTGACTTCTGGCTTAGAGTATATCCGTTTTCTGTTTTCTTTATTTCCGTACCCAGGAAATACGATATATGACCGAGATCTTTAAGCTCGTATTCTTCTTTAAGTAGTTTCACTATAATGTCAACAATTTTTTCGTCACCGGATAGTAATATATCGTCAACATATATAATTATGTAAGTGTAATTTTCATTTTCTTTTCTGGTGAACAAGCAGGGATCAGCTATACTTTGATTAAAATTCAGTTTTTTTAAGGACTGTTCGATTCTTTTGTGCCAAGTTCTGGCTGCCTGTTTTAGACCGTATATTGATTTTTTCAGTCTGCAGACTTTGTTTTCAGAATTCTTTTCTATGTAGCCTTCCGGCTGTTTCATATACACTTCTTCCTCGAGCTCACCATACAGAAAGGCGGTGTCAATATCTATGTGTCTAACGTTTTGTTTGTGGTATGCGGCTGCTGCTAAGAATGCGCGAACTGTTGTTTGTGAGACGACAGGGGCAAATGTCTCATCATAATTTTCACCGTATTTTTGACTATAGCCCTTCGCTACTAGGCGTGCTTTATATTTTTGAACATTTCCGTAACTATCTAGTTTCTTTTTAAATGTCCATTTTGATCCTATAATTTTTTTGTTTGGTGGAGGATCCACTAATTCCCATGTGTTATGTTTTTTTAGCGAATTGATTTCCGCTTGTGTGGCTTTGAGCCAATTTTCTTTTTCACAGGGATTATCAATTTCCTGTATGTCATTCCAGCTAGTGGGTTCATTCATTTGGTTATTGTTTACATAACAGACGTATCTGTCTGGTGGTACCCCCCTGTTTGATCTTTGCGATCTTCTAAGTTCAGTGGTGGGTTGTTTGGACGAGGTTGGTTCCTCGATTGTGTTGTTTATTTCTGCTTCGATGTAATTTTTATCATCATATGAATTTTCAGCATCTTTACTTTCTTTTAAGTTAATTTTGCTATTCTCTAGGAATTTTACGGTTCTTGCTATTACTATTTTGTTATCTTTAGTGTATACGCGGTATCCTTTTGAATTGTTATCATACCCTACGAAAGTCCCTTCCTGAGCTCTGTCGTCTAATTTTCCTCGATGTTTTTTGTTTACATATACGTATGCTTTGCAGCCGAATGTACGTAAATAGTGCAAATTTGGTTTGCGTTTAAACCAAAGCTCGTACGGGGTTTTATTCGTGGATTTTGTTGGTAAGCGATTTTGTAAATGATTTGCTGTATTAATTGCTTCTCCCCAAAATTTTTGTGGTAAATTGGCTTCGCGTAATAAACTTCTAGTCATGTCTAATAGTGATCTATTTTTCCTCTCAGCTACGCCGTTCTGGCTCGGACAATATGGCACAGATAGTTGGTGTTTTATACCTCTTTTTCTTAGATAGTCATTTGTTTCTCTACTCATGTATTCTCCGCCATTATCGGATCTTATTGCTTTCGGATATGAACCGAATTGGTTTCGTACCATAGCTATATAGTCAATTAATTTATCATGCACTTCGTCTTTATGACTTAATAAGTATATTACTGTAAACCTAGAGTAATCGTCTATGAAGGTTACAAACATTGTTTTTCCGCCAATTGTGGGGGATCCTATGGATGTGCATACGTCTGTGTGCACTAGATCGAGTACTCTACCTGTTTTGTTTTTATATGTTGTCTTTGGATAAGGTGCATCGCTTATTTTTGTTTGTATGCATGTTTCGCATATTGTTTCATGACTACAATTATTTAGTTCTATTCCATAGGTTAAATTTTCTTTAACCATTTCCTTTATGGAATTGTAGTTTCTGTGACCTAGGCGTTTGTGCCACAATTCTATGCAATTTTTATTTTTGCATTCATGCGCAATGTTTACTGTGTTAGATTCTATATTCTCTAACAATTCAACCTCATATAGATTGTTTTTCATTTTTGCTTCCAAGTATATTTTCCCATTTCGGGAAAGCGTGCATTTATCTTTATCAAAAACTAGTTTATAACCGTTCTTTGTTGCCTTACTTACTGAAATTAAATTAGATTCTAAATCAGGTACGTATCTTCCTTTAATGTAATTCTGTTTACACCTCCGTCGGATGTTTTTGTCATAAATGTGGTTTCTCCCACACCATGCGAATTTAACGATTTTCCGTTTGCAATAATAACAGTAGTTTTTTCGGTGTCGTTTAATTTAGTAAACAAGTCTTTATCGTTTAAAATATGTGTGGAAGAACCAGAATCAATAATCCATGTTTGTTTTCCAGTTTTCTCAATTAGAAAGGCTGCGTCGCTGCTTCGATCTGTTTTTAGTTGTGTTTTGTAATTTGGCTTATATTCTTGTTTACGATCATTAAATTCATTTTGGTTATACGATTGTTGATAACAGAGAGACGTTGTATTGGTTTTGTTTTTGTATGTTTGTTGTTTTTGTGTATTTGGGTGAGTTTGTCTATTTTTCAGGTGCCAACACTCCCTGTAAGTATGACTTTTCAATTTACAGTACGTACAATATTTTTCCTTTTTGCTATTATCATTTGGGAACCTTTTTTGTGTTTTAAACGCTTTGGTAGAATTGTCACCCTGATCCGCGTTTTCAACCCTTCTGTTATATTCATCAGTTAATTTATTTATAATAAATTCCGGTGTTAAATCGGTTTCATCGCGAGCCTCAAGTGCTACAATCAGTGTACTATAGCTTGGGGGTAATGAGCACAGCAATAATGCTGAAAGGTGCGAATCGTTAATAGTTTCCCCAATAGCTAATAGTTTATCTTTTAATTCTAAAATGTACGTTATGTGTTTAATTAAGTTACCATTTTCTGGCAGCCTTGCCCCATATAGTTTCCTTAATAAATGCAATTTACTAGACAAATTCCCCCTTTCATGTATGGCTTTGAGCGCGTCCCAGGTCTGTCGGGCAGTATTTAGCCCTTTTACATGCACAATCTGAGAGTCTTCAATTGCAAGATTTATAATTGCTGTTGCTTTATTATCCTTCTTTTGCCAATCTGTGGTAATCGGATTCGGTACTGTATCTGTTATTACCTCGAAAATTTCTTCTCTTATTAACAACATTTCTATTTTAAATTTCCATGTTGAGTAATTGTTTTGATTTAATTTTTCAATTAACTGAAATTCTTTCGATGCAGCCATAATGGATCTTACTTATCAACTTATAAATATTTAATATCGTAATTCGATGAGAAATTGTTTTTATTTTTCTTTATATTATATAAAAGATTTTCTCTGTTTATTTTTATTCATTCAAATATAACGAACATATCACTTGTTATGTTTACTCATTCAATTTCAACTCATATATATCATATATTTTCAATAACGTTGAGAAAAGAAGAACAAATATATTTTTTTTCACAATAATTATATGCATTAGTGATAATACGATTTATTTTTATGAGGCCATTTTATTTATTTATATCATATTATTTTATAACCTTATGTGTTAATTTCAGTCTCTTGATCGATTTGTTGGAAATGTATTAAAAAAACTATGCCTTATAGCGCATTACTCCTTTACGCAACACATAAGAATTTTGTTTAATATCGTTTTATCAAATCAGTTCTATATTCTATATCTATCAATAATAATAAGAAGGCAAAATAATCCTACCTTTCATTCTTCTGGTTCTTCAAAACATTCGATTTTTCATGGCCTCCATTCTTTTGGAATCTTCGATTTGAAGTTAAGCCTTTTATTACTTATTAATTACTTAAATATAGCTGAAATGATAAATATTTGATTAAGTACTGTTCTTATTGAAGTAATAGGCTCGACGCACAGTTTTAAATTGAATAATCATATTATATTGAACATATATTACATAGCTGCTTTTAGCAGCGCAAACAATACGTTTACATGACTTACATCCACAGAGAAAACTAAACAAACACTAAAAAATATTAGAATGTCAAAAAAGTTTTTCGAAAGTTCTTTTTCATTTATTTTGTTCTTGGTCGTTGTCACGTGACTTCACTGCTGTAGAAAAGGAATAAGTGTCCTTGAATAAGATCAGTTTATTTCGTAGTTGAATTGTTCTGAAACAGGGAAAAAATAATTTCTTTTGCTTTATTTTTATGACGACAAAAAATGAAATCTTTTTTCTTTTTGTAAATAAATCTAACTCGATTTTATTCAGCTGAAATAGTGATTAGTTTATTTCAACACTTAGCTCCCCTAAAATATGTTGAGCCTCTCTTGGAAAAGACTCCGAGGTCACTAAAGGAACTTCTGTTCCGAAATTCAAATGAAATTGTGTTCAAAAATCTAATTTAATTTTGAGACCCTTTCACAGTTTTGCAGAATTACTAAATTGTATCTAAAATAAGTGTTTCAGCACTCCCTCATCCTATTTGTACATATGAAACTAACATGATGCTTAATTTTGCACCAGTTACAAACTCAAATATTTCATGATATATTTTACTTAGCATAAAATGAACATATTACAACAGTTTAATAAGAAACATCGTACCTAAAATGTGAATATGCATTAACTTATCTTTCTGCGTCAGAGAGAGAGAAAAAAAATTATGACCCCCCTACATTCTCTTGACCAAACCCCCCCCCCTATTGTTCACTTCTAGCTATGGTCCTGACACCACTCTTTAACTGCACTGACATTCATCATCAAATCACTGATGTATATGGTGAGCATGCAATCTCTCGTCCAGGTATTGTACAGTGGTATCAGCAATTTGATCCTAGATGCACGGATATCACGGACGAATATCGCGAGGACAACGTCCATACAGTCCAGATTTATCACAGTGCGATTTTTGTGGTTTTCGTAAGCAGAAGCCGATCTCGGTGGACGACGATTCCAAAAGACGGTGAAGAGGTGAAAGCAGTTTTCTCCGGTAGTTAAATAGCGCTGGGAGGGATTTCTGTGAATCCCCGGATTCGAAAATTTGGTTGACCGTTCCAAGAAATTTTTACAGTATCTCAGAAACTCTGTGGAAAAGTGAAATATACTGTTAAAAACAAAACAGACGATTTTAAGAAGATGGTACTCGTAATCGAAACGCCACTACAATTCATTGTTTTTTAACGGAAAAATTCCCGTAAATTCCAGAATTTTTTCCGTTTTTTCCTGGAATTTACGGGAATTTTTCTGTTAAAAAACAGCGAAGTGTACTGTCGTTTCGATTACGAGTACAATGTCCGTAAAATCGTCCGTTTTTGTTCCGTGTTACCTATGTATAGGTGGTTTAATAAATGGCCAAAACTTATAAGTTTAACTTGTTACTTACCCATCATACGTAGTATAGGGTAAGTATTGCAATCGTTTTGAAAATCGAAAAAAATTTTATGACGGATTTACACGTTTCAGATACTGGAGATTTCGAAAAACATATTTTTCGAAAAAAAAAAATTTGCCGTCCGTCCGTCTGTGTGTCTGTCTGTCTGTCTGTCTGTAACCGCTCTATATCCCAAACAAATTGAGATAGAGACTTGAAACTATGTATGTGCTTAATATGTAAGAATGGGACGAAGCCTATTTAATATCAATAACCTCGATTATCCGGAACTATTTTTTTCGGACTCTCGAAAAATTCGTTCTGATGAAAGGTATATAAAATTTTCGAATTTTTTTATTTTAAGGAGTGATCGTAAAAGGCAATAAAATAACACAAATTTTGCATAAAGAACGAAGTTGATCGAATTATTAGTTGCCGATATATCTGTAATCCTGTTTTCCACATTCTTCGATTTTTCATGACACTGTATTTCATTCAAATTTCAATTCAAAGATACAGTGTCTCACAAAAGTGATGGGACACTTGTGCTTTATAAAAAGAAACTGCAATAAAATAAATAAACAAACATGTGCAAAAATTTTTTGGGTGTGTTTCATATTTAAAGTTAGTAACAATTATTACATAACATACATTTTGTCAAAATATTAAAATATTAATTTAGTAAAAATGCAATTGTTCAGAACGGAGCAAAAAATGGCTCACATAAGTGATGGGACACTTACTTTTCCTTCAAATATTTATCCAAAAATTTTACTTTTTAAAAGGTTTTAATACTTCGTTGGATTTCCTTTTACTTTTAAAACATGATTTAATCTTTTTGGGATAGATTCGACTAAATTTTTTGTGATTTCTGGAGTGATTTTACCCCATTCTTCTTGAAGCACCGATTTTAGTTGTTGTTTAGAAGAAATGGTGTGTTTGCAAATTCTTGATTCCAATTCTTGCCAAATATTCTCTATGGGATTTAAGTCTGGAGATTGTGGTGGTATTTTTATTATTTCAGGACAGTTATATAGCAGCCAGAGTCTAACGTTCAGAGCAGTGTGCTTGGGGTCATTGTCCTGGTAGAATTTAAAATCGTTATGAAGGTTCAATTTTCGTGCTGAAGATTTCAAACTTTGCTTTAAAATATCAATATACTTGTACTGATCCATTATACTGTCAATAAAAACAAGATTACCAACTCCAGCGGACGACATACACCCCCATACCATAACTCCTCCTCCACCATGTTTTACTGTTGGTACCAAGTTCTGTTTGCGAAATTCTTCCCTGGGCTTTCTCCACACCAAGATTCTACCGTCAGAACCAAATATATTAAATTTACTCTCATCAGCAAATATAACTTTATTCCAGTAATCAGAATTCTTATTTATGTTGGATTTTGCGAAAGCTAGTCTGAGTTTTCTATTCTTTTCACTTACGAAGAATTTTTTCCTGGCTACTCTACCGTGATATCCAGCAGATCGAATTACCCTTCTAATAGTCTCAGGATTAACAATTATTCCATATAATGCTTGTAAATCAGCAGCAACTTTTGAAGCACTATTTCTTGGATTTTTTTTAATATTTCGAACGATAATTCGCTTTATTCCATTGGATAGCTTTGATGATCGGCCAGGTCTTCTTTTATCCTGAATCATATGATTCTTTTTATATCATTTAATGATATTGAAAACTGTTGAACGAATCAAGTTAACTGTTTCAGCAGTTTTTCTAATAGATTTTCCACGTTCAATATGCAAATTAATAACTAATTTTCGAATTTCAAGCGAAGTTTCTTTTTGTTTAGCATTCGTGGCTACACAGAACTAAAAAACACAAAAATTCCAAAACAAACTGGAGAGAAATACTGCAGACGATTTTATAAATTATTGCCAATTGCTTTTAAATAAAAATAAAACCCCAAAAAATATTTTTATTGCTTATTTCAGACGATTTTTGTTGCATATATAATGGTGTCCCATCACTTATGTGAGCTATTTTTTGCTCCGTTCTAAACATTTGTATTTTTATTAAATTAATATTTTAATATTTTGACAAAATGTATGTTATGTAATAATCTTTACTAAATTTAAGTATGAAACACACCCACAAAAAAAATGTGTACATGTTTTTTTAATTTATTTGATTAGTTTCCTTTTGTAAAGCACAAGTGTCCCATCACTTATGTGAGACACTGTATATTTTAATTGGAAATGAGACGCTTAATCCGACGCAATAAACTGTTAGTTAATAAGATTATTATTTTTGGAGTTATAAGGATGTTTCTTTTTCGCAATTCAGTACTACGTGAGTAGTTAGGCGTGTTGTATAATTTATCGAAAGAGATTCATCAGCAACTCATGAATACAGCATTACTATGCACAATAAAAATATAAATACACGTTTAAATTTTGCTTTGGAATTGCAATCCATTTTATAAATAGTTTTCAAATGTATTATTTTCATATATTATATATGCATATATATGATGGGTAAGTATTACGGTAGCCCCAACGACTAGTTTTGGTTTGCCTCTTGTATTTCTTACGATCTACATCCTAATCATTGATCGTGCTTCAGCATTCACGTAAAATCGGAAAGCATTCCCCCCCCCCCCTTCTACTTCGGAATTTAATTTACTTTGACATTCTAGCTGATTAGAATTGGCACAGCCGCATAGAAAGTTTCAGATAATCCCAAAATAATATGGCTTTGAAATTTTAAGACCTTTTACTCCATTTGAAAAGAAAAACTAATTTTCTACAGGGAAAAGTGAATATTTAGAATGTCTACATTGATGAATTTGAAATATAGAAAGTTTTAATGTCTATTTAAATGTTGATATAAAATATAAATTTAAATTTCTATTGAATCTACCGCGGTAGTTTATATGCATAATTCATTTAATGTCGCTTGATTATTTGGTTTTTTCACAATTGCTTTATTATATAAACAACAAAAAAACTTCTTAAAACTGTACCATAAGTTCGAAATTCAATAATTGTTATACATAATACACACAAACATGGAATTATTGACAAATTTATTTACACAATTATTATATGGAAAAAATGTACTGTATACACACCTTGTTTCCTTAAACAAGGTGTCCTTTTAAATTATTAGAAGTTAAAGATTATTTAAAATTTGATTCGCATATTAAAACGCAATGTGTCTGCCAAGTTATATCTTGGTGGAAAACACTTGAGAACTCGATTTTATCGGTTGAATCGTAATTTTACTATCGTGTTTTGCTGCACTCAAAGGTACACTGTAAAAAATTTGACCCTTTTTCTGCATCGTCAGTTCCCCCGTTTTTATAGAATATCTCTCTTTTGACCCATGAGAATGTTCCATAATAGGCTGAAGTAATCGTTTTTTTATAAAAGCGGTGGAGTGACGATGCAGCAAAAGGGTCAAATTTTTTACAATGTAAGAAATTATGGAGGACTAAGAGCAGGAAAACACAAACATAAACCTAAGAGTCAACAGCTAAAATCGTGTTTTCAAGTATTATCCACCAAAATGTGATTTGGTAGACCGATTGCGTTTTAATATACGAATCGAGTTTTAATTCATTCTGGAATTTAAACCGTGGTCTCGATTAGAGGATTATCTGTGCTGCCGCCTCATGGTAGGTGGGACTACTGAACTCAAGCCAATTGGTAGGCTTTTTTACCTAGCTGAATATCTATATTATAAAGGCCAAGCGCATCTACGTATCTGTGCGTAACGCATACGTCATTTTGGGAATGGCAACACTTTGCCCTGCAATTTCGGTTTTGCAATTTTCGGTACTGCAAATTTTATACTTATAAACATCGCACATTTTTAATTTTTATATCGTCGTATAGAGAAAAAAATGTACTTTTAAATGCAATTAGTTAGGAAGTTGTATCTCAATTTGTTCTTGACTTTTTTTTTTTTTTTTTTTTACACTTTTTAGTACGAATTTTGAAAGTGTGGCAACAGAAATACGCCATTTTCTCTTAAAATTGATAAAAATTGAAATGTGCACGCGTAAATTTTGAGAAGATGAAAATTATTACGGGTTCAGATTCCACGGGAAATTCTAAAATCGTGTCAATTTGAAATAATTTTTTTTTCATTCGCATTTATACTAAATAAAAGAGACTCGATAACTTCATCATAATAACTGATCTTTATTATATTTTCTGCTTACGTATGCGATTAAAGTTTAATTATTTGGACATCTGAGTGTTATAGAAATAGTACTTTTTTTTTTCTTAATTTTAGCTTTAAATAATATTGATGTACACACATTAATCACGCGAGGTGATTAGTTTTTTGTTTTTAACTGTATAATCTTTGAAAAATTTTAAAGGATAAACTCGCGTTTTTGTAATAAAAAGCCACCTCAGTATGATAAATAATGAAAATACAGCTTGCTTAATATCACTGCCGAGTATTATTGTATATTTTTATGGAAATGAAAGTTACATTAAAATCATTAATGTCACATAGTAATTCATAGCTTGAGGCGCCTTACAAGTGAAATTGGAATTTTCATGCAATTTCAGAATTCGAAGTATGCCGTGTTTATTTTAATCCATTCATCAAAATAATCACGCGGATAGTAAATAAATTCAAGTTATTGTGAATCATTTTACTTTAGTTATATCTAATAGTTCTTAATGTAAGAGCTTATAAAATGAATTTGGAATTACAAAAATGATGTTGGAATTAGAAAATATCAAACTGACTTAACAAATGAAAGCATTATAACAGGCGTAAATTTTCCATTTTAGGTAGATTTCGTATGAAATACTACCTATTGCATTGTCTCCCATGTTGGAATTTCTGAAAAATTTTTGCGGATCTACACGAATCATGACTCCTAGACTCCAAAACTACCATCAGTAAAAAAGTTTATATATATATATATATATGTATATATATATATATATATATCTACCTATCTATCTATCTATCTATCTATCTATCTATCTATCGGTGTATATCACTTTCTTCTAGACACGATAACTTCCATAATTATGCTCAGATCTTCATCAAACTTTTACATAAAATCAAGGGGCATAAAATCTCGGTTAAGTTCGTTAATGGGCAAAATCGGACCAAGGGGGTGGAAATTAGGAGGGTTTTTGTGAAAACAGAAAAAACGCGATAACTTTTAAATTAAAATAGATATCGAATCGGTTTAAAGTTTATATTACTTCTAAAAAAATGAGGAAAAAGTTTATGCGTGACAGATTTTTGATAAAGTTAAAAATGGGCTCAAGGGGCGAAAAAAACATGGTTTTTGGGAGAAAAAAATTCATAACTTCGTCAATTCTCAAGATATCAAATCCAACTAAATTTTATATAAATGTACTCAATATTATCTAAAACTTTTGTATTTACAAGTTTTTGATAGGACCAATTTTTACCGATGAAAAAAATTAAAAACAAAAAGAAAAAGGGGGGAGGAAAAAGAAAAAACCCATAACTTACTCAATTCTTAAGCAATTAAATCTAATTAAATTTATTTTACATCTTCACAATAATATCTACAACTTTTACATTGACAAGTTTTTCATAGAACCAATTCTTATAGCAAAAATAAATTAAACAAAAATAGGAGTTGGAGAAAAAACCTCAAATCCAAAGTGCTTATATTCTGACTCATTTTAAAATTCATTTTTGATTTTAAACGCATCCAAATGACAGATCCTCTTATTTAGCAACTATATAATGCGACTTATTGGCCAATTTTTTGATAAAGGCAGAATATATTTTTAAAAAGGCTGCCAAAAAAGGTATTTTGAACAGATTTCCCGAAGTTTTCATCATTAAAAAATTCATTAAGTATAACAAATTGCGTTTTTCATGAGTCATTTTTAAATTCATTTTTGTTCTCAAACCCATCCAATTTGCAGGTCCTATTATTTAGGAACTATATAACTTGACGTATTGGCCAGTTTTTTGATAAAGGCAGAATATATTTTTAAAAGGCTGCCAAAAAGGGTATTTTGAACAGAATTTCACGAAGTTATCGTGATTAAAATTTGAGGAAATTTAAGAAATTGCGTTTTTACCGAGTCATTTTTAAATCTTTTTTTGTTCTCAAACGCATCCAATTTACAGGTTCTCTTATTTAGGAACTATATAATGTGACGGAGTGGCCAGTTTTTTGATAAAGGCAGAATATATTTCAAAAAAGGCTGCCAAAATGGGCACTTCGCACAAAATTTCCCAAAGCGAGATGATTAATGAACTGTGGGTATTCAAATAACAAATTGGTTATTTTATGACTCATTTTTAAATCCAATTTTGCTCTGACACGCATTCAATTGACAGTTTTTTGTTACTTAGGAACTATATAATGTGCGTATTCGTCGATTTTTTGATAAAGGGTGAATATACATATTTTAAAAGCTGTCAAAGTAAGCACTTCGCAAAAAAATTTCCCAAAGCGATCATGATAAAAGAATTGAGGTTGTATTCAAATAACAAATTGTTTATTTTATGACTCATTTTTAAATTCAATTTTGCTCTCAAACGCATTCAATTGACAGTTATTTGTTATTTAGGAACTGTGTAATGTGCCCTATTGGTCAGATTTTTGATAAAGGCTAAATATATATTTAAAAAAATCTGTCAAAGTGGGCACTTCGCACAAAATTTCTCAAAGCGATCTTGATTAAAGAATTGTGGATGTATTAAAATTGGTTATTTATTAAATTGGTTATTTTATGACTCATTTTTAAATTCAATTTTGCTGTCAAAGGAATTTAATTAACAGTTTTTTGTTATTTAGGAACTATATAATGAGCATATGGGTCAATTTTTTAAATAAAGTAAGAATATAATTCAAAATATATTGCCAAAATTGGCATTTGAGTAGAGATAGGCATTTTCTTTTTTTTTTTTTTTTTTTTTTTTTTTTTTTTTTGAGATGAAAACTTTTCGAAATCTACCTCCGCCTATAGGCCATGCCGAAAGGGATTTTTTAAATGGAAAATTTACATCTGTTTTAATTAATTTACCGATTGAATAATCGTGTTTAAAATTAATCTAATATAATTTTGTATGCAGCGATTTTCTGCAGTACCATATATTGACCTTCGATTTATTCTGTTGAGCTGATCCAGTGTATCAGACCAGATAAAGTGGTCGTTGAGGTTAATTGGGTGAAATAGTCCTCCAGTATTCGTGTCCTGGATGGCTCGGTTCAGAGCATCAGTCAATACATCCTTGGTTCGAATCCTGGCCGGACTTTTTTTCACCCAAAATTGAAAAATGGAAAATTTACATCTCTTATAATTAATTTACCGATTGAATAATCGTGTTTAAAATTAATCAAATGAAAGCATTGTTGCCTCAAATTTAATTATAAATATGTTTATATTGACATTGAAGTTAGCTCAATCTGTCAGTGTTTTTTGTAACTATACTTTTTTAAACATTTTCTACTAAGGAGCAGTGTTGTAGTCGTAATAAAAGCAGAGAGTATATAGCATAGACAGAGTATGTACTCTAATGTCATGAACATTCATACGATATACGCTAATGCTTTATTTAAGAAACCGAGGGTATACGGAACATCTTTAAAAAATCCAGAAGGTACAGGGCGTATATCCCTGTATATCTTCCACTACATCATCTATGCTAGGAAGGTTATAAGATTTGTTTGTATATTTGCCTTTAACTCCCTTACTGACAAGCCCGTGTTAATACGTTCACTACATTCCAGGTTTCACTGCAATACAAGCAAAATTTAAAGTAATATAATTGTATCTATATTAGAGATGGCCATTATTTAACGTATTAGGATAAATAACAATGTTATTCTTTTACGATGCATTATTTAGTAAGAGATTACCGGAAAGTCCCTGTTAAATTTGGAACGCATTGCCTGCAAAGTATGTAAAAAAAAAAAAAAAGCTGAATGAACATTTTTTTAGAAACACATATTAAAATTATAATAAAAATAAAATTTCCAAAATTTGTTTTCCATATTAATATAAAAAGAACTTAAAAATATGTTTTGAAATAAAAAAAGGTCTTTTTTTGAACGCTTATTATTACGCGCCTAAGCAAAGCGAAAGAAATCCTATGATCAACTGCATACAGTCACAAATGTTCCATCCGGTGTTCTTATCACCCGTCAATGCTTAAAAAATATCATTCACCATCCTCTATCCACTGCATAATACGTAAACCTTAGCTGTATAGCTAAGGTGCTCCCTAACACCCGATCAAAGTCCAATTCACTAGCAAACAAACACCTGGCCATTCGCCGTGAAAGAAAAAAAAAACCTACGACTGTCAAAATGTTCTGAATAACCGAATTTATTCATTAGTGTTAATTCTAATACTGCTAATACTGCAACTACTTTTATTCAATAGGAAGAAAAAATATTTTTTAACACATGAATGTTTTAACACTTATATGAAAGTGAAGTTAAGTGTTTTAATTTGTTGTGCAGATAAAACATGTTGCATAAAACCATCTTAGTAGATGGTTTTCGTTGGAATAAAAATGTAAAAGGTGTTATTTAATAAACGATATCAAAGGATAGGATTAATTTTTATTTCGTTCCTTTGGCAGAGTCAGTTTCGTCAGCCATTTTTGCCCATGTTTTTTTTTTTTTTTATTTTTTTTTTTTTTTATTTATTTGAATGATTAAAGGGAATAAGAGGATAGGGATTATTTTGATTTCGTTGTACTTTTGTCATAGCGGAGGTTTCTTTGACTTTGGATGCTTAAAAGGGAATATGCTCATGGGGTTTGAAAGGCTTTTTTTTTTTTAGATGACGTTAGATTTTTTGTGGGGGGGGGGGAGGTAGGAGGCATATGTTTTTATTATCTATTTATTTAATTTCTCAATACTGTGTTTTTAGTGAATGAGCGCTAGGAGCATTTTTATTTCTGCGTTTTTGTTTAATTGTAAATCAAAGAAAGACCTTCACAAAAAGAACAAAGATCGCATTATTTACGCGGGTACAATTGTAATTAATTTGAAAAAGTAATAAAAATATGTTTGGATAAATTACTTTTGATTAAAAGTTTATAATTGATTATAAAAGTTTATAATTCGATTAAATATTTTCAGGTTCTATTGAATATCTTTGGATAGGCGTTGATAAATATGGCTGCAGTAAAGTCGGGGTTCAGTTTATTTATTTATTTATTTATTTATTTTTAAAACAAACCGTGTTGTTGAAGTAAAATCCTAATGTAATGTAAACTAATGTAAAATCGATTAGTTTTAGTGGTACAGTTACAATTGTAAAACTGTTTCAATTTTGTTCTGTATCATAAAAAATCGATTTATGTTAAAATAGCTGTTTTTTAAATACTTAAAATACTTAAAAATATGTCTGTTGCTGTTCGCTATGCACATGTATTGATACATATGGCAACAATGAAGTCGGGAAGAAACATTATTTATTTATTTTTTTAATTTTTTATTTACAAATTATGTTAAAACTGAGTTTAATTTTATACAGGGCATCTCTTGTTATCGTTTGCACAAGCTAATTTCTAAACCGTTAGTTTTAGTGGTACAGTTCCAATTACATAAAATGTTTCAGATTTTGTTACGCATCATTTAATATCCAATTTACGCTAAATTAGGTTTTTTTTTAATAGTTAAGAAATGTAAAAAAAAATTTACAATATTTGAATCCTATCAGCTTCATTCAGTTTTTTTTTTCATGCTCTTATCATTAAGGCTGCTAGTCACTCAGAGACCGATTTCCCATCCATAATGGCCATCCATCCATCTATAGGCGTTTGATGCATTCTTATACTTAAAACATCTCCTTAAAGAATCAATATTTTAGAGTTTTTCAGTGTTCTCTTCTTAAAAGATGTCTCTTTTTTTTCTAAGTTTTCAAAATATTTCTAAAATCTATGCATAATTTTATATGAAGTGTTAAAATTTTATATCCTGTCCGTTATTTTTTAAAACATAAAATATTAAATTGATGAATAAATTTTAGAAAAATTTTGACAACTAAAAAACAAAGTGACATTATTTAAGATAATACTGTAAAAAGAACTTAAAAATATTGATTCCTTAAGAAGACATTTTGAATATAAGAATGCTGTATACCCCTATAGATTTAATATTACCAAGGGGGATTCGGCCGCTGAGTGACTAGCGCCCCCAAGACAGTAAAAATGTATTTTTCTACAGCTAAAACTTACTGAGTTGATATACTTAGAATTGTATGAATTTTCGACGTTTCAATCACCATAAACAGAAAACGCGTTTTTAGTGTCAGAAAGGCTGAAAATGGTTGAAATTAAAAGTAGAATAACTAGGTTAGTTTTGTCCTGTAAAAATTCAGATTTTAATCAAAAACTGATTTTAATGGTGTGGATTCATCTGATCAAAAAACAGCATCTATACTTATGTCCCAAAATCAGTTCAAATATTTTGTTAAAGGCCTTCTAATTAAAACTTCTGTTGACCGCATACTATTAGATATATGTTATAAAAATAACAGGTTGTTGGAACCTGTTACTTGTGCAAGTGTGTAACGTCGTAACCTGTTAACCAAAAATAACTGTATTTCCCATCTCTAATCTATATTATAAAGGCCAAACGTATATGTGCGTAACGCGTACGTCATTTTGCGAATGACAACATTTTCGCACGCAATTTCGATTTTGTAATTGTCGCTACTGCAAATTTTGCACTTTTAAATATAGCACATTAATTTTTACACCGCCGTATAGAGAAAAAAATTTACTTTTAAATGCAATTTGTTTGAAAGTTGTATCTCAATTTGTTTTTGAAATATTAATTTTTTAATAGTTTTTAGTACCAATTTTGTAATTGTAGCATCAGAATCAATCCACTTTCTAATAAAATAGAAAAATAAATAAATAAATAAATAAATAAATAAATAGAAAATAAAATGAGTTTAATTTGTAAAAAATATTGTCTGTTATAAAATTCGATGATTTGGGTTTTATTTCCTTTTTATTCATCAATTAAATGGGGACTTCAAATTTTGAGTTAAAGGGATTTTAAAATGATCAATATAAAATATCTTTTTTTTAACATAGTGAATATGATACGAGAAGTGCATATTTACATTTTGAGACGACGAAAATGATGATGGGTTTAAATTTCGCTTGAAATTCTATGATCGTGTCAATTTGAATTATTATTTTTTTTTTCACATTTATACCAAACATAAGGACATGAATTTATAACTTGATCATAATAACTGATCTTTATTATATTGTTCTTATTACATATGCACTTAAAGTTTAATATTAAAAATTCGGACAACTAAGTTTTATAGTATTTTGTTAATCTTGGGTTAAAATAATATTTGTTTGAGGATTAAATGGATCAATATAAGAAGTATTTTTTATAATATTTGTTTGAGAGTTAGACTGATCAATATAAAATGCATTTTTTACTATAACTAATTTTGTAGATTTATTATAAATCAATTAAATAGTTCCTTCTTAAACAACCCGTCGAATTTCGACAGGTTCTACTTTGTTTATATAATAGATTTTTAATTCGTTTTACAATGATTAATATTATCGAGATTTACATTTATATTCGTAATCAAGGGCTTTTTTTATATAATGTTAAATAATTCAACTTTTTTAGCAATCATAACTAAATACAGAGAAAAGAACATTACAATTTTGCCCTTTTGAAAGACTATCAGAGGGTTTTAATATTATTATTATTATTATTATTATTTACGTTCACACATTACTTTCGACTAATCCTTCGATTTTTACAATTATTAATTTTTAAATTATATTATTTTATTTTTTTAATATCTTTACAATAAGAAAGTATTGGATTCATGAAAATTTTCGCATGCCAGTTTTCGACGGATTTACACGTTTTAGAGAACCCGAAAAAGATTTTCTTACAAAATGTTTGTCAGTAAATCTGTGATTCTTTGATTTTGTGAATCTGTGACCCTGTCATTCCTTATGTGACAGGCATAAACTTTATGGGCACTCTATCTCAAGAAGGAATGCTCGGAATTTAATAAAAATTTATATGCAAGTAGTCCCTGATATAAATTGAAGCTGATTAGTTTTTGGTATAAAATGCTCAACAGGTGGCGCTTCTATGCTGTATTTTTTACGATTTACGCAACAGTTGTATCACCGATTTCTGTGAAACTTCAAATTAGGTCAGTTCATGCCATGAATTGATGCTGAATATATTTTGAGTGTAAATCGCCCTACATACGAAGCTCCTATGCTGCATTTTTCACGATTCCTATAATAGCTCTATCTCAAGAAATAATTTACGGATTTTCATCACACTTTAGATTCAGTTATTGCTTCGTAAATCTGGTTCTGTATACGTTTTCTAGTCAATCAGCCAACAGGAGGCGCTGCTGGGGTGTATTTTTTACGATTTACGTAACAGCTGTATCACCGATTTCTATCAAACTTCAGATTAAGTCAGTTCATTTCATGAATTGATTTTGCTTATATTTTGATTGTAAATTTCTCTGCATATGACGCTTCTATATTGCATTTTCACGATTCCTACAATAGCTCTATCTCAAGAAATAATTCACGGATTTTCATCACACAATAGATTCATTTAATGCTTAATAGAACTGGTTCTGTATACGCTTTCTAGTCAATCGGTCAACAGGGGCGTTGCTGTGTGGCGTTTTTTCCCAATTCCCTTAAAAGCTCTATCTCTAGAAGTAATGCATAAATTTTCATCAAACTTCAGATTCAAGTATACCTTAATAAATATTATTGCTGATTATGTTTTCATATAACTAACTCCTACAACAGCTGCACTGTTTAAAAAAAAATCTGAAATTTATGGCTATATTTTTAATGAATTTCACAGAAAAAGTCCCTTTTTTACAACAAAAGGGCATTTTCTGTTAAGAAACAGAAAACTCTACCATATTTGGTGGAAATAACGAAACGGACGAAATAGAAAGAAAAAAACGTGACACTCCGTTAACTGGGGGGGGGGGGGGGGGGTCTCCATGGCCGAGTGATCAAGGCACTACGCCACTAATCGCCAGGGAGCGGAGATTGTGGGTTCGAATCCCATAATTGTCATGAAATAATGAAAACATAAAAAATCTGTTTAAAATTACTTTTTTGCTCTTTATTTTTCTCTTATTTCTTATTTTAAAAAATCTTTTAATTAATTAGCACCCCTTTCCAAATAAATAAATAAATAAATAAATAGTGTGCGATAAGTTTAAAAAATGTCTATAACATTAATTTTGTAAAAAATTAATAAAAAAATTTTATCATTCATTCACAAACAAACAGAGATTTTAAACGGTATTTTTATTATTTAAAGTAGTTAAAAATTAAAATTGATTTAAAAAAATAATAGGTATTACGCAATGCATCGGTTTAAAATAAAATTAACTAAATAGTTTACGAATATTCTAACGAATATATTCGAAAGGGAATCTTTGAAAAGCACAATAGATTTTGCCACTAACTCATAAAAGATATGTATAAAAGATTGTACAGACTGGTATCAACAGCTTTGGCTCAGTCAGTAAGGACTTATTGCTCTGTAAAACAGTCTCAAATTCGATCCTCAGGATGGTTTGAAGTAAATT
This sequence comes from Maratus speculifer, assembly GCA_964019185.1. NCBI lineage: Eukaryota > Metazoa > Arthropoda > Arachnida > Araneae > Salticidae > Maratus > Maratus speculifer. Next base: position 390,698,461 of record OZ025294.1, on the reverse strand, counting down.
ATACAAAAAAAAATAATGTAGCCGCACAAAATCACTCGGAAAGTTCGAAATCTTTAACGACTGATCGGTTCATTAATTTTAAAAATTAAATTTATTATCATTAAAAATGAAATTTTGTAACAGAAAGTTGCCGCTCCTTCAAACGAAGTTTTCATTTCTTTTACTTCTCAAAACGGAAAATCTACTAATGGAACGGTAAATGTCTGGCAACTTTGCTGCCAGTAGTTTTACCTTGAATTCACAGATTTATTTTCAACAGTGAGGCACTTTTATGTTACATTTTTACAGATATCCACAATAGTCTTGTTTTAAGAACGAATGCACGGAATTTCATGCCTTTAGAATCCTCAAGATGGCTTAGATTGTTAAGTTATAACATTAAGATATGGCAATAATATGTTAGTCTGTGTTTCTGTTTTCTTGTTTGTTTATTTGTTTTTATTTTTTTCCCATAAGTTTCGAAAAAACTAGTCAGTGGTCACGAATTTTAATGATGGTGATAAAATACACGCTATTATTTAACTATTCTTACGCTCTTTCTGTTACATAACATTACAGTAATATGTCAAAAATTAATGTATCATCATCTAGAGTGCAAATTCTTGCATCAGGTCCTGTGACTCTCAGTTTAAACGTCATTTTAGGGAATGGCAACACTTTTCCCTGCAATTTCGGTTTTGCAATTTTTGCTAATGCAAATTTTACACTTCCAAACATTGCACATTTTAAATTTTTACACCGTTGTATAGAGAAAAAAAATGTACTTTCAAATGCAATTTTTTTAAAAGCTGTATTTCTCTCTCTCTCTCTTTTTTTTTTTTTTTTTTTTTTTTTTTGAGATATATTTTTTTTTTAGTTTTTAGTATCAATTTTGTAATTGTGGCAACAAAATTACTCTATTTTCTCTTAAAATTGAGGGGGGGAAAAGGAATTAAAATGCGCAACACTTTTCCACACAATTTCCGTTTTGCAATTTTCGTTACTGCAAATTTTACGCTTCTAAACCTCGTACCTTTTAAATTTTTATACCGCCGTATAAAAAAAAGTACTTTCAGATGCAATTTGTTTCAAAGCTGTATCTCTATTTATTTTTGAGACATTAATTTTTAGTACCAATTTTATAATTGTGGCAACAGAATCACTCCATTTTCTCTTAAAACTGAAAAAAAATAGACATTAAAATGCGTATACTATTTCTAAAATATCGTCAGTATAAAATCCGGTGAATTTCGGTTTTATTCCGTTTAATAATTTGGATAATTGAGTTTTATACTATTTTGTTAATTTTAGCTTAAAATAATATTTGTTTGAGAGATAGACTGACCAATTTAAGATGCTTTTTTTTTACTGTAGTGTTTTTGTAGATTTATTATAAATCAATAAACCAGTTCTTTCTTGAAGAATTTCTTTCGTCGAATTTCGGCGGGTTTCATCTCGTTCTTTTAAGAGTTAAAAAGAAAATTGTGTAATCGTCTGCATGCTGTAACTGCTAATGATCTGAATTCCTGAGACTCACAAAAAGGTAAAACGGCGATTTTTTCAGGCTGGAACCAAAAAAACTAGTCGTTGGGGGCCACCGTAAAACTTACCCATCATGGATATGTATATGAAAATAAAACATGTGAAAACTATTTATACAATGCACTGCAATTCATAAACAAAATTTAAATATTGTTAATATACATAGTAATGCTATATTAAAGAACTGCTGATGTACCAATTTCGACAAATTATATAAAACGCCAAACTACTCAAGTAGTACCGAACTGCGCAAAAGAAACATCCTTATAACTCCAAAAATAATAATTCTATTAACTAACAATTAACTGCGTCGGATGAAGCGTCTCATTTCCAATTAAAATATACTTCTGAATTGAAATTTGAATGAAATACAGGGTCATGAAAAATCGAAGAATGGGGAAAACAAGATTACAAATATCTCGGCAACTAATAATTCGATCGACTTCGTTCTATATGCAAAATGTGTGTTATTTTATTGCCTTTTACGTCCATTTCTTAGAACAAAAAAATTCGAAAATTTTTATATACCTTTCATCAGAACGAATTTTTCGAGAGTCCGAAAAAAATAGTTCCGGATAATCGAGGTTGCTGATATTAAATAGGGTTCCTCCCATTCTTACATACTAACTACATACAAAATTTCAAGTCTCTATCTCAATTTTTTCGGGAGATAGAGCGTTTACAGACAGACAGACAGACAGACGGACGGCAAAATTTTTTTTCTAAAAATATGTTTTTCGGAATCTCCACTATCTAAAACGTGTAAATCCGTCAAAAAAATTTTTTCGATTTTCAAGACGATTGCAAGACTTACCCTATACTACGTTTGATGGGTAAGTAAAAAGATTAGAATCCATTCATTTCTCCAAATAAAATGTTTTTAAAACATCTAAAGGTTAAAAAATAATAATTCAATAGATTTTTATTTTATGTTGAACGAAAAAAAAACCCAGATAAAATGAAAAACATAATATCCAGCTACAATGAATGATTCTTAAAAAAAAGTATGTGTAAAAACTTTTTATTCATTGGAACTTTTTTGAATCAAAGTGATAATGGAAGAAAAAGAACCTTAATCAATATTGACAGGAAGATCCCGTAACATCCTCGAGTCACATACGATAAGAAACCGAAAGCAGAATAAAAAAATATTTCTGCAAAAACTGATATATTTTATGGTATCAGTACTTTTTATTATCTTAGTACTTAAACGTATTTTTAACATTTTTTTTTTCCTTCTTAAAACCGTAAATCATTCAAAAAAAGGAAAAATTGGAAATTATATTTGACGGGTGTAATGATCTCTAGAATTGACAACATGCATTTAAGTTTTTGTGGTTAAAAGAGAATTGTCTTTAGTTTGTAAAATAAAAAAATCAGTACTTTCCGTCAAGATTAAAATTTTTAGAGATATTTTTTAAAGCAAATACTACTTTAATGTAAAAAAATACTTGATGAAAAGTAATTGTTTTGTTTTAAATTACTTGGTAATTTAAGCGAATTCACTAAAGATGTCATTTCTTTTGCAAACTAAGACTAGTCATTGGAGGCCACCGTAATACTTACCCATCATGGATATGCATAGCATAATATATGAAAACATAACATAAGTAAACAATTTATAAAATCCCTTGCAATACCAAAATAAAATATAAACGTATATTTAAGTATTTTTAACACATAACAATGCTCTATTAATGAATTTCTGATGAACCAATTTCGATAAATTGTATGAAACGCCAAACTATTCAAGTAGCACTGAATTGCGTAAAAGAAACATCCTTATAACTCCAAAAATAATAATCATATTCACTAACGGTTTCTTGCATCGAATTAAGTATCTCATTTCCAATTAAAAGCTATCTTTGAATTGAAATTTGAATGAAATACAGGGTCATGAAAAATCAAAGAATGTGGAAAATAGGATTAGAAATATCTGAACAACTAATAATCCGATTGACTTCCTTTTTTATGCAAAATTTGTGTTATTTTATTGCTTTTTACGTCCATTCCTTAAAATAAAAGAATTCGAAAATTTTTATATACCTTTCATCAGAACGAACTTTTCGAGAGTCCGAAAAAAATAGTTCCGGATGATCGAGGTTACTGATATTAAATAGGCTTCGTCCCATTATTACATACTAAACACATACAAAATTCCAAGTCTCTATCTCAATTTGTTCGGGAGATAGAGCGGTTAGAGACAGACAGACAGACACACAGACACACAGACGGACGGACGGCAAAAATTTTTTTTCTAAAAATATGTTTTTCGGAATCTCCACTATGTAAAACGTGTCAATCCGTCAAAAAAAAATTTTCGATTTTCAAAACGATTGCAAGACTTACCCTATACTACGTATGATGGGTAAGTAAAATAACATGTCGGAAATTGCACATCAAGCATAGCAAATGAGATGCTTTCGTAATATAACGAATTTTTTTTAATATTCAGATCTTGGTGCAGTACAGTTGCTGAAATCTTTTGTGCGTCCCTGTCAACACTATCTGCTTTCTATATTATTCTTAAGGGGTGTTCTTAAATCAAAAAGATCAACTTTGTGACGCATTTTTTAATTTATTTTTGCTCGGAAATACATGAAAATAGCATGTGTCATTATTCAGAAATTGTCTAATTGCACTCAATGTTCTGTTTTTACTAAAACACAATAGATTTTTTATAACAAGCCTTCAAAGTTGACACTTTTGAGCACATTTCCCGATGAAAGCAGAAAAACCGATGCAAAAGCAGGAGAAAAACGGGTGATCACGTCATCGAAATATCTTATAACTGGATAGGTAATTTAATTATCATAAAATGGAAAAATAGGTTCCTTTCGAAATCGCTTCCATAGTCAGGTATTCCAATTTTATATATATTTTTTAAAAAATGAATTTGTAAATGTGTCAAAACGTTTTGCGCTTGTTGAACTCAGCAGTTAAAAACACCCTTAAGGAAGTAACTTGTAGTAATTTTCAGCAAAGTATATTAATTTCATAAAATGTGAAATAGTTTAAGAAGTATATTTTCCCCCAACTAATAAATAATATAATTAAAACGCGTTCCAAACAATGTTTTCCCCTGAACCATTCTGTAATGAATACTTTTGTAATAATACTTTTGTGTAATGATTAAATTTATCTTCGCCAAATGCGTACGTTTTTCTTTCCCAAAATCTTTGAAACGATCCAGTAAGTTCACGCAACATTCTCCATTGATAGTTTTGTATTTCTTAAAGTAATCGACAATTATTATGTTGAATGCATCCCAAAACACTGGATCCAAGACTTTGTTTGCTGATAAAGCTGTGTTAGCCTTTTCTGTTGCAGATCGGCCATGAAAAAAACCACTGTTTTAACTATCCTTTAGTTTCTGGTATACTATCATGAATCCATGTTATGAATCGATACCAAAAATCATTTGGATTTCACTTTATTTTATGTTATATACCTACCGAGTCCCTTCCCTCACTTTGACCCAAAGGGGACATTTTTCTAAATTTAGCCAACACCTTCATGTGATATATCGTAGTTTAGCCCTGTGACAATTATTTCATATTATGCACTTCCCTTGCTCCACCTGGGGAGTATGTTTAACGTGTATCTTCTAATAATATATGGTCAAGTACATATCTTCTTTTAATGCATATTAATATTTCCTGAAAAATGCAGCATAGCAGCGTCACCAGTCAGATGGTTTAAATCAAAATTCAGTCAGCAAAAACCATTGTCAACTTTGAACCGAATCTGAAGAAAGATGAAAATCCGTGCATTAATTTTTGAGATAGAACTATTGCAAAATCTCTCCAAAAAATCTGCATAACAGTGCCATCTGTAGGGCGATTTTACACCAAAATCAAACAACACTAATCTATATCAGAGTCTAAGTGAATCTGAAGTTTTAGAAAATTTTCTGCATTATTTCTTGAGATAGAGCTATTGCGATAATCATCATGGTAGTGCCACCTGTTTCATGACTTGCACCAAAACGTAATCAGCACCATATTATACCAAGTATTAACTAAATGTAAAGTTTTATAAAAATCCATGCACATTTCTTGAGATATGGCTGTTGTGGATATTGTGAAAATGCAGTCTAGCAGCGCCACCTGTTGACCGATATACAGCAAAAAACTAATCAGTTCTAGTTTGTATCAAGGTCTCACAGAATCTAAAGTTTTGTAAAATTCTGTGCATTAGTTTTTGATAGAGCTACTGCAATAATCACGAAAAGTTTACCATGGCAGCGCCACCAGTTGAGCGATTTGCGCCAAAACATAATCACCACCGAATTATATCAAGTACTAACTAAATCTAAAGTTTTATGAAAATGCAAGCACTAATTCTTGAAATATGGCTATTGTGAAAATTGTGAATAATGCAGTATAGTAGCGCCAGCTATCGAGCGATATACACCAAAACCTTATCAGATCTAGTTTATGTAAAGGTTTAACATCATCAAAAATTTTGTAAAATTCCATGCTTTAGTTCTTGAGATAGAGTGCCCATAAAAAAATTCACATACAGACAGACTCACAGACTTACAGACAGACAATTTGTAAAACATTATTTTAGGGTTCTCTAATCCATATAACGAGTAAATCTGTTGAAAACAGGATTTCGAAAATTTTGACGAATCCAATAATTTTTTTCTTGTAAAGATAGAAGAAAGTAAAAAGTTGGATTTTTTTATAGAGAAAATAATCATTTATTCCTTTACTATAGACCTTTAACCAGTTTTTTTATGGGAATAAAGCTCTTCTTTGTAGGAAAAAATGGAGTTTTACTATACCGACATTTATTATACCGACAAAAATGAAATCACTTTCATTTTTGGTGCAAAGGCCAATAAGATGAAGCGGAAAAAACAACAGAATGATCTTTCATCATCCCATTAATTATGAATCGATATCGAATGATATCTGTGGTTTGATATTTGACCATTTCGTTCCTGATTTCGCTGTTCTTTTGTTATTAAATAACAGTAAAAAAGTTTTCTTTTCATCTAGAAAGGTATTCCTGTGGAAAATTCATAAAAGAATATTATTATCATAAAATAATAATAGAAAGCTACCTATCGATATTATAAAAGACAAAACGTGACCATCTGTAATGCGGACGTTATTTGACGCAGACGATTAAATGATTTTCTTTTCAGAGCTGATGTTATGCTATTGGAAACATACCTTTACATTGTTTTTCACGTATATAAACAATCTTAAAGAAAAGAGAGAAACAAATAACAGAACTAAACAAAGTAGCAATTTGTTTCTTATAGTGTTTTTTAGCGATCTACGTCTTATATAACAAGTTGTGAATTCCACGTAAATCGTAGCAAATGAGGTGCTTTAAGGAAGCTTTCAAAATATTCAGATCTTATTGAATTATACAGTATTTCGGATACAGTAAAGTATCCGAAAATCTTTTGCGTATCCCTGTAAATACTATCTGCTTTCTGTTATACACGAAGTAACTTGTAGTAAGCATCAGCAACGTACACCAATTTCATAAAGTGTGAAATAATTTAATGTTATTAAAAAGAGCCTCAAACAATGTTTCCTCCTGTACCATTATGAAATTTAACATTTTTTTGTGTTCCTGTAAATTAATAACAAATATTCTTTGCATTACAGATTGTACGGAATGTATATTTTAGTATACACTTCATAGATGCATATAAATTTTATTAAATTCGAACGAGTGTAACACCACTAAAATGCACTTGAAACTATTTTTCCCACTGGCCGTCATGTAACGGAATAATTTTGATTGTCTCTGTAATTAAGCTATACATCCGATTTTCATAAAATTTGAAATGACTCGACAAAATTATGCTACAATTATATGTTTTAAATATCAAATGATTCGGTTGGTTAGTTTTTGCTCTGTTACATGCGGACAGAACGACGACTATAGGTGCTACGTATTTGCATATACGAACGCACCTAAGAATGGGTATAGCAGAAATGTATAAAATGCACAAAAACGAAAAAGTAAAAAGTTTTACTTTTCATTAAGATAAAATTTTTAGAATCCACTAGTAATTTAAAAAAATCACTAGATATATGTTTATTTTTACGTTTTCCATTTTTTTAAATGCCAAAAAAGAAGACGTAAGTAAATCATGTTAAAAATAACGTCTTTAGTGGATTAACGACTGCGTGTCGTGATTTTAAAAAAAACTGTTAAATTGGCGATTGCTTTAAATTATTTGTTTCCATTATTTACTTATATTATTGTTTATTTTATTTGCTACATTATTTATTACATTATTCATTTATAATATTAGTTTACATTGGTATTGAACATTTAGGTTGATAGAATTGGCGAATTTCTCTCATAGCCGCCATGTCAGATGCCAAGCAATAGTTAAAACTGCAGTTTATCCATAAACATAAATGTTTTAAGAAAAAAAAAATATATGCTTTTATTAAAATTAAAAAAAATATTGAAAAAATATATATCTTCCGGAAAGAACTTGTTGAAGGTGTTGTTGTTGAGAAACTATCAAATCGCCCTCGATTTTCTGTTTTATTTATTTATTTATTTGAAAACACAAGAAATCTTTCAGAACAAATCATCAAAGTTAGCGTTTTGAACCGCATTCCCTACAAAAGCAGAAAAACAAATGTTACAAAGGGAGAAAAAGGCTTAATCACGTGATCGAAATCGCTTATAACCCAATAGGTAATTTAATTATCACGAAATGCAAAAAACAAAGTTTGATTCGAAACCACTTCCATAATCAGGCCTTCCAATTTTATATCTTTATGTTAAAAATGAATTTGTAAATATATCGGAACATTTTGATGTAACATTTTAAATGTGATTTTAGATTCCTCTTTTCATAATCCATTCGTTTTAATAATTGAAAGTCAAAGGTCTTTTTGATTAATGAAAATGCAAAAAACATAAAATGCTTTTTTTTAATCAAAAAAATATTATTTAATGTAAATTTTTTATGCTTAAATGTTTCCAGAACAGGTTTATCTTCTGATAGAAGTTTATGTGTTTTACCATGAACTGAAATCTAAAAACAAAAAACAAAGCCTATATCTTTGTCGACCAGCAATAATAATAAAATACCCAATGAACATTTGATGCTGCCATCTCCAGTCAAAAATCGAAACTAAAATGATCATATGATTTTTGATCTAGAAACAGCAGCGCCACGAAACGATTACTATTTTTGAATTTAAGGCCTATGATGACACACCTATCTTCATTTCGTTCCCTAAACTATATTCCATCTTCATGATTTAAGCATTTTGATGATTTATCATTTACATTCCGTCATTTTTGACTGGGGTTATAAACTACAGTCAAATCTTGTTAACATGAACAGGCTTTACATGAATTACTTCTAACATGAATTGTTTTCACAGTCCCCTATAAAAATGAATACAAAGAATCGATATTGATAACATGAATTACTGTTAAGGTCCCTGTCCTTGCTCGAAGAAACGCTCGCAAGCTAATGCTATTCCTATGGGGAAGCATTTTTCTAATAACTCTTTCGCATTTTGACATTTTTGAATAATTTTTTTTTTGCATTGGATAGCTGAGGTGCATACCAATTGCGCACCTTTTTTACTTTTTCGATTTTGGTTGCAGATATTTTTTACAAAGTTAGTTTCATTTTTAAAACCGGTTTCGAAACTGAAAGTGCTTTTTAAAAAGTATATCTGCAACCAAAATCGAAAAAGTAAAAAAGGTGCGCAATCGGCATGCACCTCAGCTATCCAATGCAAAAAAAATTATTCAAAAATGTCAAAATGCGAAAGAGTTATTAGAAAAATGCTTCCCCATAGGAATAGCATTAGCTCGCGAGCGTTTCTTCGAGCGAGGACAGGGGCCTTAACATGCAGTGGCGTAGCTAAGGGTGGGCAAGGGGGGCGTCCGCCCCGGGCGCCGAGGCCTAGAGGCGCCAATTTGAGAGAAATTGTTATATATCTATATTGGGGTGGGGGCGCAAAATTTCTTACTGGCCCCGGGCGCCAAAAAACATAGCTACGCTACTGTTAACATGAACAAAATTTTGATTCCCCTTGAGGTTCATGTTAACGAGGTTCGACTGTAGTATTTTATATTAGGAAAGCAGATACAGCATCCATTTAAATTGTAAACTATAACCGCGCACTTAATTAATTCTGAACTATGATTTTAACCATGGAGGAATGATATAGGTGGAGGTGAAGTAATGCTCAAAAAAGGTTTGCAATATGAATCCATTTATCGCTCAAATTTTAATGTTCCAAACAAAAGGACGTAGAAGGTTGTATTAATACAACGAATCGAAAGAAATGAATTACAACTGAAGCATATTTTAAGAAGAAATAGCAAATTTTTAAAATGGTCTTTGTTCTATTATTATTTATTAAAATAAATGTTCGCTTTTAAAATAAAAGAAATTAGAAAATTAGCAATTATTAAATGTCAAATTAAAATTAAATTAGATATTGAAAACATTTGTTACGAACTAAAAATTGTATTACTAAAAGATTCCTTTTTTAATTCAGTTTTAAATACTTTATAACGTAGATGAAAAATGTTTATGACTAAATAATTGCATGTAAATAAATATTTAAAATATAATGATAAAAACATTCTTTAAAAATCATGTATGAAAACTTAAGTAATAAATATTAATCTAAAATATCGATTTCTGACTGCAGACGATTTTAATATATTAACAAACGAATGTTATATTTTCAAGCAAAACGTTAAAAGAATTTTCTATATTGATATTTAAAACACATATGATAACAGAATTAATAAATTCTTACTGGTGAAGCGATAGATTAGTTCTTTTTAAAAAATAATAGCAAAAAAATACGAGTTTAAACCTGTTTCAATTGATAGGCGTGTCAAGCACGTGGTTTTGTTTGTACTTAATGTGACTTGATGTAGGGTTACATTTTTAGCATCACCGCCAGAGATAATACTTTCCCTCCACCTATCTCATTCCTCCATGATTTTAACCATGAAGCGTGTTTTAACTCAAAATCAGACATCTAACTTTTGACAGATTTCAGTAAATTTTCCGAAAATTACCCGTTAATCGGCCAAATTGTCAAGGATCGTTTAAATAATTTACTATCGCTAGAATACTGATCCTTAATTAAATCCATGACAAAAGCTTCTAGTAATGCTGACATGAATCCGTTCGAGATAATTTATTAACTGAAAATAGTATAGAATATACATATTAATAGTAAGTAGACAGCTGTTTAAGATAAAACTTCTTTCGGAAAAAAAATAGGAAATTGTACGTCAGACGTTGCAAATGAGATGCTTTCGTACTATAAATAGTTTTATAAATATTCAAATCTTTGTGCAATAGCTGTTCAACTGTTATGTAAAAATGCATGAATACAAAATTTACTTGATTACATATCTATCTATATTATGAAGGAGAAACATATTTGTGCGCAACGCATTTGTCATTTTGCGAAAAGCAAAACTTTGAAATTTGAAATGAAATTTTTCTTTTGCAAATTTTGCTATTGCAAATTTTTAAACTTCTAAATATCGCACATTTTCAATTTTTAGACTGTCATATACAGAATAAAATATACTTTTGTTTCGTAATAAATACTAGAATCTCTATTAATCTAAAACTCTTACCTCGGATGTAAGTTATTCGCTTTTATGTGGTTTACCTCGTCTAAATGATAAGTATATTCTTCAATAAAACATTCCTTTGGACGAAACTATGACATTTAATTTACAACACGAACATAAATATTACAATAATTCTTTTCGTTTACATCTCAATTTATAATGCGTACAAAATGTACGTTTCATTCTCGTTTGCTCAGAACAATCATAGAACGCCAACATAAACAAAAACAAAAATAGAATACAAAAGAGTCACTAGTTCACGCAGCTTGCAAAATGTTTGTGAGCCATGGAGTTTCAAAGGTGAGAGTATGAAAACACAACATCCTCCGGCCCAGAAAGATAAGCTATTCATCTTTACAGGAAAGTTCCAATGGGTATAAGTGTTGGACTGCTCGCCGAATAAAATTACCTGTTGCTAGTCTTATGGTGCATGCACGAACCTTTCCGTCTCTACCAGGATGGATATTTGTAATAATGCCTAATTTCCACAAGAGCCTTGGTTGATTGTCTTCTTTGATCTGAACGACATCTCCTTTTATTACTTGTATGCCTTTAACATGATCTGTATAATGGAGAGATTTTAAGTCCATTAGATAAAACTGCTTCCACTTCAACCAAAACTGTTGCACTAAATTTAATCTATATCTATATCTGCGAGTTAATTCATTTCTCGTAGAAGGAGTGATTCTTGTCTTCTCCGGTGGCAACGCTGTAAGCCTTTTTCCCACAAGAAAATGTGCTGGACACAAGGGAGTTGCCTCATTGGCATCACTGGACACAAAGGTTAATGGGCGGGAATTCAAAATAGCTTCCACTTCAAGTAGTTTCAAATTCTTTGTAATCTAATGAAGATCTTCCAAGGATTTTCTTGAGGCACATCTTCGTCGAACGCACTAGTCGCTCGTAGAATCCTCCCCACCACGCTGCGCTTTCTACGATGAATTTCCACTTAATTCTTTTTTCACTAAACTAATTTTGCACCTCGGGATTCTTTATCAAATTCGACAGTTGCTGTAAATCCCTATCCGCTTTCTTGAAGGTCTTAGCATTGTCAATGTATATAATCTTGCAAATTCCATGCCTTGAGATGAATCTTCGAAAGGCCATTAAAAATTCGGTTGTTGTTAAATTCGTAACAATCTGTAAATGTACCGCTCTTACTACTGCGCAAGTAAATTATACAACGTAAATCTTTGCACCATTTTTTAGGTATTGGTGACCTAGAAAATCCGCTCCAGTCACTTCAAACGGTGATGTTTCTTTAATTCTATCTGGAGGAAGGGGCGCAATATCTTGACAATAAGGCTTGGTGCTGAATTTTTTACAGATGATACATCCTCTTATTATACGTTTCACTTGTTGCCTACCCTTTATAATCCATAATCGTTCTCTTAATTGGACAAGTGTTTCGGAAATTCCAGCATGAGCTACTTCTTCATGAGCTTTTCTGATTTGAAGATCTGTAAAATGACTTCTGCTTGGAAGGATAATTGGATGGGCTTCTGAATAACTTAAATTTGAATTTTGGAGTCTTCCTTTTAATCGAATGATTCCATCTTCGTCTAAAAACGGATTTAAATTTAGAATTTTGGAATTTCTTGGAACTAATTTCTTCTTAAACAATGTTTCTTTTTCTTCTGAAAAGAACCTTCCTTGCGTCTGTTTTATCCAATATTGCTCTGCTTTCAACATTTCTTCAGCACTCAAAGTTCCTGAAAATTTATGTGCATGTTTCTTTGTATTATTCACAAATCTTAATATCCAACAGGTGATGCGTAGTAGTCTAGTAATTGTAGTGTAATTTTCAATTTTAAAATTTGTATTCTCTTCTTGAGTCACATAGCTAGTTTGGACAATTTTTGTTCGCTTTGATTTTCTTTTCTCTTCTTCAGCGACTTTGACATCAATTACTTTTGTTTCTTGAGGCCAGAATGTTTCATTTTCTTGCAACCACTTGGGTCCGTTAAACCATGCATTATTTTTTAAAAGTGATTTTGCTTTTTCACCTCTGGTTAACAGATCGGTTAGATTTTCTGAGCCAGGACAGTGTGATCATAAACTTGGATTTGCTTTTTGTTGTATTTCTCGAATTCTATTTTGAACAAATGGCTTCCATTCCTCGACATTATTTCTGATCCAATGCAAGACAATCATTGAATCGGTCCAAAAATGTAGACTAACTTTCATTTCTTTGAAAAGATGTTCATTAACATAGGCTGTTAGTCTAGTCCCAACTATTGCACTCATCAGTTCTAATCTTGGCAGAGATAATTTCTTGATTGGAGCAACTCTGACTTTGGAAATGACAAAACTAGTAAATATTTGTTCATTGGCACGATATCTTAAATATATAACAGATCCATAAGCTTTGGAACCAGCGTCGTTAAAACAGTGTAGTTGTACATCTTGAATTGCATATTTTGAGTGTTCACCAAAATAATGTCTGGGAATCTCTACAGCTTCAATAGAACTTAGTTGCTCGCACCAATTAATCCATTTATTGTGCATGTCTGCATTTAATTTATCTTCCCAATTCAGACCTTCTTTCCAAATTTCTTGCATAAGAATTCTTGCAGTTACTGTAAAAGGGTTTAAAATTCCTATGGGATCATATATCTTTCCTATCATCATTAAAACTTCTCTTTTGGTTACACCGTTGTTCTTATTTTCATATTTCATAAGATTCTGCAATTCAACTTTTAAATTATCTTCTTGGGTATTCCATTTATAACCTAAAACTTTTGTACAAGGAAATTTTTGATGGACAGCTTCCTTTTTTGAATCAAATTGCGATTGAAGACTTCTGGAATTTGTAGTCCACTTGCGCATATTGAAATTAGCATCTTTCAAAATGCTCTTAACCTCAGCATATACCTTCAGACCTTGAGCATCTTCATTCACACGAGTAAGTAAATCATCGACATATAGACATTTATTTAGTATATCAAATGCTTCTGGAAATGTGGATTTGTATTTATTAATATGATGTCTTATCGTTGCCGATAACAGAAATGAACTAGGTTTCGCTCCGAATAAAACTCTTGTCATTCTTAATGTTTTCAATTTAAAATCTGATTCAGTATTAGGGGAATGTCCAATCCATAAAAATCTAACAGCATCTCTATCTGCAGGATCTAAACTAATTTGCAAATATGCCTGTTCAATATCTCCAGTAATTGCGATCTTATGTAATCGACACCGAAGTAAAACATCAAGTATATCTGGATTTAAATTTGGACCGGCACGTAAACAGTGATTCCAAGAAATAGATTCGGCAGAGTGAGAAGACGCATCGAAAACTACTCGAAGCTTGGTTGTTGTTTTGTCTTCACGTATAACTGCTTGATGAGGCATATAATAAGTTATTGAGCTTGGCTGCGAATTGACCACTTCTGCCATTTCTTTCTCTAAATAATTATCTATAATATTGGCGTACTTTTCATAAAATTCTGAACGTTTCTCAAACTTCTTATTTAAACTGTATAGCCTTTTCTTCGCTAACTCATAATTATCTGATAATTCTACAACTCTTTCATTCGAAGGCAACCGCACTTCATATACATTATTCTTAAATTTAACAGTCTTATTATAATTTTCTAATACGGCATTCTCTATATCAGATTGTTCCTTTTCTGGTTTTATTCCTATAGATTCTAATTCCCAGAAAGCCTTTAAAGTATGATTTACGTCTACATTTCTGTCCAACTGAACATGCTCCGAAACTGTTTTCATAACACTAATCGAAGTTTGTAAAATATTAGCATCTTTAGACGCAGTAGAACCATTAACAGTCCACTCTAAAATTGTTTCCGAAAGTACAAGATCATCCGAAAGTCTACGAATCTTCCCTGTTACCATTTTCCAATAATAATCACTTCCGATTAAAATTGATAGTTGAAAATATTTTGAATCGCCATATGTTCTATCAGCTAATTGCAATTTATTTCTGAATACAAAATCTCGAATTTTCTTCTCGGGTACGGCAAGTAAAGCTTCGCTAATTTCTGGTGTCTCTAACACTTCAATTGTAATATCTTTATTTTTCACTTCGGGATTTTTCAAAATAATTCTGTATCGCTTGCATTTCTGATTTATAGCGTCTTTAGAACCAAAAGCGTAAATCGTAACATCTTCCTCACCCACTTCTTGTAAGCCTAATTTTTCTGCAACGCTACTCAATATAAATGATCTCTGCGATCCTAAGTCATACAATAAACGTAATTTCGACTTATGTTGTTTTCCGATAGCTAATGCAGTAGCGGTTTGCAAATAAATATCTCGTGTTAAATTCGCATTTTGAATTGATGAAACTAATGTATCGCTTATTTCTTCTTTATCCACCTTTTCTTCTCAAATTACTGAATTATGAATACGAAAACAAAATTTATATCTATTTTTAGACTTGCAATATTTAACTAGGTGAAATTTTTGAAATCATAAAAAGCATCTTGCTTGACTCTTTATAATATTTTTCTTCTCCTCTGTAGTTTTAGAACAAGTTTCTGTATCATGGCATTCTGAACAGAATATGCATTTATTTTCAACGTTTGCATTCAAAGTAGCTGTCGTAGGCATTCTGTACTTAAATGATTTACTATTAACAAAATCTGTATCTGAAATTTCTTTTTTTACGACTACTTTGTTTTCAAATCTTTTGTTTTCATCTGATTCTGTCTTGCAAAACGAAAATGTACGTTCTCTTGTTTCTATTTCCGTTCTTAAATAATCTAACAGCTTTAAGACATTCCACGATTCTGTTTCACTTTTATTTTCTCTATTATAACTCAACATTAAATTACTCGGTAATAACTTTGTCATTATAGGAAATAATAAACTTCCATAACTTTCTAATTCGATTCCTAATGATTTTAAACTTCGAATATGCATTTCGCAAGTATCATACAAATTGCGCAATTCTTTCAAACTAGACGAATTACGGACAGGTGGCAAATTTAATAACTTGTTAATGTGAGATCTGATTAATATTTCCATTTTTCCGTAGCGGTTCTCTAAAATATTAACAGCGATATCATAATTTTCTTCAGAAATCGATAATCCTTGAATAGCAGTTTGCGCCGATGATTTTATGAGACTTTTTAAATATGTAAATTTATCTATTTTACGCCATCGTTGTCATGAATTGCTGATTTAAACTGACTATAAAATTCTTGCCAATTTTCTAAATTTCCATCAAATTTCTCAATGTTCAGTTTAGGCACACGAATTCTATGTTCAGCCAACAGAAGCAAATTGGTGTTTATATTACTAGAGGCAGCAGCCGAATTTAAAGCGACATTAACTTCACTTTTCTGTAAATCTTTCATTTTGCGATTCAATTTAGTTTTCATGGAAATAAATTTTTCTCTATACTCTTGGTTTGATTCAAAATCGGACTCTAAACTTTTTAAATCCGTTATTTCTGCTTCAATACATTTACACAATTCAAGAAATTGATTTTCTTTATCGTTAATTTGCGCAGACGATTCTTCTAACCAAAGAATATCAATTGTACTATCATGATTTTGAAATACATCATTGATATTATTCATAGGCTTCGTTGCACTAGTCTTAATACTTTTCCGTTTTAATTTTAAAGCATCTAAAGTTTCCATTTTAATATTCTCAAAAGAAATAAATACTTATCAAATAATAATATTCAAACCAAATAAAGCGCGACATATGGGCGCCAAAATCTGTTTCGTAATAAATACTAGAATCTCTGTTAATCTAAAACTCTTACCTCGGATGTAGGTTATTCGCTTTTATATGGTTTATCTCGTCTGAATGATAAGTATATTCTTCAATAAAACATTCCTTTGGACGAAACTATGACATTTAATTTACAACACGAACATAAATATTACAATAATTCTTTTCATTTACATCTCAATTTATAATGCTTACAATATGTACGTCTCATTCTCGTTTGCTCAGAACAATCATAGAACGACAACATAAACAAAAACAAAAATAGAATACAAAAAAGTCATTAGTTCACGCAGCTTGCAAAATGTTTGTGAGCCATGGAGTTTCGAAGGTGAGAGTATGAAAACACAACAACTTTTAAATGCAATTTGTTTGAAAACTGTATCTTAATTTATTTTTGAGTTATTCGCGTTTGAAATGAAATAGACGCCCTCTTGCGGACAAAGTCTGAAACGAAATAGAACTGATACCGTGAGCTGAAATCAGTGTTTAAAAAGCCGATAAATAAATAAACAGTTCTATAATAAATAAATAAATAAACAGTTCTATAACGCATGCAACGTTGGGTTCTTTGTATTAAAATTATCTAAAATCAAAGTTTTATACACAAAGTTTAGATCTATAATATAAAAAATTACATTTGACTTACTAATGGCAAAATAACATGACAGCAACACAATGCTTGCATGATTCGCTTGCTCCAGCTTTGCAAGAGCAAGGAAATTTTTTTATTTTCAAATTTTTGTTTTCCTTTACTAGCAAACCTGAAATAATATGGGGATTTCCTTCTGTTTGGCTTGTTTGTAAACACGAGCCTACAATCTCTATTTCTTCTTCTTTGCATTCTTTTAAGCCGCACATTACTAATCTCTTTGAATCAATAACTGCTTCAGCTTCTCTAAAGCAATTACTAGATTTTCCAGCATCTAGAAATTCTAAAATTGTCGATATTTGTAATTTATCTTTCATAATGAAATAAAAAAGATAAAAAACTGCACTTTAAATAGCTCTTTAAACGGGTTTTTCGCTATACTACAGCATGGAACAAACAGCAAGCACTACGTAAACAAACGATTATCAGGTCTATACAACGCCACCTTTCGGTCATTACAAACGCGAATTAATTTTTTGTGGTTTTTCATGCTTTTTTGTCATTGTGGCAACAGTAGTATTCCAATAATGCGGATGCTACAAGAATTCAAATGTTTTTCAGGTATAAATTCTCTAACGAGAACAATAGAAATCGAGAGTTCAAGTTTTGAATTAAAATGATTTTTAATTGATCAAATTAAAATAGCATTAAAAAAAAAGAGGGAGATACGGATTTGAGAGGCATATGCAAATTTTGAGATGGTGAAAATGCTATCGGGTTTAGATTGCATGGGGAAAAATTCTATGATTGAGTCAAAATGGAATAAATTTTGCTATTTTTCATTTTGGAATACCCAGCGTAAGTTCCTTAATTGATAACTTTATCATAATAACAAATCTTAATTATATTTTACTGCTTGCATATACAGTTAAAATTCAATTTTAATAATTCTGACAACTGAATTTTTAGAAATGGCATTTTGTTAACTTTAGATTAAATCTAATTTGTTTCAGAGTTATGCATACCAATATACAGTAAAGCATCGTTTATACGACGTTTACATTTATACGACATTTTACTTTGGTGACAATTCATTCCTATTCATTTTAGTGCAAAAATATATCTTTTATACTACGCACAAAATCGTTTATTTGTCGATTTTTCGATTTTGTATAGTTTTATTCTTGTTTATTTTTACTTACCCATCATACGTAGTATAGGGTAAGTCTTGCAATTGTTTTGAAAATCGAAAAAAAAAATTGACGGATTTACACGTTTTAGATACTGGAGATTTCGAAAAACACATTTTTTTGAAAAAATTTTTTGCCGTCCGTCTGTCTGTCTGTCAGTCTGTCTGTCTGTAAACGCTCTATCTCCCGAACAAATTGAGATAGAGACTTGAAATTTTGTATGTACTTAGAATGTAAGAATGGGGCGAAGCCTATTTAATATCAGTAACCTCGATTATCCGGAACTATTTTTTTAGGACTCTCGAAAAATTCATTCTGATGAAAGGTATATAAAAATTTTCGAATTTTTTTATTTCAAAGAGTGGATGTAAAAGGCAATAAAATAACACAAATTTTGCATCAAGAACGAAGTAGATCGAATTATTAGTTGCCGAGATATGTGTAATCCTGTTTTCCGCATTCTTTGATTTTTCATGACCCTGTATTTCAATCAAATTTCAATTCAAAGATATATTTTAATTGGAAATGAGACGCTTCATCCGACGCAGTAAATTGTTAGTTAATATGATTATTATTTTTAGAGTTATAAGGATATTTCTTTTACGCAATCCGGTATTACTTGAGTATTTTGGCGTTTTATATAATTTGTCGAAAATGGCTCATCAGCAATTCATTAATAAAGCATGATTATGTATATTAAAACTATATAAATTTGCGTTTAAATTTTATTTTGGAATTGCAGTGCATTTTATAAATGTTTTACACATGTTTTATTTTCATATTTTATATTATGCATATCCATGATGGGTAAGTATGACGGTGGCCCCCAACGACTAGTTCTTGTGTATTTTAAGAGTGGACGAATCTGCTAACAGCTATGAGTGACACCAAAAAGCGTGTTTAAATGTACCCCACATGATAACAGTGTAGGCTGGAGTTTGATTAGTCTGAAAAATCAGCTTACGCGTAACAAATTACATTGGAGAAGTCATTCTTTTTTGCGAATATGGTCAGCTTTTTATTTATGCATTTATTTTAGTTATTTGTTAGTTTTGGATTGTTTAATTTACAAATTTATGAAAGTCAACGCATTAAATATTAAAATTAAGTGAAAACAAAATTAGTTTTGGAAGTGAAAATCGATTATACGATGTTATCATTTATACGACGTTTATCGATAGTCCCTTCGGCGTCGCATAAACGATGCTCCACTGCAATGTGAATTTTTTATTGTAACTAATTTTGTAGGCTTCTTATAAATCAATGAAACAGTTCCTTCTAAAACGTTTTCTTTCGTTGAAATTGACGAATTCTACCTTATATATAAGAAATTCAAAATCAATATAAAGCACAGATGAATGTACCAAAATTACTTTCAGGTGCAAACATATAATATAAATTTATTTAAAATATCTTACAATACAAAATCGTTTTCAATCATTCCATGGCTGTCATCAGTAGGTATTCAAATGCTACTATTATTTCTATTTGCGCTTATTCGAGAATTGTGTTTAGAAGAAAATATCGTAATTTATTTTTTATTTTGTACGTGAGATGAGATGCCAATCCCCCCCCCCCTATAGGTATTCAATTTTTCAATCAACACGATCTTTTATCCATTTTGCAGAAGTTCTCGCCATACCCCATAGATATAGATCGATTGATAGCTATATCAATTGAGTGTATCGTTTGAAGCTATATTACTTATCCCCCATCATACGTAGAATAGGATAAGTCTTGTAATCGTGTTGATAATCGATTTTTTTTTTTTTTTTTTTTTTTTTTTTTTTTTTTTGACGCATTTACACGTTTCAGATATTGGAGATTCCGAAAAACATATTTTTAGGAAGAAAAACTGCCGTCCGTCCGTCTGTGTCTGTCTGTCTGTAAACGCTTTATCTCCCAAACAACTTGAGATAGAGACTTGAAATTTTGTAAGTACTTAGTATGTAAAAATGGGACGAAACCTATTAATTATCAGTAACCTCGATTATCCGAAACTATTTCTCCCGGACTCTCTAAAAATTCGTTCTGATGAAAGGTACATGAAAATTTTCGAAATTTTTTTATTTTAAGGAATGGACTTAAAAGGCAGTAAAATAGCACAAATTTTGCTTAAAGAATAAAGTCAATCAGATTAATAGTTGTCGAGATATTTGTAATCCTGTTTTCCAGATTCTTCGATTTTTCATGATCTTGTATTTCATTCAAATTTCAATTCAAAGATATATTTTAATTGGAAATGAGTAGCTTAATCCGATGCAGTAAACTGTTAGTTAATATGATTATTATTTTCAGAGTTATAAGGATGTTTCTTTTACACAATTCTGTACTACTTGAGTAGTTCGGCGTTTTATGTAATTTGTCGAAATTGGGTCATAAGCAATTCATTAATAGAGCATTACTATATATGTTAAAAAGATTTAAATGTACGTTTAAATTTCATTTTGGAATTGCAATGCCTTTTATAACTTGTTTACACTTGTTTTATTTTCAAATATTATATTATGCATATCCATGATGGGTAAGTATTAAGGTGGCCTCCAGCGACTTGTCTTTATTAGCCATCATTTCAACTGATTCTCGTACAATGGCTCCTTGGTAATTATTTATACGAAAGATGATTTTCGATTTATTGAAACTTACTTTAATTGGTTTGAATTTGAGCCAATGTTAATAATGAGGTATATGGTCTATTTAATCTGAGATCTGCTTTATGCTCTTTAATGCTATTTTGAAGATTTTTCAATGTCATAAAAAAATTATTATTATTTTGGAAAGGTATGATGTATACTCCGGATCTATTGATTGCCTGGATATGATCAATTTTAGTATTTAACAGGTCTTTTAATTTTAGAGGAGGAACTGCAGTTCATTTTATGCTATATTTAAAAAGAGGATGCCTCATATTTTCAAAAAACCTTAGAATGTAGCTAACTTTACAGAATTTAATTCTTTTCTTTGGAACTGTACTTCTTTTTTCTTAATCATCCACTTCAAACTCGTTTATGATTTTTTTTTTCAATAAAACCGCATGGAATCACATTTTTAGCACTTGCCAACAAGGTTGAAAAGTGCTTATGCATTCGGTTTGTCAGCCAGGATGACCGTCCGTCCGTCTGTCCGCGCTCTAATTCTCGTAAATATACTCGGATTGCCATGAAATGTTTGGACGTTATTTAGGTTTATCCTAACCCGAACCCTGTTGAAAATGAAGTTTCTATTATGATTAATTTTTTTACAGGGACAGTCAAAAGTTTTCCATTACATTACGGCTTTTGGGGAAAAATCATTTCAAATGAATTTTAACGTTTATAACTCTTTCCAAAAGTTTCAAAGTGCTTATGCATTCGGTTTGTCTGTCTGTCTGTCAATCTGTCGGTCTGTCCGCTCTCTAACACCTGTAAATATACTCGAATTGCCCTGAAATTTTTGTATGCTATTGACGTTTACCCTAGCACGATCCCTATTGAAAATGAAGTATCTGCAATGATTAGTTTATTTAATGGGAGAGTCAAAATTTTTCCATTACATTATGACCTATGGGAAAAAATCGTTTCAAAGGCGTTTTAAAGATGTTACACCCGGTCAAACATATTAAAATTTACATGCATTTAAGAGGTGTACTAAAATATGCATTCTATAAAATATGCGGTAAAAATATAGCTATTATTCCTTTACAGGGCCACACAAAAGAATTCCATTGGATAATGGTAAAAGGGGGAATAGTGTGCGACATTTTAAAAATATATTAAACTGTTTCATGCATAACAAAATTGATATATGTCACTGAGGCTTAGTATAAATTATACGATACTGTCTTGCATAGTATGAAGTACATTGCATTTACAGGGACACACAAAAGATTTCAAATAGTACATTCCTTCAGACGGACTGTATATATTTCCGATGATGGCTGATGGATGGATGTAATGCATTTTATTTATGATATACGCATTTAAGTTTCACTAAATCTTTGTACATTATAGGGGTGTGTATTAGGGTGGAGCGAAAAAAATTATTTTTTTAAAATCAAAAACGGGTAGGTGCCAAAAAGTTGCCTTTATACTAGTACATCAACTGTGTGAAATTTTACCGCTGAAAAAAAAATGGCTTGAGTCTGCGCTTTCGCTCCAAAAATCGAAATTTTGAGTAAAATTTGTCATTTTTTGACATTTTTTCAAAAAAATTAAAAAAAATTCCTATAGAGCTGGTTATTATTTAAAAGTGTTACTTAAACCTTTATATTTATCTGCTTAACATATTTAAACTATAAAACAATATCTTTATTCCGTATAGCTGGAGCTAAACAGACAACTTTTGGTAAGAAAACGGCATTACCACTCTATTGGGACGTACAATGAATTGTTATTTTTAATACAGCTCTTGTTTTCAAAGCTACCTTGGACATACGTCGTAGAGGTGGCTATACTTCATATACCACCCGTCGCAATTATTCGATCATCTTAGTACAGTGTTTTATTTATATATTGATTTGTGATTTTCTTTATCAAAATTTGGCATGTTTTCGATGCATCCACCTAGTTTATCTGTTCTTTGTATCCTCATGTTGTTGTGACCATATTAATGTATATTTTTACAGCTTATACAAAAAAATGACAAGCAGAGTAATGTACGGGAATATTATTAAAGGGATCTATTCGGCCATCTATTACCTTTATCAAACTTACATCCAGTTGATGAAAGTGATTGGAAGTTCGGTTACTACAATATTTTTTCAGTCAATTATATTTTTTTACGTAATGACCTGCTTCAAAGATGATTTCAGGTATTTCAACCATAAGTATGCCATCATTTTTTCTGCTTTTGCATTTTTTACATGTTTTGAAGCGAGCTGTTTAATGTGATTTCTGATGATCGTGAGAGAGAATTGCAATGGGAATTGCACGTGCAGGGCAACCGTTGTTGTAAATAACTTTTTTTTTGCATTAGTTTTATGCCGTTTTCTAAGTGTTTTCGTAGCCAGGTAATTTCTCATTAAATTTTAGATCCCCATTTTATAAGTGAACAATATTTGATGGTGAACTGTCCTGGACATAAACTTATTATGCATAGTACTTTTTGAGAGAATGTACAGACTCTAATCGACTATAAGTACTCATTTAGGAAAATTCTATTTGTCGCTGTGAGCCATTTTGCATTGGGTAAGCTTAGAATTGTGTATAATAATGGATCATATGCTACTTCAACTCCAGTGAATTTCCTCTGCGTCAATTATTAGAGAAGTCGAAGTAAAACGTTGTAATCTACATGGATTCACTGGATTAATAAGAAAATATTTGTCTACGTACTATTCACTTCCTATTGCAATTTTTTATAAATAATAATTTTGAAAAATAATAATAATTTTGAAAATAATAATTTTGAAAAATTATTTTCTCAAATTAAGTAAACAATACTCAGAACAGACTAGAAATTTCTGTCAGAGATTGCAAAGCTAATTGATAAGGAAAGCTATTTCTCAAAATAAATGGGGAATAGGAATTTAGAAAACATCTCGCACACACACAAAAAAAAACAGTTCACAAAGCGAATAGCACAGATTGGCAATCAGAGTTTGTAGATTCACTCACGAAATATATAATCAAAGTTTATACCGCGTGATATTTTATACCAAATGTAATATACACCTAAAGAATAAGCTTAAAAACTTATTAGAAATTACTCGACTACGAAACAACACAGGAAACGACATAAAACAAATACTAAAACTTCTTTCGAAATATTGTTGTTTTACACGTAAATTTTGTTTGCAATCCTCTGTGACGATCGTCAAATGATGACATACCAGAAATTGAATTCATACAATCAATTTTTAGGCACATCATTATATATAAAATGTAATTGATTGAAAAAATGTTGTAACAGAACTCCCAATCATAATGTATTAATTGTATGAAAATTTAATGAAGATAATGACTGCTGAATAGGTTCAATTAACAGCATACCTAATACATTACTCAGCTTCCTCTTCTATTATACAAGGTATAAAAATATACGTGCAGCAGGTCACACCAGTAGCATCCAATGTCAGTGAAAACAAAGATGAGCTAATTTACTTTGATACATAAAAAACTTATGCCCTTCTTCGGGAAAAAAATAACAATACAGTACATAAAGAAAACACTGGGCCTAGATAGTCGGGTGGCTGAGACGGGTGGGATATGAAATGCAGCCACATCTACGAGTTATATACAGAATAGTTTTGAAAGCAATTAGGTAAGAAATGCATTCAAGACAACATTTCGTTGTATGCTTCGATAGACAGGTAAGGATGGTTTTTACCAAAAGTTGTCAGATTTGCTTTAGCTATACGGAATAAAGATATTGTTTTATAGTTTAAATATGTTAAGTAGATAAATATAAAGGTTTAAGTAACACTTTTAAATAATAACCAGCTCTGTAGGAATTTTTTAATTTTTTTAAAAAAATGTCAAAAAAGGACAAATTTTACCAAAAATTTCGATTTTTGGAGCAAAAGCGCAGACTCAAGCCATTTTTTTTTTCTGTGGTAAAATTTCACGCAGTTGATGTACTAATATAAAGGCAATTTTGACACCTACCCGTTTTTGATTTTTAAAAAATAATTTTTTTCGCTTCACCCTAGTGTGTATAAATGTTATAGTTGCTCGCCAATGTTACTGAGTATGAGCGTAAATTACTTAAAGGTGGTTCTTAAATAAGGTGTACATTTTTATACTGAAATTCTTTCAATTTACAAAGAAATCTTTTCAGAATATAGATAAAATGATATACAGGGCCACGCAAAGAATGGTGAACATTAACACCTATGAATTATTATTTATAACAATGTGATTTCAGTTGTTTTAAGAGTGTTTTAGTTTAAAATGAATTTTAGTTTCTTACTGACATGTAATAAAGGTACAAGGTAAACTACAGGGCTGAACAAAAGTTTTCAAGTATGTTTCCCATTTTTTAGTACAAATTGTTCAAAAAGAAATTTTAAGATTTTTTCTTGCTAAACTAAATTTTCCCCTTTTATTATATGTATATCAACTGACAGATCAAATATAGAGCTGTTCAAAAGTATTGGAATACATACTTGGCTATATACCCTTATTTCCCTAATTAACGAAGTTTTGTTAAAGATTTCATGAAGTTTTGGAAAGTACTTCATAATCTGTGCTTAATGCTTGACTTTTCTTACTTGTTTATTGTTATTTTTAACACTTTCTATCAAAGTTGAAAAGTATTTACGGTTTGTCTGGCCATCTGTCTGCGCTCTATAACTAACTGAAATGTACTCGGATTGTCCTGAAAGTTTTGTATTCTATTGATGTTTATTCTAGCATGAACCCTATTTCAAATACAACTCCTAGCACGATTAGTTTTTTTAAAGGGACAGTCAAACGTTTACCGTTACATTACGGCCTATGGGGAAAAATCGTTTCAAAAATATTTTAAGCTCGTCAGACCTGAGGTACACAAATGTGTACCTCCATTCTTTTCCTCATAAAAACTAAATTGTTCAAATTTTTTGCGTTTTAAATTTAACTCTACACTGCTGAATATTTTTTGCTTTCAAACAAAACCAGTAAATGTCACCACTGATGAATATTACCTCATAAAATAAATATTATTTTCATCCGAGTTTTGAAAATACCTTCAAGACACTGTGGCCAAGAAAGTAAGAAGTATTCATTATTTAACTTAAATGCTTTACAATAAAAAAAAATTTGAGGATTTGCTGACCATTTACTTGTTTAAAGACCTTAATTTTATTATTGCGTGAATTTATCTTACTGATAGTTAAACTGATGTTTTAAGGGGATTAGTACATTTACATCCACATCTGTAAACCTAAATTACCAGTCCCCTAAAATGCTGATTTCATAGAAATGAATCTTTTTGTCATCTATGGTGTCATTTCGATTATGCAAAAGCAATAAATATACATTCGTAGAGTTATTTTATGCTCAGGTTGTGAGGGAATGACCTTTGCATAAAGGCACTCTAGTATTTCTGAGATCGTGACGTCAATAATTTAACAAGTGTAAGCGTAAAAGCGACATCTGTCCTCTCTTTTACTTTAACTTTCTAGAGTGTGTGTGCTCTTTCGGGTTCTGCAGTTAGCTCGCGGTTATTAGTAATATGTTAATGTGAAGTATCTCAGTTTGCAGCATATAAAAGCTTGGGTTTGAGTGAATGGGGAGTGTCTCTGGCACTAGCCAGCGAGAGAGAGTCTCTGGCATTAGCCAGCGAGAGAGCATCTGTGGCGGTAGCCAGCGAGCGAGGATCTCTGGCATTAGATATCGAAGTGAATTATTGTTCAGCGAAGTGCTAGCAAATTGAAAAGTAGCAGCGAGCCTCCGGTGAAGTGTAAAGGAGTTTTGATAGTTGACTTGAGAGTTGGCCGGGGTAAGAAACTTTATAGTAGTTTCATTTTGATTATTTGTGAATAAAGAAATACCTACAGCCACGGGCTGTCTAATTAAGCTTTATCTAGCAGCTCAGCCAAGAGATAGGGAGAAGCATTGGAAGGTGCCACGATTGAGCTAGGCCGGAGCTTGTGAGTATGTGTTTAGCCTTTTCATAGTATTCTCAGTTGTGTAAAATTAAGACTTGCTCCACTTCCCTTCAGCCCTCATCATTTTAATAAACTTTGTTGTTTTATCTTAAGTACTGAGTATGTCTGCATTTAACTCCCACCACGACCAACCAAACGTTACAAATGACACTCAGCATGCATGTAACGTTACAAGGTCTCAAGAGGTTAAAGATGTTACACCCTGTCAAACATGTTAAATTTCATATGTATTTACGAAGTGCACTAAAATATGTATTCTGTAAAATATACGGTGAAAAAAATAGCTGTTATTCATTTCCAGGGTCACACAAAAATATTCCATTACATAATGGTAAAGAGGAGAATTGTGTTCAACATATTTTAATTGTATTAAACTATTTCATTTATAATAAATTGAAATAAGTCACTGAAGTTTGATATAAGTTACACAATATAGTCATGTATTATACGAAGTGCATAGCATTTACATCGACACACAAAAGATTTCAAATAGTATATTCTTTCTGAAGTACCGTATATGTATCCGGTGGAGACTGGTGGATGGATGAAATGCTTTTAAATTATGATATGCGCTTTTAAGTTTCAATAAATCGATACATATTATATGGTGTGTATAAATGCTATAGTTGATATACAGGATTACAGAAAAGCCTAACAGCATTCCTTATTAAATAGCTGAGATAAATCTGAAATAAAATTTTTTAACTTTTTGGATTTTGGCAGTATTTTTCTATGGGGATGCTTTCACTTTCGAAACCTATTCTGAAAATGAAAGTGTCCTAATAATAAACACCTATAATCAAAATGGAAATCGTAAAATACGACCTTTGTTGCTGATCTATCGCAATTTACCGACCAAAAAAAATCATTTAAAAATATTGAAATTCAAACGAGATATCTTTATAAATTACTTCATAGGATTAGCGTTAGCAAATAGATCTTCTTGCGTAACTGAAATAGTCTTTGAATTAAAAAAAAAAAACTTAAAAGTTAATGTAAAATGCGGCTTTTGTTGCTGATCGATCTCAATTTACCAATGAAAAAAATCATTTTAAAATATTGAAATTCAAACGAGATATCTTTATAAATTACTTCATAGGATTAGCGTTAGCAAATAGGTCTTCTTGCGTAACTTAAATAGCGTTTGAATTTTAAAAAAATCTTAAAAGTTAATATATAATAGGATTTTTGTACCACCTAAAACAAGAAAAATAAAATCTCGTCGAAAGCTTTATTTTCTATCCATTAAAAGCGCTTAATGAAGCATATATGTCTATTCACAAAACTTTTACTTTAAATGAGAAAAAAATTAAAACCAAAATTTAAAATTAATGTTTAGATAGCACTTATAGAAACTATTATATCAAAATGAGATGGGAGAAAATAGCTTTTTAAATCACAAAAAATGACTTTATATATATATATATATATATATATATATATATATATATATATATATATATATATATATATATAGTAAATACTAAATAAATATCAGAAATTGGAATTTTCAATTTAGCTTTTAATGGCAGTGTAAGAGTTTTAACTTTTCATAATGGCTGTAAGTGCTGTTAAGTAAATACTTTTAATAATGTATTAAAAAAAGAGCTTTTTTTTAACTAGCAGCATTGTATAAAAGCAATTAATAGTTTTACACTAATAGATTTTTATATTACTCGCTATTACATTTTAAATTTTCAAAAAAAAAAACATCCAAAACTAATATGTTATCGCTTACTCTTTATTTTTCATTATTTACTAAAATTTTAAATACTTTTTTGCAATGTAAACTAATAAATTTGTTGTTGTTACGTCAAGGCATTCAGAAAAAGTTCAGTTTTAAATAAATCTTTTTTTCTTCAATCCTTAAAATATTTTAAATAAAATGTTTGTAATATGTTTTTAAGCATTAACACTACAGTAAAAATAAATTAAAAAAAGTAAACTTTTAACTCTTCACTGCACTGTATGCCAAATCTGGCACGTATCTAAAAGCACTATAATTTTCATTTTGTATCATGAATTAGGCCAATTTGATCTGTACTCCTAATCAAGTCCAAAGAATGGAGTATCACTTATTTTGTCCGTGTAAGAATGCTGGATTTGACAAAAAATTAGAATTTGTTCTTCGGAAAAAAAAAGATCCGATCAAGCTATAAAGGCAAAATTAATTTTCCTTATTTTTTATGAATACTTAAAATTCTACCCTACATATAGGGGAAGATGGGGATACTTGAGACATTTTTTAAATTTTAATTTTTTTTAATTTTTTTATAATTTCTTAGAACAAAATAAAATATTGAAAATGAAAATTTGATATATTTTCTTCAATTGAAAACCACTTTCAATTAATTTTGAACTATTTTTCTATGTCTATTTTTCTCTTTTTCTTCTACATAGTGGCTCAAGTATCTCCGTGGAAGGGATACTTGAGCCAGATGTCACATTCGCACCAGTATTTTGCAAAGAAAAAAAACTATTTACAATATACGCGAAAAAATGCATTAAACCTTTTTCAAATAAATTTGGTCGAATTTTCTGGTGTCGTTGTGACATTTCAGAATTAAAATTATGTGGTAGAAAATTCTACCAGCAGAGCTCAAAGGGTTAATCACCACACTTTCGAAATGGTACCCAAGATATGTGATTTCTTTTTTACATGTTCTGAACTATAAATATGTTACCATGTTGCCAGTTTTAGAAAGAAAAATTGACCAACTGTAGAGATAATAGGCGTGGCTCAAGTATCCTTTATGCTCAAGTATTCCCACTCTCCCCTATATAATCACAATAAAATGATTTTATGAAACGACTGATTAAACGACTGATTTTGTTTTAGGGTGATTTCTCCAAAAAAATTTAATATTATGCGGTAAAATTAGCACAAAAAATCAGTATTAATCCGCAGATGTCAAAACTAATATTAGATTTTTTAAGTTTCAATTAGTTTTCGAGATATTATTTTTTTTTTCTAATTTAATTAAATTTCTCTAATGATGGCAACCAAATTATTCCATTTTTGTGAAAAAAGGTAGAAAATGGATAACGATAGGGATTATTAGATTTCTTTCTCTTCCATTATTTTAAAACTCAAATCAAAAATAACTTTTATTTCAGTCAATAGCGAAGACGATATTATGATTAAATTATGTTTTCCAAAAAAATCTGACAAAATAAAACCACATTTTTATTTTTGCGATTTCCAAGAATCAATTTACATCAAAAAGAAATAGTCTGTCAATTTAGTCGTTGACATAAATTCCATTGACTTAAAAATCATGAAAAATATCGTTTGTAAAATACGGTGTCAATCAATAATTTCTCACTTTATGAACCTAATGTATCTGTGTCGGAAAATGTTAAAATTTCGCAATCAACTCCATATCATCGAATCATTCATCGCATTTTATCCTTAAACTTCAAAAATTAATCTGCGACTTCTAATTGGTTTGAGAGTTTCTAATACTCAAAAAGCGGATGACAGACCATAACTCGCATGCAGCGAGGTATACAATTTTTTTAATCATTTTAAAGGCTTGCAGCCGATGCAGCCGACAAAAGAATCATCTATCTAAAAATAAATTCACGTCTTTGCCATGGATTCTTAGAATTGGATGCACATGCGCAAAATCACAATTGCAGTGCTTTCACAGGAAAAAAAAAATGTTACGGAACTTACTTCCTGGATTATATGATATTTGACAGTGGGGGGAGTAACTCGATGAGCGTGTTGACATCTAAAAAGATTGCTAATTCTCCTAGAAGCCGCAATTGTCTTCGCAATATACATGTCTCAAATATGCCACCCCACATCTCCCAGTGCCCCAATAATACGTCAAGAGGATTCTGAGATACTGGATTTTGACGTCATGGCAGGAATACTGGGACACGTCAATAAAGGGCAGGTAAGCACACGAACTCATTCCAAAATCTTCCCTACAACTACATAAACTTATGCCGCCCACATCCATCTTTGAGACGGGCTATGGCCCATTTATGGCCTTCCTAGAAAAATTTAAGTGTGCTTCTTCCAACTTATGTGAATGCGGTGAGGTGGACTCGGCAAGCCATGCCTATTTAAATTTAAATTTTACTCGACGATGGCACTTAAAATGCCCGACAATACCATCAGAAGGCTGACTCCATAATATTCTTACACACACCCTCCTACTAAGCAAACTAAAACACATCCATAACCAACTACTTCAAATTTCAGTTCTAACAACGTAGACTGGGCATGGAACAGTATCTGCTGCTCCTTTTCAGCGCTACTTTTGTCACATATTCGTCCACCCATTGTCGTGTAGGGGATCTGTTCCCCGGTGGAATGATTCCTATTTTGCTATTTTCTTTTGTTACATGATTCCTGGTTGTTCCCATTTTATTTTTCCTACCCTCTTTCGCATCAGGTAATACGTGTTTTTTTTTTCACATTTATACCGCTTATTGTCGTAATTCTGGCGGCTCCAACTTTGGCTGAATTCTGTTTTCTTTTCTTTTCTCAAGACCTTAATAAAGGAAACCGGGAGGGGCATTATGCTTTACAGACTTAGTTTCCTTGTCTGAGCGATCCCTCTTAGATAAACTAATATGCCACTCCGGCTTTCAGCCCGATCTTGTCCCTCGAATTTTTACCTGCTCCCTGCATTAAACAGTGCTGAGGTGGAGCGACAATTTATCAGAGTTTTAGACGAGAGTTTTAACAACGCCTACTTGACACAAAATCTTCGGTGATTTTTCGACATCATTGTAAAGGCCCAAATAGACCTGACCACTTCTTGCGGTTACTTGTCGGCTCGTTTGTTGTGGCGACAAGGTGTTTTTTTCTTATCTTTAATGAGTTTTTCAGGGAATGGGTGGTTGTCCGGCAAAAGAAAAATCTTTCCGTCAAGTAGGGTGGAGCTTCTTATCTTCCGATTCTATATTCAATCTCCTCCTTTCTATTATGAAGAAAGCGCAAATGGGTCCTATAAAAAACCTCTTCCAAGAATTCAGATGATGGCGTGAGTATTTCAATGTGTGTGCAGCCTAGAGCACAGAAGACATTTTTCCTCAGTGCAACTCCGCGCTTTTCTTGTGCTGGTAATACCGGGTGTTCCAAAAATAACCGGTAGATTTTAAAATTCAATAACATAAAAACGGTGACAGCTATTAAAAAATTTTTTGCAGGAGGGTTATGTATAATGCCATAAGTTTTATCTCCGTGATTTTTTATTTTAGTTCGGAAACCAAACAATAGATGGCGCTGACGGCGATTGGTGCTCAGTCGAAGCCGAAACCGAGCTCACTCAGCATTGATACAAAGGAAGGAGATTAAGGATATGGAGTGCGTCTCATTCGATTTGATTTCAATGAAATGCATTTTTGCCATGGATGTAACAGATTCTTCGATAGTGGAATGCAGCGTTCAGAAATGGGTATAAATTTCGCAAACAGTATTTGAGTTTGCAGGATATTTTACATTTATAAAGTTTTATTTGCCCGGATAAAATTACTTTCTTATGGCATGATTTAAAGAATATTTTATGCATCGTATTTTAAAACTACACTGTTAAAAATTTGAAACCTTTGCTGCATCATCACACCTCCGCTTTTATAGAAAAAGATTACTTCACTGTATTATGAAGCATCCTCATTGGTCAAAATTGAGATATTCTATAATAGCAATGCAGTGACGATACAGCAAATGTTTCAAATTTTAACAATGTTGGTGAAGATATTTTGCTACATTCTTGTTCTTACACCGTAAAAAATTGACCTATTTGCTGCAGCGTCACTCCACCACCTTTATAGAAAACGGTTACAATATTGTATTATGGAGCATTATCATTGGTCATAAAAGACATATTCTATAAAAGCTGTGGAGTGACATTCTAGCAAATGGGTCAACGTTTTTGCAGTGTTTCTACACTGGTCAAAATCTGCTGCATTTTGTTGCAACGCACTCCACCGCTTGTATATAATATCTCTATTCCAACCAATGAGAAAGCTCAATTTCACGGCTAAGTAACCGTTTGTTTTCTATACAAGCAGGGGAGTGCGTTGCAACAAAATGCGGCAGATTTTTAACAGTGTATGGGGAGGCATTTTTGTAATAACTCTATCGCATTTTGACATTTTTTAATAATTTTTTTTGCATTGCATAGCTGAGGTCCCTCTCAAGATCTCTCCTTTATTATATTTCTTGATTATTTTCAATTATTTTGGCAATTTTCAACAACAGATGACGCTGCAAATGTGATGAAAGCTATTGAAGAAAACTCAGTCTCTGAGTTCGCTATTCTGTAAGTTGTCTTTCTGCTGCAAGCGTATGCTGTTCACAGACTGCAAGTTTGCAGGTAAAAATGGTTTATTCTTTAGAACAGAGGATTTTTTTGGTGTTGGAATTCCACCGCCTAGAACACAGTGTTGCTGCTACAAGACGAAGTTTTCAACGGAAGTTTAATGTAACCAAAGGACCGAAAAGCGATACAATAAAGAATTTGTTTGAAAAATTTCAACGGACTGGAGACGTGAAGGATGAACGTGCTGGAAATGTAGGGCGACCGCGTACGACAACAAAAGAGAGTAATGCTCAGCTTGTGCAGAAGGTGATCGAACAGCGGCCTCAGGTTTCCATTCGCCGTGTTGCAGCTGCGGTCCAAATAAAGCCAACGTCCACGTACCGTCTCATGCGCCAGAGTTTACACCTCTATCCATACAAAATTCAAACTCGGAAACCCCTCAGCGCTTCTTCTATTGATGCACGAGTAACATTTGCTAATGATATGGTGCAAAGGATTGATGTCGGCGATATCCAAGTGGACAGCGTTTGGTTTAGTGACGAAGCTTATTTTTACCTGGACGGTTTCGTAAATAAACAGAACTGGCGCATATGGGGAACTGAAAACCCCCATGTTGCAGTCCCATCATCCCTACATCCTCCAAATGTGTTGGTTTGGGCCGCCATTCTTCCAAGGGGCTCATTGGTCCATTTTTCAGATCCGAAACGATTACTGCACCACGCTATCTGGACATTCTTTTAGAATTTGTGGCGGTACAAAATGCCTTAGACGACACTGCGAAGACCTAGTGGTTTATGCAAGATGGAGCCCGGCCACATCGCACAGCCGAGGTCTTTAATTTCCTGAATGAACATTTCGATGATCGTGTGATTGCTTTGGGCTATCCCACACATACAGGGAGCGGCGTGGATTGGCCTCCCTTATCGCCAGACATGAACCCCTGTGACTACTATCTGTGGGGACACGTGAAAGACCAGGTGTACCGCCACAATCCAGGAACAGTCGAACAACTGAAGCAGTACATCTCTTCTGTATGTGAAGCCATCCCTCCTGAACGTTTATAAACGTTACTGGTAATTTCGTTCAGAGACTACGCCATATTATTGCGGCGCATGGTGGATATGTGGAAAATATCGTTCTTTAGATTTTTCAGACTGCAGCGCCATCTGATGTTGTAAATTGTAAGTAATTTCGTAAGTTTGTCTGTCTAAAAATTTACTATTGTCCCAAGCACATTACAACAAACGGTGTATTATTGATTTTTCAAATATACCGTCATTTTTTAAACAGCCGGAATAAAGTTACTTTTACTTCCAAAACCGATTTTTAATTGAAATTAACTTTATAAAAAAAATCTGCAACCAAAATCGAAAATGTAATCAAGGAGTGATCTTGAGAGGGACCTTACTTATGCAGTGCAAAAAAAAAAAATTAAAATTAAAATGTCAAAATGCGACAGAGTTATTACAAAATTGCCTCTCCAAAAGAACACTATAAAAAATTGACCCATTTGATGCAGCGTCACTCCACAGCTTTTATAGAATATGTCTTTTATGACCAATGATAATGCTCCATAACGCAATAAAGTAGCCATTTTCTATAAAAGCGGCGGAGTGAATGACGCTGCAGCAAATGGGTCAAATTTTTTTACAGTGAATAGCTTTAGCTTGCGAGTTTCTTCGCGGGCAGGGACAGGGGGTTTACAGAATGGCAAATTCACAGATTGCGTTTTCTATTATAGCTTTCAAATTGCCTGCAGTGCCATCTGTTGTTGAAAATTTTAAGTGATTCCGAAAGTTGTATACCTGAAAATTTACTATTGTCCCAATCATATTGCAACAAACGGTATATTTCTAACGCTGCCCATTTAAATTTTATTGATTTTTCAAATATACCGGTCATTTTTGTGACTCTCTGCATCGTCACCAACACTGTTAAAATTTGAAACTTTTGCTGCATCGTCACTCGATGTTATTATAGAATATCTCTGTTTTGACCGATGAGAATGCTCCATAATACAGTGAAGTAATCATTTTCTATAAAAGCAGAGGTGTGATGATGCAGCAAAGGTTTCAAATTTTTAACAGTGTAGTTTTAAAATACGATGCATAAAATATTCTTTAAATCATGCCATAAGAAAGTAATTTTATCCGGGCAAATAAAACTTTATAAATGTAAAATATCCTGCAAACTCAAATACTGTTTGCGAAATTTATACCCATTTCTGAACGCTGCATTCCACTATCGAAGAATCTGTTACATCCATGGCAAAAATGCATTTCATTGAAATCAAATCGAATGAGACGCACTCCATATCCTTAATCTCCTTCCTTTGTATCAATGCTGAGTGAGCTCAGTTTCGGCTTCGACTGAGCGCCAATCGCCGTCAGCGTCATCTATTGTTTGGTTTCCGAACTAAAATCAAAAATCACGGAGATAAAACTTATGGCATTATACATAACCCTCCTGCAAAAAAATTTTTAATAACTGTCACCGTTTTTATGTTATTGAATTTTAAAATCTACCGGTTATTTTTGGAACACCCGGTACATATATACAGTCGATTCTCTCTATAACGAAACTCTATCCAACGGATTTCCTTATTTAATGAATTTTTTGTAGGAACAGTCAATTCTTTCATGATTACATAGAAAATAATCTCCATATAGCGAAATATACATATCGCCATTTAATGAATTTTTTCAAAAATGTTTCTTTCATATGTTGAAAAAACGCTTCAAATTATTTGTAGAATAATTTTTTTTCGTTGATTTCTGTTTTACATTTCATAGCTACATTCCTCTACTTCAGGACTGTCCAACATTTCATTAAGCAGGGGCGCATCTCAGATCTTGGCACTCAGTGAAGGGCGCCATCCTTCACATGACTGAAAATATGTGGCACTGTTATCGCACAATATTAGTATGCACGCAAGTCTTAACATAATGCAAATAAATCTACGTAGTAGATTCCTAGTAATCCTAGAATTCCTAGTAACTACGTAGATAAAAGGTCCCTACAGTTCGGTAGTTGTATGTATTAAATTTCAAATTATAACTTTTTCTATGAGAGGTCTACGAAAATGGTTGTAGGTAAGATGCCTGAAACTGTAATCGCACACCTATAGTAACAACAATAACAAAAAATAAATAAGATGAAAATCTGAGATATTAACAAAAAATAAAATAAGATGAAAATCAGAGATATTTCTAGACTTTTTTTGGGATAAGAAAATGCCTTTTGACTTATTTTGAAGACTTAAACATAATTTTATATAGATAAAACAAATTACAAAAAATAAAGACAGACATGATAATGACCAATCCATGTGGGTGTTCCAGGGAGGTAAGAACTGCTTTCATAGCTGGGAATCATTCTGTTGTATTTTATTGATTTTACTAAGTAAATAAAAAAAAATCAAGTTTCAAGTAGGAGAAATTTAATCCCTCCATCCTTCGCGAAAAACAGTCAGTGGACTAGTGTGACAATAGCAAAAAGAAAAAACTGTAATTTTATGCACACATATTGTGAGGGAGTGACCTTTCCATAAAGGCACTCTAGTGTTTCTGAGATCGTGACGTCAATAAGTTAACATGTGTAAGCGTAAAAGCGACATCTATCCTCTCTTTTACTTTAACTTTCTAGAGTGTGTGTGCTCTTTCGGATTTTACAGTTAGCTTGCGGTTATTAGTAATATGTTAATGTGAAGTATCTCAGTTTGCAGCATATAAAAGCTTGGGTTTGAGTGAATGGGGAGTGTCTCTGGCATTAGCCAGTGAGTGTCTCTGGCATGAGGATCTCTGGTATTAGATAGCGAAGTGAAGTATTGTTCAGCGAAGTGCTAGCCGATTGAGAAGTAGCAACGAAGCCTTCAGTGAGTGGAAAGAAGTTCCGACAGTTGACTTGAGAGTTGGCCGGGGTAAGAAACCTCTTAGTTTCATTTGGTTTGTTTGTGAATAAAGGATTACCCACAGCCACGGGCTGTTTAATTAAGCTCTATTTAGCAGATCAGCCAAAAGATAGCGGAAGGTATTAGTAGGTGCCCCGACTGAGCTAGGCCGAAGCCTGTGAGTATGATTTAGCTGTTCATAGTGTTTTCAGTTGTGTAAATTTAAGACTTGCTCCACTTCCCTTTAGCCATTATCACTTTAATAAACTTTGTTATTTGAACCTAAATTACTGAGTATGTCCACATTTAACCTCCACCACGACCAACCAAACGTTACAAGTGACACTCAGCATGCATGTAACGTTACAAATGGCGCCCACCGTGGGTTTGCCGTTACAAATGGCGCCCAACGAAACATCGGACACTGTGAGATTGTGCCACGTGTGTATTTCACCGGTGAAGGTGATATTAGTGAATTTTTAGTTAAATTAGATGATTATATTTTGTTCAATAATATACCTGAGAAAAGTAGGTACGTAGTGCTTAAATGCTCGTTGAAGGGCGAAGCACTTTTGTGGTTGGAAAATATAGGAAAGTTTCTGATTAATGATGAAGCGAAAAGATTTGAACAAACTGTGATTGAGTTAAAGAAGGCATTTCCTCCAGTTAAAGATAAAAGTATTTTGAGAAAAGAGTTCTATTGTAATAAGCAGAATATTTAGGAGTCGGCGTCAAAATTTTATCTTCGTAAGCTGGAACTAAAAAATAAATTAAATTTAGATATCACATTTGAGGAATTGTTGGACATTGTTTTTCCTCTTTTTAATCCAAGTATACAGGACTTTATTGAAGTTAGAGCACCGAAGAATTTTGCAGAAATGCACCAGTTACTATCGAAGTATGAGACTCGGCATAGCTCGGATCAACGGGATTTGCGTAACCCTCGTCAGAGACCGGTCACAGATAGTAATTTGAGAAATGAGGGGGAACGTAATTTTGTGAGAGGGGGGACAGCGATTTCCGGATAGTAATTTGCGTAATAGAAATGATGGATTTGGTCGTAATATGTCGAATACGAGTAATGGTAACAGGAATGGTGGTGGTGCTAATAATTTTAGAAGTGGTGAGAGAAATGTGTATGGAAATAGACAGAATAGTGGTTATAATCGTAGTGGGGGAGTACGGGACAGGAATGTTTCTTCGCAAGTAAGGAGATTAACTTCGGATGAGAATTTTGAAAATAGGTCAATGCAAAACAAATGTGTTCAGAGGTCGGAAATGTCTTCGGTGAGTTTGAATAAAATTACTATTAATCCGGTTGAGTTACCTGAAGTGTTAATTGTGTTAGATGGTATTGTCGTTAAAAGTGTCTTCGATACAGGGGCAGATAAGTCGTTCATTTCTTTTGATTGTTATCGGAATTATTTTTCGTATAAGAAGTTGAAGAGGTTAAGTCTGGTGGTTCAGTCGGCACAGGGAGTAGCTTGCGATAATAAAGGTTCAGTAGAATTGGAAGTTGAAATTCGTTCGGTTAAGACATGTTGGGAGTTTTGTGTGTTAGATGGATTAACAGTGCATTGTATAGTTGGTGTGGATTATATGAAGGATAGAGGAATTAGTTTGGATTTCTTTAAAAAGTCGTTAATCGTGAATAATGATGAGAATGTAAGTAAGAAAGAGCATGTTTCAGTGTCAGTTAATTTGGAGGAGTCGGGGTTAAGTGAAATTGAGAAGGAGGAATTTAATAAGTTTTTGAATGAATTTGGAGAGGTTTTTTCTGATAAACCGGGTTTAACGCATGTTGCGTGGCATGAGATTGATACTGGTTTGAAAGCACCTGTTGCTAGTAAACCATATCGTTATGATAAAGTTAAACAAGGTATAATTGATTATAATATTCAAAAAATGCTAGCAGACGATATTATAATGCCGATTGAGTCTCCTTTTGCATCTCCAGTAGTGCTATGTCGTAAAAATAATGGGAAAAGTTTAGATAATCCAGAGGCATATAGGTTTGCAGTAGATTATAGAAAGTTAAATGCGATAACGCAATACCCTCAGTATCCTATTCCAGTTATTGATGACATTTTGGCTAATATAACGAGTACGAATTATATGTCAACGTTAGATCTTACGTCAGGTTATTTTCAGATTGCAATGAAGCCGGAGGACATACCTAAGACTGCGTTTATTACTCGGGACGGTTGTTTTGCTTTTAAGAGAATGAGTTTTGGTTTATCGGGAGCGCTAGCAACGTTCCAGAAGGCCATGAATAATATCCTTAAACCTTTGCTTGGTAAGGGTGTCTTGGTCTACCTGGACGACATAATTATAATGGCAGCTACTTTTGAAGAGCATTTAAGATTATTGAGGGAAGTATTTACGTTGTTAAGAGATGCTGGGTTAACAGTTAAGTTAGAAAAATGTAAATTTTTGAGAAAAGAGATAAAGTATTTAGGAGTTAAAATTACGCGTGATGGTATTAATATAGATAATGAGAAAATTGAGGCAATTACGTCAATGAGTCCCCCCAAAAATAGTAAGGAAGTGGCGACATTTTTAGGGATGGTGGCTTGGTTTGCCAAGTTCATTCCACGTTTTTCGGAGTTATGTGAACCGTTGTATAATTTAAAAAGGAAAAGGGTGAAGTTTGTATGGTCATCAGCGGCTCAGAGAGCGTTTGAATTATTAAAAGAGGCAGTAGTTTCCCCTCCTGTTTTGGATCACCCCGATTATTCATCTCAGTTCGAAGTGTATTGTGATGCGAGTGCAGTGGGGGTTGGAGCGATGTTAGCACAGAAAGGTCGACCTATAGCTTTTGCGTCGAGAATTTTAAATGCAGCCGAAAGGAACTATTCGATTACGGAAAGGGAGTGTCGTGCAGTAATTTGGGCTTTGAATAAATTTCGTTGTTTTTTCACGAATATGCCGGTTAAAGTCATTACGGATCATTCAGCTTTGACAAAGGTAACTAATGGAAAGGGTTTGTCGTCTCGTATGGTCAGATGGTGTTTGAAGTTAGCAGAGTATAATGTGGTTATAGAACATAGGGCTGGCAAGGAGAATGCGGTAGCGCACGCTTTGTCACGAAACCCGCATGGTGGTTTAGAGGTCACGGAGGAAGTTAAGTGTTGTGCATTGTCTTCATTGGTGTTAAGGTCGCGAGAGCAGTTGATAAGGGAACAGAAGCAAGATGAAGAGTTTGGTAGTTTGTATCGTTACTTGGAAAATCCTGATGATGTCCCGAGCGCAGATGTGCCTATGTTTGAGAAATGGTCCCAATCTTTTAAGCTTATCGATGGTCTTCTTTTTTATTCTAAAATTGTAAATTCACGTGGAGAATTAAGAGTTTTTATTCCGGCTAGTCTTCGTAAGGCCATCTTGAAAGAATTTCATGATAATCCATTAGCAGGTCACTTAGGAATCAGGAAAACTTATGCTCGAATTTGTGAATCCTGCTACTTCCCTAAAATGCGGGAAGCAGTGCGCGCTTATGTCTCCAGCTGTAGCACATGCCAACGTTATAATTATAAAAATGTAAGTCCAGCTGGCAAATTAATTCCTATTAAAGTAAATTTTCCTAATGAATGTGTAGGTGTAGATTTAATCGGTCCTTATCCATTGTCTAATCCTAAAAGATATAGATTTGTACTAGTTATAGTTGATTATTTTAGTAAATGGGTAGAGTTAGTCCCCCTCAGGAAGGCTTCTGCACCTGCAGTTGCCGATGCATTTTTTGAGAATTATATTTCTAAATATGGTGCACCAATTAGGGTAGTGAGCGATCATGGCCCTTGTTTTATTTCTGATATATTTAAGGCCCTGTGTGAGAAGCTGGAGATCGATCATTCTTTTACTGTTCCGTATCGTCCTCAGTCTAATATGGCTGAACGTGTAAATCGTACATTAATTCAAATGATTTCTTCGTATGTTGGTTCTCATCACGCAAATTGGGACCAGTTTCTTCAGCATTTTGCGTATGCACTTCGTACAGCAGTTCACGAGTCGACGGGGAAAACGCCAGCTGAATTGTTTTTGGGTAGAAAAGTCGTTACTCCATTCCAAAGGCTAGTTATGGTGTCAGATGCGGAAAGTCAGTACATGTGTCAGGATATTGAGAGGTTGGTTAAGGAAGCTCAAGTTCAGATGGGAAAAGCGCAAGAAAAGCAGGCTCAGTATTATAATATGCGTAGGAGGGAGTTAGAAGTGAAAGTTGGAGATTTTGTGTTAGTAGAAAAGCATTGGTTAAGTTCAAGTCGTCAAAAGAGAGTAGCTAAGTTTGGCCCGAAGTTTGTAGGTCCGTTCGAGGTTTTAGAAGTTCGAAATAATAATTTGGTTGTTGATGTCAATGGTGAAAGAATGACGGTTAATTTGCATCAGGTTTGAGTTTATAAGTTTAGAGAAAATGGTAGTGAAGGTTCTCATGTGTCAAGTGGTGTTTCGCGAAATTCCCGATCCAATGAGTGTCCCGAGTCCAGCACTTCTTCATCTAATTCTTTTCATCAATATTCAAGAAGAAAATTTGGTCAAACAGCTCCAAAAACTGTTGTTGAAAGTAGAAAGCCTATCAATCCGAGAGCACAGTATGATAATAAAAATAAGAGAGCTGTGTCAAATACATCAGATTCTGTGTGCCATAAAAGGAAAAAGATTATAAACTATCCCGTTCCTCCACTTATTAGACAGCAACCTCACAAACATACATTATCTAATAGTTCACCATCTTCGGTACTTAATCCCCGGAAAAGATTTCAGATGGACACTCGGCAAACTGTTAAACGAACTTTAAATTCCGAATTTTTGCCTAATAAGAAACAACATAGGTCCGGAAAGAAACGTGGCCTAGGATCTTCAGTAACTTCGGGTGCGTCTAGAAAGAGGAGACAACTCTCAGATTACCGGCATCAACAGTGTGAATCTCGCCATGGAGTGACCCCAGCGAACCGGCCAGAGCAGAGTCGTCGAGCGGAACCTACAAGTATCCCACGGCATCAATTCAGAACCAGGCTGCAGGCACGACAGTCAACTGTGGCGTCACCGTACAGTTCTGATGACGAAAGATCCTTCGTACAAGGTTTCTGGGACAAGAGGAGAAAACCATCCTGTAGTATGAAGCCAGCCAGCAGCGAATCATCTCTATGATTGGGTGATAATGTTCTTTATTAAATTTCTATTAGAGTGCATATATGTGGTAGCAATATGAAGGAATAGAAAGCAGAAAGACTGTTTGGTACTTTTGGCCATTTTTGGATTTTTTGACGGACTCACGATTAGTGCTTAATTGTGTTCAAAATTTGTTTGCAAAATTGTTAGTTTTATGTATGTTTGAGATTTTGGTCTTAACTGCTTTTAAAAATTCTGGATCTATTGTTAAATTGTTATGTTATCTGTTAAAAATGTTACTATATTGTTATATTGTTCATGTGTTATAAAATGTATGTTAATGTATGTTTAAATTTTCAGAAAGTACAGATAGTAATTTGGGTTATTTTGTACACGCGCCGCGGTTCAGGCGCGCACGTGTTTGCGGTCAAGAAGTCCTTGACACGCGTTTCTATCTCTTAGACTAACATTTAATGAATTAACTTTCTCCTTATCGTTCGTGTTTTATGTGTTGCGTTTGTACTTTAGTTGGGAATGGTTTCCGCAAGTTGCGAACTTTTAAGCTGCGTTTGAATTTGAAATTGTATTGTATTAAAATTGAATGTTAATGTGATTTTCTTGCAGGGAAGTATACCTGTGTTATGTATTGATTCTGCTATTTTTCTTTTAGTTAATACAGATGAAGAGCATGATGACGTCATTTTGTAAATTTTTGATATTTTTTTTTTTATTGTTGCATAAGCACAGCGATATGACGCTGTACGTATGTGCCCCAATTATTGTTAAAGTGGAGTTAAGTTCTGAAGAATTTTGGGAGTTAGTTCATTGGCTAACGGGCATGTAGGTATTACGTAATAGCAGAGTTATTTTTAGTATGAAGTAAATTTAATTTTAGATGAGTTCGGTATTTGGATGAGGAAAATTTTTGCGCATTGGGTTTTTTGGACTTGGTGCGAATTTTAGTATTAGGAAAGTTATGGAGAGATAATTTTTGGTAATGTTATAGTTGTATTGCAATATTGAGGAAAATTTCGGAAGTTTAGTGTTTTGAGAAATTTTAGCACTCCCAGTGGAGTGGGCTGTTTTGAAAGAAGAAGTAATTAGTTTTGAGAGTTTTACGAGTTTTTGGAAGTTTTACGGAGGCTATTTGTAAGATAGAAGAATGATTGGATTGAATATGTGAATATTTGAGGCAAACTGAGGTTTTTTGGTTGTGATGGGTTAAAGTTAATATTTTGAAAGTTATGTTTGGTTCTAAATTTCACCCATCACTGTGATTTTTACGGTTCGAAATTTATAACAAGAAAAAGTCCTGGGCATGCATTTGGCCCAGCCCTTTTTCTCTGTAAAATCCGAGGGCGGAGTTGTGAGGGAGTGACCTTTCCATAAAGGCACTCTAGTGTTTCTGAGATCGTGACGTCAATAAGTTAACATGTGTAAGCGTAAAAGCGACATCTATCCTCTCTTTTACTTTAACTTTCTAGAGTGTGTGTGCTCTTTCGGATTTTACAGTTAGCTTGCGGTTATTAGTAATATGTTAATGTGAAGTATCTCAGTTTGCAGCATATAAAAGCTTGGGTTTGAGTGAATGGGGAGTGTCTCTGGCATTAGCCAGTGAGTGTCTCTGGCATGATGATCTCTGGTATTAGATAGCGAAGTGAAGTATTGTTCAGCGAAGTGCTAGCCGATTGAGAAGTAGCAACGAAGCCTCCAGTGAGTGGAAAGAAGTTCCGACAGTTGACTTGAGAGTTGGCCGGGGTAAGAAACCTCTTAGTTTCATTTGGATTGTTTGTGAATAAAAGATTACCCACAGCCACGGGCTGTTTAATTAAGCTCTATTTAG
The DNA here is from genome assembly GCA_964019185.1 of Maratus speculifer. Classification (NCBI taxonomy): domain Eukaryota; kingdom Metazoa; phylum Arthropoda; class Arachnida; order Araneae; family Salticidae; genus Maratus; species Maratus speculifer. Next base: position 390,654,140 of record OZ025294.1, on the reverse strand, counting down.
CAGATCAGCCAAAAGATAGCGGAAGGTATTAGTAGGTGCCCCGACTGAGCTAGGCCGAAGCCTGTGAGTATGATTTAGCTGTTCATAGTGTTTTCAGTTGTGTAAATTTAAGACTTGCTCCACTTCCCTTCAGCCATTATCACTTTAATAAACTTTGTTATTTGAACCTAAATTACTGAGTATGTCCACATTTAACCTCCACCACGACCAACCAAACGTTACAAGTGACACTCAGCATGCATGTAACGTTACAAATGGCGCCCACCGTGGGTTTGCCGTTACAATATATCTGTTCAAAAAAGCTGGATAGTGAGAAGAACTTGAAAAACGCTTATTTTTATGATAAGTCTTAAGTATTAAAAAGATCTATTCCTAATTATTACCATATTTAAACATCATATTTACAGCTTATAAACAATAACTACAAATAGTAAAAGTCTGCATCATTGAATTTTCAAAGTATGTTTACGGTTTTTCATACATATTTCAGAAATTTTGAAAATATCTTTGATATAAATAGTAATTATTTTAACCTCTTCGCTACTGGCGATTATTACAGTATTTTTAATTATTACTGAATTATTTCTTCTCTCGTTTGACTTCAGAGCGAGATTTTTGTTTTATTTTCATTAGCTCGAATCTTAGAATTCGAAACATATTATTTTTATATCGAAATTCCATTTATATTTGAGTATCATTAATAAAATGGGACAAAACTGATGTACCCATTTGGGTACTCAGGGACTGAAGAGGTTAAAGAAATGATTCTTTATGATGAAATTTTACTTTTAAAAGATTTAATACGAAATTTTCAAAAGGGCGCCAAGAAAGTCTTCAAAGGGCGCCATGATGCCCGCGAGGCCGCGTTGGACAGCCCTGCTCTACTTTATTCCTTAGGTCCAAAAAAAGGCATTCACCCCCCTTTCCCCAAAAAAAGAATTTTTTTTTGCATGGTTACATTTGACTTTGTTTTAGCCAAGATCAGCATGCGTTCATTGAAATGATAGAAACATTTGCTTGCTACTGAAGCGATTTGTAATTATCACAAAGCATTCTAACATATAAAACTATTCCATTGTCTTCTTGAAAATGTTATTTGTTTTTTGATTTGGGTAGTAAGAGGGGAATAAAGAAGGGATAAGGGGCAGTTGCAGAAAAGGTCGTCTTTTTTAGCATGTTTTCATCTACCTAAAATAACTCTCATTACTTTTAGAGTGTGGCGACTCGGAAAATTTTTTTGTTGTGAGAGGCCAATTTGAATGAAAAATTGTTACTAAATCTCATCTATGTTAGTGTTATCTTCTACACTGTAAAAAAAGGGTCGATCTACTAAAAATTTTTACTAAAAATTTTTAGTAATACTTGTAATTACTAAAAATTTTTTAGTAATCTTACAAGGAATTTGTAAGAATTACTAGAAAAAAGCTAGCAACGAATAAAGTTAATAGTTTTACATTTTTAATAGCTATTACTAAAACTCACTTAGTGTGGCCGTGATAGCCTAGTGGTCATAGCACCGAACTCCAGGCTGAAAGTACCTGGGTTCGATGCTGGACGCTACCAAATATGCACCGAATGTATGCAATGTATGTACTTGTTAAATAAAGGGGTTATGAAAATCCTGTCGTAGCAGTTATCATGGGTAATGTTCTCTAAACTTTCCCTCCCCTTTAGAAATATGTCAAAATAGAGCAGGTAGCAATGTTTGGTGCTGCCATTTATTGCAGTTTTACCGAAAATCTTCCGTTTCACAAGTCTGTCTTTTTACCCACTGGATGCAGCTCGAAGGAAGCTAGTGCCCTTAGGGCACACGTAATGGTTACTAAAAATAATTTTGGAGCTATTATTAAAATTTGCTTGGTGGCTCATACTAAGAAGTTTTAAGTTAGTTATCCAAAAAATTCTTTTGTTCAGTTTACAAAAGAAATATTTGTTTCACTTGCAAAAAAAAAGTTTGTAATGGTTACTAAAAAATCCTGTGTAATACAAATTTACTAAGAAATTTTTAGTAACCTCTTGAATTTTTTTTACAGTGTACTGCATCTGCATAATATTGCTTCTAGGATAAACATAACTCTCTCTGACAAAGTAATAATTTTGAAAATAATGAATAAAACACAGAAAAAAAAGGAAGTGGTGAAAATATTTGAGATTCTGGAAAAATTCCGTTAAATATTTCAAAAACCTGATTAAACAACTCAAAAAAATTCTGCTTCAAAATTTAAACAATAAATTTTTTAAAAAATGCCGTTCTCTATTCAACGAATTTTTCTATATAACGAATTTTTTGACTGAACAATGGATTTTGTTATATGGAGACTCGACTGTATTGTATATTAATCGTTACTTAACTTATCAATTATCCCACTAAATGATCTCTTTAGAAAAAAGAAAGAATTAAAGATTTATTTTTCATTTTGTCTCTACTTTTCAAACAAATAAATTATTATTATTATTTTTTTAATAGTGTATGACATTCTTTTAAAAGATTTTACAAATCGGATAAATTCCAATTTTAACAAACACAGTAAGTAAAAATTTAAAGATTTTGTTAGAGAATGTTATTTGTAAATCACATTAATTAATGTTTAAAAAGAAAATTTATAAAATGTTAATGCTTTAAAGGATTTTTTTTTTTTAAAGAGTATCAAATAGGTGTACACAGTATCAACTAGATGTTGGTTTTACCAGAGTGGTTTTTCTACAAACTGTTTGACTGCTACGACAAATGTCACTATGTCAGTGGCAACTATGTTCATGATGTTATGGTGTATTTTTTGTTCAAAAAAGTTTCCATGTGAAAAAGCAAAAAGACAAAATTTAGTTTTGAAACGTCCCTTGTATATTGAACTTTATTTGATAACACGAAATTAAAATCTAAATATACTTATAAATGACATGTTTGTCCAATAAAGCAATAATATAACGTATTTTTAAGAATAGAATTAAAATATTTCTAGAAAACTATATCATATTTTTTTTAAGTATCGCAATACAAACTTGCATGAGTAACCCATTTTTTGATACACTACTGCCTGACGGAAATCGGTATAGGTATAAATGTATGATGTTACACTATTTCAAACATATTTAAATTAATCTATACAAAATATGTGAAATTACAAGATCATTCATCATTCGTTTACAGGGATACTCAAAAAAAAGTGCGTTCACAATACTGTCCAAGAAGAATAATTGCTAGAATTGCCATATGCAATAATTTGGAGTCCCATACTTATAAATTTCTCACAACCAAATGAAATATCGAAATAATACCCTAAAAATACCAAAAAAGTAATTCTCCAAAGAGAGAAAGAGAAATAAATAAAAATAAAAATAAAAATATAATTGAAATAACAAAAAATGCAGAATTATACATGCAGTTGAACAAATTCTAATGAAACTTTTCCAAGCCTACCTTATTATTAAAGTATTAAATTTTCTGCGTACTAATATACAGCAATATCTATGTTGCCAACTTGAAGAAACTTTCTCGAAAAGTTAATCTGTACATCAGGACAAGGCTTACTCTAATTAACACAGAATCTAAGTGGACAATTGAACGGATTAAATAGATGTAGAATCATTTAGTGTCAGATTAAGAATGTCTAGTGGCCCTCAAACGATACAAGTCTCGAGGTCTTCATTCTCGTGATCCACTTTCAAAATGAGATTTTAATTTGCAATAATTTAATTTAGTAATTCCTACGTATCAAGTTTTCAAGTAATATATTAAGCAGACTTGGAACCTTTCAAACATATTTTTACTTTCGAATACAAATTTTTAAATACTTACTTTTCTTCAATAGAAGAAAGTGTTTGTAATCGAAATTTTTTTCGACTTCCGGTTTTCGGCGGATTTACGCGTTTTAGGGGTCAAAGATTCCAAAAAAGGTGTTTTTACAAAATGTCTGTCTGTCCATGTGTCTGTGTGTTTGTGTGTGTGTGTGTGTCCGTATGTCGCCATTCTACCATCAAAAAATATATGAAGATATGCATATAATTAAACGAAATTTTTTGCGAATATTTTTGACTGTAGCAAGCAGAAGCTCCTTCAGTTTTGAAATATGTTTTAGTTTAAATTAAATTTATAAAAATTCAGTTTTTTATATATATAAATCCCTTAAAATCATTTATTTATTTACTTTCTTCTATCTTTAATGGAAGAAAGTATTGTAATCGAAATTTCTTTCGACTTCCAGTTTTGGGCGGATTTACACGTTTTAGGGATCAGAGATTAAAAAAGAAAAAAAAAAACACGTTTTTCAAATTTCAACACCGGTATTAACTGTTGCCTGGTACTGTAAGACCACAATTGATAGAGCCATGGCTGGCAGAATGGCAAGACGATTCCACTCATATTGTAGGGATAGTAGCATTTACGGCTGAAGGAACAGTGTTCAATATTGTTTTTTTTTTTTTTTTTTTTTTCTTTTTCTGTTCTGAGTGATTTTTTTTAATTAAATAGTCGTGCACCTTCCATTAGTTCATGGATTGGGCCTTTCCGAAGTATACCTATAAATATTTGGAACATTTTTGCTAATTCTAATAAAAGCATGTATGGTTTATTTATTTTATATTTTTTTATATTTATGACTAACCTCAAATTTAACGACAGTTTTGCTTCTGTCTTGGCGACTATGCGATAAATTCGCTAATTCTAACAACCTACACTGGTGTCCAAAAGTTAAGCATAATTGGTAATTAAGTAATTATTTTTAAGTAATGAAAGAAATATAAATCGAAATGTGGTGAAACTCCAGGTGTGTAAACAAAATAGTACGCGTCATATATTTCCACAAAGAGTTTTCCTCGAAATCAAACAGGGGACCGTCAACAAATTGAAAAAGAACGAAGATCTTTTGGATAACCCTGTCAAAACTAATGTAGCAAAAGCGTTCAAACTGCCCATTATGATTAATTAGCTTATTGTAATATACTGTGTTTATTTTTTATAAGGATAGCATGTACACTCGTAGAGAAATTAAGGTTTTTATAAAAACAGTCCTAAGTTTTTCCAAGTTTTTTGCTTATAATTTGCAGAGTTCTTATTATAAAATAATGTTCTTTTCTGAAAATATGACAAACATCATTGTACACAATACCCTGTCATCAGAATTTAAAAATAATAAAAATTGTATGAAAAATGAGTGTGTTTAGTAAATAATTTTTCATTGCGCATGCGTCAACGATATCAAAATGTCATTTACATATTGTGTTAGCTAAATGTATAGAGCAACTTCTGTAAAAGTTTCAAAAACATAGCTCGAAAATTCTGAAAACGGTCGCTTATAGAATCAACTCAAAATCCGTTATTCCTAAAGGAAGCAAAAAAAAATCAGGGGTTTTACCTGAATATAGTTGTACGTGCAATATTGTGTAGGCACTAAACAATGGAATATGGATACAGCCCCTCATCTCTTTGCTTCATTTAGGGAATAAAGGATTTTGATCTCATTCGATCAACGATAATTTTCAGAATTTTTAAGCTATGTTTTTGAGACTTTCACAAAAGTTGCTCTATACATTTAACTAACATAATATGCAAATGAAATTTTAATAGCGTTCACGCATGCGCAGTAAAAAATTATTTAATAAACCTGCTCATTTGTCATACAATTTTTATTATTTTTTAATTCTGATGACAGGGTATTGTGTACAATGATGCTTGTCATTTTTTTCAAAAAAGAACATTCTTTTATATTAAGAACTCTGCAAATTATAAGCAAAAAACTTAGGACTGTTTTTATAAAAACCTTAATTTCTCTACGAGTATACATGCTATCCTTTTAAAAATTAACACAGTACATTACAATAAGCCAATTAATCATAATGTGCAGTTTGAACGCTTTTGCTACATTAGTTTTGACAGGGTTATCCAAAAGATCTTCGTTCTTTTTCAATTTGTTGACGGTCCCCTGTTCGATTTCGGGGGAATCTTTTCTTGAAAATATGTGACGCGCACTATTTTGTTTACACACCTGGAGTTTCAGCACATTCCGATTCATATTTCTTTCATTACTTAAAAATAATTACTTAATTACCAATTATGCTTAACTTTTGGACACCAGTGTAAATATTCAGGGCACATATATGTTGTATATTCATTGGGGGTATTTACTTAGCGGAAAACTGGTGTTACGTTGCCTGATATGGTAACCCGGCTATTGTTGTTTATTTTTTCATAAATTGTTCATTTACTTTAATTTTATTTTTTCAAATTACATATAATGTTTTTTGTTCTATAGTTATTAGTTTTTAACATTTAATATATTTTAACATTTTTTATTTATTGTCCTTTCCTTTTTTAAACAATGGAAAACAATTTAAAAATGTGTGTGTAACTGGTATTTGAAAACAAGGTTTTTGCCAAAGTGACGTTAGAAAAAAATCGTATCAAACCCTGTGCATATCTAATATCTGTGCCATATTCATATCTAATGCATGCAAATAATATAAATAAATATTGTAACAAATAATGTAAACAATAATATAAAGAAATAATTTTTAAAAATCGCCAATTTGGCAATTTTTAAAATTATGCCACGCTGGAGTTAATTCTAAAAATATTAAATTACGCTATATTGCGATAGGAAAAGATAGTATGAAAAGTTTAATAATTATACCTTTAAATCATCTTTTATTATATTTGACTTTTTATAACTTATTTTAATGTAACAGAATTACAATGAAATGTTTAAAAATATATAATTCAATGACAGAAACAAAAAGGTATTTGCCAAATAAATTTGACATATCTAGGATGTTTAATAAATAAACTCATCTCGAGATGGTACGGACTTCCCCATTTTCGACATGGGCTAGGTTTTTTTTTTTCTTTCTTTCTTTCTTTTTTTTTCCCATGCTCTGTTTTGCTGAGGTTTCTATCAGACATAGTACATCAGTAGGTTTACCCTTATGTTTACCGGATTTCAAAAGCATCTAAAATCCTGTTTTTAGGAATTTTCCACCCAGATATCACTTGGCAGACTAATTGTGTTTTAATATGCGAATCGAGATTTAACTAATCCTAGCTTTTCATCCGTGAACTGGAACTGGACGAGGTAATTGCCTGTTCTGCCGCCTTCCGGTCTATAATTTTTTTTTTCTGACATTTTAAGTGTACCTGTACATCATATGTACGCACTATACTTATGACTGTATCAAAATGGCATAATTCGCTATGCACGTAACCAGATCTTTGAAAAAAAATACAGTAATATTAAAGTTTTCCTTGATTTTTATGCTGTAATAGTCCAAAAGCCGACAGCATAAAACCCTATGTTATCGAGTACAAGAAAAAAGCCCTTTATTTTATGGAAAAGTAGTAATAGGGGAATCTAATGATCCATGCCTGCCGAAAGTGAAATGGTGCATAGGCCAAAAAATAACACCACTAGTGGTTGACTCGTAGATTTATCATTGTTTTTTCTTTCCTGCTCCCAGTTTTCCATGTTTTCATACCTTTGATTGTACGGCAAACACAATGTTAAACCTACGAGTATACCAACTAGTGGTATTATTTATTGGCTTATGCACCACTTCATTTCCGAAAAACATGGATCATTAGATTCCGCTGTTACTACTTTTCCATAAAATAAAGGGTTTTTTTTTTTCTTGTGCTCGATAACATAGGTTTTTGTACCGTCGGCTCTTGGACTATAAGATTTAGTAGACATTTATATTGAGTTTATGTTTCAAAATTTTTGTTTACATTTTTTTTAATACCTAATTGAATTATTTCATGTAAATTTGTTTAGCTAATTTTATATTTTTATTAGCCCTTTGAGCTCTGGGGTGTAAATTTCTTCAAAATTCCAAATGTCACATTGGCACCAGTATTTTGGAAAGAAAAAACCGGTTAACGATAAACACGAAAAAATGCATTAAACCTCTTTGAACTAAATTTGGTCAAATTTTCTGGTATCATTGTGACATTTTGGAATTAAAATTATGTGGTAGAAAATTCTACCAGCAAAGCTCAAGGGGTTAATGAAAGCTACTTAACCCGTATGGAAGAGAATTCTAAAACCAAACCATGTGAATTTGATCCGAAATGTAAAAATTCTATGAAATTTCACTAAATTCAAATATCCCCCTTCTTCACCCTCCTAATTTTCCTAAGCTCTTCGCAAAAGTTTCAATTATAAGCCCTTCTTAAAATCATTAAAATTTCCTGTCTGCTAAAGGGGGCTTATTTTCGTTACTTTACGGCAATAAAAAATAATTAAAAACAAGATTTTGCCTATTCATAAATTTTCAGGAAAAAAAATTCTTTAAAGATTTTATAGCCATATTTTTTTTCGAAATATTTTTTTTATCATAACTACAAAAATAATATTTTAAAAGTACTTCCTTATATTTTTAGACTTTTTTTTCAAATTTATCTAAAAATTAGTCATCAGATTCGTGACTTGCATGATAAATACAAATCCAAGTAGACAAATTTTTAAGTTTTGACATAAGCTACGTTAGAGAAGATTATTTTTTTATATCATGTTTACGTTTTGTTTAAATTGAAATACGTGATATTTTAAATAAAGCTACATCGGCTTAATATTTCATGTTTCATAAATGTTGTTATATAATATATTATTACTATTTTAATAAATCTTTTTAGCACATTTTTTTATATAAAAAGTAACATGTTTAAGGTTTGATCCGTATATTTTGAAATCGTTTTAATAATTTATAGCTAGTAAAGTACAGTAGTTTTAAATGATATAATAATGCATACGGGAATGTCCATTGTTACTGTTGTGACAATTAGAGTAAATTTTAACACATAATTCCTGTCACTTTATTACAAAATATAATTAGAATGAAAACTGATGTAACCATTTAACCCTATAGTGTACGGGTTCCCAAACTTTTATACTGATGTACCACTAAAAAAAGTTCATACTTCCACGTACCGCAAAAAGAAAATCTCAAATCTAATGCAGAAAAATATACAGTCGACTCTCGTTAATTCGAAATCGGATAATTCGAACTAAATATGAAGTCCCGAAATTCTCAATGGCAGAATAACGTTAAAATTTTTCCTTAATTCGAACTCATTTTCTTATGACATCGTTTAATTCAAATGGACGAGAATTCTGATTTTTCATTCTTCCTTTCTTTCTCACAGATTTCAGATCATTTTAATAACTTTCTTTCTTTGATTTTTGTGGAAATTGTTCCGAACGAGTATACATATAATCCAATGCGTTTGATATCTACATTCTTAGTTTCCCGTCTGTTCGTCAGTGACGCTTTAATTTTTTCTTCCATTGTGCTTGTTTCTAATCTTTTAATTAATTTATGTATTTATACATTCTAATTTAATATTAAGTCATATTCTAATGATAACAGACGAAATAAATTAAAAAACCCTATAACATTAATTCCTTTGTAATAGTACCATATTACGTATGTTCTCATTTCATATTTTCCATAATTCGAACTTCGGATAATTCGAACATTTCTTGTGGTCCCGACGAGTTCGAATTAACGAGAGCCGACTAGATGCATTTAAATAGGGAACATACTCTTTGCTAAAGATGGATAGAAAAACACATTTGAAGTCACCTTGCTCATCATTGTTTTGTTATGTGAGAGCTTTAAAAGCACGTTGTTTCTAGACACATGACACAGTACATAACTTTACTAGAAAGATACTAGGAGGAGAGGAATAATATGTTGTGGGGTTTATAGTTTATCTGGACCGAGAATGATGACGACAGGAGTCCAGTATTTCCGCTTCGCATTTTCAGAAAGAATCACGTTTTGAGCACCTTATCATCAGAACAACGATTGGCGCGGAGATGAAGTCAATGCTACGCACCCTTTCTTGTTTGTGACGTCAAACGCCTAGCGAATAACAACCCTTCCTTCTGCAAAGAGATCGCGCTTATTGTTCATTTGTTTTTTCCGTAAATGCTATCAAGCAAAGACTATAATATGAGGAAATGTTATTCACCGTTGTTTACGATTAAAACATGGATTAAAACAAGGAGCTTTTTCAGATTAAAATGCTTTAAATTTCACAAAACATCTAAACATAGGTTTTTTCTTTTTTCTTCCAATTCAAAAATGTTATTTCCTTAACTCGCTATGGTCGAAGAAATTGAGAAGTTAATTAAAAACAGAAGTAAAGATTAGCTTGTAATAAATATAATTCTATTAATCATATGTTTTATGACACATTTGAACTTAGTTTATTTTGTGTTTGGCAATGCAGCTAGCTGAACGTTTTCGCTTTCGCCAACTCGCCAAGGCTGGTGCTCAAAACGTGATTCTTTCTAAAAATGCTTCCGCTCTCCCCTACGCCCTGTTAGCATCAATGTTGCTTTGACCCCTCGTATAATAGCACTTTAACATTCTTGTTGAAGAGTAGATAGAACAACGATCAAAATGCCAGTACTGGAGAATGACATCGCGTTCGTTATAGATTTGGTTTATTTACAATTTTGATCGAATATGACACCATTTATTTTCCTTAGAAATCAGACGAATATGGGAAATTTGTTTCCTTACAAATATTTACATAACTATTACATAGTTTTATTTTTATTTTATTTGTTAGTAAATGAGAATGCTTTTAACATATTTCATTAAAAAATGTATTTTGTTATTTTTTTTCTTTTAAATAAATTGAATAAACATTTCTAAGTCTTGACAGTCTCATTTTCTAAGACTTGAGTTAACTAAAAATCTATCTTAGTAATCAATGTCCTGTAATATGTAATAAAAGTGTGTGCTGATCAGGATTCTCGCTGGCTTTTGAGCAACTTTTAGTAATTTGGAGAATAAAAAATAAAAAACAGTAGCCAAATGAAAAAAAAATTGTTATCCAAATAGATTCGGCATGAAACTGAAAAATCTGCCTTTAAACTTTTATTGGATCCGTTTTCTTCAATGTGTTCTAAAATAACATCAATTTTTGTAATTGCTTAGAAAATAGAAATTCTGCTTTACGCTACAGAAACTATTAAAAATAAGCTCATTCTATATGTTTCCTAAATGTTTAAATGTTCCAAACATTATTTTAGCGATAAATAACTATGAGATTTCGACTATAATGGATTTTTTTTAAAAATTATGATTGATCAACGATATTTTGCATAAAACTAATAACAGTACAGTAAAGTGTAAACTCAACGCCAGATTTTGATAAACTGATAAAAAAGAAATACTTATCGTTTAACCTTTTATGCGTTTCAGTCCGTTGCCAAACTGATTTGGTCTTAAGTCAGTATCTTTATAAATAATAATGTAAATGGCATGATGGGATTGAAGATGAAAAGCAGCATCAATCGTACAGTAACGTGGATAAGAATCTCAATTGTAACCATAAAAAAGAGCAGAGATTGGACAATCCCAATTTGGCGAGTCTAATTGTTCATTTACTCGTCAAAAGAACTCGCGATTTGGTGCAATGGCAGCGAGAAACCTGGTGCTGACAACTGAATTTAATCCTGAAAAATATATTTCATCCCTTTGAAACAGTTATTAAATTATAAGTAATTTTTTTCTTATTAAATTTTGTATTTTTTTTTTTTTTTTTTTTTTTTTTTTTTTTTTTTTTCAAGTTTACAAAAGAGTAGAAAATGCCTTAAGCATAGTCTGTTGTGCCAAATTTTCAAAGATAAAATGTATATTGAAATTGGGTTTTCGAATAAGTGTTTTTTATCCTGAACACAATGTTCCTTCTACTTAGGCTTTCATTAATCCAGGCTGTTTCAGTAATATCTCAAAATAAACATTTGCTTTCTTCGAAATTTAAAATTTTCCTTGGAATACCTATTGCAATTCGAATTCTACGAAAACAGTTGCCTTCAAACTTTCATTTTTTTTAATCTAAATCCGTGCAAGAATGTAGAAATTTTCTAATCTGCGCTTCTCTCTGATTTAAAATAAATAAAACATCTGTGTTGCATGCATATATAAAATGTTTCATTTCTTATTCATAAAGAGAAAACAAAGCATTTGTTCCATTCTCGCTTTAATAAAATGAAAGGAATAAGATATTATTATCTGTCGGCTCCATCAAAATAAGTAAGAATAAAATGAGAATAAAGTAAAAATAGATTTCCGAGTATAAATCTTACGCAAAATACCTACTTAATTTAACTTGATATTAAACGTTTAAACATCAATGTTCCCAAATGAGAACATTGCATTATTTGTAATACAAAACATATATTTTCCAACATAATAACGATATCCTTTTTTTCCCATAAAATTTAAGATTGATTTAAACTTTAGAAACAAAAATAATTATGTTTAAGCATTTATCACAGGTATAAAGAATATGTAAATTCATTAATTTGCATTAAAAAAATATTAGTTGCTTTTATCGTTTTCTCTATATTAATTACATTTGGCCGCTAGGAATCTAAATGTTTTTGGAATTCGAGAAAATACTCTAGACCAATATACAATAGGGTGGGTCGAAAAAATCGAATTTTTTCAAATCCACTATTAATAGTGCGGAAAAGTTGCCTTTTGTGATAACGCAAAAAAGGTTTTTGAAATCGGTTAATATCTTTAGGTCGCGCATCGCACTTGAAGTTCAGAAAATTTGACCAAAAATGACATTTTTTGAAATTAATGATGAAAATTAAAAAAATTTCGATCCTACTTCTAATAGTGCGGAAAGGTTTCCTTTTACAACTAAAAAGATAACGCAATTTTTTTTTTTTTTTTTTTTTTTTTTTTTTTTGAAATCGATTAATATCTTTAAGTTGCGCATCGCACTTGAAGTTTGGAAAATTTGATCAAAAATGACATTTTTTGGAATTAATGAGGAAAATTAAAAAAAAATTCGAACTTGCTTGTAATAGTACGCTAAAGTAACTTTTTACAATTAAAAAATAACTTTTGAAACCTGAAATTTGGAACCTGAAATTTGGAAAATATGAGCAAAATTGACATAGGCTGATTACAAAAACAACTGACAAACCGATTTTTTTCTATTCCAATTGCTCAGTGCGCATATGAGCTGTGAACACAGCTGGTTTTCAGGCTTTTCATGTAATTACCACAAACAGTTACGTTATATCAAGGAAAAATCGGTGTTAAACGCTATCGAAGATCTAATAGGGAAGGGCACATTTCTTTAATTCAGGAGCCGGATGATCAAAATATGTTGGTCCTAACGCCTATGAATGGAACCGGAAAAAATGTTTGTGAAAGTATCGTTTTATATCTGCCTCAGAAGAATATCTCCTTAGATGAAGTCCTTGTATTTGGATGTGATAGCTCCTCTATCAATACGGGATTGAAAAAAGGGTTATTCGAAATTTGGAAATGAAGATACGCAGGCCCTTGCAGCGGTGCATTTACTTGTTGCATTTCATTGAATTGCCGTTTAGGCACTTGTTTCAATGCATTGAAGAAAAAACAAACGGCCAGCATTATTTTCTCGTCCTATAGGCAAGCAGCTACCTGCTTGCGAAAGACAACCTGTCATCAAGTTTGAATCAATCAATTGCTCTCGCCCAATAGTGACTGTTGAAAACCCAAATAACCTCAGTAAAGATCAAAAATATCTTTTTAAAATATCAATGCTGTGTGATCGGGCTTCTATCCTGAGGATCTTTCTGTCCGAGTTCCAGGGACCATTTCTCATTCCCGGTGGCTAACGACCGCCAATCGAATTCTCAGACTGTATATATCCACAGAAAACCCTAGGACTGAAACGAAGCAGTTAGTTTTATTCATCATAGAAACATGTGTGCCTGTATGGTTTGAAATTAAGAAGAATAATTCCATTAATCAAAGCATATACACAAGACAATAACAACATCGCGCTACCTATCAAAAAGTCTGCAGGAAGTTACAGATCCTGTTATTGAGGGTAACGCTTACTTCACTCATCCATAAAACCTACTATTGGCAATGATTTCAGATGAAAGGGAGCATGTGCGAGAGTTCACACGTTTTGAAAGCAATGAAACTGGTGACAAAACAAGTGGCAATTGTGAGAGATTTTGTGATACGCAAGTTAAATTTTCGCGCTAAGGATTAGACTGAACTAATTGATTGGTCGAGCTGCAAAGTTACTTCACCAACTTTTTACACAGAATCAGTCCAGAGAGAATTTTCTCTTTTATTGAATCGAAATCTCTCTCAGAACTGGAAATGAAAAAAATAAAGGCGTTTCCGTACCACACACACAGGCGGTGGAATGATGTGTGAAACTTGTGAGTGAGGCTTCTGAAAAAGGATGTGGCTCTAATAGCAGATACGGCTATATTAGATCATCTTTGCTTTCGCGATCACTTATGTCAACATTTGATAATAAATATCACTACAAGGCTTTACACGAGGTAAAAAATGAAGGTAAAAAGAAAAATAACTATTTTCTAAAATTACTATAATGCAAATAGCCTAATATTGCATAAGTAAAACTTGTTTAAAATTGATTTAAAAATTTTTGTTGAAGAATGTCTTATTAAGTTGTGTTCTAAATCTGTTCAATATAAATGTTTAAATAAATAAAATAGCTAAAAATATATACTTCTCTATTTTTTTTTTGTAATTTATAAACAATATATTATGAAAAATTATTAACCAATTTTAAAATTGATTTTATTTTACGTTTCTATGCATATAATGGAATATTTTTATGTTATTAGAAAAAAATGAGAAAAGAAGACGACTTTTCATCTTTTATATGAAACATTGTCAATTTTCATAAAATTTCGCAAACTTAAATGGACTTAAAGGTATTAATATATTTAAAAAAGAAAAAAAAAAGTATGTTTTAATTGTAAAAGGTTACTTTAGTGAACTATTACAAACAAGTTCGAAATTTTTTTAATTGTCCTTAATAATTCCAAAAAATGTCATTTTTGATCAAAATCTCCGAACTTCAAGTGCGATGGGCGACCTAAAGATATTAACCGATTTCAAAAAAAGTTTTTGCGTTATCTTTTTAGTTATAAAAGGAAACTTTTCCGCACTATTAGAAATAGGTTCGAAATTTTTTTAATTTTCATCATTAATTTCAAAAAATTTCATTTTTGGTCAAATTTTCCGAACTTCAAGTGCGATGAGCGACCTAAAGATATTAACCGATTTCAAAAACTTTTTTTGCATTATCCTTCTAATTACAAAAGGCAACTTTTCCGCACTATTAATAGTGGATTTGAAAAAAATCGATTTTTTCGACCCACCCTAATATACAATGGCATATAGCGGAAAATAATGTGTTATATTTGCATAGGTTGCAATCACTAATCATGTTCCAAAATGCGAACACTGAAATGAAAACAGCCAAGAAAACTGCAGAAATATGTTTTTTGTTATTTTCTAAATTTGTATGCATAAATTAAAACATTAAAAGCTGAAACATAGGAATAACAAAATTATAATTACATTGCGATATTAATTCGGCGTGTAAAAGGTTTTTTTTTTTTTTTTACATTCCACAGTAGCAAACCAATATTGGTCCAACGTTGCACCAATATTTCATTTATTGGAAATATTGCCAATAAAATTCCAATATTGGCTAAATATCGGCATTTTATTGGTAATATTTCCAATGAATTTCCAATATTATACAAATGTTGGCGTTACATTGGAAGTATTTCCAATAAATTCCAAATATTGTACCATTGTTGTCGTTACATTGGCAATATTTCCAATAAATTCCAAATATTGTACCATTGTTGGCGTTACATTGGCAATATTTCCAATAAAACCCCAATATCGGCATAATATTGGTTGCAAATATTGGCTAAATTAGGGCAAAATGTCAACAACCCAATATTGGAGCAATATTTCATGTCCATATTGCGCCAATGTGCCAATATTTCCCCAAGGTTTAGCCAATATTGGACCAATATTGTTTGGCTACTAGGGGAACATATATAAATATATTAATGAACCGGGAGGCGGCAGCACAGACAATCACCGCATCGAGTTAACAGACAAGAATCGTGAATTATTTAAATCTCGATTTTCACATTACAATGCAATCGTTCTGCCAAATCATATCTTGGTGGAAAACACCAGAAAACCCGATTTTAGCGGTTGATGCATGGATTTACTATTATGTTTTCCTGTTCCCGCAATTATCCATGTTTTCGTACTTTGGGGTGCAGAAAAGCACAATGGTAAACCTACGAGTCAACCGTTAAAATCAAGTTTCTAAGTTTTAAGATATGACTTGACAGAACGATTGCGTTTTAATCTGCGAATCGAGATTTAACTAATTCTAGATTACATATAATATAAAACATCACTTTAAAATATCAATTTTTTTTAATGCTTTAAGTGATCTAGCTAAAATAATGCAAATACATTATAGTTTTGCATGTTTTATTGCTCTTACGGCAACTTTTTCAAAAAGAAATAGATGATAAAAAGAAATTTTTCGCTAAAATAAACATAAAAACATAAATCACGTGAACATGAGCATAGTAAAGTAAAACTGGAAATAAAAATGAATAAAAATAATTGTGAACGTTAAATATTACAAATTATTTTCTTAAAAACCTTTGAAGCATTTCCTTCCAAATTTTAGAGAGCTCCATGGAGGCAAATTCATTCTTAATATTCATTCTTAATATCATGATTCTTAATATTTCCTTTTTTTTTACTGTTAAAAATATGTTGATTTTTTTAATATCACTTTTAATTTTTTTCAATATTTAATTTTCAGAAATGTTCCTGTGTTTTCTTTCTTTAAATTCTAGATAAGGGTAATAAGAACTAATTCTGCTATGCTCAACTCGCTGTGTTTTGAATGTGCAGTAGATTATAAGTAGAATATATTTTACAATTGATATTCTGTTTAGCGGGGGAGGGAGGGTCAATATTAAAGTACTAGAAGATAGCCCGTCAAAATGACGTGTTTCTATTTTTGAAAGGATGATAAAACATTACAAAAACTTTGGTCAGTCATAGCCACTTTAGGCTTAACCCTTTCGCGCTTTTACGAAATTTTTAATGTTTAGTCACCGGTTTTATAATACAGAAATTTGTTCCTTCTTATATCGAGAAAATGCTTCGATTGAATAAGCCAAATTTTACAATATAAGTTTACCGGTGGGAATAAACAAGGATTCTTAAGCCTTTTTGCGGCACGTATACGTGTCGCTCGTCCCCAAGGGGTTAACCCTTTCATTCCCAATGAGTCCAAATGGCATCATGACATTTCTTATTTTTTTCTCTATATTTAATTCGGAAATTTCAAATTCACACCAGAAAATTAAAATAGCAATACTTGTTTTATTTAATAACAAACATTCCACATTTAAAGAAAGCGAAATTTATCATTGAGATTTTCTGGTGTAAATTCAGATTCTGAGAGTTACTGAATTTCCAGAACGTATTATATCATGGTAATGAAAGGGTTAAACAATTTTGAAAAATACAATTGAACATGAGGAAAAAACATAAGAAAAAAAATTCAATAGATATCTGCATTTAAAACTATAACAAAACTATCTGGTGGATGGGGAGGGATTGTAATGAACGAATGGTAAATGCATAAATTTTAAAAGAATAAAGTAAGGTAAAATATCAATTATAAAAGAATACATTGTGAAACTACAGCCAAAAGATATTTTAAAATACTGAGAGAAAATAATAAAAATATCCAAAATGTATAAAAAAAATTTTCCCATTTTGGCCATTTCCATATGGCCATTAATTGAATGGGTAAAATAATGGCATAGAATATGCCGATAATGAATTTCATTCACAAAATTACAGTAATTATTTCACAAAAAACATGTAAATTAACATGCATTAATAATGCAAAACATGTATTAATAATGCTATTTTAAAAATTTGTGAATTAACTGTTTTATACATTAGCTAATACTTAAAAGAAAATACTTTATAAGGTCGAAAACAAATGTCAACAATAAAGAGTAAACAATCGTGATTCGTTATGTGACAATAAAATCATTCACAGCTGTAAAAAAAAAAAAAAAAAAAAAAAAAAAAAAAAAAAAAAAAAAAACAATAATAATAATAATAATAATAATAATAATAATAATTAAATAAATAAATAAATAAATAAAATAAATAAAGCAACACGAATATAAAAATTCTAAAAATATTGTATTTAAAACGCACCTTCGCTTTTCTTAAATAAAAAAGTTTTAATTAAACACTGTTAAAAATTTGACTATTTTGCTGCATCGTCATTACACAGCTTTTATAGAAAATAATTACTTTACCGTATTACACTGTTAAAAATTTGACCCATTTGTTGCAGCGTCACTCCACAGCTTTTATAGAATATCTCTTTTATGACCAATGAGAATGCTCCATATCACAATAAAAGTAACCGCTTTATATAAAAGCAGTGGAGTGATGCTGCAGCAAATGGGTCAAATTTTTAACAGTTGCTGCAGCATCACTCTAACGCTTTTATAGAAAACGGTTACTTTGTGTGTGTTACTTACAGTGTATTCTATAAAAGCTGGGGAGTGATGATGCAGGGTCAAATTTTTAACAGTGTACTGCTAAAAATTTGACCCATTTACTGCAGCTTCACTCCACAGCTTTTATGGAATGTCTCTTTTATGACCAATGAGAATGCTCCATAAACACAGCAAAGTAATCGTTTTCTATAAAAGCAGTGGAGTGATGCTGCAGCAAATGAGTCAAATTTTTAACAGTGTGAATATTATGTTTGAAATAGGGAAAAGATTTCAAAGCACAGTAAAATGTAGTGACGTCATTTATAGCTCAAACTGTAAATCTGACAAATGAGAACGCTCCATTACGACTCTGGAACGTTTGCATTGGAGAAAAAATTGATAGCCTTTAAAATCGGAGATAACTTTTCACAATGGAATTTGTCATTGGTCACAATAAATGTTTTTTCTCGTGGATGGGTTGACCCCGGAATCGTTATACACGGAGGGATTTTATATATATAATGAAGATTTTGGGGGGAAGGGAATTTGTGTCATTCGGGTTTTTTTTTTTTTGGGGGGGGGTCACCACTGTTCTACATATAGAAAAAATAGTATATGTCTACGCCTTTCTTATTATAACTTCATTTATGTTTTGTGTTTAGTAATAACAAAAATAATAAAATTTCACTTAATTCTCTTCGCGCCGTCGGCGATTCCTTTATTTTATACATATATTTCACACATTAAATTTGAAATAGAGGTTATTTTTCTGAACGAATCACCCATATCAAAACGCAAAAAACATTATAAAATTGCAATATCTATTACACTCTGTTGTAATACAATATTTTCCAAACGTCTCCAAAAACTCTTTCTTAGTCTATCATCATATAAATACAAATTGAACAGCACACAAATAAGTACATTCGTTGCATTTCAGACTACGAGATAATCTTTTAAGCATCAGTGAGACTATTTGAATAACTGCCTTTAACATCATTAAAGCAATAAAAATTTTGTTCACAAAATGCAAAAAAAAATCGGATTCAAAATGGTTAATGATAAATTGTTATTATTTGTATATTTCATACATTATTTTATTATATAAAAAGCCAGAATTTTGCAATATTCAAAGATATTTTTTTTTCTTTTTTAACGGTCTCGCATATAAATCGACCCCCTCAATTTATTTGCAATTTATTTGAAAATTGGCAGAAATTTCTTGACTTATACACAAACATATACGGTAAACATTTTGTTAAGTTTCCTAATTACCGTATACATGTGAGACAAATGTCTTCGTGCTTAAACTTCAGTTACATAATGCATAAATAAAAGATCCCATTTTCCGAGACCGAATTTCCCGCTCTTAACATTTAGAAGTCCGGAGATAATTATCTTCGTATTTTTTCCGGATTTTCTATCGCCTTTGGGCTTTGTAAAATGTATTATTTAATACACAACCATTTCACTTATTATGGGTGGAAGTTATAATGCTACATTGGGTAATTTTCTTTTGTAGCGACTTAGCAACGTTTTCTCGACAATATATGATTAGTTGTAATTACGCCTAAGGGATAAACTGAATTCTGAGAACTGGATGTGAAAAGTTTTTCTTTTGTTTAAAGGATAGCTATTTATCCCATCCCTTGATATTCTATGAACCAAATTTGAAACGTTAACACTGATTTATATTATGAAACTGTGCTGGAAATGTCCTTTTTAAGTTTCTTAAAGTCTGTGCCCCAAAGTAATTAGGCAATAATATTTAAATCTTAAGCAAGCAAAGCATGTGCTTTAGGTTGAAATAGTGTTTAAGCCTCTAGTGCATGATTTTTATTTTTTATTTCAAAAATATATTTTTCATTAATAGGCATACATTAAAGAAAAAACTTAAAAAATTATCACTCTTATATTTTTCAGTATTTTGGATTTGTTTAAATGGTTGCCAAATTGAAACACCATGCATTAATCGCATGCATACAGTATTTTTTCCAGAAAACCTTGCAGAAAATTATTTAAAATAATGTTTCAAAATACATTCTTTTGAAAAAGATATTTTTCAGTGAAATTTTGCATTTTAAATATTTTTATATTTTTGTTAGAAATTTATCTATGGCTAGAAAAATGGAAGGCATAAAAAGTTCCTTTTTATTTGTAACTGGTAAACAACCTATGGTATTTTTAATGAAGCATAAATTATTAGAAGGCAATGGTAAATAAACGGTAAGGAGATAAATTTTAGTTTGTTGCCAAAAGGAACACTATGCACTAGATGATTAAACTTGTGTTACATAATGCATAATAAATGTTAAGAACTCGATAATTCGATCCGGAAAAATGCGATCTTTTAGCTATGCAGCATAACTAAAAGATCGCATTTTTCGGGATCGAATTATCGGGTTCTTAACATTTAGCAGTCCAGAGATAGTTAACTTCGTATTTTTTCCAGGGGTTCTATTGTAGCTAGTCTGAGTTTTGTAAACAGTATCACTCATTCAATACACAGCTTTTTCACTCATTATGGGGGAAGGGGAGGCTATCATGCTGGGTTGGGGTAATTTTCTTTTGTAGCAACTTAACAACGAATTTGATGACCATGCCACCATTTGCTTACCATGTATGATTCATTGTAATTACTCCCAAAGGATAAACTTGAATTCTAACAACGGAAGGCGAAAAGCTTCTTTTGTTGAATGGATATATCTATTTTTCCAAACGCCTGGCATTCCATGAATTGAATTAGCGACATTAGCACTGACTTATATTATGAAAGTGTCCTTTTTAAGTTTCTTAAAGTCTGCGCATCAAAGTAATTAGGCAGTAATATTTAAATCTTAAACAATCAAAGCATGTGTTTCAGGTTGAAATAGTGTTTAACTCTCTAGTGCATATATTTATATTTTTTTTACCTAAATGGGCATACATTAAAGAAAAAAATACTGAAAAAAATATCACACTTATATTTTTTATGATTTTTTTTTTTTCGATTGCCAAATTGTAACATAATGCAATATTCGTATACATACAATATTTATTGCAAAAAATGTTGTTGAAAATTACTTAAAATAAGGTTTAAAAACATATTCTTTTGAAAAATACTTTTTAAAGAAATTTTGCATTTAAAATATTTTTTATTTTTGTTATAAATCCATCTATGGCTAAAAAAATGGAAGGCTTCAAAAGTTTCTTTATATTTGTACCTGATAAGCAACATATGGTTTTTAATGAACTAAATCTGAACACAGGGTCAATATGAATACGTAAAGCATAAAGTTATTAAGAGATAATGGTAAATAAACCACAAGGTGATAATTTTTATTTTGTTGCCAAATGGCTAAACTATGCTCTAGAGGATTAAAGTTGAGATAGATAATGCATAAGTAAAAGATCCCATTTTCCGAGACCGAATTATCGCGTTCTTAACATTTAAAAGTCCAGAGATAATTATCTTCATATTTTTTCCAGATTTTCTATCCCCTATGGGCTTTGTAAACAGCATAACTCATTTAATATACAGCCATTTCACTCATTATGGGAGGAAGTTATATTCTGGGACGGAGTAATTTTCTTTTTTAGCAACTTGAGAATGTATTTCTCGACAGTATGTTATTAGTTGTAATTACTCCTAAGGGATAAACCTGAATTCTGAAAAATGGAGGTGAAAAACTTTTTCTTTTGTTGAAAAGATAACTATTTCTCCCGTCCGTTGATGTCCTATGAATCAAATTTGCAGCACTAGCCCTGATAAACACTAGTGTGCAAAATTTAAGGACGAAGGGATTTTCAAGCGATAATTTTCACGCGAATATTCAACAGGAAGTAATATAATTCGAATAATTACTATCCCTGCATAACAGCTAATACATATAACATCTCATTCAGGTCGCACATGGTCACAAGAGTCACAGTCACTAAGGCGAAACAAAAATAGGAAATTCCATGCGTCTCTTTTATGAGTCTCAAATGAATACTATATGTGACTCCACTGTCAAGTCACTGCGACTGCTGCTTTGTGACGAGTCACCAGGCGACTTTACAGTGTCGTTTTATTGAGACTCTCATGTGACTGTCATATGGAGGCTCAATTTCAAAGTCATTGTGAATGTTGCATCATTATAAATAACCAAATAATGACACATTAAAGTCACATGGTGACTTTCTGTCACAAGACTTTGTCAAATGGTAACAGCCTACTGTGAAGTAACCACTGTGAAAAGTGGTGAAAACTCACCATGTGACTTTAATGCGACATTGTTTGGTGATTTATCATAATGCAACATTCACAATGACTTTGAAATTGAGCCTCCAAATGACAGTCACACGAGAGTCTCAATAAAACGACACTGTAAAGTCACCTGGTGACTCGTCACAAAGCAGCAGTCGAAGTGATCTGACAGTGGAGTCACATATAGTAGTCATTTGAGACTCATAAAAGAGACGTATGAAATTTCATATTTTTTTGTTTCACCGTAGTGACTGTGATTCTTGTGACCATGCGTGACCTGAATGAGAGGTTATATGGACTAGCTGTTATGCAGGGATAGTAGTTATTCAAATTATGTTACTTCCTTTTGAATATTCGCGTGAAAATTATCACTTGAAAATCCCTTGAAAATTGGCATTTTGGGACTCCGTCCTTAAATTTTGCACACCAGTGTATATTATGAAATTATCCTGAAAGTGTCTTTTATAAATTTCTTAAAGTATGTGCCTCAAAGTAATTAGGCAATAATAGTTAAATCTTAAACAAGCAAAACATGTTCTTCAGGTTGAAAAAGTGTTTAACCCTCTAGTGTATGATTTTTTATTTTTCATTTAAAAAAACATAGTTAATTCCTTAATGGGCATACAATAAAGGAAAAATACTGAAAAAATTACCACTCTTATATTTTTCAGTATTTTGGATTTTTTTAAATGGTTACTAAATTGCAACACCTTGTATTAATCGCATGCATACAATATTTGTTGCAAAACATTGTTGAAAATAATTTAAAATAAAGCTTATAAACATATTCTTTTGAAAAATATTTTTTAATGAAATTTTGAAAAATACTTTTGTTAGAAATTCATATATGGATAGGAAAATAGAAGACTTCAAAATTTCCTTTTTATTTGTAGCTAATAAACAATCTATGATCTTTTTAAAGAACTATTCCTAAACATATGGTCAATATGAATACGTAAAGCATGAAGTTTTTAATAGACAATAGTAAATAAACGATAAAGAAAGAAATTTTAATTTGTTGCCATATGGCTACATTATACACTATAGGATTAAATTTGAATTACATAATGCATAAATAAAAGATCCCGCTTTCCGAAACCGAATTATCGCATTCTTAACCTTTAGACGTCCAGAGATAATTAACTTTCTATTTTTTCCGATGGTTCTATTATATCTCCTCTGGGTTCTGTAAATAGCATTACTCATTTAATACACAAAAATTTTACTCATTATGGGTGGAAGTTATAATGCTACGTTGGGTAATTTTCTTTTGTAGCGACTTAACGTATTTCTCGACAATATGCGATTAGTTGTAATTACGCCTAAGGGATAAACCTGAATTCTGGGAACTGGATCTGAAAATCTTTTCTTTTGTTGAATGGATATATTTCTTCCATCCCTTGATACTCCATGTATCAAATTTGCAGTGCTAGCCCTGATTTATATTACGGAACTGTCGTGGAAATGTCTTTTTTAAATTTCGTAAAATCTGTGCCTTAAAGTAATCAGGCAATAATATTTAAATCTTAAACAATCAAAGCATTTGCTTCAGGTTGAAATAATGTTTAACCCTCTAGTGTATGATTTTTTATTTTTCCATTTTTTATTTTTCCTTTATATTTTATTTCTTAATGGGCATACATTAAAGAAAAAATACTGAAAAAATTATCACTCTTATATTTTTCAGTATTTTGGATTTTTTAAAATAGTAACGAAATTGAAATACCATGCATTAATATCATGAATACAATATTTGTTTCAAAAAACCCTGCTGAAATTTATTTAAAATAATGTTTAAAAGCATATTCTTTTGAAAAGAAAAATTCATGAAATTTTGCATTTTAAATATTTTTTATTTTTGTTAAAAATCCATCTATGGCTAGTAAAATAGAAGGCTTCTAAAGTTCCTTTATATAAGTACATGTTAAAAAAAGGGTATTTTTAATTAACTATACCTAAATATAGGATCAATATGAATACGTAAAGCATAAAGTTATAAAGAGACAACGGTAAATAAACGATAATGAGATAAATTTTGGGGGGAAAAGTTACAAATGCATTTTAATCGTTTGAAATTTAAAATATATAATTATTACATAATTTTGTCGAGTCATTTCAAATTTTATGAAAATCGGATGCTTAGCTCAATTACAGGGACAATGAAAATATTCCGTTACATTTACGGCTAATGGGTAAAACAGTTTCAAATGCATTTTAGTGGCGTTAAACTCTTTCGAATATCATACAATTGAGATGAACCTATGAAGTATTGTATATAATTAAAATATACATTCTGTACAATCTGTGATGCAAAGAATATTTATTATTAAATTACAGGGCTACACAAATGTATTCTATTACATAACGCTGTCCGGGAAAAATTGGTTGGGGCGTGCTTTAATTATATTAAACTACAGACGAACCCCATTATAGCGAACCCGATTTATAACGAACACCCGGATATAACGAACGAAAATTTTGATCCCGCAGTTTTCCTATTGTATTTAATGCTATTTTATCCTTTTATAGCAAACCTCCAGCATCTTAAAAATCGGTTATAACGAACTTTTCTTCTAGTCGACCATGATTTTTTTTTCTCTCTTTACTTTTCCGCTGATGTGTAAAAAGGTTTTCGACTCTAATTTTGTAAGAAAATACATGCCGGCTAGTAAAACATAGTGCAAATTAACGATAAATATTTTTAATAAAGAGAAGTAAGACCTGCATTCTATCTCTTTTATGGTAGCCATTCTGCAGGTGTGATCGCGCCCACCCGTCAGTTGTTTTCCATTTCTCCTGTAATAGCAATTCATCTACCCATTTAAGCTAACTTATTTAACAAATGTATTTAAGAATTATTCGAGATATGGCAGCATTGAACAGAACGTCTTCTTTGAAGCAAGCAATAATGAAAATACTTTTTTTCCTTAAATTATACTCTATGGAATTCACAAGATAATGGAAAAAAGAGGAAAATTTAAACTATAAAAATATAATCAAACAAAATTTAAAAAAAAATTAACGCGCCCATAATTAGTGTTAGTCATCCTAAGCCTGGATGAAGAGCAAAGGTTTTAGTATAGGCAGGATCATTCTTTAACCCTTTAACGATCATAGCATTTTCATTGCTAAGATGTCGAAATAAATGACTGACACCGGTAATTAAGTACAAATATATTTCTAAATAAGAAAACGTGATTTTTCACATACAAAATATAAGAAATATTTCTAGATAAAAATACCGGTGTCAGTGTTGTGTATCGGAATTAAAATTTTGTGGTTTCTTGGCGAAACCTATGAACATGAACGTTAAAGGGTTAAATTGTTTGCTCATTTATCCAAACTAGGGTTGGTCTCGAATGTTTAGATCAGGCCTGTCCAACCTTTTACTAAGCAAGGGCGCATCTCAGTTTTTGGCAAACAATGAAGGGCGCCATTATTAAAAAAGCTCAAAACATGCAAGAAAGTCATCTTTTAATATTAGTAGCAATACATGTAGGCAAATGCTTAATGCAGTACAGTCATAATGATCCTATAAATCTACAGCGCCATCTAAAGAAGAAAAAAAAATGTAGATTGTAGTAAATTTCGAGTAATACATTTTTCTGTGAGAATATATTTCAAACATTTTTGAATTGGAATTAGACAGAAAAATGAAATATCACCTTTATTAAAAAAAAAAATGGTAATCAGATATATTGTCAGTTTTTTTTTTTTTTTGGGGGGGGGGGTGGGGGGGAGTAAATACTCTGAAATAGCTGTTTTTTTAGGAGTAAATTTGACATTATAAAAAGATACAGAAACAAAATCATGGGTGGTTCGAAAGAGAGAGAGAGCCCGAAAGAGTTTTTATTAATGAAAATCCTTTCGCACAATTTTATAGCTTTCTTAATAAATCGAAATTATCAAAAGATTCAAAGGTATAGGGGAGAAAAAGACAACCATTATCCTGTCTTACAAAACAGCTAAATGGCCAATGAAGCAACGTCAATAATAACAAACATACTGAGCTTTCGAGCATGAAGGACGGGGAGAATCACTCATTTTTTTTCTACATTTTATTTCTTAACATATTAAAAAATTATTGCTGACATTTATAAATTTCCATTGGCCTAATTTGCACAAAAAATACAAAAAGAATATGTATTAATTAGAGAAGAAACGCAACATTACATGATTTGTTTCTTTAAAAAACTAATCATGTGTTGTTGCCTTTCTTTTAATGCCCTTGGGGGCGAGCGACACCTATACGTGCCGCAAAAAGGCTAAGAATCGTTGTTTATCCACACCAGTAAAATTCAACTGCAGAATTTCCCTTATTTAATCGGAGCATTTTCTCGATTTAGAAAGACACAAATTTCTGTTTTTAAAAACCGGTGACAGAACATTAAAAAGTTCGTAAAAGGCTCACCCCGCGAAGGGGTTAATACGTTGCGTACATTATAATTATTGATGCGCGAAATAATATTGTAGCTATTTTAAAAACATCTCTCAAGAAAATATCAAGGATTTTAAATAAAATATACTTTATAAGGGAATTTTATTAAAAAAAAAAAAAAAAAAGACTAGTAATAGGAAACCCTCGGAAGGGCGCCAAGAAAACCTGCAGAGGGCGCCATGGCGCCCGCGGGCGCCGCGTTGGACAGCCCTGGTTTAGATAATCGGCGCTTTACTGTATTTCTATTTGTATTCCTTTTTAGCTAATTTATTTAGTATTGTGCAAGTTTAATGTGATCAATTTTAGTCAATTTAATTCATTAGATATCAGATTTAATAGAAATTAAGTTTTTCTTCTTAATACATGATTATTGAACATATAGTTATCAGGTAATTACATATTTTTTGTAAACTCTAACATTTTTTAAAGCTTCGGATATAGCGAACAAAAACTTCGGTTCCTTGAAGTTCGTTATAACGGGGTTCGACTGTATTTCACATTTTATGAATATGATATACGTTACTGAGGTTTACTTCAAGTTTCTTCCTGTATATTTATAGGAACACAAAAAAGATTTCGATCACTATGCTGAATCCGAAGTACTAGCTACTATAACAGAATCTGAATATTTTTTAAACTTCATTATCGTACGAACGCACCTCATTTGCTACGCTTCACGTGCAATTTCCAACTTGTTTTTATTTATTTATTTATTTATTTATTTATTTATTTTTATTGTTTTAGTGAAAAAGTATCTAGAGGTTTAGAAAGCAGACAAAATTTGAAACAAATAAGATATATGACATTATGACATAGGATAAACGTTGAAGAAGAGTCTACCTCTCAGCATGCGCGGCAGCTAAGTTGTGTAATACGCTTAACAACTCACTCTCCAGTTTTCCCTCCGAACTTTCCCTATAAGGCTTACTTTTTTGGGGAGGAGGGGTCACTAAATCCGAATTTTTAACTCCCCTCTAAAATCCCTCCCCCCAACCGCGACCCCCAAATATTGGTTAAATAATCCCCAAAATAGTTTTTTTTTTTTAATTGTTTTAGTGTAAAAGTATCTAGAAATTCAGAAAATAGTCAAAATTTATTTAATCAAAATTTGGTGGGGGGAAATTAAAATTCGGATTCAATGACCCAAAATCGCATAAGTCTTGTGGTGAAAGATCGGAAGGGAAACGGAGGAGCGGACGCAAACGATGTGAATGCTTAACCGGAATTGCACATCTTAATGCACGCAGCAATTTGCTAAGCAC
This sequence comes from Maratus speculifer, assembly GCA_964019185.1. Classification (NCBI taxonomy): domain Eukaryota; kingdom Metazoa; phylum Arthropoda; class Arachnida; order Araneae; family Salticidae; genus Maratus; species Maratus speculifer. The sequence goes on along the minus strand of OZ025294.1, from coordinate 390,625,844 downwards.
ATATTTCTGATGTTTTAACCAGTAAGTATCAGAATTTACGAAAGTATGTATATTATAAAGGCCAAACGTATCTGTGCGTAACGCATACGTCATTTTGCGAATGGCAACACTTTCCCCTGCAATTTCGGTTTTTGCAATTTTCGCTACCGCAAATTTTACACTTCTGAACATCGCCCTTTTTCAATTTTTACACCGTCGTACAGAGAAAAAAATTTATTTTTAAATGCGATTTGTTTGAAAACTGTATCTCAATTTATTTTTGAGATATTAATTTTTTATTCTTTTTAACACCAATTTTGTAATTGTGGCAACAGAATAACTTCATTGCCTCTTAAAATTTAATAATAATAATTATAATAATAATAATAATAATAATAATAATAATAATAATAATAATAATAATAATAATAATAATAATAATAATATAAATTAAAATGCGCAATACTTTACCATGCAATTTCGGTTTTGCAATTTTCGGTACTGCAAATTTTGCACTTCTAAACATCGTACATTTTTAATTTTTGTACCGTCTTATAGAGAAAAAAAATGCACATTTAACCGCATTTTGTTTCAATGCTGTATCTCAATTAAATTTTGTAATATTAAGTTTTTTTATAATATTTAGTAGCAATTTTGTAACTGTGGCAACAAAAACACTCCATTTTCTCTTAAAATTGAAAAAAAAAAAGAAAAAAAAAGAAATTAAAATGCGTAAACTATGTTGAAAGTATCGTTTGTTATAAATGGTTTTATAGTATTTTGTTAATTTTAGTTTAAAATAATATTTGTTTGAGAGTTAGACTGACTAATATAAGATGCATTTTTTACTTTAACTAATTTTGTAGATTATAAATCAATAAAACAGTTCTTTTGTAAAGATTTTCTTTCGCCGAATTTCGACGGGTTCCTCCTCGTTTATTTAAAAGCTGCAAATGGAAATGTTTGGAGAAATGGTACTCACGCTACTTTTGGCCACGCCCCACGTCCATCCTAATCATAAATTACGATGGTCCCACTCCCAATGTAATAGTCCACAAAAACCTAAGGTATTGAACACAAGAAAAAATTCTTTTCTTATCTTCTTTTTGACTTATATGCATATATATACAGGGTGATCATAAACTCCCAACCCATTTTGCAGAAATAATTAATGAATGGACTCAAAGGCTCAAAGGCGATTGGTATTGGAATAACTACGTGGGCGTGATGCCCACGTTTACTTCCCTCGAACAAGAGACGATCTAAGCAGAGTTCATCATGATGATAAAAAGAGTCTAATGTTCATCTCGCAGGCAGCTGCGATGGTGAAGAGCAGACGATGTGCTGTCGATAGATGGTCTTTGAGCAGTTGAGTTTTAGAGACACACGCCAGGGCAGGGAGGGGGAAAGGGCTGACCAGTACAATAACATAAGTAATTTTAATTTTCAAATTTCAATTATTTTAAATCACAGTAGTGTGAATTTATCAAATGAAAAACCTCCAAATAACGGACACCTCGGGAGCGCGGAAATTGTCCGCTATTCGGAGGTGTCCGCTGTTGGGAAAAACCTCGGATATTTAAAAATTGCTAAGAAATGCTTAAAGTTTCATTAATTGATTTTCATATGTCCTAAAATTTTAATATATGATTAATCAAAAATTAAAAATATTTTGTAAGCAATAAAATTGAAATAAAGTGGTACATTGCTTTATACACTGTTTATTACGTTCTTACGGAAAAAATGTATTTAAAAAGTTTCCTTTAGCATTTAAAAATTACAATTTTTTTTTCAATGTGAAGTTATAATTATGTCAAGAAATTTGATTTTCCTGAATCATCTTTAAAAAAAAAATGTGTCACTGCTGACTGTATTTTGCCACTTCTTAAAAGCATGAAATCTCAAATCTTCCGGTGGGGAGTGGGGAGGGGACATTGTGATGCTCCGGGAGGTAATGTACCTCGGACCATCTCCTGAATTTAATACTAGACGAGGGAGAGAAGGCCAGGGTGGGATCCGGCCCATTCTCTACATTTATCTGTGATCATAAAATTTCGACACATTGCCCTGACAAATTTAGTGGGGGCTTTTCTCTTTTTTTTCTCCGTTAAAAAACAATTTCTCATACTTTATTGCAAAAAATACTGTCCGTTATTCAGAGGTTAAACATACAAAAATTTAGATTTTGGGAGTGGGGATCGGTAAACTGTCCGTTAAATAGAGGTGTCCGCTATTCGGGAGTATCCGTTATGGAGGTTTTACTGTATTGAAATCGGTGACAATTTATATTACAGGTGAACGATATTCCGAGGATATGCTAACAACAGAAGAACGAATTGCGATTCTAGGGACACATTTGCGTGGTCAGACATTCGAGGGAGACGCTTCGTAGAGAATTTGGAAGAGAGGCTCCAACTCCTATAATTGAGGAAATATCCGAAAAATGGTAAACAAATGGTGAATTTTTTTTGCGTGGGAATTCATTAAGGAACGGGTCTACAAGAGTAAAGTTACAAATGTGACAGTCCTAAAACAACGCATTAGCCAAGCATGCGAAATAATAACCGTGGGGATATTGGAAAAAGTGTTTCGGGCTACCCTGAATCGATGGGAAACTTATTTCGAACTTGATGGACATCACGTTGAAAAGTCCTAAAATTCTGTGTAATACTATTAAAATACAAAATTCATGAATAAATTATTTCTACAAAATGGCCTGGAACTTTATGTTCACCCTGTATTATAGATTTCCAAAGAAAATTTTTATATAATACAAACTTTACAGTAGGCGGCTCAATCAAATATTCTACGACGAAAACCATAGAAATGGGCGGTCCTTCAGAATTTTACATTCATTTTGGTCAAGATTACAAACTTCATCAGATATGCTAATGTCGACAGACATCTTGAAATGTCTAAAAAATGACATGGTTTTTACAAATGTCGATATAAAAAATTAAGTTTCTAAAAATGGCAAAATTGTTAAGTTTTATTGTTTAGAATACTATTTACGTTTTATAATGTTATAAGTACTGTAAAAAACTGAGTTGGATGTTTTCTTTTAAAAACTAATTTTAAGTTACATTTGTGAATATTGGCAGATATTTTAAATTTGATGTTTTCTGAGAACTAGTATTACTTATTTACAAGAATAGAAGAAGCTTCACTTATGTAAATATAAATTCTCGGAGAGGCAATCTTCTTTAAATATTTTTTTATTACTTCAAAGACGGCACTTAACACGTAAAACAGTACACAAACATAAAATATTTACAACTCAGCGCTTTTTACATACTAGTTACACACACCACCAAAATAAGACCTGAACTCACTGCTCATAACCAACTTACGAATCTTCGAATAGAACATTTTTAATAGAACTAGTGTTGCCAGATTTTTTTTAAACGAAAAATACTACAATTTTAATTCAGTAAAGCTCAGTTCATGTGACAGTATTTTTTTTTCCCTTTTTTGGGGGGGAGGGGGTTGTTATTGTTTGACATTCACTGACTTTTCCAGATATCGGTCAATATTAATTGGGACACTTGCCGATATCTGTATACTACCTGGGAGAGTAAATATGAATGTTTTACGAAGAAGATACAAAACGAAATTTTGAGCGGAGAAAATTAGTTCCATACAATTCAAACTTCCCAGTCCGCCCCAAAATTGTCTTTTGTTTCATATTATCTGTAATCGAAAATTTTTTAAGTAAATGTTTTACAACGTCGTGTGGTTTCAAATGATCGATTTTTATAGTACGTTAATGAGGGATAGAACATTATAGAAGTCAGTGCCTGATTCACAGCAGGCCTTTGGGTGCACTGGCCCAGGGCCCCTGGTTTTTAAGGTCCCCCAAATGCTGGTGAACTTTTTTCAATTACTGTCCAAAATTTCATGTAGTTTTAAGATCTAATGGAATTTTACATTTCATCTATTTTTTGTGTTCGTAGTGTATTTTTATAACATCTTATATTTTGTCTACATCCATATTTCGTTTTTTTTTTTGTTTGTTTGTTTTTTTTTTTTTTTTTGTCTACATCCACAGTTTGTAACATCCATATTTAATTACTTTTCTTTTTATAAACATTTTAATTTTTCTTGTTTAATCTTGTTTCTGTTCTTGTCAGATTATTTGAAGGTTCGCGAGCGTTGCTCATATGGGGCATAGTCTTCTAATATCTTTAATAATTGTAGTTTGTTATTGTAAAAAATGTATTTGTTGTTGCATACTTTATCATTTTAAATAATATAGACTTGTATGTAAAAAGATTAATCAACAGAACGCAATGTATTATAAAACTTCTACACATTTAAATTTCATAATTGTGATATAATTATTAAAAAATAAATTATTATTAATTTGAATATTTTAAAGTAATTATTAAAATCAATAGTGTTTGTGTCTATGATTTCAATAAAGTAATTATTAAAATCTTAATAAATACATTTTTCTATATACATTTTTTTTTTTTTTTTTTTTTTTTTTTTACAATCATTCTATAAGCATCGGTGTACCCCCCCCCCCCCCATAAGCATCTGTGCCCAGAGTCCTCAAATTTGTAAATCGGTCCATGATAGAAATTTATAGAAATATTTCAACAGTGTTCCTTTTTTTTTAAGTATTTTACTTACTCATCATACGTAGTATAGGGTAAATATTGCAATCGTTCTGAAAATTGAAAATTTTTTAAACGGATTTAGCCGTTTCAGATACTGGAGATTCCGAAAAACATATTTTTAGAAAAAAAAAATTTCCGTCCGTCCGTCTGTGTGTCTGTCTGTCTGTCTGTAACCACTCTATCTCCCGAAAAAATTGAGATAGTGACTTGTAACTTTGTATGTGCTTAGTATGTAAGAATGGGACGAAGCCAATTTAATATCAATAACCTCGATTATCCGGAACTATTTTTTTCGGGCTCTCGAAAAATTCTGATGAAAGGTATACAAAAATTTTCGAAATGTTTTATTTTAAGGAAAGGACGTAAAAGGCAATAAAATAACACAAATTATGCATAAAGAACGAAGTCGATCGGATTATTAGTTGCCGAGATATGTGTAACCCTGCTTTCCACATTCTTCGATTTTTCATGACCTTGTATTTCATTCAATTTTCAATTCATGGATATAATTTAATTGGAAATGAGACGCTTAATCCGGCGCAGTAAATTGTTAGTTAATAGAATTATTATTTTTGGAGTTATAAGGATATTTCTTTTACGCAATCCGGTACTTACTTGAGTATTTTGTCGTTTTATATAATTTCTCGAAATCGGCTCATCAGCAATTCATTGATAGAGCATTATTAGGTATTAAAACTACTTAAAGATGCATTTAAATTTTATTTTGGAATTGCGATGCATTTTATAAAAAGTTTACATGCGTTTTATTTTCATATTTTATATTATGCATATCCATGATGGGTAAGTATTACGGTGGTCCCCCAACGACTAGTTTAATTCTGTTATAAATTAGTAAAATTGTAATACGTAATTAAGAGTTTGGTATTAGCTAGTTCCCTAAACAGGGAGTCACAAATATATGCAAATACAATATATTATTACAATAAATGGGTATTATACAAATAATTTTCAGTAATTGCACTTGAGCATTTTTCAACACTTTTCAACAATGTTACACCTACTTGACACCAATAAATTTTCTGAATTAAAAATAAATAACTGTCTCATCATTATCCTAATAAACCGGAGACAAAAATTCTAATAGACAGAGACAATCACATAATCATGTTCGTTGTTATAGTTCAAGAATTAGTTAAAACTCGATTCGCATATTGAAACGCAGTCGGTCTGCCAAGTCATACATTGATGGAAAACACGTGAAAATCCGATTTTTGTGGTTCATTCATAGGTTTATCGTAATGTTTTTTTCTGCTTCCTGTCCTCCATATTTTCCTACGTTTAGATGCAGAAAAACTCAGTGATAAACCAACGACTCAACGGTAAAATCGGGTTTTCAAGTGTCTTCTCTCAAGATAAGACTTAGCAAATCGATCGTGTTTAAAAAAGTGAATGGAGTTTGAACTAATTCTGGAATTTCAGCCGTGAACTCGATGAGGTGATTGTCTGTGCTGCCAGTGGCGTGTGAAGAGAAAATCGCACCCGGGGCAAAGTTAGAATTTGGCGCCCTGCTTTCTCCACTTTTTTCATGCGACGGGCTCAAAATGAAGTTTGTTGTATAAATTTGGCGCCCCCTAAATTTCAACATCCGGGGTGACCCCTCCCCCCAACCCCCGCCTTTCGCACATCACTTTCGTGCTGCCGCCTCCCGTTCTATAATAAAACTGTCGACAAATCTATCTATCTATAATAATAAAGAGAGAAGGATGTTTGTCTGTCAGCGCTGTTCTGAAGAGACTGCTGCACGTAGAATTACAAAATTTGGAGGGAAGGTACTTTTTTACATGTAGTTTTGCACCTCGAAGCCCGATTTTTGATTTTTTGTTTAGATTTTTTTAATAATTTTTTAGGCGATTTTTAGCGTTATTTTTGCGGTTTTATCCCATTAGTGAAAGGAATACAGTTTCATTCTTTTAACCCAAAACAACAATTTTTTTTTCTCTTTTCAACAAAGTTTATTCGGAATTTATACAGCGATTTTTGAATTTTTAACGAATTTTTAATGCGATTTTTAGTGTTTTTTTCTCATTTTGCGGCTATTTTTTGAGATTGATAAAAAGAAAATCGTTTTAAACTTTTAGCCTAATTCCCTAAATTTTATGTTTGTTACGATTTTTAGATTTTAACGATTTTTAATGCGATTTTCAATGCGATTTTTAACGTTTTTTAAAGATTTTTGCGTTTAGCATCTATTTTTTTCATAGTTGTTCTATCAAAAACTTGAGCTGTTGAGAATGCAATAAGTAGTATTTTTTTGTGAAATCTACCTAAAATGTCAAAAATTTAGGAACCACTATTTTCGAATAGCAATTTCATAAACTATCTTAAATTCTTGCTTAAGACCGCTACCCCCTCGAGTTATATATCACCTAATAGGTTATTTAACAGAGTATGGTTTTGATAAAGTTTTCGAAGAATAGAGTGCTCTACCTGTTGGTGGAAAATGGAACTAATAGAACGCTATTTTTTTAAATCTATAATAATAAAGAGACAAGTTTGTGTGTGTCAGCGCTGTTCTGAAGAGTCTGCTGTACGTAGAGTTACAAAATGTGGAGGGAAGGTACTTTTATACATGTAATTTTGCACCTCGAAAACCAATTTTCAATTTTTTGATTAGATTTTTTTAAATAATTTTTTAGGCGATTTTTAGCGTTCTTTTTGCAGTTTTATCCCATTAGTGAAAGAAATACGGTTTCATTCTTTTAACCCAATATAGCAATTTTTTTCTCTTTTCAGCAAAGTTTATTCGGAATTTGTACAGCGATTTTTGAATTTTTAACGAATTTTTAATGCGATTTTTAGTGTTTTTTCTCATTTTGCGGTTTTTATTTATTTATTTATTTATTTTAGGTTGATAAAAAGAAAACCGTTTCAAACTTTTAGCCCTAAATTTTGTGTTTGTTACGAATTTTAGATTTTAACGATTTTTAATGCGATTTTCAACGTGATTTTTAACGCTTTTTCAAGATTTTTTGCGTTTAGCATCTATTTTTTTTCATAGTTGTTCTGTCAAAACCTTGAGCTGTTGAGAATGCAATAAGTAGTATTTTTTTGCGAAATTTACCTAAAATGTAAAAAATTTAGTTACCACTATTTTCGAATAGCAAATTCATAAAATATCTTAAATTCTTGGTTAAGACCACTACCCCCTCGAGTAATATATCACCTGATAGGTTGTTTAACAGAGTATCGTTTTGATAAAGTTTCTGAAGAATAGAGTGCGCTAGCTGGTGGTGAAAAATGGAACTAACAGAACGCGATTTTGTTAAAATTTGGAAATATAACAATGTGATTTATTTTAAATTTTAAAATGCTTTATAATACATGATAAAAAATGTAAACAAAGAATGGTGTGACACGTTTCAGGGTGCGTGAAAGGAGGGGCGCGAACAAAATTAGGAAATGTAATAAGGAGATCTGTTTTACACTTAAGGTAGTTTATAACGCATGTTAAAATTTTTAAAGTACTGGCGATGCTCTGGAGAGACCGCTGCACGAAGTTATGTATGAAATTTCACACCTTGAAGGCCGATTTTCAGTTTTTTTTTTTTTTAATTTAATTCATATGCGAATTTTAGTGGGTTTCGGGGCGATTTTTCCACTTTAGCGAAAAGGAAAACGGTTTCATTCTTTCGACCTAAATTAGTGAATTTTGTTCTCTTTTCAATATAATTTATTTGGATTTCGTGCAACGATGTTTGGATTTTTAGTGAATTATTTAATGTAAATTTTCCCGCTATTATTCGACATTAGTAAAAGGAATTTTGCTTAAAACTTTCAGGCTGATGTATTAAATTTTTGCTGTTAAGATTTATGAATTTCAGCTAATTTTAATGCGATTTTTCGAGATTTTTTGCGTTTGATGTCGGATTTTTGTCATTCATGAGATATTTCCAATTACAACGTTTTACCCTATTAGAGTAAATTTTGACTCCTGTGATTTTTTAATATTCGTGATTTTTAATGCACTTTTCAATGCAATTTTTAGAAATTTTTCGAGTTTTATGGTGACTTTTTGATATTTGGAAGTAAAAATTGATTTCAAACTTTTAATCTAATATAATTTTAGAGATTTTTAACGCGAATTTTCAAGAATTGTTGTGTTCCGTGTGGATTTTTTATTATCTATAAAGGATTTCCTTTTACTACGTGATTATCCTGTCGACCAGTTTCGCCAAATTATATCAATCGTGAAACAAGCCAAATTATGCAAATAGATGTAATTTTTATGTTAAATAATGAAAGAAGAGATAATTTAGAAAAACATTAATACAAATATACATAAAAATAAGAAGTAAAAACCACTTGATGACGTAACAAACATATGTAACATGTTTAATGTCAAGTGAATATGGAATTTACGATCCGCCATTATTGTAGTTTAATCTTATGGTTTGACCCAGATAGTTTCTTGGTCAACCGGATAATCAAATAGTTCAGATTTCCGATTAGAATGTTTTATCCGTTTGATGAACTTCTGATAACTGGCGATATTTAGTGCATTTTTCAATGCGTTTTTAATGAACTTTTTAATGCGATTTAGTACTATTTTTTTCGATCCCCACCACAGTGGTGATTTAACAATTAAAAAATGATTTTGGTTTCAAACTTTTAGCCTAATATAGTAAATTTCACCATTTACCTTTTTTTAATTTTGTCGATTTTCAATGTGATTTTTGATATATTTTGTGTTCTGTGTCGAATTTTTTGTAATTCATCCAAAAAAGAATGGTTGGTACGTTTTATACGACTAGAATATTTTTTTATTCACGGGATGTATTTACATTTAGGGATTTTTAATGAATTTTTCAATGGTTTTGTATTAGTTTTTTGAATCTCACGGCTTTTTTTTTTTTTTTTTTAATTTCGAAAAGGAAATTAATTTCAAACATTTACACTTCATTTACGAATTTTGAAATTTGGTGACTTTTTAATGCAATTTTTAGCAATGTTTTCATTATTTCTCACACTTTGCGCCGATTTTTTCATTCGTATTTAAGAAATAATTCAGATTACGCTATTTTACTCTATTAATGTAAATGTTGTCCCCCGCTATTTTTAAATTTAAAACGATTTGTAATGAATTTTTGAATACAATTTTTAGATGTTTTCGAGTCCACGACGATTTTTTCACAATTGGAAGAGAAATTTTTAAATAATTTGTAGCTTAATGTAGTAATTTTTGACATCAATGATTCAGATTTTTTGTGTATTTTCATAAAATGTTTAGCAAGTTTCGTGTCGATATTTTTTAACTAATGAAAAAGTTCAGATTTCAATGTTTTGTCCCATTATGGTAAATTATATCCGCAGGAATTTAATATAAATGTTTATCTTACAATGGCAAATTTTGTCCGGATTTTTGAATTTTACTGATTTTTAATCTGTTTTATAGTGATTTTTCAAGTTCTGTGACAGTTGTTGACATCGGTAAAAGAATTTCGGTTTCTAACTTTTAGCATAAATAGTACAATTTGTTCTCCACGCTTTTATGAATTTTGCCGATTTCTAATGCGATATTCAATGTAATTTTTAGTTAGTTTGGGGGATTTTAGGTGTTCCCTGTTGACTTTTCCTTATTCATGAACGATTTCCGATTACAATATTTTCTACTGAATATTAAATTTTTACAGCCATGACTTTTAAATATTCAGCGAATTTTAATATAGTTTTCGATACGATTTTTAGCCATTTTTTTTTCATTCCTTGGCGATTTTCTGCCATTCAGAAACCAATTTTGATATCAGACATTTTGTTTAATGTAGTTATGTTTCGAATGCAATGTTTTATCTCTTAATATGATTTTGGCGTTCCATGCCTACATTTTGTAATTTATGAATGATTTCGATCATAATCCCCCGCCCTGCCTTAATATTATTTTTTTAAGCATTGACTTCCAAATATTTAGCTATTTTTAATGCAATTTTCAATGTAATTTTTAGCCATTCTTCAAGTTCCGTGGCAATTTTTTTACATCCGGAAATCGATTTCGATTTCAAACTTTTTGGTTAATATGGTTAATTTCTTGATTACAATATTTTATATTATAACAGTGAATTTTTACCCTAGGGATTTTTTAATGTTTTACGACTTTCATTACAATTTTCAATGCAATTTTTGAGCTTTTTCAGTCTTTTTTTTTTTTTTGACGTGACAACGTCTTGTTAATTGGTTTGCCGGGAGACACTTCAAGAAACTGCGTTACGTTACGTTACGCTCCGCTCACGATACGCGCTCACTTTTCTCTTAACTTTTTCCGGTCACTTGTGGGACCATTTTCTGAACGTGAATGTGAATTCGCTGCAAGGAAGGGGCGGTGCTTAATAGGAATTTTAGATAGTATCAAACTAAGACGAAATACGTTATGTATTAGTTATTAGTATAAAGTTCAAAGAAAATAAGTGTAGTTTATTTCGTAATTCGGTGGTATATTATGGAAAACTAATGATATGTGATTAGTGAAAGCCATTTTACTTTAGTTATATTCTGCTCATTGAAAAATTCTTTAATATGCTGTTTACAAAATTCAACATTTGACATCAATAAACATGAAGTAAAATGTGTTTAACAAACACAGTGTATTGCAAGTTATTGTATGTATATTTGTATATAAATACGTATGTATGTGTAAAGGTAAAAATAAAATTTTGTTAATATGAAATTCAGTGCGAGATTCTTTGTATAAATTAATGTTTTAAATACAATTCTTTGTATAAATAAATGTTTTAAATTGTTACTATTATTTCATCCTTCTTCCTACTATACGAATGAATATTCACATTAAAATTATTTTACAACTCAAAGTCGTTGTCACGTAAAACTTTCGCCCGTAAACCGACTTTACAGGAAACCAATTTTTTTTTTTTTAAACATTTTTCAAAGGAATTCGATTTTAAATTTCTAGACTAATAAGAGTTTGGTTTCAAACTTTTATCCTTTACGGTAATTGTTTTGCTCTCTTATTTTGATCTACAGCAATTTTTATTGCAGTACGCTTTTTTTTTTTTTTTTTTTTTTTTTTTGAGTTTACGGCGATTCTTTTTCAGATACGGAAAAGGAATTCGGTTTTTAATTTCTTCGCTAATATGATAAATTTTCTCCTGTGCGATTAAAGATTTTTATTGCGATTTTTTAGCAGTTTTTTCGTATTTCAATGCTTTTTAGCTCACAGGCTATCATAGCCTGAGAGCTTATGTGCCCGTCCGTTCTGTATGTATGTGCGTAACGCGATAACTCATGATAAAAATATCGGATCCACTTGAAATTTTGTATATAGGTATATCCTGATAAGGCGCTTCCCTGATTAGTTTTTGGAGTTCATTCGATATGTATAAGAGGGGGAACGGGGGGCTCATGCCCCTCCCCTTAATGGATATAAATGGGTTTTTCATGCAGAATTAACAGTTTTTGTCCAAAATTTAGATATAGGATCATTCTGATGAGGCGATTCCGTGACTGTTATTATGTGTTCATTGAATAAGTATAAACAGGGGGAACGGGGGGCTCATGCCCCCCCCCCCCCTTAATTGATATAAATGGGATTTTCATGCAGAATTAACAGTTTTCGTTCAAAATTTAGATATAGGATCATTCTGATGAGGCGATACCGTGGCTGTTATTAGGTGTTCATTGAATAAGTATAAACAGGGGGTACGGGGGGCTCATGCCTTTCCCCTTAATTGATATAAACGGGTTTTTCATGCAGAATTAACAGTTTTTGTCCAAAATTTAGATATAGGATCATTCTGATGAGGCGATTCCGTGACTGTTATTATGTGTTCATTGAATAAGTATAAACAGGGGGAACGGGGGGCTCATGCCCCCCCCCCTTAATTGATATAAATGGGATTTTCATGCAGAATTAACAGTTTTCGTTCAAAATTTAGATATAGGATCATTCTGATGAGGCGATACCGTGGCTGTTATTAGGTGTTCATTGAATAAGTATAAACAGGGGGTACGGGGGGCTCATGCCTTTCCCCTTAATTGATATAAACGGGTTTTTCATGCAGAATTAACAGTTTTTGTCCAAAATTTAGATATAGGATCATTCTGATGAGGCGATTCCGTGACTGTTATTATGTGTTCATTGAATAAGTATAAACAGGGGGAACGAGGGGGGCTCATGCCCCCCCCCCTTAATTGATATAAACGGGATTTTCATGCAGAATTAACAGTTTTCGTACAAAATTTAGATATAGTATCATTCGGATGAGGCGATACCGTGGCTGTTATTAGGTGTCCATTGAATAAGTATAAACAGGGGGAACGGGGGGCTCATGCCCCTCCCCTTAATTGATATAAACGGGATTTTCATGCAGAATTAACAGTTTTCGTTCAAAATTTAGATATAGGATCATTCTGATGAGGCGAGTCCGTGGCTGTTATTATGTATTCATTGAATAAGTATCAACATGGGGAACGGGGGTTCTAATGCCCTTCCCCTTAACTTGCATAAATGGATTTTTCAATCAGAATTGTCAGATTTCGTTCAAATCTCTGAATAGTTTTGGAAGTTTAATGGTTAAGTAAAAAAGAGGGGAATAACTCCTCTTAAATTATATAAATGCTAAATGGGTTTTTATTAAGAATTATCCGATTTGCTCTGAATTTTGGATATAGATTATTTAATATGATAAAGCATGCACTTGATAGTTTAGGAAGTTCAATGATGATTAAGTATAAAAAAGGAGAAAGGGGAGAGCTGTTTCCCCTTCTTATTTTTTTTTCGAACGGAATTAACGAAAATACAAGGCTGTAATGTACGATTAGTATGCGTAGCCTGTGAGCTCAATGCCATCAGTTTAACTGGGCAATATTCTTTTTATTACATTATCAAATTAATTAGAGTCAATACATTTATCCAAGTAGAGTAAATTTTGAGTTCCGTGATTTTTGAAAATTTTGCCATTTTTAAAGCGATGTTTACGTTTCTTCGCGACCCGCTTCGATTTTTTAGAGGTTCAATTTTTGGCCGAATTTATTAAATTCTGATCTCTTTTCTTCAAAGTTTATTCGAATTTTGAAACACAATTTTTGAATTTTGTTTTATATTTTTATGAGATTTTTAATGTTTTTTGCGATTTGTAAGATTTTTCCACATTAGTAAAAATAACCCAACTTCAATTTTCTAGCCCATCTCTTTTCAACGAAGTTTAGACGAAATTCGTGCAGCATTTTTTTAATTTTTCGAGGTTTTTATTATGATTTTGAAAGTTTTTTCGTAATTCTTGCTATTTTTTGATGAACGCCGGGCAGAACAGCTAGTACAATAATATTTTTATAATAAAATGTCAACAAATGTTCAGTTTAATTATTCAACACATAGATTAAACTATGAACTTAGTTCATATTGATTTGAAGTGCTTGTACTTACAATTTTAGAATTATCTTTTTCAGATTCCAGTGTCTTAAAATTGGGAAAAATAATCTAGATAGAGTTTATATATATATATATATGTATATCGGCGCATGCATACATAAATCCAGATGTAATTCCAACGTGAACTTTTTGTATATATTTCCCATTATTTTTTTTAAATACTAATTTCAATTTAAACAAACTCTTTTTTGCTTAAAATTTAAAGTGCACTTTATTAAAAAAATTGCAAATAAAAAATTATTGCCCGAAGTAAAATTTATAATCCTTCTGTTGATGATAAAATTTTAACAACCTTCTTTTTTTTTTTTTTTTTTTTTTCCTTATTTGCGTTGCACCATAACAATTAAGTGAGCATCTTATGAGATTTAAGTCAACACTCCCTAGAAATTTAGAGGATGTGGCTTCATTCTGAACTTTTAGTTCTCTTATTCATAAGTTATTTCAATTTTTAAAAAATTAAAAAACAATTGCCAAGCTAATTTTCTTAATTTTATCTTAAGCATGGGAGAAGTCACGAGGGAAACACTGCGCGGACACGTAGAGCCACTGAGTTTCATAATAAAGTGGAACGTTATCTCACCGTTCCACTTTCTTTCGGGACCGCATCACGCTATCAATGTGCACAATTAATAAGTCCCACATTTGTTTTCATATAATAAGCATTTTTTCAAAAATTTTCGCTTTTTTTTTTTTTTTTTTTTTTTTTTTTTTTTTTTTTTTTTTTTAATCAATTTTGGTTATTTCTAAACCTTTTTGATATTTTTGTGACAAATTCTTAATTAATTTTCCATTTTATTTTGTTTCGTTTAAATAAAATTTAATTTTTAACTAATATCAAATTAAACATTCGGGATGAAATTGAATAAAATCTATATATACAGGGTGATTCCGAATTTTTTTTACAATAAAAGAAGGGTGATAGTACACATCAAGACAAACAATACTAAATAGGAGACCAAGGGTCCAAAACGTTTTCCTAAGGAAATAGCCGCCATTAAAGTTTAGGGACCAAAATTTCAAATAAACATAAAAAACGGAAAAATCGGTCGATTGATTTGCGGTTTTCACTAAAATTATTCTTTATGTCGGCATTTTCTTGAAATTAAATTATAAAGATAAATTTCAAAAAATGCCGATAGAGGGCGCTTTAGACTTTGGAGTAACGAACAACTATTTTTTGCCGGTATTTTTTGCATCTCATTAAATGTTTTCGTAAGTTTACACTCAAACTTAAATTTTAAGCTCAAAATCTGTAGTTGGGAGTGGTTAAGTAACACAAACTGAGCTGTGTTCAGAGAGTTCAAATTTCAAATGATTAAAAAAAAACGGAAAAATTGATCGATTAATTTGCGGTTTTCACTAAAACTATTCTTTATTTAGGTATTTTCGAGAAAATAAATTATAAAGATAAATTTCAAATAATGCCGATAGAGGGCGCTTTAGACTTTGGAGTAACGAACAACTATTTTTTGCCATTATTGTTTGCATCTCTTTAAATGATTTAGGAAGGTTAGACTTAAACTTAAATTTTGAGCTGAAAATCTGAATAGTAGGGAGTGGTTAAGTAGCACAAAGTGAACTGTGTTCAAGGGGGAGGGGGAGGTTCAAATTTAAAGTAATTATAGAAAATGGAAAAATTGGTCGATTCGTTTGCGGTTTAAAATAAAACTATTCTTTATGTCAGTATCTTCTTGAAAAAAAATTTTAAAGATAAATCAAGGGCGCCTCAAACTTCAGAGGAACCAACAATTCACTTTAACCATTATTTTTTGGTTCTAATTAAATGCTTGCAAAAGCATTTTAAATGTTCTCGGAAGCTTAGATTTAAACTTAAATTTTGAGCTCAAATCCTGAATCGTTGTGAGGAGTTAAGAAGCGCAAACTGAAGTGTGTTCAGGAGTTAAAATTTAACCCTCTTTCCTTATCGAGCACAATTCAATTTTTCGCTACTGAAACACTCCCAACGATTCAGAATTTCAGCCCAAAATTTAAGTCTATGCATTTGAAAGCATTTAATGAGATTAAAAAAATAACAGTTAAAAATAGTTGTACGCTACTCCAAAGTCTAAGGCGCCCTCTATCGGCATTTTGTGAAATTTATCTTAAAAAAATATTTCCAAGAAAACACTGATTGATAAAGAAAACTGCTGATTTAAAAATTAGTTTTAGCAAAAACCGCAAACGAATCGACCAATCTTTCCGTTTTTTACAATTATTTAAAATTTGAACTCTCTGAACACAGCAAAGTTTGTCTACTTAACCACTCCCAGCTATTCAAATTTTGAGCTCAAAATTTAAGTTCAAGTCTAAGCTTACGAAAGCATTTAAAAAGATGCAAAAAATAACGCCAAAAAAGAGTGTTTCGTTACTCAAAAGTCTAAAGCGCCCTCTATCCACATTTTTGAAAATTTATCTTTATAATTTATTTTCACGAAAATACCTAAATAAAGAATAGTTTTAGTGAAAACCGCAAATCAATCGACCAATTTTTCCGTTTTTTATAATCATTTGAAATTTGAACCCTCTGAACACAGCTCAGTTTGTGTTACTTAACCACTCCCAACTACAGATTTTGAGCTCAAAATTTAAGTTTGAGTCTAAGCTTACGAAAACATTTAATGAGATGGAAAAAATACCGGCAAAAAATAGTTGTTCGTT
The DNA here is from genome assembly GCA_964019185.1 of Maratus speculifer. Lineage (NCBI taxonomy): Eukaryota > Metazoa > Arthropoda > Arachnida > Araneae > Salticidae > Maratus > Maratus speculifer. The sequence continues at coordinate 390,609,185 of OZ025294.1, read as the reverse complement.
ACTCCAAAGTCTAAAGCGCCCTCTATCGGCATTTTTTGAAATTTATCTTTATAATTTAATTTCAAGAAAATGCCGACATAAAGAATAATTTTAGTGAAAGAAAACCGCAAATCAATCGACCGATTTTTCCGTTTTTTATGTTTATTTGAAATTTAGGTTCCTAAACTTTAATGGCGGCTATTTTTTTAGGAAAACGTTTTGGACCCTTGGTCTCCTATTTAGTATTGTTTGTCTTGATGTGTATTATCACTCCTCTTTTATTGTAAAAAAAATTCGGAATCACCCTGTATATTTTTTTCAATTAAAATATATATATATATATCAAGGTTTGTACGCTTCAAAAACATTCAAGCAACTCTACCAGCAATTTTTTAAAGTGATATTTGCTTTCTTTAAAAAAAAATTAATTCTATCTTCGTATATTGTGACCAGTGCTTTATGATACTTATGGCTCTAAAACACCTAAAATCTTCTGAATCACTTTATGCATACAATCACTGTATTGGTGAAATTTTTGCAAGATTATTTACAATACGTTGGTAAACATAAATATATTTATTAGTATGTATAATTTTTTTTATAAAAACAAAAACTTCTTTAGTACTGAAAAAAAAACGAATTTTTATGAATGAACATGTGGGTTTAGTATTTTAAATACGAAATTTATATATTAGGGTATCAGATAAACATTTGAATTGTCTCTCATTCCCCTAGCTGATACAACAGTGTCCCGGACTGATATATCAAAAAGGCTTAGCCCAAATTAAAGTTCATTACTCGACTGAGAAAAATAGAGTAAACAAAGATTATTATCTCAGATGTCACTGTACATTTCTCTACAGATGTGATTTTAAATGAGCATCTGAAAAGGATAATCATAGCGCTTTATTCTAAAACTCACACCACAAACTTTTTCAGTTTAAAGTGTTTATTATTAAATTAAAAGATAATTCCTCGTTAAAATGATCAAAAATGCATTTCGTCAAGGAATTTGTTGTGGAAGTACAAATACTTCCACAAATTAATCAAATTTAGCTTTCCCCCCAATATGACTGTGAAGTACGCGAGGATGACATGATTTATAGAGTTTTACCTTTATGAAATAATTAAAAATAATCTAATAAAAAGATGCTCTCTCTATAAAGTTGCTTTTGCTACTTGATTTCAGTGTTTAGTTTACCGTTAGTCTAAAAATCAAATAATGGATAGTGCTTTCCAAAAAATTCTTCGATTCCGACTTTCAATTATTACATACAGTCGCGTCTCGTTAATTCGAACTCGTCGGGACCACAAGAAATGTTCGAATTATGGAAAATATGAAATAAAAACATGCTTAATTTGGTACTATTATGAAGGAATTAGTTTACAATGTGTTTTAAATTTTTAAATAAATTTATTTCGTCCGTTATCATTAGAATAGGACATAATAATAAATTAGAATGTATAAATACATAAACTAATTAAATGATTTGAAGCAAGCACAATGGAAGAAAAATTTGAAGTGTCACTGATGGACAGACGGGGCAATAAAAAAGTGGATATCAATTGCATTGGATTACATGTATACTCGTTTGGAACAATTTTCACAAAAATCAAAGAAAGAAAGTGATTCAAATGATCTGAAATTTGTGAGAAAAAAAAGAAAAATGAAAAATTGGGATTCTCGTTAGTTCGAATTAAACGATGTCAAGAGAAAATGAGTTCTAATTAGAGAAAATTTTTAACGCTATTCTGCCATTGAATATTTCGGGACTTCATGTTTAGTTCGAATTAAGCGAAGATTCGAATTATCCGATTTCGAATTAACGAGAGTCGACTGTACTTTTGACATTGAATTTCGATATTTTTAATGTCAGTGTTGTCAGGACATAATGTCAGATATGCTTGTTGGGAATGCCGCTGTACTAATTCTTTGTAAGTGCATTAGAATTATATAAATATTTAGCACCATTCGTAGTCAACATTCAGTCTGTCTGTCTGTCCGCATATAACAGAGGAAAAACTGAAACAGAGGAGAAACTGTCCAATAGAATTGCTTAAAATTTAGAATATAACATATAATTGTCATAAATATATAATAACAGACAGTGGCGCCAACTTTTGAAAAATATTGGGTGAGCTCAAAAATATTTTTTATAAAATGCTGCAAACAGTTTGTTTTTCTTCGGAGGGTTGAAAGATGAGAATTTTAAGACAAGTTACCATGCTTTAATAAAGTTGCAATTAAATTAAGTTATATTATCATACGTTTTTCCCTATAAAGACACTTATATTTCTTGCAATGCCATGATACTATGAACAAGACTTCAAATTGAATTAGCAAAAAAAAAAAAATCAAACAGCGAGTAAAACATTTCAGCCATTTAGGATTTATGGTTGTTAGACGGAGAAATAAAACACGTGGTCATTGGCAAAATAAATTTTATTCTAAAGTGAACTAGTCGTTGGGGGCCACCGTAATACTTACCCATCATGGATATGTATATGAAAATAAAACTTATGAAAACTATTTATACAATGCACTGCAATTCATAAACAAAATTTAAATATTGTTAATATACATAGTAATGCTATATTAAAGAACTGCTGATGTACCAATTTCGACAAATTATATAAAACGCCAAACTACTCAAGTAGTACCGAACTGCGTAAAAGAAACATCCTTATAACTCCAAAAATAATAACTCTATTAACTAACTATTAATTGCGTCGGATGAAGCGTCTCATTTCCAATTAAAATATACTTCTGAATTGAAATTTGAATGAAATACAGGGTCATGAAAAATCGAAGAATGTGAAAAACAAGATTACAAATATCTCGGCAACTAATAATCCGATCGACTTCGTTCTATATGCCAAATATGTGTTATTTTATTGCCTTTTACGTCCATTCCTTAGAATAAAAAAATTCGAAAATTTTTATATACCTTTCATCAGAACGAATTTTTCGAGAGTCCGAAAAAAATAGTTCCGGATAATCGAGGTTGCTGATATTAAATAGGGTTCGTCCCATTCTTACATACTAACTACATACAAAATTTCAAGTCTCTATCTCAATTTGTTCGGGAGATAGAGCGTTTACAGACAGACAGACAGACAGACAGACAGACAGACAGACGGACGGCAAATTTTTTTTTTCTAAAAATATGTTTTTCGGAATCTCCACTATCTAAAACGTGTAAATCCGTCAAAAAAAAAATTCGATTTTCAAAACGATTGCAAGACTTACCCTATACTACGTATGATGGGTAAGTAAAAATGAATAAAACAAATAATAATGAAATAAAAAACTAGAACAATGAAAATTGGGTAGGCTATTACTCAATATTATTGGGTGGCCTCGGGCCCCACGGGCCCATGTAAGTTGGTACCACTGATGACAGACTTGAAGCTAGCCAAATCCGCCCTAAAATCGTGTTTTGTCTGCATATGGTCTGTGAACGAAAAAATTTGACGTAAATGTTTTACAACCTCATGTATTTTCAAATCGTCGATATTTATACCAGCATGTAAATGACGGATACTGATTTTAGAAGCTTAATCAAAACACTTCATTGTTGTTGTCATTTTATTAACGTGTTTTTACATTCTTAATTATGTTATAACTTAATAAAATCGTAATGCGTAATTAGGAGATTTTTATTAGCTAGTTATCCCTAAATAGGGAGTTACAAATAAATGCAAATTCTATATATTACTACATTATATGGGTATTACACGAGTAATTTTCATTATTGCATTTAAATTGTGTTTAAATAAATGAATCAATAATTAAAAATTAAAATTGTGACAGTTATTTGAAGAATCGAAGACTTAACGTCACAAAAACATTTATTTCACAAAACATAGGATAAGGTGTAGAGCATTTTCGTGTCAACGATGTGACATGTTTTCAGCCGGGCTAACTCACATCTCACTGGGGGGAGGGGGAGTAAGAAAAAATGTTCCGTGCAAGGAATCAATGAAAACAGCGCCCTCTGGGCTCTGGAAAGAATAGTCGAGGTGAGAGGTGCGTTACAGAATTAAAATCAGGCCCGGACTGGCCTGGTCGGCAGGTCGGCGATTGCCGAGGGCCCCCAACCCAAGGGGGCCCCGGAGGGGACCCAAAAATAGTGGATGCATTACTTTACACAAAATTACATCAGAGTAATTTGACTATTATCAATAATCTTTAATTATTTTTTTTTACCTTGTCTTCAATAAATTTTAAGCGATTGCCAATTTATTTTTGTTTATGATAACCTACTTAGTGATGCCGTATTTTGTCGTTAGCCAGTCGGAATAAGGCTGCTGGCTGACTCATGGATCTCTGTGCTGTCCTAAGCGATTCACAGACAAGCCACTCAAAACATTAAAGCTTCCCTACGGTGTTTTATTGCGTTCTGCTGACCACTAACCAGGATTGATAATACAGCTGAATATCTCTGAAAGAGTTTCAAAATACGAATGATTTTTATGTGCTCTTTGGTATTTCGAAGGAATCTGGTTTTTAAAAAATGCATTTATTCCGCAAATGAGAATAAAATTAAAACTGATTATTAAACCAAATTTGAAACCTTATTGGAAATTGGTAGAGCAGCTGCTTATACAAGTAGAGAACAAAAGGAGTGATAAACACTATCAGACTCTGTAAACAAAAACAAAATATTATGCAAGTACAATTAATAGCAAATTAGAAAATAACAGTATTGATGTAGAAGTAGAATTAGATTTCAAGAGAAAAAATTTTCAAAGAAAAAGTTAATGCCTGGGGAAAAATCAATAGAATCTCAACTACTCAAGACTATAAATTAGTCTTTTTCATTATTTTAGATTGTGCCAGGATGAGTATCGATTTAGTCCAAACAAAAATATTTTAGGAAATTATTCCTGGTTAGACCCAAAGAAATTTAAGGAAATCATAATGCTTGATAAATTTCCTCCGGGAGTTCTTTCTACCATTTCTAGACTTTGTAAAATTGAAAGAAGTCTGCTATTGATAGAGCTGAAACAGTTTGCAGATCAATATAAAAGTTTTACAGTGGCTGAAAAAATTGACACTGAAAGAAAACAAGACATTCTGAATGGAGCGGAAGGTATTTGTGACCGTAACGATGTAGAATCTGAATTTGATGCGACAAATCTGCACAACAAAAAATGTCTCTGTTGTTTATCATACACCTTTTCTGTTGTTTTTGAACTCTCACAATCTGGAATGTTTACCAACCTGTATGTAGCTCACAAATTTGTATTAACCATACCTTGTACACAAGTCATCTCTGAAAGGGTCTTTTCTAAATTTAAAATTGTTAAGAACCGACTTAGATCAAGTTTAAGCCAGGATCTTATGTCTAGTCTTCTTTTCATGAATGTAGAAAGATATTTATTTTATAACTTAGATAAAGATGTTATTATAGATGAAGTAGGCAAAACCAGAGAAGAACTGAACAAAAAGCTGTAAGGTTAATAAACAGCCGTTCACAATAACATAACATTTCTTAACTGTTGGAAATTAAAAAAAAAAATCTTTTTTTACAATATGTACCCATTAAATCAAAATTAAAGATATCATTGCTTTTTTCAATATATTTCGTTTTTAGGTGCGTTCGTAATTATGTAAATTCGTAGCACCTATTGTTTTCGCTCAGTCCGTCCGTCTGTCTGTACGTCTGTCTGTCCGTCTGTCTATCCGTCTGTCTGTCTGTCCGCATATAACAAAGCAAAAACTACCCAACCGAATCGTTTGAAATTTAAAATACATAATTATAACATAATTTTGTCGAGTCATTTCAAATTTTATGAAAATCGGATGGATAGATCAATTACAGGGACAATCAAAAGGATTCCGTTACATTACGGTCAATGGAGAAAAAAGTTTCAAATGCATTTTAATCGTTTGAAATTTAAAACATATAATTATTACGTAATTTTATCGAGTCATTTCAAATGTTATGAAAGTCGGATGCATAGATCATTTACAGGGACAATCAAAGGTATTCCATTACATTACGGTCAATGGGAAAAAATATTCAAATGCATTTTTATGATGTTACACTAATTCGAACATAATAAAATTGGCATGAATCTATGAAATATATACTAAAATATACATTCTGTACAATCTGTGATGCAAAGAATTTTTATTATTAAATTACAGGGCCACACAAAAGTATTCCACTACATAATGGCATACGGGGAAACATTGTTTGGTTCGTGTTTTAATTATATTCAACTATTTTACATTTTATGAATAAGATATACGTTTCTGAGGTGTAATAAAAATTACTTTCTGCATATTTACAGAAACACAAAGCTTTCGACTACTATACTGTATCCGAAGTACGCTCTACTATATCGGCAAGATCTCAATATTTTTAAAACTTCGTTATCGTACGAACGCACCTCATTTGCCGCGTTCACGTGCAATTTCCAACTTGTTTATTATTATTGTGTCCCTCTTTATTGTCTTCCTAAGTATTACAGTAGCACTTAAAATATTATGGCGTCACGATGGTAATTCCGATGCTTAAATCTAAAATACATACCCCTTTTTTAAGTAATACACCACTTTTAATTAATTAGTATATTTTTTTCTAGCTTGGAACTGGTTTAGGTACCGTACATAAAACAACATAAATATTTATTGTGAAAGTAAGTAGACTTCCCCAGAAAAATATAACTTTTTTGCTGAGTTATTTTCCAAGTAACAAAATAGTTAAATATGGTTTTTAAGTCTAATTTTCAAATGTTATATATTCTACCATTCTATTCACAATAACTTCCTCGGTAAGGGGCCCCTTTTCAATCTCTAGCCGAGGGCCCCCAACGGAGCCAGTCCGGGCCTGATTAAAATTATTACAATAATCGACTATGTAAAAATCACCATAAATAAAAAACAAAGAAGGACGTATTTCAAGCTAAAACAAAACAGCTCGTCGTCGGCTGAAGAAGGCACGTATCCGTAAGGGCAGAAGGTCAAAGATGAACTAAAAGGAAGAGGGTAGAGATTAAAAAGAGTGCAACAGGTGGCGGTAGTTGAAAGACCAAATGCAGCAGAGGAAAGTAATACCAAAGAAACAGAAGAAAAAAAGGTCCGGGAGAAAAGTGGAAAAAAATAATAAATGAAATAAAATAAATAATTAAGAAAATTAAAAAATTAAATAAAATAAAGTTAATAATAATAATTTTTAAAAAAGTTTTAACTATTTCTGGAGTTTCGGCTGTGAACTCGATAAAGTGATTTTCTGTGCTGTCGCCTCACAGTCTATAATAAAACAATCAAAAAATATCATAATATCTATAATAAAATGTCAACAAATGTAAATTCAACCACTGAACATATCGATTAAATAATGAACTCAGTTCAGATCTATTACAATTATCCAGTTCAGATTCCAGTCTGTTACATTGGGGAAAGAAATCTAAAAAGAGCTATTTTAATATTATTATTTTTTTATGTGCACATATTTGGATTCCAGGTGTAATTCCTGCGTGACTTTTTGTGTATATTTTTTAAATATAAATTTAAAATATAAAAAACTTTTTTTGCTTAAAATTTAAAGTTCAATTTATTAACAAACAGTAAATAAAAAATTATTCTCCGAAGTAAAAATTACAATCATTCTGTAAGAGATAAAATTTTAACGATTATTTATATCTTATTAGCGTTGTACCATAACTATAAAATGAGTGCCTTTAATGAGATTTAAATTAACGCCCCATAGAATTTGGGAGATGTGGCTTAATTTCTGAAGTTTTATTCGCTTATTTATAAGATATTTCAATTTTTAAAAAGTTAAAAAACAATTACCCATCATTTTTTTTTTCATTTTTTTTAAGGATAGGATTAGTATCGGGAAAAACATTTCGCGGACATGTAGAACCAGAGTTTCATAATAATGCGGGGCGTTACCTCACCGTTCCACTTTCTGCCGTGATTACATCGTAATGTCAATGCGCTCAGTTAATAAATCGCACATATATTTTAATATGAGAAGCATTATTTTCAAACTTTTAAGTTAACTTTTTTATCAATTTTGGCTATTTCTACACCTTTTTTATATTTTTATGTGCAATTCTTAATTGATTTTTCATTTTGCTTTCCTTGGTTTACCTAAGACTTAATTTTTAATTAATATCAAATAAAACATTTGGGATGAATTTAAATAAGATTTACGTTGTTTTTCAATTAAAAAAATATATCACCGGGTTCGTATGTTTCAAGGACATTCAAGCAATTGTGTTAGAAATTTTATAAAGTGATATTTGCTTTATTTAATAAAAATAAGTCCTATCTTCATACAGTCTTGACCAGTACTTTATGATACTTATGGTACTAAAACACCTAAAATACCCTGAATCACTTAATACATACGATTCTTGTATCGGTGCAATTTTTCCAAATTGATTTACAATACGCTGGTAAAAATAATTATATTTATTAGTATTTTTTCTTTTATTATAAAAAAAACTCTTTAAACACAGAAATACAAAAAGATTTTTCAGTGATAGTAAATGAGTAAAAATATGGGTTAAACATTTCAAATATGAAATTTATATATTAGTGAAGAATATAAAGATTTGAACCTTCCCTCATCCCAGTAGCGGATAAAACGGTGTCCCGGACGCAAATAAACAAACACTCAACATCCCAGTGCGCTTCACGCCAACCCCCGTAGCCAAGCGCTTTGGAGGGAAGAAACGTTGAAGAGCATGCAAGTCCGAAGTTGCTTCGATTTTTCATATCTCATCCATTTGACCGCGTACGTCTTGTTTTTGGAATATTTGTAAGAATACGATAATAAAAAATGCTTACCCAAATATTTATTTTAATTAATGAGTATTTCATCCTAAACCCAAAAACATGTAGAACAAATCAAGTTCGTAAATACTTTTGGAACTATGTTGAAGTATCTTGATGAAATATAAGTCAACTATTGTTTCAACTATTATACCTTCATAACACTAGAAATATGCAGTTTAAATTTTTCAGCATCAGCCTTTACTTCTTAACAGTATAATCTTATTGTAATAGCATTAGTATTCCACTTAGTCTAATCAATAATAATTTGGGTATATTTAAATTAATTTGCAAGTTCAAAAGCATTTTCTTTGAAAAAGAAAAATTCTTTTTTTTTAATATTTTGTATCCAAAATATTTAAGTTAACTAGATATAAATATTTGCACATGTAAACTTCAAAGTATGGTACTAGAATAGGAATGTAGCATGCAGGCATGCACGTTGTACATCGAACTTCATCTTTCCGCCAAAGCGCTTGCCTAGAGGGGTTGGCGTAAAGCGCGCTGGGACGTTGAGTGTTTATTTATTTGCGTCCCGGGCTGATATATCAGAAAGCCCAAAATAAAGTTCATTACTCGACTAAGAATAATAGAGTAATAAAAGATTATTATCTTAGATGTCACTGTACATTTCTCTACAAATGTATTTTTAAATAACCATCTGAAAATGATAATCATAACACTTTATTTTAAAACTTACACCGCAAAGTTTTTCAGGTTAATTTATTTATTTCTAAATTAAAAGTTTTTCCGGCATGGAATGTAAATAATACACTGACATTATCAAGAAAATTGTTGTGGAAGCTCAGATACTTCTACAAAATAACCAAATTTAGCTTTTAGCCCTTGTATGACTATAAAGTACACGATGACGATGACATGATTTATAAAATATTCTCTTTACGAAGAAATTAAAATAAATACAATAAAAAGATGACCTCACTACACAGTTGCTTTTGCTACTAGACACAGACATACTAGATATCGGTGTTTAGTTTACCGTTAGTCTGAAAATCAAATAATCGATAATGTCGTCCAAAAGAATGAAATTTAAAAAAACTTCCAAATTATTGAATTCGCCTTCAATTTTTGTATACTTGCGACACTGAATTTTGATATTTTTAATATTAAGTGTTGTCAGGGCATAATGGCAGATATAGTCTGTCTCAAAAGTTTAAGCACAAGCATAAAATATCGATTTTTAATGAATTATAAAAAGTTAGAATTAATAGCATTTTTTTATTTACATATTTCGCAATATTATTTAAATAAACGATATCAAAAATAGAAAAAAATAAATTACATAATTTTAAAAAATACAATTTGAAAAAAGTTATAAAAAACTGTCTCAAAAGTTTATGCACAATGTCAAAAACAACCATATTTATAATTTTTACAGAACTTTTAGTAACAAATTTTTTTTCCATGTTTTCGGATTAGTTCAAATAAACGTGCTTTCGCCGAAATTATTAGTTTTTGTACGGTTTCTGGTGGCAAAGAATACCATGCATTCTCAATAGCCTCTTGGAGTTCTTCAATAGAGTCATACTACTTTCCATTGCCTAAACTTGGCGGGTTAAAGTATTCCAGACATTCTCAATCGGGTTTAGGTCTGGACTTAAAGCTGACTAGTCAAGTACTTTATCATTTTTCTGAAAAATCCAAAGTTTTGTAGAATGGGAATGGGATACGTGGATTGAGGCATTGTCTTGACAAAAAGTTGATTCAACCCCCCCCCCCAAAATGTCATCGAATGAAAGCAAATGGTGGTTGAGGGTCTCTTGAAACTTTTTTCACTCTTCTCTTCCTTTTAGAAAAGCTAGAGAGGGCTGGCAAATGTCCCAAATGCCCCCTAAACCATAACGAATTTACCGCCTTGCTGCCTGCTGAAAAATGTCCTTCGGTTCTTGCATAACTCATGCCAATACTCCTTCCAACCATCAGGGCCATCTAAGTTCCACTTTTTCTCATCGCTGAATAAAACAGTAAGCCATTTGTCCCCGTAGGTCATGTGTTTTTTAGCCCAGTTCATTCTTACCTGTTTGTGATGTAATTTAAGAGACGGTTTGCGAGCCAGTTTCTTTTACATAATGTAATCACACGCTTTAATGCGTCTATTTACAGTGTTTTTGGACATCTGTACTCTGAAATTATTTTTAATTTACCCTGTGGGGACATATTTTATCTAAATACCAATCTCCGTATTTTCCGATCAATCTGAATAGCTGTCATACGTGGTCGTCTGCATCTTGGTTTCCGCTTAAAATTATCCTTTCTAGAAAGTACTTGATATATACATAGCTTTGATCAATTTAAAGCTTTTGCAATTTCAGAAACAGTTTTATTTTGAGATTTCAATTTAAAATCTTTCAAAATCTCACATTTTGTGAATTCTTTACCCTTTATCATATTTAAAACATTAGGAAATAATTTCTCCACCTTTTATACTTGTATAAAAGTGCAATAAGATGTCATGCAACGTCATTACACAATACCAATCCCGTGTTTCTAAAAAAAAATTGCATAAAGTGCTTAAACTTTTGAGACAGCGTTTCTTCAAGAAAAAAAGAAAAAATAAATAAAAGTAAATATATTTTTTTAGTTTAACTACCCAAAATGGTTTATTTTATTTTATTTTGATTAAATGTTGAGTATTTATTGTAAATTAGCATAAAACATTTTCTTCTTAAATTATTTTAAACGAGATTTGCAGAGTGCTTAAACTTTTGAGACAGATTATATGCTTGTTCTAAATGCTGCTGGAGCAATTCTTTTTTTTTTCTTTATTCTTAGGTGTTGTTGTTTAGATAACAATTAACTTCCTTTTAGCAACCATTTTAAATGAGTGATATAATTTTAAAAAAAAATGAAATATATGTATAAATAAAAAGAAATACGTTTCTCTGAAACGTCGAGAATTATCTCATTACACGATTAAGAAAAATAGAGTAAACAAAGATTATTATCTCAGATGTCACGTACGTGTACATTCCTCTCCAAGTGTAATTTTACATGACTTTCTGAAAATGATAATCACAACGCATTATTTTTAAACTTACACCGCAAAGTTTCTCAAGATAAAATATTTAATTTTTAATTTGATTTTTCTCATTATGTGAGAATCAAGGCTGAGATCATCCGGATCTTTTTGAGTAATTTTTCTGTGACTATTGTGGGCTCTTAAGGCCTCTGTCCCTCTGAGCTTGATCTTCAAACTGGTTATATTGGGAAACTAGTTCAAGCTATGACCGCCAGGAAGGGAGGTGCCTTCGGAAGACTTTTGTATCCAATCAGGGTAAAAATAATTTTCTTGGCTGTCAAATTACAGTGATTAATTACGACGAAGGCGTGTTTTTTCAACACCTCCTGGTTACTAAACTATCATTAGGTGTTTGCCTTTTTCCCTTCTCATGTACAAAAGAATCATTAGCAACTGAGTTAAAAACAGATGTTAACCAGATACAACCCAGCTGGACATACAAAAGGAGGGTAGACTTTGCGGTCAGTGGCATGAAATTCGAAATACACCCGGAATAATATAGGCTCGGCAGGAGAGAAAAAACAGTTTTCAATGTTAGATATAACAGAAATCTCTTTATTTTTATCCTAATTTATTGTTCTCTAAATAAGTAATTTATAAAAACAACGAGAGAGAGTTTTCTATAAGGCCAGGAAATGCCTAATTAGTATTTATTTAACGGGGGAAACGTTTAATTAAATTGCTTACAAATCCGTTCTTTCACCCATTCAAAATTGGCAGATAGCGTTGTTTTGTAATTGTCATTTAATTTTCTTTAACATCCGAATATGCCTTTTCTTTTATCTTATCTGAATGAAAGACAAATATTTTTTTAATTTTATTAATACGTTTATAGTTTTAAAGAAAAATTTACAAATTAGTTTCTATAAAATAAAGCTTCAAATTTCATTCAAAACATTCTAAGTAACTCAGAAATATTAAAACAAAAGATAATTCATAATACAATGGCTAATGTATATATAGAGGAGGGGAAGCAGGGAAAGTATAACATAATATGAGCAGTGTTGATTTCAGTGGGTGGACGGGGGGGGGGGACATTCCTCCCCACCTGGCGCCTATATAGCATTTTTTTTTCAGAATTCTCGCTTGAATTTTAATATTTATTTTATTTTATTATTTATTTATTTATTTTTCATGATACATTAGATCGATGACCAATATTGCGTGTTTCTGTTCTTTTGATTTTGATTATGTTTTAAATTTCAAAATATAATTTCCAAGCGAAATCCGAATTTAAAAGTTTGTTACCCCCCCCCCCCTTTAAATACCGAAAAGTAGAAAAGCACAACATTAGATATAGGACTCAGATATTTACGAAAAAAAAATATTTAAATGGGATAAAATGCGAAATATTTGTTAAAACCGCTTTAGGGATTGTTATGAGCTTGAAAATGCCTTCGCCGGAATAATGTAGCCTCATGTGTCTTTAAACGTCTCAATTGTAATACTGAAACTACTACAATAAAATTTGTGAAAATGAAATATGTTTAACATAATCCGGTCTTGAATAATAAAAAAATATGCATACATTTAATAAAAAAATAACAATTGTATCAGCTAAAATGGAAACCTGTAAAAATTTAAATATTTTTTGGTTTCTTTCTATTCCGTTTTGAATAAATCAGTATTTTATAAAGATGATTATGTAGTTCAGTATTACGTATTATATGATTGCATACTTTAAATCTCAAAATAAGTCAGCTGTCAGAAACTCAGTAAAATTTAAAATGTGATTTTTCTTGGCAGAAGAGGGATGGAGGGACTGCTAATTTCGGCCTTGGTGTAGCTGGACGGCACTTCCAGGTCGGAGATAAGTGAAAACTGCGTCTTCATATTACTTACCCATCATACGCAGTATAGGGTAAGTCTTGCAATCGTTTTGAAAATTAAAAAAAAAATTTTGACGGATTTACACATTTTAGATTGTGGAGATTCCGAAAAACATATTTTTAGAAAAAAAATTTTGCCGTCCGTCTGTCTGTCTGTCAGTTTGTCTGTCTGTAAACGCTCTATCTCCCAAACAAATTGAGATAGAGACTTGAAATTTTGTATGTAGTTAGTATGTAAGAATGGGATGAAGTCTATTTAATATCAGCAACCTCGATTATCCAGAACTATTTTTTTCAGACCCTCGAAAAATTCGTTCAGATGAAAGGTATATAAAAATTTTCGATTATTTTTGTTTTAAGGAATGAACATAAAAGGCAATAAAATAACACACATTTTGCATATAGAACGAAGTCGATCGGATTATTAGTTGCCGAGATATTTGTAATCCTGTTTTCCACATTCTTCGATTTTTCATGACCCTGTATTTCATTCAAATTTCAATTCAGAGGTATATTTTAATTGGAAATGAGACGCTTAATCCGACACTGTTAATTGTTAGTTAATAGAATTATTATTTTTGGAGTTATAAGGATGTTTCTTTTACGCAGTTAGGTACTACTTGAGTAGTTTGGCGTTTTATATAATTTGTCGAAATTGGTACATCAGCAGTTCTTTAATAAAGCATTACTATGTATATTAACAGTATTTAAATTTTGTTTATGAATTTCAATGCATTGTATAAATAGTTTTCACATGTTTTATTTTCATATACATATCCATGATGGGTAAGTATTATGGTGGCCCCCAACGACTAGTTTTTATCGCATACGATCTCTCAAAAGTATGTGTTGGACGTTCCTCTCAGCCCGCACAACTTTGAAGAAAGTCCGTAGTAGTTATAGCTGCCACCACCGATATTACTAGGTGATATCGGTCACCCACTGATAGGATTGTGTAAATGAACACCGACGCTGTCAATTAACTGAATTAACAGTTTATTTATACTATATGTACACAAGAAATACACTATTTACAATTATATACAAGTACAACTCGAATATAGGTGATCCGGTGCAACGTTTGATTAAATAAATAAACGGTTGGCTGTGTACTGTTCAAATTACACCTTCTCCCTCACACTCAATGCACGTTAGATTCACTTTACCGGAGATCAATTTCGAATCTCCCAACATAAGGATACGCGGCCTAAGCTTCTGGCCCAGAGCACTACACACCAGGACTTCTGTGTCCATTGCTCTCCAGATACGAACTGCCTACGCTCTCCGACACAGAGCACTTTCTGCAAGGACCTCTGTCCTACACTGCTCTCCAGGTACGAGCCCAGATACGAACTCTACACTAGGACCTATGTCCTGCACTCCTCTGTACTATATTATATATATTGTGTAATGTAGAATATACATAATAAATAGCATTATATTATTATTATTATATTAATACTGTAATATTAATATATTATTAATAAATATATATATATTATGTAACTAATTTGCAAATTCTTCTTTAAAACTATAGACATATTAATAAAACTAATTAAATTATTTGTCTTTTATTCAGACAGGAGAGAAAGACATATTCTTAGTGCCGTAATTGTCCTGATAGGGTGTGCTCTGTGTTGTAGAGCGGAGGCAGTGCGTATCTGGAGAGCAAGGGACACAGACGCCCTGGTGTGTAGTGCTCTGGGCCGAGAAGTGCAGGCCGAGTATCCATGTGTTGGGAGATTCGAAAGTGATCTCCGATAAAGTGAATCTAACGTGCATTGAGTGTGAGGTGGAAGGTGTAATTCGAATAGTACACAGCCAACCTTTACTGTATTTAATTTAATGTTGAACCGGATCACCTATATCCGAGTTGTAATTGTATATAATTGTAAATAGCTTATTTAGTGTGTACATATATTCTAAATAAACTGTTAATTCGGTTAATTGACAGCGTCAGTGTTCATTTACACAATTTTCACAGTGGGTGACCGATATCACCTAGTAATATCGGTGGTGGCAGCTATAACTACCACGGACTTTCTTCAAAGTTGTGCGGGCTGAGAGGAAGGTCCGACATATACAGTGGGGGAACGGAGGATAACCCCCCTTAAATTAATAAATGGCTTTTTACGCAGAATTATCTTATTTGATTCAAATTTTGAATGTGCGTTCATTATGATAAGACGAACTCCTGATTAATTGTGGGTTATCCCCCGTTCATCCCTCTATACTTAGCCATTAAACCCTTAAAACTATTCAGGGATTCACTTTATCTGGTAAAACCTATATCCAAAAGTTGAAATACGTTGGATAATTGTGAAAAAAAAATCTTATTTAAAGAGTGGGGGGATTAATCGCCCGTTTCCCCTATTTAATTAGCAAAAGAACTCCATAATTAATCAGAGATACGCCTTCTTATAATAAATATATATCGAAAATTTGAAGCAAATGGGATAATTCTGCGCAAAAAGCCATTTATTTAATTTAAGGGTGTATTTCGATTCAAACTGCTTATTTTCCGATTTATTTTTTACTTCATTTTTACTCTCATATGCATCAAACTGGCAAATTGTCTTATTTAGAAAGTACACAAGGTGCCGTAATTGTCAATTCTTTGATAAATGCAGAAAATATTGCGAAAAAAGCAATCAAAAACGGCATTTTGAACAGATTTTCCCCTGGCGGGAGATCTGTGAACGAAAAAAAGGGTCATACTGAGAAGATAATTGTTTATAAATAAATTCTAATGGATTTGAGCGTAAAAATACAGCACATGGCACCTTGTACATCTCTTCAAATATATCCTCAGCAAGTTTCATGTTTCTACTTTTAAAAATGTGTCTGAAATTGTATCGGAAATTTTCGAGCTGTTGAAGGTGGAAAAGCGTTTTTTTTAATACACCCTTAAGGGGGTTTATCCCCCGTTCTCCCTCTATACATAGCCATTAAACCCTTAAAACTATTCAGGAATTTACTTTATGAGAAAGATCCTACATCCAAAATTTGAAATAAATCGGATAAGTGTGCATAATTTTTTTAATCTAATTTAAGGCCGGGGGTAGTAATCACCCGCTCCCTTTTTAATTAGCAAAAGAACCCCATAAATAATCAGAAATACGTCTTATCATAATTAACCCATGTCCAAAATTCGAAGCAAATCGGATAATTATCCGTAAAAAGCCATTAATTTAAGAAAGGTTATCCCCCGTTCCCCTTCTATACTTAACCATTAAACTCCTAAAACTCTTCAGGCATTTTATACTATATATAAGCCTTATCGAAAAGAACCTATATGCAAATTTGACACAAGTTGGATAATTCTGCATAAAAACCCATTCATCTAATTGAGGACGGATGGGGGGGGGGGGGGTAATCGTCTCTTCCCAAAAGTAATCAGGCAAGCGTCTTTTCAGTATGAACGTATATCCAAAAATTGAACCAAAACAGTTAATTCAGCATGAAAAACCCATTTACCTAAATTATGAGCCCCCCCCCCGATCCCCCTTTCATACTTAACCAATGAATCCCCAAAATCAATAATAAATCCCCAAAATCATTAATAAATCCCCAAAACCAATCCTTGTCACTTTTTTTCCTTGTCACTTTTTTCCGTGTCACTTTTTTCCGCTTTTGTAGTTTAGGTCACTTTTTTCCGATAACTTTTTTCCGGTCACTTTTTTTCCGTTTACCGGAAAAAATATACTATATTAGGCAAACAGCTAAAAGTGCATTTCTAAACGAATTTCATAAAATCGTTGAAATGCAAAAGTATTCTAAAAATCGTATAGTAAAATTGTGAAAAATTAAAATATTTATGTACGAATTCCAAATAAATTTTATTAAATTCAGAACAACATTTACTGTATTGAACTAAAAGATTAAAACCGTCTTACTTTTATTTGAAAAAAGATCGCCATAAAGAAAAAATAAAGTTTACAATTATCTAATTTCTACCGCAGGTCTAGCAACTTTTTTTCCTACGCAAAAAACATAATTTTTTTATGTAAAAATAATAATTAATAAATATATAACATATAACATGTATAATAATTAATTTATATATATATATATATATATATACAATTAAACCTCTCAACAAACAATAAAACGTGGAATTTATTCGCTATTTGGCGGAGTCTGCTTTTCTGATATAAAAGCATACAACTTCGCATGCGTTGTGAATTGAAAGATGCGTTTACTAAATAGAGGTATCCTTTATTTGGGAATGACCGTTATAGAGGCTTTATTGTAAAATTTTCATAATGGACAACTCTATTTAGCAAATCTTTTTCAGTCCAACTCAAATGTAAGTGTGTTTTTTTACCTCCCTCAGAATAGCAAACATCTTCTAAAAGCTACTACTATTATATTAGAAGAAAAAAAAAAAATAAAAATTTGCTGTTTTGCCTCAAGCAAAGAACCTGGACGGTATAATCTAGTTTGCTTGCTTCGAGGGTTTACTCTGTGGTCATCCCTATTAAAAACACATGTGTTAAATACTCTCCCCCTTCACACAAAAACTCCGGTAGTTTCCGCCGTTATCAATCAATGTCAAATGGGCGTTACCTATGAAAGGCCGGATTTTAAGACATTTCACTTAAATTTTCATCAAAAATTCCATTCGAAATAACTGATTCTACATTCCCTAATTAGGATAAAAATATGAAACAAAATTATCTGAAAAGCTCAATGTTTAAGCTAGGGGGCGGTGTTTTTTAATTTTCCGAATTTTTTATAGAAAACATTTTATTAAGCTTTGAATGAAAAAACACCTGTATTTTTTCATATTTCAAAATTGTAAGTCATATTATAATCAAACAGCAACAAAAATCGATAATTTAATCAACGAGTGCACTTCATTATGATCTCAACTATCATGTGCAAAAAGAAAAATTCAAAAATATGCAAATGCGAATGAGAAATCAGCGAAATGCCTCCCCATAGGAATAGCATTAGCTCGCGAGCGTCTTCACGAGGAAGGACAGGGGCCTTAAGAGCGTACACTAGTCACGCGGTAAAAGCCCAGCGCTAATGTAAAGTCTATGGGGCCGTTCTTTTCAAATATCTCCCTCAAATTTTGATATTTTTGCATGATTTTTTTGCACAAGATAGCTGAGGGCGATCCACAACCGGTCTAGTTTTTACTTTTTCAATTTCGGTTATATATTTTTTATATTACGATAGTTTCAATTTGAGAACCGGTTTAAACCGGTTCCGAAAGTTTAAGTAATTGTTTAAAGAAAATCTGAAACGAAAAGTGAAAAAGTAAAAACTAGGCCGGTTGTGGATCGTCCTCAGCTATCTTATGCAAAAAAAATCATGTAAAAACATTAAAATTTCAGCGAGATATTCGAAAAGAACGCCCCCATAGACTTTACATTAGCGCTCAGACTGATCTCACAGCGGTCTACTCAATTATTAAAAACTCCATGTATTTGAAGGAAACACTTGCGGCGGCTGTTTGCCGAGAGAGGGCGCTACTATACCTTCTCAAATCCTGCGATTTTTATAATCAGATATACGTTTGTTTATATAATTCCTAAAACAATTTTACCACACATTTTAGTGCTTTTCGGGTATACTCGGGTGAACTCGGACTTCTAAAAGTGAGCCCAAGCTCATTTCTACTAGATAGCCTTATGGCGAATTCAATCAACAAAGATACTAACAAGGAAGGGGCATACTCAGAATTTTTTGAAAAAAAATACGAATTAAATTACTCATGTAGGTAATAAAGGATCAGTGAAAATTAGCGGCGGAATTACATTATTAGATATGTAAAAAAATAAAATAGTTTGAAATAATTGGCGTTAAAAGCTGAAAGCGACGAGGGATTTGGCGAGCAGTGCATTTCCTCGCCAAAAGCAGACGATTTTAACGAATCTGAAAATTGATTTTAATTTACTTCACTGTTAAAAATCTGCAGCATTTACTGCAACGTCACTCCTCTACTTTTATAGAATATCTCTCTTCTGACCAATGAGAATGCTCCATAGCACGTTGAATTGACCGTGTCATACACTGTTAAAAATCTGCTGCATTTTGTTGCAACGCACTCCACAGCTTGTATATAATATCTCTATTTCAACCAATGAGAAAGCTCCATTTCACGGCCAAGTAACCGTTTTCTATACAAGCAAGGGAGTGCGTTGCAACAAAATGCAGCGGATTTTTAACAGTGTATTTTTCAATTTGGAACAATTTTAATCAATTTAAATTGTGTTTTAAATGATAAAATATATTAATTTCATTTTGTTATAAGTACATATAAACGTATATGACAAAACTACACTTAAAGTAAAGTAAAAATACAAAACTAAAATTACTTAAACTAAACTTATTTAAATAAATTGAACACAGAAAGTTTTTTCTTTAAAAAGTTTTCGAAGCTTAAAAGCGTATTTTTCAAAATTTCGTTTTTTCGCCAACCGGAGATAAATCGCCAAATAAACGAAATTTTTATTTTTTTTTTACGGACGTTATAAGGAGGTTCCGCCGAAATTTTTTTTATAAACGTATATAACTATATGAGAAGAACATTCTGTAATTTTTTCAGATTTTTCTGAGTATGCCCATATGGAGACATTCCTTGTAAGCATTGAATTAACAGATTGCTCCGCCCTTTAAGCAGGAAGTCCCGCCCATAACTATGCACTTTCATGTTACGTTATTTAAAGAAAACCTTTAAGGTGGCCTTAATTAAATTAAAATTGAATACTTTTAATAGAATGCGTTTTATAATCGAAGAGTTTATAAGTAACAGTATATTAGTTTTACAAATAATAATACGAAGTATATTTTGGAGGTATAAATGTAATGCGTGAATTGTAAAAGCACACCTGCCAACCTCCGGCTTTTTTAAGTTCAAACAATTATACTTCAAACCAGAAATTTATTCAATTAAAGAAATCAACTAAATTTCAAATGACTATCTCGTTTAATGCAAGTCACATTTAATTAAACAGATTTTCTGGTTCAAAGTTTGTTTTCTTAATTTAAAAAAAGCCGGAGGTTGGCAACTATGGTAAAAGTGTTGTCAGTAGGCGGAGTAACTAATATCCGAAATTCCGGACTTAGTGTTAAAAAAGGAAACAGCTTGAAATTTTCTTTCTGTGTATTACTACTGTCAAATATATAAATATTTAAAAGTTTAAAAATGCAACGAGTGTAAGAAAAAATTTCACCGTAAAAGATAGGGAAAATAGCTAGAATAAATAAGCTCTAGCTAGAGCCAAAAATTGTTTAAATCTCTTTTGAAATTGATAAGATATATTCTTATACGATATAGTAATAGGATTTTTTATCATTTCTTTGATGCGTATATTCAACATTCGTACATCGTGTACCATAACAATCTGCTTGCTATGTTAGATGTGCCGAAACACATTATAATTACATACATACAATATAAACACATATTATACAGTAAAACCTCCGTAACGGACACTCCCGAATAGCGGACACCTCTATTTAACGGACAGTTTTACAATCCCCACTCCCAAAACTTAAATTTTTGTATGTTTAACCTCTGAATAACGGACATTCCGAATAGCGGACACTTTATTCAGCGATAAAGGATGAAAAAGTATTTTTTAAACAGAAAAAATGAAAAAAAAAAGTAAAAAGGCCTCTGAATTTATCAGGACAACGTGTCACAAATTTTGTGATCGCAGTTAAATGTAAATAAAGATCTGGGGAAAATCCCCCCCCCCTCCCCCAACGTTCAGTTCTAAAGTCAGGGGTTGCCCGGGAGAAATAATCTCCCAGACTACTGAAATGTCATCCAAGAACATTTTGAGATTTTATGCTTTTAAAGATCAAAAAGTGCAATTCCTCCCTTCTCTCCCAGAACCCTACAATTTCTAATAACATCACACAGAAAAACAAATTAGTACATGTATAATCGCAAGCAAAAATATACTTTTGTAACAGATTTTTCTAATAATAATATAATATACAGTGGATAAAAATGTGCACAATTTTATTTCAATTTTTTTGCTTAAAAATAATTTTAATTTCTGATTAATAATATAATAGGGGTTTTAGGACATATAAAAGCAAATTAATGAAACATTAAGCATTTCTAAGCGGTTTTTGAATCTTTGATGTTTTCCCAATAGCGGACACCTCCGAATAGCGGACAATTTCTGCGTTCCCGAGGTGTCCGTTATTTAGAGGTTTTACTGTAGTATACATGATATATATATAAGTATTGTAATTACAAAAGAAACTTTATACAGTAAAACCTCTAAATAACGGACACCTTCGGAGCGCAGAAATTGTCCACTATTCGGAGGTGTCCGCAATTGGGAAAACCTCAGCGATAGAAAAATTGCTAATGAATGCTTAATGTTTCATTAGTCGATTTAAAAATGTCCTAAAACCTCTATTATGTGATTAAACTAGAAATTAAAATAATTTTTAAAGCAATAAAACTGAAATAAAATTGTGCATGCCTTTATCCTTTGCTTATTACAATCTTACAAAAAAAAAAAAAAAAGTGTTACAAAAGTATTTTTAATGTGAAGTTTTAACTCTGTCAGTAGTTTTAATCCTTTTAAATAATCTTTTTCTTAAAAAAAATAAAAAAAAAATAAAAATAATAATCGTTTATTGTATTTTTCTGTTTCTTAAAAGCATACAATCTCGAATCATCCGAGGGTGGTGGTGGGGGGATATGTAGAGGATAAATGTAGGGGGGAGAGAGGATTTTCTCCAGCTCATCCCCACATTTATCTGTGATCACAAAATTTGTGATACATTGCTTTTGATAAATTTATAGGATTTTTTTTCCTCACTAAAAAATAATTTTTTATTCTTTTTTGCTAAAATTACTGTCCGCTATTCGGAATGTCCGTTATTCAGAGGTTAAACATACAAAAAATAAAGTTTTGGGAGTGGGGATTTGAAAACTGTCCGTTAAATAGAGGTGTCCGCTATTCGGGAGTGTCCGTTATGGAGGTTTTACTGTATTAGTTCAACAAATATAGTTAAACAAACCAATGTAATAATATTAACTTTAATCAATTTCAATTACATAATAACTATCAAAGATTATACAGTAATGCAAAATTACAAAATTCTAAAGAAAAAAATATTATACCCAATGAAAAATCTTTTTTACTAGTAAAATGCAAAATATTTCCAGTAAATTTAGCTATTTTGAAATATCGAAGACTTAAAAAAGAATGTAGCAGTGTAACACGAATAGGAGTGGCTGCAATAACAGCTATTGGCTGAACAAAAGACTATTAGGATATTTTAATAAAAATTTACGAATTTTCTCTCATAAATGTGATTTAAGGATTGTGTAGTTTGGACAATACATAAATTATCGATTGTGATGATGTGGCCCACAAGTTACAGATACAGTATATGATTGATTAAACTATTGTGATTATGTATGGATAAATTAAAATTCCTAAGACAAAACTAGTAGAATGTCAGATAACTTTGAAGATGTCTAAATTTCAAATTTTTAAATGCTTATACCAAAATTTGATTCATAGAAACACTTTAAATAAAAGCATGTGCAAAAATTCGTTTTAAAACGCAATTTAAGGGGGCAATTTATCTGAAAAATGGTAAAAAATCGTTTTTTTTTTTTTTTTTTTTTTTTTTTTGTCTTCTTCTTATCTTTTCTCTTTTTTTTATATTATATGAAAATTTGTTTAATTTTGAGTAATTTGATAGCTCATTTTTACCCTTACAGCAATTATATAGCGAGACATTGTAATTTTTGTTAATACTTAGAACACAACTACACATGCAAATAAAAAGTTTAAATGATTTCAATATTGAATACGCGATTAATCACTTGCTAACTAAGCGTAGAGCCAGAGGGTGAAAAATATCCAAGCCGGGTATCGAACTCTGAGCGTTTGGAATAGCGCTTCAAGTGCTCTACCATTTAAGTTATTTTTATTGTTTATTTTTGCCAAAAAAATTTTAAGAAACTTTCGAAAAAAAACCTAATAAAACTATGAGTATAAAAATATTTCATTCAAACCAGTAAAATTAAGAAACAGTAGATTAAAGTAGTATTCTGTCCTTTCTCTTGATTGAATAACGTTCCAAAAATAATAAACCAAACGGGTGAACGCCTCTGTGCGGCTCCCCGTTGTAATTAATAATTGTCACAGCCATGCTAATTGTCTTCTTTATATCTTTACTTTATATTATGTGGGCTGAACATTGAACTGGATGCTAGGGATAGGTAGAAAAACATGGAACAGTTCTTAGAGAAAAACCGAATGAACGGGTTTCTATTCGCCAAACGAACAGTTCTTTTCAAGCTAAAATTTCACCAAATATGACGTAACACACTTTTCTCTCACACACGTAACACACTCTTTCCTTTGATTGGTTGATGATGTAAAAAAAGGATTATCAAAACAATGAGAAAAGCGAAACATCATTAAGTGCCGTTGAAAGGTGCTATAAAAGGGGGGGGGGGGGCAATCGCTTGATTAAGTTTGCAAAGTCACAGGAACAGTTTAAAAGGAACGTATTTCCCATTTTTCGGTATCATTGTGCAGTCGCAGAAAAACCAGTAATGGAATGTGGAATGGGGCAAGAACAGATCGAGGAACAAGCATTCCTTTTGGGAATATGTTCTTTTTATCGCTGTTTTATCTTTCTTCTCGTTTCCGAAATATATTTTTACTTAGAATGGTATATCGTGTGGGGGGAGGGGCTAATATTTTTCGTAAGGAGCTCTGGTAAGAAAGGAAATTTGGTGTCAGCTGAAAATTGAAAATCCAACTCTCAGTTTTCATTTTGACATGAAGACGTGACGGATTGTAATTGTCAGTCGCTGATAAAAAATACAAATAAAGAAAAGGGGGGAGGGTCTCTGAACCCTTTTTTTTTACGAAAGATACGGTTTTTTACGTTTTCATGCCTTTTTTAAGAGCAATAGGGGTTACATAAAGGAGAAATGTAGTTTAATACTAGAACTTAATACATTACCATATATAAAACATTACATGTACATTTAGTATTTAATACATAAAAATTTCTTTTTTTTTTTTTTTTTTTTGCATATTGAATTTTGCTTAGTAATTAGAAGTTTCAATTCGTATATCTTATACACAAAAGCATCAATTCAATCTTATTATGTGTATAGAATCATCATAATAATATTACTGAGACAAATTTCAACTTTCCTCTTTGTTTTTAATATTTGTTCAGCAAATGCACATGGGCGGGAATACATAAAATCACTGCTATTAATAATGGTACTAAACCTTTTGTATATGAACTACCCAGATTTATGTGAGGTCCCCCTCCCTCCGATTTTCCTTCCATAACTAAAGTTTTTTTGTTTTTTAACTATATTATAAATATAATTTTTCCCCCAGCTGAATTAGAAGGTCTTTTAAACAATAAAATAGAAAGGGGAAAACGATTTCGGAAATGTTAACCTAATAATGTTAATAAAGTAGCACTAATAAAAATATTTGTACGGTGAAAGTTGACTGCATTTTTTAGAAAATGCTTTTCTGTAAGAAGCGAATGAATAAAAATTTTCGATTTATAAAGAAATTATCACAAAGATTTTTTTTTTTTTTTAATAATAAAATATAATTTTAATTAAATATGCAACCCAACAAATGCAATTCGTCAAACTTAGTTTTTTAATTTGTATTACAAAATATTACAGCATAAAATTTCATTTTAAATATTTAAATTAAAAGAATTAAGAAGCATTACTGTGCGTTCAAAAATATGTTTTTTTTAATGTGAAATCGGACGTTTCCTCATATTTCGGTAAATTAATTACATATTGAGTTATAAGATTTTATTGTACCATAAAGGCAGCTTTTCTCCTTGTCCGCGCTGTTGTGTCAGGAAATTCGGATCAAAACGTCAAATTGGCAGTATCTGATGTTTGAGAAGCATTCCATGCCTTTATAGAAAATGGAAAAAAGCCGTTCGATTAGGTATTTTTTTTAGCAAAAGCACCTAGCAATTTTAGGCAAATAAGAATCGAAATGAAATGAAGATTATGCAGTGCCGTGCGAAAGGGGGCGGTCACCCCATTCACGGGAATTTATGGAGCGGAAAATTTATCTTACCAACGTCATTTTTGTCATACCACAAGAAAATGTTGGGGGGAGGGGAGCCAAATCGAAACTGTTCCGTTCGCAGATTTCTCTTCGCAAGCCCCTGAGAATATGCATATGTAAATAAAGTAAAACACTTTGTAAAATCACCATAAAATGAAAAATAAAGTGCGACGCGTTTCAAGTTACAACAATAACAGCTCGTCATCAGCTAAACCAACACGTGTCCGTAAGATCGTGTCCGTAAATTTTCTTGTTTTATTTTATTTATTTATTATTTTTTACTTAATTATTGATTTTATTTATTTATTTATATATTTATTTTTAATTATTTATTTATTTATTTATTATTAATAATATTATTTTTTTTTTATTTTTTTTTTTTTTTGTTAATGTTTTTATAGTTACTTTCGCTTTCAGAACCAGTTCAGAAAGTGAAAGTAACTTTATAAAAAAAAATACTTGTGAGTAAAATCGAAAAAGTAATCAAGGAGCGATCTTGAGAGGGATCTCAGCTATCCAATGCAAAAACATTTATTTAAAAATCCCAAAATGCGAAAGACTTGTTAGAAAAATGCCTCCCTATAGGAATAGCATTAACTCGAGAGTGTATTCGCGGCCAGGGACAGGACCCTTAAGGTTTACAGAAGCAACTACAAAACATTGAGAATATTTGTATTTAAAGAGTTGCTTAGGCTCTCTATGAAACACTTTTGGGGATTTTGAAATGATTTTGTTAATGCACTTCTAAGATACACCACAGCGGGTGCTCGCAGAAAAAAATGGGAAAAAAAAATCACAGTAGATTTTGGAAAAAAATTGCCTCAGTCAAGCTGGTTTTTTTTTTTTTTTTTTTCGAAAAAATTGTTGTTTATTTATTTTATTTTATTTTATTTATTATTATTATTATTATTATTTGTAAGTATAAAAAAAAATTTAAGTTACTAGGAAAATAAATAAATAACAATATTTGTTTTTTAAAACCAACAGATAAAAAGAAAAATTTAGTTAAAGCCAGTTTAAAGTCAAGGATCAAAACTGCATTTACTACAATCGTTTTAAATATTAACCATGGACTTCATTTTTATTTTATTAAACATGTTTTATTATTTTTTTAATACAGCGAAACCCCCTACAACTGTCCCTCCGAATAATGATAACTTCCGAATACCGGCCATGCTTTAGTGTAACCTTTCATAGAAATAACATTACACTAAACCTGTGAACAACGAATTCCTAACAACGGCCACCCCGCAACATTTTTTTAAATTAAATATTCCTTGTTATTTCATTTTATAATATAGCTGTCTAGTTTTTATTTCTTGTAAAATTTAAATTTAATGACAAATTTTGCAAATCTAAAATACGAAAATACAGAAATAATCGCGGGTGATGCTGAATTAAATAATCATACTTTAAATAACGCCTGAGTGACCATTAAATCTAGCTAATACGTGAATGTAGATAATGATTTGGCAATTATTTTTTATTAGAATTAAAGCAAGGTTAATGAGAATAAAAGATATGAACAAAAATGAATCAGAAGATAACATGAAATTATCGCAAAATTATAACGTAAAATCATATTGTAATGTTTTGCTTAGCTTAAAAGAAATTGCGCTTATTTAAAATGATACAACAGGTCTGTGGAAATTATGCGTTTGGAGAAAAAAATATGCTTTTTTTTTTTTTCTTTTAACAATTTGGAATATTGTTGTTTTTCTCGGTAGAGAACTGGGATATCTGAAGAATATCTAATCTTTTTATCGATTGAATTCCACAACTTTTTTTATTTTATTCGTTTTCTGATTGGTCCATGTTTAATGTCCAAAAATGGAATACTTCTGATGCCACGGTGGCAAAATAAATAAATAAATAATAAAAACTTTTAAAAAAATAATAATAATAATTTAAGAACAAATTGTGATAAAGATTTCAAACAACTTCTCTACTCAACGGTGTAGAATTTAAAATGTGCGATACATGGAAGTTCAAAAATTTGCAGTTCCGAAAATTGCTAAACTGAAATTTCATTTAAAATTTGTTAATGATGGGAACAGGAATGTTAATCTTTAATTCATGTCATACGTAATATGAGGCGTTCAGAAGTCAGTCTGATTAACTCCATCCAATAAAAATGCACAATTTAAACAGTTAAAGATGTATATCTGCAAACTACTGTTTTTTTTTTTTTTTTTTTTTTTCTAATCACTGATCTAGGAATATTTATGTTTAATGCAAGGCGTACGTAATATATGACTCGTTATGATCATCATAAAAATGATGTTAATTATTACAGTAAAACCTCTAAATAATGGACAACTCGGGAACGCGAAAATTGTCCGCTATTCGGAGGTGTCCGCTATTGGAAATACCATAGAGATTCAAAAATCGCTAAGAAATGCTTAATGTTTCATCAATTTACTTTCATATGTCCTAAAAGCTTCTATTATATGATTAATCAGAAATTAAAATTATTTTTCAATCAATAAAATTGAAATAAATTTGTGCACACTTTTATCCGCTGTTTATTATATTCTCGTGAAATAATCTGTTACAAAAGTTTACTTTGCTTGCAAGCATGTTATTTTTTTCTATGCGACGTTGTTGGACATTGTAAAGTTCTGGGAGGGAAGGATTGCACTTTTTGACCTTTTAAAAGCATAAAATCTCAAAGTATTCTTGGGCGACATTTCAATGCTCTGGGAGATATTCCTTCCGGGCAACATCCTGACTTTAGTACTGAACGTGGGGGGGGGGGGGGGGGGAGATTTTCCCCAGCTCTTTATCTACATTTATCTGTGATCACAAAATTTGTGACACGTTGTCCTGATAAATTCAGAGGCCTTTTTGCTCTTTTTTTTCATTTTTTTTTCTCTTTAAAACATACTTTTTCATCCTTTATCGCCGAATAAAGTGTCCGCTATTCGGAATGTCCGTTATTCAGAGGTTAAACATACAAAAATTTAAGTTTTGGGAGTGGGGATTGGAAAACTGTCCGTTAAATAGAGGTGTCCGCTATTCTGGAATGTCCGTTTTGGAGGTTTTACTGTATTATTAATTCAAATATAGAATTTATTTATAAGTCTTTAAAATTTTAGTCTGAAAATACCATTTTCAAATTGTTGTTGTAATTTGTTAAATTACAATTTTGTTGTCTTTTTTTAAGTGATTTTATTTATATAAAATAATATTATGTATTTTTCGGCTGTAAAAATAAAGTAATTTATGAGAATTATTTTGATTTTAATGTTATGTAAATTTGACCTTTTAAGATGTGGAACATCTGAATAACGCAACATCCGAAGTACGGTTATTTTAAGGTGCTCCCAGTGGTTGCCGCTATTCAGAGGTTTTATTTTATTTCCTTTATTTATTTATTTTTATTTATTTATTTATTTATTTATTTATTTTTTCAAGCAACATCCTCTTCAGTTTTCTGTAGTCAAAATTTTGTTTCTGAAATTGTCAATTTTAAGTTTTTGATATTTTTATGAGCAATACTTAACAAATGTTCGTTTATTTTTTGTTGCGTTAAACTAAAATTTCCTCTTTACTAATATCAAATTGAAAATTACCGATTAATTTAAATAAAATCAATAGATTTTTTATAAAAGGATATATATCAGTGAAAATTGTAGCAATTTCGTCTGAATTGTAAAAGAAAATTCCATTTGAAAATATTTATCCCATACGCAATATCCTATGGGAGGAAATCTATGTTTTGCCAAAGATTTTTGTCAGAAAATCTTTGGCATTGTATTCATGGGCGCACCGCTGGATTCAATGTATCAGAATAGGGAGTTAGCTCTCCGTATTATTTTTGAGCTCAGTGGCTGCGTCAGCCCCAGGTAGACCTATCGAAACATGTCTTCGTTCACTGCTCTTTCATTCCGACTAGGACTCCTATAACTCAGGCTGAATCATCAAGCATCTTGTTTCCTATAGTTACCGTTTGTTTCCCATTGATTCCTATGAGGCGAGAAACGTTTGAATGATTTTAAAGCTACAAAATCATTAAAAATAGACGGTTGTTGAGCAGAAAATTATTCTGACATGTTCAGGAATGGCTTTGGAGTATTTAAATTCCATATAAATGAAGAAAAATGGAATAATTTGTCTATAAATGCTTAAAAGAATAAATCTGGATTGGAGAACTTCGCCAAATATCGCGCCAACCTAATCACTTGTACTCAACAAACCGTTTTCCCGTGAAAGAGATTGAGTAACTAAATTTATTCGCCTCGCCATCTACGCGATAAGACGTCAAGTCAGGCAACCATTTTGGAAATTAATGGAGGCATGATTCAGCCCGTATTGTAGGAGCCTTAATTCCGACATCACATGACTTATTCCTAAGGTACAGGCACAAGCCTGTGGGTACAGGTACAGGTAAAAAGAACTGTTCCAAGTTTGGGAACAAATCGTTTTTGATTTTTCAAAGAGAACAGAAAAAAAACTGCATACATATCAATCGTTCAAAGACAATGCTGGAATCTGTCGTAAATAATATAGCTGCGCCAACTGGTGGCCGGAGTGATAATGAATGCGTCGGTTTTTTGCATGACGTCATATATGCGCAGATATGTATTATCTGCAAATCTTTTGCTCATATTTTCTGAATTTTTTCTCAGTCATGACAGATTAATCAACTCTACCAGGTTTATTGCAAAAAAAATTTTATAGTTTATTTTAATAAAATTATGTGCAGTAAAAAATAGTCACAATATCATTTTAATTTCGGGAGATAAAGCACCAATTCTACGAAAAATATTGTCTACATATTTATTGAAAAACTACCCTTAAATTAAAATGACAATGTGACTTTTTTTAAATACACATATTTTTAATCAGGAAAATCTGTAACAAAAACAGTTTGTTACAATAAATCTGGTAAATAGGATTTATCTATCTTTCAAAAAGAGATTAGCTTGAAATTTATGATTGAATTTTTAATATGAATTCTCTAAATAGCTTTGTCTGTTAAAAGAGAGAGAGAGAGAGAATTTAATCTACGATTTTAGGAAAAATATTGTCTAGAATCGCAAAATATTTAAACAAATAAATGAACAGTATTTGTTTGTCTAATAAAAAAACATTTAATACACGCATTTAAACTTATTCCAAATGTATAATAAAATGAGTTTTAAATTAATAGAATGAAATGTTTGCAAGTTAAATAATGAAAGTGTAATACGACCAAGAAAACATTGGTTCCTTATCATCTGCAATCGGTAAATAAAGAGCTCAAATTGAATATATTATTTAGTATTAAAATCTATACATATTCTTAGCATTGGTAAATGTTGTATTTGAATTGGAAATACAGCGGTGTATACTATTTTATGTAAATTAGCTCATTAAAAATTAAGTAAAATATCAGACTACTGCGAAATTCTGCCTTTACATATTAACTACTTACTAATTTTTATGACTCATCTTTCATTACATTAAAAAACACAATTAAAATCGAACATATTTAAATCAGCGACATTTGTATGGCATAATTAATCAATATTTCATCTTTGTGTATTTTTTGTTAATATTTAACCGCACTGCACTTATTTATTTGATGTTTATTTACAATATTTCAAACCTAAAATTTATTCTACAAAACATTTATAGAAATAAAAACGTTTCGTTGCCATTCACACAAAAGAAACTACAATCTATTTAATAATACGCTTGGAATTCACCCCTCCCGATACGTGGCGTATGATCTTGATTGATGTGACCCCGCCTTTAATCTGGCGGACACCACTCCCATTCATCGTAGGACGCTTTACTACAGCTGTGGGCTTTTTTATTTTTAGCAGGAACGCCCATTCCTGATTTGTCTTAGGGGTACAGAAGGGAAACTGTCATTGGCTGCAATGGAAATTTCATTTATCATTGTATTCGCATAGAAACTAGCGCCGTCTAGAGAGGAACGGTAGAACTCCTAGCATGGTTGCCATACGACTGCAGCATTTGGCAGTTTATCGCTTTTTTGGCGAGAAAGAAAAAAAAATGAGTATGGAGGAGCTTTGGAATTGTTTGTAAACATTGGAATTTGCCGCTGCTGACGACTTATCAGTCGGCAACCGCGCTTTTGTCTGATCGAATCAGTTAAAAAAAAAAAAAAATAGATCTTCATTCATGATTTCGTGAACGATTATTATTCTTTTAATATTAAAAATAGATTTCTTTTTTGTTATAAAACTGTTCACTTAATATTAATTTTCAAGAAATAGCTATCCAATTTAAAATGAAACAATCTAAAAATAAGTAATTTTGAAACTGAATGTAATGTAATGTAAAATATTTCATTTTTCAGAAATGCTGGAGAAAAAACATCCTTGTTCAATTTCTTTCATGAAAAATATATTCTTTAAATTGTTCATTTCTGACCATTATTAAAATGTTCTTTTTTTTATTATTATCAATTCTAGTTTTAATTGTCTTATCTTCTCTTGTATCTTACCTTATTTTGAAATTACTCATCTTGACTGTCCTTCTGAAAAACAAAATCAACTTTTTCATCCCATAGTGGTGAGCGATTATTTTATGAATCCCGTAGCAAAAATTTTTACTTTATTTAATCACAAAAATTCTGCAATTAAATATGACAATAATTATTCTGCCTTCATGAAATACTTCACATTCTTTTTATGTACCTTTTTTTAACCACACAATTTTGACTTCAGAGAAAACTCCTTGTACATATTATTTTTATTGTACCGATTCAGTTCTAAAATAAATATTTTAAAATTCTTCTTGCAAATTAAATCCTGTTACGTAATAAATAAAAAGAAAATTATTTTTAATCTATTAGCTGCAATAACAGTAATGCATGCAACTTTTATGTTCAAATATTTATTTATACCTTGTTTAATCACAGAAATTCTGGAATTAAGGCAAAAATTATTTTGCCCTTAAGAAGTATCTTTTGCATTCTTTTTATACTACTTTTATGATCACAAAATTTTATATTCGAAAAAAAACTTTACTTTTCACTAATCTTTACTTTTTATAAGATTTTTTTTACTTTTTATACTTTTTCTTTTTTTTTAAGTATGAAATTGTCAAAGCCACTAAATTGTAATAGAAAACTGATTTGATTGAGAAGATTTGAAAATCACTTTTTTTTTTTTTAATAAATAAATTAATAATTAAAAAAAATTTTAATAAAAATTCTTTAAACTGAAATAGAAGATATTTTCTGTCATATTTTACCCATTGAGAAAAGAAAAATCCTTCTATATATTCTTTTTAATGCACTGCTTTTGTTCTAAAATACATATTTAAAATAATTTTAAATTCTTCTTGCAAGTTAAATCATGTTACTTAAAACCTATTTTTAATATTTTAGTTGCTATAACAATAATGCATGCAACTTTTATGTTCAAATATTTATTTATACCTTGTTTAATCACAGAAATTCTGGAATTAAGGCAAAAATTATTTTGTCCTTAAGAAGTATCTTTTGCATTCTTTTTATACTAATTTTATTACCACAAAATTTTATATTCATAAATTTTTTTTTTTTCACTAATCTTTACTTTTTATACTATTTTTATGATCACAAAATTTTATGTTAATAAAAATCTGTACTTTTCACTAACCTTTAATTTCAAATCATTACCATCAATAAAGTTTGCAGTTTAAATTAATTAAATCTAATAAACAAAAGACTAGGAAACTAAAAACTACACTAACAAAAAAAACTAAGAAATTTTTAGTTACTTTACTGTAATGCAGAATCTTAATCTTGGGAAAGGGAAAAAAATCTGTTGTTTCATTAAAAATTTCATTAAAAATTTTCAATTTTTTTAAAGTATTCACTTTTATTTATCATTACTTAATGCACAGTTTTTAAATGTATTTTAATCAACTTTATATGGATACTTCTATATTTATAATTTTTATTTCAGTATCTTAAAAACTTCCCTTGTATAATTTCTTTCTTTATTGTACAATTTCAGTTTTTTTAAATGGTCACTTTTATAACCAAGATTAAAAATACAAAGTTACACAAGTCAGTTTAATTGTTCTCTAAATATTTATGGATCACTTTTGAAAATTTACAGATATTTCATTATCCACAGTGATTTATTAAGTTCGTGTCACTTTTAAACAGATAAGGAAAAAGATCTTTTTGAAATAAAAAGCCAAATATATATATATATATATATTAAACTTAATTTCATAGAAATTCATGTTGCAAATCAATCTTATTATCTCACTTCAAAATTTGTTACCTTACATAAAAATTCAAAAATCTGAAAACCTTTTCTCTTCTTTTTCTGAAGTAATTTCTGAACAACTATTATATAGTTGCAGAATTAATACAACTAAATGATGTCCCCCCCCCCCCATTTTAGAAATAACAACAAACAGAATGAAAGTTGTCAGCTATGCTAATTTTAGAGAAATAAGAACAAATCTTCAACAAATGATAACACATATATGCAAAATTTTATAGTTTGGTGCTAAATTTATTAAAAACAAATCTAATTTACACAACAAAAAAATTATAAATTGAAGGAGAAATATTTAGGTGGAAATCTTTCAACCAGCTCACATTTGCATTCAGAACAGAGGAAATAAACAGCTAGATCTTTCCATTCTGAGGAAACACTGAACCTGTAATATAAGAAATTAATATTTAGAATGCAAATGAAGAAAAAAAATAAGTTTTGATTAATTTATCTAATTCCATTGATTTTAAAAAAAAAGGTGCCAATAACAATGTATTAAAATACATTTTACGATTCATTTGAGCAATTAGAAATTATTCTTTTGGAACACAAATTTATGCTCAAAATAGCATGAACTTTTGCAGGAAGAGATGCATGCAGCAGAATGTGACCATTATCTATCTTATGAATATCTCAAGCTAAATTTTGTTTAATTAATAAGTTTACATTTCAAAATTTAGAAAAACATGATATTTAAAATACTATTTCCTTCAGATTCAGTACAGAAAATTTTATCAAAAGACATTTGTCATTTTCTAATAATTTGAACAATTTAAGAAATCTTTATTTCCATAAATGAAAACAGTGTATAGACATAATATTGAAAATAAAATTCCACATTTGATCTGAAAGAATGCTTAAACTCCACAATAATGAGATATTTTGGCTAGTAAAGACAGAGAGAAAAAAAAGCATATTTGGATATTATAAGTGATTTATAAATAATATGAAAGTACTCATTTAAATAAAAAATTCATTTTTCTGGATGTCGATATTTGTCGTTTTCTAATAATTAAAAAAATTAAGAAATCTTTATTTCCATAAATGAAAACAGTGTATAGACATAATATTCAAAATAAAATTTCACATTTGATCTGAAGGAATGCTTATATTCCAAAATAATGAGATATTTTGGTTAGTAAAGACAGAGAGAGAGAGAGAGAGAGAGAGAAAGCATATTTGGATATTATAAGTGATTTATAAATAATATGAGAGTAATAATTTAAATAAAAAAATTCATTTTTCTGGATGTCAACATTTGTCGTTTTCTAATAATTTAAATAAATTAAGAAATCTTTATTTCCATAAATGAAAACATTGTATAGACATAATATTCAAAATAAAATTTCACATTTGATCTGAAGGAATGCTTATACTCCACAATAATGAGATATTTTGGTTAGTAAAGACAGTGAGAGAGAAAAAAAAAAAAGCATATTTGGATATTATAAGTGATTTATAAATAATATGAGAGTAATAATTTAAATAAAAAATTCATTTTTCTGGATGTCAACATTTGTCGTTTTCTAATAATTTAAAAAATTTAAGAAATCTTTATTTCCATAAATGAAAACAGTGTATAGACAAAACATTCAAAATAAAATTTCACATTTGATCTGAAGGAATGCTTATACTCCACAATAATGAGATATTTTGGTTAGTAAAGACAGAGAGAGAGAGAGAGAGAGAGAAAGCATATTTGGATATTATAAGTGATTTATAAATAATATGAGAGTACTAATTTAAATAAAAAATTCATTTTCCTGGATGTCAACATTTGTCGTTTTCTAA
Organism: Maratus speculifer; assembly: GCA_964019185.1. Taxonomy (NCBI): domain Eukaryota; kingdom Metazoa; phylum Arthropoda; class Arachnida; order Araneae; family Salticidae; genus Maratus; species Maratus speculifer. Next base: position 390,573,435 of record OZ025294.1, on the reverse strand, counting down.
TAATTTAAAAAATTTAAGAAATCTTTATTTCCATAAATGAAAACAGTGTATAGACATAACATTCAAAATAAAATTTCACATTTGATCATAAGGAATGCTTATACTCCACAATAATGATATATTTTGGTTAGTAAAGACAGAGAGAGAGAGAAATAAAAAGCATATTTGGATATTATAAGTGATTTATAAATAATATGAGAGTAATAATTTAAATAAAAAATTCATTTTTCTGGATGTCGACATTTGTCGTTTTCTAATAATTTAAAAAATTTAAGAAATCTTTATTTCCATAAATGAAAACATTGTATAGACATAACATTCAAAATAAAATTTCACATTTGATCTGAAGGAATGCTTATACTCCACAATGAGATATTTTGGTTAGTAAAGACAGAGAGAGAGAAAAAAAAAGCATATTTGGATATTATAAGTGATTTATAAATAATAAGAGTAATAATTTAAATAAAAAATTCATTTTTCTGGATGTCAACATTTGTCGTTTTCTAATAATTTAAAAAAATTAAGAAATTTTTATTTCCATAAATGAAAATAGTGTATAGACATAACATTCAAAATAAAATTTCACATTTGATCTGAAGGAATGCTTATACTCCACAATAATGAGATATTTTGGTTAGTAAAGGCAGAGAGAGAGAGAGAGAGAAAAAAAGCATATTTGGATATTATAAGTGATTTATAAATAATATGAGAGTACTAATTTAAATAAAAAATTCATTTTCCTGGATGTCAACATTTGTCGTTTTCTAATAATTTAAAGAAGAAATCTTTATTTCCATAAATGAAAACAGTGTATAGCAGTGGCGGATCCAAGGGGGGGGGTCATGGGGGTCATGACCCCCCCCTGGAGCTCTTCAAAGAGGGATGTACAGTGTAAGTAAAAAGTGCTAAAAGAGGAACGCGAAATTTTTTGGGTGTGATCGACGAAATATGAAAATTTTCCACGAATGGTCTGCGAAATTTGCGATTTTTCTTCACTTAATTAGCAAAATTCACGATTTTTTCGCACTCGATCGGTGAAATTTGCTATTTTTGCGAAGCCGATCCACGAAATTCACAATTTTTCCATGCTTAATCGACGAAATTTGAAATTTTTCCACGAATGGTCTGCGAAATTTGCGATTTTTCTTCACTTGATTGACAAAATTCACGATTTTTCGTGCCCAATTCTCGAAACTAGTACATTTTTCCGTTCTTGTTCGATGAAATTTCTTCAACCGCTCAAAGATTTTTAAAATTTTTCCGCGCATCATCGACAAAATTAGCGATTTTTTCGTTCCGAATCGACAAAGTTCGCGAGTTTTTTGTACTCGATCGCCCGAATCCGCGCTTTTTACGAAGCCGATCGACCATATTCGCGATAATTTCTTTCCCGATCGATAGAATTGTCAATTTTTGTTCGCCATATCAATGTAATTCCCGATTTTTTTCATTCCCGATTGACTGTATTTGCGCTTTTTACGAAACTGATCGACCATATTTGCGACTTTTTCGTTCCCGATCGACAAAATTCGCAATTTTTCGTGCCCTATCAAAAGCAATTTTGTTGTTCCTGATCGAATAAATTCGGTTTTTTTACGAAAGCCATAGACTATATTCGGCATTTTTCCGTGCCCAATCGACGAGATTCGCGATTATCCGTTCTTGGTCCCTGAAATACCGCACCGAACAATAAAATTCGCGATTCTTAACTGACTGATGAAATCTGCATTTTTTCCCCGCCGTAAATTGATGAAATCTGTAATTTTTTTCTCGCGATAAACTGATAAAACTCGCTGTTGTTCTGCAGCCGCTCAAAAAAAAATTTCGATTTTTCCGCGCATCATCGACAAAATCTTAGATTTTTCCTTGCCCTATCAACGAAATTAGCGATTTTTTTGTACCGATTCGATAAAATTCACGAGTTTTTCGTACCCAATCGCCCGTATCGCTCTTTTTAGGAAAACAATAGACTACATTCGCGATACTTTCTTTCCCGATTCACGAAATCGGCAACTTTTGCGTTCCATATCAACTCGAAATTCGCGATTTTTTATTCCCAATCAACAAAATTTGCGATTTTTCCGTTCCCGATCGAATAAATTCGCGCTTTTTACGAAGCCGATCGACAAAATTGGGATTTTTTCGTGCCTTATTAAAGAAATTTGCGATTTTTTCGTTCCAGATCGACAAAATTCGCGACAAAATTTTCTGAGACATACAGACAAAATTCGAGATTTTTCGAAGGCCGATAGACAAAACTCGCGATTTTCTAATGTACAGTTGACGATATTCGATTTTTTTCGCGCTCGGTCAAAGAAATTCGCGTTTTTTTCGCGCGGTAAACAGACAAAACAGGCGACTTTTCTGCAACCTATGAACAAAATTTGCAATTTTTTCAAGTATTATAAAAAAATTTAGGCTTTTTTTCTTTGCCCGATAAACGAAATCTGAGATTTTTCGTGTCCGATCGACAAAATTCGCGATTTTTTCATGCCCGATCGGCGAAATTTGCTATTTTTTATCGTAATTCCGTTTTCACAAGATTTACTGTATTTTAAAATTGCTTCATTAAATCATCTGTCAAAAGTTGTGACCCCCTCCCCTGGAGGTTGGGCTGGATCCGCCCTTGGTGTATAGACATAACATTCAAAATAAAATTTCACATTTGATCTGAAGGAATGCTTATACTCCACAATAATGAAATATTTTGGTTAGTAAAGACAGAGAGAGAGAGAGAAAAAGCATATTTGGATATTATAAGTGATTTATAAATAATATGAGAGTACTAATTTAAATAAAAAATTCATTTTTCTGGATGTCAACATTTGTCGTTTTCTAATAATTTAAAAAATTTAAGAAATCTTTATTTCCATAAATGAAAACAGTGTATAGACATAACATTCAAAATAAAATTTCACATTTGATCTGAAGGAATGCTTATACTCCACAATGAGATATTTTGGTTAGTAAAGACAGAGAGAGAGAGAAAAAAAGCATATTTGGATATTATAAGTGACTTATAAATTATAAGAGTAATAATTTAAATAAAAAATTCATTTTTCTGGATGTCAACATTTGTCGTTTTCTAATAATTTAAAAAATTTAAGAAATCTTTATTTCCATAAATGAAAACAGTGTATAGACATAACATTCAAAATAAAATTTCACATTTGATCTGAAGGAATGCTTATACTCCACAATAATGAGATATTTTGGTTAGTAAAGACAGAGAGAGAGAGAGAAAAAGCATATTTGGATATAATAAGTGATTTATAAATAATATGAGAGTACTAATTTAAATAAAAAATTCCTTTTCCTGGATGTCAACATTTGTCGTTTTCTAATAATTTAAAAAATTTAAGAAATCTTTATTTCCATAAATGAAAACAGTGTATAGACATAACATTCAAAATTAAATTTCACATTTGATCATAAGGAATGCTTATACTCCACAATAATGATATATTTTGGTTAGTAAAGACAGAGAGAGAGAGAGAGAAAAAAAAGCATATTTGGATATTATAAGTGATTTATAAATAATATGAGAGTAATAATTTAAATAAAAAATTCATTTTTCTGGATGTCGACATTTGTCGTTTTCTAATAATTTAAAAAATTTAAGAAATCTTTATTTCCATAAATGAAAACATTGTATAGACATAACATTCAAAATAAAATTTCACATTTGATCTGAAGGAATGCTTATACTCCACAATAATGAGATATTTTGGTTAGTAAAGACAGAGAAAGAGAGAGAGAGAAAAAAAAAGCATATTTGGATATTATAAGTGATTTATAAATAATATGAGAGTACTAATTTAAATAAAAAATTCATTTTCCTGGATGTCAACATTTGTCGTTTTCTAATAATTTAAAAAAATTAAGAAATCTTTATTTCCATAAATGAAAACAATATATAGACATAATATTCAAAATAAAATTTCACATTTGATCTGAAGGAATGCTTTTACTCCACAATGATGAGATATTTTGATTAGTAAAGACAGAGAAAAAAGAAAAAGCATATTCAGATATCTTAAATCTTTCCTAAATAGATTTAGTGTTAAGCTAAATAATAAAAATCTGCAAGTCATCTTGTTGCTATGCACTAACAGTGCCAGGCCCGGACTGGCTCCGTTGGGGGCCCTCGGCTAGAGACTGAAAGGGGGGCCCTTACTAAGAAACTTATTGTGAATAGAATGGTAGAAAATTAGGTTTAAATGCTTAACAAATAAGAAAAATCATGCGTTAAGCATACATTATGAAACACTTTCCAACACTTCCTGAAATCTTTTAACAAAGCTTTGTTATTTAGGGAAATAAAATGCTACAGTCCATAGCCAAATGAGTATTCCAATACTTTTGAATAACCCTGTATTTGATCCGTCGGTTCATATATATATATATATATATACTACATAACAGGAAAATTTAGTTTAGCAAGAAAATGTCTAACTGGATGAAATTTTTCTTTCAGCATTTTATTCTAAAAAATGGCAAATACTTGAATGCTTTTGTTCAGCCATGTAATTTACCTAGTATCTTTATTACACGCCAGTATTTTGTTAAAATTTAGTTCAAGCATAAACATTCGTAAAACTACTTAAATCACATTTCCAGAAATTAAAATTTATGGGTAACTATGTAGCTAATTCTTTGCGTGACCCAGTATATCTAGACACACGGCAGTGTGTCAGCCAAGTTCACAAAGTAAAAGGCGACACACCGGCCGTGGGTTATATTACCCGAACCATTTCGAACCACTTTTGACCCCTCAATAACTTAAATTCTATTTGACCTACACACTTGCAATTTTTTGTGTCGTGTAAGACCATCTTCTAATTTCCGAATCTAAAATTTTTTAAAAAAAATCTTTTACCGATGACGAGAAATTGACGCCTGAAAACCACTGTTTTTACCACTGACTCACTCACTCACTCATAGAAATGTTTGACTACTTCCACGTGACTTAGGAAGTTGAAATTTGGTGTGAAGGTAGGTTATTGGATCTATAAATAGGAAAAAATCAGAAATCACCATTAATTAAACATTAATGGTTGGTTAGAGGATAAATTATTGGATTACAATGGAAGCTTATGAGAATTTCACAAAATACCAGTAATAGTGCCAAGTTGGCGTCACTTTTGGCGAGTATCAGGGTTAATCTCTGAAACTACCGAACCGATTTCAAAAGTAATGGTACCAAAATGATGGTATTCGCCCCGGTTCAAACATAGACTATATCTTATGTCTGTGCCACTAACCAAAAGAGGGTTCAGAAGCGAAAAACATTCTAAAAATGTGATTTTTGTTTTACTGAAGGGCCTAGAAGCACAAAATTTGGCATGTTAATTATTTATAAGATGTAAATGATCACTAATGACATTTGCTAAAAAAATATCAAATTTAAATGGGTGAAAATCCGCGAAGAGCGTTCTAAAAAAGTTCGAAATACCAATTTTAAAACAATCTCCGCAAACAACAAACCGATCTTAAAAGTAATGATATCAAAATCAAAATGATGATGACAGTCTTTGCACCAACATAAGATATATCTTATGTCGATTACACTAACCCAAAGGAGGTAAAAGAGCATAAAAACATTCTAAAAATGCGATGTCTGTATATTAAGGGACTAGACTGGAAACATAAAGTTTGGCATTTTAGAGTTATTTCGCGAAATATCAGAAATAGTGCCAAGTTGGCGACACTTTTGGCAAGTATCGGGGCTAATCTCTGAAACCACCGAACCGAATTCAAATTTAATGATACCAAAATGATAGTATTCGCCCCGGTTCAAACATAGGCTATATTTTATGCGTATACAATTAACCAAAAGAGGGTGAAGAAGCAAAAAAATTCTAAAAATGCAACTTTTGTGTTACTGAAGGACCTAGAACTATAAGATTTGGCATGTTAATTATTTATAAGATATAAATGATCTCTAAGGGCATTTGATAAAAAATACGGAATTAAAAAAGGGGTGAAAATGTGCGAAAATGTGCGAAAAGCGTTCTAAAAATGTTCTAAATTGGGATTTTTAAGCAATTTCAGCAAACAACAAACGATCTTAAAAGTAATGATATCAAAATGATGGTGATAGTCCTTGCTCCAATATAGGCTATATCTTATGTCGATTCCACTAACCCAAAGGGGGTAAAATAGAAAACTAGTCGTTGGGGGCCACCGTAATACTTACCCATTATGGATATGTATATGAAAATAAAACATGTGAAAACTATTTATACAATGCATTGCAATTCATAAACAAAATTTAAATATTGTTACTGTACATGGTAATGCTCTATTAAAGAACTGATGATTACCGATTTCGACAAATTATATAAAACGCCAAACTACTCAAGTAGTACCGAACTGCGTAAAAGAAACATCCTTATAACTCCAAAAATAATAACTCTATTAACTAAAAATTAACTGCGTCTTATGTCCAATTAAAATATACCTCTGAATTGAAATTTGAATCAAATACAGGGCCATGAAAAATCGAAGAATGTGGAAAACAGGATTAAAAATATCTCAGCAACTAATAATCCGATCGATTTCGTTCTAAATGCAAAATGTGTGATATTTTATTGCCTTTTACGTCCATTCCTTAGAACAAAAAAATTCGAAAATTTTTATGTACCTTTCATCAGAACGAAATTTTCGAGAATCCGAAAAAAATAGTTCCGGATAATCGAGGTTGCTGATATTAAATAGGTTTCGTCCCATTCTTACATACTAACTACATACAAAATTTCAAGTCTCTATCTCAATTCGTTCGGGAGATAGAGCGTTTACAGACAGACAGACGGACGGCAAAATTTTGTTTCTAAAAATATGTTTTTCGGAATCTCCACTATCTAAAACGTGTAAATCCGTCAAAATTTTTTTTTCGATTTTCAAAACGATTGCAAGACCTACCCTATACTAGGTATGATGGGTAAGTAAAAGCGTTCTAAAAATGCGATGTCTGTATGTTAAGGGCCTAAAAACATAAAATTTGGCATGTTCATTAATTATAAGATATAAATGATCACTAAGAACATTTGTTAACAAATACAAAATTTAAAAGGGGTAAAAATGCGCGAAAAGCGTTCTAAAAACTTTCTAAATAGCAATATTTAAGCAATCTTGGGTAGTTAGCGAACCGATTTAAAGAAAAAAAAAAGATGCCAAAATGATGGCGACAGTCCTAGCTCTAACAAAATTATTGGATAAATTACCAGATTACAATGGGAATCTATGGGAATTTGGCAAAATACCAGAAATAGAGCCATGTTAGTATGACTTTTGGTGCGTAATTTTTGTCGTCAATATAGCGATATTTCGCCAAGTTGGCTACAAACATTTTTGGTCGACGAAATAATCAAGTAGTACCCAATCACGTAAAAGAAACATCCTTATTAGTGGAATTTAAAGGAACATAAGCAGTCCTAATGTTAAATTTTTTAATTTGACTGAAAAAAACAGTGAATAAATGCAGGAAAAAGCTGAAATTAATATTAAATAAAACTAATTTAACCTACTTATTTCAAAAAGGAAACAAATACCTACTTATTTGACAAAAAATAATGATATCCTGTCAAAAACATGAATGTGAAAGAATGCCAAGTTCGTTAAAGGTTTCGCTCATAAAAGAAGTGAGATGTAACTGCAAACCAAGTTCTTTCGGAGCTCCTTAAATCATAACTCCTGTCATGCATAATATTTTTAAATTGCTTAAAATGATTTGTTAAGTTACTTGTTATTCAATAGAGCGACTTGGCAAGTTTTCAGTTACCAACTTTAATCTTTAAGTCGGAGTACAATTTAATCTAGAATCTGATTAACAAAGATCTAGTCAATCGAGTGTTCGAATAAGTATATTGAAGTTAAGGTACTGATAAATTAAGGAAGGGATCAACTTTAATTTCTGATCAACTAAATAGAAAAAATTGAATAAGAGAAATCTTGCTAAGTCACTCTATTGAATAACAAGTAACATAACAAATCATTTTACGCAATTGAATAATATTATGCATGACAGGAGTTATGATTTAAGGAGCTCCGAAAGAACTTGGTTTGCAGTTACATCTCACTTCTTTTATTAGCGAAACCTTTAACGAACTTGGCATTCTTTCACATTCATGTTTTTGACAGGATCATTTTATCTATATTCTACAAACATTTCTTAGTAAACTGAAAGGTGTTCAACGTAAAAATGCATAACTTATTTAAAAACCATATTTAAGTTAATTACCCTCACATTCAGTAACATTTATGATGAGTTCTTTTGTGTAACCCTGTATATCAACTATAACATTTATACACACCACATAATTTTCAGACATTTAATAAAACTTAAAAACACATATCATAATTGAAAATGTACTTCATCCATCCATCAGCTGTCATTGATAATGTACAGTACTTCGGACAAAAATATAAAATTTTAAATATTTTGTGTGTCCCTGTAAATGCTATGCACTTCATATTATGCGTTAAATATTAAGTCTCAGCGGCGTGTATCAATTTTATGATACTTGAAATCGTTTACCATAATTAAAATATGTCTCAAACAATTTCCCCCTTTATTATTGTGTAATGGAATTCTTTTGAATTGCCCTGTAAATAAATAGTAACTATTATTTTCACTGCATATTTTCATAATGCATATTTTAGTACACTTTATGAATCCATGAAAATTTGAATATGTTTGACAGGGTGTAACATCTTTAAAATTCATTTGAAACGATTTTTTCTCATAGGCCGTAATGTATCAGAAAACTTTTGACTACCCCTGTAAATAAACTAATCATAGTAGAAACTTCATTTTCAATAGGGTTTGTGCTAGTGTAAACATCAATAACATATAAAAATTTCATAGCAATCCGAGAATATTTAAGGGAGTTAGAGCGCGGACAGACGGCCATACGGTCAGACCGACAGACAAACCGAATGAATAAACACTTTTTTACTTTGTTGGAAAGTGTTACACCGTTTTCTGGCGTAGCTTTTTCTGGTGTAGTCTACTTTATTTCACAATACATATTAATACTATTTTATATACGGTACTTAACTAGTTCCAAGCTAGAAAAAAAAATATACTGATTAATTACAAGTGGTGTATTACTTAAAAAGAGAGGGTTATATATTTTAGATTTAAGCATCAGAATTACTTCGTTAAAGCCATAATATCTTAAGTGCTACTGTAATACTTAAGCAGACATTAAAAAGGGACACAATAATAATAAAAACCAAGCATACTGAAAAAAACAATACTAGCTTTAATTTTGATTTCATGGGTACATTATTTAAAATAGATTTTATAAAATTTACAACAGTTAAAAAATGTTATGTTATTGTGAATGGCTTTTGACTACCTAACAGCTTTTTGCCCAGTTTTTCACTGGTTCTGGCTACTTCATCTATAATAACATCTTTATATAAATTATAAAATAAATCTTTTTCTACATTCATGAAAAGAAGATTAGACATAAGATGTTAGCTTAAACGAGATCTAAGTTCTAAGTCGATTCTTAACAATTTTAAGTTTAGAAAATACCCCCTTTCACAGGTGTCTTGTGTACAAGATATGGTTAATATAAATTTATAAGCTACATACAAGTTAGTAAACATTCCAGATTGTGAGAGTTCAAAAAGAACAGAAAAGGCGCATGATAAACACCGAAGACATTTTTTCTTTTGTCAGAGCAATAACCATACAGATTTTCCTCGTCTTCAAATTCAGATTCTACATCGTCACACGTTTAACCCCTTCGGGGCAGGCGCCTTTTACTCAAATTTTATTCGGTTGGCAACACTTTTTAAAAAGAGATTACATTTACTTAAAGAATAACGAAAATGCTCTAATTAAAAAAAAAAAAAAAAAAACATTACTTTTTTTTTTCTAGGGAAAAAAAAAAGTCTATGTTCTTTTTGAGGGTGCATACGTACACCCATGGTACCGAACATGTTTCCACAAAAATAGTTTTAATTTTATTCTCATTTACAGGATAAATGCATTTTTTAAAAACCAAATTCCTTCGAAATATCAAAGAGCACATAAGAATTATTAGTACTTGGAAGCTTTTTTGGAGATTTTCAGCTGTATTATCAATCCTGGTTAGTGGTCAGCAGAACGCCATAAATATCCGTAGGGGGCCTTTGATGTTTTGAGCTGCTTGTCTGTTAATCGCTTAGGACAGCACAGAGATCCATGAGCCAGCAGCAGAAATTTTTTCTGCAGTCTGCAACACAAGTAAAAACTTTAAAAAAAGTCTGCAGACCAATCCTCGCATTACATTATCTGCATTCAAACCTCCCAAGTATTTGTGATAGACATAAAAATATACTTTTAAAAAGAAGTTGCCTTTGTTCTCAGAACTTTTAACACCTCATACATTGTCCGAAAGAGGGGAGGGGCTCCCCTTTGATAAAATTTGCGGGGTTTTCACGATCTTTTGACGAAATTTGCATTTTTCGCGCTTCTTTGAAAAGATTTGACGTTTTTACCGATCTTTTGACGAAAACTGCTGTTTTTTTTTTCGCGATGTCTTGAATAAATTTGCCGTTTTTTTCCGCTACCTTTTGAAGAAATTTGCGTTTTTTTTTTTTTTTTTTTTTTTTGTCATTTTTTGAAGGAATGTTCCGTTTTTTCGTGATTTTTAAATAAAATTTGCCGTTTCTTCGCGATCTTTTGAAGAAATTTGTCGTTTTTTCGTGATTTTCTGATGAAAACTACCGTTTTTTCGTGATTTTCTGACGAAAACTGACGTTTTTTCGTAATCTTTTAAAGAAATTTTCCGTTTTTTTGCAATTTTTTGAAGAAATTTGCCGATTTTTGCGATCTTTTGAAGAAATTTGTCTTTTTTTCGTGATTTTTTTTTGACGAAATTTGCCGTTATTTCGCAATTTATTGAGAAAATTTGCCGTTTTTCGACATTTTTTGACGTAAACTGCCGTTTTTTCCCGATCTGTGGACGAGATTCGCGTGGTTTTTCGCGATCCATAACGAAATTCATTCCTTTTCGAAGACTATTTGTCGAAATTTGCGATACATTTTATGTCCGAATTTTTGGATTTAGGACCGAAATTTTTTAATTTCTGCTAAATTTTTAACAATTGAAAATAGTCTGTAGACCTTCCCAAGAGTCTGCGACGTGCGTCGCAGCGTTGCGCCGATTCTGCTCCCGGGGAGCCAGCCAGCAACCCTATTCCGCCTGGCTAACGACAAAATACGGCATCATTAAGTACTCGTAGGCTTTCTTAAAAAAAAAATCAATTGGCAACCGCTTAGCATTTATTGTAAAATCGGTTGGGAAAAAAAAAAGATTATTGGGAAATAGTCAAATTATTAATTTCGTATAAAGTAATACGTCCACTATTTTTGGGGCCCCCTTAGGCTGGGGGCCCTCGGCGATCGCCGACCTGCCGACCTGGCCAGTCCGGGCCGCTAATTTCCGTTTACTCAAGGATATAGCGCTTGGCGAAATTCAAGGTGTGCCAAATGCTATTCCACCCATCATTCACTCCTCTTCCGATATTCCTTGATAACATCGTACAGTGTCGCCATCTACTGAAAAAAATGTATTATACAAACAATTTATTTGAAAAGAAAAATAATAAATTTAATGGAATTTTATTTTTATATATGACCAAATATTAATTAAATATATACGAGTAACTTGTTGTGTTAACTTAATTTGTAAATTTTAATGTATATTTCTTTACATTTTTTATAGTATTTCAGTTTATAATGAATAATATAATAATGTAAAAATAAAAAAAAGAACGAAAGAGAGCTGTTATTGTATTCGGATAAATTACATGATAATAGCTAAAAATAAATTTTATTTTGTTTAATTTATTTTCTTGTTAAGTATCAATTCAAGTACTTTATAAGAAAATACTGAGATCTGTTATATCAAATTTTTATTTATTTATTTATTTTACTAATGTGATATAAATCACCAAGTATAGCAATGCACTAAGATTGATAAATTAAAACTTCTTAATGTTGGAAATATATATGAATATATTCATAAATATCAACATATGTACATAGTATGTATGAACTTATACATTCATACATGTCTGCTTAAATATTATACATGTGTATATTATATAGTTGTTATATAGTTAGGTCATTTAATTATATAGTTAGAAAATGTACACATAATTTCGATATCATCTGTTCCGATCTATTCAGATTTTGATGTCTTACAAATGTATCATTAACGTTAATAACATATTAAAAAAAAAAAAAAAAAAAAAAAAAAAAAAAAGTATAGTTTCCAGATTCTAAGAATCATCAAAAAAGTATATATTTCAATTAATAATAAATTGTGTTAAAATTAAGATATTTTTTATACTTGGAAATTTTTCATTTGAAATAAAATATGTTTGGGAATTTACACCAACTTTTGTGACACTGATTTAATGCACCCTTCCTATTCATAAATTGATAGTCTAAACTAAATATACATGCATATACTGATTGAATTTGTACAAAGTACAAATACAAAACAAAGATCACGTTTTATATTTAAAAAAAAAACACCTTAAAAGTTTTTATCTAATATGGATTTTTTTTTTTTTTTTTTTAAATATTTAATATCTTACTAGACACTGAAAATTGAAGAGAACTAATAACAAATCACTAAACGAAAACATTAAAAACATTAATTATTTGTTTAAATGATAATACTTATTAATATTAGTTATATATGTAATAATTAATAATGTTAATTAATATAATTTTATAATTATATATATATTAATATTAATTAATAAATAGTTAATATTAGTTATATGTATTTAAATATTGATAATTTTTTAAAAGAAAATCTTAAATTATGTTTGTGGAAGATTAAAGATTTTCCTTTTTTTTTCTTTAATTATTATCATTAATTAAATACATAGAAATATTAAAATTTGAATATTTATAATTAATATTTTTATGTTTCACTACTTTATAAATGTAAATGAAACAGTAATTATTAAAATAAATACTAATAAATATTTTATATATATATATATATATATATATATATATATATATATATATATATATATATAATATATATATTGTGTGTGTGTGTGTATGAATAATGCCTCATTTTAAAACATAAGAACTTTAATAAATTGGTTTTACTAATTTGATATTCATCTCTTACAACACGGTGGTAGCATAACTAAAATAAAATATTTTTTATTTTATTTTAATAATTATTGTATTTTAAATTATATTTATTTAATTATTAAAAAGCAGAATTTAAAAACTTATATTAATTATTTACATTTATTTCAAATTAAACTTTATGTAATAAAATTTTAAATTAAATTTTATAACTTAATTGTAATTAAAATTTAATTGTCTAATTGACAGTAAAACTAATACAAAGTAATTGAGTTTTATAACATTCTTTATTGATTACGTAAATAAAAACCAAAACAAAAATCTACAAGAGCAAGGACATAACTCGCAATCTTATAACTACAAGCTTTCTGCTTTAACCACCTCGCTATGCCTCTGATACTCTACAACAGCTTCCAAGTGCCTCATATACGACAAAAATTGTAAGTAAAATGTCTGAAGCAGCCATGATGCGCAAGAAAATGCGTAGATGCTAGTCAAAACGTTTGGCACACCTTGAATTTTGCCAAGCGCTGTATCCTTGAGTAAACGGAAATTAGCGTCCGGGCCTGGCCAAAAAATGACGATGGTAGTATAAATTTGGCGCCCCTTAAGTTTCAGCGTACGGGGCGACCACCTCCTTCGCCACCCCCCCCCCCTTTCGCACGACGTTGGTACAACAGCTCTAATATTCTGCAGTACTAACAAAAGTAGCGTGCGATCCGCCGTCATTCCAATCTGCGTATTCATATTTGCAAAACTGAAAGTATCTTTTTTTTTTTCCCAAGCAAAATAGAAATTTTAAATATATCTATCTGTGTATACTAAGCTGTCAACTATTCTACTTTTTTGAATGTAACTCATCTCTCAAATTATTTTTTTCTAATGACCTTTCTAAAATTTTAAATTTTATGCAGATCTAAAATTGATTTTGATTAAAAATAGCCGCCAGGCACATGAAAAGTGAAGCATTCATGACTTGATTAGAATTTTATTGTAATGATTATAGGGGCCGGTCGTCTATAAAGGATGTCACACTTTTTTTTAAAACATTTTGACCCCCCCCTTTTTTTGTCACAAAGTTATCACACTTAACTATACCCCTCCAATCCCTCCCCCTTTGTCACAGATTATGCAATAGTACAAGTACATATACTTGTAGCTGAGAAACAAAGCATTATGTTAAATTTTATTTTAAAACTTAAATTGTCTTTTAATGATATTTGTGACTATAAATAATAAAAATGATTTGTGTACTTATTTTGTATGAAATAAGATTAATAGACAATAATAATAAAATATTAATATGAAAAAGCAATTGAAAACAGTAGTACTTTAGAATATAAAATAGAATTTTAATTAGTATTTGATTTAAAATTTTATCTTTACTTTATGAACACAAAATACTTTATTTTCAAATTAACTTCAAAATTTAATTTGCTGATTTTTATTTTTTTTTACTTTAACTAAAATGTGTGATGTCACATTTCTTCCTACTCCCTCCCCCCCCCCCCAAGCGTGATACCGTTTATGGATGGCCCCTTAGGTGCAGAATCAAAACGTAGGCAAAAAATAGACATACGAGCTTGGCGACTCAAAATACCGAGTATATGCATCGCTGCTAACTTTTACGCATTTTTGCTACCACTAAAATTGTACATAGATTTTCCATTTGTTTAATAAAAATATTTCAACGATTGAATAAGACAATATTTACCATAAATTTTTTGTGGTAGGAAAAATGCGTAAAAGTTGGCAGCCATGGTATATGGAATGTACTTATAGAACTAATAAAGTAATTCGATTTACCTTTACCTGTATTTAATGCATCATTATTGCTCCCTTGACTCTGCGACTGAAAAGCTGATTTAGTTAACCAAGTACTGAAACTTTTAGCATTTTTTTCAACGGCTAAAATTTTTTTCTTCTTTTCTTTTCTTTTGGTGGCACCGCTTTGGTACACACGTTTCATATTGAGACAAATAAAACACCGTGCTAACTGCAATCCAAAAATCAAATCAATGCATTCTGATTTGTTTTCTTTGTTAGAACAATAGTACGAGACTGCACGCTCTCAACAATTTGCATACAAAAACCGCAAACCTTCCTAGGAAAGCTGTCACTGCGCATGATCTTTCTAAGTTTCGTTTTGAATTTCGATTGGCTACATTTTGCCGAAGTTTTAAAACTAAAGCAACCCTAGAGGCATTGTTATTTTTCGTCTAAATCACGTGCTTTAAGTTTTATAATTATAGTATTCGTATCGTTGCTTTAGCTTGTGTAAGATTTTGTTAATTATTCTGAATTTTATATTAGATCGAACCATCACTTCTCGGAATGTACTTCATAAGAAAATGGATAAATTTATTTCGTGTACTGTGCTGATATTAGAATCCATGATATTAGAATATCTCAAAACTAGAGAGCCGTGTTGAATTCAGGGGGGGGGCGCATCCCCCCCGGAAAATTAAGGATTTTGTGTTTTCAATGCTGAAAAAGTGTAATTTCCCTCCGGAACTCTATTGTATCCCCCCGGAGTCACAGAAGTCCCTCCTGCAGAAAAATATCTGAATTCAACGCATTTTACAATTCACTATTTTTATACATTCATCATACCATCAAAAAAAGTTACAAATATCACATTTTTCATTAAATTTAGTTACATTAAAACCCAGTTTAACCCCTTCGGGGCAGGTTTCTTTTACTCAAATTTTATTCGGTTGGCCCCACTTTTTTAAAAGACGTTAACTTTACTTAAAGAATCACGAGAAGGCTCTAGTTCAAGAAAACGAACACTACTTTTCCTTTTTTCTGGTTGGAAAAAAAAAAAAAAAAAAAAAAAAAAAAAACAATGTCTAAATGCTCTTTTTGAGGATGCATATGTACTGTACACTAGAGATGAGACGGGCTCAGCCCGAGCCCGAAAGCCCGAGCCCGGGCCCGACACGGGCTCGGGCTCTATTTTTATTTTAGACTTCGGGCTCGGGAGGGCCCGGGCTCATTTTTTCTAAAGCCAAAAAATTTTATTTACTCATGTGTAGAAAGGATTGAAATAACTTTTTCCACTTAAAATTGCTTACTAATTCCTTTTCAAGTCATTTTATTACTTTTTTATCAAAATGACGGGAGAACTGGATGCTTGTTTATTTATTTTAGTATTTCATTGCAGTTTCAAATAAAAATTTGTGATAATTACAGATTTATGTCTGCGGAACTTCCTCCAACGATCTATTTATATGGCGCCCATAACAAACATAACAATAAATTTAATCTTTGTTGGCTTTCCGTTTGTAGAACATAATTTTTAATGGGATCGTTTATTTATTTATTATTTAGTTACATAACATGAAGATAATATTTTCTTCGGTTTTTGGTAGACAAGAATTAGCTGGAGGTTTTCAAATTTATTTAATACTCGCACTCGATTGTGCATGAAACATAGTCTTTTTTTTTATGAAAATAACTTTAGTGATTATTATATGCATTTGTCATCATGCATATGAATTCTGCTAATGCTGAGGATGTTGTTCCTTCTCGAAGTCACTTTTCTCCGTAAGTAAATTTTATTACAATGTTATTCCAACAGAAAGCAATCAATCAATGTTTCCTCTTTTTCTATAAAAACATATGACCTTTAAAATAACAATGTCACTTTTTTTAATTTACGTTGATTTTCAGGTATCTGTCAATCATGGAAGATTGTTATGAGAAAATAATCCATTATAATGAAATATGTACACTTTTTACAGAAAATTGAAAAACGTTGTTCGATTCGCTAGCTTACAAATAGTAATTTCTGCAAATTTCATGCATTTATTCATTAAACAAAAACGATTCCATCAAATTTGCTTGTTAAAGGAGGAAAGAATATGAGAATACTTTTACATATGAAGTATATTTTTATTTTATTCGAATTTTGATAAGAATGAATTTAAATTTTCATTTAAAAATCATATCTATGTAAGAAGTTTTTAAAAAGAGATATTTCTTTTGAAACAATTTTTAAATACAATAGAATTTTATTTTGTATATTTTTGGTATAGGGCTCGGGCTCGGGCTCTGGTGACAAAAAAGTTTTCGGGCTTCGGGCGGGCTCGGACTTAAAATCGTCGGGCTCGGGCGGGCCCGGGCCCCGAAAAATGAGCCCGAACTCATCTCTACTGTACACCCATGGTTCCGAACAGGTTAACACAAAAACAGCTTTAATTTTATTCTCATTTACAGGATAAATGCATTTTTTAAAAACCAGATTCCGTCGAAATACCAAAGAGCACATAAGAATTATTAGTACTTTGAAACTTTTTTGGAGATTTTCAGCTGTATTATCAATCCTGGTTAGTGATCAGCAGAACGCAATAAATATCCGTAGGGAGCCTTTGATGTTTTAAGCCACTTGTCTGTGAATCGCTTAGGAAAGCATACAGATCCATCAGCCAGCCAGCAACCCTCTTCCGTCTGGCTAACGACAAAATACGGCGTCACTAAGTGGGCTATCATAAATAAAAATCAATTGGCAATCGCTTAAAATTTATTGTTAACTCGTTTGAAGAAAAAAAAAAAAGATTATTGAGAAATAGTCAAATTATTATGATGCAATTTTGTATAAAGTAATACATCCACTATTTTTGGGGCACCTCCGGGGCCCCCTTAGGCTGGGGGCCCTCGGCGATCGCCGACCTGCCGACCTGGCCAGTCCGGGCCTGAACAGTGCCTAAAATTAATCTATTTTTCCAATTTTGTTAATATCAATGTTAGTAAAGACAGAAAAAAAAAACAACTATTTAGAAATCTTAGGACATAACCTCTATTTTCATAAGCGAAAACAATATAACAAATAGCGTAATAAATAATGTAATAATAAGCGTAATAAACAATGTAATAATTACTAATTATTGAATTACATACTTTAATATCTGTGGTTTAATCTATCTTAGGGCCTTGTATTGAATAAACCCGGCAATCTTTTTCATGCACGTTGCAGCATCTTTATTACTAACAATGAACTGAAAAAAAAAATACAATTACTATTCGAAAATAAACTACAAACACTCAAAATAAATGTGAAATAATACTATAAATAATTGAAAAAAACATACATTTTGTAGCGATTTGACGAAAAACACGTGCTTTCATATCTTCCGTACTTCCGTTCCGGAGGAAATACATAGGAAATTTCCTATTCCTGCCTTGATCTCGCCTCGGGCCTCGCCCTGGCCAAATCGTCCTCAGAGCGGTTGTGTTTTACCGTTCTTCTCCAGACGGCGCTGCAATCACGGACTCAAAGTGATTCGTCTGGGTATTTGTTTTGTCTGTGGTTTTTACAATTCAACTTAAGGCCATGCAGGCGCTCACTTGTTATTTTAATATATGTTTTATTTACCCCGGAGTGTGCTAGAAAAATGGTTTTATTTATATACAAAATTAAACAATTTAATTTTACTGGTATGGATTAAATATTATGATACTTTAAAGTTCTGCTATCTATGTTCGTTAGAATTATGGTTTAATTAAATATTAATATAAAATTAATGAATTTGCTTTTATTGATGTAATTTGAATTTTCAGTTTTCCATGTTTGCTTTTTGGTTGCATTTCAATGCAATATGATCTAGTAAATCTGGGGATCTCCAACCTTAACGTCAGCTCTGAAAGTCACTGCTTTTTAACGCTGCGTAATATTTAACTTCCTACAAGCAGCAATTGAAAGTTATCAAATTGCATAAATTAAATATACTTATAAGGTTTCAGAAATTAGAAGCTTTAAATTAATCACATTATTATGTAGTGACATTTTACAAGTCTGATCAATTGCGAATTATGGTAAATTTTTAGATAGGCCATATCTGTCCCCTTAAACGCCTCTATAGTCTCATTAAATTTTCATTTCCTTTTGATTGTGCGAATAGTTAGAATTAGAGATCCTTCGAAAATTTGGTTTTGTTTTCGTTTTAGGCATAAAATTAGAGTTTCGTCGAAAATTTATTTTCGAAGAAAATACTGTTTAAAATTCGGTCAGACTGAAACTTCACCGAAACTATCTATATTCCGTAATCACGTTTCTTCTTTTGGAAATTTTCAAAATTATTTATTTATTTGAGATATATTGTTTCATATAAGACACTCTTTGCTTAGTACTATGAACTTCGCTGTTGAAAGTTATAAATCATGACTGATTGAACACGTGAATACAAATTCTAAAGCAAGTAATGCATTCATGAACTTTGGCAGCGTTTTACACTTGCTCATTAAAAATGTAGGCGTATCAGTAACAGATTTTTTTAGTTTGAACCGCAGAAATATTTCGTATACTCTTTTAGCTTTTTCCAGCACACTGTTTGGGATACCTAATTTTAATTCCAATCTTGCAAACGGGACCAATAATAGTTTAGTAAAATTTTGCTTTCACATTAGAAGCTTAAATTAAGGATTTCAGAAATCTGAAACATTCGCTTATGAATTCTGGTGTCACTCAATAATTTCTCATTTTACTAACAGATTTTTCCCGTTCCGGAAAGGGTTAAAAAGTTCCAGTTTAGCAAAATATCATTGACAAAAATCATTATAAACGATAAATCGAGGTAAATATACCTAAAACATTTTTTCATTCGTAAACTATGGTTGATCACTTAACGAACTTAATACGTTCCAAAATGGTGATCGTTAACCTAATTTTTCGTTAATGGATCATATATTTAGTGTTGATATGTATCAGAATTCAATTAATTCATCGTCCATTTCAGAGTCTGAATTTACGATAAAATCGAGCTTTTCTGTTGTTTCTTCAATCAGTCCTTTATTTATCCAGTATTTCTTTTCAAGTTCTTCGATGGATTGGAGCATTTCTTCCATTTTTCTGCAGTTGTGCAATTTATGGTATCATGAGTAAGTTTGAAGAGTGCTTCTGTGCGCATATTCACAGTATCCGAAAAAGAAACTCTTCGAGAGGGTTGAATTCTGATAGGGATTGGCCGACGCGTTTTCACGTAACTTGGCGATAATTATACTTGGCGAGCGATAGATGCTTCCGTCGAGGAGTTTGATATCCTTCCGAACCGAGTACAAAGTAACTTTTCTCTTGCAGCATTGCATTGGATGGAACGTGTCTTACTGAAAGCTGTACTCTTTAAAAGTTTTTAAATACAAATTTTTTCTTTGTACTCGGTTCCGAAGGAAATCAAACTCGACCGAAGCGTCTATCGCTACGCCAAGTATAATTATTGCCAAGTTACGTGAAAACGCGTCGGCCAATCCCTACCAGAATTCAACCCTCCCGAAAAGTTTCTTTGCAGATACTGTGAATATGTCTTCTGTGCTATACTTCTGTTCAAATTAGTTCTATTGGGTTCAGATGATAGTGGTAGGGCGGCAGTCTGATTACTTTATGGCTGTGTCGTTTCAAAAGTTTGTCGGCGTAATACCTTTTCGAAGGACATGCATTTGTCGAAATAATTTCAAAAAATTCTGCTTTCCTCATATTTCATCAAAAATAATACTTTTTTTTTTTTTTTTTTTTTTTTAAGAGGTCTCAAAACTGTTAAAGCTTCCAAATTTTCGAAATGTTTAACTGCTATTTTTTCAGAACATTTTAATACAATTGTTTTCTGGAAATTCTCATTAGAACAAAAGTTATGGATTTTAGAATTTTACCCGCTCAACAGCTGAAGCGGCGTTTCCGAATGTCAAGTCAGTTCCGAATGGAAGTCAGTTTTCTTCAAATGACAAATTTTTTTTTTTTTTTTTTTTTTTTTTCATAGCGCGCACGATATCTCAAAATCTTGTAAGTATTTTCACATAAAATTTTCAAAATCTATGTTTCACGTTAATCTGTATAAACTGAACTGAAAATTTTCTTTTTTATTGTTCAAAAAAGTTTATTTCTCAAGAGGTTATGTTCTTGAAATTTTCAAAAATTTGTATTAGTTAAATACAACTTTATATTCAAAATAGAAAAATGTTTAAAATTTAAATTTTTTTAGGTTCAATGTATCTATTACAACATGATACATAAGTCTGAAACAAAATTTTCATTCTAGTTGCTATATTTATTTTGTAATCAGGGCTGCCACAGTCGATTATTTTTTAATTCCGACTGGTACTAATTTCACTCAACAGAAATACTTTACAGACAATTTGTCAACAATTGCAAGAAAAATAAACTTGAATAGGAAAATAGTCGCCTGTTGCAGCCCTCTGTAATTGTGCGCCTAAGTTATTATACCAATTTTATGCTCGTCAAATATCTGGCAATTCGGAGCACCCTGTAAATGCTAATTCTGCACCTTGCAATTTTTTAAATACATAAAATGAAAGAACGTACTTATATCTTTCATCTCAATAATAACTGTGTTGTAATTATATATATAAAACCCCTCCGTGTACGACGATTCCGGGGACAACCCATCCACGAGAAAAATAAACCTATTGCAACTGCGTCCACGTTAGGCTTAACTATTCCGAGCTGTTCACAAATATTCTAACTGTTCAACTTATGAAGATATACATGTGAAACATTTATTCATTACTCATTTTCTCTAAAACCTACAAAAACTATTTAATTATAATGTTTAAGTTCAAAATAAAACAACCAGCAATTACGGAAAAAAACAAACCAAACAAGCAATGTAAGCAAATCAATACTGTTGCCATTCAAGAATGACAAATTCCGTGATTGAATCTTTAGAATGACTCCTTTGTAACATCACGACTCAGGAATGATCAGGCGTGTTCGGGATCTATGCGCGCTGAGCGCGCGCGCTCAGGAGACAGAATACATGGAGTGGATCTTACAGCGGAATAGTACTCGGTAAAAACTCCTGAGTTCGCGCGCGAAGCGCCTGTATTTCCCAAACACGTTCATTGTTTACTCTTTATTGTTGACATTGTTTTCGATCTTATAGAGTGTTTTCTTTTAAGTATTAGCTAAAAAATGGACAAAAATAGGAAATTTTTTTATCCATTTTAGATATTTTTATTATTTTCTTTCAGTATTTTTCGATATATTTTGGCTGTAGTTTCACAATGTATTCTTTTATAATTGATTTTTTTGCCTTACTTTATTCTTTTAAAATTTATGTATTTACGATTACTTCCACCAGACAGTTTTGTTATAGTTTTAAATGCAAATTTTTGTTAAAATTTTCTTTTTTTATAGATTTTTTTCCCGATGTTTAACTGCTGTATTTTTAAAAATTGTTTAAGCCAGTGGCTGATTGACCACAGTTGTATTTTTTTATCATTCCTTTAAAAATGCAAACACGTCATTTTGACGGGCTGTCTTCTAGTATCACAAAAATTTTAAGATATTAAATGTTGAAGATTATCACCTTTTTTTAAAAAAATCTGATTTTAAGAGTCCTGAGACCCTTTAAATACGCGATCATCACTTTTTTTTTTTTTTTTTTTTTTTTGGAACTAGATTCCCAATTTTTGTATGGTATGTGTTGTTGTCCATACAAACCACATAACTCGAAGGAATGTTTGGCATTAATATTTCTTTCAGCCACTGTTTATCCACAAAATTATCGTAGTTCAACTGACCATGATAATATCCAGAAACACTCCCTGTCTTCAAAACTAAATCGGCGTTTGGAATAAAACCAGATTCAGACGTATCGTGTAGGGGCGATTAGGCGGTGTCTGGAACTTTCTTTTGTTAGGGCAAACAATCTTTTCAGTTTGCCAGCATTTTGAAAAAGCTAGATTACAGTCAGTCCAAGTTTCATAATGATATACGACATTTCGCTGTCTGTCTGTGTATTTTCTCACTGCCCTCAGAAATCGAAATCTCTAAGAGACAATGTCTGGGCTCTTTTGATCAGAGCATTTCTTTCATTTTCACATCTTTTCCGCCGAAAGTTAATTTTGTGGAGGAAATTTTCTTAATGTGTCCTTTTACATAGGAATTTTATTCTCTCTTTTACTACAGCAGGAAACGAATTAAGAGATGCCCGAAACATAAAATTCAATTACAATACGCCTTAAGGCCCCACAATACTCACTGAAAATGACCCGGGTGATAATGTAAAATCTATGGGAGCGTTCTTTTCAACTATCTCGCTCAAATTTTAATATTTTTACATGATTTTTTTTTTTTTTTTTTTTTTTTTTTTTGCATAGGATAGCTGAGGACGATCCACGACCGGCTTAGTTTTTACTTTTTCGATTTTGCTTATATATTTTTTATATTATGATAGTTTCAATTTCAGAACCGGTTTTAAAATTTAAAGTTTTTTTTTTTTTTTTTTAAATCTGAAACCAAAATTGAAAAGATAAAAAGGAGGCCGGTTGTAATTCCTCAGCTATCCTATGCAAAAAAAAAAAAAAAATTAAAATTTGGGCGAGATATTTGAAAAGAATGCTTCCATAGACTTTACAGTATCATCCGGGTCTTTTTCTGTGACTGATGTTGCGCCTTAAGGGTGGAAAAGGATCCGAAAGACTAAAAAAAACATATTTTTGTGATTCTTTTTCCTTTTTTTTTACAGAGTACTTTATTTCTTAATATTTTTAAACTTATTGTACATTGTTAAGCATTATTCTAGGAATGTTCTGCTACATTTTCATGAAAAAAAATATTGAAAATTCAGCCAGTAGTAGTAGTAAAAACCGAGTCACTTCAAAAAAAAAAATAAATAAATAAAATAAAATAAATAAATAAAATGTACCCATGCGATAGTTAGGATACCTCATGATTGCTTCATCTTCAATTAAAAATCCAAAGGGATTTCTTTAGTACATAAATTTATATTGAATTTAAACGAAGGGATTAACAAAACATTCATTTTTAGGTGCGTTCGTAATTATGTAAATACGTAGCACCTATTGTTGTCGCTCAGTCCGTCCGTCTGTCCGTCTGTCTGTCCGTCTGCATATAACAACGCAAAAACTACCCAACCGAATCGTTTGAAATTTAAAATACATAATTATAACATAATTTTGTCGAGTCATTTCAAATGTTATGAAAATCGGATGGATAGATCAATTACAGGGACAATCAAAAGGATTCCGTTACATTACGGTCAATGGGGAAAAAAGTTTCAAATGCATTTTAATCGTTTGAAATTTAAAACATATAATTATAACATAATTTTGTCGAGTCATTTCAAATGTTATGAAAATCGGATGGATAGATCAATTACAGGGACAATCAAAAGGATTCCGTTACGTTACGGTCAATGGGGAAAAAAGTTTCAAATGCATTTTAATCGTTTGAAATTTAAAACATATAATTATTGCGTAATTTTGTCGAGTCATTTCAAATGTTATGAAAATCGGATGCATAGATCAATTACAGGGACAATCAAAAGGATTCCATTACATTACGGTCAATTGGGAAAAAAATTTCAAATGCATTTTAATTGTTTGAAATTTAAAACATATAATTATTACGTAATTTTATCGAGTCATTTCAAATGTTATGAAAGTCGGATGCATAGATCATTTACAGGGACAATCAAAGGTATTCCATTACATTACGGTCAATGGGGAAAAAGTTTCAAATGCATTTTTATGACGTTACACTCATTCGAACATAATAGAATTGGCATGAATCTATGAAGTATATACTAAAATATGCATTCTGTACAATCTATTGTGCAAAGAATTTTTATTATTAAATTACAGGGCCACACAAAAGTATTCCACTACATAATGCTATACGGGGAAACATTGTTTGGGCCGTGTTCTAATTATATTAAACTATTTCACATTTTATGAATAAGATATACGTTTCTGAGGTGTAATAAAAATTACTTTCTGTATACTTACAGGAACACAAAAAAGATTTCGACTACTATATACTGTATCCGAAGTACGCTCTACTATATCAGCAAGATTTGAATATTTTTAAAACTTCGTCATCGTACGAACGCACCTCATTTGCTACGTTCACGTGCAATTTCCAACTTGTTAAATTTTTGGTGAAAGTGCAATTAAAAAACCTTGATTTAAACTGTGGTTCTTGCCAAAAATTCTTCTTTTTGTTTAATTGAAAAGAAAAATTATAATAAAAAAATCCTTTGCTGAGAAACTAGTATTTAGTATGTAAATAAAGTGTGCAAAGATTAAATGAAATCGGTCCGAAGATTTTTGAGAAATTTTCACTACCAACTTAAAAAAAAAAAAAAAAAAAAAAGGTTTTTAGACAGACGCGAATAAAGTTGATACATGAATAAAATTAGCAAAAGCCGTGCTTTGTTTGGATTCGCGAAGCATTATTTCATAAGATAAATATTTGAAAGTAACATTATTTTTTTATGTTATTTTTGTATCTTTATTAAGCAAAAACGTTATCTCATGTTTTGACGCATTTAAATTTTAGAAATGTAAATTCAGCCAAATAACTAAGAATTTCCTCGGAATTTATTATTTATGATATAAGGTTGGTATAAATAAAAATATTTTCGAAGCAGAATTTTACAAAATATTTTTTAATTTTTAACTAAAAGTTTTAAAGATGTTTTTACATTTTCCAATGGCCAGTAAGGCGTTCGTTCTGGCCAGTAAGTGTTCTTTTTCTCGACATTTTTAAATTACTAATTCATTCCAGAAATTACTTATAAACGTAGTTAATATATTTAATTTGGTCGAATTAAATTATTCTTCAATCAATTAAAATATTCTTAAATTATTCTTTAATCTTTCATTTCGAATATCAAACTTAATAAACTTACCAAATTTAACAAAATATTCACTTTAAATACCAAATATAAGAATTAATTTTACCTGTTTACGATTCTTTTGTTGCCACTTTACCAAAGTAAATACCTAAATAAATAAATCATAATGTAATTCTTTTAAAATCTGTAAGTATAAAATGCAAAAATTATATTGGCAGAATAACGAAAATATATTTTATGTAATATATTAATCATGATTCTGTCTATAATTATTAGCCCCATGGTTTATTTTCCATCTGAAAATAAAAAGATAAGCGTTCAATTTTTTATTTGCAAAAATGCGTCCATAATAGAAAAACATGTAGAATAAATTAATTATTAAAATAATATTTTTTAAAAGTTATTCTGTAAAAAAAAAGTAACATTCTGCAAATCTACATATCATAATTTATTCTTATGTTTAATTTCAAGTCAAAATACTGAATAGATTTTTTATAAAGTGTACGACAAAATGTAACTTGAGTGGCCTAGTAGAGGATTCGCTTCGTTCATCCTAATAAAGATTTTTTTTTAACTTACATAGTAAACTAGTCCATTCCAGCTCCATAAAGCAATTCGTCTGCAGCAGCTGCATGATCCAAAGCATCCTTTTGCTCTATCCTACGAAGCCAACCTAGAACAAAAGAAGCCTGGGCCATTTTCATCATTTGCTTACATTTCAGAATTTTATATTTATTTTTCAAACTTAATGATTTCTTTTAAAAATGAATACAGGTGTTAAAGTAAATGTTTAAGGTACATGAAAAAAAAAAAAATTAGTTGTGCACTTTACCCTATAATATAATATGTATATGCTATTTAAAGTTGGCTTGTAAGGCAAATTATCAAGTCCGTTACCACAAAAAATTACTGAAAATACTCAGATTTAAATTTATTAAATTTCCTAAAATCAACTTACTTTGAGGTGACTTATGTCCCTAAATTTCAAAACATGATATTTATCAGTCAGCGTTCGAAATCCTTGGTGGTCCGCTGGTCCGAGACCACCGATAATTCAATCGGACCATTCATTTGAAAAATTTAGTGGTCCGCAGGACCAGTGCCTTTTTTTTAGACCCTGAGAAAACTGCAACCGATTGCACATAAGATTTTTTTTTTAATTATTATCAGCGATGCCGCGGACGCGCTATAGCGCGTAAATTACTCAAAAAATCGGCAATGGGACGGAAAAAATAGCTCTTACGCGTCGCACGGGACGCATAATTTCGTTAAAGGATCGAGAAAAAACGGCAAATTTCGTTAAAAAATCGCGAAATAACGACTAATTTAAGGCAAATTTGTCAAACAATTTACGAAGAAATGGCTAATTTCATTCCGAAACCAGAAACAAAAGGCAGATTTCTTCAAAAGATCGCGAAAAAACGGCAAATTTCGCCCAAAAAAATCGCGAAAAACGGCAGATTTTTTTCCAAAAATTGCGGAAAATTTTCAGATTTCTTTTAAAAAAATTGCAAAAAATCGCGAAAAAAGACAAATTTTATCCGAAAATCCCGATAAAACGCGAAATTTGTCAAAAAATCGCGAAAAACGACAAATTTCCTCAAAAGATCGCGAAAAAACCCACAAATTTTGTTAAAAAAGCGCTAAATAACGACTAATTTCCGGCAAATATCGTCAAAAAATTCGCGAAAAAATGGCTAATTTTATCCTAAAATGCGAAAAAACGGCAGATTTCTTCAAAAGATCGCGAAAAACGATCTTTTGATCGTTTGACGACATTTTGATATATGTCGTCAATAAAAATAAAAGATTTCGTCAAAATAATGCGAAAAAACGGAAATTTCGACAAAAAAGCGCAAAAAAATAAAATAAAAAAGTGAATGTCGGGAGAGAATTTTTCTGTTTTAAAAACTAATTTTTCTGCTTCAAAATTGTTGCTGCTCCAAAAACTGATTTTCCTGCTTCCCAATCGGTTTTTTATTGCTCCAAATCTTTCTGAGTGAATGTGTCTCCTGAAAGCAGCATTTCATTAAGCATAGTACCCATTTACTCAAAAATATTCCTATTTTTCAGCAAAAATGTCTTTTTCACTAAATCTGTCTTGCCCCATTTTAAAAGAAATGCAAACAATAGTGATACTTGTTATCTTCTACACTTAAATAAGCATTATTTTATAATTAAATTTGTATCTTGCACATTTATTCTTTAAAACGTACAGAAAATTTACTCTAGTGTTAAAATTATTTAATAAAATTTTATGTAGCGGACCAGTGATGATGTCTGCGGACCAGTAAATTCTCATGCTTACTGGTCCTAGGGACCAGTGACTTTTTTCTAGGAATTCTAACGCTGTCAATAGTAATTAAATTGAATTGAAATGAGAGACAGTTTTAGCCACAAGATTTTGATCACATAGAAATTATACAACAACTTTTTCTAATAATTACAGTTTATATTCATGTAAATTATTAAATTTTAAGGGAATTGCGTATTTGTTTCTTAGTTGAATAAAAAGTAAAAGTAGAACGTGAAAAAATGATAATCCTTAAAAAACCTTGCGGTAACAGACTTGACATTTGGTAACGGACTTGACACTATGTTGAAAATGGCCGGCCTAGAACAAAACAATCCCCCAGCTACAATCAAAGCATTGTATTGTATTGAACTGATTAGAAATTATCTAACATCCATTTCTGAAACTACAGATATTGTTCAAAATTATTTGTATAATATACAAAAAGAATTGTAGGAAGCACATCTATTGATATGAAAACCTTATAATTCATCAGTATTTCAAGTAACAATAAAAAAGTGAGTCCTTTGAAAACTGATTTCTATTCTTTTCCAGGCACGTAGCCAGGGAGGGGGCTAAGGGGGCTGAAGCCCCTCCCGAAAGTTTGAAAATACTTTACAAAATTATGTGTATGATAAAAAAAAATGTTTTGTTTGTTTTTATCTTCCATTGCATTAAAATGAATTGCAGTTTTAATTGTAAAAATACTCATTTATTCAATTACAGTAACGGTAATCCTTTATTATATCGGTTATTTGGATATACAGCGAAACCTCCAAATAAGGGGCACTAATAATACGGGACACCTCCATTTAAGGCACAAAACTTCCGGTCCCAGTTCCTTGGTATAGGACTTGTAATGTATTTACCTCTGAATAAGGGATAGAGCTGTTACAAACCGCACGTATTCGTTTTTGAGAAACGGGTATTCTTCCTAATGCGAAATACCGAATCGTTATGTTGGAATTTTACTCGGTAGTCGTGTACTGCAAAACTAGATGAAACAATCATCATACGTCGTTCATTCCCAGTATTTCGTGATTCAAGAACGGCGCCGGTAGTCTGATTGGTAAAGATGTGAGTTTGTATTCGGACTTTAGACAGGAAATCAGTTGTTCCCGCATACGGTGTTTTCATTAGTCGTTTCATTACTTTAGCATTCGTTCATTCGCTGAAAATATGCGATTGGAATTGGAGGGAAGCTTTTGAAGTAACGCAGGAACGAGAATCAGGAAAGTTTTGGGATGCTGAGGGGGGGGGGGAGGGGGGAGGAATATGTTTTTGAGATCTGCTTAATTTTAGTTTCCGTTATAGGGAGGTTTCGTCGTCTCATGTTTTACTGGTTTCAAAAGAATATACATCTCTATTAAGATACTCAGTTACTATTTTTCTTTTTAATATATACAATAATATACTTATTGAAACGGAATCACGAGAAAAACATTTTATCTTAGACAGATTTTCCGACTTATCAGATGAAACTGCATTGTATAATTTTCATGGAAATTTATCTTAGAATTTTCCATTCAAAGTAGAATTCTACTTTCATAGGATGAATTTATTTATTTTTATATTGTAATTATTTGCATTTTTATTCAAATTTATGTTACAAAAAGGTTTTTAACAAAATTTCATTATGGGCCTAGGTAATGATAACGAATTTTAATCTCATGTATGGTATTTAGCTTAGCTTATATATATGGTATAGCGATATGTAGATTTGCTGCAATCTTGTGACATTACATTTCATATGAAGTATTTTAAACGCCCAGGTTTATAATTTATGAAATTTTAAATCACTGCAGGTATATAGATTTTATTTACATTTTAAAAAATAGTTAAAACTAACGAAGGAACTCTTTGAAAATTAGAGAAAACAACCAATGTATATGTATTGGTATTTAGCAGCGTGCGAAGAGAAAATTGCGTCCAGGACGAAGTTTTGTGTTTGGCGCCCCCCCCCCTACACACACACACCCTACCACCACCATTTCTCTTTGCAACAGGTGTCACAAAATTATAAAGTTTAAAAACACAAATAAACTCTATTAGATACATGTTTTGTATTTATTTTGGAATTTTAAAAGGATTAATTTTAACAACTAAGTAATATAAAAGAACATTGCATTTACATTTTGGCAAAGGGGATCTTAAAAACATATGTAGAAAAAAATGTATTTAATTCTACAGTAAAACAGTTTGCAATTCCTTTTGAATTCTAAGAAAGAAGCAATATCCAACTTTGAAAATGTATGACTTTTTCACGCACACACAAATTCCAATATGATTTTATATATATATTTTTTTACAATAAATGAAGAAAGAAATGATGATGGTAGTATAAATTTGGCGCCCCCTCTATATCCACGCCTGGGGCGACCGCCCCCTTCGCCCTCCCTACTTCGCATGGCCCTGCTAGTATTCAGGATTACTTTTGTTTTCTAAAGAATAACAAAAGCATTATATAAAAGTATTATATGCAAAAGCGGATCCCGCCCTCAACTTAGATGGGGGGGGGGCATGACACTTTTTCTTTGAGAGGGGGGGGGTCACACCACTTCATGATCAATTATTATATTGAAAGTTATTCTTAAAATGAAAGTGACTATTTTTCTGATACTTTATCTAATTCATTTTTATTTGTAAATAGAAGGATTTTCCATTAGTATTCCTAAAAATATATAATTTACAGATTCCAGTCAGACATCAAGCAATTGAAACGTTTCTCATTTTTTTTTTTTTTTTTTTATAAATACAAAAAATTATTCATAAATGTTGTTAAGCTAGCATTTTACATAATTTTGTTATATATAGATGACAGCACATTACAAGCACAGCAGTAACTAATTCTTTTAAAGACTGCTATGTACAGAATGTAATACGAGTTGTTGCATTTTCTAGTATGTACGATGCTTGTTAATACTTGGTTCCTGAACAGCCACGAAAATAACGAGTAACGTAACGAATATTTTCTAACGGGTAGAGAGATCGAAAATAATGATACCATACGGGTATTCATTTTATCGTTATTTTTACAGCTCTAAAGGGGCAGTTGAAAATGAGATCAAAGAGAGAGTTTTTTGCATTTCAGATAAAAAATAAAATGTGATGAAAATGTAAATACAGATTTTTGTGAATTTAGCAAACATAGTGACAGTCATGTACAGAGGCGTACGACATAATTGACGAGCATTTATTTACCCACAATTCTGATTTGACATCAGAGATTGAGAGCAATTGCAGCCTTAAAATGCGCAAAGCAGTTGAATACTTTTTTTGTAAATACTGCTGATAATAAAGAATTAAAAGTTATAAGTATAGTAAATGAACACTTGAAAGATTTGTAGTGAGAAATTGAAATTTGCAAAACAATTACTTTTGATTGATTACTTCAAATAAAATTCTTTTAAATGTTTTAATATTTTTTGCATTCACAGAATTTGCATATGAAATAAAAATCAATAATTCTACAAAAAATTTAATGATTTAGTAATCAATAGAAAATTTTAATTCATTAATACTATATTCCTTTAGTGTCTAACTAATTTATACACTTCAAGTATACGTTTTAACTTGATTTTTTATTTTTATATCCTTCTGATCAATTAATTAAAAAACAACAGCAACACTCTGAATAAGGGACACCACTATTTAAGGGACAAAAGTTCCGGCCCCATGGGTGTCCCTTATTTGGAGGTTTCACTGTATTGATTTTTAATAGGTATGTACCCCTAGAAATATAAATACTTTTTAAAAAGTAATTTTTACTGTCTTTATGTGCAGTAACATTTGATCAAGTGTAATTTCTTATCATTAATTTGACTAATAAAAATTAAGTATAATACGCATACAGCATAAGGAAAGTCACAAAAAATTAGGAACACTATTTTCTACATGTTTCAGTCATTGGAAAAAGGCTAAATATTTTTCTTAAAACATATAAAATTAGATTATCACAAACCGTATGTTATTTTAGCGAACAAACTTTAGATTTCTTCAGGAAAATAGAAATAGAATTATGTCATTGTTGAGTTTTCAAAGAACTCCAGGAAAAGAAGAAATTAGAGCAGCTCTTGGACTAATATTTGAAACAATCTTATTTTGTGCAGAACAAAATAGCCACTGACCACGATGACGATCCTCTAACGTTGGAGAAATTGGTATAAAAAAGACTGTTAGCAAAGAGATCTTTTAAGTTTTGAGCAATGTCTGGAGAGAATGAATTGAAACGAGATATAATAAATATCCTTAGAAATGCTACTTACTTCACCCCAGAAACTTAGAATGAAATCATTCAAATATTCTGGGATACAATTATCGAAGTATTAATTATCAAAATAAATATCGCGATCTGTTTTAGCTTAATTACTGATAAAACTATGGACATTTCAAGCGCAGAACAGCTTGACATTTGTGTTAGATATGTGAACTATTAGAAAATTTACAAAACCCAATAATTCGGATTTTTTTTTTACGTTTTATTCCAATAAGTGTCTTCTCTTCCAAAAATTCAAGAAAAGTAATATTACAACATTGTGATGAATTATGCCTTGACATGCATAAATGCGTCCCATAGGCGCATGGCAAAGTAGCCAATAAGTTTGGTCATGTTTGCGGGGTTCATTCTAGAATTCTTCAGAGTATCCAAAAATTAGATACGTCCGCTGTGAAAGCCATTGGTTGAATCTTCCCTTGTCCAACAGTATGCTGATTCCCGTCATTCGAAAGTATCATAGACTCGTTAAAGCAGCGACAAAAGTTTATAAAAATCACCTGAAGGCAAATTTAGCGCTTCAAGATGCAATTGCATCATATATCCTAGAAAACTAGAAAACAAAAGTAAAAGAAAGTGACTTCTCTGCATTTGTGACAAAAATTTTATCGAGAGGCATGAAAGCATATTGACTTTTGTTGGTATACTTAAATACATTTCTATTAGCTCAGAAAATATTTCGAAAAATACATGGAAAATTTCTTCAATAGCTGGAGCTTTTTTAGCAGTCAGGGAGAAGAAGAATTTTCTCAGAAGCCTGTTTGTTTGTCAGAAGGTTTCAAATGAAGACATTCTAAGAGATTTCCAGTTACATCTTCCAGGATGTGCTTCACTGGAAAAAGCAAGCAAATTAGAGAATCCGACGCAATATTTTCAGGATAAAGTGTCAATGTAGCAAGTGAAAGCTGAATATGAATTAGGGTGCAAACAAATTGTTAATGTTGACACCAACACAGAGGTTTTAAAAGTTTTAGTACGTAATGTGACGTATTATGATAAAATCAAACACTTGCTGACAGTTTTGGTTGAAAGCCGGATAACAACAGTTAGTACTGAAACATATTTTTCGGCAAAGAAAATAATTAAATCTTTGACTCGAAGCATTATGGTCGATGACAGACTCAGTAACTTTTCAGTGATTTCCATTCATTGGGATATTACAGTAGATCTTGATAAGTCAATCAGCAACATGGCTAAGAAGGAATTATGGTGATTGCTTCTGTTGCACTAGTAAATTTATTGTACCAAGAGTGTCATTTATAATTATTATAATCAGAGGATGTGAAATACAAACATAATTTTTATGATTACATATGACTGTAGCAATTAATTTTTCCTTGCAAAAAATATTGCGTGTAATTAATTTCATTTATGGATCAATAGCTTCAAGACCTCGCACTAGTAATGTCAGATTCTCGCACGTTAACACTAGAACCGCGGAGCCGGGTCGTTTTGACCCATATTCAGTGAAAATATGTCGATTTTAACCAGATAAGTCTTCTAAGAAAAATTTACATATAAGCTGTTTAAAAATTATTTAAAATAAATAAGTTAAGTAGACTTAAATAAAAATTCTGATGTGAATTATTTTTATAAAACTTGGGTAAAATTTCCCGCGGTTCTAGTGTTAATATTAAGCCTGTGTTTTAAATCTATACATATTACTTGTTTGCATTTCATTATTTTACAACTTTTTTTTTTCATAGGATACTTGAGGCTCATCTCAAACTTTGTCGATTTGTGCTTTTTAAGTCTCGCAGAAATTTTTTTTAAAAAAACTCTCAGGTTTCCGAACCAGTCTGGAAACTGGAAGTGCTCTTAAAAGTTAAAAATTGCAACAGAAACAGAAAAAAATAAATATGAAATAACAATATTTGACATAGTTAACACGTATTCTATGTAGAAACACACATTAAGATAAGCCTAGATTATTTTTAATTAAATTTTTTGCTGAAAATTACACAAATTACTTTTGTAAGAATAGAAAAAATTCCAAAAGTGAGCCCCTCCCGAAGGAAAATCCTGGCTACGGGCCTGTTCTTTTCAATTTCATTTTTGTGTTTATTTTGCTTAATAACAGCGTTTTATTGCTTAAACATGCAAGAACAGTTAGGAATTTAAAACTGTTTTAAATTAATTAAAAATATAGCTTTTTATAAACATGTTTTTCTCCAACTCCGGTTACCACGATACTCCGCTTATGACGACACATTTTTCTGGTCCTGAGAGTGTCGGGATAATGAGATTCGTCTATATTTGTAAAAGCTTATTAAATTAAGCCTTTAAATATTTTGAAATTTCACTTTTATTTATTATTAGTAACTTTGATTTCCGTATAAGATGAATTCTGTAAATTTTTCATATAAATTATTTTGCACAGGATTAACCGAGATTAAAGTTTATTTGCTAAAATTATTTTGGTACCATCTATCAATATTTAATATAAACAGAAGCTTTCTGTTAAAATTGTACTTTTTATGCATTTTATTAGTTTTGAAGAAACAGCAAATAAAATAAATAGTTCTTATCAATTCTTATTTTACTTAAAATATAAGTGATATATTTATAATACCGTTTTAACATAGAAAGTTTCTGGAGAAAAAAAAAATCATTATATTTTTAATGCAATTAATAATTAAAATTTTTTATTTAGCTTTGCTTTACCTTTGCAATTTTGTTTACATATTATACAACTTATTTAGAGGAATGATGCAGGTTAAGTTAAAATTATTACAAATTTGTTGTTTAATATCTTTATTTCAAATTCAGTTTCTGAGTAGCAAAATAATTTGTAAGTAACAAAATTCTAGTGGGTAAAGAATAATATATTTAAAAAACTTCTGCCCGGTAATATGAATAAGTAAATATATTTTATAACAAGTTTTTTCGAATTAAAAGTTTTCTAAATATATATAGCGGAATGCAATTTTTATGCTCGAATATTTAAAATTTTAATACAATTCTAAATATTTTCAAAGGAGGCATTTTTCAGTTTAAATTTTTGTATTTTAAATAATATTTTAAATCGCAGTTTACAAAATATCTTTTTTTAGACAAAAGATTCTATTTATTTAATAACAAAATGCAAAAATCATAAAATGCTTTTTTTTTTCTTTTGTTGGAAAAATATTTTTTTATGTATGATTCCCATTAAATGTTACTAGAAATTTTCTAGCTATTTTGATAGAAATTTGTTTTTTGCTATGAACTGAAAATAACAACAGGGCCTATACCTATCTTAACAAGCATTTTTTTCTTATTTTTCATTCCTTTTTATTAATCATGTTGAATATTTTTTTAATTGAAATTACATTCAAATCATGTGAGCGCCGCGAATCGAGTGTTATTTTTTAAATACAAAATACTACGATTGAAAATTTATCTCCTCTGTAGTCTATCTTCATGATCTAAACATTATTTTGAAGATATTTCGTTCACATTCCGTCAATTTTGACGGGATTATATTCTAGAATTTTAATAATTAAAAAGAAACAGATGTTTTAATGAAATAATTTACAATTACAGGTTTAAAATATTTGTATGTGATTTTAACCTATGTTATTACAGCATTAAAGTATCTGTTTCTTTTAACTATTAAAATATACATCCCCTTAGGTGATAGTAAAAATTAAGATCGCAGGTGGCCGTCTTTTATAATCGTAGAAAAAGTGCAGGGACTAAAAGCTTGTCTTTATTGTCGTTGATTAGAGTTTTTTTGGTATCTATTTAATCCCTTTTATAATTCAACGAGAACTTATTCCCTTGCAGATGCTCATTCGTTATTAAAACAAGTTAACCTCATATGAACCAATGAACCAATGCAGGATAATCAGAAGTGCCTACTGGAGTCGTCTTGCTCCAGCTTACCTTCCATCGGATTCGATGAGTCGAATTGCTGATTGCATATAAGATTAGCAAAATAAAAGGTGGAATTAACAGAAATTCCGTAGCATTGGGTTGGTCGATGAGTCTCAAGGTAAAGTGGTCGGAAAAGCCAAGGGCCATACATTTTTTTTTTTTTTTATATAAATTAGATAAATCCTAAATAAATTTTAGGGGAATATCGAAAATAAAAGTAAAGATAAAAATAAAATAGCTAAATTTAGCACTAAGTTAAATTTAGTAAAAAATTAATAAGTAAAATAATAAAAATATCATTAGAGAAAAAATATCTAAAGAATTCATAGGGAAAAACAAGGGGATACGACGAACAACTTGGTCGACCAATGAAATTAAAGTAGCCGGCCAATGAAATTCGTCCGTTCGCAACCTTTTAACCTCATAGACACGTCAACAAATGGTTTTATTTCTATATAAATTTATACAAATTAATTTTAGCGGTGTGGGTTGAATATTATGAAACTTTTAGATTTCGTTTTTAGTGACTATTGAATTACTACTGTAAACCTATCTAAAGCGACCAACATTCCGATAGCAGCTCCGAAAGATGGTCCTCAAAGACGTAGCTACAAGGAGGTGAACCCCCCCCCCCCCTCGCGCACATTCGGTGGTATACTCATTACATTTGGTAAATTCACTTTCGTTCAAAAATTGCGCCATTTCTCGCTACATTTTTCCCTTCTAAGAAATTGAAAAATATATCAGAAATTTATTACAAAACGTAAAACAATGTCAAAACATACTTAAAATATTTTCGGAATACTCATTATATTCGGTAATTTCCCTTTCGTTCAAAAATTGCATCACTTCGCGCAGTATTTTTCCCTTCAAAGAATTAAAATTTTTTTTTATTTATTACAAAGCATATAACAATGTCAAAACATATTTAAAACTGTTAAATGGCTTCAGAATGCTCATATTTTACATTCGGAACGCTCATTACATTCAGTAATTTCAATTTATTTAAAAATTGCCTCATTTCATGCTGTATTTTTCCCTTCTAAGGATTTATATATATATATATTAAAATAATAAAAAAATATGTGTGGCACTCGGGGACTGCCGCGGTAAAGCTATTGCATAGCATTTTTTATCAACTTATGCAAAAATACCGCGTCAATGTCTGCTGAAGTCTATCGAAGGATACCGCGCCGAAGTCTGCCAAACTCAAACGTCGTTAGCCGGAGTGTTAGGATTTTTTCTCGTTACGGAATTCCTAGATTCGGCCGCCGCGCTCAAAGCCCGCGATAATAGCTATGCAATAGCTTAATAAATTACCAAACAAAATTTGGTCGCGCTACGAAAATTAGACCGCGAGTTATAAGCATTTTAAATTTTTCGACCCTCACGGTGGGGGGTCTCCTGTCACCAAAAATTAACACTGTCTCATAAAAAATTACCAAACAAAATTTGGCCGCGCTACGAAAATTAGATCGCGAGTTATAAGCATTTTAAATTTTTCGACCCTCACCGTGGGGGTCTCCTGTCACCAAAAATTAACAATATCTCATAATAAATTACCAAACCAAATTTGGCCGCGCTACGAAAATTAGATCGCGAGTTATAAGCATTTTAAATTTTTCGACCCTCACCGTGGGGGATCTCCTGTCACCAAAAATTAACAGTCTCATAATAAATTACCAAACAAAATTTGCCCGCGCTACGAAAATTATATCGTGAGTTATAAGCATTTTAAATTTTTCGACCCTCACCGTGGGGGGTCTAATGTCCCCAAAAATTAACACTGCCTCATAATAAATTACCAAACAAAATTTGGCCGCGCTACGAAAATTAGATCGCGAGTTATAAGCATTTTAAATTTTTCGACCCTCACCGTGGGGGTTCTAATGTCCTCAAAAATTAACACTGCCTCATGATAAATTACCAAACAAAATTTGGCCGCGCTACGAAAATTAGATCGTGAGTTATAAGCATTTTAAATTTTTCGACCCTCACCGTGGGGGGGGGGGTCTAATGTCCTCAAAAATTAACACTGCCTCATAATAAATTACCAAACAAAATTTGGCCGCGCTACGAAAATTAGATCGCGAGTTATAAGCATTTTTAATTTTTCGACCCTCACCGTGAGGTGTCTTCTGTCACCAACAATTAACACTGTCTCATAATAAATTACCAAACAAAATTTGGCCGCGCTACGAAAATTAGATAGCGAGTTATAAGCATTTAAAATTTTTCGACCCTCATCGTGGGGGGGGGTCTAATGTCCCCAAAAATTAACACTGCCTCATAATAAATTACCAAACAAAATTTGGCCGCGCTACGAAAATTAGATCGCGAGTTATAAGCATTTTTAATTTTTCGACCCTCACCGTGGGGTGTCTCTGTCACCAACAATTAACACTGTCTCATATTAAATTACCAAAAAAAATTTGGCCGCGCTACGAAAATTAGATAGCGAGTTATAAGTATTTAAATTTTTCGACCCTCACCGTGGGGGGGGGGGGGTCTCCTGTCACCAAAAATTAACAGTCTCATATTAAATTACCAAACAAAATTTGGCCGCGCTACGAAAATTATATCGTGAGTTATAAGCATTTTAAATTTTTCGACCCTCACCGTGGGGGTTCTAATGTCCCCAAAAGTTAACACTGCCTCATGATAAATTACCAAACAAAATTTGGCCGCGCGAAAAAAATTAGATCGCGAGTTATAAGCATTTAAAATTTTTCGGCCCTCACCGTGGGGGGGGGGAGGGGTCTCTTGTCACCAAAAATTAAAACTGTCTTATAATAAATTACCAAACAATATTTTGCCAAGCTACCAAAATTAGATCGCGACTTATGAGCATTTTAAATTTTTCGATTCTCACCGTGTAGGGTCTCCTGTCACCAAAAATTAACACTGTCTCATAATAAATTACCAAACAAGTTTGGCCGCGCTACGAAAATTAGATCGCGAGTTATAAGCATTTTAAATTTTTAGACCCTCACCGTGGGGTGTCTCTTGTCACCAGAAATTAACAATGTCTCATAATAAATTACCAAACAAAGTTTAGCCGCACTACGAAAGTTAGATCGCGAGTTATAAGCATTTTAAAAATTTCGACCCTCACGTGGGGGGTCTCCTGTCACCAAAATAATTAAGACCACCAAAATAAACACTGTCTCATAATAAATTACCAAACAAAATTTGGCCGCGCTATGAAAATTAGATCATAAGAAACATAAGTTTGAGACTTGATATCCTTATATCTGAAAAATACCACGTCAATGTCTGCCGAAGTCTACCGAAGGATACTGTCCCGAAGGTTTCCGAACGGAAACGACGTTAGCCGAGTGTTAGGTTTTTTCGTTACGGATGTGTTAGGATTTTTCGCGTTACGGAATTTTTGGATTCGGTCACCGCGCTCAAAGCCCGCGATAAAAGCTATGCAATACCTTAAAAACATAAAACAATGTCAAAACATATTTTAAACTATTAAATATTTTCGGAATACTTAAATACCACATTCTGAAAACTTATTACATTCGGTTATTTCCCTTTTATTAAAAAATTGCATCATTCCGCGCTGTAAGAATTTCCTTTGTAAGAATTTTTAAATTTTTATTACGAAACATAAACAATGACAAAACTGATGGATAGAAATCGTCAATATTTATTTAAAACTATTAAATGTTTTCGGAATACTCATACTTCACATTCGAAATATTCATTACTTTCGGTAATTAAACTTTCGTTCAAAAATTGCAACTTTCGCCTGCTTTTTTTCCTTCCAAGAATTTTTTAAAATATGTTAAAAAAATTACTACAAAACATAAAATAATGTCAAAACATATTTCAAACTACAAAATTATTTTCGAAATACTCGTACCCCACTTTCGGAATACTCATTACATTCGTAATTTATTTCATTCAAAAATTGCTTCCTTTCATGCTGTATTTTTTTTCTAAGAACTTTTTAAAAATATATTACAAAACGTAAAACAATATCAAAACATATTTAAAACTACTAGATATTTTCTTAATTATTAACGCTCTACTATTTACATTATGTTATTATTATTATAATTATTACTCACTCTAGCCAACAACCCATTCTCAACTTTTGTCGTAAATTGCTATAAGACGGAAAATAATCTTTGTCTTGCTTTTAGAGCCGTAACGACCACCGTCACGCCCTTCGTAATATTCTTTTCGGATCTTTTAACTAAAATATGTAAATTATTTTTAAAAAATACATGTTAGTTAATTAGGATGCACAACCCGTGGTTAAAAGTGGCGCGCGGTGGGTTAACGTGTAGCCCTCGAATTTCGCCAATTTATAAATGGAAAAAATTGAAGATTTTGTGTATAAAACACTGGAAAAATAGTAAATTTCGTCCATTTGCGATAGGAAAATTGAAAATTTCGTCATTCACTTAAAATTCGCCAATTTGGTTGATTGGGGACAGAAAAATCGAGAATGTTCTTGATTGAGTGCGAAAAAGTATCGAATTTCATCGATCAGACGCAGAAGAAATATAACAAATTTTGCTGATCGGGCGCGGAAAAATCGCGAATTTTTTCAATAAGGCACGGAAAAATCATGAATTTTTTTGATCGAACGCGAAAAATCTCAAATTTCGTTGATCAGGCAAGAAAATAAATTTAAATTTTTTGATGATGCGTGGAAAAATTGCAAATTTTGTTCATAGATTGCGGAAAAGTCGCCTGTTTTGTCTGTTTACCGCACGAAAAAAAAAACCCAAATTCCGTTGACCGCGCGCAGAAAAAAACGAAAATATCGTCTATCGAACATGGAAAAAATGTCAGTTTTGTCTATCGGCCTTCGAAAAATCTCGAAGTTTGTCTATAGGTGTCTGAAAAATCACGAATCATGTCGATCGGTCATGAAAAAAATCGGGAATTTCGTTTATAGGGTACGGATAAATCACGAATTCAGAATCCGGACTCCGAACCAACGTAAACCTTTATATAAATTCTTAGAGCGCTTATAAAAGGGATTTCATGACAAAAATCTAATTTACCAATTAAATTTTGAGATTTTAGTTTTAATCAATGAAATTTAACCCGTTGACACAAACAGAAAGGGCCGCATGAACGTCAACTGGGAACTGGATTTAAACAAACCACTACAGAAGGGGAATTCTGGGAAATTGAACAATTTGGGACAAAAAAAAAAAAAAAATAATAAATAAAAAAAAAATAGATACTATGCAACAGGTACAAAATGAACCAAAGTAATGGAATTTTTTAAGAAAAGAATTGTTTTGAAAGATTAATGTTTTTTTAGAATAAAATAAAATAAAAAGGGTTGATTAAACGCAAGGAATTATATATATAAAATCCCTCCGTGTATAACGATTCCGGGCTCAAACCATCCGCGAGAAAAAACACTTATTGTGACCAATGACAAATTCCATTGTGAAAAGTTATCTCCGATTTTAAAGGCTATCAATTTTTTGTCCAATGCAAACGTTCCAGAGTCGTAATGGAGCGTTCTCATTTGTCAGATTTACAGTTTGTGCTGTAAATGGCGTCACTACATTTTACTGTGCTTTGAAATCTTTTCCCTATTTCAAACACAATATTCACACTGTTAAAATTTTGACTCATTTGCTGCAGCATCATTCCACCGCTTTTATAGAAACCGATTAATTTGCTGTGTTATGGAGCATTCTCATTGGTCATAACAGAGACATTCTATAAAAGCTGTGGAGTGACGCTGCAGTAAATGGGTCAAAATTTTAGCAGTACACTGTTAAAAATTTGATCCATTTTTGTATCATCACTCCCCAGCTTTTATAGAATACACTGTAACACATACAAAGTAACCGTTTTCTATAAAAGCGTTGGAGGGATGCTGCAGCAACTGTTAAAATTTTGACCCATTTGTTGCAGCATCACTCCACTTCTTTAATATAAAGCGGTTACTTTACTGTGATATGGAGCATTCTCATTGGTCATAAAAGAGATATTCTATAAAAGCTGTGGAGTGACGCTGCAGCAAATGGGTCAAATTTTTAATAGTGTAATACGGTAAAGTAATCATTTTCTATAAAAGCTGTGTAATGACGATGCAGCAAAACAGTCAAATTTTTAACAGTGTTTAATTAAAACTTTTTATTTAAGAAAAGCGAAGGGGCGTTTTAAATACAATATAGTTAGAATTTTTATATTCGTGTTACTTTATTTAGTTTTTTTTTTTTTTTTTTTTTTTTTTTTTCAGTTGTGAATGACTTCATTGTCACATAACGAATCACGATTGTTTACTCTTTATTGTTGACATTTGTTTTCGATCTTATAAAGTATTTTTTTTTAAGTATTAACTAATGGTATAAAATACTTAATTCACAAATGTTTTAAAATAGCATTATTAGTGCATGTTTTGCATTATTAATGCATGTTAATTTGCATGTATTTGTGAAATAATTACTGTAATTTTGTGAGTGAAATACACTAGCTGCATATTCTATGCCATTATTTTACCCATTCAATTAATAATTTGGCTACCCTCTCATATTCGTCTGGAAATGGCCAAAATGGGAAATTTTTTTATACATTTTGGATATTTTTATTATTTTCTCACAGTATTTTAAAATATTTTTTGGCTGTAGTTTCACAATGTATTCTTTTATAATTGATATTTTACCTTACTTTATTCTTTTAAAATTTATGCATTTAACATTTGTTCATTACAATCCCTCTCCATCCACCAGATAGTTTTGTTATAATTTTAAATACAGATTTCTATTGAAATTTTTTTTTTTTTTTTTTTTTTAGATTTTTCCTTCATGTTCAATCTTTGTATTTTTCAAAATTGTTTAAGCCTAAAGTAGCTATGATTGACCAAAATTGTTGTAATGTTTTATCATCCTTTTAAAAATGGAAACACGTCATTTTGACGGGCTATCTTCTAGTTAAAAATAAAATGTTAAGATATTATAAAAAGAAAGGAAAAAGCTGAATATTAAAAGAATTTGGACGTAATTAACTTAGGATTAAGGCGAAAAATTTTTATTAATACACACCATTTCCATTAGGCAGGTCCTGATTACCGAATAGGCACTAGAAGCCCCCTAGAAAATTTTGCAGGGACCGAAATTGAGAACACAGGGGCCTCCAAATTTTATGCTGACTAATTTCCACTCCAAAATTTTATCTGATTCCCTTTCAAATTATTAATTCATTTTTGCATACGAGAATATAAACTATTCAAATGTTTCACAAAAATACTATTTCACAGCAAATTAATTTTTCATGTAACAGGTGTCAATTTTTGTGTGCATATCTAGTAGAAATGTTTCATGAAATATGTATGAACTTATCTTTGCCACTCTTTAGAATAATATTTATAGCATTGGTGATTTTCCCGGTAAGTCGAATTTAGAAAAGATTTCTTGGACGAAAGAAACCCCTAAAATGATACTGTGCATCCCATAGTTTTAAAGATTAAACGGGCCTTGCTATAAGACGAAAAAATCTGGGGCCTACGGAAGCAAACTATTGGAAATTCATGTTTTAGAGAGAAAACTTTTATAATTTATTTTTAAAAAAATGAGTTGAAAACATATTAAACTAAATTAGATAGAATATAGAATCCAGAAACTCTGAGAAAAAAAAAAAAAAAAATATATATATATATATATATATATATATATGAACTTGAAGAAGAGTTAGATAGGATCAACTGGGACATTTTAGGATTATGTGAAGTAAGAAGAAAAGATTGATCTTGCCAGCGGACGTGTTTTATACTACAGAGGCACAGAAAATGGAAGAACAAGTGGTGTAGGATTTCTGATTCATAAAAGGTGGAAGAATCACATTATAGAATATGATAGTACATCAGATAGAGTTGCAAGATTAGTAATACAAGTGTCCAAAAGATACAAGCTGCAAATTACCCAAGTTTATG
The DNA here is from genome assembly GCA_964019185.1 of Maratus speculifer. Lineage (NCBI taxonomy): Eukaryota > Metazoa > Arthropoda > Arachnida > Araneae > Salticidae > Maratus > Maratus speculifer. The sequence continues at coordinate 390,529,353 of OZ025294.1, read as the reverse complement.
CACCAACAATAAGTTATTCTGATGAAGAAATTGAAGATTTCTATGAAGAAGTAGCTTCAATGCATCAAAAGGGAAATTGCTACATAAATTTAATAATGGGAGACTGGAATGCTAGAGTTGGAGAGAAAAAGAAAGGTGAATTATCTGTAGGTAATCATGGATATGGTATGCGAGATGAAAGAGGAAACAGATTGATTGAGTTTGCAGAATGTGAACAGATGTATATCATGAATTCATTTTTCAAGAAAAAGCCACAAAGAAAATGGACATGGCGTTGTGCAAATGGCTGAACAAGTGAAATTGACTACATCTTGACCAACAAAAAGTATCTTATTCAGGACTGCAGCGTTCTCAATAACTTCAATACAGGAAGTGATCACAGATTGGTTAGATGCAAACTGCTGTTAAATACTAAGGTAGAAAGAATGAAGCTTTTGCTACACTCAAAGAAATCAATCGATATTATAAACCTCCAGAAACATAAAGAAGAATTTCATTTGGAACTTCAAAACCGTTTTCATGTACTTCAATCAACTTTAGAAGAAGAGCAAGATGTTACAATAGTGAACAAGAAGCTAACCAATACTCTACAAGAAATTGCTAAGAAGATAGCCGGTGATGCACAAATAAAACAGACAAAGAAAATAACAGAAAAAACAAGAAGATTGATGAAAAAACGCAGAGAATTTAAAATGAAGAAAAATGATCCTAAATCAAGAGTTGAATATGCTGAATTATGTAAAACAGTAAGAAAATGCATTACAGAAGATATCAGAAAATTTAATTGTGATCTTGTTAAAAAGTTATGGAAGATAACAAAAGTTTAAAATCAGCTAAGCGCAAATTATGTGTTGGAAGAAAAAGTATTTTTGCACTGAAGAGAGCAGATGGAACAATCACAAAAATCAGCAACGAAATAGTCCACATTGTTGAAAAATTCTATAATGATCTATATAAATGTGAAGATCAGAGGGAAATTAACGTACACGATCAACGAGAAATCTTAACAGAAACTGAAGAGATAATCCCAGTGATGACAGATGAAGTTTTACAAGCTATTAGATTTATGAAAAAAGGTAAACGCCCTGGAGAAGATGGAATTACAATTGACCTTATCAAAGAAGCAGGAGAAGAATTTACAAAAAGGCTATCCTTACTGTTTTCCAAATGTCTCAAGAAGTCAGACGTACCAGAAGATTGGAATAATGCTGTGATGGTGCTACTTTACAAGAAAGGAGAGAAGGAAAACATTAAAAATTACCGTCCGATCAGCTTACTGTCAGTGATGTATAAAATTTTCACCAAAGTTTTAACGTCAAGACTTGAATCAGCTCTGGACTCAGCTCAACCTAGAGAACAAGCAGGATTCCGAAGTGGATTCAGCACAATCGATCATATCCAAACAGTAAGGGAACTCATAGAAAAACATAAAGAATATAAATTACCTCTCTGCCTTGCCTTTATTGATTATGAAAAAGCATTTGATTCCGTCTACACATCAGCTGTAGTAGAATCTCTAGAGGACATTGGTATAGACAAACCTTACATCAATATCATAAAGAAGATTTACAAGAAAGCAACAGCAACCATCCGTTTAAATAAAGGAAAAGCGAAGATCAAGCTCGGAAGAGGAGTAAGACAAGAAGACACCATTTCACCTAAGCTTTTTAATGCTGTCTTAGAAAATATCTTCAAGAAGCTGGATTGGGAAAACAAAGGGATCAGAATAAATGGGGAATATTTAAGTCATCTCCGGTTCGCTGACGGCATTGTAATTTTCAGTAACAGTCCTGAAGAATTGGAAATTATGCTAAAAGATCTTGCAGAAGCTAGCATCAATGTGGGATTAAAAATAAATTTAGAAAAGACTAAGGTGATGTTTAATTCATTTACATCAAAAAAGAAAATTGTCTACAAGAACACTGAGATTAAAGAAGTGCAAAGTTATGCGTACCTAGGACAGGAAATATCATCGGATAATAGTATCATGAATGAAATCAATAGAAGAATAAGAAATGGGTGGAGTGCTTTTAGGAATAACAGTATTATTCTGAAGAGTAATATGACTCTTTGTTTGAAAAGAAAAGTGTTTAATCAGTGTATTTTACCTGCATTAACTTATGGAGCAGAAACATGGACACTAATAAAACGGATGATACAAAGACTACAAACAACACAGAGAAGTATGGAAAGATGTATGCTAGGCATAACTAGAAGAGACAGAAAGAGGATAACCTGGATAAGAAATTAGACAAAAGTTTTTGACATCCTTGAAAGAATCAAACAGCTAAAATGGAAATGGGATGGGCACATTGCGAGAAGACAAGACAACAGATGGAGCACAAATTTACTACAGTGGTATCCCAGAGATGTAAAACGACCAAGAAGACGACCACAAGTAAGATGGAGTGACGAAATTAGAAAAGTGGCTGGTGTAAATTGGATGACAAAAGCACTAGACAGAAAACATTGGAAAAATCTGGGGGAGACCTACATCCAGTAGTGGATCGAAAACAGTTGATGTTGATGATGATGATGATGATGATGATGATGATGATATATATATATATATATATATATATATATATATATATATATATATATATATATATATAGCAGTATAAAAGTGTTATACTCACACCAGTAAAACTAAATAATAACAGATTTGTATTGATAACTTCAATTTTCCATTTACGCAATCTATTAAAACATTTCTATTAAAAAAACGGGTGATCTGAAATTCTCCCGAAGTAACTTCATATATACTGTAAACTTCGGACAGTTTAGGACATGACCTTCAGACATGTAAATCGCTGAAACGATTGCTGCTTCGAGGCCAATCAGCGAACGCGAGCGTTATGATCACGGTCTTCGCTAAATTGCGTAACGCTTAGGGATAAACAAACTGAAGCTCCTCCCATACTAATAAGCAAGCGCGATCCACTGGGAATCCTTTAAAACTACGTCATGCAGGGCTCTTTAAATTAAGTTAAAAATTCTTTTTGCTTCAATAAATTGAAAACATTCTTCACTATACTCTTAAAATAATAATAAATATAATATATTCTTTCTGTGACTACCCATAAAATTTTCATTTTATGGTCTGATATGAAAAGCTAGAAAATTTAAAATAATTTTTTAAAAGTAAAATAAATTAAGAGAGAGAGAGGATATATTTTAATACTAAATATTTAATTTATATTATTTAACATTGAAGTTATGTTTTGTACTTCTTAGAACTAGCCTGTTTTAATATTAGCATGTTTTGTTCATTTGTTATTTATTTATTGTTTCACTTAAAATAAATTTATTTCAGATATACTAGTTTATGATGTCATGCGGAAAATTAAAAAAAAAAAAAAAAAAAAAAAAAAAAAAAAATACGGCTGGTCACGGAAAAATCCATGTTTAATTAATTATTATTAACATTTAGAAATTCAAAGACGAACTTTGTTTTATTCATTTTGCATCTCATTAAGAAAGAAGAAAAGTTTTTTTTGAAGAAACCCCTATAACTTTACTTTCGATTCTAATATTTTGAATGTATATTTAATAAAAGAGAAAGGGAAAAAAATAATAACATTAACAATTACTTTTTAATAATTTTAGTTATCAACTACTTTCAAATATCTTTATAAAGTCTTATTTAAGTATTAAAATATATTGTGCTTACTTGTTGTTATTTTTTACATTAAAAAATTCATTTACATAATTAAGTAATATTTGGATAAAGGTGTTTAAAAATAACTCATAACTAAAATTATTAGAAATTATTTGTTATTATTATTTTTTCTCAATTTCTCTTTTATTAAATCTAAATTCAAAATATCACCATGAAAAATAACATTCTAGGGTTTTTTTTTAAATAAACTTTTCTAATTTCATAACAAGGTGCAAAAATAATTAATATAATAAAGTACTTCTTTGAATTCTTAAATAATAATTATTATTAAATACGGATTTATCTGCAACTAGCCGTAATTTTTTCAATTTACTGCTTGGCATAATGAATTAGTTAATCTAAAATAAATTAATTTTAAATAAAACAAGTTGGAAATTGCACGTGAACGTAGCAAATGAGGTGCGTTCGTACGATAACGAAGTTTTAAAAATATTCAGATCTTGCTGATATAGTAGAGCGTACTCCGGATACAGTATAGTAGCCGAAATCTTTACGTTTCTGTAAATATGCAGGAAGTAATTTTTATTACACCTTAGCAACGTATATCTTATTCATAAGATGTGAAATAGTTGAATATAATTAAAACACGTACCAAACCATGTTTCCCCGTATAACATTATATAGTGGAATACTTTTGTGAGGCCCTGTAATTTAAATATAAAAATTCTTTGCATCACAGATTGTACAGAATGCATATTTTAGTATATATTTCATAGATTCATGCCAATTGTATTATGTTCGAATGAGTGTAACATCATTAAAATGCATTTGAAACTTTTTCCCCGTTGACCGTAATTAACAGAATCCTTTTGATTGTCCCTGTAATTGATCTATGCATCCGATTTTCATAACATTTGAAATGACTCGACAAAATTACGCAATAATTATATGTTTTAAATTTCAAACGATTAAAATGCATTTAAAACTTTTTTCCGGACAGACAGACGGATAGACAGACAGACGGACGGACTGAGCGACAACAATAGGTGCTACGTATTTACATAATTACGAAAGCACCTAAAAATGAAAATAAATGACAAATAAATTAAGCATGCTAATATTAATAGAGGATAGTGCAAGTCAAGATGCAAACCAAAACTTCAATGAATTAAATATTATGTAATAAACATGTATAATAAACAGAGGGTATACGCTCTAAGCAGAGGGTATACGCTCAAGGCAGAGTCTATACCCTGGAGTGTATATACTGTAGCTTCCTTGAGAAACCGAGGGTTTACGGTGTTCCTTTAAAAAATCCAGAAGGTATACGGCGTGCATACCCCCGTATACCGTGTACTACATCCTTGGTATTAAAATATATTCCCTCCCCACCTTTCTCTCTTATTCTTTTTTATTATTATTATTAATTTTACTTTAAAAAAGTTTCATTTTAAATTTACTAGTTTATGATGTCATATCATATAATGAAAATGTTATGGATAGTTACAACAGAATACATTATAATACTTATTATTTTAAGAATATAGTGAAGAATGTTTTCAATGCATTGAAGCAAAAAGAAATTTTAAATTAATTTAAAGAGCTTTGTATGAAGCAGTTTTAAAGAATTCGAAAGTGGATCGCATTTGCTTTTTAGTATGGGAGGAGCTTCAGTTTGTTTATCTCTATCGTTGTGCGATTTAGTGCTGATCTATAACCACGGTCATATATACGCCCCCACAGTTTGATCGACAATGAACCCGTGGACGATCAGTCGCTGTAAAAGTGAAACATTTTTTTAAATAATAATTTTAAATTTCCTTTTTTTCCATTAGAAATTATACTTATGTTGGATTTATTGAATTTAAATTTTTTTTAATTCGATGTTTTAAAGATAACAGGGAAAAAATCGCATAAAGAAAGCGTTAAATAATTTCTTTACGACTTACTTGCTGGACAAATAAATTTAAAATAGAGAACTTTTTGAAATGTTTATGCATTTTGATGCTCCTTGGCAGGAGTTCTTCAATTTCATTAAATTAATTGTGCTGCAAGTTGCAATGTTACATCATAAAGTGTGTAATTAGTGCATTTCTTTTACTTTTTCATATGCACTATATTATTTTTCTTTTGATATTTAAAGTTCATTGTATATTTTTCTCTGCTTTGTAGAGCATTTTTCTAAGAAACATGGGCTTGTTATTTCACAGATTAATAGCCAGCTACACCATGATCTGTTGTCTATTTTTGAAGAAAAAAACCCCATCTTATCCATGTTTCATAAACAATGATGTGTATGCTTATCCCCTCTCCACGCCCCTTACTACTGTTATTATATATCTTACGCTTGAATTACCTATTATTATTAAGTTATGTAAATAAATTTTATAAATATTTGATAGAGAGTAATACAATAATTCTAATTTTAATCTTTATTTGAGAAAAAATTTTTTTGCTTTTCGCAATTTCTTTTTTTATTATTACATTCTGATTAAAAACATTAAACATTTTATCAAAAATATATAACTAAAGATGTTTAGAAGAATAGTGTATTAGTAGTATAAGAAATAGTATAAAAATATTTCTATCTTTAAAAATAATATTCATTTTACATCTATTAAATTTGAAAACAATCTAATAAAAATAAATGAACACTTTTATTTGACAGTGGGAGGAGCAACTAAATGAACGTGTTGACATCGACAACGATTGCTGACTGGCTTAAAAACTGTAATCGGCTCTGCGACAAACATGGCTGAAATATGCACCCAGACCAAAGTATATAAATGGAAAGTTGTAATTCCTTTTAATAAACTACTTACTGAATGGCAGCCTATCGCTTATTTGGCGAGTTAAGTAGCAATTATAATACCTAATCGTTGCAAAATAACAAAAGGCAACACTGGTTTATGATTTCAATGGAATAGTAAAAACATCATATCTTGACTATCATAAGCTACCATAAAATAATAAAAAGAAACAATTATCCATATAGTCTGGCTCAAAAGTTTAAGCACTCTGCAAGTCTAGTTTAATTTAATTGAAGAAGAAAATATTTTATGCTAATTTACAATAAATACGCGACATTTAATCAAATTAAAATAAAATAAGCCCTTTTGAGTGGTTAAAATAAAAAATGTATTTATTTTTATTTAATTTTTCTTTTTTCTTGAAGAAACGCTGTCGCAAAAGTTAAGCACTTTATGCAAATATTTTTAGAAACATGGAATTGGTCATAAGTAATGACGTTGTATGACATCATATTGCATTTTTATAAAAGTATAAAAGGTGCAGAAATTATTTCCTTTCGTTTTAAAAATGCCAAAGAATAAAGAATTCAGAAAATTTAAGATTCGGAAAGTTTTTCAATTGAAATCAAAATTGTGCAAAATAAAACTGTTTCTGATATTGCAAAAAATTTAAATCGATCACAGTGAGGTATATTATCATATATATTTAAATTAATATTATCAAGTACTTTCTAGAAATGATAATTTCAAGTGGAAACCAAGATGTGCACGACCACGTATGACGACTATTCAAACTGATCGGAGAGTACGGAGATTGCTATCCCATGCTATGCCGATTGTCCCAATCGGCAAATTAAAAAATAATCTCAGTGTACAGGTGCCCAAAGACACTGTACGTAGACATATTAAAGTGTGTATTTACATCATACTAAAGAAAAAGGTCTCGCAAACCGTCTCTCAACTTACATCAGAAACAGGCAAGAATGAACTGGGTTAAAAAACACATGCCCTACGGCGACAAATGGCTTACTGTTTCATTCAGCGATGAGAAAAAGTGAAACTTAGATGGCCCTGATGGTTGGAAAGCGTATTGACATGATTTACGAAAGAAACCAAGGTTATTTTCTCGCAGGCAGTAAGGCCGTAAATCTGTTATTGTTTGGGGGGGGGCTTTGTGATTCAATGGCCAGACCTCTCTGGCTTTTCTAAAAGGAAGACGAGATTTTAAAAAAAAAGTATCAAGAGACGATAAACCAACATTTGCTTCCATTCGGTGACATTTTGGGGGTCCTGAATGGACTTTTCAACGAGACAATGCATCAATCAACGTATCACATTCTACAAAACGTTAGCTTTCTCAGAAAATGTTAAAGTTCTTCACTGCGAGCTTTAAATCCAGACTTACACCTCATTGAGAATGTCTGAGATATTTTAATTCACCAGATTTACGGCAATAGAAAGCAGTATGATTTTATTGAAGAACTCCAAGAGGCAATTAAGAAAGCACGGTACTCTTTGCCACCAGAAACCCTAAAAAACAAATAATTTCGATGGGCGCACGTTTATTTGAACTAATCCGAAATCACAGAAAAATAATTTGTAAGAAAAAGTTCCGCAAAAATTATAAATCTGGTTGTTTTTGACATTGTGCATAAACTTTTGAGACAGTTATATATATATATATATTCTACTGTTGATATTATTAATTTAAAAAATGTTGCGAAATCTGCAAATAAAAAAATTTTATGCATTCTAACTTTTTATAATTCTTTGAAAATCGACATTTTATGCTTGTATATAAACTTTTAAGACAGACCTTAGTAACATATTTATGTATATATTTCACCATGATAAAAAATTTTATTGTTTTTTTAACAGTAATTTTTTATTACATGCAAAATATATGTGTTGATTAGCTTAGTTTTACGGATGTTTTTCTATCCATGTTTTTGCAAAATTTCATCCTTGTAATTAAGATAGAACAGTTTATTTTTATGCTTTGCCTATGCATAATTAAATATTATAATCATAAAAAATGACGATTGAAAGAAGAGACGACGAAATGAATATTTTCGAAATCCGGTTTTTGACGAATTTATACTTTTAGGATCAGAAACCCGAAAAACATGTTTTTACAAAATGCCTGTCTATGAATCTTTCAGTCTATCAGTAAGTCAATGTCTGTCTGTTAGTGACAAAAATGTTGTGGGCGCTCTATCTCAAGAACTAATTCGCGGAATTTCACAAACTTTAGATTTTGTTAGATGTTGATATAAACCAAATGTGATTACTTCTTGGTGTATATCGCTCAAAAGGTGGCGATGCTATGCTGCATTATTTGCAATTCCTACTATAGCCATATCTTAGAACAAGTGCATGGATTTTCATAAAAGTTTCTATTTAGTAAGTACTTTATATAACATGTTTCTGATTACGTTTTGATGCAAATCGCTCAACAGTTGGCGCTGCCATGGTGTATTATTCGTGATTACCACAATAGCTTTATCTCAAGCACTAATGCGCGAAATTTTCTAAAACTCCAGATTCACATAGTCTGTAATATAGATTTGTTAAGTTTAGTTTTTGGTGTAAATCATTCTATAGCTAGCGCTGTTATGCTACAATTTTCAAGATTTTGCAATAAATGTATCTTAACAACTAATGCATGGATTTTCGTCAAACTTACGATTCAGTTAGTAGATGATAAAAAAATTGATCCTGATTAGTTTTTGGTGTACATCACCTGGCGCTGTTATCAAGATTTTTTTAAAGATTTTGCAATAGCTCTATCTCAAAAACTAATGCACGAATTTTCATCAAACTTTAGATTCAGTTATAAGTTGACATAAATTATTGCAAGCTAGATTTTCGTTTAAACCATCTAACTAGCGACACTACTATGCTGCATTTTTCAGGAAGTATTGGCATGCATAAGATAGAAGAAAATTTTGGGCTTGCCTCATCTGACTAGTTTCATTTGTTGTAATATATATATATATATATATATATATATATATATGTGTGTGTGTGTGTGTGTATATTAAAAAAATGCTTAAAATACTATTCATCACATGAAGGAACCTCTTTAACTTTCATTTCGCAAAAATATTTTTTCGATCTAGCTAATTTTCTAATAATGTAGTGTTATATTTTAACAATAAGTAAATGAATATGCCAAATTTTAAGCACATTTTTCTCTTAATTAACTAGCACAAATACCTATTTCATCTTAATCATGAAAATACTTTGCATGAAAAATGTGAATTTTCTACATTTCAATGTATAATCCACACAAATTACTGCCTTATTTGTCTAAATCAGTTGCATAAAATTAACAGTTCAGTTTACTTAAATGTACTGATGATATATGGAACGATTTATATTATCCAACGCTGCGTCACCTGTTGACTCAGAGAAATATAAGCGCACAAAGATTCATTAATTTGCAAATGTCTACAGTTTAGATTAAAACAGTCTAATTTAATTATAATGCTCTATAATCTCCTGAGACATCATAAACAATTATAACCCTAAGAGAAAACTCCAGCCATACTAATGCGCTCATGAATATTGGTTAGCTGGATAGTTATAAAATCATGTATTATTTCAACTCTCCTTTAGGCACTGGGAAGTGTTTATCCAAATTTATTTTAATCCACAAATGCCAAACTTGAACCAGAATTTTTGCATAAAATTTTGCCTTTATTAAATATATAACGACAAATCTATATTTTACTAACCCTTTGAGTAAAGATTTGTTTCAGTGCTGTCAGCCGCGGGAATTTTTACTTTCTTCTATATTTACAAGAAGGTGTTAGATTCGTAAAAAAATTCGACTTATGGTTTTTGATGGATTTATACGTTTCAGAAGATCCTGAACACGATTTAATGGTTTTTAGAAAATATCTGTCTGTCACTCTGAATGTCTGTATGTGACAAAAATTTTGTGAGCGCTAGAATTAATTTAGAAACTAATGCACGGAATTTTACAAAATTTTAGATTCAGCTAGACTTTCATATAAACTGGAGCTCATTACTTTTTGGTGTAAATCGCTCAAAAGGTGGCGCTGCTAAATTGCATTATTCACAATTTCCACAATTGCTATATTTTAAGAACTAATGCACGGATTTTCATAAAACTTTAGATATTGTGGGTCCTTGATATAATTCCATGCTGATTACTTTTAAGTAAAATTTGCTTATCAGGTGACTCGGCTATGTTGCATTATTTACGATTATCGCAATAGCTCTATCACAAAAACTAATGCACGATTTTTTATCAAACTTCAGATTCATTGGGAATTGAACATGAATCGCTGATGACAAGATTTTGGTGTAAATCACCTGAGCGGTGGCACTGTTGTGCAGCATTTTTCAGGAAATATTAACATGTGTGAGATAGAAGAAAGTTTCGGGATTGCCACATCCGACTAGTTTAATTCTGTAACATATATCTCATTCCCAGAGCGCACGTTTCTTTTTTTCCACTCATTTTACTGAAGGACATTACGCATATTTTCATATAAAAAATTTATTTAAAGGATCTCAGGAATCTTCTTTTTTACCTAGTGGTGCAATTTAGCAACTTGTTAAATTAAATTTTTTTTTCAGTCTCTGTGAAACAAAAATGCATAATTTTTTTATATATAGGCAACTTACAATATGTTCTATTTAAAATATATTTTTTTAAATATTCTATATTAAAATTTTATTTTATATTTTTTAAAATTTTGAAATAATTTAAAATTGTTCTTTAATTTGCAATCGACCGCGCGCAACATTTTTCAAAAACTAATAAAGCAATTTCGTATGAAACTTGGTAAATATCTTCATTTTAAAATAAAGAATAACTTATGCTCAAAATTTAATGTTAAAATTACCTTAACTATTTAAAATTGGCAATTTTCGAATATTTTTTTGCAAAATTTTATAATTTAAATTGAATAAATTTAAATAAATTTAAATTTATTTCAAATTAAGTATAAATTCAAGATACATTAGTTTTGTATCATTAAAAATATTTTTTTTTTTTTTTTTTTTTTTTCTGAGACAATATTTCTGTTACAATCTTGCCCACAATGAATGCAAGTGGAGAAACAATTTTTTTTTAATCAAAATTAAAATAAAAAATAAATAATATTTCAGTGTGGAGCATTAAACAAAATTATTTTAAATAAAAGAGAAATTAAGTTGTCTATATTAAAAATTTTATGCATTTATGTTTTTAGGGACTGAAAAAAAAAAAAAAAATACTAAAGGTTATACGTTGCTAAATTGCACCATCAGTTAAAAAGAAGGACTCTTGTGACCCCTTAATATTATGCAATGGCTCTAAAATTTTAATGCTATATACTTAACCTTTTAGCCGATTAGCTAATATAGATTTGGTTAAAATATGTATGATTTAAGCGTGAATTAATCAGTTTGAAAATAAAAATCACTCAGGATTTCGTTACGAAAAAGAAGTACAGTTGCGTCTCTTTATAGCGAAACTCCATACATCGAATTTCTCTATATAATGAATTTTTAGTAGGAACGGTCCCCTTATCGTATGATTACAGTAAAAACAGTTTCTATGTAGCGAAATATCTATCTCCATAAAACGAATTTTTTCATAAATTGGTCTTAATTTATTCAGTTTTAAAAAGCTTTGCCATCATATGGAATCAATTTTCCATCACCTATTTTTGATTTATCGTCAGTGCTGAGTTTTATTATTATTATTATTATTATTATTATTATTACTTCTCTCCTTGTTCTTTAAATCCAACGAATTCATCCTACCTCCCACACACCTTTCCACATCCTTCTCAAAAGAATGTCAGTTGGATTGATACACATGTAAGAGAGGACGCAATGAGAGACGTATAAGACAGGCCTTCAAATGGAGGACAATATTAACAACAATTTTTCATTCCTTGCTAAAATTTGAGCATTTTTTTGTGAACGTAACAATTTTAAAATCAAAACTACAAAAAATTACAGATTTCTTCGTCTGAAATTAATGGAAGTCTTCCTTATTTGATTTACATTAAGCTTTCAAATAAATGTCTGTTCTCTTTTTTGAAACAGCTTAAATAATTAAGAAATAAAATGTTAGGTTAATATTTACTTTTAAACATTTTAAATTCTTAATTCAAAAGATCAAAAATCATATTTGTTCAAATTTCACACATTAAATACGATTTTTAATATCATTCTCTATACATCGAATTTCTGTATATAACGAATTTTTTACTGGAACGGTGGATTTCGTTATATAGAGACTCGACTGTATATAAATAAATGCTTACGCATAATAAAGGGATTTTTACAGTTAAGGGAATGGTTCACTAAGCTTCGGAACTCTCCTCCGTAATATTAAGCCTATAGACTATAGACCAGGCATGTCAAACACGTGGCCCGCGGGCGAAAATTAGCCCGCCAAGCTTTCAGCATTTTCATATGTTTGATTCAGTTCTAAGTTGATACAAAAAATACACTTTGCATTGCAAATATTGCAGAGTTGCAAATTTGTAAAATTATTTTATTAAAAATATCTAGTATTATTTCAAAATATCAATCTTAATTATATTTAATGTCAGATATTGGCAGATATTAAATTTAATGTAGAAAAGTTTAAATTAATGGTTGTTGTTTTGGATGAAAATATTTCACAGTTTGGCTTAGAAGATGCAAACAACACCAATTCAACACCATTGTAGCGTAAAAGATGCAAACATACTGTCTTAAGTATGATCAAATCTAATTCATATTAAAATTTCGTTTCCAGAAGATAGGATATGTAAAAGTTATCAATAAGAAAGTTAAGAAAACCATATCTTAATCTAAAAATTAAAAAATATATAAAGTTTTATTATTATTATTATATTTTAGTTTATTAAGTGTTTTATGTTGAAACGAATACATTATTTTATCGCACTCTCTTTGATTAACTGTAACATTACAAAGTAATGCTTGGTATTTTTTAGATACTAAAAATGTATCGAAAATCAATTAAAATATTATGCTAATTTCTAATTCAGTCTTTAAAAAATCAAAGAAATAAATAGCTTTAACAGGGAAAATGACACGATTTCTCGTTTTGTAAAATAATAATAATAATAATAATAATAATAATAATAATAATAATAATAATAATAATAATAATAATATCCAAAAATTTTTACCCAGTTTTTATTATTTGACTGCACGCATAGTCGAAAGCGAGCATTTTGGACATAAACTCATTAATTAATTTCATTCTTAAAGGTTAGTAAACGTATCATTGTAAATTATCCCTGTGTTATCTTTATCTTTCTTTATGATGAAGATATAACATCACAGATTCATAAAAGTCAATTTGAAATAATTTTGTATACTTAAACAAAGACTGAAAAATTGTGTTTGATATCTAGAATCTTCGTTGAAGTTTGCCAAGAATTTACTCACAAACATTTCGAAAAATCTACAAATGTCTAGAAATAATTTGGAAAAATTAATAGATTTTAAATTGAAACTTTGTTGAAAAAAGCGTGCTCGTGAAATGCTCGTGAATAATCGCATGAAATCTGTAATTTCAATATGTGTTGCTATAACTGAATACCTTCATTAGGAGACAGTATCTATCAGTAGTCACTTTTTCTCATTTAATGGTCCCGTGGCCGGTGGCTAGCGTTAATTTGGCTATTTAACTTTATAATTCTTAAAATATAGGTGCAAGAAATTTTACTCTGATGGCAGTTTTTTTTTCCCAGACACGATATGTACTTAAAAATAACTGAGGAGAATCAGGAAAATATTCTATGCTGGATCAATAGCCATAGCTAGTATGTTTTAATCAATTATGATTTTTTTTTTCATAATATTGTTCTGTCAATGATTGGTTTTATAAAAAGTTAGCAATTACAACATAAAAGAAAATGAAGATATTACAATTACAAAATTAATAATACATTTTTGTATAATTTTGATTGCGATTAAAATTTTAAAAAGTTCAATATGTGTTTAAGCATGTTTATATTTTCATTTTATTTTCCATTACATTTGTCAAGTGCTACAGATTTGTTATTACTTAATAAATATTTTTAAACATTTTCTGGTGCGCGTTTTAATTTTTCCAATAAAATAGTTTTAAAATTTTTGTATGTATTTCTGTTTGCTTGTTTGTTTTTTAAAACAATGCTGTATTTTTAATGTACAGCTTTCACTTTGTGCGAGAGTCATCAAATTATTCTACTTCTTTATTTTCGATAATGTGGCCTGCGGCTTTGTGTACAATGCTAAATCTGGCCCGCGGTGGTACACGGGTTTGACATGCCTGCTATAGACGTTTGATGCATTCGTATATTCAAAATATCTCAAGGGTATTAAAATTTTTAATTTCTGTTTCCTATGTACTCTTCTTAAATGATGTTTCTTTTTTACTTTCAGACAAAATTATTGTAATCAAATGTTTTTTTTTTTTTTTTTTTTTTTTTTTTCAAGAAACAGATTTTTATGGAGGACGAATTTACACGTTTTGAGGGTCAAAGTTCCCTAAAAGCATGTTTATAAAAAATGTCTTTCCGTCAGTCCATGTGTCCGTATGTCGCCGTTGTACCATCGAAAAGTGTATGGAGTTGTACATAGAACTGAATCAAACTTTCTATGTATGTATTTGGCTGTGGCAAGCAGATTTCCTACAATTTAGAAATATTTTGCCGTAAGGGTGGCTGTAATACCAGTTTTTGTGCCACTTTCATTATTGCGCCATCGAAAAGTTTATGAAGTTGTGCATAAGATAGCACCAAATTATTTGTGTGTCTGTTTGGTTTTAGCCAATTGGTCCTCCCTGAATTTTAAAACAATACCGCCAGAAGGGACGCTGTAATAGAAATAGCTGTGCTGTTTTTATTATTGTACCATTGAAAAGTGTATGAAGTTATGCATAGAATTGAACCAACTTTTTGTGTATGTTTTTGGCTATGGCCAGCAGGTCTTTCGTTATTTTTTTAAGCCTGCCGGAAGGGGTCGCTGCAATAGAAATTTCTGTGCCATTTTCATTATTATACCATCGCAAAGTACATATTAATAATTTTTTCCTTTACAAAAACATAAAGCTTTTCGAGCACTCAAACATAAAAGAATTTTTCAACGACAATAAATGAGAAAAAATAGGGCATAGTATTTTTATATATGAAATTCTTATATCAGCGTAGCAAATAAAAATTTCATCCCTCCCTCATTTCAGCCAGTGGCGCAAATGGCGCGACGTACCAATCTGATATATCAGGAAGGCCTCGCCCGAATTAAGGTTCATTACTTGATTGATAAAAAGAAGGAAAACAATGACTGTTATCTGAGATATCACAGTATTTTCCTCTACAAATCTTATTTGAAGATTGATGCATGAACGTCTGAAAATTTTGATTAATGAGCTTCTTTAAAGAAGCTGTCCGTAAATGATGTCATACTATTTTTCAGTATTTTTGACCCGCCACCCTTCCCTCATTCACAAAGTGTCACGCTTCACCATACCTCCTCCCTCTGCCTTGTCACATGTCACGCTATATTATATATACACTCCTTGACAAAATTATAAACTCAAAAATTTTTTTATTTGTTTACATCATAATTTAAATAAGCTTATCTTTACATTAATAAATTAATAAGTAATACTTATAATAAGACATCCAAATTTAATATAATTCATAAATAAAATGTAGTAAGAAATTTAAATAAGAAAATACACAACTTGTGTGACCTGAACAAAAATATAAACTCAAAGTTATAAATTTCTATATTCTAACCCATTTTATATAAATAAATGCATTTTATGATAAAATACTAATAAACGGAGTCATTATGGATCAATGCATTTCTATGCATCAATACATGTTTTAATTTTTCTCATAGAATAACATTATGCAAGACCTATAGAAAATTATAAACTCAAAGTTATGAATTTCGATACTCTTGTATTTTTATCTAAATAATAGTTTTTTCTGATAATAACCCTCATAGCATGCATGATCACATTTTGACATCTCAGTCACAGATGTGACTCAGGTCACAGTAATAACACCATGCCTTACGGGAAACTACCTGTAAGGCATGGTGATGTCACTGCGACGTCGTTGTGAAGTCACATTGTAACTTTGTGACCATCGATTGTCGATGCAACGTCACTTGACGTCGATGTGAAGTCACAGTGACTAAAATGTGAAGTCGTTATGGCCGTTTTAGAGCGAGTTTCTCAAGTCACATTGTGACCACTTTGTGAAGTCACGGTGTGACAAATTTGTGAAAAATGTGTCGTTTGTAATTACTTTGACATTAACATTGTGACGAAACTGTGACAAAAGCGAAGGTATTTAAATTGCCAGAAACATGTTTTTTAATGTGACGTCATTTTGACGTCACTGTGACCATGCATGCTAATTCAATGGTGGGTAATTCAATGAAATTATTTTTGACATTGGTATTAATGCAAACAGTATTTATTTACTATTCTTGCCATGATTTTATTAAAAATCATTTATTGTCTATCTTTGAAATATTTTTAAAATAATTTTGTTTTCTTTTAATGCATCTTCCCGTAAAATATGGTGACGTCACTGCAAAGTCGTTTCGAAGTCACATTGTGACTTTGTGACCATCGATTGTCGATGTGACGTCACGTGACGTCGATATGAAGTAACAGTGACTAAAATGTGAAGTCGTTTTAGAACATTTTTGTGACGTCACATTGTGACCACTTTGTGACGTCACAGTGTGACCAATTTGTGAAAAGTGTGTCATTTGTGACTACTTTGAAATTAACATTGTGACGAAACTGTGACAAAAGTGACGATATTTAAATCGCCAGAAACATGTTTTTCAAGGTAAATAGCATGTTTTGAAGAATATTTGTAATTTTTTAAAAAAATTTAAGGGTCACATCTCAGTCACAATGTGACGTCACTGAGTGGTGGCATTTTCGTCACAGATGTGATGTGACTATGCATGCTATGAGGGTTGTTTATCGTGTGTCATTATGTGTTAATCTTAGAACATTCAAAATCAGCAACTTTTCTAATGCCTCGACGAAAAGTTCTCACAGTGGTACAAGTTGGTAAAATTTTGGTATTCAGAGCTTCTGGAAAAACGCAACGCGAAATTGCTTTGTTAATTAAATGTTCAAAAGTAGCAGTAAAAAACATTTTTAAAAATCTGTAAGTTTATGGGGAAAAAATCAGGGTGGTCGACGTCCAAAGATAACAGAAAGAAATCGAAGATCTATCTTACGAACAGTACATAGTACTAAAGCTTCTTCTAGCCGACTTGTAAGAACTTTAAAGCTAAATATCAGTTCTCAAGCTGTCAGACGAATTCTTCAACGAGCCTCCAATATGAAATGGAAAAAAATGAAATCCAAGCCAAAATTTGAGCCTTATCACATGAAAGCCAGACTTCACTTTGCACAACAGCACATGCCATGGACAACAGTGTGGAGTACAGTCATCTGGTCAGATGAAAAGAAGTTTAATTTAGACGAACCGGTTGGCATAAGGTACTACTGGCACGATATCAAACATGAAGAACGGCATATCTTCAGTCGAAACTTTGGCAAAAGATCTGTGATGGTGCGAGATGGTGTTTCTCAGAATGGTAAAACTGCACTGGCTTTTCTTATAGAAAACAAAAAGCCGAAGACTACATTTTATGTTGGAAGAAAATATTTTGCCATGTGGACCGTTGGACCAGCTGTTGTAAACTGGGTATTTCAAGAAGATAAAGTAGAAATATATTCTGAAAAAAACAAAAGAGTGGCTGCAGCGCTGGCATGTAAATGGCATGAATTGACGAACCAGCAGTCCTGATCTAAATTTCATTGAAAATTATTGGGATGCAATAATTCAAATAGTCTATCGCGATGGACATCAATACCAAAACACAAATGATTTAAAGGCTATATTTTCAGCCTGGAGCCAGTCGTTTAAGGAGCAGTTGGAAAATCTTTTGCCATATGGACCGTTGGACCAGCTGGAGTAAACTGGGTATTTCAAGAAGATAATGTAGAAATATATTCTGAAAAAAACAAAAGAGTGGCTGCAGCGCTGGCATGTAAATGGCATGAATTGACGAACCAGCAGTCCTGATCTAAATTTCATTGAAAATTATTGGGATGCAATAATTCAAATAGTCTATCGCGATGGACATCAATACCAAAACACAAATGATTTAAAGGCTATATTTTCAGCCTGGAGCCAGTCGTTTAAGGAGCAGTTGGAAAATCTTTTGCCATATGGACCGTTGGACCAGCTGGAGTAAACTGGGTATTTCAAGAAGATAATGTAGAAATATATTCTGAAAAAAACAAAAGAGTGGCTGCAGCGCTGGCATGTAAATGGCATGAATTGACGAACCAGCAGTCCTGATCTAAATTTCATTGAAAATTATTGGGATGCAATAATTCAAATAGTCTATCGCGATGGACATCAATACCAAAACACAAATGATTTAAAGGCTATATTTTCAGCCTGGAACCAGTCGTTTAAGGAGCAGTTGGAAAATCTTTTGCCATATGGACCGTTGGACCAGCTGGAGTAAACTGGGTATTTCAAGAAGATAATGTAGAAATATATTCTGAAAAAAACAAAAGAGTGGCTGCAGCGCTGGCATGTAAATGGCATGAATTGACGAACCAGCAGTCCTGATCTAAATTTCATTGAAAATTATTGGGATGCAATAATTCAAATAGTCTATCGCGATGGACATCAATACCAAAACACAAATGATTTAAAGGCTATATTTTCAGCCTGGAACCAGTCGTTTAAGGAGCAGTTGGAAAATCTTTTGCCATATGGACCGTTGGACCAGCTGGAGTAAACTGGGTATTTCAAGAAGATAATGTAGAAATATATTCTGAAAAAAACAAAAGAGTGGCTGCAGCGCTGGCATGTAAATGGCATGAATTGACGAACCAGCAGTCCTGATCTAAATTTCATTGAAAATTATTGGGATGCAATAATTCAAATAGTCTATCGCGATGGACATCAATACCAAAACACAAATGATTTAAAGGCTATATTTTCAGCCTGCAACCAGTCGTTAAAGGAGCAGTTGGAAAAACTTGTTCAATCTATGTCGAGTCGTTTGTTCGAAGTCATTCAGAAAAAAAGGCAGTTCAACACATTTTTAAATGTATGCATTAATATTCTGCACCAGGATTCAAAAGTATGTTCACTTCTTAAATTCTATAATGTTATGTTTTCAGTTTACACATGTACTATATTTATATTATTCATCTTTTATTTTTATTTTTTTTAAATATTAAAATACATTGATGTATTGAAATATATTCATCCCTAATTACTCCGCTTATTATTTTATTATCACAAAATTCATTTATTTATACCAAAAATAGCAGACTGTAGAAATTCCTAACTTTGAGTTTATAATTTTGTCCAGGTCTCACATAATTTTATTGTAATAATATCTCACATAATGTTATTTTATGAGAAAAATTAAAATATGTATTCAAATAATGAAATGTACTGATCCATATTGACTCCATTTATCAATTTCTTATCACAAAATGCATTTATTTATATCACTATGGTAGAAAATAATAATATATTTATAGAATATATATTTATAGAATATATATATATTATTTATAGAATATTAATTATATATATTATTTATAGAATATATATATAATATATTTATAGAATATATTTATAATTTTGTCCAGGTCTCATATAATATTATTTTTTAAGGTAATGTATTTTCTTGTTTAAATCATTTGCTTCATTTTATTTATGAGTTATATTAAATTTAGGTGTCTTATTATAAATATTCATTTTTATTTTATTAATTGAAAGCTAAGTTTATTTATGTTACGATTTAAACAAATTAAAATTTTTCTGAGTTTATAATTTTGCCCAGGAGTGTGCATATACTTGCAATTCAGAAACAAAGCACTGCTACATTATAGATCATAATTCAAATTTTATTTTTAACCTTTAACTATTTATTATTCTAATGACGCTTACGAGAATAAAAAATAAGAATGATTCGTGCATTATAGGGATCGCACCGTTCCTAAAATTTTCGCAATTTCCTATCAGTATTTTAAACCAAATACCTTTGTAGAATGCTCCTTTAACATCTACCATTGAATTATAAAATAAATATTACCGTTTTAAAATTGTGGTAGGAAAGTATAAAAATTTTAGGAACGGTGCGAGCTCTGTATATATTTTGTATAAAATAAAATTAAGATTACAAAAAAAAGCATAATTAATATACAACAGTAA
The DNA here is from genome assembly GCA_964019185.1 of Maratus speculifer. Taxonomy (NCBI): domain Eukaryota; kingdom Metazoa; phylum Arthropoda; class Arachnida; order Araneae; family Salticidae; genus Maratus; species Maratus speculifer. The sequence continues at coordinate 390,508,717 of OZ025294.1, read as the reverse complement.
TAAAATGTGAAAGAGATATTGACACCAGCAAAATTTTGGAATTTGAAATGAAAATTAATATTTTTGGTTGTAAATTTAAATCTTCACTTTATGAACCCAAAATACTTTAATTTCAAAATTAATTAAAAATTTAATCAGCTGAATTTTAATGCTTTTATTTTAAACAAAATGTGTGATGTCACATTTCTTTTTAGCCACAACAACCTCCTTGTCACAAACTGTCGCAATTCCACGAACACCCCTCCAAACGTAACATTTTTGTTTTAAAACTTACACCGTACATTTTTTAAAGATAATCTGTAAATAATTAAAACATAAGAATAAGTTCTGACTTAATAACTTTCACATACATCTTGTAATAGGGCTGGACGTAGTGATACGTCCCCCTATAGGGCAGTTGCAATTGACGTCACGCTGGAGGTAAAAGACTAAAATACGCAGTCTTGATTGGTTGAACTAGAGGTCTGCACGGGCCGAAATTTCCAGGCCCGGGCCCGGCCCGAAAGTTAAAATTTCGGCCCGGGCCCGGCCCGGCCCGAACGAAAGATATATTGGCCCGACCCGGCCCGGCCCGAAAGTTAAAATTTCGGCCCGAGCCCGGCCCGGCCCGAACGAAAAAAATAATGGCCCGACCCGGCCCGGCCCGAAAATTAAAATTTCGGCCCGAGCTCTGCCCGGTCCGGAAAAAAGTTTAAAATTCGGCCCGAACCCGGCCCGGCTCGAGTAAATTTCTACAGTACATTGATCTTTAATCTTATGGAAGAGTTCTGACCAAAAACAATTATATTAGTCTTTTTTTTCCATGTCTATAATCTCCATTTATGCAGAAGTGTCGTAGGCTGCGATATTTATGCTTTTAAATGAATCTTTGTTTGTTGTATGTAAATGTTTCAGTTATCACTAGTATTATTAATCAATATTCCCTGTAATGGAGACAAAAAATCGAAAAAGCGGTATATGGTAAAATTTCCAAAGACGAAATCGCTTTGGAACGAAAAAGAATGCATTCCCTTCTTAACAGATGTAAATGTTTAATATATTTTTTCCCCCGTATTGTTGTATTCATTTTGCATGGATGAACATTTTAAAAGACACTTTCAGTTTTCAGTTTAAAAAAAAAATCCGTCATAATCATGTTTTTGTGTGTTTGTGTGTGTGTTTAATTCTATTTTAAAACGCCTAGTTATCTACGATTCTTTAAAAGGAATAAATTCTAATGTTTAATTATAGAATGACGGCTTAAAAGTATATGCTTTTTTTGCAAAAATTTTTGGACAAAGCCAAATGTTACTGATTTATAAAAAGTCGAGAAAAGGATTTTCATATAGGAAGATTCAGTAGGAACTGATTATTTCGGTCCATGAAAACTAGGAAGAATGGAATCAGTCTCGGCTTCGTACGGAAAAAAAAGTTAGGAACGGCCCGATACTCCAGCAAAAAAAATTAAGGCCCGAGCCCGGCCCGGCCCGAGTCTTCAGAAGTACGGCCCGAGCCCGGCCCGAGCCCGGCCCGGCCCGAATGCCATTATTGAAAATCGGCCCGAGCCCGGCCCGTGCAGACCTCTAGGTTGAACTACCCTTACCTCCACTTGAATACAATGGTTTATCAGCTGATTGCAACTTCCCTATAATTTTGACAGTGGTTAAATTTCACATATGCTATGCTTTAATTTTATTTTTGAACTTATGACTATCCTGTGAATTTTACGCCGGATTTTAGTTTCAAGAATAATTAAATAAAATCAATGTAACAAGAAGATGATCTCTATGTGCAATCGCTGTTACTTTTCATCTTGCGCATGCATGCAGTACTGAAATTTTATGTATTTTACATGAGTATAGACAGGGCATAATAGTCTTATATACTTGTTCTAAAGCCACTTGACCAATTCTTTTTTCCTGACGGAAGCCGCTGGAAAATGTCTGCCTTAAAGACTGGCAGGCAGCAGTTCAGACAATCATCTTAACATGTTCATGGCCTGAAATTCCAGAATTACTTAAGACTCGATTCGCATAAAAACGCAATGCAAAAAAGTCTGCAAAGTCATATCTTGGTGGAAAACATCTGAAAACCACATTTTATTAGTTGACTCGTATGTTTACCATTGTGGTTTTCCTGCACCCAAAGATGTAAAAACATTGTGGACTGGAAACAGTAAAACACAATGGTAAACCTACGAGTCAATCACAAAAATCGGGTTTGTTTTGTGTTTTCCCCAAAGAAATGATTTGGCAGATCAATGGTGTTTAAATATGCGAATCTGTTTTAACTAATTCTGGAATTTCAGATATGAACTCGAAAAGGTGGTTGTCTGTGGTGTCGTCTATGGTCTGTTAAATTTTTTCGCAATTTTAGGTTACTTAGATAAAATCTCGTCTTGTATGACAGATGAGAAGAGCGGATTTAAATGTCTGTTAAATAGGGAAATATTTGTTATTATACTTTTTGAAAAGTCTGAGAATAATAACTTAATTTCGAATATACCATCATACTCGTTTTTATTATTATTTATACTATTATTAATTCTTTTACTTCACTTTCCTTTTCACATTAAAATCTTTCAAATGAAAATTAATTATTATTCCGGGTTTTAAATTTGTTAGCAACGATAAAAAAAAAAAAATAAAATAAAATAAAAAAAAAAGAAAAAGAAAGAAAGAAAAAAGAGTGTTAAGTTTTATAAAAAAAAAAAAAATGTTAGTTGATTCTTTTTGAAAACGAGAACATTTTTAAGTATTAAGAAAATTATTTGATTAAAATAAATAAAATATAGCCTATGTTCACATTTGGGTTATAATCAATTTCTATACAAGGATGCAAAGGCATCAATTGATCCATTTTCACTTTGACGTGATTCAAACATTCACATACACTTTTACATCTATAATTTTATTAGACGTGGTTTTATTTTAATTATTATACTTCTTCTATATATATCTGGAAAATAAAGCAGAAAATGATCAGATCAGATAAATTAGTATAAATTAACAGGGTTCGCACAGTTCTACCACTAAATTTTAAGAATATTTTCAAAGTGTTTCACTGAAAAAATAACGTAAAACCTGTGAAAGAAGGTGCGGGTTAAGAATGTTGTGGTTTAAAAATTAAATGTAAATTTTCTTATTTTTAATAGTGGTGCCAGAGTCCTTGGAAATTCCAAGGAGTGTGCGAACCTTGATTAATCAATTTCAAAAAAGTTATATATATATATATGTATATATATATATATGTGTGTGTATATATATTTAAAAATAAACTTAATAAGATTACAAATGCACTTGTCAATCTTGAATTGACTCTATTAGCGAAGTAATAACATAAAGTGCGATGTTACTTGTAATTCGATAAATGTTTGCTGTCCTATATTTAGGACAATGGTTATGGGTTAAGTATGTTTCTCAAAAACTGAGTTAATATTTTCTGCAGTAAATTTCCGTATTTACCCGGTATATTTTGTGAAAATAATTTTTCGAAAATACAATTTAAATAACGTAGATCTATTAATAGATTTGCTAAAAAAAAGGTCAAAGTACCTCACAGAAAATGTTTAATGGAGTTAATCTTTCAACAAAAGTGTATTATTGAAGAATTTCTTTCTAAGTAATTGAATTTAGGATGGAGAAATGGTCGCTTTTAAAGACAGTGAATTAAATTAAGAAACTTTCACGTACATCTAATAAAAAATTTCTGCTTATAGCAGATTATATATTATATTTCTGCTATATCTTTCAATTAAATTATAAATGGGAAATTTTTCATTCTGATAAAGTCTTGTAATCAGTCAGAAATGGTAACAGAAATAATTAGTTTTTTTTTTTTTTTAAGTTTCGAAATAGTTTATTTTATTAACAAAGGAAGATAAGTAAAATCATGCGTTAAGCATAGACTATGAAGCACCATTATAAAGGATTCCAAATAATGCATCACTTATAGTTTGAAATTGTAAAGGATGATGTCTAAGCAAAACAAATTGGTAAATGCCTAACGCAATTTAAAACATAATTTAAACAGTTCCCATCTACAGAAGAAAAATTATCAATAGACTTTTATGCAACCCTCTATAAATTCAAAAGTCGTAATTTCATTTAAGTTATGTGTAAGAAAAGTCAAGCGTGCAAGGCAAATTCTTCATCGGTCACAATGGTGAAAGCGCCTCCTACAAGTCTCTTTGTTAGGAATTGAAAAATTATTATTCCACTTTATTCAGAGCAAATCGTTTGCAAATTTGCTACTGTGATATTTATTTTATTTATCCAACGTGACTCGTTGCTATGGCAGCGAAGCTGTTTTTTCGTTTGCTTTACTTTTACATTTTTTTATCTTACGAGATGAGTTAAAACTTTAGATATAAAAAGTTGGCATCAATTTTTGATGGAACAAAAAAAGAATTTTTCAGAGAGAATGTTTATATTTTTTGTGTCGTGCGCGTCTTAAGTTTTATTGATGAATTATGTTATTTTATGAAAAGGCATGTAGAAATGTATATAGGATCATCTTTCCACTTTTTAGTACGATGATCAGAAATTATCAAGGTAAAAATAATTTATATTTTGTACATATGTAAAAAATTTGAATTCAATATTTCTTCATGCTATTATTCTATGTATGCAATAAAATTTATTAAAAGAAAATTCAAGAATAATTAGAGTATTTTTGATCCCAATAATGAAGTTTTGATCGTTTACAAAACATCTGGCGCCCCGAACACGGACATTTGAATATTAATGTTGAAGTATTGAATTGTTTTTGTAGCGTATAGTGTTTTCATAGGCTGTGCATTACTACTTATTTTTTCTAAGATTAATAAGCTAAAGAAAAAGCGTACACCGCTACGTTCGTCATTTACTAGAACTTTAAATGTTTTAATAGAACTTAATAGCGAGTCATTAGATAAGGGTAAAATTTCAGACGGTTTTAGAAAATTAGAAAATTTGATTCATGAAATTAAATATATTGATGAAGCTATAATTGAACTCATGTTAGATAATGATAAATGCGACGAAGAGACTATTGGTAATGAAGTAGTGGAAAATGAAATTTATTCAGGTCAATTTATTACCATTAAGCGTAATGTTAGTGAAGCATTGGGTACAAATAAACGTAATCAAGAAGATAGTGATAAAAGCATAGATTACGGTTATTCCAAATCAAAGCAATATAAATTACCTAAAATAAATATTAAGCCATTCGATTCGCAGTTAATAAATTATCTTTCATTTTGGTCCCAGTTTCAAAAAATTCATGAAGACATAGGTTTGGATAATAGTGACAAATTTCAGTATCTTATCCAATCGGTAGAATCTGGAACCAGTGCCAGGCGTTTGTTAAAGAGCTATCCAATGACCGCAATTAATTATCACAAAGTTGTCGAGGCATTTCAAGAGCGTTTTGGGAATAAAGATTTACTAATAGAAGTGTACGTTAGAGAATTCCTAAAATTGATCATAGCTAATGTACAGGCGCACTGTAAAGATAAAGTTCCATTATCAGATTTATTCACGAAAGTCGAGGCATATTTAAAGTCTTTGGAATCAATGGGTTTAAATTTAGAAAGCAATACGGCATGGCTCTATCCCATGATAGAATCTAGCTTATCGGAAGATGTATTAAAAGCATGGCAGCGATATAATATTTCAATCACATCAAACGTTGTTAGTAATAATAATGCATTGCCAACAAAAGTAAATATAGTAAGTTTGATGGAATTTCTGAAACAAGAAGTTGCAAACGAGGAAAGATTCAAATTAGCCAAATCGAGTTTTATGGAGCTGGGCTCTAAAAACAAGTCTAAAGAAAAGTTAAGAAAAACAGAAAGGAAAATACCTACTGCGACAGGGCTATTTAACGCAAAAGATCACCTTTGTTTATTTTGCAGTAAACCTCACGAAAGTAAGGACTGTGATTGGGCTAGTTCTCTTTCCTTTAAGGAACGGAAGGCCAAAATTAAGAATAAGAATTGCTGTTTAAAATGTCTTCGTTTTGGTCACCACGCAAAATTTTGCAAAGTTTTTATTCGTTGCCACGTTTGTTCTAAACCCCATACCGAGTTATTATGCCCTGAAATTTCTATGTGTAAAGAACCAGAAAATACAGCTAAGACCCCAGAAGTAATTCAAAGCACTATAGAAAATAAGCAGTGTTCTGCTAAAGTAGCTCTTATGACTTTGGAAATAATTATTAAAGGTCGAATAACAAAGAACGTACGAGCGTTACTTGATTGTGGGTCACAAAAGAGCTATATTTTAAAAGGTACAGCTGAAGAGTTAGTTTACATCCCATTTCTTCGAAGCTATTGTACACACTTTGTTTGGTGGTACGCAAACAGAAGCTAAATCTCACAACAAATTCCAAGTTGAGTTGAGTTCTTCTGATAGACAGAAACAAACGAAAGAAGTCTTAGAACTTTTGGATCAAGATATAATTTGTAATAATATTCCTCGGATATCGAAAGAATCAGTAATTAAAGAGCTTAAACAAAATAAACTGTGGATTACAGATTTAGGAGCAGGAAATCCAAAAATTGAAATTTTGATTGGAAGCGATTACTACGGACAACTTCTTACAGGTCAAGTAAAACAGCTAAAGAGTGGTCTTACAGCAATAGAAACGAAGTTTGGATGGACGCTTTGTGGTCGTTTAGAAAATGCATCACAGTCTTGTCTAAATTATGGAAATATGTCTATCACGAACCTAGCGTTAAAAGATATACAGATTCCAGAATTATGGAAATTAGAGACAATCGGTATAACAGATCCCTGTCAGGCTTTGTCTAAAGCAGAAGAAGAACTCGCTCATGGTAATTTTATAAAAGAAGCTGATAGAAATATAGAAAGTCGCTATATTGTAGGTCTTCCTTGGATCAACGGCAAACGTGAGATTCCCTCAAATAGACACATAGCTGAACGAAGATTGATAAATTCAACAAAGAAATTAAAATCAATGAAAATGTTTGAAGAATATGCTAAAGTTTTTCATGAATGGGAAGAAGAAGGGGTTATCAGTAAAGTACCAGATGAAACACTTAAGATTCCAGGACATTTTTTACCTCATCATCCCGTCATCAAACCAGATAATCTTACTAAAGTGTTTGACCAGTTGTTGATGCATCGTGTAAGATAGGGAGGTCTCCTTCTTTAAATGATTGTCTCTTTAAAGGGCCAAACCTCATTGAACAAATTCCTATAGTGTTAATAAGATTTCGTGAGAAAGCTACTGGGGTAGTAGCCGATATAAGAAAAGCATTTCTTCAAATTGAAGTCAAAGAATCAGATTGGCATTTCTTGCGATTTTTATGGTGGAAGAGTCCTGAAGAATTTCAAGTGTATCAACACAATAGAGTAGTTTTTGGAGCAACTTGTAGCCCATTTTTGCTAGGTGCAGTTATAAGATATCATTTGAGTAATGTTGAGGAAGAAAATAAACAGATATCTGAGAAGCTTATGAAATCATACTATATAGATAACTGCTTCACTTCAGTCGACAATGTACCTGAATTAGAAAATTTTATTTCAAAATCTACTGAAATCATGGCTGACACGAAAACGGAATTAAGAATGTGGGAATTCGGGCCAATTAAATGTGAAGACGGCAATTTCCTTAACAAAAAGAAGGTGCCCAGCAAAAGTGTAACCACGATAGTTCCGGTTTTAGGGTTGAAATGGTACATAATGGAGGATAATTTGAAGATCGCTCATAAATTTAGTGATGAGATAGAAAATCTGTCGAAAAGAAAGATATTAGCTGTAACTCAGGATATATTCGATCCAATAGGATTTTTAGCCCCAGCACTGTTGCCAACCAAATTGATAATTCAAGAAGCCTGGTCAACGAAATTAGATTGGGATGCTCCACTTCCAGAAGAAATCCGGAATAATTTTCAAAAATGATATAGTGAACTCAAATATTTAAATGACGTGAAGATAAATAGACGTGTAGGCTATGGTTGTAAAGAAAAATGGTCTATTCATACATTTTGTGATGCAAGTACTAGAGCTTATGCAACAGCAGTTTTTTTACGTTGTGAAGATAAAGACACAGTCTTTGTACAACTTTTAGGAGCTAAGTCTCGTCTTGCATCAAAGAAAAATATAACCATCCCACGTTTAGAGCTTCTTGCTTGTATTTTAGGAATAAGATTGACTAATTTTGTTTTCAAAGCCTTTAATTGTATTTCCATATCAGTAAAGTACTGGACCGACTCTTCGACTGTTCTTGCTTAGATTCGAAGAAATGATCAATGGGGAACGTTTATAGGCAGAGTTAGAGAAATTTGTAAATTTTCCGAATCACAACAATGGAACTTCGTACCTGGTCATCTCAACCCTGCTGATCTACCCTCTCGTGGATGTAGTCCTAAACAGCTGTTGAAGATGAGATGGTGGGAGGGACCAGAATGGTTGAAGTTATCAGAAGAAAATTGGTCACATTCAGAAGCAAGTCCCAACGAAGAATTAGTAATAATGGAAAAAAAGAAAACTCCAGTATCTACGCTTTTACGTTCTAATTCACATAAATTTATGGTGTATAGTAGAATTTCAAAATTTGATAGATTTATTAATGTCATATGTTGGGGGAAGAGATTCATAATGAAGTGCAAAAATCGAAATATATGTTTTCCATCAGAATTATCATTTGAAGAAAAGGAAGATGCGGAAAGGTCGCTCTGATCTATAAAAAAAATCTGAGAGTTTTGGTAATACTACTGATGCAATAAAAGGATTAAAGGTTATGAAAGATCAAGAAGGATTGTTGAGAGTAAAAACAAAGATATTAGAGCGGGATGACGAGTTTTCTTTCAGATATCCAATTTTATTACCATCGAAACATCATGTAGTGAATTGTCTGATTCAAGAATGTCATTTAAAGAATTGTCATGCTGGACTTCAAACAGTTGGATCCATTTTAAGAGAAAAATATTGGATATTTTCTTCTAGACGCAGCATTCGAAGTCAATTGTCTAAGTGTTACAGATGCAAAAGATATTCTGCAAAACCATATACTACACCTCCAATTCATCTACCTCTAGATCGAGTCAAAGATTCCAAAGTATTTGAAGTTGTTGGAGGCCCTTTTCGGCCCTCTTTTCGTAAAGCAAAGATCCAAATTTTGGGTTGTACTTTTTACATGTGCAGTAAATAGAGCAATACATTTGGAACTTGTATCCAGTCTCTCAACAGAAGGATTCATTCAGTCACTTCGAAGATTTATATGCTGGAGAGAAAGACCGACTACTATATACTCTGATAATGGCTCCAATTTTAGAGGAACCAATAACCTTTTAAAATCATTGGATTGGAAGGCAATAGTTTCTTCGAAAGAACTGTCTCCTCTTAAATGGAAGTTCATCCCACCAGCAGCAACTTGGTGGGGTGGATGGTGAAGGACTTGTGAAATGACTTTTTCTAAAACTCTGAAATGACTTTTTCTAAAACACTTAACTGACTTTTTTAAAACTCTGAAATCATTTTTCTAGAACTCTAAATGTTTCATTATTGTTTTATTATCGTTTAGTTATTATCTTTATTTATTTATTCATTTTTATTTTGAATTAGTGTTTAGTTTGATCAAAAGTGATCATATGTTTAATTTGGCTTCCGCCTAAATTAAAGGTGGGAGTATGTTAGGAATTGATAAATTATTATTTCATTTTATTCAGAGCAAATCGTTTGCAAATTTGCTACAGTGATATTTATTTTATATATCCAACGCGACTCGTTGCCATGGCAGCGAAGCTGTTTTTTCGTTGGCTTTACTTTTACATTTTTTTATCTTACGAGATGAGTTAAAAGTATAGATATAAAAAGTTGGCATCAATTTTTGATGGGAGGAAAAAGAATATTTTAGAGAGAATGTTTATATTTTTTGTGTCGTGCGCGTCTTAAGTTTTATTGAAGAATTATGTTATTTTATGAAAAGGCACGCAGAAATGTATATAGGATCATCCTTCCACTTTTTTAGTACGATGATCAGAAATTATCAAGGTAAAAAGAATTTATATTTTGTACATATGTAAATAATTTGAATTCAATATTTCTTCATACTATTATTCTATGTATGCAATAAAATTTATTAAAAGAAAATTCAAGAATAATTAGAGTCTTTTTGAACCCAATAATGAAGTTTTGATTGTTTACGAAACACTCTTGTACGCAACACTGATTCCCTGAAACAGAGCCATAGCAAGAAATTAATAATAAAAGTGGGGGGGGGGGACAAAAAATGTTGGGGACTCATATTTCATCATATTTCATATTCTCCTTTGGAAGCCACGTTGGTCAGTCATGTAATTATGTTCATTCATTCATTCATTCTATTCATTCTGTTATGTAATAGATCATACCTCAAATTTTATTTTTAAACTTTAACTTTGTCTTCTCAGGACGTTTGAGAGCATAACAATAAAAATGATTCGTGTATTTATTTTGTATGAAATAAGATTAAGGTTACAACGAAAAACATAATTAATGTACAACAGTAATGAAAAATGAATATGAAAGATATATTAAAAACAAAAAAAGAATTTAATATGTTTGGCTTTAAATTTTATCTTCACTTTATGAACACAAAATACTTTAATATCAAAATCAATTCAAAATTTAATCTGCTGAATTTTAATACATTTATTTTAAACAAAATCTGCGATGCCACATTTCCCCTTATCCCCACTCAGCCCCTTGTCACAAACTGTCACAATTTCAGGAACCTGCCCCCCCCCCCCCCTCCCTCCTTCTCCAAACTTAACATCATTTGTGGACGGCCTCAAATGATAAGCATAACATTTTATTTTACACCACACTTTACACACCAAAGGTTTAACTTACACCACAAACTTTCTTAAGATGAAAAATATATTTTTAAATAGTAAAATTTTTTGTGTGCGTCCCAAGTCTTTTAATATATCTATTAAATAAATGGGTTGGAAGTAGTGATAAAAGATTTACTTTTACTTCGTTTGTAAAACTTAAACTTATGATTCTTAGAATATTTACAAAGTTTTACGTCAAACACTAGTTTAGTTTGAAAAGTAGTTAAATAAAATAAATGTAATAAAATGCACTATCTCTATTCTGTTGCTAGAACTCAGTGTTTATCGTTAGTCCGAAAAAAAAAATCATTATTTTACTTATTTATCCATTTCGCTTCAACTTATGCATACGTAGCGCCATTCGAAAGGGGGGGGGGCTGTGGCCCCTGGCTGGGATATTTAAGGGGCGCCAAATTTACACTAAAAATATCATTTTTGGCCACTCACAAAAAAAAGTTGGGGTGGAGGATTACCAAATTGAAAATTTGCCCCGGTCGCCGTTTTCTCTTCGCACGCCCCTGTGCATACATGCTGTGTTGAATTTTTATATTTTTTACATGAGTAGAGTCAGGGCATAATAGTCTTATATGCTTGTTCTAAAGCCGCTGGACCAATTCTTTTTTTTTTTCTTTCTTTATTATCATAAATAGTTTAAAATACAATTAGTTTCCTTTTAACAATCATTTGAACCCAGTAATATTATTTATCAAAAGAGCAGTTTCTCTGAAACGCCGTAACGTTTTCAAAATATATTCTAGGCTAATAAAGACCATAATTTGCAAACCTCTCGCTTTTTGAGAATTTCTCTTTCCGTGTAGAAATATTCCCAGACGATTTTTAAATTAAGCTAATATTTCTGTTATGAAAAAGCGTGTGCCAAATTTCGTTAGGATTTGTTTTAATGGAAGACTTATATAGTACAATCTATAAAATTAAAAAAAACATCTATATTCACAAAGTAAATATACATGTTTAAGAAGAAAATAAAAAATAAAATTTAGGGCGGAGTTAGTTAAACAAATTAGTTAAATAATGCTTTAGTCATGTTCACCCTCCCAAATATTGCGTTTTGTTTACATATGGTCTGTGATCGAATATTCTTTTAAGTAAACATGTTACAAAGTCATGTAATTTCAAATAATCGATATTTATAGTATGTTCATGAGGAATATTGATCTTATAGGACTTAATAGAAATACTTCAACTTATAATATATTTTTAATGTATTTTTACATTCTTATTTATGTTACAAGTTAATAAAATTGTTGTACAAATTAGGACATTTATATTAGCTACTAGCCCTAAACAAGGAGTTACAAATGAATGCATTTTCAATATATTACCACATTATACGGGTATTACATGAGTAATTTTCATTGATTGCATTTAATCATTTTTCAACACTATTTAACGCTATTAAGGGATAATGCTTCACACCAATAGATATTCTGAATTAAAAACAAATATCTGCCACATGCATGATTACTTTCTAATGGACTGGGAAGCGGCAGCACAGACAACCACTTCATCAAGATCACAGCTCAAAATTCCAGAATTATTTAAAACTCGATCCGCTTATTAAAATACGCTCGGTCCCCCAAGTCATAACTTCATGGAAAACTGAAAACCCGATTTTAGCGATTATTTGGCGTCATATTTTTCAAATGTTACGTAGTTGCGTACTTAGTTAGAGTCGAAAAAAGTGAAAGTCCATTTTTAGATCCGGAAAACACTAATAAAATATAGATGTTCTGGAGAGTGGAACATTACTTGTTTTATAACTTTTTAAGGTTTCTCACAGTTTTCTTGTTTTACGATTCCCAGTGTTTTCCGCATCTCAAAATTGACTTTCTGTTTCATGTTTTTTCGACATCAACTAAGAGATATTTCAAAAATAAAATATTAATAACTGTACTTTTTGTATTTTCCCATGATGGCTGTGTTTGCAGTTGAGAGTAATAAGAATTAAAGTAATATATATATATTGTTATCTTTTGAGTTGCATGCACACAGTATAATTTTAAATTTATATTTTAAAAATGAATTTAGGATTTTATTTATTTATTGGCTAATGTTAGATAAGTTTATAAATACACACAACAGCGGAAATCACACTTTCAGTAATTATAGATCACAAACTTTTGCAAGTTGGTTTACAATACGCTGACAAGGGTAAATAATTGCATACTAAGCAAAAATCACACTTCCAGAAATTATAGACCACATTTTTTTGAGGGGGGGGGAGGCAAGTTTATTTACAATATATTGGTAACCATTAATAACGGCATGCTACAGTGAAATTTATACTTCCGGTAATTATCAATCACAAATTTATCTACAATACGTCGGCAAACGTAAATCCTCTCTAATAAAAAGCTATGTGTTCATGACAACTGGCTTTTTCGCTAATCGTTGCCACAGATTAATGTCGGAAAGGAAAACATTTGAAGTTACAAAAAAATGATTAGCTCAAAAAGTAATTATCAAAAAAATATTAGATAAACTGCATTGGAAAGGTCAAAAATGCATACTTTTTTCTTGATACTGTATGTTTCAGATCTATTGATTACGCAGTTTTTCAAGTATTGAATTTCTTAAATTAACAAATTTCACAATAATGTATGATACCGAAAACCTCACGCTTAGCTTTTAATGCTCGTGTTGTATAATAATAATAATAATAATAATAATAATAAAATAAAAATAATAATAATAATAATAATGACAATAATAACAACAAATATACATATATATATATATATATATATACAGTAGACTCCCTCAAATCCGCACAGCTTGGGACCAGAGGTTGAGCGTAATTTAGAATTTTGCAGATTTCTGGTCATTGCTTTGTTTACATTTTTAAAACAATAATTTGAGTGCAATTAATAGTGCATTCGGAACTATTATGAATGCTTACAATGTAATAAAATATTAAAATAAGTAATAAACTAAAATAATAAAAAATTAGATAGTTTTTAAAATGATAGAAGTACTAATAGCAAAGCTCAAATTAATAATCAATAGTGTATGATTAAATATTCATTACAAAGATTAGGTGTATTTTTCCAAAATTATTCAACAAAACTTGCCTCATTAAAGTACATTACTAATTCAAATCAATGTACATTACACACATGAATGTCACATCATTCAAAATCATAAAATAAGGATTTTCTTTTTCAAGTTTAGTCAGGCTTAATAACCAAAAAATCTTGATTAATGCATAAATATATTTCGTAAGAAGATTGTGTTACCAGTGATATCAGCAATATCTTGAATTTTTTCCAAAAAAATTTATTCTTCCTTCATGAAAAAAAACATGAATAGAGTATTATTAAGAAAATTAGAAAAAAAAAAGTATAT